>JAKKIB010000177.1:562500-3390833 GCA_023089585.1 Melophagus ovinus
ACACTTAGTAACAATTTGTAATAACCCTCTAATTATCATAAGGAAAATGTTGTGAACGATCTGGGCGCGTATTATTAGTCAAAATGACTCAAAAGTCAAGGAGTTTTAATAAATTTTCATTGCAAAATTGATCTTAAAATTTAAAATGCAAAACTGATCTTAAAACTTAACTTAACTCTTTGCACTCATGACTTAACAAATTCTTATGGATGAACGTTAGTTGTTAACTCGTTCAATGCAAATAAATGCAAAAAATTATATTAAATCTAGATTTCCGAGGCACTGCAAAGTTTCATAAAAACTTTTCCATTTCATAAAACATTCTGGTCCATTTGTGGATTATGCTAAGTCATTTAATGCCTTAATTTTTTTTATCAAAATATGGCAAAACTTGCAATCTTTAAATTATCAAGGAAAAGGCAACACCAGACGGAGCAAGCTAAAATTAATAATATGGAGCAAAATAATTCTAAATCAATGGATTAGAAAAAAAAAAAGCACAAGGCTCATCTTGAGGCTCATTAATCATTTAGTCTAAGTTTTCATATGAGTTTGTGTTGCCACAAATAATTGGATGCATACAAAATTCAGCATTTCCGATCAAATTAGCGCAATTCCAATGAAAGGGCTATCACGTTAAATGTACAAAGATCAATAACGCATATCACTTAATCATTTGCTAATCCAATAAATGAAGGCTGCTTTTTCTCTCTTGTGATATTATTTGTTATTATTGTCATTATAAAGTTTGTGGCCTCTTTATTTGAACTTGGAGTTCAAATCCATTCAATATAACAAAATGATTTGATTTGATACAATAGAAAAAAGAAGAAAGAAAAAATCACAAAAAAAACAAATGCCGTATTTTTTATGCATTTTTTTATGTCAAACATTTAATTAACATCTTACTTCATTATAAAGGCTTTTGGTCGCTTCGATCGCATCTGAGTATGTTCGTTGATCACAAATTCGCACTGTGGCGCACACAGTACGTGTGTTGTCTTGTTGGACTTGTGATCACATTTGTTAAAAATTTTTTAAACAACAACAACAACAACAATAACCACAACAGTAGAAAACATATATAAATTTTAAATATAAATCACATTTATAAATGATTCAAGTGGAAATTGACAAATCACTTGAAAAATTGAAATTTCTTTTTTCTTTGGTTTACTTTTTTAATTTCAAATAAATATTTCATTTAAATACATTTCCAAATATAACAACAAAATTTTTACCTTTGAAACTTAATCAAAGTCCTATGAAGACTTGTCACAAAGCAGCTCCGTATCATCTCAATTGTTTTTTTTTTTTTTTTTTTTGGTATTGCTTTTCAATTAAATCTTTTTTCTTCTTTACACGATGATCATCTTAAAAGTAAAATTCATTTTGTCCATATTACGATTGTTGCCTAATTAGAAAAATGTTCAATGTAAGTACAAACAAACAAATGTCATGTAGAGAAAAAATAAGCTGTCACTTGGTAAAATTGTATGCTGGTTTGAAATAATACACAAAAATTAAGATTAAATGTAATTTTTTGAAGTAGTAAAAATCAAATTATCAAATTATTGCAATAATCTAAAATTCAGTTAAATTAAGTCCAGGCGTTTAGTTATCAAATAACAAGCAGTTCAATTTGTATCGAGTTATTTGCAGGATTTTGGCGAGTGTTTATAGAAATTATCCGATCCTAAACACTTTTAAAAAGGTTCGCCTTTTGGACCCAAACACTTTTACATACCAAACTTTATTTAAGTGTTTCCAAATTTGCGATCTATGGCATGGCTGATGGACATGCTTAAATCGCTTAGAATCGTGTAGAATTATTTGGAATAATAGAATAATCGATCAATAAAATAAAAGTCATGTCCATTTTAACACCATCTGAATGTTATGTACACCTGCACAAATGCAAGTGTAGATATTTAATTTCACAGTCATATGTTACACTTTTGTCACTTCAAAATTATTGATATGCCCTTACACTTTACACTGCTTAAAATTTTGTTCATTTTGCCTCCAAAAAGGCAAAAATACGAAAGTGTATTAAAAAAAAATTTTTTTTTTGTAAAAAATGACAAAAAGTCTATATAAATAATAAAGTTGTATCTAGTGGAGCGTGAGCTATTATGACTTTTTATACCCTACGCCATTTGTGGTACAGAGTATTATAAGTTGAGTTGAGACAGACCTACACTTTAATTATAGCAATCTATTCAAAATCTCTTAGTTATACGATTTAAGATGATTTTCTGTTCGTCTGTTCATATAAATTTTTTTATCAAGTTACATTTCGCAATTTTTAAAATATTTCAATAAAATTTGTTAAAGGGTGGATAATTTGGCCCCGATAATGGTTAAAATCGAATCATTATTTCGGCCATTTTCCATATAATGCCTTTCTTGGAGAGAAAGAAAAATAACGAAATATTTTACCATTGGAAAATATATGCCCCAAATTTGGTCCAGATATTTTTATTTTTACCACAATTTCTCATGGAAGCCTACAGCCTTTTATAAAAAAAAGTATTTACTTGGAGAAAAGTTTTAACTTTAAATGTATTTTAGCTCAAATTGAAAGTTTTATATTTCACATTTGGTCCATGTAGATCCATTTTTTGTAAACTCCTCCGATATAACAAACTGTTTAAAAAAAATTGAGAAATTACAATATTTCCAACATTATTGTCATGTAATTCTCTTATTTCATTTCAATTACACTAAGCAAAGTCTTGTAAGGTATTATAAAGGCGACTCTAACCAACTATAAAGTTCTTACTTTAGATAAATTGCAATTGTAATAGGAAACGCAAAAATCCAAAAACGGTATAAAAAGAAACACTTGAATTTTAATTTATTTATGTCTGTCAATTTAAATGGTGTTGTTTTATTTCTTTTGCTCAATTTTCCTTTTTTTTTTTCTTTTTTTATACATTTATGTGATTGTACGTAAAAATGAAATCTTGGAAAGAAAGAATATTCAAAAAAATAAAGGGGGAGTTCATTCAAAAATGAAGAATTAAATTTTCGTTTGAATTTTTTTGTTTGTACACTCACATTTTCATATTGCGGTTCCATACCAAGGTGTAATAATATTAAATATTATAATTTTCATTGATTGATTCCAATACACATTATTTTTTACATGAATAACACTTAAAATCAATGAAATTTAATATTAATATGAAGTAATTTTAAAGTGACAATAATTATGGGAATAATTTTATATGTTAACATTTGAATAAATATAAATTACATCAAAATTATTTGGATCTGTAAAAGACAGTTTTTCTTCTAAATTAACAATGTTCAATATTAAATTTTTATTATTTTGTTTAACAAAATTTTATAAATAAATTTAAATGATCAAATGATAAATAAATAAACAAGGCATATAAAAATAATTTAAAAACAACAAATTGGCGTAATAATAAATAAAAATAATTTTGAATTATTTTTAATAAAATAAACACTCCCGATTTAATGTCAACTAATATTTTTACAAAAAAAAAATTAATGAGATGTGTAAAATGAAACACATTTCTTTACATTAAGTTAACTCTTCAAAAAAAAAACAAATTTGACCACCATTTATATTATTTAAAGGTAACACTTTAAGTTGCTTTGGCCTTCTGTTTTTTGCTACTTTTCCATTAATTTTTCCATGTAGCTCTATTTGATAAACTTTTTAGTAAAATTTTTGAACATTTTTTTTTTGAACGCTATTCATAGAATTAAATTTAAATATTTTTGCCGCATTAAATTCTGATATTCTTACCAATTTTTTTGCTTTTTTTTAAGTTTGTTAATTTAATGATAAAATTTCGTTAGAGTTTAAAAAATCGATTTTTTTTCTTCTTTTTAAATCCTACGTTTTTTTTTGAACATATTTAAAAAATTTACAAAATATTTAAGAAAAATTTTTTGGCGCATCAAATTTTAAAATGAGAACAATTTCTTGGTTTTTTTTTTAGGTTTGATAATTTAACTGTAACATTTTTTTAGAGTTAAAAAAATGGGTTTTTTTTCTTCTTCTTAAATTCTACGTTTTTTTTTGAACATATTTAAAAAATTTTTTTGTTGTATTTTTTTAAAATGCTGAAAATTTACTTACAATGAATTTAACGTACATGAATATTTTTAATAGACTCTTTCAAACATTAGAAATTAAGAATTTTTTTAAGAAAACATATTTTATTTATTATTTGAAGTAAAATGCGGTGGCTTAACTAAAAATTTGCCAACATTTCTTTTTTCTTTGCATTATAGAAGAAGTTTCAAAAATACCAAAAACTAATATTTAGAAATTTTGTAAAGAAATTTAAATTAAAGCAAAATATTTAAATATTCGATGAATTATTGATTTAGTAAAATTAATAACAAAACAAAAATGATAAAATGATTTCCAAGTATTAGACATTTTACTGGCTTTTTTAAGAAATGCAACTCAGCCAGAGACAAAGTACGGACGACATAACAAACTGTCTCCCATACTGGGTCTCTCACTACAAAATAAAAATTTCCAAAATCATTTAAGATCATTTCTACATAATTAAGTAGGCATAAATTTTTGATTAGCTTTTACTTATCATTAGCAGTAAAAGTAAATTTCGAAACCACATGGACATTTTGCCAAAATCTCTGAAATGTTAATCAACCTGAAGAAATTTGAAATTAAGGATAATCAAATGTAAATACTAAAGCGTGCCATATAACAGAAGAAAAAGTTGTATATTGAATCTTTGCAAAGCTTCAGCAGAAGGCGCTTTTTAATGGTTTTCTTTTTTTTTTTTTGTTATTAATCTGAACAAAAAGTAAAATTCTTGAAAAATCAGCTGCTTAATTTGTGTTTGTGTTTTTTATAAAGCTAAATTTAATTATATTTGTATCATTAAACATTTTTATATCATGAATTTTTTTTTTTTTTGTATCACTAAGCACACGATTTCTTTTATTTGATTATTTGATTTTTATTTTTTTATTTCTTTATTTCTTCTTCTTTATTGTTATCCCTGTGCATCATTTATATCTGATTGGTTAGTTTGAATTCTTTTGACAAGGATTGATGGCATTAAAAGAAATGTATATCTGTTTTGTTTGTTACGATGTTGGGACAATCATAACGCTGCTAATATGCTGTTAATATTTATCTTAAGTTTTATGTAAATATCGCTCGTATTTATGGAATATAAGAATAGCAATAACGATAATGATAATCATGACGATTATTGAATATTTGCTTAGTTAGTTATTTAGATGGTTCGTTCGCTGATTGAGATGTATATAAATTTGCTTTTTTTTTTTTTGTAAAGTTTTATTTATTTATATATAAAAATATTACTTAACATCCATACATACATAACATGCTAATAAATTTATAAGCAACGTCAATCGTCATTCATATGTCAAAATGGTGCTTGAATGATTGACAACATCTGTTATACACTACACTACAAAAAAAAAAAAAACAAATTATTGATACAACGAGGAGCACTACAACAGAATAATATTTTAACAAAAAATATATAATTTATGTATAATGAATTTTGCATAAATCACATAAATTAAATTTCATAAAACGTCATGTACTCAGTTTAAATATGAATTGAACGAGAAACAGTAGGAGAATCCAATGTGAGAAATCACGGAGAAGAATTTGAGATGAACTTGTCTTCTTATCACTTATATGGATTGGATCAGAGGGCTTTTTTCCAGCCATTTCAATTTGTCTGTCCGTTTATCTGTCTGTCCATTATGAATCTATGAATTTATTACGTTTTAGAGATAGCTCAATGAAATTTTGTAGATCAGGATCCCGGATAATTGGGATTGATTACTTTGCGAGCAATTTTATTACTCTACTTTATGAATAATCGGTTTGCGATAAAAAGTTATCGCAAGTTATCGAATTGGTTTTCACTAAAATTCACTAAATGGCAAGTTTGCTCCAGAATCTGGACCAGGTTCTGAACCTTCTACCATATAAAAGAACTTTTCAAATCATACGGAAGTAAAAACCTTTTTTTTTTTAATACATTTTTTTTTATACTTAAATCACATCAGAGCAAATAGTGTAGCGTAATTAAGAGTCAATCTTAACGAATTCTTAATTTTTGTAATTGTTCAATTAAAAATGTCCAGTGGAATAGTACTGCCTTAGCTTAAGATATTATTTTATATCAACTTTGATACAAAATCAGAGAGCACAAATATGAAGGTTTTAGTAGCTGCGATACTCGTAATTTTTAGAAAATGTAAAAGTTTTGATTTAAGAACACATTTTTAGCATCAACAAAAAGGAAAATTTTTTCAAGAGATAATAAATTGAAATCTTGAAGCATGCACAACTTTAGGATAAAAAGTTTTTATACTTTAATTCCCAGGAATGTTAATATTGTTTATTTTAAGTGTACTATTTAATTTCAAAATCCTTAAAAAATACATAGCAATTAATATCATTTTTATGGGCATATTTCATCTTGAGCTTGGTATTATTCAAATCAATTTATATACATTTTATTATAAATACCAGTCCTAATTTTAATTCTTTAATTCACATATCAGCGAATTATGATTCAATAAAAATATTAAATAATAACTAAAATATTGTAAATCAGGAAATACAAATTTCGGTAAAGCCTTGTACAAGATATGGGAGAAATTTAAATTGAAATTCTAGATGGCTGAGTTTTTATTGACTTTTGTTTTGCCATTCTTAAAGCAAGGGAAATGGAGCCTTCTTTGTGGTCAAATGAATATAAACAAATAATTTCTAGCGGAAATGAAAAGGACTTTTTTTTTAATTGAGTAGGTTGCTATTTGTTATATCTCATTCCAAAATAACGGTATAATCGTGTAATTTAAAAAATTACATTTTTATTTAATTAATTTTTTTAATTACATTAAGCAAAATAATGTAATGATTAATTTTGTAGACGTGGCAATTTTTTGTGATATTTCTTACTCTAAAAGATTTCTATGGCATTTGGAATTCTCATACCGATTTAAAAAATTTATAACGATTAATACTATTTTTATGGGCATATTTCATCAACATTTTTGATAAACTGAAAAGTAGGCTGAAAAGCTTCATTCACAAATCATTTTCGGGAGTATAAAACTTTTAACAAAATGAGTTTTATCATTCAATTAGAATTCAAATTTAAATAAATTAAATAAAATGCCTGAAAAATTCTAGCAATAATTAATAATATTCAAAAATTATTTAATAATAAAAAGAATAAGAAGCCGCCAAAAATGGAAAAGCAAATTATAAATTTCAGGTGAATGGTCGGGTTTAATGATATAAATAAATGTGGCATTAAGAGATAAATTTTCATTCAAATTTGTTTAGTTTAATTTTACTTTATTTTATTTATAAAAAAATTAATATTAAATTTTACAATAATGAAATTTCAAATATTTATTTCAGTAAATTTTATTTAATTGTTTACACTAAGTAAAAAGCTTAGCGGAGCGGTTCAAGTTGAAATACGGCCCGATATTGGTAATTTATGAAAATTTCTAGAAGGTTTTTAGCATCCAAAAATGTACAATAAAATAATAAGAATTTAAAAAAATGGAATCATTTTCTTAAATTTTTCAAACATGTAAACATTGTAAATTATTATCAATGCCCACAAAATTAGAATCATCACATAATATTGAGCATTAATTGAGATCCTTCTATAAATATCTGTAAGTCCAAAAATATTTCACAAACGCCAATAAAAATATTGGAGAAATGCAAATTGGATTAGGAAAAAAAACAAAGAAAAAGAGAAAAATGCGAGTACTTACTGTGCTGATGATAACTGGGATAATATCTTCGATGATGGCTATTACTTTCTAATGCATAAAATGCACCCATATCGCTGGTATCTAAACCCAAACCACTGGTAGAGGCGGCAGTAGCGCCAACACCAACACCAACACCAACACCAACACCAACACTAGCACCAAGACAACCTCCACTGCTGCCTAAAGTGCCGGATAGGCCAGCAGTAGAGCCTAGACCACTTGCTAAATTATGATGCCCTAAACTAGAAGTGAGGCCAGAATTACCTCCAGTGGAACTGCTACCACTTAAACCATTCGTTTGCGGTGAACTACCAGCCAAAAGGCGTGGATTATCATACCAGCTGCGTGCAGCAGCCTCCGCCGTTGACGTCATATCCATTTCGAGAATAATTTTGACGAATTTTCACTTTACACACACACACACACTCACAGAGACAATTTATTTATACACTTTTTGTAAACTTTTCTTTTTTTCAATTTTTTTGGTTCATTTAATTTCCTTTTTTCTTTACTTTTTTTCTTTTTTCTTCTTCTTTAAAGGATCTAATTTTTACTTTTTTCGACACTTCTTTTCTTTACGAATTATGTGCGTATTTTATTGTAAATTTTTTTTTGTGCTTGCTTTTCTAACTATTTATAGTTTTCTTTTGTTTGTTTCGCTTTCTATGATTTTTTATGATTCTATTGACTAATGAATTCTTATCAATGAGAGCATCATAAAATTTATTGTAGATTATCCTGCAATAATTGTTTGCTGAACCTCTCTCTTAAATCACACGAACAGGTAGAAAAATAATCAACTTTCTTCTTTGACTCAAACATTCTGTTTTTTTTTTTCTATTTCATTACAGTTATAAAATAAGAAAAAGCAAAAGTAAAGAAAAAAAAGTATAAGAAAATAAATGTATGTGAGCACGTTACACTCTGTCAAAGTCGACCTGATTTTTCTTATAAAATTATATATTTCTTAGAAATTATATAAATCGATTTAAGAAAAAGGAACTTTTTCCAAATATCATTTATATATTATTTTTAGGTGATCATTTTTACAAAAAATTATTTTATCAAAAAGTATAATTCTAAAATTTTGAATTATTTTAAATCGGTATGAGAATTCCAAATGCCATACAAACCTTTTAGAGTAAGAAATATCACAAAAAATTGCCACGTCTACAAAATTAATCATTACATCATTTTGCTTAATGTAATTAAAAAAATTAATTAAATAAAAATGTAATTTTTTTAATTAACCGTTATTTTGGTATAAGATATAACAAATAGCAACCTACTGGGCACGGATTTGCACTCAAATCAATAAAAAAAAAGTCCTTTTCATTTCCATGTCCATTTTTCTTTTAAGTATCAACTATTTTCATAATGTGAATGAATCTTACGTGGCAAGTACCGGTAGAAATTATTTGTTTATAATCATTTTCAATGGGATTAATTTTTGATGCAATTACATTTGACAGTCGTACACATTTTTCATTGTGAAATATTTGAAAAATTGCAAACATCCACCCACAAGCAATTGGACTTAAATTGAACCAATAAATGACTCTAAAACGGCCGTTGTAAATACTTGTGGACAATGCAAAGATCTGCCATACAAGTAGTGCAAACTACTTGAAATCTTTGTGTGCAGCATAAAGAATGACAATAGAAAAAATAATAAATGCAACCCGAAAAACAAAAAACATAAAACGTAAAAACGAAAAACGAAAGGAATCTAAACTAATAAAGTGGAATAAATAAAAAGTTGAATGATAACGGTATTTATGGTAAGATGATTTTGGCGCCACTTATTATCAATTTTAACATCAATATTCCAGAATTTGTTCAATAATAAATTTCATAATGTTTGGTAAATGTATACAAAAAGAAAAAAAACTCCATTGAAATGTTGTTTTTATGTCGGTTCGTTATTTTGACTTTTTTTCCTTTTTTTTCTCCTTTTTTTACTATTTTTAACTTTTTTACTTTTACTTTTTATTCTGATATGGAAGCAAATGTACATGTTTTGATTAATATAAAAATTCTAAATATTTTTTTCTTTTGTTGATTTTGATAAGATTATTAAGATTAGAATAAACTCCATAATTCTCTAATCGCTTTCACTTATCACTTATCATGCCATATCTTTAATTTTAACTATTTTGCTATCTTGTTTTTTTTTTTATAATTTTTATGATTATTTGTATATTATTTATACTTTGTACTCTACACAATTTGTGCCACACAAAATATTTATCAAATTTATGTAACACTTGTAGTGTATTTGATATCAAATAATTGGGTAATTGTCAGTCTATTCAAAAAATTCAAAATTATTAACAATTAACAATGGAAAAATTATCAACTTCAATATCAAACGTTTACATTAAAATGTAAGGAATTTTTTATTTCTTCACTTTTTTGAAATCAAGCAAAAGAAAAAAATTTTTTTTAAATGACTTCAAAAGAAACTTTTACAAACCATTGAATTGTGCAACATTGGATTAAAAAAAAAAAAGAAAGAATAAATTTACCAACCAACATTTTGAATTGGAAATTTGTCAAATAATTCAATCATTTAATTCAGTTTTTATTGCTTCATCGTATTGATTTTATTTTGTCATGAGATAAAATGTAAAAAAAAAAAATAATAATAATAATAAATTTATGAGAATTTATATTGAGCAAACATTTTAAATGAAATTATTAATTGAATTTATAAATTTGAAGAAATATATTCAAATTTTTTCTAAAGCATCAAAATTTTATTAAATATTTTTTTTTTGTTTGGCAATTTTGAAAGTTGGAAAAAGTAATTCTAAAACAATATTTTTTTTTGTTTTAGAGTTAACGATGACTTTTAAGATTTTAAATGTGAAGGGAAAATGCATGCATAAGGAATGCATGTGGCACCTTCTAATTATCGTCCACTTTGTCTTTTTTTTTTACTTAAAAATATACAAAAATGTATTTATTATTTTATTGTTTCGACACCGTTTGAATTTTTCTTCTATGGGCATTGAAATTGGGGAACAATTGAAAAAATGACAAATATTTATTCAAACGAACGTAGGACCGCATTTTGCTGATTTCTATTTTTATGCCCATTAACCAGAAATTTAGTGCATTGATTATTTTAAAAAAATTTTAACAAAGTATAACTCTGATTTATCTTAGTTTGAAATATTTTCGCCACAAAAAGTGTTACGCATTATACAACTGCCTTTCAAAGAATTTCTTGGATTTTGAAAATTAAGAATATTAAATTTTTCTTGCATATAAACTTTTTAAGATTAATTCTTAAAGAAATGGGTTTAGATAAATTTGATAAATAAATATGAAACATTTTCTTCAGCCGATACTTTAAAATCAATGTCTGATCATAATTTAGATTGATAAGTTTGGGTTGAAAAGTATCTTATATCTTCTAAAAGTGCGCTAAACTTTCCTATTATTTAATGGATCAAGTATTGCAAGTTATTGAGGATTAATAATAAATTACTGTAATTTATAAGACCTTTCAAATATCTTGAATAGAGTTCACCAAAAATTATGACTTCTTTAAAAGAAATTATTATCTTTCGCTAATAATACAAAGGGATTTTAAATGTGCACCACAATTTTTGCTTGTTCTGTAATATTTTTATCTCTATTTGATAGTAGATTTACCTCTATAGATTTTTAGGTTGTTTGTGCCTTTTTAGATTTAACAGTCAGTACAATTCGGTAAATCTTTATTCACCAAAGTCCCTCTCAAAATCGTGCTTAAGTTTTATAAAGACCAAAGAATTTTAGGATCCCTGCATCCCTGCATTACTAAAACTTTCTACACTTCCATTGTTGGGCCAATACTAGAAGTTTGTGTCTTAGTATAAATATCCAGTTATAGCCATAGGCTTAACAATTAAGAGTTTTAATGAGAATTGAAAAAGTATTGCCCAGTCATGTGCTGTAATCAAATCGGTTCTCTGCTGCTCTCAAATCATCAGAGCAGAATTCGGGATTGTTCCATTATGACAATGCAAGGGCACTCACTTTATGCATAAGTCAGAATAAATTGGCGAAACTTAATCAAGAAATTTTGATACATGTATCGGAAACTCTCGTCTGCGTGGCATCTGATTATCATGTGATTTATCTTAATGGTGGAAAAGAAGTACACGGCAATGTAAACTTTGAAATAGTATAATTCATAAAGCATGGACCTTGATTTTAATGCCTTCAAAATCTTTTGCAAGTTACTTCATGATTTTAACTTAATTAATGATTCTTGCTAAATGTTAAAATTGAAGAAAAGTTAATTAATGCCATAGAACTTTAACTTATAATAATCCAGATACTTTTTTATTCTCTATTTTGGTATCTTTTAGTGAAGTTATAAAAATACGATCTTTCGAATAAATATTCAAATTATTCAAATTGGCCAACTATTCCATAATGATTTTGTTGTAATTTTGCTTAATTCTGTTTCTTTTTCTTCACTTAATGTTAATGCGAAATTCTTTTAATTTATATGTACTTTTTTCGATATACACAAAAAAATCAAGTTTCTTGTTTAGAAATTATTCCGAAATTTTTTTTTTGTTATCATTACATTAATTAGATTATAATTGATAAAAATAAATAAAATTTTCTTAGAATTTTTCAATTTCATGAACAATTATGAAAAATTCATTTAGATTTCATTTCATTACATTTAAAATTCATTCAACATAAGTTTATAGATAAAGAAGTTTGAAAATAGTTAAATAGAGAGGGAGATGGATATATAAAGGTAGATAGAATCGTAGAGAGCACAAGTCTATTTAGTTTTATTCACATGTCACATTAAAATTTCTTTATTCCAACACTATCAATCAACCCGACGTTACTTTTAGTTTTATTACAAAATGCGAGTTATCAAATTTTTTCGAGCATACTGCAAGTCCAGCGACATATGGAAATCTCTCCAAAAAAAAAATTGCACTTATTATGTAACTGTCACGTTGTTGGTTTCATCAAATTCGTTTCAATTTGAGATATTGTAATATTCTTTGTAAAACTTTCGTTATTCTTGAGTAAACAGTAAACAGATATAATGCATTTAGAAAAATGATCATATTTAATAATGATTTAGCATAATTAAGTATAATACACGCACAAGAAACAAATCAAATCAATAAATAACAAATAACGAGTTACATTTTGAAACGCGTTTGTCAACGATATCTTATCTTGAATATCTTGAATAAAAAAACCGTACGATGCGATACGAGACGATATGATATAATAGGTAATATAATGTAACATAACGTAATGTAATTTAATGTAATGTAATGTAATGTAAGGTAGCGTAGTCTAAGGCATTAAGTCGAACACAAAAACAAATAGCAGAAAAAAAAACCCCATTAAACACTCACGCAAACGAACACGTCAACAGTCGTAGACCAACTAAAACTCCAATTGTAAGTAAACAAAGAAAATTCTATATATAATATAAATTTTGTTTACAGCATTTGTAGATGATATTGAAATGAATAAGATAGCTAGCTAATACATAAAAAGAGACAAATACTTTGTGAATACTTCTGAATTGATTTTTGCTTCTTTTTTTTTTTTGCTCAAATGCCCAAGTGGTAGATTATAATGGTGTTCCGGTTGGATATATTTTCTCATTTCTTACTTTTTATTTCTCTGTTTTCTTTATTGTTCGGTTTTTTTTCCGCTTTACTTTTTTTTTACATTTCTACAAATTTTTTATTGTTTTGTTTTGTTTTTTAGATTTTACATTTCTCTTTTGGTTTTAATTTAAGTGTATGTGTGTTGTGTGTATCTCTCTTCAAATTATAACATTTGAGTAAAAATTATGTTACGACCTACTAAAGTAAATAAATAAACAAAAACAAATTATTGTTCAAGTTGTGTTAGAGAGACAGAGAAAGAGAGAGATAGCGATATTAAGAAATGAGATATTTGTTTGTTTGTTGAATTAGCTTAATATTTATAGAGTTTTGACTTTTTTACTCTTTAGCTTATTGATACAAATAATACAAGAATATTTGTCTAAATTAAAATGAGGCGGAGCTTCATTCTTATTTATTTACAATTTTCTTTATTGCCTTATTTACAATTTTCATATTAATGTGGATCTTTTTACACATTATTAAACTTACATATAATTTGTCTTATTAATTTATATGACAATAATTTATATTGAAAATATTAGAGCGTTTCTATTGAAACTTTCGCTTTCATCAAAAAACATATTAAAAAAATTTTTTTTATAAATTTTTTGAACAATGGCAAATTACTTTTTTGTTATTGTAATTATTCAAGGAACTAGTATAAAGAAGAGGGTGTAATTATAGAGCAGCCTTATTCATTAAGTTTATATTTATTATCATGGTAATATCTATCTATTGCTACGACTGTGTCTATCCGCCTATTTATGCCTGTCATACATATTGTACGGTAATTATACATAGATGTTATTGCCATCTCTTTTATATCAAGTGCATCTTTTGTACATTTGTTGACATTTCAATTTCGTTCTCTCTCTCTCTCTCTCATCCTTTTTCTGCCTTTTTCTGTCATTCTATTTCTTACTTTTATTTGCCATCGGAACAAATACTAGCATTGATGGTCTCTTTCTCTCCATCTCACTATTCCTCTATCTCTCTCTATCACTCATGCACTCCATATTGACCATATATATTCGTATTCCTGTTTACTGATAAATTTGGCTTTTAATACAATATAATTACATTGTTAGGAGTATGTGTAAAGATAAGGGCTATGGGGATGGCAGTAGTGGCGGCTTGTGGTTGTGGTATGTTGATGTTGATATTGCTGATGTTCATATTTGGCTGCATCAATGGTGGTTACTTATCTTATTCTTCACATTCAACATACAACAATATGATGGTAGAATTTTGTAGAATTTTGATTAATACATTTTATATTTGTTACGCTTTATAATAGATAATTTTCGTACGGTTACTGTCAAAAAGTGACAAACAATCAAATCAAACAAACAATTCTTCTATGATTATGCATCAGTTGTCGGTTTATACTTTGAAATAATTATTATACATATTACTAAAAAAATAACTATGATAATAATCACAATAGTAATGACATTAATATTAATAACAACATCAACAACAAAATTACAATCTGTAATTTTAAGCTTTACAGATTTTATTTGTTGAGAGCATGCCAATTTTAAACGTAAATATTAAAAATTGTAATATAAATCGTGTAAGAGTAAAAGAGACAATTGGAGTTATCATAATAAATATTTTTGTTTCCTATTATTTTTTCTTTTGATATTGTTGAATTACGTGTTATTCTATGTATGTATGTACGTTTGTGCTACTTTGTTGCTGCCTTCTTGAGTGTGAACAGACTGGCAGAAAATGTAAAAAAGAAAAAATAAAGCACTAAAAATCAAAAATTTTGGCTATCGCATTCATGCTGCATACACATTCAACAATGCATATATATAATTTATCTATATAGACAATATATGTGAGCATTTAGTTATGCTATGCTATTGTTATCTCTCATATTTTGCGGAAGTAAGTAGTAGCATATGTGCAAGCATACGCGAAATTTTTAGATATGCTTTCTTCCACTCTACTATGCTCTCCTCTGCTCAACACCTACCACTACACCGTTTGTAATATTTTTACCTATAGCATATATGCACACACATACACATGTATGCGTATGTATATAAGGAGATATTGAGTGTTGCATTGTAGTTTTAAAAACTGCCCCCAAAACGACAAATACAGAAACTGCAAAAGAAAAAAAAAACAAACAAAACCAAAACAAATCGTCAGTTGAAAATTTATTGTTGTTGTATTATACTTCTTTGTTGTATTTTGTTGTATTGCTTTGCCATTATTTTGTTTTATATTAGTTGAATGGTTAAGTGATAGGCTGCTTGAATGGTTGGGTGGTTTAACATTTCTATATTTCACGCAAAACAATTCCCTTTTAATGTATATATAGATATATATATATATATATATATATATATATATATTATATATATATAATGTACGTGTTTAAGCATATCATAGAATTTAAAAATCATGCTGTGCAAGTTTGCTAAAAGCTGTGCGATTGAACTTTAGCATGAAATTATTTCCACTAAAGATTTTTTTCTTTACATCTACTTATTCTTTCTCACTTGCATTTTATATTACTCTATTGTTCTTCTTCTTCTTCTTCTTCTGCTTTCTCTCTTACTTATTTATTACTCTCACTATCTATCTCTTCCTCTTCCACTTTCTCTCTGTCCAACTCTTTTCATACTCACTCATACTCACTATGTGTGTGTATGAGTGTATGAGACATATACTTTTTTTCATTTGTATTAGAATTTATCTATATATGTCCAGCTGTCGCTGCTGCTGGTACTGTTTGTAATTTTACATTTATTATTTCATTTTTATTTTTATTTATTTCCATTTTTATACTGTTCTCTATTTTGCATATGGCCTTAGAAAAATGTCTGCCACAACGTCTGCCTTGACATAGCCACAAAATATATATACATTTACAATGCATTCTTTCTTGTTTAAAAACGGTAATCAACAATAATAATAACAACAACAACATCATTACCATCAATAGTATTGTTTATTACTATTTGTTACCTTTGCCAATGCAGTTGCCATTGTAATGCTTCCAAATACACGCATACACACATACAACATTTTGTTCATGTTGTCTATTCTCTAACCTCATTTCATTGTATTTCAAAGACTAAAAATTTTATATATATATATATATATATATATATATAGTATGCATGTATGCATATATCTATTGTATTACTTTATACTCTCCCTCTCTTTCTCTCTCTGTCTCTCTAAAAGAATGTGAAAGAGTTAAAGAAATAAAAAGCTTTATACACCGTTTTATCTGAAGATTTGTTATCTCTATCTATTTAACTCTCTTTCCTTTACATGCTTTCTCCCTCAATCTATCTCTTTCTCTCCCATATATATCACAGATATCCTTCCGTAACGTGTATGTTATACATTTTTGTGTTATACAAAGAATATCATTATAAAATTATTTATTGTTTTTAGAGGCTAAAAGGTTATGAGCGTAAAACTTATTTGAAAAGCAAAAAATTAAAAGAAAAAATTCTTCAAAAAAAAACAATACGAAACGATTGCCTAAAATTGAAGTAATAAAATTAAATGTACTCATAAATTCTTTCATAATTTTCTTTGTAGAATTGAGTGTCTTCTTACCTTTCAAGAAGTTGCTGGTCTAAATTACTCACTGCTACGCTATGTGCGTAAACAATTTAAAATATAAAATTTCAATACTTTTCAATAAAGTTGCATATTCCTTTACTTCATACATATTTTTATTCATATAATACAATTCAGGAATAAGGCGAAAGTATAGGAAAGGGAAAGTATAGGAGTTGTAGCGTAATCTTAAATTTTCATTATTAATACTTAATGCATTATATCTGAAGGGCGTCTTCGATTTATATAGAATTTCATTAATAATGCATTTCTTTGAATTGCCAAAAAAAAAAAATATAAAAAGTACATCAACAAATTTAACAACTAATACAATGTTAGCTGGTTGGGTGCGGTCAAGACCATTGAGGGATTATTACTGGAATAGCCATAGAAAATTTCCTTTTTGGATCTCTTGTAATTTCATAAATAAAATAACTAATAAGCTACGAAAATCTTTATCTAAAAAACTGTGACACTTTATAAAACAATTAATAATTTAATAGTTTAAGATATTATGATTTATTGGAACACACTACTCTTGTAATTATCCAGTCGCCAAGAAAATGTATTTAAAATATAAAGACCGCGAATCGTACTTTTATAGCTTAGAATTTATAATTCTGCTTTAGTTGATTGATATTTTCTTTCTAAACATTGCAATCATTTAGATAGATATCAAAAAACATCCTTAATTTTAGACCGTGACTGAACTTTCAAGATTAAATAAAAAATGTACTTACCGTATAAGCGAAATAAAGTAATGTAGAACAATAGATCAATTCGCTTACATTTTTCTACTGATAATTACACTGTACAATAAAGTGAAGTACTCTAATATTTATGTAATGTTACTTTATTATTCTTGTTGTTATCTTTATTATTCTTAAGATTTAAGTTTTACAATATTTATTTAAATTGATTTTCTTTAAGTGTGCATTTACTTTCTCATTCAAACTTATTTTCACAAAATTCTACAAAAAAAAATTTCTCTCCCTTTTTTTCTTTGTTTCTCTCTTTGTCTTTCTCATGACAATTTTTGTCTAGAATAAACTCTGTTCTATTCTGTTCTGTTCTATTTTATCTACTTTAATGCAAATTTATTATTAACATTTTCATGCATACTTATACTTTTAATTTAACATGTAGCTTCTTATATAAAAAAAACTTTTTTCATTTCATTTTCACATAGAACTGTTAATATAACAGTAATAATATAACGGTACACTGAGTGTTTTTATTTTTTACAGAGTAACTTGTAATGATGAAAAAGAAAAGCTTGCTTTAAATTTCATATAAATTTTTAGTGAACATTAATTTACAAACAACAATAACAACAACAACAGCAGCAGCAGCAATAATCATAATAATAAAAGAACAAGAATGAAAGAACTTATTTAAAAATGGTGCAATTATTTCTTTAAATATTTTGCATGAAATTAATTTCATTTTCATCTATGTCATTTAGGGCAATTAGCCGTCAATAGTTGTCTCATATTTTTCAGCAATGAAATAAAATTTTTCAAAATGTAAATGAACAATCCAAATGAAATGCAGTGTAATGCTACAAAACTGAAAAATATTAAAGAATTTTTGTAGTGCATTGAAATCATATTAAATAACTGTAATAATAGTAAATTATTATTGTGGCTTCGCGAAAGTAAAATGAGTTTCATTTACTCTGAAAAATTAATTATAACATTAAAGGAGTCAAAGTAAAAGTAAAAGTTAAAGTAACACAAACGTTGCTCAAACAATTTTAAGCAAAAGCTTCTCAGTTTGCAATATTTTGGAAATTTTTATTATTTTCACGTTTTAATTGAAAAGAAATTTATATTTTGGAGTATATCAGGAAAAGATTATTTTATTATTTGTTGGCAAATAGAAAAGTTATATCGTTGACTCCAAACAACTTAATTTAATGTGATTAAAAAGTCGAAAAAGTAAAGAGATGTAATTTTTAAATATTTTCAAAAGTTTTTTATATTAAAGAACAAATTTAAAGAACTTATGAAACATGTTAAATAGCATCTTTGAATAGATTTTCAATTAAAAAGGAAAAATTCATTATTAAAAAATTTTTTTCATTCATATATTGATATTATTTCAGAATCACATTAAATTCATAATGTAGATTATCATTGGGGAATGTTAGAGCTCGATATCTTTAATCCTTTTCTTTTATATCGATTTGCTTGAATTTTCTTGAACTGATTCATAG
This sequence comes from Melophagus ovinus, assembly GCA_023089585.1. Classification (NCBI taxonomy): domain Eukaryota; kingdom Metazoa; phylum Arthropoda; class Insecta; order Diptera; family Hippoboscidae; genus Melophagus; species Melophagus ovinus. The sequence goes on from JAKKIB010000177.1 coordinate 581,776, forward strand.
AAAATATTATCGGTTATTTGTAAAGCTATAAATTATATTAAGTTTTATGATACACATCATACATACATAGTAATGTTTATTTCGATGTTTGTGAATGTATGAAAGTGTACTTGCATAAATTACTCCGTTTACAACGATTATAAATCCATGTGCTTAAAATGTTAGTAAGTACAATTTCTTTAATTCAACCAACAAGTATTTATATGATTACATTTTCTATGTGTATGTATGTATGTATGTATATATGTAAATTTTTTATAGAGTCAGGAAATAAGTATAATATACATATACACTATCGTCCTGATACACTGAGCTTTCCAATTTTTATTTGTTCTCGTATAATTTGTTATTTGTTAGCAACCTACGAGAAAGTACAACAACAATTATTTCATGGCAAAATTATAACGAAGTAGAAGTAAAACGAAAAGCCAATTTACAGAAATTGCATAATAATTTTTTTCTTTTCTCTTTGTTTTTTTTTTGTTTTATATAATCATGGGTAAGCATGTGTATATGTGTGTGTATATGTGGAGTGATTACTTATGAAAATTGTAAGCAATAAAGTTTGCGCTTAAATATAAAATTTACCCCGGTCAACCATTAAAATTTATGTCTGTCTATTTCTTCATGAAATGTTACTTTTGGGGTGCAAATATTCATTCGTTCTATTTGAATTTGTAGACATAGAAATGTATATAAATATATACGAAATGAGCACTCACACACGAATATATATAATTATTAATTTTCTATTATAATCACAACAACAGAAACTTAATAACACAACAATAATAACATCTACGATAATAATTGTAATAACACGATTACAATTGCCCGCGATTTTTCCAATGTTTTGTAGTTTGTTCTTCTCTTTTTTTTTCGTTTTTTTTCTTTTTTTATTTTTTTTAAGAGAGTTGGCAGGTAAGAAATTGCATATATGTATAACGCTGTACATTCCAAATCGAACGGTAAATAACTACTAACGAGTAACGAATAATCGCATATGAAATCAATTAGTTTAGCTTGTTAGTGGCATTTTATGTATTTTGCGTATCATAGGCGTCTCATATGAAATCATACGTTATATAACATAACATACACATACATACATATATATTTAAACACATATACAGATAATCGCAATAATATTAATAATAAAAAGCTTCAAAAAACATTCATAAAATGTATCGACAAATATGTAAAATTTCTAAGTTTTTTTTTTTTGCTGCTTAATTTGCTTTGTATTTTTGCCTTTTTTACCTTGTACTTTTTGTGTGGTCCGATGCTCATCATCAGCTAAAATTGTTTTATTATTATGGCCATCATTCTACCATCAATAATAATAATAATAGTAATAATAATGACAAAACAATGTGCGCACATGTGTTAACTTCAATTCAAATTAGTTGCCATTAAAACAAAGCGACAATTAATAACATGCAACATGCAACACATTTTACCATTTCATATATATATATATATACACACATACACACACAATTATTTTAAGAGTAATAATAACACTAACATTTACGTAGTAAATAAAAATTAAAAACATTTTAATGTCCCTATAACGATGATTTTGTGCCTGATTTCAAGTATTTCGAGAAAGCTGATTTTTTATACATAAATCAACCAAAAAACAACAAAAAGTGTAAGAACTTTATAATCGCTTGAAATTGACTTTTAAATACCCTACATAATTTTGCAAATAAGAGAATTGAAAGCCAATAAAATTGAAAATTTTAGAAATTTTAATTTTTTTCAAAACTTTATTATATGAAAGAAGATTCAAAAGTACACCGATCTGGACAAAATTTAGTACACATATTTTTTATATCACTTTCTTTATGCCACATAATGATTTCTTTTCGAAAAGGAAACAATATAGAAAGTGGTCATAAAAGTGAGCCGATTTGAATTAAATTTAGCACACATATTTTTTATGGAAAAAATACAATTCAACACCAAGTAACATTAAAATATATGTAAAAGTATAATGACTTTTTTTTTTAAAAAGAAGTTATAAGGAAAATGGTCCATTATTTTTCTTTGGGCCAAAATGTAGCCATGTACCAAATTTCATTAAAATATTTTAAAAATTGACGGATAGAGAGGTTTAAATCGAATCATCAAGGGATTCTGAGTAGATCGGAATAAGAAAAGTTAGATCTACGTCATAAACTTATAATACCACGTATCACAACTGTTCTTAAGTATAAAAAGTATGAAGAAAAACAACAATGAAATGAAAACAAGAATACCAAAAAAAAAAAAACAAAAACAAAAATGAAAACATGCCAAAGAGTTAACATTTTTTTATAAATAAATAACAAAATAAATAAAATGTTGTTGTTGTTTTACATTTAGTAGTATAAATGTAGAGCGCTCTCTCTTTACTATGCAAATCACTTTTGCTATGAGATACACACGCGTATCTTTAGGTCATAACCGTTATATTTTATTCAATGCCATTAGAATCATAAAAAACTATAACTATAACGGCAATTTTAAATTCTATTATAAATAAAAACATTAAAGCGTTCTTTTCTTTTCTTTTCTTTTCCTTTTTTTTTTTTTTGTAGAAGATTATTTTATTGCTTCAGGTGATACCGCTCAATCAATGAATAAAATTTACTGTAAAGTTTTTTCAAAAGAAATATAGATCATTTAATACATAAATGAATTGAAAATTTATACGTACTTCAAAATTAATGTATTAAACTTGTAAACATTCAAAACTTGGCTAATTAGTATGGAGTGTGAAAACATTGATATTTTCAATAAGTTTGGTCTATTTTAATTTGTAAATTGTATTGAAAGATTTTTCAATGTTTGGCATATTTAGAGGAATTTTGATATTTTGATATAAAAATAAAAAAAAAACCCTTTTAAAATAATTGCAAAGTAAATTTTTTTTTTGAACTTTTTATTTTATATAATTTCACAAGTTTAAAAGTTGTATAGGAAAACTTCGACAACAAATGAAACGAATTTAAGCCAAAAGTATAAATTCAGACTACATCGCTCCATTGTTACTTATCACATTTTCTTTACTTCTTTCTCCTTCAAATAAAAATGCGAAAAAGCGCAGTGTGTTCATTGATGAGCTACGGCATTCCCTAGTTGTCATTATTTATAATGGTGCTAGGTCATTAGTTGTATCATGATAATGACGTAAAAAGGCTTTACGTACGATAACACATAAAAAAATTACATTGAAAGAAGTAGCAACTTTTCCATTCCTTTTTTTTTTTAGCTTAAAATCAAATTTTTTAGGAAATTTTCCATAGAAAATAACGAAAAAATTTTTAAATTTAAAAAAAAGAAATTTTTTCATGTGATTTATTCATTTCAGATTTTACATATATTTGCTACACTTTTACACTGATTGATAGATTATATATTTCACTCTATTTCTTAAATTTTTACCGCTCTTACATACCAAAATTTACCCAAAATTTGTACACCCCTAAATTTGTCACCCCTCAAAGTAGTGCCTGGCACTTAAAAAACATATTTTTATATTAATTTTTTAGTTTATATCGCATCATATTTTAATGCATCCTATCAAAACATTTTATGAAATATTTTGTGAAATGAACTTTATATAAAAATAATATCAAATGTATTATCTTCTATTGAATTATCTGTTGATTATTATACAAAGATTTTAAATGATCGTATTTTGCTATTTTCATTATGTGCAACATTGTTATTGCTTTTGTTGGCTTTTTACCTTTCATTATTGTTGATATTGTTGTTATTGTTCTTATCACAATTTATATTACTTTAATGTACTTCGGTAATTGTGATGGACTCGGAGTTGTATTTATGTACGCTTCTTTCTTTGCCTTTTTTTTGTTGCTTTCATTTATACAAAAATTTTTAAATTTATATTGTTGTTCCTATTGTTATTGTTGTTATTGTTATTGTTTCGGAAGATTGTTAATGGAATTACATTTTATGACTGGTACTTTCTTACTTTCTGATTTTAATGATGATCCCCAAACACTTTAAATATGTGTTGCGCATACAAATGTGATAATCTTTTTATATTTTTATGCTCTACACCATTTGTGGTGCAAAGTATTATAAATTTGTGCATATATTTGTAATACCCAGATAAGTTGATCGACTCAAAATTACTTTCTTATGTAAATTAAGTCGGCCTGCCCGTCTGTCCGTCTATCTTTCTATCCGTCTGTCCATGTACACTTGTAACTAAGGTAGAGATCAGAATTTTTGGAGATATTTTCATTAAATGTTCCATGTGAGTTCGTTTGGATCCAGAGACGAACCCTATTAAAAATGTAACGCCCCATTTAACGTCCCTTTTAAAGAATATCATTTTACAGAAAAAACTACAATTTTGAATATATTTTAACAATCACTGGCCTATATTTATAATTTGACATTGAAATTAGGTGTATAAAATTTGGTTCAGACGGATGCTAAGAACCCCTTCTTCGCAAAAAAGAAATCATTAAGTGGACAAAAGTTATACTTTTGTTAACGTATTTAAATGAAAATTGGCATTGTTCTGTGTATAGTCAATTTGGCCCAGATCGGTTCATTTTTTGAACCCTCTACCACTCTTTGAGCCCTTTTAGAAAATTATAAGAAGTTAAAAATTAAAATTTTTTACTTCGTTAAAGGGTAGTTTTTCGATTCGACCTTTTAAAAATATTAAGCAAAGGTTACGATATTTAAAAGTCGGTCTCGCGGACTATAAAGTCCTTACTTGTTCTCTTTTAACTCTGGCTCACTTGTGGGAAAAGGGTATTATAAGTTAATGCAGATATTTGTAACATCTGAAAAAGGCTTCAGGTGGATTCGCACTTTATTATGCTGAACAAATTACAAGTCACAATGTAAGAGACCTTTTAATGAGAGTGGCAAGCAGAGCCATAAACAAATAGCATCCAATATAAATAAAATTATAACTAAAATACCGATAATAATTACAAATAATTTTAATATTTTTTTAAGAAAATCGGTTTACAATATTTTCTGATCTTACTAAAAATATGTTGAATGGCACAGTTTTGTGTTATTATACGAATTTTGCGAAAATAATGTACTAAATAAGTTTTGCAAAATTGATTTAGATGGGTATATTTTTAGATTCTTTCTTCCATATAATGAACTTTTCGAATAAACTTTCGAATTTATTTTCTTTTGGCTCTCTCGATTCATAACTGATTTTATTGTCTTTTCAATTTTCAAATCAAGTGATGTAAATATTTTTCATGTCGTTTCTAACCGATTTTAATATTTGTAGTGAATAATTTTATTTGAATTTGCTGTTATTTACGTTCACATCGTTTGTGATGGAGGGAGTGTGCGCGCGTGTGTAATAAACGCATACGCATAAAATAAATTTTAATCGAGTTTTACATTTCATCTTAACTCATTTTTTTATAATGTTTACGTGATAATAATAAAATAAAGCGTATACATAGTTTAAGCCAAATGTTAAATACCCCGTTAAAATGTATAAAAAAATATTCCAAAAATTATAGAGGCCACAGTACGGCCTATGTTACATCGATTTATTAACAAACCCTTAGAAATTTTGATTATTTTATAGAAAATTTTATTTACTTATCTAACTCACAATCAAATGAATGATGCAAATAGATATGAGCTAATCAAATAGTTTAAACATTTTGATAGAAATCAATCGCTGAAATGTTAAAAATTGATCTACAACGAAATATTTTCAAAAATCGTACATTTATTTTATTAGTTCAGTGTTTTATTTACTCTTCAACTTTAATTTTTATTTATATACGTGCATTTTTGCGTTTGTGTATGTAAATGTGTACTTACGTGTGCGTTTGTATGTGTGTATATTTACTTTTTTAAAAATAGATCATTTATATTTTAGTATAACGCTTGTTACATCATTTTAATGAACGATTTTAAAACTTTTTTTTTTTGAAACTTTTATTTTTCGCTTCACTCTTTTTATTTTTATATTCAACTTCTTTTTCTTTTTTTTTTGCTTGTTTAATGTGTTTGCAAGCTTCAACCATGTCCCCCCCCCCCCCCCACCTACATAAATGAAGCTTTTTATATGTACATTTGTGTGTGTATTTATTGTGTTCCTTTATTTTTTAGTGGCGTCTTTTCTTAGAAATTTCTGTACTAAATGTTATTTTTTTTATTCTTCTAAAATTGAATTTGAAAAAACTAATTTTTTTTTATATATTTTTTTATTTATGTTTTATATGTACATTACTATTCAATAGGCGTATATATTTTTGTTGCTATTTTTGTTAAATCGGCATCGATGCCTCAGCTCTTGTAATATTTTTTTCAATTTATTTTATCTTAATTTTTTATTTTGATCATCTGTGTATCCATCTTTCAATAAGTACATTTATATTGAGATCATTATTAACATTTTATTTTTAAGTAGATTTTTAAAAATGTAATCTATTATTTATTAAATAAATGAAAGTATCGAGAGATCCAGTTAAATTTAAATAAATTTCTTGAAAATTGATATTTTTTTTAAGTTGTACTTTTTTTACCTACTTATTTCCTTGATGTCATTAAATACAAAAAGAATAAAAATTATTCTTAAATAATTTAGAAAGTTCTTTATATATGCGATGTGATCGAACTGGACCAAATTTGATGCACACATTTAAACTGCCATTTAAAAAATATTTTATTTTGTAAATTTCACTTTATATAAGGAACGCTTTTTAAAATAAAGTATTTATAAGGGAGAGTGATGGTAAAAATCGATCGATTCATTTTTATACATATTCAATATAATTCGTACTGAATCTAAAGCATCTAATAAATTTGCTTAAGCAATCTAAAATTTTGGCTTGCATTTTGATAATAAAATTTACTTGGACAAATTTTAAAGCAAAACAGTAAAAATTCGATTAATGACATTAATGATGATGTTTGATATGTCGATAGTGACGTGGTAATGCCGCAATGGTCTAAGGTATTATAAGTTTTAGCAAATGTTTGTAACATTTGAAGAAGTTGAGACAGGCCCAACTATTATTATTCCAAACGACTCGTAATCACTACCTGATTTAAGCCTGCTTCTCCGTCCATCCATTTAAATTTGTTATGAAGCTACAAGTCGTAAAATTTTGAGTATTTTAATAAAATTTGGTACATGGGTGTGTTTTGGCCCAGGAACAAATTCTATTTAAAAAAAACTCTATTGATTAAAAGCGAAATATTTTTACGATGGTGCCACAAATAACGTCTTTCTTTAAAAATTTGGTTACATGGAAAAAAATTACAATCATAAAAATATTCTTACTCAACTTAGCTCGAAATTGTATTGTATTGAATTGTAGAAAGACATGGATATCAAATTTAGTCCATATCGGTCCACTTTTCATGTAACGTCACTTTTCGAAGAGAGTCACTTTATTTTGAATATATTTTACCGAAATTTTGTAATTTTTTAACCACTTTTTAGCAAAATGGTGTAGAGTATTTAATAGTCGTCCTTGATTACTTGAGAACTATAAAGTTCTTAATTGATTTACTATTTCTCTTATTTAATTTATAAAACAAAAATTCAGGTTAAGCTTAACTTTTAAAGTTAAAAAAATTAAAGGTTTAACATTAAAGCATTCAATTAAAAAAAATTTAGTTATATTTTGGCAAGAATAAAATTAAAAAGGATATTTGTAGTTAAGAAAATTGTAAAGTTAGATTTGCAATTAACAAAACAAAATGAAAATAGTTAAACAACAACAACGGTAATAAAAGTATAATAAAATTTCTTCAATTTTCACTGTCAATTCCTTTATTGACTTAAAAAAGAGAAGATAATGAAAATCAAAAGTATTTAATTTGATTGGCATACAACTTGGATCGTTCACGAAGAATAATTAAATAAAATTATTTAATTGTTTTTGTAGCAGTTGTCACTTACTGTTCTTTTGAAATAATCTTGAAAAAAGTTATCATAATATTTCGTTTACTTTCATTTTATATTTCTATAACTTCAAAATAATGTAAAACGAGGGCTGCTTTAATTTGCCGGATCTATCTAGAATTTCATATCGTTTGCTTTATCAGTTTATCAGTTTCTTCATTTACTGGACAACCCGATTCTGATTAGAAATTTATACAGAAAATATCGAGCAAGCGATTTCCAATTGAGGAATTTACATATAAAATCGGTACCGAAAATCACACAAATTGTTTTAGCATTGAAAAATGCAATCACTTATAAAGATTTGGGGATTTCATTTGATGCAAAATTTAGATTTCATCTGCATATTGAGTCTTCAGTGAATAAAGCGAAATCAATATTGGGCTTCGTAAGGAGGCTAAAGCTAAAGAATTCAAAGACCCATATGCTTCGATGCGTTTGTTCACGCCCTTGGTAAGACCAATATTCGACCAGTGCTCAATTGTTTTGTGGATTCCGACTTATAACTGCTAAATTGACCACTTTGAAGCCATACAAAAAAACTTTCTTTAAATTTGTGCTGCACGGTTTAGATTGGGATGTTAACCAACCCTTGCCGCCATATGAAAGTCGCCTAAATCTACTCAATATACCCCCTAGGTCTAAACACCGTGAAATGTTATCTGTTATTTTTATGATAAAATTGATACAAGTCGATATTTCCTTGCCGACATTGCTACACGGCACTTCATTTCATTTCATATCCCTGCAAGATTTTCTAGACATTATGAACCTCTAAAGCTACCCCAATGTCGCGCCAACTACCAACTTTATAATCCTTTCCGTGTATTGTGTAAATTATACGATGACTATTTTCATTTGTTCGACTCGTCTATTAACTCCTTAAATTATATCAAGTATGTTGTGCTACACCAGATTATACCATTTGTAAATACGCATATTTTTGAAAGCGTGTTTCTCGTTTCCGGGATCACGCCCCTTAATAATGTGCGTATACTTCATGAGCTTTCATTAGCTTAGTCGGCCCACGAAGGTTCATATTTTGTAGCATTATCTGTGCTTATTGATATTTTTTTTTTTTTGGAAAAATTTTTGTGTTTTTTTTATTTTAGTTGTTGTTGGTGCGTTTTTTTTTTGTTGTGTTACTGCTGTTGTTATTTTTATAACTTAAGTATTTTATTTGTATTATTCTCCGTATTAGTTGTTCAAGATTATTATGTAACTAACGAATATAAATAAATAAAATAAATAAATAAATAAAAATATTTTTATATTTTAGAGATTGCGCTTATTCAAAGATTTCATTCATTTTTAAATCATTGTAGCGTTCTGTTCCAGAGTGATATTACAATATCGTTCTCACTTTGAAGCTTCACTTGGAAGGCTTCAACTAAATGCTTTTCTGACATAATCGAAATATTTTCAATAGATTTGTATGCAACGTTGCATTGCTACATTGATTTATAAATACAAATTATTCAAAGATTCATAAGTACTACCAGAAGAGCATTTCAACACAAACACAACAGTTAATGCTTTCAAGGAATCCTTCCATAAACTTAATCGTAAAAACGATTAGAAATCATAAGAAAATTAACGAAAATAATCTAACAAACACAAACAAACACTATCTGCTGCTTTATACTCCTGCGAGAATGTAAATGGAAGAGGCATTTTATTTATTGTATATTTTTGTAACACTTCAGAAAAAAGTTTGTAAAACGAACAATAACTTTTAACATTAATCTTTGTTTGTCAATAACAAGAAAAATTCTATTTTTTATTTTCTCTTTTTTCCATTATTATTCTTTAGCATTTCTCTCCTTATTTGTATGTTTGTTTATCGTTCAGGGGTTGGGCATGTTTTTTATTGTATGAAAATCATTTCAGCATCTAAAGAAGTAAAGCGTAACAAAAGTTAAGAGGTAAAAAAATCTTATCCATGCAATTTTAATTATTATTTGTTGCCTTTGGCAACCTTGAGGTCCTTGAGAGGAGCTCAACTTTTATAATTTCATCAACTCAAATTCACATTTTGAACCAATTTAATCTTATCGAGTATCTGTTTATGACAAGTTGTTATACAGACCGCTATTGATAAAAAATATTTTAATGAAAGTTGATAAATGAGCGCTGGAGACATAATGCCAAATCGGTTCCACAATTGCTATAAATGGATAAATTGTTACAACTAATCCCCATGTAACGCCTTACTTTGAGAAAAAATTAATACAGGAAACATTTTATAAGTTTGAATGCACTTTTGAAAAAGTCGATGCCAGCTATTTAGAAATTCGACCCACCTTGAATCATTTTAAGAAGCCCGTCCAATAAATGAACTTCTTAAACCTCTTAAAAACACTTTCTTTTAAATTACTTTGTAGATTTCTTTTCTCTCTTATTTGAGTAAAGTGACGCAGAGTCTTGACCAACAATAATGTTGTTACTTATTACATCTTACACTTGTGATAGAGATGTGCAGACGTTTGTAGTATCCAGAAGGAGTTGAGATAGACACACCTTTTATTTTAACGATTTAACGACTTAAAATCACTTCCCGATTCGATGTAAGACTGTGTGCCCATCCTTCCGTCTTCTTGTATGTTCATGTAAATTTGTTATCAATTTTCTTAAATTTTTTACATAGAAGTATTTATATTCTATAAAAATGTTTAAAATCGGGGTCCTTTTATAATCACTTTTCTTAAAAAGAAAATCGTTATCTGGAAATAATTGCCTTGGAATTCTCTTATTTAACTTTAACCACATTAAGCAAAGTGGTGTGGGATATTTTGACCAATTATAAAATTCTTACTTGTTTTTAGTTTGTGTAAAAAATTTCGGTTTCTCTTTATCAATATAACTTTCTAAAATATGTAAAATCGATGATTAAGTATAACAATCGCGATGGCGGCTAATCAATTCAATCTGTTGCATATACCTAAATTCGTATGTTTGTATCTTAATGTAGATTTATGTATCGTAACTTTGTTAAATAGTCCGCGATGAACTCGTGATCATTGTTCATATGATGTTTAAATGTTGTTGCTATTGGTTTTATTTTACATTTTTGAAGTCATCAAAATATTATGCGAATTGTGCTTAGACCATTTCGTCATAATATTTGTAACATTAAAAAGGAAATACCAAAGACATCATGCACTTTTAAATATTGAAATGATCCACACATGTTTGGTCATTTGTGCAACCGTTTCTTGAAATCGAAAAAATTGAGATGACAACTTCAAATTTGTTAGAAATATTGCGAATTTATGTGCAATGCTTTTGAATTAAATCGGTTAAGGGACACATCTACAATGCCATTTTAAAAAAGAAAAACCTCTACTTTTTTAAAGTCAGTTTTCTCATTTATGCGCAGTTTTCAATTTTGCATTAGTCACTAAACCATACTATTTTAAAAATCAAGTAAATCGATTAATTTGTTCCCATATTTTTTAAAAATATATTTTCACTCCCTTCATATTGTTACTCTTTCCTTTTTGATTGTTGGTTCCGTGGACTAGTGAAAATAATAAAAATTCCTTAATTCTATTTTATCGAAAATTCCAATTATGGGTCACGATTTTTTAATATTATAAGTTATCAACTTTTTTTTAGTCTTTTTTTTTTATCAATCTGTAAGGTTTTCTTGAGTTTTATCTAATCTGATCAAATACCAAAACAATGTTTGATTGTTGGCTGCATCAGATTTAGCGTCAGCTTAATATAAAAATTTCATATAAATTTTCACTCTTTATTTTAATTGCGTTTGGTTTTTATGTACATTTTTATATAATGGAAATAAAATCAAAAAATTAGAAAAAGCATAATCTAAATTGTTAAAATATACGGAAAAAGTTTAAGTTACATTTAGATACGAGAGTAGCGTAGTAAAACCATAAAACTAACATTAAACAGACAAGTAATGACAAAATCGGCAATAACTTTTTATTGTTTATTATTAGACAATAGAATTTGTATAAAAATATTTTAAATTTAAATGATTTTTCGTTGTTTGTTTTCATGCAGAGGCTGCTAGAAGTAGCGCAAAATATAAAAGCAGAAACAAAACCATAAAAAAAAAATAAATAAACACAAAATGCCAAGAAAAGATGCCGTATTTTATTCTAATTAACACTTGTTAGTTAAATTAGATTAAATCTTGATTGTTCATCTTTTTGAAGCTAGCGAACTTTTTTTATTAAGTGGCTGAAAAATCCTTGCATTTCGTTATGATTTGTGCATGTTTTTTTAGTTAGTTCAAAAAAGTGCAGAAACAAGTTAAATACAAATTTAAACACTTTTACTGAAGAGGACAAAGAAATCATCTATAACAATTAAGGACAAAACCAAATCTCCGATTCTAATTCTTATGATTCTGATACAAATAATTGTGCTTATTAAAAGTAAATGAATCGATAAATCAAATAATTAACGCTTAAAGCGCTCATGCAAGGTGACAAAAATATTTTTAACTTACTTCCCGAGATCTTACTTTTATTCGCTACGATTTTAATTATATATCCAGAGTTAGACTGTAGCTCTTAGAAGTGTTATTAACCAGTTTAAAGCAAAATGAGAATATAAACAAACCACTTTTTCCAGTAATTTCCTTCCATCCATTCCACATTTCTATCTATTCCAGTTATTTGTATTTGGATTTTATCATAAAAATCCGCCAAATTTTTTGAAGATACTGAGAATATTTTAATTTCCCCAATATTTAAATCGATTGGTTTATTTTTTTATGTATTAATAGAATTTTGATTATTCTCTTTGTACTTTTTTATTTGAATGTAATCATCCCGAGAAGCGCCAATTCAACTGTATCTATTTTCAATAAGCAAATTAGTTATTAGACTAAATCAAATCGAAAATTTTATTGAGTGCGATGGGATGACCGATTTTACTGCTATTGACTTCATAATTGCAGTGATGCCCCTAACGCGGCCGCTTGCTTATTCAAAAATATTTATACGGTTGTCGAGTGTGCTTTATACTTAAATCTCCGCTATTTCTTGGAAATTAAATGTGATATATAAAATGCAATACGAAAATTAGGTACTTGAAAAGTTATGCTAAAGTGATCTAAATGCAATCTTTGTGATAAATTTATTAAATTCTGAATAATGAAAATCTAAATCAATAGCATTTTTAAAATAAATTTTGTGCTGCAAAAAACGAAACCAAACAAAAAATCTACTTACGTACAGTTATCGGAATTTTTGTATAATTTTACAGGAAGCATTGTTGTTTATTGTAAATAATAATTCGTTACATTGGAAGCTTTACAGTTTGTTCAATAAATGAAGTCAAATTAATGTATGACCTTTTGATCTGTTTACTGGAAAGTTGTTCGAAATGTTTTCTCAGAGTTATTCCACTTATTTAGCAAAGTCGATTAAATATCTTGAATATATGCTTTCTAAAGTTTTCTTTGACAATGAAATTATTAACCGAAAAAAATTATTACAACAATTAAATTTTAACTAAAATAGGAGAAGAAACGAAGAATAGTGCAAAATGGTGGAATTTTTAGAAGAAAAAATCATTTCAAAAAAATTACTAAATGATATACTGAAATTAAGAAGAAGGATTATAATTGTTTTCATTTAAGAAGAAAAAACACAACTTTAAATTTGTTATAATATTTTTATTAAAATTTCAAATGTACCATTCTAAATTTAAGCAAAATCAAATAGCAGCAGTCAGTCATACAATAAGCAATAATATTCTAACTTAAAGTATAACAAAAATTCGCAGAAAAAAATTAAAGATAAAATAAAATCAAATGGTTCTAAATTTTTTTTTGCAGAAATTTAACTAAAATGAACGTAAAATGTGAAAAAACGAACGCAAAAACTAAAACGAGTATAAAAGAAATTGACTGCACAAGTAACTTTACTCTCTGTAACTTCAACTTTATCCCTCTCTCATTAAACAATTCTCATTTATTAAATAGCATGCGCTATAACAGTACATCAGGCCATGCTCATTTACATTTACTGTTACGGCAACAAACTGAAACTACAAAAACTCAATCAATTTTTCACTTGCTTTCTTTATTTGTTTTTCCTTGAATTTACGTGAGTAGAATACGAATAAGAGATAGTGAAAAATTTCACTTAAATAAATTCTATAAATTAGTTATTATGCAGCGCAAACTCTGTAAGCCAATAATTGCAAAGAACGTAACAAAACGACTCCGCCCTATAAGAAAATGGCGAACATTCGAACCAACTGTAAAGCTAAACAAATTTTAAAAATTAAGCCAACAAGCAAGTACACGCAGGCATATTAAATAAGGCAATATGTAGCTCCTCTGCACACAACAACAATACACGAAATCATTGATGATGATTGTGGTTGTTCTTATCACTCCAAAAAACTCTCATTTTGGTTTAAATTGAGAGCGTTTCTCAATGTATCATAAACATTACAAAATAAGTGTGAAAGAGATGACATTATGATTGAGGAAAAATTGCAAGAAAAACAAAATGTTTCCCACTCGTGGAGACAGAAATTAAGTTACTACTTAAAATGTATACACACAAAAATTATTGAGACTAACTAAAAGTATTTTGCAGGATAAAACAAAAAAAAATAGGCAAAAAAGAAAAATAAAAGGAATTATCGCTTCTTTGCAAAACGATTACTTTTTTTTGGCATTTTCTCGCAATTTTCGCAAATTCATACATTTTTGATATTTAATAAATGAAATATTATTAGACAAATGTCCTTATAGAAAAACGAAAGAAGCGTAAAGCAAAGAAACGTTAAGAAAAAAAACGCACAAATTATTCAGATCTTTAATAATTTATTTTGTAAATTTTGTTGTTGTAATAAGACAATTACCGTAAAATAATTCAAGTTTAGTTATTTAATGCATTTCCAATGATTGTTAAAGAGCTTGAAAAACTTTGTTCTACATTCTACAATTATTAAGGAATTAGTTACTTAAAAAAATTAGATATATATATTTTTTCTGATTATTTCAAATTTAACACTTTATAAAACTTTTAAGAAACACTTCCTCAAATTATTTGCCACAATTACGTTTTTTCAGATGCATACAACTTTTAATAATAAATTCAAACTATTTACAATGGATTATTTTCATAGTTTTCAACTAAATTTTCCAAATTCGTAGAATCCAAACGAGAAATTACCCCCTCATTAATTTTTGTTGTATGATTTATATGATTTTTATAACTAAAGTCCGCCCATAATGCTCTGGCCCATATTTAAATTGTCTATTATGTAGACAATGTGTGTCCTGGCAATTATGGGCTACCTTCACTTTACTTAACAAAGTAAAAAATGGAAATTTTTGAAAAAAAAGTTGAATTTCCAAAAGAAAAAATTTATAAAATTTTCAGATACTGACGTGCATTAGTTATAAAGTCTATTCGCAAAAATTAAACGAAAAATCAATCCTCTTATAAATTTTTGATAAGTAATTTTAGACATCACCAATAATAATACAAAATTACTTTTATGCCCTTAAACCTCCTACGCCATGCAACAAAATATGTTAAATATGGGTCTAATTTGAAAAAGCCCACAAAAATTGAATGAAAAATTTTCTTCTCATCAATTTCTGATTTGTGTTTCTAGACATCATCAAAATTAATACAAAATCAGTTTTAGTCCCCTATATGGGGCCTAAAACATATCACTTTCATATGCCAGATCTCATTATTGTGGCATGCATCATGCTATTTTCAAATATAAAAAATTTCGATGTATATGTATGATATCATTCGATTTTATAGTATTACAATTTTCTATGGTTGTCATAAAATTTTGTTATAGGATTGCATTTATATTCATAAGTTTTTTTATATATAATTTAAGGTAGTTGTTGTTGGTAATTGAGCAGCTCATTGGTGCCATAAGTGTGAGGAGTGGTTTCGAACTTGAATACGTTTAATTTTCACATACGTTTGTTATGTATAAAAAATTTTTTTATAAAATTCTAACACAGCGACCATTTTTTTTTTATAGTAAAAAGGTTTCCTCTTATCAGTTTATTACATTAAATTCATGATACGCATTGCTTGATCTCAATTATAAAAGTATCTAAGAACTTTTGCTTTTTTATAAAGCATACTTAATTTTGAAAATTTTGTGTGAATTTAAGAAAGCATCATTTATTAATATTTATTGATATTTATAGTGATTTTTGATTGAGTGAAGCGCAATTATAGAAGAGATTAATTTTGCAAAAAGGAAAAAAAAGAAAATAAACCTTAGGGCTATTATGAAACTAAAAGTATTTATATTTTTATTTATTATATACGGATAAGCGTAAAATTTTTGGTCTGCTCTCACCATTAAAATTGTCACAACAAATCAAAACAATTGCGATATGCCAATTAAATATGCACGGTTAATTGTCTCTATGCTATTTTTATATCATATCATTACAAATAGAAAAAGAAAATTACGAGTTATTGTAACCTCCCCTGAAATCAAATTTCAAGGAGGGTTGCGAAATTTATGGATATATGTCTAAAAAGGTCAGATCTGTCGTAGAAATTGAAAATAAAAGTTTCTAGCATTACATGTGAGATTTATGCCAATAATTACGTATAAGTGAGCCAAACTTATTAAGGTCTTAATAAAATCTAAAAGGAATGTTAAGGTCTTCAGTTGGATTCACTTTTTATTATATTAAATAATTCAGCATTATCATTTAAATTCTTTCAAATTTGTCTTTTCAAATATCTATCTTTGTAATCGCTTATTAAAGTATAGATTTTAGAGATATTGGATTATGGAATAAAATTTGATAGGCGCGAAAAAGCTTATAAATGGATAATATTGAACAATTTTTGCCAACCACTTGCAATTTAAGGCCCTGTTAAAAAAAAAGTTGCTTGAAAATCCAAATGAAAGTCTAAATGAACTGCTGTTTTGTAAAATGCCTTAAATTATGGCACTTCAATCATTTCGGTATTAACTTAATACAAAAGAAGAAAAATGTATCGAATTAAGACACAAAACTTGTGTTGGTAACTGGTAACTGGTAACTGATAACTGATAACTGGTATGAAAGTATAGAAAATAAATTAGGTCGTATTGCTTAGATTAATTTGCTTGTAAGAGATTTTCTCATTTTTATCAAATATTATAACAAGTGTTTATAAATTAGAAATCAAATTTTTTTTTTTTAGGTATATTTTGCAAATTCAATTTTTGATAGTTAAGAAAAATAGTTAAATCAAAAAGAATTATTCAGTGTATGTGTGTGTGCAATTATAATGCCATAAAAGAAACACGTGTCATGAGCCTAAATTTAACTTGATAATAATTGTAATAAAATTCGTTCTAGAAAAATTATATTTTCTAAATCCATGCAAAATTTTCCCATTATAACTTTCATATTCATTGTTCCCCAACTTATGAATACAATCATTTTGCAATAAGTTCTGCAACATTTAGTTCAAAATTTAATGTGAATTAAACGTTGCTAACGTTCGTTAGCAACATCATATTCATTTGTTTTAACTTTTTTTTTATTACTTCATGCCCATTTATTTAAAATTGTAAACAAGAAAAAGGAATTTAAGATTTTTCGAAATTCATTTAGGAAAAGTCAAGAATAAAAAGTGTGCACTATATTTTGTTTATTTTTTTAAAATCTAAACAATTTAAGGTGCAAGATACTTCAAGTTTGCTTAGATATTTGTAACAACCAAAACGCCTTAAAATGGATGCATCTTCTCTTACACCGATCGATTCATAATCACTTTCTGATTACATTTAAGTTTATCAATGATTCCATTCTGTCTGTATTTCTGTCTGTCTGTGGTCTGTTCATGCAATTTTGTCTTTTTGATTAAGGTAAAACTAACTGTTTTTGAAAGAATTTTGCTTTGAAAAGATCCAATCATTTTACACGACAACTTCTCATAAAAAACTGTTTATCCTGAAAAAGTGTTAATATGTGAAAAAAAATCAAAAATTAAAATTTTGCATACATTTCAATGAAAGATAAATCCCATTAAGCAAGTCGGCTCCAATCGTCTATAGAGCTCTCACTAGTTTTATTATTACAGCAAAATCTGAAAATCTGAATTTCTGAAAATCAGAATATCTGAAAATCAGAAAATCTGAAAAACTGAAAATCAGAAAATCAAAAAATCTGAATTTCTGAAAATCAGAAAATCTGAAAATCTGAATTTCTCAATTTCTGAAAATCAGAAAATCTAATAATCTGAAAATCAGAACATCTGAAAATCTGAAAATCTAAAAATCAGAAAATCTGAAAATCTATCTGATAAATAAATGTTATTTGCACTCATGCCTTTTTACATTGATTTTATATACAATTAAATCTCTGCAAAATCAATGTTATCCTAGTTATGGTGTAAGATTTTCTTTTTCATTTCATTATTTTCGTTTACCTAAGAATATAATATTTCATTAAGTCATAATTCTGGTGTTATATAATGTTTTTCCATTATTATCGATATGAAATTTTAATTTCTTGCAGAGCATCACAAACTGTCATTCTGTCATGTAATGTAACGAAACAAAACAAAAAAAGAATATTTAACAAAAATCTTTGATCTTGAGTGTTTTGGGTAAAGCATCAAAAATGAAAGAATAGAAACAAGTGCGCTTCACATTACAATAGAGTTTCGATTATCGATTTTCTATTTTGCATTTTGATAATTTTTTTTTTTTTTTGTTTAGAAAATTCTTTTCTAAATTCTTATGCAACCACAAATTTCTTTAGTTGTTTTTGGATAAATCTTTTTTTTTTCTTTATTCTATCCTGAATTAGATATGATAACGATTTTTTGTCTACAACAATTTTTATGATTTTGTTTATTTGTTTGGATGGATCTTAAGTATCAATTGTTACAAATGCGATATTTTATTTTGCTAACAATTCACTTGAATGGATGATGATCAGAATGGTACACAATACACTTTCTGTATTTATAATTTATACCTTTTTGTTATACAAGATGTAAAAATTTTATGTTGATAGTGGTAGCATTTATAATGACACTCCTTTTTTTTCATATTTTAAACGATTCTGAAGCAAACAATTTTTTTGTTTTAATTTCAATGCTTAATCATTTATTCTTGAAACTTTTCGATAGAATAAATAGATTTCGAAACGAATGTATCGAACGCATGTAGAAATCACTTAACTTTAATTAATATTTTTCAAATTTTGATAAAGTGCATATTTCTTGCCCAAATACATATTCTGAATTTTATGAACTAACAGACTTTACTTTTGTATAGATCAATCAAAGCAATAGAATGAATATGAAATCTGAATATATCAAAAACTTTAGTAATATTTAGATATTGCTAACATTTTCTTAAAATTTTCAAGGAATCACTTTTAGAATAAAGACTTTGAAATTCTTATTCTAAAAGATTTCTTATTTGATTTTATGCTGAATGTTTAACATTTTTGCTAAAATTTTATATAAATTTGTATTTTAACTTGTATCGTAATTTACTATTAAAATTTGATATTAATTTTATATGTTAAATTTATATCATAAGACTCTAAAGGTCTCTTTGAATGATTAGAAATGCTTGGACGTAAACTAAATGCTCAAAATAGACAAAGGGAATTATTAAACGAATTTTCACAGAGTATAAAGTGGAATTTTAATGTGCACAGACAATTTGAATCTAAAAAGTTCCATATACCTCCAAGTACTTACGTTAAGAGTTCTCTACAAAGCTGCATTAGTAGTTTTGCAATAGTTTATAAGAAAAATTTTTGCTTATTATTAATTTGATATGAAAATTGTGTGTAATTTTTATTATATTGATCCATAATATTTGAAACGTCTTGTATATGTAATAGTTTTTGTCAAATATTTTAATAAATGACAAAATTATGGTTAGGGTTATTCATAGTCGATTCTACTGATTATAAACTTTTACATATCTCCTTTCCACTCATGTACTTTCATAATAATTTATTGAAGAAATGATGGTTATAGTTATAAAGAGCAGATCCTCTGTTTCTCTATTGTTGACGTATAATAAGTCATAAAAAAATATATGTATAATGAAAGGATTTGTATTGGATTGGAAATCGTGTTTGTCTCCTTCTTCGTGTCTATTTTTTCTGTAGAGTGCAGTAAGTCCATCTGAATATTTGGAGCATCTAAAGAGATTTATTAATATTATACCAAATGGGTTAGAATAACTTTTTCCTGCCCATTCGTCCATTAGGTGCTTATCTGTCCATGTCCAGGCCCAGAGCCCTATTTTAAGGAAAGTTTAATAAAAGTTAGCATTTAGATATTTTGATTTGGGGCCAAGGTAAATGAGTTAGATCGCATAATCTCCATCTTAGATTCTATTTAGCAAAATTGATATATAAAATTGAAAAATGTACACAATTTCAATAGTTTTTTAATAAAACAAATTTACTCGAGAACGATTCATATTTTGAGTAATTTTTAATATAGCACATTTTTCATATTATTCGACCATTTTAGAATTTTCTTTAGTCCATACCAATCGATTATATAAAATTTATACTTTTTTTTGTTGTCACTTTTGTGTCACATTTATATAAATTATACATTTGACTTATTATTATTTGATGTTGCAATTTCTAGGTGAATTTTGAATTCCTTGCCTATGCCCCCTTTTATTACTAACTGCTATCACTGTCATTATTTAATTTTTTATCGGACCATTTCCCTTTATTATTAATCCCCTCATTTATATTTTATATTTTACTTCTTGTGTTTTTTTTTTGTTATTTGACATTCTTCTATCTCTCTCTCTCTCCCATGTTACATGCATGCATAAAATATAATTTAATAGGAAGCTGTCAGAGATGCGTAAAGATATCAAAAATGTCACATAATGTGGGTGGTATGTGGTACACAAATAACATTAACTCAAGCACAATTACAATAAAAACAAATACAGAGCCAATCATACAAACAAACTCTTTAATGTAACTGAATGAATGAATAAATTTCTCTATAAATCTTTGTTAATGCATTTGCTTGTGTTTGTAGTTGTGTTTGCTTGGTGTTGTTGCTCAAATAAATCTTTCCCATATGTAAAAGATTTACAGCAAATTATTCCATTATACCATTAACATTTATTTATTTAACGTCATTATGATGATCCTAATAAAATCAAATAAGTAAAAAAGGTGGTGGATGTTTCTACATTGAAATTATTATTATGGCCATTGGTAACTTATCTACCAAAAAAAAAAAAAAAATAATATAAAAAAGGAAAAATTATATGTTCCTGGGCACACATTTATTTAAAGTAGCTTTTTTAAAAAAGACGAAATATAAAAACAAGTAAAAACACACGCTTGGTAAGAAACTTGGTAGAAAAGTTGTAAAAAAAATTAATTAAATTGTAATAGTTAAAATTAGGCCAAAAAAGTTTAGAGAAAAAAAAACTACAATTACTTTGAAAGACACTTCATTTATACAGACTTAAGATATTACAGCATAAAAATACATCAGAATTATTAGGTTTGATTTGATCGTTTTTATAAAATGTAGGTCTAGAAATCATTTAGAAATATAATTTGGAAAAATCAATTAATTTATATAATTTATAATTTAATGAAGCAGAGTAGCAAAGTTGTTACATGTTCGAGTTTAAAAATTATACTTGTTCTATATCTCTGTGGGTAAAATTATTTATGGAAGACAAAATCGTCTAGAATAGTTTCAGAATCACTTTAAGAGCCATGGAGTACTACCGGACGAACTTTTTAGGACTAAATATAAGCACTGTGAAAACTCTACTATTTAATGTGTAACATTTTCTAAAAGTGTCTTTACGTAGGTCCTAAAAAATGAGTATAAAAATTGTTTAAAAATGAATTTGTAGATTTAGAAATTAATAATTTTATTATAACAAATTTTGATGTATTTAGACGAAAGGGAAATATCTGTTCTACATGGCCCAAAAATCCACAATTTCACTATTATCTCATTTGAACAAACAACTAAAAGTAATCCAACTAGGGAATGCTTTATTCTATCTTTAACTTTTCTATAATAATAAAAAAAGCCGCACCCAGCTTCCTTCCTCAGATGTTTCAAAACAATCTAATTTTCAAATCATTCTAATTTTTTACATGAACGAATTATCCAAAAAAAAATTACAAAAAATGTCAACAAAATTGATCAAATATATCGCATGTTATCATAAATACCTTTTCTGATGCTCCAATAACTAAGTATAATTGTAATTTAGACAGCACACGTATGTACAATTAATATTCAGATATTCATAAGCAAAGATAAATAATCATATCATAAATAATAACATAATGCTTATGTATTGAGGGTTAATGTATTGAGTTAAATTTGACAAGCACTTTATATGGTAATTCTTGATGATGATTGATGATGATGATGATGATTAAGGGTAGAAATGTTCAAATGATTCAGTAGTTAAATGATGAATGATAAAGAACACAAATTGTGGTAAATTTAACTTTAATTTTACATAAACTATACATCTCTCACTAAGCAATAAAAAAAAAATTGAATTAAAACAAATAAAAAAATTATATTTGGTTGAAGCCGAATCTTAGATCCCTACCAACCCATGGTATTTTTATGCAAAGCTTAGCGCAATTTTTTCGGCGTACAAAATTCGGCTTTTGAATTTTGCCAATAATAAGCTAAAAAAAACTAAGGTGTTCTCAGTTTACACTGTATTGTGGGCGTGCCCTTTGACCGATTTTGTCAATTTTTAATACAAATCTGTGTACAAGGACTTTCAAAATTCCTGCCAAATTTGGCTTTTTTTGCGACCGGGAGAATGTTAACAACATACGAGCAGACGGACTGATAAACATAGCTAAATGTTCATCAAGAATTTATATACTTTGTAGGGGTCTCCAAAGCTTCCTTTTGGGTGTTATAAACTGAATGACAAAATGAATATGCCATTAACCGGTTTGTAATAAACCATAACAGCCAAAAATTAGTCAAATCGCTCAATATTTGGCAGAAATATCTTCTTCTTTTTATACCCAACAACACTTGTGGTACTTGTGGAGATTGTTTGTAACATCCAAAAGGAGGTAAATTATACTCACCTTTTATTATATTGATCGATTACGAATCATTAGGACTTCGATTCGATTTAAACCTATCTGTCCATCTGTCCGTCTAATGTCTGTTCACGTAAATTTGTTATCACGCTGCAACACACTTTAATCACATCGAACAAAGTAGATGATCCCTTAGGCCCATAAAATATTTGTGGGCATCAATTTGAAACAAAAAATAAAACGCACAAAAAGGTGGCGATCAATGAGTTGTACGCTTAATTCTATTTTGGAAAATGATTCAAAATTGCCTACTTAGATCTATCACAAGTATTGTGGTTGAGCAATAAAATCTTATAATGAAAATATTTAAAAAGCCCAATAGAAAATGTAACCGTCATCAACACTACAATGAAATATTTGTAACCCGTAAAGAAATGCTTCGCATAAAATGTTATCGTTAAAATTTACGAGATGACTTTTGCGCATCTTCCTGTACGTAATATGTTCATATATTTATATATATATATAATTTTCTTCTTCTTCTTTGATAATATATAACCTTTCTCCGCTTTATATATGTATAAATGTTATGTTGCGTGTGGGTTTGTGTATGCGTGCGTTATATAAATTTACAAAATTGTGTAATTGTGATTGTGAGAGCTTGTGTTTGTATGCATAATATGAAAAAGTTCCTGTATTTTATTTTTCATTGTCTCCTTCTTGATTTATTTATGTATTGCCTTATTTTTACACCCACCCACCAGAAATTGGTGTTATATTCATTTTAACCAAACGTTTGTAATCTTAAAAATAAAGCGTCAGAATCTTATTACTTCTTAAATAAAATCATATTCTTTATCGATCTACGCGTCTAAATCGATCCACGTGTTCATGCATGTATCTTTTGCTGATAATAAAAATTGAGATATCGCCTTTTAATTTGAAAGAATCATCACATTTTTGCAAGCAATTTGATCATAAAAATTGACCAAATATTTTTAATAGCAGGCCCACAGAATTGTCTTCAAAAAAAAAAAAAAGAAAAGATTTATTAGTGGATGCTTATAATACCCATAAATCTTGAAGTAGGACCTTTTTCTTAATATACCCGATCAAAGTCCAGTTAAATACGTTTGGCGGCCTCTTTGTTTGCGCAACTGATCAAATGACGCCCAATTTTAAGGATTATTCGTATAAAACAAATTTAATCCCCATTGGCCCAAGCTAAATAAAAATAAGCAGGTATTTAGAAAATGGCCCCAATCAATTAATTGTAATTATTTCGAATTATTTCTAAATATTTGAAAAATTTTTTATTTCGTTGATTTACGATTTATTTATTTGACTTTTTAAATACTTAGAGGCAAAGTGATGTGGGGTATTTAAAAATCGCCCACCACCAACTTTAACATTCTTACTTATTAACTAAGGCTTGTGTGATTGTGTTTTTTTTTATAGTTGGCAGTTGCGTAGCAGTAACCTCATTGACAAAATAAGTTAAGCAAACGCCCCAGCCAAAAATTAAGCATTGCTCGTAAAAGATTTTTGGTATTTCACCAAAACTTCATTCTTCAAAATGAGGCTTGGCCTCATCACTGAGATGTAGATAAAAAGATTATGCTTAGGTGACGTTAAATTTTGTGCTACCAACCTACCTGCCACCTAAACTAATTTAATCTAATGTCTGCACTATTTCAAGGAAATATGGCGCACAGGGAAGCATGCGAAAATTATGAAGCCTTAAAAATAGTTGATTCGAATTTATCAAAGCAGTATTATTTGATTACACAAAAATTTATAATGAAGCTTGTAAGAATTCGAAAGATATAAAATAATTATGTAAACTTTCTTGATGGGCAAGACAAATGCTATTGGCCTTTGGAAAAAAGGGGCTCCAATGGCCAATGGTACCTCATAAAAGCATTTCTACAAAAATTGTATACTTTTGTGGATAAGTTCCAAATTTTAAGATATAAAATGATTCTGCAAAAATTTTGGCCAACTCAATTAATTAAGCGAATTATGCAGTATACAATAGCTCACTAAATTAACCAAAACCAATTTATATATACATTTATTACCAAAAAAAAGAACATCTCAAAATTTAACATTCATGTTTCAGTTCCAACTAAATATAATTTTACTATTTAGTTTGCTTAATTCACTCGTCTGCCAATTACATATGAAAAAATATACATTTGCTTACTTTATGCTTAAATACATTTATGCTTTTATCATTTATCAAGGCATGCTTTAATTTTAGAGTATAAAAATATCTAACCGTATTTAAATCACAAGATGTAAAAACAATGTCTTAAAGAAGAAGAAGAAACAAAACAGAACAGAACTCTTAAATTTTTTTCTTGTATTAATTTCAATTCCAATTTGTATACCAGCAATAAATCTAAGTCATATTCAAAAGTATTGTTGTCAATTACGTGAAACGTTAAATGTTACAGTCAATCGAAAATGACTTTTAATCACTCTACATGAATTTGCCTTATATAAGTAAAAGGCAACAAACTGAAACGGAATTAAAAACTTTATTTTTCGAATAAATTAAACAGTTCATGATGATATTTATTCCGTATTAAACTGAAGCGATTTTCATTAAAAAAATATTAATAATTATTATCGATTTTTTTTTAAATAAGGCCTTGTAACAACCCTTTACAAAATAAGTCACTTTATGGGGCGTGGTCTTATAATTATTTTTGAACCACGAGAAGTTAAATTTTGCCTACACACTAAAGTTCATTCAAGTAGCTTCCAAATTGCTGTACATTGATAATAAATGTAAATGGAAAGACAGACTGACAGACGTACAGACAGGTTAAAGTGGAATTATTAAATGATTATAATCCAATCGATAGAATAAAAGTGGGTCCTCTGGGTGTTACATAATAGCCTATATCGTAGATGGTGTAGGGTGCATTAAAAATGTTAAAATATGAAACGAAAAAAGAATTACGATGGCATGACTGTCTAAACAACTAAGTGAGTGAATTAACGTTTGAAGGAGTGAACATACAAAAAGAGGTAGTAAAGTAGTAAACAGTAAATAAATATCTGATTAATATTATTAAGGAGTAACTTGAATCTAATTTCTATTAACATAGTTGACGCCACATTACATTTTGTTGATTTATTTTCTAGAGATTATCAAAAAATTATAATAAAATATCTGCACAAAATTCCATTAAAACATAACAAAAAAAAACATGCATTTACGTTTTAATTAGTCAAGGCCGATTATTTTATATCTCAGACTACATTTTCATAAAGAAATACCCAGAATTGTTAATTTTTACTATAGAAAAAACTTTTGAAAAAAAGGTCTTTTTGTGAACATACCAAAATTTTACACCCATTACTACTTTTGGTACAAGATGTAAATATTTGATTAGAGTTGCCAGTGAAATATTTCATATCACTTAACCTAATAAGACAATAAAGTTTTAAAAGTGAGAAGTATCAAACTTTATAAAATTTTTAAAAGTGCTTATAATGGAAAAAAAACACTAAACCTGATCCAAAAACTCTAGCGGAGGAAATAAATTTCGAGAAAACATTGATTAACTGCCAGTTTCGCTTTGATACATAAGTTGAACGTGTTGAGTCCAAACAAGGCATTGCAATTTTAATCTCTCTGGAATTTTTTTAAAATGAATAATTTCTTCAAATATGTACACACTTGTTGAACGTTGATCTTTTAAAGATGAGTAGTTCAAAACAGTAACAATGTATAAACTCAGGACCCCATAGCAGATCAAGACAAGAGTCACAATGATAAGTTCCTGTTCAAACTTCAATTTGATCATATTAATTGAAGGTGATTTCGATAATATTTACAATAATTCCCTTTAAAAAATTTACAATTTTGTTAAACTAAATAGGCATGGCCAGTTAACACAGGGATTTACTATTGAACCGCTTTCCATTTAAACCTTAACCTTTTCCGAAAATTCCCACACAAGATTCTGCTTGGTATACTTAATTTTTTAAATCACATTAAATGTAGTAATGCAAAATATTAAGAATGGTCTCTTACAAAATAATTAATCTATTCATATGAAGAAGTAGTCAAAAATGGCCCTCATGGCTACACATTTTTACTACCAAATAGTTTTGCTTAGAAGGAAGCAAATGTACCAAATTCATTAGAGTATCTCGAAAATTGTTATCTACAATTTGAATATTAGAAAACATAAACAGACAAATAAGATAAATCAATTTAGAAAATGATCATACAGTGCAAGAGTAAGAAGAGATGGATGTACCTCAAGCCCTCCAACATAAGTGCTGTAGCGTATAACAATCAAAGTGTCATTAATAACAATAATAATCACGACAGCAGCACAAACTGATACAACATAACAACCAAAAAGAATTATGTTTAATTAAAGACAAATTCTGAATGCCCACCAACTAAATGTTGTCGTACATCTAAAAGCCATGTTTAAATTGGAAAATGAAAATTGAATAATGAATGAAAATGAATAACAAGAAAGTATTTTCAAAAAATAAGGCACGTTACTTCGTATAACGCACTTTTATACGTTTTGAATAGAGTCATGGCCATGGACATTTTACAAACCAATTTTAAACCCAGAATATGAAATACGAATTATTATTAAAATATATGGCGAAAATTATTGATTTCTCTTCAATACTTCAAATATTCAAAGAGAAACATTAAAGGAAAAACTAGTTGCATAAAAAGGCGTAACCTTTAACAAATTGACATTTTTAAGAGTAAAAAACAATAAAAGGGCTTTCATAAAATTGATATGTCATATTTTTATATGTAAGCAACAGACAGACAAATTATATCGAAAAAAACAAGTCACTGTTTAAAAGTTCTTACTCTGAGTATCCCAAAGCAAACTGCTGAGGACGAATGATGGTTATTTATAAAAAAAAAAATGAACAGTATGTGTTGAATGTCATTTCATTTATGGCCATAAAGCATACGATAATTATAATTTAATTTTCTACATCATTTATTTGATTTGTTTACTCAAAAGTTATAAGCTGAAGCTTCTGAGCGATACAATTGTGTGCACATTTTTGAATGTTTACAATGACAAACATAAAAATCATTCTTTGATCGATAGATCGTATCGATGATAGATAGATGGTGTGCCATGGTGTGGGATCAATATCACCAAAAATGAACGTCTAAATATGTGTGTGTGTGTGTGCGATGTTACGCGATTAAATGAATGTTATCAAACAGTGAAAAAGCATTGTAAAGTCAAAGTGGCAGACAACAGTCCTCACAGTAAATAAATAAAAATCAATGAATTACCATAAATTACCTTACGAATTTTAAAGAAATAATTCAAACACACACACACACACACACACACACACACACACCACGCACGCACTCACGCACACTTATACGTGTGCGTACACACCTATAAACCGTTTGATGGAAGGAATATAAAAGAGTGATTGTGAGAGAAAGGGAGAATATAATCGAGTGACAAATGACACAAGAATAATTACAAATGTCAAATCAAATCAAAAACTCTCATAAATCAAAATTAAATACAAATGGGCAACAACAAACAACACTCACACACGCATTATACATCAGATAATAAAAAAGGAACAATTTAATGCAATGCACTTCTTATTCTTGAAACTGGTGGCATTGTCAATATTTTTATTATTGTTATTAGTGTTGTTGTTAGTTTCATTGCATTAAAAACAAAAAACAAAATTTGATTTTCATTTTTCATGTATTTATTCTCAAAGCAACAGTAATCATTCACACATCGTTTCAATATCTATAAAACATTTATTTATATCTATTTCTTTATTTTTTCCCCCCCACAATAAATGTTACTGCTACATTCAAAGATACATAGAACACATAGACATTGATTTACGTACTCACATTTCAAAAAATATTGTTATTATGCGAACCGTGTAACTATTAGACATCACGTGATATCAATAAATACTTTACGTTTGCTTGTCAAAATTCTCTTATATAATTAGTCTACTTCACTTGCGATGCAACATAGAAAGTTTTGTTGCAAGTTTACGTAATACTTGAAATAGTTTATAAAAATTCCATTATTCATTATTGCAATCAACTTAAAATAACTTTTTGTTAATCGATTTAAGTCTCTCTCTCTACTTCTCCCTATGACTTTTTGTTCATCGATATTTTTTTTTAGATAGATTTGTCCAAAGTCGCCCTCATCGATCACCTTACTTTGACGAAAGTCATATAAAATGTTTCCAATTAAAAATAAATATGGATTTTATAGTCTTTCGGATCCAGCTCTTAAATATCATACAACCCAATCGCTTAATGTGATTACAGTTATGTCAGAGAAGTACAAGTCAACAAATTGATATTGAAAAAAAATTGTAATTTTTTTATTATTTAAAAAGTTTGTTACATGATTTATCGATCTGAAATAAATTTAATGTCAAAAACTGCTAATTACCTCTAAAAAGGTAATTAGCAGTTCTCCATGTAAAGACTATTTTCGAAAAAGAGGTTATATGAGAAGTGATCTCAAAAATCGATTAATATAGACCAAATTCAGTGCATATAATTTTAGCGCATATAAAAATACAATAATTTATCTTAAAATATTTTTAAAATTGTAATTTTTTTGCATACAATAACTTTTTTTTTTATATGGAAAGGGGTGATGGGTGAACAAAATTTGGCCCCAGCGAAATATAATCTTTACTAATTTTATTTGTTTTTAAAAAGTTCTCTTTATGAAATTGTTTTGGATATTATCCAAATATGTACAACATAATATAAAAAAGTTGTCTGACGCTTTTCTATATATTTTTGAGAAGAAACTTTTTTTTTATATGTTTAGTGAAAATCAACTAGAATCAAATATATGTTGGCCGTTATTCATAATAAATTAATGCTATTTTTGCCATTTTTGAAGTAACTGCACAATTCCATTTGCATTTACTTTCTCAACGAAAAAATTAGTCAAGAGAGTTTTGTAGAAATTAAAATTAATGATAATTGAAAGGCATAAAAAACTCCCACTATAAAATTTCCAAATCAAGAGTCGGGGCTATTTTCTCTGACTCATAAAAGAAGTAAGTAACCGTCAAATTTCTTAATTTCTGGTAGACGTGGCTAATTTGCACGACTTTCGTATAAATATTGATTAAAAATTTATAAGCGACGTTTACTTTTAGAAGTTATAAACAAAATGACAAAATGCTTATAACGCCACTGCCTCTGGATGGTTAAGTAAAGACATGATTTATGTGACAATCCGCATGATAACATGCGGTTAAACAATCCAAATAGAACAATTATTTTAATGTTGTCTCTTATGGGAATAAAAGTGCAAGTAATTAAAATATGCATATGGGGAAAGTTATATAATGAAAACTAAATTGTACCAATAAAAGAAATTTTGCGAACATGTGGTTTTATGACTCAATTAAGAAAATATTATAGAAGGGAAAAAATTTTATTTCTACTGAAATTAATGAAATATCACAAATCAACGAAACAAAATCAAATTAACAAAATCAGTTGTCAAACAAGATAATTTAATTTCAATTGTAATAAAAGATATAAAAATCAGAAAAAATGTCAAAAATTCTACTACCAACAAAGAAAATAAATAAATAAAAATATGCTGAGGGATACAAGACGTGACCCTTAAACACCTTACATTATATGGCGGTAAATTACTTAATTAAAAGTAAAAATTTTTTTTAAAAACTTAAACCACTTCTAATTTGAAAAGGGGTCTTGCAAAGGGGACTGACATACCATGATATGATTTATCTGAAGTTTTTTGTACAAAGAATATTTCCCTTAATATTAAAAAAAAATTACATTAATCATATTTTGCGAAAGAACTTATGCGAAAGTTCCTTCTGCCAAGAATCAAACAAATTACTCATGGATCCAGTGGGCCCTCTCTAGAGTGGCCCTCTCTAGAATAATTAAGTATCACGTAATGCGTTCTTTCAAAAAATTTACAAATTATGAAATCAATATAACTTTTTACCGCCGACGAATTAGAAATCGTCCTTCTTGCAAAATAAACCTTCAAATGTCACTCAAAGTGTCACCTTTCAAATATGTTTTGGTTGAGTATAATCAGACTAGTGTTACTAAAGATGTTGTCAGTTTATTTATTTTTTATTTTTTTCCCTAAATATTGAAAGTACTTGCTCAAAGTAAGAGAATTTCTATAAGGAATCAAAGCATCGGAGTTAAATAAGTCCTTCCAAGTATTTAAATGTTATCCGCTAAACTCTTAATATACATGTCAGCGTCAATAATTTAGGGTGTTTTAAAACATGAAAGTCAAACGTGTAGATGAAATATCCTTATGATGAGTAACCAAGTAAAAAAATTATATTTGGGTAAAGTCAATTCTTGTATACCCACCAACCAGACACTATTTGGTAATATTTGGTAGAGACAGATAATTTGAAATGGTGTAATTTTAGGAAGGCTTAGCCGACATTGTATAATAATAGCCTTAATTGTCCTTTATAATCTCAGCTTTCCAGCTGTTTCAATTTTTAAATTATAAGCGTAAAGCTATCAATTTTTATAGAGACGTTCTCAGTGAAGGCCTTCTTTTACCGATTTGCCACATACGCAATATCAACCAACGTACATGATCTGTTAAAACTTTTGACAAATTTAAAGTTATCATCGCTACTATTGCAATCGAAGGAATGTTCATCATACACCAACAAGCATGTCTAAATCGATTCAGAATTTCATGTTCATCAGGGACACATACATTTTATTGGTTCTCGATGATTCCTTTTAATCATTACAAATGTAATGACTAATTGAGGTTTACCTCCAACCGGATGGATGGTGCGTACGTATATATTTTTACAAAGCGGCCTAAATAAATTTTATTTATAAAAATACATGTAATTTTATCTTTATCGAATTCAGAATATTCAGACAATTTCATTTGAAAATATCTAGCAAATAACAATTAATTGTTTCTATTGATTCAAACGTACAAGCGTGTTTACAAAAATTCATACATATTTATATTCATAAATCACTCGTTTGATATTTACCAAGACCACCCTTAACTGTTCAATTGATTGTTCATATGAAATGTCAATTTTTTCCGTTTTTTTTTGTCCATCAAAAACTCTTCGAAATATTTACATAATCAGAAGAGACTTTTCATTTGTTTTATTGTCATTTTATAACAATCAAACAATGTGCGTAAATATTTGTGGTTAATATGCACGTATTTGTATGTATTTATTTACCAATTGTAAATGCCAATTGCATTGAAATTAATTGCTTAGACATTTGACGTTAAAAATAACCGCTCATACAAATCATTGAATATCATTTAAATTCATTTTTATGAAATATCATTCCAGTATTTTTTTACTTGATGTTTGTTTACATAAAAATTTTTTTTGTGCACGTTTGTATTGTGAGAGTGAAAACACTTGAAGTATTACAATGTAAAATCTTTAGAAAATTTTGTTTAAAATGTATGTAGATGTGTGACAGTAAAGATTCGTTTAAATATAAATGTAATTTTGTAAATATATGAACGTGATGAGAAATGAATGGTGTGTCAAATTTATACAAAATTCTAATGAAAAATTATTTTATACATAAAATTTAAGATTTATCTAACATTTATAGGCCGTACATAATCAAAGAGGAAAGCAGAGGAAAAGGTATGCCACTTTCTATTTTCTCTTTCTTTTACTTATTTTATAAACTTAATTGTGGCGAGGTAATTAATAATAAATAAGATCATAATTATTCAAATATATTCTGTCCAAGGTACCTTAAATGCTTATTACAAGATATATAAATAATTTTAAATTAAAGGATATTTACTCCTGAGTAATGCTCATTACCCGCTTTAGTTTAATTGGTTTGATAACTAACATTCTTA
Source organism: Melophagus ovinus (assembly GCA_023089585.1). NCBI lineage: Eukaryota > Metazoa > Arthropoda > Insecta > Diptera > Hippoboscidae > Melophagus > Melophagus ovinus. The sequence continues at coordinate 614,672 of JAKKIB010000177.1, forward strand.
CCTGCTACCTTATAACTCAGAATTACATACCGAATAAATTAATTAAATTAAGCATGTTCTATTGCCCATTCCCATTCGTCCTTATAATGTTTGTCCCTGCAAACTTATTTTCCAGAAAAAGGTCACATCCTACGTTTTCAGAAAAGGTGGGGTGTGATTATACAAATTGTATGATCTTAACCATTTTTAACAAAGTTCATTTTGAAAGCAAAAATACTAATTCTATTAAAATATCTTAAAAATTGCGACCTGACATAAAACTAGCAGATAAAACGGACAGACGGACAGCGGACAGGTAGGTTTACATCGAATCAAGGAATGATTACGCGTCGATCAATGTAATAAAAGACGTATCTGTCGCAACTAATTACCCTTATTACAAACATTTACACCAACTTAAAATATCCTGTACCACAAGTGGTGTAGGGTATAAAAAAGGTGCCAGAAATGAATTCTTACGACTAGAATTAAGTGCGTACAGTGTAAGTAGTTAGAAAAAATTTTTTTTCTATATATGTATGTATATATATATCGCTTAAAAATATATATCCCTTAAAAATAAATTAGTAAGAAAATTATATTTGGCTGTGGCCAAAACTTGCATACCCAACATTCAGTCACCATCATATTACCATTCAAAGCTTGTTTTAGTTCTTCAGCTGCAGCTGTAAATAGAAAGCGTTAAGCGTGGATGATTTGTATCATTCGTGAACAGATATTCTATCTTTTACGGTTTGCAGATAATAAGCAAAGAATCAACAAATTTTGCTTGAAAAAAATTAACTGTTCTCAGTTTATGTTGCGCTAAGGGCTTGACCTTTGACTGATTTTGCCAAACCTTCTAGCAAAAACTTGCAAAATTCCTGTCAAATTTGAGCTTTTATGTTAACGACATACGGGCAGGCGGATAGGCGGACAGACAGACAGTTTAAATCGATTCAAAATTTGTAGGGTCTACGAAGCCTCCTTTTAAGTGTTACAAACATAATAACAAAATAAACATAGTCCAAGCCTCTGGGTGGGTAAGGCATAATAAAGTAAATAAGTATGGCTTAAGCATTATAATAATATAATGGGCATATAGTTAAGCAGTTTGTATTGTATTGTGAGTAAGGATCAACAATTGTTAAGAGGTTAGACTGAGCTAATCTATGCGCCAGAGTAATGTAACTCGGTCGATTTCTTTAACAATAATTGCAATGAAACAAAACCATTAAAAACAATAAATTTTTGTTTTCTATGTCCATATACAAACGCACGTACAAACATTCTTTATGAAAAGGAAGTTAAAACAATTGAATTTAACACCAGAATATAAAGAGGAACGATAGCCAGTTAACCTGGCACTTAAAATAAACATCTCGAATATAATTTAAAATAAAATCTATACATTGATTATGATGATGGTGATGATGATAACTATGAAACTGATGATGACGATAATGATGATGAATTTATGGTGATGGTGATAATGATATTCCATTTGTTTGCCATTCCAGAGAAATTTTTCTAAATGAAATAAAACATAAAGAAAACATCACAATCATAAATTTTTATTTTTAATTTTAATGAGCATAATTATTATAAAATTAAGATGATAAATATATTTAGTATTTTTATTGGGTAGAAGATTTTTCTTAATCGTATCCATTGCCCTAAATTTCATATAAATTGGATATGTAAATAAAAAATATAATTTAAACGTTTAAAAAAAAACAATCCATTGACCTTGGCACTTGAAATTAACTTAATTAAATGTATTTTTTGTTTAAATGTATTTTTATCTGTTTATTTATCCATTTGTTGCTTTGATGTCTGTCCAAATAAATTTTCAAACAACCTTTGACATATTTTCATTAAATTTTGTAAATGGTTGTGTTTCAGGGCAAAAATGAACTCGTCTAAAGGTGTCTAGAATCGAGTGTTTAATGTGAACGCAATTTTCTAAAATCAAGCTATCAAAGGGAAAAAAAATTCGAATTATTTTTAATGAAAATTAATACACTTTAAAATATTATTACAATTAAAATGTATAACGAAATTTGGAGTAGAGCTATGCATTTTCTGGACTTGCGCCCATACGTATTTGAGTACTTTCAAAAAGTCGCAATTTTTTACTTTCTTTGTCCAAAGCAGATTGTTTTATTTAAAATCCAGAATATGGAAATATTTTCAAAATTATTTTAAATTTATTCAAAATTTCAAAATTTTCCTTTTTGAAGTGCTCGTCCTTCAGAATTGAAAATTGAGAATTGAGAATACTATAAAATTCGAAATACTTGGAAATCTCTAATGCCCTAAACTTACATGTTTTTTTTTTTTTTTGTATAACGCGAGTGTTTCTTTGAGAGCTTCTTTGCAAATTTGAACTGATTTGAACTGGTAAATCTTCTTCTGGCACTTCAGAAATAACAAATAAAATGAATGAAAAAAACAAATAATAATGATTTTGAAGAAGAGTACTTTTAATACTTACCATTAAGAGGATAAAGGTATATTCATTTTATCATTGTGCTTGCAACATGTAAAAGCAAATATCGGAGAGCCTCTAAAATACATGCACTCTTGATCAACATCAATCTCTAAATCGACTTAGTCGATTGAATGGCATTCGTGTGGTGTTAACATTTACTGTCTGCTCCGACAAACAATAACGGCATTTATTATGTGTTTACTCGTTACATTTTTAACTAATATTTTGAAGAAGAGCATTACAAGAGAAAAAAAGGGGTATTTTACGCTTAAGACCACACAACGACAATTATATGACTAGAGGGGAAACGGTAAACAAAAAGTTGCTCTTAATAAACAAAGAAAAATACAAAAATACAAAAACAAAAACAAAAATAAAAATAAAAATTTAGTAACATGTGTGTGGCATTTAAAAAGTAAAAATTATATTAACTAAATAACCAATAACAATAAGAATAACAATAATAATAACAACAACAATAACAAATGCGACAGCAATAATTATAATAATAATAATAATAATAATAATAATAATGAGAGTAAAAGCAATAACAATTAATGTAGCTTACGTTCCGATACACAATGAAACGACACAATATAAAAGTGATGTTTTACAACATTCATGTTGTTAATAAGGAAAGAAAGCTTGCTCGAACGTATGCAGAAATGTATATTTCTGTTCTTGGTTTTCTGTATAAAAATGTTATCAAATATAAGTAGTTCAAGTGCTTCTTTCTTTCTCTCTTTCTTTTTTTTTTTTGTATTTTATGTTTTGATACAATAAAACAACCATAAGAAAAATAAAGTAACAAAAGACAAACAACAATTAAATATACTGCCAACATACAATAAGGCACGCGCTTAAACACTTGAACTCAATGCACTCAACGACAGCACTACAAAGTAACACAAAACAAAACAATACAATTTCTATTTTTCTTCTTCTTTCTAATCAAATTTTTAAGTATTTTAATAATAGCAGCAATAACAATAATAACAATTATAATAATAATAATAATAAAAATAAATTTGGAGTACTCTCATTATAATTATTACCATTAATTTTTTGCTGATTTTTTTTTTGTTTTTCCCTTATTTTGTTTTTTTTTTGTATTCCCGTGTTTGGCAGTTTTGCTTTGTAATATAAGAAAACAAAAGCAAAGTCTGCTACTGTAAACATTAAATTGAAAATTTTGTAAATTTCCGAAATTAAACGTACAATAAAATCTTAATGAGTCTGGCATTTATTTTCAATTCAAAGACAAAAGGTGAAAAGAAATGAAACTTTGAATTTCTTACGGCAAATATTTCCATTTTATTGTTGTTTTAGTGTTTCGATATGCGATATGAGAATGCCTTTTCCTAAGTGCCAATAATTATGCTTAGTTAAATATTTGTTCTTTTTACAATTCGTTTTGTTTTTGTTATTTTTTTTTTTTGCTGTTCTTTTAGTTTTCGGTGCAAATTTTATCGAAAAATCTTCCAAAAATTGCTCAAAATGTTCAACGTCACAATAAAATAAAAAAAAATATAAATAAGAATTCTATTGGAAATGGAAAATATAGAAAAAGTACATTAAAGCAAATGCATCGTCTGCCTTCACAAAAGTATTTTTTATTGAAACAAATTCCATAAATTCATGTAAAGATCAACCATGAATTTGCCTCATTATTAATAATTTCAGTTTAGCATTAAATATAAATGAACTTGTTAATTCCAGTACAATTTAGAGAGCTTATTTGGCAACGATTTTAAAAATGTACTATACTTTAAGAATTTAGGAGTTCCATTCCAACCAAAACTTACATTCAAATTTCGTATTGAGTCCTCCGTAAATAAAGCCAAATCAATCCTTAGCTTTGCTAAAAAATTATGTAAGGACTTTCATGACCCAAATGTTTCCAAACACTTGCACTTACAATTAAACACTCTGTTATTGTTTGAATTTGTTGTTCAAATTGATTGAACTGTCTAAATTTAATTAGTTTTGAATGGTGATGATGATTATCAGGCCATTTATAAGAAGCGTAAGGTTAATGTTCTATCAGGTTATAGTAAAATATTAAAGCAATGGATCACAAGATAACTACTCTGTACAACGTGCAATGCCTACGTGCATTCCTAACAATAGACAGTTTGAAATTAAAATTGTATCTACTTTATTTGGGGGCCTTTTAGCCAAGTAATTGGGAGAACGAAAGTTTTAAAATATTAGTAAAAATATTGACTATTTGCTCTGCCATTATTAGTACAAGAAGCTTTAAAACCTGTAAAGCTAAATTGAAATGTTGACACCGTAGAGCAAAAGGATTGCATGGATGGCATTATCCTTTTGAAAAAATACATAAAAATGGATAACAAAAGCATTTTTTTCCTGCATGCAATTTTGATCGTGCTTCCAACTTGATGTAAAAAGAATGCAACTACTGATGAGTCCTTGGGATGGAATATTTAAATGGTTCACACTTTTTTCTGAAAGCAATAGCATGCATTAATATACAAAAGCAACAACAATAATAAAAATCGCATATTCGTTTTATATAAATACGCAAATATCAACAACAACAACAAAATGTAAATATTAAACGTATTTTTTTTTACACAAAAAATTTCTAATGACTTTGTCTTCTTCTTCTTCTTCTTCATTTTACTCTCCACATACTTCTAATTTTGTTTTCTCCAACCTTCTTTCTCTCTTCTCTCTCTCTCTCTCTCTCTCTCCTTCTCTTTCTCTATCTATCTCTTTCACTTTCTTGTTAATCTACTTTGGTCAGCTCAATATTTAAACCCAAAGAATTATTTATTTTTTTTTGTTATTTCTTAACTTCTTTTATTTATGTCTGAGACTTAGCTGAGGCTGAGACGAGATTTCGAGTTTTGTTACTTCTTGTTTTTCTTGTTGCTATTGCTGTAAACAAAAATATTTTCAGTATTATATTTTTTTGTGTTTCGCAGAATTCGTTAGTGTGACAGGTTAGATTTGTTGGTTATTTCTTTCTGTATTTATTTATTTTATTCTTTCTTTTATTTATATGGGATTTTCTTTGTCTTCTTATTTTTATTGTATTTAATTCTTTTACTATTCCCTTATTTTGTTTTGGGACGCTTGTCTGGCGCCAGTATTAGAGACAATTTTTAGAAAATTGAAAATATTTCATCACACAAAACAACACACACTGCAGGGCGTGTGCATCATTCTATTGAATGTTCTACATGAAATGTATTTTTTTACGATGTTTAGACAGCGTCTTAAGATTAAATGTAAAAGTTTACCAACTAACTGAAAAAATAATTTGGATAATTTATTTTATTGTGCCCTATAGCACTTGGATTTTAAAATATAATCAGTTTGTGACAGATGAATGTAACATCCCGATGGGGCCTGAGATAGATACATCAAGAATTAAATCGTTTAATTTAAAATCACTTCCTGAATATGTGTCTGCTTGTTCAATCAATTAAAGATCGCAAATTTTAAAGTATTTTTATTGAATTTTTAATATTGGATAAGAATGAATAAAATTAATACGTATAAAATGGCACACTCCTCGCATAACGAACGATCTAATTCTTGAGAAGTCGATACATAAGTAAAACTTTACAATTTTAAATAAAATTATTCAAGACTCTAATTAAATATGCCGAATTTGATTTACACCGGTTCCGCTTTTAAATCCTCGGGGGACCTTTCCTCCCATTTTCCTGATTTTTAAATTATAATGAATAAATTGGTATTTAAAATTCTACCGTTGTCTACTAAGTAACACGTTTTACCTTCTTGTCGATTGAAATTATGTTGGTATAATAGACTTTTCATTGTATTACCCACGTTATTATATTTTGAATAGACTTTTATTGAACAATTGATTCAAATATATAAAAATCGCTTTAATGTGAATACCTATCTACCTTCTTAAGGCTATCAACTTCAAGAAGCACTAACTTAACAAGCTCGTAGACCTTTACTTCATAACGTTAGTTAAGCCCTTAATTTCTATGAGATGGAATCAGCGTTTTAATTTAGTACGAAGGCATTACCCATTTTTATGCCCATTGTTGATATGGAGGTTGGTTCTAGGCGATTTCGAAGCCCTTATCATTAGCGAATACTTATTTACATAAATGTCTTTAATAAATGTGTAAATGGTAAACCTTATGTTAATGGTAGTTAACCAAGACGTTTTAGAAAAACTTCCCTCTCACCAAACTATAAGATCCCAAAATAAAAGTGCCTGAATACCAATCGAATAATTTATGTGTACTTTATATAGCTTAATAATGTACTTACTTCCAAGCATTTTCAGATACTGTGCAGATAATAGTTTAAAATTTCTAGAATTGTAAATGGAAATCTTTAATTATAGTGAGTCGCCGTAACTGATTGTTTAAGTTTTAAACTTAATATGCTCAAAATTTGCCTTAAATAAAAGGAGACTCTTTCAGTTTGAGTTCGTTGTAAACTTGATAACATTTGCCCAATCTACAAATTTCTGTTCTAATTACGGAAATTTGAGTTGTAAAGAGTGTAAAAGTTTATTACAAACAACATTTATATATCAAAGTATCTTTAAAAATTGATCGAGTGTATCGATATTTATACGCCTATTTATTGCATTATTATTTTGCTTTAAATTGATGCCAAAACGGTACCATTAAAAGAAATGCTTTATTAATTTTAATAATTCTTGTTTTAGTTGATTCCAACTAAAAGGTAAATCTTGGTGCGCACGTAAATTATTAAAAGTACAGTTAGACTAATTACAAATGAAATTACATCAAATTTAGTTAGAAGTATAAAAAAAAAAAATAAATAATAAAATATAAAATAAATATATATATATATATATATATATATATATTATGTATAGTTGAACATATACATATAAACTATAATATACTTGTATAAAAACACTGTAGAACAAAACGTTTATTACAAGAAAATCGTAAAGATAAAGATTTCCATGTTAAGATAAGTCCCATCTTCACTGAAGCATTTTCAAATAAATAAAACATATAAAACATACATCTGTATACATATATACATATAAATGTACATATGCATACACACACACACACACACAGACATACCTTATATAATGGGTATCCCGAAAAGTAATCAAAAGTTGTTTGATGAGTCCATTCACAAATAGTTGATGCCAAGATACGGTCTCGCAAACACGAAAATATTATTATCATGATGGAGAACTAGATTTTTGGAATAAAATTGTTTTCATTCTACCAAGAACATGCCAAGCCCAAAGGTCGGAAAATATATTTACATGGGGCCTTTACTTAATCAAGGAATGAAGATCAACGTAGAAGTGAACTAAATTACGGTTATTTGTAGGGAAATTCTCAAATTAGATAAGCTACGTAAAAAGTGTGAAAATTTTCAAATATGCCCCATGAAAAGGGCAATTTGACAAATTAAAAGATAATAAAGCCAAGGCGATGGGCAATTTAGGTGCCCGACACGCAATCGAAGACATATCATTAAAGAATGATTGTCCATAATCGTCGTCGCATAAGAGATTTGCAATTGACAAAGCGAACGGTGCTTAATAAACGGCGAACAATTTCGCGCCTCTTTTGCCTCACTATAAATCCGCTTCATTTTTTGCGACGACTTGAAACTTTTATCTCATGCATTCTATCCCCTAGATCTGACAATATCAATTGTCACCTTTCAATTTATTAAAACATTCATTAAATTATGGAAATTTTACGACATAACAAAACAATAACAAAATGTTGCTGGCTTTTCGGTACCCTTAATATTTATATATATATATATATATATATATATATATATATATATATATATATATATGTCTGCATGCATACGTACATAAAACATTGTTCATTTTTCTTTGTAAAACAAAACCTAGAAACGTTTTGTCAATAAGTAATGACAAAGCATACTTTTTAACCGTTCGTTGGTGTATCTGAGTTTTTTTTTCATTTTTTTCTTTTGTTTTGTTTTGTTTTGCTTTTGGTATTAATAAGCTAACTAGCTTTAGCATTGATATTTATTTATTTGTGTATGTTTGTGTACTGTACAAGCTACTGAGATGTATAAAGCACGAAGAAATTAATGAATTACTCAAAAATAATTTCTCGTGTTCGTTCGTTTATTCTACATTGTTATTCATTTTTCTCTACTGTTTATTTCGTGTTGTTATCTATTTGTTAAAATGGACTAATACATAGACAGGCAGTAGAGAATGTGTGTCTGCCTACCTGTCTATACATACACTGATTAACTTAAAGCCTACACTCGGCTACTGCATTTACTCATATCACTTTTTTTATCACATCTATACCGGATGAACTTAAGGAGGGATACTTCATTTTATATTTGTTGATGTGTGTGTGTGTGTACATATGAGGCAAGCCAAATAAAAGCAAAGCCAAACAAAGAAACGAATAAATAAGAATAAACACAAAAAAAAAACTGTGCTTGCTGTTTGCTACACAAGGATTAAACCAAAACATCAATAGATATTTCTTTATACACATATACATTTTTCTTCTTCTTCCTCTTTTTTTTTGGTTTGTTTGTTTTTATTATACCGTATCTCCACTTGGAAAAGATTGTAAAATTTTGATAAACATATAAGTATTGTGATAAAATTCATAAATCGTTGAATTCTTTTTGCATACCATGGGAAAATTCATTACAAAATATAAGTAAAAGTATTTATCAAGAATAAAAAATTATCAGACATATAACGCAAAAATATTATGATGAAAGTAAAATGAAACTTTTAAATATTCAGTTTTCTCTTTATATCTTTGTCATTTATATTTACAACGCTAAGAAAATGTTTACATTTTACAAACAAATTAATTGAAATCAAAATTGTAAAATTCTCATTCAGTGAGCTCCATCGACTAAGAAAGTCATTCTGAATCAATCGGCATTAGAGAAAGATGGATCTTTCTCAATTTTATCCGAATATAAGGAACATCAGCAGAAAATTTGTATTATCACAAAAAATATAAAAAATGTGCAGTAAATCTCTATCAATTCATCTTAAGGACAATTCACGTATGATCATCATAAATTTTATTTAATAAATCCTAAATTTAATAAGTATGATAAAAAGAAGAAGAGTGATCTGTTTTTCAAATTTTTGAGTATCAACCTCAAACAGGTGCTGTAAACAGATCATGTCATGAGCAAAACAATCTAAAAAAAGTTAACTGAAAATTTTATCAGTTTGGGTAAATGTAATCGATTTCTATCATTTTTAGATGGGTAACCAAAAATCTTTCGCAAAATACAAAATATCGTTTCATTCAATGTGTAACGCGAGTAATAAGGTAAAAGTTAGAAAGATATTACCTCAAAAAAGAAGCAGATATGAGTTCAGTCTAGATTGCATTAACCGCTTTGATTTATTTTTATTATCAGTTTGTAAGCAAGAATTTCCAATGCCTTTGCCAAATTTCACTTCAACACCCAGCTTAATTTAATACGATTAAGAAAAACAGTTACAAATAAAGAGGCATACAAACAAATCTAAAATCTGGTTTATCATATAAAATCGCCTACAAATAAAAGTTTCGAATGTTTAAGTATAAAAGAAAATTTCGTAAAAAATTGACATCAAATTTTTACTTAATTCAATCTCATTGATCGATCAATAAGTTTACCAGATGTAGCAAAATCTTACAGATCCTGGATAAATAGTAAAAGTATTTGCTTCTAAGAATAAAATTTTTGTATAGAAATGTTTGTCTTTCATACTTAAATTAAATTAATGTAACATAACAAACACACACACACGCACAAACATATAATGCTCTTACATACAAATGGCATAGAAAAACAATAACAACAACCATAGCAAACAACAACAAAAATATGTTATAACAAAAAACAAAAAAAATGAAGGCAAAAAAAAAATTGAGCGAGATGACAAAAACAGGGAAGCATTTTCTTTTTCTCTTTTTCTTTCGTTTTTTCTCTAGATTTTACTTTCTAGATAAACAGCTTAAAGCATCTGCATCTGGTTGCTCGAAAAAAAAAAACCAAAAAAAATATTGAAATAATATAAAATGAAATACAAATTGTATGCAGACGAGTATGTGAGTAAGCGATAATGCCATATATTTTTCCCTTTAAAACAACTTTTAATGAAATTCTCTTTAGTTGACATTTTTGTATACACAATAACCAAAAGGAAAAAAGAATATAATAATATAATAATAATAATTAATAATAATAACAACAACAGCAGCAGTATAAAAGAGCCACAACAATGCGATTGAAATGGAAAGTGAAATAATAAAATGAAAACGAGAGAAATATCAACATAATACAAAACGATTCTTTTTTTTTTACTTCATCTCGTCTTCTTCATCTTCTTTTTTTTATCTCTCTACTTTTTATGAACATCATCATATTATTTCACAGATATATTCATAGATATATATATTTAGATTTATTCTCAAGTGATTGCTATCAGAAAATTTTTATCAGTATCAGCATTAGATATTCTTAATGTTGCCAAAGCATAATTATTTAGAATTTTTAATGTACCAAATGCATGTAAATTTAAAAAAAAAAAGGAAAATTTTCAATGAATATGATGAGATGAAAGATCAAAGATCTTACAAAAGAAATCATTTCTATTTGAATTTGAATTTTGTATTTATGTATTCTATTGTTTGTGTGTAGCATAAAATTTGTTTTTGTCTTTAGATAAATATACAAAACAGTACCAAAAAAAGTAGAAAAGCGTAACAGCAACAATTTGAAGAACAACCAAGAACTAATAATGAAGGCTGCACGAAAACATGCAACGGGGTAGTGGGGGACACAACGAACAACGTCCGTTTATTATTACGAGAATATAAAACAATAATAATAACAATAATATAATATAAAAAAATACAACAGGCAACAACAACAAACCAACCAACTAACAAACCAACCAACCAACCACTTATTATTTTGTTGTTTTCAATTTATCGTCCACAATAATAAGGATAAGGATAAATCTGTTTCTTTATAGTGTCAAATGATAACTAATAACCAATAAATGTGATAAATGTGATTGTAAAATATACCACGAAATGTGTATGCTAAATGATATTTAGTGTGAATAAAATTTTAAAAAGTGTGTGATTTTGTGTGCGTGCATGTGAATCAACGCGCACGCGTATGCGTGTAATAAATTTTCTTAAAGAAATGTAGAACACAATAGAAACAGGATCAACCAGCATCGTACAAGAAAATAAGAATATAAGAACTTTATAGTTGATCGCAGCTGACTCTTAAATACCCTACACCACTTTTTTTAATGTGATTCAAGTTAAATGAATATAATCCAATAATTTTGCAAAAATCATAATTTTTCCAATAACTTAAAGAATTCGTTATATGAAAGGTGGTTCAAAAAAAGGATCGATTTCGACCAAATTGAGTACACATTTTTTAAAATACTACTTGAAAATACAACTTAATTACCAATTTACAATAAAATTGTAATTTTTCTTCATCCAACAACTGTTTTTTAAGAAAGGCATTATACGAGGCATGGTCGAAATAATGACACAACTTTAACTATTTTCAATAAGGTTCACCTCTATAACAGAACCCTCCTATGTAACAAATTTTATAAAAATATCTCAAAAATTGAGTGCTATAACTTTAAATTTACATGGACAGACAACACACATACAGACACGCTTAAATCGAATCAGGAAGTGATTCTAAGTTGATCGGAATAATAAAAGGGAGACTTATCTTAACATCTACACAAACTTATAATACCTTGTACCAGAAATGATGTAGGGCATAACAAGTAACAAGATTATAGTGGGTCAAGGCTGGTTCAGGTAGTTTAAAACATTCAACAACACTTTGCTTAATATGGAACATATTGTGGGCCAAATAAGACACTTGAGCTCCCCATTTGTTTTAAAAAAGTGTAAATATTTTTCTTGTATTAATTTTGTTCAGCAAAAGGCGAAATAAGAAGATTCGCTCTAAATTTTATCAAAATATTCTAAAAATAATAAACTTTAGCTTGATAACAATATATAAAAATCATTAACATTAGAATTACGAATAATTCAGAAGGTGATTATCTGAGTCTATACAGAAAGTTATATTGGCTATTGGGACTAAATTTTCAATACCCACTCTTTAGATAATTCACTCGTAATTCATGCAACATTCAACTTTGAATATACAACTGTTGCTTACTGTTAACAACAATTGCTGCAAATCAACAACAATTGCTGACCCAGTAAGTACCATAAAAGAGCCTACTACTTTTGCATGTACTAAATAATTCTTGCAAACTGATTGAAGGTAATGACCAATTGAAGACTTAATTTAACTGGCTGACTGAACAGTTTGACAGTTTGCTTGCTTGCCTTAAATGAATTTCTTTTTTTGTTTTTTCATTGAATGATTTCATTGAGTTATTAAAATTGCTGCATGCTGTTTATTGTTTATTTTGTACAATTGTTCCGTGTTCTGTGTTCTGTGTTCTGTGTTCTATCTGTGATTATCTATAGCAACCATCTTAATTGTTTCGTGTCATATGCAATACAAAGAATTTTTATTATTTTAATATTTGTTGCTGTTGCTGTTGCTGTTGCAGTTGCTTTAACTGTTTTTATTATTATTATTATTTATTATTCATTTAATATTATTGATAGAAATGCATTCGCGAAACATCTGCTTGTATACCAAATGGACGGATAAGTGGATGAGTGGATGAGTGGATGAGTTCGTTTTGCAAGTTCAACCAAAATAATTTTAAATATTAAAAATCCCAGTTTGCAAGTTACTTTGTTTTATTTTGTCTATCTATTTGTCAAGTTCATTAGCTTTATCACAATTATTATTCATTTGTCATTACATTAGATTTTTAAAATATTTTTCTATGCATTCATAGTATGCAGTGGCTGCATAATGCAAGATAAAAGTAAGGAAATTTAAATTTGGTTAAGATCAAATCTGGAATGCCCATTATTCATACATCATGACATTAAAATTTAATATTTGCCTCAGTTTTTCAGCAGTAGATAGAAAATGTAAATTTGAAAAAGTGCAAATTTCGCATAAGCCATGCCTATGGCTTAATTGCCTAATTTTTAAATTGATATTGAAAGCTAATGGACTTTATATTTGAGCAAAATGCCAACTTTCCATCTTTCACCGTTTGCTAATAATTACAAAACAACAAAACACTAAATTTTGCTGGTCTCAGTTTACTTTGCACTGTAAGCGCAATGTGCCCGCTAACCATTTTTGTCTATTTTTAATATCAAGAAAGGAACTTTCGATGTTTTTCAATATCTTCTTCTTTTGTGAACGAGAGAATGTTAACAGCACATGGACAGACAATCAGAGAAGTTTAGACCAGATAGGTCTAAATTAATTTAAAATTTGATGCCGATCAAGAATATATAAATTTTGCAGGTTCTAAGACCCTTCCTCTTGGATGTTACAAACATAATGACAAAATGAATATACCCCTCCTAACCTTTGTGTGATGGCAATAAAAAACTTTACATTCTACTGTAATTGGGTTATTTTAATTTTATTTTACACACACATATAAATATACATTCATTTATGGTTTGTTCTCATTTGTTCTCTTTATGTAAATGTAAATGATTTTCTTCCTGATTTTATGATTACAGCATGTGTGTGTGTGTAATATGTGTGTGCATACACACATACATATTAAATTTTAGTTTCTCAATGCATTTTTCTCACTTAATGAATTAATTTTTGTTAGACTTTAATTATAATTTGTCCATTCATTAATGTTTGTTAGAATTCTGATCTGACCATCCTGATTAATAATACAATGAGAAATATTTACTACAAATTATTTCAAAATGTTTTTATTTGTTGGGCTTTGATTATTGCAAATGTCAAATACATTTAATTAAAAGAAACTTTCATTTTAAATTTTACAATACCCTACACTATTTATGGTATAATAAACTTGTGCAATTGTATGTGAAATTTGAAATGTCTTCAAATAGATTCATCTCTTATTTCAATAGTTAACTTAGTATTACTTTCTAAATTGACTTAAATCTATGGGCCTTTATATTGGTCTGTTTTACGGTATGTTTGCCGGTCTGTCCATGCATACTTTTAGATATATGCAAATGTAACTTGTTAGATATTTTGCCCCAAGAATAAATGTAAATAAAATATGGCGATTTTCAAGGAATAGACTATTTTAACGAATTTTGTAAATCAATCGGAAATTATTATCATTTTACTCTTTTGCCTTTCACATTAAGCAATCTAATATGAAATGTCAGATAATCGACTTCAAATGTCTTGATATAATTTGAGTTACATTAATTGTTTAACATTGCATTTTAAACTCAGACTTATGATTCAATTAAATTTGTACAAATTTGTAGATGATATAATTTAGATGTGAACTGATATTTTATCGCACATACAACAGAATATTTCTTATTTAAATTTATGACAAAATGCCAAAATGCCAAAATGCCAAAATGCCAAATACATGAGTCTACAGCATACTTTCATACACAAAATTAAGTTGACTGATTTTTAAAGTAAACGTGTTTCAAATTAATTTACATAATAAATTAGAATATAAATGTGGCCGTCAAAAATTGTGTGAAACATTTAGATATAGAAGGGCAGAGAGAAAGAACTAAAGGAACTAAAGGAACTAAAGGAGTCTAAACATTTTACTTTCACAATTCTTCTATGATGAACTCTTAACTTAATAATTTGGTAACATAATTAAAATTCCTTATATATTTTTAAGAATAAATTTAAGAGAGAGTTAATTTCTACAATCAAAATCACAAATTTGAAAAGTCATTTGATTAAGGATTATACAAAAGAGACCCACATTTAAATTCCTTAAAATTTTATCTTAAAAATGCTATATAATATATCTCTCTATGTTACTGTTACTGTTACTGTTACTATTATTTTGTTATATCAGTTTCAAGCTGGTATCATTTCTATATTTAGCTAATTAAAACAAACCACACAAAATTTCATAATTGTCATTTTCTTGTAGTAATTGCAAAAAAAGTGTTGCATACTTTTAAAAATATGAAAATTATATAAAATTATGAAAATGTGTTTATTATATTCAAAGCTTGGTAATTGAGATATGTTTAAATAAAAAATCACCCAAGGTATTCTTCTTCAAAAAGTTAAGGATGAAGCGCTCACAATAATTTTATATCGACTACACAGAGGTTGGAGTCCTGTTAATTTTGTCATGATATTTGTAACACCCAAAAGGAAGGATCGAAGACTTTGCGAAGTATATATACTTTGGATCCGAATCAAGTTCTAAATCGATTTAGACAAAAAAACAATAAGATAATTTATTAACATTTCGTATCTTGCTTTAGCTTCTTTAAACGAAATGTTTTAATCTTTACTTTATACCGGCAATTACAATATTCAGTTGAAATGCTTAATTACGGACTTATGTATTCCAATTGGTCTTATGTAAGGAGTAAAATATATTGCTCAATATCACTTTGAAAATAATTTAAGTGTATCAAATCCAAATGCTGTCCATTGCACCCATGATCTACTTATTGGTACATGATAATACTTATTGGGTAGTATTTATCTTAATTTCTTGTAACAGTAACAAATGCATTAAGTTCATGTATAAATCTTTTAATTAGTTTAATTAATTCCATGTTTCCGGTACGATAATACGTTTTTATCCGAATTTTTTCCTCCACAGAGAAAATTGAAAATTGCAAAACAATGAGAAGGAAAATATCCAAGAATTCTAAATGTTTGAGTCTGTATATTTCATTAAAAAACAACTAATATTATTATAATTGATCAAGGCCAACTTTTAAGTACGGTACGCCAATTTAATTGTAATTAAAAAGTCGAAAATATGGATAAGAAGGGAGAAGAAGAGATTGAAGAGATTTTTTTGCATAAACCGTATTTTTTCAAAGCAGAGCGCTGCATGAAAATTTATGGTAAAAAAATAAAAGAGCTTGCCCTTATTTATTCCTGATCGCTTCTCCGCTAAAATGCGCTTAACTATTCATCTTTCATTAGAGTGTCTTTAAAATTGTTACTTGCACTTTGGTAGCACATTTAGATGGATAGATAACAAAAGTCGAGTCAGAAAGACACCTAGATGGATTCAAACTGGTTGTGTGATATAAATATTTTAATAGTTAACCATAACTATTCAACCATAATTTTAGGATTAACAATTTTCTTTTGAAACAAATTTTTCGAGGTTAACAAATAAATATGAAAACAAACACTCAGAGTTAGGAGAGAAAATTCTTTATTACAAAGGTTTTTAATTATGGCAGATATACTAACGTGAATGCCATTCGAATTTTACATTTGTTTTTGGTAAAAGAAAAAAAAATTAGGCAATGGAAACAAAAAAAGGCGAAATAACAAACTAGAAGCAAATAAAGTGAACTTAATCTTAAATTTTTTTTTTTATTTTCAACATTATTTCAAATCGTGTAGACTCTATCGATTTAATTGTTAAAATAACGAATACAAATCCAACAGCAAAACAAAAAAAAAAAAGAAAGAAATCTACAAAAAAAAGACAACAACAAAATCAGTTGTTGAAGTGTCTCAATTCGGGGACGATGTTGCCATTCGTTTGTTGTTTCTATTGTTTTATTCCACATGTTTCTTTCTTTTTCAATATTCTCAATCTTTTCTATGTTTGTCATTATTGTTTGTTATCATTATCAGTTGTTGATTATGTTCACACAAATCTGAACAAGTGTTACGTTGTTTTTTGTTATTGTTTTTGTTGTCATTGCTATTGTTGTTTTTGTTTTTATTGTTAAAAATTTTGTTATTTTTTATGCTCTTTTTGTATTGTAATGTTATATTTTTGCTTTTGTTTTTGTTTTTGTGTTTTATTTTTCGTTATTGTTATTATTATTGTTTGTGTTGTTTGTCGACTGCTTCTCATACCATGAATAATTCACCATCAGACAAGCGCAAGAACATTTCATTATTACGCTGTACAATCAGAATATTTAATGATTTAATCAAGGACAATAACAATAACAACAATAATATGCACAACAACAATCTTTCATTCAGAAGAATAGCGAGAAACCAAAAAGAAATAAGAATAAGCAACACAACAGCAACAGCAACATCACGAAAGAAGCAACAACATTTTGTACACTAAATACAAACATAATTTTGGGCCGTACATATCAACTGCATACAACTGTTTATCTGTTTCTTTGTCTGTCTGAATGTTTGTGTGTCTTTCCCATTGTCTGTCCATAACTATTTATTTATGGACAGACAATTTAAGTATTCCACAGACAGCACATGGCAGACAACCAAATATATAAATACCATCAAATTTGATATTAAATTATGGATGCAAGAAGGAAACAAAAAAAAAAAAAGATGCAATCGATTTTGAGGTAGAGCAAGGTGAAAAAGATCTTCCACCTAGTCGATTTGAACTCAAATGTTAAAATTAAATATACACAAATATACATTCATATAAATGTACACAAAAGTTTACACGTTTTCTACAACAGCAAATAAATAAATCTAACAAAAACAAAAACTAAAGCCAAACAAACTATAAAAACTAAAAACATGAAAACTTAACATAAAACTTAACACTCCAGATGGCAAGAAGCGCAAAAAAGGAAAAAAAATTAAAGCGCACAATTCGTATACTTTCGCACAAGCCTATGAAAGCGATCGCAGTATAATTAACTTAGTGCAATGAAATAACTTTACGTTAAAATATATAAAAGAAAAATCTATTACAAATATTTTTGTATATTTTTATTAATTAAAAAGCTGTTGCAATAACTGTATTTAATAATTTATGTTTCGAGACTTGAAAACTTTGAATGGACTGATTTGTAAGATAAAAGGGCATTCAAATTAAATTAAAATTTTTTTTTAATTTTAAACGCAAAATATTTTATAAAGCAAATATATTGTTTGCATTTAGCAAAGAAGAAAAAATGGGTTACATTGTCCGTTCTTTGTCTTTTCGATCCATTCTCCATAACAAATTGTATGTGTGAACTTTTGAATTTTCTATCTAAACTTTATATAAAAGTTTGAGTGTAATAAACAGATTTTATGAACAAATCAGAAAAGGAAAGGTATTTTTCCAGAAGCTTTGCATTATCATCGAAGTATCTACAAAATGTATGTTTATTCTTGATCATCATCAAAGTCTGAATCGGTTAAGCCATGTCTATTCGTCTATCCGTCTGTCCATCTTTCCGTATGTGTTTCTGTGTCAAATAGTGTTATTGGAAATTTTCTAATCGCAAAATTTGAGATGTCGAAATCAAATTCGGTAGAAACGTTAAAACTTCTTGCAGGTAGGTTAGTATTGCAAATGGAGCAAAACACTCAAAGGATAGTTCTAACTAAAGTGAGAACGCCCCTGCTTTTCAAGCAAAAATTTTAATTTTTTTTGCTTGTAATTCAAAACTACAACCATTAGCTGGCTATAATTTTACATAAAATGTTGAGGCAATCATTACACAATACTGGTCAACAAATTACGCAAATCGGCTTTGCCTCCGATGAATTATATAAAATTCAATTATTACTTTTTATGCGGAAAAAATTTACATAAACCCATTTTTTATTATACTGATTGGCCCAGAATCATTTTCTGATTCGCTTTACGCCTGTCCGTAAATCAGCTCATCTGCCCATTTGTCTGTCTATTGTCTGTCTGTTTTTTTATCAAAGTACAGAGCACACTTTTCCAGCTATTTAAATTAATTTTCGCTTGCCACACCCCTTATAACCACATATATTATGTTGGAATTTTTATGTAGAAAAATTAACAATTTTGGTTATTTTTTTTGTAAAAATGTGTTGTAGTGTATTTAATACTCGGCTCCGACCAATTACAACTTATATATTTGCTTTTTTAACTTGTCTAATTTTAAATTTTCTATTTTATTAGAATTTCTAGTACAAATAATAAATATTGTATACTTTTAGGTGTGCTAAATTATATTCATTTATAATTTAATGATTTTGTGAAAATAAACTCTAAACTCTAATTTCTTCTTTCATATGAAAATATTTATGTTTAAAATATATATAAAAATTGTTCGTAACATTAACAATAAGTACAAAAATATATTGTTGCTTTACTTTAAGTATTTTATATTCCAATTATCTATTAGAAAGTGATTACTTTGTGACATAACTAATATTAATGAAAAACTTGAAAATTTTCTTCACTTGTAGTTATACCGAAAATCATTTTCCAGATGCATGGCTTGCGTAATATCCAGAGAGATTTGAAGAAAGCCTCTTTTTTATTAAAAGTCTATAAAAAAGTCTTAAAAAGTCTTTCGGAAATTTTTTTGAAATAAGCCCGTATATCTGTCTCTTTGTTAACCTCCCTAATTTCTAAAAAAATTTTATACTTTGGTGCAGTTTTACACAAAAGCGCACGATAAAATTTGAAAATGTTTATAGCAATTTCCCTTATAAAACTCTGCTTTAAATAAATATTTTGTGATAAAAATAAATGCTCTATAATTATGCAACATATTAAATAAGAGTAGGAAATTCGGCCCAGACAGTCATCTTGACATATTTATTACAAGAAAAATTGATTATTACCCAAAATAATTTCCAATGAATGAAATATTTAATTTTGAGCAGAATTTTTTCAAAGCACTTAAAGCACTAAGATTAGTTAAAATTAATTGTTAAAGTTGTATTAATTAAGTTTTTAAAATATTTAAGTAGACAAAATATTTACATGTTCAATTCTCTTTAGTTTCAAAGTGTACTTTTCTCTTTGTCGTATTAAATGGTCGGCCTTTATGTAAAGATTACATTTTTTTTTATCTATTGCGACCCCAGTCTACATGATATTAACTACTGCTCTCCGTAACCAAATGTATAAATAAATGTATAAATTGTAAATATATCTACCACATAGAGAATCGAATTGTCAACTTACATTGAGCATGAAATCTTTCAAGTTTATACTCAACCAACCATTTATTTTGCCCAAGTAAATAAGTTAAAGCCAGGAATAATTGCATGTGTATATTGCATAATAAGAAGGTATATTAAATACTTTATATCACTTTGTTTATTGTAACACAATAATGAATAATGAATTGTAACTCAAGAAACTAAATAATTTTAATTGACAAACCGACCAAACTGATCTAAACCGACTTATTTATTAAATTGCTATTTTGCTATTGAAAATTCTACATTTTACCAAAATTGTCATATAGAAATTACATAAAGAGTGATTCGATCCCAGCCATTTTCCTTATCTCGAAAATTGCAACTGTTGGATGGACAGACAAATGGCACAAAACTGAATTAGAAAAATCCTTCGATACACTTTGAAAAATGAAATGTAAGCTTAAATGTAAACGCTTCCGAATGTTAAGTTCATTCGCTATAAGTTTTAAAGGGTATGAAAGAAGAAACGTTAGTTAGTTAGTTATAGATGGATCCTGACTGGATCCATCTATAACTAACTAATATGACATTAACTTTAAGGAAGTATTATTAATTGTATTATGTGTTTGTATATGTATGAATATATGAGAGCCAAGTAATGTGACTAAACAACGAAATGCTATGATTGCTGTTGCTGCTGCAATTACTATGCTCGTCTTTTGCAAATCGACATTTCGAAAAGTTCTAATTAAACAATTCGTAGAATTTCGAATTAATTGCAACAAAACCGAGACTTTTTTCTTATGATTAAAACAACAGAAGAAGGAAAAACAAAAAAAAAACAAAAAAACAAATAAACAAAAAACTTTTAAACAAAAGTGTGGAAAAAAACCAAAGGAAAAAAGTTAAGCAAACATTTCTCCTTCTTCTTCTTCTCCTTCTGTACACTTGAACTCATGCACTCGCTAGGGACAAGGTATAGCAAGAAACAAAAAAAACGAAGCCAACACTAATATGGGGAAAATATTTTTTTTATTTGGGATCTTTTTCAATACTTGGTGAAAGAGCACCATTATTTCATTAAATATCTGATATTATAACTCCACAATGCACACAACTAACCATACACAAATATATTTATTCATATAAACTCGTACATATTTGTATAAATATATTTACATATGCTTTTGTTACACTTGCTACAATTAGACCATTATCGTATGTCTATATATATATCGCATGCTTGTTTGCATTTTACACCAAACTATGGTGTATGGTGTGTGCTGAATGCTGTATGATGTCTGCTGATTATTTACGATGCAATGACATGGAAAATGTCGTTGTAACACGACTTTTGTGTTAAGAATATTAAAACGGGACAACTATTAAGCTTCAGCTAAATTTACTTATGGTCTGATTTTCTTTTCCTTTTTTCCTTCTTTTTGTCTTTTAGTTCATTCTCTTTTTTTGTCTCTCTTTACGTCTCCCACGTTCAATCTATCGCTCTGCGTATCTCTCGTTTAACAGCGATCTCAACCGAATGTAAATATTTTCTGTGTACTACATTTTCAACAGAACTTTTGCACACACTTTATAAATATGAAATATATGTATGAAATATATGTATGAAATACATGTATGAAATACATGTATGATATATGTGAATACATTCACAGAAGAAAATCGACAACTGATTATTTAAATTCAGTTCTTTTTATTGTGTTTGTTTGAAATTTAAAATATTAAAACATACTAAGTAAGAAGGAAATAGGAATAGGAAGAGCGAGAAAGAGGAAGAGTCTGCGAGAGAGAAAGTTAAAGAAACATGGCAATGCAATATTATAATTTGCATCTAAACAGTCCAAACTTAAGGAATAGATTAAGTTTCATTAAAGATAACTTTTCTAAGGACGTACTTTTTTCTAAAGCTTCAACTCTCTGTAATTCATAAATAAATAAAAAAATGTCTTAGAAGAAACTTTAAGCACTTTGTGTTACTTTATGTTAGAAATAGATCAAAATAATACAAATATCACGATTTTGAATTTGTCAATATAATTACTTCTCAAAATATTTTGATATGAAAAATTTTCAAAGGTATAAAAATATTGATCAATATGAATTGAACGATGCTTACTCTATTTATGCATGCATAAATAAATGGCAACTTAAATGAATTCCCAATTTTTTCCTTCTCCATTTGGACATTTATTTATTGTATGAACAAATGCCCAAACTTTTGGTGTAATGATCTTTCCCCATTTTCTTAAATATTTTGATTTGTTTTTATTAAAATTTTTTATTTTCTTAAAGGTTTCTTAAAGAAGATGGATTCTCAAATAACGTCCAACTTTGAAAAATTTTCAGTTATGCATGTTTTTTTTTACCAGGACTATTTACAATATGTTAAAATTTTCAATTTTTTAACAAATTGCCGCAATGCTCCGATCAGCTCTAAAATGTGATGTCTTCTGCGTTTTTATTTAAAAGCCTTTGAAAATACTTAGTTGATAGAAATTTATACTTTTTATTGTGTCACATGACTTATAGACACTTCCTGAACGAACTTAAGCTTGCCTATCTGTCTGCCTGTCACGTCTGCCTATCTATGTAATCATAAAAGTATTTTAATAAATTGATGAGGGTTTATATTTTAGGCAAAAGACTCCTGGATATAAATTAAGTACGATCAAACATCCCTTGCCATATAGAAGCGTATTTTGAAAACAGTCGATATATGAAAAAATATGCATATTCAAATATTTTAACATTTAAGCATTCTCATGGTCATAAAATTTGAGATATCGATCTTAAATTTTGGCAAAATCATTGGAAGTTTTTACACGCCCTGAATTGAGATTGAGAATTGCCAAAATCGGTCAAAGGACACTCCCACAATGCAACATAAACTGGGAACACCTCATTTTTTCAAGCAAAATTTGGCAGATTTTTCCTCATCATCTGCAAACTGCAAAAAAAAGCAGATTTAACTTATTTAAAACTTGGAACTTTATTAAAAAGACTAAGAATTCATGGCACATCAAGTCACAAGACCTTTATGTAATAATTGTCTATTATTAATATTTTGTAAAGGCTGAATTGTTTATCATTCTTTACTTTTAATTGGAATAGATTTTTAATACAATAAATCGTTCCTTGAAAATGCAATAACGTAAAAGGTAATTAATTGTTTAAAAGAAATGAGTGATTTAGAAAATTCGTTCAACCTTGCTCGTCTATCATGTACAAAAAATAAAATTAGAATGTGAACTATTATTTTCACTCTTAAATACTTTTATTTAAAATTTTAAAACTAAATTTTCAGACAATAAGTTGTTACTGAGTTAAACTTATATTCGATTGTATATTCATTGAATGCAAAATTATTTAAACAGTATTAATCTCTGACATAAAATTAAATTATTCATTTGGAGGGGAGGGGGGGGGGGGATAAATTCCATATTACACTATGATTAAATTTAAAGCTACAATTAAAGAAATTCACACCTTTCATCTTACGGCACTTTTTCACAAACACACATTTCCTATTAGTTCTTTCTCTCTGTCACTCTCCCTTTTTCTCTGTCTTTCACTCCTCGTATAAATTAATTTTTATATGTTTTACATTATTACTAAAAAATAAAGAAAGGAAAATTTGTTAACTGATGCACAAACAACAAGCAAAACCATCGTATTAAAATGTATTTTTATATAAAACGGCGGGTGTGTGAATCTTCTCACATTCTGATTCTGATTAATGGCACAAATATCACAAATAAAAATTTACAAAAAAAAAAAATTTTATATATATATATATCGATACTTTCCGACCATTAGATCAGGGTGGTAGGCGTTATATAACTCACACGCCTTTTGGAACAAATTAAAGTGAGTTTCGATATTTTCTTAACATAAAGTTTCCACATTACATACAAAAACAAGTCGAAATGTTACAATCGGTCAGGGCTGACACATAAATTCCTTACACTACTCAACTTCAATGTATTGAAAAGTTAAAAAAATTGAATTATAATTTAAGATGGTAAAAAAGTAGAATCTTCCTTAAAACAAATTCCAACAATCTGAAATATTTTTAAAAGAGTCTATCTTTAAGCCATAAGGGCGTTTACCCATGAAATTTCATTAATAAAAAATTTCTAAATATGCGATCTTCATTCATCGAGAAGAAGAATGCATCCACTTTAAATTGTGAATG
Organism: Melophagus ovinus; assembly: GCA_023089585.1. Classification (NCBI taxonomy): domain Eukaryota; kingdom Metazoa; phylum Arthropoda; class Insecta; order Diptera; family Hippoboscidae; genus Melophagus; species Melophagus ovinus. The sequence continues at coordinate 639,310 of JAKKIB010000177.1, forward strand.
TTGCAAAAATCTATACAAAATTTATAATACCGTACCTAACTCAAGTACAAAAATATCAATAATATTTTATATTTCGTATTTCTTCATTTGGCTGCATTCATTGAATGATATAAGATGCTGTATACAAAATGTACAAAAAAGAAAGGAAAGATACGATATACGTTTGGGGCATTTAAACTTTTATTGCTTTTATTATTATTGTTATTATTACTTGTACACAATTTCCATTTGCGTTGAAATTGTTATCGAATCGAGTTATGCGTGTCAATGGGCATTGCTTTGTGGCGGTGACCGCATAAGAATGAAAGAAGGGGTACAGATTGAGGTAATCGCACAGAACAACCAACCAAATAATACAAAATTGAAAAAAAAAATAAAGAAAATAAGGAAAACTTTTTCTTTGAATATTTCATGCATTTCACGTTAGCCACACAATTTAACCAACAGACAAACTCTTCCAGCAATGTTCATATATTTCTAGGTTAAAATTATGAGTACGTTAATAAGCCCATTTATATATATATATATATATATATATATATATATATATATATATATATGTTGTGTGTGTGTGTGTGTGTATGTAGTATGTATGTATATACGCACATACACGTATTTAGTCCGTATGACCCTTTGTTGAGATATTTTTGCTTTTGAAGTTAAACTTTTACAAAAAATGATATACAGAATGAACAATTGTATTCTATCAGCATCTACAGCATTGTTGTCGATATTAGTTTAATGAATTAGTATGTAATATAAAGTATTTTCAGTTTTCAGTTTTCAGTTTTCAGTTTTTCAGTTACTCAGTTTTTCTTACACATCGATTTTAGCTGTCTTGTATCGTAGTCGTGTTAGTAGGCGTTACCACAGAGGCTGCACAAAGTGTAAATTTATGATTGCTCGATGGAATCGCCTATGACCAAAAAAATATGAAAATATAAGAGTTGCGAATAATTTTACACCTTTTAATATCTTTTAACTTAACTTAACTTGTAAAGATAATGAACAACATTAAAATGAATGGATTATTATCAACTATTAAAGTACTCTACACAATGCGCTTACAATTTTCAAATAATGGCAATGTATTGCAATAAAACTCAACCAAATTCTAAATTCTTAAGTGGTATAATAGAAATAGTAGAACGTGGGGCATTAAATTTAGAACAATCCAGTTATAAAGGGGCATGATACTTTAAAAAACTTGTACTTTTTAATAATCAAATTCTACCTTCTCCATTAGCTTTATTGAAATGTGTTTTGTAAAAATGACTTTAGAATTTTCTATGAATTTTATCTTTGAATTTCTTAAATAAATCTTTAAAAGTATAACTTGGTGCTTTTCTTCAAACTAGACTGCTTTGAGGATCGTACAAAGCTTTTTATAAATGCTTTGCACTTTATAATTTTCAATAGCGTTTGTTCATAGTTAGTCACTAATTTTCCTGAAAATATCCCAAGATTTATGCTCCAAATTATTCTAAGCAATATCAAGCACACGCATTCAACAGATCCAAAAAATTATTCCGGTATATATGATAAGGTATGTACGAATCATGGCTGCAATATGTTCATATGACCAACTGTTATTCACATCGTTAGATTTTATCGATTACGTAGTAATTGATGTAATATCTCGGAATTACGCAATCATTTAGGCAAATAGCTTTAATAATAATAACTTGGACTATGCTAAAATAAACTCTAAAAAGGGTTTCAGTAAACTTTGTTCATTGCAGCAATGTATTTTAATGAAATCGTAAAAGCGAATATCTCTGTATCGTACCCAGGTATCTGGCATGGATAATTAAATGTACAATTTTACTTGCCTCTCTATTGAATTACTTAATTGATTATTAATTTAATTAATTGAAAAGTTACCTATTTCTTATTAAAGATAAAATGATATAAATTATTCCAATTAATATTTTCTCATAACAAAAATTTTATATTGTGAAAGAAAATGATTTTATTCATTAATCGATATAATTACATAAATATATTTATAAATTATACTTATTCATGTAATTAACTCGATTACTTATTTATATTTTTCTTGATGCACAATTGGTAAAGAGATATTTCCCACTTAGCAGAGATATAATTATGCTTTCTTTTAAGTATAAAATACCGGCCAAATTGATATAAAGCAAATTTAAGTTGATTTATACAAATTTTTTTTTCTTTTTTAGGAATAAAGAGATTAAATTAAAATAATTTCATGCTTAAATGAAATGCTCACTTTATAAAGTTGTGAATAATATTAAATATATAAATAAATAATCCAATTAATAAGTTAATTCATCTTAAATTCATCTGTTTAAGGAAATATTCACAATTTCTTCACAAAAGACGTTCGAAAATAAATACAAGTGTGATCAGAGCCATTTTTAAGATATTTAAAATAAGTGTAATGCTAAGTATTTTTTGCTGAAAATTGGTGCATCATAATTACTGGACTTATTAAATATTTGTGCCAAATTTTATGCATCAGTTCCATTTTTTGAGTCTCTTGCAAAACGAGCTTTTGAAATCATTTAATAATCGAACTTTTTTACACTCTTTACTTAGAATGCAATTTTTGTGCTTTTCTAAACATTGAGGAAAATAGTGTAGAGAATTTGAAACTTGACTGCAACTGATTAGAATGTTTTCACATGATTTCAGTTTTAAATTAATTAAGAATTTTTAGCTTACTTTTATAAAAAAAGGGAACTAATCATTCAAATTCCTTTAAGAAATATAACAGCAACATAAAAAATGAACCTTAAATTGAAGGCACGAGAATTGCCGAAACACTTGTGTTATTAAACCATGATCAAAAATGAAAGTTTAATAAGAATTTTTAAAGGCTTAACACGTTTAAGATGCATCCATTAAAAAAATACTTAACTGAATGAATGAACTGAAACTGAACTAGAAATAAACTGAACACAAGCAATAATTTTGAAAAGCACGAGATAAAATGTAAGTAAATAGTTAAGTATCAAAATTCTTTCTTATAAAAAAAAAAAACGCATATTTGAGAGATTGCCACGCGTAAAGTCAGTTATGGGTGTACAAAAGTTAATCGTATTACTTACACCATTACAATTGCCATCATATTGAGATTAAATGTATAATTTTCAAAAATAAAACCAAAAACCAAAAATGTAAAAGAAATTAACTGATTTTTTTCCACCCGCTTGATTTTACATTAAATAACTTGAAAAGAGTATAAAAGTTTCCAATGTCATGAATAACCACATGCATCACGGCAAAGAAAACAAAAATCAAACTAATAAGAAATAAACAAAAGCATTGATGAACTCTAATACCAATCTAAAAACAAAAACATCCCTTACTTGTGCATTTAGTAAAGAAATGGAGGTAAGCACCCCAAATTACTATTGAGGTATCATTATCCCATTTATGATGGGCCTATGCAACACTCAACCGTACTTCTTTTACCAAAAAAAATGTATGCTTTTCAAAATACGTTCTGTACGTTCTGTACATGCATATGCAATACAAAATAATATTAAAGCCTTAGTATTGTTTATACACAATAAAGCTAAGAAACGTAGTGCATGTGCCAATAAAGTGTTACAGTTTCTACTAAAGGCGCAAACACTCCCACGGGTATAAAAATAACATATGCCTTCTTGTAAGTTGCATATAAATAAATGCTCATACAAAATGCACAATATTTTGTAATAGTTTTTATTTTATATATTTTATATATTTTATATATTTAAAGGTATGTATAAACTTATGCATAACGCATTAGACGTATGTAAATATATGAAGAGGGTGCTAAAAATTTATTTAAGCGTTAACGCGTGCCTTACCTAAGTTTACCAATCTATACCAACACACATACATACAAATAAACATAAAATCATTCATTTATTATTTGATACTTATACGCTTTAACGCTCTTTAGAATGAATGAATATCTATTGGAAGAAGAAAGTTTGGTAGCTGGCAAAAAAACACAAAACAAAAAAAAAAAAGAAAAATTAAATCTTTAAAATGTAAATGGATGAATAATGATTAAGTGAAAGTGCGTTGGGTTGCGGTTAACATAATGAATATCCGTTTAGCAGAAGTTAAAAAACCAAAAAAAATCAAATTAGAGCGTTATAGTTGGCCAGAGCTGCTTTTTAAATACGCTACACCACTTTGCAAGAAAAAAAAAAGTAAGAAAATAAATTTGAAAATTCAAAAGTAATAGATAAGAAAAATTGTAATTTTTACGCTATTGAAAAAGTTTATTATTTGTAGAAAATAATAACTCTAAGGCAAATTCTATTTATTATGCGAAAAAGTTGTAAATTTTGTATTTTCATAAGTAAAAATGGGCGCAAAAATGGACCACGCTTAACTTATTTCCAAAAGAGTTTACTTTTCGACCAAATGCCAAATTGTATGCCAAATTGTATATCAAATTTCATTAAAATACCTCAAAAATTGCATGCTTAATAATAAATTTATATGAATGGACATTAGATGGACGAACGGTCAGGCTTATGCATATAAATTATGGATAAACTGAAATGCTTGAAAACCCAAAAACTTCTTCTTTACATGGTTTTCATGGTTACATTCAAATAAGCATGGTCTTTTTCGTAGAGTATTCAAAAAGTAAGTTTTAAATTATTAAAAATATTTGAGAAAAAGAAACTATAAAAATGTAACCGAAATTCCAACAATCTTAAAATACGAGCGTATTCACAAAGTAACGTTTTACAATTCCCAGTGATTGCATCTAACGTTTTGTAAACTTTGAGGCACATATAATTTTGTTATGTGTAAAGGTGGAAATTTTAGATGCTCATCTTTTTTAATTTAGCAGTAATCAAAAAGAAATTAATTTTTACTTATAAAAAGTTGGCTCAATTTACCGTGCTGCTTTAGAAATATTCATAAGAGTATACTTCTACGCCTGCACAAGAAATTTGTGTGGACGTTTGTAATGCAAAGAAAGGTTTGAAATACATATTTCTTTTATTATACCAATGGAATTCGTATCACTTTTTGAATCGATTTAAGTGTGCCTTTTTATCTTTCCGACCGACCAGGTGAAAGCCATGTTAAAGTTACAATATTTTAAGGTATTATTGCAAAATTATGTACACCTGAATAGCTTAACAACGAGTACAATTAGAATCGGTCAGTACAGTTAGAATTGGATTAGTCTTGCGAATACTCTTCAAATAATGTTTTATTTTTAAAGAAACTAAAATGTAAGAAGAAACTAAAAATTTTGATCTCTTTTTTTTTTAAGAGAACCAACTAACGATATTTAGTTCAAATATAATGCTGTTTCGCCAATTAATTATTAACGAAAATGAAAGAAAGAAATTTTATGCACCAATAAAATCTTACTTTTCATGTAAAAAAGTATCAAAATAACAAAAAACATTCCCGATAAATACCGAGAAGACTCTACACTAATAACTTTATTAGTTAAGAAGTGGTTCATTGAATTTGGTAACGGTAAAATATTTATATTAATAGTAAAATACTGGAGACCAAGTGTATGGTCTTAAAAGTAGCAAGTATTTTGAACTTATAAAAAGCACTTTGACTCCACCAGTAAGTTAGCAAGATTAAGCTCTTGAGTCCATACAAAATTTTCGCAAAATAATTCATGAAAATATCATTCGTGCTTTTAATAAGAGTCATTCTTCGGCCAAGTAAATTTTAATTCATGATGTGAAACATTCAAAAAAATGTTTAGACTAACAACTTATGTAGAGCATATAGAGAACAAAACACATGACTGATAATGAAAATAATATTGAAACGTAGCTACTGAACACAAACGCTTTTTATTCAGTTAACAAATGTCACTTAAAACATTATCAGAGATTGTTGTGAAAAATGTATTATTTACAGTCGACGTATGACAAAGATTTTTGTAGGCAGCATTAAATGACGCGTGTTACGCTAATTTTTTGCCATTGAACGAACATCAAGTGCTCATTTGTTGCAAAATCATTGGAAATATTCATGTACATAAATATAGACATGTATGTTTGTATATGTGCATATATATAAATGACATAATACAGATATATCGACATGTAACTCAAGCACGTGACCTGCTAATGAAATAAAACTGAGCTTATTAATAATCACTCATTTATATGTTTGTATGTATGTAGTTTCTGTATGTAGTTTATAAAATGAAATACAATTTATTATTGTTCCACATATAACGTTTCGCTTTGAAAAGGTCCGCTATTTGGTAAAATTTTTATGCATCATGACTGAATTATACTGCTTTAAAGGCAATGGGTTTTGTGTGGGTGTATCCTATAAAAATAATCGCAAGCAAGATAGATTTTACATTTTATTATTAGCTCTATGAAAACTTCCTAAAGGAGGTTAGTTATAATTGCCTTAAAGCATGCCCTAATTTTAGAAATGGGGATTAGTAATTTAGGGCTGAGCTAGTGGCAAAAATATGCGCCATAAAAATCAGAGCTTTTTGGCAGAAGATTAAAATTGAACAATTCATAAACTGAAAATTTATATTAAAAAAGAAGGTTGTGCATTCATTTAACTATGCATAAACTGCATGAATCAGAAATCAGAAAACTTGAGCACTTTCAGGGTCTTCACATAGTATTCGTATTTAACCTTTTTGTATTCTTAACACTAAAAATCACAATGAAATAAACTTCTTACAATAACGTTCTAACTATTCAAATAGCCGCAACATAGAAGATTAACGTTTAAGCAAGTACGAAGAACCACCTAAAAATACAGCCGAATTCCGTAAAGTTGACTGCACTCGAAAGAAAAAATGTCCTCTTCCAACATTGGCGCTGAATACTGTAAAATTACCGCTAAGGGTTTGTTATTTTTCAATTTTACTTAAATCACACTTAGTATTTATTAAAGTTATTGTAGGAGTTTTAGTTCCAAGGCCATTATTATTGAAAATCGTAAGAGAGGGAGAAATCTAATACTTATTATATCTTTTACAATACCTTTTATGTAATGAAAGATCATGAAAAATGGATAGAAACACTTTCCAATGTATTGGAAATTTTTAGCATATGAACAATGTACAATTCGACATTGCTTTTCAGTCCATTTCAAGTTACATATTTATTCGCTTTGTAATAAAAGCAAAAAAAAAAAAAAAAGAAAAAAACAAAGAAAAAAGAAAATTAACAAAGAGAAAACCGTTAATAAATCTTATTTTATCATCCGGCCATAAATACTGAATTTTTAGCCATTGCCAATTTATGACCATTATTTATGTGAACAATACGTTCCAACAATACACTTATATATATATAAATATACATAGATACCACAATTGTATAATATTTACAGCCACTACACCAATAATACCATATAAACAAAAAAAATTTTACATATATACAACAATGTAAAATGAAAATAAAATAAGCATTATTAAAAATATTATAATAATAAATACAACCATTACGAAAACCGAAATAAGGAACAGTAAAAAAAAATGGTGTACATCTTTGTCTTTATTTTATCCTTTTTGACTCTTACAAACTATATTTTACGGCTTTTAGGTTGCAAAAGGTTATTTCGCCATTTTTCTTATTCCTTCACAAACATATTAAATACAGCATTATAAAAGGCCGCACACTCTCCAAAAATGGACTAATTCCATCATATTAAAAATGGTAATATTCCATTAAATTGATCAAATCGTTCCTTAAAATTTTCTATATAATATAAATTTAAAGTATTATTTTTTTTTTTTTTAAATATATTGTATGAATATTTATAGCACCTAAAAGGACTTGAGATACACTTAACTTAGCATCATTTTCAAATATGATTTAAGCCTTTCCATTTTTATAAAACGTTTAGTCAAAACTTTTTAAATATATCGCTGGACTTTAATACACACTCATGTTGTTGCCAACAGGTGAACTTTATTGAAAATAAATCAGAGCTGCTGCCGACTCTAAAATAACTTACACCAATTTACTTAATACGATTAAAAGAATTATTTTGAATAGTTCTTTAAATGTGAGAAGATTCAAAAAATGGACCAACCATGTGTCAAAATACAAAGCTATACCATATATATAAAATTGCAACTTTTCGAAAAAAAAAACTTTTAATTACCTTAAAATGTTAGTCAAAAATATAATTTCTTACATTTCTACACCACTTGTGATACAAAATGCGGTATTATAAGTTTTTGCAGATGTTTTTAGTACCAGAAGACAGAGCTACCTTTTTTTATACCAATCTACTTAGAATCACTTATTGATTCGATTTAAATCTGCCTTTCCATCTATGTGTATATGACACATATAACACATATGGAAAATACGTTGCCCGGAATGTGAGATAAAGCTAAAAAAAATGCCTAACTTTGGGAGCGAAACTTTTACTGCTACCTTGAATGTACAACACTGAAGCGCAGTATTCACTTAACATTTAATGGAATAAAGTGATTAATAAAGTGATTACTTAAAGGCTTTAGAGAATAAAATTAAAAACAATAGTTAATTACTCGGTGTTGAGAAAGTTATGGAGCCCATTTATGAATCAATGTTACCCTTGGAATAATTATTACCTGAATATAAACAGCAATCTTGTTATTGACATTGACCATTTGCCAGTCGAGAAGAATGATGAAAATGGTTGAGAGAATGATGCAACTTTAGGCAAATGGGACATTTTTATTCACGAATTAATAAATTACGGCTTAACCAAAATAATATTAAATAAGAAAAGCTGTTATTAGTGATTAACTAAAAGAAACTTTAGATAAAATTTAACTACACCTTTTTACATTGATTATCATTTAATTTACACAACATAAATGGAGCATTGCATAAAATTGACAAGAAGTGATATTAATGGTACCGTTATATCTAGGCAATACATATTTGAAACATATTGTATCCTGGCTACTCAAGATTTGGTTGCCACAAATATAGCTATACTTATTTAAATAGAACCATTTGTTGCCAAGTCTTAAAATTTTTTTATAGCATAGTTCACTTGTGGCATGGAAAATTATATGTTTGAGTGGTTGTTTGAAGCATCCAGTATAGCTTTACATAGATCTACGATTTACTATACAGATTTAAGTCTGCCTAACTGTCCATACAACAATTCGTCTAATGTCTCTCTACGTTGATTTATTATTAAGTTACAAATCAATACAATAAGTTTTGGAACTTTTTTTAAAATTTTATGCATGGCTCTGCTTTAGCCCTAAGGTAAAATCTATGAAGCGGAGCTTATTCACGACCCTTGTATTCAGTGTACCTTAAAAAAGTCAATATTCGAAAAAAATTTACAATTTTAAATGAATTTTAAAAAAAATTAAATTTTATGTGTTAGATTAATCAAATGTTTCAAATTTTACCCAAACCAATTGTATTGTATCCTCTTCCATATAGTAAATGCTTTAAATCATTCAAAAATTACAATTTTTTATTTTCATGACCGTTTAATCTTTACATCAAGCCGATTATAGAAAGTAGAGTAATAAAGAATCGTTCTTGACAAACTATAACAACTTAACACGCATATTTAAATGCATTGGACATTTTATTAGTTTACTGCATATTATAGTTGCATATTCCAAAAAATTTTTACATATTTGAAAAGCACAAGAAGAAATAACAAGAAGAAAATAACAAGATTTTATTTATACAAATTTGTACCTTAACAATAAACGTAATTTTTATTATTCGATTTCTATGAATTTGATGTACGTCAATCTCGCAAAGTCTGACATATTATCAATTTAAAGTTCTATTATCAAGAAACCTATTTCTCCTACCAACTTGTTAGAGAAAAAAGAAATAGTTTCGCCTCTTGAATTCTTCTTAATATTCGAGCAGATAATGCACTTAAACGCAAAAAATGTACGATTATATTTTTTATGCCATAATTTAATGTGATGAATTACAATACAAAAAACAAGTAAGGAACTTATATTTGGCTAGAGCCAAATCTTAGATACCAACCACCAATATACACCACAATATTACGATTCAGAATCTGTTTCAATTTTTTAGAAATAAATTGAAAACGTGGCCATTAAAAAAATGAAAATTTGATGTTGTAGAATTTCGTGTAGGCCGCTTTTCAAAATTTTCGTACAGACATTGTAGACCAGTAACCTTCCTATTTGTGCAAAATTTCAGCTTTCAGTTTACATTACACTGTCGACGTTTCCTTAGACCGATTTTATCAAATTTAAATGCCAACTTGCATACAAGAACTTTCAATGATTCTGTCAAATTTGGGCTCTATATCTTAAATTTTACGATCAGGAGAACGATTATAACAGACAGACACACAAACCGGTAGACGGAGAGATGGACAGACAGACAGACATGTCTAAATCGATTTAAAATTTAATGCTGATTAAGAATATATGTACTCTATGGGATTTACAACGCTTCCTTCTAGGCGTTATAAACATAATGACAAAGCAAATATACCCTCTGGGTGGTGAATATAAAAATAAACTAAAACTGGCACTGAGGTAAAGCACGTACTTACTTTTCTGACAATTTTATTATGATGGCGTAGATCATCAGTATGATAAATCGTGCTGTCTTGCGTTGCTGGTCTTTTTTTCTTTATCGTTACACACTTTTTTAAGTATAATAGAAGTTTGCGGTTGTTTGTAACACCCACAAGGATCGCTTCATTGAAAAGTTTTGTGATAAATACAGGAGTCGAGTCTGACCTGCTATAAGGTTTTACCTTGTTTTAGGTATATGTAAACAAGTCGATAATTTATGTTCATTTCCTCAAAGTACTTCTAATATTAAAAGTAAGCCATGTAAGAGCTTAAACAAAATGTTGGTTCATGTTTTGAAACAACCTAATTATGGCTACTTATTACCCATCTAGAATAAATTGTTATAAAAGCAACAAATTGTTGTTATAAAAAATGAACCACAATCGCACGGTAAATTCAAAATACTTCCATTTTTTGAACTAAAATTCATCCTTTCTTATTCCCTTATGGTGAAAGAACTCACATTTATTTTGGGCATATTGATTCAAAATTATAGCACATAAAAACTTTATTATTTCCAGCTTCAAATTCACTAATTCATAAAAATAAAAAACAAATAATTATAAAAATTAAAGTTTTCTAAGATATAATACAGGGTTTCTGTATGTAGAGTATTCGACGTTTTATCGCAGCTAAAAATAATTTTATTACTTTAAGTGCAGTAAATGTGCAAAAAAAAACAAAAAAAAATGAATGCAAAGATTAGTAGGAATAAAGTGGGTGTTGCCCAGTATTGCATGAAATAGTATTTATGCTCTTACATTACACACATAAGACTTGCTTAAACCAAAGATTCTCTATGCTACAAGACACACAATGACTCAAGAGAGCAAATGCAATGTTAACCGACTTGCTAGACTTTAATCGATATATATACCAGACTTGTTTATGTTTATAATGTTTATAAACAAATCTCACACATTTTTTTCTTTATAAGCAAGTGTATGCAACATAAATATTTATTTCTTTCCCTTCAACATTATATTTAGTCAATATCATGCTTATATGAGTATTGTACAATGTTTTTGCTCATTTATATGAATAATATAAAGTGAGTAAAGTATGAATAGCGATAGCCGAAGGAAGGGTACGAAAACACTGACACTGAGAGAATGATAAAGTTTTGTAAAAGGACAAGAGTGTGCCGAAATATACGATAGGGTTCGGATAGAAAAGAACAAGAGGAAGGGAATTATGTATATTCATTTTTGTTGATGTGATGTGTTAGTATTGGGCATTTGGGTATGCGTTTAGAAAATAGTTCATATGAGTACGCGATATGTGAGCGCTTATACATTTTCCTTAATTGATCATATTTTACAAAAGCCCATGCCCTCCTGATCCATAAGAATGTACTGAGGTGTTAACTTTTAAATACTCCAGATTTTCCGCAAATTTGCAAGAATAATAATGTTAAAATGTTTATAATAAATAAATGTAATATGATTTAATATTGTTCCCTTTATATTGTTCATATAAATGTGCAAAATCAATGTTTTTGTACAATACTCATAAGCATAAAATGGCCTAAATATAATGTTGAAGGGAAAGAAATAAATATTTATGTTGCGTACACTTGTTTATAAAGAAGGAAATGTATGAGTTTTGTTTTGTTTATAAACATTGACAAATTCAAGACTGGCATAGATATCGATTAAAGTGTAGCAACCAATCTATTTCGGTTGACATTGCATTTGCTCTCTTGAGTCATTGTGACGCTTTTAATATAGAAAGTCTTTGGTTTAAACCAGACGTCTAGGCTGCACTCTTTTATTATAGCCTTTTTTTTGCTTTTATACATATAGACATGTACATACATATATTACATGGAAGTTAAATAAACCAATATACACCATTTTGTGAAATGTAAAGTACTTCCACTGAATGTAACTTTACAATGGCAGCCACAACAACAGGTACGTATACTTTTGTTGTGATTCGTTAAGATGTTTTGCGTAGAATATAAGTCATTATTATTAAAAAGAACAAGTCTGAAAATTATTTTTACGGCTGGAGTGATATCTTCTTTACCCACCACCATTACACCATTATATTACTACGCTGAGCCCGTTTCAGTTTTTCAGTAGTAGATAGAAAACATAGATATAAAAAAACGAAAATCTAAACCTTACCAAATTTGAGCTCAATATATCTTTTTTGCGGCCAGGAGAATGTTAACAACACACAGATAGACAGACAGACAGACCCTATGGACATGTCTAAATCAATGCAGAATTTGATACGGATCAAAAATATAAACATTGTGGGGCTTCATCCGCTTTCTTTTAGGTGCGAAAAATACAATGACAAAATAAATATACACCAACTTCTGCGAGCATATGAACTTTAAAAAATTGGTGAAGGAGGTTGCTGCATTACAAATTCACTGGTATATTGCAATATTAAGTACAATTGATAGTTGACACTTTGAATCAACTCTGATTACCAAACATTTAAAAAAACATTATACGTCTCTGCACTACACCAGATCATCGAGGTCAATGGGTCATATTTACATATAAGCATATTTACATATAAGACCCATATATAAAACTTCAATTTTTATGTATCCATTGTAAGTTTAAAGTAAAAGGGTTTGCGAATTTTTACTTGAAATGCAAAAGTCATCTGTTTAATACAAAGTACACTACGAGCTCTACTTATGAGTTATGTGTCTCATCGGTTCGATAAACTTCTTATATCACGTTATTTGTTAATTTTTAGAGATACTCCACATTTTTGTAAATTTATTCATTAAACGAAGCCAAGGATATTCAATTACTTTATTATTTAATTTTAACTTAAAAAACTATTAAAGTGTTTGAGGTCCTATATAATTGAACGAGCTGCCACCTTTTTTAGTTTTAGACCCAACAACACACGGCATTATAAATTTATTCAGAAGTAGTAGTAGTTAAGATAAATCAATCGTTTATTATACTAATCGACTCAAAATCACTTCCTAATCCGATTTAAGTCTGTCTGTCCATTTAAGGTTTATTATCAATTATAGATCACCATTTTTGAATCCTTTAATGAAATTGCGTACATAGATGGGTTTTGGATTAAAGATCAGCGAATGGTTTGTACAGTAGTCCATGTACTGGTTCGTCCAGTAAAGATTGAAAGTATTTGAATGATCTCTTTAAAAGTTATACAAGTTTTGCTTAATGATCATTTATCCAATTTCTGATGATGAAAGTAAAATTTATGTAAAGCGACCTATGTTTAATAAATAACTACGTATAAAAAGTTTCAGTGTTAGCGCCTTGAACTTTATCAATAAAAGAAAAAATTCTAAAATATATAAAGAAAAATTTTGTTAAGAAATCACTTAAATTTAGTTTTGTGCCCCATTTATGGGCACTAAAGTTGACCATTTTAGTCTTTTTTACTATTGTAAGAAACTAAATGTCTCAGCAACTTGTTGAAATATTGGCCATACACAATTTTTGATGTACAATAGAAATGTTACTGAAATTTGCAAAAACAAATTTCAGCACAAAGTTTTATTACGCGCAACTTTTAAAGTAATCAAAAAAAAAACTAAAAAAAAAAGTAATGTATTCACATGATTATGCAAATATCATATATAATATTTGAATGCATACCGTCCAAAACAAAAAGCATGTAGAATGTAACTTACATTCATTCAAATAAAAGAAGATTGTGCTGGAAACATTATTTTACAAATATGTGTATTAGGAACAATTTTTACAATTAAAAATCAATAAGTCACCAACAAGGAATAACTACCCAAAGCAGAGCATTACCATGGAATTGAAAAACTGGAACAATTTTAATGACAACGATCACAACGATCACAACGATCAGCTTATTACTACTAAACGTAACTAAGCTAAGCTAAACTAAACTAAACTAAACTGATTCATGTCTATTAAACATCCATATGCCCAATGTGAATATGGCAAAGAAATTTTTATTGCATCTTTTGTGTTGCAATCATTTAAGAAGCAGCTAAACTAACTAAAGCAAAGTAAACAAGCAAACTAAACAAAGGTAGAAGAATATTTTTTTTTTTAAAGTAAAGACAATTTGATATTTAATGCACCATCGTTCAATTGTACAATTCTGATCCTAATCAAAATTCGCAGCATTGTTTTACCTGTCATGAAGGACAGCGATTATCATAAGACGTGTACATGTTTATGTTTTTTATACCGATATTCTTAGCTTTCCATACTTTTCAAATGGCCATTGTTTGTTTGCTTATTTTGCTTGTTTGTCTGTTTGTTGGCTACATTATCAAATAATTTCTTCTATAATTTCAACAATTACCCGCGCACATGCTTATTTTCTTTAACATCTTCTACCATCATATCCGAATATCACCACTCAAATATAAAAAGCAGAAGACAAAATACACAAATAAATGAACAAATGGGAAATGGAAAATTTATGATTATGAATCCAACAAATGTGAACTTATATTAATTTTACAAAAATGCTTGTAACAATCAAATTATTTAGATTAAAATGTAAACTGCATCGATTAAGGCAATTGATTAATTAAGGCAATTTTAAGGCTTTCAAATATTAAATGTATTATTCGAAATTTTTTAAATTCCACGATTTTCAGAGCACGTCATTAATTATGCAATGTCATTGTAATAATGCATTATTCTCTGCGATTTAATGTGATTGCATTTGGGACGCACAACGCGTAAGGTTATTCGAGGTTTTATTCGAGTTTTATGCCACCAATGAAAAATATAGAATTATTTGCTCTAAAGGGACTTTGCAACAGTTGTGACGACCAAATTCAATATAAAGTCACTTTATATAATGAATTGCTTTCAGTTAAAAGAATAATAAACAAATGTACACTAAATAAATTTTTAAATGTTCTTTGAACTATTAGTAATAATAATAGTGAGACATTTCATCAGTTAAGCAAATCTATTCATTTAATGCAGATTTTAAAAAGTTTTCTTTTTTTTTTTTTTAAACAACTAGAACACATAGATCGCAATTCTCGAATGTTTTTAAGGAAATGTAATAAACGTGTGCTTGCCACAAAAATGAAGACTCTTGAAAATGATTAGAATCTTATCATTATGGAAAAAGGGCAGCAAACCGATTTATAATGAAAAAAATTCAAAATCTTGCACATTTTTAATAGAAAATTGAAAGAAGGATGGTTATTTGACATATATAACAAGGGCCATGAAATTTTTATGAGATTGTTACTTTTTTTTTTAATTTCCTGCCTTGTAAGGCATTTCTCAAATCCCTTAAAAATTCACTCATTCATTCTTCACTTCTTTACTGGGATTGAATAGTTATGTGGGATATTTATGAAACGATATTTTTTCTTGACCTTACTTTCAAAATAAAATTATATAACACGAAAGTCGTAGATTGAATGTTACACAATTCACGGTAAAATTTCATACGGTAAAATATCACATGATAAAATTTTAACATCAATAAAATTCTCAAATATTTATTAACTGATCCAGATCCAGATGTTTATTATCTTTAAATAAATTTCAATCAATATTATTTTTCAAGTCAAGTTATACACATTTTACCCAGAAAATGGAAGACGATAAACTCTAAGCGATGGTAAAATTGAAATCTCAAGTCATTTTGATTTTTTCTGACTACAATGCATTCTTTTTCATTTTTGAAAAGTTGTCTTAAAATATTTAATTAAGAATTTCAAACAAATCCATTTTCAGCTGGGGCAAATAATTCCAAATGATCTCTAAGAAAGAAAGCTTCATTTAAATGAAGCAAATATTTTTAATTAATAGTGCGTAATGAGTGTGGGCGTACTATTTGAAAGAAATGGCCCCTCTTTAATATTTATCTACAAAGTTCACAAAAACCCAGCAAATATACACGAATATATCTGAACGGAAAAATATGATTTGTCATTTGTTAATGTCACATAATATCAACTTTTTTAAACAATGATGCAAATATTTTAACAAAATGAGCATATCTAAAATTATTGGATGATTATTTAATGAGTATAAAAATTAATATAAAAAACAAGAAACCAAAATAAAATGCAATTGTAATAACATCAAATTATTTATAAGTATAATAATGCTTACGATTACGACATGTATAAAAGAGGATCATACATCAAGTAAATAACAGGAATAATATATATGTATATATGGATGTGTGTGTGTGTGTGTGTGTGTGCATAGATGTAGATGTATATGCAATGCCAAATAAATGGTCTCATTCTTTGGTAACGAACAAACATACAAACACAAATAACTTCTAATCATCAAATAATCGCCATTCTTACTATATTTATATACAGTTATATATATATACATATTTATATGAGATATTTATATATATATATATATATATATATAAATATATATATATATATATATATATATATATATATATTGTAAATATATATTGTAAGCGTAGAAGTGAATGCACGTTGAATGGTGATGATGCATTCAAATTATTCGACACAATATTTGAACTGACATCTGACTACCACATCTACGTCTACTATGTTACTGCCTTTTTATTATTACCTTTACTTTAGTACTACTATAACCATTAACCACAACTATCTATCCTGAGCGCTGATTATAAAGTCAACGCCTTTGCTACGTGAAGTAGATGGACGTGTCGTTTTGTTTAAAAATGTAAAAGCAAAATAAAAAAAGAAGAAAAAGGAAAGGAAATAACAAGTAAGAAATTATATTTGGCTGCAGCTAAATCTTGCATACCCACCATACCATCCTCTTGGTCAATTGCTTTTTTAATTTCTTTACTTGTACAGAATTTCAACTTTTTATCTTTTGCAGTTTGCAATGAGCAAAGAAACCATCAATTTTTGCTTAAAAAACTGAAGTGTTCTCATTTTACATTGCACGGAGGGCGTGTCCATTGACCGATCTTGGCCATTTTCAATACTAACCTGCCTACAAGATTTTCCAATAATTCTACAAAATTTAAGCTTAATATCTCTTTTTTTGTAACCGTGGCCAGATGGACAGATGTACAGACACATATATTTAAATCGATTTAGAAATTGAGGCTGCTCAAGAATGCTGCCTTTCGGCTGCTACAAATATACTGACAAAACGGAATATACCCCCTAACTTCTGGATGGTGCATATAACAACTCATATTTCTTACTTTTCTTTATCATTAGTTATACTTTAATTTATTGTTCGTATTAGTTTTCTTTGTTATTATTTTTAGTGTTTTTTCTATTTTTATTATTATTATTATTATTATTATTATTACTTTTTATTATTAATAATATTATTATTTTATTATTATTATTATTGTTGTTGTTATCGTTATTAATAAAAGCAGAGTTCGTGGAATTTTACAAAGAAACAAAAAAAAGAATACATAAATGATGGTCAATCGCTGCAATGGCATAGTATTGCATCACCAACTTAACAAACAACCAACTAACCAACCAACTAACCAACCAACCAACCAACCAACCATCCATCCATCCATCCATCCATCCATCCATCCATCCATCCATCCGTTTAGCTATCTATCTATCCATCCATCTTAAAAAGTATTTTGTACATTATGCAACGATTGCTTATACTTTTCTTCTTTTTTGTTGTACTCTTAACTTTTCTTTGTTTTTACTTTTCCTTTTGTTGAGTTAACTTGAAAGGTGGTTACATATATTGTTTGAGACAATTACCTTTCAATAATATCACATGTACACGCACAGTTATAAACGAGAAACAGGGACGATAATTCTTCTCTTAGTTTGTATTGACACGCAACTTACTAATGCACAATGCACAATGTTTCAGGTAATCTTAACAATTGGAAGCTTCTCTACTACACATATATAAACACATATATACATGCATACATACATATGTATATCCAATAACCTTTATATATACGTACATTTTTAGGCCAATGTAATGCCAATCCACATAATTATGAGCAAATGTAAAACATGAAATAAAATGATCTGTGCTTTCATCCATTCCATTATTCCATTATATTTTATACCATCCATTCATTCATTTGATCAGTCAACCAATATTACTCGCAGCTCGATTTGCCAAGAGTCAATATTAACTTGAACAAGGAGGTTTGGCTGGATCGTCATTTAATCAAACTAATGCTAGTTATTAAAACGTAGAACGTGATGCATTTTCTACATGCTTTACTTATACATAAAAGAAATATATATACATATACATACAGATATACATATATAGATAAATAATGTTATAGTTACCATCCAGAGATTAAAAATGTACTTATTTAGTTAAGATGGTTGTAAAACTCAAACACAATTTTTAGAGTCTCAACAAAATGTTATACATTTCTAGCAATCATTCTATCATTCATTCTAATTCTTTTATGGATCGAATTATCGTACATGAAATTATCTCCTATAAACTTTTTTTATATCGAATTGAATCGTTCGTTAGATGAAACTAATAGACAAATTTGTTTCACAAAAAGAAAAATGAATAAAATTGGCCAGAACCTTTTTGGCCGATTTTATTAAAATTTAATAAATTATCCAGATGCATTAGAGCATTTGTAATTTGTATGTTTTACATGAGGCCACACAATGCATCAAAAATTTGAATAAATTTGAAAAAAGAAAAACCACTCATATTATAAACTTATATAATGGTTTATCTAAATGGTCAGTATATCCAAGATTCTTACTAATTTTTATTGTTTTTATTGTTTTTCTTGTTTTTTTGTTTTTGTGTTTTTTGTTGTTTCTTTTTGAAACTGAAATCACAATAACGATAAGATTATGAGCATTCCAAATTTTAAGCAAAAACCACTATAAAATATAAAATCATAAAGAAGTTGAAAAATTCCCTCCATATAAAGGAATTGTAAGTAAAATTGCGCGTGTTAAGTTTAGCATTAATACAATTTCACAGAGGGTTGTACAATCAAGAAAGAGAGGTTTTTTTTTTGCTTTTTATTGTATTGCATGTATTGTTCTGCTTGATTTTTACAATTCTTGAGAGTTGAGAATGATGTTGCCTTTATTAGATTTAAGTACCTTGCTGCCTTGTTGCTGCCTGTTGCTGCGTTGTTGCTGCGTTGTTGCTGCGTCCTTGCTGCCTTGCTGCCTTGCGGGGTAAAATTGCAAGAAAAAAGGAGGCGGAGAAAATTCTTATGATTGAAATCTAAATATGTGCATAACAAGTCACAACTTTGCAGCTCGTTTATTCATAATAATATGAAGCACAACATAAATGAAATAAATATGAAAGTGTACACGTTGTGTATTGTTATGGATATGAAGTTACAAAATTGACCACATTCACCAAATATTATAAAAATCATAATTAATGTTTAACACCCTACACTGTTACATGCGATACAAGATATTGTTATAAGATTCTGCACTCAAAAGAGGTAAAACGGATCCACCTTTTGTTTTACGAATCGACTCGGAGTCACTTTCTGTCTGTTCATCTGTACATCATCCACTTGTTAGGAAGGTACAGATCGCTACTTTCAAGATATTTCAATGAAATTCATTAGATGGATGCATTTTGGTACGGATAAAAATGCTATTGAAAATGGTTAAAAGCGAACCATTATTTCGACCATTCCCCATGTAATGCTTTTCTTAAAAAAAAAATATTAGAAATGTTTTAACGTAAATTTGTACTAAACTGTAGAAAATATATGTACCAAATTAGTCCAGATGGATATTACGACCACTTGCCCTATAACGCCTTTTTCGAAAAAAGTTATCATATAAATAGAATTTTGAATATATTTTTTTGTTAAAATCGCCACTGCCTTATGTTTTGATATAAAACATATGTATACCGAATTTGGTCCAGATAGGTCCATTTTTTGAATTTCGTCTCATATAAAAAACTTTGTATTTGTAAGTGATTTAAAAGTTACACTTTTTTTTATTGCATTGCTTTGTAATTTTTCTATTTAATTATAATAACATTAAGCAAAGTGATGCAGGGTATTCAGGACTCAGCACCTAAGGATTAAACATTTCCTAATTGTTATGTGTATAACATATGGATAAATAGCCAAATCAATAATTATATCCAAATATATTGTTGTCCAAAATGTAAAAAAAGTATTTAAAATTGTTGAAAATTTGAAGAAAAAAAAACAAAAACCACGAGTGTTAAAAGAAAAATATTTTTAAAAATTCAAATATATTTTCGTAAGGGCTGACACGTATTCCAATCGATTCTTATTTGTCCTCTTTTACTACTCACCATTAAGAGATTGTGGGTATATTCATTTTGTCATTATGTTTGCAACACTCAAGATGAACCATCAGAGATCCTACAAAACATGTTTATTTTTGATCAGCATCGAATTTTGAATCGATTAGGACATATCTGCCCTTTCGTCTGTCCATGTTATATTAATATTCTCTTGATCGCCAAAAAGAGATACCCAGCTTATACTTGGTAGCAGTATTGAAAGTTCTTGCAGGCAGCCAAATATAACTTTTTTTACTTGCTATTACATTTAAATTATTTTCAAAAATTCCCTCGATCCAAAAGTAATTTCTTTTAAAGAGGAGAATAAAATATTTAGTTGCTCAGACCCAATAAATATTTTAAAATTTTTACAAACCTGCTAAACTATATAAATAATTTTATTGGTGCTACAAAAACGTAAGCACCATACACCACGCTAGCATTACAAGTACAAGAGCCCACAAAATCTCAGTTAAACATATTAAGTCTTTTTATAGGCAACATTTGAAGTGAAGGTTTCTTAAAGTCCATTTCAAATAAAGCACTACAATTTTTAGCTGACATTCAGAGCATTCAGATAGCCCTAACGTTCATTGTACATATAGAATCGCTTTCTAAATTAATTTAAACTTACTTTTTCATCTATCTGTCCATCTGTCTGTCTATCTATTAATCTATTAATGCTTACATTGTCCATTCAGTATTATTTGAATTTTAATTATCATACATCATAACATTTAGAAATGAAACATAAAATTCTAAATGTAATTTGTTGACCTGATCCTTACACATTACTGCAGTCGCATTTTTGCGAAGAATACTTCAAAATTTTGACATATAATTTACAGCGCAGTTGAAACAGCAAAATGATGAATTAAATAAGATACAGAAATTGAAAATTTGAATTTTGCAAGCGTTTAAAGAACTCTTATTGTTTATTTTAACAATGGAGAAACAGAAATGTTTGAGGAAAGAATATGTTTATATACAAAGAATCCTGGTGACATCCTATATATTTTTTGGTCATTGATTAATATATAAAAAATTTAAGAAAATGTGAAAGTATACAAAACAGAGTTTTTGGATAGAACAATAATAAAGAAAAAAAGATATGCATTAGTATAGTTTATTGATATGATACTAAGTATTAGTACATTTTAATATGAGTGAAGATATTTTCATGACAATAAAGTGTGTAAGAAGTTTTTCTGCATCAAGTTGATTGAATTGACTTTGTATTGCCTAAGTTGCCCATTTCCACTTGTATATTTATAAGCATAAGTTACGTATATATCACAAATCATAAGTTCTTCTTTTCTTGAAAATCATTCTTATTCATTCATAAACATTTTGAGAAAAACACTGGATAGGTATGAAATCGAAATTCCAATAAAAAAAATTTTTGTTTCTTTCCTATATTAAAATATTTAACAATGTAACGCACACTTGTTTATATACACAGATGTATTAGAAACTTTGCTTATAAACATGGCATTTAAAGAAAAATTTACACGAATGATTTAAGATTAGCAACCAAGGTGATTGTAGATTAGAGAGTCTTTGATTTTAGTACGGAGAAATGAGAGAATTATGTATTCTTATGTTCCCTCTTTCCATAACTCAGCAAACAGAGGCTATTTTATTTTCGCCATTCATTTGCCGATTAACCAAAGACTCTCTATGCCACAAGATTCACAACGACTTAAGAGAGCATATGCAATGTCAACCCAAAACTTGAGCTCGACATCTCAAACTTTTCGACCAGAAGAATGCGGATAGACATGAGTAAATCGATTCTTAATTTGATTCTGGTCAAAAATGTATATACATTATAAGATCTCTAACGCTTCCTTTTGGATGTTGCAAACATTATGGCAAAATAAATATACCCCCTAATTCTGGAGATATATTCCTTTGTCATAAAAATGACATTGTTTATACGGTATAAAGAAAAATAGTATTCTAGAAATTGTAACAAAAAAATTCCAAATAGATTTCATTTCACATATTACACTTAAAAAAATGCATAGCAAATTAATCTTAATATGTATATAATCCTATGCGTATAAAATTGTATCAACAAATGCTTAGAAACATGTTTACTTTTAATCTGAATGTATATTAGCGTCAAATTTATATGTTTAGGGTTATAAGTTTACCAGCAACATAAAAAATTAAACTTACGTCGTAATTTTGAAAAATTGAGTGACTGTGAATCTTGCCTCTAAAGTAATTCAAAGAATCTTGTCTGCAGTGTAGATTAGAAAGTCTCTGGTAGTATATATACATATACATATTATTTATATATTTCGACAAAAAAGCACAAAAAGTATTTCGTGTACACCATGTTCTTTGCATTGCTGGTTAGAGAACGTCATCTCTAGTTGTCGTTCTACTTTATGAAGAAGAAGAAAAAATAATTTTTTGTGCAATCTAAAAAAATAGAAATAATGAACTTTTATTTTGTATGCCGGATTTTCATATTGAATGCCAACTAAAATAACTAATAATATAAATACGAGAAACTTACTTTAAAATAAAGTAAAATTGTAAAAATACTAAATATTTAAGTGAAAAAGTATGTTCGTAAAATGCACCAGCACCCAAAAATGAAGAACTCAAATATATATAGCTAAAAAGTATGCTAGTATATGTGAATGTTTACATAATTTAATAATAAAATAGTAAAGTGGAAGCTTTAATATCAACATTAAAGAAGAAAAAATATTCAAAGTTACGAAAAAGTTTATTTTATATCACTGTATATATTACGCTCATTCTCGTAGCGAACTACGTTATGAGTTCCATATTAGAACAGTTAGGTATATTCCAGTTACATCCACTGATAACAAATTTCAGTACTAAACTGTCCGCCGTTACTGAATATAATACACATAAGCAATTGTTGTGCCTCGTTTCTGAAGACAATGATATAGTATTACGATATACAAATGAAAGTGGCGCAGAAGTCTTAAAATTGGTCTCATGGTTTCATCGTACGAATCGTATTATTCATGATGTGTGCTTTGATCCTTCAGGCACTTGGCTCTTGGTGTTATGTAAGTTAATAAAATCTTATTTTGTAGCACTGAAATTTCTAAATAAATATTAAATATGAAATATGAATAATTCTTATTTTAAGGTTTCGACAACACCTTACATATTGTTCCAGCTTTAGCTATCGTAGATAAAACATACGCTGATTCAGAACATAACGCGGAGAGTAATGTGCATCAATCACATTTTTGCACTAGCCAAGTGACGTCCTTTATAATACCATTTGTAGGACCACACGAATGTCCTGATTCGAAAAAATGTCCAAATCAGCAAATTGAAGCATGTAATGTAATTCGAAAACCGTTAGATAAATGTCTAGTAAATGGTCCTGATACTTTAGCACAAGGGAGTGCACAAGATGAAGAATTACCAGATGCTTCTAATATTGCTAATATCAGTCACGATGTACCATCGGAAATGTTAATGCTGACATCAGCGGAAGAATCCTTTAAACAATTTGCAAACAATAATGATTGTAATCAAATGTTAGGTAGATCGTTCATGGCATCGAATACCTGCCCATACCCATTATCGGTCGTATGGTGGGATACTTTAGATGGCTTACATCGTGCTATTATAGGGTATTCAGATGGATCTATATGTTTTGTAGGCCTAAGTCCACATTGTCCTTTTGTAGCCAATACAGCAATCGACAAAGGTTCAGTTGTCAAACTATTTATATGTAGAGATAATACGTTCGACAATGTTATGCTCATGGTAAGTAATTCTCGTTAAAAGTTTAAGGAGAATTTCATGACATTATGTTTCTTACTAATACTTAGATAACATCATCTATGAAGCAACAATATAAATTATTGTTAGAACAAACGATAATTAAGTATACATATCCAGGTGAAATTGTAACTACACCAGTTCAATGGGACAATGATTGGCAAATTGTTGTTTCAAGAAAAAGTTCAAGTAATAATTTGCCTGAATTGGATAATACTACTAATAATCAAGAGAATAACGATCATAATGAAATTAGTACAGAAATCGCACAATTACAAATTGATCAAAAATTTGAAGAAGGGACGACAATACCTACCACCACGGTGATAACAACTAGTTATGAAGATGTGGCGATAGCGCCTATTAGTACTGCTAGTCAATCATTAATTGTTGATCAACAACGAGAACAAATATCTCCACCTCAACTTTATTTAGGGGAACAAGTAGACTGTCACCCAGTTAATTCCAATTTTATGCCAACAGCAAATGTAATAGATAATAAATCACATACTCAATTATTTTCGGAAGCAACATCAAATGGCGCAATTGATGAAACGAATGGTAAAGCAGGCATTTTGCCAGCAGCTCGAGCACGCTTGGCTTCATTAAAGTCATTAGGATCCAAAAAATTGAATGCAATTAAAATGCGTTTATCAGATAATAAGCAAAAGTTAGAAGAATGTAAGTTCATACAAACCAAAATAATTTCCTTTTTCCGTTTCATGCATTTTTTTTTTATACAACTAAGTATCTCTCCTTTTTTATTATTCTACAAAATCTCACATTTATTGCCACCCCATTTAACCCATTTGTGTTGAGAGTATGAAATAGCAATCGTAAAGAAAATTTACATTTTTTACATTTTCAGGTATGCCTGAATGTAATTTCACATCGTTTACTGTTATGGATTCACCATCACAGATTCCGGAGCTTTTAACAGATTCGGAATGCTCATTTTATACTCTTCAAAATTTGCGAAACACTTATCTCCTTAGTGCATTACATAATCATAGCAATACTCTATCAGTACATAACATTGACATCCATTTAAAGACGCTCTTCCAATATAAAATACCGGATGATTGTATTGACATTTTAATCAGTTCAAATATTTTGTATGCAATACAATATGTAAATATACAAGAAAATGAAAGTATAAAAAGTGCTACCAATGATAAACAAGATAATAGTGAATGTAAAATTACTGAGACAATTTCAACCGAAAAGACAAATACCACATTTAATGAAAGTGTCATAAACTTAAATAATAAGCCAGGAAAAGATTTAGATAGCCTTAAAGAAAACGAACGTGAAAGTGACTTAAAAGAAGCATCATCAACGTCAAATACAGTAAATAAATCTCCAGATAAAGAAGAGAAACAATCAAATAGCAACTCTATAAATGCTGTGGGAGTTATTAGCAGTGCAATGGCTTCATCGCGTACTAAAGATGATGGTGTAAGCTAACTAGTATAATTATATTTGACAAGAATAATATATTTCTCACTTCCTTTTTTTTTTTTAGAAATTCAATACTGATTCACTATTGGCTTTATTTCGTTTTGAAAATGAAACTGTTTTAAATCTTTACCAAATGGCAACATATTCTCATTCCTCTACTAATACAACCACTGTATTAAACGAGGAATTAGGAAAAAATCAATCATCATGTAAACCAGACAATTATAAAGATATACGTTCGCCTTTAGGTTATGTGCAATTTTATGAAAATGCTGATCCCGACAAAGAAGAATATTCATTGCAACAAATGGAAATAATGCAAAATGAATTTCCAAAAATTAATTATGATCCATGCTATGTAATAACAAATAAAAATGTTTATTATATTCAACTTAAGTAAGTCTTAAATAGTCTCAAAATATTTATAAAAATTCTCTGCATAATATATTTTTGTTTTTTGTTCCTTTTTGTAGAAAAGATCCCTTTGCAATATTCTTAGAGGCCGCTTTGGCAGGCAAATGGACTCAATGTCGACAATTTTGTAATACTTTTGATTTAAATTATGAATCATGTACAGAATTTGCTGGTGATTATTTATTAAGTCGTCGAAAAGTAACTCAAGCGTTATTTACTTATAATACAGCACGTATAAAACCAATACGTACTGCTCTTAAGTTAGCCATGTATGGTCAAACGACTGCTTTAATACATCTCTGTGCTATGGCATTAAAATTATCTTATGTATTAAAATCTAAAAGATTTTGCCATCCTATAATTAAAACTTTACTACCTGATATAACTTATCGCCATTCAGAAGATGTTCGCGATATTTTACCATCAAAATCAATTTTATTAGAGAAGGATGTACTAATAAATGAAGGTGTACCATGTAGTGATTATAAATATGGTATTGATGAAAGCTTAAGTAATCCTCAAATATCACCATCATCACAATTTCATTTAGCTAATTTATTACTAATTGCTTTAGCTGAAAAAGCTGTTGATGATAAAAATTATATACCTTTGTGGTAAGTTCTAAAATGTTCTAAAATATAAAATGTAAAAAAAAAACAGAAAAAACTAAAGTCTAAGAAAGAATAAAAACAATATTGATTATAGAATATTTTATAGGAATTTCTTGGTAACCAACAGTAAATATCACACCAATATGACTAGCATTGTTTTATGTCAAAGTGGCTTATTCTCAGCTGCTGTTATTTTAGCTAAAATGCGCGGTGTATGCATTGATACTTTTTTAGCACTAGTGACAGTGGTGGGTCAAGAATTTGGTAAAGTTCAAATTATAAATATAGTTTAATTTCCATAATAATTATCCAATACTTATATCTGATATATTCTATAGGTTGGTACAACGAATTAAATGTTTGCTTATACAATTTAAGTGATATTATATTTACCGAAGCGATAACCTATGTACCAAATATAGCAATAGAATGCTTTAATTTTATACAAAATAAATTAAAACAAATACGCCCAAGTGTTTTACAGGTTAAAGATTTTGAAAACATTTTGAAGAGATCTTCAATTTGATTAAAATAATTTATTTTTCTTAAAATAACTTACTTTTAGCGTTTAGAGCGACAATTAAATCCATTTACTGCAATATGGCGCCCAATTGTATCGCACACCTCAATTACTCATCAATCAAATGAAAGTAATACTCAATTATTGGAATTTTGTAAAAATCTTATCGATACATATTTGGCTGTCTTAATTCATATGGAATCACAACATGATATATATAAGGATAATATAATAAATGCTTTACATACGTTTCGTTTAACATATGAAGATAGTCAAGTAAGATTTCAAATATTTTTCCAGCATTTAATAATCTGTATTAAACTTACGCTTTTATATTCTTTTATCATTTTTGTTACAACAAATTTTATATATTTTTTATGCCGGCATATTGAAAAAGATTTAATCGTAAAGAACGCTAAGTAAGTTGTAGGGCAATTTCTTTAAAAGAAATCTACTTAACAGAGCCGTGAAAGTGTATTTTTAGTAGAGACAAATATCAAAATTTTATTAAAAGCAAGATAAAGGCATCCTCTGACAATCTTCTTTGAGATTGTTAAAACTCGTCAGCTGATTTTTTAGGTTTATTTTAAAAATTATTTGTTATTATTTAAAGTTTTTTTTTGACGTTTCATTCGCCTGTTTTTTAATTTTTCTAATAATAGACGAATAGAAATGGGGTGTTGGTGTGTGTTGATGGTAGAATAACCGACCTTGATTATATGTATTATTTTTATATTAATAATATTTAATTAATTTAGAATAATAAGTTACTTATATTAATTTCAGTTTGCCATTGAATCATCCCGTTTTAAACCGATATCTGCCGGCTGTAGCCATTGCGCTTGCGTAGTGAACGGAGTAGCTTATTTCTGGGGTACGAATGGCGTGCCTTGTAATTACAGCGTTAGTAAATGTGCAGGTAAATATGAGAAGAAAAATCAAAGTAATTAAATTTGGTGGAGGCAACTTCTGGACGTTCATCATATTTGGCATTGTACACGTATTTGTTTAATATGTAAAATATATACATTTGATATATATTTGATTAAAATATAAATTTATTATCAATGGTTACATCGATGCGTTTAGCGCTTATCAATAATATATAAATATAGTTTATGGAGTTTTTGATCCTTCTTATATTTTGGGCTTTCTTAACTTAAACTAAGTATGCATGGTAGAATCGAATTTTTTTTGTTAACTTCAATCGACTATAGAATTTACATCTACAATATTGCTAATGTAACTGCAAGAATAATTTTTATCAAATATTTATATTACACTTAGATCCACCAGAACCAAATTACGCTGTCAAGTCTTTGGAATTATTGCGTCATTTAAATTTGGAAATTCATGCAGTCAAATGTGGCCGCCAACATACCTTATTATTAACCAATAATGGGGTAAAATATTTCTATTCAAAAAAAAACGATTAACTTAATCACTCCAACCTTATTATGAAATTTCATAATTATTCAGTTATATTCATTCGGAAACAACAATTTATTACAATTGGGCATTGGAAGCGAAATGCAAGCAGCTCTACAACCGATGCTTGTAAAAAAATTAGATGGACAAAATGTCACGATAGTAGAAGCTGGGCAATATCATAATGCTGTGGTAGCTGATGGTTCCTTATATACATGGGGGTTAATATTACTCTAATATCTAACATCTTAATAAAACATTAAATTAATGAATGCCTCAATGCTCTTTTAACTTTATTTTTTTTCAGTTGGGGTGTTTACGGTCAACTGGGACATGGTACCATTGAAAACGTTGGAGAACCGAAAATTGTAGAGTTCTTTAAAAAAAAAGTAATAATATTTATACTTCTATATTTAATAAATACCATTTTCATAGTTGTCCGTAAAAACAACAATAACAAATTAAAATTTAACTTTAATCAAATATTTATCTTGAAATTATCATAATAATTCTAGATTTGTTGTTTTTTCTTTAGAAAATTTTACAAATATCATTGGGTCATGCGCACAGTTTAGTGTTATGTAATAAAGATGAAACTTGTACGGAGCTATATGTATTTGGTTCTCATCACTTTGGTCAACTAGGTTTAGGAGCCTCATGGGATCCAACATTTAATAACTTTCAAAATGATATTAGTGTAGCAAATTTACTTACGAAATCAAAAAGCAATGTTGAGTCAAATTGTTCAACTCCATGTGTAAAATGTGTTTTACCACAAAAGCTCATATTTACAACAGCTAAAATAAGACTGATACATACCAAATTTTTTACAAATGTAACGTGTAACATACATACATGCATTATAGCATTACTATTTAATTAATATTTTTCATTAACTTCTATATTTTACAGTTAGCTGTGGATGAAAATGATTGCCTTTATACTTGGGGATCTTCACCTCAGGCTTTACGTTTAGCTAATCAAATTAAGCGACGTGCGAACGCAAAATTAAAAAATGAAGAAAATCAACGTCGTGAAATGAATAAGTGGCTTTCCGCAACACCTTCCATTAACGAGAATCTCTGCAAATCTGTAAAAACTGCCGTAGAGTCAGCGAAGGCAGTTCAGAGTTTAATAGACCCTTCTCATACAGTATTACCCATAGCAGCTGCAATACCACCAAATGGAAGTGAAGACAAGTTGTCGCCATTGCTTACTGTTTCTACAGAAACCGACGAAGCTAATCATCATGTAACATCAGATGATAATTTAGCAAATTTCATCAACTCCAATACCACCACAACCGCCGTTACTTTCACGGCAAATGATGATATTTTAGAAGAGAAAAAATTATTGGGGCAAGAAAATGATCAAGAAAATGATAACATTGATGAAACACTGGAAACCAATCCTACTAGCACGGTTTCTACAACAATCGCCTGCGATGTGGATAATTTAACACATATGACACCACAACAAGTAGATACATCGGAAATAGCTGGAAAAATATTACAGGTAATATGGAAAATTGATCCAAATGAATTTATTTTAATGCGAAAGTTACAGTTCCTTTATCTAGAAGTCTAACAAGAACTAAACAAGCATATATGCTATAGTCGGTCGGGGCCGACTATTAAATTCCCTGCAGCGTATTTTTATAAAAGAATATCTGCATAAATGAAAGGTTGAAAAAAATATATACATTAATTAATTTCGCAGATGTCCACTGGACTCTTTCATTATGCATTAATAACATCATCGTGCACTCTGTATACATGGGGTAAAAATTTGGAACACCAATTGGGTACTGAGGACAAAGAACGTCGGGCAGTAACAAAGCCATCACCTTTAGATAATATTGAACAGCCTATGCATGTAGAATGCGGTGCCGATTTCACATTAGTTATGACTACTGATTATCTAGTTAAAGCATTCGGTAGTAACTCAAACGGTCAATGTGGTCGCGAATTGGGGCCTAGCTTAGATAAATTAAACAAAAGATTGATCTGTATGCCAGCTAGTAAACGTTTTATGCGATATGAAAGTCAATGTGTTGAAGTGCCTGTTGAAATTAATTTACCACGACCCTGCATACGCTTAGATCCTGAACCCATAAGATATTTAAAAAGTATACCAACTTATCAGCCATATTTCATACAAGAGGCTGATATTGATTTTAATGGTAATAGTAATTATGATGCGGTAACATTATCACCAACTACACCAAAACAACATTATAAGTCAACATCTGTAACAGGTGATAGCAGTAGTATATTAACAGATGATCAGGATTTGAATAATGATACAATGTCATCGTTGGAAAATCTCAGTCAAAATGAAGTCTCATCTTCATCAGAATTACCCTTAAATGTACCATTATTAGAGACGACTGGTGATGATTTAACAGAAGAGAATAATGCAAGCAGTTCAGGTGATGAAGAAGCAACAACGGAAGAACAAAATTATATAAGATTATTATGTGGTTCCATTCAAAGGGATAAATTTATACCTTTAAATAAATTGTGTAATACACGAACTACGTTACACAGACTGCCTGCTCCTACATCTATCATTTTATCAACCAATACAACCAATACAACCAATGCAACTAATGCAACCAATTCTACCAACACTACAAGCAGTAATAGTTTATCACTCAATAATAATAATGATAAAGATATTCTTGCTCAGGCTGATAATATTTGCATGTACGATACAATGCAACATTTACGTTTATACATTCATTATTGTTTATACATATTTCATGGTCTTTATAATATAAAAAAAATTCGTGAATTCTCATCAAATCGTCTAGAGTATCGTATACGCACTTTAATGTTAAATTTCAAATTTGTTGATGCTTTCGTTATGTGCTTACAAGGTGTTCAGACGCCCATGCATGCTTTAAAGTTATTTGAATATTTTGCAAAAGATACTGGCTACGTACCATTACATCGCGCTCAATTACGTTATCTAATTTATCATTTATTTATACATTTCATTGAGCATAAATATGATTTAATACAATGTGAAAATTTTCTATTAGGCGATCTGGACTATTACTTATTGGAATTGGCATATGTTTTATATTTTAACAATAACAATACCGTATTAGAGCAAAATTTAAATGAGAAATTTAAACGTTTAATAATGAATGATAATACCAGTAATGAGGAGTACAGTAGTGATGGCACTAATAATATCAATTCGCAAAATACAATAATATTAGGCAACGATTATCATAATTTGAATAATACTGATGGTGATGGTGGTTTAAGCATGACACCAGCGTGTGTTCTAAATGACACTGACTTAATATTTGATAATTTAAGTGTAAAATTTAAAACAATGGTTTGTCAATATTTATTGAAACATTGCAATAATTAAATAAATCAGCCAAATACAGAAAAAGAGGGAGAGAGAGAGTGAAAGAGTGAGTTGCATGTTACCTTTAATTATTCAAAAAAATTAAATTTTGTAATTACTTGGTTGTTCTTTCGCGGACATCTAGATGACATATATACCTATAAAAAAAATTTGTGCATCATAAAATTCTGCTTATTTATAAAAGCTAAGATATACAGATATTTTTATATATTTCTTTATTTAAGTTGGCTTGTACATATACAATAAATATAAAATACCATATTAGCTTCGCTTATATAATGTCCCATTTATGCTTTATATTTGTATTCAGTAGATTATTTTATAAATAAATTACCATATTTAGATATAATGTTTTGAATTATCTTCCTATTATATATAAATATAAAATTTGTAATATGTTGACAAAAAACATCAAGTAAAAATACGCATAAAAATAGGCTTAATTCGAGTCCTAAGACGATCATTATAAGGTAAAGCTAGACTGTCTCTGTCTAGACTGTCGCCCAAACTCATTACCACAAAGAATTATAAAATAAAGTACAAATGTGCTTTAACACTGAAAGACCATAATTTGAAATGTCAGTTTAAATTCAAATACCGTCAACTCTCAATTACGCTTTTTTATTGGCTTTGTAGACAAGCGCATACACTGCTTCAGTGCGCTTAATTTTCCTATATTATGGATCATTTATTGTGCCTATCTATTCATTCTCAAATGATTTATGATATTTTGAAATTTTCTTTTGAGTTTTTGATTAGTTATCGATTATCTCGCCCTCATCTATGAAAATAAATTACTTATTGGCTCTTGTATATTTCTCATGCCATAGGACAGAAAAGTAATTTATTTATTTTAAAAAAAAGAAATATTACAGAATATATTCCTTTGAATGAAGCAAATAATTCATTTATTCATTAATTTACCTTAAATTCCCTATTGAAGTTGCAGTAAGTATTTTAAATTTTTGGTTTGATTTGAATGAATGAACATGAATATCTTCAATTTCAGTCAGATATTTGATGGAACACCAAATGTCCAGCGTTTACATTGTATGTTCTTTAAAGCTTTTTCACAATAAAAATACTCTTCAGTTCGTGTAGGTAAAGTATCATATAATTTCAATAATTTGTCTATATCTTTTGCACAAACTAAGGCATCTATGACGGCTTTAGTACATTTTACCTTTTCAGCTAGAGCTAACTTTTCACTTATGTTAGACATACGTGATAGAAATTTATAGAGTACACAATTAGGAGCATTTAATTCAAAGAGACGCAAAACCACCCATTCAATGGATATATGCATTTGAAATTGTTTTTGTTTCATTGGTGACCAGATTGACGTACATTCAAATATTTGTTCTAAATCAACGTACGCTGCAGTTTTAGCACGTTCATTTAATACGGTCCATTGAAATTGTCCTTGGGGTATTTGTAATAATTCAGCTACTTGTAATGGTGCATATTTCATGGAGTTTTTATCTTTCCCAGTATTGCTTTTTGTACAACTATCATACAATATTTCGATTGGTGTAGCATTCATGTTTTTAGTTTCTCCATCACAATTAAAATTTTCTAATAATTCGCACAATTGCAGTGCAGCTTTAATATTCTGTTGATAAAAAACATTTTGTGGAATAACTCCATCATGCTGTGAAAATTCATTTAACAATTTGGTCAGACATATTTTTCGTTCATTAATATTTGTAATATTTAAAGTATTATGATATCGTAATAAAAATGCTTCGTAATATTTATTCACGGCTTTTAATGTCTCATAAAGTCTATTGAGATATTTATCTTGGTTTTGATTTTGTTGATGCTGATGTTGCGGTTGCGATTGCAGTTGCAGTTGCGGTTGCTTATGCTGTTGTTGGTGTAGTTCTAAATAGCTTAGATAATGATTTAATGCAATTGGCCGATTTTCTAAAATTCTGTACAATAAATGTTTGTTTAGTGTCTTTTCAAGATGCAGTAAAATGTATATGACAGCATCACCAGGACAACCATCTCTCAAACAAGTATCCAACAATTGCTCTTTATCTTGTAATGATTTATAAGATTCTAAGTTAACTGCTTTGCCAATTTGTAATTTACGTACAGTCTTTTCAGGTGCTGGACTATACAAAGTATTTTGTATTTGTTGTCTTAACAATTTCACTTCATTCTCTAATGTTAGATTCATTGGTGCATAACGATCAACGACAATTTGCTCATCTAATATACTTTTTAATGTTTCTTCTGTTACAAACGTTTCAATAGTCAGATTTAATTCCAACGTGGTAGAACCGGAGGCTCCATAATCAAAATTGATTTCTGATAAGATGTCATCATTTGTAATTTCATACATTGAATGTTTTTTAGCAATCAGCATTTGATTACATTCGACATCATTATCGTCATTAACATCTTTGTCATCATCACAGTCTTCATCATCAAAACTAAAAGCTTTACCACTAGAACGATTCCAATAATTTTCATTATCAGCATTTAAATCCATATTATAATACAAGATACACAAAACTATTTCAACTTGTCTTTCCAATATATTCCAAACTTAAGATTTTATATTGTATAAGCCTTTCATTCGGTTCACTATTTGTGCTTGCATTACCTGTTGCCGTTGTCATAAAATAACTTTTAAATGTACGTTTTACAATACATTGTTCACTGTTGTTGTAGTTAATGTTATTATAATTTTAACATGGCTTTGGGAAAGCTGTGTAAATTGAACATTAAATGTTTTCAAGAAATCTCACTTAGAACTTCTGAAAAAATTTGCTAATATTATTATTATTGTTTTGTGCACAAATATTCTTTCCTTTCATAAAGTAGAAAGGTGCTCATAGATAAATTTCTTAGGTGGCACAACCTAAATTGTTATTTAATTTTTAGATTTAAAAAACATAAATATTATTCTACAATTTATTTACATAAATATAAAAAAGTTATTGTTAGTACCAAAAACTGTGATTGGCTTCCTAAACAACTTTAATTAATGTAATTAGCACAAGTTGTGGTCGAGTTATTGTAAGTTTATAAAAATATATGTAGAACTCAGAAGAATTTGAGTCACATCCACTCTGACACAGCGATCGATTCAGAATCGTTTCCCAAGTTCATTTTAAATTGATCCTTGTGTCCACTTGATGTACATCCTTTTAAATTTAATGTTAAACCACATATCTCAATTGAAGACAATATTTATGCTATAAAGTATATTACAATATAAAATAGATCATATTCTGTCATTTCTAGAGAATTTGCTTCTATTAGTGGTGGTAAACATGCGGATAATTTTACATTATTGATATAAGTTAGAATAAATTGCTAAATAGAAGAAGCAATGTTTATCTAAAATGCTTTAATTAGTACAAAAAATATGTAAAAATTTACGTATTAAAAATTTTGTTTTCTAATTATTATATTATATTAATTAATTTATTTCGACACATTTAATATATATTTTTATCCATAAAATTAATGCTATCATCTGAACTGAATTCCTAATGTTAATAAGAACTTCGGGTAGCCATATTTAAGAATAGCAGTACACGTAAATTGTGACAGGTTCACGTAAGTTGTTTATAGCTTACGAAGAGGGGCTCATTTGTATATAAATGGCTTGTGAAATTGATCCGCAATGTCTATATTCAATTCATCTGCGATAAACAGCACAGCATACAAAGTTTTTATGCTCTTAATAAAGTTAAATTTTTTAACTTCACACATTTAAATCCGAAATGAAATATTAATTGATATTTTGTATCCATTTCTGCTTCACTACTCTAACTTGCAATCCAAATTTGCAGAGTTTAATAAGCGAAAGACGTTCTTGCTCTAAGGCAAGTCGACTAGTGCATGGTTAGCAACCTTATGAACGTAACAGTGCATTTTTTTTGCGTTTACATTACGCTAAAGTATAT
Organism: Melophagus ovinus; assembly: GCA_023089585.1. Classification (NCBI taxonomy): domain Eukaryota; kingdom Metazoa; phylum Arthropoda; class Insecta; order Diptera; family Hippoboscidae; genus Melophagus; species Melophagus ovinus. The sequence goes on from JAKKIB010000177.1 coordinate 675,612, forward strand.
GAATGAGATTTCTTACATATTTACACTTGCGTATTAATTCCAAATAAAAGGAATTATCCACTGTCTTTTATAAATCTTTATTTTCTAAAAACGTTCTTAATATATTATAAGGGAGTTCGTAAAACTAATAAATTATTTGAAATGCATTTGTTACTTAAGGAATAAAATTATGTCACACAGTAAAAAAAATTATATATGTGTTGAAATGAACAATTAAAAAAGTAGAAATGAACGATTAAAAAATTGAAAAATGGAGCAAAGAGGACACCCATAAATATATGATACGTAAATATTGCATTACATTGCTTCGCATCGCGTCGCCTTGCAAAAATTCAATATCGTACTTAGTTAGTTAATGTGTAATGGATTGTGATATGATGCGATTAATAAAAACTTATTGCAAGAAATTTTATATTACATTACATTACAACACAACGTTTATTTTTAACTGCGTCTTCCTCTGTAGGAGAATCAGTTATGTGCTGAAGTTGTGTTTCTGTAATTTCTACATCAGCATTTTCGTCTTGATACGTCTTTTGGTGTTGGTATTCAAAACTGTTTGATTTTTGGGTTCCCTCTAAACCATCGTCATCTTTAGCATTACTATCGCCCACAGCATTGAACTTTTCAGTAATCATCTCTTTATCTAAAGTAACATCATCACCCACCTTATGAAATTTTCCACCCAAAGAGTCAGCCTCATTTAAAACTTTAGTTTCTTCGGTTGTTGACAGATCTTCTTGAATGAATACACCAGACACATCTTGTACTTCAATATCATTTTCGGCCTCTTTTGCAGCAGTTATTTGGGATTTTGCATTTAAATTAACCGGCGTGCTACTCTGCAAAGTAGCTTTTGAAAATCGATTTCGTAGCATTGTTATGGGTGAAAACACAACACTACAAAAATCTACGCGCGGCTTTTTGGGTGGCGACGTATAGACTGATTGTAATGGTGCGATACGCTCGCGTTTACGTCCGCGCCCGAAGAATGAAAATGATGAATTGTCGTGTACTTCTGAGCCCACTGTCACATTCATGCTAGAGAAAGTGTTATCTAATTCATTGTCAATGCGTCTGTATGATTCTCTGTATTGAGCATTCTGAAATTTTGAGGGTGTGTAATCTGTAATGGGACGTATGCTAGGTCTACCAGAAATCTGGTTTAAATTACGTGGTCGTCCAATTTTGTAGTCGGATTGCATGGCTAATTGTATTTCCGACTTGAGTGCCACTTCTGGGATAAGAGATATTGCATTATTTTTTAATGATAATCTCTTACCTGGTGTAGAAGTAGCTTTTGGAGATAAAGGAGCTTGCTTTATGTTATCTTTTTGATGGAGTTTAGAAGGAGAATCTTCAACAATATCAGTGTTTACGTTCGTTAGAACGTCTTCATTATTAGATATTTTTGTCCCAGTTATTGAAGTCTCTTTTTGCTCTCGGCAAACAGGTGCTTCAGTTTTCTCCGAAGTTAATGCTGATGTTTTAGTTAAGGCCGCATTTTTCTGATCTTCTTTAACTTTTTTAGGTGTTGCGGGAGGTTCTGCCCCTTTATTATTTTTTTGCGGTTCTTCTTGTAGCGGCGCACTACTCTCTTGTGGTGTCTCCTTATTGCTATTTTGAGTTCTTCTTCATTAGATGGCGACTTTATATTAGGAGAATGCTCCGCAGACTTGATATCGATTGCTTTCTGACTTTTCTCATCTATTTTATCATTTGGTTTTTCACGATTTTTCTCCCCCTTCTCATTTTTATTTTTTTCCTCTTTATCGGCTTTATCGGCTTTCATTAATTTTACTTCCTTAGCTGCAACATTATCTTTCAATTTATTGTCACTTTTGTTTGTCTGCAATTGATTTAATTGTTGCGGAGGTTGAATCTTACTATCAGCAGTCTGTGATTTGGAGTTTCCAGTAAAATTTGGTGTCTTTTCTCTTTTTCTATTGCCACTGTTCTCGGCCATATTAATAGATGATTGCTTTCTAGTAGTTACCTGTGTTGGTACATTGTCTTTAATTTCTGTGGCATTAGTACCACTATTAATCAATTGTTGTTGTTGCTGCTGATCAACTTTCTGTTGATTCTTCGAAGTTGGACTCAACTGATGTCCATTAGCAGTTGTAGAACCACCCTTATTACTTACAGGTGTCTTAACTGCACCACTTAAAGAAAGTGGTGTTCGACGTCCTTGCTGAGGAGTTGTTTTAGTTGCCATTACTAGATTATGAGTAATTCGTTTAAATTGATAACAATCGATGCTGTGCTACGTGATAATAATTTAGCTATTCATATCGTTGCAATACTACAATTCGCCGCTCTTCAATGCAATATGTATTAAGTATGCTATACTTAATACACAAATACATTTTACTCTTTTACTGGAATATATAAACTATATATGTACAACTTTCAGTGTTGTTTCCATACGAACTCAACAATTTAGTAGCGGGTAGGCAAGAACTCGACCATCGCCGAACCACCTTACATGATTCTAATATTAACGCACTGTTTTAAAAAAAGCCGCTTGTCATATGAAGCATAGAAAAAGTGCTTACCAAACCTACGCAAAAACATTACAAAAATTTCACCACAATTCTCTTTGAATAATAACAGACACGTTTCCATTTTTCATTTTTACTACTAACAATTTATATGAATGTGTTTAATACCCAAAAAAAAGTTAAGACAGATCAATGTTTTATTATACCGATTGATGCGAAAAAGATAACTAAACCTATTTTATCCTACCAGTCCGTCCTTCTAATGTCTGTTCATGTGAATTTGGTACTGCTCTACAATTTTTTAAATGTTTTGATGAAACCTGGCAAAACCGGCATGTTTTGATCGACAGACGTTTCCAATCGAAAATGCTTATAGCATCGGACTATTAAAATGGATTTTCTATTGAAAGAAGCCACCATACAAAAAAATGTGTAAACATCATAAAAATTATACAAATTTCTCAAATAAGTACTACTGAGATATGTAAGCGTTAAAAGACTTTCCAATTTCATTCCGTATTTTGGAAAATTGATTTGTATGAACTCATATATAAATCATCGAATTCTATATAAACATTTTACGATACACAATTATTTTGCCGCACAACGGTTGAACTAACGATTTAGGCGAGTTTGTCCGTCTGTCCATTACACAGCATTTGTGTGGTGAGTATGTACGATTTGGCCCCAGCCAAATATAATTTTCTTACTTGTTATTTTTAAACGTATTGCAAAAAGAGTAACACTTGTAATTCGTACATATATAAGGAACACAGGAAAACCCCCCTACGTTATTTACTATAAAAATATTTGTATAAAATGCAACAACATATTGCTTTAATATCATATAACACATCTTAATAATAAGTTTTACATATTATACAAATCGACATATTAACAAGTAAACAGGTATAACATTATTATACGTGATACATTTAGCTGACAATTTGCAATTTATGTGCAATAAAATGGAATAAGGAGACGGACAATAACATCTATGGTTTTTAGCAATATAAACCTCATATAAAGTTAGCGTTTATGTGGTGCAAGTTTTGACAAAGAAACAAAACGATTGATACGCAGAGAAGCGTTATTATTTTTACATTAAATGCAGCACGATTCTTGCTTTTTTGATACTTTTTCCGCTTTACTACAATACTTAGCATAGCATAAATCATATTAACTGACCAATTTAACATGCCATTACCAAAACTAATTATACGTCTCCTATTTCTATCTTGTAATGCTGATAGACTTATATTTGCGACATTTATTGTTCCGTGTACAAGCTCATCATCAATAGTTGCTATCTTTATATTAGCGTATAATGTACATTTTTTAAGCAGCATATGTATACAATAAACATACATATACATACAGTTATATATATGTATACAAATATGCATAATACACAACATATTTTATACAATTTAATACAAAACATAACTGCAATTCAATTGCAATCATTTATTCAATCGGATGTCACTGCTATGCACTTTCCTTTATATTTAATTTTAATTATATTAAACAATTCTAGTGAAATTTATTTATAAAAGTCACTTTCATGAAGCACAATTCTTTGATATATAAACCAATAAACGATTATACTTCATGCATTTGCAGACGAGCGTATATTTTAAAAATGGCGGTCGATGGCTTGTTTTCCCCATGTATTATAAATGAATGGTATAAATAAATTACTTACTTAATAATCAATAAATATATTTGATAGAACTTCTCATTAATTACTTCAAACACTAATATTACGCCATTTATCATTTATGGGACACTTTTAATAATGAAAAAAATATCCTCAAAAAATTCTGTACAAGCCACCCCTTCTTTGTACATAACTTTTTTTCATGTATTTTAAATAACAATTTTAACCTGTCAAACTGCTTTTATTACAATAATCATATTTCTTAAATTAATAAAATAACAATTACTAAATTAGGAATATTCAGAATATTACCAATTTCTTTCCAATTTTTGAAGAATTAAATTTCCGTTTATTACATTTATAGAATTATAAAAACACACACAACGCAAGGCAAGCGCAGTATAAATAAGTAACGAACAAGATTTTTATACAAAAAAACCAGCGAATATGAAATATTTTCTTTTGCTCGCTGTTAATTACCTAAATTACCAAAGCATATCTAACTATAAATTTTCTATGTAGATAAAAATTTCAGGGTAATTTTTTTTAGTAAGGTGGAGAAAATATCCCTCAGTGTTTATTTTTATATGAAAATTTAGTACAAGTGTATACTTGCTATGAATAAATAATAAAATTCATTTTTGTAATTTCTTAAATAAATCGTTTTTATATATTTTTTTGTTTACCATTGTTATCCTTATCAATGGCATATAAAGTAATTTTTGGAATCTGTAACATATTTTTACTTCAAATAAATCTTACTAAAATATGCAGGAAAAAATAAATAGTTGCAGTGTTTCATTCAACTCGCTCTTTTTAAAAATTTCTTTCTCTTTCATGTTTATTGTTAACAACGCAAGTACCTAACTTCAATAGTGTTGTTTTTGTTTTTGTGTGAACATTCTTAAAGTTGATTATTTGTGACAATTAAATAACTTATTAATAAAAGAAGGTAAATATAAATTAAATTTTTTCTCCCTTATTTTAACTGTTAAAATTATAAAACATTAACTTTATTAATATTTGATTATTTGTTTTATTTCTTTTTCGCATTAATAATATTAACCAAATGTGCAATATTGATTAAACGTGAAACAACTGCTATGATTACAATCAAAACAACAACAATATGCCGGGTGGCTAACTCATGCAACTAAATGGGTCTACCATCTGTAATAAAAAAATGTTTAGGCGTTTACTTATAACATCTATGTGTATATATATAAATACTAATTATTGAAAACGTCTGCAGCCTACATATAATTATTTTGAAGTGATATCAAAACAGCGGCAGATTAAGCAATACATAACATGACTAATGTGGTGGAAAGTCAAATAGTTCAAGTAATTGAGAAGAAATTAGATGAGCAATTGGAGCGTTTAGATAATTTGGGTGTAGATGATCTAAAGCAGATTAGGGAACAACGTATTAAAGAAATGAAAGAATTTAATCAAAAGAAAGATGAATGGTTAAAAAATGGTCACGGTGTTTATACAGAATTATCTGATGAAAAAGAATTCTTTGAAGTATCGAAAAAATCACCCAATATAATATGTCATTTCTATCGTAATGCAACAGAACGTTGTCGTATCGTTGATATGCATTTAAAAGTACTAGCTGGTAAACACGTGGAAGCAAAATTTTGTAAAGTAAATGCTGAAAAATCACCCTTTTTAACTCAACGCCTGCGCATTAAGGTAATACCAACTATTGCATTAATTAAAGACGGCAAAACAAAAGATTTTATCGTTGGATTTACCGATTTGGGTAATTGTGATGATTTCTCCACCGACATGATGGAATGGAGGATTGCTCAATCAGGTTCTATTGAATATAATGGAGATTTAATGACACCACCCGATATTAAGAAAAAATCTTACATAAATCGTGTTAAAAAAACTATACGTGGTGGTTACGATTCGGATGACTCAGATGTTGACTTTGATGATTAGCAATATTCAATTTGGTAATACCGAAAGTATTTTTTAATAACAACTATATTGTTTGATGTATTATTAACAATTTTATATACTTATATTTTTTATGTATTTATTTGCCTGTCATTATGTAAAAGTTTATGTATACAAGTGTCTACAAGTGTCGTCTAATCATTTAAACTATTTAGAAAATAATGCATTTGTAATCGCTTACATATGTAGAAAAAAATTTAGACATTTTTTTTCTTATACTAAAAATTGTAAATTAAAAAAAATGCTTTGAAATGAAAATTACTTTTATTAATTATTACGTTTTTTAAACAAAAAATTTGGCATAATTATTAAATATTTTTAATAGAACAATTGTAGAATTTTAGTTTTAGTTAAAAAAAGTGTTTTTAAACACGGTACACGTACACGATTGCTAACAATGTTTAGCAGCTTGACCAGCGTTTCATATCACTTGAGAAGTTCTACAAATAAAATAAAAGTTATCTAACGTGGAAAAGCACCAGAAACACTATTGAGTATGTACATAATGATCAGCATTAAATTCCAAATCAATTTGTGCTTCTTCGTTTGCATATTTTTTTACATTCTCCTAATAAATCGGAAATATTTCAAAACTTTTGAAAATTTATGAGGGCAGAATATTGTTTATAATAGCCTTGAATATACCGTGCCTGCAACATAACCTCTTTTTTAGCATTTTACTCGAATAGTATAAATTTTATTGGGCTTTTCTAAAAAAAAAACCGGTAGAACATTTATTTGGTTTCTACACTGATTTTTTAAAAGATTATAAATTTACAAATAATTATTATATATGGACCTTTTTAAAATTGGCCTTTGCATGGGAATGTATCGCGAAAATTGCCCGATTTTACCCTTATTTATTCCTTTATACGTCTAAAATTACGCACTATATTTTGATAACAAATTTCAATTGGAACGAACAGAAAAGCTTAAATCAAATGTGGAAATGATTCTGTGCTGATACATGTATTCCCTTATGAATGCATAAATCTATTATCCCTTATACCATTTAAGTTTCATCTCACATATATTGCAACAATAATTCCAGTTAAGTAGATGTACTGACCAGTCCTTGGGGAATATGTTGTACACAAATAAATTTGCAATTTGTTTAAAGTATTTTAATAATAAATAAAATAAATCATAAATTAATACTGAATTTACTACGTTTAATTTAATTCGAATAAACATATCAAATTTATTATAAAATAAAATTTACGCATATAGAAGAGAGGATTCCCTTTGCCATATCGAACAGTTTTACACCGACCTTACAGTATGTTGTAGTTAGCTCTCAGTAGGTGCTTGAAGTTGAGCATGTTTATTGAATTGTTTAGCGCAGATCAATTTTTTCACAATAAATAGATTGTGATATTTTGTTAGAAAAGTAAATAATCAAATAAATCTAATATATACAAAAAGTAAATAATATAAAATTTATATTGGGAGAGGGCATACATGAAATTTTATTGAGAGATATGGTGAGAGTAAATAGTGAAGAAAATAGTGAACTAACAAATGTTGGCGACTGCTATTTACTTATGTTTGTGACATTGTACTCATGCGTTTATTAGCGAAAACACAAGATAAACAGCATAACAAAAATGTATTAATTTAAATTAATTAGTAATTGATGCTTAATAAATAGTGACTTGTTTGCTATTATTGTTAATCTGGCTATTACTTTATTGCAACACAATTCATTTCAATTTTATATTTTATCAAATGTTTAGTGAGTGAATGGTTACGTGTTTGTGTGCAGCTTTTTATATTGTGCCTCAATTTCTAATATATTTTTAACAAGGTTAGTGCTCATACAAAAAATCAATATATTGTTTAATAATCGACAAATGAATGAATCATTATTGAAAACAATAACGTAATGAGTGAGATAATTAAAAATTAAGTTGACGATTATGGAGTTATGGAGTTTCATTAATATCGATATTAAATATATACGTATAGCCTTCAAATAATTAGCAAGGATTAATTTAAGATTATCTAATGGCTGAAAAAACTCCTTCGATGGATGCAGACAGCACCAGCTTAATAACAAATACTTCACCTAATGTGAATGTGGTGCTGAGTAGTAACAATAAGCCTGTACGGTTTGGAAGTTTTAAAAATCATATCCATAGTGCTGGCAAAGAGTCACCTGTACTCAATTCGACGGATCTAAACAAGCAGTTGCCAACTATGACAACACCTTTGCCATCGCAGAAAGAGCAGCAGGTATCGATTAGTGTGCCATCAGTAGTCGCTGCAACAAGCGATGAATCAAAAGTTGCTCCCAACGTGAATAATTCCACAAATGTTGGTGCAAATAGTGGTAGTGGTTACGCTGGTTTAGGACAAAACTATATTAGCTGCAATGTAACTCCACCAAATAGCGCTAGTATACGTCAAACAGCTCCAATTGGTAAGTACATTCATATAATTAATGCACCTTTTTATTGTTGATGTTGTTTTTTATATTGTACATCATAATCCAGAGAAGCGAGCGGGCAAGAAACTATGAAATGCATGTATTATAGATTATCATCAAGTTTAAATAACAATTTAGCCATGTATGTGGCTGATTTTCTTCTAGTATGACAAAAATTACAACAACTTTATGTCAGAAGTTCTTACTTACAAGAATCTCTGATGTACAAAGTAGAGGGATATTGGGTAAAAACTTTATTTTCTAAAGTGAAAAATTAAACTTCTTTTTTCATTGGCAGAAAATCTGAAAATTCATCGCTTAGCTTACGCAATGTTCAGATCCTCCAAAATGTGAGGAGTGCACATTTGTTTAAAAAAAACCTATTTTCATTTAAATTTTTTAAGTATTTACTTAATATGCCGATACTGAAAAATAATCTATACATTTTAAAAATTGTACAACATTGAATGTGGTGTGCCCAGCTGATGGAATCTTCAAATTTAATTTTTTGTTATAAGCGTAGTTAGATTGTACTGGTATCGTTATTTTATAATTTTTACCATCATTTTATTGAATTTATTTATTACGTAAGAATCTTTAGTTCTAAATATTTACCTACCAGTGGTTGGGAATATATTCATTTTGTCATTATGTTTATAATACTCAAAAGGAAATGTCAGAGACTGTTCAAGTTGTATATATTCATGATCAGCATTATATTCAGAATTGATTTAGGCATGTCTGTCTGTTTGTCCGCCTGTCCGTTTGTGTTAACATTCTCCAAAAGGGGCGCAAAAAGAAAAAGATATCGAACCCAAATTTTATTCTCATACAAGAAAAGAAAAGAGAATTTTTTTTTTCAAAAGGTATAGTTTCAAATTTATTTTATCAAAGAGATGCCTCATTGATAAAACAAATTCGATGAGACCTTTTGTAACACAAATTTTGTTCATGTAAGCCATTTTTTTCCTAACTATAGCATTACATGTCCCGAAGTTAGTAGCACTCAAAAAGAGTTGAGATGGAGCCTTCTTTTATTTGGTATTGCTTTTGTTTTACATATACCGATTAACTCAGGATCATTTCCTGATACGATTTTAAGCCTGCCTGTTCTAATGTTCGTCTGATGTCTGTCCGTGTATATTTGTTATCAAATTGTAGGTCGCAATTTTTGAGGTATTTTTGTGTAATTTGATATAGGTATGTATTTTAGCGTAGAGACGAACGCTGTTAAAATGGTTAAAGATGGGCCTTATGTAACGCCTGTCTTAAAGAAATCGTTTTATGGAAAAAATTATAATTTTAAGTATATTTTAAAGTAAATTTTACATTAAAACATTTGTCTTATAATGTCTATATTTCCATAGACTTTTAAATCATACAAATCGGCCACGCTTATTTAAAATTACAACTTTGAATTATCTGTTTGTACCATGAATTACAAAACAGTGTCTGAGTGTCTGAGTGGTGGGTATCCGAAATTTGGCTCTAGCCAAATATAATTTTCTTACTACTTCTTACTTATACATGATAAAAAAATAACATTAAAGAAATTACAAACAAAATTTGATTTATATAGCACTTGAAACGAAATTATTGAGACGTACATCATCATTACGAATACTTATGCCTAAATTATCTGCAGACAACATCAGCTACAGTCCAGGATCAACATTTTCAGGTGATTAATTCAATTACAAATTGAAATTCTTTCAAATCACCATCACATTCGTCTACTGTCACTTTCGCGAAAGAATGCACGCTTTATTTTAAAATTATCCAAGCGCTCCAAATTTACTATTCCTGCCACTCCTAACTTTTCCACAATCAAGTCTTATTTACATGAATTAATTCTATGACTTGTCAATATATTTATGTGAGTGCATGTATATGTAATAATATTATGTATTTTATATTACTCTTTATACAGAAGAAACGTAGATATTACAGCGGCAGTTTGATAAATCGGCACTTTTATGAAACTTGAAATGCAATTTCGCTTCATTCAAATACCATCAGTCATCAGTCGTTAGACTACTAACAAATTTTGAACAAGTTCTACCTACTTTGCCTACCAAATAGGCAAATCTTTTTTCACACATATATTTAATATTCAAATATTTTTACTCGTATAGTTTCGTGTAGTTTCCCTTAAATGGCGTTTATTATAGAATTTAAAATTGATGTACGTGAGATAACGAAAGAAAGTAAAAAACTCACATTTCATATTTATGGCTGCATTAATAAATAACGTAATTTTCTTTTGTAACATACGACAATTTTATGTCGTTGTCTCCAGTATGCCTAGGATTGTAAATTTTAAACAAAAAAAACAAAACATGTAAAGAAATTATTATGTGGCTAGAACCAAATTTTGGATACCAGCCACCACCTACCACCCAAACACTGTGATAATATAATCACATAGAGACTGTTTTAGTTTGCATAACTTTTCTACAGCCTTTGCAGTCCAACTGAGATGTTTTCAGTTTACGCTGCACTGGAGGTGTGTCCTTTGACCCATTTTACCCACTTTCAATAGCAATCTGCCTAAAAGAACTTCCAATAGTTGAGCCAAATTTAAACTCAATATGTCTTTTTGTTTGCAACAGAAGAATATTAACAACAGACATACAGGCAGACATGTCTAAATCTATTTAGAATTTATATACTTTGTACCATTCCGCGCTTCCTTTCGTCTGTTGAAAATATTATGATGAAATGCGTATACTCCCAAACCTTTGGGTGGTGGGTATAAAAATAAATGGATAAAAAAAGTTATTGTATCATAAGTGGTATGAGATTAAAATATAAAGGCCGAGTTTATTTTATAGGGATTAATAACATCGTCTTCTTTTTATATTCCATAACACACCGCCCAGGGCGTATTATTTATTTGAGTGTATGTATATTAGTTTGAATTTAGATACATCTAACATCTGTTATACTGATTGTCTTAGAATCTCCATCTATATTAATTCAGGTCTGGTTATCCCTTTATCCATTTATTTGTTGAAATTTATAGATATTTGAATGAAGGTTGGTGCAGAGGAACGTTTTGTTCACCAGATGTCCCAAAATAATTATGGACAATATTGAGCAATATTTCAAACAGTCCAGTGATATATAAAAAAAAATTTATAATTTTCAAAGTTTCTTTCGCGAAAATCGGTACACTTTAATTATTTAGCATACTGAAGAAGTCTACAAAATTTGATCCAGATTGCTCTTTTGTCATTGCTTTTTATACGATCGTATCATATAACTTTACTTTTTAAATTATATGATAATTACAATTTTCTATTTTCTGTATTCATTTTCTTTCGTTTTTAATCATATTAACTAAATTGTGTAGAATATTTTGAGAAAGTTTTATGTTAGAATCAACTTAAAGCAACTTAAATATTCTTATTTTTAATATTGTAGAAAGCAATGTTTGTATGTATTTAATTTAAAAGAAAGAAAAACCCTGACCATTTTATATTTGACATCATTCTCTTATGTATATAATTACTTATTTGCCTTATTTGTTGTTATGAGAATGAAACATACAGATTTTCTACTATTTTTAAATTTCTTCTAATGTTTAGTTTTTGCTGGTTGGAAAAAATATATATAAGTAAAAATTGTTATTAAACACTATGAAATTTTTTTTAGGCCTTGCAAATTGGTCAATCGATAATCGAGAGAAAAGTGATGGCAATCAAACTGACAAGGTTAGTACATACAAATTATTTTTCAACATTTTTGTATAATAACTTAAAAAAAACTTTTCCATACACCTGTAAAAATGATTATATTTAAAAATAAAATGGCAGAATAGGCATAATAAAAATAAACAATTTAAAAATTATATATGGCTGGAGCCAAATATTGAATACCCACACCATCAAAACCTACACATTACGATATTATGATACTGAGATTATTTTAGTTTTAGATTAATAGACGGAAAACATAAACATATAAAAATGAAAATTTGGTACACATATACATAGGCGTAACCGATTTGTACGATTTTGGACAGATATTGCACACTAATTATCTTACTAATTGTATAAAATTTCAGCTTTCGGGTAATAAAAGTTTGTACAAATGTTTGCAGAACATAAAAGCAATTGAGATAGACCCACTTTTTATTATACCTGAATAACTTCCTGATTCGATTTAAGCCTGTTTGTCTGACTATTCGCCTGTCTGTTCATGCAATTTAATTATTAAGCTACAATTTGCAATTTTTAGAGATGTTTTAATGAAGCTAGGTACATGACTGCATTTTGGCTCAGAGGCAAACCCTATTGACAATTGATTAATATTGGACTATTATTTCGACCACTTCCAATATAAGACCAATTTAAAAAAAATATCATTATATAGAAAAAAAATTACATTTTAAAATATTTTTTAATTTGAATTGGTGCTCAATTGAATTTTAACATGAATAATGTGTTTATCCAATTTGGTTCAGATCGATCCATTACTTTTTTACTTCGATTATTTCTCATATAACGCCCTTTTCGAAAAAAGTCATTATATGGATAAAAAATTTAATTTTGCTTTTTATTTTAGCGAAAAAAATATGTGTATAAAGTTTGGTCCAGATCGATCCATTTTTTATACTTCTTCTCATATAAAGTACTTTTTAAATAACTGAGAAATTAAAATTTTTTCAATACTATCAATTAATATATTATTGCCTTGTAATTCTCCTATTTAATTTTAATCACATTAAGTAAAGTGGTGTAGGGTATATAATAGTCGGCCTCAACCGACTTACTTGTTTTAAATAGAATGTGTTTCATGTTATTTGTAACGCAATATAACATACAATTTACGAAATAATTTATGTATTTCTCCTGACAGTGCCACTCGTGTTATCCTTAATTCTTTTGTAGGCGTTATCAATATTTAAAAAAATATTTTAGGATCAATTAAGTGGAAAATTATTTCTAATTGAAAATGTACATATTTTGCTGCACGCAACGAATATTTATGTATAAAAATCGTTCTTTTTCAAGTCAAAATATAGGCAATTGATTTCGTCAAAATTTTTGTACAGCCCGTTTAGATATTGCAAAGGTATTATATGCGCTGCGATTTATGAGTTGTGCAAAACGTAGTTAAATAAGAACTTTATGATCCGTCTTGGCCGACTCTTAATTTTTGTACATCTCTTTGCTTAATATAAATGAAACGTCCAGTCTACAAAATTAAAAAATTCCAATTATTAAATTATTTAAAAAGTTTGTTATAATGTTGGGGTTCCAATAACGAATAGGGGAAAAGACACAAATATGTTTTTTGTTAAAATGCTTTTAAAATTTTCACTTTATCCCATGAAATTATTTTTTTTCGAAAAAGGTGTTACATTAGATGTAATCGTGAAAATGGATCGATCTTAACCAAATTTGGTACATATGTTTGTTATGTTAAACTACAACTTTCATTAAAATACATTCAAAATTGTAACTTTTGTCCATATAACAAATTTTTTTTCCAAAATGATTGTTGTATGGACAGAAAGATGTCATAAAAGTTGTTCAATTCTAACTATTTTCAATAGGGTTTGTCTGTGGGAAAAAAGTCCACCTATGTACCATATTTCATCAAAATATTTAAAAAATTGCAATCTGTGGCTTACTAATAGCCGTTGAACATGCTTAAATCGATGCAGATATTTATCTGCACAAACTTATAACTTAAGCACAAGTGGTATTATAGAATATTAGTATAAAATAATATTTGGGTCCATAGGTTAATACAAAATATGATTCAATTTGAAGAAAATCTGCATATTTAATTGTAATATAAAAACTTTTGGATGATTATTTCTTTCTTTCAGTCAGCAACCGAAATATCGAAATTGAATCGCAAAGAATCGTATAAAGCTCAAAGGAAAAATTATCGTCGTGAAAAAAAACGTGTAGCCTCTGAATTACTAAATTCATTGCAAGATCCCGCTGTTATTGTATTGGCCGATTGGTTAAAGGTAACTATCTCTTTTTTATCATAATATAGGAAAAATCTTTTCTAATTTCATATATACATATATTAAGCGCATTATAAATATGATAAATTTATTTATTATAATAAATAATTAAATAATGGATTATGATCAAATAGGTACGGGGAACATTAAAATCATGGACAAAATTATGGTGTGTTCTCAAGCCGGGTCTTTTACTTTTGTATAAAAGTCCCAAAACAAAAAGTAGTCATTGGGTTGGCACCATATTACTGACATCATGTCATGTTATTGAGAGGCCAAGTAAGAAGGATGGTTTTTGTTTTAAATTATTTCATCCATTGGAACAATCGATATGGGCACCTCGTGGACCTGATAAAGAAACAATTGGTGCGGTTGTTCAACCATTACCAACCGCTTACTTAATATTTCGAGCACCTAGCCAGGCCGCTGGAAAATGTTGGATGGATGCCCTAGAATTATCTTTACGTTGTTCAGGACTTTTGTTACGTTCAAATTCAACGACAGGCAATGCACAGCTTGCCTGCGGTACTGAAGGCTCAATATCTCACGAAACTCAATGGTCCGAGGCTGATTACGAAAAGCATTTTAATGATCAAGGTAATGTAATCTTAATAAATTATTTAGTGAACTGTTGAATACGCGATAATAATTATGCTCCAATTTGACGTAAATATAAAATCTATACAAATCAAATATAAAAAGATGTAACCAAATACTATCGAAATAAATGCAAATATTTTATGGTGCCAAATGCTAATATAATTCAATCAATCATCCGTATTTTAGCATCGCCATCTAAGGCATCAATATTATAAAAATTTTATTATGCCATGATTAAGTGGGAACAAGTTGATTCACACACAAAAAGTGATTTGAATGAAATATCAAGCTTGATTTACTACCGATGTAAAGCAGTACAAAAATTTCACCACAGTTAATCGTCAATGAAGCAAGCTTCATGTACATCTATGACTTCAATGAAACAATTTAATAAATCTGATATATCAAATGGAACCAAAGATGCAACAGCAATTAGGACATTAAAATTTGCGCCAATACTGATTATAACAGTACGTTCGGTCTCTACCCCACCGGGTATATATATGAGAGTTTTAAAGCAGTATTTATAGTTGAATCGATACATGCATAAAATTTGCTACAATTCTATCATTTATGCCTCCTTTTAAGTAGCCATACAAAATTTTCTTTAGAGAAACTGACAATAATCTCCTAAAGTCTTAAAATTTTTATTATGTACATTACATAATAATGAAATTTTTGCTGTGATGGTATATAGAAAAATAAATTTTCATACATAGATTCACTTTTATTGTGAGTACAAGTATTACTTTATCCATAAGTACTCGAATCCGTATCTGAGTTTTGCAAAGATTTTAAGGAAAAAGAAGTTTTGGTCTTACTTCTCATACCCAACCAACCCAATCACTCAGGATGCAGAATATAACAGACCTACGTATATATTGGTATCGATTCGAACTTTTTGTTACACCAATCAAATTTGAACGTTTAACGAAAAGCTAAAAGCCTAACCCATTATTGAAATCAGGCCAGATTTAATCACTTTTTCAAATCAGCACGTTATGTAAACAAAGTTTAATTATTGCGCAAACGTCAGCGATTACAGTTTTGTTTTTGTTTTTTAAAAATTAACCCAAGAACGTATTTTCAAAACTGATAAATTTCTGCTTTGATTCAAATGAATTAGAATATTCTTACTTGTTTTTTTTTCCTTTTTGGTTTTTTTTGTTTATTTGCATAATTTAAATTTCAAACATTCTAATCAACTCTGTTTACTAAGTATTTTGTTTTGTAAAATTTTTTTACTTTCAATTTATAAATTTCCTATCTAAAAAATTATAGCCAAATAAGTTAACCAAATTATATTTAGCGAATTTTTACAAGAAAAAAAAATATTTATATAAAGGTAGATCAAAACATTTTGTAGAAAATTAGACGTTAAGGAGTCAAGCTATTATTATTTTCACTTGTAAGAATTCAATATACCAAATGGTGGATTTAATATTTAGGAGGACAATTATTACTGTTAAATTTTATTACAGATTTGGATGGTGATAGTCAGAATGAAGCAGTTGCTGGCACATTATCAGGTGTAGATACAGATTCTGAGTCGGATATTAATGACGGTCCCATTGGAGATAATCAAATGGAATTGATTGATGATGAGGAACCATTAGAAACACCGTACGTGCTTGCTGTGGAAGGGGAATTTAATACGGAATCAGGTGAACAAGTTGAAGAATTGGGTGAAGAGAATAAAAGTTTAATATGGTGTCTGGTGAAACAAGTTCGTCCAGGAATGGATTTAAGTAAAGTGGTATTGCCCACATTTATATTGGAACCACGTTCATTTTTAGATAAATTATCTGATTCATATTATCATGTTGACATATTATCCAAAGTTGTTAATGAAGATGACCCACTTACGCGAATGAAATTGGTGGTACATTGGTATTTATCTGGTTTTTACAAGAAACCAAAGGGCTTAAAAAAGCCTTACAATCCAATATTGGGAGAAACATTTCGATGTTATTGGCAACATCCCACTGGCAGTCGCACTTATTATATAGCGGAGCAGGTTTCCCATCATCCACCTGTGACCGCATTCTATGTTACAAATCGACAAGAAGGTTTTAGTATAAGTTGCTCCATATTGGCTAAATCAAAATTCTATGGTAATAGCACTTCAGCCGTTTTAGATGGTGAAGCCACCTTAACGATATTGCCACGTGGCGAATCTTATACATTAAATACACCCTATGCTCATTGTAAGGGTATTCTAATGGGCACATTATCCATGGAATTGGGTGGCAAGGTTAATATTGATTGCGAGAATACTGGTTACAAGACAGAACTGGAATTCAAATTGAGGCCGTTCTTAGGTGGCGTTGACCAAACAAACGTTATTGTTGGTAAAATTAAGCTTATTAAAGAAACATTAGCCACCATACATGGTCGTTGGGATAATGAAATCCGTATTAAAGACTCTAAAACCGGAGAAGAAACAGTATTGTTTGTTGTAAATAAAGATACTATAAAAAGTCGTTTGAAACGCTATGTTGTTCCTATAGATTCTCAATTACCAAATGAATCGGAACGCTTATGGCACTTAGTTTCAGAAGCCATTAGAAGAGATGATCAAGTCGGTGCTACAGAGGAAAAAACAATTTTGGAAGACGGTCAACGTAATGCGGCTAAAGAACGCAAAACTCGTTTTACTGAATGGGAACCGGCACATTTTCAACAAGATATACTTACAGGCAAGGTAGGTAAATTGGCACATGCAACGTAACAATTAAGAAAATAATCTCTGACTGCACAAAACGCTCAGTTCTTTGTTACGTTTTGAGAGTGTAAGTGACTTTTCCTTATTGACAGACAAATATTCTTTATCCATGTAATGTACGCAGTAATTATTTACTTTCTCTTTGGAATTACTTCTAAACAAAAAATTTTTTTAAGTTTTTTTTCCTTTAAAAAAAAAAGCGGAGATGCTCTCACTTTATTTTACGTATTGAGCGTGAGTCATTCCATCCACTTGCCACTTGCCTAGTTTCTACCAAATTCAATATGGGCAAGTACATATTAATTCAATTTTTATAACTAAAACTAACTAAATCCACTCAAATCGATTAAAAATTTTTAATACTTATCAAAGAGTGTACGTGTAGAAACAACTGAAATAATGAAATCAGCTCATACATGGAAGGACTGGACTATACCTATCCATAATAATAATTTAAAATTGTACAGCGTTCACATTTCACAATTAAAAATTTTAGTTTAAACTCTTAAATATTCATAACATGCACACGAATATAATAAACGTATTTTTTTTTGGTTTTTTTTGTATTTTACAATATAAATACAATTAGTGGGTCTATAAATATGCTGATTTAAGGCCATGGGATCCCCGTAACGATGTTAAACAATATGAAATTGATTATCAAGTGTTAACTAAAACGCGTCATTTAGCGCCAACTGTACGTACGGCTAGTATTGTAAATGTTAACGCCATTCCTATCAAGCGTACAACAGATAGAGCACAATCAGCGATAAATATATTAAAAAATACGCGTATACAAACACCAACAATTGTCGATGATAGTGACTCCAGTCGTTCACAAGATAACATTCCATCCGATGCCATGGACATGTCAAAAAAGTCTGTACATACGTAAGTATTTTATATAAAATAGAAAAATGAAAGTAAAAAGGAAGCGGCTTCGTCGTTAATGCATCTAAATAAAAATTTATCTACCATCAAATCTACTTTGAACTATAACTCTCTCACTTGCTCTATCTCTCCCTTTTCTGTATGAAAAAATTTTCAAAAAAACAAATTTTTAGATTAATATTAGCGGTTGAACAAGTAAACAAAGCATTAGATGAGCACACACGCCAATTAATGGTAATAAATGCTAAACTTGAACGAATGCACTTTAGTGTTGCACCTCGACTTAGTACTAGTCCACCATCATCTCGGACTATCGTACAAACGGCAGTAGCACAGGTTATAACAGAATCGGTGTTATTAAGAACAGTTGCCTGCGTAATAGTTGCCCTAATTGCTACTTATTTTCTAAAATGGCTTTTAAATTAGTTAATGTACAGAGAATACAAAATTATAATTCATTTATGAATTTACGTTCAAATTTATGAAATTTCATAATTTCAAAAACTAAAGTTAGATTTTTTTTTAAGATCTACGAATACAAGCAAAATTATACCAAACTAATAAAGAAATATGGCAAAAATTTAGCTCATTTGACAGTACCATCATATTTATGTCGCCAATTTTCACACTTGTCCATTTGCTACCTTATTTTAGTTATTTTGAGAGTAAACTGAAATAATTTCTTTTTAATGTTTTTGCTGCATTAAATTGTGATTAAGCATCCCGTTTATTTTTGTTATTAGAAATTAAGTTCAACTTACGTTAACTAAAATAAAAAAATATAAATTTCATTGTTTAATATAGTTATAGTTATAAAAAAGCGTACAATACAATGCCTTTTTCTCAGACACCGAAATATTAAAAGGAAATTTATGGAATTTTCTAAGACGCATAACATAAAATTATATATAAGAGAAGGGCCTTCAATTCATTAGGCATATCCTCAATTAAGCCTAATAATTGAATATATATTTATGAATATTTATGATTATTCTAAAAGAATAAAAAGTGCAATAAACATGTGGTTTGTATTTTATTTATATGCAGAGAGAAAAATGTGAGTGACAATTGATAATGCTGTAATTATCAAATATCTAATAAAATCATGTAAAGCTGGGAAAAATTTTTGACCATCCATCATTCGGATCCTCAAGAACTTATAGAATGCTTTTCAATTTTTAACGCTCAAATTGTACCATATTTATTTATTAAGGATTATTATTTAGAATTAAAAGTAAAATTGTACAAAAATATTAATTTCAAGAAAGATAAATAAATAAAAAAATTCATGTTAGTTGTAAGCGACTTGTATCAATTTTTTCCAGACGTTGCGAACTAGTGACCTTAAAATTTATACCAAATTTCAGCTTTCTTTGCAGTTTGCAACTAATTAACACGGAATCATCAAATTTTTACTTAAAAAAAGGGTTCTCAGTTTGCATTGCACTGTGGCCGCATCCTTTAACTGATTTTGCCTTTTATCAATACCAAACTGCTTGTGAGAACTTGTAATGTGCCTGTAAAATTTGATACAACTTCAAATGCCTTTTAAGGTTAACAAAGTAAAAGTTCCTTCGGTACAGTATAACAAGAAGTTCAAATTGATTATGACGCTATAATGAAGACGTGGCTAGCATTGTCGAAGAAAAATTTCAAAAATAAATGAAATAAATTTTACTTTAACTTTTGTAGATTTTCAGCAATCTTTTATCGAATTGTTTGAACATATTTCGAATTACATGATAAGCCAAGTTCTAAAATTTGACTTTGATGTATAAAACGTTTATATAAATTTCAGATATAATATTGCACTCGTCATTTCTATCACATTGCCTTGAATTTTACATTAGAAGTAATTTCACTAGATGTGTATATGCAATATCTACTTAAAAATATTATGGTGTGATAAAGTATCAAGAAAAATGAATAATTCTTAAAAATTTTATGCCGCAATTCTTATACGCTACATTTCGTATGATGCAAGGTATTATAAATAACGCATAAGAGCTTGAGATAGGCTTACCTTTCATTATACTAATCGGCTCAGAATTACTTTCCCAATAAATTTAAACAGAGTTGTTTATCTGATATCTGTCCATGTAAATTTGTTACTAAGATAATGGTGGTAACTTTTGAAATATTTTGAAAATTTTGTACATACATACAAGATGAACCCTATTGAATGTGCGGTCCGGAAAGGAGCATTTTTACAATTCCCCCCTTCATTTACATAACTTGTTAATCACACTGAGCATAATGATGTAGAATATTTAAAGGTCCACTCCAACCGACTATAATGATCTTATTTTCTTTGTACATGATTTTGGTTATAAATTGTTGCATAATATATGTATTATCTTACATATTTTATTTTCGTTTATTTTATTTCATTTTTCTCTTTATCTTATAATAATAATATTTTTCCAATTAATTACATGAAAGAATATAAAAATGAATGACGAATTTATATTAAGGTATGTTTTATCTATAGTAATGTACTTTACACTATATTAAGCAAATAAAGCACGTAGCTGACTTTCATACAATGCCATCCATAAATATGTTTACATAAAATATAGTTCAATAAATTCCCGAAAGAGGAATTGTTACATTTTAATATTTTCATTTATATGTTCCTCGAAGTTATTAAACAATTTGATATATATTATTACAATATATTATTTTATATAACTTTTTTGTTGGTATTTCATTCATCTTAAAAACATGTATGTACAAAACATAGCTTACATACATATTATTTATTTATTTATTGATTCATTGATTTATTCATTTATTGATTTTTCTTAAGTACAAATTATATCTTTAATAAAATGTTGCATAATATATATTATAAAAGAACGAACTATTTAGTATTTCTTACAAAGGGCTTTCGGCTGTATATTTAAAAAAAGAAAAAGTTCAAAAAGCGGAAACTAATCATTCGATCAAATGATTATTATTGCAAAATAATATTTGATAAACATGTATATGTTTATGTTTACATGACATGTTTTTGTGATATAAGAGACGTCTGCTCTTCTATTCTCTTTTTTCTTTTTCCTTTTTCTTTTTTCTTTTCACTGTTATAATTCTACATTTGTTATTTTATTTTATGTTTATTTTTGTGTTTTACTATTACTCAATGCCATTACAACATTCATTCATGCATTCATTAATTTGTGTTGTATTTAGATGCTTTGTTTATACATATATTTAATATTATATTATGTGTATGTATATGTTTTCTTATTTCTGTATTCTGCCTTTGCATTCATATGCTTACAAGTTTAAATTTTAATGCGATATACTCTTATTTTCTTATTTTCTACTAGACAAATATTCATTTTGCATGCCCAACAGTAGCGCCCCTTTAAATATATCAATAAAATGGCGCATACTTTTTCATATATATATATACAATATATATGTTAGATATACATACATTCAATTGAATCTTATACTTGATATTTTTTTTTGTTTTTGTTATTATAAATTTTTCACTTTACAATTTAAAATAATTGAAAAGTCACAAAATTTATAAAGTTCTACAATATGATGATAATTGAGCAAACAAAAAGATGTAGGAGAAAAAATGAGTGAAACGAATTAATTAGTTTTTTAATTAGTTATTTTTGTTGGCATTAGTTCACATTTTTCGTTTTTGTTTTCTGTTTTTTTTATGTAAACACAAATTTTCTTTTCTCTGAATTTTTGTTACTTTCATAATTATACTTTATTGTTTTGTTTATTTGTATTAAAATTCTGTATATGATTGTGGTTGTATATTGCACATTCTACATATTTTTTTTATACCCAATCACTACCCAGATATAGATGTTAGGCTCATTTTACTAAAATGTTTGCAACATTCGTAAGTAAAACATAAGCAGAAAATGAAGATGATGAAAGCGTTAACGTTTGAAGTATTTATACATACTTTTATTAATTAACTTTAAATTTACAATCATTGTAATTAATTTTTCTGTCCTTCCGTCCATCCGTCTTTCCATTATTGTACATTTGCCAGAAAAAATTTATATTAAAATTAAGATTGCTGATGTCAAACTGAAGAGGAACAATCAAGACTATTTCAATATACTTAAAATGTATAAAATCAATTTAAAAATTCACCCAGGATAATCTAAATTAAGAAAGATTCGATTCTTAAGAGTAAATTAAGTTCTGATAATATATGCACACCTATTCGAAGAATAGCTATTAAAATTGTAATTGCTTAAAACAATTAGATATGCCAATTAAGCATTTTCAATAAAATATATAAAACTAACACATTTTTTAACTACATATATTCTTATTTACTGATTACTCAAGTTAATACATTGAAAATTCATCTAGAAATATATATATATATGTATGTATGTATGAATGGATATACATATGGTGTCGCACAGTTCGACTATGAACAGAAATAAGTCGTTAACGCTTATTATTATTATTATTATCAATTAATTATATAAACCTGGGTAGGTAGTTGGTATTTAAAATTTAGGCTTAAGCCACAATTAAGTTCTCCTTTTACTTATTTATTTTCTCATATTCACTTTCAAATTTCAAATTAATTTATTTCACATTTTTTTTTTGTTGAAATCTCCTCTCATGATACTTTGGATTAGTTTTACGATTCAACATTTTTGAAATTGTCTTTCTGCCTTT
Organism: Melophagus ovinus; assembly: GCA_023089585.1. Classification (NCBI taxonomy): domain Eukaryota; kingdom Metazoa; phylum Arthropoda; class Insecta; order Diptera; family Hippoboscidae; genus Melophagus; species Melophagus ovinus. Next base: position 699,054 of record JAKKIB010000177.1, read on the forward strand.
GTTTGGGACGATGTTTATCTATTCTGTTTAGTTTTTTTTTCATTTACAGTATAAAATTTTGATAAGTTAATCATTGTTAAAATCAGAGAATTTTTAATATATAGTAATGCATAGGCCAATTTAAATATTACTAATTTTATGAATAGATAAATCAGTTTGATAAATTTATTTTAAAAAAATTTACTATGCATATATAATTTGAATGATTGATTTGTGTTAATGGTGTTTTAAGGTATATAATTTTTTTTTATCCCATATATATTATTTGACAATATTAAAATAAATCTACGGATAAAGAATCAATTAAAATATGCACATATATCCTGCTATAAACCTATAAATGGAATTTGAAGTAAACCGATCAAATTAATCGAAAATTGACAATTTTGATGATATTTAATATTTGTAATACCTTTCAACGTCTCTACCTTTTGACGAATATTAAATGAAGTCGTCCATTTAAGACGACTATGACATTTCACTAATACAAAATAATATGGAAAATATGGAAATTTTACATAGTTGGGTATTATATCTTCGAGGAGAAAAGGAAAGTAAGGTTTAAAACTAATTGTAATTCTAATTCTGGTTGCTAAGACAATCTTGATTTAATTAAATATGGTTTAGATTAATGATGAGAAAGTATTTCCCCAGTACTCAATTCAAATATTATAATCATAATTGACAATAGATTATTAATTTCAAATCATACATTTGCCATATTCACTTGAAGAATTTATTATTAAAATACTAGATAATATTTAGTTATATCAGATAAGCATTTTCTCTTTTTTCTATCGAATATTGTTAAACAAATTTCGAGCAATTGTAATTACGTTTCTATTGAACAACACACTTTAAATATGGCTCACTTAAGAAATAATGGGTTGACAACTTCCTTTTAATTTCTATTATTAATTTTTTATTTTTATAAATAGAAAACTATGATTGGATATTGTCAGTTAATTCAAATTGAGGATTTACTTTTCAATATATGAAAATTTTGTTAAGACATTAATTATTTACAATAATTACGTAATTTTCATATTTTACATTACTTGCGTACGTATGTAACATTCATAAAAGTTTGAGATTGAATTTATGAAATCAAATGACACAGATCTAATTCAATTTAAAACTGTTTGTCCCCGCATTAATGATATTCGGTATGTGAAGAGCCTAAAGACGTTCATGAATAATTAATTATGGACAAGATGGGACAATTGTCACACCCACTTCCCACTTCCCTATTATACGAAAAGTCGTCTCATGAAAGAGATTTTTATAATTTTGAATAAATTTACAATTAATACAGATCGATTCAGCTTTTACTTCTTCTCAAATTCTTCATAAATTGTAATTTTTCATTATTTTAATTTGTAATTTTTTCGGCTTTTCACTACATCAGGCGAAGCTTTATAGGATAGAATTTACTTAAGCGACATAACTAGTAACGAACATCAAACTCCAAATTAAGGCTAAATGTCTATTCGGGTAACTTATTAAAATAAATATACTTTAAGAGCCCTTTTACTGGAAGGAAATTCCACATAGTTTGCCATATTTTCATCAATGAATTTGATTTTTTAGAAGACATGCTTCGTCTACATCCGAATATGATTTTTAACATAAACTATCGTCTTCGTTACGCAGTTGAATACGTAAGACGTGGCAAGAGTATATATTGAAAAAACGCATATTATAATTAAATCAATATAGTCTAAATAGCATTATACACATTACAAAATAAATTACTTTATATTAAAAACGTATCTCAAGATTAACTTCTTCGAAATTTAAAAATTTTAGTTCTAAAAACTTTCTTACTTAATATAAATTTTTCTTTATAACATTCAATGTACTAAAGTACATTATTACTTTACATGCTTTTAAAGTGCTTTTTTTTTGTATTATCAATCGTCTAACGTTTAATATTCTATATATTAAGAAATATTTTCTAGAGATGTCACAAGACTAAATTGAATTTTTCATTAGTGACGTCATTCATAATAGGATCAGTATTGTAGGTATTATACAAAACAGTTTCAGAAAGGCTCTTAAAGTATATTTAAATCGACTTATTTTATGATTTATTGCAGTTGTATTGTTACTTTTTTTTCTAAATGAAGTTTCATATTGCATTTCTAAAATTATGCACTTTACGTTTCCAAAACACTTTCTTTTTTGACTTTCCTAGTTCTTTCTTGTAATGTGGGTAATTGTAATTTTCGACTATTCGTCTGCTTATTCGGATTTGGGCATCACTGTTCACCTGAATTACAAGTACACTTGTAATACAGCATAAGCAGATTTATGTACGTCTAACGTAATGTTTACGATGCAATAATAAGTTTCTCCAACACCAAGAGGAAATAAGATAACGTTGCGAATTGAATTGCACATACTTTTTTATGCCTACATGTTTGTGTACTTAAAAGAGGCACCGTATATGAACTAAACTTAATGTAAAACCTAATGTATTGGATTGTATTGTTGGATGTAATAAAAGCAATTTAAAGAACTATGGATCTGAATGGATCTGCTGGAACCTCTTTTCGTAAATGTCTTTATGAAAAGTAAGTCTTTATATGGCAACTCAATTTACTTTTTAGTATTTTATGGTAATCAAAGGTAAGAAAATGTGCATGACAGTTGAGTGGACTGTACCAAACTAGATAAAGTTTAATAATAAGAATAATTATGAATTACCCTTAAGATTTCCCCGCTTTGAATTGTTAGTAATTCAAATAATTGAACCTACCCACATTTAGCTTAATAAGCATAAACTTCAATAATAAACTATCTTGTGCAAAATTATTTCAATATATAGCCAATTCCATTTTTTTTCCACGGGGCAAAATGATATATATATATATATATATATATATATATATATAATATATATATATATATATTTATATATATATATATTATATTATATATATTATATATATAACGGTATTGTACGCATACTTTACATATTTGTTCCGTTTGCCTTAAAAGTGTGCTGTGTTTGTTTGGGGTGGTTGTTCTTGTGGTTGTAGTAGTAGTTCTTGTTGATTTTGCTGAGTTGCTGCTGATGTTGTTGCAATTATCTTCATATATCAACCTGTATGTATACGTAAGTGATTGGTAAGAGTACTCTTTTGTCTAAACTGTTTGGGACAATAGGAACAAGCATAAGGCTTTTCACCTGTGTGAATCTTCATATGATTATTAAGTGTTGACAATTGGCGGAAATTGCTCTCGCACACCTTACACTTGTATGGCTTCTCACCGGTATGAGTTTTTAAATGATTGGTAAGTGTGCTTTGTTGGGAAAAGGCTCGACGACATACACTACACATAAACGGTCGATCTGGGCAATCGTTACGCAAGCAGGTGGCAATAACACTAATTGCCGGATTACCATTTGGATTATTATTGCCATTTGTGTTGGTGTTGTTATGGCTATTTACAAAGTGATCTTTTGTGCTGAGTGTGCTAACGGTTGTATTGCTGTCCAAAAAATGTAATAAAGGATGATGTTCCATTTGTAGTTGTGGCTGTAATTGCAAATGGCCCGCTGCATTTGGTGCCACTACCACTGCATTATTATTATGATGCTGATGACCGCCATGTGCATGTCCACCATTTGCTGTTGTGATGATAATATATTTGTGTGCGGAAACCGGAAAGCGTGTAAAAAATTTAAAATAAAGCTTTTTGTTAGGCGAAAACAATAAATTCGTTTACACTTCTCTCAGTGGAACGGTGACAAGACGAGCCCCTCACCTGTGGTGCCTCCTCCTCCAGTTGGTGTTATGGTAGCCACAGCATTTGAATGGGTCTTCATATGATTATTAAGTGTGCTCTGCTGCCGGAATGTCATCGAACAATAGGCGCATGCGTATGGTTTCTCGTCTGAATGGATTTTCTTATGATTGGCTAGAGTAGCCAATTGACTAAACGATTTCTCACATGTGTCACATTTGTATGGCTTAGGATCAATGTGCGTACGTTCATGATTATGCAGAGTGCTCAACTGGGGGAAACGTCGCTTGCATATCTGGCACTGGTAAGGCTTAACCAATTCATCAGCCTGGGGAGAATTGTAACTTCCCGTGTATAGGCTTTTCGATAAGTTCTGACGCTGTTGAGGCGTATAAATAACAGATGAACTTTGACCTTGTTGCTGTTGTTGTTGTGCCTGCTGTTGTTGCTGCTGTAGCAATAATTGATGCGCTTGTACAGCAGCAGCTGCTGCAGCAGCTGCTCCTCTTCCTATACCCTTCTTCGATGAACCATGTGCCGATTGCTGAAAATTCAAAATTGATGGTGGTATCGTCCCCCCATTTGACTCTGCCAATGAAGCAAACACTGTAAGTAATAAATAAAATATTGATTATAAGAACGATTTATAATAATTAATAAATATAGATAAATAACAAAATGTAAGACACAAACATTACTTTCTTAAAGACGTAGAATTATTCACTCACCTTTATGTGTTTTAATATGGTTAATGAGAGTGCTCTGTTGACGAAAGTCTTTAGAGCATAAATTACATTTGAACGGCTTTTCGCCAGTATGTATTTTAACGTGATTAGTTAAAGTGGATATTTGCCGAAATGCACGATCACAGTGCTTGCATTTATAAGGACGTTCATCAGTATGAATTTTCATATGGTTGCGCAGAGTAGTCAATTGACGAAATTTATTCTTGCATATCTCGCATTGTTTCTTTTTTCGTGGATCATCAACTTGTACCTCTTCCTCGGCCACTTCAACCTTAGTAATTGGCAATGGTGTTATCGGTGGCGGATTATTACTTACATTAGTATTATTATGAGTAGCTGTTGTTGATATATCGAGTAAATGTACTAGTGGATGTTGCGGATGTATAATTGCTTGATGAGTTGGATGTTGTATAGCTTGAACGGCTTGAACAGCCGTCAATTGATGCAATGTAAACGGAGTTTGTTGCAAGCCGGCTGCGGTTATTGTAGCCTGTTGTTGACCCGTCGATGTAGTAACGCCGTGTGTTGAAGTTATTTGGGCGGGTGCATAATGCTGATAATTGGCCATTGCGGCCGCACTTACTGCTGTCGCATGATTGAGGTGCATTTTTCATGAGGTATTTTATATGTATTCGAGTGTGAGTGTATATATATATACCTCTATTTATGATTACTCAACTTTTTTAATATAATCTAATTTGAACAGTCAGTGTCTTTCGCACTTCATTTAGACAACAACTATAAATTTTGTAAAAAAGACAATTAAAAATATTGCATAAATTTTTTGCAACAAGAAAAAAAAATTTAGCAAATAGCGCGCTTTTATAATTTTTACCGTCGGTGTGTGTGAAATTTCTGTATCGCTGTCGACTTACCCAACTAGTCTATTGTGCTTGCCACTGTGGCAACGTGCTTTCCTACTTTTTTTTTCTAATCACTATTTGCTTGCTGCTTGTTTTATTACTAGTTAATCGTTTATCACTTATTTTTTTACTTACATCTCATTTAATATTAAACATTATTTACACAAAACTTCATTGGTACATCACTTTCGAATTCGATTGCCTTTGAATTTTTAGTATATCATTTAATAGTCCAACTTAGTTCATTTGTTTTTTGAGTGTTGTTTTTTTTTTTTAATATTTCAATTATGTACGCTTTGCAAACTAATGTACGCGAAAGAAAATTTTTCAGGAAAAGAAAATAAACAGCTGGGTTGGTCTAATTGAAAGAACCATAATAAAAATAATTTGAGGAAAATGCATAGTTGCATTTAGTAAAGTAGCGTGGTTTATACAGTTGCATTTATATTTATATCGTGTTATTCACATCTTCAAAGTAAACTGTATTTTACAGAAATAATGTATAAAATTTAATAGAGAATTAACCAAATAATTTCTACTTTCAATAGAGTAACTGGTAAAAATGTATTCTCTAATACAAATCTATTTATACATTTTTTTTTCGCCTAAAACATAGAATAATAAAAATTATTAAACTAATATTAAAACCCAATATCATAATGTTAACGATCACAAAACGTACTACTAGTTTTCACCACTAATCTTGTTGTACTAACTTCTTTGTTTGTGTAACAAGGTTTAATGTATGTATGTATGCGTAGAATATTAATTTTTGGAAGAAATTTATTAACAAGAAAGCAACATATTGATCACTTATTTAACGTGAACGGCTTTGCAAGTTTTACACCGAGAATAAAAATGAGTGAAGAAAAACCGTCTACTTCAAAACAAGATGATTACACTTTTAAAGATGAGGAACAAAAGAAAGAACAAATAAGTAAGTGGTGAGCATAATCAAGTATTAATTAAAATAAAATTACTTTCGACATTCGTATAACAGAATTGTACATAAATAGCGCCCTCTTATTTATTTTCTAATATGAGGTATGTGCAATAAAATAAGAGCACTATTAAATTGTTTTGTGAAATAATGAAATGTTTTGATAAAAAAGTCAGAATTGCTTGTATTTGTTAAATATACTTTGCATTTCATAGACCTTGTCGTAAGCATTGCCATTGTGATTTAATTAAGTTTAATTTATATAAATCTAATATGGAGGAATATGAAAATTTGTATGAATCGTGTCGAATTGTGGTGAAGTATGACTGCCATCTAACGACAATGAAAGGACGTGTACTTTGTTATTTGTCTAATACACACTAAGGAAGTTATCGTGGTATTCGCACTTATTGATGAATTTATTTAATGAGAAAGCTGTACATAATTAGTTGGAATTCTTGGAATTTTACAATCTTTTCAGGGTGTAAAAGACCGCACATTTACACTTTCTTATTCCAAGAAACCTATAAATTTTTTAAGTATAAAACTAAAAGGATGTTTCTTTATGAATTTCCATCCATGTTGGAAGCAATTTGCGTAACTCTTTTATATATTTTTAAGTCAAGTGAAGAACGTTCGCTACGACATCTTCACTTTCTTTGTGTGAACATCGCGGTCAAGGCGCCCTCAATGAACTTCTATGTTTAAATCGGCGTCCCCAGTAAATTTCAATCATATTTGACCGCGCTGGCGACTAGAACATTACTATAGTTCTTTGGGAGTAATGTTCAAACACTGCACTTTGTACGCAGGGCCCCATTACCTCGATGTGTCATGTTAGATTCTGTAATATTTCCGCATCTTGTATTACTTCATGGCCAATTACTTCAATGTATTGTCTGCTCTTCATATTCAACTTAATTTCCGCATTTCCTCTACGTTTCCTATATTGGTGACATCATACTATACCATCCTTGTGGGCGGTGATTTAATGTTTGCTATTTGAGCAAATTACGATAAAAATACCAATTCTAGAAATCCTTATTGCGAATATCATGATTCAAATGAAATTTTTATGGTAAACGTACCGAAAACTAAATAAAGTTCAATTCCGCCAAATTTTTTTTCGCGGGAAAGCAAGGCTATCATCGCATACGTAATTTGATAATTTCTATGTAGTACATAAAAGTTGTTTAAAATTCCACTGAAAGGTAGTGAAATTTTTAATATATATATAAACTAGGGAAAAAGGAGACAACATTTTGTTGTAGCTTCTTGTTTATTTGCAAAGTAATATCTTAATGTGTGTATAAGATTCGAGTTCTATTGATTAATATTATTAATGTTTGCCTTCCATTGTGCACCATGTGTACGTACATGATTATTAAGAGTACTCTTTTGCCTAAAATGCTTTGGGCAGTAAGAGCAAGCATAAGGTTTTTCACCTGTGTGGATTTTCATGTGATTATTTAATGTAGCCACTTGACGGAATTCATTTTCGCACACCTTACATTTATACGGTTTCTTCCCGGTATGAGTTTTCAAATGATTTATTATAGTACTCTGTTGCGAGAATGCTTTACGGCAAACACTGCACATGAAAGGACGATCCGGACAGGTGTTACGTAAACAAGTAGCAATTACATTTGTTGTGGTGTTATTGTTACTATTGTTCGTATTGGGCACATTAAGTTTTTTATTGTTATTAGGAGTAGTAATATTAGTAGTAGTGTTAGTATTAGTGTTAGTATTAGTGTTGATATTATTAATGTTGCTGATGTTGTTCTTGTGATTGTTTGATAAGTAATCCTTAGTGCTTAGAGATCCAACAGTGGTAATGCTGTCCAAAAAATGTAGCAATGGATAATGCTCCATTTGTACTTGCGATTGCCCCGTGGTATTGGGTGGTCCCCCTATATTATTATTATGATTATGATGTTGATGGGCACTATGTCTATGAGCGTCATTTACTTGACCATAATTATTGATATGAAATAAATGTAAAAATTTTAATTATTTTTAGTTTTTATATATTCATTTATATGAACTTCAATTACCTCCAATTCCAGTTGGCGTTATTGGTGCTCTAAATGCCATAATCACGTACGCTAAAAAAATTTTCTTATAGCAAAAAACAAAACTCGCTATTTTATGTTACAATATTACAATTTTAACTTTCTTCAGGAAAGTGACCCTTTATTTGTTCCCACTTTGTCTTAAAAAAGTATTATTGGCCATTTCCACAATTTTATTTAATCACCATTATTTTGTATTCGCTTTACAGCAAAAAGCTGCGTAGTAAATTACGTGAAAAAAAAACATAAAGAGTACATGCATAAAACAGGGTTGTATATGGATTTTATTAATAATTACGGCTTCTAGGGATGTGTAGTTGTTAAGTTGTGAAAAACCTAAAATAATGGGACCTTTAACAGAAATCTTATAAATGTTGTCTATATAAAAATAAGCAAATACTAGCAAATACTACTAGTAGCATATTTTATATATATGAATGTTTCAAATATAAAATTTATAATATGATGGTAAAAAACACCCATTGACACATACATTGTCATCATTTCGCACTCAAGATGTGCAAAAAAAAGTTATTTAGCGTACATATTTAAATGGAAGGCGTTTTGTAAGAAAGCATAAGTTTAAAACAAAGTATGGAATATCTATTTATTAAATTTAAACAATGGATACGTTGATTATAACTTCATTATATTGGCCAATTGTTTTTTTTTACCTATCGGGTACCTATTTACTGCCTTAGTAAAGATATAAGCTTGTATTTATAATGCAACTTGTCCAAAGCAGGTGTTGCACAAAATGACGTAGAATTTAAGGGCATATATTAAAATCTTGTTTAAAATATTTTTGTAGATGATCAGTCTTCGTCGGAGGAAGAGTCTGTGGAGTGTATACGAAAGTTTTTCGTTCAAAAGCTGAATTTGAGTGCACCTTGTGACCAAGTGAAGAGTAACACTAGTAAGATAATCGAAAATTTAACATTTGATGGTTTGTGCGAACATTGGAAAAGCAAAGGATTCAAAAATATAATTACAATGGTTGGTGCTGGCATATCTACATCTGCTGGAATCCCAGATTTTCGATCTCCCGGTTCCGGTATTTATGATAATTTGCAAAAATATAATCTACCAAGACCGTCAGCTGTTTTTGAAATCGACTACTTTGATGACCATCCCCAGGCATTTTTCACATTAGCTAAAGAATTATATCCTGGGTCTTTTAATCCAACACCGGCTCATTATTTTGTTCGTCTTTTGCATGAAAAAGGTTTGCTTTTACGGCATTATACGCAAAATATTGACACATTGGAGCGTATAGCCGGTATACCCGAAGAAAAATTGGTAGAAGCTCATGGTACGTTTTATACAAATCATTGTAGAGGTTGCCATAAATCCTATTCTATGGAATGGATGAAAGAACAAGTATTTGCTGATGGAGTACCTACATGCATAGACTGTAATTGTATTGTTAAACCTGACATTGTATTTTTTGGTGAAAATTTACCAGAAAAATTTTATACAATGCCAAGCAAAGATTTTAGTAAATGTGATTTGTTAATCATAATGGGAACATCACTGGAGGTGCAGCCTTTTGCCTCCCTAGTAGACCGAGCTAATCCACGTTGTATACGTTTATTAATTAATCGAACCAAAGTACAAAATGATTTTAACTGCTTTCGTCATTGGCTTTTTGGTGGTGGCCAAAATTTTCTGTTTGATGATCCGACAAATGTCCGAGATATAGCTTATATCGGTGATTGTGATGATGCTATTTGGGCGTTAGTTAAAGCCTTGGGTTGGTACAATGACTTAAAAGAGTTAATACAAAAGGAAAAGGCATTAAATAATCAAAGCAATAAGTAAATATAAATGAAAAGTCTATTGCAACAATATATTTTACTAAAATGTACTAAATTAAATTAACTAAATTAATTAAATTAAAGGGACAAATATAATGAAGTTGTACATTTAAATATTTATTACGTTAAAGAAATGCAACATACGATTTATTTCACATTCATTTTCGAAAAAATGAACTTTTTGTTTGTTGCAATCAAATTGTTTCTTTCAAGTGAAATGCTTTCGATGTTTTTTAGTTATAGTTCTATTTAGAAATAATGGCAGGTATATGGTAATAATCCTTATTTAAATGAATAACTGTAAATGTTAATTTAGCCAATTCAGGTTTTAATATCGCAGTGCGTGAAGCAATATTTAACATATTGATACGATAACAATTTTATCAATAACACATAAATACAAGAATAATTGAGTGTAGTATTTACAATCATAAAAAAAATATTAAAAATATATCGCTTTCATTTATCACATGCAAATGGAAATATCATAAAAATACAAATAGATGAAAATAAAGCTGTAAATTTGTAAATTATTGGTGTATATTCTCTGTGAAGGCTAAGATTCTGTGGAGAATCAAGACCTTAACCTTATTGCCTTTTCTAGCAGTAAAAAGTCTATTATGGCTCAAACAAAGTGCATCGTATTGTTTGCCAGATGAACAACTCAAAGAAGTGGACTGATGTCGAATACGCCACTTAAAGTTTACCAAACCAAATGATTGGATATTCCGTTTTTACGAATAGCCAATTTTTTTATTCAATAAATAAATTGAATTTCACGTAGGATGACTTGATATACTTTTATCGGGAATTTGCATTATGATTTGCATTATGATTGCCAGCTCAGTTGAGTTGTTTGTTTTGTTAATCACAGATAAAGCGTTTCATTAAATTGAGAAAAATTGCCAGCGCTTAAACTATTAGCGCATCATTTTATAAGTCTTAAAAATAAAAACTTGTCAAACAATTTTTAGCCTAGGCCAACTCCATATGGATCTATTACAACTCACTTATACCACTTATTATTGAAAATGGTTGCTCAAGATCTTATTAACATTAAACGTTCATTACATTTTACGATAATATTATTGATGATAAATAATATTTGTTATTGAAACATAGTGTATGAATATTAATTTAATATTTGGTAAAATTAATAAAATGATTGAAATATGATAATACAATACGTATTTTTGTGCTATTAATCTTTTGAAGTTTTAAATATTTTAACTTACCAGTGAGTGATTTCGCAGAAAATTATTGTATTTTTATATACAATTTTATTACAATTCCTTACTCAGACAAAAGAAAAAAGTAATATATTTCATATTTTTTAAATAAATTTTCTCATTTTATTTATTTATCATATTTTATTTTAAATTTTTCTTTTTCGTTGTACTATATAAAAATGTTTGTTGCTTTAAAAACTTAGCTGATGAAAATGTTTGTTTTTCTTGTTTTTTTTGCTTTAACTGAATGTGCCCATTTTTTATACCTTCGTATATTCCTCAAATAATTATATATGTATATATTTTTTTATAAATACATACATTTTTTACATATAAACATTATATAATGAAGACACATTAAAAATAAACATCAAAAAAATGAGAATTTTTAAAAATTAGCAATAAATTAATTTGTTAATTTGTTCCTTATTTAGTTATTTATTTTTTTGGTATATTATCTTATTATGCTTTCTAGTATTTTAAGCGTGAAATGTAATGAGCGCAACGTGCAATACAAAAATCACATACAGAAACAAGAAAATGAAATTAGATATTGAATAAAATGCATTCGTGTATCGTGTATCGTGTCGTGAAGAGTGCATCCGAATATAAGAAAGATAATTAATATTTTATCATGAAAATTATAAAAATATATATAATGTACATTAATTTAATCTAGAGTAACTTTTGATTGCCTTTAACATATTTTTGGTTCTACAATAATTAAAATATGTAGTCCATAACAATTAAGAGTCGGCATCGATCGATTAGGTGCCGACTCTTAAATACCGTACACTACTTTGCTTAATAATGTGTTTAAAGTGAAATAAGAAAATTGCAAGCCAATAAAAGTAAAAAAAATGTAATTTTTATTTTAAACAGTCATTATATGAAACAAAGTTTAAAAAATGGATCGACCTGGAGCATATTTGTTACATATGTGTTTGTGTTTTATGACAAAACACAAAACAGTGTCAATTTTTGTTAATATATATTAGACATACAGATAGGCGGACAGACAGATCAGTGAATGTTTCTAAATCGATCGATATAATAAAAGCGGAAAGGGGGGAGTCTATCTTAACTTCTTTTAGGTGTTACAAACATTTGTACTACAAAGTAGTGTAAGGTATAAAATTGTGTATGGCGCTATAATGGTTTTTTAGATGCTCCACCTCTTAGTGAATATATGTTGTACAATAATAATAATTTCTTAAATGAATTTAGTTTTAAGAGACGCTTACAAATGAATACATTTTTGCATAAATCCTGCATATTTTTCTGTTTATTATCGCTTTTTTGTGAATTCTGAATCCTTGCATTTACGTATTCTTGTTCAGTTTACTATTTAAAATGAATTATGTAAAAACAAAACATAAAACTCATATTTGCATTTTTCCTTTAGAAAAATGTAAGAGTGTTGTATTAAATGAAAAATTTTCTTAATTGATCTAAGGCGATTACCTCAATTTTCAATTTGGATTCGGTCAATTTAAAATATCTGTAGTCCCAATATTAATGTTAAAATACATTTTAACAAAATAAGCACATGATGGATCTACAAAGGTTTAACACAAAAAAAAAACAAAAAACAAAAAAGAAGGAAAAAAATTAAACTGCAAAAATGAATTTAATTTCTTTTTCTAATTGTATGATACCTTCTAAGTAAGTCACCAAATAATATCTGCATTTGTGACACTAAATTTGGAGACAATAATACATTGCTTATATATTTGTTTAGCTATTTAAAAAAAATAACAACAATACAATGTAACATGTAGATGAATTGTACAAATAAAAAAATTTTATAAATCACTTAATAAAGCACAAATAATTAGTTGAAAATTTACAGAATTAGATCATATCTTACTTTAAATTATATAATTTATAAATTTCTTTTTTATATCAACAATTAAATTATTTGTCTATGCAAACATATAAAATTATCAATATTTCAAATATTATATTGCCAAATATAACGATGAAAGCAAGTGCAATGACGAATATACAAAAATTTCATTTCACATTTTTTTTTCTAATTGCATACATTATTTTCTCACGATTTCGTTATTTTTATAATTATTTATAATAAAGGAATTACTACAATTGTAACATTAAATTCAAATGTTTATGGGTTTTTTAGAATTTCTTACTTTTCCCCTTTTTTTTTGGAGACTATTATTCGATCATTATCAGTATTATTGTATATTATTGAAGAATATAGAATTTTTCAGTATTTACTGTAAAAAAATTTATGACAAAAAAATTGGAAAAGGACCATTAAAGTAGCTACTTAAAATTTAAAATACACTAATAGGTCACATAACTAATTAGGCAGGCCAAATGAACATTATTATAAGGTTTGCTCTCTTATATTGCCATATTTACAGAAGTCTGTTTATAGTTTTACATTTTATAAATGTGGAGGAATAGAGATGTTAGAGTTACATTGGAATTAAACATTAAGTAAAAAAATATGTATATATATACATTGGAAATAAATGTAACTACGGCAACCATTAAAAATTATACCTGTGCTTTTAAAATTATGCTAAGAAAATTCCAGAATCGTGTACATATATAAAATAGAAGAAATATCTAAAGGTAATCAACAGAATGATACATATTGAAATTCCTTGAACGATACGGAATCACTTTGCACAGTTTAAAGTAGAATAGTTTAAAATGTATAAGTAATCGGCTCCTTTATTTGAATGAACTTTTCAGCAAAATTTACACTCTACCATCTTTGCTTATTCTTCGGCATCAAAATTGAACCATTATTATTCGCTTCCGTATTTCACATGCGCTTTATTTTTATAAATTTTACAATTCATACCAAATTAGTGTGTAGACATGGATTAACACAGAAAGGCTTGTGCTACAACAGTTTTTATCGTCGCTAGTTTTCCTCTGAAGCTTATTGGAATTTGTATTTTAATGTCGATTATTTTATGAATTATTACAGTTATTTGTAGAGCCAGACGGTTGAGTTTTTCAACTATTCCAAAAGCTTATCCTAAATGATATTTTAGCTTATAAAATGACTAGGCAATATTTGGACAAGATCGATTTACTTCCAGCAAGTGGTTCTTCATTGTGAATTGAATAATTATATTAGAACAGTGGTGTAATATTTATGCTTTCTCCATAGTTAATGTCATATAATAATTCACAAACGTAATAATCATTAATACTTGCAGGAATCCAGACAGCTCTCTTCTCTACATCACATCCACAAGGCCATGGTTTTGTCTGGCTTTCCATTCTGTTATGCCCTTCAAATTGTTGTTTTGATAGAAAGGTAGAAGCTATTAGCTTTATAGATTTAAATTCATTGGTTCATTTCATTTTCATTTTTAAGTCAGTCGATGTTGAGTTGCTAAGTTGCTGCTTCAAAAAGGTCCCCTTTTTGCAATGTTATTAGTTCATATTGTTTTTCTAACAAAAGCATGTTTAAAAGTGCGCGTAAAAATTATATCAAGCCAGTTTACTTTAGCAATCATTACATTCCGAACTCTTTAATTATAACAAGCCAAAGAAGTTCAGAATTCAACAATTAGCCTCGATTGATTACTTAGATATATTAAGTGTGCGTAAACTTCCAACTAAGGTACAAACTGTACTATCTTCTTTGTATTATATGTAAAATTGTATATTTCTGCTGGCTATAATGAAAAGTGCAAATTCGTAATTCCTTCCAAGCATCCATTTAAACTTGTACAATCAGCTTTATGGGCCTGAACGTAATCAAATATGTCAATTTCATTGGTAAAATGTGTTTTTGAAGAGCCGCATTTTTGTTCTTCTTATATCTCGAAAAATTATAAAAGCAAGGGTATTGAGGTTTTCCTTAACGGTATATAAAGCTTTACTTGAATGTTAGTATTACCACTACCACCATCAATATGTGATACCCATTGTGTTTCCATTGCGTTTCATGTCACCGTAAGGGTGTAAACAAAACTTCCAGCCAACATGGACAACATGTTATATCAAGACGTTTATATGAATATCCCCATCCTTTACCAAAGCTTATTCGCATACTAAATATATCAATTGGTCCAGTTTGTGCCCCAGATTCACCAAATGGATATGCTAGATTTTGAGCCCTATATTTTTCAAATGCTCTTATACAATCCCCTGGTTCGATACGACATACCTTTAATCTGCTTTCAATTAATGTTGGTGAATGTATAAATATTGGCACAGTTGAACGATTGTATAACCAAACGCCGTCACTTTCTTCACTTAATGTAATACCTAAAAGAAATAAGAAACAAGAAATAGAGAATAAATTAATTATTTTTAATATAATTTAGATTTTAATAATCTTTTCAATCGTTTCAATCTTTTCAATACTAATTTATTACATATGCATACATACCTAAGCCAATTTTTTGTCGAGCATGTTCTACATCGCTTGATGCTGGTGTTTCAAATAAATCTTTTAAGCACATTCCAGTTTTGTGCGTCTCTTCAGCTGCCTGAGGCACTTCACAATATATTTGTACTGTTGGACAATTAGCTGAATAACGTTTGCCAACACGTTGCGTTAATTCCCAATAGGCTATTTCACACCATTTAACATTACAGTCAGTGTCTGAAAATAAGGAAACAATAATAATATTATTGTTTGAATTAAATGTGAATGATTAAATGTATGTTGTTGATGTCATTGATTACGAGATATTTATACATATCCTTAGAAATTTTAACTTAATTTAATTTAACTTTTTTTGGAGCCTTAATTGTTCTTTATACTTAATCGTAATATTACAATTTATTATAGCGTATGAAAGTGATTTACTTAAATTAGAAAATTGTAATTGTAAGCGTAATGTCCTAATGAATGGGTTTTAATGTTATAGGCCTTACTTTTGTCTGGAGTATGTTTATCGTACAGGGTTCAATTTCCCTGCTATAATGGGTAGCTGATCAGATCTATTGAGCTAACCAAACTACGCCAAGGGGTTTTTGGGAAGGCTCCGAACCTGGATATCAAAGCTGGGTAGCAAAGTTTCGCATATAAAGTGCAAAATACAGACTTTAAATTGGAAGTTAGGGTGACTTTATTTGTATACGCAAGATTAACCCTACCGCTTAGATTGTACATTTGTGTAGCATACAGTAAAGCCGTCAAGACTAAACACTAACTGAATAAATATTTTCGTGCACATAGTAGTTTAGAAGGCGTAAAGCCAATTTATCGTACAATTAAGAACTATGGGTTTAAACTGAAAATTAATTTAAAAAAGCAAGAAAAGATCTTATTAAAGTGTAAGGTTAAGATTTTATGACCATTTTTTAAAACAGTGTTGAACTAGATATGGAAAAAGTTTTTTTTTTTTTTAAATTCAGTGGTGAGATAAAGCAATAAAGTTTGGCTCATTAATAAATGAGAAAAAGGTCGGAACAAGCTTATCAAAAATTGAAAGATATTAAAATAAAATTTATATTATCCATATTTTGTAGCATTTTGTGGTGGGATGGATGGTGGGTATCCACGATAAGGTCAAATTCGCACATATAATTTTCTAGTTTTGTTAAATCCCTCAATTAATTTGATTTGTTTTTTTGTTTTTGTTTTCTTTTTTTTTTGGTGAAACCGTTCATGTACGTTAGTATTTTATTTGTATAAATGTATGTGTATTTGTATTATGAATTATATTATATCATAAACTGGTCGAACCAGTTAATCGATAATCGATAATTGATTATTTATTTTTATTTAATGTTCCATTTATGTTTTGCTTTTTTATTATAACTACCAGCAGCAGCAGAGAAGAAACTTACGTTACCTTACAATTTCTGTGTTTGTTTTGGTATATGTAACATGTAAAAAGGAATCATAAGAGATCTTTCTTGATCATTATTTGTACTGAAAATAAGTCAAATAGAATAAAAAAGGATAAATTTACGTCAGACCTTTACTTAATAAGCATAAATTTCAGGAGGGTTTACTTAATACTTAATACAAATATAAAGCAATGTTTATAAAAAATTGGAAAAATTGGTCTAACGTTTACATTAAATTTTTCCAAAAAAAAAAACGAAAATTTATATATTTCTTATACACCATCAGGTGTAGTTAAAAATTTTTATTGGTTATTCAAAACGAGATCGTAGCTAAAATAAATTTTTTTTCTTTTTTTTTTTTTGAATTTGTTTTATCTTGATTTCATTAATAAAGTGTCGTTCGTATTTCAACGTTGAATGTAACAGCACTATAAAACTAATAATAAAAATGATTTATTGCCATTTAATTCTAATTAGTAATGACTTTTGAATGGTGCCCTTTTTTTTCTCTATATAAATGCATTAGGTTGTTCAATAAGTTCATTAAACAAAAAGTTGCTTCTTTTTACATAATTCAGCAATAAAGTTTCTTTGTAAATTTTTATTCTAATATGCGTGTGTTCATCTTGACTGTTGGAAAATCGTAAATTTGGCCAAAAAATGTAACAAACATTTGAACCTTAAGTATTCAAGGTTTACAAAATAAATTGAATATAAATCTCAGACTAAGCGTTATACTAAGCGGCATTACACTTAGCAAATGTCTGCAGAGATGCCTAAGAATCACAGATTAATTGCTCTTAGACAATTAGATTAACATTTCTTACCACTATTAGCAATTATTATTATAATTATTTTACATTTTTATTAAATTCCCTTCCCAGAGGTTGGAAGTATATTCACTTTGTCATAATATTTGTATTAGGAAGATAAAAGTCTTAGAGATCGTAGACTCGAACATTCATTCTGGATAAGCATCTAATTATAAATCGATTTAGAAATGGCTGCCTGTGTGTTGTTTACATTCTTCTCAGATATCAGATTACCATTAAAAATGATATAATGTAGTCAAAAAATACTCTCACCGTGCAATCTAGAATTTTTTTAGCTCATAACCAAGAAATTTCATCAGACAGAAAGCTGAAAATTTTCACAAATATTAAATCCTTTGTTCTGTTATAGGTTGTATAAAAATTAGTTAAATATATCACGCCTAACCCAAAATTACATGGTATCAAATTTTCACTTTCTTCCCTGTTATTTTTTAAGAAGAAGAAGTATTTTATTTTCTATTTAAAAACTATTAGGGATGGAAAAATGAAATTTTGCACTAATATACCACAAAAACAAAAAAGGTGCAGAAAATTCAGTACGACTACGAAATGCAAGGCGGTCAATACCGCTTTCTTAAGTTTATTGTATGTATGTATGTAATTTTATCTCCTTAATTATAATTATTTTTTACATTCAGGAGTATGTTTATAATAAAACATAAACATAGATGGCGTCAGAATTGAATGCCTTTACTGAAATACTGAAATAGAATCATGAAAGACTTTTAAGAATATAACTCTTAAATTCTTAATTATAAGGTGATGCGCCATACAAAATAAACAAAAAGAATGCAAAGATTTTTGCAATGATAATGACATGTTTTTTAAATTTAATGATGATGTACCAGTGTGCATAATATTCAACATCAATTTGTAGATTGTTCATATAGTTTTTTTATCTGCAAGGTCTGTAGATTGTGACATAAGCACACAAACAAATATGCGTATTATAATTTATGTAATTACGCAATGCCTTTGTTAACAAGTGTTATCTCGTTTTATCTTGTATCTTGTATCTTGTATCTTGTATCTTTATGCTTTAGAGAATATAATATTTTATAAGGAATAAAATTAGGTAAATGAATAGCTTAAATTCAAAAAAAAAAAATTACTGGAAAATTTCTTTTAAATGCAGGGTTAACTTTGTAGGTATTCACTTAGGTATGCAAAAAGTACTGTCCAATTTTTGTAGCTACCAAATTTTGTTTATCTTTTGAACATGAAATTTTCAGTTATTTCAATTATACCACTGTTATAATTGAAATAAATAAAAAAATAAATATTGTTCATTTATTTAATTCTTGGTAGTAAATATTTTCCAAATTGAAGGAACAAATGTAAAATTTTACCAAATAAATTAAAAGGTCTTCCTAAGTAAGTTTGCTACTTTTATGAGAATAAGCATTTGCAATCCCCATCAACAGGTAATATCCAAAAAATTGTGTTTGTACCAGAAGCAGTCATAAATTTCTTGATTAGTTTTAATTTATGAAACGACATAGGCAAATCTGTCTGTTGACTTTAGAAATAGCTTAGTAATATCAATGGTTTCTTTAACTTGACAACATTTTTGTACGCTTTTAGTAAAAAAAAAAAAAACAATATAATTTTTGCTTGTAAATTACTTAAGGTATAAAACTGAAGTACTTTATTTCTATTCTTTTTGCAATTTATAGATTTTTTTTAAAAAATCAAAAACGTAAATTATAACTGCTGAAAATTACAACATATCGATTTTTAATTATTATCCTTAAAGTTCATACATAATAATACAAAATGTAACTCTAAATATATCTACAAATTGCTAAATAGTTTGATCAGTGCGTATTTATGATTGATTTACATATAATAAATTAAAATATAATTTTACTTTGAATAAAATTTTTTAAATCATTTTAAGTGGCAATTATATGCAATATTTTCTACCTTTTCTTTTCTACACTTTTTTCTTTAAGGGCAAGACTCATAGAAAATGGAAAGTTTAGCAGTCCAGAATACAAAATTTCGTAAAAATTAAGTAGCACTTTTTAAAGAGAAAATCTAAATAATAAGCTGAATTTATTTTTACAATGACTTATTTATTATTAAATCTGATAAAATGATCAGTCTTAATTTGACTGGGGCCAAATCATCACCTAAACATTTTATATGGTAGTTAACAGTACAGATAGACAATTTAAAGTTATAGATTGCATTACAACCAATTTAGATCATTTTCAATTCCAACCAAAATACATGAATTTTCCATTTTGCTGTCATCTCTTTTTTTTTGTGAACAATAGATTGTTTAAAAAATACTGAGAGCTCTAAAATTGTGAATATAAATAGCCAAACAATGAAACAAATAAAATAGACAGACGAGCAACATTTAGGTAACACAAACACATTGTAATAATTATAATTGTAACAATTGCATTTACAAAAACAGATTATTTAGTTTCCGATTAATAAAAATAATTTCTTTTAATGCGATTGTATAGTAAACGCAACATCATTTATATGTTTGTTTATTTAAATATTGTTATTGTTGTTTGTTCTACTGTTATATTTTATTACACTTTATACAACGATAATAAATTATTATTATCATGTTATTTTTAAATTATTATTTTCTTGTTATTTGAATTGTTATTGTTGTTATTGTTGTTGTTGCTACTAATATTGTCTCTGCAAATAATTTGTTTAAATTGAATTGGCGCCAGACATATTTCTTTTTATATATAGTAAAAATATTATAAAAAACATTAATACATGTAGTCATAATACTTCCATAACTGTTTTCATACCCTACACCATTTAGTACATTATTAGTATTATTAGTATATGCAGATGTTTGTAACAATCAGAAGAAGTTAAGATAAATTTACCTTTTATTACACAAATCGACTTAGAATCATTCTTTTGATGCGTTTTAAGTCGGCCTGCCTGCCTGATTGTCCGTCTAATGTGTGTCCATGTAAGTTTGTTAGCAAACTACAGATTGCAATTTTTTTGTTATTTTGGTAAAAATTTGGCATGGTGATGGATGATTTGTTTTGAATCCAAAACGAACCCTATTAAAAATGGTTAATATGGCATCATTTTTACGGCCATGCCCCTTATAAGGCTTTTCATAAAAAAAAAAATTACATTTTTAATGGGTCCATTTTTTGAATTTCCTCTCATATAACGAATTTTTTAAATAAAATTACATATTTTTCCAATAATTATGCCTTTTAATTCTCTTATTTGATTTTAATCGAATTAAGCAAAGTGGTGTAGTGTATTCAAAAGTCGGCTATAACCGAATGTGAAGTTCTTAGTTGTTTGTACTTATATAAATAGCAATTAACGATGATGTGTAAAAATCAATAATATTTTTTATTCTATAAAAATGAAATATTACCAAAATAAAACAAGTAAAAATGTTACATTTTATCGGAGACAACTCTTAAGCACTACTAGTACACTACTTCGCTTAATGAGATTAAAAAGTCATATGAATGATAAAATTATGTCAACAAAGTTAACTTAATTATAATTTTTAAATTATTTAAAAGGTCGTTCTATGGGAAGGGCTTCAAAAAAAAGGGGCTGATCGGAATCAAATTTGCCACATATATTTTTTATATCAATACATACGATTAATTTCAATTTAAAAATTGTAACTTTTGTTCATTTATTACAATTTTTTTCGAAAAAGACGTAATATGGGGAGGGATAGTAAAAATGACCTGATTTACATGTTAAAATGCAATAACCTGATAATTCCTTAAAATATGCTTAAAATTGTAAATCTGTTTCATAAAAGGACTTGTTGAACTTTCGAAAAAGACATTATATGGATGTGGAATATTCAGGACCAAATCAATAAATTTTTCAAGTAGCATTTCGTTTTGTGCAAAAATAATCATTCTGAATTTTTAGTGCATTGCCTTGATGATCCATTAAGTCCTTATTGGCTCTTTACGTACATCATAGACTATTTATATAGACTTGTCAGAACTAAGATATACTGCCATTCTCAAAAATGGCTACTAAAAATTGTCATTAACATTAAGAATTTAGATTAGATGATAACATTCATTTCATGGATAAACACTTAAGATACTTTTTGTGTTTATACAAAAAAAAAAATAACAGAAAAAATTTTTAATATATTTTGTTTCTCTTTTACGTAAATTTTTATATATTTTATCGTACTATTTAGAATATTTTTGATATTTTTTATTTTTTTTTCATTCCATTTTCATATCAATAACGCAAAGTTATCCGCGTATGTCCGATATTAAATGCGTGATTCCACGTGCTACCGCGTGCTTCCGCAATGTTTACTAACACGAATGCAAGCAAATTTTGTGGAAGTGACGCACCTAAGTACGATATGTGACATGGTTTTATACTGGCTGAGAATGTATTTGGCAGTTTATAAATATGATTAATGAGGAACTCGCGTGCGTAACCCCACCAACATGTTGATTTTGCCTTAAGAAAGAATAACAAATGCTATAACATTTTAGGACATATATTTAAGTGTGTGCATTATAAAGCGCAGGAAACAAAGAAGAAACGAAAACATATCCATATTTTCTGTTTCCATATTTGTTTTTTTTTTATTTATTTTGGAAATTTCCGCCTGGCCATATCATTCCGTTATGAGACCGAAATAAGAAAGGTCGTACAATTATTATGACCGCTTCTCCATTCCCTCTTATGTAAAAGAAAGCTGATATGAGAAAAGTTTCAACTTTGAACAATTTAAAGGAAAATCGTTACCTAATTTCTAAGTGCTAATTTGACATATTAAAAACTGCGTTAAATTTACTTCACATCGATCTTTATTTCATCTTTTTTAAATTAAGGTATTAGAATATAGTGCATATACTTTTAACAACCAGTTTCCAGATCGATCCACCTTTTTAGTATATCAAACAACTAAGAATGATTTTCTAAATTGACTTAAGCTTGTCTGGAAGTTTCATCCCTATCCCTGAAAATTTGTTATGCAATATCTGAGATATTATAATGAAAGTGAAAAATATTTTAACTCAAATTCAATTGAGAAATCGGTTATTAATGGAATCATCCCAAATTATTTGCTTTCTTGACGTGTGATTCATTTAATGACGTTGATCACATTATGCTAAGTGAAGTAAGGTATTTGAAAATTGGAACCATCTGTTTGTAACATTTATACCAGTTTTTTTTGCAATGAAGAGAGACTAGAAATTTATAAATACTAAACTTCTCATCTACTACATTATTTTACTCTGCTAATGCGAATTCAAGCTTATTATATCAAAGACTAAAATATTTTATTTTTTTTTCTACATTTTTAAGAGTCTTTGATCGAAACGATCGGCTGTTTCATTATATATTATTACGCACATAGTAAAGAGATGATAGATTGATTAAAGGCTTTATTAGAGTGTAGTTTAATATAGAGAGAGAGAGGCAATTACATAGGTGTTCGCTTACTCTCTCCTTGTCACTTACTCTCTTCTCTGTTAGATGAAGAATAACACGAGACCATGAATTTAGTAATGAATTTGATGGTGAGGAATGTGTGTTAGGTTTGCTGTTATTATGCACAGCTACTTTTCGGCTCACTGTTTATGTAGCTTTTCTCCTTTTCTTTTCTTTTTTTTGTGCTCTTTATTTTTATTTTTTTCTTTAACTTTTTTCTTTTTTTTATTTGTACTTGTGTAAATTTATTCTCATTGTAGCCATCATGTATCTTACGAATTTTGTCGGCGTCAGAACTAAATGTTTATATGATTATTATACAAGTGTTGGTGTGTTAGTGCAATCATGTATATATATGTATGCATAAATATACATGGTGGGGATTGTGGGGCGCTTAGTTAGTAGTCATGTTTTCTTAGGCGCCAGGTTGCCGCGTCAAGTCGTCACTTTCTATAATATATTGAATGATATTTTAACTTTCGGCGTACATGTTTGTTAACCGTATAAGCGAGAGCGAAAATATTAGAGAGAGACAGTTAGAACAAAATTACCAAACGGGATCTATTGTTGTTTTCTCCTTTTTCATCTTCTATTTCTTCTTTCATTTCTGTTTCATTTGTTTATTTATTTAATTCTGTTCGTGAATATTACGTTTATTGAATAAAAATATCTAAACTCACATATTTTTTTGCGTACACTCTCTTGTATGCATATAATTGTAAACCTATATAATAAAATAACAATACACAATACAACAAAACACAATAATATTCGATAATAATACCAATAACTCTAACACTTGAAGCAAAAAAATTGGCATGCACCAAATATCATTCAATTTTATAAGTACATTCATTCAAAGTACTCAAATATAAAACGCATAAATTGACAATTTTTACCGAAGATGATAAATTAAAGCAATTAAATATTACTTTATTGGGTTATTGTATTTCTTATTATTGCTGTCGAAATTGTTGTATGATATAACTCCTAACCTAATGAATGGCACCTTACGACACATTTTATTAAGTTATTCCTCTGTTCCTCCAGCTGCTCATTTCAAAGTTTATGTGTTACAAAACTGTATACATATAATAACATTATTTAATATACTCTACAGCAACTACGGATGTTAAAAGTGCAAGAAAACAGTGATTCAATTGAAAGTAAGTCCGTGTATGCCAGTTTTCAGTACTGCAAATGAATTTTTCAAGATCAGATTAAACCTCTACGTTGATGCTTTGGAATGGCCAATTTTAATGCTCATTTGGTGAAATTGGCTTCGTGATGGTTGTGGTGCTTATATCTTTGGTCGTCTGTCAAATTTATTTATAGGTTTATCGTATGGAGTTCTTTTCTTCTTTATGAATGGATAGTTTTTGGGTTTTGTATTAAAATTTGAGTTGTTCGCGTAATATTTTTTGAAGTATTAGTCTTCTTTTTCAAAAAAACCTTTATGCAGAATGTAATTTACAAAAGTGGCTTCTATTTAGTTCTAAACTTACAAATTTATAAAATTCAAAATTATGTGAAAATTGAAAATTTGTACATTTCATGTAACTTTATTGCAAAGTTATAGTAAAATTGATCCCAAAGTAATTAATTAATTTAATTTTACACCCGACATTTTTGCAACCAGCGTGTAACCAATGGGTATTTGTATTGAATATATTTTCGTGAGTTTCAGAAACTCCCCATGAAAAGTATTTTCATATTCATAAGTTATTTTGGAGTCTATTTTATTTAATCATACAAGTTTGTTGTAACCTAAAAAAGGTTCATACTTGATTAAAAAATTTAGAAGAAGCTTATTCCTTCTCCCTGATTATTAATCAAAACATTTGACATTAATGAAAGGAAGGAGAGTTCAATATCAAAAAAAAAAGAGAAAAAAGAAATCATAAAAAATTTTCCTATTTATAATGGACACTCTATTTAAAGTGCTTATGTAAGTGCTTATGAGATGCATAACAATTAAATGTAAATCGTATCAGAATTTTTGTTTTAGGTGCTCACAGTTGTTGCTTTTTATAAATTTCTTTTTTGCTTGTACGTGCTAAAATGAAGGTACGTACTGCAGATGTCTTATCAATTTATTTTTTTTCTTCGCTTGGCACTCGGGTTTTTATATATATATATATATAATTTTGCTAGTTGTTGTGTCATTTTATTCGTTATTGTATTATTCTTTTAGTAGTATTATTAGTATTATTGTTGCTTTTACTTATTTCTCAAATAAAAATAAAAACGATGATGTCAGTTATATGTGATCAATATATATTTATATACACATATGCATGTATGCATGTATGTATGTATGTAATAGGGGTATATATAAATATGTAATACAAAATATTGAAATGCACTTATAAACATTAAGCTATAATTTTTGCATGAGTATATTTATGTATGAATATGCAGAGAAGAAAAAAAACAGCGTCAATCATAATAACGATAATCAATAATGATACGTACGATAATTACAATAATATTAACAATAAAATCGAGAATGTTTATTTATTTGCATAATTTAGACGTTTTTCCCCTTCCATCATGGCATTCCTTGGCATTCAGTTCATGTTTTTTAAATAATTTAAGCGAATTATTTTCCATGTAAATTAAAGAAGACTACATTTTTTCATAACTTTAAAATCTTGTTTTTAAATTTATGTTGCAGCAGCAGATGCGGTTTTTTGTAGTAATAAATCGGCATCACATTTATAATTAATTATTTGTTATTCTCATGGAAATGTTAATTTTCGGAATTACAAGTTATATATTTGAATTTGAATGATAAATGAGTGCATTCCAAACGGAAAAATTTTCTCATACCTTTAGGCATACACGATTTTTATTGAAAACCAAAATGATCTCTGTAATTTATTATTATTGTGCACCCGATTTTTATTATACTACTCTACATTTACCATACAGAGGGCGCTATTATGGACTTGTGTATGTGTGTATATATGTGTAGCATCCAGAACGAGTTGAGGTAAAACCAACTTTTATTATACTGATAGTACTTTATAAAACGATTTAAGTCTGCTTGCTCGTCTGATGAGCGTTCACGTAAATTTATTATAAAGCTTTTGGTCGAAATCTTACAAAAAAAAATTTCCATAACATTTGATTGGTGGGTGGCACGTCTTCATGTACCGTACTACTTTAATAAAGTTCATATGTATATTTTTTTTTGATAAAAATCTGTGCATAAATGATCACAAGAGAGTGAGAAACTTACCATCTGTGGTCATTGTAGTTGTAGTAATAATGCTGGTGCTAATTGTTGTCAGTGTCTCCGAAATTCGTGCACAATGATTGCAATTGTTTTCCTTTATAATAGAAGTATTTTCATTGTTGCTCATGCTGCAGAGATTGTTGCCGCTGTTAATATCGAAACCATTATTGCTATCGTTTTGTGGTACCCTTTTTTCGTCTTGAAAATTTTCGGCTAAAAAAGAAAAACAGAAAGATATTTTATGTTCATGCATGAACTTAATTTACTTAATAACTAAATAAATATTTTTTATTCCATATTTAAGATAATCAAATGGGTATGATTTTGTTTACTCTGTGAATTTTTTCTACCTTTTAGAAATCGTTTCATCAGCAGACGTTATAACTTTGTTCTTAAATCTCTAGCACTTAGAAAGGAAAAGTGGTACATTTTATTACTGGACACTGGACTCAGAATCACTTTGTGATCCGATTTAAGCGTGTTTATCTGTCATACCGAAGGACAGACGTATAGATATGTCTAAATCGATTCAGTATTTGATTCCAATAGAGACTCCAAAGCTTCTTTCTAACAACGTTACAAACATAATGGCAAAGGGAATATACGTCCAACCCCTGTGTGGTGGGTATAAAAAGTAAGCAAACTGGTACCATAAGAAAATATTTTTTTCCCACATTAAATAAATACGTGTGCATGTAAATAAGTACTTTATTTCATTTTTCATTTTCTTCTCTATAAATAACAAAAGTGGCGCCAGTTATATTAACCGTATGATATTTACAAAGCTCCGTTGAACAGTAACTTTGCAAAAGTTCTATAAAAAAAAATATGTTTCCTTACGTCACATTTGTCGTGGCCTTCATAACAATCAGCCATAACAGGACAAGGTGTGAGAGTACATTAACAGTACATTTATTGTATCCCAAGTCACTTATGGTACAGAATATAAAGAATTTATGCGACTTATGCGACTTAAGATACACTAAACTTTTATTAAACCAATTGATTTAGAAATACCTTTTAAATTTTTGTAAAAGCTTGATTGACCCTTCCGTTTATTTAAAGTTACTACCAAAGTACAGGTAACGATTTTGAATGGCCGATAGGCAAGACTTTGTCTCCAAATCGAATAAGGGGGACAGTTTTTTTTTTTCAACAAACAAAATTTGCCTTTAAAAAAAATTCATGTAGGAAAAGAATTCACAACTTGAAGTACTTTTTTGTTTAAAATCACTGTATTTATATTCAAATAAGTGCACTAAACTTGATCCTCATCGTTCTGTTTACCTGCCAGTCCGCAATTAGCTCGTTGATTAATATATTGTAGAACATTTAACGATTGGTTCAGATCCGATATAATACATTCACTTGTTTTTATTGTTTTTATTACTCCATAATGTTTATTTAGGGGATAAATTGAGACAGATATCAGTCTGGCCATTATTAAATGAGCCAATAATAATATAAATAGAACCAATAAAGAAAAAAAAATCACAAATTTACTTCCTTTTAGTATTAATTTTAAAAATAATAACATGCTGTCAGTCAAAGAATTCGAGTACTACACATGATTCTTTTAGTGGAATTTATTATGTTCTTTTTAAGTATAATTTTCTATTTCGTTTTTTCTTAGTCCAGTATAAATGAGGCATAATGCTATTTGACTAATTTGTGATTGAAGTAAATGAATATTTTAAGAAATTTATATGACATTTTTATAACTATAACATACCATGTAGCCTCATTAATTAGAAATAAATTACTTTCCTTCATTCAGTTCAGTTCAGTTTCAATGAACATTTAGAGAGAAGAAAATATTTAATTATAAACTAAAACAGATCAGGCCTCAAATGGTTTTAGGAGAAATGTAGAATTCAGCTGTAAATCTGGTCATAAAAGAATTTTAGATATTTTTGCTTCATTTGAGTTCGATACATTAATTTAATTTTTCCGAACAATCTCCAATGGCAAATTATGGTTAGATGATTTTATAATTTTATAGTAAATAATAAATTTACTGAATATTTTACTGGTATTGAGAATATAAAGCGTTGTTTTTGCTACCTTAAATTCCTTACATTTGATGGGTTATCCTTTCAAATGGATATGAAAGTTCCTTTCAATAAAATGAGATTGATTTGAAAGCTTTGGTATTAGAAAATTTCAGAAACAATTGTTATAGAAAAAGTGATTGATCGACAAAACGCAACACATACTTTAAAGATGTAGCAAACAATTTAACAAATGGTTTATATGTCATCTCGTGGTGATGTAACTATAAATTATAAATGAATGCAACATATCACTCTAATCAATTATATTTGGAGAGATTAAAAAATACGTTAAAAATGTCATTTGATGGGCATGATCAATTTTTTCTTTTCTATAAGAACAAAAAAAATCAAGAAAATCGGGATATGTATATTTCTAATATAAGTCACAGATAAATCAAGATTTGACTTCTTGTTGCTTCTTATTAATTTGCTCCATATAATGTTAAATTTTGTTTAATGTTTAATTTTGTTACAATCAAGAAGATTCATGAGGAACATGAGTTTCTATTCCGATTTTATCATTAAAATTTTAATATTGAATAAAAATTTTTATGATATCGAAATGAACGAAGGAATTATTATTAGATTATAGCGCAGATTTATAACTGTTTAATTTTATAAAACTTCCTTCTCTAGTTAGTGATGGAAAAATTGTTTTTAATCTTGATTATTTTTTAGCCTTACTGTTCATTCATTCTTTTAAATTAGTCTGACACAATGGACTCAAAGAACAATATATCATCCACATAATTTTCTTTGTGCTTTATATTTTCTCTATAGAACTAGATAAGTAGATTTTAATGATGAAATTACAAGGCAATGTCGTAAATGCTTTTAATAAATCTGTTTTGCTAGGCGTGTAAAAAAAAAGTAAAAAGAGGGGACTTTCTAGATAATTGGATCGTATTTGCTTGTATGGAATAAATTTGACTGTTCATTCATTCATTATTGCATTCATTTACAAATTAAATCTTTTATTTACAAAGTTCTTTGATTTTATCAGCTAAATTCGAAAAAATTCAATCACCAAAGAATAAACTTTTCAAATTCAGTTCGAATAAATATAATGAAATACTTATCCTTAATTTATCTGACATTTTTTTGACATTTTGATTAAGTTAAACAAATTTGTGTAGCGTAGTTAAAAGGTAACGCCAACTGATTCTAACATTTTTATTTGTTTCTTTAATATCAATGTCGTTGATATCGTTTCAATGCTTGTTCTTATATGCCTGTAAGTTATTTGGTGTAGCAATAACAAATATAATGCCTGCCTATACCATCCTTGTTCTGAATGATATGTATTACATACCGTTGGAAGAAATCGATGTGTGTGTGTGTGTGTGTGTGTGTGTGTGTGTTTGTTTGTGTGTACATTTATAATGATGAAGAATACTAATAAACGTATTTTGTTGGTCTTTTATTTGTTGTTTTTTTTTTTTTTTTGGGTGAGCACGTTTTGTATAAAAGATGGTGATGATGGCCCAACCACGAGCAGCAAATGTATAAAAGATGTTGCTTGCTATTTAATAACGTGCGGTAACGATGATGGTAAACAGACAGTGACGTTGAAAGGTACATTTCCAAGAATTTTTTTTTTTTTTTATATATGCACATCTATACAGAAACTTCAATTCAAGTAAATACTAAGTAAAAATTTGCTTGAAAAATTCTCGTCTAATGGAGACTAGTGCCAACTTGATGATGAAGATGATCATCATCATTATATTAAACAATGCATACTTTTTCAAAAGGTTCGGCGCCTACAAGAAACATCTAAAAAAAAAAAAAAGACAAAAAAAGTTGATAAAAAAGATACAGAGCGGCAGAGTTAGCGTAGGTATCATGAAAAATGAATATGAACTGAACTTTAAATAATCATACTATTAAATTTATAAACTCTTCAATATAAAATATACAAGAAATAGCAGACAGACATATAAACCTGTATAACGTACGTTGCTTGCGGTTTCCGCCCGTTCTTTCTGTCATTTCTACTCTTTTTTGTTTTCTTATTTTTCAACTGCATCATTCTATCATTATTATCATTATCATTATTATTATGTTTTATTGTTATTATTTTGTTGCATTATTGATGGAAGGTTTATGGCCATTATTGTTTTGAAAAAAAATTTTTTTTTTTGTGTATATCAATATAAACCTCTTTACTTGTTTAATAGAGTTTATAATTCAAGTTGAGTACAAGTATAAATAAGAAGAAAATGTGAAAACCAATAAAAGCCACAACTAAAAACAAAAATTATTTTTACAATGAATCTTTTGATTGCTTTAACAAACAATTACACGATGAGTTTTCCTTTTCTTACTCTATTTCTTTTATTTTTGTTTTTTCTTTTTGTGAATCATTCCAGCAAAGAGGGAAAGCGGCATGTGCCTACGAACTATAACTTTAATATAAGTTCTTTATTATTAAATTTAATAATATTATGATGTTTTATTAAATTTATGTGCGGATCTATTTTGCGGCTACTCTCTACATAACTTTTTA
The DNA here is from genome assembly GCA_023089585.1 of Melophagus ovinus. Classification (NCBI taxonomy): domain Eukaryota; kingdom Metazoa; phylum Arthropoda; class Insecta; order Diptera; family Hippoboscidae; genus Melophagus; species Melophagus ovinus. The sequence goes on from JAKKIB010000177.1 coordinate 730,358, forward strand.
CTTAAAAAAAAAAAAAAAAGAGTCGCTCTGTGAAAGGGAATTTTTAATTTGGAATTAATTTACTTAATGTTATGTGATATTTTTCTTTAATGGAAAAATTTGAGAGGCAGCCAGAATTTTAATTTAACAATTAACTTATAATTTTATTTATTCATGGATTTTATCCTGCCAGTCCTTTCCTCAAATTGTTATCTATCCATTTAAATTTCTAAAAAGCTATAAGTTGTACTTTTTGAGATATTTGTATTTGAATCTCAAAGACAAAGCTTGTTAAGATCGGCTAACATGCTTTGTGACGTGGCAATTGTTTCCATTTTTCTCTTCAATAATATTTTAGCGTACTCCGTAGCAAAGATCTTTGTAGCTTTTGAGAAATGAAAAGCAACTTTAACGTCTAAGAAAGAAGAGACACATTTTATTTATATTTAAAATTCGCATTTAGAAATTAGAATAGAAGACTTTAATTTTTAATTTTTAATTTTTAATTTTTATATAAAATCCATGTTCTAGATGCATCTATAACGTTTATGTAAGTAATGAATCATTATGAATAAAATTTTCAATATTTCTTCATGCGCTTGAGGAAAAAACCTTAAAAAGAAAATAAGAACTGAAATGCAAGCAGAAATGCCTACATATTCTAATGTCATGGACACTTTGCTGAAGAGTAAATAGATATAAAATCTTTTCAAATAATTTAAAAAGTACAAGTTTTTCAAGTAAATCGTAGTCACTTTCCTAATGAAATGATAAATTACGTAAAAAATTTAAAAAATACTTAAAGAAAGAATGAAAGAATAAAATTATAATGAAATTTCTACATTTGAATAGTTAATTTTTTAATGATTTGATATGATAATCAATTTATCTAAATGGCAATGAAAACTATAACAGCAATACAAAAAAAAATCACATTTTGGTATAAATGAAATTGGTGCTACCATTATTGAAGCTCGGCATGTGTTTTATTTACAACATTAGTTTTTGTTTGTGTTTTTGTTGCCTTTTTTTTTGTTATAGTCACTTGTAGCTATTATAATAATAATAATATTATTATTATTATTGTTGTTGTTGTTGTTGTTGTTGCTGTTGTTATCATTATGACTATATGGTAGTCATATCATACGAAATATGTTTGTGTTAAAAACCCTGCAGCTTCTGATGATAATGATGAGGCTGATGATGAAGAGACATGCTTACGCTTTGGACATGCTTTGTTAAAGTATTCAACATTAAGAATTGTGTATACTGAGCTCTAAAAACAACAACAACAACAACAACAACAACAACAACAACAAGAAAAGAAGAAGAAGAAGAAGAAGAGAAGCAGAAGAAGCACAAACATATACACCCTGGATGAGCATGCCTTGTTAAATAAATGGCATCCCTGCAACAGCATCATAGAGAGTAAATAAGCGAAAAGAAAGAAAAAAAAAACAAGAGGAGAGTATTCATTTTGGCTTAGGCAACTACAAACGACGTCACGAATCTGACATAAATTAAGAAGAAAAACAACAGAGGCACCTACGTTAACATGAAAAACATGATCATGAACGTAATGATGAACGAACAAATGGACAGATATTGGGGCGTTATGTTATATACAAGCGAATATTTTCTGTGAGCGTTTAAAATTTTTTTTTTTTTTTTTTTTTTTTTTGTATATTGGGACATACATAAAAAATTTTCGTCGTTTCTTGTTAGAAAACTGAATTATGCCAGAGGAAGATACACTTACAAATAATGCATTGCAGGCAAAACTTATGAAGGCATGGTTGAGCAAGTTATCACTAGTGCAAAGAAATTAAATCGTTTGGAAAATGTGTGATATAATTGAAAATAATCCTTCTTAAAATAGTTTTGTTTTTTCTAAGAAAAAGAAAAGCTAATTGTAAAACATGCTGTTAAACTGGACTAGATTCACATCGATCGATTTCGAAATGTTAAATATTAATGATCAACATATAAGCTATTAAGAGATGGGTGTGGCCATTAAGCATTAACAATATGGAATCATTTATACAACAAAGCAAACTATGTAATTGGGACTGAAAATGGGTTAAATCGGGCGAAGAATACGTCCACAATTTTACTCTAAATGAAATTTTCCTGTTTTCTGTTTAATTGGAGAATATTCAAGCAATCTCTTAAAAAATGCCTAAAATTATTTGGATTGAAATTGGTTTTCAATAAAGTTAATTTTTAAAAAATTTGCCGCCGATACTTTTTATGTTACTTAATAATATGTATACATATGGCATATATGGCAATCTAAATAAATTGAATTCAATATGAGCTATATCAGAATTCACTGTAATATATAAATACACCCTGCAAGAATGAACACGAAACCGTTTGAAATTTATATTCGCAATTTCAACATACGTCGTATATATCCTTTAAAATTTTTTTAAACCCATCAACTAAAGGTTAAAGGTATACTCTTTTTGTCATTATGTTTGTAACGCCTAAAGAAAATGTTGAAGATCTTATAAAGTATACATTTTTGTGGTCAGCATCAATTTCTGAATCGATTTAGACATGTTTTTCCATCTGTCTGAGTATCTGTGCGTGCTTAAATATTCCCGATCGCAAAAGAAGAGATGTCAAACTTAAATTTAGCTGAAATATTGAAAGTTCATGTACATTTGTTAGAATTGAAAATGGGACCAATCTAGCGAAAGACATGCCCACAATGCAGCGCAAATTAAAAACATTTTGGTATTTTGAAACAAAAATTTAGTTATTTGCTAATAAATTAAAAAATTTAAACATAGAAAGCTAAAATTTTATAAAAATCGTGCAAATCCATGATGCCTATATGAAACTTTACAACTTGAAATTATCTTTTTAGGTAATGGGTATCCAAGGTGAGATCCCAGACAAATATAATTTTCCTATTTCTTCTTGTTTTTTTTTTCTTATAGTTTAGAACGTCAGAGACCAAAAGTCAATTAATGCAAAAACAAACTTCGTATCCTGTTTTCCTCACTCCTGCACCAGTCAGTTCTTTTTTATTTAAGTCATTTTAATTTCACAAAATTGGTGTAATGCTTTATGTGTATTTACTTTTGTTATGCTTTCTTAAAAATGAAACAGGCAAAAAAAAAAAAACACAACAGGACGATCGTGATCAACTTTTAAATCAATTTTAGTTTAAAAAGTCTACAAAAGTTTTAAAAAAATGCGAAAAGTTTTAAAAATCTGTTTTATGGTAAAAGATTCAAACCATGGACCAATCCAGTCTCAATTCTAGTAAATTAAAATGAAATTTTATTAACTTTCACTAAGAAATATCTAAAATATATTGAATTTATCTATTTATCCATTTTTAAAAGTGTATCAAATTTTTGAAAAAATATCTGAAAAATACGAGGTTGTTTGAGAAACCATGTCCACGAAAAAAGTTTTGGAATCGTATATTGCGTAATCATATTAGTAGCATATCAAAGTTAAATACAATTTGGGTTTTAATATTAAAAAATATGAATTTCAAAATTGTCAAACACTTTGAAATGTTTTATAGGAAAATAGTCTTTAAAAATGGAAAATTTTCAATTTTATGATTTTTTCAAAATATAATAAAATGTATTCAGTAAATACGTTTTAATATGAAGAACATTAGAAGTGAAAATTTTGTGCATTGAAAAATTGAAAAATAAATTAAAAAGTAATAAAAAGAACTAGGCAAAAATATTATATTTAGTCATTAAATCTATTGATTAAATTTTAAGGAAAAGGAAATCTATAAATCAATTACATTTCAGTTTGCCTATTTAAACTGAAGAAAAAATACCTTTTCAAAATAATCCACTGCAAATGGTTCGGTTCAATTTTGTATAAACTTTTGGCAATATGCCTTAGAAATTGTGGCCTATGTGGCCTATACGATTTAAATAGTTTTTGTAATATGCCCAAATCTATTCAAAAGACATTGATTAATTTACTTAATTACGCTTTTATTTTAAAGCTTTCTGGATGTTACAATATAATTTATTGTATTCAAATATATTTTATTGTATTCTTAATCACAAGTGGCACATATTCACAAATATATTTGTACCTTAACATTTTTATAGAGATAATTAAAATTAAAAGAATTAGTATTCTAAGAAATCAATCACACTCATTTAGGCACCTGTTATTATGCAGGAATATATAAAAAAGTAAACCTTATTCCAAAATTTGTATATGTGCATGCAAACTCCGACAATTCACAGGCATCTAAAAGACTTAGATCATCTTACAGGTAAGAGATATTAACAAGGCGCTTCATGTTAATATCAGTATTCCCTATGGATTCCTGTGTATTTGAGTGTGGCATGGAAATAGAGCATCTCTTTCATTAGACAATAATAATTATAATGAAAAGTTTACGAATATTAATAATGCTAATTTCTCTTCCAAATGCAATGAATAAATTAAATATAAATAAATATTAAATATAAAAGTATTCAATCGCAAATAGGCATATATGCATCATATAAAATTATCTTAATATTTTACAATGCCATTCAAATATACATTACACCAAATATCTATAAAATGTATCCATAGATGTATTTTACATTAAACATTATGCCGATTTACATATACAAAAACGTAAATCGACGCACAGACGAAAAAAAGATATATATATATATATTTATATATATATTATATATATTATATATATATATATATATATGTATAAACAACAACAGGCATTTGGTCATATTATGCCAATATAACGTAATGTGGCGCCAACCAAATAGGCGCCAACGACCGATACACAACATTATATATTGTACTTATATTATAGGTAGGTAAGTTGGTTGGTAGAGATACACACAATTTTATTGTATTTCATCGCGTTATTCAATAACGTATGTATATATATATATATATATATATATATATATATTAATGTGTGTACACACGTTTTATAAAGCAATACAACTTTTTGTGTTGTGCTGTTGTTGTTATTATTATTGCTATTGTTATTATTGTGCAGTCTAATCACCCCGCCTCCCTCGCATAAAAGTTATTGACCAATCAACCATACATCATTGTTCACCACGATTATTTTGTATGGTGTATTCTCCTTTACTCTCTCTTTCTCTCTCTCTCTTCGACTCTCTCTCTACCACTCTCTGTATGTTTATAATAAAAATTGAATTTAATTCGCACAAACTTTAAATAACGAAATGCGGGAGAGTAACAAAAATCTTACTAATGAGATTATCACGCAATATATAAAGAGTACAATACTCTGCTCTAAAGCTCACATTATATTTTATTATTTTTATATAATATGCAACCATGTATTTTTATAGGCAATCATTTATAGAAGTGCATCATTTATAAAAGATTGTTCGTTCTTCTATGTATTGGTAGATGCTACAACTTATAATAGAAATAAGAAAAGAATGTACCTTTGCGAGGTTGGAGGTATACTCATTATCTATATCAAATTATTTGTGAAAGTAAAACCAAGCTGAAAATCCCTATATATCTGATTAGTAGGCATTCTGAATATTAATATTAAGCTTAATTAAAACTGGATGAGTGTGGCGAATAATATCAGCATCGTCATCACACTTAAATTGTACAGATTTCTAAAAAAAAAACCTATCTCAAGAATCTTTTTCTTTCTTTAAGAAATAAAGTGGTCTTAATTTATTAAAAAATAATTATATTATTATGCGTAGACATATTGAACTTTTTAAAACCATCAAACAATGCAGAAGTCTCGAAAATATGTAAAGAAAAATTTAATTAATCAATTCTTTATCTTAAAAATTGTAAAAGAATCGTTTAATTTTAAATTAAAAAAAATGAATAGAAAGAAGTAAGAAAATTATATTTGGTTAGGGCCAAATTTTGGATATCCACCAGCCTATTTAAGTTTTTAGTTTGTAGGTCTTATTAGTTGTACAAAATTTCTATAATTTTCTATATTTTACAGTTTGCAATTTGCAATTTGCAATTAGTGAGCAAAAAATCAGCAAACTTTGCTTTAAGAACCTGGAAGAATTTCCGATGTTCAGAATTTCAGCCAAATTTGAGCTCAATATCTCTTCTTTTTCATGATTGGCAGAATATTAACAACGGAAAGACAGACAGACAGACTGACGGACATGTCTATGTAAGCGCTGTAGTATTTCAAGAATATATCAAGATAGGGTCCCTGATGCTTTCCTTTGACCTTATAAACATATTGACGAAATAAATATACCCCAAAATTCTAACCTAAAACAAGTAAATGTAATTGGATTCCTAACTAATTCTGAATAGATTTATTTAAATTTTTTTTTAAATATTACTAATACATAATTCAAATGTTGTATCTGAAAGAGTACTTTTTAAACATTTTTTATAAAGGATTTTTCATTTTTAATTTTGAATAAGATCAATTCATATTAATATTCATAATTCATATTTTATAATTGCTATTTATTTATAAAAGCTTAGAGATAAAACGGCAGAAATGAATACATAAATAATACCATTAGATATACTGTCTTTTTTTTGTACAACAACTATAACAAAATAAATAAATAAATAAATTATATGCAAAAACTATTTTGTTGAATATTGAATTTATAAAAACAGGTATTCCCATCATTTAAATAATTTTAAATGGTGGCTAAATTTTTTCATAAACAATTTGCGTACATTTTATATGTGGCGCCAGGAAATAATCTACGCGTTGCCGAACGGATCGCTTCGATGAATGCTTTGCGTACAAAATATATTTTAGTTTTTTTTTTGTTTTTTTTTTTACAATATTAATTGTGGTGCCAAATAGCCATCATTTTTTTTCATTTGCTTGCACAATTATTTAAAATAGCTAGCCTTTGATTTCAAGATAAGTGCAATAATAAGAAAAATGAGGTTCATTAAATTAGAAACACCAAAAAAAAAAAAAAACAAGTAAAAAATTTTAAAGTCGCTCAGGTTCGATTCTTAAATATTATTTAAATACTACTTTGCTTAATGTGCTTAAAAAATGTGATTAATTAAATATTTTACAAGTCGAAATGAAGTAACAAAAAAAAAGCAAAAAAAAATATTTAATATTTCATTAATTTGAAAATTTTTTTTTGTTGAAGAAATTATCGAAAAAAAATTAAATGATTTGGATAAAATTTGATATATCAATATGCAAAAAAAAAAAATTGCCAATTTCCATAAAAATATATTTTGATTTTAATTATTTTCAATATGAAAATTTATTGAAAAATATTCGTATAATAAAAATATTTAATAATTTACCTGTTTGCATTATTCGAAACCAGTGTAATGGATTGCAGCATACATAAATAGGATCGTTGTCGCTGGGACATACCGGTAATCGTTTCAATTCGGATAAATTTTTTAAATCTCCCCAAAAGAATAAACAACAAGCAATCATATGTGGCTCTACGCCCATAATTAATGCCCTTCTTATTAGTATGCAATTCGTTTGTAGGACGGGTGTGGAGGGATTTTGTGATGATGATTGAGTTGTTGTTGTTGTTGTTGTTGTCTTTTGGTAACAATGATGATGATGATGATGCTGATGTAGCTGATGATGATGATGATGTTGATGATGAATAAGTTGTAAAGGATCTTGTCGCATTTTTACAGCTTTTAATAGTAAAGTTATCTGACTGGCCTTTAAATGTTTCATTAATGCGGTAAAATATTGCTCTGGTTGTTGAATTATTTGGCCAGTTGATGAGTGCCTTTGTGGTTCCAATATTGTTGTTGTTATTGAAGAAGAAGAAGAAGAAGAAGAAGAGCAGGTACTTGCGTTGTTGTCCCCGCAAATAGAACCACCAAAACCGCCACCGCAACAATTGCGTAAGATTTTTGCCGCAGTGGCGGCAAATGATGCGGTCATAGTTGTGTTGGATGTTGGCGGTGGTGTTAAAGGTACAGTTGAAGTTTGAACGCCTTTCCTCTGTGGACGAGAGCCTTTTTGGTATAATCCAGATGCGGGTAAATATGTACTGCTGCAACTGGTGTGGCTGCTGTTGCTGCTGCTGTTGGTCATGTCGTTCAATTTTACGTATCTGTTGTCGAATATTACGTCGCCAGTATTTACGATACTGTAACCATCTTTTCTGATGGCAAGTGGCATTCGTACCACATTCATTTCGCATTTGTTGGCTAATGTTGAGTTCGATATCGAAAAAGTGTCCTCTACTGCAATGATTTGTTCTACTCCTTCTTGAGAATAATCCCCCACATAACGATCCATCAATATTTGTGAATATTTGTTGCTCATATCTGTTGTTGAATTGTAAGGAGGTGGCGGTGTACTGACAGATCTTCCCATTGAACTGGAACTCTCCGTTGAAAGATTGTTGCTTACATGTACATTGGGATATGGGCGAGTTGTTGTTAATATAATTCGATCTCGTAAAAATTGTTGAGGGTGGCGTTGATGTGGATGGCGATGCTGCAGTGGTGACTGTCTGATCGTCACATTGGCAGGCATTTGTAGGTTTTTTGACGCATAACGCCATAGTTCTTTCTTGTCGCTTTGAAATTTCATGGAGAGACATTAAATGTATCGGTAACATCGAATCTATATTATTTACATTATTTGCTTCTAAAATAATTTTTACTTTAATTTTTGTTGCTTTTTGTTTTCTTTTTGTTTTCTTTTTGTTTTGCTTTCAAATTAAAATAGCAAATTTATAGCAAATCGTTTTCTCTAATTAATTTTCTTTTTTGCTTTTCCTTTTTTAAATTTCGAATTTTACAGCCTTTGTTAATTTGTTGATAAGTTTTTTCTTTATCTCTTTTTTTTTTTTTTTTTTAGTTTATCTTCTTGCAAAATTATTTATGTACATTTATATTTATTGAATATTACACTAATATTATTTCGCATTTAAATGTGGATTACGTTAAGGACCGACGTCTTTAATTAAAATATTCTTATATGATACAATTTTATCACTATTTATTGATTTATGATTTGTATAATGATATGTTTTGCGAGCAGTTGATAATAAAATAGCTGGAATAAAATAGAACATATCGTAAAATAGTGTAAATAAAACCAAATGAGAAAATTATGATTAACTGGAGTCATCTTTACCTTTCTTTCAAATATACTTAACTTTACTTAACACAAAAAGAAAAAAAAAACAAAACAAAAACAAAAATTCAATGTAACAATTTTTAACATATTTGATGTATTCGATGTTTGAAAAGTGTTAACAAACTGTAATCGTATCTACATTTATTCAGGATTCGTATAGTTTGTCCTTTAGGTGTTACACCCATCTGTAAAACAGGTGACTGTAAAACACATGGAATATAATTGAATATCTAGGCCCTTATTTTTACATCTACCACAAGCATCTTCTCATCACGTAACTAATTACATGAGGAAAGCGAAAACCTTAGTTATGTAAAAATTATGGTATTTTTGTAAAATAAATAAGTAAGAACATTATATTTAGATGCGATCAAATTTTGGATACCCACCATCAATTAACCATGCTGTTACGATTTAGGGCCTATTTCAGCTGTTTACTAGAAGATAGAAAACTGGAATTATAACTATTAAAAAAATGGGAATTTGGTATTGTGAAATTACGCGTAGGCATGGCCGGTTTTCATAATATTTGGACAGATGTTTTAAACTTCGCTTAAGAAACACAGGTCTTTGCAATTTTTGTTGCACTATCCTTCCACCGATTTTGCCCATTTTCAATATCAACCTGCCTGCAAGAACTTTCGATGTTTGCGCTAAATTTGAGCTCGATATCTCTGTTTTGTCACTGGAAGAATATTAAAAACACACAGTTAGAAGGACAGACAGACAAACATATCTAAATCCATATAGAATTTGATGCTAATCAAGAACATGTGCAATTTGTCGGGTTCCCTATGCTTTATTTTAAGTTTTACAAATATAATGACAAAATGAATACACGCCCAAAATCTCTGGGTGGTACATATAAAAATTATAATAAATTATTTTAATTTATGCACGTATATAAAAATGAGTTCAGGTTTCCCTATATCAATCACTTATGTACAAACATTTTAAATATATAACAGCAAAAAAGCTATCAAACATAAGTCTAGAAATAGTTTCAAGTGTAGCTAAACTAGTTGATTATGATATTAATTATAATATGAACGAGTAAAAGCAACGACAGCAGCAGCAGTAGCAGCAGCAGCAGCAGCATAATAACAATGAGTAAAAGAAAAAGAAATATAAATAGAAATAGAAACAATGATGGTAGCGTTAACTTTTCTCTAACAGGCGCCGCTGGGCGCCACTGATATAATAAAAGTAATAATAAACGACTGCTTTTCGCGTTCGTGGCGCCGTTAAATGAAATACATATACACAAATTTATGTGCATATATTCGTAAGTAGACATTTAAATATATATTTCTTGAATAATTGTAGACGTTTAACAAACATACGACGGCGCACAACAAAATTTACGAAAATCAAGTAAATATGTGATAATCGATGAAAAAATATTGCCACACTACTACAAAGTTAACTTAGTTAACTTTTTGAGTAGGAGAAAAGATAAACAAACACATCGTGACAAATGTGGTGGATTTAATTTTTATTTCGTATGAATATCGATATATTTTTGCATTATAACGAAATGCTATTATTCTAATGGAAGAACATTTAAATCAATGCGTTACACAGACAGAACACATGAATATTTTTCTAGCATTGAGAGAGCACTGAAATGGCTAAATTTTTAAATGCAACATACTGCACATACATTTACAAAAAAAAATTATATGTAATTAAAATATAATATTGTTTAGTTAATATTTAAGTGTAGAATTTAGAAGACTCTACATGAAAGTAGGACGATAGGTAAAACTAATCTTAAACACAAATCATATACAAAATATACCGCTATACCGGATAATTCTTTTGATTACATCCTCACTCACTTTTTAAATTTCCTTGGCCTTGTGAGGAAAATACTTCAAAAAACTGATCGAAAAAATGTAAAAAATGAGAGTATTTCTAAATAAAATTGAATTGGTAGAATTTTGAAGTACTAATGTAATAGGCCCACAGTCTTGTCACACCATTTTATTTAATCCGAAAAATAAAACTTGTTATTTATCATTTACATTAAATGAATTTGTACGCAATAATGAGCTTACAAGAATTATTGCAATTAGATTTGCCATCTTGCGCGCAATCATAAAAGAATTCATAAAAAAATAGTGCTACAGAGATATTAATCGGATTATTTTTCGTATTTTCTTAATATTTGAAAATATGAAATTATATTTTTCATAATTATGCAGGTGAAGGTGAATTCAAATTCAAATTCAAATTCAAATTCAAATTAGGTGGTGCATTTGCTTTCCTTATAAACAACATTTATTTTTTCAATAATACAAATGTGATGCATTTGTGGTTTTTCATATATTTATGTATAGAAATATCCAAATTGTGAAGCGAAATATAAGTTAAATGTATTCAAAAAATACGGATTTTTATTATACTCCTCTTCCGTACTTGGAATTTTTTTGTGATACGATTTTAATTTTGTCTATTTGACTCTCTATCTCTGAATTCTATTCATATTATGCGAACTTTTCTTTTTCAGATGCTATGACGATATTTAGTAAGTACGCATATTTTGATTTGATACAATTCTGAGTGACACATGGAATGCAAAAAAAGTTGCATCATTTTAAAAATCTTTTAAAATGTTGCCCTTTTATTCGTATTCATCTAAATGCCACGTCATATCTGAAAGTCGACTTAATTGTGCTTAATTAAGTGTTTTAATTAGACAAATCTAACATTTTAAAGAAATTTTATTCTGTACTTTTTTGTTAACATAATAAAAGTACGTACCGAATTTAGCCCAAATTGAAACACTTTTGAACACCATAAAATTCCTATTTCTTATTTAATTTTAATATTACTTTGTCAGTATTTTATATCGTTATGTCCTACACATAAAAGTAAATGTAACAGCGCATAGAAGGATCTTTCAAATGAACATGTTTTTTTATACAAAGGTCGCCAAACGGTCGAAAACGCCAAATCCATTCAATGAAAACAACATAATAAATTTTACTATAAATATTTCTAAAAAATCTAGTCAATAAAATTGTAAACTAAAATTAGTGGAGTATACCAAAGTTTAGAAGAATGTTCTCTGAAGAATATTACAATAACGTGACTCCAAAGTACGTCTATTTCTAAAGTCTAAGTAAAGCTGAAATAAAATGCATCAACTTTAGCTGTTGCTATTTTATCATTATTATTCTTATTTCCTAATATCGTGTGTATATTTATCTGATTACAATTCGATATTTGCCTACATCAAATTAAATAACTGAAACGGAGTGGAAGGAAATATGTGAGATGGCATAAAATATGTGCCATAATTTCTTATATGCATTTTATTATTGCCCATATAAATGAATTGTATGAAATGAAATATTTTACTAATGTTAAACTTGTTTAGGAGCTAATCAAACTTTTAGAAACGCAATCAAACTTAAGAGTACACTTTTTGTCTTACATAAAGTCAATTCTTTGGAAAAGTTAATTTTTTTGTTATTCTTTATTCTGAATAGAAATAAATAGACATGCAGAAATATTAGAAAAATATGTAAACAAAGTGAACAACAGGTCAATAAAATGAGATAAAGAAACGTAAATCATTTAGAAGTATGAAAAATTTATTCAATAGATTAAAAAGCCTTTCAATCAATTTTATATTATTAAAGAAATTATAAATAATAGCTAAACACATGAAGTAACATGGGGATGCATATAAATTCATAATAAGAATTTTATATTTGACTTGAGGCTAAACCCAATAATAATAACTAAAGACTGCATACTGTAACATGGTGGTGCCGGTTCGGCATCAGTTTTTGATTAATAGATGAAAAATATAAATATAAAAAGCTTAAAATTTCTTGTTGTATAATTTTGCGTAGGGCGGCTAATTTGCATCAGAAAGCATTACTGAGTCCATGAATGATAGTTATGGATCGATCTGTGCTTACAGATCGACCTCTATCAATTTATCATGAATTGGTAGAGGTAAATCTGTTCTAAACTCTTACAGATATGACATAAATGGGTTACATTGTACATGAGTATGAATTTATGCTGCGCTGTACATAAAAATTATCAATTAGCATGCAACATTTTCAAATATGGCAACACGTTTAGTTGTCTTCAATGGAATGTTCTATTTTTATACTCTCCTTCTTGGCCACAAACAACTTATGAATATAAATATAAGAAATATTGGTAAATATATATAAACATAGAATTGGGCATAAACATTAATGGCTCGAAAGAACATTTGGAATTTACAATTTTCTATTCTTTTTTTTTTTTATAACGACCACCCAAATATTGTAAGTGTACTCATAATGTCATAATGTTTGTAAAATGTAGAAAGAAACCTGGAAGATCCTGCAAAATTTATATACTCTTGATCAAGAGGCATTTTCTAATTTTCTAATTTAATTTAGATAGGTTTGTTTGTCTGTCCATCTGTTCTTTGTCTTATGAATATTCTCTCGTTGCAAAAAATTAGTTATCGGGCTTACATTTGGCAAGACTATTGAAAGTCGTTGCGCCCATGTTGGAATTGAAAATGGGCAAAATCGGTACAACGTAAACTGAAAACATCAGTTGCAGATGATGCACATAAAAATGGGAAACCGAAATTACCTACGCGAATAACTAAAACGGTCTGCATTATAAAATGGCAGACGTTGGATGGGCGCGTATTCAAGATTTAGCCGCAGCTAAATAACACCTTCTGACTTGTCTAAATTTGACTGGCTAATACATGTTTGTATTAATTCCAGCAAATGCCATTTTAAAATGCATTCAACAAGCAATCACCTATTTCGATTTTTGTATATAACATTTTTTTTAATAAGACCTCATATTTCATATTTTTTTAATAAGACCCATATTAGAGGTATAATCGTATGACAGCCTTTGTAACAACAAAAGTGAAAGTATGTAAAGTATGAAAAAACACTGCCTGCGATTATTAGGTCTGTACATAAAAGTAATCAATCATAGTTTTAATATGCACTATAGGTATACTCCCGTGGGCATAAAAATTGCAAAGCACATGGACAAAATTTCATTTCATAGATTGATGAAGTGTAAAATCACGACTCCAAAAAAAAAAATAAAATAAAATAAAAGTCATTTAAAATGAAGCCCGAATGAATGAATGCACATAAATCTTGTGAAAAAGAACTTTACAATTCGGAATATTTTTCAATAAAAGTTGATGCACATCTTTGATCTTCTGCAACGTAATTAACTTCTCATCGCTTAAAACTTACAATTTAACACAATCTTAATTTATAAGGCATTTTCTTTCTGACTTTGTAGTTCTTAAATGAATTATAAACAAAACCGTGTAGGAACCATCCGGACCGTCTGTAACCGTTACTTTGGAGCCGTTTTACATGCACATTCACACAAGCAGTTTATAATATTTCTAAAGAATTTTATAATATTATTGGAAAATTGATTGTGCCAAGAAATGTAAACGCAACAAGTTCTACATATTGTAATTTATGCTTTTTCTAAGAAGCTGCTTAGAATAATGTATAAAATAATAAGTGGTTGCCTAATGAACGGAAAAGTAAATTTTAAAAGCACATGCTTTCCAAATGTTTGAAAATGTACATGTAACAAAAAAGAATGCTTTTAAACTTGCTTGTACAATGGGCCAATATTTAATATTAAAATTTTTCAAATGAACTAAATTAAATTCAAAAAAAAACTTATTCCTAAAATTTAATTACGTCAAGAAATTAAATTACAAGTATTAAGTACATTTTGCTAATCGACGTAAAAAAAGAAAAATAATAACAGAATCAATGATAATTTTATGAACACCATTACAATTTCTAATTTGCAAAGAACATGAAACAAAATTAGTCCTATTAGTATTTGCACCTTACATAAAGACAAACTGATTTACATATTGCCAACAAACTTATAATTTATAGCCGGTGTAATTTGCTATTACCAAGCAATTCAGTGAAATTTATGAAAACTGTTTTAGTTAAAATCTAAAACATAATTTATATTATTTATTATATACAGAAATGTCTGCTCTCTCTCTCTGTTAAATTTATTCATGCATATAACCGCTTTGAAAGGTTTATTTTATGCTCACAAATTTTTTTATGTATACTTTTTATTTTAGTCAAACATAAAATCGAACAATCACTTTTCACATTTACTTTTTATTAATTTGTATTTATTTTATTTGTTTTTATACGTAAATCATATTGCTTTATAAGTATTCTATGTAAATTTCCTTCCCCTTGACTTCCTTTAGAATTCAACACGTTAAATGCACTCGCTGCTACATTTAAATTTTCTTCTTTTTTTTTTGCTTTCATTGACTTTTGTCACTTTATTTATATGTATTTTCTTTTTTGTGTTTTTCAACACCACATACAAGCCATTTACATGACACTTAGTTACACAGAGAGAGAGAGAAAGAGAGAGAGAGGCATGTTATACCGTTATACATGTAGGAGCATTCATCCAGCATAATAAACTCTATACGCAATTTTTTCATCTCTTTATATACAAATATCAATGTACGCATTTAAAAGCATTTAATTTATTTCTACTCATAGAATTATATAGTTCTTATTTACTTAAATACCTTTCTTTATTATATTGTGCATTTTTTATGGTTTTTGGTTTTTTACTTTTTTGTTTGCTTCACTTATTTTAGAGTACTATTATCTGCCATTACAATCCAATTATATACAGATAAGTGACACATATTTCTTTGTACCTTTTAAAAATTTTTTCTTGCAATTTGTATAATTTTTTATTTTAACAATTATATATATGTGTGTGCATACATATGTAATAATAAAAATATTTAATATACATATTATTTATTTCCTCATATATGAGCTTATTTTTCTCACTCACTTTTAATTAATTTTAGATGCTTCACTTTTTTTTTTTTACAAATTTTAAATGATATGTATTTTTTAGATACGTGCAATATGAGACTTATTTAATGTACAGATATGTATATATAGTTGTCATTGCACAGCACTTTTTGCTAACTAGCGCTATAATACACCTGATTTATTAAAACCACTTCACAAAGACTACGTATAAACAGCTACTAAATTTTAATAGAATAACAGAAAATTTTGTGAAGATTTTCCCGTTGTTTCTCTCATTCAATGGCATTAAATTAAGAAAAAGCTCGCAGAGAGTGCAATCAGAGTAGAGATTTTCTAACATTTACTTAAAACTCTCAAAGTCTCAAGTTCTTAATAAGAATTATTTTTATGTTTATTGGTTCTCTCTCTGCCATAATTACATTGCTCTCTTTTCCTATTTCGCTCTAGGAAAATTAAACATTTCTAAATTCACCATACCAGTTAAACAAGAAAAACTGTTGCCACAGTCTTGTAATATACAATTTTTAATAAATCGTGTGTTAATAAAAAATAAGAACATGAAACTTAATCGTCTGAATGAGAATTGTTAGTTAATGTTTGTATATAAAATATGTACAATTTCGGACATTCGGTTAGGCACAATATTGATTAATGTTTATACTGATTAATTTGTTTCATTGAAAGACTGACGAGAAAAGCTTTATTTTAATGTTACTCGTAGAGAGTCTTGTTAAAACTGCGAAGTTGCAAATCATTGATTCTTTTAAATATATCAGTCCATCATTTAAGTATTTTTTTAAAAGTATTTTTTAAGTATCATCGAGCGACTAATTGATATAAGTCCACCTGTCCATTTGTCGTATTGTCCATTGCCTGTCCATGTAAATACTTAGCAAAGCGTATACCAAAATTTTAGGTATACAGCTACATAAAGGCGTCTTAGAACAAAGTCGGGTAATTTCAGCAATGCTTTAATGTGTAACAATAAATAAATTAACTCAACATCGAATATAAAAATTTTCCTTTTTAAATATGAATCATCTATGAATTTATATATAGTTTCTTATAGTTCGAATTTTATATACCATAAAGAATGATGATCTTCTTATGATACAAAACAATAACAAAATATATTACACGTCTACAAATCAGCAGCGAATCAAAATAAGTAAGAAAATTATATTTGCTTCAAGCCAAATCTTGAATACCCACCGGACGTCATGATAGTACCACTCAGAGACTCATTCAGTTTTTAAAAAAGTAAATATAAAAAAAGTGATATTTTCATGATTTGGACAAATATTGGAAATCAATGGCCTTACCACTTGTACAAAATTTGAGCTTTCTATCTTTTACAATTTCCAAGTAATGCGCAAAAGACCACCAAAAAAAAACGATATGTTCTTTGTTTACGTTACAATATGGGCGTGTCCTTTGACCGATTTTGTCCATTTTTAATATCAATCTGTCTATAAGAACTTCCAAAGATCCTGCCAAATTTAAGCTCGCTATTTCTCTTTCTGCGACCGAAAAAGTGTTAACAACACACAGACTGTTGGACAGACAGACACAAATCTAAATCGATTGAAAATTTTAGGCTGATGAAAAATATATAAACATTGTTTGGTCCTCGATGCTTCCTTTAGAGTGCTACAAACATAATGACAAAATGAACATACCGCTAATTTATGGGTGATGGGTATAAAAAAGGAAGCAGATTAAAAATAAGAAGAACAAGAATTCAAGTTTACTTTCAACTATTCTGTTGAATAATATTTATATTTATGTAGCTTATTCGGCTTTCCTTTGTGCCCTACAAAATACTTTGTACGGGATGTAATAAATTTAAGTAAACTCTTGAAAGAGTTTTTGGTAGATTCAATTTTTTATTTTACTCGACGACTCAAATGGACTTTTAAATCTTTTATGAACCTGCCATTTGGTCTGACGACTCCAAACTACTACTACTTCATCCAAGAATGTATCAAATGAATCGAGATAGAGTAAGCAATAGTGAGTGACCTTTGCCGAATTGATTTTAACTTGCCTTGATTTTTTGCTTTCTTAGAAATTCATCCTCAAAAACAAATAGCTATATTTATTAGTAAACCTTAAACTGCAAAAAATTCAAACTCAAATTTATATATAAATGTTATGAATACATTTTATATGGATCTCAAGGATGAATTTGTAAAGAAAAGCAAAGGAAGCTTGCGCAAGAGTGCTCAATCTTTGGGTATCACATGAATCAACACAAAAATGTATGATTAAACCAATTATCATCCATGAAGTGCCCATGAGATGTAATGACATTAAATAATTTTGTAATCGAATTCTTAGTAACGATAAAAAATGGATTTGAAAATATCCAAAGCAAGCGATCGTGGTTAAAGTTCAATGACTCTTTACAAACGATCTGAAAATCAGAAGTGATGGCGAACAAGTTTGTGTTGAATATTTGAAAGGATAATCGGAAGCAACGTTTAATTGGATAATCGACTGCTTCCAATTTATTACTTTTTGAAGAATCCATCTAGAAAAATATTAACTAACTTATACTTATTTATATTTATATTTATATTTATATTTATATTTATATTTATATTTATATTTATATTTATATTTATATTTATATTTATATTTATATTTATATTTATATTTATATTTATATGCGGTGAATTTGAAGCAAAATATTAATTTAAATCAAAGAGAAAATGAATCGAAATATTAAGCGCCTTTAGGATACCGAACGACACGTTTACACAAGCGTATATTTTTTCAAAATATTCTTTATATATTATAAGTTTGTTTAAAGTCCGCCTTCTAAAAAAAAAATAAATACCATGCAAAATTAAACTTCAAAAAAATTCCATGTGTCTAGTTAAATTTAAATTCTTTATGCCAATTTTTCAAATCAAGAAACTTGAAAACCTGAAATGTATTTCCGTTGATGTAATAAAATTTTTGATTATCTTTTATCACTTTTTTAGATTACCTAGATCCAAAATTTGTTTAAAGTTTTTATTTTACAAGCATTCAGAATCACACAAAGAACTTTTATTCTTGTTCTAATACAAACCGCAAACGATATTTAAAAAGTAGGATATTTAAAAATCAGGATATTTAGAAAGTTATGTAATGTAAAAATAAGATATAAAAATGTCTCTAAAAATGTCCAAATCTAAGTCAATATGAATGTTCTTGAAAAAAGTTTAATTCTGTATTATTATGCAAAACTAAAATATGAAAGCGAAGTATCGCTAAATAATATCGCTTTAATCCTTAATGAAACGTGTTGGGTGGTCGCACCTTTTTTTTTACAATAAACGTAAATATTTACTTTAGTTGTCAGGCATAAAAATCGCATCATACGCCATCATCATTGCATTAATGGTTTCTGCATTATTGTATCAATTAATAAGATTACATGAAGAAGGAAAGAGAAAGCTATATATAATAACGGGTTTCAGTTAACTCAGAGAAAAAAAAGAACTACTTTCAATTGAACAAACTTTTTAAATGCTACGCACAAATTCACAAAAATTCCTATATAAAGTGCGCAGTAAGTGAAACGATTTAGTCTAAATTTTACACACGCATTTTAAGGACCAAAGGTTTATTTGTGTTAATTTATGAAAAAAAAGCATGAAGCGATTTTTGTTTTAAACAAAATTAAATATCAAATTCTTTGTACTGCAAAATTTAGTACATACACCTTCAATTTCCATATATAAGCCATTAAATTTTTTTTATACATATTTACTCAGCACATTTTGCTTTTAGTTTTGCCTCATAAAACAAAAGCTTTAAAAACGGTTAACAATGCATTGGATAAAAAATTACCTTAGAAATATGAGCATTTTTGCTAAAGCAATCCATATATAAACATATAATATATATACACACATACACACAAGCACACATATATATATATCTTTACAATAATGTTTGGTAAAAAGAGCAAGAAGAAGCGCAACAAGCAATTTTATAACATAATAATTCGAATTCTTCAGAATGAGTTTATTTCAAGTGGCGCTTTTACGTCATTATTATCATCATTATACGATCAAAAACAAACAACGAAAATAATTCTGCGAAAACGAGCAAGTTTTTATAATCGTACAACGGCCGCACAAACAAAAAAAAAAGCTATACTCAACATACAAATGTACGCTATGTATAAAATATTGATTGATTTTATACTGATTGCTGGAGGAATCGCCTACTGAATTTTAGTGATTTATGAAATATATACATATATATGATTTTTATATGATTTTAGCTTTACAAAGATAGAAAGAATGTTCAATTAGAAGTTATATGATAATTTTTTATACGGCGCAATATTATTTCTTAAAAGACATTTATATTATTTTATTTAATTTTTATAATTTTGGAAACGATAATTTTAAATATAATTACATTAAAAATTTATACAAAACTTTTAAAGAGATAAGACCATCTCCTTTTTTTCTTTTTTTTTTTTTTTGGTATCATTTTTAACATTTTTAATATACAAAGAAAGTGATTTAAGGTATTTAAAAGTCGGCCATTATCTACTGTAGCAATTTTAATAATTTTCCGCCATAGACAACTCTTAAAACACTTAAGTCTTTCATTTTGTAGCAGTTTTAGTTTAATAGTTTAATTGCTTTTGATCTCTTGACTCAGGTTTATTAACCAAGTTTTTTCTATAAATTTTACCAAAAAATAATTTTTATAAATTTTACTCAAACTATCAAAGATCTTGTATAATATAAGTATAATATTCATATTATTCATATTTAAGTGGTCAATCTCAAAACGCTAAATTAGTCCAGCATAACGCTACAATTATTATGGATGGAATCGCAAAAATGGAATGGAATTGGAAATGAAATTTAATAGAAAAGTTGCTGCATGATGTAAAGTAGGACCTAGCGTAAAAACTTTTTAGAATACTTCTGATCTGGGCATTACACGTTTAATGCTAACAAAACATACCTGCATAATTTGTTGTTGATATATTTCAAGTTATTGTTTGGAATTCTTCAGTCGTAAAGTTAAAACGAATTATTTCCTTTAATTGGTTGAGTGATTCCCACCCTTCAGAATATATTCTCTACATATAAGATTGTTACTTTCATACACACTAACTGAACGTTTGAAAGTACAATTATTTTATCAATACATTTGTAACATTAAAATGGAAATGTTAGAAAATCTATACACTGGGGAATACTAGGAATTTTTGTTGATCAGCATTTACTTTTGAATCAATATTATGCGCTGCCTATAAGTTCACACATTTATCAGTCTACCTGGGTGTTTAATTAGCCATTTTAATGTAAACAATTTTTGCGGCGCAATAAATACCATATGGATATTTTAAATTTTTACTACTGCAGCCTAAATGGAAGACCTTTATTTTTTTATAAACGATAACGCATGATTATTTTCTTATTATTCGTAAAATATAAAAGCCATAATATAGAAATTTTTTAGGACTTTTAAACTTGACCATTGAGGAATAAATTACAATATATGAAATTTTATTTGCTGCTTTCCTTAAAGATTTTTACTTAACACTTCTAAGATAAAAGCAGCCTTGTACATTTAAAGTATAAGGCTAAACTGACTGTTTCAAATGGGCAAAAAATATGATACAGCCATTGTTCATCTCTAACATAATAAGCGCATATTTGGAACCCGTTTAAAATTTTTTTAAATAAAAGTTCTATAATTGTTTATAAATTCTTTACCATCTAAATAGAAAGCGTTTATGAATAAGGGCTTGTTACAACGATAAAATTATTTTCAATTAAATGCATGGTACTAGTTAACTGACGTTGCTGTGCATTATCTAATTATAAGGCTGTTGGCGCCGTCGTTTTGAAATTACATACGCTTGGCTGGAACTGAGGATACAATATAAATGAACAAGGTCATTTATAGATATACGTGTTAACCAACATGTTGGATCAACGTGTTATATGGAAATTATTAAAAGAAAAACTTTAAAGCGTTTTTTATGAGCATAAAAATTCCTTCATCAAATTATAGATGAAATATTTACTTTTTTAAAACGAACTTTATAAATTTTTAATCAGAGTTTCGATTAAAGTCGTTATTCTACAAAGGAAATATATTCTTGATCAGCATTAAATTTTGAATCGACTGAGACATGTCATTTCATTGGTCCGTGAATAATAAATATTCTCATGTAGTGAAGATATCTCCCAGTTGCAAGACAAGAGAAATTTGACAAAAATTTGATTGAAACTTCTTGTAATTTACTTGATATTGAAAATGGATCAAATCAGTCAAAAGGCAAGACCATAGTGAAACGTAAACTGACAACACCTCTGCTTGTTTCAGCAAAAATTTGTAGTTTTTCTCTCAGTCTAATGTCAGCATAAATATCAGGGCTCTGCCTACTGGAAATTACACTTCAACTTCAACTTTGTATATACGGACAGATGGATAAATAAATCTAAATCATCTGACAAATACTATTTAAGTCGATTTGTCTACTTAATGTCTATGCACAGAGAAAATTTTTAATTGAAATTTACTGTGTAGGACTAATTGCTCTTAAAAGCTTAAAAGCGCCACTCCTTACAAAACATTCTACTTTAAGAAAGTCCATTTATGTGAAAAATTGTAAATATTTTTTGATAACAATCGGTGCATATGAATTATTTCTTATACATTTCTTTGTGAGCTAAATTTAATTTAAATTGATCCACTTTTTTAATTCTTTTTGAATGATTAAATTTTTCTATAATTTTGAACTTGCTTGACTTGTAATGTGTTTTAGTGGCATTTTAATCGCATGAAATGAAATTGTTTAGGTTTAGAATCAATTGCTCCTTTTTTTACTTATTTTGAATAATTTAATTATTATTACTTACATTTAAAAAGTACAAATAGCAAACGTCCAGTAACTTCCTTCGAGATTGTGCCCTTCTGGAGGGTACTTGTTTTTATTAAAACTTAAAATAACTTTTTTTAGCCGCTTCACTTATTTCATCTAATATTATTAATTTTATTAGAAGCAGTTTTATTAAAAGCCCTAAAAGCGTATTAACTTGCTATTATTTAATTTATTTACTTTTATTAAAATTGCTCTTCTTTTGCTTAAATTTTTAAATATATATAAAAAAATGCACGTGCTGCTCAATTATTTTAGGTAGTTGCTTATTTTTGAATAATGTTCATTTTAGTTCATTTATCAATTTTCGTTATTTCATTTTACACTTTCAAAAAAAGTTTTAGAGTGAAGTTTCAACGAACTTTTCTTAACTGTGTTTACATGTAAACTAAACACGAATGTATGTTTTGAGGCTTCTTTTATACAATACAACTGATATATTATGAAATGTGATTGTTTGTTGTTACTGGTTTAATATTTTGTTACGGATGCGCGGGAAACTTGCCGTCATATGTTTCATGTTTCATTCAAGAAAAAGGATACGTTCCTTTCCTACTTACCCCTCCAAATATTTATAACAATTTCTCTTACTTCTTCTGATTTCAACGTTAAGGGTATTTTAGCGTCATTTTGCCGGTCGCCATTTATCCTGACTACTGAGTCTCAATAACGGCTGACTCGCTGGCGCACATTTCCTAGTATATTTTCTTGTTATTGTTTCTCTTTTTTTATTTTTTATTTTTGATTCTTTTACTTTTTCAATCGTTCAGCTTTTATTTATATACAGAGTGTAGATAAAATGTGTAAGGAGTTTGTTGAATTCGTATAATTCGTTGACGCTTTTATTCGTTTGTTTTATGTGTTCGATGAGGAGCTGGCAAAATTGAATAATGAAAATAATACGATAACCACAAAGAAACATATGCAACGATTTCATGCAATAAACATACGTACACGTACACGTACACGTAGTTGCTAACGTTTATGCTCTTGTTTATATTTGTATCTCTTATGACTAAATGATGCGCTTTATTTTTAAAGTGGACATCTTACTAAAAATCATGTTCTATCATGCAATCAAAATCTTCAAACTTTATTTCACTTGTAGATTTTTTATTTAACAACATTTTAAAAACATTTTGTAGCCGGCTCAAGTCGACTCTTACATACTCTACACTACTTTCTTTAATATAAGTATTATCTGTAACTGTAAAACTTCAGTCAGAGATGGAATTGAAATGTTTAGTGAATATATGTTCATGAAAATATGGTCACATTTTCTATACCTATTACTCAGAGTTTGAAAGTATTGCCATTTTGTCACATTGCTTGTAACACGTATAAGATAGTACATATACTTTAGAACAACACTCAATTCCAAATCGATTTAGGCATGTCTGCCTATCTGTCTACTATCTGTCCATTAAGTAAGTACACAAGACAATGAATTGCAGATTTAGATTATAATTTTTTGTATGATTTGAATAATTTGTTGTAGGGGAAAATAGCTCAAAATTTGGAAGGATCTGGTCTAATTGTAAGTATGCCATGCTATGCATCGATATACAAAAAAAATTATTCAAAATTTTACTTTGGCGAAACAGGGAACTATATAAAGAATGGTCGTAAAAATAAGCTTATCCAACTCATATTTAATCGCCTGGACAAATTTAAATCGATATGGAACTAATCCTCACTACGATTTTTGAAAAACTGCTGTTTGAATAAAATAAAAGTGTTATTTTTAATTAACATTTAAATATTTTATTTGCATAAGGGGTTCAACTATAAACTAAAACTGATTATTAAAATCAAAATAATTAAATAATCGTTAATCGTTTAGGTATGTATTCTTATTCACATAGATTAGGATTAGTTTGGGAATTTACTTTTTTTTTTTGTATTACATTAAATTTGTATACAATAATTTATGATGTGTATATAAAACTGGTCAAAGATGTAATTGGGATGTTTTCTTATGTAATGAATGTATTGTTCATGAAAATATGGTGACATTTTTTATAGCCACTACCCAGAGTTTGAAAGTATATTCATTTTGTCATATTACAAATAACATTTACAAAGAATCGAATATCCTATAATTCCGTATATTCCGTGTGTTCTTGATCAATATCCAATTCTAAATCTATTTAGACATATCAGGCTGTCTAACCATGTGTCCTTCTGCTTGTATATTGCTATTATTCTTTCAGTCATTAAAACTGATGTAAGGCGATTCAATTTAGCGAAACTTTTGGAAGGTCTTGCATGCAAGTTAGTATTGAAATTGGGCTAAACCGATTAAGGGAAAAGCCCTTTGTAAAAGATAAAGAGCTAAAATTTGCAATGGTTAATGGCGATCGAAAAAATGGACGATATTTGCTATACAGTTTATATGGTGGTCACTTAACCGCTTTAGACTAATTTTCATGCCAAAGTTTTCCAAATTGTAAATTTTTTTCATAAAATTTTAAAGCTGGTTTGAAAATACCATCCGATCTTAATTCCTGAGCACTTTTACAAGGCCAGACCACAGACGAACATGATCAAAGCGAAACATACCATAATTTTAATTCTAAATCGATTCGTACTAGGCACGGTGGCTTTCCTCCAAATCCTTTTGGGTGTTCTTTTGTACCATGGCACAAAAATATGAATATAATTTCAAAATATTTTATATTGCTCCATTAATTATTCGAAATAACTGAAGAGAGTAATTATTTCTCACATATGTAGTATTTATATTGTTACAATTGAATAAAAATTGGTGAGTATTAAAGTGTTTTGCTTATCGAAATTTATATTTCTTATTTATTTCTTTTATTATTATTATTATTATTATTATTATTATTTATTATTATTATTATTATTATTATAACATTTACATTTCAAAAGCTTTGTCTTACATAGATAACATAACATTATATTACCGTTATATGTAGATGGTGACGATGATGACGACTTCAAAAGTAAGTGTATTGAATGTCTAACTGTTATAGAATTATTATGAGACATTGAGGCAGCCAAGAACTATTGTGTAACAGTAAAATAGAGATAAACTGTCATTACTACTACTGATACAACCACTACTTCACTTCGTCATACACTTGCTACATGTAAAAATGTAAAATTCGACACCACAGGGACTAGACAAGCGATTGTCGCCAATCGAAGCAACTTCTTACTCTTCTGCTTTGACATATTAGTTTGTTGGCTGGTGTGTACGTTGTGTACGGTGTGTACGGATAATGTCCAAGTTGTTGCAATACTTATATCATCGATCTCCTTTCATTGTTGTAATATATTAGTGTTAATATAACATTTGTAATTGTACTTGTGCATATAAATTTGTTCATTAAGTGTTCATTCTGGTTGTAAAAATTTGATATCGAAATCTGAAATCTGAAACATGAAACCTGAAATCTGTACCCATTAAGACTCTTAATAAAGTATCTTCAAATTTTTTTTTTTTAATCTGGTAGCCCGTTCATATGTCAAGATCTTGTTAGGAAGGTGAATTTTAGAAGGTGAGAATGAGTTTAATTTAAGGTAACGATGATGGTTGCAGTGCCCACATCAAAGTAGAATGTTTTTTAAACATTTTAAATGCTTGTTAAATTGGGATTTCTTTCTTTTTAATGCTTAAGATAACTTGCTAAGCCAGTGCTAAAATCCAAACTTTAATGTTAAACTAAAGAAAAAAGAAAAAAGAAAAAAGTTTCATAGATGAAATACGGGCTTTAGTGTGCTTTAAACAGGTACCATGAACACAAGATAAATATCATGCCGAGGGCAACATTATCCTCAAGTGTAGCATGCATACTGCACTGTCACATCAGCACATTTACCCAATATTTGTATACCCCCCTATCTGCTTCTCTGGCAGATAGGGGGGTCTGGCCATCTGTCTGTCTATCCATATATATTTACTTATCTGTATGTTCATGAGCCTATTGCCTGTCAATGTAAATTTGTTATGGCTTTACCAGCCGTTGTTTTAGACATATATTTTTTAAATTTGATGGATGAGCTCTTTTTCACTCTTTTTCACTCTTTTTCACTCAAAGCCGAAAGGGGCTTTTTATGAATATTATTAAACCAACTTTTATATTCATTGCAAAAAAAGCCACATTTATTAAGTTATTACTTTTTTTTTTATTGAAAATAATGTCTTTTAATCGCTCAATTGAAATATTCAAGCACATGGTTGTGAATGGTGCAGCCATTAATGTTGAAATGCCTTAAACATGTTTACCCAAAAAATACTTTATATGAAAAACATCATAATAGCAAAAACTAAATATTAAATGCAAATTGATTTCAAAGATGGACAGCGCCTTCGTAGACACGTCTACATGTTAATTAGTAAGCAATTAAGAAAATTACATTTGGCGGAATGCCAATACTGGATATCCATCATCCACAATGATAAGAGTGAACAGCACTTTTTACTTTTGACGTTTTCAGCGTCATATCTTCAATAATTTACTTGGATTGAGCAGATCTATTTATACATATCGCGGCATAACATTACCAATCCAAAAAAAGGTAGAAATTAGTTGAGCCACTAATTTTCAGCAGCAATAAAACTGTTTTGTATTATACCGTACATCTTTAGGGGGCTGTAACTTTATGCAATTGTTTGTAACATCCAATAAGGCTTGGGGTACATTCACCTATTATAATGCTGGCTGGTTGGCTCAGAACTATTTTCTAACTCTATCTAATTCTAGCTAAATTTGTTTTCAGTTTTTCAGCTACAGGTCGCAATTTTTCAGATATGTTGATAAATACTGAGAATTGGGCAATTTTTGCCATATGTCTCATATAAAACTCTATTTTTGAATATAAGTGTAAATTCAGAGTATTTGAATACTTGATGTAAAATCTGCATAGAATTTAATTTTATTTAACGTTATTAATAACTCTGTCAAAGCAGATCCAGATAAATCCATTTTTTGGACTTTCAAATTTTTACCATCTTGACTTGAATTAATTGAACTAATTGTTTAATCTTCAAACCATTCTAAAAATTTGATTAACAATTTTAAATGTAGTGTTCTTCTAAGAATTATTTTGAAAAAAAAAATTCTTAATTTTTTTTTGATAAATTGCGTGACGTGGTTTGGTGTATTTAGCAGTTGATATAGCACAGTTGTTTATTTTATTAACAAGCAGCTCTAAAGTTTGAGATTTGAATTGGCACAAAATGCCGACAGTCAGTCAATGAATAAAAACAAAAATATAAATCGGCCGGCTAACTGGCAACAACTATTATTGTTTGTTGTCTCCACAAAAATAAGAACATTAGCAATAATATAACGAAAATCAAAAAGTATTAAAAAAAAGATTGCGCGCTGCTTTTATTTTTATTTTTTACTTTTTTTTTTTTTTTTTTTGCTGTGACTTAAACGATGCACAGAAACCATAATCACACCAAGGAAGAGACAAGGCGCCAAATATACAACATATAAAGTAACAAGTGGCGATTTTGCAAATTATAATTATTGATGTTACTTTTTACCAAACAATCTTCCAAGTCTAAAATAAGTATAATATAAAATATATGTACACAGAAATACTTAAAATAGTTATAAAATTATTTAATAATGAGAAGGAGAAATAAAGTCACTCTACAATATGGCGTATTCATAACAAATAATAAAATTATAAATCATCAAGCCTTTTGCTTTACTTGCTTGATTCATTCTGACCTGCCTGCCAGACTGTCAGACTGTCAAACTGTCTGAATGGCTCAGTGTCTGAGTGTCTAAGATATATAAAAGCAGTTGACAATAAATGACAAACATTAGAGGACTCGTGGAGACACACGTTCTTGATAAGTGTATTTATATAAGTCATACTAATACTCTCACATTTCATTCCTTCTATACACCGAACGATTATAAATTTATTCAATCATATTCCACATTCTAAAATGTTTGCAACATGCAAAAGAAAAACAACAAAAAAATATGTAGAAGTAGAAGAAATGTTATTTGCCGAATTTTTTTTTTTTTACTTTTAGTTAACCCAATTAAGAAGTCAGGCAAACGATTTAATAATTAAGACTGTGAAAAAGTTATAATTTTTTTTTGATTTAAAAAAATCAGACTATGGGAGAATGTATAAAAAATAGATCAATGTGGCTGGTCTTTAAATTAAAATTCGATTTTGTATCAAAGTTGTATGTAATTCATAATTTTATAAAAAGTTTACATTAGAGAGACAGACAGATGGACACATAAATTTAAATCGATTTAAAAAGGGATGTGTTTGCCTCTTTGCTCTATTTGAGTTTTAGAAACATCTAGTGTAAATCATAAATATAGAGGTGGTGGGTGTTTAGGATTTGATCTAAGCCGAATGTGAATTTTTTTTCTGTTTATAATACACACGTGACTGTGAAAATGTGACATAACCTAGAATATATTATATATAAACAAGTAAGAAAATTATATAAGACTGTAGCCGAATCTTGGAGACCCATTACCCAGACACTAATTGGCATTTTATGATGGGGCAGATAACTTAAAATAATGGTTTTAATAATATCAAATTTTCATCTATTTCAGTTTTCATGTTGTGAGCGAGTTTCAAGTTATTTTTGCTTAAAAAAAGAGAAATTTTCTCCATTTACGTTGCACGGTGGGCGTGTCTTTTGATTTTGATTTGGCCTTTTTTTAAATCGAACCAATTTGCATGAATTTACAATATTTGTGCCAAATTAGAGCTCGATATCTATTTTTTTTTGAGATCGGGAGAATCTTTACCACGGACAGACAGACAGGTATGTCTAAATTACTTCAGAATTTGATGCTGATCACGATAATACATTCTTTTTGGGGTTTCCATTCTTTATGAGTGCTTTCTTCTAAGCGTTACAAACATAATAACAAAACGAGAATACTTCCAAAATCTGGGTTGTGGGTATAAATATATTAGGTACAAATGCAACAATATTCATGTCGCCCTAGGGTGACATGGCTATGATAGTTATTCTGATGGTGATGATGAGCTTATTCTGCTGGGGTGACATCTTATCCTCTCACAACTGCTACGAATTTCTACTTAAACATATTATAGATGATGCCGGATTTTCGTTATTGTATACAATACAAAACAACACCATACACAAATTTCTATAAGTTTATGTAAGGTACATAGATGTAGGTTTAGTGAACTCATATGGTTCGTGTTGCTTCTGTTGTAATCACAATAGCAATAACAATAATAACTAGTAATAATAATAATAATAATAATAAGAGCTTTGGACAATGCCGTACAGTTTTCTTTTGCCATTTACCATTTTCTTTTGCTCTTTTTTCTCTTTTTTGTGTGTGTGTGTGTGTGTGTTTGAAGCATCAGTTGGCAGGTTTTAAAGAGCAAAATAAAACAAAAAAATTATAATAATAATAATAAAAAAATTAACGGTATATAAATGTTGGTCGCCAAATTGTTAGCGGCATTTATTATATAAATAGCAGAATTATGTCGCGTCAATATTTGAATTCAGCAGTCGCCCCAAATTATTTGACGCTATTTTGATTTAAAGTATAACATTTACCCTATCTTTGTATAGAAAAAATAGCTCGTTAGAGAGATGAGAAAAATAGGAAGAGTATTGAGCGATTTCAAGAAAATTATGATGTTATTGTTTGGCGACTTGTGGTAGACGTACAAAACATCTACACATACATATTTAGATTTTTATACAAAATAAGAATAAGTAGAATATTTATATTTAGTTGAACTTTACCATCTACCATCGAGATATTATATAAAAGTGTATGATTTTTTTCAATAGTACTCAGATCTTAGAATCAAATTTACAAAATTTCAAATTATACATAAAATTTTACTATGCATTTGACACAATTTACAAGTAAGAAGTAAAAAATGTAAAATTATGATCTTCGATATTTTAAGCATCTGTCATCAATACTTTTGAACAGACCTACAGTAATTAAATTAATTATAAAAAAATTTCCTACTAACGGTTAATGTAAAATGAATGAATGAATAATGAAAAGGTAAGGCTCAACGGAGTATAGATTATCTTGTCTTATAAAGCCCTATTTAAATATCTTAGTAAAAACAAAGGTGTCAATGTTTTTGTAACACAATTCATCCATCCATATATAATTAGATTATTATAGAATCTAATGTTGCTTTATGTGGAGTATTTGATGCTTCCTGCATCACACACATCTCTTTCACGTTATGCAAATACAAATATATGATGTCTAAAGATATTTTAATGAAAAAGCTTAAAAACAGAGATTAGTTAAATAGTTACTTCCATATGAAGCAAATTAGAATTATTATCGCTGCGGCCTGCTGATCATTAGCGATTCCTACATTCTGCTTGCTCATGCTTACTGGTAAATACTTGCATGTAGTCTGAGCCTAATGCGTCTTTATGCCAACAACTTGAAAAATAGAACTGTTTCTATTAAAACTAGGACTTTTTTTCTATTTTTCTGCAATTAGAGACGCATTTTATAAAATTGATGAACAAGTTCAGAATTTATTTATGTAAATACATTTTAAAAATACTAATAAAAATAATAATTATTCTAAAATAGAAATGTTATCATTAAAATAAATAAAAATGAATAATCAAGATTTTTTTTTTTTTTTTGTTTAAAATGATACCCACAATATAGACGGTAAAGAGAAATAAGTGACTAAAGTTGAATAAAAGTGAAATCTTCAAAAAAGTCGTAAAAATTTATGGTAATATTATGGGAAATTATGCCATTACAAATAATACAATTATCACCAAGATCTGTCCAACATTCATAACAATAAACGGCACCACATTGCGGTGTATAACAATACACAAAATTAATATCTTGAATAAAGTTAGTTAAGAAAAAGCAAATATAGCCATTACAAGAAAATATGTATTATTAGATAATTGCCACATGCATTTTTATTACCTTCATACTCATCACAAACAAGGCATTTGTGTTGAGCAAATCTAAAGTATCCCAACCACCGGAAACAGGTTGGACATTCCAAACGTAATTTCTATAAAATGAGCAAAACATAAAGCCGGAATACATATAAAATTAATTATATAAATTTTTTTGAAATTCTCAGTCGGAAGGAATTTTTACCAGAAATATATTCGCTGTGCGTCGTACTTTTCGATCAACAAAATTTAATTTGGCTTGTTGTATCATTTCTTTAATTAATGTATGTCTTTTTTTCATAATGGAGTTATATAAAAATATTATGCGACGTTTTTCCTGCTTACGATAAAAGTATGAACAAATTATACGTCTTAAACATAAGAATCTTGAACCTTGAGAAATAAGAAACAATACCGCAGCATACAATACAAATAATTTCACATAAAAACTGTTAAAATTAAAATAATTTAATTAATTAATTAGTAATTAATATGGGAAATTTTTTACATTACATTATTTTTGTAAATTTTACCTTGTTGGTAAAAAACTAGGTCTGGGTAGACATTGTTTATTCGATAATTTTGTATGGACAACTTCATGCATATTAAAATTATGCAAAGTTGAACGCAATAAGCGTGCTATGAGACCCGTACCTTCAACCTTCATTACAAAATACCAAACAAAAATAAAGATATCGATGAATACATATATTTATCTTTCCTATATAGTATTAAATCTTATCGAATTCTTATACCCATCAGCCAAAGCCTAAATTAATTTCGTTAAAATTATTGTAACAGCCAAAAGAAAGTATCAGTGACTCTATAAAATGGATATACACTTGATTAACACGAAATTTTATGTATATTTAGCTATATTTGTCTTGCAGGAAATTTTTTATGGTAATGAATGCACAAGATTTGAATCTAAATTCTAAAATCTAAATAGAGAACGCATGAACCATTTAAAATACGATAAATGTAAAGAACTGAGTGAGCCTCCATCTATAAGTCACTTTTCTATTCCATTTAGGCTTTGGTACACATTTACTTTTTTGGACAAATTTTTGAACAAATTAGTAGAAAATCAGTGTATGATAAATAAAAATAAGCAGATTTAGTAAATTAAAGATTTTACGCTTTAGGGCTTACAAAAACTTTAATTGTATGTTCACCATCTTGAACAAATTGTACTTCTGCATGATCACGAACCAATTGCAAAAGTGCAGAAATCGTATAATCCAAACATAAAAAGAACAAGCCAGTAAACATTTCCATAAAAAAAAGAAAGAAGAAAAATGTTAGATCGCGCCTTTCTTCTACGGTGAGAAGCCGGTTAGATTCATCCAAAACAATATTTCGCCTTTCATACTAAAATTTATATAATTAAAAAATAAAAAATAAAACAAAAATTCAATACAAACGATCAGTTTTTTATGCCATTTTATGCTAATGAGTTTGTTATCATTACCTTTTTCAAAGGTAAAATAGGATTTTTGAAATCTTTTTGTCTTCTCTTATCTATACGCTTGAAATAATCCGTTATATACACATTGTCATATTGTAAGTCTTTTTTATATCTTTTGTGATATCTATAACTTGCTAAATGATAGTAAAACAAGTAAGAAAATTATATTTGACTTGGGCCAAATCTTAAATACGCACCATCCAGGCACTATTTAAAACTCTATAGAAGTGAACAAATTGATAATTTGGATAAGATGGATAATTCGGGTAAGTGTAGCTGATTTGTACATCATTTTTACAAAGATTGTAGAATAACGCATTTAATATTAACCTAAGTAACTGTTTCTAGCTGTTTCTGTATTCTCAGTTTACGCTACACTGTAACGGAGTCCTTTAAGTCATCCCGTCTATTTTTAATATGAATTAGCGTACATGAAATTACAATGCTTTTGCCAAAAATGTGTGCGAGCAGGAGAATATTTAAGACGGACAAATATTTTCAAAGCGATTAAGTATTTGATAGTAATCAAGAATATATATGCTTTGTAAAATCTCTGACGCATCCTTTTAATTGTTACCATTATAATGATAAATAAAGTATGTGCCCAACTTTTGGATGCTGCGTATAAAAAAGCCATAATTTCAGCTAATAATGCGTGTGAATGGTTTTTTAATTACAGTATACAATCCATAAAGCGAACGAAGAGAAAATTCTCCTCATAATCACAAGAAATGCATCAAATACTTCTTTTTTCTTATAAAATTGCCTCTTCACTTCACGAGCTGTTTCATAAGCGGTACTGCAAAAAAAATTATACACATATGGTTAATACATAACTATATTTGAAAATTATACACAAGTTTTTGATGATTTAAGAATGAATTCTTCTTGAGAGTGAACAAAATTGTACAAATTTTATGATCTCTATGCATTTAGTGCCTTATTACTATAAGTTTGTGCAAATGCTTGTAACATCCACAAAGATTTGACCATTATTT
Source organism: Melophagus ovinus (assembly GCA_023089585.1). Classification (NCBI taxonomy): domain Eukaryota; kingdom Metazoa; phylum Arthropoda; class Insecta; order Diptera; family Hippoboscidae; genus Melophagus; species Melophagus ovinus. The sequence continues at coordinate 764,590 of JAKKIB010000177.1, forward strand.
ACCATTATTTATTACACCGATGGAACCATTTTGTATAATTTTGAATCTCAATTTAATTCAGTTTATCTGTTCATTTCCTTGCCTGAAGTCAGTCTACGTAAATTTGTTATCCAGCTGTAAGAAATGTTACACGAAACTGTGTTTTGTCCTAAAGACAAACTCCATTAGAATCGAACTACTCTAAAGTTAACTATTTTATCGATAAGAAAAGAACACGTTATATGGGAAAAAATTGTAATTTTGAATATATTTTAACTGAAATTCGACATTTTGACACAGCAAGTTTATGTCTAAATGTTACAAACAGTATTATAAATTTTTTTCCTAGATAATTTTTATTCCTTTTTGACCTATAGTTGACATTTTAATCACATTATCTAAAAGAGTCGGACTTGCCCAACTATTAAGCACTTAATTGTTTTGAATAATATACATATGTACTTACTGTAAATCGGGTATTGTTTCGAAACTTGCAACTTTATAAGTGACTATTACCCTTGAATTTTCTGAATAGAGATTATCTTCAACATTAGTAAGACGGGCATATATTTTACCAACATAATCTGCAATTGCATCTGATGGATCACATAAATTATCGGGATTGCCCAAAAAGTTTATATTGCATATAAAATCAATTTTTAATGGCCAACAAAGTAAACTATTCAATATTGGTGGTAAAGTATCATAACATTTATCAAACGTTTCTTGAAAAGTATTTTTACATCTTTGTTTACCATCTTCTAACTGTTTAATACAACGTTTCTTCATTTTATTTTTATATTTCTTCAGCACATAATTCGGATCTATATTAGGCTGTAAATACCTTGATTTTCTCTTTCGCCTTCTATTGGACTTATAATTCCTTGAAAACCAATTTGAAATTCCTTCGCTTGGAGTAGTAGCAATAGTTGTAGCAACAGTTGTAGTAACAGTTGTAGTAACAATTGTAGAAGCCGTTGTAGAAGCATTTTCTTTATTAAAATTAACATCATCTTCCAATTCTGTTTCTATACTAGATGTTGCACTCGAATTGTCAATTGGTACATCAATTACATTATCAATAGAATCCATAGTAATTATGGTATTATTTTTATTGCTTTGTACTGATTCCGACTCTTCTGTTAATTTTATAAATTCTTTATTAACTAATTCATCTCCCATTATTTCCTCATGTACAACACTAGTAATATTCTTTAAGGATTGAAAAGTATTTTTAACTTCGTCAATATCATCCTTCATATGAGCTAATGTTCTCTGAAATGGTTTAGTTAATAAATCATAACGTGTACGTGTCAAATTATACGTTAATACAATCGAGCAAGAGAAAACTCTCACAACTTCACCAACATTTGTGGACAAATTTTGAATTGGACCTATTTTGATACAAATAAAATATTACACATATATTTATTATACATATAAATATGAACAAGCATAAATTACCAGAAATAATTAAGGTAAAGCATAAAGCTCTTAAATAAGTACGTCCATATTTATTCAATATAGCAATAAATGTTAAAAATATAATACATTTAATGGTATCAGTAAAAACAAAACCCAAACCTACATAAAAAATTATATTTAAATTAAAATTCAAAAGAACAGTTGATGACATTGTATTAAAGTATTTTTTTCTGTGACTACTCACCCAGCAAAATAATTGACCAGCGTATTATAAAGTTTTCATTTTCTTTGGAGAAAACGAATGATAACAAGAATACTTTACAAATTAACCAAATAGAAAATACACCAGTAAAAGCACTCAAAATATATCTAGTCTTCCACCATGATTTTTTATTTTTAGCATACCAAATGCAATATAGCGGTCGTATGTGATTCTTCAAATATAAGCGAAATTGATCGTGTGAAAACATTTTATAAAAGTAAAAGAAGCTCAATATTTTTTATAATATTCAAATAGAAAAAATTTTAAGAGTTGTATTTTTTATTTGTGTCATCCAAAGATTAAAGGTGTAGTTATTTTATTTAAACGTTTGTAACAATATTCTTGATCAATACGAACTTCAATCCATCCAAATTTAAACAAATCAAGCCATTAGTTATAAATCAGTGAAAATATTTAAAAGTACTTACACACTTTAAATATACAACGAATTTAATTAATTTTGAATTGACAAGACGCAAAAATTATCATCCAAGGTATAACTTAAAATGAAAGCACCTTCATATTTTGAATCAAACATATGGAATGATTGAGTATTACACACATAACAGATTAAGGTATCAATGCTTTCACAACTTTGCAATGCACTTTGAAGATGAAATACATTTCCCATGGCCAGTTAACATTGTATTTTTTTTCACTTTTTCATCGCTAGAAAACGTTACTTATATGGACTTTGCGCGTATGTACAAGGCAACCAAAAGATACGGCCTTATCTACACCTCATATTAAACTGATCGGCCCATGGCCGCTTTTTGTTTCGATTTAAGCTTGTCTATTCGTCTGCTTGTTGTCTACCTAAGTTCATTTGTTATATAAGGGCGCCATTAAATCTAAAAATAAACTCTATTTAAAAAAGTTACCATCGAAATTCTTCTTTATTCTATTTGATAATCTTCATCAAAATCATATTTATTATTATTTGCGCTTAAATTAAAATTATTCAAATTATCAGATAATTGCGTAATTTTCTTTTCATCGCGAGCATTTTGTTTTTTGCGCTTCTTCAATGCATTTTTAATTGCCTTATTAAAAGTTTGATTTCCTATAATAAAAAAAATTCAATGTTACTTATATACCCATTATTTATTAAAAGCATGTAGTTCATACCTTCTAAATTCATAGTCGGATCCATTTTTGCCTTCTCACTGTCGTCCTTTCCCTTACGTTTTAAAGTTTTCCGTTTATTATCACCACCATTGTTAATAATAATATTGTGCTCAGTTAAATTATCGCTCATCTCAACTTCTTTTGGATGTTCGCATTCAACTGGCCCCGTTGATGTTATGTGTAACATTTCAGTTGCGTCTACATTGCAATGATTTAAAACTTCAGCTTCCATTGCTTCAAAATTATCCACATCAAATTCCCGAACATCTCCATGTACAATGGCAGCACTTATGTGAACGCCATCTTCTAAATGGGATATTTCGGGCGGTTGAGTACAGTATTTAATTTTGCCACTATTCCAATCATTCAAAATACTGCGCGCCGCTGCTGTAACATCCGGTATACCCTTTTTCAGAAATTTACCCATACGAGCAGCCTTCTTAGCAAAAAATTCTTCAAAAGTCTCATATTCGGTTATATCGTACAATTTACAAAAGTATTCTTTATTGGCTCGTTTCAAAATGCTCTCAGCTACTGTAAACGGATCTTTAACATCTGCTACACGTTGCGCATTTTTCAATACAGCAGAGACATTGTTATCTTTAGAAGCACTTCTAAATATTATACCTGGACAATCAATCAGTTTGATTTTAGAATCCAATTCCACTTCTTGCATGATTCTTGTAACACCAGGTACACAACCCACAGAACAACTTTTTCCTCTAGTTAATGAGTTGATGATTGAACTTTTACCCACATTTGGTATACCCACAACACCAACACGTATTGAAGTTTTAATACCTTTATTGCGGCAATAATTACCCAACATAGACATAAGTAATTCAGCTCCTACGCACATTGATCCTTGCATTGCCTTTTCAGTTTTCATTTGCTTAAATTTACGACGTCCCAACTTGTTATTTTGATCCTGAGTTGATGCTTTAAATGCCGTTGCAGGACAATATCGTCTAAAATATTTTAACCAATTATTTAAATTCTCTTTAGGCACCAAATCAGCTTTATTCAGTATTAGAACAAGTCGCTTATTTCCAGGCGCTGATGTAACAGCCTGTTCTACTTCAGTACAACGGGTACCTAGTGGATCACGAGCATCGACTACTTCAAGTATAACATCAGCATTCTCAATAACTTTTTTGAATTCTTTAAAATAATATTTTAATGATTGCTCTTTCTCTCCAATGTTTTTATATTGTTTCATTTCTTTATTAATACTACGCTCGTCATTTTCGTGTATTGCTGAATGAATTGAATTACGCATTTGTGCATCATTGGTTAAGGCTTCCAAGCTAGTACACTTTGGTGCCTTTGCCGCTTTTATTTCCTCACGCTTCTTTTGGCGCTCTTCTTCTTGTAGTTTTTTAGCTAAAGCCACTTCCTTCAGAATATCTTCCTTAAATGGACATATATTTGGAATTTGTATTAATTTTTGTTTCTTACTACCCATTTTCTGAGGATTTTTTTTCGCCTCGCGACGTGCTTTGCGATTATGTTCACGTATCTTTTTTTGGATCTTGTATTTGCGGCGACATGTCATTCGTTTCGATTGTTTAGTTTTTAAACGTTTTAAAGCCATTTTGCAATTATGTATAGAATTAAATACTTAACTAAAATAATAATAATAATAATAAGACAGAGTAACACGTGACTTTCGTATTAGTCATTGAAGTTAACTACCTTAATTGATAAGACAACTAAATATTAAATATTTTCAAGCAAAAAAAAAATGCTTTTCAAGTTATTATGACTCTCTAGTGTGTATATTAAATTGTAAAAAATAGATAATCTAATACATTACATTTTACAATGTGTAGAAGTATATTACTATATCATTTAATATTTGCATAATATTATACCATCACTAATTGATGCTCCCTTTAAACAATTGAGCCAGTTGGAATACCATCAATAATATCAATATATTTTTAGAATTTTTAGTTTAATGTTTATTATCATTTGTATGACCAATTCCAGTACATGATAAAAGTACGAGATTGTTTGGTTGTTCTTCGATATGAAATTTCACGCCCGTCATTTGCTCAGCAACGTATATTGCAGTCTTTGTATGATCAGTTAAAGACACTGTTTTAATTTGAGAAAATCCTTTAGCTAAAGCCATATATATGATTATTTGATCTTGAACATATTGATCCACGCAAGTTTCACTTGTAATCAATTCAACAAGTTCTTTGCCAGCCTTCGAACCCATTTCATTAGCTTTCACGTCTCTATCGCCACATATTGATGTACCAATTACACAATTCTCCGAAGTTATAGCAGATAAAATAACACCTGACCCATTGTCTCTTGCCACTTCAGGTTCTTCTTTGTAAGCTTCAATATTACATTGTTTATAATTTATTTTTTTTAATTCACATTCTACGGAACGTTTCATATCATTTGCTAAGCGAATTGGAAGACGCCCAGCAACAAAGCACCAACCTATAATTTCAGTTAAACAACCAAAATTTACTAATTTAACCGAATTTATACATTCAACTGGAGGTATAATTACTCTACATTGACCTCCACCGCGTGGATAATATCCACGTTTAATTAAATCAAAATCGAACGAAACACCAAAATGTTCCAAATTCGGACGTAATACTTCAGTTATAAAATCAACTTGAGGTGCCATACCAACATTTGTGCCGCCAATTAAATCTAATTGTGACCCATCTTTTCCATATATTAGAACCGGAAGGGCACATTGCAAAATCAATGATATACTGGCAGCCGTTTGTGTATTTACGAAGTATTTACCAGCTTTAATTATACCAGGACGTATTTCCACTTCAGTAGATCTTATATGATTACCGGCTACTTGCGCTCCAGTTATTTCGGCTAATAAGTCAAGGCTAAATAAATGTTGTGTAGATAGACCGGGATTTGGGCGATTTGCTCTTATATTAATTATACGTACAGGCCGCTTTAATATACAACTAAAACTGATGGCATTTCGAAATATTTGACCACCACCCTCACGAAATTTACCATCTATTATGGTAAAATTATTTTCACAGTTCATTTTTTTCTGCCAAATTTTTTTTCTCTCTATTTAATATAACACGTCCATACAATCTATGCAAAATGTGACAGCACAGACTAACTAAATTTAAGATAAGCATAATTAATGTCAAATTATTTAATTTTATGCAATGTTGCTGGGAAAAGTGCAAGTGTCGCGTACTTCATGTATCTAATGTTTATAAACATTTAAGTTGACAATAAGCATGTGTATGTATTTGCTTATACAATTTTACTACGTATATAATATTTTATGAAAGAATTTTACTAATAATTACCACATAGTTCAATACAAATTAAATATAACAAATTCTTAATGGATGAAATCTATTTTTCAGGATTCCCAAAATTTGTGTGATAATGGAATTTGCTTTTTTAAATACTTTGCTTTATTTTGTTTTTTGAATACAACGGTTTTAACATACATTGCTAATCAATGATGATAATAAATGAAGTAACCGAATACACAATTTTGTTTCTCCAATGTATCCAAGGATTTCAGAGTAACTGCTTATGGTACTCCCCACATAACATAATGCATAACTTTAAATGAACAAATGAACCTAGAAAGATGGAGAAGGCTCATATATATATCCCAAATTGTTAGCATAACTCCTAAACCCAAACTACCTAGACATATTACATGCCCCACTTGAATCTAGACTTTTTACATTATAAATATACACTTTTTAGCAAAATTAAAGATTTTAAAAATGTTCTAATGTCCAAAAACAAGAAAATCTTCTCAGAATTACATAGATTTTTATAAAATAATCAAGTATTAGTAAATAATTCGACTATTACGAATATTTTCATATAATAATCAATCATCCTTTTGCACTATTTTCTACGCCTTGCCGATTACTTTGCATTTGCTATCATAATTTAAAGTTTGTGCAAGCGGGTCAAAAATCTACCTAGGAAGCCGCAAATATATACGTCTGAAAAAACTTGTGGTAAAGGCTATTGGCGTTTATTTTAGTATAGTGGAACCTTCCAATGTAGAACTTTGCGTTATAAAACAAAAAGGGAAAGAAAAATACCTCGTCCAAGAGTACACAAAATAAAATAACACGTAAAATTTATACACAAAATGGATAAAATCGCTGCAGCAATTGTTACATTAACAAAATTGCGGGGTTCTGTACGTCATTTGTTTGAGAGCCTGTCTGATGGATCTTGGAGTGATAACGAAGAGAACAAATCCCTATTTTTAATGGAATTTCAAGAAAATTACAATAATACCAATCAATTAGTTAAGTATGTATTTTGAGCATAAGCAACTTATCCAAAAAAGGTTATTTCAAATGTGCCTTCGTGTTTTGTTTATTTTTTTTTTATTTTTATGTATATAGAGATTTGGAAATGATAGTGACTAATTTACCACCATTACCCGCACCTTATTATCTAGGTAATACCAGTTATGTTGCTCAAGAGATTACTCAAGAAAGACAAAGTTTATATGCACAACTAGTGAACAGTTATAAATGGTTTGATAAGGTTCATGAACACAGTTTATTAACATTTAATAATTTAAATGTGAACAGTTTACGTCGTTCATATATATATAGTTCACAAAAGAGAGGCCGTGTACAATATTCTACATGCAATACACCAGATCCAGAGTAATTAAAAAATGAATTAAAAAAATCAAAATCATAAAAGTATGGTAATTATTGTTAAAGGGATTTAAACCGTTTCTTTCACTAGCCATACAGATAATTTATTTAGTGAAATTAGTCATCCACATACTACCTACAAAGTTGTTCGTCCACAAGGTTCAAATGCTGTAGTTTTGGTAATGCAATAAAATACGTCTTCGTACATATGGATTGTATTTTGTTGTTGTTTTTTTTTTTGCTTTGGGTTTTTGGTGTACTTTTAGATAACGATAAGTCATGTATTAAAGGCAGCATTGGTTTGTAAAGGAGTTTTAATTGAATGGGTAACAGTACGTGGATGCGATGAACCCATAGATTTTGATGATCTCTTTGGTGATTCGCGTTATAATGTATTCCGGAAAGTACAAGAAGCCACACAAGCTGCCATGTTACACTTCTTTTCACCTACTCTACCAGATTTGGCTATTAAAAGTTACATGACCTGGTTTAACAGTTACAGTAAATTATTTGTGGAACCATGTAAAAGATGTGGCAAATTTTTAGCTTATGGTGTACCTCCAACATGGAGAGATTTAAGAACTTTAGAACCATATCATGAAGAATGTAAAAACTAAGAAACACAATCAACTAAATAAAAAACAAAATAAAACAAAACAAAAAGATGAAGATGCAAGTAAAAAAAATTAATTTTTGGCAAGTGTCTTCTAGATTTCCTTGCAATTGATAAAATATTTAACATGGTAATAACTAATTAATAAGTTAATAAAAACTCAATTCTAAACTTTTGGAATTACTGGACGAAACTCTGTGGCACGCACTACATCATATAAAGGCATTGAAGATTTATGTCATCCATAAAAAATCAAACAAAATCACACAATCTCATTTTTCATTTTCAAAAGTATTGTTTTATACTTGTTATTGAAGAACTGTTACCTCTCTCCTCTCTCTCTCTCTCTTCTCTCTCTCTCTATTCTTAATTTTTTTTCCTGTTTTTCTTTTTTCTGTGATTATTAAATTTTTCATTGGCTTTGTTTAAATACACTTATTAAATTCACATATATATATGTATATCTGTGTAAGCGTTAGTTGACTGACTGACTGTGGATATAGTACAATTTAAGAAATATTACAAAAACAAAAAATACCAAAAAAAAAAAAAAAATAGAAAAACGAAAGGGAGGCAAGGAAGCAATCTATTGTTTGGATGTAGTTGCTCTAAGCTTCTGCTGTTTACACAGCAAGGCAAATTTTCGACGCAATGTTGCACGTAATTGTAAGCGTTGCTGTTGTACTTTCTCACGTTGACATTGATACTCCATTACGACTTCCTGTGGAATGTAACAATTGTCTTTATCTTCAGTGTCGCTATCGAAATTATCCTAAAAATTGAAAAGTTTCATTTATATATTTAATTTGGTTTTTTTCGTTTTGGGTTTCGTGTAAAAAGTTTAAATATTTTATGTGGTATTTACCAGCATTTGTTGTAAGCTTAACGTATTTACATTATATTGTTGCTGTTGCATAAACAATTTTAGACAATTATCAGTTGTATGGCATCCGATAATCATATGATCTGGTTGAGCGTCTACTTGTTCTTCTTCCACTTCCACTTGATGATGATTACAAAAGCCCTCTTGACAAGATATTTCCGAACTTTCGGGCGTATCATCTGGACTACAAATAACACTTGAAGTGCGTGAATTCCGATGAGATAATGGTTCACTTCCATAGCCAGAATCTTTAACATCACACGGACAATTTGAACTGGTTGAATCGCACTCATTACATTTGGTGCTATTCATTGTGTTAATAACATCTATTTTCATATTGCCATCAATTTGATTTACTTTTCTTGACTGCATGATTTTCAATGATTTCTCTTGATGATCAATAGTTAAGGAATCGGTAGTAGCGATATTAGGGGCAATCATTTCATTAGCTTTATTTCTTGTAACTGTTTGTTTTTGCTTCTGTTTGGCCATTTTGGCATGCTGCTTCTTTTTCTTCTTCTGACCTAAGCTAGGTTTTTGACCTGCTGCATGATTCTTGGCGTTTGAATAAGATACTAAAGTATTATCACCATTATTTTCTATCTGACAACAATCATGCTGTTGATGTTTATCATCGCAAAGAGTCTCTTCCATTATTTCACTAATTTTGATTTGACTTCGTTCTATAATTTCACTGTCATTACTCAATCTTTCATTGTGTAGGGAGGAGTTGTCAAAACTTACATTACCCCTACTATTATTATTTTTATTTATTTCAGATACATCAGCGTCATCGAAATTTTCGTAATCATCATAGTTATCATGTTCACTTGCTTCGTTGTCATCTTCGATAACATGAAGTTCGTGTTCATCGTTCGTCTCAATTTCTAAGCATATATTACGATGGGAACTCTTTTTCTCGATCTTCTTCTTCTTTTTCTTTAATTTCTTTTGTTCACGTTTATATTGACGGGCCTTTTCGGCACGACTTATCTCTTGATACAGCAATTCTAAATTACTAATACCCTGCTTCTCTTCCACAAACATATCGAAACTACGGCAAAGGGCATGTACGCCTACTGCAGCTAACAACTGGCAAGCTCTCTCCTCTTCCCTTAAACTAACGTATGCGCGACGTAAGCGTTCATACATTATGGTACCGACACATGTGAGTATCTCCTCTTGAGCAATTTCAAGAGTTTTAGCATGACGTTCACGTAATTTAGAATAACTATAATTGAAAATTAATACTTTACTTGCTTCTCTGTCTTTCTCTTACTATGTTTGTATACATGTATTTTACATTACCTTCCATTAACTTCTGGTTCAGCTCTTTTTATTAAAGCATCCAAAAAATCAGTTTTGTTTGTCAATACATGTATATGCTTCTCGTGTGGACACTTTTTAATATTAGCATATAAAGCGCTCACATATCCTTTCTCTTTTGTTTTAGTTTCACCCACCAAAATTTTATAAGCTTTCTCAATCTGAAAATGAAAAGAGTGGTAAGAAGAGAAATGAAGCAAGTAAAATATTGAATATACGAAATACAGATAAAGAAAATTAAAAATTATAATTTGTGAATGAATTGAAGTTATATGGGAAGAACTTTAAAAATCGGAACTTTTTGCACCAAATTTAGTACATGAAAATGCAATATGCTAATTTCTGTTAAAATATAGTGCAATGTAAATTGAAAACTTTTTTTTGAGTTTTTTTGAAAAGTTCGTTATGTGGGGAATAGCTGTAGAGATAGTTGTACCTTGACCCATTTTTAAGAGGGTTCGTTTTTGTGCCATTGCATGACTGTACACAAATTTTCTTCTTAATATGCTAAAATTACGATTTATAGCTTGATAGTAAATTGATATAGATCAAGAAGCTTAAATCGACACAGAAAATAATTCGGAATTCATTGTTGCCATAAAAATTGGGTGTATTTGAAGTTTTTTCTTCTCTACCAAGAAAATCAGAAGTATTCGTTTCAGTAAAATTTGGAAATTTCTCTAAAGCTGATACTTTCTAGACCCTATTTCACGCTTATGTTTGGTACAACAAAATAGAATTCTGTATTCTGAATTTTTTGTTTTTAAGTATCTAATATTGGGAAAATTATTTTAAAAGGAATAAAATTTTGGAAAGTGGCTCTATAAAATTTTGATTTTACTCATTTTCAATACCGCCAAAAGAAACTCAAAAAGAAAAAAACTTTGTTCTTAAATTCCAAATAAAAGTGCAATACATACTTTATAATGGTTACGTTAAGTCTGAATCTAAGGAATGAATCTCATAATTATTACCATATATGTTACTAGATGTACATGAAAGAAATAATATAAATGAAAGAATATGTTACCTTAGCCCGGCAGCCAGCACAAAATTTATGTTTTTTTAAAAAATTCTCCATAACACTTTGTAACTCTTTCGTTTCAATTACAGCTAATTCATCACGGCAATTATGTTTCATTAATGTCCATACTTCACGCCATGTCTCCGAAAATGGTTTCGAACGAAACGCATCCAACGAATGTAATACACAACGTGTTTTATTACGCAATTTACTTTCAAGTAAATTATTTAATATGTCATGATGCCGATATAATAATGTACCCAAAGCCAGGGGTGTTTTCATTTTTTCATCCGTTATTGTTAATACACATGTACTCTTCAATACCAATGGATCTAATGTTGGATGACCAGATAATGTTAACTGATAGAAGAGGCGCTCTACACGACGCCGACATCCAACGCATTGTACACATTGATTCAATACAGATATTAATGTATTACTATCAATCTCCAATGATTGACGTAATTCCTCATTTGTTAATAAATTGAATTTTCTTGTAAATTCCTCCAATTCTTTACCTTTTATATTGCAGCTATCAATACTAAGGCCCTTACTGTTCAAATCCATTAACATCTGTAACATATTAAACAAAAATAAAAGCAAAAACAAGAGGGAATTAAAGTAATCAATTCAAAAGAAAATAAAATAAAATAAAATTTTTACAATAATATTTATGTGGATTATAAAAATGACGTGTTAAATGTTACACTACATAAACCGTAACAAGGAAGGATTATTCAGTTTCAAATGTTGAAAATACGTTATCATTTATATAAATAATAAAATTTTAGATAATGTAAAGTAAGAATTATAATTATAATAATGAAATTATTAATAATAAATATTAAATAAGAATGTTTTAAAGTTTTTAAAGAAGCTTTCCGTTATAATTGGAATTTTTAACTTGAAATTATGAATCGTCATTGAAAATCTACTGTTTTCTGAAAATTATTGTTGCCTTTACAAGTTGTAAGAAGTTTAATGAACATTTCTTTGCGTTTGCAAAGAAACAAAAAAAAAAACCAAAAAGAGAAAGAAAGCAAAGCAACAATTCCATTATTATTTATGATAAAATCATTTATTGATTGTGCATAATGTAATTTTTATCTTTTTTTATATAGATTGTCGAAATTGTTTGTACAATTAATTTACATAAATTCAACTCTTTCAATTCCAATAAGTTTCTATTTAACTTATACATAAATGTATGTATTTGTATGCGTGTAACAAAATAAATTTTAAACTGTTGCAGTAATCAATTTTATAAATATCTTTTAACATACCATCTATATTTACTGCTATTTCTAAGATTATTTATGCATTAACAGGTACAAGTAAAGAGGCAGAGCCAAAAGAAGGAGAAAAAGAGAGGGTGGTAGAGAAAATGAGGATAAGAAAGTGAATTATGTTTTTTAACTTCATAGCCATACGATATATAGATAAATATATATACATATGTTACATTAAATGGAAATTTCTAAAAAAAAATTTTGATCAACCTGTTTTCAACAATTGATCACAATTGCACGATCACATTTATTATTGCCAGTAATATTGTACTTAATGCCTATTGTATATACATATATATAAATTAGGCGCTAGAAAATTATGCAAATCTTTACAATTATGCAAAATAAAATTCATAGCGGAAGAAAAGGATGACACACATTCAACTATAGAAACTTTTGGATCGTCTGAAAGTCTGTCTTTACAATTTATATAAAAAAAAATGGCATGCTCGAATTAACCAAAAACAAAATTAAATAAATTCTTTATATACTGCGTATATACATATTATACATATATATATATATATATATATATATATATATATATATATATATATATATATATATGTACATATATTATATTAAAAGGCATTGGATTTCTTAGAAAACTTACCATTAAATTATCATCACCAGCACTAACTGGTAGTTGTCTTCTTCCAATATTTACGTAACGCATTTCTTCCGTTCTATACACATTAGTCAAACGTGCCATACTTTTTTAATTTATTAGATATTTTTTAATTTTTATTTAGATGGATTTTATATATAAACTTTTTTTATTTATTTTTCTTGAAATTTTTTCGTATAGCGATTCTTTTCAAACAATTGCTTTTCACTATTTTACTTTTCGTCTAAAGAAAGCCGATGTGAAATTTGACAAACCTGATTCAGTCTTCGTTTTCATATTCATACACACATATATACATATATATCAAATCATGTGTTTATAAAATAAAGACTGCCAGATGATAATTTAGTCACAGTTTAATTTAAGCAACTCTAAATAACAATCTTTTAATATTAAAAAATTATTAATATAATTCGCTTTTTATAAACTTGATAGCTTCGCATTGATATATGTTGGCAATATTTAAAATTATTTTTAAACTTTTTGAAAGTGTTGCTACTCTAATTATTACTCGGGCATAGACAACGTATTTTCCATTATTTTGTTTTTCATTTTTCATAATGAAAATTTTAATTCGCATGTACACTATTAAAATACAATTAAAAAGGCATTTCGAATTAGATTTTTTGTTTTAAATATACTTCCGTTTAATTTATGTAATGCCACAATTACTTTACTCTAATTTCATCTTATTGTCATATTCAATAGTTTATTCTAATTCTAATCCGAAAACTCCATATGCGAATTCGAAATACATTTTAATATTATGTGGCAACGTTTTATTATATAAAATAAGAAAATTTTGACATTAAGTGATTGTACGTAGCACGGGTGGATATAAAATTATTTTGCGCTCAGAAATTTCATTACAAAATCATCTTTCTTAAGTTAATTAATTTTAATTAAAGCAATAAGTCTGCATTCAGGAAAATGTCACAACATCATTATGTAGTGACTGCTCAAAAGCCAACTGCTGTGGTGGCTTGTGCTACCGGTTAGTAAAAAAAAATATGTTTGTGTTTTTTTTTTAATTTTGAATTAAGAAAATTTATCGTGATGTATTTATAAAAGAATAATTTTGTTAAGTAAATTCAAGAAAAATACAAAGAGAGCATGAAATGTAGTAAAATTTGATATGTTAATGGAACAATCTGTTGCGTTGTATTGTTTTATGTTGGATAGGCAATTTCACTTCGCCAACGGACTTGAACTTAATTATTGCCCGCAATAGTCAATTGGAAATTGATTTAGTGACACCGGAAGGTTTAAGACCCCTCAAGGAGGTTAATATTAATGGTGTCATTATGGTTATGAAGCACTTTCGCCCACAGGATAGCAAAAAAGATTTATTGTTTATATTAACGCATCGTTATAATGTGATGATATTGGAATGTCGCATGATTGGTGATCAAATTAACATTGTTACTAAAGCTCATGGTAATGTCTCTCATCAATACAGTGCTCCGACAGAGGGTAGTTTCATAGCTGTAATTGATCCTAAGGCACGTGTTATTGGTATGTGCTTATACATGGGTCTATTTACTATAATACCTTTGGATAAAGAAGCACATGAATTGAAAGCTACAAATTTGCGGTAAAAAAAGACTCAAGAATATCTCAGAATACAAGTATATTTGGCATAGATCAAATTTCGATTATTTACCATCCAAAAAAGAAATTGCTTTGTACAATTTTAACAATGCGGCTGCCTGTAAGAATGTTCAATTTCTATTTATTTGAAACAAATATTGAAGGGCAAAATTTTTATTTGTGAATTATGTGAATTATTTAAACCAGAAATTTAAATACTTCTTTTATGTTGTAACAACAATCTTAAATCAATTTGTTTAATTTTCCATACAAACTTTTGCGCAAAAGTTTTCAATATGATTTCTAAATTTAATTTTTGGATGGTAAATATAAAAAATAATGACGAAATTTTTATACGTGATAGTCGCTTTATGTGTTTTAGTATGGATGAATTAAATGTGTATGATGTGGAGTTTCTATATGGTTGTCATAATCCAACCATTGTTTTAATTCACAAAGATAACGATGGCCGGCATGTTAAAACTCATGAAATTAATTTACGTGAAAAGGAATTTATGAAAATTGCTTGGAAACAGGATAATGTTGAAACTGAGGCTACCATGCTAATACCAGTACCTACACCTTTGGGTGGTGCTATAGTTATTGGCCGTGAATCAATTGTTTATCATGATGGTAACAGTTATCATGCTGTTGCTCCCTCAACATTTAAGGTAACGTTTATATGGTCACTATTACACAATACTAATCATTTTATAATTACATTTACGTATACATACACGTGTACATACACACGGTATGATTAAAAATCAGTTGTACTGTTAATTTGAAAAAAGAAAAGA
Organism: Melophagus ovinus; assembly: GCA_023089585.1. NCBI lineage: Eukaryota > Metazoa > Arthropoda > Insecta > Diptera > Hippoboscidae > Melophagus > Melophagus ovinus. The sequence goes on from JAKKIB010000177.1 coordinate 780,201, forward strand.
TCTTAGAAAACTTTAGATCATCTGTTGAACATTGGTAGCATTTTCTAAATGTAACTCCCTTTAAGTAAACCTGTTGCTAGGTGACAAAATTTTGCGTTTATTGCTAAGAATAAATTTTATGCATATATCACAAAAACTTAATGGAACTTTATCATAATCGAACTTAAAGGAAGTATTAAAAATTAACTTTGTAACAACTTTCTGACACTGACGATTTGTTAAATGTAAAACATCAACTAAACTCAAATGTTCACTTGTAACTTGTGTGGTGATGACGATTCAAATATGGATCCAAGAATTCGGTATGCAATCCATAAGAATCAAATCTTGCTAAATTTTTGCAAAACTATGTAAAACAATTGTTATCAATACAAATCTTACTATTAGAGTGTTGACAGAACAGATAAATTTTTTCGGAAATTTGTTCAAAAGATAGATCCGTGCTACTACAGATCAAAAACGTCTAGAAAAATACATATCAAATCCGGATAAAAGAAGTCAACAAAAAAGTAAGTTTGCTTCATAAAATATGCTTTGCATTCGTATGATGACGTTACAGCTGCCACTTTAAGAATTGAGTTTAATTTTGTCAACCAATTTACATGAAGTTAATTGCACTTAAAAGAATAAAAATGTATTTGACATATGTTGCCAATGTTCTATAGACGACTATATGTGTTCCAAGTTCGGTTATATTTAAAGCACATTGTGTACACATATATGAAAGTACATGTATACATATATATAAGTACATTTATATTTTATGTGTATATTAGCAAAGCACTATTAATTGTTATGCTCGAGTAGACACCAAAGGGCAACGTTATCTTCTGGGTAATATGTATGGACAATTGTTTATGTTGTTTTTAGAGACGGGCGACAATGCAAAAGGTGGATCTTCTGTACGTGAAATTAAAGTGGAGTTATTAGGGGAAATTTCAATACCAGAATGTATAACATATTTAGACAATGGTTTCCTATTTATTGGTTCTAAGCATGGTGATTCACAATTAGTGCGTTTAACTGCAACACCTAATGATAATGGATCATATGTTACTCCCATGGAGAATTTTACAAATTTGGGACCAATTTTAGATTTGTGTGTAGTTGATTTAGATCGTCAAGGTCAAGGACAAATTGTTACTTGCTCAGGCAGCTTTAAAGATGGTTCATTACGAATAATTAGGATTGGTATCGGTATACAGGAACATGCCTGTATTGATTTGCCTGGTATTAAGGGTATGTGGTCTTTGAAAGTAGGCACAAGTCATAATATTTATGAAAACACATTGGTATTGGCATTTGTTGGTCATACACGCATTTTAACATTAACTGGGGAAGAGGTGGAAGAAATAGATATACCAGGATTTTTAAGCGATCAACAAACATTTCACTGTGCCAATGTCCAATATGAACAGATAATTCAAATAACTCCATTAACTGTACGTCTCATCAAAAGTGATAGTAAAAATTTAGTATTCGAATGGCAACCATTAGGTAATAAACGTATTGGCGTAGTTTCTTGTAACAGTACACAAATTGTGGTGGCTTCTGCTTGCGATATTTATTACATTGAAATTGAAGATGGTCTACTGGCGTTACAGTCTCACACTGTATTAGAATATGAAGTGGCATGTTTAGATATAACGCCGTTAGATGATAAAAATAAACGTTCCGAATATTTAGCTGTAGGTTTATGGACTGACATATCGGCCGTCGTATTATCTATACCTGATCTTTCAGTGCAACATATTGAGAAATTAGGTGGAGAGATTATACCACGTTCAATATTAATGACATCTTTTGAGGGTGTACATTATTTATTATGCGCATTAGGAGATGGTGCCATGTTTTATTTTTTACTTAATAAAGAAAGTGGAACCTTAAGTGATAAAAAGAAAGTTACATTGGGCACTCAACCGACTATATTGCGTACGTTTAAATCATTTGCTACGACGAATGTGTTTGCCTGCTCAGATCGTCCCACAGTTATATACTCATCGAATCATAAGTTAGTCTTCTCCAATGTTAATCTAAAAGAAGTGAACCATATGTGTTCCCTTAATGCGGAAGCATATCCAGATAGTTTAGCATTGGCAACTAAAAATACAGTTATATTAGGTACAATTGACGAGATTCAAAAATTACATATACGTACAGTACCATTGGGTGAAGGTCCCCGACGTATTGCATATCAAGAAAGTTCAAAAACATTTGCTGTGTGCACAGTGCGAGTTGATGTGCATGGTCGAAGTGGATCAAAACCAACACGACCGAGTGCCTCTACTCAAGCACAAAATATAACATATGCCCCTAATATTATACCAAAACCAGGTGGCGGTAACGCAACTGCATCCAGTACAGAAATTGGTCAAGAAGTTGAAGTAAATAATTTATTAATAATTGATCAAAATACATTTGAGGTGTTACATGCTCATCAATTTATGCCTTCGGAATATATAATCTCCTTAATGTCGGCCACATTGGGTGATGATCCAAATACATATTATGTTGTTTCTACTGCATTAGTTTATGCCGATGAGCCTGAACCGAATGTTGGTCGCATATATATATTTCATTATCAAGAAGGTAAATTAACGCAAGTGGCTGAAACGAAAATTGATGGCTCTTGCTTATCGTTAGTAGAATTTAATGGTAAAGTTTTAGCTGGCATAAATAGTTTTGTACGTTTATATGAATGGACCAATGAGAAAGAGTTGAGAATGGAATGTAATATTAAAAATAATATTACTGTACTGTATTTGAAAGTAAAAGGTGATTTTATATTAGTGGGAGATTTGATGCGTTCTTTAACATTACTGCAACATAAACAAATGGAAGGAATTTTTGTGGAAATTGCTCGTGATAGTGACCCCAAATGGATGAGGGCTATTGAAATTTTAGATGATGATACGTTCCTTGGTTTTGAAGATAGTGGCAACTTATTTGTTTGCCAAAAAGATAGTGCGGCAACTACAGATGAAGAGCGTCAAATGTTACCAGAAGTGGGACGTTTCCATTTAGGTGATAAAGTCAATGTATTTCGTCATGATTCATTGGTTATGCAAAATGTTGGTGAACGGACAACACCCAATAGTGGTTGTGTTCTATATGGCACTGTGGGAGGTGCAATTGGTATTGTCACACAAATTCCACAAGATTTTTACGATTTCTTACACGGTTTAGAGGAACGATTGGCATTTGTTATTAAATCAGTGGGTAAAATTAATCATTCATACTACCGTAGCTCGCATACAAATCAAAAGTTTGAACCATGCGAGGGTTTCATTGATGGCGATCTAATTGAAAGCTTTTTAGACTTGAGCCGTGAAAAGATGAAAGAATGTTGTACGGGTTTAGAGATCACTATGAATGGGGAAAAAAGGGATGCCGAAGTTGATGATGTTATAAAAATTGTCGAAGATCTAACAAGAATGCATTAAGTTCTGATTTATACTTTATAAATGAATTTATACCAATAATTTTTCATCTAAGTTTTGTTTGGTAACGGAAAGTGTTACTTTCTGCACCATTTTGTAAAATTATACTTTTTAAGTTTATTCGAACTTTACGTTCAATTAATTGAATTAATTGCCTTTTTAAGGCTTGCCCTTGTATTTTTGTAGTATTTGACTAAACTAATGTAATCAAGTTAATAGTTAAAAAAGTAATGCGTATGTTTCCTAAACATCAATATCTAAAATAATAAAAGAAATATTTAAATTATAAAAGCGTTAATTTTGTCAATCATTAATTCAAAATGGTATAATTTTATTTAAATCTTACTGTATGAAAACTTTGTAGAGCACTTTGTAGTCAAAACAAAAAACATTTGTTAAGGTTATTCCCTTGATTTGACACTTGATGAAAATGTACAATTCACAACAATGCGCTTTTCCTTTCTTCTTTGGGGTAAGAAACGTGTGCAAGAGTATCTGTAGCTTGATATCAGATTTATAGAAACAGGCATTAGATTCAAGAATGGACGAATTAGTGGACTGATAGAGAAACGGAGAGATGGTGTGGCTGAAAGAACGTATAAGTAAATTCAAAAAATGATTTTAAATCGGTTGATATAATAAAAATTACAAGACACTTAAAGCTTCATTCGTCGAATTACCACGTTGCACGTATGATAGTTCCTGTGCAACCCTTAAGGTAAGGAGTACGAAATGCCTGACTTGAAGTGAATGCTTTTTCCTTTCCTTGTCGTGAAAGGGCAAAAGCATGCGCCCCTAGCAAAATGTACATGAAACACTTTGTGTTCTTAATAATAAAGTTATCGTCAAATCGTCAAATCGTCAAATCGTCAAATATTTTTTAATCTGGATCCCAATGCTATTTTAAAACAACTAAGGCATAAGTTACTATAAGTTAATGCGAATATTTATAACATTCAAAACGGCTTGAGATAAGTTCACCCTTTATTATAGCGCTCGACTCAGAGTCCTTTTCTGATTTACATGTTTATCCATGTAAATTTGTTATCAAATACAGGCTGCAATTTTTGAGATATTTTGATAAAGTTTGTTACACAAGCCTATGTTTGGATCTTAAAACGAAGCTTATTAAAATGTTTAGAAGCGCATGATCACTTTCGACCTCGACAATTAGCACAAACACATTGCCATCTATACGAAGTGTGTGGTGTAAATGAGAAATGTTCTGGTTAATTGAACATTGAAAATTTGAAATTATACTTCAAATTTGAACTTAAACTTAACCCAAACAGAAATGTTTGAGTTATCGAATTGCAAATTGGAGTTTATTAGAAGTTCATTAAAGTTAATCGGGCTATACATTGCGCCTTTAATTTATTTACGCCAATTTTCAATTTCCTGTAGATTTCTCATATTATTTTCAATGTACTACCGAAATATAATAATGCGCAAACGCACTATAAATTTATTCCCATCTATAATTGTTTAAAAATACTTAAGTATGTATATATATAAATGTGGCAAATGCTTATATATATTTAGATATGTATGTGTAATGCCTTTAAAACAATTTAATGCCAAACTTCCTTTGCATTGTTATATGCGTACGACTAGTGATTGTAATTCTCGTTATTGTTATATACGTTACTTAGAGAAATACATATAAATTCTCTCTTGATTCATTCATAAATTTAGGGTAGGTATGTTTAGTTGTTTATTTACAATCTACTGGATCCGTGTATTTATGAAAATATGGCGTTTTTTAAGGAATATGAATGTAGGGTGACGGATGCTTTAGAAAAAGTGGCAAACAAAATTCTTAAATCAAAAGTGACAAATTTACTTATAATTTATACAAAATTGTTTATTATTAGAAAAATAAGAATGATTTTAAATTATTACAAACAAAATTAATTGAAGAAGAAACATAAAATAAAAAAATATATTTTCTTGGTAAGGTAAGTAAGTAATAATTTAATTAAAATTCATCTTAAAACATATTAATTAAATGTACACTGTGTACATGTAAATATATAAATGAATGTTAGAGAGATTGTCTACAAAAAATTTAAAATGGCCTTCAAGCTATGTTTTCTTTATGTAGTAATGAAATCAAAATTACGAATTGATTTGCCATACAACAAATATAATCAAAAAAGGGGCCGTAATAAAAAATCTCCAATCACATTCAAATTTCAACAATTTTGAAACAAAATTGTAATTTTAGTGGCGCAAAAAATAAATATAAAGATGAATAAGTAAAAATTTGACAGCCCCTAAATTTTGCAAAACTTCTTTACTTATTCGTTAAACTTTCGACTGAATATTCTACTTGTTATATCATTTATTTAATAAAAGTTTTATAAGTTTTTAAAGTATATAGCACGTATGGATATCCTTTGGATGATTTCGCCAATTTGGCCTATTTTTATTATTAACCTGAGTGCAAGCCGTTCCAATTTTGCTACTAAGTTTGGGTTAAGCATATAAATACATTTGAACAATCATTTACTACTAAAACCAAAATGAAATCCATTTCAATATCATTAATCAGGATAATCTGATGACTCTTATTTAAATTTCTAATCCGATGTCATAGAATTCATGTACTTACCCAATACAATAATATTCCTAGGTAAGATGGTGTTGTATACTAAATGTTAGCCCCCAATTGGCTACAAATATAGATTACGTTACATGAACACCTGCTATGAGGGCGTCAAATACAAAATTTGCTATGGTTTCTCACCAATGGCTATCTAAAGTCCATATCGAAACTTATATGTAAGACATGGCGAAGGGTAGAGTTCTTCTTCGTTACTTAGATCAAATCTGTAGCGCATAGATCACCATCAATCCATCCATTAGTGGGGAGGAAATCTCGCTCTATAATTATAAATATGCGATTATACGAATGTCGAAATGGTACATCAAATGGGACGATGCTCGCACCGCTACTACCACCACCATCGCTATGCGAAGTCTATTAATAACTAATTCTAATAATAATTGGCATTAAAATTAGTTAACCCATATGACATCAATTTACATCCTTAATACGAACTTTTACATATCATCATATGCGCATATGATACAACCTCCATTTGAGCTGATGCTTCCACTTTTCTGTTTTTTTTAAATACAATACAGCAAATTAATTCGTATAAGCACGATTAAATAAGCACACTTTTCAACGGCTGAATGGTGAGTGAGTTTCTTATATAGTTCCAATCAGCCCAGTATAAAATTCTTACCTGCTCTTGTTTAATGTAGCATGAAAAATATTTGGGACTGATTTGTTTATTTATGTTCTAGAAATGTTACTTCCTTTTTTCTCCTTTTTTTTTTTCATACTGAAAGCTTTGATTTTAAATGTATAATCTCTAGCAGCATTTTGCTCAACTATTCACATTCACATTCCATTCACATTCACATTTACATTTGCAATCCTGTAACTTTCGCAAATACTATAAGCTTAAGTGTCTAAGTATTATGTAATTGTGTAGTGCCTATGTTTATGCCTATGTATGGTTGTGTGCATTTAAAAAAAGAAAGAAAAAAACAAAAAAAAAAAAACAAAAATATATTACTTTATATTGCGTAGTGATATTGAGAGGTTGAGAGTTTGAGATGTTTAAAATGTTTCCTTTCGTTTGCTAAACTTTTATTTTTATTGAATACTGTTTTTTTTTCATTGTATGCGTGTGTATAAGACGTAATTATATATGCATATGTATTGACATTTATAAATGTGTATTGAAATATATTGTCGCCCATATGTTGATGTGTTTAAGCAACTGCCACCAATTGTGTTTGTTCATTCGTTGTGATTCTTTGTCGCGCATCAGCCACATAAAAAACAAAAAAAATCTATTCTATGTTTTCTTTTTCTTTAAATTTTTCTTCTAATTAAAGGGTATTTATGTAGATATATTTATCTAAATATTTAAATATCTAGATATATATGGATGTTTTTGTGTACATTCTTCTAAAAAAAAAAATATTATTTAATTTTTCAATTATACGTGTTTGTGTTTGTATATGTGCCTCATTCATTAATATTGTGATAAATTGTTTCGAAATACAAAAAAAAAAATAATTAATCGACATTTTGTTGAAGAAAAAATTTTAAAAAAATGTTCAATAAATTATTACTAATTATTGGAAATTAGTACAGTTCATTCAATTAAAGAATGAAAAACATAGAAAAAAAATATTATGCATGGCCTGTGAAAGAGAATTCTCTAATTTCTTATAACAAGAATATTGAAAATTGAAACAAAAACAAAGACTATTGAAAAACAAATAATTAGTAAAATTTTTGTGGCCATTTTGCCAATTTTTTTTTAGTTTTTTCTTCTTTAGTTTTTACTGCTTTGTAATACAAGCCGCCGGGGTGCAACGGATACTTCATACTTGATAATCGTAAGTAAAACCGCTTAAGGGAGTACACATATAATTGTTTTCTTTTTTTTTTTTTTGAATTGGAGTGTACTCCAATTGGGTTGCAACAACAACAAGTGCCTACATGGAATGATTCTATTTCTTTTTTAAACCAATTGATGTAAATTCATTTCTTGAGACGATTTAATCCTGTTTGTCTGTTGATCTGTTCTTCTAAGTTTATACTGAAGCAATAGATAGCCAAATTTTACGACGGCTTCCCTAGTAAATGAAACTTGTTACAAGAAATTGTGCAATTTAATGAAATTGTAATGATTTAGAGCTAGGATTTTTGGATATTTTAATCAGATTAAAAGAAAACTATCCAATAGAGAAATGATAGAGATGTTTTTAATCCTGATTTTTTCTTATTTTGGTTTTCTTTTATGACTTAGATCGACATCATGGGTTACTTATTTAGCTAAAGGCCCATTTGATTTAGAAATGTCATAAAGAAAACAGTTGAAAACAACGTTTTTGTATCGCCGGTATTTTTACCACTCATGAAACCATGAATTGAATTTATTATTCTTAGGTTAGTAATTCTCATTGGACGTTTCTTTGAGATTTCCTTGATGTTTTTGTATGGTCCATTTCATCATCAGAGATATGTATCCCGCAAGATGTTTTAGAGTTATATCATTAAAAATTTTTATGCATTCAATAAGAAGCATCAGAAAAAAAAACGGCTTCCGTATTTTCGATCAGGGGAACATTTCTAATTGAAAAAACTATTTCTTCATGTACATTAAAGACTTCAAAATTGAATGAAATAATGAAAGTCATTAATAATAATAAAAAATAAAAGTAATCGATTTAAAATCACGTATATTTTTTCTACTAATTTCCATAAATAACTTTTGTGTTTTTTTTGCGTCCTGTCAAAATGCTTGAAATATTTAATAGCAGAGGCCAGACTTCAGCAGTCTTCATTAGCATTAAGTTTTGGATAGATCTACACGGATATGAAAATTATTATGTTTATTTCAAATTTATAGGAGATGTGAACACAAAAATTACTCCAAATTGAAAATAATTTTAATAAATTACAAAATCTAGTATGCTGCAATTATTCCATTTATCAATATTAAGGCTTAATCGAAAATATTTTGAAATTGAAATGATATTAGAAATTGATTCAAAATTACATATAAATATGGCTTAGGTTTATTCTATTTATTAAGACGTTAAAAAAAAACCAGAACTATGTCAAGATATATAAATTTTTAATATTTTCACTATTTTAAAGTTGTAGATGCAAGTTTAGAGAATCAAGATTTATTCTCAGCTAAATATATTTTGGCTTCAATTAAAATATAATTTTCTTATGAGTAACATATATCTAAATAAGTCTCTTTTAATAGCAAATTAATATAAATTTACTTAAAATTTATTTAAAATTTCAATTTATGTAACAAATGTGTGTATGTGTGTATGTATCATATTTTTATACATTTCATTTTACATATGTAAATTTTGTAAAGTTATCTTGAAATTGAAAATTTAATAGATACATGGGATAACATAAAATAACCCTCTTTGTATTATTATTATCATTTATTTATCATTTATTTATAATTGATTGTTGTATTGTGATTAATATTGAATTAAATTGAACCCTTAAAAAACAAATTGTTAAGTAAATATATTTTTATAGATATAAGTTTTATAGAGTAATCGAAAATATGGAAAGAATCTAACAATGGCAGGAATGCGGGTAGCCGCGAGTTATCCGATAGTAGAATAAGTAAATACAATATGAAGAAAAAGGATTCACATTAACAAATAAAAAGGCACATAATAAAAAGTTATTGTTGCCAATCTATAAAAAAAATCTTCTTGAATTATACAAAGTGAAAAGCAAAAAAACAAAAAAAAACCATAAAAGAAGATAAATGAAAATATGAAACAAGATACTGTAAAACTACAGATCATAAGCAAATTGCTTTTTTCTTTATTTATTTATACATTTTATCTTGAAATCTTTATATCAAATGATTTATATGAATTTATGAGAATACTTTATTGATATGTGGAAAAGTTAAAGAGATTTTTATTTTGTATTTTGTATTTTCTATTTAATATTTTTCGTGTTATTATTCTCATTGGTCTTTTATTTCTATGTTGAATAATGTTGCCTTTACTTATCCTGATCGAACTATTTCTCAATCGTACTCAATCGTCTCTTAATCGTATTTGAACGTGATTATTACAAAACATAATGTTTCGTGTTTCATTGATTATCCATTTTATCTGGCATTATCATTAAATGGAAAGACATATTTGAAAATTGTTTACAACAAAAAAAAAAGTGAAAAAAAAATAATTTGATGTCTTTTACAGTGTTTCTAATATTTGTATATTTTCAATTGATATCGCTTGATGCTTTTTCCTTTAATTACTTATTTTTACGTTTATTAGAGTCTGGAGTCTTTATTCTGAAATGATATGAAATTCTTACTTTTAGTTGTTATTTGTATTGGCATATTTTGATTAACAAATTTAAAAATCATATTCATTAAGCATAAGTATTCTCCACGAGAAAAGATAATCTTTTTCTTTTTGTTTTTATGATTCGATTCGATTTAAGTCCATCCGTTGATCTGTCCATCGGATATTAGTTTTATTAAGCTATAAATAGCAATTTACAAGATATTTTGATGAAATTCATTAAATAACCTTATAAATAGAATATTTTGACCTAAAAGCGAATTTCCATTACAAATGTTTGAGTTAGAATCAATTTTAACCATTCCTGATAGCCTTAAAAAAATGTGGGTCTATGTAAAGAAAAATTGAAAAATTGTGGACGTTTATTTTGAATCCATTAAAGTCTATTTGCATTAACCCGTCCTAGATGTAACATACATTTATTATCTCCCGATATGCACTTTTATTATTATTGATCTGGGTTGTAAAAGCGATAAGTACAAACATAAATCATGAATGCTTGATTGCCATTTACGTTATGCATCAATTTACATAGGAATTTTATTTTACACTCTACGCCATCTGCCAAATGGGGCACACATAACATCTAGATCAAATTTGTACAACGATTTTGATTTAGGGATTTAGAGGAACCTGGTTTTCTTAAAACGTCTAATATTCATGTTTGGAATAACGCAATTATAGATAACGTGTAGAAATAGGTAGCACAGATTTAATTTGATTAAAGTGAATGATTACTTGAAGCATATATTTTGGAGTCACTTGTCAACAAAAGCATATTTCTGTGGTGATTGATGAAAAGATGAGCTTCTATGGAAAATTACACAAATAAGTTAAAGTACCAAGCAAAACATGATTCCGAATCAATATATTTGGTTCAATGGTTCAATTTATTGGCCATTTTTTTTTACATATTGCGTTAAGTATAAATAATACGTACCAAGCAAAAGATCTGTTGACAGATGTTTTATTGTTAAGGCGAGCGTTTATATAACTCAATTATTATGATAATCCATGAAGATTAAGCATGAAATTTTTCTGTTTCGGTTACTCTAGAAATTTCAACTAAATGCAGAAATGAAGAATGTTAATGTAATTTCATAAAAATAATTTTAATTCTTAATTTGTTATAATTATAAGTAGATATATATATATATAAAAGTGTAAGAGTAATATTATCCTGTGAATACAACGAGTAAATGAGTGAATTTTATTCTTTTTTGCTCCATACACATAAAATAATTTGATGAACAATAATTCAAGTACTTTCAAATGTTTTGTATTTTTGTTTTGTACTTGCTATTGTTGTTATTTTTATTATTACTTTTTTATTATTATTTATCACACATGCGTACTAGAAAATATCCTTTTTATCTACGACATTTGATTTTCAGTGCTTTCTTTTCATTTTCGTTTTTAGTTTTCTTTTCCTTTTGTCCCTTTTGTTTTTCTTGAGTTTTACTTTTTGCTCATTTCATATTTTAAGTATTTATTTATTCATGTTTTTTTTATTTTGTTTTGTTATTTCGCTGCTCACTTACATTTGTTACGTTTGGTTACATTGTTGCTAAATAATAATACGAACGGCATGATATAAAAGCTCTCCTCCCTCAATCGATGAGAGTTTTTTTAAATGTATGTTTTGGATGTTGTGAGATAATTTTAATACAACAATAATAATAATAATAATAATAACAACAACAACAGACAAACAAACAAACAAATAAGCAAATAAATACAAAAAAAAAAGAGAAACAACGAAGACGAACAACAACAATAATAAAAATCATGATAATTATGACAACGAAATAATTATGTTGGTAGATTTGTTATGGAGTTGGTTTCAATTGGTCTCACTAAACTAATTTCATTTGATTTTCAGAATGAAGACAGTTATTACCGCATCGCATTTTGTAATATTGCCTTAGAGTAGATGAATGTTTTTTTGAATTTCATTTTTTTAGTCCTCGTACATTTACACACACACACACACACACACACACACACACACACACACAGTCTACATCTTATTAACGCCTGTCATCACTAAAGTTCTTATTGCTATTGCTATTGCTTTTGCTATTGTTGTTATTATTGTTATTATTGGTTGTTTTTCTTCTTAACCTAAATGATCTCACTCGTCTCCTGCAATTTTGTTTTTTGTTGCTTTATTTTATTGTTTCATATAGTTTTTTTCTGTTCTTCATTTTAATTTCTTTACATATAAGTTTCATGGATAATTTTCTTTAGAAAATATGCATAAATTCTTGGCTTTCGTTAGTTTGTCATAAAAAAGAAATTTCTTACCATGTTTATTTTTATTTTGTTTTTTCTTTAATTTTTTTTTTTTTTACAATTGTTGGCAAAGAGTGTCTCATTTAGAAAAAATTATTATTATTATAATTATTATGGTTTTTTGCTCTTTCAGTTTATTTTATTTTATTTTATTTTATTTTATTTCGCTTTTTGCTTGTAATAGTTCTTTCCTTGTGTCAATTTTTTTTTAATAGATTTTGTGTCCATAACAATACAAATGATTTGGTTTCTGTTTTTCAAAATTCTGAGAACTTTTCATTTCTGTTGTTTTGTGCATTTGATTGTTGTCGTCATATTTGTGGACACAGTCGCGGCATTGTTTTCATATTTTCACGCACAATTTACATAGAGAGATTCATTTTATATCCACCACCACCTACATATTATTTGCCATTATGTTTGTAACAACCAAAACGAAACGTCACCAGATTCTACAACATTCTATGCACATTTTTGAATAGCATCAAATTTTGACTCCAATTTAGTTATGTTTATCTGTCTGCCCGTCTATCTGTGGATCCTCTGGTCGTAAAAATTACTATATCGTGCTCGTATTTGGCAGTACAATGGAAGTTCTTTTATGCCGGTTGATATTGAAAATGAACGAAATCGGTCAAATAACACGCCCACAGTTCAACGTAAGCTGAGAGCACCTCGCTTTTTTAAAGTAAAATTTTCATGCAACCTCTTAGAAAGTTGAATTTTAGTACAAGTATTAAGGCTATTGGTCTAAATCATATGTATAACAAATCCTGTAAATCGGTCACGCCTACAAGAAATTAAACAATATAAAATTTTCACTTTTTTATATTTGCATATTCCATCTACCTCTGAAAAACTGAAGCAGTTTCTGTTTCTGTTCGTAATATCAACGTGTATGAATTGTGGGTATCCAAGATTTAGCACCAGCTAAATATAATTTACTTAATTGTTTATTTTAGCCTTTTCCATTTCATAACATTTAACTTTTATTATATTTATTTTTAGTGTATATTCTGTTTTTATTTTACTTTTATTACAATATACTTTGCTGTTTTATTTTATATATATTTTGAGCGGATTATAATTATGGCTTTTTATATACAAATATATATGTAACACATGAATCAATAAGTATGCGTTAAAATCGGATGTGCCTTATGGATTTTCATGCCACTATTTTATAATTGTTATATCTACCACTTAGATCTAGACGGTGGGTGTTATACTTATTTTGTTTATTCATTATGTTTAAAATGCTCATAGAGACTCTCTAAAGTATTTATATTTTGGATTAGCAAAAAAAATTTTGAATTGACGTTGCTGAACCAGAATTTACATATAAATTGAATGTGTGTCCGTCTGGCCTTCAGTAGATCTGTCTGTTATTGGCACTTTCTTGATGATAAAAGTTGAGATATCAAGTACTAATCTGATAGAAACATTGAAAGTTCTTGCAGGTAGATTGGTATTGAAAATGGGCAAAATCGGTCAAAGGACACGCCCATAGTACACCGTAAACTGACAACGCCTCACAAAATGTTTTTTAAAATAACGATGATTCCTTGATTTTTAACAACATTACTCTCAAACGAAAAAATATACAAAGCTGAAATTTTCTACAAGTAGTAAGGCAAAATAAATCTACAAAAATGATGCAAATCGGCCTTACCTGCCACTGTCCATTCTTCTAATGACTCTTTTGTTTCTATTCAGACCTAAATTTTTATTTAGATTTTTATGTAAACTATTTCAATGGTTTTTTCAATAGTTTTATCTAGAAATTGCTTATAGAGGATTTTAATATATTTTTATTATATCTGAATCAATTAATCTTTTTACTTTTTACTTACTCTTCTAAACTTTATATTTACCATACATGATTAATTATAATTGGTTAAGTTATAATTCGAGATAATATTTTATGCGTTGCCCTTGTACGATTAACATCGGAATTAATCGTTTTCATATCCTTCAATATAATAGGAAAATAAGCAATAATGATATTCATTTGAATGATATATTCCATTTTAAGTACATTAAATATAAATAAAATATATAAAATTTATGCATGCACAATTAAATTTATTAATTAAATAATTTGTGTATCATTAAAGAGTGCACATTTAATGATTAATATTTTAGGTAGAATTGTGTGTCTACTTTGAAATTATAGTGAAAAATCGTTTTAATTGGAGACATTAAAAACTTTTCTACCCTTTACAGTCTTAAAATATTATTAGTGTTTATTTTTAACTCATTTACACTTTTATACTAAGAATTGAAAAAAAAATTATATATGTTTACTACGTGACAATATTGAAATAGTGAATAGTGAAAGCAATAGAATCGGCTGGAAAATTTAAATAAACTTGTCCAAAATTTTTACTTTATCTGTGTTAATTTTTTTTTTTGATCTATTTCACATTATTTACGAAGAAGCTTTGCAAATTATGTAATTTATTAAAAACATGTCTTCAGCAGAGAACATATCGGGACCATAATAAATAACTTCACTAAAATGTACTGTGATTTGTACATCAAAATATTTGAATATATAAAGCAAGGCTGCTGTGTTTTGATCTAGTCCGCTTGAGTCCACTTGAGTCTCTTTACATAATATTAATTTCAAGGAGATGTAACATCTTACCTCTTTGGACTATTTATTTTGATCGGAGCCAGCTACATATATAACATTTTATTAAAGAAAATGAAGCACAGGGGCTGGATGTAACAGCCATGCCATATGAAGCAAATGTGTAATATTATTAAAGGACGTAAAAACTACTGATTCCATGGCATCAAATTTCTTTAATTTTTCGATCTCATAAAACTCAGATATCTAATGAACATTGTGAGCAAGATCTGCCATTAGTTATACTACTATTTCTCGAGACTGTTTCCACCCATATTTTTCGTATAAACGGTTAGAGTTGAAATGGTTTTAAGGTACTTAATTTAGGTGGTATGTTTTATAAAATTCATTGTTTGGTTTACATGTTATTCATTTGTTTTTTATGTCATACAGAATTTTGTATCCATGATATTTATGACATAACTCAAGTTAAAGAAATGAATAATCAAAACAAAAAATAAATGTATGAATGTGTAAATGTAATATAAGTGAATTTACGAGCACGTGCTTCAATCAGCGCCAAGATATATAATATACATACATATCTTGTATATATGTACATACATTTTGGAATAGAATGTGATCAGCAAAAAATTATAAAGTTTTATAAATTAAAGAAATACTTGGAAGTCAATGAAAACTCTAAAATTCACGTTTCAATTGAATTAATATTAAAAGGAAAGGTAACAAAGACAATAAACAATACAATAAACAATAAAAACAAGTAAGAAAATTATATTTAGCTGGTGCCAAATCTTGGATACCCTCCATCCATATGTCATCATATTACGATTTAGAAACCCAATTCAGTGTTTTGGGAGTAAATTGAAAATGTATATATAAAAAAAAATGAAACCTTGATATTCTACAATTTTGCGCAGAAGCGGCCGATTTACATCATTTTTGAAAAAATGTTGTAGACCCGTGATCAACAAACTAGATGAAATAGATCAAACCGCCAAATTTTTTTAAAAAAACTATGGGGTTCCCAGTTTGCGTTGCACTATGGGCGTGTTCTTTGACCAACCTGCCTGGAGAAACAAGCAATGTTTCTGTGAAATTTAAATTCGATATCTCTCTTGCTCTCTGCAGAGACTGGCAAAATTTTAATTTTAACGCATGGATACATGGACAGACAGACACACACATCTAAATAGTTTGTAAAATCTCCGAAGCTTTCTTTTGGATATTACAAACATAACGACAACATGAATATACTTCCAATCTTGAAGGCGACAAAAAGCTGCAATTTGTAAAAACAAAAGGGCAATTATTAAACAAAACAATGATGACATTGAAAGAGAAAGTAAATAACTATAAAAAATACTTATTTAGTTATATGCATAAATGAAAGTTTTATAATATAAAATATAATTTACAGAAAGTAAAGAAGTTGTACACCACGAAATAAACTTACCTCGCATACTCAGCGACACAGCAAGAAATGATAATTTGCAAATAAATCCTTATTTAACAAATTGTTAAATATGGACTTAAAGTTTATATATACACGCGCGCACGCGTACACACGCACACACGCACACACACCTACGTATTGTATTTAAGGTAATGGATCAAAATTGGAAAAATGGTTAAATTATTTTTATTATATTTTCACAAAGAATATTTATTTTCGTTTTCAATGCCCTGGGAATTTAGAATATAAAGTATTAGATGTAGAAATTTCATAGAGACCATTAAAGCAATTTTGCAAATTTAGCTAGTGCACGGAAATTTTAAAAAGTAGGCATTTTCTAAATTTTTTGCATTTTTTTAAATATAAAAACTAAATTTAAAATGTTTCATATTTTAATTTAAATTCCATTAAAATATTATAAAAAATTGAACATTTTGAACCATTAGTGTATAAAAATTTCCTAAACAAATGTTAGTTGGAAAAATGGAGAAATGATAAACTCAGATTTAGACCATTTCCGCAAATTATTTAGAGTTTGTGGGAATATAAAATACTTTAAATCTCTCCATATACATCATCACAATTTTATTAAATTCTAAAAAAGTAAATGATTGCCCAGATAGATGTTATTTTTTGTTATTATCATTAGTAATGTTTTGAGGCAATTTTTAATTTGTGTGCCACGTTCCAATATTATCTGAATATCTCAAATTAAATTTATGTTAAAATTAATGTTAATTGAAAATAAATGTATTTAAAATTTCTGTCTGAGTGTGTTGAAATAAATATACTCATAACTTTTTTGGTGGTGAATGCAAAAACAATATACGAAAAATTATACAAAATGCATTTTATGCATACTCAACAAAAGTCACGAACAAATTTTCTTTTTTTATTTAATACAATTTAAAAAAATATGCTCATGTATTTGAAAATACGTTTACAACAATATTTTGTAACCTTATGTGATGCGATAGTAGTATTTCGTAGTAAGAATTATTACAATGAAATCGTCAATGTTTACTCTTATGATGTCCAACCAGTCAACAGATTGAGGAGTTTACTCGTTTTTTTTAAAGGTTTGTAACACTCTAAAAATGCAGCTTTAAGAAACTTGGGAAATTTTTAATATTCTTTATAAGCAACATATACTGTCTGTCCATGCATGCATTTAGTCATTTGATATTAAATTTTTCTTTGATCACAAAATATTAAGATATCCATCTAAAATTGTATGGAAATTAATAAAAATTCATGAAAGCTGCTTTAAAAACATAATATTTGCCCTTTTTAATAATATAATTATATAAATAAATTATATAAATTATATAAATTATATAAATTATATAAATATATAAATATAATATTGTCCTGATACAAATTTCAGAGTGCTTGAAAGCAAAAGAAAGGCTCTTCAGAGAATTAGCAATTTGAATAAAAATCCTTTTTAAAAAAAAAGAAGAAAAGATAATTCTATGAAATTTCTTATTCAAATTAATTAATTCATTCTTCTCCGGATCAAGTCTTTTAGCATTTTTTTTTTTTACCAACTTAAAGTATCGAGTACCATCCATTTATTTGATTGATATCTGATGTACGATTATTTCTTCTACAAGGCTTTATTTTGAAAAACTTTTGTTAAAAATATTGTTATATAAGAAAAATTTTCCCATTTCGAAGAATTTGTGTTTTTCGTTTCGTTTCGAGCTTTACAATTTCTATATATTTGGCAAAGTATATTGTAGAAATAAATTTTGATAAGATCCCTTAAAATTACGGATATTATTCTTTTAAGGGATTTGTTGCACTGTAACATTTTTTGTGATGTCTTCGGTTGATGTAAAGTGTACACTGTTCAGTACTTACTTATTTCGCTTAATTTACTTGAAATTTAATGTAAATATTAAGTAAAGAAGAAGAGAAATGCTAATTGAAATAATGGATTACAAAAGAATTAATGATTTGAAACTAAAAAAAAATTATTTCATATAATTTTTAAAATTACATTTGAATAAATTTGAAATAAATTTTTATATTTCTTATTGAAAATTTCATCTTAAGAAGTATAGAAATAAATGTGCTTATAAATTTTTTTTTGATAATTTCATTTTTTGTATGTGTAGACAAATGCGTAGACAGATGCTGTTGTTGTAATAGTAAGAGTAGTATTTTTCAAATGTCATATAAATCTTAGCTATTTTGGAAAAATGCTTCTTTTTTTTTGAGTTTGCTTTTGCTTTGTTATTGAAAGAAAAATTATTGTGTAGAAAAGTACATGGCGTATTTTTGTTTTTGGTTGTTGAATGGCTTTTGGTTTTTGATGCGGGAATGACATTGCTGACATTGCTGACATTGCTCGAGTTAAAGGTGTATTAATACAACAACTCCATATATGTGCACCCTCCCTAAACCCTCCAAATACACACACTCACACACATATACACATACACACGCCTTATCTCTTTCACTCTCATTCTTTCTCTCTCTATCTCTCTCCATTTTGTCATATATTAAATGTATAAATGTATGTATGTATATGCATGTACTGTTATACATGCATACATACATGAATTCTTTTTAAATGATCTTCATAATTATAAAAAACGAAAAATTTTTTCTTTTTCTTTTTCTTCTTCTTCTTCTATTTTATTTTATTTATTGAGCGTAAAAGAAGAAGAAAATTATTTAGTTTGTTGTTGATCAGCGTCTATAACATATTCATTATATGCTTTTATTATTTGATGAATTATTTGAACAAATTTATTAGGAACATCTATATAAATCCAGATGAATCTTGTTATTTCTCTATTTAATTTGTGCATATTTAAAATAATTCTACAAAACAAAAAAATTAATAAAATGATGATTTTTTATTGTTATTTCAATCGAAATGTAAAGTGTACAACAAAAAAACAAGAAACGAAAAAGATTCCATGTTGATCCTTTTTTTCGTTTAGTGTTTTGTGTTTTTAATTGTTCTTATATAAGATTTTATAAATGCTCATCTGTGTGTGTGTCTTAATATTTTTTAAAGTAACCAAAAAAAAAAGGAAAAAGAAAAGACTAAGAAGAAGAAGAAAAAACAAAAACAAAGTGTGGGTGCTATTTTTAAAAGCATATTGAAATGAAGCAAAAAAAAAACCAAAAAAAAAAAAATAAAAAAGAAAAAAAGTAAAACAAAAATAAAAGTACGAAATTCGATATTAGTTTGTTCTTTTCCTTCTCGTTGTTGCCTTTTTTTTCTTTTTTTTGTTCTTTTCCTTTTTATTTCTACTTGCATGAAATACTTTTTTCTTTGTTTTGCTTTAATGTAAAATTATTCTCTTTTACTTTTAAATTTTTTTTTATGCTTATTTTTATGCATGAATTTTGTTTACTTGACTTATACATTTCGATTGAGGACAATTATTTTTGTTGTTAGAATTGCTTTCGCCCTTTTTACTTGTAAAACTTGTGAGTCTTGATTGTACAAATCAATAAATGATACATACATATATAAATGTGTGTGTGTCTGTGCTGTGTGTGTGTGTGTGTGTGTGTGTGTGTGTGAGTGTGTGTGTGCATTTAAAACATTTATGGTTGTGTAAAAAGTTTTTGATTTTTGTTTTTGCTTTTGCTATTTCTTACTTGTTTTGCTTGTATCATATTCATGCAAGAATAATACCAAGAATATTAATAATTAATTGTAACAACAATAATAATAAGAATCATATAAAATGAAAAATCAAAAAAATATATATCATAAAAAGAGAAATAACAATAAAATGTAAATAAAGTGAACAAATTTAATTTGAACTCGAATTCGTTTTATGTTTCACATTTAATTTCATATGTTTATTTTTTTGTGTATGCATGTGTTTGTGTGCGTATGTGTGTTTGCAGTAATGATTGGGATAACAGCATTCCAAATATGTATGAATAATAATAATAAAAAAAGAGTAAAATCGGCAGCAATAGAAGCAGTGTCATCATTCAACCTTTCAGTTGTGCTTTGACTTCCTGAATTATTTTGCAACAAAAAAAAAAAATACATAAAAAAGCACTAAATAACATAAAAGCCAAGAAATGGAAATCGAAGCAAAATGTAATTCATTTATTTATTTAGTAACTTTTTCAATTTTTAAAATTTTTATTTTTTGGTGTTATTTCAGCAAGCGCATTATTTGAGAGAATATTCCAAAGAACCACTTAATTTTATAAAAATTTTTTAAACTCCTTTTCTAAGTTGTTAAAATTCTTATACCTTCTAAAGCAAAGCAATTTATTCTAGGCTTATTGAGGCTATGTAACCAAGTTTGATCTCATGTAGCCTCCTACGAAATATTTTCACCACGAATTCTGCGCTTGAGAATCTAACATTCAAAGAAATTTTATTTAAACCCTGCGTGTATGTAATCAAGCCTTTAATATAAATTTTCAAACTCTATCTTAAACTTAAATAAATTAAGCTCTCTTATGCCTTTCTTTGTTTTATTTCTTTGTACTACAAGAAATCTTGTAAAATTTCTCTTAATTTTATATTGTGAAGTTTTTCAAGTCTTTTTCCTAATCTATAACAAACGATCGTAATAGTCTTTTTAGCATTAAAATGTAATATTTTTAACAGAAGTCTTTCAAATTCCCATTAATTATAATTAGTTACTTTCGAAATTGTTCCTTGGTTAGTGATGATTTTTATGCCACATATCCATTGTGATGCACAATATTATAATTTGAAACGGACGTTTGTAACATCTAAAAGGGCCTTGAGGTGAATTCAACATATTGTTTTATAATTTCTATTAAATTTTTTTTATAGAGCTATTTACAATTACTTTGGAGCTTTATAAATTATTTGGAGCATTCAGTTTTGTTACACCTGAAGTTTTTTCATGTAATATTGAGAGAAATCATTGCAAACGGCACAAGAAAGAAACAGAAAGTACTTTTTTATTTATTGGTTTTAATTAATTAGAAAGGAAAATTATTATATTAAATTATAAACAAGTTTTTGCAGATATTTGTAATATCCAAAAAGACTTCAGAGAGAGTCACCTTTTATTGTACCAATCAACTCAAAATTACTTCCTGATTTGACTTAAGCATATCAGTCCGTCTGTCTGTTCGTTTGTGTGAAAGTCATAGGTCGCAAATTTTGGAGATATTTTTGTGAAAATTTTCGTAAAAAGGTATAACAAGTGCAAAAGGTTCGATTTTGAATATATTTTGTTTACTTTTGACACTGTTTTCCATTGTGATATAAAAAATATGGTCCAAACACATTCATTTTCTGTTCTTGCTCTTATACAAAGAAATTTTTATATTTAGTTTTTTAAGTCTGAGGTTTTATACAGAGAGAGGTTGTAAAATCGCTCCAATTTTAACCATTTTTAGTAAAGTTCGTCATTGAGTTACATTGAGTCTGTGCATTTAACTTTCTCCAAACTAACTTTGCACAAACTAATTATATTCTGTATAACTTTTTAAAAATAATACAAACAATTTGTAAGATTGCAATAAAATGTTAAGATTTAGAGAAGATTGAGAGAGATGAGTAGGCGGAAATATTATAAAGAGCGGAAATATGGCACGACATTTAAAATTATAAAAATAAAAAAAATTCATTATTTACAAAGGTAAATACGACATAGTACAAGAAGACAACTATATATATATATACACAAAGCCATTTAAATATGTGCATATTCTATTGTTTGTTTTTTATATTTGTAATATTTACGCACCATTTTTGTCAGTCAACCATGAAAATGCAGGCATAAGTTTTTCACTTACTTTTCCTGTTTTTCCTACTTTTTCTCTCTTTCTCTTTTGCTCTTCTCTTGCATTGTTTTTCCTTTTTTAACGTATATCTTTTTTGTTTGCTTTTGCAACTTTCCATAATTATAGTTAGAGGCGTTACCCGCCTAACCTGACAAGCGTGTGGCAATTTTCGTCGTATTAGATTTTCAAATTGAATGAATGAATGAGGCGTATCTTTCTCTTGTACAAACCACACACATACATCCAGTTATATATATTCAAATATTCAAGGGTGAATAAAGAGGAATATTACAAAAAATACAAGCAATTGCCGTACGCAGATAAACAACACAGACACGACACACGAACGCACGCATAAACAGTTAAACATATTGTAATGGAACCACAGAGAGAAAGACAGAGAGTTTTTTGAAATAACATACAATACACATGCAAACAATAGAGCATAAATTTAAAAACAAAAAAAAATGGCAGAATCTCAAAGCAGCAATAAGTCTCAACAATAATAATAGCATCAAATAAAAGAAATCATAACGAGAGAGAGAGAGTTTTATTATGTTTACAGTGACGATTTCAATTCCAACTGTAAATGACGACAGAAATGAGTGGCATTTACGAGTGAATAAGTCGATTTATTCCATGCGTGCAGACAGCTTAGTTTATGCTTCTTCTTTTTCTTCTATATAACATTTTATTTATCATTTATATATATATATTTATATGTTGTTGTTGTTATTGTTGCATTGTATATGTACAACAAATAAACTGTTGGTAATGTAGCCAATGAAATGATGTAGTTTTTCATATACTTATACACACGCACAGTTGCATGTCATACTTTATATATATTGGTATTGTTAGTGAATTTTTCTATATAACATTTAGGTTTTCCTTTTTTTATTTCTTTCTTTTAAAATTTATTTATTTAATTTAGCATCCGCTGTTTGCGATGCTGATTACAATAGAGAATGGCAATTGTTTGCCTACAATTCATAATAATGATGATAAGGATAATGATAATGATGATGATCATGTTGTTGATATTGAGAATGACAATTTGAAAGGCGATAGATAATTTGAATGGCATTAATGTCGCCATGTTATGACAATATGTAGCATAATCGATTCTTCTTCTTTTTCTGACTTGGTCAAAGTTTAAAAAAAAACGCGTCCATTAAACTATTTATGCATAGCATGAAATTTTTTTAAGAGTTATGTATGGAAAGATTTGATGCACTTTGACTGAATTTATACAATATATCTAGTTAAGTGTAAATTTCACTGTTTTGGTAATAAATGGTATTGAAAAATTTCGTTAAAAAAACATTAATCTTGGGGTATATATATGTATATTCTCGGAGGATTAAAATGAACGAGTTGAGAAAGCTGCTAGATATGAAGTATAAACATACTCTTGAGTCGTTTTAGATACGTCTATCCGTCCATCTGTCCATGGGTAAACATACTACTGGTTACAAAAGAAGAGATATTGACTTCAAATTTAGCACAAACATTAAAGGTTTATGTTCGTTGGTTGATATTGAAAGTGGGCCAAGTCGGTGAACGGACACGCTTATATGGCAACGCAAACTGAGAACACCCCTTTTTTTTAAAACATAGATTTATAGTTTTTCTCTTATAACTTAAAAATTGAAAAAATTAAGTACACAGAAAACAACAAACTTTAAGAATTCTTTCTTCTGTGTTTACTTAAAATAATCTTGTTTTTGAATAACAATTAAATCATGTTTAAAATGTCTCTGCATTTTAATCATTACCTTAGTGGTTTTAAAGCGCTTCACAAACACTTCCAATGAACACGATAATATAAAACAAATAAAAACTTTACAAGCGATGCAAGTTGAAATATAAACATCCTACTTTACTTTTGATTCATTTATAAAGTGGAGAAAGTGAACTAGTAGTCACGGCAATAAACAGTTGTTGCTTTTAAGTGATTTGAAAACATAGTTATAGAAAAGATAGTCTAAAGAATGGACTAATGTATGTCCAATACTAATACGATAAGATTTTGCTTTTTTAAATGTGCCCAAAAATTTTTCCATGATTGTCTACTCTTGCTCATATTTATTCTCTATCAAATTTGTTTAACATTTCTTTCGAATTTTTGTTAAAAAATTAACTTGGAAAAGCAACAGACGAATGGACCGACAAACAGGTTTTATGAATTGAATTAGAAAGTGAGAGCGCAAAAATTCAATAAAAATTGTTTACAATTTTACTTAACAATTATGAAGTTTTCCATTCGTTATCTCTTGTTGTGCGAAAACTAATAAAATATGAAAAAAAAATATTGCTTTCAATAAATATTTGCCCAATATTATTGTAAAATGTAAAATGAAGTATCACGCCTTCAACTAAATCCCCAAAAATTTACAGCCATTAGAAATTGAAACAGTGAATTGAGAGATAGTGAGTCAGAAAGAGAGACATTGCTGGAATTGGAGATTCCTAATACATAAATAAACTAATGAAAACAATAAAATAGTATATAAACGATAATATGAAAATAGAAAGACAGAATAAGAGTGAGAGGGAGAGATAGATAGAGAGAAAGAGGAATAAAATTGTAAGAATAGACAGCGTGGTGCTAAAAATTTTATTATGTACACAAATACACAAATATTCGTGGGCATCCGACCAATATCTAATTATTGTGGCATTGTTTTAGCAAACGGTAACAGCAACAACAGCAACAGTAATAATAATAATAACAACAAGAAAGAACAAAATTCCACAAGAAAAAATAAAAACAAATAAGAAAATTATTGTGGGTTGGGGCCAAATTTTGGATACCCACCATTCATATGCCATAACGCCAGTCCGCTATTAAACATCACAGAGGACCAGAAAGCGTGTTACATGTCGCTAAAACTTTAAAAGATTGCACAATGGCCATTAGAAGGGGCTTATGACGGACTGTTCAAGGTGGTAGAGAAGTTTTTCAAGTTGCTAATCGAGGACAACACTAAATCATTTCCTATTGTTCGTATTAAGGCAGCACATCACATCACATTCAATTTATTAACATTTGATTTTCCAGGAGGGGGAGTGGTGTAGTACTTAAATTTTTAAGTAAACCTGTTTAGCAAAATTTTAGTTTTCAAAATTCAACTTCAAAGTCACTTAAAAAAAAAAAGAATAAATTTATTTTTTTATCAAAAACGCATTGGTGAAAACAAAAAATTGTTAAAAATCATATTTTTCAACAAAAGATAAAATAAAATAAAGTCTTACTTAAGAAATATAATTGTGTTAACTTAATTGACCGGCCCACCAAAAAAAAAACAAGCAAATGTAAACAATACGAATAGTGAAGGAGAAAAATTAAAAAGTAAATACAAAGTACAATAAGTGAGAAAAAAGTTAAATGCAATTGCTGTAAATTGCAAAAATAGCACGTAAAATCGATCAAGAATACAATGTTGCCGTTAAATGATTCCATGCAAGTGATTTTTTTTTGTATTACTTTTATTGCATTTTCTCTCAATTTTTATATGGCAGTGCAATTATATTTGCTTCAATACAACTACTACTACTACGAACATGCACTCACACACACACACACACATATTCGTAAGCACACACATAAGCACAGGTAAAGAATGAAAAATGAAATGAGAAATGAAAAATTATTAGTTTCAGATAGCAATAACAAGATGGTGAAATGAATTAATGATTGAATTGTATGAAAGTGCCAGCTAAAACTATTTAATTTAATAAATTTTCATGTGCTGCCAGAATGTAAGAATTAATTTGTAAACATTAAAGATTTAAAACTGCATTTAGAATATTACAATGTTTTAAAGGCATGCGTACTGATTTAATAGTTTAATTTTTTAATTTTTTTAGATTTGATATTATTATGGAGCAGAAGGCTACCGAAAACAAAATACATACGGAAGCTTTATTAGACGGACAGATAGACAGACACGTCTAAATTGATTCAAGAATATATACACTTTGTAGGCTCTACGACACTTTCTTTTTGACGTTACAAACATAATGACTAAAGAAATATATCCTCAATCTCTGTGTTAATTAAAATGGTATGTCGAATAACAATCTTTAAGCGACTTTTATGGATAGTTATTCAAAATTGTAAATTTTTTTAAGTCGTCAGCCGTTAAACGAACAGACAGATGACTGGACGGATGAATAGATGCATGAACAGATGGATATAAATTAGGTATAAATTAAATTAGAAAATGATTGTGAAAGATGGACCTATGCCCACGTCAACATAGCAAAATTGTGCAAAACCAATATTTTAAATATTTTATGTGTTTTGGTCAAGTCCTAATAAGCAAAACTTGAATTTGAATTTGAATTTGAATAAAAGCTAATATTTATTACATTTTTAAAAGAGTTAATTAACACAATTGGACTACTATTTAATTATTTAATTTTTCGGGCTGAACTGATCTGCTTTGCCATAAAACATTTTCTAAGCATTTTTCTATGTTTGTTTGCTATTTAAGATGATTAAGGATATTTCGTAGAGATCTCTTGTTAATATTTTGCTTTGATTTTGCATTAATTTAAAATTTATAAATTTCTGTAAATTGCTTTTTATGCAGTTTCTTTAAAGAATTTAAAATTATGTAATGATGAATTAATATTTATAAAAGAGAGAAAGAATTTCAAAACTGTGACCTTGAACTTGGCATTCGGTAAATAGAAAAGTGTATAATTTATATAAAATAAACATGCATGATTACACTGATCATAGTGTGAAAAGTTTGGTAAATGAACACATACAGTTTTGTAAAAGAAAATTTTTTGAAATATATTTTAAAGTGTGAGGAATATCCTGTTTGAAAATGCTACAATATTTTACAAGAATATAAGATTTTTCCTCAAAGTATTTTCCTTATGCCGCTTCATACCTATTACCCATATTTGAAATATACATTTTTCTTGTGTAGTTGTTGCTTCTTTCTACTTTCCAAAACGTGCTTTTTATTAAAACGTGACTTTTTATTTATTTTTTTTGCTTTTTAATTTTTATTTATTTTTTTTATATTTTACCATTGTCTATGCTTCTTGGTATAACATATTTCTATGTATTTTGTGCTCATATAAATGCAGTAAAATTTTAGTATTTAGTAAGAAATAATTGGCACACTTGATTTGACTATGACCATAAAAAAAATCTCATTATCCAGGTGTTTCATAGACATTTTTTTTTAAATCTAATGTAATACTCTGGAAAGAGAAAGTAAATGCGTTACATTCATGCAAAGGTGACTTGTAAATACTAGACGATCTTAGGCACAACGTGATTAAAACTTCTACAAAATGAATTCAAAATAAACAGAGTAAAAGTAACTAAACAACGAAATAATTTTGACAAGGAAGTTCTTCAGATGAGGATTCAAGAAAAAATGGGACAACTTGATACATTCTTTAGTTAGTTTATTACATAATTTTTCTAAATTAATTTCTATTACTCAAAAGTACAAAATTTTTTTTTGTATATGAAGTTCCTTCAAAATATAGCACTCTATGAGAAAATGATTGTAAAATTGTCCAGTCTTATTTACATTTAATTTTTTTATTAACCCTTTAACCGAAATATCGAAATCAAATTTCATTAAAATATTATTTGCTTTGAAAACAAAAATGCTTGACCAGATACAGGAAAAGCAAACTTCATGTTGTGTTGGCATAATTAAATTTAGAAAGCCGGTTGGTGTAATAAGAGTCTAAAACGTATCAACAGGTAGCTGATGGCCTTTGCCTTATAAATTTGGCTAAGAAGTTTTTTAGAAGGCTCCTCCCTTTAGATTGGCACTTAAGGATGATGATCAACAGATATAGATAACAATCCACAATTCACAGTTATGGAAGCATGTCCGTCTGAACTTTCCTTATAAAATTGTTATTAGGATTATTGTGAACGATTTATGAACGACGTGGAAAATATTTAAAGTTTTTTAAGTTTTTATATTTTTGCAATTTTATACTTTCCTTACTATTAATTCATTTTCTTAACTTTGTATTTAGATGACGGCTACGACCGACTGTAATGTTTTTACTTGCAATTTTTTTTGGTTTTTGGTTTTTTGTTTTTTTTTTGTTTTAAGTCACTTGTTTTGTTCCGTTTTTTTCGGCATAAAGTTTTTTTCTTTGTTGAAAACATTTACAATAAAATTACATTATTTTTAATTATCATTTACATGAATCAATAAAATTGATTTGCTCTGTTTAATATTTTAATAGAATAACTTTTTGCTCAAATAAAAAAATTTATAAAAATATTTTGAATTAGACATTTAATTACACAGCTCTTTACAGAGCTTGCTTATAAAAATAATCAAATTAATTGAATGAAGCACAAATACACACACACGCGCGCGCGCACACACACACACATTTACATGTATTTATATAAAATTACTTCATAATACAGAGTTTATTTTAAGGATAATGCTCGATAAAAGCGATTCAAGGCAATAAACATTTATAGATTCGGTAGGATAAACAGACAAATAAAGAGGAGCAGAGATAGCAAGAATGTAAGAAGAGAAAATTTTCAATCATAAACACCCTCGCGAATCATAAAATATAACAGCAGAACATTTTTCTAATTACTGCTGTATGCTGCTGCTATTGCGACTGCGACTACGACTGCAACTGCTGCTGGTGGCTCAATGCTATTAAAAGTATTGTGATGTATGCGCGTTTGCGTGTGTATGTATAGAGTGTGTTTGTTAAGCGCCAAGTAAGTAAGTAGGAATGTACATTGTTTAATATTTACATAGGCAAGCTTTAATCTCATTTATTAAGCGTATCAAGTAATAAAAATAAATGCGCGTGTATATTGTTACATTAAGTACAAATCGGTGGCAAATGTTATTCTAAGATAAAAATATAAATGCTGTAGTGATTTTTTTTTATTTTTATTTTTGTTTTTGTTTTTGTTTTTGTTTTTTACAGCTGTCTAAAGCTTGGGGTTATTTTATATAAACACCTTTATTATTATTACTATTATTATTATTATTATTATTATTATTATTCTTATTGATTTCTGCTCTACACTGCTCTGCTCTACTCTGCTCTGTTTTGCTTTGCTCGGCTCTACTTTGCATTAAATTGTATATAAAATGAAATATGAAATGCCGTGTTTCGCATCATATGTTTAGCACATTTCAATGTTTCAATGTTTACCTCTATTTCAGATTATTTGATGTATCTGAAGAAAATTTTTACATATTTTCAACATATGCATAATAATAATGTTGCACATGTAGATCCATATGTGCCTTATAGATAATGTTGGGAAATTTCCAAAAAAAAAAAAAAAAAAAAAAAAAAAAGAAAGAAAGAATGAAAAAAATTACAAATTTTTCTTTTTCTCGATTTCTTTATGAATAAATATGCGTGCGTACATGCGCACTGGGAAAAACACCTTCCTCTAAGGGCTACGTACAGGTTTTTGGTGTTAACTAACCTGTAACGCTTTAACATTCCATCGCCAAATGGAAACATATGTGAGAATCGTTTATGTTGTTGGAGAGATAAAAGGCCAAAGTAAAGGTAAATGGTAAAGCAAAAAATCGAAGCAATAAAAAGCAAATCAAAATAAGCAACAAAAGAAGAAGAAAGGAAATTTTCTGCTGTACAAATGATGTCGGTAGCTTGTCCATTTTTGATTTTAATTTTTCATTTTACAAATTTGCCAAACTCAAATATCAATCGTCATCAATATGTGAGAATATTTCACATTATTTTATTTCTTGTTATATTTCCTTTTTCTTTTTGGATTAGACTACACATGATTATTTCTTTGCCTTTTTGGTAATGAAATATTTGATGTTAGATATTTTTTAGATTTGTAGAGTGTACATTCCTGTAGTGTATACACATTCAAGGACATATGGAGGATACAAGTAAATAGTATCTGTAATTGTTAGCATCATGCAGAGTTCTGAACTTGCTGCTTGCATTTTTAACCAAAAACAATTTTCTGGTAATTACTTAAATGTATGTTTTACCAGCTAAATTATCGTGGGAATTTTTTCAGTTTTATGTATTAAATTTATTGATGTGATTTTCTTATTCATTGTACTATTTAAAGATACTAAATTGGGTTTCCCCTTTCCTTGTGTTGTATTTATTTACTTTTATTTTCAATATAATAAATTTTCCGAAAAAAAATTTCGACTTTATAATAAATTGTTTAATAAATTCGTGAAATATCACATGAGCTCTTTTTCTTTTTACGAGTTCATTTTAGTTTTAGAAAATAGCTTCATTTAAGTTAATTATCTAGGTTTTTTTTTAATAAAATAAAAGGTAATTATAAATTGAAAAGGTACGTGAAAATATTGATCGTGATACTCTACTCTAACAGTAGCTGTAACCGTAACACCCGATCCATTCAAAATTTCATTCAAATTGCATTTGTGCTTTCGTCAGTTCTTTATATTTGTTATCAAATTATGGATCACAATTTATGAAATTTTTTTTTATGAAACTGGGGCCAGATTTGTTCTTTAATCCAATCCATCGAAAGTGGTTAAGAAAACACCTTTTTCCACCTCCTCTCGATGTAGTTGCCTTTAACTGCTTTTAATTGTTTTAAAATGGGTTGCATGAGTTTTAAAAAAAACAGGTAAAATAAGTTCGAACTTCAAATCGATCAATTCAAAATTACTTTCTGATTCGATTTGAGTCTATCTGTCCATGTAAATTTTTTTGTCAAAATACAGAGCGCAATTTTGGAGCTATTTAAATGAAATTTAGTATGGAGGCATGATATAATTATGGGTAAAATCGGACTAATATTACAATTACGCCTTTACTTAACTTTAAGAATTGTGGATATTTCTTGGTAAAAGTTTGCCGAAAAGTTTTAGTTCTTCTAAATTTTAAACCAAATTGATCAATTTGCAATCAATTTTGCTCTCATATCTCTCGTGAAAAATCTCATGTTTTCTTAGCTAATTTAGGTAAAGTGGTTTTCGGTGTTTATTAGTCGTCGTCCATCGACTTCTTTTATTTTAACTTTATCTGCTTTTATTGAAAGTGTAAATAAGGCCAGAATACATTAGTAAATGCGAAAGTATAAATCGTTTAAAGGAAACAATACAAACTGAAATTACATGTTGTCACATTTAAAATATGGATTAGCCTTTATGGCATACAAAGAAACTTACAGTGTCTATGTGTAATAATCGTTAATAGATTATGTGATATGTACCATGAAATCAAGTCCGTTTAGAATGTATTTCATGACTTTTACTATAAATGACCCACATAATCTGCTTTACTTTAATTATTTGTCTTTTCTTCATTCATAAAAATATGTAACTTGACTTTTGCTTTCATTCATATGCGCACTAATCCAATAGGTATATACATTTTCTCATACAGCTTGTAATTACTAAAAATGATTCTCATATACATTATATTTCTAAGATTCTTTGGAAGAGCCACTCATGAATAATCCATTTCAAATGAAATCTTTTGGTTAAGAAAGAAATAAAATAGAGAAAAAATCATTGTTAGGTTCTTCTTACAGTTTAAGCTTCTTTATACTATAGTTTCAAATTTTATTGGTGTCTAATTGTATTTTTTTGTAAGTAGTGAATAAATCACGTATATATTTATTCTATTTATGTCATATTCAGAAATATCACAAATTATTAGTGTAGGTTATTTAAAATTTGATTTCATATCATCATTCAGTTTATCATTTATAACGATAATAAGTTTATATCAATGTGTACGGCACTTACAATTAAATCTATCTCTTCTTGTACGAATAATTTGCGAGTAATATAAAAATTTATTTGAATGTGACACCATTTGCTTTTCTTTTGCTAAATTGCATTCCAAAAAAATGTGTTTTGACTTTTGAAATTTGCATAATTTCCCTCAATATCTCTCAATGGTTTGTATTAAGGTACGTATGATTTGAATAATCTAAATATCCATCGGCCATAAATCGTGATAAATGTGACTTATATTTTTACAATTTTTAGATTTGGTATTCGTAATATCCAGACAAAAAAATAAACAATTTTATTTTGTGTGTACAAAAAGTGATACATCAAAAAAGAAAATGAAAATTTCAAGGTTTTTACTTTCCAATGGTCAACTTCTCTCATCGATTCTTATATGTCAAATAATACATAAAAGATGTAACGAATATACATTTTTTTATGTTGTTTTCTTCATTATTCGTAATTTACATAAAAGATAACTGTAAGAGTCAGAACATTAATGTTGTCCAGCTTTTGTGAATGCAGCGCATTTTAGTTTTGATTCCATTCAAATGTTATTTATTTGTATATGTAGAGCACCAGTAATTTACATAATACATAACTATTAGATTTTTATAAAAATATAATAATAATATAATATATTTTTGTGAATTACTTCAACATCACGTAAGAGGCCTTCATCGTTTTACTTTTTTATGAAAATATTTTCTATCATAAGATTAATGCTTTACTGAAAATTGAAAGCGTTTGGTTTATTTAATAGCGATTTCCTTAGGATCTGCCTTTCTTATTTGCTTCACTTTTAAAGTGTACAAATGATTTACCTGAAGGATTTTGAGAAATCAAATACATTACAATTTCTCTCCTTCCTGAAGTTGATTATTTATTGATCATTAAATGGTATTATATGATGTTACAATGTCTGTCCAAAAGAAAACATTAAATTGATTGGGCATTTTAATATCATAATGACAAAATTGAAATTTCTACTTTCTCAATTTCTTAATTGTTTTTTAGAATTTTTTATTTGATTCTACGTTTAATGCCAAAAATATATGAAATCTGTTGTACCCAGCAAATCTCACAGAATTGATTTTTAAAATTATCCTAAATAGTTAGAATTCATATAACAATTGTACATGTAGCTAATTCGAAGTTAAGTTGAATTCTCTCTCAGGTAAATGATATAAAAAAGAAAAAGGCAAGAAAATCATCAAGAAGAAAAATGGTTTCTAAAAATATGTAAAATTAACCAATAGGAAATAAAGTAAATTGTGAAAATTTGCACCATTATGAGAATTATTGTTGTTTTTTTCTTTTGTGTGGGAAATTTTACGAAAATCTCTATTTTCATTAGAAGAACACGTCAGTTATTAACAGGTGATCGTATAATAAGGATCACGTACATCCTAAAACATTTTACTTGACATATATTTTTTCTTTATCAAAAATAAAAAAAAAAGTTCTCCCTTAAATATCGTTTATCAACAACAACAATGACATGTAAACATACAAAGGAAATGCGTAAGAACTTTGCATAGAAATATACTTGCAATAAATTTTGAATGTTTATAGAAATGAAAATAGAAGGACATTTTATGATCATACATTAAATGTTTGCGTTATTTGTTTTGAGTTTGTTTTAATTTTTGATTTTGGTTTTTTCCAATTTTTTTTTTTTTTTGTTTGATTTAGCCAAGTCGTGTGCCATGAAAGAAAAAAGTAAGAATGCTGCACGTACAAGACGTGAAAAGGAGAATGCAGAATTCTTTGAATTGGCCAAATTGTTGCCACTGCCAAGTGCTATAACATCACAATTGGATAAAGCTTCCATAATACGTTTAACAACTTCATATTTAAAAATGCGCCAAGTATTTCCAGAAGGTAAGTCAAACTTTTGATAAATTAATTTTATAGTAAATAGAAGAAGAGAAGAACAAATCGCTTTTTTTGAAAGTATAATCAAAAAAAAAAAAATAAAAATAAACAAAAAAGAATCGGAATTTTTATAAAAATAGTCGTTCTATTTAACATAAAAATCCCGATAAACATTTACTGATTTGATTTCATTGAAGGCACGCTAAATGTTTGAAGTTTATTTTGAAAGTGTTAGAAGCTTTTTGAAGAAATAAAGATTGCAAATTATTATTGTATACTTTGGACATAAATATACTACAAAATTTTATATTAACTTATTGAGAGGTTAATAAAGTGCATTATAAGTCACGAAAGTAAAATATTGAAATTTTTGAATCGTTCGTTATATTTGAAAGAGTTCGAACGAACGGAACGAATTGAACCAAATTTGCGGCGCTTACTTGGTTTGTGCAATAGCTACGTTGCGATAATTTTCCTCAAATAATATTTCAAATTGCCAAACTTTTTAACTTATATCGATTTTTGTTAAAGTAGGACTTTCTTCGATCCTAACTAAATGCAAATCCAGTTGTTCTTAAATCAAAACACGCCCATCTACTTTCATTCCTTTTCATGGAAGTTCTATGTATTTCATTTTAAATATTCATGTAGAATACTCCTCAAATCGAAGAAGCAACTTCTCCTCCCTTCTAAAGAATGAAATGCTTTCACGAAAACTTCTTGGGAAAAATTTATTTGTTAATTAATTTAGGAAAACGTAAATAAGATGGATCCATATAACAAATTCAAATTTCTATATTGAAATTCATAGTATTGAGCTAACTAACTATTCATTTATTTATTAAACATTTGAAAAAAAAATTTTTAAAGAATTCTTAAAGAAAATTACAACTTAGATTTAAGGAAGGAGTTAAAATTTTCGGTATATGATTACTGAGTTAAACGCCTCCATTTTCGACTCTTTAAAACATCCTTTATGTGATGATAGAAAAATATTTTCTTTTATTTTATAAGAGCAATAATTAGTAAATCATTACAAAATTTTTAGTTTGTCCTTATTAAAATTTGGAAGAGGTGTTATTGCATAAATAAAATAATATCGTGCTGCGCCAGCACAACGTCAATGAAACGTAGCTTCCATTAAATACCTATTTGACATAGCTGTAGGAAATTATAATATAACACAAACATTTATAAAAAAAAAACAAAATTTGAAGAAAGAAAAAAAAATAATAATAAAGGCACACGCGCTTCGACAGGACATGCGACTTTGATTCTTATATTAATGACAGATCATAACACACAACTACTAAAGCACTAAAATAAAAAAGAACTGATATAAAAAAAACATTTGGGTCACAAACGAATTCAATGTATGTTTGTGGCGAAAGTTTAAAAATAATTTGACATTTCAACTCATTTAGACATATAACAAGTAAAAAAATTATATTTGGCTGTGGCCACCATCAATGTACCTTGTACGATTCAGTACCTGATTCAGTTTGTAGCTGTAAAAAAGTGAAAATTTGAAAATTGCATAACTTCGAGTAAGCGAAGTAGGAGATTTGCATGATTTTTGGACAGACCAAAATTTTGCTTAAGAAAATAGGGTGCTCTCAGTTTATATTGAACTGTGGGCATGTCCTTTCACTGATTTTGTCCATTTGCAATCTCAAATTGTGGGCAAAAACTTCCAATGATGCTGCTATATTTTAGCTTTATAGATCAAATAGTACGACTAGGAGAATGTTTACAATGTACATACTTAGAAATAGACAGACGGGCAGTTCAATGGGTATCTTACATGCATACCTGCCATGAAGGCTTAACTGCATGGTACACAATTGTGCAAATGAGTGCTAGCGTTGGTAATCATCTACACAGGATCCATATTATCGTCACGACTAGCTTCCGACTTAAAGCCCGTATTGCACTGTATATGCAGGGTTTAATCTTTGATACCTGGACTTGGAGCCTTCCTATTACTCCTTGGCTTAGTTTGATATTAAGCCTACCTAGCTACAAATTTTATTTGCGTAATGGGACCCTGCACGACAAGCATATATATGTTTGAACGAGCAACGCCCACGATATGGGCACCACAGCCTCCACGAAGCCAGTTTCAATGTCACTACGATGGGCTTTATTAAAACTGGTGATCCCGTGGTATCATATTAAATCTTTAGTCGGATCTCGTGACTCATGATGTCCCCCGATAGGCGGCAACACCAACGACCATCTCATGGTCATGTCTAATTCTATTCAGAATTTGATGCTGATTAAGATTAAGAATGTATATATTTTATTGGGTCCCCAACATTTTCTTCTAGGCGTTACAAACCTAATGACAAAGAGTATGTACCAACAACGTCTGGTTGGTTGGTATAAAAGTGGTATTATTGGATAAAAAGTTTTGTAAATCTATAAATGTTAGAAAATAATTTTGAATAATTGTTGATTTAAAATTTATTCTCTAGATATTTTCTACCCAGTAAATTTGCTATGGTCAGTTGAAGCGCTATTTTTCCCACTCTTTGTCATTTTCCCTTTTTCTCTCTCTTTAGTTTGATAAATCGTCTAAATTATTTTACTTTATTCGATTAAATAGTCAATCTCTTAAGTATTCCAAAAAATTAATTGATTTGATTCAAATGTCATGCATTCCAAAGACAATTATCTTAAACATACGTTAAAGTTGTACATATTATTTTTGCTAAATTAAGTGATAACAAAAGCTAATACTTAATCTCAACGAGTTTCGTTTTCAAGTACGTTTTCACAGTACGTCTGTGAAAATTCATCAAAATATTTCTTTAAATGCGATTTATAGTTTCAAAAAAAAAAAAATAAAGGTCACGCCAACACTGGATAAATAGGTTTAAATTGACTCAAGTGTTTAGGAAATTGTTATGAAATGATCACTGTAATGGAAAAGCTAAAACACTATAAAAATTTCTTGTATTTTATATGATGGTGTTGTTTACACAATTTGTGCAAAGATCTCAAAAGCATTTTAAAAATTCCATTGAGTATAACTATTTTGTGGATCATTGGAAAATTCCGAAATTCGTTTTCTATCTTGATCTTGTCTTTTGATCATTTACTTCATTTGAAAACTTACATAACAAATTACTATAATAAAGAAGATATTGAATTTGGCTAACACTTTGTTATTGTTTGATATATTAATCTAAATTGATGAGGGTTTCAAATAGTCGCATTTGTTGTAATATACATTCACTTTAGACATTGCATTTAAAAATTGCAATTTTTAAGAATAATTGTCCTGATGTAGAATATTTCATAGAAATTTTCTCTTTATCAACTAAATCAACTAAAAACATTTAAAATTACGACAGACACTAACTCATATGTTTTTGCATCTTTTTCCAACTTATTTCGATTTACATTTACTTAAAAAAATTATCATTGTAAAACGGAAGCCTTTGCAATGGAGTTTTACAACATTGCAGAGAAAAATGTATTCCACTCAACTTTGCTTTTGTTTTTTTTTTTTTTTCAATTTAATGACTTGTAATAATAATGAATTATATTAATTTATAAAGATTTATTAAAAATATATTTGCGGTATCACATTATTATCGACAAATTGTATAAGGACAAGAGCAATATGTTAAAAATGCTTTGTAATGCATTGCATCGTTATAAATGTTAGAAAAAAATCTATATTGCAATCTATACTTGGCTAACAAGAAAACCCATGCATTTTTTATATGATAAATCTGCCTCTTTTGTTTGGCTATGTGTATGTATTTGTATCATGCCACCACTGAATCTACGACTGGATTGCTGAGTTGGCAGTGACAAATACCAGCGTGTAATATACCAGAATCATTATCAATAATAATGGTAAGAGATTGTAATGAGGTTAATGTTGAAGGTTTGAAGTGCAAGGGTGGACTCAGCGATGAATATGATCAGATACGATATAAATTTATTTTGTTTTTTTCTTTCTTGTTAATTCCTCCCAGGCATCATTTTAATAAGAACCATACGTTGCTTTCTTGCGTCTTGTCTCACAATGCTTTTTTATTTAAATATTAAGTTAACGAGTCTTTTGTTGTTGTCTGTATTTTCTATTGTTGGCTTTTGTACCGTCTTTTATTGTCCTAATTATTTTAATAATGCAAAACATATCAAGTTAAAATTACATGCAACCCACACGTTAGGTTTGGGGTGTACGCATTTTTCATTACATTGACTTTTTTAAAAACAACAAACCGGTTATTGTTGTTTTCTACTTAAAAAGTTTCCGAATTATTGTTTATTTGCTTGGTACTGCTTCCCCCTTTCTTTTACTTATATTTTCCGTTTACTTACAAAGTTTTCCTTATTCATACGTTTTACGCTAACGTCAAAAATTTTCACATCTACATTGATGATTTTAATTGGTACATATTTTTGTTGTTGTGTTTTATTGTTATTTTTGAATATGAAAAATTTGTTGCTTTATATTAAGGTGTTTTTATAATCGTCATTATTTAGTTACAGCATCCACAAACAAAGGGCTTGAGATAGACCAGTTTCGACTCAGAATCATCTTTGGATTTTTCTAATGTAAATTTTGTACTTTTGCCTGTCTCTGTATTTGTAAGCTCCTATGTTTATGCAAATTTGTTATCAAAGTAACATTTTAGAGATATTTTTTTGACATTTAATAAGGCAGGGCCTTTTGGCCTTAGAACGAACTTTACCAAAGTAGATTAGGATCAGAGCCATATAAAATGTCTTTTTCTGAATGACAAAGCTTTTCTTAAATGGAGAACATTTTAACTTTATAACGTTTCCAAAATTATAATATTTCGCAGCAATTTCGATAAAAGTCGATAAAATCCTTTTAAAGTTTTTCAAATCATTCAAAAGTTACAATTTTTTACATTTTCCTTCTACACTTAAATTTCATTTTATTGTTATTGTTGGCACATTAAGCAAATTGGGTGTTTTCAAAACGATTAAACGATTAAAATATTCTCACTTGTTTTTCTTTAAAAATTTTTTGAAATTTATAATTAAGTTGATATTTTATGCATTTTCGTATTCAGGTTTAGGTGAAGCCTGGGGCACATCACCATCGTTACATAGAGGTTCTACAATTAAAGAGTTGGGCTCTCATTTATTACAAACTTTAGATGGTTTTATATTTGTGGTTGCGCCAGATGGTAAAATTATGTACATTTCGGAAACTGCTTCAGTTCATTTGGGTTTAAGTCAGGTGAGTGTTGGTAAGTGGTTGTAGTGGTATCTGAAGTATTTTCAGTAAAAAAAGCCAAACAGAAAAAAAACACATACACATAAAGAGATTTCATATTAAAAACAAAAGGACAAATCTAAATGCATAAATAATCTGATAATGAGAGAAGAAAAATGTGCCTTCGGTTGATGTGACGGCGAGAAGAAATAGGAAAGCACTTAGCCGCCAGAATTTTATATTTAAATATGTGCATAAATTTTATTTTATTTAGCACAAATAGCGAATAATAAGAGTGTTGCTCGTTTGTTTGTTAACAAAGTACAAAAAATTTACATAATTTTATTAATTATTTCTTGAATTTTCTTTTAATTATTCAAGTTTTTCTTCATAAATAATCGAGCATTGATGTTTAGGTTTTCATTAAATCAAATATTAAGATATTTCTAAAAACAGAAAAAATTTGTTTAAAAAAATTTTGGAATATCTAAAATTTGCCATGTTTTGAGTATGCGTATTTTTTTAACGCGAGTCTTTTTGCCAAAAAAAAAAAAAAAATTCTCAAAATTTTCAATTTTGATGCATTTTATTTCACTTTTATCGGTATCCGGAAATTTAATATAAAAGGTGACATTCAAATTGCCACTTTTTTACTAAAGAACAATTTATGAGCGATCACTTTGAATGATTGTGCAGTAACATAAATTTCCTGTGAATTTTACCATAAAAATGAAAAATCGTCATAAATTTAGTAATCCATTAACAAGAACACACTTGCCAAATATTTATTAAGAATATTCATTTTTTTCCTTTGAGAAAATTTTCGTCAAATATATTCTGTGGCATTTGCAGATACAATTAAAATATAATTTAAAATTTTCGAAGCCAAAATGCCATAAGTTCTTTATAAAAAACAACAATTAAATTAAATATTTTTACCGCTTTGCGTCTTATATGAATATTGTCAAAGAGTTGTAAGAACATTATAATCTACCAACTTCCTGGTCTAAACATGATTGTTTTCGTCATACAAGTACAAATATACAAATTTATAGGGACAAATATTACAGACCAATAGACATAAATAAATTGAATTTGAAAGTGATTCTGGGTCTATCGGTATAATAAAAGGTGGGTCTGTCTCAACTCCTTTTGAGGTTACATGTATCTGTTCAAACTTATAATACCCATTGCCACAAGTGGTGCGAGCTTTAAAAACTGAGTTTGAAAACAAGGTCATAAATTGATATAAAATTTTAGATTTAAATTGGTTTAAATAGTTTAAATAGAGATTATGCAAAACATTTGTGACAAAG
The DNA here is from genome assembly GCA_023089585.1 of Melophagus ovinus. Classification (NCBI taxonomy): domain Eukaryota; kingdom Metazoa; phylum Arthropoda; class Insecta; order Diptera; family Hippoboscidae; genus Melophagus; species Melophagus ovinus. The sequence continues at coordinate 820,800 of JAKKIB010000177.1, forward strand.
ATTATGTAACATGTATATTTCCAGGTTGAACTTACGGGTAATTCCATTTACGAATATATACATAATTATGATCAAGATGAAATGAATGCGATATTATCCTTACACCCGCATATGTACCAGAATCCGGTATGTTTTTAATTTATTTAATTATTCTTTGAGACTTTTTGTTATTACTCATTGTAAAATTGTTCTTTAAGAATTATTATTTATATGATATATTTTTATTATGTGACATATTAATAGGAAGCATTTATTAATAATGTGCAATTAGCGACAATAAATTCTGATAATTTGGCAACATCGAATATGCCATATAATGTCGAGCGTGGTATAACAACCATTGAAATTGAGAAAACATTTTTCCTGCGCATGAAATGTGTTTTAGCTAAACGTAATGCTGGCCTTACATCATCTGGTTATAAAGTACGCAAGTCTCTTAATCATCCAAAAATTATTATTATGTTAATTTTTATATGAGTTTCATATTCAAATAAATTATATTTTTTAGGTAATACACTGTTCTGGATATTTAAAGGTGCGAATTTATCCTGATTATGGTGATGGCCAAGGCGGTTGTATACGTAACTTAGGTTTGGTAGCTGTTGGCCATTCTTTACCCACATCAGCTATAACAGAAATTAAATTATATCAAAATATGTTTATGTTTCGAGCTCATATGGATTTGAAATTAATATTTTTAGATGCCAGGTGCGTTATCTTTCTCTCTTTTTTTTGAACCCCGAATCATAGAAAATAGATTTAAAATATTGTGATATGTTCATATATATCTCTAGTGCCTGAGAATCAAATATTCATAAATATGTGGCAAGAGCGTTGCAATGATAAAGTTAGGAAATTCGATTTACGTAGAAAGAATTTTACTATACCAAAGGTATATATTTAATATTTCCTTCTATGGTGCATGTAAATAGATCAAGGAGTGTTACAGGATACTTGACGTTATTTTATTTTTATATCTTAGACCATTTGTGGCACAAGGTGCAGTGGATAACTGCAGATATATGTAGCTACTCCGAATCAATATAAGCATGGATGGACTGTCTGTCCGTCTACTTTATCTGTTATCTGTCCAAGTATATACAATTTTAGTGATACCTTAATGGAATTTGATGGTTGAGCGCCAAGTCAGACAACTTTTACGACCGATATCCAAGTTACGACCTACTTAAAAATTTTGAATATGTTCTATTAAAAATAAGAGTAGAATGTTTATTGAACATATTAAATATGTTAAATTTTGCCCAGTTTGTTCTAACCTTCTCAACTCATTTTCAATCATTAAGAATTAAATTTTTTTTCTTTTCTTAATTTTTTTAATCTAGCTGAACAAATCGGTCTAGAGTGTTTGAATATAGCGCTTCTATATATACTTTTTCTAAATCTTTTATGTCTGCTTTATGAGAAGGTTTTTGCTACATTTTATAGTATCAAAGTACACTTAATATCTCCCTTATTTGTGTACTTATTTATGGAAAAATTACTGTTATGTTTCCTGAATTATACTTGGCAGCCATTGTATATGAAATCGAATTAATCATTTACCATCAGCTTCATATTCATGTGAATATGTAGAGCGGTATAAATACATAATTGTAAACGGAAACTCCCTTAATAATTAATGATGTACATGTTTGTAAAATATAAATGTCTACTTGTATGCTAATGAAAAGTATAACCAACAAAGCAAACAAACAAATAACTCATTTACCACATTAAAGTCCTTTTACAACATTTTTGCTTTCTATTAGACATTTTCTCTATACCTTTTTTGAAATGCGCTGCCTGTTCCGCTGTAATGTTTCTTGAACGATATAAATTAAAAAAGGTGAATAGATGCAACATATTACACTGCACAAGATAAGGAGACACAAAAATATAACTTTACTTTCATTGCAATTCATTATATATTATGCAGACAATAATATATATATATTATATATATATATATATATATATATATATATATATATATAATATATATAAATATATTCGTTCATTCATATTAGAAAGTATTTACCTTTATTTCGGTACAAATTTTCAATCAATCATTTATGGACCATTGTTGAAAGTGGCATTTTATGAATTTCGCAATTGCATTAATGGAGAATTTTATTTTATCGGCTTTTCCAACCGATCTGGGTTAAACACTTCTTTGGCATCGAAATTATCGAAATAGAATAAAGCAAAACACTACGGAGTCTACGGAGCAGTAAAGTCTATCCGACACCGTGCAAATTTTGCGCCTTGATTTCAATATTGATGTTGCAGTGATTTTTACTGTTTTATAGGAATAAACCTTCCTTCAACCTATTTTTTAAAGAGCATAACTTAACGCCTTAACAGTAAATACATCTTAAAAATTCATCTTTCTTTATATCTAACAGAATAGATTAATACCGGGTATCAATTGTTAGCATTATATTAGAATAATGCTTTTAACCTAAACGATTATTGTAGCTCTTCATAATAATGTTCTAATGAACCCATTTTAATCATTTTTGATAACTGTCACAATTTTCCCGATTAACTGGACTCATCTATTACCGCCAAATAACATTCATTTTCTAGGTATAAGCAAGCCGCCTCAGTTGAATACTTTAAAAAAAATAAAATTTTTAATTTCTACTTTTTCATTTGGTACAATATTTGGCAAGTCACTAATTGATCCAATTTACCCCCAATGTAAATTATTAATATTCAATAAATTTAATAAATTAACAGTATTGTAAAGGCTGAGATCTTATTAAAGACTTTCGTCTTTAAAGTGATTGGTCACGCACATCGAAATTCAATAATAAAAATTCAATTGCATTATTAAAACAAATATGTTTTAGACGATTTACCAATTTTTTTTAAATTATATAATTAAATTACTTTTTATAGGGTGTCACAGTTAACAGGTTATGAACCGCAAGAGCTTATTGAGAAAACATTATATCAATACATTCATATGCAAGATATGCTGTCTATGCGCTGTTCACATCAAATATGTAAGTTTATCTTCTGAACTTTCATTTCAATTAACATGATTTTGGATTTTGTTGAAAAGAATTTTTCAATTTCATAAAAGTAATATTTAGAAATCATAAAAGTTAAGGTGTAACGTTGCCCCAATTGGAATTTGCACTACTTGTTTGGTAAAGTGTCAGACTACTAAGTCTGCTTGGCCGTACATACATCGTACATCTTTCTGTTTGATGTCTGTCCATGTAAACTTGTTCTTAAACTACAAAGTTTACATTTTAGAGATATTTTTATCAAATGTATTTTGTAGTTGAAAAGCGAAGGGTAAACTATTTGAGTAGATTTAGAAAATTTGTGTGACAACTCCACATTTTTAAAGAACAGCCGCCTTATGAGAAAATTTTATGTTTCTGAATGTTGTTTGAGCCAAATCGATATCAAATGATTATTTGACATGCTAAATTTTATCCAGATCGGTCCATATTTTGGGCAACAATACTCAAATGGAACTATTCAAAGTTGACTTGTAATTCATTTCGTTGACTCTTTGTTTACACTAATCAAGGTAGTATGGGGTACTTTAAAGTTGGTTTATTTAAATCTAAATTTTCGATGAATTTTTGATAGACTTTGTTTAATGCAATGTATTTATTTATCGATTATTTTAATTTTAGTGTTATATAAAGGACAAGTTACCACAAAATATTATCGTTTTTTAACTAAAGGTGGTGGTTGGGTGTGGGTTCAATCATATGCGACATTAGTACATAATAGTCGCTCTTCCCGACAAGTTTGCATCGTTAGTGTTAATTACGTCTTAAGGTAAATTTTATTAATTTTATCAATTATTAATTCATTATATGCCCATATAAAGTACTATTAATATTATCGAAATTTTAAAAATCATTTACTTTCTACTGAATAAATCCCCTAAGTCAATTACAATATTAAAGCAAAATATATTTCACTTTAATTTAGTGAACTAGAAGCTAAGGAGCTAGTGCTTAATGAAATACAAACGAATATCATAAAAGTGGAGCCTATATCTTCAACACCGGCTCCAATACCAACCCCTTCTCTACATACAAGTCATGCGGTAGCAATTGCAAATTTAACAAACAACCGAGTTCCCGATTCAAATGGCAGCAGTAATACTGGTGTACACAATGCCAGCAATAATAATGGACTAAGAATAATACCTAGTGTATTGAATGCGAGTCCCAAAAAAACTTCATACTACGACATAGATGTAGCGATGCGTATACCAATACCAGATATAATACCCATATTAAGTACAAAGGATTCTTTAACCAACAATAATAATAATAATTTTATTGAAGTACAACAACAACAACAGCAACAACAACATCCACACCAATATACACATCAAGTTGAACAGCAACATCAGCAACATCATGTACTTCATACGAATTCCACAGAATCGCAGCAACATTCTGAACATTTGCAAGATTTAATTGATAGCCATCAAACATCCGATAGTCTTAGTTTTACCCAGTTATATCCAATTAATGATTCAATAGTTAGTTCTACTGGTACATTACATCACGATGTGGCGACACCATTTCCCGATACAACTACACCAACTATTAGTAATGGCTATTACATTAATAATAATTATTATTATGATGGTACACTGGATGTATCAACTGGATCGGGCTCCGGTTCAATAATACGCCCATTTTCGGCAAATTCAAATAGTTGCTCTAGTAGCTCTGAATCTGAAAGACATTTATCCACCGGCAATGTTTCAATTTTAAATGGCACATCCCCTCAAACTACGTACAGTGATTTAAGTCATGGCTTTGAATTAAATTACTTTTCCGATAGCAGTTCACATCAACAACATCATCATCAACAACAGCAGCAACAACTGCATCGACAAACGCAGCTTCAACAGCATCATATGCAGTTACATTTGGGTACTACAAATTTAACACCGCCACCTTCTTTACCACAGCAGCAACAGCAACAACAACAGCAACAACAACAACAGCAGCAACAACAAACATCGGCAGCAAATCTTCAAGAATATAATTTAACATTGTTAGATGATCAACAGCAACAGCAGCAGCAGCAGCAACAACATGTACAACGCCATCAAATACCACGCCAACAGCAATTAGATTTAGAACAACAGCAACAACCTTCGTCACAACAGATCGCATCAAATACATTTCCTGATAACTTTAAAAATGTTAATTATACTAGCGTTATTGTAGAATCACAACATTTCCTCAACAATGATTTCGTTCACTAATTACGAAGCATTTTAGTTTCATTCTTCCAAATAATTTTTTATAACCATAGACCAGAGATCAATTTGATAAACGTTTATATTCTGAAGCATAGACATATGCAAATAGATAAACAGTATCGCATAGGGCAAGTGTGATGCACATTTGATTGCTAGAAATAGAAATAGCGTCCTCAAATATAACAGAAACCTTGCACGCAGCTGGCTACTGGAGGTAAATCGATTAAAAGAAATGCCCACTTTACCTGATATGTAACATTTGACAATGGTAGTCACAACAGAAAGATATTGATTTTGAGTTCTTTTAGTGCAAGTCACTCCTGGCTGCAAAAAAAAACTTCTGCTGACGATCTAATCACGATGATTGTAATAGCGACGTAACTCGATGTAAATCCAGTTATATTTTGCTAATTCCAAGTCAAAATAAGTTGCTTATTTTCACATTATACCTTCTATATTTAAAACAACACTTGAGTACCCTACATAATTCTACGTCGTGTACGTAAAATAACAACAATAAAAAATTCTTATTTTTGATTAAGTTCTAAAGTTTGTTAAATGGGCAAAGGCCGGTCCTAAACATTTTCAAATTTCATCAAAATATCTCAAATTTTGTGACCAGCAGTTTGACAATGTAACTAAATGATCCGATGTCAGAAGAGCGAATAGGCGGGCCCATAATTTTAATTCGAATAAGAAATTAATCGATCAATATAATAAAATATGGATCCATTTGTAGCTCCTATGGTGGCTTTGCTAGAAAATCCACCTTAAATTGACGTATATATGTAAACGGGGGGATCGGCTGAGGCTGATCGCTCTGTAATACTTTCTAAACTGAGTAATGTAAAGATATGTAAAGAAGTTTAAAAAAAAATATTAATATAAAAATAGATCAATTAAGTTCGGACTATATTCCACCACAACTTCCACAATCGTAAATGTACTGTCCATAACAATATTTTTTTCAGAACTAAGTCTTATATGTAAAATGCGATTTATTATTGCCCATTTTCAGTTGGAATTGTTGTGGACCAACAAAAGCTCATACGCCAAATTTTATCAACAATTCCCAAATATAGGCGCCTTGTGGTACTCTAAAAACATAAACCAAATAACAGACCTTTTTCAACCAGTTGGCAACTATGCAAACTTAAGTCATTTTAGACTTCGAGCAGGTTTATAATAAAATGGATTTACAACAAAGACTCATCATCTTAATCTTAATCATTGCGCTACAATTTAATAAAAGCTCATTTTAAATGGGATGATTAAATATCTATTGCCGAGTACCAATAGACTAGTAGAGTGCTTCTTTCATTCTTTTCAAATTCCATTCTAAGTGTGTTGAGCAAGAAAACATCGTACTAATGCATATCTAGAATGGACGAGAGTGAAAATCTTATCGATCAGATCTCGATCATTGCCTTAAATGAAATCATTTGCAGTCATTGACAATTTCTACTTTTGATTATTCTAAAAATATCATGGTGTGGTTTATTAAATGGTCGCTGGAGTCTACCTTGATCTATTACAATGTACATAACTTGCTTCTCATTCGAATTACATTATATATTTGTACAATATATCTAATATAAATTTTATCCTTTTGAAGGAGTCCTTGGCATTTAGATGTAATATTTGTAAAATTATAACTAATGTACAAAACAAAATGTTATTATTTAAATTGTTTAGATATTTTTGTAATTAATACTACTTATACATATACTTAAGAATATTTATATGTATATATATTTAATTCATATGTGCATTTGTATATATGAAAGAAAGTGATTTTTTAAAATAATTTATATAAAAATTGGTAAATTTTTTAAATAAACTGCTTAATTTTTACATATTTTTTTATGATTACAGAACTGGTGCAAGTCTACAGAAAGGTAATGCATAGCACTCACCACTGCACAAAATTTTGTGGAAACCTTAATATCTAAAGTAAAGTAAAGTAAACTGAAAATTAGGTTTTTTTTGTTAGCCCTTTGAAAAGATTAGAAGTGTGCCTGCGTTAATGTTGCATAAATAAATAGAAATTTTTGTAGATGTGTACTTTCTTATGCGATTAATAAGTAAAAAGTAAATAACAAACACATTTTAGTGTACGTCTGCAATATACATTAATGTTAATAAAGCCTTTCTTAAATACCAATTCTACAATAACTCAAAAGAGAACAGGTATTAGCAACATGTGTCAACATGTGCCCATGTTTATAGACAAATTCCATGCACATTGGTCAAGGAATAAATAGTTGAAAAAGGATACATGAATAAAAAACTTGTTGCTGTTTGCAACATTGCTTAGAACAAAGAATGAATTAAAGCAAAGTAAAGCAAAAAATTGTTTACTTAAAAACAACAACAATTTACACAAGCTCGCTGATGAATACGTAGCACTGTCAGCACATCTGATTTACAGATGTTAATTATACTACTAGCGCCCCCTATTATAATTTATTAAAACTGTTGGGATTGCTTAAAATGGTTATTGTAATGTATTGGGTTTTTCTAATTTTATAACAATTCTGCTTTAGAATGTGAAATCACCCAGCAATATATTCGAAATGTCATCGGCCATCTTTCTTTTTTGTACTGCATCTGTAACAATAAGATAAAACAAAATGCAGATATTTATTCGTGGCTTAGACCATATTGAAACTCTCGAAGTAGATCTTTCTTCAACAATTGGTGAAATAAAGAATCAAATAGCTCGCACATACGGCTTTAGCGATGATGAATTTACATTGGATTGTGAAGGTAAACCCTTAAATAATGAAACACCGTTAGCATCGTTAAGCTCATTAGAGTTGGATATCAATATACCCATGTTGGGTGGTAAAGTTCACGGTTCTTTGGCTCGTGCTGGTAAAGTTAAAGGTCAAACACCTAAAGTGGAAAAACAAGAAAAAAAGAAAAAGAAAACAGGTCGTGCCAAGCGTCGCATACAATATAATCGACGATTTGTAAATATTGTACCAGCTTTTGGACGACGTCGTGGTCCAAATGCTAATTCGTCTTAAGTGGACCCATTTCCTTTAATTTTCTACATATTAAAAAATTTTTTTTAACATTAATGCAAAAATAAAACGTACTGCATTATATGTAAAAGTGCATCTAAGTTCAAAATAAATAAGGTAATCAAATTTACTAAGGGTGAAAGGTAATAAATAATTCTCCATTTGTAATTACAAAGGAATTTAATCTAAGTTCTGAGATGATACAAGGAAATGTATCGAATCAAGGGTGCAATTAACTATTATTGGGATCTTTACTCCTTACTAATGATTTGAACATAGCACTCATTTCATTTATAAATCATGGTTCGCTTAAAATAGTGAAGTGTTTAACAAACGAAACAATAATTTGGTTATGTCCATATAGAAATATTCATTCGCAGATACTCATTAAGTTTTAAATATTGAACTTGACACCGAGTAAAAATGAATTGTGCAAAAGTTTTACAGGACATACATTTTCTGGTATTAGAGAAGCTGAATGGTAAGAATTATTGTGCATATATTTATTCTAGGACAGAAATATATTAGACGTTGAAAGAAGTCGCCCTTTTAATTTAAAAGCCGTGTCTCGTTAATAGTAAAAGTCTTTTTATTGACACTTTAATGGAAATGTATTCCGATATAATTTAACTTGTAATACTTAAGAGTTCATATGCTGCTTAACTTATTGCCTTCAAGTAGAATATAAAATCTGATTAAGTTGTTGCTTATTTTGCCAACGATGATACCATGATTCAAATAAAATAATTACGCCAGCTAAAATAAATCCTAATAAATTAAAAGATGTAGTAATAATTTTAACAAAGTTATATAAAAAATGTATTGGACGTAAACAATACCGAAAAATAATACAATGAAGCACCCTTGCATATCATCCATGTTGACTTTATGATTGACAACAATATTACGACTTCTTTTTCCTTGGCATTTGTCTGGTGGTGGTAAGTTTATTTTATGCCAACGCTCAATAAATCCCATTTGATATAAACGATAGATTTGTGTATTTATCAATTTTAAGTATGGACTATCTCGAGGCATTATTAAACCAATATTTTCATCAACGAAAGCTTCTTTACTTATGCTTAATCTGCATACTTTATCTTTATCAAATTGTTTTTGGATATTTTGTTGAAGATTAATACGCCAATCGATATTAATACGTTCTCCTTTGATTACATTTTTCATTTTCTCTTGATTTGTGTTATTATACTTGACTGCTCTATTTAGATAATTGTGAAAATCAATACGATCCGAAAACTAAAATACATCAAGAAAAACACCAGTTTTCAAATGTTTCTTCATTCAATTAAATTTATCTAATTTAACTACAGTACATACTGAAATATGCTTTTCAAAAAATGTTCCACTCCGTAAACCAAATTCTTTATAATGATCACTCTTGAAAATTTGAAATACGTAATTTAAACCTGGTTGATAACGGGGAAATGTTAGAAAAGCCACCAAATTTCCACAATAACTTGTAATTAATATAATAACAACAATCCACCAAACACCAATTATTAGGCGAATGCTATTAGCTTGAGGTAAGTATATTCCACCTAAATGGTATAATTTCATAAGATAATTAAGTACTAAAACTTTAAGTAGGCAGAAAGAAAGGAACAATGAAAATTTTTATTGTAAACCCAATGTACAATAAATAGTTGTATTTTATCTTTTGTAATTTAAGAATGCTCTGAACCTATACTTATAGTTTTGTATCATCATGTACGATTTTTCTAGCTTTCAGTCACAAGATTGTATTGCCTTACATTTGAATCATACAAATAGGTTTTAATAACATTAGTGAAAGTGAAAATTAATGTTGTATAATACAAAGTAGGCTTGACACATTTTCATTTGGTTTGGGTACATATTTTGAACCATTTCAGCTTTAAACTTTCCAATAAAGAATAATAAAGTATAAAAATACGAAAACTGTGAAAATTTGGTATTGAGTAATTTGTTAATTTTGGCAATTTAATTTTCCAACCATTTTTCGTGCAAAATTTCAAGTAATAAGACAGAATTTACAAATGTTTACTTAGAAAGTAGTCTTGCGAATGGTTTTTCGTACTTTAAAATAAGTCGATTTCTTTCATTTTCAAGGATTTCACGAATGTTTTCAACACCCTAAAGAACCCGCTTAGATTAATTTAGATTTTTATGTTGATCAAATACATAGAAATCCTTTAAAAGATTCCTGATGTTTCCTTACTTTTAAGCATTCTTAATTGAGCTTTCCTAGTTGATGTGGTATACTTTATGTGGTAGTCGAATTTGTATAGCTGACCTTAATGGTCGATTAATTTTATTACTTGATGTTTACAAACCTTGTTGCAGAAGACTACCATAGATGTACCAAAAGCAATTTTTTAAATTACAAAAGCCTTCCACTCTCATGTAAGATATTGGTAGCCAGCGATTTACCATATACAATACAAGAGCTGTCACAAAAACAGCTGCCAGTAAACACAGCCACGTCTTAAAATGTAGAAATAATCTTTTTAGAATAAATTATAATTTTCCTTTGATTTGTTTATTTACCTCAGTTTTGAATGGAGCTGTAAATAAATAAATGCGACTAACTTCCTTTGACTTACGTCTAATAAAAGAATAAGTCTGTGTACTAATTGGTATTGTATAATTAAAAGTTTTTTTATCTGGATCATCTATGGTGGCGGCTACAGCACTGATTAAGTACTATATAAAGTTTTATGAAAATTAACCACACATGATTAAATTGAATATAAAAGTTTTCCATACGGTTAATTACTTTATTAGTTTGCATTGAAGCTATTATTTCATCAGGTATTAAATAAGTTAAACCCGGTAATGTATCCTAAAAGTAAATATAGTGATTAAAATATGCACAATTCCTTTGAGAATTATGTAAATTATTGAGATTTTTAACAGAATATATTAGAAGATTTTATAAAGCAAGGGAAAAATGTAGATAAAGATTTATGAGTGCAAATGAATTAATTAAGTCAGAAAGTTGATGATGAGTATTTATAATTTTATTGCCTAATTTTTTCATCTATTTAAAAATTATTAACAAATGCAAATGAATGCTACGTTTAATTCAATAAATCTCTTGTTGGGTAAATGTATCACGAACCTATTTAACTAAACTTTAAAATGGGATGTAATTATGTATCCATATTGTATAATATAAGACGGGATATTTTACAGACAGGCCGAAATCGAAATCGAATTTACCGTGTTCACTTGTGTTACTTCAATTAAAAGTCTGCTGACAAGTATCATTAAAATTTTATATTTTATAGCTATTAAAAGCAACCAATGTCCTGAACTTCGAGGAAAGTGAAAAATAGGAAATTTCGTGTACTGATACAACATTTTTTTTATATGTATACAAAAAAAAATCACTGAAACTAGAGGAGGGCCAAAACAAATAACTTGATGACTCTACACCTTCAATTTGTAGTGGTTTATTGATTTCGTTTTTATTGTATCATCACAAATAATGAAAAACATTACCATACCAAGTTTACAAGTAATAATCCATTCATTAGGGTAGAATTGCTAAACTGTGATCTATATTTAGTTTTTAAAGACATGAATCATAAGTAAAAGTCCCTATTAAAATAAACGCCTATGTTGAGTATTTTGACAAAAACTACCAGTTGGAGGGCCAAAAAATGTTAGAGGGATCCTAAACCGAAGTACTAAGAAAAATATATCTAATTTCTTTAATTTTTTGTGGCCAGATAGATTCAGAATTTGGTGTTGTGATTTGTTTAGTTTTAAAGGTTTTCTTTGGAGGAAATTAATTTAATATATATCCCTATTTCCATCCTACTGATTTGGTATAAATAGAAAGTTTTTTAATTAAAAAATTTATAGTATAATTATTTTTTTCTCTAATTAAATAAACATCTTGAGATTAGAGTAAATTTTGCTCTTTTTAAATTAAATACAAGTCGACACATTTTTAACTTACCCTCTGACTTTGATTACTTGGAATTATCATCCTATTAGCATTATGTAATATATAAGTGAAATTTAACATACGACTGAGTTCTTTCATAATGTCCATAACAATACCCGAATGATTAATAATTTCACCATTATTATTCATTTCTAAAATTTGCCATGGTGGGTTCTACAAGAAATTAAGTTGAGCTTGTTTTTTTCTTTTTCATTAAATAAACAAGCTTCCAGAGTGAAAATTTTTAAAATCTTGATACTTGCATGCACAGTAGCAATATTTAGAGTAATATTGCGAAAATGATGTTTCACGTGTGGGAATAAGTAATCTTGATTAATGAAGCCTAAAGCCGGAATCCAATAGCCAATATTAATGTATTCAAAATTTTTATTACGATTATCGAATGAACCTAAACAGTTAATTGTTGAAAATATATTACATAATCATTCGAAAATGTATCGGTTGGAATGGCAGAAGGATTTACTCACTTAAAACACTTTTATGTTGTTCTTGAGTTTTACCCCAAGTTAAGACGGTAATGATATTCCAACGTAAACAATTAATACATAATAGATCATTTTTAAGATATTCATGCATAGTATTTAAAATTTCCATTTGTTTTTCATCCTTCGTATGACGTATAGCTTCCCACTCTTCATCTGACGTTTCGCTGTATATAACTTGCTCTTGGATGATCATTTGAGAGATAGTTTTTGTAAAAGCTTCAGATATTTCGTGCATAATGCAATCGATAGAATCCTGTGTAGTAAAATGGAAATAGAATTCAGCGTTACATTTAGATGTAATCGAGATTTACCTTACATTGGTCACCCATATCATTATGTATGACAAATGCAATATTTGCACCTTCTTCTAAATTTTGCGTTACCGTGCTAGCATTAAACTCATGATGTGAAGTGACATCATTTAATATGAAAAATAGCCATTCATTATGAACGTGAAACATTTTTAAAATATTAGCGATTTCAATAATGTCTTCGTAAAATTTTGAAAATATTAAAAATTGTCGACTATTACTTGAATGATCCATAAAATTTTTTAAAATATTTCTTAATGTAATTCTTTTCATTTGTCCCATTAAATGATCACTAATAGTGTAAAATATTGTTGATATGGGTTCCAAATTAAATTGTCTACTTTCATGTATAACTTTCATAATACGTTGATCGTTGGTATCCAGTAATGTTTCATCGATCAATAAAATAACATTTTGCCATGTCATCAGTTTTTGTATGCGAGCATCTAAAATTAATTGTGGAAATTCCTCACCTTGGGTAACTGTAGGGATCTAAATTATTTAAATTTTTCATAAAATTTACAAACAAAATTTTCAGATAAATAAAAAATTACATTCATTGTACCATTAAAGCCTTATTAAATGGTAATCGTGGACAATCAGCTTCAGTTATAGCTATGTGTAGAACTTTAACGGGTCGTGTAGCATCAAAAAAATTCCAAGTATTTTTACAATCCATAACTGTTATGGCAGCTAAAGTATCTAGATATTTTAAAAGAATTGAAATGTATTTAAATAGAATTGAGCAAACAATATCGCAAAGTAGTGTAATTTTTTTTTGCTGCATAAACTTTCTTTATCAATAAATCAAATATAAAATCGGGTTTTATAACTAAATTAGATTGCCACCTGTGTTAGGTGGTCTACTTCTATGATAAGTTCACATAAAACAAGAAAATAGTTACAAATAGTGTTTTGGTAAACTTAGATTAGATTAGTTTAAAAATTTTGGTCGAATGAATCTATTTTTTGAAGTCCCTTCCATACAGAGGTCTCTTGCCTATAATTATAATTTTATTCATGATTGCCTGCTCACATTTTAGATAAAGGAAAACATAACCTAACTTAAAGTTGTAATTTTTTAAATTTCTCGGAGAAAACCCATGATATTTCTATAATAAAAAAAAAATACTTTTCAAAGTATTCCTATAATAAATAAACCACTTAATGTTTCGATATTTTGGGTTTTGTCGTCAAATTTAACCAAAATATATCAAACATTTTTTTCTCATATAAAATATAAGCACTTGAATTTTACTGAAACTGAACTATAATATTTACGTCTCCTCTTGTTAATTATTTCGGTAACCGAAAAAAATTAATAGACGTCTACAACTGATAAATGGAACGTGGTGTCATGTTATTCTGAATAAGTACAATAAAGAATAGATTAATAGACATAATAGACTTTCTACTATTACCTTTTTTGAGACGAATACCACTCCATGAATAATATTTCACATTAATGCCGCCATTGTGTAGATTATTTTCTGCCACTTTTGTTAGAATTTCTTGAAAACGTTGTAAAATATTTTCATCATTCATTGTTGTATAATCACGATCCACTATGACGGCTCATAATTATCAAATAAATGAAATTAATAAATGTTCTATTTATCTTAGATCTATTGTAATATATATTTTATTTACCTAGAGTAGCATTTGCATTCAAAAAAGATGGAAATTCATTATAAAGTGTAAAGGCATTATTAATAATAAAATGCAATAAAAGTGTACCGAAAAAATTACTGTGTAATGCCATATTCAATTTGCCTTGATAATCACGGAATACCAATGAATGAATGAAATTATTGAAAATATATTAAAAACGAAAAGTAATTAAAGGTACAATTTCCGTGAATATTAAAAGAGTATAATGATACAAAAAATACCCCTGACTTTAAAATAAAACAATTTGTGTGGCATTGATTGATTGTTTATGAGGGTTAAAGGTCAATTCAAGGGAGGAGGTTAATGTTAAAAAGCAGTATTGATGATTGATAGAATACGGTCAATAAGTTACAATTGGCTGAATACCTTGAAACTTGAATACCTACCAACTTAACAAAGTCTATATAAAATGCTCATGCAACTTAGTAAGTAGGATTGGATTGTTAATTTCCAAAGTGATTTCTTATCTTCGTCGCTGTTTGGTTAGGCAGTGTAAGACTAGACTAGTTTGTAGAATATACATGAAAAATTTCAGTCTACTATTAATTTTACTTTAGTATTAAATTTAAAAGAAGGTAAAGATTTCTATTCAGTCGAAGGTAAACCCACGACAGGACGGAGTCCCAACGCGAGTTTCAGTGCAGCAGGAAAATATATGAGCTTTATATCGAATCCTACGTAAAACTGTTTAACGAAAGCAATCTACTCTTAACTTTTGGGTGGTACATAGAAAACTAAGAATTATAACAACAATAAAACAAATAAGAAAATTTTATTAGATTTAGATGAATTATTAAGTTGTCACCACTCAAACATCTAACATAGATTTTTTACACTCGTGCACAAATTTTTAAAGTTGTGGACTAACAAATAAAAGAAACTGAGAGAAAGGAAGTACTTCCACATACATCTGTGAGTTAAGCTAGGGAAGGCTTTAGTTTTTATGGCTTAGGAGAAAGTAAATAAAACGATAAATTTTCTTTTTAATAAAGGAGAGTAAAGTAACTTTACCCCGATCAAAAATTTAAGACTGATTAAAATAATTTATATACTTTGTAATGCCTTTTGCTTGCCGTATACGCTTGCTAAAATGTATTTAATTTCATATTGCGTTTGATGAGTACAAAATCTAAATGAATTTCTAAATGAAGTCTTTGCATGTGCCTTTTCATGTGAATGGGAAGACACTTCTTTAGTTTTTTAGTTAGTTTTTCGTTTCCGTACATTAAACAATTTAGGATTTTAGTACTACAAAAATTTTTTTGTGGTGTAATGATTTAAACATTTGCTGCAAGTTCATATTTAGTTTTCTACATAAAAGTTGTTCTTTGCCAAAAAACTTGGAAGAGTGTTTTCTTCTTCTGCTTCTTCTGTTTATATGGTTATGTTCATCTTTATTTTTGTTTTTCGGCAATACCGATCCAAGTTAGTTGATTTCATTCAAATTTATCCCTTTAACGAAATTTAGAATTTATAGCGTCTGAAATTAGAATCGTTGTTTACTTCATCTTTTCATATTCTATTATAAATTGAAAATCCGATATTTCAATTTTGTTTTTACAATTTTCCCTCAATAAATAATCTGTATTTTCTACTGCCCTAATCGAATGTTATTTGGATTTATTATTTCTTTGGATTTCAGTTGAAATGGTAAGAAAACTGTACAACTTATACGTATGTAGGTTTATACGTGATATTAATTAATGATAATTAATTATTTTATATTTTTTTATTTATGATTAATGTAAATTTTCTTTAAGATATTTTTATGCATGCGTATAACATAAATAAATATCATATGAACTATGCGAATCGATGCTACAAATATATTTTAATATTGATAAATTGCATTATAATTAATATATTTGATTATTTTATTCCTGTTTTTTTTTTTTTTGATATTTTAAAATGCATATCAATGATAATCATTGAAGTATTATACTTGGTATTATTGACAGTTCGTTGAAGAAATTGTTTTGAGTAAATAGTTTCATAACTTATTGTCTTAAT
Organism: Melophagus ovinus; assembly: GCA_023089585.1. Taxonomy (NCBI): domain Eukaryota; kingdom Metazoa; phylum Arthropoda; class Insecta; order Diptera; family Hippoboscidae; genus Melophagus; species Melophagus ovinus. The sequence continues at coordinate 837,542 of JAKKIB010000177.1, forward strand.
ATTTTTATGAATTTTTAATTAAATAATAAACTTATAATATTAAGGAATTTAATGTTTAGTATTGAAAAAAGAAAATCTTTTTCTTTTGATTTTCAAAAGATTTATCTATTTTGGTTTATCTATCTATTAAAATCGTTGTAATATTTAAGCAAACTGTATATCTCTAAAATTGGAAAATTTCTAAAAGCTGGTGGTGATGGTGGTGACAAAGTTAACGCCGTTTTTTATATATTTCCCTTGAAGTGATTTATTCTGTAGAAGTGGTCGAAAAGATTGTCTCATCTTACGTATAATTAATTTTTTAGCACATGGTTGGTGTTTAGAGTTTAGAATAAACTTATGAATACAGTAAAATGGCAAATAGGAAATAGAAATTGCCATGTACATAAAAAGAAGAGAGAGATTTTTAGTGTAAAATCTATATAATTTCTTTAAAATTCTTTAAAATTAATATCTGCTCGAAAAATACTTAAAGCCAAAAGAGGTGTAAAAACATAATAGAAAATGCGTATAAAGATAAGGCTTTCAACATAGAATTGAATCCAACATACTTTATATCATGCTTGTGTTAAATGAATTTTAAGTTTTACATATTTGACTACTTAAAAAATAAGGTGTAGATAATTCGTTATAGAATATTAGACCGTTTTGATTATTTACAATCTAATTTTTCCAAATAACTTATGTGTTTTCCAAAGTCTTATACGTATTTTTTATACCGTTTTAATATCAAAAATTTAGATACATTTTCATTCTTGCAAAATAGCACTTAAACGTTCTTCGACAGCGACTTTACGTGATTTCCATACAAATTCACAAACAGCAATTACACAAGCCACGCCCATACCGCCCATTAATACAACAAATACACCACCTACATTGGCTAAACCTAATTCATTGGCGGCTGATGATGATTTTGAGGTTTCTATACGACATTTACCACCGCCACGTTTTTCTTTCCACCATTTCGTTTTCAATATATGTAATTTTCCTTCCTCTTGCAATTTTAGTATAACACTGTTAATGGCAGTGCGAAAAGGTGAATCTGTAATTATATTTATATGTGTGTATATATATGTATAATTGAAATACGCAAATTTCATCGGTATTACTTGGTGGTGTCGCAATGCCATAACTTTTTGTATCCAACATGCCACCGACTTGCGTTAAATCGCAATTACGTTCGGTAACATATTCAATTGAAGTGGATTCCATTAGAAAAGCATAATTTCCTGTAAAAATATTGAAATATTAATTCATTTAAATATAATTGAATAGAAGAACTATGTCACAAGAACCTTTGCCTTTGGCAACCCGTTCAACACCTTCACCATTACTGCTCGTAAAAACTGATGGTCTAGCCGACTCCATGAATGACCACATTCGTTGGTAAGTAGAAATTTTCGAATCCTAAAAGTATATTTTGCATAAAAAAATTTATATGTAGAATTGATATCATTATTACTCGAAAAAAGGCCGCTGTGCTTCCACCTTTTAGGGCACCGTATTTTATGCGAGTCTGTTTAGCTAAATCTTCAGCACTTTCAATAGGAGAGTCCATACGTTCTACAGTTAGGAAAGCAGCTAAATTTGCCGTATAAGAAGAAATCATAATTAATGTGAAAAACCACCATATGCCAGCTACCATGCGCGTAGATAAAGCTCTGTAATTAAATAGAATCACATATTTGGAATTTTTCAATCATAGAATCTTTAAACCGTACTTGGGTAGAAAATCGCAACCTTGCTGCATTAATGAACCAATAGCAAACCACATACAATTCAGTAATGTAAATTGATTATTGATTTTCTCACCATTGGAATCTGTGTAAGAAGGCCATTCGTATGGAGTAAATCTATAAAAATTTTCATACATATTTTATAAATGTATATAAAAAATGCAGATATTTTTCTATTTTTTACTTGGCTAATATGAATAATAAAACTGAGACACCCAAATAAGCTGTAGCCATATAAATCCATACATCTAGAGAAAGTGGTGATAGAAACGAAAAGAGGTTTGGTGGTTGCTTAACTGGTTTTCTATATAATATTGAAACTCCTAAATTCATGAATGGTGTTGTAAAATCTACGACCTGCTCTCTTTCAAATGTTATTGTTAAATCGGCTATTGCTAAGTCAGCTCTTTGTTCTAACAATTCACGTATCATGCCGTTCCATTCTCTAAATTTTTTATTTAAATAAAAGAAAAAATTACATTTTATTAAAGTTTCTACTTAAAGTTACATCATCTAGAAAAGTTTATTATCTATATATAACAATTTTAAAATACAGCATCCTAATACGAATCAGGCATAGAAATTTGGGCGATGTGTGTGTTTCTTATCTCATCCTATCGGTTTTTTTTTTACATATAAAAGACAAAAAACTCACAAACTTTTGTTTAAAGTCACGTTTTAGTTGAGTTAAAAATTGATGTTTAAATTGAAGCCTTTGGATATTATAAGGATTTTTATTAAAATATGTGTCAAATGTTTGAGAAATGCTAATAAAAATTATAAAATTATATTAAAGTTAAGCTTTATATTTCGACTTATTTGGGAACTGAGAAATGGATAAAAATGTTAATGTTTTAAAATAAGTTCAAGTAGATGAATATTCAAGAATTTTTTTAATCACTTGTAATAGTCAACCTTTGCCATTAGTCACCCATTAAAAAACCGGTCTTTTAATTAGATATATAAGTGAGATATTTTACAATATAGAAAATGTAAAGACGAACTCAGTAATTAGAAATCTGAAAAGACCAAACTATTCAAAATTTTTAATGCTTTCCAATCTCGGTTAAAAGTTAAAATAGTTTGTCGATTCTTAAAACTGTTAAGGTAATGAAAACGTTTACACTTTAGCCAGTTTCACTACTTTGCTATTTTTGGATCTTTTAATTATTGTAAGTCAAAGAAGAAGCAAAATTGGACTTCACTTTAACTTAACTTCAGTTTATGCATTTGGGCAGTTATCTCAAATATTTGACGGCAATCGTAATGCTATTGTTCCACATTCACTGAATGTTACAGTCTTTTTATATTGATTTGGTTTTTATTAGTAAATTGGAAGGGACTTAGATAATTTAAGATTTTCTTAGAAGTAAGTAATTCTAAAGTATTAAGCTTTATAATACACAAAAGAGAAGGAAATAAGTAGGCGAGTTTACTTTTCCGTTCCTCTAATAGAAGAGAGCAAGAATTATTGATTGATTCTATTAATATTTAAATTATTTTAGTAATACTCATTCTAATTTCGTATTAACCCAGTTTCTTTATTGTAACTGCCATAGCTGCCATCCGGTACTAATTGGATTTTATAGTTAAATCCTAAATATCTAGATATTTCATGAATCAAATCCACAGCATAACCTTCAAATTGATCATTGCCATTTAAAGGCACTGCAGATTCTTTGCGCATACAATACGGGTTACTCTAAGCATATTCAATTATATAAAAATAATTTTAATGTGAGATTAAAAGATTATTTTTAAGTTGAAGTATTATACCAATATCGTGGTAATTGTTAAAGTTTTATTTTTTAAATTTGCCTCAATTTCTTGCTGTATTTGGCTAAACGTACGCGTAAAATTAATCCCTTGAGGTAATGTAGAATTCCAGGTACCAATTTTTCGCATACCATTTTGACTTAATTCAACAATATCTAAAATAAAGTCCGAACGGAAACCTTGATGATCAAATTTTATAATATTTGTTAGTCCCTTCATTTCAACAATTTTCATATAATTAATTAAACTGAAGCCATGTTGCCAAGTACTTTGCCCATCACAATTAATCGGATTTATATCGATTTGTTGAGAAGTATCTAGGTCGTGTAAAGCTTTTGCAAATAAATGTACAGCATCATACATTAGAGCAGTTTCAGATTTCACTGTACTTAAATTAGCTGAACGTAGTGTTCCCTTATCGTCAACACTCCATTGTCGCACAACATCGTTAACAACTTTATCATTGATTAAACGAAATCCAGTTATATTAGTACCACCATAACGGAATTCATCCAAATTGATAGTATGTAAATCCAAAGATGTTATCAGATAACTGTGATAATCACTCATCATTCCTACTTGTTGAGCCTGTTTTAATATCTCATAGATTTTATCTATAGCACAATCTAAAACAATATGAGCTTCGGCAGAATTTTTTATTTGTTTAAGTAGAGGTCTAATAGAACACTAGATATTAGTACAGTAAACGCTTGGATAATTCTCTAAAAGTTACCGATAATCTCCGCTTTCTGTGAGCTGCCTTACATTAATCGGATACACTGTATTCCCGTGTGCTTTTAGTAGCTCTTGTAAGCGCACAATGCCATCATTATTTTCATATATAATTGTAAAAGTTTTCCAACCCCAATATTTTACAATATCTACGTAAGCCTTAAAAGCACATAAAAGATTGACCATAAAATTTAGAATTTGTGAAAAATTTTATTTATTTTTTTATTTTATATATTACATACTTTAGATAGAGTATTTGGATGTGGATATAAATTAACCAAGCAACTCTCTCGCCTTAAGCGATAATCCCAACGGTTTTCTAAATGTGGTATCTAAATTGAAACATGAACATTGATATTATATTATTGCAAAAAAAAAAAAATTTAATAATTCATTTAATAACCTCCATATTATCACATATACTTTGAACATGACTGGCAGTGTGTGATGATTGTGGTCCAAATATTGCAGCTATACCCGTGTTTAAAAGACCGCACACTACAAAGTAATATGGAATGTAAACAGCTACGAAAGTTATATTAGGTTAATATTCACACACACAAACACAGATTCAGGCAAACACACATTATCGAGGTACTGTGACTACAAAAGAAGTCAATTTGGAGAAATTTTATACATTCTGTTCTTAATTTAAGCAAAAAGTGGAATTTTGAGTGTTACTTATATTGAAATTCGTAAACAGTGAGTAAAATATATAAAGGAAAGGACACAAAAAATTTAAAATTAACCACTTTAAAACTATTAGAAACCTGAGGGAACTCTGAATGTGAGGGAGATACTCTTTGATATTCTTAGCTCAAAGTATATCCGGCTAAGATGAGGAGAGTAGAGGTGCCTTATGGATTAAAACATAAAATGTGTTTTTTTTAAATACATATATATTTATTATTTGAGAAGTACCACTAGTTTGTTAGAAAGACCGTTTAAGCACTCGTTAGGTGCATACATTAAGCCAAATTAGAACTTCCCAAGAAAACATGCCGGCTCTCACCTTAGTACAAAGCACTACAAAGCCGAGTCATATAAACGTTTGGGTACTAAGGTATGAGTAATATTAATACCGCTTGGCGTTGATATCGTTATCGCGATATGTTTAATGTACTTGTCAAGTAAAGTCCTTTCACCTTTTGAACAGATACGTTAGCTTTTTTGTCAGTTCTCTAAAGCACAATGTAGACTCAATGCAATTGAGCCAATACCCGGGTGAGCACTAAGTGATTTGATTTATTAAAAAGAGGTGTAAGAATACAACAACGGCATCTTACTCAGTCAAGTCCCAAACTTTTTCAACATTTAACATGTAATTAAAATTCCCTAAGATGATAAATTTTTGCATTTAGTTTCTTATGTAATTGTGCTGTAATTTATTTTATGGCAACTTCATAAAATCCAAAATAGTAATAAGACGATTGTATTCTAATATTGCATTTAAGGTGAATTTATCAGATCACTTATGGAAAATGATCATTTATATGTATTACTATTAAATAACTGAGAAATTATGAAATTATGTAAGCGTTTTTTTTTTGATTATTTGTGAAATACTTTTTCTATTGTTTTAATCTTTCTGGTGTACTCAAATTAAAGTATTACAACAAATCAAATCATTGCCATGATTTGATTTAACTAGAAGTAGTATATTCCATTTCATTAGTTGTTGTAAAACTTTTAATAGGATACATTTAATATCCACAAAGATTGAGGTAGCTCTATACTTTATTACACAGATAAATTTAGAATCACATTCTGAATTAACTTGTCTGTCTGTCATTTGTTGTTACATTATTATTTGCTATTTTTTCTTATCCAAACATCAGGAGTTGAGAACATTTTTGCCAACTTATTGAGGTGCATCATATTAAACAGCATATTATTTGTCTTCAAAGTGTGGCTTATAGGCTTTCATTTTATGTGTGCTTATGGGCTGGTTATTTATAGTATATTTAATTTCAACTTATATAAACGAATTTTGTAAATCTGATATGTTACAAATGTTTTAGTCCAAGAAGTTTTAACCTTTTGGTGGTAAAAGTAAAGGTATATGTATAAAAAGGTATTCTATGTTGGTTTGAAGTATTTAAAAAAGGAAGGGTACCTATTTATATTTGCCTAAAGTGTTAACAGAAAGACATTATAATCTCTAATTTATACCCTACACCACGTTTTATTACACCAATCTATTCAAAATCTCTTTCTGATACGATTTAAACTTGTCTGTCCAATGTCTGTCCAATGACCGTCTGCAGTCCGTCTGTCTATTATTTGTTATCAAGCCAAAGGTCGCAATTTTTAGGGTATTTTAGTGAAAATTGGTATATAGGTGTGTTTTGTCCTAGAGACGAACCGCATTAAAAATGATTGAAAAGCTTCGTTTTATGAAAGAGAATCCAAAAATAGGCCGATGTGGACCCAATTTCGTATATATAATTTTTATATCAGTAACATGCTAGTTTTTACCAAAATATATTCAAAATTTTAACCGTTTTTAATATAACAATTGTTCTAAAAATGATCAGATTCTAACCAATTTCTATGAAGCATAACTCTAGGTTAAAGCCCATATATAAATGAAATTTCATTCATTTCATTTCATAAAATATTTTAAAAATTTTGGCCTACAATTTCTCATAAGCAGACATTAAATACCTATACTGATGTACAGACAGACTTAAATCAATTAAAAGTTATTCCAATTCAATTGGCAAGACGAGGGATCAAAATGTTAAAATAAATGAAGTTACGACTATTAATGCTTTCTCGTTTTTTACATCTCTTGCATACGAAAATAAATTATGTTAATTATGTTTTTACCTCTTTTACCGGCATGAAAACTATCAAAAGGGGAAATACGTTCAATTTGTGCCACCAACTTCGAACGTGGTAAAATCATTCGATCCGCATTGATACGATTAACCGCTTGACGAAAAGCCAACTCTTGATTATCATCCGAAGGATGAAATAATCCGCCTTTTATATAAACAGAAATAAAACAAGAAAATAATAAGATAAATATGTAAAACAAGTAAAAATTGATCAATTAGGCGCAATGGAAGTGCTCAAGTGCTCACGAGATAGAGTCAAAAATGTAATTGTAATGTAAAAAATGTCACAGGATTACCACTTTTAATGATTATTTGTTGGTTTTGGAATTGGTTTCGTGATTTTTGTGGTTCCCCATATTACGGGTTTTTCGAGTTGTCGACTAGCTGGGTAGGCCTTAGGTTACGAATTCGATCTGAAGGTTTTAGGAAGGTTTTATATGCAGGGTGCAAACTTTGTATATGCAGTGCAATAGGTTTCAAATTGGTAGTTAGAGGTGAAGGTATCATCAACAAGTGACTACCAACCCTAGAGCAAAAATTGTACTTTAGTGTACCGTGCAATTAAGCAGATGTGTATGTAAAACACTAAGCGAAATATGTCTGCTCATACTTACGATATTTCTGGCTGCAAGATTTTCATTGGTAATGAATACTCAAGTCTCAAACTGAAAAATTGACTAAATCCACTGTATGTGCCACTTTTAAATTTATTATACATCTGTCTATGCAATTGTTTGAGGGTTATATTCTACTGAGATTAAAAATTAAGATATCGGCAAATGATTTTTCAAAAACGGTGAAAATTCTTGTACTCAACTTGAGGTAAACCAGAATAGACAGATGGACAGGGTACTGTTAGTCGCAAACGAAAGCAAATTAAAAATTTTATACGTACATTATAGACATTCTCTTACGAAGCCTGTCTACAGGTGATGCAATTTGCTATGCCCACCAAAATTTTGCAATACATCAAAGTTTTATCAAATTTTATTAGATAAAGTATTTTCTCGACATATTCAAAATATTTCACTTGTTTTGTTTTATACTTTCTTGCGCCATAAAGATTTTGGTTTGTGGGTAAACAAGATTCGGCACCAGCTAAATGTAATTTTGATATTTATTTCTATTACAGTTCATTAGAATAATGTTGTTTTACTAAACGCATGATTTTAAACAGTTTATAAATTATAAAAAAGGTCGCTTTATGACAAACTTGTCATAAAAAAAAAAACGCGCAATTTTGTCAATATTCCAAATATTCCAAATCATAGAAAAATGGATACTTTGAAAATAAACGTCAAAAAGGATGTAACTTATCTGTGTGCCGACGAGTAGATGTAATTTTGTATACATTCGTGTGTATTTAATTAAAGTTATAAGTTTGAGATAAGTGAGTAAATTAAACATCGCTACCTGTAGCAGTCAAATGTTTTATTTCTTTTTTATTTCTTTTTTGTGTTAGCATCTTTTCACATACGCTCTTTCTACACATGACAAATGTAAACAATAATAATAATAATAATATAAACATGCACACACACACACACACACACACATATATATATATATATATATATATATATATATATAAATATATGCATGTAAATTTTTTCTCCAAATAACCGAATGATTACAAGACTTTACAGAATCATCATCAATGCACCAAAAAAGAATGAGGGAAACATAATAAAATCAATATGTTTAAAACTCTCACAAATATAGAATGAGAAGAGCGTTTCAAAGTAGAGATTGTTTTTTTATGTATGGTCTTACCAATTTTAATAGTATCAGGCAAAGCGTTTGTATATAAAATGTTAACACTTAAAATGGTCACTGTAATAAGTTTAAACCACATTGTGTAAATGGTTTTAATTTAAAAAGAAAATAGTGCCTCAATATTTGATTGCGTTACCAATTTACAATAAAGATGCTTAATAATTAATTGTTATGCACTTCTTTTCATTTCTATTTTTATTTACATATTTTAATGAATTTATTTCCGCTTCCGTATATTTTTCGTTTTGTTCAATCGCTCAGTTTGTATTGTACTAAACATAAAATACAGCATAGACTTTCTAGTTAACCAGAATAATATTTGTAATTTTAATAACAGTCGCTCAAATGTAAAAACTGTTAAAATATCCTTTCTGTGCGATACATTTCATTATATTGCATGTCAAGCATGCGAGAAACCATGTTAAAAATATGTCGCGTATGTACGAAACTTATTTGGAAAATGTTCTTGAACAGTGGCAGTCTCAATTGTAAAAAGTTTCATTATTTCATTCTGTGTGTACGGTTTTCTAAGAGTAAGTATTATTAGTTCATTAATTTGTGCTTTTTTTATTAAAATATAAATTGTAATTTATGCAATATAGTGATGAGATTGCGTAAGTTGGACTATAGTAGCGCCAGACCTACGCCTTAATTTTAAAAGGGTTTCTTATGCGAAACTTGGAACGTTATAGTCAATCGATTATAAATAATTTAATGTAAAAGTTAGTTTTCTTCTCTTAAATAAAATTTCTTTAGGCAACGTAGATGGCAAAAAACTCTAAGCAATTATACTCTACATCACCTGTGTTACATAATATTATATGTTTGTGCAGAAAATCTTGAGAAGGGCCCACTTTTTAATATGCATATCTATTTAGAAAGTAAACCTGCCCATCCGTCTGACCCATCGTGCGAGCTTACCTACCCAAAGACGAAACCTACTCAAATCGTACCATTTTGGTCACCATTTAATATAGCATTTTTTTTACAAAGGTTTTATATGGAAAAAACTTAAAATTTTGCGTATTATTTTAAGAAAATTGGCCCAGGATTTTTATTTGACATGGCATTTGGTATAGTTTTTGAAACCTAACACTCCATCCGTTGGTCACTTTCTTATATACTTTCCGTTATACTTCCATATTATGTGGATGCTTACTCCATTAGAATATATTTTTTATATACATAAAATTTAGCATAGCTTTTAACCTTAGGATAGGAAAGTCCTAAGGTTTTCTTTAATTATACGAAAGCTTTAAAGGTACAAAAGCTTTATTATATTTACAATTTTTTGGAAAATCTATTCTTTAAATTAAAAAAAGAAATTACAAAGCTTAATTTTAAGTTTAGAAGCATAAGGCGTCCGGACCTAAAAATTTCAAGTAGCTATTCAATTTTTATTTGTTTTTATATATTCACCACCAAAACTGTGTAATACTCGGAAAGAAGCATGAGAAACTCCATGAAGTATACATATTATCATATGTATACTTCAAGGCTTCCTTGATCAGCCTTAAAAGGTCAAATGCAGCTGAGCACAAAACGTGTAGTTTCTGTCCATTTGACACAAAACTAGTCATCAAGGCTAACATACCATTTAAATACACAAGAATAATAAAAAAAATTTTGGTCTCAATGGACCATATTAGAAGGAAACATACATCATGAAATTTAGTTAGGCCTTTAAAAAAAGTATAATCTTGAAGATCTTTAATATTGCATTAAAAATGTTACGCATTGGCCACCATTGCTCAAAAATTTATCGAATGGAATTTGTATTTAGGTACACGATTCAATTTCATCTATATATCTCGAGTCTAACATTTTATTATCCATTTAAAAATGGAAAAAATTTTCGCCTTTTTATTTTTTGCTTACATATTTTAAGAAAATGCAAGACAAAAATTTTTATATAAAGGCTTTTCAAGGGCACTCTTATATGAAAAATGGTTTAAGCCATTCACCCTAGTCAACACCGTAGCAAATCAAATTTCTATTCAGAGTTGTAATTCGTAGAGAACGCAAATTAGTTCATTATCCAATCAAAAATTCATTATTTTAACGTCCATTATAAGAGACGTAGAAATTTCCCTTGTTTTAATTTTTTTGGAATCTCCTTCATTTGTAAGTCATACTAGTTAATACTTAAAATTTACTCTGTGAATCTATAACTAAAATTTGTACTTTCTGTTATTACAATGACTTTCTCCCCATTTCGAAAGGTAATTTATTTTCTTTTTGTGAGTTTTTAAACATGGGGTAAAATGATCTATATAAGATTGGATCGATCATTAAATTGTCATTGCAAAAAAAGTGAATACGTTTTGTCTACTTTTTGTTTATTTCAACCCAAGGTTAGAATTATTACATACAATGTTAATCAGATTCTGAATAAGTAACACCCACCATTTAGAAATTAAGAGTCCATCCATGTTGTTTGGGTTTCCAAATCTTCTATTTGGGCGTAGTAAAAGTTTTAAATGAATGACATATCTAAATGTTTAGGCAATGAATCCATAATATATTTTTTTATATATTTTTATATATATATTTTTACATATATTTTTATATATATATAGTTTTATTATGTATTTTTAAATATATTCCACGTTGTTGTATTACTTCAAATGTTTCATGTTTGTTTCTTTATTTCTGAGTCAAAACATATCATCAGATTTCTAATTTATGCTTAGCTTGCGTATTTTTATCATTTATAATTATTCAAACAGTAAGCATTAAATTGTTCAGTTGTATTGTTTTTTAAATTTCTGTAAAGTTTTATGACATTCCTTTTGACATTATCAATTTCATTCTTTAAGAATCTTATTTATTGTCAAAATTTATAAAAGAAATATATTAACAAAATTGAAAAATATACATTTATTTTCAACTGTAAAGAACAAAATTCAAAAAAAATTGGCGGTTTAAATAAAATAAAATAAAATAAAAGACAAAACAAAACCAAACATGATTCTTAAATTTATAATTCAAATAATACTTTTATTAATCATAAGTAGCATGCAATATATTAGCTTGTATCACGCCACAAATGACGTGCATATTAGTGATTTTGGTGGAATGAACAATGATTTTAAAGATCCCAGTGTTTGGCTAATATTTGTAACATCTTTACTGATGTACTATTTCTACAGGCTGCAATTACACAAATCTTTGCTCCAATGGCTTATGCGTAGCATTAGAAAGCAACTGTATATAAAATTGATTATCTTGGTGCCGTTAATGATATCAGCTTTCTTCTGCGTTTGGTTCTTACCACTGACTAGTATCGCAAGGTATTTAATCTTAAAAACAGATAATAGCGGAAAAATCACTGATCTAGTAAACAAAAATATGGTTAACAAACATGAGCACGATTTATCAAACGATAAATTGAGAATATTTTATAAATCCGATGTTTGTTTGAGTACTGATGAACATAAAGAGAATGTATTGGCTTTTCCCTTGTTGAACAATGTAGACGAATTAGAAATTAAAGAAGATTCAATCGAAACAATTAGACAAATAAAAAGTAAATTGGATTCAATTATATATGATAATAATGAGTCTGATGTAACAGTTTTCGATTTGGATATTGTTCATAGTCCTCAGGTATATAATAATTTACCATAAAAGAGTAAAAAAATATTTAATAATGGTAAAAGATCAATATTTTTTTAAACCGCCTATATCCATAGAATGATGGTCCAGCTCCAGTTTCAGATTCAAATCCAAATTCAAATCAAGATTTCACTTATACACCAATTTTATTTTTGAAGCAATGTAAAATTGCTTACTTTTGGTTACGCTCAGTTCTAAAATTAATATTCACAAAAATTGTAAAATGTATTTTAATTATATATTCTTTAATTATATCTGTACTAATAGTTTTTTTAATGACTTATTATGGCATAAAAAGTCTACATCACCATTACTGGAATTTAATGGAGACAAATAAATTTTAGGAACAATTTTTTTTTCATTCATTTATTTGGCAATTTATTATAATTTGTAAAAAATAAAGGAACATTAAACTAAAAAAACTCAAAAAGTCGCAACATATTTATTATTATCGAATTTACTCGATTGTAAACGTAAACGTTACTAGTTATTAACTTGAGACATAATATCCCGTCCGTATCTGTTTGAAGTTCCTATATACATTTGTGGTACAAGATGTTTTATGTTTGTGCTGATGTTTGTAACACCTAACATTTAGAGAGAGATCCATTTTCTATAATCCGGATCACCACAGAATAACTACCTATTTCGATGCAAGCCTGTCATGTACGTATCTGTAAATTTGTTATCAAACTACAGGTCGCAATTTACGAAATATTTTAGTAAAATTTGGTTGCGTTTTAGCTAAAGAATTAAACACATTAAAAATAGTTAAAACTTAAACCAAAATTTGTGGTTAAAATTTGACCAAAATATATGGAAACATATGTATTAAATTTGTTCCATATGAGTCCATTTTCACGACCACTTCCCGTATTACGTCTTTTTTAAAAAAGTTATTATATGAACAGGGACTGAAATTTTGAATATATTTTGGCGAAAATGGACTCTACCTTGTGCTTTGATATAAAAAATACTTATACCAAATTTAGTCTAGATCGATGCACATTTTGAAGCATCCTTAATATGTCCAAAAGGGACAATGAATCGAACTTTCTTATGTAAAAGTACAAGACATTCTCATTATTTCCATGCTTTTAAGTTTGCATTTATTTAACGCAATAGCATTTTGCATATATATTTTGTCTCTAGTATTTATCAAAATTCAAAAAACTTGGCTACACTTATCAAACACTATAAAGAGACTGCGTAGAGAGTAACCAAGTCATGAATCCAGTAATATATAATTATACCCTACTTGTGAATATAATTACCTACCTAAATTATACTAAGATATCATGTGCTTGTGCGGATGTATGTAATGTCTAGAAGGTTTCTAGGCAAACCCGTTCTTATTAACTTTAAGCCTACCTATCCGTCTGTTCGTCCGTTTGTCTGTTGTATATCTGTTCATATAAATTTCTTATCAAAATACAGACCACAATTTTAGAGTTACTTGGATGAACTTTGGTATTTAGACATGCTTTGGCACAAAGGTGACTGGATATAACTATGAGTAAGATCACAATATTATTACAACCATATCTCATGTAACTAATTATATTGCAAATTGTTGTTATGTGAAGAAAATTTATATTTGCGGATGTTTCTTGATAAATATTTGTATAAAAGTTATAACTGGGCAACGTAAATTTACATCCAAAGCTTGCATCAGATTAGTCCATTTTTCGACCTCAATTTCAATAAAGACATTTTTAACTTTTTTTTTGATGTTTGCAATGTCACATAGCAAAATAAAGAGGTAGCTTTAATAAGTTTAAAACAAGTGGACAAATCAAAATTCTATTTCAAAATCTATTGCAAAATATGAATTGGTGTTGACAAATAAATCTCATCTCATCTCATTATCAATTCATGGACAATGAAATGGATGTGAATGTGAAAAAACCCTAGTATCTCTTGCACATAAATTGATGTCGATAAAAGGCCAAATCACAATGCGCAACCTAAACTGAGAACGCCATTGCGAACTTTACAAAATTATCGCTTTTCGGTAAGGGCTTTTTAAGCAAAACTACGTACAAGACTTTAACTTGCCTTAACTGTTTTGGCTACGGCTATGCAGCAAACTGGCTGGGTGAACTCAGAACTACATGTTGTCATATTAACCTTTCTCGACTTTGTTTCGTTGCACATGGATTTTCTGATTTTTTGAAAGCAAAATTTAGTCAGGCTCATCATTGTGGCAGTGAAAATAAAATAGTTTTATAAACAATGACTTTTTTTCAGAAAATTTCTGGTCTCTTAATTTTGTAATAATAAAAAGTAAATTTAATAGTCGGCTTTGACCAATAAAAAGTCGTATCTTTTCAGTTTTTTAATACTTTCTTTCATTAATATTTATTTGATCATATTTAAAAGACAACTACCTTATTTTGGCAATTTTTCATTTAATTATCCAGTTAAATTTGTTTTTTTATGGTATTTATCTAAATTAGATTCGATTTATTTTGCTCTATAATTAATTAGAACATAATAGTGTGGTGTAGTGCAGTTATTTTTACACAATAAGTGATATTTTATTATTTATTTTATTTAAGCTTTTATTGATTAAATTTTAATACGCTTTTGGAAGTTTTTTGTATAACATTTCTTAAATTAATATAATCTAATAAATTATTTCGAATATACATTAGTTGTATGTATCAATACTAAAAAAATATATGGAAGTTCTTGGTATGCAGTAAAACTTTTAAATTGCTTTTTTAATTATACAAACCCATCATTAAATATTTTTTTCATTAATTATCATCATAATCAGTTATTACAATTTAATGAAATTTCATGCTTACCTGAGTGAAATGGCAAATTACAATGGCAATTTCACTTTTCGATATCAATGTCAATATCAATTTCTTAAACGCTTTCTTTTGCGAAATGAAAATATTATTAAACATCGATTTAGTAAAAAAATAAATATTGTGCAGAAAGTTTCTCATTTTAATAGTATCACTATTTTATAATAAATGTTGAAATATTTGTGGAAATCTTTTTTTACGCAGAAAACGGTGTAGTACAAGGTTGAGTTTTTTTATTTCTAAAGAAGTAAAAATTTTATAGTTGGCCATGACCGACATTTAAATATCCTACAACACACCCAATATTAAATCAAGAAACTTTAAATACAAGTTATTTTAATAAATAATTGTAAATTTGGACTAATTAGAAAACTTTGTTATATTGGAGGAGGTTCAAGAAATGGTCCATACATTACGTGAATACAAATTTTCATATATCCACTTTTTTAAAATAGCAACTTAAACAAATTCAATAGAGATTGCACCTATCTGTCAAATATCGATTAAAATATCTGTCAAATTGCATCCTGCACTTTATAAGATTTTTACATAAACAAACAATAGACGGATAGACAGGCTTAAATCGATTTCAAAAATAATTCTAACTCTAAGGATATAATTGGATAGATCCAATTTAAGCCATTTTGGAAATATCTGGTGCAAAGTAGCACCAGAGTTATACTATTTTAGAGTTATACTGTTTGGGTTTTCTGCTCATCTCTTTAAAAGAGTTTGCGAAACTTATCTAACATTACAATACTTTAGATATGTGGTGTAGGGTATTTAATAATAACCATGACCGAGTAATACAATTTTTCTAATTTACTTTTTTAAAAGAATTTAACTAGAGTGATTTGTATTTGACTTGTATTTGTGTAGCTTTTTATGTAATAAAATTGTTGGGTTTGTACAAAAAGTCGGATTATACCGAAATCATAACAAGAAGTCATTCTTCCTTTTTCTGTTATTTTATACTATGTAAAAACACCTAGCATGCCAATTTGATTATCTAGTTTATCAAGGGTGGGATTTTTTTTTACTTGAAATTACTTTTAGAATAATATTTCTCACATTTATTACTTTTAAATGAAAAAGCGAAAAAGTAGTGCCTATAAATAAAAGTGGGGGAGTATGTACGTCAAAAAATGTACACTCTTTAAATACTGCATTCGTAGATACTCACAAATCAATTAAATATTGAAGTTCAGAATAAGTTTTTTTTATAAAATTATTATTTAGATAAATTTTTTTTCGGTAAATGTAAAATGTTTCAAAATTTTTTGAAACATTTTATAAAATTAATTCCTCTAGATTTTTTGCTTATCATCCAGAAATTGGAAATCAGTTTCGGTTATTTAAATGATTGTAACAGTGAGAATAAAAAGTTTCATAGATTTTTTAAGTACATATAATTTTGAATTAGAAAAAATTGAAATCAGAGTAAAACGAAAGTCCTTGTTGAAAATACTTAAGGGAAAACTAAACAAGTAATGTATTTCGATGTGTACTTCTATAAAAATCCTTTCTAAGTACACAATTAAAACGCAAGTTAGAACTATATAGCCGGTCATGGCCGACATTTAAATACCCTTCACCACTTTACTTAATGAGATGAAAGTCAAATAAGAAAATTAGAAAAATGATTTTGAAAAAATGGTAAGTTTTTTTAATTAATAAAGGAGGAAAGATAAAAGGAGGTTCGAAATATAGACCTATCCGAACCAAATTTAGTATACATATCTTTTATGTTAAAATCCAATACAGTGCCAATTTTCGCTAAAATATACTCAAAATTGTTAATGACTGTCTTCGAAAACGGTTTCGAGGGTAAGTAGTCTGGAACAGATATACATCAGGCGGACAGACAGGAAGCTAAATTGATCCAGCAAGTGATTTCGAAATGATTGATATAATAAGAGGTGAGACTGTCTCAACTCCTTTGGGGCGTTACAAACATTTGCATTAACTTATAATACGCTGGATCGCAAATGGTGTAGAGTATAAAAATGTCCCATCCTTTGGATATAATCAACATCTAGGTGTTTAGTTGACAAATGTAAGCAAATATTTTTTATCGAATTGTAATTAACACTTACTTTGTAAAGATGAATTCTTATAATTTACTTTCAGTATAATAATTTTTTTGTATGTATTTGTGGTTATGTAAATTCTATGAAAACCCGTAATTAGTTAGTGATAGTTTATGTGGAGATTAAATGTTTTTGAATGCAAATAAATTTCGTGGGGTAATAATTATTCATTCATTCATAGTCGATTGGAATCGACTCCTAAATACTCTAGACCACTTTGCTTAAGATGGTTAAAAAGCTAATTAAAGCTAATTAAATGATTACTAGAAATTAAGGAAGTAGAAAACTATAATTTTTTAATTATTTGAGAAGTTGGTTAAACCGTTAAGAAGGAGTTCAAGAAAATGCACCCATTTGAGGCAAAATTTGGTACAAATATTTATTATGTCAAAATACAGGAATGTAATAAATTGCGCTAAAAATTGTCTAAAGTTGTAATTTTTTCTGCAAAAGGTTTTACCTGGTTGGAATGTTCCGATGTAACATCCTAACATCCCATCCTAAACATTTTATGTATGGTTCGTCTTCGGACTAAAATACACCTATCTACAAAATTTTACCAAAATATCTTTAATGTTGCCAAGCAAAGTTCATAACAGATTTATGGACAGACAGGCTTAAGTTGATTCCGAATTGATCGATATAATAAAAGGTGGGTCCTTAAGTCACTTGTGTGTAAAAAACATACGCAAAACACTTTGTACTACAAGTGGGGTAGGGTATGAACAGGTAAGCAAAACATGAACATTTTACAAATACTTTTCTAAGGTAAATGGGTCGTTGGAGTAAATGTATTGTTAATTGTTGTTTTTGTATTGCTATTAATATTATAGATTATAATTTATTCACGTACAAATACAAACTCATTGTAATGATTCCATCGATTTTCTTCAGTATCAACTCCTGGCTTTGGCTCCGCTGCTGATCCAGCTGTACCAGAGCCACAACTTCCAGCCATTCGAAAGCCCTGATCGTGTAACATATCAAAGGCTTGCTCAATAAAGCAATGCTTTAGAAAGAAACGCGATGTATAACGATCTGGGCCTCCATGATCAGGATCACGTGACTCATTCAAAGTATCACCAAATACTTCACGGCAAAGTGCCACACGGCCACAAACCAGTATACGTGACAATTTACGAAATTTCACATCGGCCAAACCATCTTTTCCAAATTGAAAACTGCCACGATACCCAATAGTTATACAACCAGATGTTCGTGCATCATGATCTTTACGCATACAATCTAACATACCGTTCAATTTGTAATGTTCCGCCTCCTTGTGCAGTCGCTTCTTTTCACGAAAACCCTCTGGCAAATTTAATTGCTTATCACGTAAATAATCTAATATATAACGGAATAAGACTCCATCACGATCCAAGAAATAACGTCCTTTTGCATCTTTAAGCATTGTTTGCTTATTACTGAACATTTCATAGAGCCGGGAGGACTTTTCTGCCAGTAACAAGTTTCGTGTGGTGGTATAATGAACACCACCCACATTTAATTCAATAATTTCTGTCATAATTAAGCTGCTTTATAATTATCGTTACTTTTATAATTATTATCGTTTATTGTTAATATATTAATCGTCTCTTAAAAAGACACATCAAACATAATTAATATTTAATATTTAAACGTCAATGCATGTGCATAATCTTTATTTGTATTTCTATGAAATTTTTTCTTTGTAATAATTTCTTTCTTCAAATAATTATTTTAATGCTTCGTTCATGAAATTGAAGGCATTTTTTCTTTCTCACGTAAGGTCATCATTACATTACACGTGCAAAGCACAATAAAATTTTTTTTTAAATTTTTATTCGTCGTATTTTAAAAATTATCACAATATATATGAATCGATTTGTAAATACATCATAATTCATTTTATTTTTTTATTCATTCCATTTTATTGCATGAAATTATTTATTTTGTATGTACACTTTCATTTGAATTTTTATACTATCTATGGGAAAATGTTTGTGCATCCTTTTTCTTTTGTATTCTGCCTATTTCTATAAATTCTGGTTTCCTTCTTATCGCATATTTTCACATTTCTTCCTTAATAAATTTCTTTTAATACCTTTTTCTGCAAAGTAAAATTTATTCAGCGTTCAAGGAGCTTTTCAAATTGTAAATTACATGTAGATAAATGTATGCATATACTTTATTTTGATATCCGTGTAATAAATATAAATATGTTATCTATAGGGAAACGCTTACAGGACTAAATCTTTCATTTGGTTTAATTAAATGGAATTGAAGAAGATTTTATTTAATAAGTTTGTATTTATGTATGTTATTGTTATGTATATTAGAATACATTATTGTGTGTGTGCGTAAGAATTATTGAGAATTATAAGTACTGCTTTGCGCATGCGAGAGAGTATTAGAATAGCAAAAGAAAATTGAATTTGGTTGGAATAGAATCCTGAATTCGGACCAACTGATTATTAAGTGCGCTTCTTTGATTGAAGTAATGAACTATTTATATGTTCGGTTGCTTAAGTTAACATCGTATTGTTAGGTATTATGTTAATTTTATGAGTAACAGTTAAGCAACCTAGAAAATGAAATAAGTAAAATGTTACTACAATGTAATTTTATCTTTAATTTGAAGAGTCATGGTTAAAGTAACTATAAATCATTCCAGCTGTGAAGCTGATATATTTTACAAGTAATAAAGGAAAAAATACAACACTTTTCTCAAACAATGTAACTATTGTAAAGCAGGTGAGAGCCAACTTTTAAATATCCTAGACCGTTTTCAACGTTATTAAAAGGCCAAAAAAAAAAAAAACAAAAACAAAATGAGAATGAAATATAAAACGCTTCAAAAAATGGACGTATTGGAATCGAACTTGCTACACTTATTGCTTAAATTAAGTATTTAACCATAATGCGATTATTTTAAAAACAATTGCAAATTTATTACGTATGCTAACCTTTTCAGGGAATTACCGTAAACATTTTCAGTAGACTACGCCATAATCAAATGTAATTAAAATATTTCAGGACGTGTGATAGACGTATTAATCCAAACATTTTCAATATTTATTTTATACTTACGATCGATGATTTTATGAAAAGGAGAATGGTTCATATGTTACAGAGAAGTGGAAGGAGGCCTACAACAAATTGAAATTTGATTATTATGAAGATTATGTCTGTTCTACGGCCTTTTTGTTCTGGGCGTTGTAATCGTCTTGAAAAGAAGAGCGTTTTTTTTAAATTGTATTTTATGTATATGAAAATTATATTATAACCATTAGCAACATTGTTATACTGTTCACATTATCGTACTATTTGAAAATTAGTTTGTAGCACAAAATATGACTTAAAGTCACTTTTTGAATTGGTTTAAGCATGCCTGTATGGGCTGTTAACTTATTATCGAAGCGAAAGTTACTATTTTTTATATTCTTTGATATTACTGGTCTTTTGCTCCAGAAGCACCATGGAATAATTATAGGCACGATAGGAAAATTTTTACAACAGATTTGGCAGATTTGAAAAACTCGTTCAAATTGAGAATGAGCATCAGCAAACACTCCTTTAAAATTTATTCAATGTAGCGCTTCTGATCAAATTTGAACAATCGCAGTACGCATTGTCTAGATACTTTCTAATAATAAAATTTTGATTTAGAATCAGATTTAGTTAAAATGCCAACATTTTTACTAACTTTACGCAGCATTATTTTCCGCTCCTCTAATATCGTTTCACATATTTTATCGCTTTCTTATATCAATTAAGTACATCAAACTGCGGGTATGACTTATATTAATGATAAGTGTTATTCTACATCAAGTATATAGATTCATATTTTTTTATTATATGCCTTAACGCTATACACTTTATGCACCTTGCAAGTAATTACTTTTTAGTGTACTCTTCTGAAAACCTATCAATTTTCTTGTATTATTGAAAGTACAAAACTTATAAGAAATTTATGTTATATATTTAGCAAGCACATTATGTTTCGCTTCATAAAGCTCACGAATTTTGAGCAACATATATTAAAAAGCAATAAAAATGTGAAAATTCAATTCTTCAAAATCGCAATGTGAGACATTTTAATTTTTTCGCATTATATTATAAAATAACAAGCAGAATCATTGAGAAATTGTTCAGCTCTTTATATTTCTTTTATTACATTTATAATAAACGAAAAATGGGTCATTTAATAAACGGAGATGTTTTTAGTTTATGGTGCACTTCGGCAATATCTTGGAATTATTTTAATGTAGTTTCAAATTTGTGGTACTATCTATACTTTTGTATCTAGAAAAATATTAACAATATTGAAATATAAATTTGGATGATGTTGAAACTGATGAAGACTTAGGTTAAAGGGTCCTCGCTTTTTCAAAAACACTGATCGTTTGTTAAGAGCGCCTTGTTATTTATCAATTCGTTCTTCAATATTTGTACTCTCTTCAAATTTTTGGTAGCAAGAGCCAAATAAGCAGAAGTATAATTCATCTAATTTATTAATTGTTTCCATTGACTTGTGAAACGTTACTTTTGCTTTTTAAATTTAAAGCTATATGTATATGATTTCCACTAATTTTTTACATTTCACTTTTCTACTTTCTTGCCTGATAAATTTTAAAACCCAAAACAATGAAAATTTATTAATACATATTAAGTATAATGCCACTGCAAGTCTGTTCAAAAATGTCTTAAACCGAAGACTAATCTTTAAAATTGTAAAGCATTAAATGCCCGCAATTTGTTATTCCAAAGAACCATTGTCTAAATGAACATTATCACTCAAGAGCGATCAATTAAAATCTTATTAAAGGAGAACTGTTCTACAAAATTTGATTGAAACGGTCATTAAAAAAAAAAATGGAATATGTAGAGTCTTGTATTAAAATACGTAGCATTAAATGTATAGTTGTGTTTAGAAATTGCTAGCTAACATAATAATAATAATTTAAAAATGATTTATTCTGAAAATATAAATATGAACGAAATGTGAAATCAAAATTTACTAAAATTTTAGTATTCATTATTCTCAGGTAAAAGTACTCTCATTATATGAATAGTTTATTCAATAAATAAATAAATCTTAAATTGGAAATCTCCCTGTTGATATACAAAATATTTAAATTTTATATTTTAGTTGTGTTAAGGATGTCTAATTATAAACATCAACTACATTTTTCATAAACAATCGATTAAATATATAAACAAATATATTCAAATGTTAATTTAGAAAAATTTTATCAAAAGCTGCCATATAAAATACACGAAATTAAAAATAATATAAAAAGAAAATATGAAATTAGATATTCTTACAATTATTTATAAATTATGGATACTTCTAGCAATCATTCCATTTAGCGTACTGCAAAAAACTAATATTGGTAATTAGAATTTTTCGTAAATTCTAGTTTTTTTTTAAATAAATTATTTGTGTTCAAGATATGTGAAATTTATATGAAAACTTTTGTTCATTACGTAAAGCATGAGAGATATATTCATGGGCAAATATATGAGTAAGAAATTCATTTATCAATATGAAAATATGACAATTAAGTATATTTGGAAAAAGATGAACAATTATTGTTATACAACAAATGTCATATGCGACGCATTTTGTAAGAGTCCATTATTTCAATATTCTTCAATTCTAATTAATTCGAATTAATATAAACAAATTATTAATAATCTACAAATTTAATGCTGATTATTAAAGTTGCGAACAAAGTGAAAACTATTCTAAAAATAATTTTTACTATAAACCGAAACGTAAGCAATATGGAATGGAATGTTCAAAATAGAAAAAATTCATAAATTCATAAATTCATATTTTTATAGAATAAAAATATTTGGTTGGAAGAAAAGTTGTTTAAATTATAATTCCAACCTTTTAGTAAATGAGTTATGCATAAAAGAATGGAATTCGAGTTCATAGAAAGGAAAATGCTTCCGATCATTTTCATTAGATATAGAACTGTCTTTTATGCTCTTTATGGATATCGAATCTAAAGCTTTTCTTTTAAATGTAAGGGCGATTTGTAACCATTACAATGAGATAAAATGGGAATATGAAATATATGAATTTTATAAATACTTAAAGTTTCTTCTTGAATGCTGTGAATATTTTAATAAAAAACAAACACATAAAAACTTTATAGAACTATAAGTAAGTAAGAACTATATAATCGGTCGGAGTCGATTCTTAAATACTCTACTTTACTTAATATAATTAAAGCCAAATAATAGAATTGCAAACGAAAAATATTGAAAAAATTGTAATTTTTAATTTATTTCAAAGGTTCATTATATGAGAAAACATTCAAAACATGGATCGATCTGAACCAAATTTGCTACAAGTATTTTTTATGTCAAAATAGAAACGTGCCAATTTCGCTAAAATATAATTAAATTTGTAATATTTTTCCAAATATGATTTTTTTTTAGGAAAGGCTATATAAAGTGGTTGACCATTTTCAATAGGCTTCGTTGCCAGGATAAAACACATCCATGTATTAAATTTCATCGGAATGTCTTGGAATGGTGACCTTTAGCTTGATAACAAATCTACATGGACAGAAATCTAACGGACAGACAGAAAGACCGACAGAAAGGTAAATCGAGCCAGGGAGTTATAAAACCTTGTGCCACAAGTTGAGTAGGGTATAAAAATGCATAAATTGCATAAAATGCTAAATTGTCATACCCTACGCCACTTGTGGTTTAAGGGTATTTTAACTTCTGTGAGAATGATGCTGAAAAATTTAAGACATACCCAATTTATCGGCCGATGCAGAAATGTTTCTGATTCGATTTAAGCCTATCTGCAGATTTATTTGCTTAATGACTGTCCAAGTACAATTTGACTGTTGTACAATTTAAAAGTTTGCAATATCTGATACTGATGATAATACATAATGCCTTATTTTGAAAAAAGGCCGTATATGAAAGACACTTACAATATTTACCATTTTTATATAAAAGTCGGTGCATTGTATTTATTTAATATTTTAAAAATGTGTGTAAACTCTGATATATAACGAATAATTTTTTTGAATCTCATCTTACATTAAGGCACTTTTTAAATTATTTCAAAATTATAACTTCTTACTTGGCTAACTTTTCTGCTTGTTTTAATCACTTTCTAATAATAAAAAACAAAGGGTATTTATAAATCGTTGCCGCCCCACTATAAAAGTTTCATTTAGTTTTCGGTCTATTTATAGCTGCCTCACACTGGTTTGTTTTACACAACTGTTATAAATAAATAAAAGTTATAAATTCACTTTGAAATTTTTCGACAAAAATGATGCTTCTTTTTAATGGATAATGAGAATAGATAAATTACTTTATTATCTTAATATATTTGTTTTTATATCATTTAAGGTCTTATATATGAAACTGATAATCCTGTTATGGAAAACATTTTTCAATTGGCCATTGATAATGCGAATCAACAAAATGATGGTCTACGTTTGAATGGTATTGCTGCTGGTATTGAGCCAGGCAATGCTTTTGAAGCTTCAAAAAAGCTGTGTAAAATGTTGGGAGTAAGTAACTCAATTATATTGTCGAATTACATTGATAAGGCAACTCTTAATTTTGTATGCGTATATGTAAATAATTTATTATTCAAAAATTCTTAGTAGATCGATGTTTTGTTCAAAAACCATCCATTTACTAGGTTATGTGTATTTAATACACCATTTGCAATACTTCAAATGATGCTTTAAATGAACAAGTATTTCAACAACAACAACTTTTCAACAACTTTTTATTATTAAAATGTGATTCATTACAACAACATTTCCTCGTTAATTTTTTCCATTTTAGTTGTATAAAGAAGTCAACACTTATAATTCATCGTAATCAACTTTCAAAATTCTTACATTATTTTTTTTTTAATGCAATTGAATGGTTAAGGAAAGGAATTGGTACTCGAAAAAGTAACACATTGCAGTTTTCGAATAATTTGAAAAGTTTTTCGCATTAGTGAGAATTCCAAGGGTACAGCGACGTGAAACAAACTTGACACATTTTTACAAGCTAAGTTTCATTTTTTGGTCAAAATATCAACTATAAAGATTTATAAAAATATGTTTAAAATTTCGGCTTGTACTTTGATAACAATATTTCATGGATCAAAATCCGTCAGACGGTTAAGCAAATAATCAGTTCCCTTTTACTTTTATACACAATATTTTTAATGAATTTATTATAGAAACTTTAAATAGAATGATTGTTAAACTATTTAAAGTTTGGACAAGTTGAATTGCTTATTATTTCTTGTTATTTCTATTTAGCATAATTTGGTTGCAGTATTTGGTCCTACATCGAATGTAGCCGCTAGACATGCTATGAGCATTTGCGATGCTAAAGAGTTACCATTTATAGATGTACGTTCCGATTTAAGTGTACAATTGCCAACAGTTAATTTATATCCACATCAATCACAAATGGGGAATGTATTAAAAGATTTGGTTAATACTTTAGAATGGGAGTCATTTACTATCATCTATGAATCAGCGGAATTTTTACCATTGGTAAACGATTTATTACAAATGTATGGTACGTCTGGACCTACCGTGGTATTGCGCCGTTATGAATTAGACCTGAATGGCAATTATCGCAATGTATTAAGACGTGTGCGTAATTCAGGCGAAACTTCATTTGTAATAGTTGGTTCAATGAAAACTTTACCAAACTTATTTCAACAGGCTCAACAAGTTGGTTTAATGACCTCAGCGTATCGTTATATTATTGGTAATCTTGATATACAAACTATGGAGTTGGAGCCTTATCAACATAGTGATGCCAATATAACCTGCATACGTTTAATAGCACCGGAAAATGAACAAGTTTACGAAGTATCCAAAGCATTATATGAATCTGATGATCCATACATGAATGGTGAGTAATATGGAATAAATTTACTGTTTTATGGTAGTGGAAAAATTATATAAAAAGTAAGTGCAAAAAGTGCTGAAGAGTATTCAAAAATTAGAACAATGTAGTAACAAGTTTTTCATAGATCCCTTAACATTGCTCTCCTTCTGCTAAAAGAAGAAATTCCAGCCTTCTTTTAGGTATTCAGACTTATTGATTTTGTCAGAATAATGCATCACAAATGCTCAACACCAAAATGCTCAACACCAAATCGAAAGTTAAAACCACTTTAGCCAAAGCTATCCACTTGTCGGTTGATAATCTTATCGGTATTAAAGTATAACCATGCATTCTTATAATCAAAATACGAACCATAAACAAATAATTATATTGAATTTTCCAGGTTGAAAACAGGTTGAACTAAATATAAGCAATGATTTATAAAATTTGCCCACATTTAACGTTCTAATTTTCAAAATAGATTTTATATATCGAAATATATGTGTAAAAGTATACGTTACCACTAGTTTTTTGGAATGTTAGTTGATTCTATAAACTTGTCGGTGTTATGCGAACTTGGTAAATTTTTTTTGCAAAATATATTTAATATTTGGTTTTATAACTTATCACTTAAATATACTTAAAATATACAGTATCAAATAAAATATACAGCCAATCAATTCTGCAATATTATATTTCTACTTTTATAAACAGTTTCTTGCCCTTTATCGGTTAGCATGGCGTTGATATATGATGGCGTGCAGTTGCTAGCGGAAACATTCAATCATGTTATGTTTCATCCTGTATCATTAAATTGTAATGATGACACAACGTGGAATAAAGGATACACATTAGTCAATTATATGAAATCAGTAAGTAAATGAATATAATGATTTATTATTGTCTAATTGATATACGTATGTATACATAAATATGTACATACATACATACATATATATATTTCTATGTGATATTGTGATTAAGAGCCTGCATTAGTTTTTCAGATAGTTTTTTATATATAAAACGTAAATATGAAGAGGTAATAATTTGGTACGCTATTATTTCGTGTAGGCGTGGTCGATTTACTTGATTTTTGGAATGAGGTTGTAGAGCAATATCTATTCCATTTGTATAAAATTTCAGCATTCTATTTTTTGCAGTTTGTAAATGTTGAGTCAAAAACCACAAAATTTTGCTTAGAAAACCGGGAGGTTCTCAGTTTATGTAACACTTTGGACGTGTCCTTTGATTGAATTTGTCTATATTCAATACCAGCTTGTCTGTTAGAACTTACAATATTTTAACCAAAAAATGAGCACGATATCTTTTATTTTACCACCAAGAAAATGTTAACAGTACGCGGATAGGCGGATAGATGGACAGACTTGTGTAAATTTATTTAGAATGTGATAATAATCAAATTCCCACATCGTAGGGTCTCCGACTCTTATTTTTTGGTGTTACAAACATAATGGCAAATTAAATGTACTCCCAACCTCTGGGTGTTAGTTATAAAAAGGAGTGAAAGGAAGGAGTGATTAAAACCGTACCTTTAAATAGCTGAAAAAGTTGAAACAATTACAAATTACAATTTGTATCTTAATAAAACGATTGCCGCTCCAATATATTTGCGACAATATTTGTATTATTTTCAAATTCGTACATCCTACTTCTTACATATGAATTAAATATACAGATTTGTTTGTGTAAATTTACTTAATAAATTTCATTAAATTAGTTAACAATGAACGGCTTATCTGGTGATATTAAATTTGATTATGAAGGTCTGCGTACAGATTTTAAATTGGATATTTTGGAATTAACTGTATCAGGAATGCAAAAAATTGGCACATGGAAATCTGATGAAGGTGTTACAATTGAACGACCGTCTACAACTATTGTCGTGGAACAAGATCAACGTTCTTTGGTCAATAAAAGCTTTATTGTAATAACTGCCATTGTAAGTATGCTAAATAAAAAGAAAAGTTATTTGAAGTGCTCCTTAAAAAATTATTTTCATATCCACCATTTAGAAATGCGCAAAATTTACATAATATTAAGTATTATGAACTTATCTATATATTATGGATATAAATATATTATTTGACCAAAATCAATAATGCTTAACAAGATCTTGGTGTTAAATATTCACGAATCGGGCCCATGGAAATATAGTTTTTGTACCCCCTAACCAGAGACTTATCATTAAGTTTGTAACTCCTAAAAGAAAGTGTCAGAAATATTATAATATATATATATATATATATATATATATATTATATATACATTCTTGATCCTGAATCAATTTAGAGATGTCCCTCTGTACGCGTGTGTGATAAAGATTCTCTTGGTTGCAAAAGGTGACAAATCTACTTCAAATTTGGCAGGAACGTTGGAAATTGCATGCAAGTTGGTATTGAAAATGGATCAGTGGATGGATACTGATTTATTTTCAAATCAGTCAATGGACATAAACTTAGAAGACCTCTTTTTTTTAAGTAATAATTTTAACTGAAAATTGAAATAGTTAGAAAGCTGATGTTTTGCGTGTATAGCAAGGCCGTTATTCTATTATGTTTGTATAAGTATCGTACAAATCGGCCAAGTGTACCGGAAATTTTATACTTTTAAATTATCTGTGTATACCTTAGATTATCAAATATTGCCTAGGTGGTGGGTATCATAATGTGGTCTCGGGGATATACAATATATAGGAATATTTAACTTGGTTTACTTTTTTATGTATAGAGCGAACCATATGGCATGTTAAAAGATTCTCCCGTCAATCTAGAAGGCAATGATCAATTTGAAGGTTTCGGCATTGAATTAATTGAAGAATTAGGTAAAAAATTGGGCTTCTCGTACACATTTCGTTTGCAGGAGGATAATAAATATGGTTCTAAGCATCCAGTTACCGGAGAATGGAATGGCATGATATTAGAAATAATGGAAGGAGTAAGTAATTTAAGAGGCATCAGCTTAATAGTCGTAATACTATTGCAATAGGTTTTAGCGTTAAATATATGCACAAGTGTATTCCTTAAAAAACCATCCCCCAAAATTTGGTGGTGCACTGATAATCAAAGTGTGCGTAATGTATAAAGTATAACGCTCAGAAGCCTTACAAAATATATATAGCCTACCCATTGAATCAATCGGTGTGTCCAAATATTCGCGAAAATTCAGTTTTTTGCACATGGAAGAAGAATCCTTGAAAGCGAACACAGCGGATTATGCAAACTGAAATCTACAATAAATAAAAAGTCTAAATTGTCACTCTTCACTTCGCCTCAAGATAGAAATGTTTTTTCTGTTTATATCTAAGTCTTTTCAACTTTTTTAAGATGGATAATTACTTTGTTTAGTGAGATATTTGATTAACATCTGGCAGGCGCTCTCAGTAAAATTGATAGTAGTTTTCTGGGCTATTTCATTACTCTTTACTGATAAGGTACCATTAGAGGCATGGAGTATTTCACTATTTACGCCATGCTCACTAAAATTGTGTGAAATCTTCATATCAGATGTCAACAAAAACTTAGGAGTATCATTTTACTTTATCAGAAAGTCTCATTAACACTACAGGCGGTGAACTCAAGGAATTGATTCTGATTCATATTAATTATTAGTACAAAGTGGGCTGCCCCTCCAAGTCACTTAATCTGCTTCTAAATTACTACCTCTTTTGAACGTACTTCTAAGAGTCTATTTTTGATTAATAATTAATTGTTCTCACATATTATGATTGTTTCAGCGTGCAGACTTAGGCATTACAGACTTGACCATGACTTCAGATCGTGAGAGTGCCGTTGATTTTACTATACCATTTATGAATTTAGGTGAGCTACATTCCTACAAAAAAATTCTTTTCAAAAAGTAAATTTAAGTTATAATTTAGAGAAATATTGAGAAAGAGAAATTGTATTGATAATTGACCCCAACATTCACAATTCTTTCTCTCACTTCCATTTAGGGAAGCTATTGTATAATTTGATAAAATTATTGTGTTTTCATTTTTGTTTTTTTAATGTATATTTAGGTATTGCCATATTGTTTCGCAAACCAATGAAAGAACCACCAAAATTGTTTTCATTCATGTCACCATTTTCGGGTGAGGTATGGTTGTGTTTAGGCGTAGCCTATGTTAGTGTCTCATTATGTATGTTTATAATGAGTCGTATATCACCAGCTGAATGGGATAATCCATATCCGTGTATAGAAGAACCCACGCAACTGGAGAATCAATTTAGTTTAGCTAATTGCTTTTGGTGGTCAATCGGTGCTGTGCTGCAACAAGGTTCGGAATTAGCTCCGAAAGCGTATTCAACACGTTCAGTTGCTTCATTTTGGGCATTTTTTACTTTAATTCTGGTATCATCATATACAGCTAATTTGGCTGCATTTCTTACAGTAGAATCATTAAGTACACCTATAGAAAACGTTGAAGATTTAGCTGCAAATAAGGGTGGTGTTAATTATGGTGCTAAAACTGGTGGTAGTACTTTTAATTTTTTTAAGGTAAGTTCATAAAGGAAACAAATTTATATATACAAAGAAAGATTGATAGTGAGTAATAAATTAGTAACAAACTGTCTGTATGATCGTAAGTTATTTTATATTCGTGATTGGATAGGATGCCAAATATCCAACTTATCAAAAAATGTACGAGTTTATGAACGATCATCCAGAATTTATGACATCAACAAATGCTGAAGGCGTTTACCGTGTCGAAAATGAAAATTATGCCTTCTTAATGGAATCCACTACTATCGAGTATATAACAGAGAGACGTTGTACATTAGCACAAGTCGGAAAGTTGTTGGACGAAAAGGGTTATGGAATTGCCATGAGGAAAAGTATGTGATATTGTACATAAATTAATTTTTTTCTTAATGATGAGCACATTAAAAAGTTTGTACTTAAAGTCAAGTCAGGTTTTGTGCTAATTAATCAGATATAAATATTTCGAGCATAACAAAGAATCTTTTACACTTAAAGTATAAGATAGTATAAGTTTGTGAAAATATTTGTAATATTCAGAAAGTTTTGACAGTCGTTCACCTTTTATTCTACTGATCGACTCAGTATCACTTTCTGAATCGATAGAAATTTGCTTGTCCATTTGTTTTGGGAAAATAAAAGGAGCATCTACCTTTAGTTACAAGTATTTGCACAAACTTATAATATCCTACGAAATAAGTGGTATAGATATGTGGAGAGAAGTTATAATTTTCTATAATTAATAGTAAAAATCGAGGCACATTGATTATTTAACACATTAAACGAGTGTACGAAAGATTTAATCTAGATTGGAGCAAAAATTTCAATTTGTTTCTTCCATTTTATTTTGTTATTTCATCTTTAAATTATATTAAGTAAAGTGTTGCAGAATATTGAAAAGTCGGTTCCAACCGACCCCAAACTTTTGTACTTGAATTTCTTTTAAGATTGGCCATATCGTGATATATTGAGTCAAGCAGTTTTGGAATTACAAGAGCAAGGTGAACTTGTTAGAATGAAAACCAAATGGTGGAAAGAGAAGCGTGGTGGCG
The DNA here is from genome assembly GCA_023089585.1 of Melophagus ovinus. Lineage (NCBI taxonomy): Eukaryota > Metazoa > Arthropoda > Insecta > Diptera > Hippoboscidae > Melophagus > Melophagus ovinus. Next base: position 869,361 of record JAKKIB010000177.1, read on the forward strand.
GTGCATGTACGGTATGTTACTTATTTTATTGTACGATTTGATATTCAATTCTTCTAGAATATATATATGTTGTACATATTGCTCAAAATTGCGAAGCGTTTATGTATAGAGCAATGTGTAATATTTCAATTTAATATCATGTATTGGATTAGAGTGCGACAACGGATACTGGTGCCGTAGCTTTGGGTATAAGTAATTTGGGCGGTGTATTTTTGGTGCTAATTGTCGGTTCACTATTCAGTATACTTGTTTCCGTACTAGAAATGTTAATAGGTGTTAAAGAGATTTGTAATGAACATAAGGTACTAACCCATTTCAATTTAAAATAGTTGTACATTAATTGAACCCTCTTTAATTTGTTCTAGACAAGAATTTTGAAAATATTTCGCCCCTTTTGTTTTCTTTTTTCATCTTACATTTTCCTGATTCACTAAAATATTTTATGCCCCTTTCCATCAGTTCAATAAAACACAACAAAATATAATTTTTATATTTTTATATGCACCACCTTAAAAGCTTAAAAAGCATCTTTGCCATACCGTTTTGACCGGTCATTTTTGCTAAAAGTTCTGGTCATTCCCAAAGTTTTATTAAATTTTCGATAAAAATTATTTGATGTGCTATTTGTTAATTTTATGACATTTGAAACATATCAATAGGGAAAATATTTCAGATTAGCTTTTATCAGAGACGCACAATAAGAAGCTGATAAGAGCAGTACAATTGAGCCTACAGATCGTTATACCGCATACTTTTTTAGAGAAAAGAAACTCATTAATAATAAGTTTGTATATTCTGTTCACACACTGTAGACAAAACACAACAAAGATCTGGATGATGGATATTCAAGAGTAGGCCTCAGCCAAATATTTCTCTTTATATACCCAACATTCAGAGAATTAAGTTTTTCACGCCTAAAGAGAAGTTTCGAAGACTCTATAAAGTAGATATTTTCTTTATCAGCATTAAATCGATTTAGACATATATGTTCATCTGTCGGTACGCCTGGGTGTGCTACATAAATAAATAAATGTTCCTGGACCCAAAAAAATTTTAGGTATTGTAAATTTGACAGAAAAGTGGGAAGTTCATTTATATCGGTTTGTATTGAAAGTGAAACAAATCAGTCACAGAACAAGTCCACAGTACTAGCTTTTGTATTATTACTAATCCTTTCATTTGTGGATATATCTGAAGGAAGTTTTAAGGAAATTCACCTCAACAGGGTACTGTTTTGTGAAAGTGTAGAAGCATTACATTACATTAATATTTTTTTCCTCAGTCCATTAAATGCGTTGTCTCGGTTTTTTAGCTTTAGTATACTTTTTCCAATTGTTAATGTTTAAATTGTTATTAGTTTTAATCGCTTAAATGAATAAATGAATCAATGATTATTGCGCAATTTGCCTGTAACCATGCATTATATTCTTTAAATGTTTACGTCGTAGTAATTTCATAATTCTTATAACTCTCTAATCGAATCATAAACATCAACGACAATTTTAAAATGTACTCTGTTGTTAACATATATATATTATATTATATATATATATATATATATATATGAAAAATAAAATTAGGTGACAGTTAGTCAGGATTCTGCAGCTAAACTTGGCATGGCTAATGTAGGTGGCATATATGCAGTCTTGTTGGGTGGCAGCATTATCGCTCTCTGCCTAGCTGTATTGGAATGTGTTTGTCACATATATATAATTTCACGTACCCACAAGGTACTAAAAAAATCATATCAATCTATTGCTTCTATACATGTATAAGCGTGCCTCTGATGAGTGTTTGTGTGCAAAACTAATTGCATAAAAGTTTCTAGTGCTCTTAACCGTGAAGTGTCTAACAAAGACAATGCAATTACAGTAGAAAAGTTAAAATGAATGCTAAATAATAAATAAACACGTAAATAAATTGTGGTCAATGGGATTTGATTTTAATATGCCCTGGACTATTTCACCCCCGTCAAGGAAATGGATTAGAATTTAATTGAGTAAAGAATTGAAAGGCTTGATTTTCATTGTAAAACATTCAAAATTGTAAACTTTTTCCTATGTTCATGTTTTTCTTGAAGTACAGTGTTTTATGGAAATCACACTTAAAAGAGTTATATGTTAAGCACTTTCAATAGGCTTAATGGCGCTTTTGCCAAATTTCATTAAAACATTTATAAAACATTCATAACTGGAATGTTTTAACTGGACTCTTGTGATAAGTTGATTCAAAATATTGACTGTCAATCAAAAAATTCGTCTATTTTAATCCCTCTGAGATGTAACATACGTCCACTCGTGCCACCAGTTGTGTAGAGTATAATAATTTTATTGAATATATGCTTAAATTTATAATGATAATTAACAATTAATTAATAACTGTCTTTTCATTTTCTAATAAAGATAAATCTATATGTGTAACATTCTATTGTGCTGTAATCCCTAATTTTTTAACTTTTCGTAGTAATAAGCACGTCTTTGTTAAAAATTCTATTAATATTGCTTATTCTTCTTCTAATTTTTATGGAATGCATTAAAACGAAATGCATCTTGCTCTTGCGTGCTTTGCTGCATATTTTTTAACTCCCATAACGCCATATCAAATAGGTTTATTACTCATGATTATATAAAATTTTTATTATACAATTAGGTGCCATTTAAACGTGAATTGATAGATGAAATCCGTTTCGTTTTAAAATGTTCCGGTAATACAAAACCAGTTAAATATCGTAAAACGTCAACTAGCGCTGCTAGTTCCAGATCAAAGCTAACGATAACATCAAAAGGTTCAACTCTTAGTGTAGATTCTTTGGCTACAGATGATCAACAATTACATAAACATAAAGTTTAATAATTATATACATAACAATGTCGAGAATAAATGTACAAGATTTATAAAGTAAAATATTAACTCAAATATATATTAAATCTGTCTTTGGGTTTTATAAATTTAATGTCAGCGTACTTAAATAATAAGTCTAAAAAAATATTATAAGTATATAACCCTAAAGTCTCATACTCAGTCGCTGAACGTTGAGAATATTTATTTCACAAACATTTAAAATTTTTAGTCAATAATTCATGTAGTTTTGCAGAACAACTTTGTAAACATGAAAAAAGGATGATCTAATTAAATTTAATTCTATAGGAATATCACGGCATGTGATAATAATTTCAGTTGGCAATTTGCCATACACCTAGAGAATTTTCTATTTATTCGAATCATTTGTAATACTAACTTAGAGTTAACTCAAAATTATTAATTGAAATGATTTAATTCATCTAATTCTTTGTCTGACTGTCAGATTATCATTCATAATTATGTATGAATAAATTTGAATGCCGTTTCGGTAAAATTAGGTCTGTATCCTCATGCCGATTCAAGAACTAAGGCTGTTAATAAATAAACCTAATTAAAACATTCTTATGAATCTTCTGTGTGAACGAAATCTTTTTCTTTTTTTTTTAATTTAGATTGGTTGGTTTATTTATTTATTTATTTATATTCATTAGTTACATAATAACCTTAAACAACTAATACGGAGAAAAATACAAATATAGTACTTGAGTTATAAAAATAACAACAATAGTAGCAAAGCAAAAAAAAACAACAACAACAACAAACACCGACAATAAAAAAAAAAGGGAAATAATAATTAAAAAAAAATTATCAATAATCTCTATATGCGGCAAATAATGGTACAAAATATGAACCTTCATGGGCCGATTAAGCTAATGAAAGCTCATGAAATATATGCACATTATTAAGAGCGTGATCACAGAAATAAGAAACAGGCTTTCAAAAGTATGCATATATACAAGTGATATAATCTGACAACTATTGATATAGCACAACACACTTGATATAATTTAAGGAGTTAATAGAACAGTCGAACAAATGAAAATAGCCATTGTATAATTTACACAATACGCGGCAAGGATTATAGAGTTGGTAATTGGCATAACATTGTGGCAGCTTTATAGGTAAATAATGCCCAAAAAAAAAAAATAATACAGGGATATTAAGTGAAGTGTTCTGTAGCAATGTCGACGCGGAAATATCGCCTTGTATCAATTTTACCATAAAACGTTTAACTTTTTGTACAACATGTATCTTAAAAATAGGGCAATAAGATTCTCTTTTACAAAGCTTATTATATAACCTACTAATCTAATAGATATAATTCTAGAATAAAATTGGTTACGTAAAAGTTAGACAATTCTCTCACTCAGAAGGCCTTTTGAAATGTAGCAAGAAACAAATTTTTGAAATAAAGTACAGAATGTAAAGAAATGTGAAATTTATAAATCTTTATTTGATAAAAAGTATGGCATAAGAAAGTTGCAATTTTTTAATTATTGTAATATTTTTATTTGATATATAATAAATTTTCAATATATAAATTATTGTTATATTTATTCTACATTGATTTCAACTTTATTTATGGATTATGCATGCATATAAAAAAACACATACAGACACACATTTGGTAGACATTCAGAGAATTGAAAAGAGTGTTGCATTTCTTTATGTCTTATCCTAGATTTCTTACAATAATTTTGTTGTTCTTTCTCAGAATTCTTAATTTAATACTTGATAAGAGTAATAGTATAACACAACTATATATACTATATATATATATATTATATATATATATATATATATATATAATACTATGTATATATATGGACATGTACATTTAAATTTGTATGAAAAGTATAAATATTTACTTATAATTAGCATATTTTTAAGTTTATTGTATCGTCTACCAATTGTTTTGGTATTAGAAGATATTTTGTATACGTACATGTTTATGATACATATATATGCATGTAAAAAATATGAATTGATAGAAAGTGTTGATGTATTTATATATAGAATTGCATAACTATGTTCAAATTTTTCATAATTTTTTCTATACTTTTTTTTCTGATAGTTGATTTATTACTTTTATTTCATCAAATTTTTCTTAATTAAATTATTACGAATGCATACTGTAGTATTTAAAATCTTTTGATTAAACTTTATCTATTTAAACTCTACACGACATTATTCCAAATTATTAGAACTTTGTACGTACGTTCGTAATACCCAAAATGATTTGAGAGAGACCCAACAAGACTTAGAATTATTTACCGATTTAATTTGTTCATGTAAAATTGCTTTCGAACTGATGGCCGGAATTTTTAAGTTTTGATACGTAGCCATAATTTGGATTAAAGACAAATGCTGTTGAAAATAATTTGTATCAGAAAATTGTTACAACTTCAGGGTTCAGACAACTCGTTTGTATAAAAAAAAAGTAAAAATAAAAAATATTTATAATTTTTTATGTTTTTTTTATGAAAATCCGCTTAGGTTTGATATTTGATATACCAGCAGAATTCTGTCTAGATTGGTCAACTGTTTAATCTTGTTTAATCCTCAATATCAAATCATTAAAAAATTACAATTTCTTATTTGAAGACTTTTGAAAGACAATAAATAAAGTGGCGTAGTGTATTTAATAATCCCTCTTCATCGTCTATAAGGGTTTTTACATGTTTTCCTTTAATTTACATTTAGTATTAATTCCTGAATCATATTTTTGAATTTAGAATAGTCTTTTTTGAATTGCTTAAATTGAGATTTATATGTAATTTAGTTTTATTCTTCTTAAAGAACTTTTCATATGACTTGAATTCTATAATTCTTTACTGCCTCTGCCTGGAATTAATTTATTTGACTTATTAATTATATTATGCAAAGTAGTGCAGAGAAAAGTCAGTTGTGGCCGAATATCAAGTTTACTTAATAAACGTTTGACTTTATTTATTCACTATTTATTACCAATAACTGTTTTGTAATCAATAAGATAAGAGTTTACGCGTTACTTTATTTTTACAATTCATGATATGTCCTTTAAAATTATTGAAATTTTTTTCTTATATGTAAATCTGTATTCATTTGATTTCATATCATTCTTTTTGTTTTTGATAAAATATATTAATATCAAAACATTTTCGTATGCATGTTATAGTGTACTTTTGTGTGTATATGTATATGTGTGTGTAGTATATTTATATATTATATTTATTAAGCGTATTTATTTTTCACTTTTTAAACTCTCTGTGTTTTCTTCTCTTTAATATTTTTTAATCACTTTTTGATTAAGTTTTTGAATTTTTATGTTTCAAAGCAGTTCTATCAAGTTTGTCAGGGATAACTTGGAATTTTTATTAATGTACGTTAAAAAATTATTTTCAAGTAAATGTTTTATTGAACTTAATGTGAATTATAAGCCGATATTGATCGTAGGTTTTATAATGACAATCAAATCTTTCAATGATTTGTAAAGAAAATATTTTGTGCCAACTGTACTTAACTAACTGTACTTACTTAAAAGTAAAAGATTTCTTTGAAAGGAATTTAATTTGAAAGAGTTGCTTTTTAATTTTATAAATCAATATGCTACTGAAATTAAACTACTTCAAAAGTTTTCCTAACTTAGAGTTCCATTTTATTTCACTTTCCTTTTGTTTTATAAAGTTTTTTTTTAGGACAATAATCATGAAACCGCTTGACATTATTAGAAATTTATGTGTACAATAAGAATTCAATACTCCTATGTAGTTTTAGATAAGGTTAATATATTATTGAGATATGAAGAAATGTAGAAAAAAAAAAGAAAAAATAAAGTAGTAAATTATCAGCAAAATTTTAAAGAAGGATCTAACAATAAAGAGATCTGGTGGAAATTGTATTTCCACTCTGAAGTCTGAACTTGACTACTAACGATTAAATTAAATTAAACAATTTGCTGAAATTGGTTTTAATTAAGAGAAATTTATATTAATTAATCTGTTGGTTTGTGACAATGGGCAGATAATCCCGAAAGCAATCAAAAAATTTAAGAAATCATTAGAACAAATACATTAAAAGTGTGCGATAGTTTGTAATGAATAATAAAATTATTTTTATAACTATAAATTCGGGTTTAACGAAAGTCTGGCATGTTTTTATGTGTACATTAATTTCTAGTTTTGGATTATTTATTTTCTGCATTAGCTTTCGTTTTGTTTGTTTATTTTTTAAATTAATATTATTTTATTAGTTGCTTATTCAGTTTAAAAAATTATTCAGCATACATTCATTTGAATTATACAATGCCCTTACAAAGAAATTATATTACTTATACCCGACATGCCAAAATGGTGTAGATGAAAGCATTAGAGTACCAAATGATCATTAAATACGAGACACCATAAGTTTATTAAACATTTGTAAGATCGCATATATTTGTAAAACTTGTAAAATGTTTGTAACAATATTTTTTATATTTAATTTGTATGCGGAAATTAAAATTTATTTTCCCAATAGATCGCCTTTTTAGTCTTTTGGCTTTTGTTTTCTTTTTTTATTATATGAAGGGTTTTATACTTAAAAGAATATTGAACATTGAATAAGAATGCCGATATACCGCTTTTATAAAAAAGTTTCTAATTCAATCATTTTGATTAGGAATTTTCTTTGGATAAATGTACATAAATCTATCAAATTTCATGAAGAGTTGTTGAAGTCCACAAACCGCAAATGATTGCCATGACCAAATTAATGCAAAAGGCGATACTGAGTCAGTTTGTATAATGCATTTAAAATGACGTTTTTTAGAAGTTAAATACCCCGCATTTTTAAATTATTTGCTAAACTTAATGGAGTTGAATATACCTACACCAGCTTGTAATTTAGATATGAAAAAATGTGCTTGTGAGTAAAAGTAAAATTCATTCAATTATCATAATTCCTGTTGCTTAATTTCTTCGTACGTTATTATTGCTTTTTGACTTCATAATAAAATTGGAAAAAAGTACATATAAAAAAATTGTTGCAAACTTAATACTTGATATTTTGTTCCTTTATTTATTTTATACATGTATAATTTATATAAGATTATTTTACATGATTATCAGGTGGGTTAAACTTTTATTATATTTTTAAATATTATATTTTAAATATTATGTATATCATTATTATATATATATTATATATATATATATATAATTTAGTAAAATAATTATCAAATAGTTCTGTCATTTATTGCATTTTCCTTTTAATATTTTTAAAATTAAATTAAAATTATTTTGTGTTTTAATGGTTACTAATTGTTATAGTAAATGGTGGTAATAGCTGCAGTAAGTAAATATCTATATATCTTCTACCTACACATTAATGAAGCACGACGAGTGTAAGGTAGATTCCAGTTTGTTCAGTTATTAACTTCATGACATACTTCCATATAATCGGGATCATGCATAATACCCTTTATCATATCCTTAAGCATTGTATAACGCGGGAATATAGGATATAATTTTGAATTGCCATATTCCTCCTAAATATTTAAAGATGCAATTTTTTAATAAGAAATCAAACGTAAAATCGATTGGTCACGTACCCGAGTTATATTGATCTAATAGGTCAGAATATAAATTTAAAATACAGCAAGTATTTCAAATTTATAACTTTATAGTCTGTTGCAGCTGATCTTTAGGTATCTCACACCACTTTGGTTAATGAAATTAAAGTCGAATAAGAGGATTGCAAACCAACAAAGTTGATAAAATTGTCATTTTTAAATTATATTAAAAGTAGTATATGGTCGATTTGGACCAAAGTTCGCACATGACTGTTTTATATTAAAATATAACGGAGTGCTAAAATATATTTGAAATTGAATGCTTTGTTCTTATAATGAATTTTTTTGGATCAAATTCGATCCAAATTCATTCATATTTCATCTATATTAAAATACAACAAAGCCCCAATATATGTCAAAATATTTTCAAAATTGTAATTTTTTTCCACTAAGAAAGCCCTTTTTGTGAAGAAAGGCTTTGTAAAGCGAATTGTCGTAAAAAACACACCCAAATACTAAATATCATTACGCTATCTCAAAAATTTCAATCCGTAGTTTGATAACCAGTTTATATTGACAGATATCAGGCGGGCAAGCGGTCTAATAGGCTTAAATTGAATCAGGAAGTAATTCAGATGTGATCGGGGTATAAAAAAAGGTAAATCTATTTCAAATCCTTTTGAATGTAAGAAACATCCAAACGTCCAAACTTATAATACTCTGTACCATAAGTAGCTTCGCACATAAATAGATAATTACCTTTAAAACTCTTATTAAGTGCCTTAAGCCCAAATATTTTTTTAATAAGCGATATAAATCATTAATTAGTTGAGTGTTCTCGTGCTCTATTTGTGCAGTGGTCATAGCTAAGAAATATAAATAGATAGAATGAAAGAGAGAGAGAAACGGAGAGAAAGAGAAAGTGAGAACCACAGGAACGATTTTCTTCTTAATGCTTTCTTTCATTGCCACAAACGTACTGTCTAATCTATCTAAGCGTTCACGTTTTTCTGCTGCTTCTTCAGCTAATCTGGATGATGTCTTTACACCTTCCCCAGATTTTTGCGTTTTCTCCATTATAGAACAGGCCCGCATTACATAGGAAGGAACTGTTTCTTGTTTCTCTTGACGTGGTATATCAATTAAAGTCCAATATTGTGTCTCCAAACGAATAACATCCTAAAAGCATACCAAATATATGTTACATGCGACTTATAAAACAAATATATCGAAATATTTTTATAAATTTTAATAACATAAATATCGTTCAATATTTAATTTATAATGTTTATCTTACTTTTATCATTAATTTTAACATGGGATAACGTTGGAACACATTGCGCTGACTTTTGGAATCACCATATTTATTCATTAATGTGATTAAAGCTTTTTTGGCCGTATCATAAGATTCTTCTAAACGTATACGTAAATTTCTTAATCTTTCATTAGTTTCAATAACTTCTTCACGACTCATCCCACCTTAATAATAAATACAATACATTAATAATTATAGTAAGATATTTTGTATGTGTAATTAGTATAATTTAAATCATATTTACTGGGCGCTCCTTCATCTTTAACATCTTGGACAATACGCCGAACACTTTGCGTAAATTTACCAACGAGATTAGTTGTGCCTAAAATTAAATCATTAATTAGTTGAGTGAGTAAAAAGTCATTTAAATGGAGTAAAAAATTGTGGGTTTTCAATTATTGAATTACTATTGTGGTGTTAAAATACAATAAAACGTAAGTTTTGTTAAAATATTCTTACAGCCGCAACTTTTTTTATGAACTGATTTTTTTTAAAAAACTAATTCTGTCCTTAAATTCCATCTGAATGCTATAAACAATTATACCGTGTACCACCATAAGTGGTGTAGGATTAAAATTAATAGGAATAGAAAAAAATGTTTGGATATTACCTTCTAAACACTATCATTTATTGAGTAAAAGCAGCAACTTTGAAGCTAATACACCAGCACGTAATATTTATTACATATTTTATCTACGATTTATTTGGAAATGTTCTAACTATATTTAATTACTAATACATTTTTCTGTAAAGTTAGACCATTATGCCATTGGAAATCGTTTACAAAGGGAGCGAGAGAACAAAAATGATTCCATCTATGTCCTTGAATAAAACGGCTTTGAAAACAAATTGAGGATTGAACTCACAACATTCTCGCCGAATTATAATAGAACCGCATCTTTATTTTACGCATTACTCTAAGCGAATGTTACCACACGTATCATTATAATGTATATTTTACTACGAGGATAAGAGCAAAATTTTACGGTCTAGCAGTACTTAATTAAACTTAGAATTAATATATGCTAGATTTGATTTTACTTTATTGAAGATTAAAATGTTTAGTGTATTATACTAATTAAGTACATAAAACTATTAATTATAGTTAAGATATAAATGATATATGTTGTAATGCAAATTGTAATTCCAGTAATGAAAATACATACATACATAATATCATATGTATACACACATACATAATAGTGCAACATTATAATCAATTATTTGTTTAACATCATATGGATTGAATATATGCATGATCGTAAACGTAGTCAGAATGCCAGCACTGCCAGAATAAAGTTTCTGAATTTCAATTTCTCGTTTACTTAATTTTTGTAATGCTAATATCAAATTTTATAAATTAAAGAAATGCGTGAAGTTTTCGAAACAATATTTTTTGCGAGATAATTAAAAGAATATTAAATTCATTACGAATCTTAATTAAAAAATAAAAAAAATAAAATACTTACCCAAAAATGGACCGATTTAACTACTCTGAATAAGATTCGTCCCTGGGCCAAATCCAACATATGTAATAAATTTCATTAAAGTATCTCAATATTTCGACTGTTATCTTGAGAACAAACAAATAAACTTGAACAAACATTAGATGGACAGACCGAAGGACGAGCAGACAGTTTTAATAAAAGGTAGGTTGATATGGACCCAACTCCTACTGGGTGTCACAATCATCTGCACAAATTTATAATACAATGTACGAATAGTGGTGCAGACTACAAAAAATTTTGTAGATCAAGAGCTATTTCTACATGAGCGTCTAGCAATTAATTGCTATGAAAACCAGAGTAATTATTTATAGACTATTTCATATATGTTCTAATCTATATAAGTCACCACACACAAGCATAAATTTATAAAACAATAAAAATTTACAAATAAAAAAATCTTCAAAAAGGAATTGATTGTGATCTAAAATAAATTAGTAATAAAAAGTAACAAAAACATGGAAAAAATTAATTACCGAACACAAAATTTAAAAGCACGATCGTCATATATCAGAGACTCTCTAAAATAGAAGACTGTCTAAAGTATGATAGAGAGTTTTTAACAATTCTGAGCTGAGAGCTTCTGAAAATACAAACAAACATATATTTATAATTTTTGTTTTCACTAGATCTGTGTTGTTTTGAGAGTCTTTGTCATTAGTCGCAAACCAAATTTTTGTATACAACAATTTCAGTATTGTTTTGGCAGAAGGTGTTGATGTAGTTGAGTAAATGAAGATTGAATAACTTATACTTAAGTGTTTTATATTTAATTGCATTCGCATAAACTTTTTAACAAAAAATGTTGTGTTTGTTGTAGCGTACAGAAAAGCATCCACAAAAAAATTATATTATTTGACATTTATGTAAAAAATAAAAAAAGAGAAAAACTAAAGTAAACAAAACGAAATATCAAAGAATTACACTTACAATTATTGTAGGATTGTTCAAGTGAATTATTAAACTTTACAAAGTAACAATAAAAGCAGCAAATTAGTAATTTATTATATGAAGTCAAGGTAAACTCAATTCGTTTTAAATGTTGTATAAACATATTAATTAGTTATTAATTAATTAATTATTAATTATTAATTAATTATTAATTAGATTAATTAATTGCATTTCATTTCAATTCAATTCAATTAGTAATTGATCATCACACATAAGCATGTTAATAGAAAAACAGTAACCGTGCTTGAAAATTTTTTAAGTGTATCTATCACGCATTGTCTGCAAAAATTATATTTTCAGACTACAATTTCAACTTTTGTTTTCCTGTTTTCTTTTTTAAATTTAATGGGCATATATAAAAAACAATTAAGAGAATTATATTTGACTGGAACTAAATCTTGGATATTCACCAACAAAATATCATGATAATACTATTGAGAGCCTATTTCAATTTTTTAGTAGTCGATAGAAAACGTAAATATGAAAAAGTGGAGATTCGGTATTTTAGGTATTTTAGGGGTAGACAATTTGCTTAATTTTTGAACAGATTTTGAAGACCAGTGGTCTTACTAGTACAAAATTTCAGCTTTCTATGTTTTGCCGTTTGCAAATCATGACCCAAAACCCACAAAGTTTTGCTTAAAAAAATCGTTGTACTGTAGGCACCTTCATTTCAATATCAACCTGCCTGTTAGAATTTCCGATGTTGCCACCAAATTTTACCTGCAACAGGCAAACAGACATGTTTAAGTCGATTCAGAATTAGACACTGATCAAGAATATGTATACTTTATAGAGTGTTCGCTTTGGGTATTACAAACATAATGGCGAAATGAATATACCTCTAATCTCTTCAATTAAGTATATAAAATTTGTATGTATGTAACACTTGTCTTTATAGGCAATTTTACAATTAACTTTACAATGACAAATGACATTGTAATAAATTTATATTTGGTTGGGGCCAAATCTTAGATACTCACCAACACTGTGACATTACAATACTCAGGCTGTTCCCACTTATTGTATATTAAATTTGCTAGCTAGCTTTAAAAATAAAGACGTTCTTAATTGAAGTTATAATTTAAGCGTGTCAACTTGCGTGAAAGAACTTACAAATATTCTAGTTTTTACGGCTAGAATAATGCTCACAGTACACGGACACGGATAGATTGATAAACGATTAGGAATTGGATGCTAATCAAGAAAATATTTGTAGGAAGCGATAAGCTTCTTCTTGCTTGTTACAAACATAATGACAAAAAGAATATGCCTCCAACTTCCGATGGGTGGGATCATTAATAAAATTGGATAAATACGGTGGCGTCTTGCGCATTATTAGTGCCTTTCTTTACCAAATCCAAATATGCATAACTAGCGAATGTAAATATGCCTTAATTTATATTATATTTTGCATTAAAAAGCCGTGAATCTTTTTTACCGCTTCTAGCTATGTGAAAATTATATAAATTAGCAAGTAATTGTGTGATTTTAAATTTATTGTACGAGATCCGCTTGATAATTCCATGCTTTGTTAATAATGAATGTGCTCTTTGTGTAAATAATTTTTATTCATAAATAAGTGCGCAAAATTGGCAAGAAGTTCAAATAATAATTTTTAAACTTTTTGCCTTAACATTAATTTTTTATAACATTTGAAATGTACAATTATTGAACTTTTTAACTTGTACTTCCTTTTTCTAATTTTTTAAGCATTTAAGCAAAGTAATAGTGAATATTTAAGAATCGGTATTGGGCCGACTGTACGATATTGCTTATTTATTGTTTAGGTCGTTGCTGTCTTATTGTTGTTGCAGGCCATTTTATGGAATTATATTGAACTTGTTGTGGAGAGTTTTATAAGTTAGCACACCCAGGAAGGCTTGACATATATCCTACACAGAATCACTTGTTCTGACATTTAAACTGACCTGTCCATTAGATCTCCCGATGTAAATTTATAGTCAAAGTTCAGGTCACAATTTCAGAGATATTTAAAGAAAATTTGGTAAGTTGGCGTCTTTTGGCTTAAAAACAAACTTAGTGAAAATGGTTATCAAACTATTTTTACGGGCTTTCTCTAAATTTTGAATACTTATTTGTTACCTGACATACTGAATAAGTAAAATAAATCAAACCATTTTTAAAATTCCTCTTCGTACAAGAAACTTTTCAATATATTTTAAAATTAAAAGTTTTCTAACATCTTAAATTACAATTTAGTTTATTTCTTGTTTAACTGGATTTAGTTGTGCAGGGTACTTTACAGTCGGTCTCGATCGACTATAGAGGTCTTCTTTTTTTATAATAAATTAATGATAATTTTAAATGTACCACTAAAAGTGTCTACTCTGAAAGAATTACACGAAATCATTTTAAGCTCGTGAACGCACTTTACTTTTTTCAATTAAGTTATTTGTTAGCCAGTTAGAAATTATATTTGGCTGATGTCATATTTGGATACTTGTAAATTAAACTATAAGAGAAAGTCTAAGCATTATATTTTATATGACTTTCGAGTTTTACGTAAAGTTTAAGAGTATTTATGAAAAAAAAATTACTATTTTCAATAGAGAGGTCAACTTATTATATTTTCGATTCAACATTACAGGACATGAGGTAAAATACATGTATAACATAAAGACTTTATATGTCATATAATTTACAATTTACAATGTATAAAAAATCATAGAAAAAACCTGAAAATGTTTCCAGTCTAGGCTTTTTAGAATATGCCCATAAATTTTACACATTATATTTCTTTCATAAGTAATCAGTACAACATATAAAAGGACAATAAACGTAGGTAGGTGGTAGGTTTAAGGCCTTTTCTACTTTTGCGCAAACAATGTGCAGACAAATTTTAGCACATTCCAAATAATTAACAAATAATCGGTAACAGAAGGAAAAAAGTGAAAATGTAATGTCTTATTGGTCTTAACGACCAGAAGAATATATTAGAGAAAAATTTTAATATTTAATAGTACAAATTAATGACTAATAGTGATTAATGAAAGGCGAATATTCTGGTTTATTTGATGTAATAAATATCTTATAGATATAATATATAAACTTTACAGAGCCAATTATTTTTGCTGATTCAAATTTGTTTAAAGTTTCTTTTAACCATAACATTTGAGCACATAAACTAAAACTAAAACTTTAAATCAACAAGTAAAAAATTATATTAAACTAGGACGAAATTTTGAATTCCCAACACCAATACACTAACTGATACTTTGTGGTATTCATAGCGTAATAAAAATCTAAAAAAAAACTTAACTAAAAAACAATATTGTATAAATTCTAGTAGGCATGGCAGATTCAAGTAATTTGTACATAGATATTGTAGAACATTGTAGGAGTCTGCTTAAGCTCACTTACAATTCCAACGAATGCACTTGAACTTGCAATGTGTCTGCCAAATTTGAAGTCGATATATCTGTTTCTTGTGCTATCAGAAGATCACGGTTAGACGAATAGACATGTCTATAATTTGATACTCATCAAGAATATACTTTGTAAGGTCTCCGATATTTCTCTTTAGATGTTAGCAACATAATGACCAAATGCGTATAACCTCAATCAGTAGTGAGTAGTGAGTGAAAAAAGTATGCTACATGAGCATCGCAAATGTGTATTAAATTTTGATTGGTATTGAATATTGTGGACACAATTTCCTCAAAAAAAAAAAATAATAATAATTAGTATATTGCAGTTACGTTTAGTGACTCAAATCCAATTATAAGATATTTTATTTAGGAAAAGTTGCAATGGGCAAATTAAAAAATGTACAAATTACATTTTGAAAATTAATTCATTTTACGGCGCATAGTGGAATATTTGTTTGTTTGTATATGATAGTTTATAGAGCAGATGTAATTACGCTAAATAAATAATAAATAACAAAATCTGAATCAATGATCGCATGCTATTGAAAAACTTATTAGATAATCACATGCAAATGCACGCATTTGGAAATAAATGTTACAAATAATTCATAGTGAAAAATGTGTATAAGAATGTAGAAATGTGAGTGAAATTGAATGAAATAGAATGAAAACATTAAAATAAATTACCGTTGCCAAAACCGTACCCACATGTCAACGAATGTTATTGATATATCATGTAATATATTTATATATATATTCATTATTCTCTCTTCTCATTTAATATTTACAAAGTGTGAATATACAATCATACAATCATACAATCATACAATCATATATAAATATATATATATATATATGTAATTATTAGAAAAAAAAATTGCGAACATCATTATTAAGATATATGACACTATTGATGTTGGTAACAATAATAAAATAAAAGTAAATATGTTGATTAAGCATAAATGCACATTATAATGCACTACTTTTATTCATAATCTTTAATGTATTGACATAAAGAATATTCTGAATGAAATAGATCAATGTAATATGTGATCGTACAATTTAGAATTTTTGTAAACAAATTCATTTATTCTGCTAATCGAAGTAAGCAGTTGTACGACAAAAAGAATGATTAGTAACATAATTTGGGAAAAGTTAATAAAGTATGAAAAGTAGTATTGAAAAATTACTAAAATTTGGGAATAAAAATTTGAATAATATTTAAAAAGTTTAAATACCATGCACCACCCGAAAAGATTTGACATAGACCAACCTTTTATTATATCAATCACTTCAAATTCACTTACTGATTCAATTTAAGCCTGCCTTCAAAAACGTCGTTATATGATAACTGTATGTCCGTTTGTTGTTAACGTACTTCCGGTCGCAAAAAAAAAAATATACCGAGAGAAAATTTGCTAGACACATTAGAAACTTTTGTAGGGAGGTTTCGTATTAAAATTGGTCAAAATCGATATAGAAACACGCCCATAGAGCAACGAAAATCTCATTTTTTTAAGCAAAATTTGCTAGGCATATTGACCCAGAAGTGAACGAATAGTTCATGATTTGAAAGTAGTTTAGAATATATCTGTTGTTTTTTTCTGAATGTATGTTACAAAAATTTGAATAGACAGTTGCAGCTTTAATTTCTACCAGTACACTTTAAATTAATTTATTTTCACTAATTATTTACATACATTTTGCAATTTTACTTATTAACCTTATCACACATTTTTTGGTAGCTTTTTAATACATTTATAAAATATGTATTGCATTAATAACAATAAAAAATATTAGTTTAATTTTAGAGCGACTTTATAATTATACCCGTATTACATATTTTAAGGCTTGAGCTTGGTGAGCATGTTCAAACAAACAAATTAAACTAATTTAATTCAGAATATTTTCTTATCTTAATATTAAAGACATACAGCTTGAGTTTTATATGCAAAATTGGCCTGATAAATTAATTGCATGGCATACATAGGTACAATTTGAGCGCTAGGGTTGGTAGCCACATGTCACCCTAGCTTTCTTTTTACACCTTATATAAGAAGCTCAAGCTTTGATGTATCAAAAAAAAAACTAAGTTTTCCAAAAGTCCCTAGGCCTAGTTGGTTTAGTTCAGTATCCCATTTCTCTATTTTATTAGAGAAATAGGAAAATTGGTGATACCGTGGTACCAAATTAGATCTTTAGTCTGATCGCATGAATTCAAGAGTGCCTTCAAAGGTCGATTCTGCAAAGCCCTTCTCATAAGCCACTCCCAGTTGAACTGATACTTTTCGGGACTGGTTGACTCCAATGAAATATATGCACATATTTAAGTTAATTCATAATTTCATGCTGCCGAAAAATTTATAAAGCAAGTAGTTGACACTTCCCGCCACAACCATGCAGGTGATGAGCATGAAAATATAGTTTGAAACTTTTTACTATATTTTTTCTTATGAAAATAATCATAAAATTTTATTAGTTAACAATCATCATACAAAGTAGTTTAATTACTTTTAAATTTATTTTAGTGCTTTATGAAATTACAGTCACAACGCTTGTACTCTTTAAAAAATAGGTTGACTTTATAAATGCTGCAATACGAGCACCTTTTAGTAAATAAAACTGTATTAAGTTTAATAACTTTGAACTTTCTTTAAAAGTGTGCAATTATTATGATCCACATTAATTGTTTTCTATACTCGCACCCTTGACTGCTTTATATGATGTGAATACGTACAACTGCAAAACTCTACCTGTTCTATATATTAATATATAAATTGAAGTATAATTAAATAAATTATAAATTAATATAAAGTAATTCATTTTCCAGAAGTTAGAGAACAATTAAAACTAAACCGTTCTTTCGGGTATCATTTGATTATTTTTAATTATAACCTAGAGCATCAAAATAATTTCTATTGCACATTTTTGACCATTTTTTCTTTAAGTGACCAAAGAAGACTCTTTATTATAATATTTATCCATTAAAACAAAAGCCAAAACCATAACCTGGCTAGCCGATTTTAGATTTCCAATGGCTTTAAATTTTTGATTTTTTTTACTTAGATAACAAAATTTTAAATTATCGTGGAGTTCACACATTATCAAAAATTTCTTGTGACTTCAACTGTCGCTATTGTTCAATTTAGCAATTTCATTTAAGGCAATTAGTAATTTTTAGATATTTAAATACTACAATAATTATGAATTGCAAGAAAGTTTCGCCGAATGCCATGTAAATAAAACTCAAAAATTTATGATAAATCAAATTTCCCAGAATTTCAAAAAATTATTGACATGCAATCATAAGCGCACCATCATGTATAAAATACTTGTTGCCATCGATAATCGATTAGATAAAATAATGACGTTAAAATTCGAGAATAATTGATCAAAAACGTTTTATGATTCATAACATTTATAATGTAATGACAACTGATTAAAGCAAAATCTTCAATCAAAAGACTTTAAAATTTCTATTAGATAATACAATTTATAATAGAAAATTTATAGTAAAAGAAAAAATGTATACTTATTAGCCACAATGACTTAACATAAATCTTTAAAAAAAAATTTCAATTTTCAATTTATACAAAGTCCACCGTTCAAGATTTACAGTGATGCATTTAATTATAATTCAAGTATACAGTGATTCTTATGGAACTTGTTTGTAATAGGCCAGTTTAGTTCAACTTTTCGTTAAACATTAAAAAAAATTGTGCTACTGTATGCGCAAGCATTTGTAACTCAAAATCTTAAGATGTTTTATTTTTTTTATACTTCGGGAATATGCTTTTCCTGCGGGTATTAAAACTAGGCGAACAAACAGACAGACATGCATAGCTGAGTCGAATCAAAAAGTGATTCTTTTATGAAATTCCATTGGCGAAATAAAAGTTGAGTCTATCTCAAACCTTTCTAGATATTATAAGCGCCAACATAAGCTTCTAATACCTTGTGCATCAACTGGTGCAAGCAATTATTGGAGAAGTAGAAGTAACCACGAAACGCATTTTATATAATTTTTGAGTAATGCAAACACGAATAGATTGATATAAAATTGCATATAAACGTTTTGAGTTCTTTGATTATTGTTTAATGATAATGGCAATAATTATAACAAAAACAGAAATGAAAAAAATGATAATAACAACAACAACAATAACAACGATATTACGACTCAATTCTTTAAATAATTACAATGCTACACACCTTAGAGTTAGTCGTTTGTATAATTCACTTACAATCAGATAAATTTTTTTTTGTCCGGTTAATCGCTTAAAAACAAAACAATTGTTAATTTTTATTTTCAAAAAAAAAACTAAAAAAAACATAATATATCATGTAATTTTATTAACATAACGATTTATCATAACGAAATTTCAATTTAAAAACCAAAGTAAGCAATAAATAAAAATTATTAAATAATAGTTCAACTAAAAATGCTTTCCAATAAGCGAACAAAATTCCAGACGCGTGATGATTTTTCAAGTTATTATAGTTTGAATGAATGGATTGGCGTATGAATGGATTAGATAGTTGAGCCACAAGTTACAGTTATAATGATCTAACTATATTTCTTTTTAAGTTATAGTTATCAATTATGGATAATGCAAATTGACTATATAAAATTGTTTAATATCGACCTTAATTTAGGAAAATCTTCTAATAAAGCAATATATAATGTGGACTTTACTTGAAATTTATCTGTAATACCTTTTTTCTGGGGGTATCATATGAAATGCAAATGAGTTTTTGATTGACACATAGGCAAAGTACATGGACCCCAACCAGAATGGCAAAATTATATGTAGTGTACTAAGCAACTCAGTCGCAACGATATTTGTACATGTAAAAAAATTGATTTGTTGAATCTTTAGACATGTGATGAGTTATAATTCAAATATGTGGGTAACACTTTACACAAGGTGATATTACTTCAAAATGATTTTTTAGTAATTTCGCAAAAGGTGAACAGATTCTCTGTCGTTTCTTAATTTATATTGTAGCAATTTTATGTATAATTAAACAGGTATAAGCTTTTCACAGAGAACAATACATTTTATAAATAAAATTTGCATTTTCAAATATTTTAAATATGAACACGTGAGAAATGAGAAATTCATTTTGTATATTTATGATAATATTTTCAATTTTTTAGAAGGACAATTCTCATTTATATTCACAATATACAAAAAGTTGTAATTATGTTATTTGTAACTCTCGCATAGTAAGTTAAAATCTAAAAAAATATATATGGAAAGAAAAAATTGGTCCTGTTATAATTCTGGGTACGTTCGACTAATTTTCAAAATGTTCAATTAAAGGTAATGATTTTTTTTCAATGTATTTTGTAATGAATGATAATAACCATGTAAATTTGTCTTTTGCAAAGATATGTGTGAAGGAGAAAAAAAGACCTAAATGACCAATTTTCATTTCATACATTGATGTATGAGAGTAACGTTTAGGAAAGGACATTTGGAAAAGTGTTTTAGAAATTTTATGAATGATTAAGTTTGTATTCTGTGTTCTTCCATTATTTAGTCATTCTTTCATTACGAAGTTAACCGCTTTGTATTTGTAGACGATATTGCCCCCAATTATTCTACTTATGATTTTTTAAAGTATATTTCAAAATATAGTGTCACTATAAAGGTAGGTTTATTACAAATGCGGTTCTATTGCCACTTTATAAGGATTTGCTTTTTTACGTTTTCAAGTTTCCTGTAATTGAAGCGAACTATAAATTTTCTGAGAAGCTCGAATTTGATTTTAGCTAAATAGAACAGTTTTACTTGTTGTAATTTTAAGGGCATATTTCTATGAGTGTTTAACAATTATCTTTAAACAAAGAATTTTTTAATTATTTCCAAACATTTTCACACATTTTGTATTTATTATTTATTTGTAATTTTCAGAAAAAAAATATCTTCATAGATAAGGCTTTCATTATTGGAAAGAAAAAGTACAAGTAAAGGGAGAAGCAGGATAAATAAGCGAAATCTTTATATATTAAACCGAATCAAAATTGAAGATTTGCAAAAGCCTCAGTAGTCTGAATTCAAATAATTGCCGTTCAAGAGTTATGAAATTCCAGTTAAAAAAGAAATGTTTTAATTTTCACAGAATGTTTTTCACTTTTTTACACTTATTGATGCTGATGGTGCTTTTAAAACCTACTTATTGCCGACTCAAACATCCAGATCACATTAAATACAACTGGAATAATGACACGGCTTTCAAGGTAATAAACGATTTCAATAAGAATGAAATAAAAATGGGCCAAGTCGGTTAAAAGACATAAACTGGGAAATTAAAGTAAAATCTTGCGGTTTTTTTGATAAAATTTTGGCCAAAAAGTAAGGCCATTGGTTCTCAACACCTATCCACAAATCATTTAAATCAGCCACGCCTACATTATACAATATCAAGGTTTAACTTTTTTACGTTTACGTTTTTATCTACTACTGAAGAACTGAAACAGGCTCTCAGTCGTAATATCATGCTGCTTAGGTGATGGGTATCCAAAATCTGACTACTGCCAAATATAATTTTCTTACTTTTCTTATTTTTGCTTGTGGTGCATTGATAAAATGTGCTTACTAAGAATATTCTGCTAAACGTTACTCTTCTTGCATATAAATTCTATATAACAATTCGATCCAATCCAATATCCAATAACAGCAAGAATTACGACAAATATAAAAAATTTTTTTCTAATAAATGTTATAGCAATATGTCACATCAATTTTACATTACAAAATTATAAATATAGACTTTTGTCGACCTTTATTGGATTTTTATTTCCTTAAAATGAAAAAAGACGAAAGACATTTCTTATACAATGAATTTTTAAATTTAGCCATAAACGTGATCAGAAAGTACAGAAGTTATGTAAATGTGAAATATTGCCATATAAGTTGTTGCATATATTTCCAGATTTGGCAAATATAAATAATTATACCTTAATATTAAGAAATGTGTTTATATTATTTTTCGATGCATTAGATAAATCAAATTAAACTGATAAATGATTCTGCTGAAATGGACCATCCTACCGTTACATACAAAGATGACTTTGTTGACGAAAACTATGTTGAAAAGGCACCTAAATTATCAACAGACCAATATCGGCTCCTTCCACCTGAAAAAATCTATTTTGATATAATACCTCTTGAATCTATAGAACAGGAGGAGGATTTTAATGAACATGAAAAATTACATATGCATTTGGTACATTTAAATGAAGATATAAATTTAGATATACAAAATTCGAAGGAAGGTAGAAAGTGGGCGCAAAAGAACCTTTCTTCCGATATATTACATAATCGTAGTAGGCGCAGTCTACAAGAAATTGCAGATAAAATAAATCCGTTTTTACGTAATAGTATATATCCGCTGTCTTTTGCTGACAATCAAAACCATCACAAACCTTTACTTTTCGGAAATAAAGTTTACACAAAGTAAGTTCTCTTTGATTAAAATTTATCTATTTATGGGACTCTCTAGCGTAAAATATCTACTGTATATTTTTCTTTATATAATAACTAAAGAGGATTACTATGTATATATAAATTCATTCAAAATAATTTTACAAACAAATTAAGTCTGATAAATATGCATCTGAAATATGTACCTTTGAATATGTCCATTGTAATGCGCGTGTATGACATACATGCATGTAACATAATGTGCCACTTTTGTGCTAAAATCGACTAAACAGTATTTCCATACTAAACCTACGAACGAATAACGAAGCCATATTTATACCATACATCCCTAGTGGTGTATGAGATTATGACTTTGTGCGGGTGTTTAAAAGGAGTTACCTTTTTTTTTATTACAACAATTGATTCAGAGTAACTTTCTAAAACGCTTGAAGCGTATCCCTTTGTCTGTCTGTCTGTTTACCTGTACAAGGTACAGGTCGCAATTTCAGATATTTCTATGAAATTTTGTGCTTAGGTGTATTTGTACGAAGAAGAGAACCGCATTGAATCGAAGGAATTTTATAACCACGTTTCCTGAAAGTGTGTCGTTACAGGGGCAAAAATTAACTTCTGAATGTATTTTCACAAAAATTAACATGTAATTGCATTTTGACATAGGAAATACATGCACAAAATTTTGTCCATATTAGTCCATTTTTATGATTTCTCTTAACAAATAAATCATTATATGAATGAAAATTACATATTTAAATTGGCGTACTATCGCTTTTTTAAGCAAAAAGCATTTAAACCAAATTTAGTCCAGCTTTTAGACCTCTCTCAATACAATGAACCAATCTTTTAGATAATGTATATATTAACATACAGCATCCGCTAACTATAAAGACCTAACTCATTATAATTTCATTTTTTGAAGAGTGCCTGTTGCTGGTAAAAAACATAATGCCTTAGATATACCCATAATGCCGGTAACAACAGATGCTCCAATTTCATTTGAAGGTCGTGTAGCAGCTGATGAAAATGATCGTGTGGTATTTTCTAGTGGACCAAGAACTACATCACGTCCAGTACCTACAAGAAGGCCACCTGAACCTCTATTTCGTAATCCCAATCCTGAGAATTTTGATTTCAGTTTTATGAGTAAGTCATATTTATATAGATGTATAAATAAACATTTTGTTTTTAATATTTGAATAAGAACTTTGTAAGTCATGAGCCATTTGTAAATATATTACTTTTTTTTATAAAGGCCTATTTCAAGAATCCAAACTCTAATATTTCAAGATCAATTGTATGACTTTTTATTAATTATTTAATTTTAATGCTTTTTACTAACATACATAAGCACAGAGATTCAAGTACTTTACAAAATTCATAATCAAAATTCATTGCAGATCCGGGAAGTCAGAGTAGCAACGCTGTTAGTCAAAATAATAGGCAACCAAACAGATTAGGTGTAATAAGTGCATCCGCAGCAGTAAGAGAATCACCAATACCGACATCACCATCAATGATAGTAACGACTAGCAGTTTAACTAAGAACCCCAGACCTACAGCTGCTCCAAGACGTATTTCACAATGTGTTTGGGCAATTGTGAATTGTTGCTCTACAACTAGTAATGAAATACGCTACAATTGTTTTGAGCGAAATGGCTGTTATGGCGCCTTCTGGGGCTTAAATCCTTGTGCTGATAATGTGCGAGAAAACATTATCACTTATGTAGCTGGCTAATATGGATTTATATATATATGTATATGTAATATTTATTAGTTACTTTTTATTTGCTTGTTGTACATAAACGAAATTTAATATTTTTGAAATAATGAAATTCTATTTATTTTAAGAATTATTTTATCATTTATATCATGTTGAGTTCTTTATAGCTGGTGATAAAATTGGTCATTAAAAAATTTTTCTAAATTTCGTAACAATTTGAACTCAATTAGAGTCCAAGAGACATTCAAGCATTTGCACTTTTCATATATAATTGTAATTAATTGTAATTTTGTATCGATTTTTATCAAGATATATTCTTTTTTATTGTTTGCCAGTAAATATTAAAAATAGTTCGATACTATACAAAATTATTCTCAGAATTCTTTAAGCTAAAGCACTGCGTATTAAATTTCATTCAAATAGCTGCACTTTGATATTTGAAATTTTACATAAATGGACAACGGTCAGAGGGCCAAACAGGTTCAATTCGAATCATGAAGCTATGTTGGGTTGTTTGGCATATTAAAACGTGTGTCTACTTTAAATTCTTTAGAGTGTTGTATAACATACATTCGAATAAACTCATAATATACTGTATAATATAGATCAAGTAGATGGATAATAGCCACGCAGAAATATTAAACTTATTTCAAAATTAATTTCATTTAATAATACTCAATTGGGTATAATTAGTTTGTGTAGATGTAAATAACTTGTAGGAGGACCTGACATGGACTCATCATTTACTAAATTCATTGACTCAGAATCATTTTCTGTTCAATCTAATACTACTTGTTTTGTAATGCAATTATTCACCGAATTATCAAACTTTATATAAGGTCTATCGAAATATTTGATATTCAATATGATTAATGTGAACTAAAAATAAATTTTGTGAATTCATATGATTAACTTGAATTTAAATAACATTTTCTTTTCATTGAATGGTATGTTGCTATCAAGTACAGTACTAAATGAAATTACCAATGCATAATTTTCTGTAATTCAATATACTTCCTAATTATATAATGAAACAAATAAGAAAATTGTATTTAGCTTGGCACATATCTTAAACACCCACCATCATCTGGGATACCGTATACCATTATATTATGATTCAGAGTCCATTTAACGTTTTCGGTAGTTAATATATAAAAAAAGAAAACATAAAAAAGTGAAAATTTGTTACTGTGTAATTTCGCGTAGATGTAGCCGTTTTGCAAGATAATTATTGTAGACCAATAGCCTCTTTCTACTTGGACAGAATTTTAGCTTTTTATATTTATATTTAGTGTTTATATTTTGATATATACCAAATAACGCATCCTATTCACCATTTTTTAGGATATTTAATTTATTTTTCAAATGAACTTTACACAGAATTATTTTCGCAAAAAGTCAGAAAATTACCAGTAATTGCCAGCTTCAAATGGACACTCGTTTTTCTACAAAAAAAAATTACAAATACTTTTTAATATAACTCAAAATTTTTGTAGGCGCTTGCAAGATAATTAAATCCATTTTTAGGACCTTAATTCATTTATTATTGTTATTATAAGAACTTATGCGAATTTTATAAGCTTTATGGAAATTTCATATATACATACCGCAGCCACCACTCTCGTTAGATTTATTTGTGGAGCCACCAGTATTTGATCGTTTTATTTCACGGCGACCCATTTCGTTTACTGCAGATATTTTATTATTATACACCTGCAATACTAATGTTGATTATGCTACTGCTAATGTTGCTGTTGTAACTTTTCTTGATAAGAATGTTTTTTGACTGCCGTCGAGTTTCAGAAATTTATCATCCAATTGCTTAGCATACTTCATGGATCTGGCCAGGTTTTTCCAATTTTTTGGTATTTAGGGTAGCCACATATTTAAAATAAATAAAGAAAATTGTAAAGTATTATATATTATTTTTCTCATGAGTAGTAAGTAGAAAATTTAACGGTATGAAAAAAAAAGTGAAAATATAGTTTTTGGGGAGAAATGGTCGAAAAGTTTCATTTGAAGAATATATATTAGAAGAATAGAATTCTATCAGCAATAAAAATTGAAACTTTCTTTCTTTTGATTATTATAATTAATTGCTTATTTTAGAATGGGTTCATTATCCAAACTCACCGGCTTGCGAAGAAACTTATATGTTCCTATCAAATTTTAGTATCATAGTTTATTTTTACAACTCCGAGATTGTATACCTAGGCATACATACAGACATATAGAGAGACAGACATGGCTAAACTAATCCATGGAGGGGCGCCAATTAATAACAAAGAATTAAGTTGATTTACCAACAGATGCCCTTAAAGATGTATTTCTGTTATCCAGGGGTTTGAACTTTGGGGTAACTCTTTCTTAATTGTCGTTTCGGCATAAGAATATTATATCCAAGATATAATTTGATATCACGTGGGATTGTGTGCTGTATATAAATGTTTCCACTAAATCTAAATAAGGGTCTAACATATCCAAATTAAGAGTATATATGCAAAAATACCCACAAACATAATATAGTCAGTTTAAATATTATGAATAATATCCAAAAAAACAAAAATGAAAAATTCCATTTGTAAAATATGCACAAGCATTATTCCGCCATAACTTATGATTTTAAAAATGCTTTAAATATTTTACGCAAAATTTTTACGTAAAATTTTTTACTTGTAATAAAACTTGCATAAGTTTTTTTTTTTGACTTATTTATATAAGTTTTTATTGCACGTAAACTTTAAACGTGGGTGCAGTTTGATTTCATTAAATTTAATCAAACAAAGTAGCTTGTAATAATTTGTAATTCGCAAAACATAAGCCCTACTGATGTTACTTAACATGTAAACATATCCAATTCGTTTTCTTATTCTCTTTGCATCGTTTTCTGTATGTATTTTTTATGTAATGCCAATGAATGTATTTTCAGTTCTTTTATTATACCCTACAACACTTATGGTAATTAACGCATAGTACAAGGTATGTATGGATGTAACTAATCACCAGAAGATATTGAGATAGACTCTCAACTTTTTTATTATCCCTTGATGGATCAATTTAAATCTGTCTATCAATCTGTCGATTTGATTGGTGTGTTTTAGGCCAATGGCAAGTAGAAAGAGACATGGATAAAATCGATTCATTTTTATAAATATTCCTTAAACAACACTTTATCTTGACATATGTCATTATATGAAAGAAATTTATGATTTTGAATACTTTTCAGTGAAAATGGCCTCAAAGTTATTATTTGACTCTATTTGTAGAGTAAATAACTATCCCAAATTTGGTCCACATTGATTTATAATGTGTAATGAATTGTTCAAAGTATTCAAATATAATAATGCTGTATTTTCTGAAGTTAAATAAAATGTACAATACCTGAACATTCAAAAAAATAGTGTAGGATATTTAAGTGTCCGCCACGCTCGACTATAACATTTGAACTTTTTATATTTGACGAAACGAGATATTTATAAAGAAACTGTTGCGCATTGTATAAAAATATTCAATAAATGAAATTTAAGTAGGATTAGTAAGACCAACTAGTAAATACCCAACACTATTTTGTTACTTCATTAAGTCAATCGATGTGGGCCAAATTTGACACACACATTTTTTATATCAAAATACAAAGCAGTTGCAATTTATGGTAAAATATATTTAAAATCATAATTTTTATCCACGTAATGATTTTTTTTCAAAAAAAGGTAATAAATGGGAAGGGATCGCCAAAAATGTCTATCTGGATCAAATTTGGCACAGCATTTCTTTTTCATTAAGAGCCTTTTTCAAACTTTTTTCAAAAACGGCGTTATATGGGAAGTGGTTGTAAAAATGATCCGATTCTAGGCGTTTCCAATAAGATTTATCTCTGAGCTCGTGGTCTAAGGAGTGATGGTAAGAACAATATGATTTTAAACATTTTTAATAAGATTTGTTCCTCTGGCAAAACAGACCCACGTACCATATTTCATTAAAATATTACGAAAATTTTAACCTCTAACTGTAATACAGATGGACAAACAAACAGAGAGGCAGACAGATATACGGACAGGTATGCTTAAATCGATTCAGAAAGTGATTCTAGGTCTATCGGTATAATAATAGATAGAATAGATGGGTCTACATGAATTTCTTAGGAATGTTACATACATCTACGCAAATTTATAATAACCTGTACTTCAAGTAGTGTAAGATAAAAAGATAATGAAAAAAATACTATCGCAAATGAAAAAATAATAATTAATCCAATGTTCCCCAAACGCCAAAGTTTGCGTTGCACTAATATTATCAAATCAGGAGTACAACTAACTTTTCTGATCAGCACAAAGCTCAGGATTGTTTGTGTAAAACATACATTTCAATGGCATAGAATCACTGCTTATGTATATAAAAAATTTTATATGCTATATATGAAATTCTTTATATTGAAATGCAGGATTTTTAATAAGCACGAACATGAAAAAATTGAACGAATGATTTGTATTCATATTTTATGAAAAACATTAGAGGATATTATAACATATTTTATGAAATTCACTAAGTGCGGACATAATAAATTATAATAAATATTTTGATAATAAGGCCAAACAAGTTTTAGATAGCAATTTCGTTGGTTGCTTGTTTTCTCCGGTTTTTCATTATTATCACATATTTGCCAGAAGGAATAGTATCTTAGCAAAAATTGTGATGATGATCAAATTGATTTTATTAAATGTTTATAAATGATAAAATTCAATTTTCTGTATTGTATGTTGTGGGTACACTAAGCCTCTCCGATAACAACCTATTTTCTTTTTATAAAGAAGATTTATAAAAAGGAAAAATGAAAAGCAAAAAAGAAGTTAAAAATATTTACATACAACACTTACCTGCTATACATTGGAATATTATTACAGATACGTGACCTTAATATGATTTTATAGTACGTAAAGACATTTAACTTATTTCATATTATGATGTGTGAATAAAAATATACTGCACTATGATAAGATGACTTTACCTTCCTTACAAGATGTAATGCGTGTTCGACATTAAACTGATTGACAATACAGAAACAGTTACGGATACGTAAAAATCTTTAATAAAAATTGAATTATTCTGCCTTACATTAAGCATTATCATATTACTTGATACTTGTTTGAACTTAGTGCCAAAGAGTGGGGTGACACTTTTACATATTATCTTTCTTATAAAATTATCTAATAATAAGTATAAATTTAAGTTTCTTCTTGTAGTTATCTTTTAAAACACGGTTTACTTTACCTATAATACAAAATAATGAACGAAAATTTTCGCTTGGACGAAATTCGCTTTTGATTTTTGAAATCTAAAATTTTGCTTATTACCCTCTACCAAAATAAAATAAGTAAAAATCATTTACAGTCGGTCAATATTAACCCATATATACCCTGTACCGTATACTCTCAGAATAAGGTGCTACTTATAGAATAGTTGTAGGAAGGGTTACATTCCAATTACTTTCAATAGAACTTGCTGTTTTTCAAAACCATTTCTACATACGAACCTTCATTCAAATCTCTTGCCTGAATTTTAATAACAAATTTACACAAAAATATATCAGTTAATCGATTAGTCAAATATATATATATAAAATCGCTCTGTATATAACATGTAACCACACAAGCGTATTATTCATTATTTTGCTGCAATTGGGGTACAAAAAGTACAAGAGAACAACGATGTAGCAAACTTTACTAAGCTCAAATAATAATTTTAACATCCGTTGTATAAACAGGATTTTCATCATATTTCTACGCTATCTCCATGCATTTAACACATTTAACATTAAGATAAGTTGTGACATGTACGCATTCATAGATAAACAAACATTTATACCGTTATATGAATATGTAATTATTATCGGATTATGAGTATGGGGTCAGCTTAAAGTACCTCTATATGTCACCTTATGCACATAATGTTAATACATAACGTTAATAGTTGTTAGATGCGATCTTGTATATATTTAAGAAATACGTATATAAATAGATGTGATATTCTCAATGTTGACTTGAGTTATGCTTTACTTTCTTTACATTGTACTAAGAAAACAACATTTAACGATTATGTAAGGGTGGCTAAGCAAACGAGTAGCAAATGTTTACAAATACAAAATTGAAATAGTGTTGAATTCCTACATCATATGTGTCCTTGATACTGATATATTTAACACCTGAAATGAATGACATGGAATAATGAGATTGAATAATTGAACTGTATAACATATTTTTTCAATCAAGTTATATTCTACCTACACCTTTTAGATTTTTGAGGATGTAACACTCAGAAGGTGTTGAGATAGACGCCTGAAAATTAGGTTATACATTGATTTAGTAGGTCTGTCCACTTTTCCGTTTACAAGTGTATTCTTATACAATTTTGGAAACACTTTAAACAAATTTGATGAATAAGCATGTCCATGGAAAAAATATGGTAGAAATTCAACAATTTTTATGATCATTTTTTATATAACGCTCAAATTTGCGTGAAGACATTTCATGAAATATATTTAAAATTTTAAATAATTCAAGACAGTTACTAAATGTAATAGGTGTAGCAAATATAATTCAGATCTATCTATTTTTTAACTTTTTAAAATCCAAACCGAACATTGTAGGAATAAACTTAGACAAATTTTTTCTAATAGAAACCTTTTCAAAGTTGAATAATTTTTGAGTTGTAACGAAAAATTCGCAAAATACATGTTATAAATATCTATGCCGTATAAAAACTTATGCCGAGATCTTTCAAATGGATATAAATTATTTTTAATATTAATTAGTTTACTCGATACCTTTAGCTGAGATAAACTACAACTTTTGAATTTAAAATCGAATACTTAAAGTAACGTGTTATTGTACCAATTAAATGTATATACGTTTTTAAATTCTGAATATTTTATCTGTAATTGGAAATTCTACTTTTATTCTATTATGTTTAATTAAAGTGAAGAATCTCCAATATTTTCATCTTGTGTTTGTAAATTTATCTATTTTTATACCTACCACCCAGAGATTAAGGGTATATTCATTTTTTCAATATGTTTGATACACCTAAAAAGAAAGCGTCATGGATCCTGTAAAGGATCTTAATCAGTATTAAATTCTGAATCGATTTAAACTTGTCTGTCCGTCGGTCCGTGTGTTGATAACATTGAAAATTTTTGCAGGCAGGTTGGTATTGAAAATGCGAAAAATCAGTCAAAGGTCACGCCCAGTGTAATGTAAACTAAGAGTTAGAAAATTATATATATCGTCACTCAAATTCTACAATATTATTATTCAGAGTCAATTACGTTTTTTTTTTTTTTTTTGATAGATTTTACTTAAATTCAATCCCAACCTGCGTGCAAGAACTTCCAAACATTCTACCAAATTTACAACAGACAGACACACAAACGAACAGAAATGTCTAAATTGACTCAGAATTTGATACTGCCTCCGATGCTTCCTTTTGGCTATTACAAATGTGATGACAAACCGATTATATCCTCAATCTCTGGGTGATTGACATAAAAATTGTGAAATTTTGGATAAAAGATTAAGTTATGTGAACATGTACCCTTTTCCAATATTTCTTACTATTATTCAATTAAGTAACAACATTTGCATACATAGAAAAGAAAACGTACAACATACAACAAACAATATTTCAAGGCGTAAAGCAGTAGAACTTTAATAAATTACAAAGTCTGCAACCGAAAATGACAAATAGATAGATAGATAGATAGATAGAGAGAAAAGGAGAGATAAAGAGAGAAATCTGCACACACACACACACACACATAGTCAGATACACGTGTTGCATTTAAATTGATGTTTTAAATATACATACCGAACTGTAAACTAAATGTATCTGGTCTATAATCAGCTCAACAAGTTCGTGGCTTATAATTTATTTGCCAAAATTTCAACTGCAATGTAAGACTTGATTTAATATCTTTCATTTATTCATAAGAAGCTTACTAAAATTTCACTTTTGATTTGGCAATTTTATTGGCAAATTACACTTTCACTTGTGTTTTAATAATATTTTTAAATTGAATTGTTGATACCAAGGAAAACTGAACTAGGAACTGGAACTAGGAATCCTGGAAATAGGAATCCTTAGAGTTTAATCAGTACTATTTTAAGGGAATTGAATTGAAAATTGGTTTTATTCCTTAAAGAAATATCCTCTCTCAGTTTCCTTCATAACTCCAAATATTCTTCATTTTGTTTTTTTTTTTTTGCAGAAAAATGCTGTTTTATTAAATATATTTTTGCATTTTTTACTTGGACTCTGAACTAATACAACAATTAAGAAATTTCAATTAAATCTATAACTATTAAAAATCCGTTCATTTCATTCCATTAATATCACAAACTGAATAAGCATCCTAAAATATTTATATGAATTTAAAAATAAGTAGAGTGATATTAATTAAATTATTATTGTGATTTTCTTTACTCTCTTCCTTTCTTTTTATGCTTTTTTCATTTATGCTGGCCCTCTTTCTACATTTGTATCAAAATAGTGAACCTTTATAAAATGACTGCATTTGATTAAAATTTTTCTTCTTTTAAATTGACACACTTACTTAACATTTTAAACTTTTTCCACTTTCGTTTTTACTTTTTTTTTTTTTTTTTGTAACAAAAGATTCAAAAAGTTGTTAAAAGAATAACTTTTATCAATCTGTTAATATAAATTATTGTAAAGAGTTTTAAATTATTTTTCCTTTATAAAGCATTTGATTTTTTTAGTTTCTCAATCATTTTCATATTCATTTTCTTTCCCATTCCCTTTTCCATTCCAATTTTATTTAATTAATTGTTATTTTTAAATAAATTGAAGGCAACCACTTTTTCAATATTTCACTGATTAATCGCAATTAATCGTATTATTTTAAAAAACTATTATAAACTATTTCATATTAATTATTATGCAAAATTACATGATTACAAAAAAAAAAAAACAAAGAATTTCTGACTTTTATCTTTGCGCTGTTCTATCAAACCTTAACTGAAATATAACTTAATGGTATTTACTGGTGCTGCAATAGTCCGTAAAAGTATTTTGCTGTAAAGGTGCATGCGTACAAAGGAAATACTAATTGAATGTAACGTCTAGGTAAATTTGCATTTACTCTCTCTCACTCTGTCTCTCTCTCTCTCTCTCTTTCTCTTTCTTTCTATTTCTCTTTCTGAGTAAATTGTTGAATATTTTTAATGAAAAACAAATAATGTTTATCTTTATTATTTTAAACGCCTTTTCCTCAGCTGATGTGTTCTTGGCATCCTCAATGGTTTAAATATCATAAAATATGATGAAAATCGATCGAATATAAGTTATGCTTTTCCTTATTTAAACATTTTATAAGAAAAACAATTAATTTCTTATTTTACTTTTGTACTTTTTAATGTTTATTTCTACTGTTTATCATTCACTTTATGTCACTTTTTTTTTGTAAAATTGGTTTATTATGATTGCTTTCCACTTTTAATGGAAGATGATGAAAAATATGTGAGTAGGAAATTTGATGTGACCAGCAATTTGATGATCTTGCACCGATTCTGTTGATAATCGTCCAGACGTGTGAGGTGACCGCTTTCTACATTTTCGGTTTGTTTTTTCCAAATTGTTAAAACAATACTTGTTATAATAAATGAATAATGAGTAGGAATTGCTTGTCGTTAAGTATAATAAAATTATAATTTGCGAGTTTCAAAAATATTTTAACAACATGGACAGAACGACAGACATATCTAAATCGATACTAATCAAAAATATATATACTATATATATATGTAGTGTCGTCGATGCTACCTTCTAGAAGTTACAAACAGAATGACAAATGTATATACTTACAAACTCTGGGTGGTAGATACAAAAATTTGTTGCTTAATAATAATGTAATTAACAGAGAAAATATATGTTACAATTAACATTTTATAACATTTCAATAAACTTTGTAAATTCTACTACAGATGGCATGAACTTTACAAAACTAACTTGTAAATCAAATATGATTTGAAAAGAACTTGACAAAATTTTTCCTATCAATTTAAAGTTTACAATCAATTAAAGCTTTTAAAGCGTAACCCCCCATGTAAAATTTAGTACGGATCGTAATTTGTATGTTTATATACAAATGTTTATATACATGTTTGGATATGTAATCGTATAAACATTCTTAAAGAATTGCCTTTATATGTTCCGCTATTTACACTTACGTAACCGTAATTTTTAAGTTGTTTGTCTCATACATAACATTATAAGCCTCAAAGATAAAGATAAAGAAATAAAGCTCCTTGAAGTAAAAGCAGAAAAAAATTGGAGTCTGATCTAACACCAGCTATAGAAGTAAATATTTTTTTAGTTTTTTTTAATTTTTATTCATTATTCAAAGGTCACATTAGATAAAATATCGATTACTTATGTTGAAACTCGTACAATTTTACATCTATACTAATTATTTTGCTATTCCATAAACTGCAAACACAATTTGAATTAGGTGCTGCCATTTTTTTGGCTTTCTTGCATCCGCATACATTGCAAACTTTGTGGATAATAATAATGAACATTCAAATTTTATTGGATTACCTAATAGTTTTACAGTGAAATGTTTTATGAGTAATATACTCAAATATCTTCATACAAATGGAATAGAATAGAAATCTTATGAGAAGGCGGTATAACAAAAGTAAAATGATACCTACCTCAATGCGTTCTTATTGTTGCAGATAAAATATGTTTATATCCAGCACTCAAAGCTTGTGCTGTGTCATTATGTTTGGAAGGCCTAAAAGGAAGCATCAGAGACGCTTCCTTATTGATGCTTCAATGTACATTCTTGATCAGAATTTGAAGCAAAACCTGTATCGTTTTATGCATGTTTTATCTATTTAATTTAGTCTAATTTTATTTAATTTTATTGAATTATTTCAATTCACTTTTCTTTATTAATTAACATATTCATTGTGTGTACCATTTACTATGAATCTCTATGAAAGTATTATTATTTTTATGCATTATACATTTGTAATATTTTTAATAGTTTTTGTTTTTTGTTTTATTTACTGCAATAATAATCATGTAACTCTTATTGTAAATTATTGTACAAATGATTCTGTAAAAAATAAAATGTTGCATTATTAAGTAAGTAAAAGGAAATAATTTCTTCCATTTAAGAATTCAAATGAAATATTATGAAAAATTATTACATTTATTTATTAACTTTTTCTTTTTCTTTGAAATATTCTTCTACATTTGCATTTTCGTTTTTTAAAGTCATCGAAATGACTTCTCTCTTATTTCATGAAATAAATAATAATAATTTTGGTTTGTATTTAATTAAATAATTTATTTCATGAATTTGAATATGAAGATGAAGGTGAACACATTGTTTACTTTTTTTAGAGCTTTTTTGGTATACCTGAGACCATCTCTTTTCATTTTACAAAATTATTTCAAAAGAGATATTCACATTTAAACCAAAGCAATCATTCATTATATTGTACTAAATTCTAAACATATTCATAAATATGATGAAATTATTTATTTTAATTCAATTTTATATAAATTTACATTTAAATCAAAAATCATTTCATGTATTCATTATGCCACAAAATGGTACTGCTCTGGTGCAAAAAAAAGAACAAATATAACAAATTGTAATAAACACAATTAAAAATGGTATAAAATACCATAAACCACAACAATTGATCAAATAAACAAAAGACCATTGATGAATAATTTAGAAAAATTAGATGCAGCCACACTTAGTACAAGTGTAATTGTAAGTAAAATAGTTTTTAAAAAAAACCCAAAACGTGCCCTAATTGTGAAATTTTCTGTTAGAAAATTTGGCGTGACATAAGTGATGACGTATCGTACCCAATTCATTTGTTACACTTGAACAATATAAAATAAACATACGTAAGAACTGTATTCTCGGTCAGAGAGGACTATTAAATATCCTGCGCAACATTTTTTTATTGTAATTAAAGTTAAATAATAGTATTAAAAGCCAACAAAATTGAATAAAAAGTAATTTTGCAATTTTTTAAGCAGTTCACTATAAAAGAGAGGTTTCAATAAATGGACCCATGTGGACCAAATATGTTGCATACATTTTTTACATTAGAACACAAGGTAATGCCAATTTTTTCTAAATTATATTGAAAATTGTAGCATTTGTACACATTATGCCTTTTATTTTGCAAAATATTGTTATAAGAAAAGTGATCATAAAAATGAATCGATCGAAGTGATGGATTAAATTTTTCTATACATTTTTTATGTTAAAATACAACTAAGAGCCAATGTACATTAATATACATTAAAAATTGTTATTTTTTTTCATATGACCAAAAAACAGAATTAGAATAGTTGCATATGTCAAATTTTCACAGTGTACCGTGCATTACAAATAGTGTAAGACGTATCGAATAAAACCGGGTGAGATATTGAATACTCAATATGATCGATTTTATTGATTTTACTTAAATGAAGGAAAGTTTATTTATTGTAAAGACAAATAATTGAAAAAAATTAAAACATTAGACTTTTACCATACAATTGGAAAATTTATTCCTTTTATCACATAATGAATAATCAAAAAATTTTATCTTAACAAGATCATGACTTGTTTAATGCAATTTTTTTCATTATTAAAATTCATATTTTACATATGCGGCAACGCGGAAATGTAATTAAATATTTGAAAAATATTCTTAAACTTCTGTAAGAATTCTTTACAAATTTTCATTCTACACACGTTCCATCATTGTTAGTGATTGGTCTCAATTAATTGAACAAAATTGATTATTGGCCTCAGTTTTTTTTCCTTTTATGCATTTTTTACACAAGAATGTAATTACAAGATACATTTTTGTGCTTTTATTATTATTATTATTATTATTAATATTAATATTATTATTATTATTATTAATTATTAATATTAATATTAATATTATTATTATTATTATTATATTATTATTATTATTATCATTATCATTATAATTATTATTATAACAAATGAACATTTTCTTCGTTACAAATTTCTTTACTTTGCAAGAGTAATAACAATAATAATCGTACTAAAATATATTTCATTTATTTCAATATAAATAACTAATATGTGAGTCTTGTTAACATAAGTATAAAAATAATAACAAAATTTTCTTAATTTATTTTAACAAAGCATTTGCATTATAAAAATTATTAATTAAAACTTATTTATGCATAATAAACATGGCCAAGTTTCGTTTTCCATTATTATTATTGTACTAAAATTTCATTTATCTATTATTCAATTAATTTATTTAATTAAGTGAAGCATTGAAGCCAGATTTCATTTTCTTCTATCTGAAATGAAATAATATAAAAAAAACTAAATTAACAAATAATGATTCAATTAAATTTTTCAGTTATTACTAAATATAAACATTTTCTAATAAACATGATAAATGATCTAATAAATTTATATGAGTGTTGGATAGATTTCATAGATTTATGCAAATCTATCTACGTTTGCTGCTTCTTTTTCCTTTGTATTTTGTTAATAAGTGTTAAAAAGCAAAAAAAAAATTGTAATAAATATTTATATTAAAATTTAACAAGCAGCTTTACTACTACATTCAAATATACAAGACATATGTTTAGCATGTTCCTTATAAACCAAAAATGTGTAAGATGCTTATTTTAGCAAAACTCTGTATTTTTCTTATTTCTCAAATTTCTTCTTCGGAGCCTTCCTATTACTCCTTGGCTTAGTTTGGTAAGCTCAATAAGCCTATTCGGGAAATGAGACCCTACACGACAAGCACATAACATGTTTGAACGAGCAGCGCCCGCTATATGGGCACCACACCCCCACGAAGCCAACCTCAATATCACCGCAGTGGGCATATTTAATCTGGTGATCCCGTGGTCCCAAATTAAATCTTTAGTCGGATCTCTTGACTCATGATGCCCCCTGATAACCGGCAACACCAATGACCATCTCATGAGCCACTCTCAGTTGAGCAGGTGCTTCTGGTTGCTCCCAAAAGAAGTAACATCGTAGAAAACTTTGTAAATATGTATTTCACAAGCATATATATTTTAGGATATTGAGGCCGGCCATTAAATACCCTACATTATACTTGCAAAAATACAAAACAGCAATTTTTGAATAATGTAACAAGTTCTATATGTAAATGGGCATTAATTGTATCGTAAATTGTACCGATTTTGATCAACTTTGACATACTCATGTCGTCCATTAAATAATCATGATACCCCGATTTTTGCAAAAAGAAGAATTTCTAAATTTTTCTTTTTAAAATTCTAAACTTTTTCTTTCTAAAATATAAAAGATTTTCTTTTATGCAACGACTTTCTTTAAGACAGCATTTTCACATCAAGGAAACGTAAATTGTAAAATTGTTCGACCTTATCCAGATTTATTCCTGGGCACACTGAATATTTTTATAATAAAAATAATTTACTTGAATGAACAGATATTTATGCGTAAATAAATCAAACGAGTAGCCCTTAACTGCTCGATATAATAAAAGTTACATCTATCTCCAGCATTTCTGGGTGCTACAAGCATCCTCATAAACTTCTATTTAATGTACATATCGCACATAAACATTCAACAGCTTGTTTGATGATGTTTTAATCGTTTAAGAAGTTATGAGATAAATAATTATAAAGGGCAGGACAATTATGCCAACAGAAAGGGAGGGAGAAAGAGAGCGAGAGAGAGGCAGATAGATTTAATAGAAAAAATGAATAAAAATACTTCCAGGCTTTTTTAGATATATAAATAAGATTTTTGAAAGCAAAAGTCAAGAACAATCTGTAAGGCTTATAGAAAATCTCTTGATGTTATCTTCTTATGGTTGATTATTAAACAAATATGCAACAAAAAGCCATCTCTTTTATTTACTTGCGTTTACGTCCTCCGCATACATTACATTATAATATTTTCTATATATGTGCAAGAATTACATGAAGCTACAATTCGATGCACAAGAAATAAAGCTAATGTGTAGCAACATTTATTTTTCCAGTGCTTATCAGTAATCAGTGGTTAAGTGTATGTTTAGAAAATAGAAGTCAATCAACTAAAGAAACAACTAACAACTTTATAGACGATCGGAGCCGTACTCTTAAATATCCTACACCCTTTTGTTAATGTGATTAACGTTAAATGAGATAAATAGAAGCCAAAAAAAAAAAATTGAAAAAATTATTATCTTTAATTTCTTTCAAAAGTTCATTATATAAGAGGAGGTTCAAAAGAACGGATCGATCTAGACACGTATTGTTTACGTTGAAATTTAAAATGTCAATTTCGAATAAAAAATATATTCATAATTGAAATTTTTTGTTCATATAATGATTTATTAAGGCGTTGCTTGGGATACGATTGGTAAAAAGGGACCAATCTCCACAAAATTTTGTTTTTGTACTTTAAAGTTAAAATATAATTAAGTGCCAATTTGCGTTAAAAGAAGAAGAATATATCAAATTTCGTTGGTATATCTTAAAAGTTGTAGCTTGATAACAAATTTACATGAACTGACATCAGACGGACACGCATGCAGATTTACATCGAATCAGTAAGTTATTTTAAGTCGTTCTATATAATACAAGGTTGGCATATTTCAAATTCTTTTGGATGTTGGATCAGCACACGTCATCACAAGTAGTGTAGGGTATAAAAATGTTAAAAAAAAAAGTTAACAAAAAAGGTGTTTTGCGGTTTTTATATGCCTAAATACAAAGCAAGTAACACAAAATACAAAAAAAAAAACGTAAGTTCTTAAGTTATTTTGCCATGTGATGAAGTTATTAACTGACGCATATGCAAACAGGTATACTTGATGTAAGCAAACGCCTTCAACATTATGAAAATGCCAAATAAAGAGAATGGAACGAGAAGAAAAAATTAAATCCACTTGACTTGTTGCTGGTGAGAAAAATTAAGTCTTTCCTTGCCACTTGTTGCCGTTCGTATTAACCCCTTATTATATCAGTATTAAAATGTCAAAAGCGGTTTTCCATGTACATTGGCTGTCATTATGTACATACATATATATATAAATATATTTATATATATTTGTGTATATTTGTGTATATTTGTGTATATACATTACTACAAACCATTTTCCCTTGTTTAAAATATAATCAACAAGACATCACAATGAAAATATAACAAAGGGAGAATTAAAAGAAGTGTAATAAATAGGAAAAAAAAAAAGAAACAACATAAGTAAGGGAATTGTTAAACTTAAGAAGAAATATAAACAACTAAATACAATCACAATGAACAATAATAATTCAGTATGACAGGATACGATAATGCACAATTGGCGGAAAGGAATCATGTAAACATTTACGGAATGAACGAGCAAATGCATTAATTAAATACAAAATTTCACAAGTTCTAATAAATTAAATGAACAATGGAAGAGAAAATTATGTATGAACAGTACATATACACTACTAAAATATATTGAACTGTTAAAGTATATTTTCTGATAATTTTACAATTTGACGATTTTACAATGCAACTCAAGTCTAGAATTACAAAATTGTGCAATTTTATAGTGATAACTTATTACATGGAAATAATTGACGAAATAATCGAAATGGAATCATCGGATTAAAATGATTATTGAATCGGAAAAACTTTACATTACATCAATCGTTACAAAGTTGCTTTCATTTATTTGGTATGTCCATTCCGCTTGTTGGGGCATAATATTTTACATGCAAACATATTTTGACATCTTGAAAAGAACTCCTGAACTTCTGAGCTTGATCCAAAGTCATTTGGAAAGGAAGAAATTTATTTGTAAAAAATATATAAAGGCTAAATTGAATTACAAAATACAGTTGTTTCAATTCAATGTGAAAAATTTAGATCATGTGGGACTATATTTTGTATTGGATATTATCTGAAGTATTACAAAAGCACAAATTGACATACTCGAGATTTTTTTATTTGTAGACGGAAATTTCAATTTGTGATTCTACGTCAAAAGAAATAGAAGAGAGTGAGAATGAGATTTTTCATGGGCATCAAATCAGATCAGATATATCAGATGATATCTGAACATAATAAATATATAAAATTTTCAAGATTCTTCTGCATGAAAATTTTTATAATTTTTATTGGAAAAAGTAAAAGCAAATTATAATTAAGATATTAATCAATGATCCGACTTTCATGTTACTGATTAAAATTTATGGAATTTAGGACAGCGATATAGTAGGTCTTTTTACATATAACTGTATTGTTCAAAAATCAATTTAGTTGTGCAATAAAACTATTTTT
Organism: Melophagus ovinus; assembly: GCA_023089585.1. NCBI lineage: Eukaryota > Metazoa > Arthropoda > Insecta > Diptera > Hippoboscidae > Melophagus > Melophagus ovinus. Next base: position 911,431 of record JAKKIB010000177.1, read on the forward strand.
CTTTTTTTAAGTAAATGTATCGCGTTAAGTTACACTACAAAGGTCATTTTATATAATTGCACTTTACACCACTCGTGGCAAAGGTTATATTATGTTTATGTAGATGTATGTAGGTCTGAGATCAATTCATGTTTTATGTTGGTCATATGTCTGTCTGTCTGTCCATCTATTGGTGGGTTGTTAGCATTCCTTTGGTCACAAAAAAAAACATAATGAGCTTAAATGTAGTAGAAACATTTGAAATTCTTGCAATCAAGTTGGCAAAATAGGTTGAAAGACACGCCCACAATGTAATATAAACTAAGAATGCATCAGTTTTTTTTTAAGCAAAATTTTACAGTTTTTTACTCATTATTTGCAAACTACAAAATATAGAACTTTAAAATTTTGAGCAAGCAGTAGGTGGCAACTGGTTTTCTATACCTGTCTGTCCAAAAATCATGCATACCGGACTTATCTACGCGAAATTATACAATACCAAATTTTCACTTTTTTACGTTTACGTTTTTTATCTACTATTGAAAAACTGAAGCAGACTTTGACTCGCAATATCATGGTGTATGGTTGGTTGGTATCCAAGATTTGGCACCAGCTTAATATAACTTTGTTACTTGTTATAGTATTGTATTATTAAAATGTACTAAATGTTCAGACTTTTAATAAGATAATTCATGAAGATGCAGGAAAGGAAGGTGCAGTAAGTAGTTTAATCGAGAATATTTAAATCAAATTACAAACTATTTCCTGCAAATGTGATGAAGAAGTTAAACACACTCGTATTCTTACCCTTCTATTCCCATACAGTCACCCAACCATTGTAATGTTTTTGTTTAAAAAAGTTTTTATGCTTATGAAAAATTAATTATGTCCTTAAGGGAAAATTAGTGGTTACTTTACTATGCCTCTTACAGGGTTGATTACCTGTCCATTAAATTCTAAAGTAAATCAAGCGCATAAAGCGGAATGCAAAAAAAAATGCTACAATGAAAATAATAACAAGAAGAAAAAAATCTTATTTTCACTTCATCAGTTTAAAGTAAACTAAAAGTTAAGGTAAAGGTATGTCAACTGAAAAATTACCGTCAGATAGACATTTGAGACATAATTATTCTATTTTTTTATATCGTAAAAGCGTAATGAACTTACTTTTTTACTTTTTAATGCGCACTTTTTTTGTAATTTTTTTTCTTTGTTTGATTTTTTGGTTTTTTTTGGTTTTCTTCATTTTAATGTATGCAGATTCGTGTAAAACTTTGTACAATATTTTCAGTCTTTTGAATTTCGATTATTTGCTATGTCTTTTATGGTAAATTTTATTATTTTTATTTGTGCCTTTTTTTTTTCTATTTTATACTAAATTAATTTCCGACAAACAACTCTAACAACTCTAACGGTCAACAAATGGAATGCCTTCGCCAACACCATAATTCTGTTGACTCTGACGCCAAATCGTGCTGCATATTTTAGTTTGAACGTAGCTAAACTAAATTGGAAGGAGATATATATTTCAAATGTCTTATAAAACATTGTGTCTCCTAGCAACTTTTGTATACTGTCACTAATGCATTCTGATAGTAAAAGTAAAAGAAAAGATATTTTTTGCTGTTTTTTTTTTTTAATATTTATCATCAGGAAAAAGTTTTTGACGTGTGTGAATTTTTGTTCTGTTTTTTCTGCTATTTCTTTTTCTTTGGTTTTTTTTTTTTGACTTTGGCCAACATAAATTAAATTAAGTTTGTAATCTCACAATTAGAAGTTTTCGTTTTTTTGTTAGATAATTCCTTTTACTTATGTAACCACCAACATGTTGTTTGAAACATATCAAGATATTTATTTCAAATTAATTAATATTAAATAATTTATAATAATAATAATTTTAATTTATTTAGTATAATCTACATTTTGGAGACTACTAGAATTGAGACTTAATTCCATACAATAATAGTTTATTTATTGAATTATAAGTTAAGCTGAAGTTACTTTAAAATAGTCGCAATTCCGAATGGATAATTTTCCATAAAACAACATTGTCATCATAGACAAAGAAAAAAAGCACTGAATATGTGTATGAATTTTTAAGGTGAGTAATGTCAAAAATGCTTCTAATTTTATAGTTAAATAACAGACTACTTCAAAGACTACTAATAATTTTGTATATAAACAAAGTTTTTAAGCAATTGTATCACATTTTTAAATGATATATTTAATTTTTACATTTAAAAAAATAACTGTTGCTAACAGAGAGATAGATAGAAATATATTCATTAAAGAAGAGAAAATATGCTTTGTAGATTCGATTAAATCCTCAAAGTTGCCCTTGATTGTTATTTTAAGTGAAAAAGGCCTAATGAGAGTTTTACATGCCGATTCAAATAATTGATATTATCAATTGTACAGATTTATGGCTTGGTATAGATTTCTTATTTTTATAATGATCAATTTGGATCGTTTGTCTGTTACCTGCCTATTAAAATTTAATCATGAAACTTCAAGTTGCAATTTGAAAGATATTTTAATAGAATTTGATAAGGTTTGTCTCTTGATCCAAAGTTGTAACCTCTTGAAAACAGCTAATATAGAAAAATACCTGTATAACGTATTGTTTTAAAAAAATATCCACCCATAAAAAAATTTTTGAATATTTTTCAGATCACGTTTTAATTGGTATGAAATTTGCTTCATATTTTATTTGGCTTAAGTGATGTAGGGTACTCAAAAATCGACTGTGAACGACTAAAACTTTTCTACTGGCCATGACTTTTGAATGTTACAATAGATTAAATTAACTTATTTTATAAATTTATTAATTTGATTCCCAAAGCGATTCTTTTTTTAACGACAATTTACATTCCATGTTTCTTTCACCAAAACTACATTTACCCCAAGCCTTTGATTATCAGCATTTTTATTCGTTTAAGCAATAAGTTGAAAAGTTTTATTAATAAAAAAAAAGTTTGAGCCAGAAGCAGCAAAAAATAAAAATAAAATGCATAAATGATGATATTTATTAAAAACAAGTAAAATAATTATATTTGCCTGGGATAAATTTTCAGATACGCACCACCAATATACCAATATACTGTTGTGACTTTATGGCACAGAGAGTCTAAGACTATATTTATAGGTATGCGACAAAGTTATATACAAATATTTTTAAAAAAAGGAAAGTAAACATTTGACTTAGTATAATTTCTGGAAGGCTTAATCAATATAAATCAGATTTGATCATGTAAACGTGTGATAATGGTAAACGTGAAACCCATGCAAAATTTCATCTGTCCAACTGTTGGGCCATACAACAACATACAGACACGATAAAAACTCTTTATTGATCAAGAAAATATAAACTTTTACGTTACAATTCTACCGGCCCTTCATTTGGACGTTAAAAACATTATTACAAAATAAATATGCTCTCAAATCTCTGAGTGAAGGATATAAAAAATTTATCAAGTGTCAATGAAGTGACTTTTAGAAATATTTTCACGAAATTGTTTTCAATCACAACAATCACAAAAAAACTTGTGACAAGTTATCGAACTTGGTTATAATTTCGAACTTGGTTACAAAAAAAAATTGCGGTATTTTATAAAGAATTACAAAAAGCCAAAAGAGATAAGTCTTACAATTTTTATCAGCGTTTTCTTTTTCTCTACATTTGCATTCTCAAAAGTATTAGGTTTATAAAAAAGTTACGAGTAATTGTTAAATTGATATTGAAAAAGTTATTACGAATTATAAAAAATAAGGCTCCATAAACTCATCGAAACACTTGCAACATTTTTAAGAAGATGCTTTTTGCACTCATTCAAATAATTGAAATTGCTTACTATTTACTTTTATCATTTTGCAACTTTTATCATTTTGTAACTTTGTTTGGCTATCTTAGGCATTTAAAAAATAAAAATAAATAGCTAAAATTTTTAAGGAGTACAATTGTTTGAAAAATGACCATTTGCAATAGTTTTGAGAACGTACAACTTCGGTATATTAAAATAATAAGCTAAAGCTTTTTATTGTGTTACATGTTGCTTTTCTACTTGCTCGGATCACAATTCCCATATTTTGACCAATCACAATAATTCACTTAATATTATAAATTGTGATTAAAATAATACACGATGCGAATGATAATTCTTATTGGCATATGTTACAAGTATCTTGCTGTATAAGTAAAAGAATTTTAAACAAAAGTTATTGAAGTTTGTCTAGTTTTTTTGTCACTTTTCATATTCTATTTGCTTATGAGATCTCAATAATTTGCAAATTTTGTTCTTTCATTTAAAAGATTTCAGCATAAATAAAACATAATTTTTTTATTTATGCTGAAATCTTTTATAAGGTGCTTCTCAATATAATAAGTTTTTAATTGGTTTCAGTTTGATTTCGTTTAAATGAAATTATTAATATTTAGTAAAGTTTTATTTACTACCACATCATAAATCCTTGTAGAAATTTTCCGCTTACAGCTGTATAAAACATTTACTTTAAAACATTCACTAATTCACAGTCTTTTATTTATTTATATACTTCCAAATGAAAACCTACACTACCTTTTACTATAAATTCATAATCGCTGATTTAATTCTGCCTACCTGCCTTGTTATCTATCCATGTAAGTCTGTTTTTAAAGTATCAATTATCAACTTGACATACATTTTGATAGGATTTTGCATCAAAAGTGTCAGAGCATAATTACGGGAAAAATCAGAAAATTTAAAAAAGCATTCCTGAAATAACTTACTAGTTGGTGAAAAGTTCGTATACGGCAAAAATTTTGATAAATATGACTGGTTTCTTAACATATTAAATAAGTGTACCTAATTTGATTCATACTTAATTTTCTTGAGAATTTAGAGAATTTGCCAATCTAAATATTATTTAAATCATTCGCGAGCAACAGTAATGAGTTAAGAGTCATATACAATATAAATTTATTAATTCGAGAAGAATTTTGAAGCAAAGTATTGTGTCCTGGCAACTCAGAGGTATATTCATTTTATAACATACAAAAGGAAACATCAGAGATACTACAAACTGTATATTCTTGATCAGCATCAAGTTCTGAATTGGTTTAGGTTTCGAAAAGAGAGATTTTCAGCTCAAATTTGGTAGAAACCTTAGAAGTTCTTGCAATCAGGTTGGTTGATCAAAAGCGGTCAAAGAACACGTCCACAGTGCTGCGTAAACTGAAAGCACCTCAATTTTTTTTTAGCTAAAATTTACAGTTTTTCACTCATAACTTGAAAACTGAAACAGATAGAAAGCTGAAATTTTGCATAAATTTTATGATCATTGGTTTATAAAAGTCCGTCCAAATGGCCTACGTTTACTCGAAATTATGCAACTTCAAGTTATTTCTCTGTACTGTAAATGATCAAATGGTGTCTGGATGGTGGGTAGCAAAGATTTGATTCTTGCCAAATATGATTTTCTTTTTTGTTATTTCTATCATATTAATTTTTTATACAATACTAATGAATTGAAAAAGGCACTACTTAAAAAGCAAATAGTCTTCAACTTCTTTCTTGTTTTTCGTTCTCTTTTAACGTTTTTTTTTTTTTTGTACGGTCTTTATAAATATAATAAGAATTGACATAAATGAAGAGACGCAAAGAAACATTCACCACATTTCATCACAATGAAAACCACATTGTTGCTATTATTATTAAAACAAAAAAAAATGTAAGAAAATCATATACGGCTAGGGACAAAACTAGGATACCCACCACACTTGTATTATTTGGTAATTTATTGTAATGTTTGTACAAAATTTCAGCTTTTTGTCTGTCTCAATTTTTAAGTTATAAGCGAAAAACTATAAATTTTTGCTTCAAAAAGCTGTAACGTTATCAGCTTACTGTGGGCATGACTTCTGACCAATTTCACCCATTTCCAATACCAACCGTAATACATAAACTTTTAATATTTCTGCCAAATTTGAAGTTGAAATCTTTTATTTTACAATCATACACCATAAACGAGCACATGGACAGATGAACAGACGCATAGATTTGTCTAAATCGGTTCAGAATTCATATTTTTACTTTATAGTCTCCGATACTTCCTTTTAAGCTTTGCAAACATAATGACAAAATAAGTATACCTCCAAACTCTTGGTGACGAATACAATAGAAGATGAAATAAAAGAAGACCATGAAAGACTAGAGCAAATCTTGAATAGCCGTCATTACATTTTCCTTAACGAACATTTGCAATTTTTTATAATCTAAATTTTAATGATAGCGAGAATGCTTCAAATGCAATTAGATTAGACTTAAATTGTATTCCTAATAAAACAAATGTATGTATTTTGTAGAGTCTAGATTTTTGTCGGCGTTGAATGTCGCAAACGTTTTGACAAAACATATATAAAAAAAAAAATTTAGATGATATAGATATAACAAATAATATATAGAATGGGGGGGAAAAACAAGGCATATAAAGTACACACGTCATACATAAATAATATAATAGCAGTACGATAGGGATGATAATAATGATGGTGACGTCTTTGCTAGATTAGACAAATTAGATTTAATTTATTCTGTTATATTCTATAGATTTCAATGTATTTGTTGAAGTTTCTCTTTTACTTTTGCAGTTTTTATTTTATTACGTATTCATAATTTATAACCGAGAAAATTATGCCATTAACATAAATTATGCGTAAATGTCGCTTTAAATTAGCACAACGTTGCTTCATTTTTCCCTTTCACTTTAATTTTAAGTTTTATTTATATATTTCATTTATTTATTTCTTTATATATATATACATATAAGTATATATATATATATATATATATATATATATATTATATATATATATATGGTACTTACTTTTTTTTATGTAATATGCTGACGATTGACGATATTTAAGAGTTCCATTTTAAAATAAAGATGCTTCCATTTATTACTTCTATTATATCTTAAGACTAATAATTGGTTAAGTTTCAATATTGTCCATGATTTTAGCATTTTGTTAAAATAATATTTCATTACTCGTTGACATCAATTTAATTCACTTTAATTTGCAAAGTGACTTTCTTAACTCACATTTTATCAACGTCTTTCTTTGTCCTTTATGTTGCTCCTCCAAATCTTTAAAATTATAAATTTTTTGATGACATCGGTTTGTTTAATTTAAAGATTTAGATCGTTACTATTGGATGTTTATTCAATGTACCCAAGATGGCGGTGTCACTAAACTAGACTGGGTGGTATATTGTGGTAGGCGTGACATTGATCCATTATTTGACATTTGTACTTGACTGGGCAACACTAAATTATTAGTTGTATTCATATTATTACTATTTGTTAATAACGGTGGTAACTGTTGAAATTGTTGTTGATGTTGTTGATGTTGCTGATGTTGTTCTTCTTGCATTTGTTGTTGTTGCATATGATTAATTTGATTTTGTGTATTCATTAAATCATTCGTTCTAACAGTACTCGTATTTATGTAATCCATTAAATCGTTATTAGTGCTTTCTAAACTATTTGTTGTTACAGGATTACTGTTAACCGCCGTTAATGGTATATTAAAATCAAGTAAGCCATCAATATTAATTTCATGTTGCATTAACTAAAAATGAGGCAAAAATGAAAGCGATCTTAAACAAAAATTCCAGGAAAAATATTTCATAATTTTAAAGTTCAAAAGGTGATCATGTGATCATGAGTAAGTGAAAAATTTTATAAACGACCGCGATAAATACTTAAATACTCTAAAACATATTTTACCATATGGAAAATGGGAATAGGTAGATGTAATGAAGACGTTGTAGACGAATAACTTGAAAAGTTCTTTATATCAGAGGATGCTGAAAAAAGTGAACCAAGCTTGGCACACTTACTTATTATGTCAAATACCGATTTTCACTAAAACAAAAACTTAACATTTCAAGTAGCGGGCTTTGTGCGAGGAGTGACTGTTAAAATTTTCCAACCTTACCCAAATTTTTATTTTTTGGACTACAAACAGAAAGCTGTACATCGATTAAAAATGTAATTTTAAATGAAGAGGTATAATAAAAAGTAGGTATATCTCAAATCCTTAAATATATTTTATAAATTGCTAACGTCACAATGCTTTATTGGAACCTTTCTTTGCATCTGACTTTTGAAATGCTTCCTTGCATTTACTGATAGACTATAATATTATTTTAAAGCTAAAGGAAATGTTGCACAATCTTTAGAACTTCAAACTATTTGCACTGATATAAATTTTAAGTGTATTCTAATACTTAAATAAATAAAATTTTATTTATCTCTCTAAAGTGTACTTAGAAATATATTTATGTATGATGCGGGAAACTTTATCAGATTACTTGTATACTGACCTCTTCAATATTACATTCTAAGCCACCTTGAAAGTTCTCAATATTAAATTCAACACTGGGAGATTGTTCATTATTAAGGGCTTCCATACATTGCCCAATTAAAGTTGAGGCGCAACTATTATCTGCAAATAATCAGTCACACATAATAATAATTAAATTTTTGATGGAACAAAGAAAAAAAAAAGCCAGAAAAAACAAGCATTAAATAACCTTGATTTTGTTGTTGCTGCTGTTCTTGCATTTGTCGTTGCTGCTGTTGCTGCTGTTGATGCTGCGGCAATATTAATGCAGATGTATTTGAATTTGTTGTGGAACATATAGAATTTTCAACAACAGTTGTGTAAGTATTTAAAGAATCCGATGACGGCTCACTATTCGGATAGGCGGGTGACATGGTGTTAACTGAATTGGGTGAAAGGCCGTCACGTGTTATGTGCAGACAATTGCAAGTTAATGGACGGTGCAGAATGCAATGTTGTTTGGGTAAATTATTAAATACTTGAGGCAGGGGCCCATTCAATCTGTAGGTTTGTTGATTGGTGGGATAAGGTGGTGGCGGTGCTTGTGTGTTATGCGTAGAGAGACCAGACGCTGCACTAAACCTGTGCCAACCGTACGACCGTTAGATTGCATAAGAAGAAATTTAAAAAAAATATTTATATTCAAATTATTGTTTTCAGGTTTTTTCTTTTTTATTGCTAAATTTTTTAGAGGACGAATATTTTTAAGTAAAAATTATAATGTATTTTAAAGTAAGATAATCCAAAAGTTATTATTCAATAAAAGTAATAAAATCAAATTTAAACAAAATAAAAATTGAGAAAGAAACTGACCCTTGTTGTAATTTTAATTCTTCAGCTATAGAACCAGCCAATTGGTCCAATGTTATTGACTGTGCCGATATTATATTAGAATTTTGATAATCTCCAGTTGCAAAACTCCAATCTAATTCTAAATCGCTTAATCCTGGTCTAGGACTTAAACGTCCATACGAACTGGCATTGGAAGAAGCACGCTGTCGAACGTCTGGCGATATTGGATAGCCACTTAAGTTCATACGATTTAAGTTCGATGAGGGTCATAATAGAGTATAATTAACAAAAAAGTATATAACGAAAGTGGGTGAAATTTATATACAAGCAAATTAAATTAAAGAAAAGTTAATAAACAAAAAAATTATGTAATTATTAATTATAAAACGAATATATATTACATAAAAAAAAAAACAAATGAAATAAAAGCACATAAAAATCATTTAATGATCAAAAAAAAAAAACTGGAGTTAATAGTTACCTATGAAGAGGACTTTCGGGGAATTGATCTAAACCTTCGCTAACACTACTACTTGGTGATGGTGTATTATCATTGAGTATTGTAACACCAGCCTGTCTTAATGCTTCAACACGTTTTTTGGCACGACCACGTCGCTTTTCATAACGTGAAGTCTCCATTGATGCAGCACGCCGTCTTACTGATTTACCCGGCTTAGCATCCGGATTTAACATCCACCATGACGATTTACCAGTACCTTCATTTTGAACGCGCATAAAACGATTGTGCAAAGATAAATTATGTCTAATTGAATTCTGAAATAATATATAATATAAAATGATAGCAATATATTCCTTCAGAGTTTTCTATTAAAAATATTATTCATTATAAAATTATATGAAAATAATTTTCATCTTAATTTAATTTATATTTATAATCATACAAATTATCTAAGAAATTAAAGATAACATTTATTGGAATTTTGTATATTTTAATATTTTCTTTAAAGTTTTCTAATATTTTAAAGAAAATAAATAAAGTTACAAATAAATGAAACTTGTTTGATTATTTTTATAACAAAAATAATTGACTTTCTAAAAAAAGCTTAGAACTTTATAAAAATATTGGATATATTGCACCTAAATGGTGCAAAGCCTTTTACGGAACAGGACCTGCAAAATATGGTAGGTGTCATAAATTTAAAATATTTCGCAGTCCATGTTAATATTCTCAATAAAATAAGATTTGTAAATTTGTAAAAGTAAGAAAGGGAATCTTGAAAATTTACTTATAACATCAGAACTGATTCGAAAGATTCAATTCAAAATTGTTTTTTTAATCAGTTTATTATTTATTAAGCTTTAATTTTTCAATCTTGAAACATCTGTAAAGGATTGATATTTAAATGACTTAATGTCGTAGATACAGACATAATATAAAGTATAATCAAATACGTTAGAGATTTTGCTTAAAAATTTATAAGATAAATTGCTGCCATGTTTTAAAACGTGTAAGAGAAATGAATATTTGCATTGATATTACAACATAATTGAATGTTAACCAGATACTTAACATTGAACACAAATTGTATGACTATTTAGTTATTGTGTCAATCGTTTTACGTTATTATTGACATAATAACAAAACTCCATATTTCATCACCTTAACGAGACTCCACTATGCATCGCAATGTAAAAATATAACATTAACAAAAAAACGCTTATCAATGATAAGTGAAACGAAATGTAATAAAATAAAAAACTTATAAGCGTCTAAGTCCAAGTATTGGATGTGCACTTTCGAATTACTATGTAACATCTGACAAGGATATTCGAAAATAAAATTGAACATTTTATAATTTTTATATAGGCGGACTTTACTCATTTTACACCATGGCCGAGGATTTTACTTTAAGTTATCAGTGAAGATAGGAAAATCTGATATGATAAAATTTTGTTTTAATTATAAATAAATAATGCTAATCTTTTTAAAATTTTGACTGTATTACAAGAAAAGTCCATAACTTAATTTAGGGCCTGGAGCAATTTAATTTACAATTTTCTTTAAACAAGTACTGTTAATTCAGAATTATTCTTTGACCGACTTAGTCCATTTTTAATATCATTATTTTTGCCTTATCTCTGAACACAATTTGTGAATTAAATTTCTGAAACCATGAAACTTCAAAACATGTACAGACAGACAGACATATGGAGAAACTTAAATCAAAGTTTTGTAGAATTTCCAACATTTTCCACTTTGTGTGTTGCAAATGTTACGACAAAAAAAGTTAACTCTCAAACTCAGTGATGGGTTGAATATAAAAATCTCTGTTAAGCGTATTGTTCCTGTGATATTAAATGCCATTCAATTGTCTGATAAGAATTTTTGCAGTATAATTTTGTACGTGAATTTTTCCTGTTTTTTTTTAATACATTTTACATTGCCTCTTTCAACTTATTCTTTTTACTGTTGCGTTTTTTTTTTTATTTCAGTGTTTCATTCGACAACTTAAGACATTTCATTGAATTTCACTAATTGGTTAGTTCTTGCGCAACATTGCGGAATATAATTCCTAACTGAAAATAGGCGACATAATATCACACGCAAGATGCAATATCAGCGTAATTTCAGCAGCCGCCATATTTTGTTTCTTTGCTTAGAATAATTCTCCTCCTTTAATCGTATTTCTAGTTTCGATACAAAAGACAGCGTAATCACTTAAACTGTCAATTCATACTTCATGATACATAATCATATAAATACAATGATACAAGCATACACACACACACACACACACACACAGAAAGAGAGAGAAGGTTTCATTTAATGTAAATTGTTTAAGATTAGCTTAGAGTTGTATTTCAGCAGTTTGTGGAGACAATTACATTTTCTTTCTTTATTTTTCCAATTGTACTTTATATGTGCTTTTATTATTGTTATTGCTGCTATTATTATTATTATTATTATTATTATTATTATTATTATTATTTTACTTTTTCTTATTAGTAAAACTTTTTTAACGGTTTACGGTTTGATGATGGGCTTCTATTACGCCACAATGGCGCCAATTTATCAACGTGTGCTCTATGTTGGTTACAAAGTCAACGGAATACACATACACGCATAAAACCAAACTAATTGGGAGGCTTAAGGCAACTGTATATGTATTCATATTTGTATATATATATATATATATATGTATATATATATATGTATATAAATTAAATATAACTGATTTGTTTTTTCTAAACATACAACAGACACCCTTCTAGGTAGACGTGAAAGCATTCTAGCCATATCACTCTTTTTCACCCTTTTTATACCTTACACCACTTGTGGTATTAAGTATTATAAGTTTGTGAGAATGGCCTTATAATAGACCAATTTTTTATTGTACCAATCGCCGAGAAATCATTTTCTGATACGTTTTAGGTATGTTTATCTAATGTCTGCCCCTGTAAATGACTCAGCTCTACAAAATATTTCGATGAAGTTTGGTGGTGACCCAAAAGCCAACGCTATTAAAACTAATTAAAATCGTAACAATTTATTATAATTTTTTATATAATGCCTTTTGCGAAAAATTAATCATTTTGGGGAGAAAAGTGGGGAGAAATTGTAATAAATTTTAACCAAAGTTGATATATTAAAATGTCTAAATTGGTCCATATTTTGGACCGCCATCTTTAGAACTTTTCACATCAACCAATTTTTCACCATTCCAAAGTGTTGTAGAGTATTCAAAAGTCAGCCCTTAATCATTAAAGAGTTTTGAAATTTTTCAACTAATTTTTTTTTTCTCTCATTGCCTGAATCTTTGGTATCTACCCTTTCACGCTACTTTTTTTCATCTATCTCCATATACTTTTATCATTTATCATTTTAAAAAAAACTTGGGTAATGTTTGTTTGTAAATGTGGGTGAAGTTTTATTTCTTTGTTTTTTTTTTCTTTTGATTTTTCATTTGTTTGGCTCGTTGGAAAACGTGGAGGTTACTTTTAGTAAAGCAACTCATAACTTTACTTTGAAAAATTTTTCAATTTTCATTTATTTGTACTTTAGTATTTTTGAGTAACAAAAACAGGAAAAAAAAGAAAGAAAAAAATATTAATCGCAATAACAACAAGTAGGAGAAGTAATACTTTTCGAGGCGATGTCCTGAATATTCACTAAAATAATTGGTAGCTGCTTTATATTTGATAATCATAACAGATTTTTAATTTTTACTTTAATTTTTTTTTTTTATAAATCATTATTTTTAATTATCGGTGAATGAATGGTAAAATGAAGTTTTTACTTAAATTGCAGTTGCATTCTCGGTTATCTATTTCTATCAAATTCGATCTAAAGTTCTTAATTGTTTTGATAAGATAAGAAACTTAATAGTACCACGGGACAGAGAAATTTATGTTGATTTGGAATGCATGTATTTCTGCATCACTAAAAATGATTAACTTTTTGCGTGTATTGAATACAAGTATTTTGACCAAATTAGTATACTACCCAACTTCCGGGTGGCATATATAAAAATTGGTTGGTTTTTTTTTGGCGTCAAACTACCGAGACAATAACCAACAACTATGTACAGACATTTTAAAAAGATTTACAGGTTGAAAAAGGCCTTTGCAGAAGTTACAATTCCTGTTAACCTTTTAGCTTAGTTCTCTTCCCACTTTTTTTTTTTTTTTTGTGCAAATACTTGCATATTTTCTGTGTGTATTGCGTGTGCTTTGTTTTTATGGAGACGTTGAGAGGTGTACATATGTGGGTGTGTATATATGTTAAGCCAGCCATATATTAAATTATTTTCTCACAATTACAAAAATTGAATTTCTTTTAGCAGAGTTTGGAAATTAGTTGCCATCATATTTCTTACAACAAATAAACAATTGAAAGCTAATTTTATTGTAGAAATTTTACTCTTGAAATTGGACTAGTCTTACAAGAGAAACCAAAAAAAAAAAAAATAGTTAAAATTATACTAAAATTATAATTAGAATGTTTAGCAATTCTACAGATAAGCAAATGTTTTCAATATCCTTAAAGAAATCTTTTCTTGCCTTAGGCATCTGGACCCTTACAAAATATTTGATCTCTTCATATATGAAATAAAAAAGAACTTTACATTCGGTCGATGCCAAATCTTAAATAACCTACACTCATTTCGCTTAATGGGAATAAAAATCCGCAAGAATAAGCAACAAGTCAACAAAGTTTAAAAATGTAATTATTAAACTATTTAAAAAATTCGTTACGCTAGAGAGAATTCAATAAATGGCCCAAATTTGGTAGATACATTTGCTGTATCAAAACACAGTAACTTTTTTTCGAAAAGAGTTTTACAAGGAAAATTATCCAATTTTAACTTATTTTTTATTCCACAATACAATTTTTTTCAATATACTTTCAAAATTACAACTGCTTTCGAAACAAACGAAAGCAGCATCATGTGAACAATTGTTGTAATAATTGTCTGATTTTAACCATTTCTAATGGGGTTTCTCTCTGATCCAAAAAACCTCCATGTTTACAAAATTTCATCAGAATATCTCAAATATTGCAATCTATAGCTTAATGACAGACGGATGGACATGCATGCTCAAATCGATTCATAAAAATGATTATTAATCACTCAATGTAATAAAATATGGGTGTGTCTCAACTTGTTACAAACATCTGTATAAACTTATAATACTCTGTATCAGAAGGGGTATCCATTTAAAATCGTTATAAATTTTTTTAGTTAATTTTTTTTACATTTATGGACATTTTTTAACATAAAAGACGGTAGGTACTGTTACTGGGTACTTGGAAAAAATCTGTCTAAATATGAGTTTTCTTCTTGTTTTGGGATATTTTAATCATCAATAATTTATGTCTATTTACTTTATATTAAACTTTATATTGAAAATTTCTTTGTACACTAAAAATATGTTGGTCTATGATGGTCCATGATGGTCTGCATATGGTGTGTACTTGATTAGCTAAATACTTTGAACAAGTGGAAGAATTATATTCAACCGGAACTGACTTTTATATACCTAACATCACTTTGCTTAACATTTGAGTAAAAGGTTAAGTAACAATATTTAAAGTCAAGAAAAATGTTCAAATAATTTGCTATGGCAAGAGGTTCGAAAATTTGTTTTATCTATATTAAATTTAGTGCACTTATTTAATACAGAAGAATCAGTCTTTTATGTACCCTAGATTGATTTTTTCCAGACTAAAATATTATTTGGAGAGTTGTAAAAACTGTCCAATCTTGTCCACATTAATTCTCCGGCATCTCTAAGTCAAAACATCGCAACATGCAGAATTTCATTAAAATATCTTTAGATTTGTATTTTAGTAGCAAGTTTATATGCACACAACCAGAAAATGATTCTAAGTCCATCAGTATAATAAAAAAATGCATCTATCTAAAGCCATTCACAAATTTATTATACTTTTGATATCACAAGTAGCATAAAATATTAATATAAAAGCAACTTATTTATTATTAAACTTTATTGTAATGTAACTGATTGTAACTATTGATACGATCGAAAATGAAACAGTTGTTTCGATTCTCATCGTTATCAAGAAATGTGAAAAAAAAAAATCTCACCGTTACAATCACCAATATAAAAAATAAATGTATTAATTATCCTTACATGAAGGACTTACAGAAGTCAAACATACATATACACTTTAGGTCATATGGATACTTGAGTTATTTACAACTATTTAACTAGATAAAATGTACATATTTTTTTATGTATTTATAGCATCAACCATGAAAAATCTTTCAGTCTGAATTTTATATGCCGCAACAGGTTAAATTTTGGGCGCTCTATTTGTGGACATCCGGACACTATTCAAGAATTTTCTGTATTAAAGGACATTACAGAATGCAGGCAGAATATATCAATTTTATAAAAAAAAAAAAGATGCAAAAATTTCATTTTGATTTTTACAATTCATTAGGTATACTCGAAATGTTAAAAACTTTTAAAGTTTAAAAATTTGATTCGTGAGAATCTTTTACGCATCATCTAAGTGATTGAGTATACAAAATGACCAATTCCATAATACTCCAAAAAAAAGTGAAGTGTATGCGATGATGTGGTGGGTACTTTTTTATGTAAAATTTTCAACATTCGTAAAAGAGATTTAGTTTTCATCTAATATTATTTAAAATAAATCATAAATAGTGGTAAAAAAATGATCTGTTTGAATATTGGAAAATTTCATAAATCGAAGTTCACAATAAATTTTGTACAGATA
Organism: Melophagus ovinus; assembly: GCA_023089585.1. Lineage (NCBI taxonomy): Eukaryota > Metazoa > Arthropoda > Insecta > Diptera > Hippoboscidae > Melophagus > Melophagus ovinus. The sequence goes on from JAKKIB010000177.1 coordinate 927,816, forward strand.
AAGATGGTTACCGTAAGTTTTTATTATAGATTTTTTTTATAAAAATAAGTTTACTGACAATTTTCTTAACGTGAACAATTTGTAATTAAATTATCAGCCAATAATAATTAATAATAAATTATATAATAATTTTATAATTCATTAACTGTCTGTAAGGATTTGACAATACAATTTGTTGTAAAGTTATCATAGTAATCATAATGCTAGAATAAAGGTTCGATCTTTAGAACTCAATATAAATTGCTCGACATTTTACATATTACAAATTTTAAGATTTTTAGATATTGAATTTTTAAATCTTCATTAGTTAATCACTTAATTTTGGAATTGTATGAGATGAAATGTACCATCTAGCAATTATTATAGAAACGATTCCTTTCTGTTAATGATTTTAATTATGTCGTAGCGATTATTTGCTGAAAAAATGTTTTAAATGTAATTGCTTAATCTAAATTGTTAGAAAAATACCTGCACCCATTTATCAAAAATTTCAACTGACTAAGTTTTTACTTTCGTACTTTGCACAAATTTGAATGAATTTACGGCAGTTTCAAGATTTCTGTTTTTTTATCAAGCACGAATCTAAATGTACGTTTTTTAAAGTATGTAGCACTATGAATTCGTGAGGTAAGATTTAACGAATATATAAATTTCGTGTCTAATAATAAGCTACGAATGTTATCAGTGTAAAAAAGATCAGAGCTTTCTCTTATTCGAAAGAAAATGTATTCTGATGTTGCCAATGAATCGATAGGTCTTTAACTTCATTTGATTTCAACATACAGTTCTGAAAGAAAATATTGAAATAATTTTATGTATTCATGACAAAACAAAAAAATATTAAAGCAACTATGAATTTTTCTTCCATTCTATTTCAAATTAATACATTTCAAATCATACAATGAAAAATTGATAAAAGATTTAAAAAAATTTTTTTTTTTAACGAACATATTTACAAACAATTGTATATGAAAATTTTATAATTATTTGATAGTGTGAGTGTATTTAAAATTAAAAACAAAAAGAAAAATGTCGTTTGCCAAAAATTCTTTTAATGTTTTTAAAAGTAAAAGCCTCGGTCAAAGTAGCAGTGTAACGTCATTGCATAAAATAAGTCCAAGCGTTAATGTAAGTGGAAACAATGTAACCTTTTACAACTTCTTTTACTAAATATGAATGCTTAAGAAATTAGCGTAAGGGTTTTTATAATCAACATGAATTGATATAATTATAATTGACTGATCGAAAGTCGATTTCAAAAGAATTTGAGCCTTGTACATTTTCCTGATAACTTGCATTCATTGCATAAAAGAAATAAAAATTAGCTAAGACCCCCGGAGGTTTAAATGTGAAGAAAGTTGAAATCTCCAATTAAAAACATTTTTCCTGTTTCGTAAGATCTATCCTAATTATTTGCATACTACGATAACATAATTAAAATTGGGGAAAGGTTAATAACCCAGGAAAAGCATCAAAAGGAAAAAACTTGTTCTGCCTTTAAATTATTAATTTCACATAGATTCAATGACCCCAATTATAAAGATTAGAACTGATAATGAAAAATTAGTATAAATTAATGAATTTTTTATAAACCCACATCACTTTTGATATAAAGTACAGGTAAGTGCCATTTATGAACATTTAATTTGTCCATTAATTTGTCCATTTTTACAAAAATTGACTCAAATTCATATTTCTAGTAAAACGGACAATTGTCTGTCGCCTTATCATCTGATGCATTGACATGCAAATTTTTAAATATTTTAATGAATTTATTCAATTTTCGCATTTTTTTACGCCATTTACTTAAAAAATTTACTTTGTAATTTTGTAAGAAAATTCGACAAAGTGCAACAATTAATAGGCAAGTACTTTTCACATAAGTTTTTTACAAAAATTTTTCAAAAATTATCATTTTAGTTTTAACTTTTACAAAAGTTAATATCTTAATGCTAAATCTAAATGCAAAGGTTTGACCAAACCAGTCTATTGTTTGGATCCATTTTTAATAAATTGATCTTTTTAGTTATTCATAAATAAACATTTATTTTCATTTTAATTATTTATTATTAAACTCGACCAACTTAATGCATCATGACAAATAAAACATCTTTGTATTTTAACTATGAACTTCATTTTATTACTTTGTCTTCATTTAATAAACGTGGGATGATTTACCTCCAAAATAAATGTCACATTATTATAGTTCTTATCGTAATTGTTACAAATTATATACCTATCAATTATTTAGCAATAAAATATATTTATATACCATCATTCTATTTTTATGATTATTTCTATAGAATAAATGCCGAGCATTTTTACAGGCGTGTAAAAGTTTAAGTGTTTTTATGGAATTTTTACTTTTTTATAAAACCTTTCATATTGACAAAGCTTTATAAAATTGAGAGCTCAATAAAACGTAGAAAATAAATGCTTCATTGCTTCTTTTCTTTTCTTTTTTTTTTTTTTTTTTTTGTTTTGGTGTTACATTTATAATTGTCCATTTCAAAAAGCGAAAGATGCGAGTAAGGAGAACATTTAACGGTTTGTCTTTTTTATATCGTTTGACATTAATAGCATTAAAAATTGTATTGCAAATATTAACAAGTGCAAATATTATATTTGGCTAATGCCAAATCTTGGATACCCATAATTCAGGTATTGCAACAAGCATGATAGACGCGTATTTGTACGTATCAAAACGGCTAAGTGTAACAACTAAAAATTAAAATTTAAGATTTATTATTCATTATTTTATTATTCTTGATGGGTCCAGGGGGTTATTTAGATTTTTTGCGTATTTTTTTTTCTTTCGGAACAAGCAAAGATTTCAAACGTTGAAAATGCGTTACCGATTTGGTACAGTTTTTAAAGCATATTGTAGACTAACAGTTTGAATGGAGAAAACGGAAATTTTCCTTCTTGACAGATTGAAAGCCGTTTTCATTACCAGCTTCTATACAAGAAATTTCACTTTTTATTTTATATTTAAAGGCGATGTCTCAATTTTTGCAATCTAAAAATGAATACAATAGATCGTTGGACACACAGACAAAAAAACATACCCAATCGATTCAGATTTTTATGTTGATTCCCTTACGCTTCTCTCTCTCTCTCACACTCTCTGAATATTGCGAATGTTTTAAACCACGTTACGTATAGAGAAACCACCTTGCACGTATGAAATGCTCCACGTATGAAATGCTCCACAATCATCAAATTATAATTTTTTTATTTTTATTTTTTTAATTATAGAATAAGAAAAATGAATAGTAGTGTTATATTGAACTGAAAGAAAAACTTAAATATCCATGCTGTTTTGTCCATTTTATGCCAATTATCTTGTCACCCTTTTTGTGGTATACACAAAAATGTTTAATATTCAATGTAATTATTGTGAAATTTTCATATTTTCGATCGTAATGATCAATTATGTTAGCATGCATTTAAAAGAAAATAGATCTATAAAAAAAAACCCTGTAAAATAATGTTTATCTACAACTGTCAAAATCCTTGATTGCGCATCAGTTTTGGGTCTTAGAGAACAAAACTTTCTTTTTTTTTTTGTATTTTAATGTACTCAGTTTGTTTTGAAGAAATTTCATTGACTCTTACAAAAGAAATATTATAAAAGCGAAGTATGATTTGACCACCACAAAAATATCTCAGTCAAAGTTTCTTTTTTTCGGCCCGTTACAAATGTTTTGATAAACGTTATAATATGAATTTATATATAAATGCTATTTCACTTAGTAACATGGTTTAAATAAATATTTCGCCTTGATAGTTAATTTTAAATAGTTAATCGTTCAATGACATTTTTGACTAATAAATTTATTGTATAATCCCCTTATTATACATTGAAACTTTATATATTACAATTTATTACAAATTAATTAATAAATACAACGGAATGAATTACATTATTTAAAAAGTAACACTACATTAAAGAAGGTTCAAAAAACGAACTGATTTGGGCCAAATTTTAGTTCTTTAGCTTTTTTAGTTTTTAACTAATAACTAAAAAATATAGAAGAAAATTATTAACTTAATATTAAATAATTTGACTAATTATTAATTATGTCATTAACATGAATAATTTTGCAATGTCTTGACATTGTAATTATTGCGGTTTTTAACTTATAAGCAAAAATTTATAATAATTTACTTAAAAGACAAAGCTGCAGGCGTTCCTTTTAAGTCTCATTTTCAATTCGAATCAGCTTAGACGAACTTTCAAAGGATTTGCACAAAATTCGAAGACGATATTTTTACGACCACAAGAATATTTTTCTACAGATAGATACCTAAACGGACAGATGTAGAATTTGATGCTGCTCAAGAAAGTATTATTTAGATATTTATTGGACGGATATTCTAATATCCAAGCAATCGATAAAAAACACCCTCATCATTTAAAAGTACCCTATTACTATTAAAGAGTACTATTTAAAAGTACACTGCACGATGTAATGTGTAACACAAATCACTTGGTTCCAATAAACTAGTCTAAACTTTATAGACAATATTTTATTCAATGTTAATTAAAAAAAGGACAAGAATGTAAGAAATTGCAATTTGATTTTTTATAAAATACCTAAAAACTGGCGGATCCAGAGTTATTATCAGACGTTTTTGAACCAAAACAGAAAGATATTCACTTTGATAATAACTTTTTACAGACAAACAGCACGCAGAAGTTGGTATAATTGGAAAATGAATCGAAGGTCTCCTAAGTGTTGCATACAATTGCACAAACCTATTTTACTGTGTAGCAAAAGTGATGTAAAAAACTGTAAAAAGTGATGATTATAAAATTAATGTAATATATGCATTTAATTAACACTTATTAAAATCGTAAAAAGCTCTTTAGAAAAGTTTTGTAAAGCATGAGTAATTTTCTTTCTAACAGGCACGATTAACGCATTTAAAGATCATTTAATATGAACAGTGTTATATAAGAAAGAAAAATAAATATAAATGTGAATAAGTAAAAAAATTATAGTCGGTCACAGCTGCTTCTTAAATACCCTTTACCAATGTACTTAAAGTAATTAAAGACAAATAAGAGAATTACAAGCCAATAAAATTTAAAAAAAAAACTTGAAATTTTAAAGTTATACAAAAAGATCGGTTATGAGAGAGGTTTCAAAAAATGGATCGATTTGGACTAAATTTGGTGCTCATATTTTTTTTTGTTGAAAGAAAAGACAATGCCAATTTTTGCTAAGATATATTCAAAATTAAATCTTTTGCCTAAATAATGCCCTTGTTCGTAAAAAGAATTATACGGGAAGTGATTGTAAAAGTAAACCGATTTGGATCGAAATTGGTGTACAAGTCTTTTGTATAAAAATACAATTACACGGACCAATTTATGTAAAAATATTTTTAAACAAAGTAATTTCTTTCATATAACGACCTTTTGATGGGGCTGGTCGTAAAAATGGTACGATTCTAACCATTTTTATCTTTAGACTAAAACATACCTGCATAACAAATTCTACGAAAATATCTCAAAAATTTCGGCTTGATAACAAATTTATATGGAACACAAATCAACTGAAATCGAATTTTAAAATAATTCTGTGTAGACCGGTGATAAAAGGTGGGTCTACTTCAATTACCTTTGGATGTTACAAACATTTGCGCAAACTTATAATACCATGTACAAATGGTGTAGAGTATAAATATATAATGTGCACATTTAACTTATGCAAATACACCAAGTTATATACAGTAAAAAAAATATATATATACGCGTTCCACAATATCTTCTCTATAGATGCAACAGTTAAGAAATGTGGCTGAAGGTTTTCTATAAACATACGGAATTTTAAATAAATATAGTTTAATGCAATGTCATTTATTTTTTATGAAAATTTGTTATAAAAATGTAATTGTTACGTTTAAATTATGACTTTGTCAAGGAAACTCATAAAAAGTAATCATGGACTAATAGAGGATAAATATTTATTTTTCTAAGGAATGTGAAATATTTGCGTTTCATATTTAAGTGCAATAACTTTTCACACATAAACATTCCACTATTTAAAATAAACCAAGCAAAAGAATAATATTTTATGTACCACTAACGCCGAACTTCTTCTAAAATCTTCCAAATTTTATCTAATCAAATATGTATTATACAAAAAATATTTATATCATATTTACCTTCCAACCCGCACTACTATTTGAATCGCCTTTATCCTTAAAGTATGGCACATTATGAACCATCCATTCATATATTTGACTTAATGTTAAACGATTATCAGTAGCCGAGGCAATGGCATGCGTTATTAAATCGGCATACGATAAATTACCCCAAGCATTACGACGTGAGGAATTTTTTTTAGAAACATTCACGTTTTGTATGATTGACTGTGAATCTGTGAAAGATATTTCATACAAAGGACTATTTTTGTTAACTATTTCGGCACATTGAGCATTAAAAATCGACACTATTATCATTCAATTAAAATAGAAGCCGAAGGAAACTTACCTCCACCAGTAAGTTGTTGTTTACTGATCTTTGTGCTTTCGATGTCATCTGGAGAATCTATAAAATTTTCAGGATTCGGGCATGGCCAAGTATTTGATCTTGCTCGGGTTTGCGGTTCAAAACTGCCATCATGTAACTCAGTTATTAAATCCATACGTAAAATATTATTGCCATGTGGGGGTGTAGCCCAATCTTGAGCAAAGCCCTCCATAATGTTGGCAAGAAATTGCTTTATAAGTTCAAATTTGGCAATTTGTTTTTAAAATAATATTTTGTGTTGTTTTGCTTAATCACTTAATTTATATCAATACAAATGCGTGCGTTTTTTTTTTATTTTTTATTAACCACATCCCTTAAAGCACCTTTCATTGTTAAATTGCTAAAATTAAAAAAAAAATAAAAATTTCACATTTTTATTTATTATATAACATCTTGCAATTTTATGTATAATGACTTGAAATATTTTTTAAGTTTTATCCAGATGTTTGTAACATTTAAAAGGAGTTGATTTACCTTTTATTGTACCGATCTACTCAATCACATTTACAGATTCAAATATAAGCTTGACCGTCTGACCGTCCTTGTATCAATTCGTTATACATATCGAATTTTTTAAAAATATTTCAATGTCTGCATGAATGTGTATTAAATCGGTAACTTTTACCAGAACTTATACAAAGTCAAATGTGTACTTTCATTTTCAGAAATTTAAAAAACTACATCGGATAGAAAGATAAAATTTACATGTAATATCTGTGCAAAAATCATTAAAATTGGATCATATGATCGAATTGTCTATATTCGTTTTATTTTACACCGATCTTATAATTATTAACTAACTAATTTTTAGTTATAAATAGATCATTATTAAATAACTGATTAATTATTAGGAAACATTCTCTTTTAGAAATCATATTTTCTTTAAAATTTTTATCAGTATATGATACTAATAAATATTAAACAATCATTTAATGTACGATCTACATACACATACTTACAACCAATAAGGAAATAAAAAATATACAAAAAAAAAAAAAAAACGTTGTATGCTAAGAGTCAGCGCCGACTCGTAGCATACTCTACATTATTATTATTAATTCACTTGAGGAATAAAGAAAATGAATTGCTCGTTAATACAGTAAAAATTGCATAATTTTCAAGTGATTTGAAAAATTCCTTTAATGATTCAATTTGAAACAAATTTGCTACACTTTTTTATTATTTAAAATTTTTTTATTAATTTCAAAATTATAAATTTTTTTTTGTAATACGAAGAACACTGGCCTTTCAAATTTCATTTAACTAACCTTACAATTGTGACCTCTATTTTATTAATAAATTTACGTGAACGGAAAATAATTTTTACATAATTTTTTTTTATTAAGTAAAAACGCATAAGTTTGATGAAGGTATGACAAGTAAATATTAAATAAACTTGTTCCTTACCAATGCATTATAAACTATTTGAAAAATTCAAAATATACAAATTTTTATATTCTTAACTTGTAATTCATTCACTTAACTTTTATGAGATATTTCAGAATCAGTCTCAAACGATTACTAATTATAATTAATGTAATTTTATCAAAACTATTTATGTTTTTATATAAAAAATAATTTAAATAAAAGAGATTCTGTAATAATAGTAATAATAATAATTTTCTAAATATTTAAAAATATGCTGGCATGCTTAATATTAGACGATGTAAATTCGTGTGATAATTTCATTTAAATTAATTATTACTGTATTGATAATTAAAACATTTTACATACGTCGCGTACACTGTAAAAATAGTAGTTTCAATGTCATTTTACGAGTACCCCATTAAGAAGTAGAGGTAAGAAAAAATTATTTTAGAAATTTTATAACAACAAAAAAGAGAGGTAAAAGTTATTCTAATGAATAGCGTTTTTTTTTTTTTCAATAAATTATTGATAAGATTTTAAGCAAAATGAAAAATGTTCTTTCTTTCTTTACCTTTTTGATTAAACTATAAAAATGTTGCATTGTGGCAAAAAAAAAAATATACTTGACTGGGGCCAAATCTTGGTTACCTAGCACCCATACACTAAGCTGCGTTACGATTCAGAACCTGCTTCAGGTTTTCAGTTGTAAATGGAAACCTGAAGCAGGTAAACATCATATATATCACGTAGACGTGATCAATTTACATAATTTTTAGATAGATTTTGCAAACCAATGGAAGTGTTTCCAGTTTACGTTGCATTGCGTACAATTTTGCCCATTTTTAGTATGATACGGCTCGCAAGAAGTGCCAAATTTAAGCTTTGACCGTTAGAATGTTAACAGCATATGGATAGACATGTCAGATGATTCAAAATTTAATGCTAATTAAGAAAGTATACACTTTATAAGTAACATCGACACTCCCTTTTCGATGTTATGAACATAATGGCAAAATGGGTATATCCCTAACTTCTTGGTGTTGGATATAAAAGAGACTATGAAATATTAATATAGTGAAAGTATCATGAAAAACAAAAATATTTGGAACAAGTTCTACTTACACAAACTTTACGTTACCCTCTTGCAGATGAAGGGTATACTAACATTATTAAACCATAAGACCCTTTCAGAAGTTTCATAATGTTTCATGCAATTTTGAAAAAAAAAAAAACATAACAATGTCAATCTGCGTATGCCTTATGAATTTCATGTATACTGCGATTGGTATTTCCAAAATTTCACAGTGTAAATTAAGTAAACAGCAGTTATTGTTACAAACAGTTACAAATGAACCTGTTTTAGCAAAACTTAGCATTTTGAAAAGAAACAACATTGAAACACTATCTCTATTTTTGAAGTTCAGTGCATGCTAAAGCGCATTCAATATTCAATTTTTGTGCACATCAATATATTTTTATAAATGTGGTAGGCGACACATTTATCGAGATATTTCGTTTCAAAATATGCTTGGATAGAAATAGTAAACTATTTTTAGTATTACTTTCCTTTGTTCGAAAAGCAAAGAGTTCCTTTAAAGCCTAAAATTTAAAATATTCTTAATTTTCACATTAATAGTTTCTTAAGTAGACGCTGATCAATTATTACTCTGTCCGTCCGCGTGCGTGTCTGTTGAAAGCGTTCTGTCCGATTTGAGAGATCGATCTTAAATTTGGCATAAGCATTGGAAATTCCTATACGCAAATCGAGTTGGAAATTGAACCAAATCGGTCAAAGGACACGCACACAAGTTCAATTTTTTAGCAAAAATTTGTGCTTTTAGGCTTATTACTTTAAAGTTAATTAGTTATCCAACTAAAATTTTGCTGAATATTAAAACAATTATTCTACAATACCAGTCCAAAAAAAAACCTTGTAAATCGTTCATGTCTTTTCAGAAATTACATAAAGTCGAATGTTTACAATGGTTTCCTAAGTTTTTTATCCATTACTTAAAAATAACAACCTTTAGAAAGTTGACACTTTTCATAAACATAAAAAATAGCATGCTGTGCAAAAATTATTTAAATCGCTCACGCCTACCTGGGCTTATATTATATTTCACTTATATTTCACTTTAGTGTGAGTTTAGCGAATAGTTATGACCTTTCATTATATCAAACAGTAAATTATTAGTGGGTATCTAAGATTCCAGCTAAATATAATTTTTTCACTTGTTTTTTAAACCAATTGGAGTGAATGATGTTACATATAATAGATGTCATTCTGAAAAAAAAATTCCTTTTTATAGAGAAAACAATGCAATATTCAAAACTTTTCTTGAGAAATTTGCGTATAGAAGTTTTGCTAGCAATATTTAATAAATTCGGATAAATCAAAAGAATTATAATGAGTCACGTTCTTTAAATGACTACAAGTAGATATTTCATAGCAATTTTTTGTACAAAAACGAAGCTTTATTATAATTTACAATAATTATTTACATATATATAAAAAATCAGTCTCCCTATTCGTGACTCCATATATGGCAATCACAATGTCCTAAGAATCTGGCCTATAAGATTTCTTAATAGTTTCAACCTTCAAACGATAAAGAAAAAGAATATTGTACGAAGGAGTACCGAGTATCAAGTGAGTATACGGAATAATCTATTGAGCACATTGCTAATTTACAATTGCAGCTGGTGAAAGTTATTCATTGACAATTCATTGACAATTCATTATTCATTAACAATCTTGAAAAAACAGTATTTAATGTTACATAATTTACAAAAAAAAAAAAAAATCAAGAAAAGCAACTAGTCAAACTAGTTAATAATTTAAGTGACCGATATATATAACATTTTTTTTAAAAAATATTTAAGCCACGTTAATTGTTATTGATTTCAAACTATGCTAATCTCTGAAATTGGACTAAGCATTAAAAATTCTTATTTCATTTCTAATTTAATTGATTAATTGAATTTTATGAAAAATTTTATAAATTTTTAATTTTCTTTTTTTTCTGCTCATTAATTATAAGAAACATCACAAGTACAACTAGCTAAATATTATAAAACATTCTATGTACAAAATTTTCGCTTCGTTTAAAATTTTATAAAGGATAACTGTAAAAATCATTAAATACAATTTGCCTAAAATAATATACAGATGGCCAATTGTTCTACTTTTTATTTGCTTTACCTTCCAAAAACATAACAAGTAGAAATGTAAAGAAGGTATGGTTATGTGGAAACATCATTTATATGACTGCGAGAGCGTTGCAAAAACAAGTGATGTAATGAGCAGTTTGACCAGTTTCTTTTATTCACAATCAACTTGGAAATCGGTTAAGTATGTTTATATGGAAAGTGTTTAACAATCACTGTAGTGACAGAAGTGGCATCCTTTTTGATAACATTTTAACTTCTCTCTCTATGAATTTCTGTACTCTCAATAAAACAAGTCACATTCACTTTTCGCAAACGCATGTAATACATAACATAAGAGATTTATAGCTGGCAATGGTCAACTTTTAAATGCCCACTTTGTTTGTTGTTTCATTAGAAAGTATTCAAGATTTTTTCATACAATGACTTTTTTTAAAAAAAATGTAGAAATAAGTCTATCTTATCTGCTTTTAACAGAGTTCATTTGTGGGCCCAAATATCAAATTTCATTCAAATATCTTAAAAATTATAATTTTGTAATAAAGACATGAAAATAGATGGACAAACAGACAGATTTAAATCGAATAAAAAATTATTTTCAATTTGGTCGGCATAATAAAAGGTAGGTCTATCTCAAGCTCGCTCTTCGGCATGTTACAAACATTTGTGGTGACAGTAATTACACCCCTTTTGATTTCGAGGTCATACGTTTTAAGATTTTAGTGAACTTCATTTTGCTGACCTAATTTTTAAGCTCTGCTTGAAAGTACGTACTATGTACGTACGTAGCCCATATATAGATGTCATTTAATGTTTCTTATATTTAAAGAGCTTATTTGATAAAAAGAAAAACACATCTGAATACCTGATGATTGATTTGATGAATTAAGTGTGAATTATTACAAAGGCGCATATTTTTCTTATTTTTTTTTGCTATAGCTAATTTGAAATTTAAATCGTCACGTATTTGTACGGAAAGTACAAATGCAGGTGATTAACAATTTATTTATGAAATGAATTGAAAACTTTCAAATTAAAATCAAAAAAAAATTAAGATAATTAAATGCAAAAATTTCACATTTTTTTAAAATTTTTGAAAATAAGTGGGCAATTTTTTTCTCTATTTTTCCAAAGGTATACAAAAAAAAATTCAGAATGATTATAATGTAAATAAAATTAAAATGCCTGCGTGTTCCTTATAATTAAATATAATTTAAAAATTCAAAGTTAATATCTCAATATTTGTTACAAGAAGAATATTGATAAATGTGAGCGGCCTAATTTTTAAATGTTACAAACGCACCATTAAACAATGTATATTGTAAAACTTTTTTTTTTATCTTTCTCTTTGAAAGATTTGATTAGAATTCGAACAAAATATATATAAATATATTTTAGACATTATGACTACGGCGACTTTGCTTGGTGAAATGATTTAAGTAAATTATTGTAGACACATTTTATTTACTATAAAATATATTCAATGTTGTGTACAAAATATATAAATTTTATTTTATATATATATTGAATATAATACATAATTAAATACATTATTTATATAAATTAGTTGTACATATGTATTAACCAGACGTAAATTATCAGCATGGAAATTTTTTACACATTACTTTCAAAAAAAGTGATTATATGATATATATATATATATATATATATATATATATATATTTGTGTGTGTGTGGGTGTGTGTGTGTGTGTGTATGTGTATATACGATGCACATTTATATAAATTTATTAATATAAAATCATGAGTATATAAATTTTCTATTTTAATCTGCGTTACACTACTACAAATGCATTTATACACATATACTGAACAAAAATAAATTGACCTTTCGTAAAATGGTGATTGCAAGAATATATTTATTTATACATATGAAAGTGTATTAATACTCGATACGTATATATCACCAAGTATATATAAAATGCAGGTATATTGCGTTATATTAAAACTCTCTCACTCTCTCTGTAATATATTTTTATTGAGACTACTTATTTCGTAGTTAATAATCATTAGACATTTACCGTATGCATATTCAATGTAAACTTTTTGTAAACATTTTGTACTCTAATTGCGATGCTCATATATATGAAAATATCATTATAATGCTTAGAAGTGTCTTAGTCATTTTAAATATATAGACAAAGATAATGCCCTGCATAATAAAAAAAAATTTCAATTTTTATTATGTTTATTAATTTTATAGCATTTTATATTTATGAATTAATAAATTTGCTACTTCGAGTCCATACAAAATTGGTTGTTATTTTTCTTCTTTCCTTTTTTTTTTTTTTTTTTTTTGCAAAAACAGTAGCACTTTATTTCTTTATATAGTTTTGTCTTCTATTGGATATACTTGCGTGCGAAGTAGTTCAATGTTTTTGTACTTTGTTTAAGTCTTCCAAATACTAATTTTTATTAAGATATTGAAAAAATAGTGATAACCTTTTAATGCAAATAAAATCTTTTGCCAGTTATTCAATATTTATTAATATGGAAACAGAAAATATTCCTTATAATGTATGTCTGGAAAATATGCTGCACGCGGTAGCATTTTACAGATGAATTTACCATATTTAATCATTGCAACCACACAAATTGTTATACGAAAGCTATCCAAATATGAATCATTATCAATGGTGGCCTTATACTTTGCAAGTTAATGAAATCCCTACATTGGTCGAGAAAACTGTGCCCAAGACTTTTTGGTCAGTTTTTGTGGTGCACATTATCATGGAGAAACTTATTGCTTCTTATTGTTGTGCGATATCATCCGGTACACTGTGAGGGAACCACATTCCATTAATTAAAATAAAAGACAGAGTAAAAACTTGTTCAGATTGCCATTTAAACCAAAGACTTTTTCAAGTGCTTATTTACCTTTTCCGTTGTATAGTTACAGATAAGATTAAGAATAATCCATCAACAAAATCTATGAATTTCATGGCGTACGCACTTTTGTCAATTTTCTCTAAAATTAAATATGGCAATTTTTTCAATATAAAACAACATTTCAAGTTATATTCAAAATGATAATTTTTGTAAATGTAACCGATTTGAAAGAATCGTAAAACTCATAAAGATTTCACAAAGAACAGAAACAATGAAAACTTTACAAATATTACGTATCCTTTTTTTAAGTGAATTTACTAAAACTTTTATAATTTAGTTCGACATATATATGTGCATAATAATAATAATATTAACAAGCAACTTCTATATAAATTTAAATGGCTTAAAAACCCTTAACCAGTTTTACTGGAAAACTATCATTTTATAATAATTTTAATTTTTCTTTTGATAATACGTATCATTTTTTAATGGACGTGGTGGCAAGTATAAAGATGAGTATGTAAGATAATAATAAATTAATACAATAAGTAAAAACTTTATAGCCGGTTAGAGCTGACACTTAAATATCTTACACTACTTTATTTAAAGTGATGAAATAATCTCATAATGGAAATACATACAAATCAACGAACTGAAAATCATGCATTTGTGACGTGACAATCTAGGGCAGGGCCAGTAACAGTTTTCACAAAATACAATCAAAATTTTAACTTTTGTTCATAAAAAAGCGTCACATGAGAAGGGGTTCTTAGAAATGTTTCGATCTGGACCAATTTTAGTACAAACAATTTGCATACTATTCAAAATTATAATTTTTTTCCATATAAAGACGCTTTTTAAGAAAAAACAAAAATGGGGCGTGCTTCGAATATTCCGATTATTATAAATAGAATTTATCCCTGGACCAAAACCAATCTGTGTACCAAATTTCATTAAAATATCTCAAAAGTAGCGACCTGTAGTTTAATAATAAATTTACAAGTGGCCTCGAATCGAATCAGGAAATGATTTTGAGACGATCGATATAATAAAGGATGGTCTCAACTCCCTCAAAATGTTACAAATATATATATGCAATCTTATAATATCATGTACAAGTGGTGTAGGGTATAAAAAATCCAACTGAATATTTTGTTAAAGAGGAAAAGGCGGAGTAGAAAAGTTGATAGGTGGATATAGATTGGCATAAAAGAAAACAAAAAAAAAAAAGAACAACCCAAAAATGATAACTGTTAAAAAAAATTATCGCTAATTCTTATTGTTCAAGCGCTTTATTAAAATAATTCATTCGGTTTGTTTTGTTTCTATTGTCTTATATTTTCTTCACTAGTTCTACACTCTAGTTCTTTGAGGAACATGGTATAATAAGTTTTCTACGAAAGTAAAGCGCTTAAATTGAAACTATTGGATCCTTTCTTCTTTGGAGGAATTCAAATTATTTACTACTTTATATAATATTTTTCTTAATTCTCATGTACGAAAACATATCAAATTTATTTGTTTAGTTTTATTCACACTAACCTTCTTCTGTATTATTGTAATAATTCTTTGTTTTATTTGTAATCATTTGAAAATAACTTTGACACATATGTCAACTAAAAAACTGATAGTATTATAAAAAAAAAAAAAGTAAAGAATATTTTAAATTAGGAAGAGCTGCTTGCAAAAAACATTCCTCTTTAAATTCATTCTAATCGCATTGATTACATGTGTTAAGAGAAGAAATGAGAAAGAAAAATTAAAATATATCAAAAAGATCGTGTAAATTCTGTATACTGCAAGGCAATTTTGCAAAATCTAATGGCACCTAAACGATTTGTATTCAAAATAAGTAAAAGCGTTTCAATCGCTCGAACTTGACACTTTAATATTTTACACTAATGAGTTTAAAAAGTCAAAAATACAATGCCATTTTCAAAAAATGTGAAAAATTCGTTGGTAGAGCCAACTGAAAGAAAGTTGTTAGACTTACTACAAATGTCTGGAACTCTAAATTGTAAATTGTAAATTGTTTTGTACACCAAAATTTTCCGAGTAAGTCATATGGGGAGTGATTGTAAAAGCAATTCATACAGAGTATCCGTTTGGACCAAAGCACAGTTTTGATATCAAATTTCAAATGAATATGCTTTGATAGCAAGTATACATGAACGCGCAGACAGACCACAATTCGGAATCAATTAATATAACTAAAATCGATACTATCTGAAACCATTCGACCATTAAAAACATTCGCAAACTTCTAAGATTAAGTCACAAGGGGCACTTCAAGTTTCTCTGTCAAAATGAATGCCGTTTCTGTTTATATTGAAAATAGATTGCAATTACATTTACAAAGATCGACTTATGTAAAGTTCGTGATATATCCATAAGGACTCTTTTAACATATACTTATGTATTTTCGGACAGAAATCTGGTATAAAGAAAATTTCTGCTAACCAGAGACATTACACTTGCAATGGGCAATATAATAATGATGATACGTGTCAAAATTAGGCGAAAATCTGAAAGGGTCTATTTATTGATTTACCCCAAATGATATTTATTTGATGAAAACATTCATTGATGATGACATTCACTTTTTTAGATGTTCAAATATCCATCACAAATCGTTTTGCGAAAATTCCGAGGTTAAAAAACTTATTAAGTCATATTTAGCTGAGGCCAAATCTTGAAAATCCACGCAAAAATTCTATAACCACAATTGAGGTTAAGCAATTTTTCCTATTGGTTAGAACTTGTCAAATTTTTGCTAAATTCAAAATCGATACTTTATTTTAGTAACCAGAAGAATATCATACATAAATATGTTTTAAATTTTTTCAGATTTACTCAGAAAAGCAATAAGTGGGGGATGATAGTGATGGTTAAGCACAATAGTACTAATGCAATTAAACTCAAAAACGGAAACAAATCTTTAGAAAAACAACACTTACCTATAATGTTCACCTACTGGACGAATGCGTCCATTTACATATATTTTATTAATTCACTTGAAAATTCCAGTAATTGTTCAATTCACTTGTAATTTTATTTGTTCGATTGAAATTTTTGTTTGTTAAATTTAGTTTATGTAATTTCGAGATCTGTACATTTTATTTATTTGACAATTACATACAAAAAACGTGAAAATTTTTTAATCCGTAAGTGTAAGTCTTATATACCTTAAGCCACTTTACTTAATGTGATAAAAATCTCTGCAATTTCTACAATAAAATTACATACAAATTAAGAAGGTAAAAAATTACAATTTTTCACTGGGATTACCGGGGGTACTTATACACTCCCATTTCAGATGTTGCTTTTCGTATTTATCTAAAAAGTAATAGCCCCAAATAGATTTAAAGACTGACAGATCGACTTAGAAAGGCATTCTGATTTGATTCATGTGAAAAAAGATGTCTACATTTTAAAGCGTTCTGGACAAAGTCTTTAGACATTACATGGCTAGCGGTGTTAAGATTTAGCTCTACAAATCATACACTTAATTAGGGAATTAATAAATCAATGCTTTGCAATATTAGCTTAGATATAATATTTGAAATATTTGAAAACACCTCTAAGATTTGTCGTCTGCCGTTCCATCTAACATTGTATTTATTTAATAAGCGGTTTAGTTTTTTATTTGAATTTATATTTCATTTAGTTATTCTTTTAGCTTAATCAATATTTACAAAAAGCATAAAGAAAGATTGTTGATAATTTTTTAAATATCTCTTGTTATTATCATATTAAGTTAATTATTTTCGATATATTTGAATATATTTCAAGGCCACATGCGTAAAGTTTTCATTGTAAAGGTCAATTTTCTTAAAATTCCCCTATTACATTTACGAAAAAAAAGGTTCTTTATAACGAGAAGATTTAGTTATTGTTATGTTAATTAATATGGAATATTAATTCGGTCTCAAAAAAATTCGGTCCATTTTTAACTTATGGTATGCTTTATTTTCTGAGATATATTCAAGTATGTAACTTTATCTTAAATGTTGCAATGTTGAATATTTAATAGTTAACGCCATTTAATTTGATATGAATAATATTTTAAAATTATAAACTATTTAACACTATGTAACTATTTCTTTGTTTCTTTTTTTTTTTTTAACAATTTTATGTGATATTTAACAGTTACACTATATAAAAATTTTAATTCATATTCACTTAAAACCTATACAAATCTTTATCCAATTAATTCAAAATTACATTATAACGGTCTTGTATATTTCTTTATTCGTATATTTTTCTGTGACAATGTTAAATGTTTAAATTTATAAGTTTAATAGAAAAGACGTATGTGATTTAAATGAACAAAAAAAAGGTAGATGGCATTTTAATTCCTCATGAATAAATGCAACCATATTTTATTATATTTAAGCAGGAATTTATAGAGTGTAATTCATAAATCACCAGATATATTTTATAAATTTATTAAGTTTATATCTACAAAGATACATATAAAAAATACGTTTTATATATATATCATTTTACGCCCTCACTCAACGTTGCCATCATTTTATATTAAATACGCATTTTCTTTAAATTGCGTTACAAAACAATAAGAGATAAATTAGCTTACACGACACAATAAACATTACAGCCTTCTCATTTTTTAACCAAATTATGTAATCAGCCAATATATTATTTATGTAACATTACGATAATCTGAAATGAAATTCCAGATTTTTTCAAAAAAAATATAAAAAATAAAAAAGAAAACTGATTTGTACAAATAAATCTTTATTAAGATCTTGTGTTTACAATTTTACACTTGATTATTCCCTGATCCCTCTTCTTTTTCTCTTAGAATATTTTTTTCTTGCACAATTTTTGTGCTTAGTGTTTGCTTGTCAATTCTCAAATGCTTTTTTTTCTTTTTTTGCTCTCACTCTACCTTATTCGGTTAAGGTTAATTGCTTACATATATATTTATACATATATAATTTTCACATATATAAACTTAAATGATCAGACACTTAAATCATGTACCATTTCTAAAACGAAATAGAAAACAATTCGACTAATTAATAGCTTTTTCTCTCAACTTTTTTGTCATACATTTTTATTGAAAAAAAAAATAAACCAATAACCACCAAATAACTCCATCAAAGTTTTAATTACATCCGCGGAATTTTAGCATAAAATTTTTAAAATATTCCTTTTCATTAAAATTTGTTAATTATATATAATTATCATTATAACTTTAGTTTAATCTTTATATCATTGTAATATGATTTTTCGAATAGTAAACACAAAACTCAATTTAATAGGTAAAGAAATGAAAAGAAGTAGAATAAAAAAAGCGACCTCGTGAATTTCAACATAACAAAATCTTATATAAATTTCGCTTACTACCTAACTGAATGCGAATTAACAACTAAAAAATTGTTGCTGCACATTTTAACGAGGCTATTCGTTTGACCGTAACATGCCGCAATCTATCTATATAATATAATGTTATTCCATTTTATCGAAGAGAGAGAAAGAGATAATACTTTACTTTGATGTGCTCTTGATACGCCTCGGATTCATACAATCGTTTATTTCGCGTTCGGTTTCTATTCTTAAACATTCAATGTAAATGGATGTTGTGTGTGTGCGTATGTGTTGCTAAAAATTTTGCCAACTACCAAAACCGAAGTTGATTAAATACAAGTATTTATGTTTAGTAAAGCGTCAATATGTAATAAGTAGTTTTGTGTAGCTTTGCACATTTTACAATAACTTCTAAAACACGAATAAAAATGCCATATGACAAACTGAACATTACTGAATGTGCTCGTCCAAATTCATACATAACAAGATTTGGTGAAAGTAAGAGAGAGCGATAAATAGTACAAATGTCTACAACAATAAAAAAATGAGGAAAGAGCAAATGGAAATGCGACAACAAAGTTCTCCCAATTCAATATAATTCACTTAAATTCCACGTATATCCCAACTAAAACTATGCGAGAAAGAAAACACAATTTTCTCATTGTGTCAAACGATTTAAAAAAAAACAAAGTAAGCGACAATTTATTCCAATTTTATTCGTTTTTCGTCATTCGTCATTCTATATTTAAAAGAAATCAAAAAAAAAAACAAAACACACATATTTTTGTCTCTTCTATTTTCTCTTGTTAGCATTCTATTCTGATTATTCGTTCGACGTGTTATAACTATTTGAATAATGAGAATTAAAACTAATGCGCATTTTTTACATATACAGTTTGTTTTTTTTCTTACATATCTAAAAGCGTAATTTCATTGAATGGAATTTTTAATACAAGTTTCTGCATGTAGATACATAATTTTTTTTTTCAAAGTACAGATTTAACTCGTATGTTGTATTTTACGCCCTAATCAATTCTTATCTTCTAAAACTTTGGCTACTCTTTTTTTGTAAGAGCTCATTACAACACACAAAAGTCACGTTTTTTCTTTTTGTTTTTGTTGTTTTTTCTATGAAATTTCTACAATATATTTCATAATTTACATTGCGCCTTATTCAAATGTTTTATTAAGCAAAATTAATTTTATTATACGTATTGATCTTACACATGTGCCATTTAATTCGTTAATGATCTTTAATAATTCGCAAAAACTACAAACCGGTCGATTATATTTAATAAAAAGCAAAAAAGTTAACCTGCTCCATAAATTTTACAAACCCTGATAGCTTTTGATATCAATGTAATTGAGCATTTAGTCATATCTATTTATTCTTAAATAGCACAGAGAAAAAAAACTTGCTTGATGGTATTTGATTTCATATCACAACAACAACAAAAATAACGTACCACATGTAACATTTAAATTCTATATATATGTATAGAAAAATGGATAACACATTGGTCATTAAATCTGCAGTCATACACAAAAACGACTTGACATTTTGACAATTACTTTCCATATGAGGGTTATTATGGTAAGTTTGTAATACGTAAAAATTTGACTTGTTTTATCATTATTTCCTGAACATTTTGCTGAAAGTACTTAATGGCTTGATAAGGTTGATAAGGTAAAAGTTTTCCATCACAAAGTTTGGTTAGTATACCAAAAGCTGATGAATTTGGTGTAGTGAAGTGTAATTGATATAAAAAATCTAAAATTAGTTTCAAATGGAAATATCTCATCTGCATACGTGGAACCCAATGCATGAAATTATTTATGAGAGATAAAATTTGATAGTGAATATGACGAAGGATGAAAATCATGAAGTTACTTACGAGAAGTCAGCTCATTATCCAAATGCTATGTTTTGATTATAAAATGATCACAAAATTTATGTTAAGATTACTCCCTCTATCTGCCATTTTAATTTTCTTCTGGCACATCTCTTTTATACTCTTGCCATATTTGCAAAGCAATTTTTTGTAAAAAAAAAACATCCAACAATAAAAGTTTATTGACTGTAACTTTGTATTTTGGTAGTAATGAATATAACATTTTACTATTATAAAATTATCGCATAACAAATTATAAGAATAAGAATTTTATATAAAAAAAAGTTAACAGTAGAACAAAGGTAACGATTAATTTAAAATGAAAACTTCTATGTAAATAAATACAATATGTGATCGTAATTTTTTTCTCTCTACTTTTATTCATTATGTTAAAGATTCTCAGCCATGTGGCTTAAGTGAAGGCATGGAGTACATAAATAATTATATTAGCGCGCTCATTTTTTTACATAATAGAAATATTTTTATCACTCTTTACTGCTGTTTATTCTGTTTACAAACAAATGCTAACCATTTACAGTGAGAGAGTGTATAAAATAGAGAGTGATAAAGAGTAAATAAGACAAGACGAAACAAAACAAAATAAATTAAAACAAATCACAACAGAAACTTTACACGATACATTAAATAAGAAAAAACAATAATGCGCACCATTCACATTAAAAAACGCAATATATATGTATGTGTATATATATAAATATAAGTAAATATATATATATACATAACACGTGTTTTTAAGCATTCTTACACACAATTTATAAGGGCGGCCTGTAAAATCAAGTGTACTATTGCGTTGATAAATATTTATACAAATAAAGAAATAGAAAACAGGTGGATTGTGGGTGCTTTTAAATGCTTTACACAAATTTGCTTAATGTAATTAAAGACCCCCAAAAGAGTTGAAAAGTTTTGAAAAAAAAATCACAAAAGCTGTAAATATTTATTTCCGGATATTGGGTCAGGGCACAGTTATATTAGAAAATTTATTTAACATCAATCACGAAATTGGCGCCT
This sequence comes from Melophagus ovinus, assembly GCA_023089585.1. Classification (NCBI taxonomy): domain Eukaryota; kingdom Metazoa; phylum Arthropoda; class Insecta; order Diptera; family Hippoboscidae; genus Melophagus; species Melophagus ovinus. The sequence goes on from JAKKIB010000177.1 coordinate 950,002, forward strand.
TCAGTTTGATAAAAAAGTGTTACAAATAATTCCTTTAAATAGAATTAATAAGTGCTTCCAAGATGATTGGCGTAATAAAAGATAGATCTATCTCGAGCCCTTCTAGGTGTAACACACATTCACATAAATCCAATAAGTAATACAGTATATAAAAACATTCAAGAACAAATTTCGAAAGAGTTTAAATTGAATGGATAATTTTTATTTAACAATAAAGTAAATAAGTTAATTATTTATTTGGGTTTCATAATATTTGAATATGATAAAATCAACATGCTCGACAGGCAAGTTTAAACAAATTGTGTTAGTTCGATATCACTCGAGAGAAGGAGGAGATAGTTGTAGATAAATATAGATATATTTAAGTGCATCAATTAAAAGAGAAACAAATAATTTAACGGCAGGGAAATAAATTTTTCGTGTGCAATGGCATTGACCCATAACGAGAGAGTGATTTTTTGCCATTTTTGATTTTTCATTAAGGCTAAATGAGAATTTAGGATAATGGCAAAATTACTTCAAATGTTGATTGACAAAATTTATAATAACGTACTTCGTACAAAGTAAAACTGGTAATTGTAAAATTCCTCGAGTTTAAACAATAGACACTCACCTACCGAATTGCATTAAATTATCTTTTAAATTGTTACAAACATATGAGCGGAAGAACAGGCTTAATGCGAATTAGAAAGTGCCTTTACGTCAATAGGTTGAATCTATCTCAAGCTATTTTGGATACTACATACATCCATAGAAACTTATGCCTGTACTAGATGTGCTATTCTATTGGTCATTTTAATGTAAAATCGCTTATATAGTTTCTAGCGTTTCTCTATGATACAATACGAATATGCAAACGGGAAATAATCCAGCAGAAATTTCAACAACTTTTTGATTTTATAGAATGTTTTTGTTGTTGCTATCATTCTTTCTCTTTGTGTAATTTGTCTTGTAGAAATTTCATATTGGACAACTGCATCTTAGGGTATTCCATATATATATATATATATATATATATATATATATATATATATATATATATATATATATAAATATATATAATATATATATATATGTAGAACGTACAAGAGAAATGCACAAATATAAACCTCACACGTATTTGCTGCTTTTTTTCCTCACTCTCTCGTTATCGGTCAATGCCATTTCACACGAAAAATTTATTTCATTAACTATGCATTTTCGTGTACTACATATATGTATATTATATCATAATATATATATATATATATAATATATATATATATATATATATGTATATATATATGTATGTATATATGTGTGTGAGACCAAAATGTTATGCACTCTCTTTTAGAAAGTCTAGAAGAGTGTTTATTTGTATTTGCATTTTTAATACTTTTCGAAAAGAAAGAAGAATAAAATAACTCAAATGGACACTTGTTGTCTTCTATACTGCTAAACTTTGTTGTTGTTTGTCGCAGCATGCACTTAATGCATAATCAAAGCAAAGACAAAGTAATTTCACTCATTTTCTATAATTCCAAAATGCCTATTACATTTCAATTTATTTAACATTATTAAGAATAAATATTTTGCACTGTCAAAATACGTTTCAAATAATTTTTTACTTAATTTAAAGTTACATGTACTATCAATAGAAAATTATATTATATTTTATACTTTGAAGTTATAAAAGTTATCTAAAGAAAACTGAAAATTTTATAAATGTCAATCGTAATATTGAAATGAATTTTGTTTGAAAAATTTTTAACAAAATAATATCTTATGATTAAGTTACATTAAATATTCTTTTCCATATATATTTATCCTTTATGTATTTTCGAATATATATAAAAAACTTTTCTTTCCTTTTATTATTATATAATTTGCAATATGACTTTGTTATTATTAAGTGTTACGGAGATAGAGAAATCAGAGAGAAACACATGTGAACTACTTTTATTTACATCCAATGATTATTTAGTTTCGTTTGGTGAGCTTTAAAAAAAAGACTATGCTTTCTAGCACCTTTTTGATGCATTTATGTACATACATCCGAATGCGTACATATATACATAAACATATATATGTATAACATATTACTTTATATAAAGTATTATATGTCATTTATAAATGAAATGGGAGGTAACTAAAGATGCCTTTATCACATTAGTATTATTTATTGTAGAAGGATTCTGCGCTCTTCTCTCAAATACAACATTACATTGCATGCACTTTTAGGTACCTTTTGTCCATTGGTTAGGTATTTAATATATGCTTAATACATAGATAAGGCTCTATTTTATGTACATACTTTTACATGTAGCATAGTAGGTGCATGGTAAAGCTAACGTTGTCGTTTCCAATAGGCCATCAATATAAAATTGCATTTCTTCTTACCTTTTACTTTTTCTTCTTCTTGTTATATACTAAATTGTATTGTAGATTTTTCATCGTTTTGTTTGTGACATGTTAAGCTCGCAATTGCAAGTAAAATGAGATAGATATTTTGTAGGATGAGCAGTAATGTGTGTGAGAGTAATGTCCTTGAATTTATGTTTTGCCATTGTTGTTATTGTTATTATTATTGTTGTTGTTATTATTATTGTTGTTATTGTTGTTTTTGTAATTGTATCATCAATATGCTAATAAGTTGTAAAATTCTCATATATGTAAAATCATTATTGTAATGTGTCATGTATACATAGCCCCAATATATAGAAAACACCTACATTTTATGTGCCTATTACGTCTATGTTGGTTTACAATTTATTATTACATTGTGCCTTATAAAATTGATAAAATGAACAAAAAAAAAAATTAAATTGAACTAATGTTAATATGATAGAATAAAACTCTTCTAAATCACTTTGGGATTAATACAATTGTGCCACATCAAATGTATTAGATAGAGGTAACATTCCAGAAAATTAGTTGAGAACAGAAATTGTCATTATTTAAAAACATCTGACAAATTACACATTTGGCAGATGAAAGAAATAGAGGAAAAAAATTTGATTCATTCCAAATTCGTTACAAGTTTATCAAGAGGTATATTAAATAAATTGGAAAAAATCAATAACTTTGAATGATATGAAAAAATGTAAAAATTCATTACTTGGATTGGATTGTAATAGTTTTTAAATCCACAACTTCAGAAAGCGTAGTACGAAAATTACAAATATTAATTTTCGAAATATTTCAGAGTCTCAAAAGTAAAACGACCCGGAACGCAAAGCAGATTTTTATTGAAAATTATTTAAAGTCATAAGCTTTTTGGGATTTGCAGCTTAATACAAAATTTATGATAATTACCAAAGTCCAAACGTATAGGAGAGGGATGCGTATACAGATAGACTTAAATCATAAGAGAAAATAATTTTTATAAATATTTTTATGTTTTTAAGTTTTCATAGATCTCCCTCAAAGTATTTCTACCTTGTGTTCTGATTTAAGGCATTCGAACTAAAATTGATCTTTATCGTTTAAGTTTTTATATTATTTTATTATGAAATGTTGCCTATCATGTGTATTTTTATTACTCACTTTCAATATGTCACTTTTTTTTGCTGGAATTATTTTAAACAATATGTTGTAAGTTCTTTCCTAAAGGAAATTCGAAATACATTATAAAAGCCACCTCATGAAATGGCAGTTTTTATCAGAATTTTTTTCACATCGCGACTCTTTTCTGAGGAATAAAAAATTATCTTAAAATAATTCGAACATAATTATCGAAGTAGAATATATATTTTAATCAAAATTTGCCTGTATCTTAAGTTTAATTAAAGTAACTCAAACCACTAAGGCCAAATTTTGGTTACAAATTACTCAGACTTTGTTTGGTAGTTTATGGCATAGACATATAATTTGAAATTGTATAATTTCGGATTGTGCCTGATTTGTGAAATATTATTTGTAGAAAATTTCAACTTTGTTTCACTTGTTTCAGTTTTCAAGCTAAGAGCGATATAATTATAAATTTTTTCTTTGCCTGATTTTCAATTCCTAAATTTAATGTCGATATCGCTTTTTATGCGATCAGAAGAACGTATACGACACCTGGTTAGACGGACGGACATATCCGAATCGATTCAGAATTCAATGTTGATCAATAATATGTTTATTTCGTAGGGATCTTCACGCTTCCTTTTATGCGTCATAAGCATGCAATGCCAAAATATTTTTTTTTTTTGGTATTTTTAATTATTTTTGAATAAAATATTTTTACTTTGTTTTTTTATATTAAAGAGGTGTATTGTGTATCATCATAGTCAAGTGTATGAGCGAAGTTGTTTTCTTTTAAAGTGCTTGTTATGAATTGTAGTTTTAATACACCATTTCTTAAGCGTGCTTTAACTTTTACAATTATGTCTAGATTATTAATTTGCCCAACGCTAGCGAGTGACGAGGTGGCCGAGTGGTTAAGGCGTTGGACTGCTAATCCAATGTGCTCTGCACGCGTGGGTTCGAATCCCATCCTCGTCGGCAACTTTTTTGTTCATATTTAAACCAATATAATTAATTAGAATATATATCCTTTACAAAGGATAACTAATGCAAATAAATGTTGGAAAATTTATATTTTAAATATGCCGAAGATATTGACATACATGTTCTTCCTTAATTTTTTTATTATTATATATTACTTTAAATGAATTGTACATTAAAGTGTTAAAAAAGTTCCGAGAATGAAAATGAAAGAAAAAGTTTACAATTATAAGAAATGCAATAATAAAAGCATTATGTATGGCTAAACCTACAGACCTACAGACCCAACGCTTCCATATGGGAACTTATGATTAGTATAATGCCCAGCAATTCTAAAACGAAGTATATACATTAATATATGGCGATCATAATTATATTATAAAAGTTTGTTATTTCGTATATCTCATAATTGTTATGATTTTCCAATGCAAATTGAATGGAAGTTGGCCGTAATATCTTAAAAGTAATGTCAATTTCTTATACTACGATATGGATATGATCTAAGAACAAAAGTAATGCTAACGCCTCTTTGCCTTAAAGCAAAAAGGTTGAATTTATATTTTAGGCATTTTCTTCGATTAAAAATCATTACAATTGTAAAGAAACCTCTTACAAATTAATATAACTTCTCATAAAGTATCAAAAATTATGCTTAAAGTAATGCTCGTTGACCAAATACTGCTTAAATACTGCTCAATTCTGCCCAGTTGTAGGCATTACGTTTACACTCCAAATTTATATACTTACTCAAAGTAAAGCTTTTATTTTGCCCTAAACCCCGATAAATCTTATTCTGTGAACTTAATTTCATGGAAGAATAGTGCTTCTGGTTCTATCCAATTCATGTAATGTTCAAAAAGTTTTAAGATGAATCTATTTGTTGTTATACGGATCGACTCAATCAGTGAGTCTGTTTCTCAATCCATATTAATTTGTAAAATTCTACAGTATAATTTTAAAGTATTTTAATAGCTAGTTCAAATATTTTGCCACAGAGAAGTGGTTCAAATTGGGCAATTCTTATGATCCCTACCCATATAATGCCAAATTTGATCCACATGGGACATAATCTAATAAAAGAAGTTGTCAAATTATTTAAAAATTGCAATTTTTTAAATTATTTTCTCGATATTTTGAACTTATTAAATAAAATGTTAGGATATTTAAAGAGCGACCACAATTAACTTTACTTCCCTAATTAACTTAATATTTATTTTACAATATTATTAATAATTTTTCTCTTCGTTTTATAATACTCAACATTTAATAAATCTAATATGGAATTTAATGCAATACTTATGTAAGCAAAATCGCATTTTAATTAAAGCCTTTGGATTAATGCTTAATATTAAATAAGGAAAGAAAAAAAGTATTAGTATATAAATGACGTTATATACATTTCCAGAAATAACCACCTAAACAAACCGCTTTCTTGATAAAGCGTAATTTCGTCAATTGATGATGAAGTTGAAAAGAACAATTTTTGTTTGAAAATCTAATTGTTTCGTAACTTTATTTCAACAAAAATTTAATGCAAAAACATTTTTTTATTAGTTATTTATTTGATTTTTTTTCCGACAGTACTACTCAAGCCGTTAAATTACCAAAATAGAATGTACATCTCCGCATTTCATTATACGCATACTGATACTGATTCAATTTATTAGACATACTTTATTTGTTTGTAGTCCTTTGCTTGTTCTTTCATTTATATTCTATTCCTCTATAAATATATACATACATATTCGTATAACTAAGTTGATGAAAACCGCGACAAAGTGAATTGAAAGCGATAAAAATCTTTGAATATAAAGTAAGTATAAAATAAATGACAGCAAAAAGTACAAGACAAAGTCAGAACAAAACGATAATACGTTATTTTGTAAAAGAAACAAATAAGGAAATTATATTTGCTTGAGGTCAAATTTTGGATACCCATCATCATCTTGGATACCATACTTATATTTTACTTATTCTATGCAAAGTTTCATTTTTTACCTTTTGCAGTTTGCAAGTAATGAAATAAAATACCAACCAAATTTGGTAACAAAATTGAGGTGCTCTTAGTTACATTACACTCTGGGTGTGTCCTTTGACCGATTTTGCTCATTTTCAATACCAACCTGCCTACAATAACTTCCAATGTTTCTGTTAAATTTAAACCTGATATATCTTTTATGGCGCCCATAAGAATGTTAAAAACACATAGAGAGTTAAAGAGATGGACGGACAGACAGATATAAAGACATGTCTAAATGCTGCTGAAGAATATATATATTTTGCAGCGTCGCCGACCGAACTTTTTTTTTAGATGTTTACAAACATAATGATAAAATGAATATATCTCCAACCTCAACACAACAAAAGAAAAGTTAAAACAAGGGAAAAGTAAAAACGATTCAATGGTTTTTGATGAAATTGAAATTCTTGGGCATTAGTTGAATTTTGGCTTAAGAACAATCCTTTTTTATTTGTTGCTAGCGCGACATAAGAATATTTGGCATATACCACCTCACATGTAATAGATTTATATCAATCTATTGATATGAAAAATCTAAAGAATATCATCAAATAGAAGAGTTATTCAAAAAGTGTCCAACAGTTACATTGTGCATGCAAATATTATTTAATATTATTATTCAAGCAATTTGTCACAATTGTGATCACAATTGCTTGTGATGTGACATAGTTAAAGTAGCGAAAGCAATAACAACAAACAAACAAAAAGCAACAACTAAATATGAATTATGGTCAAGTATTTTAATAAAAAATAGGTTTTTCTTTTATTCTAAGTCTGAGGTCGTTTATTAACAGTTATCTCGGCTTTGCATTCATATCTTCGTAAGTAACACACGATGATGTGCCGAGGAGCCTTCATTAAATTTCAAAACGATGTAAAAGTAAGTAGATTTGTTTAGCTAAAATAAAATATTAGATACCTACCATGACATTGAATTTTATCTGCTGAAAATAGGCACTTTATATAACTATAAATAATATTAATGATTTTGGATAAGACTGATTGATTTATAACATTTTTGAATGGATTCTCTACGACCACATTTTGATTTCTTCTGGAAAATCTAACCAATCTATCTTGAAAATTAATAAAATTTCAGAGTAACGAGATAGAAAATGCTAAAATTATGCTATGGGTACACCAATATACAGACAATAGACCAATACACAGACAGGCACATAGACAAATAGTAAAATAGAAGGACTATTAGATTTATAGTTAAATCGTTTGAGAATTTGATGTTAATTAAAATGTTTAAAATGCTTTCTTTTATAAGTAACAAAAGCTTTGATAAAATGAATATATTCAGTAACATGGCCCCGAAGGTTGGGAGTATGCTTTGCTTATAAAAGAAAGAAATAATCTTCATATTGTTTTGGCGAATTTTTGCTGGCAAATATATTTGAAGTCATAATTCTAGATAAAACTAATAACAAACATTTACATTTTTCATCGGATGAATAATAATTTTTATATCATTTTTATATTTATCCATCAAAATTATTTGACTACTCGGATTATTTTATAAATTATATTGGCTGTTAAAAGAAAATTAAAAAAAAAAATAACCGAAAATGGAAGAATCCTTTTCTTTTAATTTCCATAATAACACTTATAAGAAAATGATTAACGAAGTGTATGTGTTATGTGTTTGGGTAATGTGTGGTGTATATGTGGGTGGATGGTGTGATCAATATCATATCATTTAACATTATTCTTAAAATTCATCTTAGAGTTATTAAATAACATAAATAAAAAATGTTTATTCTTCATTATTATTATTGTTGTGTTGTAACTTTAAGTATTTTATTTCTTATATAAAAAAGTTTATGTTACTGTCATCATTTTCAAAAGCTTTAGTTTTTTATTGAGTTTCTTTGATAAAGTCCCATAATCATAAAACGACCTTACTCCATTGTCAACATCTTACTTATCATTTCCTTAATTTATATCTTGAATCATTTTTATATGCTTCATCTAGAATATTAGACCCATCCTACATCCATATAAAGAAAGGAACTTCAATGATCAAGCATTTATCATACAATTGATAGAAAAATAACAATTATTTAAAAGATTCACTTTACCGATAATCGAGAGAATGTCTCTAAAATTTTTCAGTTATACTTTAGAGTTTACTTAGAAGTGAAAGAATCGAAATTATATTCTTACAAAATTATCAAATATTAAGTACTAATAATTGGATTTTGTTGTATAATCGTAAATTGGAAAAAACCATTTATGGCCTAAGTGTAGTGCGATATAAAGTGGACGGCACTGGTTTAGCATTTGACTTTAGCCAAATATTTTATTATTTGATTTACAATTGTGTTCTTTTTTTTTTGTTTATCGCTGTTTATCGCTTTGACTGATGAAATACATTTGATAATATTATAAATATTTATTTCAGTCTTTTAAATTCATCAATTGCTTGCACACACATGCACTGTTTATATGCATGAACTTTATAAATCTATAAAAATTATTGTTTTGTGTAAAAGTGAACAATTTTTTTTTTACTGCTTACCATAGAAATCCTATAAAATACAAATTACTTTATGCATGATTATCTAAACTCTGAAAACTCTCTCCACTTTCAGCCTAAACTTGTTGATATAAACGTTTGTATTATATTAAATTATAAGAACAATGCAAAAGAAACCTAAAAAGTATTACTCATTGGATAACAATAATAATCATAAAGCGTCCATGGAGGCAAAAGCAATAAATAATAAAGAATGAAAGGCTAAATAAATGATATTTTCATTTTAAGTTAAAGCAAAATCTTGAATAATCCACAACACAAATGTTCCACTTATCAGTACTGATCAACAATACGTACTATCGGTGATAGTTTGATAACTATTCGTTAAAATATGCGTGCAAAGTTTCACTATGACGATTTGAGTAAGCATGTCCTTTGAACCATGTTGCCTAGTTTCTTTTACCAATCTGCAAAAATTTACAGTTTTAGCTTGATATCTTAATTTTTATTACAAGGAAAATGTTAACAACATATGTAACGGCGGACAGACAAACAGATAGACAGATAAGAATATATATTCTCCATAGAGTTTCCGAAGCTTCTTTTTGGATGTTACAAAAGTAATGACAAAATGGATATAACCCCAATCGCTCGGTGGGTGCTTATAAAACCATCTATGTATTCATTTAATAATTTTACTTAAATTTTTGTCAAGTTGAGTATAACTCGTATTAATCTTTTATTGTCCATATTTAATTAATGTTAATTATTGAATAAAAACAAGGATGTATGAGCAGAATAATATTTTTATTTGAATCCAAAAATTTGTACAACAATTTCATCCTTTTCATTCCTTTTAATAGAGACCATCGAGTCTGACACTATTTGCGATACAATTAACTAAATTATGTCGATTCGGTTAGCGATGGGCTTTTATTTGTAGAAGAGACTTCTCTTTATCATACTTTATAAATATTATTAGACAATAGATTTTACAAAATATACTCATAACGAAAAAGATAGTAAAAAGTATTAAAAACTAATAAATTTACGAATTTGAATGGAAACTTGAAATTAATTTTAATGTGAAACATAATCTTATCAGAATTTTTGAAGTATAACCAGAATGAAAAACTGAGATTGCTTTTTTAAGTAATTAATTGTGAAATCCATATAATTTTAATATCTATTGCGTAATAATAAAGCCATGAAATCGAAAGCAGAAAACTTTGAAGACAACTTTGGTAAGAATGGATAGGAATTAGCGGGAATTTGTACCAGTATGCAAAATTATTCTTACAAATATTCACAGTGTACTTCAGAATATTTTGAGTAATTAATCACACCTTGATATATAAGTGAATAAATTACTTAATTTTTATTTTATTAATTATTATTTATTTATTTACTCTTTTTTTTGTAATTTACTTTTAATAAAAATTATTGTGATGCAATTTTTCTTAAATCTCTTTTTAACAACTATACCAAAAGAAAAAGGAGAAAAGGTGAAATAAAAAAAAAAGCTGGAAAAAAAGAACGGAAAATATTTGTTACAACAACAACAAGTAAAAGTAATAAATTACTTGATGCTAAAAGAAATTTTTTTTCACATGAAGTTTACTGAATTTTTCTTTTCTCCTCTTTCTTCTTATAATAAACTTCATAATATTGCAAATATTGTCCAACGTATGTGATAATCGTAGATATGTGTGTTATATGTATGTATGTGTGTACATGAGATTTTATATTAAAAGACGCCTGTAAGTCTTTTGTACTGAATTCATGTAATATATCTTCGGTTATTTTATAACAATGCATATCCGACCAAACTCAAGGTAATCGCTTAATATCGAAATCTATGTACATGTAATAATTGTATGTGTGTGGGAAATGTAAATTACACGTAACTGTAATCATTTCATTCTTCTAGGGTCGTACTTTTTAATTCTACTTAAATATATACTTATTAAACGATATGTAAAATAAAAAGAAATGAGCATGAAATAGTAATAATGGTACGCAAAATTATAAATACTACTATGAAACAATTATTGTCTCATTGACGTCTCTGTTTCCCCAATTCTAGTTGTAATGCGGGGTATTAAGTCCTTGTATGGAGATAGCTAACGCCCACATGGACTGGAGATTGACCCAACTTTTATTATACCAATCATCTTAAAATTATTTGCAGCTTGAAATGTAATATGTCAAACTGTCTGTTATCTAATCAATGTAAAGTTATTTTCAAAACTCAGGCCAAAATTTTAAGAATGTTTGCGTACAATTTAGTACCGATTTTAGCCCGAAAACGCTTAAAACATATAATGGTTTACCTAAAAATTTTATAAATTTTAAATTTGAAAAAATGTACAATTTTAAATATTTCTCAATGAAAATAGAAACACTTAAGTTATTTGGAGGACAAAGTAAGTGTACACAAATTCATTTTAAATTGGATCACTTAGTAGTCTCCTTTCAATGTGACAAACTCTCTAAATGGTTCTTCTTCGTTTTGCAAACACATTTAGCTAAGTAGTGCAGCATATAATGCGTTTGTGAATGGGATTGTGATGATGGAATGTAATGTAATGTAATGTTATTGCATAACAATTTCCTTCATTTAAAAATTTATAAATTACATGATAAATGATACAGTACTACAATAACTGCATCAATTTGTATTGTGTTGATCATGATCACCTTGCTGTTATTGCCTGTTATTGCCTGTTATTGCTTAAATTCTAATCTTATACGGACTTTCTTAAATTAAGATCTTTTAAAAATTGTAAAAGCAAAACGTTAATAAAAAATTTTCCGAAAAAAAACAAAAAAAATATCATAATGTTTATTAAAGTATCGGTGGAATCCTTTTCTCTCATATTCGTATCACTTTTTTTTAATATTATATTTTTGAAATTGTTTTTTTTTTCTTTGCATTAAGGTGAAGCATTCAATTAAAAATCTATCGCATTAATTGTTCAGTTGACTGCAACTAATTAGAGATTTATTTTACCCTTTTTTAAATCTTCCTTCTCTCTGAACATTTTGATACAAAAATTAGAAAAACTTTTCTTTTATAGTTAGTTTGATTTTGTGCTCAACTAGAGGATTATTCTGAACAAATTGAAAGCAATTCATCATTAGTGCCATTAATCAAATGTAATAGCATTTAATCTGTAGTAAAAATGAGAAAGAGTAAAAGAATTAAATAAGAAATATACGTGTAACATATCGGAGCATATGTTCCGATATGTTTATGTGTAAATAAACTCTTTTAAATTAAAAGTTAAGTTTTGAGCATAAAAATTTTTGCTTTTACCGCCATGACAATGTATTCTACTTAATAAATGGGAAGCGATAAAATTTTTTTATAGAAAATTTGTCGATATTATAACAATGAAAAAAGAAAAAGAAAAATCTTTTACGATATTGGATGGATAGATGAAAAGTATCCAGCTCTATTTATGTATAGTTGTATTGTTTAAACTGTGTTCCATTCCTTAGATAAAGCTACATAATCAGAACGAGCAGGCAACTGTCTTCTTTAACATACGCCTACACCTGAATGTAAAATTTAAAAAAATTCTAAAGTTTTCAGTTAGTGTTGGATGGTGAAAGTGACCAATAATAATGATAAATTTGAGATATATATCTTAATTTTTGTGACTATACGGTTAGGCGATTAAGGCTGAATCATAATTTAATGCTTATTAATGGTGGGGTCTCTAACACATTTACCTTTTATAAAAGCACCGCTAGCTTGGAAGGTATAAAAAGTAAAAATTAATATTGCAAATTTAATATTTACGAATTTTAGTAAATGCCTTTTGACCTCCTATGTAAGAGATCTGGGGTTATCATGTTTTAAAACTAGTGCGTTGTGCCTTTCGCTTTAGTATAATAATAAGATTTCTAGTTCTTCATTGTTATTAAGATGCGCCAGCTTTCAGCGCTAAAGCCTCCGTATCAAAAAAAATTATTCTGTATTTTGCTGCTATATTTAGAAGCTGCTTTAGAAAATTTTAGCTTGACCAGTTCATTTTAAATGTTTTTAATGTGCGTGCCCCCTGAATAGAAGATTTGTTCTTCAATTTTAGTATAACAATTATTTTGGAACATCTTGGTAATACGTGAATTCTCTATACAAATCCCATCTTTTCGTAGCTTGTTTCCTCCAATTTTTACTCAAATTTTACAAAAAAAAAATTTTACTGCACTTTCCATAAGCGTTTGAATCATCAATTGTAATGTTCACTCTTGGTTATATTGAACGAATTCAGTCATTATAAATTGAAAATGGTCAAATCTTGGTAATACATAAATTAACATAAATTATAATAAGTGTAACGCATGAAATATGAAACATACCTTTCACTCTCTGCAAAAGCAATCACTACAAAATCTACACTACAAAATCTGTTAACAAAGTATGAGTATAAAATGGAAAAGTCCTTTGTAGGAGTTAAGTACATTTAACTCACACATATGCATAATAAAAGGTACAGTGCTGTATTAATACAGCACTGGACAATATAAATTAAAGGTAAAATAAATATTTTACAGGATTTATATGTGGCAAATTGACAATTTTTACATGTACCACCTTAAATTTTAGATTAATATTTGCTTTTATATCCGCCACCTAGAGATTAAGGATATATTCACTTTGCCATTTGTACGTTTGTAACATTCAAAAATAAGCTTCAGATACTCTAGAAATTAGTCTATGGATACCTTGATCAGCATTAAATTCTGTATCGATTTAAACATGTCTTTCCGTTAACATTCTACCGATCGCAAACAAAAAAGATATTGAGCTCAAATTTGGCAAGCAAAAATTTTTGTTAAGCAAAAGTTCGTGGTTTTTGGATCATTATTTACAAATTGTAATGGTAGAAAGTTTTTGCAAAACCATACAACTTGGCCACCTCTACGATTTCCACTTTCTTATGTTTACAGAAAACTAAAATAGCTTCTGAATCGTAATATTGTGCTATATTGTTGGCGGTTATCTAATATATGGCCTTAAAAAAATATAATTTTCTTACTTGATTCCATATTTTTCCGTTTTACTTAGTTATTTTTCAAAAGTTAACTCCATTATCTTTACATATTCATTCAAATAGATATTATTATATTAAAACCTTGGACGAACAATATAATAAATTAAGTATTATATAACTAACAATTTGATACATGTCTGATACATAAGAAGTGCATTGAGATTGTTCGAAAAAACATGAGCACACATCTCCCTGAACAAATTGGGCATATTTTGTAGCAATAAATCCTCGAATTAAAACAAGTAAGATAGTTAATTATATTTAAATAAAAATAATCTAGAATACTCCCCAACAATTTTTACACCCTGAAGATATATTTATTTTATCATTATATTTGTAGCACTCAAAGCACTCAAAAGACACTATCGAGGACTCTATGAAATATATACATTCTTGATCAGCATTAAATTCTAAATTGATTTAGATATGTCTATCCGTCTATCGTCTATCCGCCTGTTTTATTTGATTTGAAATATAATTTTGAAAGATTAGTCACATCTTTCCGTGTATTATAATATTCCAGACACATTTAATGTTACTTGTGCCACAAGCAATACAGAGTAGAGTCTAAGTAATAAAGTAGAATAAGATAAATTAAAATGAAAAAAACCTACAAAAAGGAATGCAAAGAATCGACAAAATTTATTGTGCGAAATGAAGCCATTGTAAGCACATGTCGAACAAACGTTTATCTGTATACGTGTGCATAAATTGCCTCGTACATATTTCATTCTTATATCCTTCGGTAGATTTCTATTGGAAATCGAATTGATGCGCAATAATATACAAGCAATATGTTACAAAAAAAAAAAATGTTCTTCGTTTAATAACTTTATGCCTATTTTTCTGAAAAAAGAATTCACATTTTATAAAATTTATAATCGATTTAAATTTTTTTGATTAGATTAGACATTCCAGCATTCCAGCAATGTACATTCTCATTTTACTGATTTTTCTCCGGATTTTAAGTAAATAATGAAAAATTAAGTAAAAGAATTATATTTGTTTGTGGCTAAATCTTGAGTAGCCCCCAAACACCACGATACACCACAATACATCATGATACACCACGATATTACAATTCAAAGTCAGCTTCAGTTTCATTGTAGTAGATAAAAAATGTAACCATAAAAAAAAGTGAAAATTTGATATTGTATAATTTTACGTAGGCATGGCCAATTTGCACTTTTAGAAGGACGTTGTAGAGCAGCACCCTTACTACTTGAACAAAATATCAGCTTACTATTTTTTGCAAACGCTTCTCTTTGGGTGTTAGAAACGTAATGATAAAATTAATATACCTTCAATCTCTAAATAGTGGCTATAAAAATGATGATCTTTAAAACCTTTATTTGCAATGATTCTAAGACCTTTAAAATCACTTCGAAAAAGTACCTACTTCGAAAAAGTAAGAACGGAGACTTTTGTGGTGTTTAATGGAAATAAATATTGTTGAAGTCAAGCAGCTTGACAAGTTTTATTTAACCGAAAAGTGGTTCTTCACCAAGGAAATCCAATAAAAGTCTCTAAATTAGTTTTGTAAGATGGTAAAGTGGTGACTTCTCATGAGAGATATTGTTGACAATTGAATGATTTCAATTGACAATTGATGATTTCAGGTATGTCTAAAATTATAGGCGGCAATATTTTTGAAATATTCTAAAGAAATTCGACTTTTACGAGTCACCTACTCGAAATGCAATTGCAGAACTTTTGTGGCTTCCTCTCTCTAAAATACCCTTATACTGAAACAAATTTTGCTACAAAAGAGAAAAGTCACAATTTCTAAGGATTTTAGAGAAAATTAATGTACTAAATATTTTGGGGATTTCGACGATTTCAGATCTTCGCACATCGGCTTACCGAGTCAATTGCTATGACTGTTATAAATAAAAAATTTAACTAAAATGGGTAAGCTAACGAACGGAATTGTGCTTATTGTAATATTTTACCATAAAAAAGAATAAAAAAATTGAAATTTAAAATTTTATAATAATTTTATTACATGTTATATTTCGTAGTCGTGTAGGTGTGTATATCAAAATATTTTAAACGATTAAAATGAAATTTCAACAACGTATTGGCGCCAAAAAGTCACAACAACAACAACAACAACAACAACAACAGCAGCAGCAGCAGCAGCAGCAGCAGCAAAAACAATGATAAGAAAACGGACAACTTTCGCAAAGAAACAATAAAGACAAAGAAATAAAAGAAAAGAGGAGAAATACAAAGTAGAAAAGTGATAAAAATGTCAGAACAAATAGAAAGGTGAAGTTTTGTAAGATTAAGTGGAAGAATTTTAACTCGTCCATGCAACAAAGCCAAGTTGCATTTTCTTAAGAACTTATTTCACTGTATGATGAGATGAGATAGAAACTTTTATACCGAACAAAGAACAAAAAAAAAAAAAGAACTAAAAATAAAAAATGGAAAATGGAAAAGTAGCAAAATAGAAGTGAAAAGAAAACTTGCCAACTTGTAGACAAGATTTTTAATGGATGACCCTTCGCTTCCGCTATATCGATATATCCGCTAAAATAAAGACAACACTATGACAAAAATATGTATATTCTTTCATACCTATATGCCCAATGTACGTATTATTGTCGTGCGGTCGACAAACTAAACGTATGCCAACATAGATTATGGTTTATGGCCAGTAGCATAAAGGTCGTCAATTGGTCTCGTACTCTTTTAAGTTTACGTAAATTCCAATTTTTATATACATACATACATTTATTACATATTTATACATATATATGTACGCTTGTGTGTATATCTGTATGTATGTGTGTTGTTCATAAATATATTCTCTAACCATATATTTATAAAGAACAGGAAAAATAAAGCTTAATAGAAAAGAAAAAGAGGAAAAAAGAAAAGTAGCTTCTGCTTTAGTAGTCTGGTTTTTCTTCTCTTCATATGGGTAGTATGCATTTTTTTTATTTTTCTCTCGATTATTATAATTCATGAGAATTGGTCAATAATTTGTAGTCAATTGGCGAATTAGAAGCAAAACTTTTCTACGATCAAAGAGAGATAAGTTTTCTCATAGTTTTTCTTTTTCTTTTTTCTATTTCTCTTCAAGGACTTTTAGTCACCATCAAAAAAATCTTAACAAAACGTTTAAGAATTCAATGAATGTGTAATAAAGAAAAAGTATTTCTCTTTTCATTTAGCGATATATAATTGTTACACTACAATTACAGTTATTGCTATTGTGCTATTGTAATTGTTATTGCATTCAATAAACATTCTAGTTATTTCTTAAGTATCATTAATTTAATCGTTTTGTAAAGTATATCATGCCAAACAATCAATACATTCAACATTTCTTTCATTCTTTCCTTTTTTTTTTGTTAAATTTCACTTTATAATTTCATTTCAATATTTTATTTAGTATTCTCTACCTTACTCTCCCATTTTCGATATATAATATATATATTTATGTATCATCTCTTTTCTATAAATTTTTATTCAACTCTTAAATTAATGTATTACATGAAATTTGTTATGGGCAGCATGATAGAAAAATATAGCGATAGCGTTGGTGGCAGAAAATTTTTACTTATATTAGAAGAGTAAGAGAATTTTGTCAATTTGAATAATTTCCATTCGAAATGTAATGAATTATATTAATATAGAAAAATGCAAATTCTTAACAATTCGTATTTGTATTTGATATTACATTTATATAAACTTATATACAAACTTGTGTATAAATTTCTATGTACACTATTTCACAAAATCAAAAGTATAATATAAGTATGGACTTATTTGTCCTTTTGTACTCTACATTACTTGTGGTATAATAAGTTTGCATTTTATGATTTTTTCAACATTTAAAATGGATTCATTTAGTTAGTTTAGTTAATCCATTTTTTTAATGGATTTAATTTTGCTGATCGCCTTAATATCATTCTTTCATTCGATTTAAGGTAAATATATTGGGATTTGTATGATGTAAGTAATAAATAAATAAAATAAATTTTTATAAAGGACTCTGAACAGCATAAACTTGACCCTAAATTTGTTAAACAATCATCTTGATGTTGATTGCTGGTGACAATTAAATAAATCAACTTAACGAAAGATTATCGTATCAAAGGTTAGAAGAAAAATCATACTCATACATATCACTTAAATTATCTACAGATAAACAGCAATCAATTTCGATTTTATTGAAAAAGTTTTAGATATTTACAAATAAGTAAGCAATAGTGATCATAAGTTATTGCTTAATAATACCTAAATGATTTCGAATTCAGTATTAATCAGAGAAAATCCTCATCACTTATTATACCTAAAAAGATTTGTTACCCTTTGAAAGAAAAAAAATGCGAGTAAGAAGTATACTCATAATGTAGCACTACATCATTCTGGATTTAGTATGTCTATGCCTCCGATGACACACTATACAACATTTAAATGTTAAATTTTGTATAACTTACACAAGTGAACAAACTTAAGAAACGGAAATATTAAAAGGCAGTACACTATAATTTTGGATAAAAATGTAGCCGTTTTTTAATACATTTTGAAGACAAGCAGCTTTAATTTATTATCTTCATTCCTAACAATAAGTTTTTACAGATGGAAGTAACATGCTCTATTGAAAGTCACTTTCTGCTTCCCTTTAAACAATTTGAAATCAATTCTGGTAAATTTATTATCGAAGGCTGAAAATTTGGGATATTTTTACGCTATACTTAAAGTGAGCAAGCTCGATATATTTATACGAAATATTTCTAACCGTACCGAATTTGGTGAAAATCGTTTCAGCTTTTCAATCCCCTGCAAACTTTTCAAAATATTTGAAAACTGTGTTTTTTTTATTGTACCTTCTAGACTTTTGATTTCACATATTACCGACTTTATAATCAACATTATGTAAAATTACATAGAACATTTAAGAGTTGATTTCATTCAACCACAATTTTATTAATTGTTTGACGGACCGCATTTTTACGTTATAAAGTAACGTTTTTATAGGCAAGTTCATTCACTTTCAATGTCAACTTTTATTAAACAATTTTAAACTCTTTATTCGAATTTCACTCTCATGCCAAGATAAACAGAAAAATAGTCAATTATTTGAAGCTTTACTTTGAATGTTGCAAAACTTTTTTGGCAAAATGGATGGTGGGTATAAGTCGTAGATAAGCAAACGAAACAAAAAAAAAAAAGAAAAAGATTATATTTCATTGGAATCAAATCTTGGATACCCATCATCCATTTATTTTGATATTAACATTCAAAGCCTGTTTCAAATTTCAATAGTAGATAGGAAGCGTAATCACGAAAAAGTAAAATTTAATAGGCGTGGCCAATTTACATGATTTTAGAAAGATGTTAGAGATCAATAGTCTTACTACTTGTAGAAAATTTGGGGTTTCCAATGTTTCTGTTAAATTTGAATTTAATATCTTTTTTATTGCGTGAACAGACAGACAAATAGACAAATATATAGATCGATATGTTTACACCGATTCAGCATTTGATACTGGTCAAGAGTATCCATATAATTTGTAAAATCGCCGTTGGTCTCTTTTGAGTGTTACAAGCAAAATAATAAAATGAGCATATCACCAACCTCTGAGTTATGTCTAAAGAACGCGCAATAATCTGCAGCATTGGACTTTCACATAAATCTAAGCTAACATAATTTTACTCATATAAGCATTTACATGGCAGTATTGGATAAAGGTAGAAGAATTTTTTCTACTACCATGGAGTTCGATGACTTTTGAATATGTGTGAGTTCGTCTAATTAAAAATTATAAATTACATGCCCAGAAAATATGTAAAACTTTTATAATTTGAAAAAAAAAAATTCCGATGAAATAGCGTACAAAATACGGTCACGTATTTTGCAAATAGTTTGGAACACTAATAAAAAGTCAAACAGTCGAACTGTCATGACGCTACGCCGATAGCAAGTTTAATAAAACTTTACAAAATCAAGATTTGTAATGATTTTTAATTTGAGTTCATTCTGTGAAAGCCTTGTCTGTCTTAACCTGTTATGGTATACAGTTTGTACGGATGCTTGTAGAATTTGAGGTAGACCCACCTTTTATTATACCGAACGATTCAGAATCACTTGCCGCCGATTTAAGCTTGTCTGTTCGTCTATCTGTTTGCTTTCTATTCATGTAAATTTTTTATCAATCTGCAGTTCACAATTTTTGACAAAAATTTTGGTACACAGAGATATTTTGGCTCAAGGCGACCATTTCTCACATAACGCCTTTTTCGAAAAAAGTTATTCTATTCACAAAATTTATAATTTTAAATATAATTTAAGGAAAATGTTATTATTATTATTATTATTTTGATAGAAAAAATAAGTGTATCCAATTTGGTCTAGATTAAACCCTTCTCCATGTAACAAAAATTTTCAAAGGATTTAAAAATTATATATTTGCATTTTCCTGATGGAAAAATTGGCCCCAACCAACCATAAAGCTCTTATTTGTTTTAAATTTTTCTGCTAAATTTAAAACTGAGATCTTAATTTTTATATTTCAAAAGGGCAGACACAGAAATAAGATTTCAAAAAAATATTTCTTTTAAATGTTACAAATGTCCTAACGAAATTAATACGGAACTAATTCTTAGGTAAATGAAGACATTTTTTTTTAATTAAAATTAAATTTAATTAACTTGATATTAAAAAAAAATGGGCAAAATTCCTCTTGAGATATAAAAAATTATATAAATAACTTGTGTTACTGATTACAAATCTCATTAAATACCTTAAACTTTACACATTCCACATTCATTGATTTTGGAAGCGCAAGTACATTGTGTTAAACAAAAAAAAAAAAAAATGTTAACAAGTAAAAAATATGTGTAGTTAGTTAAATGAAGAATATTTCGCACACGCAAATCCATCCATGCAAAAGTCATCGAAATTTTTCTGCGGATGCTCAAAATAAAATGGCGTATTTTGCAAAAAGTTATTACAAATTAATTAAAGAAGCTAGAAAGTTTCAACAAACTTGACTTGACTTCTGCAGAAGTCAAGTCAAAATATTTGAGATATTTATATAAAATATGTTATATGGACATTTTGTGGCTTAATGATAAGACCTCTTGGAAGTTGAGAACATTTTTAAGATTACTGCCCATATAAAGTTTTATTGTAAAGTACATCGTTGTATGGAAACAATTTTAAATGCATAGTTCTTAACGAAAATTATAAGCTTTTCAAATTATTTGAAAACTTTATTAAACCGGGCTCGAGATTGTCTATAAAAGATTTGCACTGTCTTGTAATACTTTAAAAATTTTTGACTTACTTTGGAAATGCAGGTTATAGTTCTTTTAGCCTTTAATTATCTACTTATTATTAACAATATGCATTAATTTAAAAGGATTTCAATATTCAGCGTACTAAAATTACATTTGCCCATTTGCTACAATTTTGTATATAAAATAAATTGGAATGGGATGCTCTTTTTC
The DNA here is from genome assembly GCA_023089585.1 of Melophagus ovinus. Taxonomy (NCBI): domain Eukaryota; kingdom Metazoa; phylum Arthropoda; class Insecta; order Diptera; family Hippoboscidae; genus Melophagus; species Melophagus ovinus. The sequence continues at coordinate 971,510 of JAKKIB010000177.1, forward strand.
GTCCAAAGTATACGGAAAATCTTGATTTAAAATTCGAAGGAAATTTTTTCCAATTCTTTTTTTACCTTTTCCGGAATTTTCTCTACTTGAAAATTGTAAACTAAATAAATAATAAAAAAAAAGTTTTGATAAATGTGAACTTCAAGTCTTGTAGAATAATTTGTATACGGCAACGTAGAGTGATTCATACTTGGCCTTAACTCAAAGTCCACAATACATCACGTGTTTGTTTTTTTCATGTATGTTGCGTTGTTTGAATGAAACATTGTTTTTTATAACATTTTATTTTTTTTTTTCATTTCTTTTTTTTTTTTTTTTTTTTTTTTTTGGAAGCAAACATCAACTTTTCGATTTGCTCACAACGTAACGTAACAAGCAAAACATAATTTAATTCTCTCTTCATTTGGCTAACATTGTGTACATGTAATTGTATGAGATTGTGTGTGTGTGTGTGTGTGTGTGTGTGTGTGTTAGCCTACATATCATGCCTGTTGCACATTATTTCCCTTAATTTTCCAAAATGTTTTTTGCAGCATGCAAAATTTTTTTTTTCTTTGTCCTTCTCTTTTTTGTTTTTTTCTTTTCTCTCTTTTTTTTTTGTTGTTTTTTTAGTTTTTTCTTTTGTTTTGGTTTTTGCGGTTATCAGAAATCACCACAATAAATACAATAAATACAGCATCAAAAACTTGTTTATCCTACGCTGTAATTATAAAGGAATGAGCAAGCATGTCTTGCATAATAAATATAACCAAAAAATAATAATAATAAATAAATAAAGAAGCAAGAAGTGCCAGTCAATTTAGTTAATCGTGGCAGACTTTCAATAACCCTTCCGCAATTTGTGTAATCTACTTTGAGGTAATAAACAACGTATATTGCAAGTAGCGAGAGAAAAAAAAAACTTGTGCCACATTTCAAATGAATATGAAAAGTTCATTAAAGCGCAAGCTTTTATTTTAATAATAAATTTACATGGTCTGATGAAAATATAAGGCAGACTTGAATGAAATCTTACAATCAGTTTAATAAAAAATGGGTCTACCCCGAAACCCTTGTAGATACTTCATACATTCGCATAAATAATATGCAACATGTAAATATTCTCATTAACATTCATAAGAAATTAAATTGTCAGTGAATTGTTTGAATATGATGAGGTTGTCTAACGCTTTTAAACAAGTAGATATAACGAAATAACGGCAACAATGGCAACAACGTCAGCTATATGCGCCAAAGTATTGGTTTTTTATAATAAAATAACCAGCAAGAAGAAGAAGAAGAAGAAGATATGTTTTTTCTAATCGCCATTTTAAAATTGATTATGAAATTTATCAATTTCTAGTGATTATGCTTCTGTAACTTCTGTCAAGGTCTGGTATGACATTTAAGTTATACCATCTACCACTACAAATATAAAATAACCTCCCTGGCATTTAAATAAATATCATTCCTCTTTATATCCATTTACGAGTTCAATTATTGCTTGGAAGCTTTCTATTAAATAACTGAAAATAAACTGTTAGACTGATTTGAAAATTATCAACGAAATTCATTCTCTAAAATAGGCCCATCAATTTGTAGAGCATTGTAAAAGAAAAATTCCTCGATACATTGTACAATTCTATTTCCCTTCCCGATTCTTTACTCATGATGATAATTTTTGTTTTTTTTGAAAATATTTTCAGATATCAAGCGGAACACCCATTAAATGCGTTGTTGTAGGTGATGGGACTGTTGGCAAGACTTGCATGTTAATTTCCTTCACTACTGATAGTTTTCCCGGTGAATATGTGCCTACAGTGTAAGCTGTTTGAAATTAATGGATCAACATCCATTTCTATTATTAATTTTTTCATCTTTTATAAAGTTTTGATAATTATTCGGCGCCTATACAAGTAGATACGGTACAAGTATCATTGGGTCTTTGGGATACTGCTGGTCAAAGTGATTATGACAGATTGAGACCATTATCGTATCCACAGACAGATGTATTTTTAATATGCTTTTCAGTGGATAACCCGGAGTCATTTGAAAATGTCATCTCAAAATGGTATCCCGAAATAAAGCATCACAGCCCTGAGACGCCTATCATTTTAGTAGGTAACTAAACATCATACAAAGTTTAGACATAAAATATCTTTAATCAATCGTATTGCGTGGCAAAACTTTGAAACGAATTTAAGTAGGAAAATTTTATTCCCAGTTACTTAAAAGAAGTGCGCGCTATATTCTAAAATAAGCCTTTATATTTATAACGATATACGGAATCTATTCAATTCAATGGTAAATGGTCATTCAATGGTCATTTGCTACCAGAAAAACCTTAGCAATTGTAGCCATGATATGCTACTAAATTAACCATTGTGAATATTTTACCTAATGCCATTTATCAGTACCACTGTAATTTCGATAGCTCTCTATGAATTTCATAAATATCGAAATTTTAATGTCCATCACAAAACCAACTTTAGTAAAATTTAGTCAAGTTAGAACAGTTTTTTAACCATGCTCCATATTGTTTAGCAATTTTCAATATATTTTAGCAATAATCGGCGTCGAACGTTGCCATTTTGTGTAAATGTCTAAATTAATTAGTTCAATATTTTGACTTACCTTTTAGGCATGCAAACAATGACCTTTAAAATCCTCATATAAAAGTTAGGCAATAATTTTTGTTCGAAGCTCTTTCGAACGTATATCGTCTAACAATTGCATAAAAATATTTAAGGTTACATTGCCTTAAATTGAGGATATACTTTATTAATTTTGAATACTTATGCCGTCTGGGAATTTTTTATTATATCCAACAAAAAGGTACTAAACTTGATTTACGTGAAGATAAAAAAACTGTAAGCAGTTTAGCGAAGCACGAATTATCACCAGTAAAACGTGAGCAAGGTCAAAAACTAGCGAATAAAATACGTGCCGTCAAATATATGGAATGCTCAGCCTTAACGCAACGAGGCCTTAAACAAGTAAATATTGTCATACGTTTCACATTGAAATTTAAGAACCAAAAAAACCAAAGATCATAACCATTCATTTGTATTTATTTAGGTATTTGAGGAGGCGGTAAGGGCCGTTTTGAAACCGGAACCACCAAAACGGCGTGTACGAAAATGTTTAATTATGTAACAATTTTTTATTTTATGTATTATTTTTTATATAACATTAAGCGTGTTTACCTTTGTATTTGATTTTATATTTGTATCATATTCTCTTAAAAAATTTCTATTTTGTACTTTCTCTAAATTTTTCGATCTCGAATTACATTTATTAATCTCTGCAAATATCAATCCGAGTGCAAGCATTTTTAATTCCCAAAATTAAGATTAAAACAATTTTCTTGTGCAGCAAGGAAACATGGTCAGAAGGTTTCAGAATTGAATGCTAATAAAAATTATAAAAGTCCTTAATTTCTTCTTTTTGTTATTACCTTTATTAGTACTTTCCTCTCTAGAATTAATAAAGTTCAATGGAGTCTAATTATGTACAAATTGCAAATAGACTTTCATTTATTAATTTACAAAAAACGTGGTTAAATGAGTTTTAAAGGGTCTTCGGACGTTCAGTTTTTTACCATCAAGACAGCGAGTGTTTTTGTTTCTTATTTATATAAGTCTGGAAAGCGGAGAGAGAGGGAGAGATAACATGTTTATATACAAAATGAATGTTTATAAGCACGTACTACATGATACTAATAGTAGCATTAAAAAGAGCTAGGAAATATACATCTTAATTTTTCAAAGTTGAATGGCTATGAATCTTTATATTAGATAGTCTGATTATACACTGACTTTATTCTGTTGTATACTATAGATATGTGCCTGCTTAATTCATTTCTGCTTCGTCTGATAAGGTGAATCAGCAGCATTGTGTTTTGATAATTGATCGTATTTAATTAATTGAAATTACTTTAACAGTTTAAAATGGTTTATTACGTTTATAAGTTAGTAAGAATTCTGTTTCACAATTCTTACATTAAAGTGCACAAATATTATTTAACATAACGTTTTTCGTTTTTATATCGTCACATTTTTTTTATAATATCCACTGTACATCACACTATATTATGTGATCTGTTGTCTTACATTTAAATGAAGAATGGTAATGCTGTACTAGCAGGGGTGATTTTATATTACTAAAAATATTTTCTTTTCATTCGGTGTATAAATACAGTACGGCAATGTTTTAATATTAGAGTTGCTTATTATTGGTAAATGAACGCAACTCATCATCTTTCTTTGCTTCTATCATTATCATTTTCGTCTTTAACGTTTTTCGGCTTGGCTAAAGAATAACTTGCAATCGTCTTATTAAAAATAAATATTTTTAAGTATAAATAATGTTAATTACAGTAAAAAAAATACTCTACAATAATGGAAAAGACCAAAAAATATGTAACGCTCTTTCACAATTATAGTAAAACAATTTAAGAAGAAAAAACAAAGAATAAAATCTGGTTTTTTAAATTAAAATTTGCCAGAGAAGGACAAAAAAAATACGCATGTGAAAATTTTTCTACATACGAGTCCGCCATTGTGAAGTTGAGGAATAACGAAGTTGAGAGAACAAGAAAGAAAAGTTACAAAAGAAAATTAAAGCTTGGTTGGCGATTGCGCACACGCGAAATCTTTATTTATTATTTTCGTTTTGTTGCAAAAAATAACTCACTTGGATAGAACGTAAAATAATTTCTGATGACATAAAAAAGAAAGAATATACATCAAAAACAAAGTGTTAAAATCAAAGACGAAAAACTAATGAATCAAAACTATACAAAATAGTTCAGTCGAGCATAAGAGCAAAAAACGGGAAAAAGAAGCGTTGCAAAATTATATTAAAAAGAACGAGAGGGGAGACGTTGCTGTCGACATTCTTTTTTTTTATTTGCAGAGTACTCAAACGCAGAACACAAGCAGATTTGCTTAATTTCTTTACCGTGCGGTACAAAAAATACGAAAACAAATAAAATAAGAACCATTAGTGTTATAAAATGTTCATTGAATAATATTAAGATGTCATTAAGAACAAAAACAATGTAAGATCTTTAGTGATACATTTTTACTACATAAAGTGTGAAGAAAAAGTACTGCAAAACGTAAACGTGAACTAACAGTTAATCCAGTTAATATATTTGGCGCATCAAATCAAAAAAGCAGGAAAAAAAACAAGAAACGGAAAAATAAATTGTAATAGTAATAATAACTAAGGCGTCATATCCTAATTAAGTATTTAAAATACAAAATTGAATAATTTTGTTCAAGAGAAGGTGGCAACTGATTTGTTTTTTTATATAAATTTGCGCAAACGTTGCATCTTCTAATTATTCTATAGACATTAAACGAACAACAACTAAAAAATTATAAAACAGCATAATTCTTCGAAATTTTAATTATTCAAAAAGATTTTTGTGCAGAGTAGAAGAAGAATTGTTTTAAAAATATGTATCCTGCATCGGTGCGTCACCCATCAGCTGGGGTAAGTGGAGTCAAAAAACAAAAAAAAATTTTTAAAAAGAAAAAGAAAACACCACATACATGTGAGACAATGCACATGTAAATCTATTATTAGTAGAAGTGAAAGTATACCCTACCGGCAGCAATTTATTCTTCGATTTTTTCTTTTTTGTAACGTGTAATGTAAAGCTTAGCTTGGCAAAAGTAGAAAAAAATTATAAAATTAAATCATTGAAAGGCGGATTTATGTTGCATGTGCATTGATTTCTAAGTAACAATTTGTAAAAATTATTACTCTTGTTCTTCTTCATTGCTTTTACATATATTATCATTTACATATATATTTACATTAATATTTTATGCATTTTTATTTTCCTCCTCTAATTTATTATATTGATTGGTAATCGAATAAATAAAAACAGGGACCACCACCACAGGGTCCATTGAAGTTTACAATACCTGAGACATTGGAACGCATTAAAGAGGAATTCAACTTTCTGCAGGCACAATATCACAGGTAAATAAATAATGTAAAATGAAGCAAAAAAGAGAAAAAAGAAACCACAAGCAATAAAAAAAAATAAATGCCACATAAAGTTATTATCATGCATATGTATAAGTGAGTATGGAAGCAAACAAGCAAACAAAATTTGTAGCAAAAATTTTTTTTTAAATCTTGTTACAGGCAGGACTTAAGCTTTAATATGGATTAATCGGTGAATGTATATATAGGAGTGTGCTTGTGCGTACCTGTGTTTGCATGTGTGTGATGGTGTGTACACAAAAGGAGAATGAATGACGTGCGTGACTCTGTTGTTATTGTTGTTGTTGTGTTTTTCTGTGTTTGTTTATTTGTTATTTACCTTTTATCATAATTTTTCGTTTTTTGTATTTTGCTTTTTGTTGGTTTTGTTTTAGTTTAAATTTTGATGTTACTGATATATATATATATATATATATATATAATATATATATATAATATTATATGTTGTGTGTGTGTGTGTGTGAATGTGCTTTATATATGTATAGGCATATTTATGTACATAATCTTGGCAAATAGTGAAACATTAACGGTGTTTAGTCGTATTTAGAGTTTACTGAAAGTAAATATTTATTTTGCCAACTGTTTTAATTTCTTTTCTTCTTTTTCATATTTCCCCTTCTATTTACTTTTACTGTTATTAGTGCTGTTGTTATGATTAGTATTATTACTAGTATCGTTATTTGTTATTACTTCTATTTATTACTATAAATGATATGAAATTACTGAATTTTCAATTGTGTCTCCATAGAAGTTTAATGGTGGTAACGGCGTTAACTGTGTTGCCTTACAAAGTCCATAAAAATTCGCACATTTCCTATTACATATATATATAAATAAATTATAATTAATCATTAATTAGGATTTTTAATGAATTAATATTACATAAAAAACCATTCATTGTAAAAATTTTAAATGATAAAATTTTTTTGTATATAATATATTTTTATTAATACAATTATGACAAACGTAGTGGTAGGAGGGTGGAGGGGTCGAGTTGGAGAGGAAGATGTTTTTTGTGATTACGACTACGCATAAAATTAATTAACAAATAATTATCGTGTAAATATTTGAGATGTAATAATATTTTTTAATTATAACGAGGAGAAACATTACATTCAGTCAAAGTCAACTTTTAAGTACACCTTAAACCAAACCAAAGATTAAAATAGTGCAAATTTTGTCTATATGAATTTGTATTAAAAAATACTCAAAATTGTGGATGTTTTGTCATATATAATTTTTTTTTAAGAAAGGCTTTGCTTTTGTAGTCATGGAAATTATCTAATCTGGTCCATATATTTTCTCGCATATCTTTTTCCTAAAATCCGTCTAAGTAATAATTTCTATAAAAATATCCTTAAAATTGTGATATATATTTTAATTGTAAATTTACATGAACAAACATCAAACGTACGGACGGTCGGGCAGGCAGATGTAAATCGAATCATAAAGTGATTCCGAGTAAAATTTAAAAAATATATTCGTACAAGCCCCCACTATACTTAAATGGTGTAGAGTATAATTATTAAAGTTTATCGTATAAGATTGAATAATGAATAAGTAACAAGATTGTATGACATGAACGAAGGTACGATTGTGATGTAGAATACCCAGAATTACAACACATTATTGCAATTAAGAATGTAAATATGCGTCACTTATAGGAATTTAAAATGTCGCCGTAGGTATATTTTTCATCTAATGCCGATTCGCACTTGAGGACAGGTCAACTGTATAAAGTTATTTGGAACGCACGTCCTGTACGTAACATAGTAATTGCATTATTTCCACTTCAAATGAAGTGAAATAGAAAAGCCTAAGCGTAATCTTACAAATATGCGCTGACATTTTTTTATAGTGTAGGACTGAATGTGCTATAATATTGTTAAACTATTGATGTCCAATATTGCGTATCATGGAAGAAAGTAGTGTGCGTAAATGTAGGACCAGGCGACATAAAAATAGTGCAATGCATTTGAAAATTATTGTAGTACAATTTAAATTTAAATTATTGATTTAATTCAGTGAGAACCTGAAGATAGTTGTGGAATTATAAACAAAAGTATTAAGATTGTTGTAAAGACATTTTAGAGCAAGTCCAACATTTCAACATATGGTTGATGTTGCAAAATAAAATAAATAAATCTCAGAAGCTTCAAAAAGGGAAGAATAAGTCTTAAGGGTAAATTTTAATAAAAGTGAGGGGATTTGTAGTACCAATAAAATAATAATTAGTAGTTTTTTGTTTATAGTTTTTGTTTTATTTTTTGTGTTAACAAAGTTTGCATATTTATTCACTCTTCGATATTTTTCTTGCATTTAGTTTGTGCATTTTATTATTGCTTTTTCATTACTTATTTGTTTGTGGAATAAATTCACGAAACGTTACTTTTTTTTTTGTATACCCCGCTACAACGCTACTTTTTTTGTAGTACAAGGTATTATAAATTTTTGGATATTTATGTAGATCCACAATGTATTATGTGGATCTATTGAGTATCACTGTTTGAATCGATAAACCAGCCTATCTAATTTTCTTTCACACTTATGTGGAAAAAAGTTACACATTTGTACACATTTTAAAGAAAATTTTCACGGTAGTACATTTAAAAAATACATGTATCACATTTTCTTAACGATAGCACTTACATAAAAGTTACAATATTTTATTTTCTTAACACCAACACCAATAACAATACCACCAAAATGATGTAAGATATTTAAAAGTCGTCCCCAACCGACTATAAAATTGTCAGTGTTGTAAATTTGTTTAAGTAGTCGTAAGTTGTAAACACATCATCCATTAAAAAAGTGTTTGAAACGAAGTAGTCACAACTGTTCAATGATTCATTCTAAAAAATGAAATAAAAAATTCCACGGAAAAAATTGTCAATTTTGATTAATTTTTAAGGAAGAATTAAGATTTTTAAGATACTAAATCTATACGCCCAATAAAGTTCAATTTTTAAGCCTATCTTAATAGATCGAACTTTATAAAAGCAAGGAAAACGAATTTTCAAAAACTTATAATTTTTTATATTTAATTTCCTAATTAAATTAAGCAAAATGCTGTGAAATAGGTTGTATAAAAGACGGTTCCGATTGTCTACAAAATGCAATTTTTTCACTTACTACTTCTATTGAAATGTAAATATACTTTTAGACTTATTAAACAACCTTATATGATTACACACGTAGAGTTTTTTGCCAGTGTTTTTTTGGCTTTTTTTTTGCTTTTTTATGTTGCTTTGTTTCACTATCGCCATTTATATTACTTATTTAAACTGTGTTCACACATATAATATGTTGCTGCTATTGTCGTTGTTGTTGTTGGGTATTTATGTTTCTTCTTTTTTTTAACTACAGTGATGATGGTGCTGTTGTTGTTGTTGGAAGTATTCAATTCAAAGAAAACTGTGTCAAAATTTGTGCTTATATATGTTAGTTTTATTTGGGTAAATACGAACGCCCGAGTGTGTAGTTCATATTGAGATTCTAGTTCGTGTGTGTATGCGTGTGCGTGTACATTTAAACGCAAAGTGAAGATGTTTTTGTTTATATTTATTCTATGCGCCATTTGCGATATATGCGACTGTTACGATACAAATCGTTAAATTCTATGAATTTAAGACTTTCTGTCTGTCTTCCTGCCTGACTGTTCAATTGTCTGTCCAGTGAATGCACATTTTGATCCAAGAATGGGCGTCATTCAAAAATAAAAAATAAAAGCAATTGAAACATCTGAATAAGATATTGTAAGTTTTAATATCTAAATTTATAATTAATAGTTTTCATCTTTCCAAATTTTCCCACTTTTTCAATTAGTTTTAGCAATTTTGTAGGATATTTAATAGTCGAACTTCAACGATTAAAATACTCTTATTCATTTGATTTTACTCTTCTGAGCAAGGATTTTATTCCCTGTTTTTTTTGTCTTCGCTTCTCATTTTCTTTTCGTCTTTTTTGTTTCATTTATTTTTATACGCAATTAGTCTTGGCTCTGCTAAAATAAACATTATACATATGTAGTCGTACGAGATTATCATTAGAACATAAGTTAAGGCGTAGTATGATTAATACGAAATTGACTTTTTTCTAGAAACGTTTGATTCAAATAGATTTTCATATGGTAAATTATGACTTAATTATTAATTATGACCTTACGTAGCAGTTTTCTAAGATCACATTGAAAACACGACTCGCCGTTATTTCATACTTAAGATGGATTGAAAAATAGTTATGAAGTTTTGCCAGGCGGCACAGTTTGCCTCTGCTGTTCTGCAGATTATCATTATCATTATAATTCGCAGTTCTGCAAGTCGGTAATACACTGTCGAATAGTGCCGAGACTTATTGGTCAATCCATTTTGTTATATAATCTCTAAAATATGCATACATATTATCATTTCGTTTGATTTTAGATAGATTTCATTTATATACCTAATATGTGAATGAATGTGAATACCATGTGCATGCATGTATGCATATGTGTGTATATTTGTTATATGCAATTTTGATTGAGTAATAATGAGTCGTATCAGTGACAGATAAAAAAGAGAATAAGAAAATCGAAATATTTTTCATATGTATGCATGTAAATGTTTGTTCTTATGTTTGTTCTAAGAAGATATTCTTAGGCAAATGAACAAAAAACAAATAAAAAGCTACAATGCTTTTTTTGCGAAATTTGTGAGAAGGGCTAGTTGTCCCTAAAAGTATCAACTAATCTTGGGTCATGATGTTTATTAAATATTATTCAAGAGTTCCTTGGGGTCGCAAAAAAAGATGCTTATAATTATGGTTGTCAAGAGGGATACATTTTCCCTGAATGAATGCACAGCTGGTTGGTCTTGTTCCAAAACCCTTCACCGAAAGATTTTAGATAGGCTAGGCTCTTCATCAAATTGTAAGTTCCATAGACAAGGATCAATTTAAATTGATATCTATTGGTGTTTACATAGCACTACTGAAGAAATAGTGTTTTAAGTATATGAACAGAGGATCATAATATCATAACATTTGCAAGCTGCTAATCTAGATCAATATTATGAAAATAAATTTGTCATATGGGTATTTGTTTTCCTAAATATGTGCAGTTGATTCTAAAATACGGCTCCAGTATATAAAATAATTTTGAAATATTTGGGTGGTATCAATTCAAAGTAAAGAAGAAAAAATTAAAGTTTGATTTGTAATGTGAAATTTGGAAGGAAGGTTATTTTTTATAACCACTGGGGTATATTTATTTTGTCATTATGTTTGTAACGCCTAGAAAGAAGCGTCGAAGACCTCGTAAAGTATTTATATTCTTGATCAGGATTAAATTCTGCATCAATTTAGACACACTTGCCCGATTGCGTGTCTATCTGTTGCAAACATTTTTCTCCTGGTTGTAAAATTTGAGATATCGTACTTATATTTGGCAGAAACTTTGGAAGTAGTTGCATGGAAGTTGGCCACATTATCCGAAATTATACAATGTTAAATATTTAGTTTCGTTTTTTATTATTCACAAATTGAAAATGAAAAGTAGAAATTTTGTAGGATTGTAGTAACTTTTGCCATACATTACTTCTACAAAAATTATTTGAATCGGCCATGTCCACCAAAAAATGCAATTTATTATTTTCTCGACTTGAGCATTTTAGTGATTTTTTAATTATATTAAGCAAAGCAATTTAAGGTATTTAAAAATTTACTTTCGATTAGCTACGGTTTTTCGGTTGTTTTTATTTCAAATTGCAATATTAGAATTTTTTTAGATATTCAGTTTCTGCACCTTTTTAGTAGCAACTACATTAAATTTCGAAGCTAAAATGTTTGTGCAGTAATTATTTATAGAGATAAAAGGAAATGCTTTTTTACAAGCACTTCCCAATTCAGTTGAATGCTGCGCATTATACTTTGAATATTGAGACTATAAAAGAAAAACCTTCTATGAAATATCTATTTGTGCTAGTTTTGTAGGATGTTTCTTAACTTATAGCAGAATTCCTACCTGATCTACAAAGTAGCTAGACAAAGAAATTGAGAATAAGAAAGCGTAAAGAGAGAGAATTCATGGAATTTTATTAGAAAATTTCATGAATCAATCAGTATTGCGAGTTTTGCATTTTTTCTTATCTACAAATATTATTACAAATTTTTAACAAGTTTATCATATTGAGAAAGCTAAATGCTAATTTTTTACGTTAACACTTTATCTAATTACAGTTTAAAACTTGAATGTGAAAAACTGGCCAATGAGAAAACTGAAATGCAACGTCATTATGTTATGTATTATGAAATGTCTTATGGCCTTAACGTGGAAATGCATAAACAAACTGAAATTGCTAAACGTTTGAATACATTGATCAATCAATTGCTGCCCTTTTTACAAGCGGATCATCAACAGCAAGTATTACAAGCTGTCGAGCGTGCGAAACAAGTAACAATGCAAGATTTAAATGTTATTATTGGGGTAAGTTAGACTTAAACTAAACCTAATCTAAATCTTATATAATGCCAATGTATACTACAGCATCATTATGATGTGCATTGTATTGTGAAATGACGCATAAACATTCAGATTGTCTGATAAAAAAAACGATATGACAGAGAGACTTATAATAGGAATTCTTATTAAGAAGAAGAATATTAAACGCAAAGTAAAGATATAAGGAAAGGAAAATTCTCTATTAATTTTATGAAATAAATTCTCTAATTTATCTGCGTGTGTTACTTTTAGTCGCTCTAGTAATTGTTTAGTATTTTATGAATGTAATATTTAGATTTGAATCGAGATTATAGTTGATTTTCAATTTGTTTTCTTCAATTTCAATCTCAATCTTGAATGAAATATTGATTTGACAGCAGCTTTATTATTATATTTTTTTTTATCAATATACGACTTGTACATACACACAGACTTGCACGATTTTTCTACAATTTTTCTTCTTTCGTTTTTTGTTAGATAAGTTTCCATGATCAATTATAATCGGGAACATGAAATTTAAAATATACTTCCACTGTGTTTGATTAGTTGCTACCGTTTTATTTGCTATTGGTATCGAATGGAAGATTTTTACATTCATTGAGTTGTAAACCCTAAATAATGACTCTTTTTAATTTTGACGATATTTAACTTTATGAAATGAAGTTAAAATTCGGTTTCAGTTCATAAACGGACTTAATTTTCGATAACAAAAATATTTATGTAGTGCAAATTGTTCAACAATGATCATGAGAGTTTCGAAAGGGTCAACAAGCATTTAGTGATAAATTTCAGCTTTCCGTGAAATAATTAACGGTTTGAGACTTGTATGTTGAACATCGATTGCACGGCTTGCTAATACTACAAACTTCTACATGCGGATTAATTTAGTTAAAAACCTTTAAATGCTTTTTTGTGAAATATAATTAATTTCTGTTTACCAAAATGAGAGAACATTTTTGTCGATCTTTATATATTGAAGACGATTGAAAAAAGATAAATGATGACCGATAAATCGCCCAAGGACACAAATTAACCTTGACAGCTTGATAATTATATATATTTTCACTAAAATTATTTGAAAGTTACGCGACATTTTTGTGAACGTGCTGTCCTTTTATTCAGGTTTAAAGGTGAAAGTTCAAAAAGTAATACGCAGCTGAATGAATTCAATTGGATGACCTGTACTACTGAACAGTGCATTAGTCAAGTTAATCCATTCATCTCATTTAGCTCTGAATAAGTTTAGGCTATTCATGATATGATAAAATTGGTTAGTGGTCCTTTGAGAAGGCAAACACCAAATGGAAAAAAGCTACGAATATTTCTCTAGAAATTGAAAATTTAAAAATTAATTTTTATAATTCGGTTCCCGTTTATATATGATAATAGTGATATACACACATACATATATTCAATATATATAATATTATGTATTATATATTACTAATGTGTAATCGCGCGCTCTTTTTTTTGTCTTTTTTACTAACCAACAACAAAAAACGAAAACCTGCGTTTGCATTTTTAGCAATCACAACAGGGATTTTTTGGACAAATTCTAGTAAGTTTTTTAGTAATACTATTAAGTTTTTTTTTTCTTTTAGATGCTTATGTCATCTTGTTCTTGTTATTTTATATTATTACCTTTAAATGTATATGTGCTATGCATTTTCCTAGTAACCCACAAACGATTTTTACGCATTTTCACTTACGCCATCTCACTACCCAGGAAATTATGGTCTACACCATATTTTTTTTATTATTATCCATATTTGTAATATTCACTCGGAAACGTCATAGACAGTAGAAATTTTTTTTTTGCTTTGCATAACCTACGGCACAGTCTACAATTCTGTAATGTACAAAGATGTAGCAAAATTTTATTCCACCAGTCGACTTAGAATCACATGCATAATTGACTTTAGCATGTCTGTCGGTCCATTATCTGTTCATGTAAATTTATTATCAAAGTAGATACCGCAGTTTTAGAGATAAATTAATCAAAGTTGGTATGTGGCCGTGCTTTTAACCAAAGACAAGCGGCTTTTAATACCCGTAAAAGATTATTCGCCACAAAGTATTATACTTTAAAAATAAGACATTTTATGAAAAATTTATGAAATTTTAAATTATTTGGAATGAAAGTCGATACCTAGTATTTACTGCATGTGTCAAATCTCTGCGGTAAACTTGGAGCAGGCCGTTGCACTCAAAAAAAAAACGCAATAAAAAATAATTTTACAATTTTGAATATTTGAAAATGGAAGTCGGATCATAATTGAAATTTGACACGTGAAATAATTGTTCCAATTTGTTTCACGTCGGTCCATATTTTGATTTCTCTCACGTGTAACGAATTTTTCAAACCATTCAAAAAACTTTCATTTTTCTATTAGTTTCTTTACTTATAATGCATAAATTTGACTTTTTAGTTTTGTTAAGGACGTGGTATTCCAAAATCGGCCTAGTACGACTATAGTGTGTTTACTTGAAACTTTTTAGAAATTTTTAATAAATTTTTATATTGTACCAACAACTAGAGTTTATCAATTTTATTATGGCAAAAGAAATGACACTTTAAAGATTATCCGAATCTATTTTATACTTTATACATCTTGTTTTTAAAGAAAATAGGGACACAATTGTTATTTAACAAGCTACATAAGTGTGTCAAATTTGATTCAGTTCAATTTTACAGACTCCTCCCTCCAATAAACCAAATTTTCAAATTTACCAAAAATTAAAATTTTTTAATTTTTCCTTCCTTCATGACTATTAATTCATTTTTTCTCCATTTTTTAATTTTGTTGAACAAAGTAGTGTTTCCATGTTTCATACAATTTTTTTATTATGTTGTTGTTATGGAAAAATTTTATTTGTTGTTCCTTCATTTATTATGTAAATTGTAAGAGGAGAAGGACATTAATAGATCGATCATATACTTTCAATAAATACCTGCTGCTGTCAAATCTTTATGTTTATGTTTTTTTTTTTTGCTTGTTACTATACAAATGCTATTGATTGTTAAACATTTGAATGAATTGAACCTACGTATATCGCATTATTATAGAGCACATCTATACTGATACGATATCATTTCGATTATGCCGTTTTTAACAATGTATAGTTTATTCATGTAAATATTATAGATTATCTGTAATAACAAATCAAAAGGGAAAATATTTTGTATATATGTTATTTTAATACATTTTGTAGCAACAAATACATGTACAACAGGTACCCGGTGCACCACCACAACCGATGGGTGCTTTAGGTCCATTAGCAGGACCATTTGGTGCATTGGGTGCTTCTATAGGTATACCACACGGACCTCAAGGTTTAATTAAAGCACCACCAGAACATCATAGACCTGATATTAAACCAACCGGTTTAGACGGTCCAGCTAGCGCTGAAGAACGTTTAGTAAGTTATATTTTTTTCCACCATCTCTACATGTTACTTTTTTACAATAACGATATGTTTCACATTTTTATTATTTTATTACGATTTTAGCGTAATTCAGTGTCACCAGCTGATCGTGAAAAATATCGTACACGTTCTCCTTTGGATATTGAAACAGATTCGAAACGTCGAAAAGATGAAATAAAATTGGTGAGTGTGGGAAACAATAAAATATAAGCGTACAAAAATAGTGTAGCTTCTTCTCTTTATCTATCTATAACTATCTCTCGCTCATTGTGTCTTTCTATCTATTTGCTTAACTCTCTCTATTTATCTACCTCTTTCTTTCTCTGTCACGCTATTTATGTATTATGTTATGTATGTGTATAATAATACAAAAAAAAAAAAAAAACTAAAGCTCAACTCACCAAAAACAAAAAGAAAAACGAAAAAGTAAAAGTAAAATGAAATGTAAATATAAATAATTCGAATAATATAATTTGCAACTTAAGGTATTAATCCATGAGTAAAAAAGAGTATTAGTAGCAGTCGTCGTTGTTGTTGTTGTTGTTGCTATTGATTTTGGCTCAATGGCTCAACAATTTTGCAGTCTCTTTTTCTCTCCTCATGTCATTTCTATTTCACTTATAATTACCATTGCAAGGTGTTCTCTCTCAATTCTTTTTTTCTTTACTTTAATTTTTATTTATTTCGTATTTCTCTTTCAGGCCTGTTGCAAATTATCAGTTCTAAAAAAAAAGTCTTAAAAATTTTGTCAACATACAATTTCGTAACATCAAAATAATATGAAGAATGGTTACAAAAATTAGACATTTTATAATAATTTTAAAAGTTTTAACTCTTTATTAAGACAGATCCTAATTTAGCCATTTAAGTATCTCCACATTGTCTATAAGTACGATTACAAAGCACTCCAATCTTTGATGCGCATCATTTTGACGTTAGTTGCCTTTCTCTGTCTGTCTGTATTTCGCATTCTTTTCGAATGCACATTTCCATTCACTTGGTTCATATACTCTCTGCCCTCCAAAATAAGTTGCAAAGTTATAATGTTATTTTTATTTGTCTATTTTTTTTATTGTTATTATGTTTATTTTATTTGATTAAATGGCGTTTTTTTTTTTTGTGAAAAATTTTAACCTCTTCCGTTTTCCTTTTTTATATGTAAATGTTTTTTTTTTGTTGTCGTTGTTGACAAAAACCAAGACGTTCCTTGTTAACAATTTTTATTTTCTAAAAAATTTTTGCAGGATGATGAAGGAGAGAAAAGCGATCAAGATTTAGTCGTAGATGTTGCAAATGAAATGGTGAGTTGAGCTTCATTGTTGCATCAAACCGATGTTATTTTGAGTTGTTATGCGTGTTATCAAAAATTCAAACAAAAACTGAAGATATAAAAAATACATAAATTAGAAAAGTGTAAAGAAATTATAATATATATAAAAATGAAATTAATATAATGTACATTTATACTGATTTATGTAGATTTATTTAGTTATTATATATATATATATATATATATATATATATATATATATATATATATATATATATATATATGTGTATATATATTTATGTATATGTTTACATACAGGAATCACATTCACCACGCCCTAATGGAGAGCATATGACAATGGAAGGTAGAGATCGGGAAAGTTTAAATGGCGATAGATTAGATAAACCAGGTAGTAGTGGTGTTAAACCGCCAACAGATCGGCCACCATCACGTTCAGGTTCAAGCTCATCACGATCAACACCCAGCCTAAAAACAAAAGATGTACGTAATAATATTAATTATTTTCTTATTTTGATGCAAGATCGAATGCTTCTTTTTATATTTTATTATACATTATTTTGCAAAAATCTTTTCAGCACTGTTAATCAAATTAGATAAAGTGGTATTTAATAGTCAGCCTCGACTAACCTGTAATATATTTACTTGTTCTATTATAAACAAAGTATGTCTGTCTGTCTGTCTCAAAGTATCTTTTGTGTTTTGTGGTTTATCTATAACTTTAATAGATGACGGATTACTAAATGAAAATTTTTAATTTGAAACGGATATGTGCAATTAAATTACATTAATGATTAGTAAATTAGTGTGATATATAAATACATATGATGTATATATGTAGGATTTTATAATAAAAATTAATTAAAACTAATGTTGTACAACTTAAAAAATTCTGTTTGAAGTTTAAGATATTTGTTGAGCCCTCGGATTTGAAACTTCTTTCCCTTTCCTTCAACATAATTATATTTCCCCTTTTTGTTTTACTGCTTATAATGATATTATATATGGTGTCAATATAGAAAATTTCAAAATCAATTAGAGAAACGATTGTAATGGTTTTTTATGGATTTTTTTTTTTTTTTGTAGATGGATAAGCCAGGTACGCCAGGTGGAAAAGCACGTACACCAACACCAAATGCTGTGCCACCTTCACAAGGTGTTAATCCCAAACAGATGATGCCTCAAGGTGGTCCACCACCAGCTGGTTATCCAGCATCTCCTTATCAGCGTCCTGCTGATCCCTATCAACGACCACCATCTGATCCGGCATATGGGCGGCCGCCACCTTTGCCTTACGATCCGCATGCTCATGTAAGAGCTAATGGTATACCACATGCACCTACATTAACTCCTGGCAAGCCCGCGTATTCGTTCCACATGAACGGTGAGGGTAGCTTACAACCGGTACAATTTCAACCAGATTCTTTAGCTGGTGTCGGTATACCTAAATATGCTCGTCAAATCAATACATTATCACATGGCGAAGTAGTTTGTGCTGTTACAATTTCAAATCCCACAAAATATGTGTACACTGGTGGTAAAGGTTGTGTCAAAGTGTGGGATATATCACAGCCAAGTAATAAAAGTCCTATCAGCCAATTGGATTGCCTGCAACGTGATAATTATATACGTTCAGTAAAATTATTGCCTGATGGTCGTACATTAATTGTGGGCGGCGAAGCATCTAATTTATCGATATGGGATTTAGCTAGTCCAACGCCACGTATTAAGGCCGAATTAACATCATCGGCGCCAGCTTGTTACGCTTTAGCAATAAGTCCTGACTCGAAAGTGTGCTTTTCATGTTGCAGTGATGGTAACATTGCCGTATGGGATTTACATAATGAAATATTAGTCCGCCAATTTCAAGGGCATACTGATGGTGCCTCATGTATTGACATCAGTCCGGATGGTTCACGTTTATGGACTGGCGGCTTAGATAATACTGTGCGTTCTTGGGATTTGCGTGAAGGACGTCAACTACAACAACACGATTTTAGCTCACAAATATTCTCTTTGGGCTACTGTCCAACAGGGGATTGGTTGGCAGTTGGCATGGAAAATTCACATGTCGAAGTATTACATGCTACTAAACCAGATAAATATCAATTACATTTACATGAAAGTTGTGTACTATCACTGCGTTTTGCCACCTGCGGCAAATGGTTTGTTTCTACTGGCAAAGATAATTTGTTAAATGCATGGCGGACACCGTATGGTGCTAGCATTTTTCAGTCCAAGGAAACATCATCAGTACTTAGCTGTGACATATCAACGGATGATAAGTATATTGTTACCGGATCGGGTGATAAAAAAGCTACCGTTTATGAAGTTATATACTAATATGAATTCAATAGATAAATAAATAGACCAGCACAACAATAACCACTACCACAAAAGAACTTCTAAGTATATGGATGTGGATGGAATAACAGACTATTGTTTCAAATTTTTCATGCTATATATTTTTCGAAAAAATGCTTCTCTATAGAAGGTACAGTCTGCATATTATTGTTCTTTACGAAAGGGTAAGTGTACCATAGATTGATCTCCACGCTCTGGCCTTTCAGTTCACCCATTAATATTATACGCTTTTCTTTCTCTTTGTATTTACAATTGTAAAGTATTCAAATAGAGACGCAAGGTCTCTTGTTCACTAAAATAAGTAAAAGATTTATAAGATTTTGTTTTGATTTGTTTTTTTCCAAACTCCTCCACAACGCACATAAACTCCTTAACTTGACATTCGATATATTGGCATGGCATAGAAAATACTATAAATGAAATAATGTTCATTATTAAAAAGAGTAATGTAAAAAAAATTTCACAAATAAATGAAACAATACTATATATGTATAAAAAATATTTTTTTTAATTTTATATATAAGTTATAATAAAGAACAAGAATATATAATAAACAGGATTACACACACAATTAAGTATTAATTTAAAAAACAAAAAACAAAAACATTAATGAAAGGCTTTAATTAAAGGTAATTAAAATTCAATGTAAAATTGTATGAAAGCATAACTTCCTTGTAAAATTTATTTAACAACCACAGAAGGAAAAATAAAAACTACACCATAACGAGAAAACTGACACAAAACATTACTACAAAAATTGATGGCGAAATATTCTACTTTTATTATTACTATTACCTTCTTTTTATACCATTGTATTTGTATATGTGTGTGTATCTTTAAATTGTATGAAATTTTTTTCGATTACGTATAATGGCAATTATAATTAATAATTTAATTTTTTCCATGCTTTACAATTTGTATAACTTTTATTAGTTCCCCTTAAAATTTTCTCATACATTTTGATATAAGCTTTTCTCTCATAATAATCTTTAATAACTTTATATTAAAATCTTGAAATCGATTCTTATTTTTTCACATCTCATATTTTGTACATTTAATATTACATAATTGGATAATCCCATATAATGATCTGTATCACACTAAACCATTATGTAATTCCGGATAAATGTAAGACGTTTATTTTTTCTTTTTTTTCTTTTAGTTTTTGTTTAGAAGACTAGTTTTACATTTTTAAACGAGAAAGAAAAAATCGGAATAAATTGAATTATTGAAGGGAATATTTGCGGAATTTTACTTTTTTATGCATAGGCCACCAAAACGTAACGTGTAATTAAAGTTTAACATAAGCGTAATGAAATTAATAAATTGAAATAATAAAAATAATAATGTAAATGGAAGAAAATAAAAAAATATATTTTAAAATCTTAAGATGACAGACAACATAAAAATCTTTTGTAAAAATTATAAATACAATATGTAATGTTTTTTTATTTTATAAATTTAAACGTAAAGAGTTATTGCCACGGATTCACTAACTATACACATACATTTCTTATCCAGTCAAATTTGCTTTAGATTTTGTGGTGTCACATATTTACCACATCCTCATACACAATATATATATATATATATATATATATATATATATATATATATATATATATTATATATGATTATCAGGCATGCTTGTATGTGTGCGTAGCATGTACAACACAAAGAAAGAAAAGAATGGAAAAATAAGAAAAAGAAATACTTTAAATATAGATGTTAGTTTTTAAATTAGAAAGAGAAAAACAATGTTATGCGCATAAACATATAAATATATATATACACAATACACATACATACATACAACACACACACATATATATATATATATATATATATATATATATATATAATATATATATATAATATATTATATATATAATATGTGTATATATATATATAAAATCATAAGTAAGATCTAAAAAACGGAATAAAAATGAATAATAATTTACGCAGGAATAATAAGTGAATATTATAAAATAAAATAAAATTTACTAATAATTGGAAAGTTTTTACAATTATAGAGAAAAATCAAAACAAGGAAATAGGAAAAAAATAGTAATAAAGTCAAATACGAAATTATAAAACAGAGCAGAGAAAGAATGAAGCGACAAAAAAAATGTAATTTTTTATATATAATTTAACAAAATTATGTAAAAAAGAAAGTGAAGGTTTTATTTTTTTAATATTATTTTGGTCAATAATGTTTGGCCAACCTACTTCCCTAGTCTTATTTTTTCCTTCCAGCACGTTCAAAGATGTATGGTTTTACCTGTTTGATCGATAACATTGGCAACTGGCAACATATTTAGCAAAATAATCAGCATGTTCATTGAGGTTAACGTCAATGTAAGATGATGTCCATATGAGCATGATATGACATATTCTAACGCAATTTTACGTGTAATGTTGACGGCAATGTAGTTGTCAGTAGATTTCACATTTGCATAGAAAGTGTTTTGGTTTTTACCAACCTTACAAGTAGCACTTTGTTTTAATGAAATTTAGTGAATAGTGCATTTTGGTCCAAGAACGAACTTAGGATTTTGAACTCTTTTTAACGTAAATTGGCGTTAAGTTGAATTTGAATGTAAATACATATGTA
Source organism: Melophagus ovinus (assembly GCA_023089585.1). Classification (NCBI taxonomy): domain Eukaryota; kingdom Metazoa; phylum Arthropoda; class Insecta; order Diptera; family Hippoboscidae; genus Melophagus; species Melophagus ovinus. The sequence continues at coordinate 993,680 of JAKKIB010000177.1, forward strand.
CCAAACTTAGTCCAGGTTAGTCTATTTGTAGGACCATTCTCATATGACGCCTTTTTGAAAAAAAATTCATGGACAAATGTCTCAATTTTGAATATATTTTAACGTTGACATAAAAAATACATGTACCAAATTTGGTCCAGATAGAACCATTTTTTTTAAACTTCTAATATAACGAACTCTAAATAAGAATTATAATTTGTTTAATTTTATGGGCTTGTAATTTGCTTATTTGAATTTATTCACAAACTTGTGTTGGGTATTTAAGAGTCCATCCGGACCGGTTATAAATTTTTTACCAGTTTTTGCATTTGTTAATTTCCGTTGAAACTGTAAACATGTGAAAAGTTAGATGGGGGGGCAAGAAAGAAGTGACAAATTGAAAAAAAATGAAAAAATTAAATTTCATTTATTACGGCACAGAAAAATGCTTGAATAATGTGCTGCTTTTCTTTTATTTTAATGTACATAATTATAAAAATTTATCGTAGAAGTGAAATTTAGACAGGCAAAGAAACAGGTACGCAGAAAGTCAAATATAATTTTAATAATAAAACATAATAATGATGAAAAAGAAGCGAGATATATTTAAATGTAATTCATAAATAATAATTAGTAATGATGATGATAATAATAATGAAAATAAAAGCTTATGGTGTAATGCAAAGCATAAAATATGAAAACAAAAAACTTTATTTGATACGTTAAACAAATTTGAACAATTAGAAATGATATATGTTAGTTCATCGCGTACAACTTTTAATTACCCTACACCACTTTTTAATAATATAAGGGGATGAGGAAATTAAAAATATGAAGAAGCACATCAAGAAAGTAATTTTAAGTTTTAAATTATTTGAAAGTAAAAGGGAGGGGCAAGGGATGTTTGTATCTGTTCATGATACATGCAAACGAAATTTGAAGTAACGTATGTGAGCAATTCGATAAGTTTGTAACTTTTCATATAAGACAAGCACTTTATTTCTTATCATGAAATGTCCAATCCCCGATTTGTAGATACTTTTCCATTATACATGCAATCTTGAAATTCCTTGATAGGTTAAGATTTTCCCGCAAATTTCATTCTTTGACAATTTCTATACGCGCATGTAAATAATATGAATAGTTTGAATTTAATTAAGGTCATTTCAATTAGCATCATTTATATATAAATCCATATATATGTATAAACTGACATATATATATATACATATATGAATTTATTATATTTGAAATATAAATATTTTATTATGGTAATAAATAATAATGGAACAGTACACCGCAACTGTGTGCGCTTAATAGATATCAGTTTGATAATTAGCACGTCTCATTGGTATGGGTGGAGATTGTTCTTGTTGTTGCTGTTGTCGTTGTACCATAATATATTTTAATTGCTTTTCTAATTCTAATAATTTACTTGGTTTAGTACCAGTTATCTCTTCAAATTTTTTTATAGCAATGGGCAATAATTCATCGATTAAAAATTTCTTATTTTTTACCACAAAATTTGGCTGCAATAAACAGTAAAAATATAAAAAATTCTCATTTATATATACCATGTAAATTAAAGGCTAAAAGCAGGATAGTTAAATTTGAAATAAACTTACATCAACAATTAAACCTACGACTGGTTTAGTTGAATATTGTGTTTGAATTAAATCTCTTAACAATATTTGACAACTATTCGTTAAAGCTTCGTTTTTAGCTAAATAAGCACAATGATTTGTAATTTGTAAGAAATGTTTAATAAAATTTATTATAGCTTGCGTTAAATTAATCCAAGTGTCACCAGTTGCATGCGGCCGCATATTAATACCCAATTGATCGAATTCTAACAGCAGACGTTTCAAGTTCGATTTCGTTTGTAAATTGTATGGCTGCCAAGTATCTTCTGTACGTCCAATACCTTCCAAGAACCTTGCATGCTGTTCTTTAATAAGTTCATCTAAATTCGAACGTAATAAGCCATTCAAATGGTACGTTAAATCCAAACCTATGTCACGTAATTTCAGGCAAGGTTTACGTACGCCTTCAATACACTTAGCTATAGCTTCCAAATTGCTACCTTTAGTTAAGTAATGTTTTTTCAACTGTGTAGCAAAATATTGTAATTCCGTATTACACCAAACAACTAAAGCTTTAAATAAAAGTTAAAACGAGTTAAAGAAGTAGACATTTCAAAGTTATAATTAGAAAGTTAACTTTTACTATAAATGTTCATTTAATGAACGTGATAATGTTATAGACCATCGAGGACGACTCTTAAATACTATACATCACTTTGTTTAACGTGATTGAAGTCAAGCAAGTACAAAATGGTAACTATTGAATGATTTGAAAAGTTTTTTACATGGAAGTTCCTCAGTGGACTAATTTAATTCGATTTTAATGTACTAAATATCATTGCATGCCACATTTGGTTAAAAAGTATTCAAAATTGCAAAATGGTTCTTCAAGAAATCTTTTTTGCCAAAGAAAGTCGTAAAAATTGTACAATCCCAATCATTTTGAATAAGACTTGTCTTTATTTTAAACATTACGGTAGGCATTTATTTATGTCTAATTTATATGGACAGACATCATACGGACAAATGACTGCAAAAGTTAACTTAAAGAAACACAATTACGTCCAAGATAAATCAGTTAATTATTATATTAAATTGATAGAACAAAATATAATATAAGCATTTTATTAACTAAAATATAAAGGCTAATTTTGCTAATACACATAACAATACAATACATAAACGCCTGTGAATAGTCTAAAAAAGTAAAAAATCATAAAATCTCTAAATCATTTGTGCATTTATAAAATACCGACTTTCTAAACACCAAAATAAAAATATAAGAATAATAATGATAAAACAAAAGCAAATAGTATTTTTCAAGAATATTTTTACAACTGACACGATAATTACTAATACGTACCACTAACACAAGCTGGATGTTTTGCAAAAACGTCCATAAATTCGCATGCAACTTGCGCTAAATCGCAAAAAAATAATTCAGAAATATCACCATTATTGCGGCGAGCTTCACGCTGACCATTACGCAACGCTAACGAACAAAGTTTTAATAATGTACCGCAGGCTTGTCGAGCTTTACCCATATTAACAAGAATTTGTAAACAACGACGAGACGATCGCAATGCCACCTGTAAATTACGTGCATGACATTTTAATAGTTCTTTAAGAAGCACTTGCATTAATTGATTTTCCAATGCATGAATTTTTTCTGCCATTTTGATGGTATTGGAAAATGTTTTATCCTCTACTAAATACTCCTGACAACGCTTAATTAATGCTTCTGCATCTTCGAAATGCCGTTGAGCGATTAAAGTTTGTATTTCTTCATTTGCATTTTGCATCCATTCTGGTCCTTGATTTTCTGTTAATTTCATTAATCCAAGGCAATTATTATCAGTGCCTAAATCAGTATTAATCTGCGTTGATATTCTGTCATCGTTGTTTTGTGAATCATTTTCCTGATGCTGAGGTGGATGTGGGGCTGAATCTTTTTTAAATTTCTTTTGCTGCTGCTGCTGGTGTTGTTGCACTAAATCCCAACGAAATGCTACTTCCAACTGTTGAATCCACTCTGTTTTTGCTGCATCTGTCATAGTTTGAAATATTTTCGCACCATCTGGTGTTATAATATTTATCGCATTTTTAACACCATCTAAGTCTTTTATATTGATTACAGCGATCTTCTTCGGATCATATTCTGCGATAATTTCTAATTTTTTGTCATGCTTAACTTTACACATTAGTAGTGTATCACTGAATAGCAAAAACAAAACTCTTTGAATGGGACGATAATCGTTACCATCTAACTCAGTAAGGGCTCCCTCTTTTAAAAATGTTTTTTGCTCTATATTCCCACTGTAACCGTGAATTATTTCTCTAATAGCTTTAATAGCACGCATGTTATCATTATATTTTTGGTCAGGTTCATCATTTTGATCACTTGAAGGATTCTCTTCATTGTCATTTTCTTTATCATCATTTTTTCGAGTGTTTGCATCCGTTAGCGATGATAAAATATTATGTTGTTCTTGTAATAATAAGGACATTTGTGCCATTTCCGATTCCAAATGTGATATCTCCTTAGCAGTCTCAATAAATTGCATGTAATTAGCGTAGACCGATTTCTTGATAGTGGCCGCTGTTTGCTCACTATATGCTTGTATATCCTTCATACGTTTTTGTAATTCCGTACTACCAATACATTCCTTAACCAATTGTTTCGTGTATTTTTCCACACTAAAATTAGGTTTATCGAACTCCTTGCTTAAATCTGTCATTATATATATGTGCTTTTATATTTATTTATTACAAGCAATTTCTTAATTTTATTTAATTATAAATAAATTGAGATGTTAATTTTGCCAATTGTCAAGTAACAATTATCGATATTAATTAATACTGTACAACTGTACACACACACTATATTAATTACAATTCTCTATGTCTCTACAACTCTTTTCAAGGGCTCTAACTGAGTAGCCCTTGCATAAATTGAGAGATGTTAGTTCTTTGTACTTGACTCTCTTCTTATTAAGAAGAAGAAGATAACATATTTTTATGGACATTATTCAAAGCAAGAAGTAAATATAAATAAAACCGGCTGCATCTAACAATTATTAAACGACTGATATTGCGCGAAATGTTAATACAAATAAATTGTGCTAATTTTTAGTATTACAAATATTGCGATATTTACTAAACATAATGTACTACTTAAATAAATGTCAAAAAGCCAGGAGAGATATATGGACATTATTAGGATGGCGTTGCTATTCAAATTTAAATTGTCCTAGTACGATTTTCGCTCTAAGTTCTGGTTTTGCTAAATGCGCCGTATCTATTATACGCGTATCTGGGCCACATACCAAGCAAGCTCTAGCAGCAATATTAAAACAAAAAGCTGACCTAAAACCACGTTACGCTTACTTGAAACCTTTATATAATCCTATAACTAATGAATTGATAGATAAAGGGCTTGTTTTGTGGTTTCCGCAACCAGCTTCATTTACCGGTGAAGATTGTTGTGAGTTTCAGGTTCATGGTTCTGTGGCAGTTATTGCAGCGATGGTAAATGCACTAAATCAAGTAACTGGATTACGACCAGCTACACCAGGAGAATTTACTAAACGAGCATTTTTTAATAATAAACTGGATTTAACTGAAGTTGAAGGTTTGGCCAATTTAATACATAGTGAAACAGAAGCTCAAAGGAAACAAGTAATACGGCAAACGCATATATATATGATATATGTATACTACTATACATATATAGAATTATCCTTGGTTTTTATACCCACTACCCAGAGGTTGAGTTGTAATCATTTTGTCATTAAGTTTTTATCGCTCAGAAAGAAACCCTACAAAGTAAGCATTAAATTCTGAATCGGATTAGATATGTCGTCTGTGTGACGTAAACATTCTCTTGTTTGAAAGAAAAGGGGTATGGATTGCAAATTTAGCAGAAACATTGAAAGTTCATGTACACTGGTTGGCATTGAAAACGGGAGAAATTGATCAAAAGGCGCGCCCACCATGGAACGCAAATTAAGAATGTCTCCGTTTTTTACACAAAAGTTTATAGTTTTTTTTTACTCATCTTTATTCTACAATAATGATACATATTAGTCATGTCTACCAGAAACTATGCAATGCGTAATTTTTACATTTTTTTATTTGTATTTTCCACTTACTCAAAAACAGTTTCAGACGCAAAGTGCACGAATATAAAATTTTATCTACAATATCTTTGCAACAATGATTCACGTTAGCCACGCCTACCAAAAATTATAAGCCATTACAATTTGCATTGTAGTCATCCTTTCATTGCTCATACATTTTATCTAAAAAAATTTGTTTCTAGTGCTGTATTATCTGTACTTCAAAGTATTAAGCAGTCTTGGTGGTGGGTATCCAAGATTTGGGCCAAGCCAAATATAGTGTTCTAACTTTTTTTTTGCAGGCTCTTTTACAATGTAGTGGTTCCTTGTCACGTATCTACACTAATTGGCGCCAAAGATTAATCCGCTGTACAGCTCATATGGAAGCGTACATAGATTTCGCTGAAGATGAAAATATTGAAGATGATACTCTACAACGGCTTATTAGTGATGTGCAAAAAATTAGAGGGGAAATAGAAGCGCACGTAAATGATCAACGTCAAGGTGAAATTTTACGTGATGGCGTACGGACTGTTATTGTAGGTGAACCGAATGTTGGAAAAAGTAGTCTGTTAAATTTAATATGTCAACGTAATATCTCCATTGTAACAGACATAGCGGGTACAACACGTGATATTATTGAAACTACTTATAATATAGGTGGTTATCCTGTACGTATTGCTGATACGGCTGGCTTGAGACTCAACACTGTAGATCCCATAGAATTGGAAGGTATAAATAAAGCGAGGAAGTATTTACAACAAGCTGATCTTATTCTATTTGTACTGGATGCAGTACAATTAATAAAAAATCATGTAAATGACAACGTATCTTTAGACAAGTATTCCAATCAGTATTTGAGCAGTTTGGGTATACAGAAAGATGATATCAATGGGAAATGTGTACAACTAATAGCAAATAAAGTTGATATGCTAAATGCTAAAGATATACAAAAATTGCAAGCTGTATCATCATCCTCGCTTCAGTGTATTTCATGTAAAACAGAATTCAATGTTAAAGAATTTTTCAATCATTTTGAAACAGTTCTTAAGGAATTATGCGACTCATCTCCAGCTGAAATGCCACGTCTAACGCACTCTCGTTATCGTTTTCAATTGAACAATTGCATTGAGCATTTATCTCAATTTTTAACAGATTATTCACCACTTGACTATCCTGACTTGGCTATTTCAACGCAAATGTTACGTCAAGCTGTTAAATGTATTGAACATATTACGGGTCATGTTAGTACTGATGATGTATTAGAAATGATTTTTAAAGATTTCTGTATAGGAAAGTAGTATGCTGGGTTTTTTTTTTTTAATTTATTGAATCTGGCATTATTTACAAAAGTTTACTTTAACACATAATTTCACCATTAGAATTTCTAATACTATTTAATTCCTCTACATTAAGTATCAATAAGAAATAAAGAAAATTGGAAAGATTTTTTTAACAAATTTAAAACTAATATGCCAAGCTTTCCTAGAAGCGTCAGCCTCTCAACAAATCAAAGTAACCTTCAAGAACAGGACCAAGAAGTTGAATTAACAGAAAATAATGTAGGAAAGACAACAAGGCAAAATTGGAGAAGTTGTAACTTGTCAGTGCAGATTCCTGGATATTATTATATCATTTAAACATACTCAGAGTAAAGCGTCACGAGTGATGGTATAACTAAGCCAGAACACTTCTGTGTACTAAGTTTCATCAAGATATTTCTGAATATATTTAAAATTGTAGCTTGTACTTTGCCAATGACTTAACATAGGCAGACATATACATATACATAAGCAGAAGGTTGAATTGAATAAAAAATAATTATTTTACTTTAGTATTATTTAGTTAGTTTCAACTCATTTGGCGTGCTGCGTGCTGCGTGCTTTCAGATATTATTTTCAGTACTAGATGCGATATAACCCATAATAATATAGAATTTTATCAAAAGCACTTTGAGGAATTTAGGTAATAGATAAAATAGACGTGACTCCCTGTATAAACAAAAACAATATACCTAAATGTAGACATTTCAACTTATTAGCATATGACATAGTTTAACCAGGATCTCACTTCTGATTATAAAATGCAAAGAATTTGGAATTAATTTTGATCACTTTCTACTTAAGTGGTCATTATTATAGAATACACGTAACCAGTTCATGCATAATAAACAATAAATGGTTTTGCTTAAGGTTTAATAAAACCTAAACTAAGTTAGACGTAGGCCTGTAATTACGTTTATTTAATTATTTAGTTTTCGACGGGGGACACGTCCCATTGTCGTAAAGAATTTCAGCTTCAATAGAGCGATTTAAGCAGAAGAAAAGGATATAGGATAAACATTATTTCTACTTTGGAAATTTGTAGACTTTTATTTCAATCGGGCAACATTAAGTAAGTGGGCTAATATATGAGCATGTAAAATAAAAATTCAGTTGATATACACATATGTATATATATATGTATACACTTTTTATTGCTTTTCGAAATTTATATGAAACATTAATATAGTTTTTTAATCATCTAATTTTTGTGGTTTCACTATTGTTAAACGTTTGCGATACTCAGCCCAAACTTCACACATCATTGGTGGATCTAAGCATTTACATTCTATAGGCTTTGCTGGATCGATTTCACATTTTATACATTCCGAGTAAGATGGATAGGGCGTTTTATCAGGCACACAACCTGTTTTCCTATCTTTTCGACAGCTGGGGGGCTTACGAACAGGAGCACAACCTTTCAAAGTAAATCGTGGACACTTCAGGTCTAGTTTTTTTGTAGCCGTAGCACAAGGCAAATCCCATTTACGTTTTAATGAGCAGGCGGATTGCTTTTCTATTGTACGTACACCTTTTCTCTTACGTTTTCCATCGGTGGAAAATTGTACGTCTCAAAACAACACACTGGGATTTCTTTTATGTGCAGCGGAGGACATGCGCACCATGTTTGTTGATATTTCCGTTTCAATTTATCGCTTGTCTTGTAATATAATTCATCCATACGTATTGGACGATCTCTACATGGTACCCTACAACATTCGGGCCATAACCACATAGAATTTGGTGGACCAGGTTGTACATATGGTGCACCAAATTTTAAACGTTCTACTTTTTCCGGGCAAGGTGGTACTTTTTCTAAATTTTCCTCAGCACATTTAGGTTCAAGTATCTCAGCGCAGTGATCTCGTGAAGCAAATCTTAACGAGCCCATACCATTACGTAGATTTATATTTTTGTGTAGTATCGAACGAATCCGCCTTGATATTTCAGTTGTTAGGGCCATAATTTCTACTTTTTTATACTATGTTTTATTTAAAATTTGCCAAAATATATTTAAAAATTTTTTTAACCTAAAATTTCGTAATATTAATTTTTTGAAAAAAATTTTAGTTATGCATATAGAAGTATTTTTTTTTTCAAATAAAATTTTAATGGAAAATGATTAAGAATTCAAAACGTTACTGAAAAATGAAAAGTCAACGTTTTCTTTGTTAATGTAAGTATTCTACTTAACTTGTTTTTACAGGTACTCTAATAACATACGTACTTGTGAAACGTTTGATTAAATCACACTGGTCAGTACAAATGGGAAAAGTCTTCCTACAATTTGCTCCATTTAAACCAGCTTGTTGAGCTTGCAAATAAATATTTGCCATATTATTTGCTTTTTCTGCTTTAAATGGTCTGAAATGTACACAAAATTTAAATAACGATCTAAGATTGTCATATTTAGGCATCACAATAATTTCCATATTTATTTATTATACCCACCAACCAGAGATTGGAGGTACACTCATATTGTCATTACATTTGTAATGCCTAGAAGAATGCGTTGGAGACCGTATAAAATATATATGTGTTCTAGATCAATATCAAACTCTGAATTGATTTAGACATGCCTGTCCGACTGTCCGTATGTTAACATTCTTCCTGTAGCAAAAAAAGAGATATCGAGTTCAAATCAGAAGTTTAAGAAAGCAAGTTGGTAGTGAAAATGGACAAAGTCGTCCAAAGGATAAGCCCACAGGGCAACATAAACTGAGAACACTTTGCTGATTTGAGATTTACCCATCTTTTCAATAATGGTACTGATAGATTCACAATTACATTGTCTGTATATTATTAATTTATAGGTGCGTTTTAATTTAAAGATGAATGGGATTGGTTCTAAAAGAGTTTGGGCAATTCTTACAGTCACATCTCATGTATCGTTCCATTTCGAAATAAGTCAAAAATATTCACAATTTATAATATTCTTTAACGAAAATCGATACAATTTTTTACAGGCCATTTTATAAAACACGTATCAAATTTCATAGTTTTCAATTACGGCAGAGTTTTTTGGACTTATAATTAACTATATTGACCCTCTTAATAGCAGTAAATAAACATTAAAAAAATGTATAAAAAAATATATTCAGAATATCTTACGTCATTTGTAATGCAGGGTATTATGGACTCTGTATTATGTATGTAACAGCCAGATCAACTTCTTATTATACATAATAATCTTTTTAATCGATCTCAGCTTATTTGTCCATGTAATTTGTTATAAAGTTACAGAATGATTTGGAATATTTAACAATCGGCTCCGACCGAACGTTCTTATTTATTTATTTATTCCTTTTTTGAGACCAGTAGAAAAAATTCGGAATACCCTAGGCACTACAAATGCTGTATAATCAACAATAGCTGTTGAAAGGGTAATTGGGAATAACTTTTATATGCAATGTAAAGAAATCTTACGTAAATATTGTATTCAGCAGATGATGATATAAATTGCGACGTACATCTAAGGTGTTTATATTAAAAGGATGCTGTGCTATGTCGCATAGAAATCGTAACAAGCAATCTTGATTGCCAAAAGGATTTAAGCTAAAAGAACATAAAGACATATATTATATATAGATTATTTACTTATTGTTTACTTACTTTTGCCAAATTCCTTCTAAATATGTGTAAATTATAGAACGTTTATCATCTTGCCTTTCTTTATATTGATTTTTTTTAGAACGTCGATGTGAATTGATTAATGAATTAAATATGCTCCATTCATATAAAGGCTGAGGTGGTGGTACATATTGCATTTGTATATTGTAAAATGTACTCAATGTTCTTCGAGGTTCAGCTAAATGGATCGGCAAATTTATACCTAAAACTAACTGCGAATAATAAATAATTGTTATTATTTAATGAATTTGAAAAAATTTTTTAATGCAATGATAATGTAACGTACTTTAACGGTACCATTGGTATTGTACGATAGAAATGTACGTTTTGTACGGTAATGCGTTGTAATGAAGCCGGTTGTCATCAGCATTTTATTAATTATAATTAATATTATGAAGTTTAACAAGTTAAAAAAGCTTTTGCGCATTGTTTTTTTTTTAAGTATATGCAGTTGATTTTAGTGTTTTAGCAAATGCATTCAATTTTCATAATAATCTAATAAATATAAAAATTCTTAACTTCATCTAGATATGTACAGTTCTGTCAAGAAGTTTTTTTGGCTGCTTATGCTCTTATTAAAAAAAATAAAACAAATCACTTCTTACACCCAGTAGAGAAAATACAAAGACATTCTAAACCGATTTAATCAAAAAATACAATCATCTTCCATTAATATTTTTTCCGAATGCAACTATTAAGTTATTATTTTATAAAGATACTTACAAACAACTTAAATTTTAAAGCGATAGTTTCTAGTTTTTTTTTCATTACTCATAAATGAATGTTTTAATTAATTGATGTAGTTTCTATATGATTTTATGATCAGGGTGATATATACATATATATATATATATATATGTATATTAGATAACATAGAATATTCAACTACAATCAACTTTTTTATAAGGAAGAATCATCTAAAATGCGAATGATTTAAATGAATCAAATAATATAGAAATTTATTAAATGCACTGTAAGATTGCACTTATTGTATGTAGATACTATTTGATGCAAATAAATTATTTGATTAGAATGCCACGTATACAAGTGGCATATTGATTTGTTGTTGCTGCAATTTTTCTTTTGAGTTGTTTGCACGTTTAATTTTTTTTGTTGCCTAAAAACTCTTTTAGATATTTTAAAATGATCGTACATAATACTTTGATATCATTTCCATCAATGCAAACATTCACTTCATACATCACCATTCCCAATAAGCAAATAATAATGAAGTGTAACGTAAAATCAATGATCTTTGTTGGAAATCCAATATAATATCCAATACTACATTCTAGACAGTTTTGCATTCCATATTTATACGTATTAAATAAGAATGTAATTGTTTATCATAATGTGTAAATTGATTGATTATTATGCAAATGCATGCACACATATCTTCAAATATATTAATATAAAATATAATTAGTTCATTCATCAAATGAACGTTCAATATTTATGTAGATTATTTGAACTTAAAGAACTGGTAAACTTTGTTAATATATGTTAATTATACTTTTAAAATAAAATGTAAATATGTACAAGTGTATGTAATGATTACGATATCATATGGAGGGATACATTTCAAATGTTTCAAAGATAATATTACTAAGTAGAAAGCAACTTCAGAAGTATATGTAATAATATTTCAAGCACATGACTTCATTGAAAACTTCATTGAAAATGATTATGATGGGGGCAATCTTTATGACCACTCTTCGTGTAGTGCTTCTTTATGAAAAGCTCAAATGTATGAAAAAAAGTAACAGTTTTTTGTGTTATTTAACATAATAAATTAGAATTCAAAATTTTGTAGACATCGATCCATTTTTTGAAGCGCCTACCATAAATTGTTCGAAATATTAAAATCTTTTTGCTTTCTTGACTTCTTAATTACATTAAAGAAAATGATGTGATAAGTGAGTATGGCAGGATCAGCTTTGATGATTTATAAAATCTTTGTTCTTAAAAAATATTTAAGGATATGTTAAAAGTGGAGATTTCTCTGTGGGTGTTGTATATATCCGCATAAAAATATAATACATTGTAACACAAGTGGTACAGGCTATCCATAGAATAGTACTCAAATTAGTTGAAAGTTTTTCAAAAAATTATTCTGGCAAAGTGGATATAATTTTGTGCAATTATAACCTAAGAATCCTTTAAATTCAGCGGCGTGATATAGCGATGTTGTAGCTGTTGCTTGAAGTGCTGAAGGTCTGGAACTTTTTACATTACAATAAATCAAAAAACGTATGTATGTTTAAGAAATACTCACTTAAGTATAAATTCAATGATTTTACTTAAAATGTTGCTTACTCCTTTATCAAAGTCTATTCCAGCTAAATTGCAAATACTCCATAATAAGCACGTCTTATCATATTTATAACTATAATAAAAAAATGAAAATTTAATTTTTTAATGTTTCTATCAAGGGCACTCGATTCTCCTGTCGGGTGTTAATGGAACTGAATAAGGGCGGCAACTAATTTGTTTTTGATTTACATAAAACATTGAAATAACAGTCCACATTACAATGGGAGTGGGGTGATGTCGTTCGAATCCTGCAGCAAGATATACGATCGATTTATTTTACGTCCAACAGAGAATTAAAGTGGTAAATCAGACTGTACTTATTAAGGGAGTCTCTCTATACATTATTAGAAGCAGTAACGTTTTATATGATAAAGAAGTTAAGTTGCCACAGTTTCAAGGTAAAATGAGTTCCGACTATGTCAAATCGGTCACATTTATCAGAAATTATACGATATGATATATTAACTTCTCTTTCTTAGGCTGATATCAAATTTCTGCATTTTGCTATGTGGTCTCTGTATCAAACTGGAAGGTGATTATTTAAGATTTCACGATGGTCCAATATAATTGTCTTCTTTGTTTTACGGTCTGTTTATATTGGAGATTTTCTTATTATAAATATTTTTAATACCGTTGAAGTAAATTTTCTAAAGCCGTGTAAATTTCAGTAAATGTATAATCATTTGGATGAACTCTGAGACTTTTCCTTGAAGTTTGAAAATCTACTGGATGATTATTATTCTTTCTAGACATAAACCACATTGGAATCATGTAGAATTGTGACAAATTTGATGGCATTTTGTAATTCATTTGGAAACCCCAATCGAAAAATATTTGATGATTAATTTCCAAATCTTTTATTGGTACAGATAATGAAGCAATTATCTAACATAGGAAGAAACAAACAATTAAACACACATTGATCTTCAAATAATTGTATCAACAACATTAATTAACATTTTTTCGATATGCTTACTTGAAAAACTGTGGCTGGAGGGTATAACAAAAAACAGTTGCTTATTTGCAAGTTGATTAGGAAGTTTGCGATTATTATAAAAAAAATTGTACTATCTAATTGACAAAAATTTAATTGCATTTTTAACTATAATTTTTCAAATGTGAAACTATACTTTTTATTTATTAAACCGTGCGTCTACAACCATATACATAAATTTTTGACAAAATACTTTCTCATACTAAAATGCTTCTTGGTTTTTCCTAAAGCTATAGAGTGTAAATAAAACTCTCAATTAGCATCTAATGCACAATCGTAAAAAAAGACATTGATTATGCAGTATCGGGCATTATAAGTTTGGGTGCAATACGTACAAGACTTTCAATATTTCTTGACTCATCTTTATCGTATCCTACACCACTTGTCGTAAAGTGTATTACAAGTTTGTTCAGATGTTTATAGCACCCACACAGTTGAGACAGACCCACTGACTCAGAATCACCTTCTGATTCGATTTACACCTGTTTGTCTGTCTGTCTATACGGCTGATGTGTGTCCACATAAATTTGTTATCAGTTTTCGAGAAATTTCATGAAATTTGGTAAATAGATGCTTTTTAGCCCAGAGACAACTCTTACTGAAAATGATTAAAATCGCACAATAATATTTAGCTTAAGTTTACATACTTGGCGTATATATTCCGAAAATTGAGCGATTTTAAATAAATTGTTCTTCTAAATCAATTCATTGCGTCTGTAGGAATTTTAAGTAATGTGAAAGCAAAATGTTCAATACAAAACTTTTTATTGAACATTAACAAAGTATTAAACATATTAAATATTCTTAAGCAAATTGTATTGATTCAGAATCTTCTTATTTCTAAGGTGTTCCAAGCATTGCATTTTATTGATCACAAACAAAAAAAGGAGCTGCGATTTTATGCTAAAAGAAACTTCTAAATTTTAGTTCATTTTTTTTATTGGAATAAGTACACAATTTAATACTTTAGCCATTAAAACTTTATATACTTTTTTGTTTGTTGTTTCGTCTAATTTATGTGAACTTGAATTTCTACTTAATTTGGAAGTTTAAAGTTAAAATATTGACGCCATTATGGAAAATGAATTTAGATTAGAAATTTCTTTATTAACATCATTATTTAGTAAAGTTTGATAAGATAAAAAAACACATTACTTCAATAAGAAAGAATTGAACGTTATTTCTAAAAAGCTCTTTAATTTTCTATATAAACATTCATTTTCGCATCACAAAGTTTTGACACCACTGGCTTACAATACACGTACATGTTAGACATCATCTGTATACGGCGATATGCTGTTAAAACTAAGTGGACAATGGCCATGGAATAGTTGATAGCAATATTCTTGACGTAAATAAGGAAAATGTCGCTTCTCTAATTCATCTAAACTGCAATAAATATACAAAAAATAGATGGAATGCATGTACAAAAGATATAAAGTATAATACTTTAAAAATACCGTGATTGAGTTTGTTATCATTATTACTAATACCGCTTGTTGTTTAGTATAAGAATATAATGGATTTATTGGGAAGAAAATTTCAGTAATATGCAGAAGCGTTTGAAATAGATTCATATTTTATTATAAGCTTTGACCATTTTAATCAAATGCACTGGTTGTGTTTTGACCAACAAAAAACGAAAGGAATGAAAATGATCTGATCATTTTTGTTGCTACAATTTTATTATGTGCCAAACTGAGTCCATATTGATTCATTTTATTTATTATTTACACTTAATCCTTCAAATCATTCGGAAATTGCAATTGTGATTTTGACTTTTTAATCAGATTAATCGAAATAATGTAAAGTGTTTAATAGTTGACCCTGACCATTCCTACCGTTTTTAGTATCTTTTTTATAGCGAAATTGTCACAATGCATTTGCGTAATTGCACATAAGGTTTAGTTTATTCTCTTTAAATGAAAAGTTTAAGAGAATATAGTTTTGTATAAATGTCCATTGCAATGTAATGTGATAACCTGGAGTGGCTAATTGATAAAAAATTCATCTCATTTAACTTAGTAAAATGAATTCAAAAAAAAAATAATTCAAAAGCTGAATTAACTTTTATGGAAGCGATGTGACAAAAGAAAGTTTTCATATTCTCAAAGATAAGTAATGCTATCAAAAACAGTATTACTCCTAAAAAAATTTTTCAACTAAAAAATAAAGAGAAAATTTTTTCTTAAATGTTTACTTATCTGAAAATCTTTTACATCACTACTTAGAGATTCGGGCTACAGTCACTTTGTTATAATGTTTGTAACACTCAAAAGAAAACGTCAAAGTCTTTACATTTATAGAATTTTGATCATTTTACAGATGTACGTTCTTCTATCTGTTTGGCAAATTTAATGGAATCCTTGAAATGTCCAATTTTTTTAAGAGATACGATGCTGTAAACTACTACTAATTTCGCTTTTCTAGATGTGAATTTACAACACTTCACTTATTACTTATAAACGTCAAAATGTAGAAAGCCAATATTTTATTTGAGTATTAACATGATTAGTCCAGACAAATTTCTCACGGAATTATACAATATCAAATTTTAACCAGTGAAATGAAAACTTTTCCTTTTAAACCTTTTATTCAAATGCTATAAAATATCGTTAAGAACTAAAAGATAACTTTTTTCTATGAAGTAATTTTTAGTAAACCTTTTAATAAGATTTAACTGACAGAAAGCTTTATATCAATTTCAGACATACATTCATAGCCATATCCAATTACATATATGTATATAAAATACCCTACACATTTTGATGTATTATGTATATCTTACAATGTTTTAGTCAATTTACTTCAACTATTGTAGATCATAGAAAACGAATATTATGAATATTCTGATTATGGCAATTTAATGAACTATTTAGACGAAATGATTGCAACACCCAGAGAGGAGCATTAGAGACCCCATAAAGCATTTATATTCTTGGTTTATATCGATCTAGCTATATCTGTAGATCCGTTCTAACCATTCTGTCTGTCATAAGTGTGTGAGTTTATCGCAATTATTGTGACATTGACTTTGAATTTGGTGGCAACGTTGAAGTTTTTTCATGTAAATTGATATTGAAAGTATATCAAAATAGGTCAAGGGACACAACCACAATTTAATCCAAATTAGAGCATCATCGTTGTTGGTTTAGATAAAAATTTATCTATAAATTTTGGTCAATAATTAATAATTCATATTTTTAGTAGCTATTCTAGCCATCGTCCTATCAAGTTGTCAGACGTAATGCAGCCCTTGGTGGTTTAGCATGTAAAATTTTGGATTTATAATTTGGGTTTGCATATTTACCTAAATACATATTTCAATAATTTGAAGAGCACCCCATTACTCCATTCACCATTTCCATCTAACAATGCGATGCAATAACATTTTAATAAACATGCACGTCCATCCAAACCATGACTGCACCATGATAAAAATAAAAATTTCATTCCATTTTTACATTAAATATTCTTTAAAAATTATTCTTTATACGAACTAACTAACCTATTTAAAAGATCAACTAATATTTTAAACATATCGCGTTTATAGAAAGATCGTGTAGAGCGCTTAGGACTTTGCGCATCATCATGTAATGGAAAATTTGCTCGAAATCCGTATCCATAAGCCCAAATAGTATTTGCATTTAAAAGAGTATTTTTCGTATTAATACGCCACTGTGGAATAAGAATTAATAATGAACAAGTAAAATTATTTTAGGCTGATGTTAAAAATAGAAAAACTGAAAAAGTAACAAATCGTCCCTGAAGATCGCGTTTGTTTGATCATCTATTGTATGATGCCTTAATATTTTGTCATTTTTATAGCCCACCTTTTTTAAAATTATTATCTTTGATATTGTAAATGCCTTATTTTGATTCTTTTATTATTATTAAATTTTTTATGATCATTATTTAGACTGGCGAAGATTTGTTGCCCAATTTCCACCATTCATGACATTCAGTTTCAGTTTTTCTATTCACTTTTAATTTGTTTTGCCTTTTTCTTTTTATTGTATTAAAGTGAACTTACCGATATGCGAGATCCTTTCATAAAATTTAAGTAACGTTTATACCTTTTCTTGTTTGTCATGAAATTTTCATTGAATATTGTTGTTCCATTATTTGAATCTGCAGTTAATATATCGCTGTTTGTGATATGTGTGACCGTTACCATCGTGCATGACCACATTAATATTAATAACATAATGATATATTGTAAATTGATTCTATTCATATTATGACACGCGTATACGTTACGTTGTTACGTGTTACGTAAAAAAAAAACATCAAAACGTTTATACGAGACTTGTATTTAGTTGTATGTATTTGGTAAAGGTTAAAACGTCACATGACACTAATGGCCAAAATGATTGCTGTCATCGAAATGTCGAAATGTTCATCTACTTATTACATAACAAGTAATTTAAGTGCGAGCTTTCACCAATCGTATAATAAGGTTTATTGAATAAATATTAGTTTATACGTTTTGTTGGTAAACTGCAATGACACGCATATTTGTCATGTCTGATGTGTTACATAACGCAAATTCTGTAAATATTTGTTAAAATAGATGTATTGTAGACGAATTATGGGTACAGAATTAACTAATTAAAATATTATTCTGTTTATATCTCAATGCAATATATTCGGTCATATAAAGCGTATCAGCGTTTTTATTTTTATACCCGTAACCCAGAGGTTACCAAACCTCTGGGTGATGGAAGCAAACGTCGGAGACACTATATTCTTGATAAGCATGAAATTCTTAATCGGTTTAGACAAATCTGTCTGTCTGTGTGTCTGTCCGTCTATGTGTCTGTCTGTTGTTAGCAGTCACCTAGTCGTACACTTTGGAATATCGAGCCCAAGTTTGACAGAATCGTTGAAAGTTCTTGCACGCAGGTTGGAATTGAAAATGGGCCAAATAAGTCAAAGGAGACGTTCACAGTGCAACATAAACTGAGAACATTTCATTTTTTTTAGCATACTTTAGTTGTTTTTTGCTCATTATCTAGAAACTACAAAAGGAAAAAAACTGAAATTTTATATATGTAGAGAGGCTAATGGTCTGTCCAAAAATCATGCAAATTAGATGTGCCTTCGCAAAATCATACAATAACAAATTTTAATTTTTTTATGTTTACGTTTTCAATTTACTTTTAAAAAACTGGATCAGGTTCTGAATCGTAATATCACGATATATTGCTGGACCAATATATCATGATACTTGACTCCAGTCAAATATAATTTTCTTATTTGTTTAGCATCTATTTTGAACAAATCTGTTTTGATTAATAGTACATTAAATTAAAGCATTGGTGCAAAATGTAATTTATCGGAATAGAATTAATTTAATATTTTAAAGATTTCCCAGCAAATCGGTGTTCCTAACATTAATTAAGTTTTACAAATGTTCAAAGAAATTACTGTCAGGTGTGTGAATGTCAACTTTATAAACTTTTTTTACACCTTAAGTTCTTTCAATTATGAAACGAAAAGCTGTAATTACTTCTTACATGAGCTAATTTTTATTACGTAGACGTATAATTTCAGTAATAACTTCAATCAGGTTTCTGTGTAGGCACAGTAAATATCTGCAGCTAATGTCAGTGATAAAAATTGTCAATGCATACATTGTGATAAATGCTTTTAAGTTGTTTTTTCATTTTCAATTTGAAATACTATTCGTGATATTTCAATTAGCAAAAAAAAGTTCTTCTTCCTAATTGTTCCTTATTGTTATTTATTGAATCTTCATAATCCATTTAACATCTTAACATTTTGTGTAAGAAAAAGAAAATGAATTAAGAAAATTATGTGTGCCTGGAGTCAAATCTTGAATACCTGCCACCTAAAGCACTATACTAATATGCTACTGAGAGTATTTCGGTTGTGGAGTAATAGATAGAGAGTGTAAATTTGAGCTCGTTATATCATTTTTTGCGACAGCAAAAATATTAACAACACATGGACAGAAGAACAGGCAGACGGATAGACAGACAGCCTTAATCTTTCCAAAAATTGATTCTGATCAAGAATATCAGATAGTAGAGTCTACGACACTTCCTTTTGGATGTTACAATCATAGTGGAAAAATAAATATAACCTCACTTTCTGATGGGCTTAATAAATTGGACAGAATGGGCCCTGATATGTTACAATAATATATAAAGTGGCCACCACAATACGTTACAATAATCGCATTTAAATTTGTTTTAATTGAGCTTAATAAATTTGTAAAATTTAAGATTACGATATTGCAACTCATTTTTGAAAAGAAACTCACTTATTACATTTTAGATACATTTTTCTCATATTTCGTTCTCTATAAATATCTTCATAAATATGTGTAAATATTCATGTTAATTAACATAACTTAAGATGGCTTGAAATAAGTAAACATATGTCTGTCCATGTAGTATGTTAATATACAAAGCAAATATTTATTATATTTTGTAATGTGTAGTGCATATGAATCTTAATTATTTGTACTAGTTATTTTCAAATATTATACGCTGCTATTTATGCCAAATTCATGATCTTTTTATTAAAACTTTATAACTTTAAAATTTTACAGAAACATTTTTCGACAATTGATTGTAATTTAAAGTAAAAACTTTCTAAAGGTATATGTTCAAGTATTGTGATTTGTATTAAGATTAAATTTACTTTTTATAAAAATAAATAATATGATGATATTGCTTTTTTAGTTACTCTAATATCTATCTCTCACTTTATGTAAATTTAGAAAGATGCATCAAGGAATCTTTTCAAAACGTATCTTATTGCAAGACACGTTTTGAAACCATTGTCCTAATAAACTTTTCTAAAATACTCAGCCAGTATAAAAAATTAGACACTTTGAATAATATATATGTTTTGATAAAATGCTTAATTTAATTAGCCACCATTTTTTATGTTAATGTTATTCTAACAAAAAATTAATAATTGAGAAGTTACATAAGATAGGTAGGCAAAAATGTCCACTTGTAATCTAATAGTAGTCTCGCATTTTCTAAAAGAATGTCATATAAAAGAGATTTTACGTAGATCGTATGTACAACTATGAAAAATTTTAAATCGACATTTCATGGATTTTAAAAGTATTAAGTGGAAATGGAAGTTCGTTGATATCGGTGAGTGTAGGTTGGAAGGCCTTCCTTTTCAAAACATTTTTAAGATCCAAGTGCGCGTATCATATGAAATTTAATGCATAATTTAGGCCCAAAGGTGTCTAAGAGCATTTTCAACTTGAATGAAAATAAGGTACAGAAAGTGATTCAACAATGAGCCAAGCAGCTAAAGCGGCATAATGTCTTTAAACCTACCACTGTTGTTGCAATTTCCTGAAATTTATACTTAATTTATTCTATGGTCATATTCAAATTCGAACTTTATAATCGATCGGGGTCGTCTTTAAAATATCTTACAACACTATGGCTTAATCTAATTACAAACACAAGAAAAAGAATCCCACATCAATATATTAATTGTAATTGTCCTTTACTTTATAAATAAAATATATGCTTGAAAGTTTAAAACATCTGTTTTTCTGGCGGAAGCATTTATAAATATTTGAAAAAATTTAATATTCTGTCAATGCCATTAAAAAAAATAAAATAATTTGAATGGAGTATAAATAAATCAATAATACTTTTTCGAAACAAATGAAAATACCAAAAGTACAACGCACTTAAAAGTTAATTAGAAAGTGGATTTTGTTACTCAGAAAATTTAACATATTTAGGACAATTAACACCTTCTGTTCTCTACAGTTTTCTTCTTCTGTTTGAAAAAAATTAGCCAAACGCAGTCAGTTGAATATTGAACTAAAGCAAGATATGAATTAAGATTAATATTAATATTTTCTATTAACTGATACACAAAATGAATACAAAAATTTACTTGCTGTTTTATATAAATTTTCAAATTTGCCAAAAAAGTTTAAGCGAATCTAATGGCAATGAATTTAGTTTTCCCCAGAGTATAAATAATACTGAAGAAGCAGATGAAATGTTTATGCCATCTAACAATATTGAAGAAAATTTAATACGTAAAAGACGATATTTAGAATTCCCTGAAGGATCATCTTTTCAAATTGGTAAATGTTTAATAGCGCTTCCCTAATTCATATTTTAATTGCAAATTTTCGATTTTTCTTATTTTCTTTATTATATTTTTACTTTTGCTTAGTGTATGATTTGGTAGTGGGCGTGGTTGATTACACCAACTATTTAATTTTAGGCGTTACAGTAGCTTTAGCTTGGGAATTACCTAGTAAACCACCAAGTGAAATCGTTAATGATTTAAAGCAACGCATTCAAACTGGATCATTACATTTAAGACGGAATGATCTTTTACAAAAATTCAATCAAAATTATGAAAGTAACAAGTATGAATATTATAGTCGATCTTTTTTATTGAGTTCATCGTTATTTGAGAAAAATTATAAAATATAACTACTCCGTTTCAAAAGTCTTCACTGTCCTTAACCTGACTGAATTTTCATTAAGAAAAAACCAAAAGTTGCATAAAATTTTATTTTCATCTTACTAAAAATTTTCTACACATGTTAAATTAAAGCACTACCTCAGATAGAAATTAAAAATGAAACATTATTTTTCATGTAGCTACCTTCTAAAATAAATTATTTTTACAAGTTGATCACATCAAAATTCAACAATATATCGCATATATTGCCATAAGAATGGAGTAAATGCTTGGAAAAACTTCAGACAAAGTAACTACCTCATAAACAACCATTTCTTCTTCATTCCCATTTCCATCTCACATAATTTATAGAAGACATGTATCCATAAAAACTAGTAACACTTTGTACGGCAAATAACATCAAAAACCTTTGGGAAATTCTCCAATTTACAATGTTTAATGTAGTTATTGGAACCATATTAATATCAGTCTTTTTATAGAAACTTCTACCTCAAAAGTTATAAAATCAATCCACTATTAAATAAAAAAGCCACCAACATCTCTTACTATAGAATTGGGGATAATTCAAAATATTCATCATCAGATGTAAGTTCAAGGTAAATACATTTGGAGACACTAAAAAGAATTTAAAAATACTTTTATCATTTTAATTTTAATTGGGCTATTATAAAATAGATCAAAGAGCGGAAAGCAGCAGAAAATAAAAATGTCGAAATACTTTAGAAAACCGATTAATAGTAAGCATCGCTTTATACCCATAAGACATCAAATTTTACCGGTATTTGGTAAAAAGAATATTGCCTTACATTCACGTCATAAACGTAGCGGAATTAATACCTCAAAATTATCCAAATGGGATGAAATTCATATAAGATATCATCGTAGTACGCGGCATTCACTCTATGAAAGTATCGAAAAATATGTTCAGGGGTAAAATAATTAAATATAATAAGTATCAAGTTAAGCATAAAAAACCAGGAAGGTTCAAATATGCGAATATTAATAAAAAAAATCATTAAGATTTTTTTTTTTACATTTATAAAGTTGTAAACTTTTTTAAAACTTGATAATACAAATAATGGATAAAGAAGCGTAAGAAGGAAAAAGGTTTCAAACATTATACACTCACACACATATTTATACAAGCTATTTCTGTTGTTGACATCTTTAATTTCACTTAGCAAAGTTTTTTCATGTGAATATGTTTTTGCTTTGGGATGCAGTTTCATGCATTTATATGTATATTAGATAATCTTATATTTTGGGATTATAAGTGCTTTTATTTTATAAAATGAAATTGTCTGGTCTTGTCTGAATTTTACATTATTTTATTATTATCATTACCGTTACTTCAGATTGCTTCTATTAACTTTTAACATTAGAAGGCATGTACATTTGCATATTTATATATATATACAGGAAAATCGCTATAATATTTGGCATTCAAAAAGAAGAAGCGAAGAACAATGAGAAAATGTTAAATTAATAATAATTGCATTTCAGTATTATTACAATTGGCTTAACCTCATTTCATTCATTTTAAAATTTCACCAGCATTTATTTTTCATTTGTTTGCATATAGGCGAGGTTCCAATGGTCATCATTGTGTATTGAGAGCATTATGTGAAACTGGTCAAAAAGCAAATGAGCAAAAGCCGGGATCTTTTGTTGGGGAAATAATGCGTGCTATTTTTACAATACCCGAACCTTTAGAAGAAGATATTCTTGAAAATCGTTTATCAATTAAGGAGCGTCGTTATGATACTGCAAGTAATTTGAAAACTGATTGTTCGCAGCGTTATCACTTATGTAAAGAATCAATATGGTCTTCACACTTTGTTATGTAAATAACTTCAAATACGCGATCAATTATTTGCAAATTTCTGCATTCAATTTATAAAGATAATTGAAACTAGAATTATTTTGAATTGTACACTTTATTTAGAAATATATTTGGTATATTAAATGGGCAATTTGCTTGGACTTTACCAAGGCAATGTTCATAATCCATATTATATGCTTCTTGGTATTCATCGATAAAACTATCTTTTAACGAAATGCTGGAATGAAAAGAAAAACCAATTAAGTAGTTAAATAAAAGTTTGTATCAAAAATATTGTAATATCAAGTAAAAATGTTCCAGACGTATAGATTGTGGATAACTCGTAAAGATAATTTTGTTTAATATGAATGGAAAGTCAAGTAAATACATTACAGGTCAAGAACGCAAGATTTTGTGATTTATTTATGACTTGAAAAGTTCAAAATGTGGTAGAGGTTCAATGAATGTACCCATTTCAACTAAATTTGATCAACTTTTTTTAAATAGCAACTCTGATCATACACAAAATTTCATATACCCCTTTTTCAGGATCCAAATCACAGAAAACTTTACATTAAACTTGTGTTCACGTATGTCAAATACCTAAAAGGACTTTAAGCAAATTCTTTGTAATAGCTTTCATTTAGTAGATCTTATTCTATTTATTATTTTAATTATTCCCTTTTTTTTGTTTTTTAGATTTACTATGTTTATTTATTTTGAACATTTTTGAAAAGAATTTTGGAAGTATACCAAGTTTGAGTGTAGAACGAAACAGTTTTTAAACAGCCCCCCTCCAATGTAACCACAAAACCAGTTATTATATTTATTTATTTACTGTTTTATCTTATAATTTATTTTTGAGATCTTAATTAAATTAACAAAGAGTAGGATATCCAAAAGGAGGCCTCATCATATCCCTATGACTTACCTTTTATTTTACTATTTTTTTTGGAACAGTTGATATAAAGAAACACTGAATTGAGTTGAATTCTTACCTGAATATTGTTCTTACTATATCATGTATCAAAGAGTAACCTTCAGGCAGGAGAAGACGTTTACTCTCACAAAGTATTCTTAATATACAAGCTTTACCATTAACTCCAAAACTGTAAGGACATGTTCAATTATAATTAAGGTATGAAATAAAGAAATTAAAAAATATTGTTAAGAATATTCTGCAAACTTTGTCTGAATTCGAGAGCGTTATCAAAATTTCTGTTACCACAAAAGTATTCACAAACATTAGTTTCATAGACGAACAGGCACAATTACATTGGTTTAGAATGTAATGCCTCTTAAGAGTACATGAACGGATGTTTCCATTGAAGTGTTGCAAACAATTGACATATGTATTTCGAAAAATTAATGTGCCCTATTACCTCTGGGTGGGATAGGGCACATTAATTTTATGTATTCCTTATAAGGCTGCAGTATATGTTCTCATTTGGCAAACGCTACAAAGAATTATATGTATGTACTTCTTAATCTAATGTCTAATATCAAATTCTAAATATATCCAGCCACGGCTGTATTTTCTTTATATTAAATGATTACTCAACAGATGCACAATGCATGCAGAATCAAAAATTACATCTAATCATTAATAATTATTAAATTAATTATTAAGAACTTGATGAATTTCTATTTTTCAACAGATTCAACAGATGTACATTGAGGGATTAGCAAAAAAACCCATGCACATTTGAAATATTAAAGTTGTACAATCTATTTTGAACAGTTAGTGTATATTTTAGTTGAGTGGCCTTCCCAATTAGCGAGTGGAAATCAAAATATTCTTGTAAAATCTTTTACAGGAAAGAAAGTTGATGTTAAGTATTTAGTTGTGGTTAAAAAGTTTTGTCATATATTTCAATATATTTTTGCGAGGTACCTGTTAGAAAATGCTTCAAAATGTTTGAACAATTGACGGCGTTCACGTTGCTTATAATATTGAATGTAATTTAGATTTGAATTACGTTTAAAATAATCATTTCCGATATCATAATGGTATTTGAAAGCATCCCAATCATCTTTATATTTTTTATTCATATGTATAAAATGATGATAAGAATTTAAAGGCGATTTTTGCGAATTAAACGGCTGATAATTCCATACGTTTCTTACATCACTTTGTACGTTGTTAGGATATTTAATTGTATAACTATGATGAGGCCGTTCTGATGGTAATGAATAATACGTGCTCATTTCTATATTTAAAGTAAGTCCCTTTGGATATAAGGCAAAAAGTTTTTTACCAAAATTTAACGTAAATTTTAGTGCACTCTTTTTCGGAAATATTATCCAACGTCTTCGACGAGAGAAAACTCTTTCTACTATTGGTAACAATTCATTACATTCATTTTTAGCAATTATTTCATGCACGATTATTAATAAATGTAAATTAATACAAGTTAATATAAAAAATATTGACATACTTCTTTCTGCGATGATACTTAGCCCAATAATAGTTGAAAATACACTAAATTTGATAACTTCATTAAATATAATAAAAAGTGAACATGATTAAGACTTTTTCTCATCTTCGTTATTTATATTGCTCATTAACGCAATAATTGCCTAAATGTATAAATTTTATATGTTCTACATTAATTATGACAAGAAAATGTAATACATACAAAAATATGGAACTGAATTTATATTTTCAAGACATGCTCAAGCGCGTGATTTTGTATAAAGTATAGGCTCATATAAAACAAGAAGCAATTGCTTTTGAATTATTTAATTAAATGTTTTAATTATAGCAATTGGCAAGGGCCCTTCCATTGTTGAAATGACTTTATAATTCGGTTAATATGTCGTTTTTATAACCGCATTTGTAAAAGGCGTTTAAATTTAAAGTATCGAGTAATTGATCCACGCAATTAGCACATTTTTTTGGCCTCAATTTTAAAATTTGATATAATAAAATTCAATATTTTATTTCAACAACATTATTAATAATTTAACCGTCATGAATCAAACTTCATAAAAAATGACAGAATTTCAATTTTATTTAATAGTTCTTTTCTGTTACACCACATATTCTGTGGGTTGTACAATGCTGCATCCGAATTCATCAATAATTAGTGTAAGTACTAATTTTATAGGCAGTCCGAGTTGACCCTTAAATATCCTATACTATATTGCCTAATATAATTCAAAAGTCAACTAAATATCAATAGAAAAATTTGTAATTTATAAGTGTTTGAAGAGTTTTGAACGGGCGGCCGTTCAAATAGTGATCTATTCAAAATTGTAACTTTTGTTTACACAATGACCATTTTTGAAAAAGGCTTTATACGAAGAGTGTCTGACTTTAATCAACTTTTATGCGATTTTAATTTCAAGAATTGTAAAGTTCTACTTAATAATGAATGGACAGACATAATTAACCCGATTTAGAAGTGGGTCTCTTTTAACTTCTTCTGTACCATAAGTAGTGTAAGGTACAATAATGTATCAAAATTTTTTAAATCCATAACGATCAATTAATTCTCAGATAACATCTTCAGTTTCCATACCTCTGCAAGACTTACATTCTGAATATCGTACACTCATTGATTGGTGTTTTCAAATGTCTTATGATTTACCATCAAAACTTACCACGCTCTATAATACACCTATTTGGACAGGAAAATTGCACCGTGTGAAACGTAATTATATATTTAGTAACAATGAACAGCAAATGATGTTAAAAGCGTTAAAATACAGCAATTCTACAATTCATATGCAATCTCAACATATTTATGATTTTTCGGCAGGCGAATTATATCAAGTCTTGGAAGATTTTTTAATGAGGTAAGCATTGTGTACTGCATTTGCATAATTAAGGCGAAAAAGATTTATTCGAACACTTAAATTATTCAACGTTTTTATATGTACCCTAATGCAGTTTAGGTTTCCATGAAACTTGCTTAATTCAAGCGATATGTGAGTTAGCACATCATCCATTTGCCGATCAGCAAAGTAATATTTTGACAACTATTTTAACATTTATATTAAGGTAATTTTTTAAGGCATTACCATTATTATTTTTAAATTATTATTATAATAAAATTTTTTTTTATTGCAGCCCATCTCTTCATAAGGGTTTTAATGAACATGAACATCTTTATAGAGATTTATATGAAGCAGCCGAATTATATGGTTTTTTAAATGAGGATTGTCAAAAAATTTACGGTGATTGTCGTTACAGTCTGTTAAAACCTTTAACAAGAATCGTAATGAATTAAATCATTACAAAAAAAAAACAAATAATGCATGTAAGAATTATTTACATACAATGCGATGATATAGAGTAGTTAAAGATTAGGCAATAAAGATTTTTTACTCAGATCAACGTATATCATACATAAGATTATAATATACTTTAACAAATAAAAGCAATGTCTCAGTCATTACCTTTTTAAATGCTGCACTAGTTAGAGCACATAACCTAATATCCTTTTTGTAACACCTAGAAGAGGTTGATAAAAACTGATAAAAACCTTTTTGTAAACTAATCGATTCAGGGTCACTTTTTGAATCGATTTTGAAATTGGATAAATATATTTATATTAGTGCAAAAGAGAACTGTATTGAAAATGGTAGGATTTGTATAATTTTTACTACTATTTTCTAGGCAGCGAGTTTTTCTAAATAGAGCTATTTTTTGAAACGAGTTACTATTTTGAATAGATTTTAATTAAAATTCTTATATATTAAGAATATATTTTTATATTTTGAAGTAATAAATATGTGTATCAATTTCGCTTCGGCTCTTTTTTTGGGGTCGTTCACACACAATGAACCTTTTTAAATCATTCGAAATTTGCAGTGCTTTTAATTTAAGTGAAATAATTAATTATTAGTTTAAGCAATATGGTCAAAGTGAATTTGAGAACTGTACCCTGAGAAACTGTGCATTGGTTTAACCCCACACACATTTCCTTAAACAACATTTTTATAAAGAATAATTCAGAGTTATAAGTTTTATATGCAAAAATAAATCCTTAAAAGTGGCGTGGTCGCAATACTAGTTTAATAATTATTCTCAGACGTATTTGGGAAAAACCACGCTAACTATAAACGACTGACTATAAACTTCTTACTTATTGTCAATAATAATATTTTATTTAAGATTATATTCTTAGACAATTTAATATTATTTATCATAATTTTCAAACTGCATGGAATATTTGCCAAAAGCCAAATCCAATAAAGAAAAGTGGCACTTATATTTATTTGAACAATCATCCGTTAACTTTATTCCATGATATGCTTCATCATATTCCATAATTACAGACTGCTCTCGTAATTCCCTGTGTAATATTTTCTGTTTAGGTAGGCTGCGAAATATAATATATGTAAAAACAGAGGCTACAAAAATATGAAGTTAAAAAAAAGTAGTATTTGGCAAGGGACCAAATCATAAATATCCACCACCCAGAAATTTGTTATGCTTTAGTGTTTGACTTCAATCGTAAGTAACAAATGATGTGCAAACATCTAAAGTCTCTTTATAATTTCAATCCGTTTTAATTATGTAGATATTTGTGGGTTTAAAATAAGGAGATCTTTTACCTTTTACTTATGGTTGTTGCGTTACACAAGAAATCTGGGCAGATTAAATCACACGGTAGGTGAATATTTCTTCAGAGTAAATATTTGACGCACTAAATATGCGGGACAAGTCTTACCAAATAGGTTCATTTTTCCGATCTACTGTCATATAACGAAATTCTCAAATCATTCAAAAGAACAATTTTGTACTTTTTCGATCTAAACCTAACGTCTTGTCGCCTTCCTCATGATAAGGTAAGTGATAACTCATTTTAGACCTGATCTAGATCAAGTGTGATGTTTTTAATATAAATCTGAATTCAAGATTTTTCTGCTTTTCCAAAATTCAAATCTGATAGCTATAGCTAATAGTTATGCCTTTTGCAAAGTTCCTGATCTAAGTGGATGGTAGATATATATTATAATTAAATTATTGCATAAAACCTGAATATTGCCTTTAACATTTCGCCGATCATATTGAATTTTATTGAAGAATAGAAGTACTGGCGACTCTCACATAATGCTCTCAGAACGCAATCCCGGCCATGGTAACCCATACTATTTGATACAAGAAATTACCTAATAAAGAATCATTGTAATTAATTCACTTACTTAATTCCTTACTTATCTAATATCCCTTCAATATTGTAATAGAGACTACGTCGTGAACGATGTTGCCATACCGTTAAAGGTACATGCTGTTGGTGATGCAAACGGTTTAATATCCATGTAGCATTAGGCAAATCATAAGCCACACCCCAATTTAAACCGAAACTCATATAGTCATAACGCGGATTACCTATTATGCCAACTGTAAAACAAACTGCAGCCTATAAAACGTAAAACTATTACAGTCGATCCGTATCGACTCTTGAATACCATACATCACCTAGTCTTATGTAACTAGAGAGTCAAAAAGATGAAGTACAAGTCAACAAAAATACAAAGCTGTTATTTTATATTACTTGAAAACTTTTGATATGGAAGATGATCCACAGAGTTCTGGGTCTTACAATTATAAAAACGAAATCCCTACTGCTAATTCGTTGTACAAAATTTAAGTAGAAAATTAGTATTTTAATTTTTTGAAATTGCTCACAGTTTTAAGTAAAAAAATGTATACATTTTTAGTTCAATCGGTTGATAAGAACTTTAAGCGTTTAAAATTGATATCTACATTAATAACACGGAGGCGTACTGACTTAAATAATTTGATTGAAAATTTTATCAAAAGTTCGTATCTCTTTTTGATACCTAATGTTGGAACAACCTATCTGTAGTTCTCAGTTTGGCGATGTGGAGGAAACAAAAAACAAATTATTACGGATGGATTAATTTGTGATTATTATACCGTAAAAGATGAACCCTCTGGAAATGAAAGATATCTCTTCGAACGTGCATGTAAATTCTGCTGTTGCTCCATATTTTCCTGTTCCACTAAAGGCAACGATTTTATAGATTTTGGTAGCATTGTTCGCTGTATTAGACGCGTTTGTTGTTTAGTTACATTTGATTTCAAAATATAATCTAAAAGGTGAATAGTTTTGGATTGAAAATCTTTTAGTTGCCTTTGCAGCTTGTATTCTTCCTTCAAAATATTCTGCATCATCTTATTTGGTATTGTATTATTTACTGTACTTAATAATAAATCATTGTTCAAGGGAGGAAAATTCCTTATATTAGTTTTTTCATCAAAAAAATTTCTATTAATATTAAAATTTTTGATCTTCCTCATATTATCATCATGACCAAGAACAGTTCTAGATGCACTGCTACTCTTGTAAAAGTCGATATGATATTGTTTTGAAACATTTTTTGTTGTTGATGGTAAAGGGATAATAATCATTAGCAGTATTATTATTATCATTTTTCGATTTCTAGATGGTCTCGACCAACTTATCTGTAATGGTGGATATGATGATATCAATATATCGAATTGTCGTTAGTGAAATTCACATTTCAATTATAATGCAATAAAAAATATTATTATAAGGCAATAGAACATATTACGAACACTTATATATAAATATTTTTGTTACAGTACATATATAAAAATTAACTCTAGTAAATTGCAAAAATATATTGCTCCAACAACATTACACAATGACAGTTACCAACTACATACTAAAATATTAATGCAATTCAAAGAATGTAGAATTCTACTATTCTACATAAAATATATTTATGTATATAAATATATGTATTTGTATATATATTGCATAAATCAATCAGGGTTACAAATATTTTAAATTCTTTTTAGACACTAATATGAGCAAAATTCTAGGTGTTAATTAGTTATTGGCTAATCTTAGTATAATGATGGTGAAATATATGCTGAGAGGTGCATACGATGGTTGTTATATAATTTTCTAACCAAAACGTATCACATACATAAATACAAATGAGTTTTTCTAATCCTTTCCAGGTCATTGAAATAAGTTTAATATTTTATGGAATAAGTAAAGCAATAACGCTTAGATGGAGTCAAAAGCTTTTACCATCCTGATATTGCGCTAATTTAAAATCATTTGAGCGTGGCCATACTGAAATATGATCTTAACGAATTTCCTAAAACGCAAATAGTTAAGCAAGGTGAAACTTAAGTACTGTAAATTTTATCAAATTTTATCAATATTTTTATCATAATAAGAGGAGAATTGTTCTCCTGCTAATTTATTTTTAAGTATTCATTCTTATGTCACCCCACTTTTAGGGATTAAACGTCAACATCAATCTTTGAAAGAATCTATCTATATTTGCCAATAAGTCTGTTGATTACAAACATTCATTTGGTAGTTAAAATTCAAATTTAGCAGACTCATTTGTAGTCCATATGTATTAATCGGTATTGAAATTGAGACGTATTGGTCAGAAGGTTCGCCCAAAGTGCATTTTTAGTACCTTTTTAAGCCAAAGTTTTAATGGCTAGTACTTATGACATAAATTAAATAGAGGAGAAACTTAAAAGTTTCTTCAAATAAATGCACAAAGTCGATAGCTCTCAACCGAAAGTATATGACATAAAATTTTTATTGTGTTCTTTATTAAATATCTATATATCAATTACTTGTAAATTACAAGGATCTTTTCAGAAAGTATGTGCCTATTCATCACTGCATCTGAATAGCAGCTAGCCAATATTTGTCCATAACTACTTTTTGAACAATTATTGCTTTAAATTGCTCAAAGTAGATTTTATTTAAAAAATAAATCAATACTTTTGAAGGTAATTGTAATCTTAAACAAAACGTATAAAAAAACTTTTGTAATTCATACATTCAATAGACTTCTTAGGAAAATTTTGAATGTCAATCGTAAATGTGTAAGCTTGAGGAAAAACTATAAAACGTTTTTGTCTAGATATTAATAAAGAATCTATTACTATTGTTGTTGTTGTTGTAATACTATTTTTACGTTGTTTCACAGCAATTACCAATAATGCGATTTGAAATATGAAAGCTAAGAAGAAACGCTGTTTGCGTAATACTTTAAAGTTTCTTTGCATTTACTTATTTTATTTTGCTCGCTAAGTTTTAATTTTAGTTGGCACTTAATAAGGCGCTTAGAATTGTCCATATTATTATATGCATCGATGTCATGTCAAAAGAGCACTTCACTTACAGTTATTGTTGCTGTATTATATTAAGTTAAAATTGTGTTAATTGAGTAATAGAAAATAATATAAAAAAAAGTTATACTGTCATGACCATTATCAGTATTATCACTCCTTTGGGAATTATTAAATTAAATAAAGTTTGATGTAAATTAGATTTATGGTATTAGACATTTTTATGATGATAATATTCTGTCAGTTTAAATTTACTTCTCTCTGTCTCACTGTATACTTCATTGTAACTTAAAAATTTTTATTAAATTTAGTTGTCGTTCACTTTATAGTGGAAACAGAATTTGAAATAATAAAACAGCAAAAAACAATAATAAGAATAAAATGAATAAAATATTTCAAGCAATTATTTTATTATATTTACTGCATATAAAAGAATTTGATTGTATTGGAAGCAGTAATTTTAAAACAAATCATCATTTGTTGACTCGTAAAAGTTATTTAAATATTGATAAAACTTATGATATTTTTCATCATCGATCTTTAAAACGTTATTTGCTATTTGAAAAAGGGGCAACTTTGACTGTTAGTAAATTATTAAAAAAGCCATTATCTATATTTTTGTTTCAATACAGCACCACACTTTTCTATTTTAAATTGCATTTGAATCATAAAAATAGTTTGCAATATATCGAGGGCAAGAATTTTAAATATCAAGATTGTATTTGGTGAAAATTTTTTGAACGTGATCTGTTTAGTTTTTTCCGTTTCTGAATCTAAGTAAGAAATCAAAACACATAATAGTAGCTTTAAGATATTCAAAGCAGTATGAATTCAATCCGTAAAACTGCTCCAATTTGAATTATATTTGACAATTAAATAACTGTGGTATCACTATAATAAGTCTAAAATTGTGGCCAGTAATTTACATAGACCGACAATGGATAGAATTACTTTGAAACGGATCACAAAGTAATTTTATCCATGCGCACACACCTGTTAATACTTTTTGCCGAATGTAGTGCTAGATACAAAAAGTGTAAGGTATACTGGACAAGTAGAAGATACGCTGTTATCAGAGAAGTCTTTTGTACGAAATGGACAGGAATCTAAGAATTTTATATAACAAATATAATACTTAAGACCTGTATTTATTGTAATAAACAATTTTCCTAAGACCAACATACAAATGACCTAAAAGTATTATGGAACATTTTTCACAATTTTTATACTTTTTTAGCTTCAAGTGAATGTGGGTAAATCAGTAATATCACAAGTCCCACGAGGTCTTAATAACATATTTGAATATACTTTAATTTATGAACTACCCAGTGAAATACTTCTAAACAAAAATCCCTCAAAAACTATTCTAAAAAGTTCTTTAACTAATACAAAAGCCATTAGCCGTGCCCATAAATCAGACAAATTGAAAATATTTAAATGTTCTTATAATAATTTGTATAATGATAATAATAGCAGTACTTATAATATAAAGATGACAAAATATATAAAGAAATTATGCATAAGCAAGTTCAGCGCACTTAAGCAAGAATTGTTTGACGGTAATATTTTACGTGGGTTTAATGATGTATTGAAAATATTGTGCTTATTGTAGGTACATAACGACGATAATAATGGAGAAAGTGTAATTTTTATATATTTTTTCAATACAAATAAACATATTATAATTAATAAAATAAGGTTAAATTTCGTCTAACATGATTATTTTATTAAAGTGAAAGTGAAAAGCAATAAATTCTGAAATATGAGAAATATATATAACACAAATTCACACAATTCTTCTTAGTGTGTTTATTTTTTTACCCATCACAGTTTTGCATTCGTAAATTAACATACGCTAATTAAATACGGTGTTCAGTTTGCGAAGGTATATGTACTTCTAATAACACTGTTCTTGTATAGGCCGCTCATCTGAGTTGTTTAAGTAGAAAAATCATAAACAAATATTTTGATGAATAAACGATTATATGCTGGAGGTAAATATGTGATCAAATAAAATGAACAATCAAATTTCTTTATATGCGTAAGAATTACAAAAGTGTGTCACACTCGCCTAACAAATATTCTACTTCAGAATAAAACATTTGGAAAATGCATTAGACAAAATGATCTAATTATCTGGTCTAAATTATAAGTAGTTTTATTTATACTATAGAGCTCTTCTACAAATCATATTTTTCAACTGCAAAAGCCATATATAATTAACTCTTCATAAATATCTGTAATCTTTAAATTGATCTAAAATTGTTTCATAGGCTTAGAACGTTGAAACATTACTTCTTATTTTAAGACATGCTTGTTTGTAGATCAAAGCTCATATATTTTTTTAAACTTTTTACAAGTACTCAGGCAGACACTAGATGAAGGGTTAGATGTTCAAAATGCCTAAATTGTTGCGAAAAATGGTTCATTCGTGTCAATGCATTTTTTGTTTACAGTTCTGTAGACATAATAGCCCTGAAGCTTTAATTATTTACTACATTTACTACTACGTACTCCTCGAGTAAGAATTATTATTTTGAGTCGCTTTGTGTTAATCCGCCCATCTTCTGCATCTCAAAGTACTTTTACGTTCAAACTATATGTGTTACTTGTGTTAATTTTTGAAAAGTTTTGATGGGCATGCCGTAGACATTGTGAAAATTCTTTAAGCATGACAATTTTTTAGATGACAATTTTCTAGAGAAGATGTTTTAAGAAAACTTTATTTCAAATACATTAAGTCATGTGATATTTAAAAGTTATTAAATAGTTGAGTCTTACCAATTATAGCATTTTTATTTATTTTATTATTTCATTTGGCAAAGTAAAGTAAATAATTTTAATTATAAATACGATAAACATTCTTGGGTAAGTGGTAATAATGCGCTATTTTACAAACTGTTACTGTATCATTATTTTGGTGGAAGTATTAAGAAAAACAATTACTGCGGCAAATATAGTTGACGATTATTCTACGCAAAAAATACTACATAGAAGAAGACGTTATGTGGCTTTTCCAGAAGGTTCTTCCTTTACGGTAAATCGATACTTATCTCACTATTTATCATTAATCAGAATAAAAAATTTTATATTTTTTAGGCAGCTGTTTGTATGACAGTTGGAATGATTGGTAATCCAAGTAAAAGTTATTTAAGTTGGGCTATTAATTGGGGCATTGCATATAATTTACCAACTCTATCATGGGCTCATAAGCAATATTCACAAAATTATTCGAATATTACTACATCGCACTCAAAAGCTTTGATACAAAGAAGATCACGCCATGATTTATATGAAAAATTGATATTAATAATGAACAAGCAAGTATTATATTTATCATGAATTTTTTTGTGCTCCATGTTCCATGTTTGTTTATTCTGCTAACTCTTAGAACGAAGGCTTGAGATCTAAATTACTTTTTATTTTTTTTTTTTTGTTTGTAAAAATTAATTTTAAAAGAGATAAAAGTAAGAAAAATGTTCTGCAATGAATATCAAAATTCAGAAACTAAATACTCCCAACATTTTAAGTACGGCTATTTAAGAATGAAATTAGTTCAGTTCAATAATTTTTTATTACGCAAAAAACTTTTAACTTTTATAAAAACAATTTAAAAAAAGAATTTCCGCATTTGAAAATTTTTATTACGGAATATAACTAAAGATGAACAAGCTTTGTCACCAATTTTTAAGTTGTAAAATAAATAACGCCATCGCTTTTTAACCTTATTCGATCATTTCTACAAATCGAAACGTTTGTAAAATTTCTTATGGGATTGCACTAAAGTAAAGTCAAGAAATTTCAGTAAGCAAATTGAAATATTATCGGTGATGTCAAATTTGAAAGTAACTCTTCTGGAAAACAAGAGAAGGTTTACAAAATTGTTTTATTTAGTAAAATAAAATTGGATGAGATAACTTATTTTTTATAATTGTTGAAAAACATTTATGGAAAAACTTGATAGAGCCCAAGTGACTGATCTTTAAATTTGTGCTTGTCTGCTTTCGTAACCTTGTAATTATATTAAACGATTTAAGGTGCCGCCTATCTGAAACATATCATTTTGCTTTTAGATTGGGATTTGATGGTTATTCATGCTTAAATCGTATCATTTGCGAAACGAGTCATTATATTCAACAGATGGATAAACGCAAGGGTAATATGATTGAAGAAATTGTTAAAACAATATTTAGGTAAGTGAAACAATATTGTTAAATATTGATCTGCTCACTTAGAAAGACAATCAGTATTTCCAAATTATTATTATTTATAGTTTTCCATCAAATGTGATTCATGCAAATGAGCCAATTGAACATCACTATTATGCGAAATTATTTCAGCAATTTAAACGTTGTCCTATCAATTGTGCTGAGCGATATGCTAAGTGTAAATTTTCCTTATTAGATTTGATGCTTAATCAATTTTTTATATCAGACAATAATTTAAATGTAGATTATAAATTTTTGTAATATTTTTCTAAAGAATAAATAAAATGTGAGACATATTGGAATACAAACACTACAAAAACGATTTGTTAAAATTTTTTCGATTTCTTTTCTACTAACTTCCTTTCGATTTTCTAAGGAAGTTTAGTTAATGTTAGAAGTAGGATAATTGGAAAAACTCCAATTATCGCCTTGAAAACAAAGCTAAAACTTTTGATTAGTTTTTTTTTCTATGAATGGCTTTGTACGATGATTATTTTTTTTGTTCCTTTGTTTTTTTTTTTTTTTAACAAATTTTTACTGACTTTATTTTTGCTCATTTTGGTTTGTGTAATAACGCATAACATTTATTTATATAAATTTCAATTTTCTTTTTCATTGGTAATTTCAATTATTTTTTTCAATTTCGTTTCAGCTTCTCCTGGCTTAGAAATTTATATTTCTTTTTTGTTTTTTATAAATTCTACTTTATTATTATGTCATTGGCGATTTGTTTTATTTTAATTTCGCTGTATATCATTTATAGTTTTTCTTCTCTTTTTTGTTTTTTTTGTTTGTGTACAATTGTATAATT
This sequence comes from Melophagus ovinus, assembly GCA_023089585.1. Classification (NCBI taxonomy): domain Eukaryota; kingdom Metazoa; phylum Arthropoda; class Insecta; order Diptera; family Hippoboscidae; genus Melophagus; species Melophagus ovinus. Next base: position 1,032,026 of record JAKKIB010000177.1, read on the forward strand.
AAATTGTTTTGCAACATTTGCAGCATTGAAATTGTTATATAAGCGTTTTTCTTATAATATTTGAATGACATGTTTGTTCAATTAAATCGCCTTATTTTTTCGAATGTATTTATTTAGTTACATTTTTGAATGTTGCCGACGTTTGTGTTGCCGAGTGTTGTATATTTCTTCAATTTTGTATCAACATTATCAATTCTACTCATTCACACTAAAATTTAAAGTGTCTTGCCTTTTTTGTTTTTACTTCTTATACGATTAATTTATATATATATAATATATATATATATATATATATATATATAAAATTTCATATAATGTATGTGTATGTGTTTTACATTCTTACATTACATTTTGAAGTTCTTTTTCGGTTTTTAATAATTTTCTTTTGTGATTATTGCTTATGTACAAAAAGTGAGATAATTATCGAGAATAATTTAACATTATTTTCATATATTTTATGAATATGAATACAATTACACTATGATTTGTTCTAGTAATGGTTGTGTAGAGCAGAGCAGGAAGGAAGAAAGAGGAAAGAGGAAGGAGCAAAGTAGAGTTGTAATCATTTAAAATGCCTTTGTACGTGACTAAATATCATGCGTATGTTTTTTTTCATCTTTCATTATACAACAGATAATATTTGCATATATTTTAATTTATTTATAAATTCTGTTTTTTTCTTAGTTGTTTGTGTAATAATGTTATAAATGTATATGCATTAACTTTTTTATACGTTTTTAATTTTTGTTTGGTTTTTCTTTAATGCAAAATCATCATTTAAGATTCTTTAAATGGTTGTGATGTCAAAAAATATATTCCGTTTTAAATTTAATTAAATTATTCAGTCAAGTAGTTAGCTTTTTGTGACTTATATAAGCTGTAAGATTTTCAAATTAGTCTGTTTATAACGTCTGATAACAATCGTGCGGAGCTGACTTTTGAACAACGTGTATAACTCTGCTTAATGGAAAAAATCAATTACAAATAGCTTTGTAGTTTTAAACCAATTTAAAACTTTCATTAAGCGGACACGCCTATTAAACGTGGACTGATTTAGATAAATTTTGCATACATATAATTGGTACTTTCGAATAGAATAATATTTCAATTTTTACTTAGAATTTATTCAGATTTGTAAGTTCATTAAAAAAATATGATTTTTTTCATTTAAGGACATTATTTGGCCAGTGAAGTATGACCGCAGAAATGATTTGTAGTTTGCATCTTTCAAACAAAAAATATTTAGGCAACAATAAGAAAATGAGTCAGAGCCGAGCGGCATAATAAAAAAAAATATAGATCCTCATATCAAAATGTTTCAAATATCCGGAGAAACTTTCAACATGTCCAATAAATTCAATCATATTCATCAAGCAGAATCCACGCGCGATTGATTGGTGTTCAATTATCAGTTTCAAAAAAGTCTTTCTGTACTCTTAGGATATTCAGCCATTGTATCTATATATCACCCTCCCAAAAAAAATAAAAAATTCCAAAAAAAACATTAGATGGAAATTTTTAATGTGAAATGTGCCTTAAAAAATACTTGTTAATATTAATAGATTTTTTTCGATGTATATATACCATACCATAACATTTTTTAAAAAAGTTACTAACTAAATAATTTGTTGATGTGCATTCAATTAATATTCATTAAATTATTCTATTTGTATTATGCATTGTAGTTGACAAATTTTTAATGGTAAAGACTTTTTTATATGAATTTTGCACTTTAATTGTGTAAGGAAAAAATTTATCGCATTTAATTTTTGCAATTTCTGCATTACTTTATTCAGCATTTACATTCTTAATGGAATTTGTGAATGTATGAAAAAAATTAACATGCTTACGATATATTTAGAAAAATCGCCAATTGTTGATGATTTGTATCGTGAGGAAATATGTACAATCATGTTATATAAAATAAATTATACGTCATGTTGAACTAAATATAAAACGAAAAGTTAGATCACTTAAAACTGAAAGCAGCGAAACATAAACAAGGAACCTGGGAAGCAAATTTTAAGGTAAATATTTAAGTAAATCAAAAAAAAATTAAATAAAATATATAACAATCAAAGCAGTGTCACTTTTTATAGAAAGTAGTTGAAAAAATGAACCTAACCCACAGAAAAGCTCTATGTGAGTACAATATTTGAAACTTTGATTTCGTAAAAAAAACTATTATCAAAATTGGCACCTATAAGTTGTAATTTTAGAGATATTTTAATGGGCTTCAGTTCAGAGACAAACTCTATTGAAAATGGTTGAATTTTTCTGACCACGCCACATATAACGCCTTTTTCGAAAAATAGTATTATATGGACAAAAAGTTCACCTTTGAATATTATTTAACATATTTAACATATAACTTGTATATAAAAGCATGTGTGTTAAATTTAGTCCAGGTGGGTCCATTTTTACGATTATTTTCCATATAACGCTTTTTTCAAAAGAAATTATTATTTGTATAGAAAGTTCAATTTTGAATATATTTTACCGAAAATTGTCTTGTATTTTGACATAAAAAATTGTAGCCTAGATCGATTCATTTTTTGAAACTTCTTTTATATAATGAACTTTTTAAATAACTTAAAATTTAGATACTTTTTGTTAATTTTGTTGTCTTGCAATTCTCTTATTTGACTTTGATCATATTAAGCAAAGTGATGTAAGGTATAAAAGAGCGGCCCCGATCGACTACAAATTTCTTATTTATATAGTTGTTTATTGGAAGACATGTGATTTATTTTTTCCATTTACCCATATAATTTTTTGGGTATTAATTAGTTATATCTATATTACTTGCCCCTGTTATATATAAATATGTATTGAACATCAAAATAAAGTAAGTAAATATTAGAAATTTTTTCAAGTATTTTTTCTCTTTACATTACTAAAGCAATTTAAAGCATTGCATTTGGTTAAGGACGACTTTTACATACCTACATATGTTGCTTAATGTGATTTAAAAGTTAATTAAATGCACGCTTATCCGAAAGTTTAAAAACTTAAAAGTTTAAATGTTTATTTCATTTATTAATTGTTTTTTAATAGAATGCTAAATAGAAAGTTTATCAAAATTATATTCGAATGTCCTTATACCAAATTTCATACACATATCTTGACGAATACGACTTGTATTTTGAAAACAAAAATTTATATAAATAAACAGATTTTAATGAGATCACAGAACGTTTCTAAGCCGATCGATGATTCGTGTTCCTCATCATTCACTGGTGCTAGAAGTTTAATTTGGCTACCTCAGGTTCCTCAAATATTTAGATAATCTTCTTTTTATTTTCTTTTTTGCTTCATTGTTATGTGGCATGGACTAGCTCAGAATCACTTTCTGAATCGATATAGGCCTGTCTGACTGATTGTCCGATGTATTTTACTAATAAAGTACAGGTCGCAAGCTTAGAGATATTATAGTAAATTTTAATATATGACTAGTTTTTCACCCAAAGATGAAGTGCGTTATAAGTGTCTCAAATCAGATTATTTTTAGCACCGTTCCCCGTGTAGTAACTTATTTTTCAAAAGGTCAATATACGAAACAAATCCGCAATTTTATCTGTTTTTCAAGAAAAATTGTGCATGACTGTTGCGTGACGTACAAAATGGTATAAGGTATTCAGGAATATGTCCTGGCCGACTATAATTTTTTTCCTTGTTTTCCATTATAAATAATTTGCAATTTCACATTGATCTTTACATAAAAGATTAGCGAATTGATTTAGGGTTTAACAGCATTTAAATATTAATCTAAGACGTCCACAATAAATAATATCCGGAACAAAATAAGTGCTATCCTTTACTTTATCGCTTAAAGTTGGTAACTTTTTTGAAAAATTTGAATTACTTGTGGGTATTCAGAAGTTTATATACCACTTAAATGCACATTTACCTTTTATTTTTAAGAAAATTGAAACCAATGACCAAATTTATTGATTTCTGCAATAATTTGAATAGTTTGAGAATCTGGAAATACAACAAAAAACTGCATGCTTAAGTCAGTTCAAAAAAAATATCCTACTTGTGAAAATAAAATGAACAATATAATCGTCGACTGTGACAATTCTTATATAGCGCACATCAGATCATCATGAATGAATTTAAAAAAAAAACCCTTTAATATTAATGATTGCCAAAAGTGACCAATATATTTGGTAGACAGTCGCAAATCTTCTGAGACAATAACTTTGTTCCAAATATTTACACGTATATGTTGTACATGAATTTTCATAAAAATTCATTTTGAAACATTTGTAGATTTATTTATATAAAATATCACATTAAACATTACAATTATTTTATATGTTGTAAAACGTATAACTAAATATTAAAAAGAAAGAAAGTTATATTTGGTTGGGGCCCAAACCTTACATACATACCTAAATTTTTGACATTATGCACTGAGATTGTTTCAGTTATTTTTTTCTAGTAATAAAATGCCAGCTTCAAACAATAACAATATTTCAAAAATAAAATTGTTGAAGGCAAAGACATCCAATAAATGTTATTTTTTAAAACACTTAAAATAAATTTTTATGAGAAAAAATATAATTGATTATGAAAAAAAAAATTTTGATTGTAAAAACATGTATGTACATGCATTACCATATATCTTTTTTACACGGCTTGTGTATTTATATTATGCATCTTAATAAGCTTACTATTAATAAAAACGATTAAATTTAATTTTACCTAAAACAAAATCAACATTACCACGTATGTTAAAGCACGAATTAAAGTTTCGAGCTTGTTAAAATAGCGCTGCTGAACCAATTTGCATAGAATAATACAAAACAATACAATAAATTTTTTAAATGCACCATTCAAAATGCACCATTGACGGTACTTTCGCTTTGTTGGTAATGACTAGATCGAAGGGTTAAAGACCCTATAAATTACATATATTCCTAATCAGCATCAAGTTCTAAATCAATTTAGATATGTCTGCTCGTTTGTCCATCTGTCCGTATGTGTAGCTGCCTGCTGTAAATATTCTCCTGATCGTAAAGATATTTGAGATATCGATTTCAAGTTTGGCAGAATTATTAAAAGTTCTTCCAACACAGGTTGGAATTGGAAATGGGCAAAATCGATCATCCACACTGAGAATCCCTCATTTTTTTAAAGCACTTTTGGTAGTTTTGTCCTTATCATTTGCTAACTGCAAAAGTTAGAAAGCTGAATGTTTGCACAAGTAGGAACGCTATTGGTCTTCAATGCTTTTTCAAAAATCATGCAAATCAGGTACGCCTACGCAATTACTATACAATATAAAATTTTCATTTTTTTATATTTGCGTTTTCAATTTACCTCTGAAAAGCTGAATCAAGTTCAGAATCGTAATATCAAGGTACATTGATGGTGAGTATCTAAGATTTAGCTCCAGCCACCGGTCCATCGAACAAATTCTTAAGTATTATGTTCATTCGTTTTTAAAAGCAAATATACAAGGACAGACATCAGATGGATAGACATTGACTTCAAATATCATTCTGCATCGATTAGTCTAATTCAAATTGAGTCTATCTCAAAATCCCTTTTACATGTTACATACCATCTACGTAAATTATAAAATTTCATAAGTAGTATAGGTTATAAATATTTGTCTAATATCACTAAATTGTTATGTAAATGGAAAAATAGTTGAAAAAGGCTGAAAAAAATCCATAATGAAGGAAATGGGACAAGATGGAAAAAAGGATCGTTATAATTAAAAATTTCTTTTAACATGCTAAAAATAATCAAATAAAAGTGCGAACGCAATAATACCATTTTTGCAGGCATATAATGAATTATATATATATATATATATATATATATATATATATATATATATATATATATATTATATACATATATATTTATACATATTTAGTTTTTATTAAAATTAAAAATGATGTTGAAAAAAAGTTGGGGCCCTTAATTTGATAGCAGATAAAAGGACAAAGCAGCGTTTTGCTTTTCTTTTCTCTTTTCGTGATACAATAAAAATAAGTCTGATGATAATTTATGAGAGTTTATTTATGCGATGCTTTACAAATTTTTTTAAATTTTTTTTTCATTTCTTTTTTTTGTTAATATTTGGTAGTGTTGGCATTTGAAACATCGGCATATAATGTAAATATTTGTAAATATTTTGGATCAAATAATTTTCAATAATAATAAATACTTGTCGCTGTACAATATTTTACGTTACCTTAGATAACGTTATGTTATGCTATGTTACGTTTATTATATAATTATTTAAATGATTTGTTATTTATTAAGTCATTTCCTTCTTAACGTTTTCTCTTTGAAAAAGCTTAAAACTTTACCATTATGCTGGCAAAGTAGTTGAATATTTTATGGGTTCAGCATGTTGACATTTTCTTAAAATTTTTTTTTTTAATTATGCCTATGCCTATGTCTATGTCTATGGCTATTGCTGTTGTTGTTGCTGTTGTTTTTGTTGTTGTTGTTGTAGTTATTAATTATCTTAAAAAATTGATGATTTGTTTTTTTTTATTTTTTGTAAAATATTTGCTTATTTTTAATTACGACTTATACTCGATGTTAACTGCTCTATATTCCTTCTTACAATTATTTAATTTATAATTATAATCTATTTGTTCTTGCTTGCTTGTTTGTTGGTTTGATTAATTTATAAATTACATTTTAATATTAATTTATAATTACTTTTATTTGAAACTTTTTTTAATTTTTCTAACTGATTTATAACTTATTTATACAATTCAATTAGTATTGTTGTGAATGATTATTGTTGTTGTTAATTTAGTTAATTTTTTTCAAAAAAAAAAAAAAAAAAGGAAAGAAAAATTCTTTGTATTTAACGATTACAATTCTTATTAATTAATTAATCTTTCTATATCTGATTATGCTTCTTCTTATGTTATTATTATTTATATTATTATTTATATTATTATGATTATTCCGTCTTATCTCTGGCAGTTTTCATTTTCTTTTCATATTTTTATATTTTGGTTTTCAATAAAAAAATTTTTTTAACAGAAAATTGTTCCTTCGTTCTTATATTAACCTGTTTTAAAAGTTGTATGTAATTTCAAATTTCTTTTTAAATAAATATGAATATTTCATTTTAATGTTTTAATGTTAATTAGAATTTGAAAGATAATATATTTATTTGAATATTGTTTTCAATGAAAATGAAAATTTTCGATTGTTTCTCAAATTTATTATTATTATTATTATTATTATTATTATTATTCTGTATGCAATGTATGTATGTAATCAATAATTTCATTGATGTTAATTTTTCTTTTTTGCTTTTTTATCCTTTTTTGTTTTATTTTATTTCATTTTGTTTATCTAAAAACACAACCAATGAGAGCATATTATTGTAGTTTAGAGTTGAATTGATTTCATAATTTTCATTTCATTTCAATTCATTTCATTGTCATGTCAATTTGTTTGATTTGATTTTTAAAAAAATTTTTCAATCAATTGAAATAAACAAATTATTCGAAAATAATAAACATTATAAAGATGAAATTTTATTTCCCAATATCCCAATGATTATGCAAATATTGAAGAGCTACAATTGAAATATTGTAAGAATTCACAGGAAGAGATTGCATGATTCCATTTAATTTTTAAACATCAATTCAGATTATTTTACAATAAAATAATTTCTTATAAAATTTGTCTAATGACTAAATCATGCAAATTTTAAGACAATGTCTATTTCTAGACACCTAAATCAAAATTTACTTACTTATTAAAAGGGCTAAAAGTACTACTTTATGAAGTATTATTATTCAGGAAAGTTGTACATTTCATGTTTTACAAATTTCATTAGACGAATATAAGATTTTGGAAAATAATTTTCAATTATATTTGAAAGCAAATAACTTCGATATTTCCACCACCGAATACGATAGTGCGATAGTAGTTTTTAACACGTAAAAGACGATTGTGATAGATTCACTTTTTTATTACACTCACTCATCTACTTAAAATCATTTTCTGAGTCAATTTAAGTTCAGTTAGAAATTTTCTTTTTTTATTCATCAAAATACATTTTGCAATTTTCGAGAGATTTCAACGAAGTTTGAGAGAGAATTATTTTTGTGATAATTTCAAAAAATAATTTAGTTCAAAATAGTTTATTTTGAAAAAAGTTGATATCTGACAAAGTCGAATATTTAAAAATTTTTCTTTTAAAAGTTAGTACGCAATGATTACTTGATGTATGCAAGATCCAAATTCAGATTGATCTATTTTATGACCATCTTTCCAAATTATACGAAACTTACAATATTTTTTTTGTGTTCTTGAAATGTAATTTACTTTTTGAACTTCTTCAATGAATTAATCGAAGCGATGTAGAACATTTGAAAATGTGCCCCGACCTTATGTGCACTTATGCTACTTGTTTAAGTAATGAATAAAAAGCTTATAAAAATGGACATTTGACTTTGTGCAATTTAAGTAATCTGGTAGGCATAGCTGATTTAAGTAATTTTCTTGTGAGTTTTGAGCAACAACGGTTCTTTACACTTGTAGAATATTTCACGTGACTACATTTTATACACTTTGAGCAATAAAAAAGTATAGAAAAATAAGTGAAGAATAATAGCTCTAAAATTGCTGCAAATTTCAGAATTTTAATTGTTGTGGTTTTTGAGTAAATAGCAAAAAGCCAAAAACTATGAATTTTTTCCTAAAAAGCAGATTTGTTCTCAGTTTACATTACATTGTCCCTTGACTAATTTAACCCATTTTCAATATGAATTAGCGTGAATAAACTTTCCATGTTTTTGCCAAATTTAAAGTCGTTGTTAATTATTTTGTGATCAAAAAAATGTTTACCATGCATGAATCAGAGGGAGAACGGACAGAAACGCTCAAATTGATTCGGAATTTAATGCTGATCAAGAATAACCTCTGGGCAGGGCACACAAATTGTACATATAGAAAATGACTGCTATTTTAGTGATTGAAATTTAAATTTGTTCTTTTTTAATGAAATAATTTTATAACTTTCATTAATGTTTTCATTTCAATGCTTCTTTAGTTTCAATGAGAATTAATTTTCTTGCATAATTTTCGTAAAATGTGCGTGCGTAATGATGTATCAATATTTATTAGATATATTGATTTACTGTTGTTGTGTTTGTTTAGTTTGCTACTGCCTTTGTTATTGGTTTGTTCCTTTCTTTCTACATTTTTTGTCTGATTTTTTCTTTTTTGTATTAAATCTTATTCGTTCACTTATTTTAATACTAATTTATTAAAAATGTTAACTTTTTGCCCTTTACTTTATTTCAATATTTTTTACACTTAAAATATCAATAATTACATTAATAATTATCTATACTTAATATATATATATATATATATTTATAATCATTTTATTATCATTATCTAGGGATTTTTTTTTGAGACATAATGATTTTAAATTAAAATGTTAAGCAAAAAAATAATGAAAAAAGTAGATTAGATTCTTTAAATGTACCTGATTATAACAAAATCGAAGGAAAGGGGCCTTAATAACATTTTCTGTCAATTCTTCTTCATATGCGAGGCAATATTTGTAAATATAGACCATGTTTTCATAAAATAAATTTAGATAAAAACATTAAAGAAGGCCGAGGCAGATTGTTATAAATTCTACACAATCTCGATTAATATGTTTAAAATGTGAATGTAAATACAAGTTTTAGAAAATCATTATGGAAAATTTTTTGTCTGACATAAGAATTCAACTTATGTTGAAAAATATTTGTTATTGGTAATATTTTAAAGTAATGTTTTGTATGGGGAGTGATCATGTAAAAGGGGTGCTTTATTCATTTTCAATTAAATTGTTATTTATCACTAACTATTTCAGCTTAACAAGCTAAAAATATAAAAGCTAAAATATATTTGTACATTAAATTTTAATACAACAATTCGGCAGACAGATTAACGTACAGTTAAATTTAAATTATCTTAAGCAAACGTACATTTATTTCAGATTTTTTAAGGCTCAACTTGCATTCGCTTAATCTTTTTGTATTTTATACAGTAATTTTCGGAAGCGGCGCGATGTGTCTTTATATATTTGACTAAAAATTTCGAAGGCCTATTCAACTAACAAAGCGTTCAATATTGATGAGCATTAACTTTAAAACATTTTTTCTAAGAATATTTTTTAAGGATATTTTAAGGAATCTAAACATATAAATCTTTGTGACTTAGGATGATAGTCTGAGGTGACTTTAATTTGTCTATCGATAGGTCTCACTTATTAATTGAAACAGTACAGTTTGCACTTTAATAACAAATTTTTAACAGAACTTCATAAATCGAGCCCTATTTAATGCGGTACAAATAATAAGATTTTATAACTTGCTTAAAGTCAGTAAGAAATCTTCATAAGCATTTAAGTGACACTTGTTAAAAATCCATATCCTCGTGTCCACGAAATTTAAACTGACACATAATTGAAGTTTCATGCTTCACAATATTCTATAACGTTTAAAGGTTGAGATCCTTATAATAATATACAAAATATAAAGAATTGGTTTGCTCGGGTTCTTTTTTTGGATATTTTTGGGCCGTCGTATAGTTCAATTATAAAATCAAATCTTAATAATAATTTAAATCATATTTTACATTGTAATACAATTAAACCAAGTGTTGTGATGTTTTTGATGTTTTTATTTATTATTATTGTTGTTGTTGCATTTTATTACAATAGCGTTTTATCGACGGAATTTTTTCATAATTATTTTACTTTATTTTATTTGTTCTATTATGAAAATCAGTTGATTATCCTCTACACAACTTGGGGTACACTTAAGATAGACCCACAAAGGTCCCCAGAAATAAGTACCAATTTGGTCTCATTAATATAATGACCACGCCCCATACAATGATTGATTTTGAAAAGGCTCTTAAGCAAAAAAAAAATGTAATTCTGGATGATACGTTATAAAAATGTGGAGCAAAATTTTTTCTAGTCGGCCCCGACCAACTATAATGTTATATTGTGTGTGTAATTTTAGTGTTTCATTGTCATTTAAAATTTTTGATTCTTTTAAAATAAAATGTAAACAATTACAAGATTCATTTTAAGTATTGATTAATTTTTCCTTAAAACTCTTTCTTGCATTTGCTTTGATTCTTATCTTTATTATGCCTTAATTTTATTTTATTTTATTTTTTTATTTTATTTTATTTTTATGGATTATATTTGCTTAACAATTTAAGCATTACGATTCTTAATTCTTCTAATATTATCATATTTTTATTTTAAATTACCAATTACCTAAATCGTTACTACTTACAAACTACTTACGTGTTGTTAGTATTTTGACTTTTATTTTTTTTTATTTTAAATTAAAGTATTACAATGTTTGCTGCCATCCCATAAACAAAAAATTAAAAAAAAATTTAAGATGATAACAGTAATAAGAATAAGAATAATAAGAATAATAAAGAATAATAATAATATTAAAGAAAATATTAGTTTGATTGTTTGAGCTCTCCATGTCCAACATGTCCTACGTACATTTTTACGTGCGAGAAGAAGAGAAATGATATATTTAACCAATGTCAAGACGTTACTTTGTAGGTACGTATGTGTATTTACAACTTTTATACTATTTTGATTTGATGATGTTTATGGTTGCATTTAATAGAGCATTGAGAGTTCTTTGTGCATTACATTAAGCATTTCATTCATTTCCTGTTTGTATTCTTTAGTAAAAATATTAATAAAAATAATATATTTGTATAATGTATGATGCATATGCAGATATATCTTTTGTATGGATAAAGGACGGGAAAAAATATAGAAGATAAATTACAGGAAAATAAACTCTCTTGAGAGTGTGCTACCATCAGTGCTGCATTATTATTTATTTTTTTTTTTTTAGTTAATTTCATTTATACGATTTACTAAATTCTGTTATTTATTTTATATAAAAACAGAATACACATATTATACATACGTGTACATATCTACTCTGTTTATTATTTATTTGTTTTGTTTTTTTAAGTTGTACTTCTTGGGATAATACACTTTTGCTTTACTGTTGTTGTATTTATTCATTGTAATCAAATTGAATATTGATTATTTCGTTATTGTATTGTAGAGTGGCATTGCCAACGTTGTTGTTATTATATGTTGGTATATTCACTTCCACAATAACATTATCGTATTATCCACGATCATCATCGCGTGCGGCGAATAGGGCTCGCATCGAACTGGTAATGATATTCCACCAGCCCGCTGCGAACCCAACTGGTCGCTATAAACTGTTTTCGCTGCCCATTTTTAAAAGTTCGAATTTCTTTTTGGCAATTTTCGAATACAGTATATCGATCGGCTCTGATTTATCATATAAACTGGGCGCTTGCAATATAATCAGAGCTGTTCCGACCACACAGGCGATGGTAAATATCCATAAAAATAATCGATCTAAAACCATGGCTACATATTTCCAGTCTTCTTCCACCTACAGTTTACATACCCATATATATATATATACATGTAATAATGGCAATAAGCAAATTTAAACCAAGAAAAGATAAAAGAAAATAATAATTTTTTTAATTATTTGTAATTATAAAAAAATATAAAAGTGCAATATTTGTATGTTGTAATATACGACGAAAATTATTAATAGAATTGTTTATGCAAGATTTTTTCCATTTATCATATTTCCTACTTAAAAAATTTAATGGAAAAGTATTTCAAATGATTACTTTAATCATTTAGTTCACTCAGAAATACCTACCTCCAGTTTAGGGAGTATGTAAAATATCGACCACAAAATAAGCATAAATTATCGAAGAATTTTGCACCAGACAATTGTTATTGTAAGTAGTTAAGTAAATTATATTACAAAGAGGTCTATATATTGTGGTACAATGCCTTATAAGTTTGTGCCGCTTTATTATATCGATCGATTCAGAATCAAATGTTAAATCGATGCAAGTCTTTTTGTAATACTATTTAGCCGTTCGTCTAAGGTCTGTAGATGTAAACGTGTTAACAAGCAGTTATTTAGATAACTTATTAATATTTAATACAATGGGTTCATTTGGCTCAAAAACCGAACGACTTGAACCAAAGAATTTCGATTGTTAGTCAAGAGTACGCACGCTTTGCATTAACTTTGATTTTTTGTTTTGGGTATTATAAATATTATTACAAAATACACAATTTAAATAATACTTTCAAAATAATTAGATAAATACATGTATTTTCAAAGAGGCGAGTGCTATTTAATGTACTTTCTCACTTCAAGAAATTTTGCCATATACTTGAAATACTTCATTACCCAGATAAAAAGGAAAATTTTATACTAATAATACTAAAATTATATGCAAAGTTTTTACATGTTATTTGCCAAAGTTGGCTGACTAAACAACTTGATATTACAAAATTTAGATTTTGAGATTTGGCATTTTGCTCCTTAAAAAATGTTTAATGATAAGCGGCTAAAATGAATCAGTTAGTTAGTTTTATGTGTTGCACTAATGCAGCATTGTTCAAAGTTTTGTAGAAATGTTTCCTCTGTGCTTTTATTGTAGTTATTATACATTTAGATTTTTCATAGTCATTCAAGTGTAAAAAATGTATACGTTTCGATTTGTATTTTATTGTACAGTCTATATTCTGCACGATGCACTGCATTTCCATGTAGTCACGTTTACATTGTTTAACCATATTGAAAGGGAAGAGATGCGGAAATTCTTCTTTATATATTATGGCCAAACATTAAAGGCCCAGCAGTCCTGAGTCATGAGTCAAACCGCATAAAAAAGTTGTTCTAATTACAAGTGCATTTAGCGGGTTTATAGATTTTTCAGTTTATAAGTAATTGGATAAATTGATATTAGTTCGCTTTCAATGGCTATCTGCGTAAATTTTTGGATCAAATTTAAGGAATGACGAAACGCAAATGTACATCCTTTCTTGTTCTCTTGCTTAGTATTTTGATCAGTGTAAAATTCTAAATCGCTTTAACTACGTCACGTTAATTGGATACCTATATCTATTTAAATTGCCAAAATGAGCCAAATATATCGAAATATCCGTAGTATAATCTAAACTGTGAACGTCCTAACTTTTTATACAAAAATTTAAGCCTTTTTATGCTTTACTCATATAGAGGAAATCAATTTCAAATTCAATATAAAATCCCAACAATCAACATCAACAATCAATTACGTTTAACCATTTGTTCTGCTCTGCATGAGGCAGGCAATTTCTTATAAGCGATTGTTTAAATGAATTTAAATAGTCCAATCAAATAAGTTTCTTTATACCTCAAATAATTTTCATCTTTACAATGTTTTACACGTTGTTTTTATTGTTAAATCCATTTAATAAGAAGTTTTGTTGATTAGTATTGATTTATGTCCTTATACGTCCGTCTGCCGTAAATATTGTCAAGATTTAAAAAATTTAGACCGTATAAAAAAACAAAGAGCTCAATGGGTAAAAATAATAGTCCAAGATTTTTATGACTTTTTTTATAGTGGGCCATTGCAAAGGATCCGTCAAATCTTTAAAATTACTAATAAAAGTGCATATGTAAAAATTACCGCACTACCACATGAAATCTGGGAAGGTTTGTACTTAAAACTTAATTTCAGCAAAATGTAGCACTTTTGTACTTTTGTTAATAAATAGTGTACTTACACTTTCAAATTTATCTTTATTTTTCACGTGCTGCGCTATAAAGCGAGATCCCTCAATAGTTTTTTCCATTTCCCGCGTATACGGTTTTTCAAATGTAGGACTCATATCAGCAGGGCAACAACCTGGACTTATATCACCATTTATTGCTGGAGTAAACAATTCATCATCGCCGCTTGGCAGTGGTAGGGCAGAGGGCAGGGGGAAATCACCAAAACAAGGAGTTATACCACCTACCGCAGAAAAATCAAAACGTTGTTCATGTAGTGCTTTGTACATTAAATGAAAAGTAATATACAATTAAATATAAAGAAAATTTTTAATTATTATTAATATGAATTTTAGGCACTTAGTAATTCGAAGAAACTGGATAAAATGGTGTATATTTAATAGACTATACATTAATGAGGACATTTATATCCATATAATAACCCCCTTATCAAATTCAAAATAAACTAAAGACAACTTATTGAAATTTTATTTAATTTTACCTGGTATACCAAAATCACCGCTTAAACGTTTCGTATCATAATTAACAAACTTTTCAACATCTGGCGGTAAATGAAACACATCTGTTAAAACTTCGGTGATTGGTCTTCATCTGAGTCGTCTTTTTTGGGACGTTCAATGCACAATAATTTTGGTAAAATATCTATAAAAATGCGTTGAACCCAAGGGGCCATTTTATGAGTTACGGGTGATCTATAATTAATGACAATTATTTATAATTTAAGATAGATCATTAGTTAATTGCACCAAAAAAATATAGATTTACCTAAAATTAACATTTAATACAGCAATAGTAACCACAACAGATAATGTTACCAACATCATGGTAAATAATAAATATTTACCCAATAGGGGTACCGTTAATGAAGTAGGCGGTATAATTTCGGCAAGTAATAGAAAAAATACGGTTAACGATAATAATATACTAATACACAATGATATCTTTTCTCCTGAATCGCTGGGTAAATAGAATACCAAGACGGATAAAAATGATATACCCACGCAAGGTATAATCAGATTGACGGTATAAAATAAAGTTTTACGACG
This sequence comes from Melophagus ovinus, assembly GCA_023089585.1. Lineage (NCBI taxonomy): Eukaryota > Metazoa > Arthropoda > Insecta > Diptera > Hippoboscidae > Melophagus > Melophagus ovinus. The sequence continues at coordinate 1,047,756 of JAKKIB010000177.1, forward strand.
TAATGTTAAATTGAAGACAATATCTAAATATGGCTCCTCACAACAACTATAAAATTTCTCATTACGTACCGCCGGCACACGCATTATATCCCATTCAACAGATATATAATAATCTTGTAAATCAATGCCAACTTCTATGTTATCTGAATCCGGTGTTTGTTTTAAATGTCTCAAATCGACCTTTATTATTATTTTATTATTTAATGATATAAAAAGAGAAAAAATAATAAAATCTTTATATCATTATAGTTTTTGTTAATTTCAATGATTGAAAAGTATTTTCTAAATTTACTGAGAGTTAAATCCAGTCGCATCAGTTTAAAAATTAGAAGAAAAAAATAATAGAGAATTTTGCCAAAACAAAGCAGTTCCATCTAAAATATCCCTGCAGAATATCCAACAAATAAATTGAATTGGTACATTTATGTTAGAGATACATTCCGAAGTTTATAATATCAAATTACTAATAATAAAGTAGAGGATCAGTTCACTACTTAAAATCTAAACTGACAGTTAAAGTAATATCTGTTGAGATTGTAATCATTATTTTGAAATATCCAGATACAGTAAAGATTTGGCAATAAGAATTAAAGGTAGAAATTGAACTTGGAGAAAAAATTGTAAATATTTCGGTTAAATTGAGTATTATAAAAAACAACTCTCTATATGACTGAGTAATGGGCCGTTTCAATACTCTCAAATAAAATAATCTTGATTTATTTAAATTAAATCAAAATATTAAGAAAATTTCTTGTATGCACATTTACCACACATTATTTATTAGAATCTTTTAATCTTTGAAAGGAAACTTTTATATGTGTCTGTCTTAGATAGATTAATAAATGTGATAGCAAATAGTAGCGACTTGTTGATTTATTATATTTTACTCATTTAGTTTAATGTTTAATACAGTTATTTACCATATAACCGTCATAAGTCCATGAACCGAATTTCATAAAGCACGTTTGCTCATCGAATGGAAAATACTCAACATCAATTTCACAGAATGATTTATAAATGGCCGGTGGTTTCCACACTACTTTACCAGTATGATGTAAAATTGCTTTTGTCATTATTGTCACTTCATAATTACCATCAGCACTGCAATGAAAAAAATATGAAAAAATTGAAAAATGGAAAAATGGAAAAATGGAAAAATGTTTAATATTGGAAAACTCTATATGCACGTACGCATCAAACAAAGTAAACTCGGTATAGACCGTTGAAGTTGATTCTTAAATACCCTTCCTCATATTGATGAATATAATTAAAAGTAAAGCAAATGAATAACAAAACAAGAAGGTAAAGGATCTTCATTTTTGCATGATTTGAAATGAACCAAACTATTTATTATACAATATATTTATACTTAGTTACTCCATCTGCATCGATTTTCATTAAAATAATGTTTAATAAATGTATTAAATTCTTTAAGAGTTTTTCAAAATTGTAGCCCGCACTTAAGTTAATATTACTACTTGGAAAGTGATCGATGTACCGCAAGTTTTTTTTTTCCGAGTGTTACATGAATCCATTCTTTAGTAGTATCATCCGTTCTTTAGTAGTGCATATTATAAATAAACCCGCTCGTAAATGCAAGCTAAATTTCAGGGACCTGCTCCTGTTTACGATTTTGGTAGTTTTGGTAGTTAAAGGTAATTATTTTGTGCACATCAACATAATAGTTTTTTATATTAAATGTAATAACAATTATTTTGAAGCACCAATTTGAAAATTTGTTTGCTTTGTTTGTTAAATAATGGTTTTTTAAACTCTTTACCTTGACTTATATGATGATTTTATATTAAAAGAAAGATTTTTTATGGCTGTTAAATAATATTAAAAGAAGCGATGCAAAATATAAAATTTTTCTAAAATAAATACATTTTATGCTCAACTTAGAAACTATTTTCACCAGAGTATGTTTGAAGAGTATGTATATAATTTTTATTATTTACCTTAAAGGTAAATAATTAATAATATCTTAAGCCAACTTCTAAAAGCATATTTAAGATGCTCGTTAAAGATTATTCATAAAAAATTTCCCACAAGTATTTTTAAGTTAAATTTCTTGCCAGCATTATCCAATATAATATAATACATATTTTTGCGCACACTTGCGGAATTAACTTAATAATTAATATAATGGATAAGAATGCACTTTAAAGCCAATGTTAAGTAACTTTATCCTTAAACACTAAAGGAAACTGTTTTTGTATACGCACTATGGTGCGATTTTATAAGTTTTTCTCGTATGGTTTCAATATGATGAGGAACGAGATATACACTGGTTGTTACATTAATGATGGATGTTTGTTATTGTTAAATTATTTGCAAAAATATGTGTATAAATTGTTAATAACAAAGTTTTAGTGCTAACAGATGATGCTCAAAAATATATGAGGTATATAAAACTTTTGCCACATGTTATTGAATATTTTGCCACATGTATAACTAGATAAAGAAATCGCGCAATATACAATTTTATAGAAATATTAGCAATCCCCAGCAGTTAGAGACCTACACTCACTTTATTTGCGGGCCTCCAAGTTCAAAAAATTTCCTCAGAATTCGTGTTTAATTATCTCGGCTAATTAGGACTGTGTGTTTATTGCAAACATTCTTCCTATCATTTTAATTGATATTTCGACTCCTAATTTAGCAAAAACGTTAAACGTTTGTACCCAAAATGTATCAAAAACGACAAAACTCCGCATTGTAATTTGAAGTTGTTTCTTAGATCTGCCAGTTAAGTATTCGTAGTCTCTTTGAGAATTATGTAACATTTAAATCAAAGACACTATTTCAATACTACCAATGGCTTTTGAAACGGTAATCCTGTCGCTCGAAAGAAGTCCTAAAAGACTCGTTGCGAAAAGCTTTAATATTCATATTAGAAAAAATGTGTTTCATTGCATTATAAATAGGAAGAATTATCATTTAAAAATTAGTTATTAAAAGACATCCGAAAAAGGTAGAATTGATTTAAAATCACAATCACAATTAACTAAAACGCTGAAACAATATTTCAAGGAAATTTAAAGCTTTCATTGCAAAGATTAGCTAATTCCAATAATTCGCTACAAACAGGGGTCTCTTTGTCCGTTTTGGTCCATTCTTTCTCTATGCAATCTTTTTTCGCATTTTTGGCAATTCTTCCAGGAACTTTGCTTTGTTGAATATTTTTCTCCCAAAACAAAAGCCTAAAGCAATGCTCAAATTTTTTATCAAAGTATAAGGCGCAATTTTAAAGTTTTAATATATCAAGCGCTGTTCACTTCAATAAAAGTATCTATATGACTTCTGGCTATTCCATAACCGAAAAAGAAAGAAAAGCCTCTTTTGGACTCATCGTTTTTATTGTGAACTGAACATAGAAGTACTAAATAATAGAAGTCATTATCCAAGAAGGCATCACAGCTTAATAAATGCATTAGTAAAAATAAATAATATCAGAGGGAAATTACTTCAAATAAGAGGGGAGTTATTTTGAAAAACATATAACGATTCTTCCATTGTCAAACGAAATTTTCCTCTAAATGTCTCTAATAAAATATATAAGTGTGCCTATTTCCAAATATTAGTTTGAAAATATTACCCAAAAAAATTAAAATATTGTTCTGATAGCTGTTAAGTACGCTCTAAAAGTGGGGTAATGCAAAAACTATATTTATATCTATAAATATGTATATGTATATATGTATGCATTTATATGTAATATGAATATAAATATATATATATATATATATATATATATATATATGTATGTAGTATGTATGTATGTGTACGCATGCACATTTAGGCAATGCTGGGAAGTAGGCAGCACAACTTATTAATTTATGAATAATTTGAAAAAAAAGAAGAGAATTTAGTGTTTTAGGAGTAAACCATACGAAAGCATTTTTGTGCCCATAAATGTAAATTTTACCAATTTCTTGTTATGCATTAGCCATTTAACTGTATAAACAGCACATCAAATTGTTCTTTTGTTTTAGAGAAAGTAATAATATAAAAGTAACAGCTGCTCTCTGTGCTACTAAAACCTCTAATAGAAATTATAAAAGTGCTCTACTGTACGCTACAACATTTGTAATGCATGATGTTTTTTTTAACATCCAAGAGGGCTTATTATACTTCAAGATCATCTACTCAGCATAATTTTCTGATTCACTCAAATAAACTGAGTGAGTACACAATACCAAATTTTCACGGTAATATCTACTACTGAAAACCTGTGGCGGGCCCTGAATCGTGTGTTGGTGGTGAGTATTCAAGATACGGCTCCAGCCAAATATAATTTACTTACTTATTTATTACTTTTCCAATTTTCTTGATTGTCCTTTAAGCAAAAAATGTTTTTAAATATTAGCGGAAAGCAATAAAGTTACTGCTATTATTATACGCACATTAAGAGTCATACTAGCCTCTATCTAAAAAGTATACTCATAATTTAGGAGTAGAATACAGAAGGACTGTACAGAAAGATTTTGGATTAGAGTAAGTGTTATATAAGTATCTGATACTTGAAGTGTTGGTGTAATTAAACGTATACGTAAAAGCAACTGAAACTAATCTATAATAATCCATTTATATTATTGCACAGGAAAGAAGAAGCTTTAGATAGTATTTGTTAGTCAATCAACTGAAGTGGCCTTCTTATGCCACAAGGTATGGTAAATTTGTTCAGATGTACCAACAAAATAATTTTAGATAGACTTTTCTTTTATTATATTACAGCAATCAATTCAATTGTCTTTCTACTAAAACTTTTCTTATGCATTTTGTAAATATTCAAGTGTAACTTTTGCTATGCAAAACTAATATCAGACAAGAAACAAGATTGCAAAATCTATATCCTAGTATTTTTTATTTGTTTCGTGTGATTGTATTTAGTGTACAATGTGTAATAGTAGATAGCATTTACGTAAAATGAAATTTCTAACTTCCCGTTATCACTTTTAATTCTTGCACGTGCGATTAGTCTTCTCCATTTACATAATTGCGGGTTTATGTTTACGAGGAAAATAGGAAAATAGGAAAATAGGAAACACCAAAAAGGCATCTCGAAAAAAGTGCACATACAAATTACGTTTATAATGGAGAAAACTATATTTAATTAGCAAAATGCGTTTTTAAAAATATTAAGAAAAAAGAAACACTTATATAAATTAACATTTAAAGAAATGCTGGAGATAACCATGGCAAAATAACGTGCTATGTACCGTGGCTTGTACCGTGTAAAATTAAAAGTAAAATAGAAAAAGAGGATTAATCGATACGATACATTGTTAATGCTTCTCGACAAAGTTTTAGAAGAGCCAAAAAATTAATTTAAAGCAAAGCAAGAACGCTACAAAAGGTTGAGGACGACTCAACTCTCAAATAGTTTACACCACTTTGCCCGATTTGATTAAAAATTTAAGTAAATGAAATATAAGATGAGAGAATAAAATATTGGATTTTTTAAATGACAAAAATTCGTTACGTTGTAGGAACTTTGAAAAATTAGTCGATCTAGAGCAAATAATGGTACATATATATTTAACGTCAGATTGTAATAAAATGCTAAATTGGCACTTTGACATAAAAAAATATGTGTACTGATCCAATTTGATCCATTTTTTGAACCCCTCCTCTCACATAACGAACTATTTAAATAATTAAGAAATTATAACTTTTTCAATATTATTGACTTGTAGTTCTTTTATTTGACTTTAATCACATTAAGCACAGTGATATAGAGTACGTAAGAGTCGGCTCTGATCTTTAATTTTTTCGTTCGTATTATCTTATTATTATTTCAATAATTATTACGTTTTTCTAATTCATTGCTATTTTTTTAGGCTTTTTGGTTAAGTTTTTTGCTTTTTTCATTTTTTCTTTGATTTTTTGTTGTTATTGCTTTAGTGTTTCCTTATAAACGGGTTTTTTCTTTTTTATTCTATTTTTATTTATTTTTTTGCGGTTTAGTTTATGTGCATTTATTTATGTGCATTTTTGCTACTCATAGAATTCTACGATAAATTTCTTCAAACAAATTACCTATTTTATGTAAATAATTCGTGTTATATTAAAATGATTCATTTATTATATTAATTTAATCAAATTATGTAAATTCAAGTGTTTTAGAAGAACTATTAATAACTATGCTGCGCCAAAGTCATGAACTAGTTGTAAAATATATGTAACCAATAAATTATAAATAAATAAATAAATATTTTCGATTTATGTGAAAAATATCATAATTTATGGCCAAGAGATTTAAAATTAATTATATTAACCTGTTTAACAAAGAAAATGAAAGCACACAATTAGCAGGAAGTTAATAAGTTAATAAAATACGTTCAAAACAGATGACTTCTATACTTCGTTTCAAAATTAAAATAAAAATTAAAATTGTTTTTTATTAAAACAACAAAAGAAATTTTCAAAATTATACAAAGGCTTTTTAAGATCACAGAAGTCAAAAAGTAACTTCATTACGAAATTTTGACACATCAGAAAAACTTCAGTCGTGGCTTCTTTTAAATACCCAGTAAACTGCATTTTAAATTCAAAAACCATAAAATTCTGAGCCAGTCGATATAATAAAATTTATTTTAGCTTCTATGATCTACAAAATTTTATAATAATTTGTCTCACAAGTGATGGAGAATACAAAAATGTACAATTTAAAAGTTTTTTAAAAATCTGTTTAACTAAAACTTCAAAAATTTCAATTTTGAACATTTCTACAAAAAAAAAAATTAACACAAGAAGAGTCATTAAATTTTTAATGCCAATTTGTATAAATATTTCTAAAAATCCTTGACGAAATGGAAGAATAAAAAGAACATGACAAAGTAAACAAAAAAAAAAAACAATAAATACACAAAAAATATGAATGAATTATTAAGTAAGAAAGTAAATAACGTCTAATGAACATACAAAAGTACAATAAGTAGTTCAAAAAATTCGCGATGCTTTATCTATTTCTGCATTACGAAGCAAAAACTTTCAAGCTAATTGTATTTTACACTGTTTACATCGGAAATGAAATAAATATAAGATCAAGTACATTTATTTTGTCATTATGTTTGTAACACATCAAAGGAAGCGTAGGAGACCCAATAAAATATAAAAATTTTTGATCAGTATCAAATTCTGAATCAATATAGACATGTCTAATTGTCTGTCTGTTTAACCATTTGTTCGTATGTTATTAGCATTCTCCCGGTTTCAAAAAAAAGAGATATTGGGGCTAAATTTGGTAAGAACATCGGAAGTTTTTGTAAGCGGGTTAGTATTAAAAATGGACTAAAGAACATGCCCACAATGCAACGTAAACTGAGAACACCTCGTTTTTTGAAGCAAAATTTGATGGATTTTTACTTACTATTCGCAAATTGCAAAATTTTATACAAGTAGAAAGACTATTAGTCTGTCCAAAAATCATGCAAATTTACCATTATACATAATCAAATTTTGACTTTTTTATGTTTACCTTTTCTATCAACCACGGAAAAATTGAAATACGTTCTGAAAACTACAACTGTTAAAAGATTAAAAAAACATTGTCCCACAAGACTTTTCCAACTATGATTTAAATCGATTGCACTGACCAGAATTAATATAACATAAATTTTACTTCCCTCTCTTACTTATTACATGTTACATAATAATAATAAATAGACACACTTACTTATTATATAATACGATATCAGGCAACCAAATATGTTCTGAGGGCACATGTAATGTGTCAACACCACCATAATCATCTGGATTCCATTTTAATTTATAGTCATTCCATTCCTGTGTTTGATATGATAAAATAATGCAACAAATCATTTCATTAGTAAAATAAAGTAAATAACGATTATTCCAATTAATGTGTTTAGTAAACTCATTTTGGCAATGCATTCGTGTTATTTAAAATAATGAACGGTTTTTTAAAAAGGTCTGAACCGATTCAACCATAAGTTAATTAGCATGACACTTTGAGTCCAATTTTTTTGTTAATATTGCCATCTAGGCATTCTGCTAATTGTCGAGACGAGCACTAGATAACAATCTAGTACCCCCATTACGCATTACACTTAATGTAATAGAGACTAACTAAAAACCAATAGGTCAAGTTTTTAGTGCAAGGTCCATTCATTAAAGGCAAGAGAGTAAAATGGAGACATCATATAACTGGTGATTCCATGGCATTACTTTACATTTTTAATCTCTTTTCATAGAACTTTGAAAATGGTATTGAAAATTGACAGCTTACATCTAGCTAAGTTAGCGCTTCTCAGGAAGTGCTGCCCCAACTATCAGTCAGTCAAGTAACCTCTTTAAAGTGATATATGAAAGTGATATATGAAGATCATATTAAATATACCTAAATAGACATGGCAAAACTTCTGAACGGAAATGCTTAATAAATAAATATCTAGGACAGTAGAAGATTTTTAAAGATGGAAGATTGAAATTTTTCATAATTAATTTAATATATACTGCATGGGTCCAAATGTGCCTATCTTAAATTGTAATAGATTAAATTTCAGATATTTTCTTAAGATTCTCATACATTGCCAAAATTCTTTATATTAAGATACATACATTTAATCAAGTACAATTATTAAAAAATTATTCTTGAAGTATTATTTACATACCTGTTCAACCCAAACATTTGTCGTCATTATTTGATTTTTCAAATTCTGTAAAGTAATTAAAAAAAAATTTCTTTTTAATATAATTGTTACAATTATCTAAATGTGAAACAAATAAGTGGCCTACAGAGACTTTTTACTGAAGATATATATATTCGTTGTTTTTTGCGATTTAAAGCAAATATTAACAATTAGAATAGACGTCATGAAAATATGAGTAAACTTTTTATTTATTTAAGTATATTAATGTGCGTGTAAATTTCAAAATTTCGATACAATTAATATAGCTTTTCTAAATTTTATTGTTTCAAAGAGATTCACACGCGTGACATGCGGTTTAGTATAATCAGAGATGTCTGAATATTTACTATAATTGAACAGTGAAATGCATAAGTATCTTTATATGGAGAACGGAGGGAAGAAAATCCATCTGGGACAAATGCTTTTATTCATTTCATGCTGTTAGAACAGTTTCATTTAGATGTGCTGTAACGTTCAATAATATTGATTAATGAATTGTTTTTAATGAAGAACTAATTATGAATATTTATCCTGTATCCAAAGGGAAGCTTTAATTTACCAGAGTAAATGATATGTTTTATGTGGAAGGATAACAATTCATATGGTTTGAAAGAAGAAACGTATTAGCTAATTTGTCATCATAGTAAGTAAGAATAAGTTAAAACATTTGGATAAAATACAGAAAGGATTTTGTTGTCTTCGCGAAGAGAATCAGCATAGATTATGTCTTTTTTTTTTTCTTTACTGAGTAATGCACTGCTAAGCGGCAAGTGCAGAAAATGGTCAAAAAAGAAATTTCGGAGATGAGTCATCAGTATAAGTTGCTCGATGGTTGCTAAGCTAAAGCTTAGCATGTAGCCTTTTTTCGGAGCCATCAAAGTATGTAAAACTTTATAATTTTTTAGAAAAATTTGATTTAGCATCCTAAAGTGATTTCACATTTTTTATGAATGCGTAGCGAATCTAAATTTTGCTTATTTATTGGCATATAAAAGTATATTTGATTTATCGGTGTCAGATGTCACTTTTTTGAACTATTTATGTCTTCAATATATAAAAATTGTAATATTAAAAGAGACTTTGATTGAAGCATAAAAATAAAACAAAGTGATCAATAACAAAATAGCAAATAGGAAATAACAAAGAAAACATCATCATTTAATTTAATGTAAAAAAAAAATGCTCACAAAAAAATTTGTTTGGTTTTTTTTGTTTTTTTTTTTTTTGTTATATGCAGAAAATCTTTGAATTTTGAGAAGTTGAAATGTACGATATTAGATGTAACAAGGAATACTTACAACATCAATTAATTGTGATAAACGTAAACCCATTTTGACCGTTAAACGATCCGAATTATTGCCAACTGGTCGAATTAAACGATTGTAATTGCTTAAGAGATCGTCGTATAAACGTTTTGCATCTGGGTTAGCCAGGCCGCCGCTTGCAAATTGTAACGCTATGAATACAGCTGCAAATAGCAGGTTCTCCATCTTAGGCCAGGTCCACCCCTATATAAAATACCAAAATACAAATTGTATTAAAAAACTACACTTAGATCTAATTTTAAATCACATTTTATATGTTGTAAAGTTATTTCAAAGTAAAAATAAAAACGCTTAAATCAATAACTCTCTAAAATATTATCGAGCATTTCACTTCATATAATCAAAGCCATGTGGGTAAGACTTCAACTTTTACCTTCAAATATTAACGCTGTAAAATTTGGTCAATATTTTTGTTAAATGAAACTCAGTAAAGAAACACACATATATTTATATAAAGTAGCAACCAGAAGATAGAAATTTTAATACGAATTCCAAAATTTTTATTTTCAACGTGGAAAACATTTCACTTTAAATATACAACATATTTTTCTATGGCTGATATACAATTTTATAAAATCACGCATAAAAGTTAATCCCATACGTTCAATTAAATTGTTATAGATAATACTTACACATTTATGCAAACTTACTTCAAATGGTACTTAAAAGCTTCAATAAACAATATTTTTAATTCCTATATGTATTAATAAATATATTTTAAAACAATTCGTGATTGATGTGTATAACCCCCGAGAGGGGTTTGCAATGGTCTTAAAGTAAAGTAAAGGCCGTACTTTAAAGTTATTTTAGTTATTTTAGTGAATTACGCTTTTGGCTTAAAGACGTTCAAAAGTAATTACGCGTAAGATCAACCATTCCACATTTAATTCCCAAGTGAATAAGAAATTTATAAGAAATATTTGCGACTTTTCATATTTTGCAATAAAAATTGTGCAGACATTACTACAGAAGGGATTGAGATAGACACAACCTTTATTATACCGATCCAACCAGAAACACTTTAAGCCTATTTATTCGTCTGTGGTCGTTGCTACAGATAGCAATATTTGAGATATTGTCATGAAATTTGGTGTATGGGTGTATTTTGGACAAGGGCGATAATGATTAAAATCAAATAATTTTTACTTACACTGCTCTTACAACAACTTTTTAAATGAAAAATCCGTTTATAAAAGAATTTCAATATTTTAAATATTCTTAACAAATATTATTGGCATGTTATATCAAATTTAACTAAGATCGGCCTATTTTTTATGGTGTCGCCTCATAAAACAACTTTTCTGGAAAAAAAGTCATTAAGAAAATTAGCACTGCTTTCTATTTTGACCTAAGAAATATGTATACCAAATATGATCCAGATCGATTCATTTGTTTAACTTTCAATTTTTTTTATCGTATTAGGTGTTTCAAATCACCTTCGACCGTCTGAATAATTATTACTTGTATTTAAATAAATGTACTTATAAGTAATAAATTTTTCTAACAATAAATTGTGTAATATATTAATGTTTAATATTCTTCTTGCTTAGTAACCTAAATGATTGTGTTTGTTTTACATATATTGGTAATACAGAAATGACAATCAATCAATAAATGAACATGAAAGTTAAGTTCAGGAACTAATTTTATATACGCTTCACTTATAAATTTTATGAATGTGATCTATTTTACTAAATTTAGGAAAATTCTTGACTAAACTGTTGAATAACTAACAAAAAGTATTTTTTTCTCATATTTCTGAGGATGGCCGTTTATTTTAATTTAAAGAAGCATACTGTAAAACGAATTTGAAAAATTGTGGCCTCTAAATGCTTCTAAATTGCATTTAGTCAACAAAGAAGCACTAATGAACTTATTTTCCAGTGAGCTTTCCATTTAATTAATTTGATTCATTTTTAATGTCAAAATAAACAAAAGTGCAAATCTTCTACCAGATTTCCTTTTTTTAAAGCACCGTCCAGAAGTCGGGGGGTACATCCATTTTGGTATTATGTATATAGCCAATATATGCAATTTTGATTTAATAATGTGTAGCTCTATCCAAACAAAAAACTATTGAAATTTCACGCTAATATCTCAGCTCTCATAATCGGCGTAAAGCAAAAATTTATGCTTTAGCTTAGTTTTTACTAAGCGTGTTATTCAACCGATATAGCTCACTTACAACAGTCATCCTCGTGAATAAATTTTTAGTAGTATAATATTTACAATTGCTATTTGATTTTTTGCGTTTGAAATAGGACAAATAAGAGACCGAACTGACATATGACAACTTCAGGAATTGTAAATTTATTATAATTTATTATATTTATTAAATTTATTATATTTATTATTATTATTATTATTTATTATAAGTTATACTTTTTCAAGAGCTTTCGTTGCATTCGCTTGGTTATGGCAAACATTTTGTGGTAAACATATTTGCAGTTCTAAACTCTGGATGGTGGGTAAAACAAAAATGTATAAGAATTTATAAATATCGCAGTACTTCCAACGATATTTATGGTATTAAGTTATACACTTTACTCTCAGCTTTCAGTTGTATTCATTTACTATGAAGACTTCTCACTTGTAGACATGAGCATAATTAATAACAAAGTGATATAAGTAAAATATTAAATTTGCATTTTGTTTTCACAAAATGTAAATATTTCCCATTTCTAGATAGTAGATAAAAAAAGCATAAGTTTTTGCATAAGAAGTTAAGGAGTTCTTAAGCGATTTTAACTAAATTTTTATATGAACTAATGCGTAAAAATTTCCTATGTTTACGTTGAATTAATTGTATCTAACTCAACTTTTGCAGCCAGAAGAATGTTAACACCAAACTAACATACGGCGATTACATTTGAATCGATATAGAATTTTATAACCAACAGAAATGTAGATTAACTGACACTTTCGATACTGCAGCCATTTTGATAAAGTGAGTATACTCTCCCAATCTCTAGGTGTTTGATATAAAAAAAAAGTAAAAAGGAATGCATTATAAATAATTGGGAAAATATCCTAAATGTGTTTTGATAATAATCTACAATATAATGAAATGTAAGTTTCATGTTACTCTTCCTGCTCTTCTTGTTATTGCTTTTGTATATTCGCTGTAGTAATATTTCTGTTCCTAATTTTGTCTTTTCATTATTCTTCTTGGACAAAATGAAAGTTGTTTAAATGAAAGTTGAAGATGATTTATGCATATAATCCGATTAGTGAGAAGAGATTTTTGCCTTTGTAAACCATTTTATGCATTTCAATGGAAAAAGTATAATGGAAGACTAAAAAATTTTGTTACATTTGAATTTCTCATATTCTTGTCAAGTTACGTAATAAAAGAAACGAAATAATAGATTACAATTGTGGCTGATAAGAAATAATAAGTATAAAAATTATATTTGGTTAAGATCAAATTTTGAATAGCCACCTATCAGATGGTGCACTGATAGGTGGCTATTCTAAGTATAGATGTTACTTTTTCTACTTGTGCTTGCCAGTAATGAATACAAGTTTTAATATGATGTGCCCATTTCTTCTAGATGTTATCGATTTCTTTCATTTCTTTAAATGGAAAATGAAACATAACAATTTGAGTATAAATTTATTTCAGCATTTCTCAATAATTATTAAATAAGTTATAATATTGTCCAAAAAGTTGAATTTGTACTATTTTTTGTTCAATATTAAAAGAAGTTAAGATTAACTTAGAATTAACATAGAATATTTTACTTTCATGTCTTTTACAATAAATAAAAGGGCGAAAACTCTTTAATACGAATTAAAGAAAGACAAATAGACAGAATCGGAAATATAACTAAGTAGGTTCTATTATAATTAATACTGAATCTTCTATATTTACTGTTACATTAAAAATTTTGGGCTAGACCTTTTATTTATTAACGTAAAAAATGCATCAAATTTGCTGCAATTGTATCCAATTTTTTAACGTTCTCCCATATAACGAACTATTAAAATGTTGAGTAATTACAACTTTTTCAATTTTGTTGACTTTTAATTCTCTTGACTTTAATCACATTAAGTAAAATAAGTCACGGTTGACTATAAAGTTCTTACTTGATTTTAATTTAATTTTTTTAAAGCGACAGCGATTAAACATTATTTAAATACTACGTTGTATATTTGTTTTCTAAAAATCGACAATTTGAAATTCAATTTTTATTTTTAATTGAATATTTATTACACGTGCTCTATAGAACTTTTTTTTGATATTTTGTGTTTATAAAAATATGACCATGCGAAACAAATTACTAATTATTCAACCCTTTTACTAGTTATATAAAGTTAATGATAACTTTTATTTGTACACGTCAAATTCCTTCAACAAATTTAATCGCAAAGTCTCAATGAGGATTTTTTGTTTTAATAAATAATTATTTGTTGTCATTTGGGTATTTATTTATATAGAATTAGATAACACATATTTTTATAACTTACCGATAATAGAAAACGTTAATTAAAATTTGTTAAAGGACTTCTAGCTTTGATTGAACTGCAAGCGCATTCTTTAACCAATTCATCTTTTTTTTTTTCAATCATAGTTTTCAATCTTATTTAAAATTTTTTTTTTGTTCATATTAAATGGCATATTAAATGGGTACTAAGCATAAAAACAATCTACATGAACATTCACTTAGGATTCTATGAAGAGATGACGAGAAAATTTTATCACATGTAATGCAAATAATTCAACAATATGCTAAATTAAACACCAAATATTTAATAGCTGTCAATTTTCGAATCGTTAAGAAAAAATTATTTTTTAGAAAAACGTTTCTCCTTGATTTTAATGTACATTACATAACCACTTTTATGTTTATTCGTGCATATTTAACTAAATAAAAAAAAGAAGTTTGCCTCTGCCGTATATTTGCAACAAATCTCAAAAGTATTGTAATATGTTGTATATGCTTCTTCTTCATTATTTTATTCTCACTTTTATTTGAAAATGTAATTGTGCTTGTTGAGGAAATTTTCGTATTGCAATTAAACTAAAATAAAGATATGTTTTCTGCTTATTATTAAGGTTTTCTTAATGAGCTTCAACCTTCAACATCGTAAACTTTTAATAAAAAATTCTTTAGAGAATTGGAACAAGGCGGTTCAGGAAATGAAGATAACTAAGCAGAAAACTTATTTTTAAAATGACAAGAAGAGAAAATATTGGACTATTTATTATTGGAAACAAAATGAAAATAAAAATTCGAATTAATTGCTTTAGTTTAATATTTAGCTTGGCCCACCCTTTGATTTGTTATTCTCTTAAATTTAGTGTAATTTTTTTTGTAATAGGCGATTTTATAAGTTCGTAAATTAACTTTTAATGACCTTTTATCTCGATTCAAAACTATTTGTCTTATTTTGCATTTGCCTTTTGTTATCAAAAGGCAGATGGCAAATTTTACTTAAAAAAATGAGATATTTTCAGTTTATGTTGCACTATGGGCATGGGCTTTGACCGATTTGGTCCATTTTCACTTTTAATCTGCGTGCAAAAACTTCCAATGATTCTGTCTGAGAATTTTTACAACAAGTAGACACAAAAAAACACAGACGAGCAGACATGTCTAAATCGGTTCAGAATTTGCTAATCAAGAATACACATTCTATAAAGACTCTCTGGCCTTCTTCTAGATGTTACAAACATAATGACAAAGTTAATATACCACCAACCTCTGGGTGAAGGTATATTTAAAAAATTTTTAAAAATTGTTATAATACACAATTAATTGTAAATTTAATATGCGTAATTATCTTATGTGATGTGATAAAACGCACTTGTTTATATATATGTGTGTATAACGGATTTTTGAAAAAATGCCATCCCATATAATTATTATAATTAATATTTAATATTCTGTTAAGTAAATTTATTATTACATATCACAAAGTATATTTCATATAAAATACAAACAAGAAGTGTATCTCAAAAGATATGATTTTCGGCATCTTAACGTTACTAAAATTGTAATTACTTAGATTATTAAATTTTCATCAAAAAAGCATTACTTTGTTGTTTTTTGGAAAAGTCTAATGGCATTTATATTACATTATGTTTGTTAATAGAATAAAAGATTGTGTCACGATATATTTTAACACTCCAACCTGTCGCTATGCGTTTGAAAAGAGTACTTTATCACTGTAAGCCATTTTTTCAATGTTTATGTTTAATTTAGGTAAAAGTGTATTGATTAAAGAGCATCACAAAAGCAAAGCAACAACAAGTACAATAATAATTACAATAATTCAAGTGTAAAGTGCTTAGATTATCAGAATCCTGTACAAATGAATAGTTGGTTGCACAAGCCAACTTTAAGATAACATCGGAAGCATCTAAGCATATAAAAATAGAAATATACAGTTTAAAAAAAAAATTCTTCACTTTTTTTGGTTGACAAAAATAAAAGTCTTATCTAAAATGCTTAACAGAAATTTCCGCCTCATTCATGCATTAAGGTGCAGAAACTTATGACTTTAAAATAAAATGCTTGTGGAAATCACTCAAAACGTAACACATAAAGGTAAAAAAAAAGCAATGGCACCACCTGCTCTCAATCAAACAAACCAGTTTGTCGGTTTTATTATCGTTTTGATGACAATGTCAGAACTTTTGTGAATTAACCATACAACTGCGAAGAGATAAACCAAGCAAACTACAACGGTCATAGAATATATCGAAAATGTCTTAGAGGCTCTTTATTTTGAATAAATCACATTTTTTACCCGGTTATGTTTTATGAATTGTAAAACGTTAAACTAATCCATTAAATCATTCATACGTAAACGTTCTAACATGTTCCCTGCTGTTCATCATTAGTCATTTGTTTACTAAGAGAGCATCAAACGATTTGTGTCTATGCCACATACCTCATATTTATGATTTTAGAAAAATGAATATATTTTCCAAATTAGATCTGGTTAAAATGTATCATTAAGTCGAATATTTAAAAAGCGACCATTATCACACCGTTTGATTTAAGTTTGTGTTTATAAATAAAGTTTCTGGAGGATTAGAATTCTGGTTATTTTTACGTAGAATGATCGTTTGATATGTGTATATAAATTCGTAAAGATTGAAATGTTAAACAAAATCAAACTGTCAACACGAAAGTGGAAAGAAATTTAATCTCTTTGTTGAAATTTATTGAATCATTTTTGGACAGCATTCAGTTTGAAGCATCTTTATTGAAGTTCCCCCAGATTCCAGCGTTAACCCGACAAAGCTTAAATTTATGTTAAGAAATTACACGATAATCCTACTTAAGTCTTATATGAAATATGAAATTAGTCTGATGCAAATAAATCTCGCAAAAGCGTTTAAACTCTTAGAGTCCATGGAGCATGCTTAGAGTTTACTGAAGACTGCTATTTAGGCTTTATATTAATTGAAATTTATTTATTTATTTGAAATTTAAAAATATTGGATTTATAACTGAAAAACTTAATAAATTATAATTGCGGCGCTCTTTATTACAATAAATATAGCACATTTGAGAACGTTATAGATAAATTCACAAGCAAACATAAATTCAATAAAAGCTTAAATTTCTCAAGTTACATGAGAAATTTTACATTTTAATTAATATTGTTGTGTTATTGATAAGTGTTAAATTGAAAGTGGGCGTACCGGCATACTTTATGATAATTAAAGTGATACGGATGTTTTTAAGAGTGTGGCCACATTTAATATATAAAATCTTTTACATTATATCTGTTGGTTCATAAAGTTTTGCTATTTTCCTAACATTTCATTTCATTTTTTACTTATTTTATCACTATTCCAATGTAATTTGAAACTTTTCAATTTTATTGTATTCGTTATATTGAATTTCATTTTATTATATTGCTCAATTTTTACTCCTTAATCTGCCACAATGCAATACAAAGAAAAAGATGCAATAAAATTCGTCCTTGTGTTGGTTTATAAATAAAAATTTTATAGTGTGTGTACTTTACATACATTTTGTTTTTGTTGTACGATTTAATTTAAAATTTACTTGGCATTTTGAGTTATCACATTACGATTCTGTTCGTGTATTTTACAGAATTTCTCACACTGGATACATTGAGTTATACTCTAATAAATTACATGCATGAGCCATTTTTATTTTAACGATCAAATCAAAATTTTAATAATAGTTAAAATCTATTCAATAAAAAAATTCTCATAATAATTATTAAATCATTTCAATTCTTTAACTCATTTTTAATCGCTACAACACGTTATTATTATATCTTTTTCTTATTTGTCGGTTAATTCATGTGCTGTATTTAAAATTCAATCGTGACAAAATACAAAATTCTTTCACTTTTGTTTTTTATACAAAATGTCATTGATCATACAAGATACAATAATTTTATATGGATGTATGCAACAATCGTACGGCTTTACCAAAGAACTCTTTTTATATTAAACGGAATTACTTTACCAAATAAATTTACAACAATTTTGATAACCATTTTGTTTTTGACTTGTTTTTGATCAAGAACAAAAGTTTTTACAATCATTTCCCATACAAAATATTTTTTCGAAAATCTTTTTTTATAAACAAAAAACGGTACAAACTAATTATTTCATATACTAAATCAGGAAAAACAAATCTAGTTTATATCGATACATATTTTGGAGCCTTTTTCTCTTGTCAACCTAAAAATATTATTGTAACGCCATAAAGAAAACTTTGGTTACTTTATAAATAATTTTGAATTGATCTGTACAGCTAATATTTTCCTGAACGCAAAAAAGCACATATAGACTTCAAAATTGGATAAAAATCTCGAAAGTTTACTTATTGTACCCTACTTTTATTCTAAGCAAAGCGGTTCAAAACTTTTAAGAGTCAAGGTCAATTAACTACAACATTTTAACTCGTTTTTTTCTTATTTTCCTTTACGTTACTAATGTTGTTCCTATCACCTGCTTAGGCATATGCCATACAAGTAAATGGAAATAGTTCTCATTTTGTAAAAAAACACGTATTTATATAAGTGGGCATGAGAGGCTCCTCCAACTAAGATTATCATATACAAGAACAAGTAAAAATTAAAAATTTGTCGTAGACAACTCCCATTTGCCCGGCATTACTTTATATTCAATATAATTAAAACATCAAAAAAGTCAAGAAATTCAAACATTGCAATTTTCATATGATTTGAAAAGTATTTTGATAAAAGAGATGACCACAATATCTATACTGAATTTGGCACATTTATTTGTTGTGCGAAATAAGTGGACTGTGACAGCTTCCATTATAAAGTATTCACTTGTAACAGATTATTTTAATAACACTTTTATATATATCGATTGTTATAAAAATAACCCGTTATATGGAAAATAATCATAAAATTGTTCGATTTTTCTTTGTAAATGAAAAATATTAAAATGTCTGTGAAGTTGAGGCTTATACTTTAATTACAAAATTGTATTAACAGTTATACTTAACTTGATTCGGAGTGTGATTTTGAGTGATTTAGATGTTAAAAACGTGCCTTAGTGTACGAACCCCCTAAACTCTGAATCTTGCAATGATGTAGGGAGTAATGACACAAAACACAAAATATTTTGTTTCATGTTTTGTTACAAAAATATTTCAAATGTAAAATGAAAGAATGCAAAGGAAACTATGCAACTATGCAAAAATATACGAATACCAGAGGCAAAGAAAAACAACGAAAAAAGAAAAGGCAAAGAGAAACAAAAATGCTGAATTAAAGTAAAGTGAGTCGGTGATGAGGATTATATTGGGTAAGATGGATACTAAAGAAAAAAGCTAAAAAGTATATGATATTTGGTCGCAACCAAATCCACTGCCCATATAATAATTATTCTGTTTCGTGAGCTTAAGGTCTACGATAAAAAAAAACAAAGGCATTTTCAATATTGTACTTTATATGATTTATAAATAATGAACAAATAATTTAAGAGAATAAAATAAATAAAGGAAAATTTAATGCCTTATAAATATATATGGGGAAGGTCCATATGCTTCATTTTTCGTCAGATATTCAGATATTATAATCTCTCATTTAAAATGAATGTGAAATGTAAAAAGTTGTCAATCGCGGCCGGAGTTTAAATTACCTACAACTTTTTGGTATAAAACTCATATATATATGCAAAACGTATCCTTAGGTAACCAAAGTCGCAGCTTACCTAAAGCTTCTGCTCTCAGTCATAGCATAATGCCAAGTTAGATACTTATTTATTAAGAGAAATGAGACCCTGGACGACAAGCGTATGTTTGTACGCCCAACGCAGCGATATAGGTATGGTTACCTTTATCGCGGGTGGTCAGTCATCATAACGCCAACTCCATTACCACCAAGTGAACTTTAAAACTCTGGTATTCTCATGGCACCAAATTAAATCTTTGGCCCGATCTCACAAAATCCATAAGCACGAAAGAATTTTCCCCGACTCCCATTTTAGCTTATAGGGACTGATTATCTCAAACGAGAATTTAAGTAACAAATAATTTACAAATACCAAATAAAAACGGTGAATGGTAAATATTAATATTTTATCATTTGTGCTGAGTGTGAACGATTTATTCTATTTCTGAATATGTATCATGGAAATTTTTAGAATGCTACAGGTTCGAATTTGATTTACACTTTGCCCAATTAAGCATACTTTCCATATTATTTTTTATATAAGCATTTACATTGCATCTATGCAATTTATAAGGAGGCAACAGAAACACGGGCCAGGCAAACACATACACAAAGTAGACGACACTTCTTTTGAAATGTTACGTAACTTTCCGGCGAAGTAAGTATATCCTCGAAGCCTAATAGAGGGTACTCGTTTGATCACATTCTTGCACGTGTGGCTAAGTTACCTTTACAAAGAGTTTTTGCAAAAAACAAAGGACTTTTTTTGTTTTGCTTTTTTCCCTTAGAGTTTTCTTAATTTTACATATTTAACACAATTGCATCATACTTTACTATGAACATGCATTTTGAGTGGTTATTAGCTACCACAACAACTAATAATGTAGATATGAAACGGAATGAGTACTAATTTCGTTGTTTTTTCATTATTAGAAATAAACAAGTGCAAACATTGTAGTCAGTCGATGTTGAATTTCAAATACCCCTCGTCACTTTGTTTAATGTGAGTCAATATAAAAAATTTAATTTAAGAAAGTAAATTAATGAGAAAATAATTGATTGAGTGTGCGGAACCCTTTATCCCAGTGACGAATCGTTATTAACATTAAAGATTTTGAATGTCTTATAGTAAGTCCGAGCCGACTACTAAATACTCTACACCACATTTTTACAAAGACATATTCTGAATTGCTAGTTTTCCACATAAAAACCTCTTGAAAATAAGTAGTTGTATGAGGCGCGGTCATAATAATAATGTAATCTTATCTATAAATGTTCCCGGTCGTTTTTGAGCTAAATCACGCCTATGTATCAAATTGCATTTAAGTAGCTCCAAAATTGCGCCCTGTACTTTGATAATAAAAATACATGGACAGACAGATAGACATGCTTAAAATATATTCATTTTCATGCTTATAATATCCCAAAGAAAGCGTCGAGAACTCTACAAAGTCTATACTTTTTTTATCAGTATCAAAATTTTAAGCAGTTTAGACATTTCTGCCTGTCTGTTCCTTTATCTATGTGTGCCAAACATTCAAATGTGTGCAAATCGGCTATGCCTACCCGAGGTTGCACAACTTTAAAATATCACTCAATATCATAAACTACCAAATATACCAATGTCTGAGTGGTATCCAAGAATTAACCTCAACCAAATACAATGTTCTCCCTTGTTTACTATAACGCACCTATACTTTTTAAGTCGATCATGGTTGATCTATCTATCTGTTTAATTTTTATACATGAACTTATATTAGCAAACTGCATTTTGTAACCTCCTGCAAAGTACAAAGTTTTCAAATTAATACTTTTGATTATCTTGGGTGTTAATTTTCGTGAATTTTTAATCATATTTATGGCAAATAGTTTATGGCATTAAATATTTTACCTCTACTAATTATTATATTTTTTTTATTACCCAAAACTTGAGGCTGTACATCTAAATATTTATCTGAAATAACTAGAAGTATTTGACGAATATATTTTCAATATGAAATATGAAACAATGGCCAAATCATATTAATAATGATAATTGTAATATGGAAACAATAACCTCTCTTTGAAATAATGTAGAAAAGTTTTTGTTATTACTTAATATATACACAACATAATAATAAATATGAGATAATAATGACACATTTGTCACTATTACTTATCATACATTTTAGATTTTCTCTTTTCTTACTTTCCCCAATTTTTTTTTTTTTTTTGCCTTTTTTATCCCCAGACATTTAATCTTTGTACATATAGATGTACTTTTAATGTGTTGTAATCAACTTTGAAATTATTACATGTGTTGGCTTATTTATGCATTTTTGTAAATAATTCACCTTTTTATACAACGACAATATTTACAACAACTAACTGTTAAAAAGAAAACATGTAAAAAAATATTATAAACGGTTCTAGGCAAATCTAAAATACAGAACATATGGGAAATAATTGCAACTTATAGAGTGTGAGGCCTTGTTTAGAATTAAATCAATAAATTTAAATTCTTCAAAGCTGCAACGCACAAAGGATCAGCACAAACGTTATAATCAATTGAAAGCAACTCTTAAATAGTTGATCAAACATTTATTAATTTAATTAAAAAGTCAAAAGAAAAATATTTATGAATATTTTTCAGAAGTCCAAGACATACGTATTTCGTATGTCAAAGTAGTACTGCATGGATTTCATTTGGGTAAAAATGGTTAAAATCATATTCGTATAGAGCATTGTCTGGACAGACAACATATTGATAAAGTAATTACAAGTTAATCAGTTTAATGAAAGGTGGGTCTGCATTAAATTTTTCTAGATGTTATAAATATTTATTATAAATAAAACTATGGTACGCGTCCTTTGACCGATTTGGCCCATTTTCAACACAAACTAATGTGCTTGAACTTTAACCAAACTCTTATTTTACGACCAAGACTATGTGTACCACATACAGATTGAGAGGCACAACTAAATCAGTTCAGAATTGGATGTTGATCAAGAATGTATACCCTTTACAAAGTCTCCAACGCTTCTCTTTGGGCGTTACAATCATTAAGACAAACTGAGTGTACTTTCAACCTCTGAATGGCAGAAATATAAAGGACGTCGAAAGCGGAAATGAAAATTTCTCTTATATCTATATCGCATAGGCATGCGGATTTAGTGTATGTCATTGCAGTAAACACTTTTTATATTAGAACTATATCAACCATCTTCTCCCCTGCCAATCTAGAAGTGTAAGTAAGAGAGTGTAAGAGAGAGAAACATTTTAACCCACAATTATAAGGTTTACCACTTCTGGTATCTGCCTTCATCAGAAAGAAAAATACTAGCAGTATGAAAATAATTAGCCTTTTTTTATCTCGTACACTTAAGAACAGAAATTAAATAAATAGATAATATTTTCACACATTGATTCTACCTGTCGATAGCAGTGAAGATAGTTTTCATAGTCTGATATTTTGTCCATAAACTAATTCGAATGGAATGTATTCTATATACTCTTTAAATGTTAAGCGAAAGAATTGCAATTGATAGAATTGCTGCCTCGAGATGCCTTTGTAAGCGCTCAATCATAGCATTAGCCTGTGAGTGGTAAATGGAAGTAAAAATCTTACGTGATCGTAATAATTTAGTTAAACCAAAAAAGAAACAAGGAACCCATAAATCGAAGATGGCGATAATTACAAGTTTGTCTTGAGTACTCTCTGAAGCAATGGTGACTCCAATTATATTATTGAGCACATTAGAATTAAAACCACGCAAGTGTTTCATCGCAAACGAACTTGCCGGCTTCAGACATACATATGGACCCCATAAGACATGCGAATAATGAATGTTCAAGATATGACTTTAACCAAGTATTTAATATTTATCAATTCCTTGAAAATATTCGTGTATAGCTTACACAACTGATTACTTCTAAACAACCTTAAAAAACAACTTTACTAAAATATTAATAATAAAAAGGATAATACAATTTATAACAATTTTATGTTACTAGTTCAGTATTCCTCTGTACATATTTCTTTTTTAATTTTTTACTTTCTAACAGTAATTTCATATTCTAAATCATTAATGTAAATAACTTATGTAGTGGTAGCTCATGTTCCATTGGTGTTTTTAATTACTTTTCCAAGGATATTTTACATATTCCATATCACTTATGGTACATGATGTAGTTATCTTGTGCGGATGTTTGTAACATACAGAAGCATTTAAAATGAACCCACCACATATTATATCGATGGATTCAGAATAATTTTCAAAATAGATTTAAAACTATCTGTCCATTTGCCAAATATCTATTCATGTAAATTTGTTATCAAAGACAAAAAATTGTATAGAGAAAACGTGATTAAATTTGGATAAATCAGTATAACTTTTGTATCTGGATTATAAAATTCCCATATATGGAAAAGAATAACTATTTTGAATATTTAAGATAATAATATATAAAATTAATTAAACTAATGGTGATAAAAATAGTAAAATTTCTGAAAAAGGTATTTCTATAAGTTTTAATTACTTCTATAGAATTAGGTCTGCATTATAATTCTCAAACATTTTACCAAACATTATCTAAAGCAACAAAACAACTAATAATTGATACGATACAACTAGGCACATTGTTTTATAAGACAATGTGCCTAGAGACTTTACTAAGTATAATCGAAAAACATAGATGAAAAGTATCATTAGTCCAGACAGAAATGTAATGTTTAACGCCATTTTTATGCCATTTTTGAAGCGTTCAATATTTAATTAGTTTTCATCTGTTCTCATAAGATGGAAACTTTATGAAGAGATCACGATACTGGGATCTAATAAACACTAGTATCTGTAATTGCCAAATCAAACCAATACCAACACCAATATTATACATGGCAGGCCATTCATACCTTTGGAAAGTAGCTTCTTTTCAAGCTAATACCGCGCTAAAACAAAGTAATAACAATCTACAATACAAGATGGAATGCTGTTAGGTCCAAGTAAATTAGGATACTTCACTGATGAATATAAAATCAATTCAGAGATTATTGGTTTTTTACACACTATAAGTGGAAATTTTTTGCATGCATCGTTCCAGTTATCGATACATTAAACAACTTTTACAAGCTATGTATTCTGCAGGACATACAAAGGATTTAATTTATTTAATTTACTTAATTTACTTAACTTGCCCCATTTGTAATTCAAACTTATAATTACATTAGGCAATTTGCTATCGGGTACTTAAGAGTCATCCAAGACAGACTATAATTATTTTCTATGTATAAAAATCTAGGAAATTATTTTAAAATTTCCCGTTTTCTGTAAATTATCTAATTAATTGGAATTACATTTTACAACATTAGACAAATCATTTACTTAATTTTTCATTTTACATATTAACAAATCAATGTACTTACAAACTTTGCGCAAAACGGGGCATTGCCTATGTATGGCAGTCTCGCACCAAATTCTTGCCTGCTCTGCTGCTTGCTAGCACAACGGCCAGCATTTATTGGCAAAGTGCCTTTAATGCCAGTAACGTTACCGCTATATAAGACCTTACAAAAGCCACTGCTTTGCCTACCGCTGAAGCATAAAGCAGGTAGATACTTAACGTGTGTCGTTATCGTATTTAATTATTCTGGCCTTTTACAAATGAATTTTTATTACTAATATAAATCCAAAAGATGGACAAAACATCTCTTTATAAATTGTATAATATGCCTACAATAAACATTTTAAGATTTTTGTTTAAATTGTTTAAATAAGCTAATATATTTTTTAAACTTCCATTTATAATATTTAAAAATTTTCTTATTTTTTTAATTCTATCACGTTGCGTGAAATGTATTTAACATTATCCGCAATTACGTGCCACCATTAATTCAAATTAATAAAATTAAACTGACTTTAATATAAATTTATGTTTATATATAATTGAGGCAATTCTTGTTTTTCTGATATTAAACTGTTCTTTTTTTTTTTTTTTTTTTTTTTGTTGATTCATTTCATTGTTACATTTACATTTTTCTTGTATTTTCTTTACAACTCACTACTTACTTACTTTATATGACAACTGCTTTCACTGATACTGATGATAATGATTAAGTTAATTGCAGTTGCATTATTCTCTTATTTGTCATGTATTTTGTAACTTTCCCAATTTCTTATTTTTTTTTGATTTTTTTTAATATTTCTACTTCTGTAAAATCACTGGCAGTAAAGATTTGTTTGATTTAAACACTTTGCTATATGTAAACTCAATACTTTTTTGATTTTCTACATTACTCAGTTTTTTTGTTGAGACATACAACTCTCAGATAGTAATTTCCGAAGCTATACACAACATTCTGTAACAACCTTCACTTTGTTAAAGAGAACAAAAAAAAAAAATCCATCTACTTTCTTCAAATTGAAAAAGTATAAAGGAACTCAAAACAACACAACAATAAACTTATGAAAAATATTTTTGCATTTACCAATAATAAGTGCTTTCTATGTATTTGTTAACTATAAACATATTTCTTTTTGTTTGTTTGCAAAATTTTATAGATATGGAATGTATAGATTGCATTTGGAATTGAAATTAAATAAACTTTTTACATATTTTTAAGTTTAGACGATGACAGTTATTGTTTTAACTTAACTAAATCTAAATAGAATATAAAAAATCTATTATAAATTTATTCTACTTGAATTTAACGTATTATTTCTTCGTCGGTTTTACATTTGTTATTTAAAATTTCTTCAATTATTTTTTCTTTACTTTTGTTATTCAGTTTGATTGTGGTTTTTTTTTTTCATTTTGTTGAATTTTTACCCGTTTTAAGTTTTCATTTAAAGTCTGTGAAAATTTACCAGCTGATTTTAATTAAATGTTATATGTACATGCTGTTTGTAATGAAAAGCGCGATGATAATTTCTATTATTCCAATAATCGTCTAATTAGTCATCTTAAACTAGAAAAAAAGAAAGAGATTTAAAAAAATCAAACTATTAGAAAACTTATAAGCGACCGTTTGGCATTAACAATTTTCAACAGGTGAATTTTTATAAAAATTAATAAAATTGAGATTTATGAATAAAAAAGATTAATTTCGACATGAGTTTTATGAATAAAAGTAACTAAAAAAAAGTTACTTATAAATAAAACAAATATAGACGTTATGATTTGTTAAAAATGGCTCTTACATACTCTAAATCACTTTGCTCAATCACTACGATAATTAAAAAGCGTAAAAATGGACATTTTGAAAGAAGTATAAATGAAAATTAAAAGTTTTATCTTTTAAAAAGAGTGCACTTAACCGAACTTTACAACATTTAACATACTGCTAAATAAAACACAAATAAAATAAATGCAATATAAATGCATCAATTGTTATTGCAAAATATACAAAATTATGTATTCGGTTTAAAAATAGTTCATGAGACATTTTAAGATAACTTTGAAGCATTTGCCAGATATATCTCTGGATAGACAGTGGTATTATTTGAAACTACTTTAATGCCCTTTCTTTTTACATAAATTCAATTTTTCCCATATAAATGAAATACAAATTGCTTTATGTTGCTTTATTATTGTACGGAATTTTATAAGACGTCTGCTCCTAAATATTTGTAAAACTTATAGGAAAAGAAATATCATCAAAATATATCGCAAAGGTAGCATCAGAATGTGAACGAACGAATAAGTTTAAATTGATTTCAAAAACTGAATCTGTTTCAAGAGATTCTGCATCAGAGTAACGTATCACAAGTAATATATAAATTTAACTTATTCTACTTATGCACAGAGAGGAATCTGTATGGAAAATAAAAATTAAAACTAGAACATAATTTGATGTACGTAAGATTTTCTTTCTTGTTTTTTCTTTTGTTGGTGAAAAGCCGAAAAGTATTTTGCAATATTTACAACTATTTTATTATGCATGAAAAGAAGATTTGTCTTATAGAAATCTTAGAATAAGAATTATTATACTCTATGCCACTAAAAAAAACTAAAAGAAGCGTTTGAAATGGGCCAACATATCATTACCCAATTACTACTAAAACTTATCATCAACATCGCTTTCAAGCTATTTGTCCATCTGTTTGTCCGTTTCTATGAAGTCTTTATCAAAGTAGACTTCTAAAAATACTTCATTAAAAATTTGATGTCAACGCATTTTGTTTCACAGACAGATAAAATTTAAAATGAATGAATATTATTTAATTTTTTTATCTACCAGTCTCATCCAATAAATTTATGTAAATCATTTTTAAATTACACTTTTTTACTCACTTAACCGATCATTCTTTTTCCTTTGGCTTCCAAATATATTTAGCAAAATAATGCTTAGTATTTAAGGATTATTCCCGACATGACATATAAAGATGTTGTTTGTTGTTAAATTAATGAAATTAAAAAAATTACACTAAAAGTAAAATTACAGCAAGATACAAATGATATAATTAATTAATGCTACGCCGGTTCATACAAACCAATTACATTCAGGAAAGTCTAGAAAGTGTAGAGCATATAATTTCATTCAATCTATTTTATGTCATTTTGAGAGGGTTAGTGTAACATTTGAAAATATATCTTTAATAATATATTTAGATATATTTATATAAATAAGAAGGAGTAAGAAGGCTAATTAATATAGATTCTTAATTATCCTTCATTACTACATTTAATGGGACCAATTTTTAGTGATTTGCCAAGTTCGTTTTATGGCAAAAAATTTAAAAAATGGACCTATTTTTCACACTAATTGATCAAATGAAAACTGACAAGCAATTTTTGTTACGATATATTCAAAATTGTATCTCATTTTCATATATCAATTTCTTTCAAAGTATTAAAACTAACACATAGACATCTAGCAGTACTTAAAGTATTTTAAAGTATTTATGACATGAGTTAATTAAAATTATTCAATGTTGCAGAAAAACAGAAACCAAGAGAACCGAATGTTACATACCCACCACTCAAATTCTATGGATAATAATGGTACAGAACATGGACACTATAAATTTGGAATTTGCAGTATCCAGCATGGTAGTGAATCCAATTATAGAAAAATAAAGAAAAGCCAGGGCATTGAAAATAGAATAAAATATTAAATAAAAAACTAATAAACTCTGAGAATTTTTGGTGGCCATAATCAAACATTTTATATATTTTTCCGTATCAAATTTATCGTATCAAAGTATTAAATTTATCGTATCGTATCGCACAATTGTACAAGTCATAAAAGCGAAAAAAACCTTAAAGCCAGAAAAGTATAATAATGCAATAATAATTTTAGGTATTTGTTGCAAATTTTTTAGCGCTTTTGGACAAACAACCAGTGAAATATTTCCATTGTTTTAACTTATTCAATACTGACAAAACGTAAAGGAAAGGAAAAGTAAAAATTCAATATGTTACAATTCTAGATGGGTATAAATATGTTCAATATTTGGCAAGGCAATGCAACACCATGTTTTGATTATACCAAGAAATATTCATGGTTATAACTTGCTTACATAATAATATAACAGAACGAATGAAGTGAAAATTTTGGCAAGACATTGCTAATTTGCTTCATTTTTGAACAGAAACATACAGATAAATTTTTATTATTTCACTTTGAGCAATCAGTGAAAACTGCCATAGACGACAAAGGTGTGTTCCATTTTCACATGCTGAAATAAGTTTTTTGAATCTGGTTAAACGAATATACTTATTTAGATTTATTTTAATCAAAAATATTCTAATCAAAAATATATAGACTTTACAGAGTCACTAACACTTCTTTCTGGGTCCTACAAACATTTCGACACAGTGAATACAAACCGCCCCCCCCCCCCCCACCTACCCCTCCCCCACAAGCTTTTGGATAATGTTCATGAAAAACGTAAACATGTCAATAAGTAAAACACTAACTTTGGATAATGGAAGAGAACAATAAAACGAAAACAAGTAAGAAATTTACACTTGGTTGGGTTTAACTCTTGAACATCCATCAGTATGCCTGGCAATATAAATAAAATTTCTAAGTTTTTTTAAATTCAAAGTTAGTAAATATGATTTAGTACATCGCATTTTAAAATTTATGTGATCAATTAGGGGAAATAAACATATTTTCCTAGAAAAATGTATGTTTGATATTTCAATTTGTCCAAACCAATTTTTTTCATTTTAATTATTTAATGCATATAAATAAATGATTAGTAAAAACTAATCATTTTTAATATTGCTCAAGAAGAGTTAACGAAAATTAGATTTTTGCGTAGGACAATTTTAACAATTTGATGTTAATAGATTTTTTGGTGCTCTATTTTAAATGTAGCAAACATTTTGATAAAATATGTACACTTGTAATTGCTGTGTGATGGATATACAACAATACTAAGTGCAATGCAAAATTTTATGGGGTATAAAAAGCAGAACAAAAATCAAAGTGGATGATAATAGACTTTATGTGCATAATAATGAAGACAAAGTACAGACAACAAATAATAACAATGTCTTTAAGAGAATACCGAAAAAGTTGCAAGTAGAAAAAAAAACACGAACAATGATAAAACGATAAAGCAACAAAAAGGACAAAACAAAAAAAACTAAGAATGTTATACCCGGTCAAAACCGACTTATAAGCGTCCTACACCACATTACTTATCGTGAAAATTCAAGTTTTGAAATTGCAAGTCAACGAAATAAAACATAATATTTTAATTATTTGTAAATAATTCGAATGATTCGTTATATGGGAGAGGGTGGAAAATATATACCAAATTTGATCTGGATGAAATTTAATACACATATTTCATAGATAGAGCCATATATATTCAAAAATGTAACATTTGCCCATACAATGACTATTTTTCAAAAACGGTTTTATACAAGGAGGAGCCGTAAAAATGGGCCATTTTGAGGCAAATTACGGTATACGGAACGGTATACGGAACGGTATACGTTTTCGAATACCGTTCATATTTTTGTTAAAGTTTATCAGAAACTGCACCTGACCAACTTTTTCTTAAGAGAATATATGTATGGGGAGTGATCCTCGTAAAATTGATTCAGTTCTAGCCATTTTAAGTAAGATGTCTGCATCAAAACACAAATTTTATTAAAATATCTTAAAAAATGCGACCTGCATTTCGAAAAGATATGGACAGATCATTTCAGAAAGTGATTTTGAATCAACCGTCATACTAAAAGGCCATTAAGAATTCTTATATTTTGTAAGATCTTCAACGCTTATTTATAGGTCTTACAAACCCAATGTCAAAATTAATATCCTCCCAACCTCTTTGTGGTGAGTGAGAAGCTAAAGAGAGTTTTATATCAAATTTGTATCTACATACAATGGAAGTTCAGCATAAAAGGACCACCAAGTCGATATCTCTTTTTAGGCGGTCAGGAAAATGCTTATCATAGATGGCCAGAAGAGAACTTGTAAAGCAATTCAACAATTTTGGGAATTAACACCGAACCTCCCAATACTTGGTACAACAAAACAAAGAAAAAGCTTGTTATAAATGTGACGAACAAATGTAATGAAAAAGATTATAAAGAAAGAGACTAAACTGTTGAGTTTAATCAATCAATAAAACCAATTCAATTGAACAATTGATATTACAAATTCTTAAACTTAATACTAAGAAACGAAGGTTTAAATAAAGATTACATATAAGTGCCTGTAATAAATTAGAATACAACGTAATGCTTTTGTATTCTAATTTACTAAGAAAGTTATTATAATTTTTCTCTCGTTATTATAATCGAGTTTTTTGTTTCATATTTAAATCATATTTAAATTTATTTAATATAATGCAATACCTGAACCTTACAGTCAAATTTACTCTATATTTTTTTATTGTATAATCCATGAATATTCACAAAAGAACTCACTAAATTACATATTATTCACTTTTGATTTGGCACTGATTTAATTTGATTTGTTGTGAATTCATTTGAATAACCTGCGAAAATCGTTTGTTTAAGTTTAAGCCATTATGCCGATTTAATCCAATTTAATTATTAATTGCCCGAAAAATTTGAATTTTTTTTGTACAAGTTAAATGCAATACAGCAATGTAAATATTTTTGAGTACTCTAAATAAAGTAGAAGAGATTTTTCAAAACTGATTAGGAAATGGTATTTTCACAAATGTTCCTGCTGCCAAATGTATTTTTCTTCTTACAATTTATATATCTTAAGAAGAATGGGAGTTTTAATTGAGGCAGCCGATTTTTAAATTGTGTACACCTCTTTCCAAAAAGTAGTAAAGTAAAGTCAAAGTAATACATCATATGCCACATGGCTACCTTTTCACAGATAGATATTTTTGTAAAAGAAGTACAATCGGAACTGACGCTTAAATATCCTGCACTACTTTACTTAGTGTGATTAAAATCAAATAAGGAAATTACAAGCCAATATAATTTAAAAAAAAGTAATTCTTGTAACACTTAAAAATTTAATTATGTGAGAGAAGAATCGGCTTACAGTTGCTCTTTAACATATTAACTGAATGTTTAAAATTTTGTCTAGATCGGTTCAACCATGTAATTAACATTTCAAATTACTTCTTTTTACTCTATCGATCTGTAGTTCATTTCCTTGGCAGACTATGAAAACTGGACTGTAATATTTTTACTTGTTTATAATAAATCTATGTCCACAATATTGATTACGGAAATGAATTGACAACCCACTTTAAAAATAAGTTCACTATTCTTAAGCTGTTAATTAGACATAGATTTAATATTTTAGAAACTAATGAATTTATAATTTAGCTTGCACAGCATATTGAATGAAGGGTTTTTCTTAATAGGCTTAGTACTATTTTTTTGTATTTTGAAAAGGTCCGATTAATTCTCTAAAGCATTTAATTATTTTTTAATATGTCACAGAACATACATATTTATTAAATATAAATTTCTCATTCAATTTATGCGGGTAATTTATTATCATATATGTAGAAATTATCCGGTTAATTTCTGCATCATCTTACTTGTACTCTATACCTCACATTTTCTATCGATTTCTTTGTAATTTCATTTCACTTATATATGAATACTTTAATTGCTCAATTACTGAAATGAATAATTATCATAAAAAATGTAATCCAGCCAATTCACTTATATTATTAATTATTATTCATTATTGAATTATATTTATTTAAAATATAGTTTCACATAAAGCAAATAAATTATGAAAAGGAAAAGAAAAATTTTCACAAACTAAACTAAATTAAACTACAAAAATTCAAGTGTGAATGAATAATTATTGTAAGTAAATAGTTTTACTTAACTTACCTAAAAGTTTCTCATTTTCCATAATTGGAGTGCACTCTTCTTTCACTGATTTTTTTATTCATTTTTCACGGTATTATTTTTTATTATGCTTTCACTTACTTCGTTTTCGTATAAAAATTTTTTTCATATCAATGTTTATCCACAAATTTCACAAATGATTTTTCCTTTTAAATATATTTTCATTTCCTCTCAGTAGATAAGAGTGTTTGTGTGAGAAAGAGAGAATGCTTCTATGTGCGGCAGTATTGTGTTAGGCTTTCTCCACGTATTCTCAGTACAATTCCCTTTTCTAATTTATTTTCTTTTTTTTTTTTTTTTTTATTAATTTTTAGGACTTTTTAGTACTTTACTTTCTTTCAGATATTTTTATATTTATTATATTTAATATTACTTTAAATTACTTCTAATTTGATTCTCTTTTAATTATTAAATAATAATTACATCCTTGCAGCCTCAACTCATCCTAATATCCATAAAAATCAAGAGTATAATAACAAAACAAGCAACAAAATATCGTAATTCGATTAATATTATTTAAGCCATTACTTTAACGTTATTAGCCAAATATTAATATTTTTATTTATTTCCTATTTTATTTATAAACTTTTTTTTACCAACACATTTTCATCTCCTTTTTTTTTTTCAAATATTACATGTATGAATAATCCTTTTGATCTATCCTTTTCTCATTTTTAGTTTATTGCGTTTCTTTTAATATTTTTTCCTGTTTGTAATTTAGTTTATTACTTTTATATGTTTGAAGTTTGCAGTGGTTTACGCCCTGTAAAAAACGCGTGGACTACTTCATATTTGCATTAATGATAGCAAGTGAGTGACAATAATTTTGTGCCTCTTCTTTTTAACAGACTGCTAACAAATTTCTTTTTGTTGTAGAAAATTTTCAAAATTTTAATTTCAATTTATTGCAATTACACTATTTTCTTTTGGGCAACTTTAATGAAAGACATTAAATGATTTTGACATATATGGAGAATACATATATATACATATACATATATATATATATATATATATATATATATATATATATATGCTTGACATATGTCAATTGAATTTCTTCATTTTTTGTTTTTTTGTTGCACATCATTTATTATCACAAACAAAAACGCACAAACACACATAGAAAAAGTTTACGCAACGTCTTTAACTAGAAACGTTTTCTTCAACCCGCGGGCTCTGAGGCACTACTTAAAATTAACAATATAAAGGAGTATAACCAAAGCTGAAATGAAATAATTTGAAAGAGGGTTAACTGTTATACATTATATGTATACTTGCAAAAGTATGTTCTGCAAATATGAACAGAACAAACAAAAATTTCATTACAAATTACAATAAGAGAGAATTTATAATATTGATGCTGGAAAATAGTAAATAGAGATAGTAAACAATGAAAATGAAATACATATTACAAAAAGAGTAGTTATTACTAATTATTAATTTATTAAGGTTTAACATTGTCATTGATAAAAAATTTTCATATAAAGATAAACCGATTAAGTATAATATCTGTAACTATTGCTCTTACTTCATTAGTTTACTCCTTGCAATCTACTGCACTACCTAAAATCGTTGTGTGATGAAACAATTCTCTCTATCATCGCAGTCACAAGATTTTTTTCACTCATTTATCACTCTTGTGCCTTGTCTCTTGTCTATTTGACTCTCAAACTTTTCTAATTTGAGAGTTTCTCACTCTTTCTCAATTTTACTTTGCACTTCTGTGGAGCAATTCTGTACACGTATTTTATTATACATTTGTTACATTTTATTATAATTTGTTATATATATTTCTATTTTTGAGAAAAATATATCTTTAGAGTTATGTTATCACTTCACTCTTCATTCCAAATACTTTTTGAAGTCATACATTTAGGAAATAATTTTGTTTCAATTTTTCGTCTTTTGGTGTCTTTTCCATAATATAAATATAATTTATACCTATAAATACGTATCTATGTATGTTGCTTGTGAGAGTTAACGCCCATTTTTATAAAGACACCATTACACTATTAAAATTACTCCACTAGTGCAAATTGCACCACAATAAATATTTTGGGGTATCATCATAAAGAAAACTCTATTTTAAAAGAGCAAACAAAGGCCATATACTTCAAATAAAAGTTTGGGACATCGATGTCAAATTTAGCAGAAGCATTAAAGTAGCTTGTACGAAGGTTAATGTTTAATACTAACTAAATGGGTCAAGTGACATGCCCATAATATAGCGTAACTAAAAGGCGCATCCATTTATTTGAGGCAAATATTTATAGTTTCTTTCACATAACTTAAAAAGTGCAACAGAGGGAAAGTTGAAGCAATGCCTTTCACCGACCTATGCAAATTGGACACACCTACCTGAAATAATTTAGTACAAAATTTACACTTTCTACCGATTACTTAAAAACTGCGAAAAGTACAAAAGTGAAACTTTGTACAAATTTACAAAGTATTTTTTGACAGTACCCCTTTACCACCTACCAGAAGTTTTATAATGACTTTTTTTTTTGGTGTTGCAAACTTTTGCATGTAGCTTTTTAAGATCGTTCTAAATGTGCGCTATCTGTACCGCATTGCACCAACCATTTCTTGAGTGGTGGATATTCAAGATTTATTCTCAACCAAATGTAATTTTCACACTTGTTTCGAACCCCTTATGGTTTAATCAAGCACCTTCCTTAAATCAATTTAGTTGTATCCATGTATCTACACTTCAAAGCGCTGATAATGTAATAGGGATATTAAAAATTCACGAATTAATTTGGGAGAAATGTTATACATAGGTGATATGGTATGTAAAAGGAAACTATTATTTCCCACGCAACAATTTGCCTTGTTAAAATATTTGATCCAAGTTTAGTCCCCATTAACCTATTGTTTGGAAGCCTTCCCATAACAATAATTTTTCAAATCTTTCGAAACTTGTAACTTTAACGTTCCGTATTTATACGATTGCAATATTTACACTTTTTTCCACAGACTTCGTACGACATAATACTTAGGGTCATCCAAATGTTAGAACATTGTACGAATCATTACAACTATATTTAAATTCTGCAAATCACATGTAAACTACGCTCATACAATCGTCATCGTAAACTTTTTTAGACAAATTAAAAGTTGGATTAAGTTTAATCTTCTTGTGTAGGACAATTAAATAAAAAAATAAATAAATAAATTCTAAATCTTTAAGTTCAACTGACGAGCTTCTGAAACGTGTCATTTATAATAGTATTAATCTTTATAAAATTCATGTCCAGTACGGCTAACTTATCATTGAATTTATATCGCTTTACATGCAACAAAACGTTCGACAAATGTAAATAAACAATAATTTATTAAGTAACATGAAAGACTTAAATCCTTTTTTATTCTATGATCAGTAATTTCATTTTGATTATAAAATTTCAAAAATTGAATATAAATAAATAAAATAGAAATAGAAAACAAACATAAATACCAGAGAAAGAGAATAAAAGTCCAGGATGATATTATTTACATAAGCTTGAATTGAAAACTATTTAAAACTTTTGCAGAAAACAATGACCAAATAAAGTGCTCTTCATAAATTATTCAATTATTCAAATTTTAAAAAATAAGTTTTCGTAGTTTGTTGTAGTTTTTGTAATGCTAAAAATAATACAAAATTAAAATTAAAGAAATAGAAATTTTCAAATTTTTTATATTAATTTCAGGTATATATAGAAAACTTCCAAATAATAATTAGAAGCAGTAAATTAAGGGTCATCATTTGAAAAGAATTTTTATTTTTTTGTAAATCAATATATACAAAAGCGAAAGAAATTTGTAACCCCACCAAAATTTTTTTTTATTTTTCTTCTCTTCTAAATTTTTGGCCTTATTTACAATGTCAACTTTTAAAACTTCCACTTATGTTGTTCTAATAATTTTCTTCTTTGCTGAAGAAGTAAAAATGAAGCAATGAAGAAAATTATACCTGGCTAATGCAAAATCTTAAGCACCTACCTTCCAAATATTATTCAATAATTTATAGCACAAACAAATAATTGAAATTTGTATAATTTCAGGTAGGCGTGACTGATTTGAATGATTTTTATATTGATATAGTAGAAAATTTCAGATATCTATCTTTTTCAAATAACCATAAATTTTTGTAAAAAAAACAGAAGTATTCTCAATTTGCGCTGCCTTGTGGGCATATGCTTTTGAGCGATATTTGGCCCAATTTCAATCCATATTCCAATGTTCCTACGAAATATGAAATCGATAGCTTTTTTTTGCAACCATGAGAATGGTCATACATGTCTAAATAAATTGATTGCTGATCAAGAATATATACGCATTGTAAGGTCTCCGATGATTCTTTTTTAGTGTCACAACTCTAATGATCAAATGAATATATCATTAAACTTGGCAGGTATAACAGAACTAATTCAAATGGCTTCTTTGGACCCACACCGATATAGTTGAATCAATTTTATTTGTCATAGAACGAAAAACAACTACAGAAATACTAATTTGAGTACTTTAGAAAAAAAAGCATAATATATTATGCATTTCATTTATACCTAAATTTATGAAAGGTCAGCCTTCCACTTTGCTTTAATAATATATTCTTTAATACCCCCAGCTACTTTACTTGACACCATTTACCCATTAAGTCATTATTTCACTTAGTATAATTTTTTTCACAATCGTTTCTGTTCATTTTGCAAATTATAGAACGACAATTGCCAGTTATTTTATTTAACCGTCCATTCTAATAATGTCAAATAAAAATATATGCTATGCCGCAAACTAATTATCTTTTTACATTTCATCTCAGAAACTTACTAAATACATGTAATTATTATATGTTATGTATGTGCCTTGACTGCACATTTTTATTAGTAATTTTTAATAATTAATAATAAAAATGCGTTTATTAATAATTACGTCTAATAATCCTTTCATATTATCGATTTTATTTTAACTAATATGCTACATTTTATTTTAATTCTTATATTATATTTCTTTTTTGTCACTGTTCTTTATTTATTCACTGTTTAACTTTCATATATCAAAAATTTTCATTAATTGTTTTACTTTATATATTGGTTTATATTTATTATTTACTACATCTTAATTTTTTTGTATTCTACCCAACACTCAGTGATATGGGACATATTCATTTTGCCATTATGTTAATATTATGATGTATTAGTGGTGATATCCAAAATTTGATTCCATTCAAGTACAATTTAATTTTTTTAGGGCATTTAGACGAGACGAGACCATTTCGGACCAAAATGTTAATTAATTGTCTGTAGTGATACTAAGGTAAGTCTCATGGTACTAGTGATGCCCTTTTTTGTTCAAACGTATTCATAGTGATTGCACAATTTGCCATCAACTTGACTAAGTAGTTACAGAGAGATTTCACTCTTCCTCAATCGGGACAAACACGCTTCAGATTGGTGTTTAGTAGAGGCAGTCCTATTAATATGGCACAGACACCAATTTTAGGACTAAACAATCTCTATAATTGTAAATTTTTGCCACTTAACAAGTTTTTACAAAATAATAAAGAAGCTTAATAAATGGGCCCAAAACTTGAATCAAAAAATGAAAGAATGACTTTGCTTTACTTAAATTTTTTTTAAAAATGGAAGAGATATATGAAGCGTGAAATAGATTAAGAATAACATTGAACGATAATTAAATAAATATTCATATTTGTATATTTTTTACAAATTTTTCACAAGAGAAAGAGAGAAAGAGAAATGTTCGAAAAATGTGAAGAAAGAAAGGGAATTTTTTTAAAAACAGGCAGGAAGAAAATGTCAGGAATGCTAAATATTAAATGTTAGCTAGTTTTGGTTACATTTGCATTCCACTTCTTTTTTACATATATAACGCCAGTTGCTGTAAATACATCAAATTGAAAGTATGCATAATGAACAGGATATAGTGGTTTTTTGGTTGATTGGTTTTTTATGTCGTATGAAATTGTTATACAATAAATGTACATGCTTCTTTAGGCAATACTTAACAAGAAGAACAGTCATACTGGTAAATAAGGAAGCCTTACACTAAAGCTGTTCCACTTCTACAAGAATACCTTTATACATACGTATTTAAAAATATTACTTTTTTATATAAATATTCTAGTAAATACGATGCTTTTCATATATTTACGTACTTACTTAGAAGAAAGCGTGTTATTGTTGAGCAATTGTGTCGTCTATTGCGCATGCATATATCAACAAGTAAGAAAATTCCGAACTTCAAATGTTCCTACCCAATTTGAGCTTGATACCTCATTTTTGCGACCTGTGGAATATACGGACAGATGCACAAACAGAAAAACATAAATCGCTTTCGAATTTAACACTGTTCAACATAATTTGTAGGGTCTCCGGGGCTTGCTTTTGTATGTTACATGCATATTGACAAAGTGGTACCCGTAATATCCATATCCGACTCTAAC
This sequence comes from Melophagus ovinus, assembly GCA_023089585.1. Lineage (NCBI taxonomy): Eukaryota > Metazoa > Arthropoda > Insecta > Diptera > Hippoboscidae > Melophagus > Melophagus ovinus. The sequence continues at coordinate 1,087,638 of JAKKIB010000177.1, forward strand.
GTCTTCGCTTAATGTTAAATTATGCATTAGAGAACTTAAGAAAGCAGCAAAAATGTTTGAGTATTTTAAAAACTTCATTTTATGAAAGAGCGCCCAGAGAATGGGCTAATCTTAAGCAAATTCCGCTACCTATTTTAGGTACGTCAAATAAAAATCATGAGGTAAAAGAAGGGTATCATGTGGGATGAGATTAAGAATATTTGAAACATTATTAAATATCTTCACGATGTTTTTAACGTTATTACTATTGTTATTATTATTATGGGCTTTATGGCACAACCAAAGTAATCCATATACAGAAACGGTGCGAAAGTTAAATTCACGATACCCATTAATGATTTTTTAATCCATAATAAATAAATCCATATATTTTTTAATTCATATATTTGAAAAAAATTATTTTTATTTTTTGAACACTTTTATATCGTTTGGTAGAGTGTGACGTTCGATTTAAGATTGACCCACTTTTCTCACAATTATACCTATCTATTCAAAACTAAAACTTAATTCATTTGAAAACTATCTGCCTGTTAGACAGTATGTCGGCCTGCCCATCCGTCTTTTCGTCTAATTTTTAGCAAGAGGGAAGTTCCGATTTTTGAAATAATATGTTTTATTTTTCCTTAACCCACAGAGAAGCCTTATTGAGAAACGATCCCGTTCGATATATTGTTACAACCACTTTTCATATATTGGCCTATTTTGAATAATCTCAATAATTGAGAAAAATTTACAATTTTCAAACTTTTTTGCTAAAAATCTGCCACTTGACTTCATCTGGAATAGATGAAGCCAATTTTATTTATTCAATTTTATCATATAAAGAACATTTCAAATCAATTCAAAATAATAACTATTTTAATGCCTTAACTTATAATTCATTTTCTGGATTTCTTGATTGAATCGAAAAAACGGAACGCTCTTAATATAGAGCTTCCACATATTATTGCTCCTTCACCTTTTTAATGTTCTACATTACTTTAAGTACTTTGCACAAAGAAGAATAAAGCAATTTACTTTACTTTTATCCTCCCCTCTCTACGTCATTCACGTTATTTCTCTTTGTAGAAATATTAAAATAACATTTACATAATTAACAATTTCTTTTGCTTTGTATTATTATGTATGTAGTCTACTACGGATCTTACTTGAAGTCCGCAGTAAATATCGTAGCAACATAAGTGAAATTAGCAGATTTACTTAGAAGTCTAAATAATATGCGGTAAAATAATTCCACAGAATGACAGGTGCTTTAATTTAACATTTTAACAGATAAATTGATAAAACTATTCTGAAATTAATATAGATCGTCCAAAAATTTATACACTATAGAACCCGTAAGTATTACATAAACAGTCTAGTTCACGTAAATTAAACACCATATTCTAAAAATACCTTCTAAAATACACTTCAAAAAACTGAAATTTTGCCTAATAAATCATAAGGGGACATTACAAAACCTTTAATCATTATTGTCAAAAATAATAATTCATTTAAATATTTTGTCAAAAATTTACTCAAAATGGCAATATTCAATTTATGTAACTTAGAAGACAAGGATATTTCAATGGTTACCACATTAAATTGGTCAAGATAGAATGATTCTGTTTGTGTACTGAACAGTCGGTGGGGCTGACATTTAAATGCCTTACTTTCTATTATATTGTTTCGTCCAAATAATAGAACAAGTAAATGTATTACAAACTAACGTAAAAACAATGAATACTTTCAAGTGATGTGGGAACGAAATAGATGAACAAGAGACTAAGAAAACATATTCCCAAACTTTGATCAACTTTGAGAAAGTGATCCTGAATCAATCGTTATAATAAAAAGGCTAACTCAAGTTCTATTGGCTATTTCATATATTCACCCCAAGAGACGTAAGATATTTCCCTTAAGACTATTTCATATAAAAAAAGGTTTTTTCAAAAAATTTTCTCGCTGTAACATACATCACATATAAAACTGTTCACAAAGCAAATCAACAAAAAAACTGTAAATCAACAAAAATAAATATAATGTGGAGTACTTTAGTTGACTAGAACCGAAACTTAGCTTATTATAATGCTGTTTACTTCAATGTATAATACGGTTACATAAAAAAGGAGCTGCTTATAATGATAATAATAAAAAAATGCACTGCAGTCTTCTGCATCAAATTATATAAAATTTGATGAAAAACCTTTTTTTCAACGTATTCAGTTCTCACAAGAAAATTTTTTTTTTTACTTGTGCTAAATTTTAAAAAGTCACTCCTCGCCATAAAGAACCATAAATGAATCAACAAAATACAAATTTCAATCTCAAACATTGATATCTTGTTACTGAGTGTCGTATTAAGTGGAGTGGACTATATTAACATCACCAAAATCACGGCAAGCTATTTTCAATTGCATTATTAATTGCATTAACCCATGTTTATGAGAAATTTTAATTCAAATTTTTTTATAAATTTTTTTGAGGAAAACAACAGATGGACACATGTTGCATATGTGTTAATCAAATGAGTTTATCTTTAAAAAAATATTTATAAAAACAAGAATCATAAATATTAACATGATCCTTTTAAAATGCATCTGCATACTCATCGCTCTGATTTTCTTTACAATTTGACATTCAGCATAAATATTCTATAACCATCTATGCACAAATAAAAATAATAACATTTTAATAAACGTGCATATAAACGTGCATATATAAATACATACATATGTATGTATATGTAAATAATGCATTTGACGCTACCTTTGTAACATGTGCATGCGGATGCATAAATGCAAAGGCAAATATAATAAATAAGTTACAGATAAGTTTGTGTGTGTGTGTGTGTGTGTGTGTGTGGTGTGTGTATAAGTATGATGTTATCAGTTGCTTAGAGTATTCTGCTATTGTACTTTTAAATTTTTATGCTTTTTTACATCCACTACTCAAATGTAGGAGATATATTAACATTGTTATTATGCATGTAACAAGCAAAGGGAAGTGTCAGAGAGAGTGTCAGATCATTACTTAATTATTATTGTATTTGATGGATATAATATATTGCTTAAATCAATGAGCCATGCCAATTGACTTTACGATTTAGCATTCTAACATTTACCGTTTAACATTTTAACATTCAAGAAATTTGTAAGAACAATGCAGTCATTATGCCAAATCAATATGCGAATCAGTATCAAAATTTAGCCATCTCTATTTGCTCTAATTAGATAGTTAGTTTCTTAAAGAAAGTTTACTTACAAAATTAAAATACGTAATTCATAAGAAAGTAACTTATTTATAATTACTTGAAATTATAAAACACTCTTTTAATTAGAATAAAATTGTTAAAACTTCATGCTTATTGCGTATGGCAATTAAAAACAATGCAAATTGACATTTGAATAAAATAGAAGGGCTCTCGATTCTTCTCATTTACATTTCAAGTAACTAAACTCAAGAAATTCTAGACTAAATATTTAAAATCTAATTAATAAAGAAAAAAGAAAAGCAAGAAAAGGACTTTATATAAAATAGGAAGGAAAGAAACATTGACAAAAGTTTACAACATTTAAATATTTACTAAAATTAGATATACTAAAAGAAGTCAAAAGAAAGATGGGCAGAACAAAATGTAGTTTGTTCATAAAAAAATTCGGTGCATTAATTCTTTGTTTTGTTAAAATAAGTTGAGAAAAAAGCTCCATATGAAATTGAAACAGTAATTTAAAAATGATACAAATTATTGCAATTATCAGAAATATTTCTAAGACAAATTGCTACGCTTTTGAAGGGATTAATTTAAAGCCGCATTAATTCAAGCAATCATGTGCAAATATGAGCTGGTGTAATGAGTGATTTTTAACAGAGATGTAACACACTATCATCAGCACAAAGGATGCAGGGAAATCAATATGAAAAATTACATCTCAAGATGTTGTATAAATACAGTGATAAGATTAAACTGTTAATCCATGATATTTGCTACCTATTTTAATTTTCCTTTCTTAAAGAAAGTAAATCATAATTTAATACGGCAGGAATTAAAATCAGTTTATAAAAAAGTGAACTAAATCTGGCACACCTAGAACAAAAACATTTTTTGCTCATTTATAGTACAAAACAATAATTTGAAGTTGTATAATTTTGAATGGACATGGTCAATTTGCAAAATTTTAATATAGTCATTGCAGAACAATGGCCAAAAATAAAATTTCATTACAAAATTTTAATTTTCAAGTTATCAGCGAAAAATTATAAATTTTTACTTAAAAAGAACAGAGGTATTCTCAGTTTGATTTGCAATGTGAGCGTAACCTTTGCCCAATTTGTTCATTTTCAATACAAACCAACGTACATGAACTTTGAGTGTTTTTGGCAAATTTAAAATCGTTATATCAGAGTTTGCGACCAGGGTGAATGTTTAGCCCCCACGGCCCCCAAGGCCACCACGTGAAAAAACATGTTTAAATCGTTTCAAAATTGGATGCTGATTAAGAATACACATACTTAAAACGGTTACACATTCAATACAAAATGAGAACCCACAATCTTTGATTAATGAGTATAACATAAGCCTTTTCCAATGTCAAGAGGTTCAGCGCAATATAAAAACCATGCCTAAGAGTGTATATCACGAAACAAACACGATGGACTATTTTTTTTTTTATTTTCACTTTTTTTGGGCCAATAAAATTGATATTATGGAATATAATTAACATTAATCTCTATCCACACGTATAATTTTTTCATTATTCCCTACCATTTAGATGGTAGGGAATAAGTTGCATTTTATTTAATTCAAAATTACTTGAGTTTTGAGCAAATAACTGAGAAGTCTGCAATTATTATACGTATGCAATTATTTACAGTTATAAGATGTTTTTATTGTTTTGTTGTATACAAAACTGTATATTTTGTAACATACATACCACAACTAAACATTCTGTAATAAAAAGAATGTTTCTTTCGAAAACATTCTTTGAAAAATATGTCCAAAAAGAATGTATTTTAAATACCCTCACAAGTTTTTGCAAAGACAAAACTAGAGTAAATTTTATAAGACCACCTTTTAAATACCACTTTGTATAAAGTAGGCTAAATTTGGCATATTTATGTAAAACGTTGCACAAGTTTACACATCCATTTATTCATAATTATAAATTTGTTTTATATATTGTATTCGATATTGTCGACAGGTTTTGGACCAAGACATCATCATCATCAACAAAATTATATTAAAATATTTTCTAAATACCTAAAGGACAGACAAATAAAAATCGTTTCAAAATTTGATGCTGTTCAAGAATTTACATACTTTATAGGATCTCTGATGCTTCCTTTTGGGTCTTACAAACATAATGACAAAAAAAAAAATTGAATAAAGCTCCAAAGTGTTGTTGGCATAAAAAATTATTTACTTTTCTCTTAAATAGTACAAACAAGACTGCATAATATTTTGTAGAATATATAAGAGAATATTTTAAAATAGAATAATAATAAAAGAGAAAGATTTTATCGCGCACATAAGCAAACCAAGAAAAAGATTCTGTACAAGCTACAAAACTACATGTACTTTATAATAATATTCAATAATGAAAAATCGCTTTCTTTCATTTGTGTTTTTATTTTTTAGAACACTACTAATACTAAAAGACATAACAAAACTAGCCAGTAAACGTTGGCAAACTTATAGCAAGTAACTTACGGAAAAAAATAAAATATCCATTTCGAAAAATTAATATTCATACTTTTACAAATAAAAATTGCAATAAAATATTCTTCTTTAAATTTGCTTCATTAGGCATTAATGAAATCAAAAATTAGTGAAATTTGTAAAAGCTACAAAAAGAAATTTCAAAAATTTAGCATTAAAGAAGAAAAGTAGTGTGGAATTGAAAAAAACAATAAAATTCCGGCAAAACTTATTCCTTTTTTTGGCTGGTGCTGCAAGTTTTTGCCTGGTGCTGCAACATAAAACAACAATAATAAAAACATAAAAACAAATAAACATAAAAAATTTTCTGTAAAAGAATTAAAACAGCTGAGAAATATCATTTTGTGCAACATTTTAGCATGTATGCTGTACATTCGGTACTAAAAAATTATATGTGTACAGCATCAATGCGCGTGTAATAAAATAATAATAATAATCACACCCTAAAAGTATGCAAACGATAAAAAAAAAGGTTGCAAAAGTGTTTAACAGAAAAAAGAATAAACGCTTTCACGTACAAGTCCGATTAAAAGTATGAATGAAAACAATAATAAATAATAATTATGGCAATATATACATAATTATATATGACATAGATTTTTATACCCTACACCACTTTTGGTAGAGTAATATTATAAGTTTGTGCAGATGCTTATAATACTTAAAAAGAGTTAAAATAGAGCCTCTAGAGCATTTTAGTGCACCAGTCGACTCAGAATCCCACTTTCTGATTCGATTTAAGCCTACCTGTCTGCCTATCTGCCCGTAGGATGTCTGTCTATGTAATTTAGTTATTAAGCTAGAGGTGGCAATTTTTAGAGATATTTTAGTGAAATATATTTTAGCGAAAATTGGCCCTGCTCTATATTTCACAAGGCACAAATAAATATCAAATTTGGTACAGTTAGGTACACTTTTTGAACCTCGTCTCTTATAACTAATTGAGAAAATATAATTTTTCCAATATTATTAGCTTTGAATTGTCTTATTTGATTTTCATCATGATAAGCAAAATGATGTAGGGTATTTAAAATTTTATAGTAGGTCGTCCCCGACCTACTATAAAATTCTTATTTGTTTTTACATGCATACTTAATTGCTCCACATATATATTTACGTTTTATATATATCTTACATGTTGAAAAACTAAGAAAAAAAATATTGCTAAAGATAATAAAATAAACTATAAAATAATTATTTACTATTATTAATACCTTCAAAAACTGTTCGCCTCATAATTAAATATGTCAGTCTGCTGTGGATACCAATTAATAATTTTTTATTGTTGTACAATTATCATAAGCGCTTTATGCATAAGTGTCCATGCAAATCCTGATGCTAAACGTTTGTACGATGATTTACTTAGTAACTACAATCGTTTAATAAGGCCGGTTAGTAATAATACAGATACAGTACTTGTCAAATTGGGCTTAAGATTGTCACAACTTATTGATTTGGTGAGTACATAAATAACATATATTATGTAATAATTTGAATAGCACTTTTATACGCCCCATCCAAAAGTTATACTCATTTATAATCATGAGGGTATACTCATTTGTAATTAAGTTTTGCAACGCTAAAAGAAAGAGTCAAAAACCTTATAAAGTACACATACTCTTTATCAGCATCAAATTCTTAATCGATTTCGAAAACCACCATATTCGTTTGTCCGTCCGTCCGAGTATAGTAAGCATTTTCCTGATAACAAAAGAAAGAGATATCGAATTCAAATTTGGCGGAAACATTGGAAGTTCATGTATGTTAATTGGCATTTAATAGGACACGTCTTTAATGCCACATACACTGAGAATATCTACCTTTTTTAAGCTTATTACTTAAAAACTAAAACATATAGAAGGCTCAAATCTTAAGCATCCACTACCCAGACACTGCATTATACTTGATAAGTACAGCCGAATTTTTGTATTATTGAAGAAATTTTGAAATAAAATATTTCTAAAAGCTAAACTACGAATGAGTGTAATCGACATTTTGGGTGGTAAAAATAGAGATACTACCTTTAATTTGACAGAAACATCAGAAGTTTTCACAAGAATTTTTTTACTAAGAATAGATCAATTACGCCTTCACCCGCACTGCACTTTGAGTATTCCTGTTTATTTTATGCTCGTGGAACATATAAATTAGACGAAGCCCACCAGATTTCTTATTCTTTTCAAAACTGAACTTTATCTATCATATGATTCGCCTATATACGTTTATATAGAATTTAAAGGATCAAATTCTTACAACAAATGTTTGGTTAGAGCATGAATGGCAAGATCATAAATTCAAATGGGACCCAACGGAATACGGTGGTGTCACCGAATTATATGTGCCATCTGAACATATATGGTTACCTGATATTGTCCTTTATAATAAGTAAGTATGGTTATAATAGTATTGACAACTTACAAATGCGTAAACGAATATTTCCACAAAAAAAAAAGTGCCGATGGAGAATATGTTGTTACCACCATGACCAAGGCAATTTTACATTATACGGGTCGTGTTGTGTGGACACCGCCAGCCATTTTTAAATCTTCCTGCGAAATTGATGTACGTTATTTCCCATTCGATCAACAGACTTGTTTTATGAAATTTGGCTCTTGGACATACGACGGAGATCAGGTAGATCTTACTATAAATCATATATAGATAACTAGATTTTATCGATGCCACTCTCATTATTATTTTGCACCAATACTATTGTATGGTAAGGTCGATTATGTAACTCTTCTAGGAGCTGCAGATAGACACACTTTTTAAAACATGTTAATATAATATTTTCAACCTATACAAAATTATATTCAGACTTCTCTAGTTGTCTGCCTATCTGATATCTATTTCTGTAGCTTATTATTACATTACAGGTCGATATTTTCAAAATACTTTATTGAAATTTTATGTACAGATGAATGTAACAATTTTTAAAAAAAGTAAAATGAATGCGCACTGGCAGTTTCTACTTTTTCAAATAATTTGAATACAATTTTCATACAAAATAATAAATATAAAATTTTCTGAATGTAATGAAATTTATCTAAGGCTCCAAGAGTATTTTATGACATCAGAACTATTCATTAACAACATAACAAAATAATGTTCTGGCTAAAGTCATTCCAAGTGTTACATTCACAAGTTTAAAATATTTTCTGCATTGTACTTTTGTACCATTAAAATAGATGAACTATTGTACCATTAAAATTGATGAAATTAATTAATGGTGAACCCATTATATATTTTACAGATTGATTTAAAGCATATCAACCAGAAAAATGACAAAGATAATAAAGTTGAATTAGGTATTGACTTAAGAGAATATTATCCAAGTGTAGAATGGGATATTTTAGGTGTACCCGCGGAACGTCATGAAAAATATTACCCATGCTGTGCTGAACCTTATCCAGGTAAGTTTAAATAAACAACAACAATCAAGACATATGTCATCTCACTTACTACTCAAAGTAAAATCCCAAAACAAATTCTTCTTATAAAAGAAGAAAAATTGTTTATGTAAGAAAAGTTTCGAAAAACTGACAATATTTTGCATGTAATTTTTATGCTCATATGACACACACATAAGGTGGGTAACTATGTTTGCTGCTGATAATATTTCTGTAAATTTAAAATGAAACTCCATATTGCACTGTGGTGATGTGCAATATCCTCTTAAAACTAAGAGTTATTTAAGAGCCGGCCCTGACCGATTATAAATTTCTTACTTGTTTTGACTTAGTTTACTTTCTACACAATTCAGAATTTTAAGGCGCAATATTTATCTACAAAATTTGTCTCGCAATCCACTTTTGCACCCACATTTCAATTATTTCCAACATTTTTCAAATTTTTTGAATGCTGCATTTTTATTTATAGATATTTTCTTTAATATAACACTACGCCGTAAAACGCTCTTCTATACAGTAAATCTAATAATACCTTGTGTGGGTATTTCATATTTGTCAGTATTAGTGTTTTATTTGCCAGCCGATTCAGGAGAAAAGATCGCTCTATGTATAAGTATTTTATTGTCGCAAACTATGTTTTTCCTGTTAATATCGGAAATTATACCGTCAACATCATTAGCTTTACCTCTATTGGGAAAATACTTGCTCTTTACTATGTTGTTGGTTGGATTAAGTGTAGTTATAACAATTATTATATTAAATATTCATTATCGGAAACCAAGTACGCATAAAATGAAGCCATGGGTAAGGGCGTTTTTTATAAAACGTTTGCCGAAAATATTATTAATGCGTGTACCGAAAGATCTCTTGAGAGATTTGGCTGCCAATAAAATTAATTATGGCACCAAGTTCAGTAAAACAAAATTTGGACGAGCTTTAATTGATGAAATGCAAATAAATTCAGATACTTCGAGTCCAGATTCACTACGTCGTATGCATGGCCGTAGTGGAGGTTGTAATGGCTTATATTCTACAAGTGCAACGAATAGATTTAGTGGTTTAGTTGGAGCGTTAGGCGGTGGTCTTAGTACTTTAAGTGGTTACAATGGCTTACCTTCTGTTTTATCCGGATTAGATGATTCTTTGAGCGATATAGCTCCACGAAAAAAATATCCATTTGAATTGGAAAAGCTATCCATAATGTTATGTTCATACAGCATCACATGCAACGACAAGATGAATTTAATGCGGTAAGTACAGTTACAATTAATAAAAAAACAACTCACTTATTAAATTTTGTAAGAAAATGTTATACATCTAAAACAGCGGTAAAAATATATTATAACTTTTTGTGCCGCGAGTGATATCCTAAAAATATTTAATTTCTTGGCACATAATCGCTTGGGGGAAAAAAATTTTTTAAAAATTGGGAGGTGCTTTCAATTTTCAAATGTGGGAAGAACTTCGAAAAATTAACCAATGCAGACCAAATTGTACATGAAAAATAAAAACCCTTCTCGAAATTATACATATCCAAGGGATTTTTATATGTATCTATTTCTTTATACTGTTTTTTTAAAGAAAAAAGAATAAATGGAGAATAATTTTAAACATATTACATGGGGTTCGTCATTAGAAAAAAAAGATAACACCTGCCAAACTTCATTTACATATCTCAAAAAACTTACGACCTACACCTTGCCCTTTAAATGCATAAATAAATGAACGAAAGAGTTTAAATCGTACTAGAAAGTGTTTTTGAAAAGATGTGCCTGTCTCAAGTCCATAAATCCGTACATTTATAATATATTTTACTCAAAAAGTGAATGAATCCCCAACCTAAATGCGTATACATGTATATTAAATACATTTTACATAAATATTTCAAACATTTATGAAAAATCCTTTTTTTTATTGCATGCAGGAAGATCAGGACTGGGGATTCGTTGCTATGGTGTTGGATCGTTTATTTTTATGGATATTCATGATTGCTTCTCTTGTGGGTACATTTATGATATTGTGTGAAGCACCTTCGTTATACGATGACACCAAACCAATTGATGTCGAATATTCCGTTATAGCCAGACAAATCTATAATTTAACTGATAAGAAATCATAAATTTAACAATGGCAAATATAATTTAAGTCATTCTATTACAATCGCAAATATGCAAAATTGATTAATAAGCCGTTTTCAAAAAAGAATTTCAAGCAATGAACTAGTGTGTAAAAATTTATACTAGCAATTTATGCGTCATGTCAGACAAATTTGCATGCTTAAATGAACCAGTAAGTAAATTATATTTGACAATGGCCAAATGTTGGATACTCATCACCTAAACACTCTGATATTATAATGTAAAGACTCTTTCAGTTTTTGATTAATCAATAAAAAAGATAAATATAAAAAGAAAGAAAACGAGATCTTTAAAAAATTTAGAAATTAGAATTGGGTTTTAATTCTCTTAATGTAATTTTAATCACATTAAGAAAAATTGGGTAGGGTATGTAAGAGTGCTCCACGAGTTCTTACTCGGTAATTTTACAAAAAGTCTTTTACTAGAAGAAAAAATAAAAGAGTTTGCAGCTAATCCAAAATATATTCATTTTTTAAAGAGTCCAATCTTCTCGACATATATAAATAAAACTGTCACTTATCTAAGTTCATATTGGACTTCTTATCCCTTGCAATACACGTTACTATGTGTTTGAGCAAATGTATGTAACACCTAGAGAAATTTAAGGTAGATCAATTTTTATTGAACCGCTAGACTGAAAAGCACTTTCTAATTAAGTCCGCGCGCCAGGTTTTCTTATCCAGCTGCTTGTATCAATTATAAAGGTATTTTGTTAAAATTTAGCGTATTCTAAATTTCATCCAAATGTGTCCAATGTTTGCATCCCCTCGTACACAATGAACTTTTCAAATCACGCGAAAATTACAAAATTTTCATTTGAATCATATTAAGCAAAGTCATGAGGTGTATTCAAAAAGTCGGCACCGACCGGACAGCCTGTAATGTGTTCCTTTTTTTTTATTTTATAAATTTACCATTCAATTCAATTATGCGTAAATGTATCTACGTAATACGTAAAATACTTTGGGCACATAAATAAAAAATAAAAAAAAATAAAAAAGGAAAGAAAGCAAAATGCAATTAAACAAATGCAAAGTACAATAAAATAACGTAAACAAAAGCGTACGCATTTTGCTGGGCCAATACGAAATTTTCAGCTCCCATAACCAACGCCATTCTTATAATAACTTAGCTTGACCAATTTTGTCAACTGATGGGCAAAATTATTGTCAATTATTTACCAAATTTACTATTAAAGTTGTCTTCTTCAAAATGGACTCCTGTAAAATAGCAAAAGTTCTTTCTGAGTTTTGTAAACGGTTTGTCACCATAAATAATTCGCCAACATTTGAGTAGGGAATATCAAAACATTATTAATAAAATAAATAAAATGGGTAGTATATGAATGGGTAATATATATATTTACTTACTCTTAGACATACACACGTAAGTGAGCATATAAAATGTACATGAATTTCTGTATAATTACAAATTCCATTAAATCAAATACCAACATGTGATACATGCGTATAGATGCATACATACAATACATATATACATATTCTATTACATATGCTAAGGATTTTTCTATTTTGTATTTCATTTATATCAGGTTTCAGATTTTCTACTCTACATTGCTTAAACAACAAAATACATTGAATATTTTCTGGAAATTGATAACAATAAAAAAAGAACTCTTCCAATATATCGAATATTTATATGTGGCTATTGATTTTTCATACAACTTTTTTGTAAGGATTGTGAAGAATGCATTGATCCCACAATATTCAAGTATTTTTCGCTCTCTGCTAAATTGCGTTTTGAAATTTTGTGATATTTTACATCTATTTTAATGATTTTCATTCAAAAAACCAAAGAGTCTTTTGAAACATACATATAATGACATTTTATTACACCACCAGACCATTAAAATAGATTTCGTAAAAAGGAAAAATGTTGAAAGTTTTTAAATGCATAGCAAAACATTGAAATAATTATTCAGCGTTGCATTACAATTTTGCTTCTATTTACGGAGTTTTTCAAATACTTTAACAATATCGGTATAGAATACTTAATAAAGTTTGTTATTTCGGAATCTTTAATTAGTTAAATAAATATAAAAGTAGCATCTGAAATGAATAGAATTCGTACTATATTAAATTTTAGAAAATATATGACTTCCTCTAACCGTTACATGCGTTTAAACTTCAGAAACGATTTAATAGACAAATCAATTTGAATGAAATATTTGTGCGCATCTTTCAAATGTATTTTATTTAATTTTATTCTTTCCTTTTATCACCATTTTTCTTTGGTTGGTTGGTATTATTTAAGAACCAAAAAATTCAATTTATTTTGCTGTCATTTTCTATGTCATTCAGCGTGATGTATGCTTAGACGTTTATAATAATAAATACCCCATATGGTTAAGTGTAAATGTTTTTATATTGTTGTTCGGCAATGGTTATAATGTATAAATGTTTTATTTTCTATCAACTGAACACATGAAAGACATGGTCTTTTATTTGATTTCCAAAAAGTATTTATTGTACTTTTTATGATTGTAATCAAATTTTTTTTGCATCTTTTTTCGAGTGCATCTCCCTGCACGTAAAATATACAGCTCTGGAAAATGGATTACAAAATAATCTATAAGAATATGGAAAGTGTGAAAAGTCTGCTCAAAAGACTAGTATTTTCATAAAAAGACTTCAAATAGTGTGCCAGTTGAAGAAACAACGTTTCAATTATCTTTTTATTGATTCTACTCATTAATTTTTATTAATCTTCATCCACTATTCTTTAGTTGTCAATGTAAACTATTGTAAAGGACTCTACGAATAGTGAAGATAAATTTTTGCTTAATGATTCAATTTCTCATACATGCGACAATTTTGCAATTGATCTAAATTTGTAAAATAATAGACCTTGATCTCAAAGCCGAGACTTTAATTTGTTTAAAGCAAAACTTATTTACTATTCAAAGGCTGCAAAAGACTTTTCAGCTTTATTGTTAATATTTCATCAATAACATTTGTCCAAAATTCTTCAAATTTGAAATTTCATACGTTTAGTTATTAATGCTTTGCACTTATTCCTAAATAATTCTTCAATAGGCAGATTTGTAAATTAATCAAAAACCTTCTGGAATATTAGCGATTTGAGGGCCTTGATTGTACATATTTCTTTTTCATTGAATTGGTGACAAGTTAAGACATTTGAAAGAAAATTAAGGAAAATTCTTTACGGTATTATTTCTTTTTATATTACAACTTCTTATTACCTTTTTTTATTATTCTATTTCCTTTTGTACTCCATTAAATATTTATTACATTTTACCTTTTACCTTTTGTACTTTTATTTTTATAACTGGCACCGCTTGCAGTACAAAGTATTGTAAAGTTGTTTAGATATTTGTAACAACCAAAAGAAGTTGAGATAGACCCATTTTTTATTGTACCAATCGGTACAGAATCACTTTTATCACTTTTTAAATCTCTGCGTTTTAAGTCCAAATTTTACTTTTCTACTTATTATTATTCAAACACTTTAAATTATATAGCATTATTCTCTCGAAATTAAATCATCCGGAGTATAGTTGAGAAAAATGAGCTGCACTTTCTATATTAATTATATTTATTGTGTTGATGATGATAATGATAATGATGATGATGGCGATGATATATTAAGATAATCATAATGTAATTAGTATTTCAAGTTAAATTAAGATTAAATCACATTATTAAATATTAAAGACGATTTATATTAATAACCTATTCCTATAAGACATACGTCTTTGTCATTAAGTTTACATTTTACTTTTTCTCTCTCTTTCTATGTTTCCTCTATGTATATTTGTGCAATCTAGCAAACTATAATAATATTAAAATTTTACCACATGAGCATACGAAGGATAATATATTTTTCAATGTATATAAAATTCTCTTCTCTCTTCTTCTTACTTGGCCTTCGTTAATTTTATTTCAGTTTTTTATAACCATCACCAAGAAGTTGGTACTATATTCATTTTGTCATTTTGTTTGTAACACCCAGAGATCCTATTCTTCATAACATCTATATTCTTCCTTAACATCAAATTCTTAAACGATTTGTCAGAAATTGTATCATTGTCTGAGTAATAGATGTCCAAGTTTTTGTTCCAGCCAAATATAATTTACTTACTTATGGCTTCTGTGAGAACAGGCAAATAACATCAAGGCAAAAACTAAGTTGTATATGCATTTGTTAGAGATGAATGGTTTATGTTGTACTTACTATTAATTTAGTTGGCCTTAATAGCATTGTAGTAGTATTAATAACTTATAACTCATTACATTAGAACATTGGAAAAATCTTTTATGTATTCTCGAAATAAATATATTGAATCCGAACAAAAGTAGTCACAAATTGGCCATATATCCACAAAATATCCCTGCTAGAACTAACATCAGCAAAAACGAAATAAATTTTTTCTAATCTTTTCAAACAATATTTTTTTGCCTTGTTCCTTAAATGCACTTGTTTCGGACTTTACCTTTCCTCCCAGCCATTCAGCCGTTTCTACTAAAAGAAACGGGGATTAGTACGCCAAATATTTGCAATTTATTTGTTCGTTAGAAGTATTTTGACAGCAAAATTATAAGAGAGAAAGTAATGAAAAGCAAAATATTTGTCTATGGGGAAGCTATTCCAAGGAGAGATGTATTATGAATAGAAAAGACTCAACAACTTTAGTTAGGGGAATTCGTAAAAATCTTTGACGGTAAGTCATTGGTTGTACAGTTGTCTAAGGAAATTCAAAAAAAAAACTGAATGAAATATGAAACTTATAAAACTTATAGATAAGAGAATTTAAGATTAGAAATTAAAGGGCAAACCAGAAAAATAGAAATTAAAACGAATAATTAAGGACGATTTTTCAAAATGATTTGTGGTAATTACTGCTTTTATAAGGAATTCATAAAAATATATTTCTTAACGTAAATTTTAATCTTCAAAGAAAAATAAATTTATGCAGGATATATTAGTATTTTATTAACTTGAAGGCTAATTAGATCCGTTAGTTTAGAACTAAGTGCTACTTAATTTAGACAAAACACTAAAATGAACGTAACACTTCTAACGAACGAAGTCTCAATTAAAACAAAATCGACTTACAGGAGAGCCGAGGGTATAATTAATAATTCATTGATTCAGTAAGTAGCCAAAATATTTAAGTTATGGAATATAAATATTTGTCTTATATGTTAGAAAGCAAACATTCATAAGTACAATTGCAAGAAAGATATGGAAATAATGGCTTCACTTTAAAAAAAAGGCTTTACTATATAAACTGTTTCATATTAATAAATAAACGGTCTTCTTCAAGCATAAATCATGTCGAATATACTGTACGCATTATTATTACTATTAAATAAAATCAGCCCAGAACAGAACCACTAAAATCTTGAGTGACCACTCAAGGTCACTCAAAGGTACTACGCCCATAACTCCTTAAGATAGACCCAACCTTTACTATACTTATTAATACCGAATTTCTTTGTGTAGCAATTTAAGCATATTTTTTAAATGACTAACATTAAAGATTTTAGAATAATGTCTTAAAGGGAGAAAAATTGTTATGATTAGAATTTTTTTAATTTATTATTATAATTTAGGAATTATTTAGAAGTACAATGATTAAAATTTTAACTTATTACATATTAATACATATTATTAAGTGTAGGCTTTTTGTAATATATTATTATTTTTGTATAAAAAATTCGCTATTTAATCATTTTACAGTTTATACCCAAAGTCACTTCCGCAGCAATAAGCTGCTTAGATTTTGTAATATCTAAAAGGAGGTAATATAGGCGCACCCTTTACAACATCGATCTCTTTGGAGACATGCACTGATTAATAGGATTAAAAATTTCGATAATATGTCTTAAACTCTTCCATATTTATACGAACTACATACAACAAATAAATTTGATATATAAAAGTGCATTCACAAAAGAGCGGCTCATATTAAAAATTAATGAAAGTGAACTTTCTTTTTTTCCCTCATAAAGTAATTTATACAAAGAGTGATTGAGTGAAGGAAATGTAGAATTGTGGAAAATCGCCCTACAGCGTAATATTCAGATGCTCAAAATTTGCCTAAAATCGTTTCCTTTTCAATTCCTTTCTACTTTTCATTTTTATGCCACATTTTTCAATCTTATCTTAGTTATTTCTGTTATTTTATAATTGTATTAATCTAGTGTCGCCTTAGGTCGACGTTTAAATTTTTACTTATTTAAGAGTGTAGTGTAACCCCAAAAGGGTGTTATATGAAAAAGTAAAAGTTTAATTTGTGACAATTTGTCGAACAATATCTGGTGGCAACATGAAATTATTCTTTCTTAGCGGTATTTCACTTAATTGACGATCTATCGGTAACCGGGTGTCGTATAATGAAGGTGACTGGCATATAATTGCAAATGTACCAAATACGCAGGACAATGTAAATGTCCATAGAAAGAAACGATCTAAAACCATCGATACAAATTTCCAATCTTCAACGATCTGAAATTAAAGAAAAATATAAATTTTTTTTTAACACAAATGATTTCATCACAAATGATTTCTGAATTGCGATAAATTATAACTTAACAAATTAAAACTAAACTTTCTTTCCCTTAGAAAGTCTTTGATGGTTATTCAATCTATTTATTGGTATGTAAAGATACAAACATTTACGCCTTTGTATACACTCTTATCTAGTATTAATGTTTTTCTTTTCTTTTTCCCACATTTCCAAATATTATTTAATCAATTAATCTGAACACTGCACGTTAATTGTTCAACTCTAAACTGTATCTTAAAGAAAGTATAAGACTTTACTCATTATTTGATAAATAAATATTGAAATATTGAAATATTGAAAATATTGAAATATTGAAATTTACATATATACATATATATTTTTTTAAGATCTATTTTATTTTGTACGTTACTTTATTTTATTATTATCATTACATACCTCATTATCTTTATCGGCATCCTTAATATGTTGGGCAATAAAACGAACAGCACGTAAAGCTTGCAACACTTCGGGTGTTAAATTACGAGGTATAACATTATCCGAGTCTATTGATATGTAAGAAATATAATTATTAATATTATTCATAACATAACATACGAAGAATATATGAAGAGAAACTATTTTAGGAGATATTTTCCTAACATCTTATTATAGCGAATCATTCCCCGAACATGTAGGCGAATGATTCTCGTTAGCACAAGAGACACTTTATTATCTATATATGTTTTACTTGCAATAAAAATGTGTTAATTAATTAATATATTAATTACGTAAATTAAAGAGTTTGCGAACTGTTATATAACGTGTCATAATTTTAAAATCTATTATTTATTAGTAAAAATATGCTTTAAATATGCGTAAAGGGGCACACTACTAAGAAAACTTCTTCGTTTCATAATATGGAGTAGATTCTATATCATATCTATATAATATGCTATGTACAATATGGCATTAAGAGAATGATAAGCATTTATTTCATCCAAAAATAAAATGAAAGAATTTGAATAGCAGCAAAATTCTTTATCTGCGGTCACAACTTTGTATATTATGTATTAGATGGATGAAATGGCTAAGAAATAAAAATGCCAAGGAAAATATGTACCATTGAGCTTTTCCTTTGGCCAACAGATTTGGAATTTAATAAAAATGAAACCTATCGAAATTGTTCGATTTTTGGGCTGCTTGCATGGCTAAATGCCATACAAACGTTTTATTGTTCATAATAAAATATAAATCGTAGTTTTTAAACTATTATGCTCTACTAGTTTTAAAATTTTTTAACTTATTCCTCTGGTAAGTTCAAGTAATGTTGAATTCAAGATGTCTTATATTTTTATCTCTTGAACTTATATAGAATTTTGAAGCATTTATAAAATAGAAAAATAATATCAGAAAATACTAACCAATCGAATTTTGATTACCATTATCATAACCAGACTCATGACCATCTTTATATTCGTGAGGATAATCACTGATACTATCACTGCAAATAAATAATTATTGTAAAGTAATTATCAATTAATCTCAAATAAACTAGAAAGTTAAATATGTTCCTCTTTCGATATGTTATTCGATATGTAATTGACTATATTGAAGACAGATAGAGGTCGGGTTTTTTGTTTTTTTTTTTTACTTATGAAAAATATACATTAATTCTAAGAAATGAAGGAAATGCATAATTAAAGATTTTATATAGATATTGCATACCGTACATCAATTTCATTGGTATAACCATTAATAGGTGTTGAATCATCATAATCAGGTAAACTATATTTAGTACGACGCATCATCATCAGCTTTGGCATAAAATTTAAAAACAATTTGCGTACTAATGGTGACATTTTATGTGTTGAGGGAGATCTATTCATTAAATGTTATATAAAAAAAAGTCAGATCATTAAAGAAACGCAAAGATGGAAATAAAAAAAAAAATTAGTTAGAGTTACTCAGTTATATAGGGAATCATTTATATCAGTTACTTACCTAAAATGTATATTGAGTACACATACAGTTGTCCATACAGACAATGATACCAATATCATGGTAAATAATAAATATTTACCTAATAATGGCACAGCTAATGATGTTGGCGGTATAATTTCAGCCAATAGTAAAAAGAAAACAGTCAGTGAGACAAGTATCGAAATACATAAAGTAACCTGTCAACGATATGTAAATTCGCATACGTGTTTTTGCAAAGACAAACAATTTAATAATAATAATGATGATGATGATGATGATGATGATGATGATGATGACAGTATTTTGTCTTGTCTCTATTTTTATCTAACATGCGTACACATACACTCACAAACATCTATTTAAACCATTATAAAATTCAATTCAGCAAATATGTAATGTATATAAATCCATAAACATAAATAAATATAAAAACTTTTATATATAAGTGATTAATGCACGGTCATTTACTAAAAAATTATTATACCCCACAACATTTATCTTACAGAAACGTTATAAATTTGTATAAAGCAAAAGGTATTAAGGCAGACTCACTTTTAATATACAAATCATCTCAGAAACATTTTCTGATTCGATTTAAACTTGTATGCTAGGCGGACGTCTATCTGTCCGTTATATGTGCATCTACACTTAGTAGCTAAGAAAGTCGTACCTACAATTTGAGAAACTTTTCAATAAAATTCAGCATATATGCGCATAAGGGCTCTAAAAGGAACCCTGTTGATTGGTTAAAACAGTGTAATCTTTACATGCACTATCTGTTTGAAAAAAGATAAACTTATAGAAAGGCACAAACGATTTTGAATATTTTGAATAGTAATTGCGTGATATTTAAAATATAAAACCAATTTCTTAATACTTTCTCATATATAAGAACCTTCCCAATGAATTTAAAAAATACAATTTACACTTTCTTCGTTTCCTTGCTAATCACATTAAGCAAAATGATTTAGGGTATCTAAGAGTCAGCGTCAACCGACTTGTTTTTATTATAACTAAGCTAAAGCTAAATAGTTATTATAAATCAAGTAATAATATCGTACTTCTAAAACTTGATATTCTCAGATTGATTTTTATATCCACCATCTAGGGGTTTGGGGTGTACCCATTTTGTCATTATGTTTGTAACGCTTAGAAGAAAGCGTCTTGATCAGCATCAAATCAGAATTGATTTAGATATGTCTGTCTGTCTGGGTAAATGCCTGATCGTAAACTTGAGATATCGAGCTATTGCAAATTGCGTACAAGAACTTCCAATGTTCCTGCCAAACATAACTTAGATATCTTCACATTTAAGATCAGGAGAATGTTAAAGACATACGGACAGACTGACAGATATGTCTAAATTGATTTAGAATTTGATGCTAATTATATAAAAATACATATATACTTAGTATCAATTAAATCAATAAATACAGCAAGCAATATACCTAAAAATGACAACATTCATGTTATATATGAGAATCTAAGAAATAAAAATAACCTAAAATATATAAATTACAGGTCTACAAGCAAAAATGGTCACAATAAATTTTCCTCGAGATCAATCAATAATACTTTTATAACATGAATTACAACAATAATAAAATTAAAATTTCTATAACGTTATAATTATATTATACTTTTTATTAAAATACCCAACAACAACAACAACAACACAAACGCAACAGAATTTATTATGCAAAATTACATTCGATGAGAAATTACTTGATGATATTTCACAGCTCCTTTACACCCACCACCCATGGCTTAAGGGTATATTTATGTAAATGTCGGAGACCCTATAAATTATATATTCTTGATCAGTATTCAATTCTGAATCGATTTAGACATGTCTGGCCGTCTGTGCCTCTGTCCGCATGTGGTAAACATTCTCTTGGTCGTAAGAAAAGGGATATCGGCTTTGACAAAAACATTTGAAGTTCATATACATTAATTAGTATTGAAAACGGACCAAATCAACCAAAGGTCACGTCCAGAGAAAACTGAAAACAACTCTATCTTCTGAAGTAAAAATGTAAAGTTTTTCGCTCAGAAATTAAGTAAAGCGAATAGAAAGCTGAGATTTTGTACACATATTAAGGCCGATTTTCTACAATATCTATAAAAAATCATGCAAATCGGCCACGCCTATCTGAGATTATACAACTTTAAATACCATCTATCTGTACCATAACATAACAAATAGTGTCTGGGTGGTGGCTTTCCAAAATTTAGCCTTAGCCAAACAGAACTCTCACTTGCTTTTTTTTATATTTTTGTTAAAAACATGAAAGCAATTTGATCGTCACACATTTTGAAAAGAAAAGCGTTTATAAAAAAATAAAATTATAAGAATTTCTTGAAATAAACAAAAAAAAACAATCGCTTAGCCAGAGAAAATGAATTGACCAGATCAATTTGTATACATTTCGGGTAACGCACATTAAATAGTTTTAAGGTTGTACCTTGTAGAAGTTTCCTTAAAAAAATTAAAAATTGTAAACAGTCTAGGTACTGAGATTAAAAGTTTCAGATATAAATGCCAATTTTTTTCGTATTTAGATGGGTACAAGGCGATCAAGACTTTAATGCATAAAACAATATTTCAGCCTGTCATTTATTATAAATGAAATAGTAAACTAATTACGTTAAAATGGGAGGCGTTCTTAGTTTCGACGTGCGTATTATGATCGAGCAGAAACCTCAGATGTTTCCACGAATTTCTAAGCCGATCGACATTCTATAATTTTTGGAATCAGATGAATGATTACAACAAACAGAAATACAGATGCACAAGTATGACTAAGTAAGTATATCCAAAATATATTACAGATGATACGTATTGTAAAAAAGTGCAAAATAAAATGATCATTCAAAATTTATATTTGTATTTATAAAACACTTTGTAAAAATTAACACCATGCATGATTAATTTTTTCCAAATGCATACTAATTTTTATACCCCACACCACTTATGCTACAGATTTAGATTTGTATGTAAAGCTGAATATTCGTAGAAGCCCTTTTTACAACACCAATAAAATGCAGAGGAATCGATTTAAGTCTATCCGTTCGTTTGCTTGTGCATAAATTTATTAGCAGAGTCCAGGCCACAATTTTAGAGACATTTTAATTAAATTTAGTGGATGAAGACTTTGGAGTCCAAAAACAGATCAATAAAGATAAGAGCCGATAACTTGTGGAACCTCTCTCCACAACAAATTTTTTTTAGTAAAACGAGGGGTCTGAGTAATTACTTGACGTACTAAACAAATCTGGTAAATTTGATTCAGATCGGTTCTTTTATTGAACTTTATACTACACAACGAACCTTTCAAATCAATTTTTTATATTTTTAACTTGTAATTTATTTGCTTGACGTTAAACATAGTACACAAAAGTGGTGTAGAGTATTTAAGAGACGCCACAGTTTACCTTTTCTCCAGAATCACTAGGCAAATAAAAAACCAACACTGTAAGAAATGTTAAAGCTACACAAGGTACTATTAAGTTGACCGTATAAAATAGTGTTTTACGACGCATAGTTAATTTAAAGGTTATATCTAAATAAATTAAAATTAAGAGAAAAAAGGAAAAGTTTCTTAAAAAAACTAGCACAAATAACTGAAAATTAAAAAATTTAAATTATAACGATAGCATTTACCTGAAAATGGCTCTAAAGTATCTGGATAGTATTCTTCGTTTTTTGTAGCTGGCACTTCTAAAATATCCCATTCAACAGATAAATAAAATTCACTTAAATCAATTCCAACTTGTACCAAATTACTACCTGGAACCTATAAAGAAATTATTTGATGAAGTAAATATTGCAAAACAAAGTTTATCTACAAAAAGTAAGATATTTTCATATTTGGTAGAATTTGAATTTTCAATTTAAAATCTTAAGTAACAAGAACGCATACATAACATGATCAATTAAAAATTTTTATACATCACAATATCGGTTTTGCTGTTCCAAACTAGTTTACCCCCTTCCTTTCTAAGTTACTCCCTTCTTACTAAGTTTTACATTCTTTTAAGAGAATACATTTACGGCCTTCAAGCACTTTTATTGTTATCACTTCATATATATTTTAAAAATGTTTATTGGGTCTATATATACGTACGTGTTCTATTCCTTATTTTTGATACTTGCTTCTTTTGCGAAAAAAGGCCCTTAATTCGTTCAACACTTATTTATTTATTATTGATTACACTTTAGATTTTGTTATATTGTGCACACACATATTTTATTGTATTTGTTGCTTTGTTGTACCTGATCTAAATGTTTCAAATCCACTTGTGCACCGTTATAAGTCCACGAACCAAATTTCATGAAACAAATTTGTTCATCATATGGAAAATACTCGACATTCATTTCACATGATGACTTATAAATTGCTGGTGGCTCCCAGAATACTTCTCCCGAATATTTCAAGGTGGCTTTTGTCATTAATGTTACCTACAATTTATAAAAATGATATAGACATATAAATACATATGAAACAAAATTAAAAGTAATAAAAGATTGAAAATTGAGGAATTCAAATGATATAACTCTAAACTGGAAAAGTGCTATAACTTAATAATTGATGCAAGATTTTGGTATATATGATTTTAGGAGGTAGCGTAAAACACATCTCTCAAAATTTCCGTTATTAAATAAAAAAAATTTCTATTGTGAATATTTTTCGATAAAAATTGGTGCAATATCGAATTTTGGCGCAAGTATCATATGGTTAAAATTTGAACATTTTTTAATCCCCGCAACTTTTTTATAAGCCCATGTTCTGTGAAAAATTGAGAATATATTCATTTTATCAATCGTAAGATCCAAAAGATAGAACTGGAGGCTGCATGAAGTATATGTATTTTTGATCAGCATCAAATATCATATCTATCCGCCACACATACGCTAAATTATACAACAGCAAATTTTCACATTTTTACGTTTAAGTTTTCTATTTACTTCTAAGAATCTGAAGCAGGCGCTGAATCGTAATATCACAGTGTGATGCGTGGGTGATGCGCATCCAAAATTAAGCCCAAGCAAAATATAATTTTCTAACTTGTTTTTGATTTATTTTGACTTTTGATTCACTTTCTTGAATTATAAATCTCACATTAACATTTCTAATCAGATTAGGGTAAGTTATGCAGAGCATGTAATCATCGATTCGGAAAAGAACATTGTTTTAATTATTTTATAAAAAATGTACGGTATTCCAAATAATATTTAAAAAAATGAAAAACTTCCCTCATAATTACCGTCCCAATTATTATAAAGAACTATATCTGGTACCCAAATATGTTCTGATGGTACATATAGCTGCTCAACACCGCCATACTCTTCTGGATCCCAACGTAACTTGTAGTCAAACCAACGCTTTATTTGAATAAAATTACAACAATAATAATTACAATACTCTTATAATATTGAAAGACTTAAAAATTCATTTTTATACCCATCACCCAGAAGTTAGGGGTGTACTGATTTTCTCATTCTGCTTGCAAAGCCCAGAAGGAAGCGTTAGAGAACCTATAAATTTCATATAGTTTCGATCAGCAAAAAATTCATTTAGCATTTTCATCTGTCCGTCTGTCCATCTGTGCGTCTGTCTGTTGTAAACATTCTCCTTGTCGTAAAGTTTGAGATATCGAGCTTAAACTTGACATAATTTTTGGAAGTTCTTGCACGTAGGTTGGAATTGAAATTTGACAAAATCGTTCCAAGAGTCACGCCCACAGTGCACAGTAAGTTAAAAACACCGCGATATCTTTAAGTAACTTTTAGTGGTTTTTTGCGCATTACTTGCAAAGTACAAAATATAGAAAGCTAAAATTTTGCACAAATAGAGAGGCTATTGGTCCACAATATCTATCTAAAAATCATGCAAATCGGCGGTATTGTACAGTATCATACTTTTACTTTTTTATTCGTTACGTTTTCTACTTACTACTGAAAAACTAATGATACTATAGAATTTGAGTGGTGGGTATCCAAAATTTGGCTCTAGCCAAATATAATTCTCTTACTGTTCACTTTTGTTGTTCTTTAATTACATTTCTGTGAAAGCTTACCTGTTTTACCCATAAATTAGTTGTCATAACTTGATTTCTTAAATTCACTTCAATTAATTGTGATAATTTTAAACCCAACCACACCGTAAGTGTTTCTGTATTATTAACAACTGGTCTTATCAAACGATTATAATTACTTAGAAGATCGTCATAAAGGCGCTTTGTATCTGGATTCGCTTCAAAACTTAACGGTGCTAAAAGAGCATGTAAAAAATGTAAACAAAAATGTAAAAACCAAATAACCAAAAATTTGTTAGCCCATTCAATTAGCTTAGTCGATTTTTTCTATGAAAAAAATACTATAAAAGGAGGTAAGGGGAGTTAATTTGACTCGTCAAATTGCAAATAAGACGAGAGGTCTTAATTAGAAATTATGCAGGCGGCTGGCTAAAAGATTAACTTTTCTATAACGAAAGTCTTTTGGTATTACAATTTGGACTGAGTGTTTAACAATAGATGCATGTTATACTTTAGATTAAATATTATATGCAAATTTTAAAGGGATGTTATTCCCCTGAAATAAAGAGGGATATGGATAGAACTCACACATTCACAATGAAAAAAAACAATAAATGACAACTACAGACGTTGTAAAGATAAATATAGTCCAAATTCTCGAACATTATTAATACATTCCTTAAGGAACTTGATAATGTACGTAGTGCATATTTAAGTCTATCAAAAGTACGTTAAAATCCTAATGATTCTACAAGATTGTACGTTCTACGACATTCGAAATATCCAATACTTCTTATTATCGCTTACAAGTGAAAAATAAAACAAAGTAATGATTTTGCTGTTTTGTTATATGTCAACATTTTAAAAATACTTCAATTTGAATGGCAAAGAATTTTGAAACACGTAAAATAATCTTTATTCACCTAACTTTATATTGAGTATACGTTTGTTTTTATCCTACTACTTAATTAAAAGAAAAGCAAATAATTTTGTAATTTTTTTTTACCGCTTTCACTTTATTGCGGAAATAGTAAACAACCTGTTGCATTATTTGTGTAAATAAGTAATTTTTGTGGAAGAATTTTTCTCTCATTATTTTTTACGCCATAAAACTCTCTAAGGAGAAAATCTTCGAGGCCTGCGCTTTAGATTAAAAATTGTACTTGTAATTTAAGGTGGTGCCTTTGGTGAGTATAAATTTATATTAAATTATATATTTTATATTATATTTAACAATATAATTTATACTTACGTGTTGCAAAAACTTGAATAATTACAATAAAGGATTCAATCAATACAAATTTAATCCACATTTTTCCAAATTCAAATTTTCCACGCACACAATAAAGAAAATGAAGGATATTTTTTCCCCTAAATTTGTTTTGTATGTTTTTATATAAAAAAGCACTACTTTTATTAATGAAATAAATATTAAAGTATTAGTTTAATTTTTCCATGAGGATTCGGTTTTAACTGACGGAACAATACTTATGTTGCTGCTGTATGCGCAGACAATGTTGCAACATACGTAGGAAAGATAACAATGTAATTATAGGCATACTTCTTATTCATGTTTTGTGGTAAACAAAAAGGAAAACTCTCTTAATTATAACACTTAATTGATTGGCCTCTGTGACATTTATTACACAAATTCTTTCTCATCATAGATAATTAAAGATAATTATTATATATTATATTAAGAGGAAGGACTGCTAAACGATAGAAGCACTACTGTATGACATGAATAATAAAAAATAGAAATATTAAAAAAAATTAGACCAAAACCGTATATTTCAAGGCAAGTTTACGAATACACATACTGACACCATTAACTAATTCAATTATGAAGTTAATATTATGTTACTAGTGCTTTGTGAATTTTTTTATTACAAATATTAAGAATAAGCATTTAACGTTACCAAGCAACAACTTGAATTCCGTAGAAAGTATATAAAATATTTTCAGTTTTCTACGAAATGTCATTCAGTTACCAATATAATTATCCTCAAATAGCAAAAGAAGCAGGCTTTAAGTTACGCCAATATAAGGATGGACCATTGGATTGGCGTTTAATTGGTAATTATTTTAAAAATTCAATGAATGTATATATTAATAATAAGGACGAATAAAATTATAAATTACAGGTTCAGTGGAAATTGAGCGTTTGTTGAAAGAACAAAATCTTGATCAAATTGACGCTGCGTTGAATCATTTGTGTGAAGTTCCTTTAGGTTCCATTTTAGAAAGTAATATACTTGATAGTGGTATAGCTAAATATTTTACACTCACACAATTTGCCGTACAATACTTGTTGTTTTGTCGGCAATTTATGGAAGAATCGGCCAGTGATTTAAGGGAAGCCCATGGATCAGCTCAAACAGAAATTGCAAAATTAAAAAATTCTTTAAAAGAAGCCGATAATGAAATAAAACAATTACGCAAAAAAGTTAATCACATGGAAGCTATACATGAAGTAATTTATCCGTGCCATTTATGTTCGAAAAATTTCATAAGTAACGATGCTCTGAATTTGCATATCTCTCGCAAGCATACTAAGTATAATAATCATATTCAAGCAAAGATAGACAGTAATAAACATGATAGAAATATTTATGCCAAGGAAGAGAGGGAGAACGATGTAAATTTAATAAATACCATTAAATTAGAATTAGAAATAAAACATTTAAAAGAACGTCTGAATAAAGCAGAAAAAGAAATTAAAGACAAGGGCACTCAAAATACTAATACTTGTGTAAACGGACCGCCGAAAGATCCTAATAAAGTAGAATGCAATCAAAGCATAAACGATAAACATGACGAGACATTCAAAGGTGCAATAATTAATACACAAAATATTGGTATACAAAGCAATTTAATGGATGAAAAGGATACCGATGATTACATTAAAGAAACGAACAATCAAATAGAAATGCAACAACAAAATGAACAGTTTTTAATGTTGGAAAGGAAATTAAATGAGTTTAATGATTGGAAGGAAAAACAAACATATGAAAATTCAGATTTTCTACAACGAATTTATCAAAAATTACAATATCTAATTGAAGGATATGAGAGAAATGCAACAGAGATGCTTAACAAAGCAACCCAACCTTTCACTTCCATTGAACATATTGAAGAATTATTAAATATGAAATTCGAAGACATAACTAAGAAAAATGAAATTAAATGGATTGAAATGCTTAATAAATTGGAGATGAATTTTAAAGAAAAAATTAATGATATAAATGAGACACCAAGAAATATGAAGGAAGAACAAGCATACAATGAAATATATTTGGTGAAATCATCTAAATCTAAATGTAAAGCTGATAGTAATAGTGAATCCTGTTTTCAAAATCAAAGCGACTCAAATAACAGAACCTTTGAAATTCAGCACGAAAATAACGGTAATTCGAAAAGCAATGATACTACACAAATACCAAATGTTCAATTGTTAAATGAAAAGTATAAAATTACTTGCAATTCAGAAATTGAAAAAGCTCAATTAAAAAGAGAACATGTTCTTATTAAAGGTAAATATTCTTCTCCTCATTCTAACAATTTCACTCACATTATAGTTAAAAATACCTTAAACCGTATTTCATTAAGTCGATAACATAATATTTGGTATCATTGTAAGTCCTTACATTGTACCTTGAAGTCCTTAAAATAATACACTTATTCCAAGTCTAACATCTACGTGTTGCATCAGTCTATATATGAATAAAAAATGCAAACCACTTGATGTATAATTTAAAGTACCTCACATTTTGCAGATAACCAAATTCAAACATATCAGAAAATGAAAGCAAACAATAAGCAAGAAAGTTCTGATGGCACTGATATATCAGGAAATTTACAAGAAGATGGCCATGAGAGTGATGACGACAGTGGTAGTGATACAAGCAGCCATAGCGACGTCGACAGTGTTAGCGACGTTGATATCGATGACGAAGATAGCGACGAATCTTGCAATCAAGAGAAACAATCAACGACATCTTCAAAGAAAAGCAAAGAAAAGCATTATCAAAAACAAATTTTAAAAGAGTAATAATCTTCTCACAAAAAATATGAATATAATTATAAAAAAGTATATATTTATGTTTACTTTATTTCTTTACAGCAATCAAAAATTGCAAGCCAAAGAGAATGTAAATAAAATACTTAGTGCACGTCTCAGTGATTTAGGTATAAATGAAACTACAAAGACTATCTCAAGTACTGCATTGGCACGTTTAAGTAACGATTTACAAGAGAAGCGTTATCGTTTGAAAAAGAAGCATTCAAAATTTCACATGACACGTTGCAAAATTAAAGCGTTTGTGGATAAAATATGTTTAACGAAAATGCCAGTGAAAGATGAGCTTCAACTAAAAGAAATAAAGCCAAAATATTTAGAGCAACGGCCATTAACATCGAAATATAATAATTCATGTGAGCACTTAAGTCCAACAACATCAACACCTTTAACTAATACCAACACTGTTATACGGAATGATATGAATGAACGATTAGAACATATATTAGCATCACCAATAATAAAACCACCATCTACATATTCTACTAATAAACATCAAATAAAAGCCACAGTACATAACTCAGATAATGGCAGTGTTAAACCGATACCAATGCCACGCAAACGCGTTATGTTTCATGAGGCTAATCAAGCAGCAATCACACATCAACAAACAGATGATAGTTCAAGTGCAACATGAATTCTGTATATTCTTGTGTGTGCATTGGAAAGAAAACAAAACAGAGACAAAAACGAAAAAATGCTTTAAAAAAGAATTGTGTATAAAACTAATGTAAATTCATATTAATTTAACTAGATTTTTTTGCACCATATCCGCTATTAATTCATAAGGTAGAATATGTTGTGAACCTGCTGCCATATCAATTTCCTCGTCTTCCACACCCACCACGACAGAAGGAACTGATACATTGGCTTTAATAAATACATGACTCATAAGATTTGGCCGGATAATACGCTGTTCAGTATCGGATCTTTGCATATTTGGCATATATTGCAAAGCAACTTGTTGAAAATGTTCTTCAACTATATCAATATATTCTTGAGCAAATTGTGCTTCTTCATTAGACAGCCGCTTCTCGTCCACATCACATTTACTATCTTCATTTAATACATATCTTGTAAATAATTCAATTTTTTTTAAACGACATCGTAAGTAACTAGTGATTATATATCGTATACGTTCTAATTCCATTTGATGTATAGTAAAGCGGAAATCACTTTTATCTAAATCCTTCATATTGTCCTCCATATGCTGTATTTGAGTCATCATTAAATCAATCATATCACTTTGATGTTGTAATATGTCTGGAGCAGATAATTCATTGTGCCATGCTGTCTCTAAATATTCTAATACTTTTTGAGCTGTTATTTCTTCACCTTCTTCGACGCCACCACCCTCACAATCACCATTATTCGCAATAGTTTCGTTATTTACATTTTCAATATTACATCCATCTGGCGCAATGTTATCTGAATCTGAATTCAATTGATCTGCTATTATACTATTTGAAGACATTTAAAATCTTGAAAGTGTAATTTTAAAAGAACACACAAAATATAATCATGAATTATAAATAAATGCTAAAGTTGTTATCAGCAAGCTCATAATATAAGCACCGCTGCTTTGGTTTATTCATAAATATCTTGAATTAATGCCTGATTATACATTATTAGATGAGACGTAACTCATTTATTAATAACATGTTTGAACAAGATGACAGACCACATCAGTATATTCACAATTAAGCCTGATTTAATGTTCGTTAATGAATAGATTGCCCTTCCATAATAGATTGTATGTTTAGAAATAAGTACAGTAATAAGGGTCCCTACAATATTAAAAAAATTATGATAAAATGTGTGCAAAACTCTTTAATTCAATCTCACATGACCTTTACGCTGCAACTCTACGAAATATAATTGAGGCCACTAACAGTTTAAGCGCAATCTATTGAGTGCACAATGTGCATAGTCAATTAATTTCTAAAATTACGGCTTCTCCGTCTTTTTCTACAACCCGTAAAAAACCTCATATAAAAGAGACAGCCATATATATAAGGTTTTTTGTATAGTAGTTTGAGTTAATTTAGAAGGGAAATGACTGCCCAAACTGTGCGTTTGATTCGCTTTGGAATTAATTCAAATTGGAGAAAGGAAAACACAACTTACAATATTTTATACAATTTCAGTTATACTTTATAAATTTGTTCTGTTTTCAATTAACGTTTTTCTTACATTCATAACTATTTCTTTATGTGCACAAATTTTCAAAAGAGTCAAGTGTACTGCTTTTGTCTCTTTCTATAATTTGACGAAAAACTTTATATGAAAAAAATCCATTCCAATTACGCCAAAATTACCGAGAGAGCAAGATATAGGTTTTAGTGCTGCCTCTGTCAAGAGCAAGTGTGAAGACAGTGAGATTCTTTCTAAGATAGTATTGATGAATTCAGAATTTTTGAGTAAAAAGGGAAGAAATTCTGTTTAGTGGATTTGCCATGGAACAAGCTGAGTATCATAAAAATTTCCGCACCATTATTGAAAAAATATTCAATAATTGGCCAGATTTAAAGTTAGCTGTGGAGCATGGAATGGGCGGTCGTAATGGACAAAAGATGGCTATCCAAGTATTGGATTATGTATATGAATATTGCATTGGAAACGAAAATATCACCCAAAATGAATTGCAAGAAGTTTTGGAAGACTTGATGAATGAACAATTTAACACAATATGTGATGATGGCTCTATAGCAGAAATATGTCGTAATTTATTACGATACAAACAAATGGCTATAAAGAATCAATACAGTGAAATTGAAATAGAGCTTAACAAAATATCGCATAGTAGCAATTGGTTGCAGGAGAATGCAAAAATTGTGATTGAAGATGATACATCATGCGAAAGTTCCTCTGATAATTATAGTGAAACTGGTGAAATGCAAAGTATGGATATTAAAATTAGTAATACACTGCCTTCCTCTCCAATGCCATCGAAACAGTTGGATAAGAGACAAAATTATCATGAACAACGTAACAACTTTGTTGAAGCAGAACCAGGTTGGACTATTGTGCGCAATAAAAAATGATAATTTTTTTGCCGTAATATTCTAAGTCAATTAAATAAAAAAATGTAAGAAAGTTTCTATTCATTTATTTACTCAAATAAATGTTTATTTATTTCGACCAAATCCACAAAATGCAATGAGTTTATTTGTTCTGAGGTCTTTGGCAGCTTATGAGATGCAGAACAAAATGTACATTCTCGTATAGATGGAAGTTCAGAATTATTTACTTTTGGCGGATTGATACACTCGATCAATTCCTTCCAAGAATTGGCAGCTCTTTTAGAAGTTCCTTTTAATATCAAATCTACATCTACCACTGAAGACATATCATCTATATCCGGCGTCAGTGCCATATTTATAGCTGGATATATAAAAACGACAAATAATGGAACGCTAACTAGCACCAACATTGGTAGTACAATTGCAAAATATTTATCTGGTAGATAAAATAAATTCCCCCCAAGGATAGGCAAGACCAAAGCCCACAGTACATACATCATAAATATTGTACTCATTAATAAATAAAATGCATAGCCGTATACAGCTCTATGTGGCGTAGGTGCCGGTGTATGCTCTGACATTTACCCTGAAGTAACCGAGTCAAATGTTTGAATTGTATTTTCACACAATAACAATGATTCAAAAAATGAACTTAGCGCTGTCCTTATATTCTTTACTTGATCAGCTTTGAAATCCACTTCAAGGCAACTATCAATTAAGCGCAATTGTTTTTCTACAAAATTCCTTCGCGGCTCCTGATCAACATTCAATACACAATAAACAATTTCAGCTTGCTTTGGATTGTCAAATGAGAATTTTAATTTTGCTTCACAATTTTTTTTATTAGTTATAGGCTCACTGGTCATTGTTTAAAAATCAATGCTACTTAGTAATCACCTACAGATCAAATCAATGCACTCTAAAATGTATTACAATTGTCATTCACTACGACATGATGTCATTGCCCCAGGTGTACGAAAGCTTTAAAAAAACATCAAAACGTAAATTCTTGCAGTAATTTTTATTTGAATTACCCTACGCTGAATACATTTTGTAGATTTAATAGAATGGTTTTGTAAAATTAGTAGTCATTCGTAGATTTTTAATTAATTCGTATTTTTTATCCATTGAGTTATTAAAAAAAATCGCAAAAATTTACTCCCATATCCTTCGAGTATATCTTTGTGTTTCATTAAAGACTACTAATTTAATACTTATACTTTTCTGGAACATCAACATTTATAAAAGCTGTTTATAATTTTATAAATCAATAAAAATCATATCAAAGACGTTGACTTGAGAAGTGTGGTACATCTAAAAATATCTTTTTATTTTCAAATGAAATTTTGAAAAATTATCATGTGCAATTACACCTACTCTTCATCTTCTTTACGATGGGATTTTTTCTTATCATTCCTACTGGAAGTTACTGAATTGGATGATGCTGTTGTTTTACTAGAACGTTCGCGTTCTTTTTCACGTGATTTAGAACGACGTCTAGATTTTTCACGACTTCTAGAGCGTTCACGCCTTGACCTTTCTCTATCTCTTTCCCTTTCTCGTTCCCTCTCCCTTTCTCTACGTCGTCGTTCTCTTTCTTCTTCAGAGCGTTCATTATCATCAGTCTTTTCATTTCTTTCACGTTCGCGTTCTGCTTCTCTTCCTCTATCTCTCTCACGATCACGGTCTCTATCCTTTTCCCTGTCTTTTTCACGCTCTTTCTCTCTTGATTTAGATCGCCTTCTTGATTTTTCACGACTTCTTGAACGTTCACGCCTAGATCGTACATTTTCACGTTCCCTCTCCCTTTCTCGTTCCCACTCTCGTTCGCGGCGCCTCCTCTCCCTGTCTTCATCAATCCTTTCTGAAGGAACATTTGGAGTCATCAAACGAGGCGGTCCCATTGGCATCCGTATTGGCGCAGGCCCTCCACCAGCCCCATTTGGGCCCATCATCAAACCCAAAGGTGGCGGTGGCCCCATATTTACTTGTGGAACAATATTAGGAGGAATAGTATTCATACTTGGAGGCATTACAGCTTGAGCGTGTGGTGGCGGACGTAATTGCGTCGGTGGTCCCGCCATTTGTAAAGGTGGGCCAACATTTGGGCCAGGTGTTAATTCCTTTATGCCACTTGGCATCCAATTGGAGTTTTCATTACCCCAATTTTGTTCCTGTGTTGGTTCATAACCATAATCAAATGGTTCCGGCTCATGAAAGTAGGATTCGTCTCCAGGACCCATGCCTCCGAAATTAGACATTGCTTGTCCAGTTCTAGAATATTCTCGACATTCTGCAGTCATAACTTGAATTGCATTCTCTTTGCTACTTGTTGCTGTCGTTATCGGTCTTACGGGACGAGGCATCACACAAAATCGTAGCGGTGGCACTTGATGCGTGGGTAGTGGTATTAAACCAGGTGGTGGTATTTGCATATGATCATTTAGTGAACCAGACGTTGTTCCTTGAGTCACAACGCCTGGGTGTAAAACACCTACTTGTACACTACTTTCTATTGGCTGTTGCTTATCTGGAAGTGGATTAAGATTTTGGGTTAAACTGGCTAATCCAACACCACTTTCGACTACACGAAAGCGCTTTTGACGTTCACAATATGCCCGCCATGTTTCCTCATTAAAACCATAATTAAAATAATCGGTAATATCAGCACCAGGCTTTCGCCAAGGTTTTTCTTCTAATGAATCAATACTAAATTCATGTGCTGCTACACCGTTTATGGTACCCGCTCCTTCAAAATCTTCGATCGAAAATTTTCCAACTTGGGATGGTTTAATTTTATCTTGACCAGCTGCACCCAGTATCAAATTTGAGCGCTGCTTAATGTTATAAGTACTAGGAGTTTTCATTTCACCAATAACAACGTTTATATCATCCTCAGAATCATCATCTTCATCATCCACATCAGCGTCTGAAGCAGCTTCTTGTTTATCTTCCTTCTTTACAATATCTGTAGTATCTACTATATTGTCAGGCTCATTTGCACGTTCACCTTCATCTGCTTCATGCCCTAAATCCTCAAATTCTCCCATTTCAGCTTCCTCTTCTGCTAATTCTGTACCCTTGTCTGGGATTACACCATCTGCCATGATGTCACCACCTATAATTGCAGCTAAAGCTTCATTTTCTGATTTAGTCGACATCTCTGCTGTTTCAGCAGTGACCTCATCGTCCACAATACGTTCCTCATCGTTCGTTGTAGAATCTGGATTAGAAGTTCCATATAACCAGCTATCTTCATTCGCTTCGTCAGCCATTACATATATATTTAACTTTAACTTTTACGAATATTCTAGGGATACTGTTTAAGCATCCAATTACATTAAAGTATTAATAAAGCTAATATATAAAAGATGCAACAATATTAGCATATTCTTTTACCATATGGGTAGTGTTAACACTGAACACTGATTGTTTTTGACCACATTTTAGGCTCTTTAACATTATTTCTTTCAATTTTAACAATTGAGCAATAAATCCATTTTTTTTTCTAAGCTAAGATAGTAATTCATTAATTAATGCATATATTTAAACATATATTTATCCATTTCTTTATCTTGTATATATATATATATATATATATATATATATATATATAACAGTTATCTTATTTGGAATAAATTCAATTGATTGAAGTTTACTTGAGTCATATTTAGGTAAAAATTTGATAAGAAATCAGTCTGAACAAAGGTTCTTAATTGCATTACATAAATTAATAAAATTTAACTATTAAAAGAGTGGGCATAAAACTATTTGGATCATTAAAATAATTACTCTGTATATCAATAATATTCGTAATTTAGGAGTATGTATTACAAAATTGAACTTATACAATAAGTGGCTAATAATGCATAAAAGCTATTAAGAGCCTTGAGCCAATTGCATTGGAAAATTGTTCCTTGAGAATTGTTTATACAAAATTAAAAAGAATATATATTATATATATATGTATATATATATATATAAATCAAAAGAAGTAGTCATATGACTTGAGAAAGTGTGGGGTAAATTATATTCGTATAGATTGAAGAATTAAAATATCTGTAAATATGCGCGTAAATTTTGCATTATCAGTAAAAATAATTCATATACTGCAGAAAAAATAAAAACAAAAAACAAAGCAGACAAACGTATGAGAGCGATAATAGATGACGGTAAATGAAGTGCATATAAAAGTGTGAGAAAACATTTACACAATTTATTCTTCATATATCTTTGGGAGAGGTTCGATATCTTGTTTAAAGAGTTTCGTTGGTACGTGTCAATTAAAAATGGCTTGCTGGGAAGGAAAAAAATATAAGTTGCATAAAAGTGAGAATTTTGACGAATATATGAAAGAATTAGGTAAGAAAAGTATACATTTTTGTACAATAAAATTCCTAAACTTCTTTTGTTAACAACAATTAATCAAAAAAGGAAAAAAACTAATAATGTGCTTTATTAATTTTGCTGTGCTTTGGTACCGGCAAAACTTTAGTAGATTACTTAAAAAAGTTTGAAATTTAATAAATTAGCAAACAGTGTTTCACGTGTTCTTTTATAAAATATTGAAAAGAAAAGAAAGTGCAAACTCTAATTTTTGGATGGATTGTGAACTTTGTTACATGGAAGGGCTTTTAAAAATTTGACTGGCTTCGACCATATTTAGTGTACTTTTGGGTTGCGTTTGCACTAAGAAATACTCACCTAAAATTGAGTCCAGCTCATTAACATAAATATGGACAATAAACGCATAGAGACTTATCAAGCAAATAACCCAAAAAACTGCAAATTTCTTGTTAAACCACTACTGGACTACTTGTCCTAACACAACAAAAAAAACAAAGTAAATTTGTCTTTATAATAAACGGGAGATCTGATTAAGTAACATTTGAGTGTCACATGAGTCTGCACAAATTTATATTTTGTACAAAATAGAATTTATTTTCAAAGTGGACTATATTGAACCACATAAAACGTAGATTATTTCTTTGGGCTTCTTTACAGCTAAGCACTCATCGAATATTTGAAAAATCAATAAATGTATATATGTATATGAGTAGTATTAGTTAAACCACAATATAACTATTTCATTAAAACGTGAATTTTTCATACTTTTGTCAGCGAAAAAATTGTTTAGTTTATCCCCACATCATTGGTGTCATGTTTTAAAGCGCTCTAATCATTCATTACTTGTAAATTATAATAGGTAGAAGTTATAAATTTTCTACGCATTTTTCAATCAACGGTAACTATGAAGAAAACAAACTATTGGTTCAAGTATTACTTGAATCAATTATAACTAAATTTGCGTCCATTCCTATTTTGCAAAAAATTAATATGTAGAAAATTTATAATTATGGGTATTATTTAACGAAAAGGGAGGTGCAAAGTGTTTATATGTGGGACCCAATTCAAATAAAGAAGCTGTACTACTTGAAAGCTGTTCTTTTTTACTTTATTGATTTAGAATACTCTTTTTACTTTTTGAGAGTATTAAACATAATATACTTAAAAGTCGGCTCCGTTTGACCGCACTTAGAATATTTTTCAATAAGTTCCATTTAATTTTTTCCAAGTGCTTTATTGTGTCCTAATTAGGTATGGTCTATGTCCATGGCGTTCTCATTCTGTTAACAGGCCACCTAAATGGAAGCATCAAGGATTCCATGAAAATATGCAATTTTGATTAAAATTGTAATCTATTTTTTTGTCTGCAAAGTTGCTTGTTTTGCCCTAAACACTGTAAAATTTAAGTAGTGCCTTCAAATTTGTTTAAATATTAGAGAACATTTTCATGCTGACATATCGGCAGATTAGTATTGAAAAGGAGCCAACATTGTCAAAGGGAATGGAATTTTACAATCACAATTTTTAATTTAATATTTGACGTTTTATCTCATAACTCAAACATATCACAAATTGGATAGCCGAAACGTAGACATTTATTCTAATTGTGAATGTCAATCTAAATGTTAAAAAATGGAAAAAAAGTGGCCTTCTAGTTAAAATTATACCCAAAGTTCCCACAGTATTTTGAGGTTTGTTAGGGGGATACGTTTTTACGCTTCAGCAATTTTGTTAAATATGTTATATACATTCAATTTTCGCACATCTTAGTTATAATTTAAAATATAATGTGCTTAAAGAATGGAAAAATAATATGGCATTTTAATTTCTCCAAAAATTTAATATACTAAGTAGTAGTAGTAGTCATATTATTTTAAAAAGTCTAAAAATTATTGCATTATCAGTTTAAAAAGACAAGTACAAAGAGAAAGTTTGAAGAGAATTATTAATACGCGTTGTAGTAGACATACAAGCTAAATGCAAATTATTTCTGATAATGTTTCATACAAAAATATTCCATTAAAAAAGAGTGTGTCCGCCCTACCATAACCACCTAAAGGTTAATTTGTGCGAAACTTAGTATTTTAAAATATTAGATTGAGAACATTCTTATCTGAAGCCAATTTAAAGAGTATACATTTAATTTAATTTTTTAGTAAGTAATTCATAGAGGAATTTTTACTTTAACAATGGTAATAATTCACATGGAATGTAGTCAGCTAGAAATTTTTTAAAATTATAAATATGAGGATTCCACTTAGTGAAGGCATAGCTATATCTATAAACTAAAATGTATATAAAGATTTTCAAAGCCTTCCTAGAAATGCAAATAACTTTTTCAATCACATTGTATGAAGAAAAGCTAACGGAAGTTAAACATAGCAATATATATGTACAAGTACATGCGCTTATATACCATAAATAAAAGAATTCTTTACTTAATTATAATTATTATCAATTATATATTTTTTGTATTTCTCTTTGTTATTTCTTTCATTTTTTTGAAATTTTTAATTCAATCAACAATGAACTTGCTTGAATGTGATCGTATTGATCAATTTTCTAAGTAAATTTCATTATATATGTATATGTGTAAACGCGATATGTAAATAAAGAAACCATATGCATAATCAGTTCCTATTCCTTTGAAAAATTCCCACCTTTATTGAAATACTGCGAATTTTTTTTTTTATAAACTTTAGTGAAAGATAAATACTCATATGAGTGTATATTCATATATACACCATCACCATGAGTGTATATTCATATATACAACCATCACACTATACAACTTATAATAATATACATACAATCGAGTCTGTGTCGACGTATATTTTTTTTTTGTTTTTGTTTATAATGGTTGACACTATACATTAGTTATTGCTCAACATGACTGCTTTGTAGTGTAATTTCATCTATATTGATATAATGTAGCTGCAAGATCAAATTTAATTTATTTGATAAGTGACCATATACACATATGTGCTTGTACTTTAATGTGATATATTGAAATTATACTTATGGCTATGTTGAGATATGATGAAATTATAAAAAAGAATTTAATCGACTGCAATCGTAGCAGTCGATTAAATTGGAATCTCAAATGTATTTGCTGTCGCTTAATGCGGCTACAAAATCAAGAAACCGAATTACACATGAATAAAAAACATATTTATTTTCTGATTTGACAAGTCCCTCCCTCATTTGGGCCGGCGCCCTAAGAAGTATGCTAATTCAGGTCAGAATTGGTACACGGTATGTATGTCGCTTATATTATAACCTTGGGTCCCTATTTTATACAAACTAACAAAATTGTAATTATTTTTCATATATCGACCTTTTTTAGGATGGGGAGCGCCTTTAAAAACTGTAAAATAATAACCCATTTTCAGAAGAATTCGATTTGGGCCAGAGACAACTGTATATCAAATTTCTTTAAAATATCGTAGAAATTACGACCTCTTGTTAACAAATCTACATGGAAAGAAAAGCTTAAAGCGAATCAATATGAGACTCTAAAATGATTGTTATTATAAAATGTACGACTAAATTAAGCCCTTCCTGTTACAAACTTTCGTAAAAACTTATACTATTCTGCATTACGCATTGTGTAGGTTATATTTAAGAAATCGTTTAAGCATCGTATTTTTTTTATACATTTTTTTTTAACAATGAGGAATGTATATAATTTAAGCGGACGAACAACTAAACAAGATCAATCGGGATTAGGGATTATGTTAAATGAACATTAAATAATTAAAATTTATTATCCGTAGAGTTATTTACTACTTTATTACTGAATTACTGTTTGGTATAACCGTTAAGTTACTCTTCAAACCATAATTTTAGATAAAACTTCGGCACTGTGGAACGCAATTGACTTACTGAATCAGTGAATCTGTCGTTAGTTTGATATATCTGAACATGTACCTTTATTAAGATATTGATTGCAATATTCAAAATATTTCGGAAAAAATTTGATTAGCAAGTGCCTTTTAACTCACAGACCACCACTCTTAAATATGCTTAGAATCGAGAAAATTTTACCACCACTTCATATAGTGACTTATTTTAGAAATTTTTAATATTATGAGGATCAACTCAGAATCTTTTTCTGCTACAATTTGATCCGTCCGCCTGTCTAAGGTAAACTTATTTTCAAAGCAGACTGCAATTTGAGAGTTATTTTATTAAATTTGACAAGCGGACACCTTTCCAAAAACGGTTAAAGATTCGATAATTTATACGACCAATATTCATCTAATCTGTTTTTAAAATTTTCGGTTTAAGAAAAGAAATTGCAGTTTGAAACATTTTGTAGTAAAATCGATGCACATAATTTAGTCTAGATCTTACCATTTGCCGAATTATGTGCCATATGAAAAGCCTTTCAAAACACTTGGAAATTACACTTTTGTTGTTACATTGTAATTAATATTCTGGACTTATCATTTGGTTTGGTTATTTGCTTATAACGTTTCCACTTGTTTGTTTTGACTTTTTGTGATTTAAAAAAGTTGAAAAATCCATTTCCCACGAAGGTGACTTACTGCTATAATGCTAAACTTTTAAACCTAAAACAATTTTATCATAACTTGATGTTCTGCAACAAACTACATTTGTCAAATAATGGCAGCAAACTATTTTGGAATTATGGTATAAAGAAAAAATAAATAAATATACAAGTGTGGGTTTGGTATTACGCAAAATGGGTAATAGCGTGTCGCCCACCGTTGAAATGAAGAAAGATGGCGATGTTTATACATTCACAACTACATCGACATTTAAAACATCTACCTTTAGTTTTAAATTAGGTGAAGAATTCGATGAAGAAACATTAGATGGGCGTAAAGTGAAGTCAATTTGTACTTTGGAGAATAATGTATTAAAACAAGAGCAAAAAGGTGATAAGCCGACAACAATAATACGCGAATTTAAGGATGATGAATTAATTACGACTCTTATCCTTGGAGATATAAAATCGATTAGAATATACAAAGCTACTTAAGTCTGTCTATTTCTAGTGGTAGTTTGACTGCTGTACATATATGTATGAAATATTGCTCTTCGCTGACTGAAAAATATGTTCCATTTTAATATTATTACCACAATTCTCTTTTTCCATTTACACTAAAATGTCTATACAAATAAAATACCTTCAGATTTTTCATATTCTGAATGTACTTCAAAACTTTTCGTAAATGATTTTATATTAAAATACAGATTACCACAATGTTAAAGAGAAAAATTGGAAAGAGATACAGATAATCATTCACAATGGGATGTTGCTACCCTACGCCACTTGTGGTTCAGATTATTATATGTCGGTACAGATGTTTGTAACATCCAAAAAGAATTGAGATGGACCTACTCTTTATCATATTAATCGACTCAAAAGAAGAGCCTGTCTTTCAGTCTATCCGTTTAGTATCTGTCTATGTAAATTTATTATTAAGACAATTTTCTGAGACATTTTGGTGAAATTTGGTAAATGGGTGTGTTTTAATTCAAGGACTAACTCTATTGAGAATGATGTAAATTGGAAAATTTTTGCAAGAATGACTTCTGTAACGCCTTAAAAAATTCATTATATAGGAAAAAATCACAATATATTTTAACGTAAATTGGCGCTGAATCGTATTGTAACATAAAAAACGAGTGCTCTAATTGTGGTCCAGATCGGCCACTTTCCATATAACTCCTTTACACAACAACTAATTTGTGAGTAAAAATTTCAATTTTGATTATTTTTTGTGGAAAATTGAGCACTACCTTTTGCTTTGGTATAAAAAGTATATGCATCAGAAAATAGTAAAGTAATTAACAAGAGAATCATTTATGGTAAATTAAATTTAATACAACCTGAAAAATAAAATAAAGTTGATTAAATGCATCTTATGCTGAAGGGAGATTGTGTCTTATTCGGGTATTTTGATAAATGTTCCGGTATATTGGTAAATGATTCCATCAAGAAGAGTGTAACATCGTCCATTTGACATTAAGTCAACATATCTTTTAAATAAATATATATATATATATATATATATATATATATATATATATATATATATATATTTATTTACTTATTTTACACATAGTAAGACAATTCCTCAGCCATATTATTAGAAAATGTACTTTGCATATGTATATTATCATATATAAACTAAATTTTATGTCGAAATATGTCAAAATACATTTTAGTTTAGTCAAGTATTTTTAAGAGTGCAGAAAAAACTTTTGCTCCGTATTTATAAAATTTGTATATAAACCTTTTTACTCTATTATGAATTGTTATTTATAAACATTAAATCATTAACCTTAAGAAATATACATAAGGTCAACGGCGTTTAATATTATATAAGATAGTGCCGCTAAATACTGCTAAAAGAAAAAAAACTGCTTGATACGTTTTTTTTGCAAAAACTATTTCTGATTTGTGTTTTTTACATCTCTGCAAGTGTTGTTTGACCTTTACCAAGGAGAGCTTTTTTAATCTTAGTTTATACTCTCGTCGCTTGTACGTTTGCGTTTGTACGTGTAATGTGAGAGTAAAAAAAGTCGAATAAGAAATATGTGTATATGCAACTATAGTTGTATTTATATAATTAACATTTGAAGTGGTCCGATTTGCAATTCGTGTAGAAATTGATCAGTCGGTGAACTGTTATTGTCCAGTTGCCTAATGTTAGAGGTATATGTTATAATAAATTGACAGCTGTGTTTTATCTTGCATTATTTTTTGTTGTTGTTCTTTTGGTTGCTTTTTTGTTTTAATTTTTTTGATTTGATAATTATAATTGTTTTAACGTATCCAACACATGCATGTATATACGCATGTATATATAAGTGCGCGTATGTGTATATGTTTGGTTTGGTTCGTCATTGATATGTGAACAAAATATCACTTGATAAGTAAATATTTTATGGGTACATGCGTATGGGATTTCTTTGATCAATAAATAAATGCGTT
This sequence comes from Melophagus ovinus, assembly GCA_023089585.1. Taxonomy (NCBI): domain Eukaryota; kingdom Metazoa; phylum Arthropoda; class Insecta; order Diptera; family Hippoboscidae; genus Melophagus; species Melophagus ovinus. The sequence goes on from JAKKIB010000177.1 coordinate 1,131,814, forward strand.
CGTAAAATAAAATATATAAAAGTGACAAAGTATTGCCGATGAAGTCATTTAACGAATCATGTGATCATACTTCATAAAACTTAAACGCAACCTGTATCATCGATAGAAATTCTTTTTGTTCCACATATATCAATTACGATTGTTTTCTTTTGTTTATCCCTTTTAAGTTAATTTGTTCGAGAAATTAAATGATATCCAAATGAAGCACGGAATGTCCTTATAATATTATATAATTACAAACATTTGTTTTACAAAGTTTTATAATATAAGTGAAACAACTTTAGTTCTAAATTTGAGAAATACTCACAAAATTCTCAATAATATATGAAAGTATTTTACAATTATTAAAAAAAATAAGTACTTATCATCGCACTATTAGAAGTATTCAATCAAATTAGTGAAATATAGAAAGAGAATGAGAGAATGGGAAAGGTATTAAAAGAGCGTGCTTAATAAATTATGTCCATTAATTCTGATATATAAAGAATGTACATACGTATAAAATATTAATAAAAGTAGTAATTATTAAGGCCGACAAAATAATATACATTAATGCAAATTGGTGTCAGTTCATTTCTATGTCCAGTTTCATTTTCAATAATATTTGAAAGTAAATATTATTAGAAACGTTTCAATCAAATATTATTAGGCTTATATAAATATAATCAAAAATAGATGTATAGTTATGGAGAAAATATATTGTACATAGAATGTATGTGTATGCATGTATTGTTAGTTTTTTACCTTTAATTTTAAATTATGGTGGAGTTTTTCTTTTAGTTGTTTTAAAATTACGTTTTCTTGTTTATTTATTTAGTTTTCACAAGAAAGTGTCAGAAAGATAGAAGTATGGATCGTTCTATAGGTAATGGTACCTTTAAAAATCCATTTGGCCAAAGGCCTTGGATGAATAATGAGTACTGTAAAGGAGGTGCAGCAGCAGCTGCTGGCGAAAAAAAGGGTCTGAAAGGTATTATTGCTGGCGGTATAACTGGCGGCATAGAAGTATGTATCACATATCCCACCGAATTTGTTAAAACTCAATTGCAATTGGATGAAAAGGGTGCAAACAAGAAATACGATGGCATTTTGGACTGTTGCAAAAAAACTTTAGAAAGCAAAGGGTTCTTTGGTTTTTACAGGGGTTTAAGTGTTTTACTATACGGTAGTATACCAAAAGCAGCCGTTAGGTACACAAATCTTCCTTTAAGAGTAAATGAAAATTGAAATAATGAAATTTTATTATATATTGCATGTTATCACAACAAATATAGATTTGGTGCCTTTGAGACTATTCGAGGTTATTTGATAGATGCGAATGGCCAATTAAGTCATTCTGGTAAATTATTAGCCGGGCTTGGTGCTGGCGTTTGTGAAGCCATTGTAGCTGTTACCCCCATGGAAACTATCAAAGTAAAATTCATCAATGATCAGCGTAGTGAAAATCCGAAATTTAAAGGCTTTTTTCATGGAGTAGGTTCTATAATAAAAAGTGAAGGTAAACATAGTAAAAATTTAAAAAGAAAAACCTTTTGTAATTAATTAAGCTATTGTTTGAATATCTAATATCACTTGATGTAATATCCGTATACTTGTATATAAATTATGTTTAAATATCACAGATTAGTTATACATATTTAATTGCAAGCTTGAACCTTTCGAATCGTTTTAGTAAAATAGATTTTTGAAGTGCTTCAATAAACCAAATTTTCATGTTTTTCGAAAATTTCAATGCTCTTCTTTTTTCGGAAATTGCTTAATTTTTTTACTTTTCAAATGCAAAATGGCAAAAAACAAGGTTTTTACCATTTTCATTTTAAATTCAAGAAGTTTTTTTTAATAAACCTTTCGGAAACTGCAGCAGGAAAATGCACTAATCCGATGAATGGGTACTTTATCCATTTATACAATTTATAATTTTCATTATTTAATTTTTCTAGGTATTTCGGGCATATACAAAGGTCTAACCCCCACCATAATGAAGCAAGGCACAAATCAAGCAATTAGATTTTTCGTGGTAGAATCTCTCAAGGAATTATACAAACGTGATGATCCGAATAAACAAATTCCTAAATTGGTGGTCGGTATTTTTGGTGCAGTGGCTGGGGCTGCATCCGTATTCGGTAATACACCCTTGGACGTTGTAAAAACGAGGATGCAAAGTTTAGAGGCAGCTAAATATAAAAATACCCTTGATTGCATTGTAAAAATTTGGAAAAATGAAGGGCCAGCTGCTTTTTATAAAGGTACGGTTCCACGTTTAGGTCGTGTATGTCTAGATGTTGGTATAACGTTCATGATATACGACTCTTTTATGGACTTATTTAATAAAATTTGGGTACGTTAATTTACATCATAGTCAAATTACAAAGGAGACGTTTTAGGAAATTATTGCATGCAAATTTTTTCTTGAGTTTTCTCGAAACACTCTATACGTACATTGCAATAAAACAATGCATTAAGTTCTATTTTTTATAAATGATATTAATACGCGTATATATGTAATGTATTAAGTACACATTCATTTTAAATGTTATGTGTAAAAGAAAAAAGAATAAATCTTCTTGGGCCATATTTCATTTTAGATGTATTTTTATAATATTTTAAGTGTTATAAATCCAAGAGTGTTATGTTTTTATAATAAATGTGTATTCATAAGAAGGGAAGAAGCCGTTTCTTTTTTATGTGATGAATAAACCTTTTAAAAAATCACCAGGAATTGGTATGGCTACAAATAAATCATCGAGGCAATTTAACTTGTTTTTATGATTTTCTTTACATGATTCTTACAAAATGTATCCTTTCACACAACATTCTGCAATAAAAACTATAATGCTCTTCAGAGCGAAGAGTCCCATAAATATTTTTTAACTAATTGCAAATACTTCCTTATACTTTGATATTTAAAGTTTTGTTAAATTTAGGGCTTTTATTGAATATTATTATTATTATTAATACGTTGTCTAACAATCCATTGTACAAAAAAAGATACTATTTTTATTTAAATCAAAATAACAAAAACAAGAATTTTTTTATCTTATAACATTTAATGGTATTGTCGAATATTTACTTGACAAAATTCGCTCCCATTTATCATTTAACGTTTTATTTAACTCATGCCATGTGCATTTACCGATAAGTGATACTTCTTCAAGAGGTGGTCGAAATACAACCAAAATATTTAGGCATATACCATCCATTACATGAGGCATAATAGATGCGCTATGTTCAACACTTAATATACCGTGTGGTCGATGTTGCGGTAGTTCAGCACCGAATAATTCAACCATAAACTTACGTAATGTTGAATGTAAACTACGCTGCGGATGAACTTCAACTGTTGGAAAGTGATGTACATTCTTTTCACTAACCAAAATATTTAAAATGTTTGTAGCTCGCTTTCGTATTACAGCTACCACACGTAAACAATTTTTATGATGTGAATATTTTATTGGTAATATTTCATCATGCCATAATAATGATTGTGTATTAGGAGTAGTTTTACGATTCTTGTACGCTTTACCAATATCTATTAGATTAAGGATATCATTGGCACGAAGTGGTAAATCATTAAAATCGCCAATCCATTTCGCTTGCATAGATTCCTTATCTGCTTGAGCAAGGGTTTTTAAAGTGCCACCAATAATGCGACCAGTTAGAACAAAACGAAACCATGATCCACCAGCTGCTTCCACTGCCAGTAAAGTGGTAATTGCAACATTTAAACCAGTCTCTTCATATACTTCACGTATAGCTGCTTCACATATAGATTCACCTTTTTCCATACGTCCCGCTGGCAAATACCATTTACCTAAATTATTAGCATTTATATAATGATAATATATAATTGTTATTAACTAATAACAAATAAGCAAATTATATTTGGCTGGGGTAAAATCTTCGACTCCCACCAAGCAGGCACTGTATGATAACTTATGGTACAGACAAATTTAAAGTTGTATACTTTAGAGTAGGCGTGGTGAATTTCAATCCAAATTGCAATCTGCATGCAAGAATCCTTTATAGTTCTGCTAAATTTCTTAAAACAACATTTGTTATTTTCTTATAATTTTTTGATATTGATTTCTATCTACAGAAATTGGTATCAAATGCCTAAGCATTGATAAAACTGTACTGATTTGTATTCTGATATGAAGTATAATTTAAACTATAAACCATTCAGCAAATCGAAGAATCATTATGTAAATGTCATTTTCAGAAAATAGAAAATTTTTACCTGCACATGATTGTTTAGCTTCTTGTATTAATAGAATTTCATTATTTTCATTAAATAATACGCATGCAACAATGTATGTAACAGTTTTTCCTAAAACAGGAACAAAATCAGATGCAGCAGTTGGTTGTATGCCCTGCGCTTCTTGAGATGCATTTTGATCTTCTAATGAAAAATCGCATAATTCTTGTGTTATATCACCTAAATCATGCCCAGCAATAACATCATGGAGTTTTTGCTCAATGGATGGCAACGAATAAGCAGCTTGCATTTGAGTAATTTTTTGAAAAACAGAAGATGCATTAATTTAAATTCTGAAACATATTTATTAAAAAAAAGAGAATATTCTAAAGCATTATCATTTGTTTACTTTTAACTAACAATATGATTTAAGCAATATAATAATTCTTCAAAAATCTATTTAACACTTTTGCATTTATTTACAGACACAAAAGCAACCGTACGAATGCAATTATGAAAATGCAAACGCCTTCAGTTTTTTTATTCAATTTTTCATAACTGAAGCATTTAAATGAATTCATATTTTTTCGAATTAGATATTCATAAAGATTATTATAAACGGGTGCACTATTATTTTGAAAGAATCCATTTAGTAATTTATATTACCAGAAAATGTACATATTTTACACTACGTTGGTGACTGTGGACATGGTGCAAAATTTAGATATTAGTCAAATCGTGAATGTAGATGTCTAATTCAAATTGCCTTAGGTTTGTTTTATTAGTTTAAAATTAACTTTAATAGAGACCGCCAATGCGGCAAAAGTAATACCTAACTTTCGAAAAAAAACACCGATTTCTCTGAATGATAGTAAAGCCTTACAGGCCAATCTTCCAAGTTCTTCTTCATAAATTACTTGCAAAAGTACATCACTTTACATAGTGGTAAAGGCATTTGTCTTTTAGGATATGGACTGAAAATCGCTTTAAAACTAATAGAAATTTCTTTTTAAACCCAGAAGAAAAAGAATTACTTTAATTTAATCCGAAACTTTTATATGGAGCAACGACACAATTTGCAACACTTTTTGCAACGTAACATAACGCTGAACAAGCTTATTTGACTTTCTCTACAGAATTTGAAATTTGATTGCCTAAGAAAAAATTTAATGAAAACGCAAGGGCAATGTATTTAGATATTTGAGATAATGCTTCCTTTAGAACTTTTTTTCTATTTTGTTTAAAAGTAATTTCCATACCAAAGTTTGCAAAAATAAATGCTACGCACACATACATTCACACAAATCAACACACAACAATTATGTAGGTAATTATTTATTTGTGTTAATTACTTACAAAAATTAACTTCCTTACAAGCGTACACAGCGAATTTCATTTTATTAAACAACAAAACAAAATTTTAAAAACTTCCCTCGTTTCGAATTAATTTAGTTAATTTCTTATACACATAAATATTTCTGCGTATTTTACTATAAATTTGCTTTGCCCAATGACTTTATTGCACTTTGTAAATAATTTAATGTACACCGAGTGCTAACTGTTTTTGCATTAGCCACAACATAATTTGAAAAAAAAAACACAAATTTGAATCATCTAATCATAAGAAAAACCAGTTCTTTTACAAATATGTCATAACAAAAGAATTTTAAGAGTTGTGGCTAAATAGTTGATACCCTGTATTGCATCAAGAATTTACTCTTATATGCAGCAAAACATAATGTTTATGGAAACTTGTATTAATTATTATTATTGAATTATTATTATTGTTACTGGAAAAAACAGTAAACAACGTTAGTGAAGTTATCAACTAGCCACTTTTAACTTATTTTTTAAGAGTGGAATTCTGAGGAAGAGAGAAATAAACACACATATGACTTTTTTTAGTTTAATTACAATTTAAACGCAAGGTTTGTAAACAAATTAAGAATAAGCAAGTACTTTACAATCGGTTGGGTTTCATATTAATCACCCATCATTAAATAATTAAAATGTCAGCAAAGTTAATAAAATTATAATATTTAAATTTTCTAGGCTGGTTATATGAGAGGTCTGTTGAAAACTAGATCAATCTAATCCAAATTTGACACATGCATTTTTTTATATCAACATGCAAAGCAGTGCCGATAGAAACTTCATATAAAAGAAATGGTTTCCATGGACAACCAAATGTATGAAGTTACACAACTTTTCTGTAAACTAATTTTAGAAGTGAAATTACTCTGTAGACTGTGGACATGATTATGTATGTGCGCGTTGTTCAATAGATTACTTTGTGTAGGCATGCGTATGTTTGGTAAAAGCGAATTCTCTTATCAAAGTCTCTAAGGTACTAGTTTAGAGAGTCTTTGCTTTTATGCGAGTGTGCCTGAATGTGTTACTTTGTATACGGTCATATGTGGTGAGATTACGTTTATGTGAGGGGAAAATAAATCATTAATTTTCCCTTTCAAAAGTTGTTTACTTATTTATTTATTGATGCAATATATAATATAATCACATCACTTCACATAATTATCATTCATTTTGTATAATTATCATTCTACATAAAACCATTTGTGCTATAATTTATCTTGGTATTGTTTATTTTGATTTCATGCCAAGTTTAATTTAATGTTGCACTTGCATAGAAATATTCTAGATGTTTTTTGCATCTAAGTTATAGCATAAAAACGGTTTTATTTGCTCACAGAATTTCCCTTTCTCAGAACTTCTCTTTAAAAAATAACTTAATAAAGCTTGTTTATAACTTCACTAACTTTATGATGCCACACTTCATTCATTTATAAGTTATACCAAACTAAATTTTTTTTACGTATACAAAATGTATATATAAGCCCAAAAAAATTTGTGACTTTCATTATAAATATCGTGCTGTAATTCTTTAAATTAACATGACTGAATTGACTCTGAATGTTGCCGTTTTAAGCAATCAACAATAAAAAACAAATTGAACTTATTAAAAAAAAAATAAATTTTAACTTGAATATGAAATTGAAATAAAGAATTTCGTTATGAAAGTATTTTCTGATCAGAATTGAAGCTATGTATCAAAAAAGTAATTGCTTAATTTATCATGCTGCTTTGGTTACTAATTACCCAACTCACCTAAATTCTAATTAAACACTACTTGTCAACTCGTTCTCCTATTTCAATTTGTGTTAGAGGAATTTTCTATAAATTAAAATTTATTGGCAGTCAAATAACTATGAGAAATGTTAGTACAAATGATTTTATTTTACTAAGTGTACATAAAGTGAAATATTCGTTTATATTATAAAAAAATGTACCATTCAATCTATATACATAAACAGTATATGAAGTGCAACACAACAATTCAATACATAATAACATTACTTCCTTATAATATCTAAAGGACAAGTACATGTTTGTTGCGTGTGTATAATAACGTCTTTAGAATCAAAGAAGGCTTTAAAATATATGTAGGACGAAAACAAAGAGTTTGGTCTTATTGATTACGATTACTACCACAAAACCGGAGGTTACCCTCTTGCAAATTTTAGCTGATATATGGACCGTATAATTACGGCTATTATTAATTTATTTAATACAATTAGGCTAAACCATTTTAACACTAAACATTAAAGGATGTCAGATATCATGAATATTGATAGCATCATCTCAAGATTATTAGAAGTTCGTGGAGCTAGACCTGGAAAAAATGTGCAATTATCAGAAAGTGAAATAAGAGGCTTATGCTTGAAATCCCGTGAAATTTTTCTATCTCAACCCATATTATTAGAATTGGAGGCACCATTAAAAATATGCGGTAAGAGATGTTTGCAATAACAAAAAAGATGTTTGTCTTAACAAAAAAGGAAACAATAACAATAATAACAATAATAATTGTTAGACAATTCCTAAATATTAATAGCTTATAATTTGTAGCAGTTTTTTCTTTACTTTACTTGTATATTATGTAAATTAGTTTATAGTATGTATAGAATTTAGATTAAACAGCCTTCAATAGAAGTAACATTATTTTACTTTTTAACGAACTTTTTACCTTAGATAGGCAGATATTGTGTAAGTAAAGTAGATTTATGGATGAAAAAAGTTATGTAATGAACTTTTCATTGTGATCGTTTTATTTTTCACAATGTTGGGGAAAATGGTAGTAGGCGCAACTTCATTTAAAAGAAGGTTTTAAGGATTTATTTTCAATAATTTTTCAATCAAAGTATATCAGAAATTACAGCTTATACATGAGATACGTAAATATATGGAAAGGTTTCAGATACAATAACCAAAATGCAGAACGGTGCAGTCATTTAAAGTAAAAAATACTTTGGATTTATTTGAATAGTAAAAGGTGGATATAAATTCAATATTATACTTTACATAATCTTCGTCATCATGTCCACACAGTCATAATTATTTAATTCTCTTATATATCAAAACAAAAGATGAGTTTTTCTTGCATTGAAATTTTTTTTTTTAATCTTTATATTTATATTACATCTAATTATGCACTTGCGATGGCGACTTTTATTTACTATTAGGTGATATTCATGGCCAATATTATGATTTGCTGCGACTTTTCGAGTATGGAGGTTTTCCACCTGAATCAAATTATTTATTTTTGGGTGATTATGTTGATCGTGGTAAACAATCATTGGAAACGATTTGTTTACTATTGGCCTATAAAATAAAGTATGCTGAGAATTTCTTTCTATTACGTGGCAATCATGAATGTGCCAGCATTAATAGAATTTATGGGTAAGTAAATAAGTATTTTAATACAAATAATTTATGCATACTGTAAATGTCAATGTTCAAATACTTCAAATCGAAACAAAAAAAACTTCTTTAAGAAACGTGGTATTTATTGTAACTTCGCTTTTTTTGCATTTGCATTTATTTGTATTATTAGATTTTATGATGAATGTAAGAGACGTTATACAATTAAATTATGGAAAACATTTACGGATTGTTTTAACTGTCTACCAGTGGCAGCTATAGGTAATATCACTATTTTAAATGTAATTTTATTTACATATAGTTTTTATTTTAAATAGTGAACTTGTTTTTATAATAAATCAAATAAAACAATATCCAAATTGATATATTTTGTAGTTGATGAGAAAATATTTTGTTGCCATGGTGGTCTCAGTCCTGATTTAACTACAATGGAACAAATACGGCGCATTATGCGGCCGACGGATGTGCCAGATCAAGGTTTATTGTGTGATCTCTTATGGTCTGATCCTGACAAAGATACAATGGGTTGGGGTGAGAATGATCGTGGGGTTAGCTTTACATTTGGAGCTGAGGTATAAATTATCATGCATAAATGTTGTTATTCACTTATCTAATTTATGTACAAGCATGATCATTACTTATAGGACTCACAATAATAATGTGTACAAATTAAGTTATATTTTTTTAAAGCTTTCTATATGTTCACTATTCCAAAATGTTTTATATTCCCTATCTTCTACAATAATAATAACAGTGTATATAAATTTGTGTATGAGTTTTGCTTTTTCCCTTTAAGGTGGTTGGTAAATTTTTGGAAAAACATGAATTTGATTTAATATGTCGCGCCCATCAAGTTGTTGAAGATGGTTATGAATTTTTCGCCAAGCGTCAACTAGTTACTTTATTTTCAGCACCCAATTACTGTGGGGAATTCGATAACGCAGGTGCCATGATGTCCGTAGATAATACATTAATGTGTTCATTTCAAATATTAAAGCCTGCAGATAAAAGACGTTTTGTTTATCCAAATTTTGGTAGTTCGGGACGTCCGTTAACACCGCCACGTAATGCCAATAATAAAAATAAGAAAAAATAAATGCAAAATTCCAGCGAGTCGATAAAAGATATGCCATGCAAATGTATGGTTACCTAAGTTTCAATTATATAAAAATATATAAATATATTTCGTAAGAGCATTAATTTAAGAACCGACAGTACCGATAGTACCGGCAGTACCAGCAACAACCAAACTTTAATTTTGTGTAATGGTATTTGAGAGAATTAATTAGAAAGATAAAAAAACTAAAAACAAGTAAAAATATTATATACGGTCGCGGCCAATTCTTAAATATCCTACACTATTTTGCTTGTGTGCTTATAAAGTTAAGCAAGTCAATTACAAGTAACGAAAGTAAAAAAATTGTAGTCCTGGAATTTTTTAAAAAACTCGCTATATGAAATAAGGTCCAAAAATTGGACTAATTTAAACATTTATTTAATGTATCATTATTCTATGATTTTTATTTTAAAAAGTACTTTTTTTTATATATTTATTATTTCAATCGTCTATGGGTAATCCATCCGATATTTTTCGTATTCAGTCCTATACAGTTCGTTCTCGGACCAGAAAATGTCCAATCGCCGCAATTTTGATAACAGAAATATATGGACATGGCGCTGTCGCAGTGATATGCGAAATTAATTCAGATTAAGTATATTTGGGTAGGGATAAAAAAGTGAATCTATTTCAATCCCTTCTGCATGTGCATTCTGCACAAATAGAAAAAACTCTGGGCAACGTATTATGTAGTATATAAAATTAATAAATTAAGTTTTTTGTTGTCAGAGAATAATGTGTAGGCGTATTTAGGTGGCCTTAAGCCGTTGAATATAAATAAAATAAATTACAATAACAAGTATAAATATATTTAATAATGTTATTTTTAGTTGTTATTCATGCACTACCCAGAATTGATGGAATGCAAAATGTATATTCATTTTGATTGTAATTAAATCTAAAATGTGCACCTGATTATTATCATAATTTGAACAGATTTATGGATTCTGAATGTCCATTTTGTTCTAGTTATAACTGTTTTTGTTACAGAAATAGCGATACTGCCATTAAGTATCGCAAATATCGTTTTTAAAATTTTTTACATGCTGATTGATATACAAAAGAGACAAAAAACATGCTTTTTCACGAGTACAGTACCTTTTAAAAAAATACAAAAGGGAAAACGCAATATATGAAAATCTTCTATAATGTTGTAACCATCATGCAAAGTGTAACACCAAGTATAATGAAGTCTCTACGTGGTAGGCATGGTCTATTTCATATAAATAATTTGCATTTCTATTAATTCATTTTAAATTTATTGCACCAAATAAGATGGTATTACATACAATTCTTCAAGGTGGCGCCTTATAATTACTGAAATGAATATTTGGATATTTTTATACTCTCGATTTTCATCACACAATGTATATTCAGCAATGTTACTTCTTCGTTGAAGTATATTCTAAACTGTCATAGCAACTATTGTACGCACCAAACATCATGATTGATCTTATATACTTGAACTTTTAAGAGGAATCGATTACAGCAAATTTCCAGTGTACAAGTATCATAACAAATTCAATTATGTATATATTGCAAGCTATATGAAAATTACATGAATATTTGATTATTTATTATAATTACTAAATAGAAATAATTTTTAATTTATTTAGTCATAATAAGAATCCAGAATAAGGTATATTCATTATATTCCAATACAGTATGTCGGTTACAATGTATCTTTGTAACTAATGATATATTGAGTATGTTATAATTTTGCAATCATTTATTATGGGTAATGCTATATATATCTTGTCTAATGTGATTTGTGTAATCCTTATATTATAATCAACGTACCACAAAAAATAATTAAAATGGAAAAAAATTAAAAAAAAGAAATGTGATTGAAACAGAAAAAGAGAGAAAGAAGTGGTGAACAATAATACTAATAATGCGTAGTATTTACTGCTTATTTTAAGGTTACAAAAAAAAAGGATAATAAGGACACAAGGGTATATTGTATATAGCAATTATAGTGAAACATTAAAGAAGAAATAAAAATGCAAAATAAAATTATAACAAAAAGTTCCAAAATTTAGGAAAATAATAGTTAATACAATAAATTAATAGTAATTAGTAATGTTATTGATAAAATAGAAAAAATATATATATAATACAAATAATAATTATAGTGTAATAAACTTAATCTAAGAATATATTAATTACCCATTCGTACAAAATTATGTTATAATTAATTTAAAATACATAAGATATTTAAAATTAATATAAGGAAATATGAGAGTTATATGCGATACAGAATTGTAGGCATAAATAAAAAATTATAGATAACACCATTTTTTCATTTCATTTCTCATATTTTAAAGAGATGTTGTTGTAAAATATTATAAATATAGAGACATTTTTAGGGCACTTTATTTGATATTTGTAATCTCTGATAAATTGTATGAGTTCCCTGCGGTGAAAGGTTTGGTTTCTGGATTTTTATTAGAAAAGTTACTCGAAAATGTAGCCAGAGGTTCCTAGCAGCCAGTAATTTGGAGTATATTCATTTTGTCATTATGTTTGTAACACCCAAAACAAAACATCGGGGACCCTATAAAGTATATATATTCTCGATCAGCGTCAAATTCTGATCCGATTTAGACGTATTTTTCTGATACCGAACTCGAATTTGACAGAAACATCAGAAGTTTTTGTAGTATTGAAATGGTATTGAAAATTAGCAAAATCGGTCAAAGGGTGCGCCCATAGTACAATGTAAATTGGGTCCCCTTTCCTTACCAAGAACTTTTCAAATCAATTACAATTACAATTAATCTTCTTGAATATTTTATTACATTAAATATTAAGAAGCGTAGGGTATTTAATATTTGGCGTCGACCAAATACAATATTCTTAATATTATTGTTATTGTTTTTATTCGATATTGATGTACCTACTTAATTGTACTGATATTCGTATATAGCATGATACTTTGGTAACTTTGAATTATTATAACCATAAAGATCGGTTTGTGGCAATGGATTTCGTTTTTGCGTTACAATATTAGCAGTATTATTAAGTAAGCATTCATAATTGTAACGTTGTTCAGTGAACTCGCATCTGATGTTATTAATTATATTGCCATTACTTTTTGTATGACTCAAAATATTGCAATAATTCCTCTCAAATGCTTTTGCCCAATTTTTCATTGTATTTGCACAAGTTTGAGTTGGCATCTTACAATTATTATTACATTGATGTGATAATTGTGGTATTGACCATTGCGGAGGTGACAATGACTGTTGAAGTGAATAATAATAAATAATTGCAATGATTTAAAAAATATTTATTTAACTGCTATACTTGAGCCAAACGTTGGCGATTTCTTTCTGGTACTTGAGCGGTGATTGTCCCTGTCTCCAGAGCTGTAATTTTACTCTTAAAAAATTGTTTATTAATATAATTTTTACAACTCTTATTGAATTTTTTACAATAACAGTTTGCGCTGCAAAAGTGTGCCTTTTCATGCATTTTTTAAATATATTTTCATATAGAAATAAGATATAAATGAAGCAAAGCACTAGCACGTTAAGACAGGCTTAATTTGTACAACACACAAAGTTATTGTCGGTACTACACTACAGCCAAAAAAAAAGCACAAACTTTTTGACATGATAAATTGAAGAATAGTTACCAAGGCAATAGTTGCCATGTCAGCTTCTTTGTACAACATTAATTTTTGGAGCAATGAAAATTTACTCGAAAATTACAAATCTCATTGACCTTGTAGTTCTACTTATGTTACAACTAAAAAACAAGTTTCCCATTTTTCTGGTGTAGCATGTGTAATAAATATGTCAGTGTTTTAATAATCCTTTTAAATCCTACACTACTTGTGATGCTAGGTATAATATGTTTGTGCATGTGTATGTAACATTCAAAAGAATTTGAAATGGAACCACATTGTATAATCTATATCGGCAGAGAATGATTGTTTGAATCGAAGTTATACAATAGAAAATTTTCACATTTTATGGATACGTTTTTTAGCTACCAACGTAAAACTGATATATTGGTATATATACACATATACATATATACATATATACATATATATATATATATATATATATATATATATATATATATATATATATATATATATATATATACTGGTATATTGGTCGTCGATTTAGCCTAATTTTCTATAAAGTTTCAATGTTGTTACATTTTACATAATACAGATCATGTAAAAAGAATGCTTGAAAAATGCGCTAATGTATGATTTTAAGTAAATATTAATGTTGTGCTGGCATTATCCATGGCATAAAATGATAACATCATTTAACAACTTGAGGTACTTATTTCAAAGAAATTAATGCTTAATTTCTGCTTGCAGTAAAATTTTGAAAACTTAAAGTCTTAATAAAGCAGTAATAGTCATATATTTTAAGTAACATTTAAATCATGAACTTTGATGTATATACATTCTAACACGTTACATGCAATAAAGCATTAAAAGTTATTAAATAACTAATTTTTTTGTTGTTATTGTAGTTTTTAGTTACTGCCGATTTATACACATTTGTTTTTTAGAAATAATTTCAAAAAATTTAAAGAACTGCAAATACTTAAAGATATGTAACTTGTGCCTTAATTTTAGTGCTAATAAATAATTAATTTATTGCACAAAAATTAAATGAAACAAGTAAATTTAAATTTCGTACTCACGTACATTGCAAAAAAATTTTTATGAGAGCTTAAATCGGAGAAAAAAGTGCTCCTCCCAAATTAATTTTATAAAAGATCTTGACATATCGTTATGTTAAAAATTTCGAAAAATTAAAATTTGAAAAAGCATTCTAGAAAGTAGACAAAACTGCAGTGGAGGAACTGAATGCGACCACATATCCATACAATACTCCAATTTCATTAAAAATTCGTTGCAAAGCACTATTTGTTATAAGAAATATAAAATATATAAATATAAGTCTCCCTTTTTGAAGTAACCCTCATATGACGGTTATGTAAGAATGGAAGCTTTATATTACATTAGGCTTAAATATTCGAATAAGTAAATTCTGTTATGTATAACTTATTGCAGTTACACCTCATCAAAATTATTTCAAGACATACAACTGATTAGGCTCCGGCAATCAATCATGGTAGTAATAGTATAGCTCTGATACCTAATAATAAATTTGTACAAGCTTCATTCATTCATAATAATAGCGTAATATAAAGGCGTAAATATATATATATATTATATATATATATATATATACATACATATACATATATATAAATGTTTCATATATAAGCTCCGTTCATTATATAAAGTTATGCTGCAGTGTTATCACATACAACAGATTTTTAACAATTTACGCACAAGAAAGTAAATGACATAAAACTAAATTTAATTGCAATAGGTTTTGTAAATTTGAGATAGACGGTTAATCAAATAGTTTACTAATAATAATGAAAAATAGAAAAGAAAAAGCAATAAAGAAATAAAACGTAACAAAAAAAGCGAATTGGATTAGTATAACCTAAAAAGGAAATATATGTAAAACAACAAAACATTACACACTCAAGGAAATAATATTGAAAAATAATTGTACAAAAAAAAAAGAAAAAAATTATGTTAAACTGTATACGTGAAAGACGACGGTATGTTGCTTTTAGTGTACCGTTGTTGGCCTTTATTAATTTAAGTATGGCAAATAATTTGCGTAAGTTGGTTGAGTTGATACCCATTTTTTTACATTTTACATTTACTGTATTTCATGAAAAAAACTTATAAGTTATAAACTTGTTGAAAACGATGATATAATATATCTCAGGAATTTTATTACAAGTTTACATTTATTAAATTATACTTAAATTAAAGGGTGTGAAGATAAATACGAATTAGTTCAATATCTATAGTGAAAAAGTTATAATTAATGTCACTCGTTTTTGTTAGTTTAAAAAAATTTTCAACTTTCTGAAATTGAAGAGTATAATAATGTATAATTTCCTTTAAATTTACTTACATAATTTTAAAAATGGTTTTGTTGATTATGGAAAAAGAAAATTAAGCATTTTTAATAATTAAAAAAATTTCGTGCTTTCGATCAAAAACGTTTGGGAATAACTATGAGCAATATCAGAAAGCACTTGCACTATATTCATTTTTGTTTTACAAAAAGTCGATATACGAAAAAAACCATTTACAATTTTCAATACATCTTAATGAAAATTGGTGCTTTATAATCGCTTGACATACCAAATAAATGTACCTATTCCAAATCTTTGGAAAATTACAATTTTTAAATATTTTGATTTTTAATCCATTTTCGTGGCATTGAAGTCACCTTTAACAGTGCTGTGTAGATTTAACCTCAACCGTCTATAATATTTTTACTTTCATTTTATTTGATTTCAGTCTGCCTTTAAACTATTATCAAAAAAATTGTAATAGGTTCGATTTACAAAAAAGCAAATTTTCCATTCCAGATGTCCTTACACCACTTTGCTTAATATGATTAATAGGTCAAGAAAATAGCATGGAAGGCAAAGTAAAAAGTTGCAGTTTTCAATTGTTTTGAAAAGCTCGCTTAATAGAAAAATCTCCAAAAAAATATAGATCTGGCATACATTATAAATTTTTTGCATATTCATAAAATTATTGAAATATTAGATAGACAGATAGATTATTAGATATATAGATAGATTTTGAGTAATAAACAATAAAACACACAAAACAAATGCAGATTTAGTTTTAAGGAACGCACAAGTTTAATAACCGTATGTATAAAATTTCCAGGATTGTTTCAAAATACTACTAAGTACTTTGCCTAATCTTACAAATAGGAAGTGATTATCTGAAAAATGTAAACAGATATTATTCGATCGATTCAGACTTGTGTACTGATCAAGTATACATGTGCTATGTTAAGCTTAAGATGTTGCGAAAACGTCAAGATACCGGGCTTCATTAAGGCGGTATCAACTTTACTTTCTTTCATTTCGTTATATTATTTTATAAATTACTTCGCAACTATTTAAATATTCATTGGTGATAGTTTATCAAATTGTGCAATATACAAAAATATTTGAAATTTCTTTCGTCCTTAATACTTGCCCTCCCTCCGCTTTTAATGAACAAATTAAAGCGTATATATTTAGAAAAGATCTACATATTTCTTTAGCACCTACGTTTACCAAATGTAAAAGAGATGACAATATTAATAAATGTCTAGTTGATGCAGTTAATGATGCTTTACAAATTCTAAAATCAGGTACTTGTTTTGCATATATATGCATGATATTTATAACTTATTATTACGTTATTTCAACTTGTTACATTTTAAAGGAAATGATGAATTTAAAATACCAATTTTACAACCATTATCTATTGATAAATTAGTGACAGAAACTGGTACAGCTTCAATTAATTTAAAGCAAACGTTAACAAATGTTAAAATTTATGATTTAATATCTACAACAAAAATAAAGCGATACAGGTACTGATTTTCTCACAGTAAATATTGAAATATTGCTGTTTTGATTTCTTCTTTTTGCTCTTTCTTCCAGAACAAATTTATCTAAATATTTAATAATATGTGACAGCATTACAGAACGTATTGAAATTATAGGAGATTACGAAATGACTGGACGTATATTACTACTACCAATAACTGGTAGCGGTAAGGTTAATATTACATTGCATAATACAAAAATTGAGCATCGTCTACTTGGTGAAGCGTTTAAAAAGGATTCCAATTTGTATATGCGACTTAAGGATTATCAAATGTCCTTTGAACCCAATCATGTTTATTTTCATTTTGATAATTTATTTAATGATCATCGTTTATCTCAAACAATGAACAATTTTCTCAATGATAATTGGGAAATCGTATTTGATGAATTAAAAGGCGGTTATTCGAGGAATTTGGGTATTTTATTTCGTAACATATCTAATTTATTATTTGAGAAAGTGCCAATGAACTCAATATTTTTATTATAACAGATGCACTATTTTCTATTCACTATTTTCCAAATTAATTTCGTTATAACAACAAAAAAGGGAATTTTGTGTTACCCTGTGCACATGTGTTACTTTCCTTTTTTAATAGATTGTATAAACTAATATAGAGAGTGAAGAATCCGTTTAAATGGTGTGTGGTTAAATTTATGCTATAAAAGAACAACTTCATAAAGTTCATAACAAAGAATTATTATTTTAGTGGAGGATTTATAATAAAAAAAATATATGTAAATTTTTAAAAATACTTTAAATAAATAAGACCAAGCAGAATTTAGGAAGCTGATGAATGCTTACGGTTTGTATTAAAAGTACAAATAAAATTTTTATGTATAATTAACATATTTTTCCATAAGAAAGAAGAGAAATGTGTGCACCCAAAATGTGCTGCTAGATACATATATAAGAGAGATTTTGTACTTACTCCACTTTATTATTAGTAATTTTAATATATTTTTCATTGCGTTTTTCGTTTATATTTTATGTTATGATTTATTGCATTTGTGTTATTTATATTCAAATAAGAAAATTTGAGACAAATTGAGTTAAAGAAATAAATAATAATCACAATACAAATTAACAATAGCCAGATAACAACAACTACATCACATCACACGAGATAGCCACTCCAAGTTTAACAAAAAAAAAAATAAAAAAAAAACGAAAAACAAAAAAGAAAGAAAACAAGCAAAAAAGATTCATAATTAATTCGACTTGAGCTTTACAAAGAACCACAGCAAACTGAAAGCGCGCAAGCAAACCCTTCCATGCAATATGGCTAAAATGTATGGAAAGGGTAAGAGTAAGTATTTTTTTAATTTACGCTCTTTCTCTTTGAATTTACTTAGTTAAATTTTTGTAGATGTTTACTAAAAAACCCGCATATACCACGCTTACACAATTTTCATTGACTTATATAAAATTATAACTTTATGTTTTCCGCTTTTATTTTATTTTTGTTTTGTTTTGAGATAGAAAATTTAAAAAAACAAGTGGATCGTTATACTCGTTTGGAGCCATCTTTTTACTACTCTAAAAAAGCCCTTTGCTGAAAAAGTCAAGAAAATTATTTACAAGTCAATATAGTAAACTATTGTAGTTGTCGACAAGTCGAAAAGTTCCTTATACGATATAGCGTCCAAAAACTGAAGCAATTTAAACTAAATTAGGCAAACTTATTTAATACCTTTCTAGTTTCATCAAAATTATATTTAGAATATAAAAGTGTAAACTATTCTATTCTCTTTCTAAAATTCTCTTCGGCGTCTTTAGGTCAGACTGTACCCCCTACTAAATTCCATCAAAATATGTTTAAAATTTCTACTTTTGCTTTGCTAGTGAATTTGCAAAGACAAACAGGCTTAGTTAAATTCATAATGACATTCTAAGTCGATCTGTATAAAAAACCATTAATCTATGTAAAATCCCTTTACGTGTTACATACGTCCGTATAAATCAATTGTATCATGTTAGATACCTAAGTGGAATAGGGCATAGTTAACTGGGGAAGAGATATACAAATTATTCAAAGTGGGAAGAATATATAAATGCTCTCGTCAAATAGAATTATATTAAACGAAATTTTTTGTTTTTATATTAGCTGCCATAGAATCAGAAGAGCAACAAAAACTACGTTGGCAAGTGGAATTAGAATTTGTGCAATGTTTAGCCAATCCGAATTATTTGAATTTTCTTGCTCAACGTGGTTACTTTAAAGATCAAGCTTTTATCAACTATCTTAAGTATTTGCAATATTGGAAAGAGCCGGAATATGCAAAATATCTTATGTATCCGATGTGTTTATATTTTCTTGACCTCTTACAATACGAACATTTCCGTCGTGAAATTGTAAATTCACAATGTTGTAAATTTATTGATGACCAAGCCATATTACAATGGCAACATTACACACGTAAACGTATAAAATTATTCAATTCCACGAATACTCATCAAGCGAATACCATAGCTAATAATGCAGAAGCTTGTGAGCAATCGCAACCAACAGTGCAACATTCAACACAAAATGTTGGCGGCGTCATGAATGGTACCAATGCTAATAATCAACAGACACAACAAACTTCTTCACATGCTGGAATAAATGGCTCTAACCTTTTAAATATTAGTGGTGGTAGTGGAATCAACAGTGGTCATGTTGGTATATCTCAAAAAATATAATAACGCTTTATATATGTAAAATTTAAATGTACAATTAAATTATTTGTATAGTTTCTATTAATGTAAAAATTGTGTAACCTCAAAAAAAGAAAAATATTTAAAATAGTGAAAGAAAGAAAACAAAAAAAGCGTAAAAATTGTGAATCGCATTAATCAATTTATTATATCGCTTTCAACATGATGGGCACAATAATATTTGTTTTCGCAGAAGAAGTTTTGCCCAAGTAACTAGTAAATAAGCTTTTATTTAATTTAGTTTATTATTGTTATATTTCTTGCATAATTTATTATTGGATAGCTCATAATGTTGGTCATGATTGATGCTTATTGTTTACGCTTATGGCGTTTACAAATTGTGGTATCTGGGATTGTGGTATCAGGAGAACAGCTTTTGTTTCTATGTTTCTTAATCGTAATGTAAAAAGTAGATTTCAATTTTTTTAAAATCTTATATTGATTTTTACTATTTCTATATCCAAAGTACAAACGTGCGCACTTAAATTAAATTTATTTATCGTAATTTTAGTTGAAATATGTCTCAGCAATTTAATACCACTTGCACAAAAAAAGCAAAATTTTATGGTGTTTACTTATTGCGCAGTCAAAGTAGAGAAAAACTATATGAAGGGAAATGTTATATAGGGTTCACAGTGAACCCAAGACGTCGCGTACAGCAACATAATCGCGGTAAAGAATTTGGCGGAGCTAAAAAGACAAATAATAAAGGGCCTTGGGAAATGATTCTATTAATACATGGATTTCCTAAT
Source organism: Melophagus ovinus (assembly GCA_023089585.1). NCBI lineage: Eukaryota > Metazoa > Arthropoda > Insecta > Diptera > Hippoboscidae > Melophagus > Melophagus ovinus. Next base: position 1,152,783 of record JAKKIB010000177.1, read on the forward strand.
AACATTGTCGCCTTACAGTTTGAATGGGCGTGGCAACAACCTTCTTTATCATCACGACTGAAAGATTATGCATGTTTAAAAAGGAAACGAAAAAGCGAAGCAGATTTTCAATACAAATTTCGTATATTAGAGCGCATGCTAAACGTTGGTCCATGGCAACGTTTGCCCTTAATTATCCAATGGTTAAATCCTGTTTATATATCCCAATTTGATCAATCACTACAACCACCAGCACATATGCAAATCATTATTAATGAGGATGAAAAATTTCATAGGCCAATCACTTACAGAAACGAGAAGGAAAAAAGTGCCACAAATCGATCCAATAAATGGTCTATTGAATGTTACTTTTGTCTGAAACATTCCATCGATAATTACATCGCAACTTCTTATACGAGTTGTTTAAATGATTTATGTAATTTTTATTGTCACACAATATGTTTAGCAAATCATATTCTATCTACAGATAATAGTCATCATGGACATTATATACCAGTACAAGGAGAATGTCCTTTATGTGTAACGCCATATTTATGGGTCGATTTAATTAAGTACAAACTTCGTAGCATTAATTTTAATAATAATAGTGAACAACCGGATGAATGTGATAATGAAGATGAGTTTAAAAATGTATCTGATGATGATAAATATAGCGATGTACATTTGAGGAAATAAATTAAAAGCATATGTTCTTTTATTTGCCTTAAAAGTCGATTGTTAAAATTTGAAATTTTATTGCACTTAAAACGCTTTCCAGTTTTTGAATTCTTTTTCGAAACCTCTTTTTTTCATTAATGTAATAATCTTTAGACATTTGGACAAACTCTTCACCTTTGAATATAAATGTGCTTATATGTTCAGTATCAATTGATGGCAATGGAGTATCGCAAGACTTCAATAATAATATATTATCTTTTTCTTCGCCAGGTTGAGACATAAAGCTACCATTTAATGAAATATCCTCTTGTGTGGATGAGATAGCTGAAATTATCTTCCTTTTTTTAGGCTCGCTATAATTTGAAGTATTCCTTTTAATACCCTTTCTTTTAGGCTGTTCTACTTTATTCTTATCAGAATCCCGTTCATCTATAAATGACTCATTTAATATTGTATTTATTTTCTCTTCATTGGTACTACATGTATTATCCTCTTGTGTAGTGGTACACTCAATTTGTAATTGCTGCTGCTTTTCACTATTTGGTGATGCAGAGATTTCTTCAACCAAAACGTACGTAGTATCTTCATCATCTAATGAAAGTTGCACTCTTTCATGGAATTTTTCGAATTGTTGCTCTTCATAAGCTAAGGGTACGGCTTCACCCACTAGTAATGTTCTACGTTTATTTCTAGATAGAAATTTTGTTTCAAAATGATTAGAGCAATAATAATAAGCAGATTCTGGTAAATCATGAGGTGCTTGTCCCAATTCCATCCATTTTCTACGTCTTTCTGGATTTTTTGGAAATTTAAAGAGTGAGACGGCATTACTTTGCGCTCCTTGTAATTTATGATTTGCACATCTCTTATAAATGCAAGCTCGAGCCGACATATTATTTGAATTAAAATTTATCACAAATCTAGCTACTAATGTACTTATTTAATAGTATCTTGATGGTTCGTGATCATGGTTGCCGTATTGTTTGAAAGAGGCGTGGGAAAATTGTCTTAATATATTACATGCTTTAATAAATTATAATAAGTAAGCAAAGCGCGGTCCGATGACAAATATTTACAAAAAAAAACAAGAATACTATTTTATTATGATTTTGCATAACTTTTATTTCGTACATACAATGAATTACGTAGATCTATGAAACACTATTTTAAATGATCGTCGTAATAGTCCAACCACTTTATTTAATGGTTTTCTGTATGTATTGCTATTACTGTGTAGCGGTGTATTCAACGCTGTTCCAATTTCAATCGTTCCGATCTACTACTTAAGAACGTACTTGTATTTTTTACTTGCAGATGGAAAAATCAATTCTGTATCATATTTTCTCCAATTTTTAAAAAAGTGCTTTTAAGGATTAAGTGGAGCGAAAAACTAATAAAGATTGTATACAATGTTGCAAGCGGAGCAAGTTAAATCTATAACAAATGATTGTGAATATAATCACAGCACAACTGTACCGGTTTCATCATCATTACGTGCACGACCCAGCCAACAATTAAAAACGTCTGAAGAGAAATCAGACGCTTTAGTTGTTAAAGGAAAAGCAGTAAAATCAGGGGAGGAATTTTACAAAGACCTGCAACAATTTCATGAAAAGCGGAGTACACCTATTAATCGAATGTGTAAAATTAGTGGACGCGAAATTGATCTATATCGTTTGTACAACGAGATAATTGAAAGGGGTGGTTTTCAGAAGGTTACAATGAGAGATGAATGGGATGAAATATTACCAGAATTGGGATTTAAAGATAAATGTGTTAACGGTTCAGCGGCTTTGAAATATATATATCGCCGACTTTTGGAAAAATATGAGAGGTTAAATTTTTTTGGAGAAGATCCAGATAAATTAGATGCTTTAGAAGCAGCAGATTTAAGTGAAGTAAGTGGTAGAGGCGGACGCCCACGTTATCCTAATATTGTACATCATAATTCCACACCAACAAGTAATAATATATCAACATCTTATAATTACCGTCAACATATTGTTAATATGGATAAAAGGCGCCACTTTAAGCTATGTACAGAAATTCATAAAGCATCACCGTATGAAAAATTAATGATGTCCTTATTATCTCCATTGCCTAATGAGCAAGATTTCGCTATTAATTGCTGTACGCTAATGGCCAATGAAAGTAAGCATACATTAAAATTAGGTGAATATCCTAAAGTTTTAGATGCCCTATTAGGTCATGCCGGTGTATTTAGTGATTATTCAATGCGTAAATTATTTGAACATATATATACCGGGGTGAGGCGTCATTCTCTCAATGCTTTTTGGTGTGATCTATTGCATAATCAGTCACAAATTCTTAATCTACAATCTAATGAACGAGAACTACGTAATACTGGTTTAATAGATGATAGTGATAATTATAGAAAAAATTCAAAAATATTTCTTGACGAATGCATGGAATATAATTTTTTTAATTTGGGCAGAGGGCTTGGTACTCAGGATTATATAGGTCAACGTATATTGCAAGTAATTTCCATTTTGCGTAATGTAAGCTTTTTAGAGGAAAATCTTACCGTTTTGGCCAGTAATCGTACATTTTTACGTTTCTTAATAATGAGTTCTAACGTACGCTGGAATAATATCCACATTCAGGCTTTGGAAATAGCAGGTAATATAGCTACAGAAGTAGAGTTATTTGACCCTACACAAGATGATTTATCGCGCTGTTTCATGGATACTTTGTGTGACGGCATTGAAAGTGATGACCGTGCTGTCATAATTAATTGTTTAGAAATTTTATATAAACTATGTCAGCGCGATAGCAATGAAAGTCATATCCTAAAATGTTTAAATATAAATTTTTACCAAACTTTATCGCAATATTTGTCTCTAAATGACATAATGCTGTTGATATTTACTTTAGAGGCAATTTACGCTTTAACATCTCTTGGCACTAAAAGCTGCCATTCATTAATGCAAGTGAAAGGAATTATCGATCAATTAATTTCTCTAATTACTGTGGAAGCTCAATCCTACGGACCGGATGGTTGTATTCTTATGCGAGTTATCGAAACAATACCCGGTAATATGCTACCCTTAGTGGCACAGAATATAGCAAATTTGCAAAATGTAAATGCAGTGCAACACCAGTCGGTATCTCAATTTAATCCGCAACCAACATTACTACATAATTCAGTGCAAATTAAACCACAAGTAATAGTTCCAACTCCTCCAAATTTCCCTACACAACTTCCACCTTCCGATATGTTAGAAAGTGTCAATGTTAATAAAGGTTCTAGTGTAACTACTGTTGACTCCTGCTCTCAAGTACAAACTTCAAATAACTTTGCCCAAGATGATGAACAGTTTGCTTTAAATTGGTTGGGGAATACATTCGAACGTACTTTTAGCATTAGTAATCGACTTGAACAGCAAGATCTTTATCACATGTATCTTAATCATTGTCAGAAATCAGGAAGACAATCTCTCATTAATCAAATGCAATTCCCACGACTCGTACGCCTTATATTTACAAACAATGTTGGCCCAGTTACTGTTACTCAAACAGATGGCACCGAAATACCTGGATTTAATTATATAGGCATTCGTATGAAAAGCCAACCGTTAATGCAAGCAAAAACAGTAGCAAGTCCGCCCAGCAGTTACTTAAAAACAGCCAATGATACTTTAAATAGAAATCTTAAAATCAAGAGGAAAAATCATACAACTACATGTGTAGTAGATAATGCTTCTGAAATACTTAATGTTGACTCGAGAAATTCATGCGCATCGCCTGGCAGTGGTAATGAAATGGTGACGTCTAATCAAAATACAGTAATATCGATTCCTAAAATATGTAGTGAAGAAACCATCAAACTAGAAGATAAAATGGATAGTGGGACACAAGAACTTACAAAAAGGACAGAAACGTGTTGCCCTAATAACATTACGAACACTAGTAATAATGAAACACCTGATATGTCTAGTGATTCGCCACAAGCACAAGAATTACAACCTCAGCAAAGTCCATCAGCTTTAATTAAAAGTCTACTCGCAAATAAAGTGAATCAAAGACAGCAAAAACAGAGAGATTTAAATACCATAACAACAATTGTGTCACCTTTACCACCAGAAACAAACATAACTACTAATACTAATACGTCTGGAAGTGGAAATGTTTCAGCATTGGCCCAACCAATTAAAGTAGCGAGTACGGCAATAAGTGCTTTAGTAAATAATCCTTTAATGCAAAATACGCCTGTTAAAGTTGGTCAAACCACCATAAAACCTTTAAATCCCCAATTAGCAATGGAGAAGAAATCATTAAATGATTCAACACCACCTCCATTAGCACCGCTTAGCGGTAATAATGTTGCAAAAGATTCTAGTGGTCGACCAGTCATTTTATCCAATCAAGTTTTAGTTGATATGTTTGATAAAAAGAATATCGATTCATCATCGGCCATGTCCAGTTCCAATTCGGTTAAACGCAAACAAGATGATGCCGATGGAAGTAGTAAGCGCCTAGCATTGGATACACGATGCTCTAGCGATGACCAATATATAGTTCAACCCTCAAAGAATGCCGCAAACTTATACGCAGAGATGGCTGCATCTATATTAGAAGATGAAGATTTAGATGACATACCACCTATGACTCAAACACCTTCTAATCAATTAGTATCAGAGACACAGTTTCAGCCACAATTACAGCCACAACAGCAAACAGCATTATCATTACCAGCTAAAGTGCAAACGCCATCAGTAGTTACATCACTACAAGCTCTTCCCACTAGACAAATAGTATTCCAAACTAACCAACCGTCACAAATTAAATTAGCACCGGCCACTACAATTCAGCATTCACCACAATTGCCTAATGCTATGGCCACTATAAAGACAGATCAAGGTCTGCAAACGGTTCCAGTTATTTTACAACAAAAACCTATTGAGACTAATTCAGCACAATTATTTCAACAAGTTATTCAGCAAGCTCCACCGCCACAACAAGCTCAATATGTACTCGCTACAAATCCTCAAGGGCAAACTTACTTGGTTGCCCAACCAGCGTCTTTAGCTACCGGACAAAGATCAACGCCTCCACCGCAGCCAACACAAACAGTACTGGTAACACAAACACCGCAGCAGCAATCTGCTGGCACCAAAACAATCATCATATTACAACAGCAAAGTTTACCGCCTTCATCAACTCAACAACAGCAACAACAACAATTAATAACAAATACGCCTGGTAGCAATGGTGGTCAAAAAGTTATAATGACCACTTCTCAAGGTCAACAAGTTTTAGTTACACAAAGGCCACAGACACAGCAACAAATTTTTATAAATCCTCAGGCTTGCACAACAACCCACATACAACATGTTCCTATAAATGCAGGACATCAATCATCCAATTTACTACCCAGACAAATTATACAAACATCGCAGCAACAACTTCAACAAGCACAACAAATAGCACCCGGGCAAATTTCTCCGTCTCTACTTAATCAGTTGAATCAGATACCGGCAACAGTAAAACTTCATCAACCACTTAACGTTCAAACGCAACAGATGTCTACACCCACTCAACCAGCTACAATATCACGTATTGGTAAAAGTATGTCTATTGTACACTCTGGTGGAGTAAATTCATCAACACCACCTACTCCAGTGGTTATACCTCAATTGCAACAACATCAATCCATAATACAACAACACATCATATCAGGCGGTAGCAGCGGTACACAAGAAAAGCGTCACGTTTTGTTGGGTGGTGGTAGAGCTATTGAAATTAAAGAAACTGTTATTACACAAACTCAGCCACCAACACAACAATGTCAACTGAATTCACAGACAATAATTACTACACAATCGACTCCACCTTCCACTGCATCAATTGCACCACCAAAAGCTATTACTCCACCACAACTGCAACAACAAATTCAACAGCAATTACGTACTGTTATTGAGCAACAACAACACCACCCATCAATAATACAGCAGAAAGTTTCTGTGCCATTAGTTCACACCTCGGCAAACATTCAAACCAATCCCATATTGCTCGCGCCAAAAGTAAGTTAATATAAATCACAAAGTTTGGGCGGGTCTATAATTTATTCATAATGTAATTCATGGTTGGTACGTTAAATTAATTGCACATTAATAAATTAATTAATTATATAATTTAACGTCCAAATTGACGTTTCCAAATTCAAAAATTTTAAATCTAAAAATAATTGTTTTGCGATATGATCAAAATTTTTTACATAGATGTAGAAAACCAAATATTATTTTTTGGGCGAATACATATTTTAGCAAATTTTATTTGATATTTCATTTATTCGAGTGCTTTAGAGCAACAGTAACGTTTGAATTTGTTTTGGAATGGTTACATTTTTATTTAGTGTAATGAATCGTCAAACAGTATAATGCAGACTAAAAATGTGGCTCCAACACCACCGCAATCAATAATAAATAGTCAAACGATAATTAAGCGGTCCTTAATAACGGGTACAACATCAACCACCCTGGTAAAGAATACAATGCCGGTGACTAAAATGTCCACAAATGCAGGTAATGGGCCACCACCGTTAGCACCAGCAATCCCAAATTCTAAGCAAGCTCAAAGTAACATAATTCCGCAACAACAACAAACGCAGCCTATAGTACCAAAAAAACTCCACCAACAAGACCAGGCTCAAGAGACTATCAAAAAAGACGAAAATGGGAGTGAATCTATCAGCATTAATATAACTAATGCAACAACTATTACGGCCTACAATATTTCAACATCAATTGCAACATCGACACCGCAAACTGCGCCACAAATGTCAACAAAAGCACGAGATAATCACAATATTGCTAAAGCAACTATTTCTAATGTAGCTTTCAATGAATATCAACAAAAACCAATTACACCACCAACAGAAAACAACGTCTCTAGCTCAATAGCCGCAGCAACAACACCGACATCGATTCCACAAATATCAAACTTTTCTGTTAACTCTCAAAGCAGTAATCAATCTGCAACACATTCACAACAGAATGCCGCAACACAATCATCAGGAGTCATGAGCCACCAACACATGGCACCTGTTGATGCTCAATGGTTATATATTTGCGATTGGCGTAATTGTCCGCGGTATAAATATAAGAGTCTGAATGATCTACAGCACCATGTATGTACTGCACATGCCCCAGATCATTTAGACTCAGCTGCTGAGATATTTTGTCAATGGGGCATTGGACCAGGTTTATGCGATGGCTTACCACGTAAGAAATTCGCGTTAATGACTCATCTTATTGAACGACATTTAACATTAGATAGTTTAAGATCTGCTGTACAACGTCGCATAGCCACTGGTATGCATAACATAAATCCATCGAAGCCTCCAGTAACAATTATAAGAAATTTGGAACAAACTCAAAAAACCAATAGTACCAGCACATCATCATCGTCCACAAATAATTCAGCATCAAATAATGCTTCGGTTATTATTGGTCCAACGGCAATGCAAGCTATTAGACGGCATACAACAGATTTATTCGCGACAAGAGATCTTATGGATGAAAATGAAGGACCAGTTACCAAGAGTATACGTCTAACAGCCGCCTTAATATTGCGCAATTTAGTAACGTATACATCAGCAGCAAAGCGCTGCGTACGACGATACGAGTCGCATTTAGCAAATATTGCTCTCAGCAATGTTGAATCCAGTGGCATAATTTCATATATTCTTTTTGAACTAAATAATTAAAATTACGCGGAAATATAATTATATAATTATTATTGTAGGCAAAACTTCACTTGTGCTTGTCTTATTTTTCTGAGTGTAATTTATTGGATATTTCAATTTAATATTACACATATAAGTACTGCTTTAATTAGTAAAATACTGAAATAAAACAGTTCTAGAAGTTTTATATTTTATTTATTCGTATATTACTTTATTTATAAATAATAGTTTGTTTACAAATACAATGTTTAAAGTTTAGCTAAAAAGGCTTATGCTCGTTTACATTTTTCTGCCACTCTATCTCAAAAATTCTCTGAAAAAATAAGTTGATAAAGCTAGTTGATAACTTAACACATCTAATAATTTAACTTTTCTAATAAAATGAGTGAAGAAGACAAATAGCTGGACAAATTTATAATATGGTTTTCTTCTCTGTTTAATCCATTGTGTAATGTGTAAAATATATCACATACGTTCCGTTAAACAGTGTAAATACACATGCACTCCAGATCGTCTTTGCACATTAATGTTTCAATTTTATAAAAAAATATATGTAATAATTATAAAAAATATAAAAATTTACAATGAGTGTTGATTATATAGTTAATTATAGCGATCTTCAAAAGGAATTAGAAAGTGCGAAAATAACGCTGGTATCGCTGAATGATAATATAAGAAAGATTGTGGGGCGATCTCCTAAAACATCTCTTAAGGACACAAGGTTTGTGTGTATGCGTTTATATATTTTATTGATAGCACACACAAGCTCACAAATATATATACTGCATCATTTTATTATTGTAGTGTGTTAAATTTTAAACTACGAATACGAACAATATTAAGTATTATTTTCTAAAAATTATACAATTATATTTTCAAAATAAAATAATTAACTTGCAATAATTATAATAGTAAGTAGATTCTTAAATATTGCAGTTGTACAAATTATTTGAAGTGTCATAATATTTTTTCTTGGATGGTGCTTAACAAATACAATTTGTCTAATTTTTTGTACATCTTTACAGAAATGAAAAGCACGAGGGCAAACGGAGCAATGCTGACAAACAAAGTCAGGATGAATCTGTGCCTAAAAAAAAAATATTTGATTCGAAATCGGTTTTCACCCGTTTATCATCTCCAGTACCACGTAATAATGATGATGTAAGACCTAAACTGACATCGCGTGTCATACGTGAATTGCCATCTCGACAAGAGATTGTTGCTGCCCAAGGTGTAGATTCGGAATCAAGGGCACGCAATAGACGGATTTTCGGTTCTTTGCTTGGAACATTGCATAAGTTTTGCCAGGAAGAGTCTCGTCTAAAACAGAATGAAGAGAAAAAGGCAAAAATTGAAAAGAAAGTAGAAGAGCAGGAGAAATTACAACGTGAAAACCTGAGAAAAGAAAGAGAAAAATTGTTCATAGATCGAAAACGTAAGCAAATGGATATAAAACGATTGGAATTGACAATGAGTCGCTTAAAAGACTATGAAATGTGGGAGAATTCAGTCAAAAATTTAAAATCTTTTATTAAAACAAAATCATCACCAACCATATATTTTAGACCGAAAGTGATGTCTAAAAAAACTGATAAACTTTTAGCTGAAAGTCAAAAATATGTAAAAACCTTAATTAATCACAGGCAAGAAATATTAAGGAAAGATTTGTCGGATATAGAAGAGAGTTTTAAAATAGATGATCAAATTAAAGAGGCGTCCTGTGAACGATTGCCAAGTAATACAACCTCAAGTAATAAATCAATTGATAGTGATGATTTGGATAATGTTCGTTCTTCATCACAAAATCAAAGACTCCAAAACACCGTCGTGTCTACAGTTATTCCCCGTAAATAAAGATACAGATAGCACAGATTTTAAGGAGAATAGCACAGATAATTCAAATGAGCGAACATTATGTAGTAGTATTGTAGTTGTTAATAATGATAACAATAAATCTAACATTTCAAATAAACATTTATAATATTCTAGATAAATGTTGCTCTATAATCTCTTCAAATAAATAAACTTTATAATTAAAATTTATTTTATTTTACGTATATATAGCGGTTTGCACAATTTGATTTGCCGTTTTCAAAAAGTTTCTCATAATCAATAATTAAAACCTATAACTTCTTTTGCGCCATACTTTGTACAATTTAAATGACGAGTAACATGCAAAAAATTTACTAAATATGAAGATTTTTTCCTGTAATTTTTATTCATAATCTGTTGTAGGCAATCAAGTCTAGTGGGCCATATTTTAAGTAAGCTTGTTTACAATAATTTCAATTTTATATCGAGAATTTGTTAAATTATTACTAAAATGCTAATGAATGGCAAAATTAATGTACTTAAACTTTTGAAGTATAACAAGTTCGCCTGGCTTAAGCTACTCTATCAGTATGATTTTTTCGTCGTTATTTTTGTTTTGCATTTGTAATTAGAATTTGTTGAAGCAGGCACGTTGATTAGCGTATGTTAGGTTAGATATAATTCGACTCGAATTTTGAAATCGATCAAGAACACACATATACTGGAGCGATATGCAGATACTGCAAATAATATTAATACATATGTAGTATTTTATTTAAATTGAATAATAATAATTTTATTTTCACTTATAAGCACCAAATATAATTTTACATTTAATTTTCATGTGTATATATAAAAAATTTGGTAATAACGGTTATACTACTAAAATAACTACTATAAAAATAAACGTTACTTTGCTTGCAGTCTTATACGAAATATCTGTAAACGAATAAACAAAGAAACAAACAAAACAAAAATCTACTTACAATACAATATTTATAATATTTTTGGATGCTCTTCAATTTAGAAGAGCATTAATATAAAACAACCATATCAAACATTATGATTTCATTAAAACAATAAAAGACATAAAAGAGTCTTAGAGTATTACAGTAATGCTGCATGGTTTGCAACTATTGATATTGTTACATATGTATAAATAGAAGTAGCTGTAACATTTAAAACAAATTTGTTTACGTGTGAAAATGACTAGATTTATGTTGTGCTGCTCCAATTTGTCAATTACGTATTATCTTTACTACATTTCATATTCAATGCGTAAAGTGTATGTACGTATTTTATTGTTTTAGAGTATTAGACACTAAATCATTTGCGGTCTAGTGTAACGTGCTTACATAGATATATCTGAAAAGAAGTTGCAATGTCCAATCCTCCTCCTTTTCATTATACCAATCAGCACAAAATCATCTACTCATTCTATTTAAGTCTAATTGTCTTTTTGCTGTTCAGCCATATAAATTATTTATTATTTAACACACGTGAGGGTGATGTGATTTAAAGAAGGAAGAGACTAATTGTGAGCAAAGTCGAACAATTTTTCCGACCACTGGCGTATAAAGTTCTAGTTTAATGTAATTGGATATTAAAAAAAAGTTTTTATTGTAGAATATTTTTGATGAATATTGGTGCACGTAGATTATTGAATGTAATGTGTAAGTGTGCCAAAAGTTTGATCTAATTCAGTCCTTTTCATATAACTTTTCAAATCATTAGAAAATTACATATTTTGACTATCTTGGTTTGTAATGCATTTTATTGACATTTTAATGACATTAAACAAGTAGTTGTGGGGTATTTACAAATCGGCTCCCATCGATGATTATCCTTTCATTATTAGTAATGTTATTGTACAAGAGTGGATAAAATATGTGTCAAGTTGTTAACCTTGATTATCTAGCTGAATACTGGTTCTACATAAAAAGTATATATGTATAAAATTTTACGATTGTTTTATAGAAAATAAATGCGTTTTATTAAAATTAAGATTATTTATGAAATTAAATGCGTCATAGCACTGTAAAAGATCTACTTCCTTTACGATTATTAAAAGTTCATTTAGTTTTGAAAATGTTTAATGAAAAAAATGTTGTTTGTTATTTATAAAGTCACACTTTAAAACATGATATAAGTCAAATAATACTCTTCTATTTTACGTACATAACGTAGCATTATATAAATAAATAAATATAAGTTTTAGTTTATGTAAATATATATGTAGAATTGTATATATGTAAGTATTGTAATTGATATATTATCTATAATAAAAAAACTTTTAATCTAAACTATTTAATTATGCTAAAACAAAATTATACATAACTTTTTTGTATATATCTTTTAGTATGTTGTGTATTTTTCTTTTTTTTTTTTTGTTTTGTTGAATTTATTTAATTTGTGCAAAGAATTGTACAAACATACAACACAACTTGTACTGGAAATTTATTTATCCTGGGTTTGATGTTAAACGGACAATTGATTCGAAACCTTTTTACTTTTTATAATTTCCGAATATTCTTTAATAAGTGTAGCAATCTGGAATGCCTAAATAAAGTATAATACATATTATAATTACATATGCAGAAACATGGTAATAATTTATTTAGGGTTAAAATCATCCAACAAAAAATAATAATAAGAAAAATTTACCTGGGATGTACTTAAAATTACTTTAGATTGTTTCTTTTCTGTGCCAGTGAATATCATCAGTGAATTCATATTTGGTGAATATGACATTATAGATTCGTAATCATGTGTACATAAAATATTACGCGAACGATGCTCTAGCAAGTGTATACCAGTTTGATCTACAGCAAGCCACAATATTCTTGGCCAGTTCGATGTAAATGATTGCTGCAAGAAAAAATTAATAAAATCATGCATGATCGAGTCGTATGTTAGATAACACTCATACTAATAATGTGTTTTGAATATATCCCGAATCAGTTTTTTATTATGAGCGTTCAGAACTAAACCATTACTTAGTGAACACGGATGACTTAAGCTTAATTAAATCGGTATTCCGTGGAAATTTAATCTTCATTTTGCGACCACTAAAACTAGTACAGGATAATCTTCCTAGATCCTGGGTCAGTTTGGAATTTCATATTAAAAAAGAATACTTGTGCATTATACTCCTTTTGTGCATTAGTTATCATATAAATGAATAACTTAACGTTAACTTTAGGATTGTGATAGGTATATAAAACTATATATTTTTGTTTTTTTTCCGATTGTACTAAATATTTGCTGTCTTATACTTACCATAACATCAAAAATGGTAGCACGATGTATGGGCCAACTTTGTATTAAATTTAAAAATGACTTTTTTGTTTCTGCCGCATTCATGCCGCGTAAACTTTGATGATGCAATGCAACAGCTTCATTAGGGATATTTGGCACAAAACGTGGTGGTAGGCAATGACTAGCTATGACTCTATAATCACGTAATACTTCAGTGCAATCTCCAGTTTCTAGTTGACCTTGCAATGCGGTCAGCATAATAGCCTCCATTTCTGTTACCGGGAATCGTTCTGTCCGTAAACTATGTAAAACTTGATGGTACAAAAGTTCTTTTTCAACCGGATCATCTAAATTAATATATTCATCCAGGAATAAATGCTTCTTGAAAAGAAACATATAGTGAGCATGTCGACAATTGTTTCCACCTATACCAACCTGCAAACAATATATAAAACATTTAAGCAAGAGTGACAAACGACAATTTATTAAATTTAAACAATTTACGTCGTGTAATTTTGAATACAGATAGTTTAAGTTGTACTAAAAAGGTATGTCACATTGATATGACTTATTTGCAATGCAAGTCTGCATTTGCAGACTTGGATTTGATTAGAAAACTTATTAGCACGGTCGAATAGACAAATAGAAGAACAAATATAGTTAGATCAATACAGAATTATAATTATTTAACTATTTCCTTGAAGTTTCCTCTCAGTGGAGTTGACTCTAGAGTCTAAACGCTCGTATTTACATTATGTCATACTATTTTACGTTAAATATTTTGCTAAATTAATCGTCCTGGGAGTAAGTTAATTTTTATATATATTGATTATATATTATACGTTACTTACGGAATTGAAAAATCCTTGATTTGTCGCATTCCTATATTTTTCCCACTTCGCCATAACGTCGGTAATTTTTTCTTCTAATAAGAGACTTCTTTCAGTATTACCTAATACTTCGTATATGGCATAGCCTTTAGAATTTTCTTGTAAACCAATTTTCTCTTTAATGATTTCCATTACGACTGAGGCTGTGGAGCTCGGGTGGAATTCAATTGAATAAAATTGACCATCCATAAAATAAAATCTAGCATAACATGGTCGTCGGTTTACAGTACATAATATTTCCTCACGACTTGGTGGCCATTGCCGTCTTCTTGTACCTTGAGTTTTGAAAAAACACTAAACAAATTATTGGTTATATAGTTTGCCATATTAAATTAAAAAGATAAGAGTAAGGTACCTTTTCTGCAAATCGAGAAAATTTTCCCTCCTCTGTTATATAATCATTCGCGCATCGTTTTAAATGACCAATTAAATACTTTCGAATTAATTTAACTGATGGTAATACAACGCTACAAGCTAATGAAAGTAAAGCCCAATTTTTTAAATTTACCCGAGAATTTGGATCTGGGTGATCCGTCGTTTGTTTAATTAATTGTAAATACAATTCATTAAGTAGTGACTCTTTCCTCATACATTTATCCATAATTGTTTGAAGAACAGCTACATGTTCATCTTCAGCTCTTTGAATGGTATCACCTAGAAATAAATCCAAATATATATGTATTGTACTCTATTATCTCTTATATATTTTACCTGATATCCCTAACCCAGAATAAATGAGTATACTTTGAAATATTGAAAGCATTATAGTTTCGTCTTGATCCGGTATTTTACTAATGCTTTGATTAATTAGTTGTCGACTAAATGCCCAAAATGAATGTGGAAAACCTTTATAAGTCTCACCATGTTCTTGTATGTGATTGCATTGTTCCGCTCTCAATTTCTCTAAACGATGTTTAGATAATCGACGCAATGTATTGCGGAAAAAGCCGCCAGTCATTTCTTGGGGTTTACGTAATATATCAGAGTCGATTAACTGCCTTCTGCAAGACACAACATTTTGATAAAGTCGGGCGCGATCTTCATTGGTAGTACCTTTTGCTTTTTTCGGTATTTCAAAGTTATTTAAAATCCAGTTGGACAAAGGTGGATAATATGAAATAATTAAGGAACCAATTTCATTTTTTTGTGGTGTTTCAAATACAAAACATCGTTGAGCTTCTATTACTGCCGATACATTCGCATCATTTTGATTAGATATTTGAATATTTTGCATTTGACGATTTAGCGTTATGGTAATAAAACAATCACTTGGATCCAACATGATCGACTCAATTTCAGAATATTTAAATTGAAACAATATGGACTTATCCTCTGGTTGAATGAATATTATTCCTTCATAATTTATACCAAATATTATATTATTACCGTGATTCCAATAACCTTTATGAATCACATTAAACATGGTGGTGCCATATAAGGGATACTGCATTACGCAACTTAAGTAGAGCACTTTAGCCGTCAATTCATTTCTCGAAGCACCGTATTGTCGGTGGGCTTGAGCTAAAATAGGTATCCAGAATTGTTGCTCTCTTGTTTTGGAAATACGTTCGGGCAGAAAATTTTTTATATCATTGTAATAATCCGGTTTCGGTTGGTTAGATGGGTCACCTAAAGCTACTTGTGCTTGAAGACCTGCAAGTTGTAATGCTACTTTTTCACTAACTGGAAATTCATCGCACTAAATTTAAATAAAAATAAGTAACAATTTTTCATGTGTAGAGTTAATTTTGTATATTACGTATACCTTCACGACACTATGCACTGCTTGAGCATATAATAAATTTACTTCAACGGGATCTTGCGATAATTCGCGAATTGATTTATATAGGCGTTTCTTAAATACAAATCTATTTTCACCTGGTCCGACACCATTAGTGGATTTCCGGTTTGCATTTGGTGCATTTTGAGATTTCACTTGTTTCAATTCCCATGCCGCTATTATATCGTATAAGTAATCGAATGATTTTATGTATTCTTCACCATCAGGTTTTGATTGAAATATTGCCCAGCCATCAGTATTAGCCAAGTTGAGTTTTTCTGCAAGTTTAATAACTGCATCTCCTGCTGTATCCGTAGGGTGAACATCTATAGCTTTTGTTCGTCCATCTAAAAAGAAAAAACGGCAAACGATTGTCCCCAAACGCCGCATTGCCTTGAAATTAGACGTAAAATATTATTAATGGTGAAATAATCTACTCCGAAAAAGAAACACGTCCTATTTATTAAAATTTACTTGTAAATTTTTGCATAAAATGTCCACATAATATGGTCCATTTATATGGCCTTGTTGCCATTCTTTATACTCTATATAATAAATCAATATTTAGAACTGTAGTTCGTTAAAGCAGGATGTATAAACTTTTCTATATATGTATTTAGAATAAAAAAATACAGTATACCTCGCGTATTACGTATTTACGTCATATAATAAGTAGTAAATTTGTCCGTATTTAATTAATGTAGGTTCATCGGTATATCAAGAGTATTTTAGTGATAAAGTTGTTCAAAATATTGGAATTTGTCTTTGAACATAAAATAAATGAATACACAGACTCAGTGATTTAAAAAGTTTATACAAATAAAAACGTTATAGGCGATCAATATGGAGTCTTAGATACTGTATATAATTTCGTTCAATATAAGCACATAATCAAAAAAATTACGTAAAAAGTAGTAATTTTCGAAAAATTTGAAAACTTGTAAAATTGGAGAAACTTAAAAAAGGCCGGAATCAAATTTGACTTGGTTACACAATGTTCTAAATAATTACATGACTTTTCATATTTCAATATATATAATATACATATTTCAATATACATTTCGTATTTCAATATACAGGGCTGCATATTTTTTACACATATATAAAGAAATGTGCAATATACCCCCAGCTAGAGGTTGTGGGTATATTCATTTTGTCATTTTATCTATAACATCCATAAGAAAGTGTTCGGAATATATATACTCTATATTCTTGATCTGCATCAAATTCTGAATCGACTCAGACATGGAAGCCTATCTGTTGTTAACATTCTCCTAAATACTAGTATATCGAAATTAAATTTTAGCAGACACATTGGAAGGTTTTGCACGCAGATTGGTATAGAAAATGGGCAAATTCGGTCGAAGGACATGCCCAATACCAGCCTATCAAATTTTATCAAATTATCTCAAATATTGCTATCTAAAACTTGATAACATGGGAAGACAACAGACGGGCGAACGGAAGGCTAAAAACATATAAACAGAAAGTAATTCCGAGTCAATGCTCTCATAAAAGTCTTAAGTCTTCTAGGGGTTACAAACACTCGCACAAACTTAAGTAAATCTTCACCAGCAGTGAGGGGTACAATAATTCTTTATTTGTCTACAAATGTATTTGAAATATGAAATAATATACATATATATAAATGTATAAATTTTGACTTATTTTCAGTTATATTATGATTTTTTGATGAATACTGAGTAAGAAGTAATTATTTATATTTTCACTTACCGCTACTTCAACACTGGAAGGTGGATATAAGCGTGATGAAACTTTAGTGCATTTACAATTATCGAAACACCATTGTGCGTATTGTTTTAATTTACCATTTAGTGTTTCCAAACTCTTTTTAAGATACGATACATAATACCTATAAATGTGAAATATCATTTCAAAACACCTTCCTTTTAATTAGAGTATCATTAAAAACTACCTAAATAATAATTTACTTGGTTGAAAAGCCACTATAATTAGACACATTAACAGCCACAGGCGATCTGTCCATTCGGTATTTGGATTATTAGTTGTTTGTCGTATGCATTGCATAAAAATTTCATCGCGCAATTCTTCCCTTTCAATTCCTAGTCCAATAATATATTGTATTGCTTGCAATTCTTTTTCAACATTCAATTCTCCACGCATATATTTGCATAATTCCTATAAGTAATGAATTTATTTTTGATTAAATATACATGTTTAATACAATATTTTATACGCTCACCCGAAATAAATAGCACGATAGTACAACATTTTCTGGATCGTACATGTGTATGTGAGATGATGGAATTTTATCACTTCTTAAAAATGTTACCATTTCATATTTGGGTATTACATCATTGGGTTTTTTAGTTTTTCTGGTTAATGTAGCTATAATTGTACCTTCTTGAAGTCTTTCATGTGTATTAAAATAATTTTCAGCAAATTCTAATATATCGAAATAAACATCATTATTATAAAAGTCTTTTTGTAATTCGGTGGCAGTGTTTTGATTCATTTCTAAAATTTTTTTCTCTACTCTATATTTTCGTCTTTGCTCTTTTTCCGTATTGCAAATTTCTGAAGTTTTAGACGTAAGTTGTTGTTGTTGTTGTTGCTGTTGTTGCGGTTGCGGTTGCTGTGATAGGTATTCTATATTATTTTCAATTGGAGAGTGCACATTAACATTTGCCTTAAGATTCTTTTCATTTTTACGCGGCTCACTAGGTGAATCGTCGTGCGATGTATTTTCAAAAATACCATTACTTTCGGCTGTTTTAATTATCACAGCTTCATATATTGGTTCAGGTTTCATATTTGGATTATTATTTTTTATTGATATTGACGTTTCTTTATTTGATTCCACTGTGTCTCTAGAAACCATTCCATCCGCCATTGATTGCTCAAGATTTTCATTTTCTGTTTCGGATTTGCCCATTTTGGAACAACAATTCCCTAACTGCAAAGAGATAAGAATGTTAAACTATAATTATTAAATAACGTAAAACAAATTATCAAATAATAATTAATAATTCAACACACATATATATTTTCTAAAAATGGAAATCTTAAGAAATGTAAGAATATGTAAGAATACTTATTATGAGTAGAAACGACTGGTCAGTTTTACATGTTAAATACTACGCCGTTTATAAGAATTCTTATAACTTCCTTAAAATTGGTACTAAATGCGCATACGCCTATATATTGGGTGGGTGCACATTTTTTAGTTTTGTGTATACTACATAATAAACGAATATTATCCAAATCAGATATAAAAATTTTAGACGGGTAGGCTTTAATGCAATAGAACAGGGACAATGGTTGGAGAATACGAAGAATTCGAAATTTTAACGTTTTTGAAAATTGAATTTTTGCAAATTCTATATTTGTAAACATACCTCAATATCAAGATCGTTTACTAGATGATCCATTTTATCACTTAGTTCATCTAAAATCGGATTCGATGTTGCTGCTCCTGTTGTTGTCGAGGGTACTTCGCTAAGAAATGCGAATAAATTATCTAAATCAACCGATTCAGTATTTAATGCATCGCTTAATGGCTCATTTCTTGTTGTTATTGATGCTGTGTTATTTAGATTTTTTACATTAATTTGATCAGCCATATGTGACAAAACTCTAATTTCTTCCTCAACCAGTCTTTCGCAATTCTCCAAAGCTTCATTTGTTTCATTAGAAAGTGCTTCTTGTAGAATTTTCTCTTTGCGTTTAGCTTCTTCATCAACTCGCCTTAGTTCACGTAATGCAACTGCGACCTAAATTTTTTATATATTCATTTTTTTTTTTAAATTTAATGAATTTTATTAGATGATAAAAATAAACCCTCGCTTACCTCTCTAGCAAATACACCACGTAAATGACTTTGTATAATAATAGCAGCACGTCTCATTCTCAAAAATTGTATACGCAATTTCCATCCGCGATAGGCATGTTGTATTTTTAACGCAGAATTTCGTATTAATTTATAATATTTACGCTGTTTACAACATTTCCAGTTTTTTTGTATTAGCAACGCTTTAGAATTTATTAAATATTTCCTTTTATCTTCCAAGGGCTCGTATGCTCTAGATCTTAAAAATATTTTCGATTTACCTATTTGCCATTCCGATTCATCAATATTGAATTCAGACATCATTTCCCGTATTTGATGTATATTCATCATTTTATGTTTCATTAATGGTTTGTATTTTAAATTAAAATTAGAGAATGTTAAATGAATGGGAAATCCTTCCCTTCGTATCCGGATTATATCAAGCATGCCCAAGTACTTCAACTGATCCAAAACAAGTGATTCATTATACATATTTGGTAATTTTAAAACATTTGGTTTAATACATCTGACATACCTGCAAGTGATTCAAATATTATGAAGTTTAATTATATGTATTTTACGTTTACGTACCATGGTTTTGTGTTTTGTAAGACAACAATTAATGATTGCAATTGCTGTCTAAAATTATCGCTCACGGTTAGTTTGGTTTTTGATGTACCTTTTGGAGTTGTATACTGAATATTTTGTGACTCCTGAAAAGTAAAAATAAAATGGTAAATGAACGACTTTTTGGACCAATTAATATGAACTGTGAGAGAACTGTATAAATGTGAGTATAAAGCGTAAGGAGTTATGTATTTAAAAAATAAGTAAAAACATTATAGTCAGTCAGAGCCCTATTATATCACTTTGCTTAATGTGATTAAAATTATACAAGAGAATTGCAAGCCAATAATATTGGAAATACTGTAATTTCTCAATTATTTAAAAAGTTTGCTATATAAGAACAGGGGTTCAAAAAATGAATCTTTCTGGACCAAGTGTGGAACATATATTTTTTATGTCAAAACACAAAGCAATGCCAAATTTCCCTAAAATATATTCAATACTTAAGCTTTTGTCCACAAAAAAACCTCTTCTAAAAAGGCAAAGTGATTGTAAAAATATATCTATTTGGATCAAATTTGATGTATATGTTTTTATTTAAAAAACATTATTAAAACATAACTCAAGACACATTTACCGTACAATGTATTTAAAATTGTAATTTTTTTCCACTTTTTTTAAGAAAGGCAATATATGGGACTTTATCGTGAAAATGGTAGGATTTTAACCATTTTTAAGGGGTTTGTTTGTGGGCCATTCCATTTTCTACTTTACTCTCTCAAAAAAAAAGCATCATTTATACGAATATATGTTCTAACATACAAAGGAATTTTGTTTTTTTTTATAAACTTACTTGTAAAACTGAAAGATCTTTAACAAAATTATTTCCACTTCGACTCATATAATCAAATAGAACATCTTGTTGTACGTCGCGATTTTTATCTACAAATCCTTCAATTGTATATATGACATTGCCGGCATAATGCTTTATGCCAAATTCAGTTTCCCAGTGACGTCGGTCAACTCCTTTAATATAATACGGATTATATTCAAATTCTGCATGCATATTATTTAAATATGCGCTATCTGAACCCTTCGGCATATGACATTGCTCCGTTAGTAATTTAAATATACATCGCGGTGGTTTCTCAATAAGTTCCAAGCACAATGCATTATCTGTAAATTCAACATGAGAATAAAATATTCCTTCTTGTTTATACTGAAAATAGAAAAATAATATTATTGTACATTTTCATAAATTATCTTAAATATATATTTGTAACGTACTATATCTTGCTCCAGGGCAAAAACATAATGATTAAAAAATTTGTGAAGCTTCTCATTTGTATAATTAATACAAAGCTGTTCAAATGAGTTTTTTGTGAAGTTTTCAAAGCCAAAAATGTCAAGTACCCCAAGAAAACGTGTTCCATCTTGACCAGGATTTGTACAACTATTTATTTTTGATACTAACCAAGCAAACGTCTTCGAATATAATGCTTTAGCCATAGCATGTCGATTCTCTCTAGCCTAAAGAAATTTTTAGTTTCATTATTACTAATATTTTTTTTAACATTTTTTTAAATTTTTTTTAAAAATTTAAAGTTTGTTAATTCTACCTCTTGCAATTTTAATGGTATTTCGGTTATATTTCCACGTACATTAATTTGCCTTCGCAACAATGCCTGAGTAATATCATTTGTTTTTAAATCTAATAACTCCGACACTATTTCACATATCCGTTTATCCTCATCTCGCAATTCACAACGTTCACCATCAACATCACAAAACTCGAGATTTCCTAACCATAATATCGCACTTAACACTTTGAATATACCATCAATAGATTGTTGAGATATTTGTAAAACAGTGAAAGCCATCGTTAAAGCCTCAAATTTTTTACTTTCATTTTTTATATCGATTGCATTGATGCCAGTTGCATTGAGATAACGATAAAATTCTGGAGGTTTCAAGAAATATTCTCTTGCCGTATCTGCATTAGTTTGACCTTGAGCAACTAACTGATACAAAACGTGATAATTCCGTTCACCTTCGCTTTGAAATGTAATACGTGATTGCTCTAATAAATAATCTTGTATGATGCAACCTTTAATATGATGTTTCATGTCAAAGCACACTTGCATAAATTTACCAAAGCGAGAACTATTATCATTTCTAACAGTTTTGGCGTTCCCTAAACATAAAAATGCATTAATAAATAAGTAAAACAAACGAGTAGATTATATTTGGCCAAGCCCAAACCTTGAATATTTGTCACAAATGTCCATCATGTTGATGTCCATCAATATTTTTGGATAGATATTTTTGGAATACCATACGAACAATAGCAGTAAAAATTTTAAATTTTATAATTTTTTACAGACCTAACTCATTTATTGTTCTTTTGAGAGATAGACACTGAAGTATTACGCATAAAATTAATCATAGCAAGGAAATATATGTAATGTGTATAAATTAATCATATATAGTTTCAAATTTGCGTACATTGCAGTTTACAAAGCCAACATCCAACGGACGGAGTGGTAAACGCAGATAAATCGATTCAGATATACCTTGTTTATTCATAATAAACATTTATTTCAGAGATCTCGACTTTTCTTTCTCGGTGCGTCAAGCGTATTGAGTATTGTGAATGTATTTCTATCCTTTAGGCTGGTAAGTGTAAAAATAATGAACCTTCAGATATTGCCATATTTACCAAATGCTTCCAAAATCGTATTTGCTTCTAATATTTGATGTTGAACCCACGTTGAGCCATCAGAAGTTACAGAACATAAATATTGTAACACCAATTTTGTTGTTTCAGTTTTGCCAGCACCGGATTCGCCAGATATAACACAAGACTAAAAACATATATATAACACACACACACACACACACAATATATATATATATATATATATATATATATATAATATATATATTCTATTTACTTATTTTCGATTTACTTAATCAATTATCTACCTGATTAATGTCATCATAGATTATACTTGAGTATGAAGCTTCAACCAATGCGTATATATGTGGCTCCAAAGTACCTATTTTTTGTCCGTGATATTTCAGAACATAATCCTAATAAAACAAACCTATTATTAGAATAATGACATGATTATATAAGTTCTCTAGTTACCTTATTAAAAATGTTTAATGATTTATATGGGTTCACTGCAATTAATATCGATCCTGTATAAGTCTGTTAAAAAATAAATTGTTAAGAAAACCCTTATGGTAAGATTTATATACTATATAATATTCTTTGCCTTTTATTTACATTACTTGTTGAAGAAATGTTTACTCTTGTAACAAATACATACATGGCTTAAAAATAAAATAAAACAATGTTTTAAGTAACCATTTGCCTTTAAAAAAACCTGCCCTTGAATGAATGTTTTCTCTGTCAAAAACAAGAGTTTGTACAAAATTTCAATTCAATGGGTCATATAGAGTGGTGCTTCTATATATAGAGGTGATTATATATTTAGAAAAATTGGTATTGGATATTAAAGCGACATTATCTATTACCAAAATATTTCTATTTACCAAAAACTAAAGTACAAATCTATAATGAAATTGTACAATCGTTTGAAGAAGGTACCTATATGTAGTTTCTACTTCTCGGGTATAATAAAACATTTCAAAATTGTAATCAAGTTTAGATTAAGATTTTATAGCTGACTCAATGTTAACGTCAATCTACATGAATCATATTTATAAAAAATTTCCGAGCAAAGTCTAGCGATGTTTAAAATGAAAAAGTTGGTTTTTCGAATATAAACGCGACCACCAGCTGTAACTAAGTACAAATTAAACTTTATTAGTGGAAAAATTGAATCTAAATATATTACTCAATATCTCCAAAATATCTAAAATAGTGTTTTCTAAAGTTTCTCTGTCATTTGCATTTATGTTGCAAAACCATTTGAAGCATTAGTTTAACTTTTCTGTTAGAATTAATTTAAAAAAGGATACATATATGGCATCATATTCATATCGTAACTTGAGATTATTATTAATCCCCATTTCATCAATATCAGCAATATCAGTCATATCCGGAACTCCAATCACTTCCATTTTTTTTGGTTTTATACTGCACCGTATTATTTACGTAAATCAACTTAATAATAATTTCCACTTAGTAAAATCTACTACACAATTTATAATCACTTTATATAAAATCACATGAAAAAGCTTTTTTGGTATCACACTTAAATATTTCAATTTAACTAAAATCTCTAAATAATAGAACAATTAAATTATTTGTATACATTTGTTCATCATAGATTTGGGTCAATGTGTTATGCTTGTATTATGTTCACAAATGCAAGAAATTTGATTTAGTATATCAAGGGTGTGTCATTCTCTTATAGCATTATATTTGAAATATGCAATTAACACGAAATTACATGATTTGATTCAAACGATATTTTATTTTAAGGACACTCTAATTTCACTTAAATATAATATGATAAAAAAACGATCTCATAACAACATTTATTTTATGATAATATAATTAAACTATGACCGGACGCCCACTTTACTTATTCCCACGCATTCCCAAACCATCATTGTCACTTAAAGGATATTTATTTTTATTCGTATTAGCACATATGGAGGCTTATGTATATGTAGTAGTGTATATTATTCATTGGACTAATCAATCAATTGAAGCTATAAAACACATTGAGAATAGTAAATAGTTCACTGGAGTTTTGCAATAGTACCAATAGGAATGAAACGGGATATATATTATTAAATATAACGATAAATCTAAACTACTAATCAACCAATGTATTATATGTAGACAATGTTATACATATATATAAGGGAAAAGGATAATTTTGCTTTTTTCTTGGGCATATTTTGATAATATTCATTGGACGTATAGTAAATTAAATGACTTTTTTTCAATTCTTAAATTTTTGTTTAATTTATCAAACAAATTTTTTGTGATCTTGTTAATTTCACGTATGGATAAAACAGAACATTAGTTATGTATTTGTGGACATGTATATTATTAAAACCTACAGATCTTTCGTAATAATTTCAATTGTCAACAATTTTTTGAACTGCCATTATTAAATCATAGAAGTTATAGAAGGAAAGAATTAAATTAAACAATATGCAAGGACTCAGTATACAAAGTATAAAAAAAAATCCAGCGCTCATCCCATTGTACGCTTGTGTTGGCATTGGGGCCTGTGGTGCTATATATTATATGTTCCGTTTGGCTACTAAAAATCCAGATGTAACCTGGAATCGTAAAACAAATCCTGAACCATGGCAAGAATATAAAGATAAACAATATAAATTTTACTCCCCAATTAGGGATTATAGTAAAATAAAATCTCCTGCTCCCAATTATGAGGATTAAGCGCATGCATTACGTGTAACATTTTAAAATACATGTTTGATCCAATAAAATGGTGATATATTAGATATCTCACAAAAAGCATTTATATTTCAATATAAAAGTCTGTTTGGATTTCCAAATATTATGCTATATTATCTGTGCAAATTTCTAAAAATTCGGCTACACCCATAAAAATTGTGAAATGTTAAAGTTTTTTGTTGAATTTTTTATTAATCGTGATGCATGCAATGTGCTCGCGCCCATTAGGTATGGGTTGGGAATTTGAAGCGAATTATGGGCATTCTTGGGCTGATAATACGTTAAAATTAAATATATTAACAAATTTTCAATGATTTACCTTTTATAACTGACGAGTAATATGTAAAAATATAAAAGAGGAGAAAATTAAATCTTGAAATTTCACAATTTTGGGTAAATGAGCTTATTTGATGTATTCCCTTTGTGGAACTATGAATCAACTAAATTACCAAAATTTCAGTCTTCTTTCCATTGCTATGCCAATTTACTTTTGTAGCGTACTGCACTACTTGCAATACTGGTTCATCTATAAGCATGTTTATGTACCACTCTTTTTGCAAAAGAATTTCCCAATTTTATTTTTGGAGGCCACGAGATTGTTTTCCACATGTTAACATTTTGCAGGTACTTAAAAAGTATCACCCAATACCTACCTAAAAATAATTGAAATCTATCACACCTACCAGAATACATATATCATTTATGAAATATTTTCTCTGAAATCTAGAAAATACAGTTAAAAAACATGAGATTTATCATAAATCCATACAGGAAATCAAACAATGATGTGTCGCTTCGAAGCAGTTAAAAGATTGTATTTTTGTCTATGTCCGCCGTCTAAATATCAACCGTATGACAACCCTTATAAAGTCGTTCACTAAAAAAAGCCTTTTTAGAATCAATTTCAACTGTACCCACTGACAAAACCAGTCATAATAGAAAATCACTTTACACAATAAGCAGCATATGCAACAAATTCAAACAAATATCCAACTAAAACAATTCTTTTAGAAGTGCCTTGATATAGTGCTTATAGTTTATTATAATGTTTATAGTTTATTTAGCATATGTAAAAAAAAAAACTCAAATTATTTATTCTTGCTTCGTAAAGAAAGTAAAGTAAGTTTTCCTTAAGGAAAATAACTACATTTTACATTCATTTTCATTGTCCGTTCAAAATTTAATTCAAATGTTGCTTTAAAATATGTATTTACATAAGTGTGATAATCATCTGACGTATCATTTATTCAATGTCTTTTCAATGCTCAAATCTATGGTCAAATTGACAGGACGCTTGAACTTTATGTGCGTACATTTGACTGAACAAATAAGAAGATGCCTTTAGTGTTAACTTTTCCAATAAGAAAAACTTTTTTCCAATAGTCATATAATAAGTCTTTAGTGGAATTCTTTGGCAATATGTTACGTTTTTTACCAATATCTAAATAAAATAAAAACGTTTATTTATTTGGACCCGTACACACAATGGATAACATAGTAGGTTCGTTCATATAAGACGCTAAGACAAAGTTATTTGTTAAGAATTATATAAGATATTTTCACTTTTTTTATATTTTCATTTATTAAAGATATTTCCATATTACATTATATATGAATAACGTTCTTATCACCCTTCATGTGGCAAAATGAGATATGAGTTCCTGCAGTAAATTCAACTCTGAAAATGTCGTTTGTACAAACTGAAGTGGCTGATTACAAAGTAAAGCACACTTCAGATTTAAGATAAGTTATTCTATAATTATTATCCGCATAGTTTTGTATTTTGCTACTAAATTGTGTACTGTACATTTTTTCCAAATTTAAACAATTTTTGACATCTGACACTTGAGGGCTTGAGACTTCAAATGTGACAAGAACATCAGCATAAAGTAAAGATTTAAAATTATTAAGATTCATTAATTTAGTTTTAAAATATTACTGGCAAGTTACTTTTTTCTTTATTTTTTATCAAAGATTGCTATATAAAATATCAAATCGATGACACAAATTTGCCAATTATATTCAGTTTTGATTATGCATTTCGCATTACAAAAAAATGAGTCATTTTCTAAATGGTTATATTAAAATCACATACTTATATTATCCATACTTTATTTCTATGGTGATAATAACTTTAATAAGATCCACATTATTTATACTATATATATAAATAAGTATAATTAATATATATATATATAAATAAATATAAAATTATATCTTTTTCTATTTTGAATTCAATTATATAAACAAAAAAACACAATAAATTCATAGAATAGTAATAGAATTCCAAGAATTACATGAAATGAAAAAAAAATTTTGTTGAGAATAATATAAAATAATTTTCGAACAATGGTTTTACCACGCCCGGCCCTGTAGTGGTAAATATCCACCACACTGTTGTTGATGCCCATTTGAAATGAAATTATTTTGGTTTCGATATGCCATAGCTAAGCTATTCGACATTGCTAAGCTATTATTACATGGCTGTTGTAGCATTTGGCTATTGTGTGTTGAAATGGTTCCATTATACGATGCAAGAAGTGACGATGACGTATCTGGTGAATGAGAATTTTGTATATCCGATGTTATTAAGTTTATACCGTTCGATAAAGGATTGTTTCCATTATTGCCATGATTACTGTTTGAACTGCCACCATTATTTAAGCAGTTTGAAGGCTGTTGTGAATGTGCTTGGGTCGTGTTATTACCTGAGCACGGTTTTCCGTCCTTAACTAAAACGGGTACAGCAACACGTCTTGGGGAACTAGCGGACTGTAATTAAATTAAGATTCAATATTACTTAAATAAATAATTTACAACTTCTTATAGTCCTATTCTAAAATGAATTGCTCTTAATTCATAGGTGTACTTATTTTATTAAAACATTCGAAGCATTCCAAGGAGCTCATTCTAAAGTGATAACTGTATAGTCTTATTAACTATAATAGAATCCAATATAGAAGTGCGTGCCGTTCAATATCTTCTAATTAAAAACTAATGTAAATGTGTAGAATATCAGGCTTAAAATTGGAACAGTTTAATTTTTCGAAGAATGTTTTTATTATTTTTCTCTTTTATCCATTATTCATAAAGAAAAAAATTCATTTTTATTTTATGAATAATTCCAAACTATGTATAAGGTAAATTGAGTATTCGGCATTATAAATCGTAAAGGTACAGTACATTACTGCAGAGCCGGGCTACAAGTCTTGGTACTACATATTTTTCAACATAATATTTCAGTAATATTTGAACAGTCTTGATAGATATAGTACAGATCTTCAGTTTAGAATAACGTACGAAAGAAGGCAATTAAAGTACGCACACTAATTTGCCGAAAAATTATTGCGGACGGCGTGCGTTGTGCATAGTGAAGTGAGATTAGATTTTTGTAAACTTTGTAGCTTTGAATTCTAGAAAGCTCACATACCCTAAGAAGTGCGGTAAATAGGAAAACAGAAGACTTCACTATAATGAATATAAAAAGTGTTTCAACTTAAACGAGGCAATTTCAATTATTATTATTGTGCAGTAAGTATTACCTGATTCTGTTGATTTTGTTCAGCCATTGCTTTTTCCTTAGCTTGTCGTTTGCATTTGTACCTGTGATTCTGAAACCAAATTTTCACCTGTATATTAAAAAAAAATTTATAAAATTAAGAACATTTCAGAATAAAAAGGCCAAATAAAAAAAGCAAACTGTTTTAGGAAATTAGGAAATGTACTTAACAGTCAATACTTTTCAATATCTTTTTAATAAGTGTGAAATCAATAAATGTCTGACTTAACACATACACAAAATGTAATCTAAAATGTAATGTGGTTTTTTATTAATATCAGAGTTATTCATTGAACGGAGGTAAATTTTTCCCCTTGAAATAACAAACTTTGTTAAAATTGGTTGAGATTTTTATAAATTTTAATCTTTTTAAAATCGGTAGTTAACGTGTTTACGCTACAAAAGTATAATTGGAAAAAGAAACAGTACTACTTAAATGAAGTAGCACATTATGAATATAATGCAGGGTCATGTCCATTTTAATTTTTGCTGATCATAAAAAGTATTAAGGAATTTAATGCTTATTACGTAAAAGTCCATGATTTTCCTACATCTTTTGAAGTCACTTTATTATATTTATTTATAGTGAATAACTACTTTCAGGTGATTAAATTCATCAAAAGTGTTAAAAACCTAGTATTGGCGTTTCTAAAAACAACAAATATTGTTACAAGATTTAGGCTTGTGCTTAAATTATGTATAAAGGAATCGTTATTGAATATATTTTTTCTTCTACAACATTTAGGAAACTTTTTTTATAATTTTGAAAAAATTTTTTCCTAATATTATGCAGGATTCTCTTCTTTTGTACCATAATTAAAATAAGTATATCGCATGCAATTAGTTGTAAAACAACAATACCACGAAGAAGTTTTTCTTTTAAGACGATATATGAAGCGCTCACACATTGTAACCTGTAGTTTACGCACAGGCAAACACTCGGACAGATAGCGTTAAATCGAATCACAGAGTGATCCTTTTTGGTGTTATAAATACCTACAAAAACTTATGGTACCTTGCACTACAAGTCGTATAATGATAATGATAATTCCAAGTTTGAATTAAATTGGCATGTGTTAAATGTTGCAGTGCAATTTTTAAGATTAATTTTATTAATTTTTGTTATTTTAGACTTGAAATGAAAATTGAAATAGGTATCACACATAAATGTTGTTTTCTTACCTGTGTTGGGGTTAAATGAATTAAACTTGCTAAATGTTCTCTTTCTGGAGCGGATAAGTACCGTTGTTGTTTAAATCTTCTCTCCAACTCATACACCTACACGGGCAAATATAAAATAATTTTTTCCTTTAAAGAATTTTTTTTTTTTTTGCATAAATATTTATAAGATAAACGATTACATTTACATGTACTTCACCTTTAAATCTCTATCATCTTTCTCACTTTTTTTTTACACAATTTAATTTAATGAAAAATATTTCAATTAATATGCATAATGTAAAATAAAAAACTTTATACAATCATAATTAATTAATCATTAATATGATATAACAATAATAAATTAAATAAACTACTGCATTAAAAATGTGCAAAGTCGGGTTTTCATTTCCCACATAAAGTTTTGAAAAAACTTATCATATGGAAAAAATTTATAATATCGGATATTTCATAACACATATTATATTGGTTCAAAATACGAGCATACAAAGTGCGCTAAAATACTCTCAATTCAGATTAAATGAATCAATTTCTTAAACTCCGTAATTTTTTTTTGCTTTCTGATTATTCATACATTTATATTAGCTAATAAACAGTCACAGATAATGCAAAGTTATTTATGCAGCATTTTGTTACCTCTGCTACAAGTATTAAACACTGCATAACTTTTGCTAAACACTTTAAAAACTATCAGATACTGGGAAAAGAAACTCTTGCAAAATATAGAAACGGAGAAAAACAGAAAAGGTTAGAAGAAATTTTCTTGAAGATTGGACATAAAATATGTGACATTGATGAGAATTACAAATTAAAGTTTGAATAATATATTAGTTTTAAGAAGAAAGCCATTTAAAGAATTTGTCCGGAAAACCGATTTTTATCAATTTAAGTATCAACAAGGGCATACGATAGATACAACACGGCAAATCCCTTTACTTGTAATTAATTATTTAACTACATCTTTACAGTTTTTCACATGATTTCTAGGTTCATCTTTATTAAGTGGGATAATATAACTACTTTGCCAGGCCAGTCAAAAAGTAAAAAGGATGCATGAGTGGCTGGAATATAACTGCAGCGCAATTTAGTTAATTTGGATAAGAAAGATTAATTTAATCTATATATTCTAGGTAACACTTCTTTGTTAGACAGAAAAATATTAGTGAAAATTTTCTAATAATAAATTAAAAATAAATAAATGCATAAAAATTCAGATATAAAGAAATCGCTACATATGATTGCTCAAAATGTTCAGCAAATATATTTGCATTATTGCAAGTTACGGAAATTCAAACATTTTTCAGTACACTGCAGCTTACTGTGCCACTTATGTAAATAAGCGTAATCACTTTTTTGGTTCAAAGTCGAAATTATTTTAGAAAATTAGTACATTTAGCGATATCTGTTAATAGCCTGCTGCTTCTTAATTATTGGAATTTCTTATAATTATTTTAGTTCATTTTTAATAATAGTTTTTTTAATTCTTTTGTGAATGGAGAAAACGGTGTCATTATATTTTTTTCAATTTTATAGTGAAACAAGATTTCGGGAGATAATTTAACGAATTGCACAATGAAAACGCGTTGTATATCGTTCAATAGACTTTATCAAAATTGAGATTGTTAAAAGAAGGCGCTATATATAAATGAAAGTTTGCTACAATATTCAGAGTTATCGACATTTGAAATATATCTTCTTGACCGGATAAATCAAATATATTTAAAAGGGTAAAATCTAACACGCTGTTACCTTACTGAATTGCAAAAGAGCCAAAAGAAATAATAATAATAAAAGAAAATTGTATTTGCATACTTTACTTATTGATCATTTGTAGACCATTTAATATTTGATTGTTTCTTTT
This sequence comes from Melophagus ovinus, assembly GCA_023089585.1. NCBI lineage: Eukaryota > Metazoa > Arthropoda > Insecta > Diptera > Hippoboscidae > Melophagus > Melophagus ovinus. The sequence goes on from JAKKIB010000177.1 coordinate 1,185,275, forward strand.
AGAAATACTTCCATGAAAGAAGTAAGGCGATTAAGATTTTTTTAAATATTATAACTGATTATATTTTAATCGATGCTACTGTATGATTTGTTAATGTAAATACAAATAGCTCTTATTTGATGTGACATAGAGCAATATTATTTTATTTATATTAATAGAGAAGAATATTCCTGGTTTGTCTAAAATATGAACCCATTTAAAAGAGTAGGCATTTTTGTATAGATTGTATTGTTATTGGCCATTATTATACATACATGCATAGATATTTCTATTAAATCGAACACTCTATAAATAATTGCAAGGAACTTGATGCAACATGTTTATTTGTGATTTAACTATTTACATTTGGATGTTGCAAACGTCTAGATGTAATAATTATACTACTTCGACTTTCGTTATGTACAACAGAATGTGGAATTGAAATTTTCTATTTACAAAGCACTTAAAACTGAAAGCCTTCCACAAATATAAACAATTTTACGAGCATATATTTACCTTAAGCAAATAGCAAATGTTCTCCTCTCAAATAAATTTCTATTTTTTTTTTATATTTTCAAATCTTGTTCTCCTTTTCTTTTTGTTTTTTTGATTTCAATATATTGTTGTTATTTTCAACAGGCAGAAAGACTCAACTCTATTAAATTGTTTTTTTTATATCTGACAAAAGTAACAATTTAGCGTATATTATGTTGATGAAGTTTTATGTAACACTCCCGTTAGCAGAAGCTTATGTAGATTTTTAATCGCTTATGTAGCTTGTGAGGATTTTTCGACTCTTTTGTACATTTGTTAAATTACAAGTTACAATTCTTTTTGGGCATTTTGATTAACTTGTTTCAAAAATATATGCTCTTAAAAGATTGTATTTATGATTTCAATTGTGTAATGTAAAACAAAATATTTGTGAAAGCACACAAAATTCTTAGCTACATATTTATGAAAGTTAAAAAATGGTAGCGTTTAAAATTCATTTTGATGGGTGGGTCTTTAGTTTATATAAGCCTAAAATCGAAGTTTCTTTTGCTAATTGTTTACTTAAACTTCCCATTCATCTATTAGATCCTTAGTTGTTGATCATTTATTCAACATTAATATATTGAACATATGATAAATTATTGATTGATATACGTTGAAGCGTTAACATAAACAAGTATATGTGTTATAATCGGTCAGAACCGATTTTAGACGCTCGAGAAATCTAAGGAAGGACTAAATTACGCTTACATACTAAATTTCATTCAAATAACAGCAAAATTGCTGTTATACTGTGATAAGAAATTGCCATAGACAGACAATAAATAACAGACAAACGGACAGGCTTGCTTAAATCAATTCAGAAAGTAACTCTGAGTCAATGGGTATTATAAAAGGTGAGTCTATCTTAACTCCTTCTCGTTGTTACATATACCCACACAAACGTATAATAACTTGCACCGCAAGTGGCGTAGGGATTAAAAACTGCGAATTTGGTAATGTATAATTTTGAGTAGACGTGACCAATTTATATAATTCTTTTATAGGCATTATAGATCAATATTTATGTAAAATTCCAGCATTTTATCTTTTACCGTTACCGAGTAAAGCACAAAAGAACTGACCAAATTTTGCTTAAAAAAAGGAAGTCTCCTTAGTTTGCTTTGCACAAGGGCCAATCCTTTATCGGATTTTGCTTATTTTCAATATTAATTGGCATGTAAAGACTGTCAAATTTAAGCTTGATATCTAAAACGAAAAGCTAGGGAAATCTTAACAACAGATGGACGGACATATAGAAATGTCTAAATCGATTCAGAATTTACTACTGATCAAGAATAAATTTTTTAGGATTTCCGGCGCTTCCTTTTGTATGTTACAAAAACAATGATAAATGAATATACCTTCAATCCCCGGGTAGTGGGTATAAAAAATATGCAATATTACCAAAATAAAAAAAACTTTATAAAATTTAATTTCGTTTGTAATCCTGTTATTTTTAGTATAAATCCCATATAATTCATTAAACTGCTAACCTGAGCTTGAGTAAATAATACTCTTCGTTTTCTTCGTTGTGTTAAAGGGAATTGGAGAGGTTTTGCATCATTTACTGTACATGTTGCTAAGCTTCCAATGTTACTCATATGGCCCATTGATCCAGTTGCACTGCTTCCCATTAATCTCGATACTAAAATTTTCAAATATAATAAAAGGTATATGTAATTTACACTAAGTAGCACTTTTAAAAATGTTTAATTTAACATGAGGTGCTAACTACTAGATATAAAACCATTTGGAATGTCCTCATAAAAATAATGAGATACAAAAAATTTTTAGAAGAAGTTGACCGAAAAATATTAAAAAAATTCTTAAACAAAATTACATCACCAAATGTCAACTGTCAAACTATTTATTTGAGGCATCGATTTTACATGTGCCATGTTGGCCAATAAATCGTAGAAGTCCAGCGCAAAATTATATCAAAATTGGGAATATTTTAGTTTTAAAAAATCAATATATAAATGTATAATCTGCAAAAACTTAGACGTCTGAAAATTTCTACGCATATTCTACAAAATATGTAAATTTAGGGTTTTGCATACTCCATTTTACCCTACTTTCAGATTTGATTTATTCCCACATACCTCTTCGTTCGTGTGTTTGATACTGCTTGCTAATACATTAGAGGCCGTAATTTTAGACATGTTTTAATACAAACTTGGTAATTAATGTTACATTCTAATTATGAAAGAGATTTAACAGCAATCTATTGAGAACAATTTTTACGACCAAAATTTGAGTAAGTTTTCATAGAATTGATAAGCAGTAGTTCAACATGGAACGCACATTTCAAGTTATCCGAAAAGTACACTTATTCACTTTCTTGATGTGTGGTTAGTTTATTTCGGAACTTTTTAATTACGTCAAAAAAATTGGTTTACAGTATTCAAAGATCAGTCCCGACCAACTATAATATATTTACTTATTTTTCGAAAGGGCTTCCCTCCGTATTAGTATTATCGGAATGTACGTAGTCCATTTATGGAGATGCTTTAATTTAAGGTTATTGGAAATTCATGTGGCTTGACCGCGACCCATAAAAAATGCAAAAAAAGCCAAATCTATTTTACAGTTTTTCTTATTTTAAAAGTAGATTTGCCTCTAGGTCTAAAACACTTATTTGGTATGTAAGTTGGGTGAATTTGTAAAAACAATCATGTATTTGTAGAGAATATAATTAACTTTAATTTTCAAGAGATGTGATAATTAAAATGTAGTTAAAAATTCGATGGATGTCAACTTTCGCTAAAATATATTCGAAATGGTGCGCACAAGGTTCAATATTGTACGACTATGTCTAAGTAAGAGACCTTATATGTACACTTACTAGCAAATCTTGGATCATTTGCTGTTGTTCCATACCAGGATGCCGATGTACGCATATCACCGTAATGGCCAGCTAGTGATAAATTTTCACTTGGACCGCAATAACTTTGAACACCCGGACTATGGTATAATGTTCCCATTGTATATGGATTAGCCATAGTGGATGATGAAGTAAAAGTGTTTGGAGAAGTTACACTACTACCGCTGGAATTTGATCTTCATAAAAAAATGAATACAGTATTTGTTAAGCTAAATCTATAATTATAATTTCATGCCCTGTTAGATAATAAAACAAATTCAAATGTTAAAATCGATTTGGACCGATCCTTAAAAATTCTAAATCATGCTTGATATCATTAAAAAGTAAGCAAAATACATACAAAAACATACTAAATAGTATATTTTCGAAAAGTTCGTTATATTGGAAGGAAGCCAAAAGATGCTTCGATCTTAATATAACTTGGTAGGCGAGAATACACCAAATCTTATAAAAATATTTGTAGAGTTGCAGCTTTCACTTTATCAACTTTTTAGATGGGCTAAGGTTAACTGCATCCTAAATGCTATAATTTGCCAGTCAATTGAGACAGTAAAATGTGGGTATATCTCAAAACGTTCTGTGTGTTATATTTATCTGCGCAAACTTATTATGCTGTAAAGTCTGGATCATAAATGAACTGGGGTATAACAGTGGCAGTAAAAATCTCAGAAAGTATTTTTGGTTAAGACTAATTTAATTTATATAATATTGCAAATATGTACAATTGTGAAAAGATGCGTGAAACTCATTTAAAATCTTGAAGCAATATTATGTTATATAAGCTGCAAATCTCTCGCCCCGTTGAAATTTTTTGGATAAATAAGCGAAATATCAATTTCGAATAAAATCCTATATTAATATAAAGTTAGAGAGTTTTAAAAATTGTACATAATTTTGCAGAGATTGTGAAATGAAAGGATGTATTATAATTCTAATAATTACCGATAGGGTGATGTTTGGTTTTCGCTTATTTCCAACTTCCGATAGGATTCTTCAATTGGACTCAGTATATCTGTAACACTAAAAGGCGTTGATGGGGTATTATGAAAATATGAATTCTGTTGATTATGAAGATTAGGTAAATGATGAAAATTTGGTATGGGATGATGTTGATGATGTACCACTGTAACTACGGCTGGACTGATATGAGTTGTTGCTGATATGTTTGTATTGGTCTTTAAAACATTTCCTTCCCCAATATTAGGCAATTGAGAAATCGGATCCAATAAAGCAGATGCCTTTGGTGATAAGTTCATAACCAAATCGACAGCATTTAATTGTTTCAATAAACTGCAATCTTCCTGCTCTACATCTTCAGTGAAGACTTCAGTGATATTTTCATTACTATTTATTGTTGTCGGTGTCATACGAATTATCTTTTTAATCTTAAATTAATTCTTCTCATGATTTCGTATACAAAATGAAAAAAATAATAATAATAATAAGGGAAAACAAAAATTTAAAAAAATTATGCCGCAATTTGTGCTATTATTATTAAATCTCTTTCAATATCATTTAATCGTATTCAATTAATTGTTTTAATATAATAGAATGCACAATAAGTAATTTAAAGTAGCGCATGCATATTTCGTCAACTATACCTAACCATAAACATTTTAAGGAGTAATCATTGAAATTCATATTCATCTACAAAATTACATGACATTGCAAAATATTGTAATGTTTTTATAATGATTCATCAAAATACAATAAAATATAAATACAATATAAATATAAAAAAATTTTCTTTAAATTCATGCAGATAACCGAGATCCTCAACATAACAAATGACAAAATAAATGTCGTTATAAATAATTCAAGAAATGAAGGCATAAGGATGCATGTAATTGTTGGTATACAAATTCCAAGTTACTTAGAAATATTGGGGAAAAGTTATAGACAAATTTAAGAAATTCTTTAATTTTAAATAAGATCGTAAAATCACAGAAAAAAAAAACTAAATTTCCATATAAAAGTTCCAAGTTACTTAGAAATATTGGGGAAAAGTTATAGACAAATTTAAGAAAATCTTTAATTTTAAATAAGATCGCAAAATCACAGAAAAAAAACTAAATTTCCATATAAAAGTTCTCTATATAAAAAAAAAATATTTTGAAAATTTTATTTTTTGTGTAGTCTTCAGTGGTCAAATGGACTATTAAAAGTAAATGATATCCAACTGATATTTATAATATAATACAACAATAACAACATAATAAAATCAGTTATTTACAAAATAATCAGATATCACTAAATTGAAATATCCACAATTACATAAAGAACACTCGGAAAAAAATGTGAAGTTAATATTTCAGTCACATAAATTTACTTCTAATAAAAAGCTGTGTGTTAAAATATGTATAACCAACTGACAACTACTTGTTGATTTCAAAAATTTCTTGAAGTTTGTTCTTTTTTTTGTTTTGTTTTTTCGGAGAAGAACTGAATAAATGCATCCATAGACATAATTCTTGTATGCTTATAATTTCGTACAACTTCAGCTAAAAGTTTGATAAAGAAAATTTGGCATAGGAAATGTGTTGTGATAAAAGTAAACATTTTATTGTTCATATTCGTTTTTTCCATTTAGAAATCTTTCAAGAGCAATAGAATGATATGCAAATATTATTTGTTTGTTTACCAAGTAAATTCTCATTATACCCTACAACGCCATTTATTTATTGTATGTGAATATAAAACTATAAAACGATTGCGCGAATATGAAAATAATATCCATATATAATTTAAAAATACTAATCATTTAAGGTAGATTATATTAATGAAATAATTTTATGAAAATAAGTTAATAAGATTTAATAAAAAAAAAAAAAAAGAAAACCCAAAAAATTTATATGAAATTTTTTAAATGGTAAATACATTTTCCGTTTTTCATTTTCTCATAAAATCGTTTCTACGTTTCTAAATTGTTAAATTTCAATGTGCAAAATAATAAAAATTTTTAAATTTTATTCAAAATATCATTTCTGCATGTAATTACATTAGATCAGGCCATTTTTCCAATTCCTATAAAAGTTTATCGCATTTCACAATTCAAATACTCTATTTGGATCAATAATTGCAATTATTCATTTATGCAAATATTTATTACATAAACATGTTGCATAAAGCATATGAAAAAGTGAGATGATGAATGAATTTTATCTTAAAACTTCAAGCACCAATAAACGATTTCTGGAAAATAGATGCGTATTCTATTTTCAATTGTTGTGCATAATATTTCAATATGAAATTGTTATAAAAAGGAAAAGAAATCTATGAATCTATTTTTTTTTTTTGTATTTTTTTTTAAATTTTTTATTTTTTGATTTGATACAATGTTCATCAGTAGAAACTCATTGGAATAGGTTAATTTGTGTTTAATATGACAAGCATGCGCATTAAACAATTTTTTATTTTATATTTTATACTTTAACTCTCTATTTGAAGGATATTTTGTTCCATCAATATAAATATATATATACACATGCATACATATATTTGTTACATTTTCAAATAACATTTAAAATAGATATTAATATGTTTGTGTGTTTTAATAATATATATGTTTTTATGTATATAGAGAAAAAAAGCAAACTTATTACAATGTTATTCTGTTAATTAGTTTTGTACTCTAAAAAAAAAAAGTTAGATGTGGCATGATGATAGGGCGGCGGTGCCTAATAAAATTATATACACAACGCCTACATTTATCACAAAACGTACTAATCGAGTGTGTATTGATAGTAAATGTACTTCTTTGATTGATAATTATGATAATTTTGATAATTATGGGAAAATGTTTGCATTAAATGTACTTCTCAAACTTCTACAAAAATAATTTCAAAATTTTATTCAATAATTTAATTAATTATAACAAAATATATGGACGGACATACCTTTATGATTGTTTTGTGTGACTCTATTTAACTAAAAAAAAATTTGGTTTTTTTATTTTGTTTTTACAAAGAATCCATTAAATGTAGCCAATACGTTCTTTATAATTTAATTTATATTTTTACACACATGAACATTTTTCTATATTGAAGAAGAAATTGAAGGCATTCACTGGTGTCAACTTACTCGAATTTCTTTTGTTTTTGATTTTTTGTCTTCTCTAACTTAACATAATTAATATATTATTATTTTGCATTGTGTATAAATTATAATTTTGCTTTTATTTATATGAATTATTTATTTAAAATTATGCAGCATAATTTTACGGCACATTTTCTATAATTCTCAAGAATTTTTTTGTGTTTTTTTTTAAATAATTTTTATACGAGTTGCTAATAAAAAAAATTTACTATTATTATAATTTACCGTTATGATTTCACGAAGTGAATACACGATTAATTGTTACTCATTTGCATTTTCTTTGTATACTTTTTTTCTGATCGTTTTTTAATTCTGCAATAGGTAGAAAACAAAAAAGAAAATGAAAAAAAGTGAAAAAATGGAAAAGATGAAAATAGTGAAAATCGTATATAAAATTTTCTTATACACGTATTACATTTATAAGTTGTATATTTTTATATATTATACATTTCTTTTTTTTTAAATATCGCAATACATATCGAAAGTAAATGCTAATCTCACAAATTACGCGGAAATGTGAAGTATGTACTTTTAAGTGCACTGAAAAGAATATTACCGAAAACGTATTTGAATTGTTGTATATTGTGCTTTGTATTTGAATTGGATTTTCATTGTACAAAAAAAGGTATGTATTTTTTAAATTACTTCACATATATTTATATACATATATATATATATATATATATATATATATATATATATATATATTATATTAATAAATATAATATATATATTAATTAAATGATAATAATATATATATATATATATATATATATATATAAGTTGTTCAAATATACATTTGATTTCAAATACACTTCGTGAAGAACCCACATCAGTGAATTTATTATGAATAACCACTCGACACGATTCCGTCAAATGAAATAAGAGGTCTATACAGTACTAACGAGTGCTTCTCAGATAGCTTCTGGATAGCCCTCGAATAAGTTTTTCTTATTAAGATAAATCAGTTTTCAATGCTTCTCAAAATTGTATGCTCGGCTTAATAAGTGTATTCAAAGTTATTTATCCCGCCCTAACCGTTTATTCACTCGTCCTTTAATATTTTACACATTTTACTTACAATAAAATTACACACATGTATATATTCATATATCATCTTTCTATCTCTTTTATTCCTTCTCGTAATATCTATATTTTGTTAGCTGCTCTCTGCATCTGCTTACAACTCTATTTTCTATCTTTATTATACACTATTTTTATCCCAATTTGTCTTATATTGTTTATAATTATAATGAAATTTAACACATTTATGACAAATAATGAAAAAAAAGCTTAAGTTAACCAATAGCATTGAAGTCGCATTAGTTCGTTTCGCTTTATGAACCCCTCGTCGTATAGTGTTCATTGATATGTGTATATACATAGAATTGATAAATGTTCATAATATAACCAATGGCAGAAAGTTTTCATTTTCTTCACATTTTATTGGTTCATTGAATATATTCTTATCTCGTTTTAGCATGAATTTAATTGGTGTGTTACCGAATGTATTACACACTGCATTGTTCAAGTATTATTTTTTGGCGCATACGAAAATCAACTCAGCTGGAAATTATATAAAATAGAGCAATGTTATAGAGGATCGCATCACACGCTACTTACTCAGCACATAATTCAGAGATAAGCATTGAAACGCTAGTACGTGAGTTCAAGCTGTTATATAGAATACAAAAGTGTAGCTGCAAGACAATTCGTTGTTATTTCATTGTTGCAATTGCACAACAATGACAATTGATGTTGAGGACGGTATTTTCACACAATACAACAATGACTGTCGTGTTTCAAGTATCAACTTAAAATCACTCAAATATCACAAATGCTAGATTTAGGTACCTATATATTATACAACAGAAATTTATATATATATATATATCTATGCATATATATGTATGTGAAGAAATAATATTATATCCATTTTTTACATATACCAATTTGTAAACAAATATACGTGAAATATTAACTGTACTATATTTGTAGATGTGTAGATGCATAAATGAAGTTTGAATATTATAAATTACATATACATTGAAATGTAGCAATACATTCAAGACGTAAAAATATTAATATCGTTCGAAGCGGCATTAAAATACCTTACATCAATTTGTTTCATGTGATCGAATTGTTAAGAAGTGTAAAGAGAAAATAGAAAATTTAATTCAATTCTTATTACAAAATATTGATAATTGTAAATTTTTCTTTGTATAGTACGCTTTTCAGAGTAAAGCGTTATAAGCCTGTGGTTTTAAGAATACGTTGATTTGAATAAAGGCCACTTTATAGCCGCGTGCAGAAAAATGTATAAAAAATTGCGTTGTGTAGCTTGATAGAACAGATATCAAACGAACGAATTGAACAGAAATGCTTAAATCGAATGTGAAAATAATTGTGAATCGATCAATGTAATAATTACTTCAAGTCCTTTTAAGTATTACAAACATTTACATTATGCTTATAACTCCTAGACCACAAATAGTGTAATAGAGTATAAAAGATTCTGTAAAGATTTTTTGCTTTTCTTGGATTCGAAATATTTTTTTTCTGATTGGATTCTGTAAGTTTGACATTGCTGTTAAAACCACATATTTATTTATGAAGCTTATAATTGTAGCGTTTTTAATCACTTAAATTTTCTTCATGCTTGGGTTGCAGTAAACTACAAGCTGCACTAATGTGCATAAAATCTTTTCTGTAAATTTCTCCTTTTTAGATTTACAATTGTACAACTCACATTAAAATTAACTTGAATTAAATTATTGAAAATTTCCTATAACTGTCTCCTGCGGTGCAGCGCACAAAGGAAACAGTCAAACTACTTTACTTATGTCAGCAAAATTATAAGCAGTAATGTATAACGGTTTTTAATAACGGCGCATTACTATGTCAATAGTAGTAATATTGCCTTTAAAAGCGTAATGGACATTTTGAATAAGTAACTGTATTGCACATAAATGGCGCCTCAATAATAGCGAGTGCTGCTTAACACTGTGGTATCTAAATATCTTTCAGGATATAGGTTTTAAACATTTTGAGGAATATTGTAAAAGGAAAAGTTGGAATAAATATGAAAAATTTTGTAAAACTAGGGCCAAATTTAATTACAATATTTACCCACAAATGTTTATAATAATGTTGACTTTTTTTCATTTTTATAAATGCGATGAAGGCACGATTCCTTAATAATAAGTAGTATTTAATGAGTAGTTGAGGATAAGTTCTTCAGGTAATGGGGTCAATCATATACTTTTTTACTTAATTGTGGGATTGTACTTGAATAACATTGTACTGTAGGCGTATATTTTTTTATCGATTTATCTTATTTTCAGTATTAGTCAAAGTATTAATAACCTCGATTAATTATTACTACAAGTCGCATAGTGGCAAGTGGCCGCGCTAATAGCGCCTTACACAAGTACATATTTTCGCTAGAATTTTGATTTGCATTGTTAAATAATCTTTATATATCAAGTTTTGAGATTATAATATCTTAATTATTACATTCTGAGATGTTTCAACAGTGAATGATCCAGGCACTCGGACGAAAAAGATACTTCGAGTTAAGATTTTCAAACGTCTTAAAAAATTGTATATACCATTAAATATATATATTTTACGATATTAATATCTCCATTTATTTATGTATGTATCTACATCAATTGCTAGAAATCTTTATTTGATGATGGTAGATAGTTACCGCACACAATTTTAAGAGAGTAGAAGAACGTGCGTTTTCGCAATTTTTCGTTAAAAATTACATATAAATGTATATATATATCCAAACATATATACACATATATATAAAATAAAAAACCAAAAAACCTTTTGTACACATTTACTCATCAGCAAAAAAGAAAATGAAAACATGTACTGTGTGTCTGCATATTCAGGGTAACATACATCTTTCAATGTAGTCTATAAAAATAATGTAAATCTATTTTAGAGATTTTTTTTTATGGAGAATCATTTAATTTGTGGCATGTTTATTCTTTATTATATACATATTAGAATAAATTGTATTTATATTATTTTTCGTATAAATCGTCATACAATATTTGGATTTTGCTTTATTACGAAATTTTTTCGCTTTTCCTATTTACAAATTGATTTATTTCAATGGAAATATTCTATTATTGTTGGCGCTATTATAGAATAGAGAACTAAAATTTTAAAATTGAAAATCTATTAGGTATACTTAAATGCGTTCGATAGTTTTGAAATTATGTCAACTAAAACTTAACTTGAAATTTTGTTTAACAATAAAATATATCTTCGCGTTTTATTTCTTTAAAATTATTCTCTATAGTTATATGTTATTTAATCATATAATAATTATAACCCCAAAACATTTAGTTTAAAGTTATAGTTAAATCTATGATTGTTATTTTTCAAAGTAAATTAAAATGTCTTATTACACTTTACATCATTTATAATGCAGGGTATTATAAGTTTGTGCAAATCTTTTCAGTTGAGATAAAGTTTTATAGACGATGGTGGCTTTTTGTTCATTATTTGCAAACTTTACAAGATGAAAAGCTGAAATTTGGTGCAAGTAGTAAGGCCATTGGTTTGCAACATTGACTAAATGCTTAATGATATAAACAAACTAAATTACTAAACAGAAAGAGTAATCATTAAATTCGATTTGCTCTGCAGTATAAACATGTGCAAATGTCCATCTAATTAAAACTTACTAAAATATATTTAAATGATTTGTAAAGAATATTAAAAATTAAATTGGGATATATGATATATTTAGCTAATTAACAAAATGTACAATATTTTCATATATATTAAAGAAGAATAAGTAAAAATATTGTAGTCCGACATGGACCGTTTTACAAATACACCATGGCTCCATCTAATACGATTAAAAAGTTGGAAAAATGAACTGTTAAATAAAAAAGTGAAAGAGCCATTTTGTGAAACATTTAAAGTTCTTTACGTTTATTCGGATTTTCGTGAAAAATTCGAACAAAGCAGATCAAACATTTCAAAATTCCCATAAGTTTAAAACGTATCCAATTATCAAAATTTTAATAAAACATCTCTGTATACATTTATACGAGTCGACCCGAAAAGTACTAGTTCAAGTAGTGTTAGATTCATAAGTTCTACGAGATCGGTTCAACGATTTAATTCATGGTTGTCATGGAATGATCAGTTTTAATGCTTATTGGTGGTTTTGGAATGGACTTTAAGAGGTAACTGATGGATGATTCAAATATCGAGGAAAAATGTTGGTCCAAATGCATAAGTGGTAAACTTTGTTCTGTATACATGACCAACTTTTCTGGGTATTACAATCCTTTTAGATGTTCCATATAGCCGTTCAAATCCTGCATGTCTACGTCTTACATCGCGTTAAAACCTAAACCTTAATTAAAATAATAATTTAACTTTTGGGGTGTCTCTTATCCGCAGAGTCATTCATCAAAATCTAAAATACTTCACACTGTTTAAAAATATTTGCCAGCACTACGCATTCACATTCACAATATATATATATATATATATATATGGCTTTGTAAGCAAGTACAATAATTCTTACATTATTTACAATGTCAATGCGACCTTATAAAATAATGTTTTCATGTCTATTTCTATCAAAATAAAGTAAAGATGAAGCAGCCTTTGGTGTTTTAATTGGCGTGAAATGCAAGTGCACTGGTAATAGGACTTTCATACAATACAATTATTCATTATGTATTCATTTTTAATGACGGTATACATGATTGTATTAAACATAATGTGCAAATTAGCTGTTGACAAATATATTACATTCTTTATATAGATGGCAGAATACGAAGAGTCAAAGGGAATTCAAAGTCATTATTCAAATGAAATTAAAATGAATTCTAATTAGAAATGTATTTATATAAGAATAAGGAGAAACGTTATAGTCTGTCAGTACTCTCTCGTAAATACCTTGCACCACTTTGCTTACTATGATTAAAAAATGAACTGTAAGTCGGAAAGTCACGTCAGTTCTAAATGCTTTAAATATACGAGAGATAAACGGAATATTTGGCATGGTCGATACTCAACGATGCTTATTGAAAAATATTAAAAGTTGCATATTTTTCTACCACCTACTTTTTCCATTTCACCATTTTCAATTTCGGTTGGCTTTAGCAAAGTGCACCCATCTGTGAAATTTGATTAAATTCAAACCTTTACTTTGAGAAATTTGTATATATACAGGAATCGGGAGACAAACAGAACGATATAGTACAAGATATGTTTATTTTAGGCTCATTTTTAATGCCAAGTTCCAACTTTTAACGTTTCTACTAAATTTGAATGCTTTCAAAACTGTGAAACTGTGAAAACCGACATTGTGCGTATTCTTTGACCGATTTTGCCCATTTTAAATCCCAACCAGCGTGCAAGAACTTTCAATGGTTCTGTCAAGTTTAAACTCGATATCACAAATTTTACAATCAGAGAAATGCTTACAACAGGCAGACATACAGACGGACAGACGGATAGACATGTCTAAATCGATTCAAAATTTGATGCTGATCAAGAATATATGTACTTTATTTATAGGCTCCCCGACGCTTACTTCTAGGCATTACAAACGTAATGATAAAGTGAGTATATCCATAAATTTTGGTTGTTGGGTATAGAAATGTGAAAAGTGGATGTGAATTACAAGACGTATTAAGTATGAATAATAGTTTAGTTTCATGGTAATGTGAAAAGCAAGCGCCAAACGACCCCAAATTGTCCAACGCCTTAACAAAGAAATCATAACAAAACAGCATTAATTTTATTATCATTTTTAATTTATTATAAAATCCTCAATATTCTGATAATGATTATTAGAAATGCATGTTCAGTTAAAATATTTCTTTAAAGAAAGGTTTTCAAAGGAATTTGAGGAGATCCTTTTTTGAAAAGATCGATTAATCTTTCGCACATTGCACATTAACGTTCCTTAGGCAATAATTACACGATATTATCCATTATTAACTTTTTAAATTTCATAGGGGGTTAATATTTTGCTCTATAAATCAAATGTGGTGGACAAAGTGCCATATGTGTACTACCTACATAAGCCAAAGCGAACATTAAACAAATATTTTTCAACCTGTTAAATTGCAATGAATATGGAGAATGGATATATCACACACGTTTACTTCAAACGTTGGTACATAAATTTTAAATAAAACTGGCATACTTCCATTGGAATATTATTACGGAACATTACTTTCTTTATAGAATGCTGCCTTTATATTATAGGTATCGTGTTACAAGAGCCATGTAGACCCCTGTCTATACGATGGTCAATGTGTATCCTCAACTAAACATATCTTTCTTATTTTTTTATTACTTATTAATAATTTTCTATTTATCTATTACTTTGTTGTAATATTGGACAAAACAATATCGCAAGTGTGATGCTGTACAGTCTAATCTAAATTCGTGAAAATTGACATTCGAAATTTCAAATTCAAAAACCTCAGCTAAGTACAAAATTCTCACACAATCTTGATGTTTTTATTTAACAAGCATATTACGTTAAGCCATAATATGCTTGACATACTTTAAATACTTTTTTAGATGTGCTGACTTCACAAAAAAGTGTACATGCGTGACATTTAATCCTAACTTTAATTTGTGATCACGATTATTTATTTCACTCAGAATTAGATAATCGCAAGAAGTGATGCGATACATTGATTTGACGCTCTTTATTAATTATTTATCTCTCTTTCAATTTAAACATATTTAAAGAAATTACACTAATAATATCTCAAAAACCTTCTTAATTTGATAAGAATTTTTATCAAATGAATTATACATCAAAAATGTAAAACATTCCAATCTTTGAATGATTTCAAAAGAGCTTTATCTAAGAAAGTGTCTAAAAACAGCAGCAGGGATCAAATTTTATACACTCAGATGGTGTGTCACTTTATACTGATGCTCAATAAATAATAGTTAATAAATAATAGTTAATTTTCATGTTTTATTTAGTTGAGTATTCTTTAAGGAATGGTCATAGGTTCACTTTTATTACCCTCCGGTTTTGGATTAGAACAGGCCAACCTAAAAAATTTCAGCAAAATATTTGTAAAATTGCAACTTTTACTGCAATAATTTTTTCTAGTTTTTAATTTTACTTAAGTTTCAATTGGATAGTTCAAGAAAATCATAAAAGACAATATAATATATTAAGGCCAAAAAAAGCGATAATTCTAAGGTAAAATTTAATTTAATGTAATTTAAATTAATAAAATTATATGACAAAATTTCGTGACTTTGCATAATCGCGTCATTCACTCTACAATTCAAAGTTGTTTATTTGTTTACTTTATTTATAAGTAAGCCGGAATCCGATGGGCGTAATATTAAAATATGGATATAGCATAACATTTAATTACTTTTCACACTAAAGGCGATGACAATAACAAAAACAACAATGGCAAAAGCCATAAGAATAATATGTAACAATTTAGGAAATGTATTGATTTATTATCAATAAATAAACAATGCAGAAAATACAATTATAAATAAATGATCCAAAAATAAGGAACAATAATAATAATAAAAATATAATAAACATGTACTAAGTCGGCTAGATGCGTTTTCGTGCATTTACATTTGTTGATCACACATACATATGCAGATATATTACCTAGCAAACGTTAGTTAGTATATTAAAAAACTAACGTTTGATGGGAACTTTAGTGTCTAAAAAAGAATTAGGTGAGTAGAATTTATGTACGCTCTTACAAACAAAAGAGAAACTTCCAAAAGGCTCATAGGTCCAGCGGCATTCTTTTTTCCAAGGATGGCAAATCTAATAACATTAAGCGATTTTCATACGGCGAAAGGGGTTTGAAAAAATCTTACTTGCGTGACGGAAAGGCGAACAAAAAAAATCAATTACACTTTGAACGAATCCTACACCGTCTGCATAGCACGAGTAGCTAAGAACTCATACTTCTGATGGTTCTTTATGAGTTGGCCTTTGTAACGCTCTATATTCGGATCTATTTTTGGATACTTTATTAATTAATTATACAAGCAAGAACTTTACAGTCGGTCAGGGTCGATTCCAAAATACCTTATGTCACTTTGTCCAATGCAAATAAAAATCAAATATAAGAATTACAAATCAAGATAGTAAAAAGCTGTAATTTTTAAATTACTTGAAAATTATTTGAAAGGTTCTTTATATAGTAAAAGGGTCAAAAAATGAGCCGGTCTGGATCGAAAACAATACGCATTTGTTATGTGAAAATATAATTATGTGCTAGTTTTCATCACAATATATTTAAAATTGTAACTTTTGTCCGTTGAATAACTTTTCATTATGAAATGAGGCCTATACTAAAAATTGTCCGATTTTAACTATTTTTAACAGAGTTCGCCTCTTTGTCAAAACTAAACGTCGTACCTTGTTTCGTTTTAATATATTAAAAATTGCGAACTTGATGGACAGTCCTCAGGCAGACAGACGGAAAAATATCAGATGTACAGACGAACAGACAGACAATCAGGTTTAAATCAACTCAGGGAAGTGATTCTAAGTCGATTGGTATAATAAAAAGTCGATTTATCTCAATTCCTTTTAGAATTGTTTAGATGTTACAAACATCTGCACAAACTTATAATACCCTGTAACACAAGTGGTGTGGAGTATAAAAAGGAATCAATACAGAATGGTAATTAATAAAGTATTTTACTTAATAAAGATTGACTATTGTTGTTTTGTCACTAATGAAATCTACCTAAAAAAGTTATTAAACTATTTTAAATACTTGTATCGTATACATCATAATATAAAACATATGTATTACTTGTATGTATATATGTATTTGATCAGATTATTTTGTAAAAATTTTTCTGCGTATAACCAATGAATATTATCAATGATTGTGATTTGTTATTTTGATTATTTTTTGAAAGCGTTTTTCACCTTTCCAGACACTTTAACCAAATCAACCCTCTGCAATTTAATGCCATTGGCCAATTATGATGAAATAGAATACAGCGTTAAACCAAACAAAGGACTTTATTTTGCGCCCCTTTTTTAGAGAGCAGCAAAACCAACCACCAAATGAAGCATCTCTTTTATAGAACCTTTAATCAAGTTCATGCACATAAAACGTTATGGATTTGAAGTAGAGTACGATTAAAAAATACCTTATAATTTAAGAATATATTTTCATTTCCTAAAGATGTCATGCGTAATTTTATATCATATAATTATACATGTAAAAAATAAAATGCACTTTAACTAGGAAAATTATAGAATGATTTATTCAAGGTGATGATGATCGGAATTTAACGTCATCATTCTTAAAGCTAATTGCAGCGCAATAATAAGTCGATGTTAATATACATATTTATATACATATTTATATATATATAGTTAAATAATAACTAAGGGTAAATAATAATAATAAGGGTAAATGTACAAATAAAAGATTACTTACAAAAGGCTATTCAAGGTTATTTGATGGCATTACAATTGAAGGCATTAATTTGAGAGCAAATTTTAAACTGCTTAAATTAAACCTTTCCGTGTAACTTCAATTGTTGAGGAAGGTAAAACTTAACATATTTAGAACTTATATTTATTTGTTTTAATGGAAAAGCACGTTTTGGTCTAGAATATATTAAGATATTTAAAACGTATTCACAATTAGAACCGACATGCCCATTTTTTTGAACTTTTTACTATCATTATATCATACATCGTTTACACTAAATTTGCCTAATCTCTTGCAACAATTGAGAGGTATTGAGATAAACATAAGTCTATCTAATGAAATTGTTATAGTGAAAATTATTTTCTAATGAAATTAAAGTCTGAATGCTCGTTCATCTAATGTGTGCCCATGTAAATTCGTTATCAACTTACAAATTCCATTTTTTAAGATATTTAAGTGAATTTTTATTCGTAGACATTGTTTGAACCAATGACGAATCTTATTATAAACTATTAAGATTGCAAGTTTAAAACGAAACGAAAATCGGCACCAAATAATATTTGGGTAAATGAAATCTGGGTACTAAAGTTAGAATAAATTGTCTCAATTTTTGGAACCTTGTCTTTTTTTTACTTATTTTGCTTGTTTCACTGTTATTTTAATTTTCAGAATTTTCAGAAGTTCTGTGAGATATTGTAAGAGAATATTTAATATGCGTCTAATTATAACCTTTTGCCTAGCCTGCTTTTTCTTCTGATTCTACTATTTGCTTGACGCCTCAACCACAGATATTTTGCAACCACAAATTGAGAAAAATCCCTAGAGCACACATTTCTGTAACGATTAACGATTAGTACACAGCTATCATTGTAAGTTAATTTAGTCTAGCCCGCGTAAATATAGTTCAAAAATTCTGTCAGTTTGACCATTCAACTAACACTTCTTCCTTGATTTCTCGCTTAAATATATTTTACCTCATTTGGTTGCTTATTTGACGCTTGCGGTAATCGAATTGCTTAAAAATACGAATTTGTTTTCCTTTAAACTTCTGTACATTCAGCGGTGGCGGCTCGAGTACTGGTGTAGAAAAAGAAAAAAATTGAAATATATGAATCGGTATTAAAATATTAAGTATACACGTTGCACATCAGATTCTTTTTTTTTACTAAAATGTAAGAAATGGAAAAATCGGAATTTTTGAGAAATTTTAAGAGTCCAATTTGTGGAATAAGTTAAGAAAAAGCGTGTCGACGAGTCTAGACAGTAGATAACAGAGATTCAATTAATTAACGTAATACGTAGTCAACATTTTCTTTATTGGAGTAATTCTCTACTTTATTAAATTAAAATTCGCCTCTTATTTATCTATTTATTAGAACATAGTTTTATTTTCGTTTTATTAGGTTGTTTCATCCACAATTGTTAACTTCTTTGACGCAAGCTTAAATTGTACACTTTATTTATTTATTTAAATTAATAATGTTTGCGAATAATTTATTAAGAGTGTGGAAATGTTTTCCTAAACTTATAAATCAAAATGTACAATTAAAAAGAACCCCATTAATTGAAAATGTTCGATTCACAAGTTTTTTCAACAAACTTCCTGCTGAGGATTTATGGCGTGGCGTAACATCTGTAAGTAATGCTGGTAAGAAACGTGGAAGAGGTAAAGGCACTGGAAAGGAAAGTTGCAAAAAATCTTAACAAAGGCCAAGTGATTGGCTTAGGCAAAAAGAATATAGTGTGGCCAGGCCTGAATTCGCCAATAATACGCGGAAAAGAATTATTGCAACAAAAAGCTTTACCTGAGGATCCTGAGAGAGAGAAAAATATTCTAAAATTACGAGATTCAGTGGTTGGCTTCAGGGTAGCGAAAATTAGCCCGATTGATCGTGGTTGGTCAGGTACAAAAATGCCTGGTCGTAGTATTGGCCCACCAGATCCTGTGGGCGATGACCATTTTGATGGTTTCGATACGCGTGTACTTGAAAGTAAAATCGTATTTATAATGAAGGGTAATCTTGGAAGGAGACGAAGATTTTCCGTTTTAAGTGTTACCGGTAATGGCAACGGTTTAGCAGGTTTTGCATTAGGTAAAGCTTCAGAAATGCGTGCTGCTTTGAGAAAATCGAAAAATCGCGCTGGTCAGAAACTTCTAAGAATTGAATTTTGTGAAAATGGAACAATATATCATGATTTTTATTGCGCTTTTGGCAAAACAAAAATATTTGTAACCAAAAAGCCAGAGGGGTTTGGTTTGGTTTGCCATCGAGCAATTAGAACAATTTGTAACGTGGTGGGTATTAAGAATTTGCACGCAAAAATTGAAGGTTCAACTAATCTGCAGCACATAGTTAAGGCTTTCTTTATTGGACTAATGCAACAAAAAACATACAAAGAATTATCTGAAGAGAAACAAATGCATTTAGTTGAATTCAATTCGTTACAAAAGCGATTTCCACAAGTAGTAGCTAGTCCCGCATTTTGTCGAAAGAAGGAAGATATTAAAAAAGATGAAATATTAGATTTTTCACAATATGTTTTAAATAATCGCATAATTCTTAAAAAAAAGAAGTTCCCCCCTTTTTATGTAAATACTATTGGTTATCAACAATACTTGAAAAAACAGGAGCACATAAGGAATCATTATGATGTTCGTGTCAATATGCTTGCTAGTGAAGGAAAATTACATAGCTTTTTAAGTACGGAAGACTCCAAAGGTGAATAATTATTGTAACGTAAATAACGAATTGTGTTATAAAAATAGTGTTTAATAAATATGTGGTATAAAAAATAATTAGTGGCTGCTTTTTTCCTTTTTCCTTTTTTGCTTGAGCTATAGCCTATATAAAGCCGTAGAAAAGTCATTTCAATTTTTTAATAGTAGCGATGTATGTATGAATAAAAAAATGTACTGAATAAATACTTTTTTTTATATAAAAGTCTGCAAGCTTTTTTCAATAGTTATCGTCTTTCCATTTCTTTTTATTTTCTATTTCTGCGTCAGGTACAAGAGAACTTTTAACACCGCCTAAAATATTTGTTGTAGCTTGCGTTGCTAGGACTGCAGGGCAAACAACAAGTTGTGGCACTTGACGTATCACGGCACCTACTGCACCAGTTAAACCCTTTTGATCATGTTCTATAATTGCCGTTTCAATTAAATTATTTGCTGAATCATTTATGCCTTCTTTGATAATTTGGTAAGCGTTAACAACACCTTCCCGGATATCTTTCGGTCTTTTCGGCCTCTTTTTTTCTTTTCGCATATGCCTTAAGCGTTCTATTGAAGATCCGGGTGATACAATATCAAATGCTGTTTCTGCTGTAAACTGTAAGAGTTGTATAATGCGTGATGTTAATTCTATAGCTGCCAAAATGGTTCTTGCACTAAAACTTTGCGCCCCCAATTGCATTCCTCTGATGACTCGACCATCCTTTTGATAGTACTCGAACGGTAACCAAAATAAATCAAATATGCCTTGTAGTAATTGAATGAAAGCATAAGTGGGTCCAATGCCACTTAAAATTTTTGGTAACTGGTTTCGCTTGATGTCCCTCAACCATTCTTTACACATGAAATTGACTAACTTTTCGAAGCCCAACAAACCTCGCCTGTAAACAATTTTTCTTAGAAAAATCCTAGAACACTGTAATTGTCCTAGACCCATTAAAAGTCCAGTAATTGGACCTTTTGAAAATTCTACTCTTCTGCCATGGTAATCAAAGCAAATTGATATTTCTGGACTGAATATCACTTCGCGAAAATATGTTGGTGATGAATTGCACTTCATCCTAGACACAATGATATCTGTGGATAGTTGATCTTCTATAAAATGATATACATTTTCATTTTCACCGAAGTTTAGTTCTTTAGATGTGGTTTTTGATGTAACATTTGAAATTTTAGCATTTTGATTAGCTGCTATTATACGATTTTGTGCAATACCGCTTGTCTGTCCAATCTGTGTTTGTTTTTCTTTTTGTGGATAGCTTTCGGTACTCTTCGTATCACCAGTTTCTTTACTCAAATTAAGCACAAAATCTGACAAAAATTCTAAAGTATCTTGATCTATGTGAAGTCTTATAGGTGATAGCGATATTCGCAGTGAACACTCCTGTAGGTCACTCATATTGGGATTTGGCCGTACATGTAGTGCTTTTATAGTAATCATATAATGTAATGCTTTATTGGAAAAGTCCTTATTTGAATTGTATAATAACTTGTTAATATCCGAAGTGAGTAAACGATCACGTACTTCTATTTCGTGTACCATTAAAACTTGCCGTATTGCAATTGTAGTATGGGATGGATATAATTCTCGCGTAAAACGGACTTTTGTGAATTGAATTTCTACCAAAACTTCAGGATTACGGTCTGGTCCACCTCTAGTTTTCCATGTAACTTTTTCTTTAACTTTATGTTCATATTGTTTGCTACCAGAACTTTTGGAATATGATACTCCTTGACGGTAAGCGTTAGACATATTCGATGTTCGCCTGGAAAATTAAATTTTAAAATAAACAGTGAAAAAGTAATGTAAAGTCACCTAGTACTAGATGATTGCCTCTTTTCTTGAATGTGAATAATTAGTTATCAAAATTATGCTGAAGCATTATTAACAATTAACTACAAATTACGATCAACTGAATCCGTTCATATCTAGAAAAAACCATTTTCAAAGTGATATTTAATATGGGCTTGGGAGTTTTTTGATTTTGCAACCCTTTTTCTCTAAGCTTGACACACGTCGACTACTATTTACTTATTTTAGTCAGTTATAAGCATTTCTGCTAGCTATTTAATCTTGAAAAATTTGTTCACTTCAATAAACATCAATTGGCTAATAGATGACAAATGGTATAATGATTATGCTTATTTTTAACGAAACAAAACGTTACTGCATAATCTTAATTTAAGTTATACTCACTTTTTTGTATCTGATGGTTTTTCGGGCAATTGTTTAGAGAAATCCAAGCCACCATATAAGTGCCAGGTAAATGTCATTTCACACAATGTAATTCGATTTTCGGGTGTTGGGAAATTCTCAGGTGCATGCAGCAATTTGTCATTTATTGTTGGCATACAAAAATGATTGTCGACAATACGTAAAGGTTCGCAGGATACTTTCACTTTGTTATCCGCCTTAAAGAAATTGACATTTTATAATTATGTTACTATTTTCAATTTAATAATAAAATCCTTAAATGGGAAGCATCGCTATTTATGTTTTTCGATATATGATTTTTATATTAAGCTTATGCAATTTCGTATATAATATCTAAAATAAACCCACCTTTTCCAATTTTTTCAAAGTATTTTTTTGAATTAATTTAAGTTTGTCTGTTAAATCGTCCATCAGGATTTTTCTTTTATCTGTGGACTTTTTCAGATAGTTGTTGACTACTGCTAAAACCATTTACAATGCAACACCCTACATATATGCATTTTTCAAATTTCATAATAAAATTGAGTAACAATGTTATTTCAGCGTAAAGATCAGCCTTTCAAAATTGGATATCGACATGTTTTCGGACATAAGATTTCTATTTTTAAGAATTTTATGTAGAAAAGAAATTCAGCCATGTCTTGTTGTGATATAAAGTGCTTCGTGTTATTAAAGATTTATTTAAATTTTTAAACAAATAATTTTACACTAACCAGTAATTCTTTGTCTTCTCTTCCAATTATGCAATAATCCTCGTCGAAATCTTGTAAAAAAGCCAGGTCTTTATCTGATCTTGTCTTGCGCTTGTCAATGGCTTTACCGAGTTCTGCACTTACTTCATTATGTCGCATCGAGGAATGGAAGACTTTCATTATACCTTTTTCTCTCTGACAATCTGTATAAGGTTCTATGTCAGAACTCGTTTGATGTGCATCTGTCTTTCCACTATTGGAATAAGTTTCCTGAAGAGCTTCTGCCATTAGACTATTAAGACGTTCCTGATACTCTTTAGACACTTCTACATTTTGGTTTGGTGAGTTCAAATCTGAATTGTTGCTTGACGATGACATTTCATTCGCTTTTTTAAATTGAATGTTATCTGGATAATGAACTATATAATTAATAAATTGAGCTAAGGCACTTGCTGAATCATGACATGTCCTCATATGGACATCATGCATCAAACATCTAAGATCTAATTTTGGACATTTATCTGCGGCAGTATCACTAAGTCGTAACGATATATCTAGAAGCTCTATGTCCAAAACCAGTACGAGGTCATTATTAGGTAAGTACGTTATTTTATTAACGGGATAGTTTTGACTTATGGAATCATAGGGAGCAAGTGACAGAAGACATTCTTCCATTGTAAATCTTAAATTGCATCCTCCTATGGATGATACAATATTACTACTCAAGGAAAAATATACAATTTCAACAACAGCGCGGTAGGGAAAATTATCTGGCCGAAAATCAATAGCACAATCCCAGAGATGTAATTGCATTTCCGTTATTAGATGGAATGGGTCATAGCCTTCAATTGGATAATCAGTCACATCCAAAAAATCTAATAGTTGCTTAATCCAAGTGTAATCCGATTGTGCTGGATAGTGACGCAAAATCGACTTCATTAGGCCAGTCGTTAATTTTAATCTCTTGATATTTCGTAGAGTGTTTTTTTCAATTTCCAATGCTATCGATACCATTTCTCTGCAATGATTCTCTGTTTTAGGATTTTTTGAGAACTTTTTTGGTAATTTATACAATGTAGCTTGCATATTTTCTTCAATATGAAAATTATCTTGAAAATTGGCAGAAATAATGTCCTTTAAGTTGCCATTATGGTAAACTTGTGCTTCAGATATTTGGGCACATAGATATGCTAAATTAGTGTCGCCCTTAAACCCATTCACGGAAAATATTTTAAGATTCTCAATTATAAATAAAAATTTTCCGAAACATTGCGGTATAGCCTGATGTTCTTGATTGTTAACTTGGACATTTAATGCTAAGCTGACTTCTGTTATACGAATATCAAAACAAATTTTACTAAGTTTGGTTTGTTTCCGTTTGTTGTCATGCTGCTCTCTTGAACATTTATTGGAAGGGCAGTCTATTAATTTAGTTAAATCTTGAACATCATTACTGCTTAATTCCAAAAAAGTATCATTATTACTTTTATTGGATTCCGCGAAATTAAAACTGTCATTCAGACTTGATGTAGATGTTTCAGTTTTATGTGACACTGTAGATATGTAGACAGAATCCATTAATCCGATATTTCCTATATTTTGGCTCTGATGCTTTGGATTTATCTGGTAAACTTCGTTGCTTAACAAATGTGGTGAACATGGCTCCCACATAAGTAGATTATTGTTTATGCGATTATAAATTATTTCATACAACTTCTTAGAACTAAATATTTTGCCGCAATAAATAATAAAAAATAACAGAATTATATTATAATTAAACAAAGGGAACATATTTTAGTCGATCGACTAATAATTATCCTACACCACGTTTTTATAAAGGAGTATCAGGTTGTAAGTTCCTCCGCATAACCTTTTGTAAAAAAAGTTAATGCGTGTCGTAGTAACAGTCTGATCTTAGCCATAATTATTCCCGAGAGGTTCTTGAGCTAAATCACACCTACATATCAAATTTCATTCAAAAAGCTCCAAAACTTTGATAATAAAATTCAAGTGCACAAACGGACAGACTGGTGTAAATTGAACCAACAATTAGAGTGGATTGGTAAAATAAAGGGTGGGCTTATTTCAAACTCTGTTTGGTATTACATGCATGCACAAAAGCACATATGCCCTGTATCATAAGTGGTGTAGGATATAATTATTTTTTGTTTAACAATACTAACCTAAATAAACATTCTAAAATTGGAAGATCTATTAGGATTTTAAGCTTGCTTGTCGCTAGTGTAGCATCACAAAATTTATTTATTTCGATAGTTTCCCCAGGAAACAATATTGTTTCAGTTTCATCTAAAAAAAATTGCAAAATAAAACAAACAACAATGTTCGAAGTACATATTTATTAAGAATACATGACACTTGTGAGGTCTATGAAGCTTTTTTTTGACAAAATAAGTATATGTCCGGATGAAAGGCATAGTGTTTTTTGTGAGAGTTGAACTCTTGTATATGTGAAAATTGTATAACGTAACTGAAATGGTCTTACCTTGAGTTTGATTGGTATAACTAAAACTAGTACTTTGTCTACAAGTTCTTTTAGAGCTGAATGGCTTGGGGGGACTGTTTACATCTTCGTATGGCTTTTTTCGTTCATCTAGACTCTCAATAATTATCCTATTTAATAATAATATGAATGATTAATTGTTATATCATTTGTCTTAATAGTACAACAATAAATTCAAAGGCAAAGTCGATAAGAAACTACTTCAGTACTTTAAACGCATTATTTATATATTTATGCTATTAGTATACTTTAATCACGCAGTTAAAGCAAGAAGTATTCTAATGCGTAGATTGCTTTATAGTAGAATTATTCAAAGAGAGAAACAAGACATTTCTTAGTCCCAAAAAACAATACAGAAGTTCGATAAAGTATTGATAAATATTGTATTGTGTGTTTTGACAAATACACATCCTTACCTAGGATTTTCGTAAGAATTATTGGATTCGTCCTTTTTACAGCAACATTTTAAAAATTGTGTTTTGGGAAATGTAAGCCCATCCTTAAAGATGAAAATCGTATAGAAGAATTAAAAATTAAATTGCAAATTATTTTACTATTATTGAATTATGAAAAATAATCGTGACATATCGAAAATTATTTTATTATATTCTGTACCCCCGTGGTGGTATAGAATATACCATTCTTCGACTGTTTATATTTTTTACTATTTACTTACTATTAATACATATTTATTGAATTTCATAATATAACTTACGCAATAAAATGCAGCTAAATCAGAGAAGATTAATTCCATCATATTTTTGGTTATTTGCAATTTAAATTGATGTAAAGTCACTAAGAAGAAATCTTCCGTAATATTTTTACTCCACCATGGGATTGAGGTAGACGTGTGTAGATATCTACCATCAATTATTGGAAATCTGAAAACAAATATATAAACAAGAAAAGCATGCAAAAAATTTATTATTATTTTTAATACGTTTTATCAAGACAAAGTAAGTAATAATTTGGTTTTTTATTTCGTAGTTCAATAAAGCTTCAAATATTTACCTTATTTTACAGTTAAGTTGGGGACAATTAATATTAATTTGAGTTTTGTGCAAATTATTCTTTCTTAGCTTGGTGTAATTACATGAATTTATTGAATTAAATTTTTCAAAAAATGCTGAAAGTCTGTCATAAAGAGATATATCTACTTCGATGGTCGCTTTTTTTA
The DNA here is from genome assembly GCA_023089585.1 of Melophagus ovinus. Taxonomy (NCBI): domain Eukaryota; kingdom Metazoa; phylum Arthropoda; class Insecta; order Diptera; family Hippoboscidae; genus Melophagus; species Melophagus ovinus. The sequence continues at coordinate 1,212,575 of JAKKIB010000177.1, forward strand.
ATTTAATGTCCAAATCCACAGAAGAATTTTCTTTATAGAGTACATTATTTGCAGACATCATCCAAATTCTTAAATCTGGTTCTTGATAAAAATTCTCCGCGGACTGTTAAAAATATATTTTTTTAATAAATTAATTAGTTTTTCATATATGCCATATTATTACAAAACAATAATAATAATAAATCATTTAATTAAATATCGAATTCATACTTGTAGTATTTTATTTTATTTATAAAAAAATTACTTTATGTCCAATAAGCAAATTTTAATGTAATAATTAAATTACAAATTTTTGTCTATTTCGCACTCTTTTTCAAACATTTACGCAACACCAATTCTTGTAATAGAAAAAAGAAAAAACTGCTTTGAGACACATATTTTTTTACTTATTATTTATGACAATATTGAATACTGTGATAAATTATATACCCTCAAACCGGCTTTCACGAAATGTAAGTAAAACTGTTATAGTCAAACGCATTATTAAGTACACAATTCTGTCTTAATAGTGCGATTAAAATATCAACGAACTGAGTTACAAGAACATTAATTTCAAGAAGATTTCAAAAGTTCTTATTTTTAATGAATCGAAAAAAACAGCTGATTTATAAAAATATCCGATCGATGCGCTTCATCTTTGGAAAAGATTAATCCTAAGTATCAAATATCGTTACAATATATATTTAAAAAGGGCAGACAAAGGGCAAATAGATATAGGGACAGGCAGAGTTAAATCAACGTAGAGAGTGATTGAGAGACAGTACACAATCCAAATTCATTTATACAAGTCCATTATACCTAGTGTAGGGCATAACAAAGCCAGCGATTTAAGCCAGCTTTTACGGAATTTAAGCATTATTTATAAGAGACAAAGTACATGTATTACAGATAAAATTAAATAACTTTATAAAATTAGTCTAAATGGATGCACACTTTTATACTTCTTGACTTGACACCATCATGTGTTTTTACTATTTTATAGTATGTATAGTAGTATCAAAAATAGGGTATTAAAGAGTAATGTATATAATGAACATTAAAGCATTTATAATAAAACAAATCCTAGTATACACATCATTTAAATATTTGGCACTAATATTACTAATTGATGATTGATTAAAATTACCTCAGACTTGTCGAATGTAATAATATGTAGAGATTCCTCCTTACTTATTTCACATAACTGTAGAGTATTCACTGATATTGAAGACTGTAATTGCAATTCGTCTTTATTTCTCTGTTGTTTGCTATCAATGCAAATTGTATACATCCGAAGTAATAAATAATTTTTATTACAGAGTATATCGGTACTACATTTGCCATAATAATCTGTAATGTTTTTAGAAAAGAACGTTTTTGCTGCCTTTAGATAACATTCCAATTCAAGAGCATCAAATACACATTCTTCGCTACTTGTTGTATATTGCTTTAAGATGTCTTCATGTAAGATAACGCCAACAAATTTACCGATATTTATTATAAAATTTGATATTTCCACTGAAAAATCAGTATTTGTTTGAATGTTAATATGTTTAGTTGAATTTGTCATGGTAGTGCTAGAGGTAATAAACGCTATGTCTGACACGGCAGAACTTATTTTAACAGGATTGTCATCATAATGATGAGCGGCTTCTTCTTTTTGCCATTTAGTATGATTTATAAATGCAGGAGTACTGTGTGACAATTGATTAGGATATTCATTATTTACATAACATTCTTCTTGTGATGCTATTTCATTTACATGATCGCTTCCTGTACAATAATTTGAGGTAAATGCTTTTGAAAAACATGTTAGTAAATAAATTTGCTGTGGAGATGCAAAAAAATATATTGAACCTAGTTCAATATCAAAAGAAACCTTAGGCCCCGGAATTTCTTCAAGCTGTTTTACTTTAATTGAAGCACTTTGTTTATCCTTTATATGCATTACGGGTAATAATTGGTTACTCGATAAATTTAAGAAATGGCACGATGGTGTTGCCTCGAGTATTACTGATTCTTTAATAAATATGTCTATTCCAGTTATTGTTATGTTGTGTTTTGTATATGTAGACAATACGTTTAGTGTTTCTTTGCTTTTATCATTTTCCTCATTTTTAAATTGTTGTTTAGTCATTTGTCCACTAAGGGTTTCATTTTCATAATTTAATTTATCTAAATGAAATAGCAATGTAACGTTTTGTGTTCCGCATAAAATCGGAAAATCAACTGCAATTTCAATCTTTCTAACTTGTGCTTTTATACGATTTAATACTATAATAAAAAACACAATTAACTTGTAGCACATTTTTGCCATCAAATCCGAATGAGAAAGTTATGGCTTACCACTGTCAATTGTTTCTGCAAATTTTTCTAAGCCAATTATATTGTTTGGGTTGGAAAGTTTTTCATCATTTTGTTTCATAAACTCTTCAGCTAACTGTAGCGAACTGCTAACCGAACTCCACATTGATTCAAGCATTGATGATGTACAATCGTAGTACTTCTTCACTGGACGAAGCCCCAATCGTACGTCTTTAACTTCAACGGAACTGTCACTCGTAGTAAGGGTGTTCCAAGGAACTACTACCGTTAGCTCTCCCACAAAACCATATGTAAACTCTAATGGCCAGTTTTGAACTTCTACAAGTTCATTTAGTGCCTATGTATTACATTTTTGATATTATTATATATATATCATGCACATTATGAATACATATAAATATGTAGTTGTAAATATATAATAATATTAATAATTCGCATTTGGCTTGTTTATCTATCTTACCTCTACTCTCAATGCCACATTATTTATTGTGGCTTTACCATCATACAAATCCACTTTCAGCTGTTCTATATTTAATTGCTCATCTAAAAATTGCCCCAAATAACGTTGAAGTAAATAACGACATGTTTTATTTTTTAAATCATCCCACATATTAAACCATGACATTCTGCTTATTTATTATTCTTGTTATTTCCCTTTTTCACTAAATTAACTTTTTTGTACTATCTAAAATAATGCGTAGGAGCTCATATTCCTAAATACGTAGTATATAGGGAAAAGATCAACAAAGATTAATAATGAATAAGAAAAATTTAAATATGTACAGAGCGTAGTGTGTGTATACAACAGCACATAAAATAAGGTAAAACAAGTTTGGTATGAAACGAAATTATTTTGCATGTTACAAAAATGCACTGATAAGGTAGGTCATTTTTATCCTAGGTTTTATATATAAATAGTCATTTCAGTTAGCCATAAAATTGTGTTTGAATTTTTTCTGATATTTCTTAATCAAGTAGATTAATATAGTTTGCGAAAGAGATCATTATGTGCATTCCACTCATGATGCAAAAGGGTAAAATTAAATTGTTTATTTGATAGCGCGATCGCGCTTTTATTGATGTTATTTTAAACTCTTAATTTAAATACTTTTAGTGATGCAAGTGGCAGAACAAGTAATTTTACAGAAAATATGTACAATTTCCATGTCCTACTCCCTCAGATTAAGTAAAAACTAAAAAAAATGCAATAAATTGCAGAAAATGACATATTTTTAAATTATTGGAATGTATTTACCATAAAAATATATACTAATTATCAATAATATATATACATATATACATATACATTTACATAAATATATATTTTAAAAAGAATATACTATTCTACAGAACTCTCTGAATTATCAACTTCGGAACATTGACCATCGTAAGCGGCCTTTAATTTTAAAAATTTCATGCCCATAACGTAGATTTTTTCATTTGCGCCTTGCACTTCACTTACTAATTCATTATTTCTTCTTAAAGTATCTTCCTGTAAAATTGCACAATTAAAAAAAGAGAGAAAGAAAAAATAATTCCACTTATAAAATGTATGATAATACCAGAATATTAGTACGTTCACTAAGCATTAGTTTAATATTATGTAATTCTCTAATCATGGCATATCGTTCCATAGCATGATAGTCACGTTGCATACGGCATTCTTCTTGAAGTTCATAATTTCTACGTTTTAAATCATAAAATTCTTTCAAAATTGCATTTTGTTGATTAATTAATGTTTTCATTAAGCGTTCCAGATTTTCAATCGAAATATTGGCAGCAGCTAAATTTTTTGTTAATAACCAAATTTCAGCTCGAGCAGCAACTAATTCTGTTGCAGATACTTCGCTATTAATTGAAATGCCCTCACTCGTGTGGGTTTCCTGAGGCTGTTGCATTACTCATTTGGAGAAATATTCCGTTCGTCGTATTACTTTTTTATTTAAATATGTCAAATCATTATGCGTATGTATACTAAGATTGTTAAAAAGGAAATCTATAAATAAAATACATATATATAACAAAAATTGAAAAATTAAATCATTCTGAAAATTTTCACTATGATCTTTTTTATTTTACAGTTATTATTTATTTATTTATGATAATTAAAATTATGATTCATTTGAAAATTTGCAAATTTCGTAGTATTAAATTTATACATAATTTGTAAATATAATTCTAATGATTACATAACAAAAACTTTTTCAATTTTTGGATTAGTGAATTTTGTATTAGTAATTGGACATAACACAGTTCCATTTTCTTTAGTTATTTCAGGCAGAGCCAATTGCCCAAATATTTGACCATTAGGCAGCATCATTGGTAAATTATGTTCATTCAGTGGAAGGCCTGTTACTCTGATATTATAAAAAATATAGCTTATATTATTCATCTGCAAATGAGACGACTTTGTACACAGTGGGAATAAGGTAGATTCTTAGCAATTTGATTAAAATCATCCTGGCAAACGGGACAGTTTAAATTCTTGCATAACTTTGAATAGCATTGAGGTGTCTTTAATGCTGATAATCCAGCCTAAAATATATGTAGATATACATACATATATATATATATATATATATATATATATATATATATATTATATATAATATATATACATGTGTATACATGTATAAAGATTTGCGTAAGAAAACAATAAACGACACTCTGAACTATTAGATTAATTTTAATTAACTGTACCTGTACGGCCACATTTAAAACAGATTGTGATGAAAGTTGAAATAGTCGATAATTTTCATTACGAAATTTTGTTACCAATTCTGTCCATCGATCCATACAAAATAAACTTTTATATGGTTCAATATTTGTATCTGGTTGATACACTAACAATGCCATACATTCACATATTTCTTTAATTTGTGTTTTTTCAAATGCAGGAAAATACTTTCTGGCATGTAGAACAGCTTCAGCTCGTAAATTTTGCCTAACTAATTCCACAAATTCTTGTACTCTTAGTTCAAATTCAATATTAGAATTAATTTTACGCAATTTCGATTTATTGTCAATACACCAAAGGACACACTTTGTGGTCTTATGATTTGCCAAATCATTTTCAACTTCGCGAGATATTTGAAATATATCTATAATAAAAAATTGGACATTTATAAGGCGTTATGCTATATTTATATTAAAAAGGCTTCCAAAACGCAAAAGCGTACATACCTAGATTTGTCAAATGTTGAATACCAGAATGTTCTGCTAAACGTTTTGCAGTTCTGTAATACCCCATTCTCAGCAAATGTTCAATTACCATTCGATCTAATCTCACCTGTAAAATTATTTAAATATTATTACTTTAGTGCCTCTTTTCGCTGAATATATTCATTATTTTGTTCTTGACTATTTATGTTACAAATGCATACGCGCAGTCTCTACAAACTTATGATTACTTTTATACTCCTGCTTCGTTATTACACTATTTTTTGAGATTTTGTTTACTTGATCGACTTTTGTCCTACCAGCTGCATAATGTTCATTTGATACATAATACATGAAGCATTTTAATATTTTATTAAGATTATTAAAGTACATTAAAGGGATATACAGAGAATTTCTTCTACATACCCGTTTCCATTTATCAACGGACGCTTGCAATATATCTACATTTTTATTATAATTATTTAATGGATCAATGCCTTTAAGGTGATCTAATTTGCGTTTACAAATATTACTGGCTTTTAATTCATCCTCAATATTTTCTTCTGCTTTTCTTTTAAGAACTTCAATGCGATGCACAACGCATCTAACAAGTTTATCAATATCCGTTATTGTAGGGTGTAGAGATTTTAAAACATTTTCAACTTCTTTGGATGCATTTTGCACTTGATCAACCTCTCTGTCTATAACCTTTTGTGTAATGCGGAATCGTTTATTAATAATTTCATAAGGTACTTTTAAAGTGGAGTGTTCCAATGATTTAGTCTCCGACATAGTATAAGTTTTCTATAACTTTAATTTACTGATATTAATGTTTGATAATTATGATATTGCACAATTTTCATGGATGTAAGAAAAATTGAACGAATTAATAAAATATTTTAGAAAACTACTGTATAAATAAAACAACGCAACATAAAACGTAGTATTTATGTTATATTCCTTTCTTTTTATTTTGTTACTTTTAGAGATGCAATGCAAAACGTTAGAGAACATATTTTTTATAATAATCGTTGTGAAGCAAAATTGCATAAAAATATTTTATGTAAAATGTTACAGTTAAATAATGCATGAAAAATATACTACTGGTAGTTTATTATATGCATAGATTATGGACAGAATTTCGGAATTTATGTGTGATGAATTATACTGTAACTATACAGTAGAATAACTTGTAATATTTAAATTTTGTTTGAAGTATTATTGAAGTATTTTTTTTTTAACTTGGCATTACTTAGTTGTTTCGTTGATATAGGCATAACTGTAGTTGGTTTTTTTTGTGGCCAACTGCGTATTTATTATATATTTATATACATACAATATATGTACGGTTTGATTTTTATTCATATCAAAATTTTTCGTGAGATTCTTCAAGTTTAATTATTTTTGTAAATTATTTGTATACAAGTTATCAAAATTTTCAGTGTTTTATCCATAAAGAATCGCAGTGAATACCAAAATTTATTGTGAGTTCAATATCTATTGCGTATATCATAGATTTTTATTTACGAAACAAAAAAATATCGTTAAGTAAATTCTAATTACTTTTAAAGGGTACATCAATGTATATAAAGATATACAGGAATTTTGTTTGGCGTTTATATATATATATATAATATATATATATATATATATAATATATATATATATATAATATATATATATATACATAACATTTTAAAATTATATATTTATTGTATATATAATTTTAAAAATATTTCATATAATTATATTTTTTAATACTACCAGAAAAATACTCGAAAAAAGGACATATACTAAACGATTATTCGGGTACTTCTCACATCCTTTACCTCCCTTAAATAAAAGGTACATTGATTCGTAATTTTCAACGTTGAACCCATTATTGGGGTCGTAAAAGTCATTAAATGTTCCAGTGCTACAAAAGGCAAGATATTTCAAGTGGACTGCATTAATGGAAATTGCGCCTTTTAAAATAAACAATAACACCTTAGCCGCACCAAAAGTAGCTCTTATGCAAATATTGTTGCAATGTGTAGAAAAAAAAACAGAGGCTTAAATAAGTGCATTTTCACACATAATTTTGTACTTAAGAACTAATCCAAATTAATAGAATTGATAAAGGACAGAAGAGCAAGGTTTACAATTCTCATTTAAAAAAAATTCACGAAAGAATAGAGTTAGGCAATTATGTGTGGTAATACGTGTTTTTGCATTTCTTTCCTGTTTTCTGAATGCCCTTTTTTTGACAAATACAGTTCTTTTTTGTGCTTGCGTGCATAAGTACAAGGTTATTATCTGAATTTTACCTTTAAAATAACGTGAAATTACTTACAGAAATTCAAATGTAAATGTTAATGAAATCGAAGTTTATTGAGTTACCACTTTTATCCATGATGCATACACAAAGCAATACATGACTATTATGAAAGCCATTACGTTCTGGAAGAAATAAATGTACAAAAGGTATTATCAAATTTGACCGCTCGTATTTTTTTTACCCAATCAAAAAGGGCACGGATTTCTTTTTCGCAATTAAGAGAGCTGCGTATTTATCTTTTAATTATTAGAAGTCCATTAAAAAAATTTTCCGGTTTTTGATATTTAATAGTTTAATCCGGATTCAGCATTTATACGAAAAGCGGACTTGAATAAAATATTTAAATAGACCGACCATATCGAATACAAAAATGAGCAGAAGATGTTTCTGCTTCGCTAAGACCGATAAATGCAATAAAACTTGGGGTTTCTTTTAAACATTTTTAGATACTATTTACATACAGACAAGCTAATTACACACAGTTCCAACAGTGATTTATTCGGCGGGTTTAATGAAAATATGTTGTTTCATCTATATAATATAAATCCATTAAATAGTTAGATTAGGTGCTTTCATAATTATTATGATAGCAGCTAATGTAGAATTCGAGTTAAGCTTAAATTGAATGTGATTCTGTAGCTTTTAGCATTCTTATTATAGGGCAAATACCTTTTTTATTATGGGTGAAAAAATTAACTAATTACATATTTTAAAATCTAAACGGGTCTCCCTACACTACTCGATTGATTAGTTGTGATTTAAGTGAACATAAGTACAATTTTAATTTAGCTCTTTGTAATAGTGATTGAATTATAGAGAATGTGGTAGTTTTATAAATCTAACTTTAACTCTTGATTACCCCCCTATTCAAATGTTTATTATATTTGAAAGTCTTACTCCACTTTTCCAAATCCTTATCTTGTATAAGTCAGCTCTGTTGTAAATAAAAATAAATGAAAAAGGAAATATTCTAAAATGATGACAATAATATTTTACCAATTTCTGATTGTTTTCAGTTTTTTTGCATTTTGTTTAATTTTTGTCCATTAAATGTTTATTTCAGTTTGAACCTCTTTCCAAAGTAATAGCGCAAAAAGTTGACTTTTGACAGATCAAGTGAATATTTAATAATGGGATATAAGAATCTTTTTATAAATAGTTGAAACGTTTGTAAATATTCAAGATCAGACTCTTTAGAAATTAATTACTTATTTGTATCAGTCGAGATGGAATACGAAATTGAACAGTAGATCGCTGTAACTAATCACACCACATATGTAAAAAATATTAATTATGGTAACAGTAGTCTAATTTGCAATATTAAATAACTGAGAATTCAAAAATATGTGAGAAGCCAAACTTTTCTATACAGGAAGTGTATTACAGGGTTCGAGATATAATGAGATGAATAGAATTAATAGTAGTAATCGACATATTTGACCTTTACGACTATCATTTAGAGGTTGGCTCAAAACATTTGCACACTAAAATTTATTTTCAGAGATCTTACAGAGTAAAAATATTCATTGCCAGCATTAAATCGATCATGCCTTTGTTTCCATGTATGTCTCTATGTATAGTAAATAATCGTATCAATCAATAATCAAATCGAACTCAAATTTGTCACAGGTATGTAAAGTCGTACGCGCTAATTGCTATTACAAATTGGCCAAAATAGATACGTACGATTTTGACAATGCCTGCCAAAAATTTGAACAAAGCGATACTCCTCCATCCAATATTAGAAAAAAATTTAGAACTTTGCACTGCTAAAATTAAACAAGCGTATTAAGCATAAAGTAGATCTTAAGTGATATTCATAATTTCGCTTGAGTCAAATATATTATTCCTTTTAGAAATCTGTAATTTAAATTGCAAAGTTACAAATTTAAACATTTTAGTTAATTAGATAATTACAAAGTAAAATTTATGAAATTAGCTTCTCTTTAAGGCATTTTAATTAAAATGATTATGAAGATACCGACAAATAAATGGTCTGATCAATTTGAGCAGTATGTGATTGAAGAGGATTCAGACAATGATTTGATAGATGAACCAGACTTTTCGGAATATATGTGGATGGAAAATGAGGAAGAATTCGACGAAATTGAGTTGCAACGCTTAGAAGAAGAGGAATTGATGAATGATTGTATTGATGCTATGTTAGAAGATGAATTAGAAACGGAATTGAATGAATGGCAAAAGGCAAGAAATGATGAATTAAATGAAGCACTTTCCTCTCTATCAATTGTAAAACGTAATACTTTAGCTATTAATTCATTACTAAATCCTTTGGCTGATGAGTTTATACCACAAAGTCGTTTAATTATCGATTTAGGATCATCGTCGCTTTAATTAACACGAATCAATACTATAACATGAATGATACAAATTATATATATATTTATATATATATACATATAGATTTTGCTAAATAATTGATTTGCTTGGTGACTCAAAAGAAAGTGTGTGTACAGTTATATCGTAGCATGTTACTAATGCAAGAAATAAAGCCAAAACAAAAACAAAAAAAGAAACCAAAAAAAAAAATCTCAAACATTATTATTCCAGTTTCAATATATATGACTGATAACAACGATAGTTGACATTTTCAATTTCAAAAATAAATTATCGAATCTATTATATATGCATATGTGTTATGTATGTATGTAGGTTTATTTATTGTACAAAAAAAATCTTTCCATTCAGTCGCAGTCAATCGAATAATTAAATAAAATAATTTATGTTACTTGTACATACCTTCATGCTTTTCTCTTCTTTTTTTTATTTAATTAGACGTTTCATTTAGCTTTTTCCTTTTCTTTTTTTTTTTTAAGAGGTCTAGGAAGTAATATTAAGAAAATGTGATTAAAAAGGGTAAACACATTATGGCTATGAATAAGTGAATACATAGGATTCATGTACATGACCTTAAAATACATTTTATTTGACTCATATAGTTTACTTCTGCTTTTTTTTATTTATTTAGTTTATTTTTTCCTTATAATTTTTTTTTGTTATTATTCAACATGTCTAAAAATAAAAGTATACTCATTTTATCAAAGCTTTTGCAGTATTAGAAGAATCCTTTCTTGTGAAATTTATTAATCAACTTCAAATTTTTGAATTGGATGATTACTTTTTGCTCATCAATCTCTATATTGCAAATTTTTGTGAAGATACTTCTTGTAAAAGTGGTCTTCAATTGAAAAAGGATTTAAATCATTTTCTACTAAATATATTTACAAAAGTCATGTATTCTCTCTATTGAACTGCCAATGCCACAGTTCTTCATAATATATAAAAAACATGTTGGAAGGAAACGTGAAAATTTCTTTAGTTACTTTAGGCAATTAATGGAAATACGTTATAGTCGATTGAGATAGACACTTAAATATCCTTCACCACTTTAAAGTGATCAAATATCAAAATAGTCAAGAACTTAAATTACATGTTAAAATGAGATTATAAGATGGACAGTCTCATGAAAAAATATTACAAATTGTAAATTTTCATAGTGTGCACGTTTTTAAAATGAGGCTTAATTCGGAAAATAATTGTTAAAATATATTATTCTAATCATAGCTTTTGGGCTCAAGCACTAAGCTCAAGCTAATTCATCAAAGTTCATAAAAATATTTGTAAAATTGCAGCCTATACTTTGATAGCACAGTCATGGGTGCACATCGTACGAAAAGGTAGACAGACTTAAAGTGATTTTAAAGGCAATAGTCTGTAATAAATAAATTAAAATGGGGTTCAGCCCTAAAACTTTTAGATGTTATATTTAGATTTACAAACTCATTCAACCTTTTGTTCTCTTTGTTTGTTTTGTTATTGTATCGTATAAATATGAGCCCCTAAAATTCATTCACTATGAAAATGTCATTTTTAGTGAATTTTTTGCTTATTGCGAAGCGTATTTTACATTTAGTTGACTTTATTATTCAATAACATTAATTGCTGTAGAAAGTGGTGGGTAATTGAAATTTGACTTTAACCGAACATACATTTTAATTTTTTATTACATTTTATACGGTTAGTTTCCACTTCATTGTATTTTACTTCCGGTCATTCCTATTTGTCAATGCGCCTTCTTCTCTTATTTTTTTCCCATTTTCTTTTGTTATTATTTTACCTTTTACTTTTACTTGTGTAAATGTATTGAATACTTATATGCTAAGTGTCTTACACTACCAAATTTTGTATTAAGGCATCATAATATAGTCCACCTATAAAAACTATTTGCCATAAGTTTTTTGTTCTTCACTTTAACGTATTTTTCAATTTTCAGGTTGCACATGCAACCAGAAATGGGCAGTTGTTGCCTTGTGCATAATTTGCATGTCCGCGCACAAGACGTAAAAATACGAAATCTCATTCTTTTTTTGTTTTTTTTTAGGCAATGAATTAATCAGGAAACATTTCATTTATACTTAGAGCGTTAAACTAAAAAGGTTGCACTTTTAAAAGGATACCATTTTCTAACATAAGCGTTATCCATAATATATATATATATATATATATATATATATATATATATATATATATACATAACATATGTATATATTATATATATATATGTGTGTGTGTGTGTGCATATATGCACATGTACATAATATAAAACTATATTCGAAAATAAAGGAAGAACATTCATTAGTTATGTAAAATTTAAGCGCGCTTATATTTCGAGTGCATATAAATGAATTAAAAACAAAAAAAAGCATAAAAACCAAAGTGAAAAATAAAAGCAAGAAAGACAAACAGAAGAGAAAGCGTAAAGTTTTAAAATAGTTTACAAAATGAAACCGTTTAAACGTTTTACACAATGTGTAAGTTTAACTATGCTTTTTGGTGTATTCATTATACTTTTTGGCGTTAGTTCGACGGCATTAACAACATTTGGCAAATCTAGCAACAATCCACCTCCAACTATTGCACCCGTTGGTATGTTAAATGTGTATATTCAAAAAACTATTAGAGAAAATTTGCAAATCCTAAAAGAAACTCCACTAAAATTTAAACTAAAATTTTATTTATATGTATTTATTATATATAAAATAAGACCGTGTATATGTTTGTGGCTTATAAATATTATGATACTGCGATATTCTGTTGCAATCATAGTATCCTAACTTCCCACCTCAATAAGATTTTTTAAATATCGTATGTATAAATCAAAAACATAAATTTCCGTTTGGGCTCTTTTTTGATTAATAGGGGCTTTAGAAAAGGCCACGCTACGTAGATTTGGAAACTGCTGCAAATATTTACTTAAAATATTATTAAATATTGTATCATTAAATATTTCATGTGTTTAATTTACCTCGAATCCATATCACTACCCAACTGTATAGAAAATATAAACTTTTCCATTCAAATATTGGTAATTCTCAAGTTCTTGGAATACTTTTTAGTAACTTGCTGAAATTTGTAAAGTGTTAAGTTTACATGCAATTTGACTTGCACTTAAATATGTAGCAAAATTTTGATAGGTATGACCATTCGCAAAAGGGGGCGAAAAAAATCAACTATTCGTTTCGGACATCATTTTAATAAATAATTAGTATAATTTGGGTAACTCGTTAAGTTTTTAGGTCATTAATAATAATAATAATAATAAAATGTAAGCTTAAGATATTGACAAACAAATAAATACCAAATAAACTGTGGTAAATGGATTAATCACAGAACATCACATCAAAATATATTTTAAAAGATTACAAATTTACATATATATATAGTCTACGTCTTGTTACCAATATATTTTATAACGAATGATCTGACCATTTGAATAGTCCAACTTTTTTTTTTTTTAAAAGAAGCTTAACTACACGCAATTCAAGTATATTTATGTAAGAAAATATAAGTCACGAGATTTGTAGTGATATATAAATATGAAGTACTGTGTCCTTACAAAAGGAGACTTCAGTATGTTCAATAAGTTTACGATACTCATATGAAGCAAGAGAGCTAAGTTACATTTTCATAGATTTTCATTATTTATATCGTTTAGATAATTTAAAGAGCTGATTATCGAATTTTGCACATAAAATACAGCAAAATACTCCGTAATATAATTTCACTGTTGGGTCCCGTGTAATTTAGTAGCAAATAATAAAATTGCTTAGAATATAAAAATAAAGTGAAAGTTTTTAATATTCTAACTTTTTATAGGCCGGGTGGACTCGTAATTTTCTTTTGAAAACAAACCGCAATTTAATGAATTTAACGAGTAATTACGACTTTAAGAATAACTAATATTTCTTTTGTTTGAAATATACAAATGGTTTTTAGTCGAATAAACTTTTTATTCCGTTTCAAATATTTTGCGAACAAACTTTACATAACTCGCTCGTTCTGAAAACTCATATTACTTACTGACTCTTAGGCTTTAATAAATCTTTGTATTTCGGAATAGAGTACAGCGAGTTATGTAAAAATTTTATTTGAGATAGAGTTTGTAGTTAACAAAAATTTCGTCCCATCTATATTCATACGATTTGAAATCAATGTGACACAGCAGTACAAACATTTTTAATACAACCCGTTTAAAGTGTATAAATAATGCATTATAAAAAAGATTAGGCTTTTTATGACCTTTGAATTGACTTTTTTAACATTTTGAAATCAAATGTTGAATTGTTGAGTCACATATGTTCCAAAAACTATGTATATAGATATTTAGATATTTTAGATAAGTTCTGTAACACACGATTAAATGAACTATTCATAAAGTATAATTTTATATATATGTATACATATATATATATATTACAATTTATATCAATAAATTTTTAGTGAAAGGACGTGAATGCAATTCACATGATGAATGCAATGCGATCGAAAAGTCAAGTTGTGTCAGAGATCCCAACGATTACAAACTGCGATGTTTATGCGGAAATGATGAGCCACCTAATAATGGATTATGTCCGGACATATTAAAGGGTAATTCTTATATATTTCAACATTTATGGTGCAAATTATTATATGCTTGGGCGAATTAATGTAAAAATCAAAGAGCCTTGAGATAAACTCTCTTTTTATTGTACGAATCGCCTCAGGATCACTTTTAGATCCGATGTAAATCTCTTTACGTGCCCCCCTGCCTATCTGTACATCCGATTTAACTCAATTTAAAGTTGAATCGAATAATTTTCGTGACCACTATCCATTTATAACAAATGTCAATCTATGATGTACAATATTGAATATAGCAGCAGGTAGATTCAAAGTTGTTAGTTATTGTTAGCAATTCATGAAAAGCGTAAAAACTCTAAAATTTCAATTAATCGAAAAGGCTTATAAATTTGCTGATACTAAGTGCAAATGATGATCTAGAAGCTGCATATTTGGAACAAAAGAATTATATAGTTCTTGCCTTCTTACAAATTACGTAAAGCTTGGCGAATCAAAGGAAATGTTGTACTTATGTCGCAACATCAATCTATTTATTAATTTAACTAGTTGGAATTTTTAATCTATGAAATATCTATGTTGTGATGGCAGTGATCCAAAAATAAAATGTAAATTTTTACTCTTTGTTGTTCAAGTTGATTGTGAGAAATTAGAATTAGAAATCTTCATACATCTTGAAAGCGTTTGAATTTGTTCGATTGGTAGTATTGGATTTATAGTGCAACCACAATTGGCAGCATATTTAGGAAATTAATCAGATGACGTGATTTATACTGGAACATGTACTCTTATGTCAAATGTTGGCCACAATGTCAGTGAATTTCACTTTAAACATGTTCACGCAGATAGCAACAATTGGAATTTTGCACTCAAAGAGAATGTAAATATCTTAATTTATTACTGTGAGTTCACCTAAAAGTGAAAACGCTGTGTCATATTTAAATAAAAAATTTTGATTGTTAAAAATCAAATCAAATGCAGACATTTCTGTGGACTTAGATTGAATTTATAAGTTCGTTGTAACTTTTGCGAATTCAATTCAATATCTTTGCGAATAAAAAATATTTAATGCACAAGAAAACAGGCGTTGTCAAAAATAATCCACAATGTAATAAAAACTTAAGGAACATATATGAAGAATGTCAAAAGCTTTCTACTAAGTATGTTATATAAGGGGTACATTCATTTTTGAACCACCCCAAATAGGATTCAGACGAATTTAGCTTCTATTTATTTTATTTAGCTTTTAAGAGTTCCCCCCACACAATAATACTTTGATTTGTTCTTAATTTGCTTTAAATTGTCTAACAAAAGTTATGGGTAGTTCAAGAATAAAAAGAAAATTAATTTATTTAGGATTACGGCACAGATGTACCAGTAATCAGGAATGCGAGGAGAATATGATATGCCAATTTGATAATAATAGCACCATTGGTATGGCTAAAGTCACTTCAACCAAAACTCGTATATGTTTATGTGATAGTGAGAATGGTTATTTTGAAGACGTAATACGCGATATATGTAGTGGAGGAGTATTATCCTCAAGTGTGCGTGGTATATTCATTGTTCTGTTCTCGGTATTAGCATTTTTTTTGCAATGAGAAATTGATCATATATCTAAGGATTTATCGTATATAGAATAAATATAAATATTATTATTATTTTGGAAAAATTCTGTATTTTATTTGTAATTAAGGAAAATAATTGAAATAATAAGAAATGTCGCTCAAACTGCTAAAGCACTATTTATTTGCATGATTATTACAAATGAGATATATATATATATAAAATAATAACAATTACGAAATCTTCTGTAATTACTTTTTATTCACAAAATTTTACTGGGCATACTTTGTTTTCTTTTTTTAATGTAATTAATTATGGCTTGGGCTGAACAGTATACATTTTGAATATATTTAATAAAGACACGAATATATTAATATTATCAATTTTATTGTAAGCTTGTTATTGTTATTGAAGAAGCTTTTACATTCAAGGATATATTACATGAGGACATTTAATATTGAATTTTTATATAAACTCTAAGAAAACTTAAAATAAGTGATGTACATCATACAAAAAAAAAAGGAAATTCAAATAAAACATTGAATGTTTACATACTTTACATACTTAAAAAATTAATGCAAACGAACCATTTTACAAAAACAAATATTTATTATTATTATTGTTATTATTATTATTATTAATTTTATTAACTTTCGAGGCAAATGAATTATCGTAATAAAAGTTAAGTTTTTTTCCTCTAAACTTTTAATAATAAATTAGCAAATAAATAAATAAATCTGGGCATTTAGATAGATTTTCTCTTTATTTGACAACTAATTTTACGTAATTTCGTAGGCGATGGATATGATTGTTGACAAGTAAGAAAATTATACTTGGTTGTAACTAAATCTTGTTTATCCAACGCCCAAACTTTACGACGTACTTTTGGGTACATGAAGAAAATTTGAAGACGCATAATATCGGGTGGGTGTAGCTGATATGTACAATCTTTGTGTGAACTTTTCAAAATGACAATTTTAATATTTGTATAAAATTTCAGTTTTCTATCTATTTCAGCTTCTAAGTGTTAAGCAAAAAGCTTTACATTTTTGTTGGAATAACAAAGGTATTCTTAATTTAGATTGATTTGTGGTCGGATTCTTTGACCGATTTGGTACATTTTCAATGCCAACCAATGTACAGTGTAGTTCCGCTAGATTTGAAAACGATATCTCTTTTTTTGCTTCTAGGAGAATGTTCACCACATAACAGTCATAACAGTCGTGCAGACGAACAGATATATCTCAATCGATTCAGAATTTGATGTTGATTAAGAGTATATCTACTTTGTAGGGCTTCTGTTGCTTCTGGTTAAACGTTACAAATATAATGATAAAATGAGTATATTCCAACCCTTTGGATGTTGCTTCTAAATATAACGTAAGCATGATTTTTGAATTCGAAAGAATTGTTCATTCATTTTCAAATTGTTTTCTTAGATTTGTCTTATGTTCTAAATAATACTATTGCATACTATTTACAATTAAAATTGGAATAATTATGAGTAGTAAGAAGTGCTCTTTATGACACAAAAATGATTGAATGCATTTGTGTGACGACGTCATGGTCTAAAAAGTTTACTTTTATTTTAACTATTTTAATAATCATAAATGTCTCGTGTAATGTGAAAGCAAATACACAAAGTACCATTTTGCTCAAATGATAATTAAACATTAAACGAGTTGGACGTTTAATATTCGTGAAATCATCAAAGCTCTACAAACTAAAATAAAAAGGAAAGGAAAATGCTGTACAATTATTTTATTGTTGTTGCAGTACTTCTTTTAAAATTTCTTTTAAATGACGCTGAAAACTTTGAAAGTGAAAATGAAGATGGCTCAATTATGCAAAATCCTATACAAAATTCTATATCAAGTACATTTGCATCTGTGAAAATTTACAGTCCAGAATGGATTAATTATGAAAGAGAAAGGTTTAATACTGACAATGTTTTAAAAAAAAATAGTAAGCGCAAAATTGTAAATTGAATTTGAAATTTTTTTCTGAAAATTAATGATGAAATGTATACATTAATTGTACAATCTATAGGTCAGTTGAATAAGTTTTTAGAAGAAAATGAGAGGTTTTTACGTGAAGATGATAATGAAAATTTGAAAAAGGAGCTCCCAAATGGAAACAATAAACAAAAAACTCACGTTCTTCTTTTGGATTTTATAAAATTTCTTAAGTCGTTGACACTAAACATTTGGAGTTACAATGATATTGATAATTTAAATCATAAAGTGAAATTACTTAATACTTTTAGCGATAATTTATTGAAAATAATTGGTACGATTTTCTCTCTCTTTTATATACATGTTACATAATTATTTACATTTTTTCTTTTAATAGAAAGGCAATTTGCATTACTTTGGTTAAATGATAACGAAATGGAAATAGTACGCCGAAAGCGGGGGATTTTACATGAGAGCACTTTAAATTATTTACCAGAAGCTTCTTTAATAAGTATTTGCTTTTTAACATTCTCTGTTTTCTTAATAAAATTAGTTTTGGTAAGTTGTGTTTTATCGTTTAAAAAACGATAAAATATTTGTATATATTAATGATATTTGCTTCAATTTAATTTGCAAATATTGCAAATTCCGTTTCGTATTTTTAGCAAGTGGTTAATATTATTAAGACTCGCCATTACACATTTAATGGAAATGATGTCACGAATGTGCGTATTACATAGTTTTCTCCTTCATTAAATTCTAATTGCCGTCTTTTATTTCTTCAACGAAAGTTTCACTTGAAATACTTTGCAAAAATTTTGAATTGTAACACAATTACTACCTTATCATTATATTAAAAACGTTGCACAGCCTTTATTATTCATACATTTAAAACAATTGGACCAATTGGTACCTTTAATTTTATTCATAAAATAAAATAAGAGAATAATCAACTAATTTAATGTAAATTAACTGATATAAGGGAAAAAAGTTTCAAATGTATATTCAAATATACTATACACATTGTATGTTACTACTATTAGTTTGAATTTATTGAGTTATCAATTATCTCGAATCAGTTAAGTATGTAAATAAAAGAAGAACAATTAAAATATGTCTATGATTACAATAAGCTTACAATAAGATGTTCCACATCCTTTATAATGTAAAACTTTTATAATGTAAAACTTGAAACTTATGACTTTAAAAAAATTTTTTACAGTTTAATAATATATTTTGCAACATATGTAGAAGTTTAAATTCTTGTAGATTGTCAATATAATGCATAATCTTTTGTTCAAGATTTATGTATGGTTCATATGCATGCATTCACATCGAATTCAATATTTGTCTCACTCTATTCTTTGTAATCACATTTCATAAGTTTGCTACTTAGTAGGCTATTATACATATATATATATTCAAAATTACAGTTGTGTGTCAGAAAAGAAAAGTAAAATTTTCGTAGTTTCATGAATACCCTCAATTTAAGTGAAGAAATAGTAATAACAGAAAGAATAATAATAAAGAAGTAAACAATTTGCAGTTTTTCAAAACGTTTATATTATATATATTTAAATTGGGAATATTTGTGGGGCTGGTTTTAAGAATTGCTACTCTGAAAAATTTATGAAGGATGGATGAATCACGTGAAGAAAATCAGTTTGTTGTGGATGATGTCAGCAAAATCATTAAGGAGGCTATAGAAAATACAATTGGTGGCAATGCCTATCAACATGACAAAGTTAATAATTGGACTGGACAAGTTGTTGAAAATTGTTTAAGCATGTTAACAAAAGAACAGAAACCGTATAAGTATATTGTGACATCTATGATAATGCAAAAAAATGGTGCAGGTTTACATACAGCTAGTTCCTGTTACTGGAATAATGACACAGATGGCAGTTGTACTGTTCGTTGGGAAAATAAAACAATGTATTGCATTGTATCCGTATTTGGTTTGGCTGTTTAAATTTAATAATAATACATGATTGATTATATTGAAACTATCTGACACATAAATCAAACGTGTAAAATGTGGCTTGCAAAAAACTGTTTTTGACCAAATAAATATGATGTATGTAGTAAATATGTGATTGTAATAATAAAATATATGTGTATTGTTAATAAAATTATTAATATTAGTAGTATACCAATATTTAAGTAGATCTTTGTGCGGAATATTTAATTATAAGACATATTTGAAGTGGCTTGCGCTTGAGTTTTTTTTAATAAAGTTCACAACTTCAAAATAAGATTGAAGTTAATAATGACCCACGTTCAGTTGCACTTTAAGTTAGAAAGTTTTTCAGGACAACATCCCATGAGCCACATCTCTTTTCTTAATTTTCCAATACTTTCGAAAACTATTACTTCCCAGTTTCTTTAGTTTTTACATTATTTTGTAAAGCCGGCTTCGGCTAGATAGACTTTTTTGCATGTTTCTTTTTTTATGGAACGTTTTTTACCAATTAACATATTATTTTTCAAACCGTAAAATATTTGGCAGTTCTGAGAAGTACATGCATAAGACAAATGGATATAGATTTCATTGTGGTATAGTAGGCTAAACAATTATAAGATTTCAGCCTTCCATTTGGTTTAATTTTTAGACAAGTATAGTAGCCTAACTTTTCGAGTATAATTTAAATCTGCTTGCAAGATTTGCACAGGCATTGTGGCCCTGTTAATAATATAAAATTCTACTTCGATGAAATTGTGAAGCTACGTGAAAAATGCCTAAAGGACATTGATAATGTTCGCGAATATATACGTAATAAAAATTGATTTTTAATAAAGGAGCTATTGTCCAAAATAGTATCAAAAAAACTATGAATACTTTTTATATGATTCATTATTTATTAAATCATTTATATATGATTAATTTTCTCCCATCGCATTCCATCGAATGTCATCCGTTTCATGAGTAAGATATCTAGCGCCAACCTGAATTTCAAGGGTTCTTAAATCACTATAAGTTTGCTTATCTTGTAACCAATAATGCTGCAAACTCTTATCAACCGTATAACGTTTTCTTTGTTTTACTTGCAGCAAATTATTAATCAAATCAATTGCTAAAATGAAATTTAAAAAAATGAAATATTGAATAGTTTATGTAAGATGGTGAGTATAACATATAGCGTATTTTTATACGTAAGACTTTGAAATAACAAGTGCAAATTTTATAGCAAATAAACTTAATTTAAGTCGAAATAATTTTCCAAATCTGCACGGATAAGAAAGCAGTACTACAGTTCAAAATTGTTTGATTAAATAATTAACTCAATAAAACTAAAGCAGTAATTTTCATAAAATAATAAATTACCAGTAGATGATATCTCTTTCCAAGGCTTAGGAGGATACATGAAAGCAGCATTTTGTATTTGATCATTAATGTCTTCTTCTTCGTTAAAGGGAAATGTACCACTCAGGCTGACATAAATTATAACTCCTACGCTCCACATATCTAGGGAACGATTGTAGCATTTATTTCTCAAAACTTCTGGCGCTATAATGAAACAGAATGAAAAATAGTGTCAATTCAGCATAAATAACCACTAAAATAATAATCCGCGATAATAATCAACCGCCACTGATTTGATCAAAAATAAAATAATTATGGGAAATATGTGAAAATTATAATTTCAGTACGAAGTATTCTGTAGGCCCTTTGAGCGCTTCCTTCTCTACCCACAATATTTGAAAGGCGAATAAAAAAGTAATGAATTTGAAGTATTAATATTGATAATTTACCTAGATATGCTGGTGTTCCAACTACTGAACGACGAAATGATTTTTCTCCAATAATGCGAGCGTAACCGAAGTCACATAATTTGACTTGAGGAAATGCTGAATTTGATGAAAGCAGGACATTTTCTGGTTTAAGATCGCAGTGTACTATATTTTGACTGTGCAAATGCTTAAGGGCAATTAAAATTTGAGTAATTAGAAATTTTGTAACTCTTTCATCTAGTCGTCCATTTTCGTGAGAGAGTATCATTTCTAACATGTCACCTTTTAACTTCTCCATTACAACAAATATTCTTTCGGGTGTTTCAAACATTCCCTCCAAATTCACTACGCCATAGTGAGATATATTCTGCAAAATGGCTACTTCATTTTTCAATTGAGTTTCCTGCTTTGTAGGGAATCTTAGCTTATCAATTACCTTTATAGCTACTTTACGTTTAGATTTCTTATGTGTGCCACCATATACTACACCAAATTGGCCGGAACCCAAAACATCGTCAGAAAATATTTCGTACAATTGTCCCATGTCATGTACATTTTGTTCGGATTCGCAGTATTCTGTTAATGTAGAATGATGTAGGCAGGATATTCATTAATATATCAAGATTATACAAATCAAATTGGAGTTGCACGTCATAAAGTGGTTCTTTTTCAATATGAAAAACCCCTAAAAAAAAACTTAGAACAAGTCAACGTTTTATTACAACAATGGTCTCAACATGACTTTCTCAATCAAAAGTAGTTTAATTATGGTTAAAAAAATTCATGATTACATCAATTATTTATAACAAATTTTCGTAAATTCCCACTTTTCAATTTCGTATGTTGTTAAGCATACAAAAGATTAATTCAATAAACTATAACGTTTCACGTTTTCTTTCTTTTTTATGAGATATCTTTTTTTAAGTCCTAAGTGTCCACGTAAAATGCTCTCTAAAAAAATTTTTCGTCAAACTGTCTTAAATATTCGACAGTTCTGAAATGCACATGCATAAGGCAAATCGATTTAGATTCAATAGGTATAATAAAATGGAGCATATGTATTTTCTATAATACAAAAATAAATGTACAAATGAACGTTGTATTTCTCCGGGGAACAAAAAAAATTTATATTTAAATAAGTAAATTATATTTAAATAAGTAAAAATATTACGTTTATTTAAGACGTGCATGTAAGCTTGCTTAATAGATGTTTCCCAACTTTTTTCATTATCGGTTTCCAGACCATCAACGCATATAGTTTCATTTGCACTTAAATCAACGCATGTACCTAAGCCGCAATAATATGTTAAATCTAGTGTTTCAATTTCAAAACAATAATTTCTACTGGGACAAACATTGCTGTTCGTTTGAATCGATCGTATATTATCCAATTGAATTTCTTTGTAATATTTGCTGCCTTGCTCCGATACAAATAATGTAATCGTTTTCGAATCTAATCGCCAGAAATGTTTTTTTATAGTCTTATCTAAATTTGTGAAATATATTAGCCAGCCTTCTTTTAATATTTCATCGCTACGCTTTTTGGTGTGTTTAACAGACTGTACGATCCGCATTAACGGTATGTTATTGCTAGCGGAATTCGTCACTCTCAAATTCTTCAAGCGTGTTTCAGTTGATGGAAAGTTGTCCTCATTTTGAACGATTGTATTAAAAAATTTCTCATCATTGCTGTCCGCTAAATTAGCATTAACATTTAAATTAGTTCCATTAATATCCTCTTTAAATGTATTGAGGTCTTCTATGACAAGAGGCGCATAACTACCGCTACTACTACTACTCTTATCTGCTGTTGGGGAGCTTATTTCAATATTATGTGAATTCCCAGTAAAGCAATTTTCAGGTACTTTTTCTAGACATTTTTTATGAACATTGTAATGGCAATATCGGCATTGTAATCCTTGCTTGAATAAACCCTTTAACAATTTTTTACAATATTGACATACTGTTGGTACACCATAGGTTCGTACCTCAAATGTATGCGACGTAATTCTTTTATCATGCCGTTCTATTTTATTATTTAATAGTTCAGTTGTTGTACGATTGGTTGAATCACCCATTGATAAAAGTTGTGGGGGATTCTTATGTAAACTCAGGAAACTTTCAGTTTCTTTTTGTTGGTGTTCAACCTCTGGGATAAAATTCTCTAAAGTATTCGTCGTTGAAGTGTTGTTACCTTCATTGGAGCGATTGCAATTATTTGGCACCTTAATTGCACAACGTTTATGATAATTTTGCCCACATCCTGCCCAATGCAAAACAATAAAATAATTAAGTTGTAGGAAAGAAAAAATTAAGATGAAAAGGTCGAAGATAACTTTTAAATCATACCATCACATTTTAATCCTTGGCGAACTAATCCAAATAACATTTCACCACAGAAGTCACAAAAAGTTGGAACTTTATAAGATTGCACATTTAATTGATGGGATCTAAATCTTACTTTATGTATACTGGGAAGTAACAGGGCTGTAAATGAACAAAATTATGCAATTTTTTACTTTTAATTCTCTTAATAAATAATAATAAATAAATTTTCATTAATTTATTTATTATATTAAACAAATGAAAATATTATAAATGATCGATACTGACTCTTATTAATGTTTCTAAAAGTCATGAAAGTTAAATATAACTCAAGAATATACAAAAACTGTATTGTAAAGAAAAGCGAGGAAAAATGTACAAAATTTATATGGGTTTTAACAAAAAATTTGCACATTTCCGTACTTTAGCATAGAAAATAAAATAACCATCTTTTAAAGAACTTCAAAATTACATTTTTTTTTTACATTCGTTATATGTAGTTCGTATTATTACCATTTTAAAGAAACTGGTTAAGACTTTTAAAAGACGAGATAGATACTTACAATTGCCGGTAATTACTATTTCCACTAAAGTTTCATCGACAACTTCTGAAGCTGAATTAATAATTTGTAATATATTAGTGGTATTGTAATCATGGCGGAATAGTAAAATTCTTTCAAAAAGGTGTGTTAATCCATTGTTTGGTATCTTGTTATTAATGAAGTTACGTGCTGATTCCTTTAGCGTTTTCAATGTTAAAGAATCGGTTGGTATTGTACATCCATCCCGCATACTTCCAAATTGAAAAATGAATGTTATTTCGGAACTGTCCATTATAAAATTTGAATTTTTTTTATTGTAGTTCTATTTGTGCAAGAAACAATTTAAAAGAAAACAGGGATATTAGATATAACGCCTGCGTTAATGGGAAAATGCCTTAAAACCCTTTAATAAAATGTAGTTTTTTCTATAAGAAGGGGGGATGATCTGTCAAAAAAAAAATTAATATTCCATTTATAAAGTAATACTTTAGTATATTTCACATACTTTTAAAATTTTTCATATCATCATCTTGGTGAAATTTACATTGTAAAATCGTAAAACTTGTCAAAGTATCTAAGTGTAATAGTGTAATTGTATAACTAATAGATAAAATGCTTAATTGGAATCGATATCGAAAGTGGTCCTAAAAAAAGCTTGATCCTGAGAATGACTCGTTTTTTGCTCCATAATCATAATAATATTTCATAAACACATTTGAAATACATGCTATTGAGAAACAATGTAAATTGCTTCTTTAAATACTCTACACCACTTATAGTACAGGGTATTATGAATTATGTAACATTCAGAAGACGTTGAGATAGATCCACCTTTTATCACATTGATCGACTTAGATTCGCTTCAGATTTTCCCTTTAAGACAAAGTACAGGCGCAATTTTGAAGCTGCCTGAGTTAAATTTGGTGTGCAGTCGTAGTTGAAGCCCAGTAATAATTTTTGTTCATATTAAACTACGCCACATACAATGATCTATTTTCTATCCATCTGTCGGTTTTTATGTGGACAAATTAACAATTTTGCATACTTTTTTATAAATATGTGATGTAGAGTATTTAATAGTCAGCCTAGGCCAACTAATCTGTATGTGCTTGATTTTTTAAATGAAACTCTCTTTACCTTTTATAATAATGCAATATTGTCTCAGAATGGGCCTTTATTACTTTCAATTACGAAGAAATAATCGCATATCATAATCGCAATCATATCGAACAAAATGAAAATAAAAATCAAAAAAATTACATTTGTCTAAGGCTAAATCTTAACTTTATGAGCCCGTTCTTACTTGTAATATAAGGAAAGTAGATTTGGTTGTTTAAATGATATTGTCTGTATTGTCAATGAAATAGGAGAGAACAGCGCATGTTATTAACAATCATTAATGGTAATAATTATCGGGAAGTGTGAGAAATGTTGACTCCACTAAAATTATACTTTGCTGAAATATTCATATTACAACAAATACTTTAAATATTATAAGACTTATTGTGTAAATAACAAATATTGTTAACAATAAGACTTTCTCCTCTCGCTTACTTTGCTTATTGATACTCAAAAAGAGACGTAATAAAATTTCATAAGCAAGCAAATTGTATATAATAAATGTATAAAATGGAGAAATAATAAATAAATTGAACGCAAAAAATTTTTTTTCTACCGCATTAAACTAAAATTCCATAATGAATTATCTTGAAAATTTATAAGTCGCTTTAAACGAGAAACATTTCACAATTTCCCTTTTTTTTCACAAATCTTTCTCCATTCTTTTCGAATACATAGAAGAATAAAACTGTTCATTTTTCTTTTAATTGTACTATTTATGTTTTATTACTTTAATTTAAACCACACACAGAACGCGTCGGCTTAAAAATAAAAATGCTACAATAATGATCCGTTTATACATATAAAATATTTTAAAATTTTCTATTTTTTTGTTTTTTTTCTTTTTTTCATTTATTATCACCTCTTTGTTTTTGTATTTATGTTTTCGTTTCTGTTTTATGTTTTTGTATTATATTGAGTTAGCTTTAATTCTCAAATAAAAACCCGTTTGGCGAAATTCTTTTTCTTTATACATATTGTGAAGACCAAACATCAATCCATTTAAGCCGAGACACCTGCTTTCCACTAAGCTTAGATTCCAACTGATTTTAGAAATATTACTTTATGGTAAAACATAACGTGAAGTCATTGAATAATTTTGTTGAATATTGTTATTAGAGCATCCCACTCTGCGATCTAACAGATCTATTTTGTTTTTAAGTGTTTTGAACCAAAGAGAGAATCAAATACACCTTGAAATATCTTCAAATTGATGTTGTCTCTATTTGAATTTGAATATGCATTAGTAATATGAGTTGTTCGAAAGCATTATATATAAATGCAGTGAGAAGTATTTTCTTAACTGGCACTTCAAAACCCGTTCATATCGCGTATTTAAGAAACAATACAAACGAAACTTTATATCCATCTTTGTTTTTGAAAATTTTATTAAGTCCTGCATTTATTTTTATATATTAATTCATTTTAAGTACTCTATGCGGTATTTAAAGTATCCTCTACTTAAAACGTAATGGATTTGATATAATCATGAAAGTGTACTTACAATAAATGTCAAATAATTATGTATTATGTGTATCGCTATCTCCATTGGGTGACGCCATATTACTTTCAGATGTTGACAGAGGTCGACAAATGCCCAATTTCGTAATACCCAATGGCATACTTCTCAAAATTTTTACAGCATCATTTAATTCTAATCCATGTAGTATGTGATCACCGACGCTAACTAATCTATCGCCCGGAAATATTTGCTTTGTTGCCTCAGCTGAGCCACCACATATTAATCCACGTATTACAATAACGCTACCATCTAGATCGACAGGGTCTTGATAATCCAATACTGAAAAACCGAAACCCAGTTCAGTTTTTTCAATATCAACATATGTGACCTCCGAGTCCCACAAAGCTAAACCTGATATATTTTCTAAAGATTTATAGCGTTGTTGATCAGTGTATGTGGCCGTACTTGAGGTATATAATGAGCTCTCCGATTGAGCCTTTGTTAGGCATAGTAAACTTTGATGCCCACCTGGTAGTAGACTACGAGTTTCAAATGCTTCGGGATTTTGTGACGTGTTGATAATGGAAGGTGCCATTTTATTTCGTACACAAACTAACTTAACATGTGATGGCAATTCTTTTAATATTTTTACCACCTCTGTATGTCCAAGTCCTTGCAGTTTGTGTTCATTTATTTGAAGTAATTCATCACCTGGTTTAAGTATTCCCTGTCGACCTACAGGACCATCCTCCAATATTGATCTAATGTAATGATGGGGTCGCTTTTCTATTCCGCATTCCACGTCCACAGTGCCTTCAAGACTAATTCCTAGACCTGAAAGTTTATTTATTTCGGCAACTATAATTTCACTTTCAGGAAACTCACTTTTCCAAGCAACTTTAAGAGATTCCTCACTGCGGCTCTTCAGCAAATCTACTCGCGTTGTATTCCCTTTACTCTCATCTTCAACTAAACTTTTATTAATTGGACCCGGAACTGTTACCGTATTTACCACTGTTTGCCCATTTGGGGTGCCAATATCTTCCTTCAAGTAATTTTGTTGAGGCGTTTTTTTACGTTTATGATCGTTATCTACTCCAGTGTTCACCTGAAATTTTTTGATATCATTTCCGAGAGAACTGCGATCTAGTATATGCGACAGGCTTGAATCCACAGTTCCACCTGACGGTAAATCAAAGTTTTCATTATTAAGTGCACTTTTATCAGTGGCTATAGATTCACCATTTGATTTTGTCGGTAACCATGATAATGTTAAAATTGATGGTGAAGGCGGGAGAGAACTTTGTGATTGGGTTTCTACACAAGGCTTTAATTCTGTTAAAGCAATCTGTAAATGCTCAAATTTTCGTCCATGCAGAAATCGTTCAAGTGTTAGATTAACTTCGATATCGGTATTACGTAAGATTTCTACCGCTTGATGATTTGTTACTCCGGACAATCTTTTGCCATCAACAGCAACTATACGATCATTAATTTGTATATCACCACTCATTTCTGCAGCACTCCCCTCAATAATACTTTTTACGAATATTCCTGAAATGTCCTTCTCTTCACACACATATCCCGCCACGGTGATACCGAGGCCATAAACGTTTTTTCGTAATTTAACATCATGAGTTTCTGTTTCTGGTGTATCCATGTGAGGAGGAGAAAATGGTGTAAGCTTATAAGATGGAGTACTAATATTTTCGATATCGGGCAGCACAGTTTCTATTTGTTCTGTTGATGAAAACACTTTCATTGATGTGGGTGTAGATATGTCAGCAATATTCAGTTCTGGTATAGAAGGCGGTGGTGAAATAAGAGAAACCAGAGGCACAATATCGTTCTCGTCATTCGCATGTATTTCTGCCATGGAGTCAAATAGTTCTTTAGGAATTGGTGGCAGTGGTAAATCTGCTGGTTCTGTATTTGTATTATGTGATAAAATTCCACAAACAGGTACAACAATTTCAGTACTATCCTCAATATTACTTAAACTTTCCGCTACATACTTCATAGAGAATTCATCACGTATATTTATAACTGTTGTTATATTTGGTCCATTTAAGAGGTGTCGAGATAATTCGTCAGGATCGTTTAAAAGTTTTGTTTGAATAATTGCAGTTGGTTTAAATTTTAAGTCATTTGGTGATGATTCAGTCGGTCTTGCCACAATTAAACGAACTTGAGCTCCCGCCTGACGAAGAACAGTGGCTACCTGCTCTGAACTAAAGCCACGAAGGTTTACTTCTCCAATATACAACAAATGGTCGCCACATTGAAGTCGCCCATCTCTTTCGGCAATGCCGCCTGGACTTAGAGCTTTTATGACTACGCCTGTACTACGTCCACCAACCAAAATGAATCCCAATCCATTTCCCTCATTATGTAAATCTATTATTTCAACCTCAGACCATTCACTACTTAAAACCATTCTGCAGTATTAATGTTCCCACTGCAAAAAACCTTCGCATACATTTTAACATCAAACCAGGAGAGAAATTTATCGCAATCGTCACTATATAATATGCCTAAAAGGCAGCAAGAAACACACTGATCAATATAACTTTGTGCCTCCTATTGTAATAGGCTTTCTTGTTCAAATTTATGATTCAGAATAAAAGTATACATTTCGTTAGAGCAATATTGTTTTATATTAGAATATTACAAGAACACGACTTATATTTTCTGTATATCCATATAAATGATATACGTAACATTTAAATTTGCATGTGATCACTTCATGTACCGCCCTTTCATTTTCTTTTTTATGTTAAGTTTTTGTTGATTCTACATGAAATGTATAATTTTTCTTAAATTATCGATCGATTGTTTTAACATTTTTGTGGCATACATTGGAGCATACATGCATGTTATAATTGTAAATATAATTACTATTTTAAAAAAATCACCTCTTGATGAAATCACATTTTAATAAGTACTGCGTTCATCAAAATTTTTCATTCTTTTTTCTTTACAACAAAATATATTATTTAAATGATTTATTTTTCTTCACTTTAATTAATAACACACATTTTTATAGGGATAAAACCATTGATTTTAAAATATATTTATGCACTCTCAATGCTCTATTTCTGAATTCTTTTCTACTAATATTACAAAACGCCTGAATATCCTTTACTTTTTTCTCGATTCAATTTGATAAGCATAACAAAAGCCAGTTTACAGTGCATTCTAACTAATTAGAAACTGATAATAACATTCTGATGATTGTGTGAATACACACACAAATGAAAAGTTCACTAACGAATTGTAGTGTATTTTAAGTTTAAACTTAATCAAACTTAAAATTGTATATAATATATTCATATATTCATAAAATGGTTTACCTTTAGATTATTCAAATTACCGAATATCTTCTAAAAATCTTAGACTATTGATCAATTCCCAATTTTTAGGAGCAATTTTGTATACTTTTTTTAATTTTTTACAAAATGACAGCATATTAATAGATATGTGGAAAAAGTTTACATGAAATTTTTTTGTATTTCCAAAATTGTTCACATGTGTATTATTTTATTTTTAAAATCATGGTAAAGTCATGCGCAGAATCGTAGTATTTGTGTAAATGTGAATTAGTTTAAGGTAATATAAATGGAACTTAGCGTGGCATAAAATTCGTAAAAGAAATAAAATCAACCGGGAAAATTATGGCACAAGGTTGAATTTATATAGCGCCTTAATAAAAGAATTTGCAGCTTTTTTATAAAACATAATAAGCAAACTGTAATTTGCTGTAAAAATAATTCTTTAATAAATTAAAAATCTCGAGTGTAAGAGTATAATTTGCTTGTTGTGTTGACTTTTTGAAATCAAGACGATTAAATCGTAAGGCCCACGAATTAATGTTAATTTGTATATTATTTCACGAAATTATGTGTGAATTCTAGGCGCTACTACGAACAGATAAAAAGATTACAGTACGTCCCAGACGTTTGGATGCCAATTTTGTGAAATTAAGTAAACTATTAAAGTACTGTTTGTCGATTTTCATCAACAACTAATCAGAATTATAAATTCACAATATATGTATACAAGTATATAAAAAATGTAGTTAATGAATTATTAATGGATAGACAATATATTAGCTAACTTTAAATTTATTATACATGCGGTTTCGTTAGTTCACATGTGTTAACATTTTAGTGTATTCACTATTTTAAGATGAATTATTAGCAACTTTAATTAATACAGTGTTACCAATCATAATTTTTCATTAATTATGATCTGAAATGAAAATTACAAGAAAACTAGAAAATTTGTTTGCTAAATTAAGTATAATAAGTAAAGCGCTAAGATGTAAAGCATCTATTTCTATGTGTTGTGGCCTTTATAGTCTTGTACTGTATAATAGTTATAATGGTGTAGAGAGGATTCTTTTAGAAAAAGATACTTTATAAGGATATAATTAATATCCATACGTAATTCAATAAAAAGCAGCATAAAATAGTGCTCATTTGTGTCTAAATTAATTATACTAATTGTTCTGAGATATATATATATATATATATATATTTTTATATATGTATATATATATATACATTAAATAAATGTGTATATAAATATACATACATATATGTATATTTTTTAATAAATATGACGAATTTAGAAAAACAACATGAATTAGTTAAAGATAGTTTGGAACAGTTTGTCGGTGCTCATATACCAAATGCTGATTTTAGTGTTGTAGATGAAATTGTATTATCTTATATTATATCCATACTTGAAGAAGCCTCACAAGATCCTTGCTTTGATGTGGATGGCTTTGTCGAAATGATGGGCGCTTATTTTGCTGAATTTTCGTCAATTGATCAGAGTATTATTTGTGAATGGATATATAAATTAGCTAATGAATTAATTGAATTACAAAAAAATGAAGGAAACTGCCAATCAGCAAATCTTTCCATGACTTCCTTATCACTTTCGGATATTATACCGGAACCAAAGTTACGCACAAGTTTAACATCTTCTTCTGAGAAAGATGCCGATGTATATGTAGATGGATCTGTTAACTATAATAAACGTTCTAAGCATATGAGTGAAACTAGTGATAGTGGTTCTACTGATACCTCCTCTTCTTGTGATTATTTTCTTAATGAAGCAGAAACGTTACAAGAAATGTTTCCAGATAGCGCTTATGTTGAGGTGAAACACTGTATTTCTATAGCTAAAGGGGATATTAACAGTGCTGCACAAATTTTACTGCATCGTCAAGAAACCGGTCAAAGTTTGTCGGATAAATACAATGTATTAAATGCTCGCAAGAATGTCGTTGTGGATGATGTTGAACTTAAGAATCGTATTATAGCAAGGTAATGTTGGGTAACAATATTGTTATATGAAACACTTGTGGATATTAACCGACTTCATTTTCATAATAATGTATGCCCAAATTTTTTCTTTTTTATCACTCAACGATTAAAGACGTTCCCATACGTAAATCTGTTCTAAATTCTAAATATACATAAGAACCGTATGAAGAATATCATTAAAAAAGTTTGGGTTGTAGCACATAAAAAAAAAGAGAAGCTTTAGATCATCTAGAAATTGAAAAAGCTTGTTTTTACGTTTGTCTTCTTTTTATAGGTATTCATATGTTGATAAAGATTCAAGCAACCGTGAATATAAACCTATTGTACCAAAAATGGAACCAAAAAAATTGGTACGTTATCGTGATAATAAAATCGTTTCACTTAAAGGTGAGCGTTATACAGAAGTGAAATGTGATGAAGAAGTTGATTTGAAAAAACCTAAAAAGCCATTACAATCGTAACTAAAGATCAGAGTGAGGCCACAGAAATTTCTTCAAACAGTTTACTTTCAACTACAAACAATTGCTAGAATAATTTGATAATGATAAGCGGTAAAGTTTTTGCAATTTCAACTTTAACGTCAATAATGCGAAAGCGTAATAAAATTTCATATAATACATAAATATCATACGCATATGCAAACATATAAAAAAATATATATATATGTAAGTAACCAATGTGAAAATATAAGAAAATATTGTAGAAATCATTTATGTGACTCAAATTGTAATTGTCACACACAATACGCATTTGCAGCACGTACATTGTAAAAATTAAGTTCTATTAGTCACTATGTCTAATAAGCACTGCTAAACTAAGTAAATATAATGCGACAAGTTAATATGCTAAAATCGGAAACGTTAAAAAATATCCACCGTTCCGTTTTCCATTACAAATTGCGACAGTTCTCACAAATCTGGCAATACTGATTGCATTGTAGTAAACAAATTTGTGTATGTAACATGGTATTTCAGACCATGCTTCCTGTAATCGTAACTAGTGTAAAAGGTTACGTTACTTTAAAAACCATTTGGAAGGATTTGAAGCAATAAGTTGTAAAATGTATAAAATTTCCAGCAAACATATGGCAAGAAATTTTTAAAGCTGCCATTATTGAATGTCAAATTCCGGAATGTTCTGGATATTTCGATATGAAAT
The DNA here is from genome assembly GCA_023089585.1 of Melophagus ovinus. Classification (NCBI taxonomy): domain Eukaryota; kingdom Metazoa; phylum Arthropoda; class Insecta; order Diptera; family Hippoboscidae; genus Melophagus; species Melophagus ovinus. The sequence goes on from JAKKIB010000177.1 coordinate 1,246,468, forward strand.
ATGTTCCTTGCTTTGCCGATCAATGAAATGTAACATGCAAAAGTTCATGAATAATAATAATTTCAAAATTGATTGACATATTTGTTTTGCAAATGGCAGATATTTTTGAACGTGAATGAATTGATTAATTACTATTGCAATTAAGAGTATTATAGAACATAAAATAATTCTTTCAATTCATTGTGGAGCAATTTTTTTTGAAAATAAATTCATTGAATCATTATATTTTAACAGAGAATTAAAAAATGTAATCGCATACGTATACTATAATAATAATGAATTCTAAAATTAATTTAACATAAATAAGAATATCGCGAGGAGATATTTGTGTTTGTGCCTCAAATGCTAAATATTTGTTTGAATTTTTTTTTAGTACATCAGAAAATTCAAACAAAAAATGAGAATAAGTGAGACTAAAAATATTAAACTACGGAATTTTTAGAAACTTTAATATCTTATTCATTAAGAAATATTTTATGCATAATTAATTATTGAAAATAATTGGAAAAAAATGCAATGTCGTTTAACGATTTAGTTTCATTCTTATTCTTGCAAAGTTCAAATGTAATTTTAGTTTAATTTATTTTCAATTCCGCCACAATTATACTTCATCTCCATTTAGCTTCTACGAATGAACTTTTGCATATTTTCTTCCTTTTTTATATACAATTATTATTAATATTCTAATTTAAGTTGTATTTAAAAGCCGTGATTGTATTGCTATTTATTTAACACTTTACATTAAGACACATGAGAACACAATTTGTGATTTTCTCCCGAAAAAAAAAGAGAGAACATAATCGAAAAATATACTTCAGCATCTATAAAACCGAAAATATAAAATATTGTATATACAATATTTAATATATATCGGTTTTATTTATGTGTTTTATTTTAATTCAATACAAAATCTATCGTATAAAAATTAAAAATAAATATTTTAAAGTATAACAAAGAAGTATTCATGTCTCTTACATTTTGACATTTTAGAATAACATTAAAAAAAAAGAGTAAGCAAAAATATTCAGCGAATAAGCAGCACTCAGTAAATGTGTTTCTGTAAATGAAGCAAATCTCACATTATAAATTTGAGATAAATAAAGCGAACGTTTGAAATAAAATATAAAAAAAATTAAGAGCCATGTAACAACAATGTTCATCAATGAATTCATAAAATTTCTTTATTTATTTCTTAATTTACGTATTTTATTCGTTCTAAATAAATTTATTTAGTACTTATTTGAAGTAATTTGAAATGTAAAGCAAAAAAGATTATCATATTTCGTTAACATAAAGTTTAACCTTATTTATTACTAACATTATTATCAAAGTTTTTAAAGAATAGGATTTTTAATATAATAGTTGGCCTTAACCTTTCTATTATGCCTTTGCTAAAATCTTGTATTGATCTACTTTTATAATAAATAATATTAATGCCGCGTTTTAGATTAGGTAAAGTTCTCTTAACTTGATTTTGCTGCGGCGTTTGTAATTTGAAATTTAGTAGGAATCATTGTAAAGTGTACAATCACTTTTATCACTAAAACTTTCAAAATGCTTTGCTATTTGAATGAAAAGGTCTAGCCATATCTAGGCTGTTTAACATTTCTCGAAAATTGATACATTGATACATAACAATAACTTCTTTTCATTCATGACTTTAAATCCTATTGGGCTGGCAGCAATTAAAAGTAAGTTAAGTAAGATCTAATTATGGCTTTAGCCATTGGATATTTTCCTTCGTTGAAAGGACAAGTTCTTGATCATATTATCACAGTAATGTACATTGCGCATATTAAACATTAATATCTCACCAAGTACACTCCGTAGTACCGGCATTTCAGTTAGTGTTTTACATGCATACATGCTTTGGTAGCTTAATTGCATAGTACACTAAGTACAATTCACGCGGTAAAGTTAATAGTCACGCGTACATGACACCGTCACCCTAGCTTCTAATTTAAAGCCCGTATTTCATCTTATATACAAAGCTTATCCTTCGGTAACCAGGTTCACAGACTTCCCAAAACCCCAACATCTAACTTGTTTAGCTCAAGAGGTCTGGCCAACTAGTCATTTCTTTGGGGAAATGGGATTTCGCACAGTAACTATATAGATCTAGGCTTGAACTAGCATCGCCCGCTATGTGGGCACCAAAGCTCCCACGAAGTCAATATTACCACAGAAACTGAACAATTATTAAGTCCCGCTATCCCGTGGTACAAAATTAAGTCTCTGCTTCGGTCGCGTGAACTCAAATCCACATCCAACAACCTTCTCATGAAGCACTTCCAGTTGCGTTAATACTCAGTTCTTTGGACTGAGCATTAAAGAGTTGTGAACCAGCTTAAATGTAAAACCTTATTATAAATTTTTAGATCTAGGATAAATTTATGTAAAAAAGCATTTTTAATGTGTAAGTAATACGAGATTGATATAACAAAGCCATTTTATGTATAATATTCATAAGTATATATTTAATTTTACATACCTTGGATCTTTACGAAATAACAGTTTGGTTTGTAGGATTCTAAAATTGTAACATTATAGATGAAGCTTTCTTTGTATTATATTTATGTATTACATCTTGCTATTTTTTATTCATTTTAAAGTATTTATTCTACACAAATTTATTGTTCGTTTAATAAATTTTGTAAAACTTTAAACATATAATAAATACGGCAAGGCTTACACTTCATTGTATTTATTGTTATAATTTTTGCAAATGGGCAATTTCAAAAATTTCACCATAGACTAACTTACATATCCGCATAAATTGGCACTCTCAAAAATGGTTACGCGAAGTTCTTATTGACATTAAGAATTCAGGTCAGATGATAGCATTAATTCTATGGATAAAAGCATGTGATTGTTTCTTGTGTTTATATCATGCAAATCTATCTAAACCTTAAACAAGAGTAATTCACAAATAATATGACTTTACTTAACTAATATAATTAACTAAATGAACTTTATTAGTAAAGACAGTGGATATTAGAGTCTTTAGCAGAGACTTTTTAAAAACTCAAGAGAGTGAAAGTTGCTAGACTTTTGAAATAAGTACATTTGTAGATAAAGTTTTATGTACATTTGTGTGTATAAATAAGTGTACGCAACTTAGTTGCCTATTTGAATAATATATGAATGCGTATTTAATAGATTGCTACGATTTAGAGAGTCTCTGGTACAAGATCACTAAAATAATATTTCAGAGAATCTCTGTCTCTATTAAAAATTAAGCACGGAGAATAAATAAAGTTTGGTTGAGTGAAATATAAAAGTTACAATAATAAATCTTTTGTGAGGGATAAAATTTAAATACTTTTTATCATATTACTTGGTGTTTGTACTTAAAAACGTTTAATTAGCGTAAAAATTATTATTTTATATAATTTTTGTGTCAACTTGCTGTGTAAGTAAAAATATCATAAATTATTCTAATGTAATGTAAAGTATATTAAATGTACTAAGTTCATTTATATACTTCATGAAAAAAAATATATAATATATTGCATAGTTATGGAGCAATTTTATTTATTATATATTTGTGTCGTATATTGTACATAAAAGCACGGGGATAAAAATAAAATTCACCTTGATGCAGAAATACTTACAAGAGTCAATATTTACAATAATCATGCACATAAAATGGTATGATGATTTAAGAAGCAGGCAAAACATTGGCTAAAAAAGTAGTTCTATTTACATTTAATTATTAAATATTTATCATTGTGTTGTTTTAATACTAAGGCAATTTGCTAATGTAAATAAAAAAAATCGAAAAATCAAGTAGACGATTGAAATGAGTTTAATTGGAAAATTTGATTTTATATCTTTTTAGTAGAACACATTCGTCTCGATTAGCCCTTTTTAAAAATCATATATATATAAAAGGTATCATTTCATTTAGACTAGAAGTGTAGATAAATGTTTTATGTGATATGAAACTTTTCATATAACTCGAAATTATTACTAATCTTATCTCCATTTTAAAATATGTTATTCAAATAATTACAGTTAAATGAACCAGACGGCATATACATAATATCGGATAAATATATAATTTGCACTCCAATTAGTAAGTTTTTTTTTTTTTGGTTGTTTAAAGAGGTGACAATTAAAATCTCAATATTCCTTGAGCTCAAAATTTTGCCAAATATCCTAAATTAAAATATAGCATAATTCTACAAAATGAAGCTTGTAAAGTCGTTTCAATTAACGTTATGCATTTATTTATTATACATATTAATTTGGAAAATGTGATGATGTATAAGTAGCGACATTAGTAACTTTTTCTAAAGTCATGTGACTTAAACTGGTGTGTGATTGTATATGTATACAATGTATAATTCTAATACATAGTGCTGTATATTAATTAAAAATTAACTCACGCAAAATATGATAAAGAGTCGGTACAAGTCGATTATTATATATCACATATAACCAAATGAAGCACCTGTTAATATCAGATTCGTACAGGTGTATTTTAGACCCATGTCAGCAAAAAATTTTAAACCATAATAATAATAATTGGGATAAAATGCAACGGGCCAATTTTGTGCACTCGGTATTACTTGTTCTACTTTTTCTTAAGTGTTTAATGAAATTTCTAAAACAACGTTTGGCGTCACTATATAAACTTGTGATTGTACTTATAGTAGAAAAGTATATAGCCATATATCAAAATTAATATAATTTTTCTAAGAGCAGGAAGGGAATTTAATTTACAAAATTTCCAGTAGCAAAAATATTTGTTTAGTCTATTTTATATTTCAGATAGACAAAAAATTCTGTGAAAATGGGTGATATGTTCCGTAGTGAAGAAATTGTATTATGTCAAATGTTCATACAACCAGAAGCAGCCTACACATCCGTTTCCGAGTTAGGTGAAACTGGTTGCGTTCAATTTCGTGATCTGAATAGCGGTGTAAATGCTTTTCAACGTAAATTTGTAACTGAAGTGCGACGTTGTGAAGAATTAGATCGTAAAATTCGATATATTGAAGCGGAAATCCTAAAGGATAATATTAGCCTAGAAGAAATTAATCATGATGTGCCACGTGCTCCAAATCCCAGAGAGATTATTGATTTGGAAGCTCATTTAGAGAAAACTGAAAATGAAATATTAGAGTTAGCTCAAAATGAAGTTAATTTAAAGTCAAATTATTTGGAATTAACTGAACTACGTAAAGTGTTAGAGAATACAGAAGGCTTCTTTTCTGATCAAGAAGTTCTTAATTTGGATACGACACATCGTGGCAGTGTTCCGGATGAAGCATTATCTCAAAATAGAGGACGTTTAGGATTTGTAGCTGGTGTTATAAATAGAGAAAGAGTTTTTGCCTTTGAACGTATGTTATGGCGTATATCACGTGGTAATGTGTTTTTACGTCGTTCAGATTTAGATGAGCCACTAAATGATCCTAGTACTGGTCATCCTATTTATAAAACGGTATTTGTGGCTTTTTTCCAAGGTGAACAACTTAAAAATCGCATTAAGAAAGTGTGTACAGGTTTTCATGCATCAATGTACCCATGTCCCAGTTCGCATATTGAACGTGAAGAGATGGTTAAAGGTGTAAAGAATCGTTTGGAAGATTTGAAGATGGTCTTAAATCAAACAAAAGATCATCGTAGTCGCGTTTTGGCTACAGTCTCCAAAAATTTACCATCATGGTCTATAATGGTTGAAAAAATGAAGGCTATATATTACACTTTAAATTTGTTTAATATGGATGTGACGAAAAAGTGCTTAATAGGAGAATGTTGGGTACCAACTAAAGATTTACCAACGGTACAAAAAGCTTTATCTGACGGTTCGGCTGCAGTAGGCAGTACAATTCCATCTTTCTTAAATGTTATAGATACTATCGAACAGCCGCCAACTTTTAATCGGATTAATAAATTTACTAGAGGCTTTCAAAATCTTATCGATGCATATGGTGTAGCTTCATATCGTGAAGTAAATCCAGCCTTGTACACATGCATAACATTCCCCTTTTTATTTGCTGTAATGTTTGGAGATCTAGGACATGGTCTCATTCTGACATTATTTGGTGCCTGGATGTGTGGGTATGAAGCATCATTGGAACGAAAAAAAGGCGGTGAAATTTGGAGAATATTTTTTGGTGGCCGTTATATTATTTTACTTATGGGATTGTTCTCTTGTTACACTGGTTTCATCTATAACGATGTATTTTCAAAATCAATGAATATATTCAGTTCCACTTGGAGTATACGTTATAATACATCTACCATATTAAGTAATGCTGTCCTTCAATTAGATCCAAAATATCATGTTGACGGTATTTATCCAATTGGTATGGATCCTATTTGGCAAATGGCTGAGAACAAAATCATTTTCTTAAACACATATAAAATGAAACTTTCCATAATTGTTGGTGTCATCCATATGGTTTTTGGTGTTTGCATGTCTGTAGTAAATTTCGTTAATTTCAAACGTCTATCAAGCATCTTTCTCGAATTTATACCTCAAATTTTATTCTTACTCCTACTATTTGGTTATATGGTATTTATGATGTTTTTTAAATGGGTGCGTTACACGCCAAAAACAATGGAACAAGCCTATACACCTGGTTGTGCACCATCCGTTCTCATAATGTTCATTAATATGATGTTATTCAAGAATACAGAACCATTAGATGGTTGTCAGGAGTATATGTTCAATGTACAGAGTTCCTTACAAACTGTATTCGTATTTATTGCTCTTATTTGTATACCATGGATGTTGTTGGGCAAGCCGCTTTACATAAAATTTACACGAGGCAAGAAACTTTGTAAATCTGATAGAAATGGTGAATTAACAACAAATATTGAATTGAATGAAGGTGAGACTCATTTATCTAGCGCTCCTCATCCCAGCAATGGTAATAGTCATGATGATGAGCCAATGAGTGAAATTTATATACATCAAGCTATCCATACTATTGAGTACGTATTGAGTACTATATCTCATACTGCCTCCTATTTACGTTTATGGGCTTTATCACTAGCACATGCTCAGTTATCGGAAGTATTGTGGACGATGGTATTATCATTAGGTCTTAAAATGAATGGCTACACAGGTGCTATTGGTTTATATATCATTTTTGCTATTTGGAGTCTCTTTACTTTGGCGATTTTAGTAATGATGGAAGGCCTTTCAGCATTCTTACATACTTTACGTCTTCATTGGGTGGAATTCATGAGTAAATTTTATGAGGGCTTAGGTTATCCATTTCAACCTTTTAGTTTCAAAATTGTTTTGGAGACTGAAAATGATGAATAAATATAATGGAGAATCTTGCTAACATTGCATCAAATATCGATCTTCAAGTTACAAATAATTAAGCCATCGTGTTGTAATTATCAAATATAATAATGTTATGTACATTTGAAAAAGTTAAATAAATAACTCAATGAAAATATAAATTTCTTTCTTATATTAGCAATTACCGTTTAATCATCTATAAATTATAGATTTTAATATTGAGGGCATATTTAATCTATGATAAGCCATATGATGCGTACAATAAGATTTATGCTTAAAGTTTCTTAGCTCATTCCAAACAGGTCATTTGAAATTTTGGTGACCATACCAACAATCTAAACATTTTGTTTTTATTTATATGAGACATTTTTACAACTCAAATGATTGCATATGGTGGGTGCTGGTAGCTTCTTTGCATGTTTTTATTACGAAGGACGGATTGTATATCAGATATAGAATATTAGCTGAAATACAGACACAGTATTAGATTGTAATTATTGAAATTTATTTCAGAAATACAAATAAGAAGACTCATTAAAGTCGTCCTAATCTCTATTTTTAAAAATATCATCTAATCATATTAATATTCTCATCACTTTTATATTCCAGTTGATTATCACAATACATGCAATACATAACATAAATATTTCAATTCTATTTTGTCTTTCCTTCAAACCATAAATTACTACTTCCATTACCGTAATGTGTTTCCTGTAATCATTATGTAATCGTACCTTTGAGTTATGGTTTTTAAAGGCTAAATTAAAATTTTTCATTTTACATTTCTAAGATTATTTTTGTTTTAAATCAGCCTTATTCTACAATTAACAAAAAAAGCTTTTAAAACTTTTTTAAACCGCAAAATTTATTTCAAAAATCGAAGTTTTTCATTTTTTTAACTTTCTGATTAATGTCTAATGATATGAAATAAGAAAATTAATTGACTGAAAATATCTTTTCCTTTTTAAAATTCTCTTTCTCAATTAAAAAGAATGAAAATAATTATAATAATAATAATGAATTGAAAGTTTGGATTGCTACAAATTATTCAATAATTTTTTTCCAAATTGCAGGCACAATATAAAAATTGGAATGCCTTCTTGGAGTAATATTATCTTAATATTATGACATAACATTATTTAATTAACTGAGAGTTTTAGCTGATTTCAAATATATAATTGCTAAAAATTGATTCAGAATGGATACGTAGTAATCATTCATTCATTCATTACTTTTTTATTACCATGATTTTGTAAATTGGACGAGCGTCATATCCGTAATAATGGAAATGCCCCAAATATACATGTGTATACATATTAACATTTAAAAAAGTTATATTTGATTTAGACCAAATTTTGTTCACCCACCATTTACATTTTTATTTTATATGTTGTATTATTATGGCCATTATCGTTTTTTTTTTTGATAGTAATTTTAAAATTAAAATATTCAAAGTGCAACATTATTGTGTTATATCGTAATAAGAGAATCATTTTTGGCTATTTATTTTATTTATATCAAATTTTAGAACTTTTTTCATTTTTTAAATGACTATCTAAACTGATTACATTGAATCGCCCAATATAAAAGATATTTATGGGATTTAGAAAATTTTTCTTTGGAATATTGCAAAAATCTTGAATAGTGTTTTTATTGTCAGTATTAATAGTTGTATATATAAAGATACTCGGTATAATCTGGTGCTCAATAACCGGTTTTTTTTTATAGTAGGTTTTTCATTTTCTTTATTATAATGATTTTTAAATACTCGCCTGTTTTTTTTTAGGTATAACCGAAGCCAATGCTACATACACAAATTTAATAATTCATTGTGTAATTTAACAAATTTAATATAACTTAATAATATGAATAGAAATTGAAATTATAATTGAAATTGTTAAAGTACACAAATCGTTGCGTATTAGAAAGAAAATGTAAATTGAATTTCTTTTATTGAAATTGAAATGTAATTGAGATAAATTACAAAATCAAATGTTGCATATCAATGGAAAAGTTAATTATAATAACTATTCAAAGTAAATGATAACTCCATCTTTACCAACATTAAAATGAATATAGCAAATAGTGTTAGATTAAACCAGCAAGACAAAAGTTTATTTTTATAAATTCAAGGATATTTAATATCTCACAAAAAAAAAAAAGAAAAAAAAACGCTAAATTAGTTAATATTGTATAAATTTATTTTGAAATATTAATTAACAAATTAATTAACATAATTTTGTCATGGTAAGTTATGCATTTGAAACATAAAATCTAACTTGTTGCATTGAATATAATTAAGTGGACTTTTTTCTAAGTCTTCACATTGTTACATTGAAAACAAGTGCACATGTACTATACATATTTAAATACATGTGTGTGTGTGTGTGTGTGTGTGTGTGTGTGAGTGTGTATAGTTATAATGTATATTTTACCATTTACCAAAAGAAAAATTTTTATAAGCCAAACATGAAAAGTTGAAAAAATTATTATTTTATTGAAACGTAAGCAAAATCTAAAACAATGTCACGAATGAAATTAATGGAAAGTTGTTTGCATTAAATATTTTATATTTAAGTAGAATTATATATACACTGTATTCACTATAAACACAACAGAATTTCGAATTCTGTTGATTTGATTCTGTCAAACTTTTATTGGCACAATATTTTTGTTTTAATTACTAATGCGTTGCATCTATATAACTAGAAATTTTGGTTAAGTATAAAATATAATGATGAAATATTTTACTTTTTTTTTTAAAGAATCTATTCTCTTTGAATAAATCAACTAAGATTAAATAATTTTAAATGCAAGTTATTTAAATAATAAATAAGTAAAAATGTTAAAGTCGATCAGGACTGATTTGTAAATATTCTACACCGCTTTCTTTAATGTGAATTAAGTTCCATCATAATAAATTACAAAACAAGAGAATAAGAAATCCTTATTTTTGAATTATTTGAAACCTTCGTTAAAAGGACCAGCGTGTAAAACCTGAATCAATTTCGAGTACATTTAATCCACTCAATAATAAGTATATTATAAACTTACATTTTACATAAAATGTAAAAATTATATTATGAAATTTTCTGAGCTTATCCCTAGTTATTTCCACTCAACTTTTCTTTAAAATTGCTATCTGCATTTTGATGATAATTTTATATGGAGAGATATTAAATAAAGAGAAATACAAGCCTAACTCAGTTTACAGAATGATTCCGAAACGAAAATTTTGATAGAAAGTGTGCCAATGATAAACTATCTTATATAACGCAATATAATGTAAATGGTGCAGGGCATTATATGATAAAAATGACTAAAATTCATTGCAAAAGACTGCAATACAATTTACAATTAAATATGCATTGACCTTTTATTTTTTAATTACTAAAATCGAAATAGTATGTAAAAAAATGTAATAACAAAAAATTGTTAATCTTTGCTATATACATTGACATTTTTATATATTATCTATGTACAATGTATGTCGATATATGTATTTTAGATGGGTTTACTTGGTTTACTATCAAGCGATAACTTTTGGCGTGATATGTGTATTATGACATTTATATCGGCAGTAATAGCAACTTTGTCAGTTTTGCGTTTCTATTTACGTATTACATCAGGAAGATGTTTTACTGAGGTAATTTAATTATAGCTATGTACAAATCTCTAAGACGTAATTATGTTTAAATTAATTACCAAACTACATTTACTGTAATTTTAATTATATAGCAAAGATTTTAATTAACCAAATATTAAAAGGTTAATGCCGCATATCAAACCTTTGAAAATCCTTGAATGTTGGTTATACTCAAGCCTAACGAAACGAAAATTTTGAAAGAAAGTGTGAAATGATAAATTCTCTTATATAATGCTATATAATGTAAATGGTGCAGGGCATTATATGATATAATGCCCTGCACCATTTCATTGCAAAGGACTGCAATGAATTTTTTATATATATAAAATTCATTATAGGAGTATTTGATATATATATATTTCAAAGGAGTGTGCTGTGAAAAACAGCACACTCCTTTGGAATATATATATCAAATACTATAAAGAAGGACTCCACATCAAAGTACACTATTTATTTCAAAAAGCATTCTTACATTTCGTAAACTCCGTCTAAACTTAATATATTCCAACACTGTATTAACCTAAACTTCCTACTTGTGCCCCACATCACTTGCGTTATAGGGTGTTATAAGTTTATGCAGATGTTATAATTTATTATACAGATCGATTCAGAATCACTTTATGATTCGATTTAAGCCCGTCTGTCCATTTATTCTTGTATATTTGTTATCAAGCTACAGGTCGGAACTTTTAAGATATTCCAATAAAATTTAATATATGGGTACATTTTGGTCCAGAGAGGAACTTCATTGAAAATAATTGACCACTTCCCATAGAACGTTTTTTTTAAAGTCCTTTTTAAAAAAAAACATTATTTTAATTGTATTTCAACGGAATTTGGCAATTAATTGTATTCTAAAATAAAAAATCTATGTAACAAATTTAGTTTACTATGGTCCATTTTTACGACTACTTCCCAGATAGCGCTTTTTTCGAAAAAAATCATTATATGACGAAAACTTTAATTTAGATTGTACTTTAGCAAAAATTGACAGTTTTGTATTTTGACATCAAAAATTTGGGTACCAAACTTGATCCAGATCGACAAATTTTTTGAACCTTCTCTCATATAACAAACTTTTAAATAACTGAAAACGCATCATTTGTTTTTTAAATATTATTGGTTTGTAATTCTCTTATTTGACTCTAATCACATTAAGCAAAGTTGTGTAAGGTATTTAAGAGTCGTTTCCGACCGAATATAAAGTTCTTACTTCAATATATTACTTATGTTTATATGTGATATTAAATGAAATATACTTTCAGACAAAAATGAATGGAAAAACTTGTATAATAACCGGAGCGAATAGTGGTATTGGTAAGGAAACGGCCCGAGAATTAGCGAAAAGAGGGTCACATATTATAATGGCTTGTCGGAATTTAGAAGCAGCTAATAAAATCAAAGATGAAATCATAAAGGAAACAGGAAATGATGCAATAACGGTTAAGAAGCTGGATTTAAGTAGTCAAAAATCCATACGTGAATTCGCGGCTGATATTGTTAAAAACGTACCAAAGATTGATGTTTTAATACATAATGCCGGAATGGCATTAGCATTTCGTGGGCAGACTAGTGAAGATGGTATAGAATTAACTATGGCAACTAATCATTATGGACCATTCCTTTTAACTCATTTACTTATTGATGTTATGAAAAAAAGCGCTCCAAGTCGTATAATAATTGTTGCCTCAGAATTATATCGTTTGGCTTGTGTTAATTTAAACAAATTAAATCCAATTGGAACATTCCCTGCTGCTTATTTATATTATGTTTCTAAATTTGCCAATATATATTTTGCACGAGAATTGTCTCAACGATTGGAAGGTACTGGTGTTACTGTGAACTTTTTACATCCCGGCATGATTGATTCTGGTATCTGGCGTAATGTACCATTTCCTCTTAATTTACCTTTAATGGTTATAACGAAAGGTTTCTTTAAAACACCGAAAGCTGGTGCACAAACTACCATTTATTTAGCAACGTCAGATGATGTAGCGAATGTAACTGGTAAATATTTTATGGATTGTCACGAAACAACTCTTAATGCAGCAGCAATGGATTCTGAAAAAGGCAAAAAACTATGGGAAGAATCAGTTAAAATAGTCAAATTAACTGACAATGATCCACGCATATAACTAATATTAATAAATAAGTAAATTCATTACAGGCAATAAGACCGGACTCTTAAATATTTCTCATTACATCGTATAGTTTGAGTACAAAATCAAGAAAATTAGTCTAAAAAATTGTAAGAATTATCTGGCCTAAACCAATTGTGGCGTAAGGTTTAGGAGTACATAAATATTACTATGTAATGATTTTCTGCAATATATATTCAAAGTTACAAATTTTTACCGTACAATAAAAACGATTTTCGCATTTTATGGAAACGTATGAATTGTACATACAATTCGATCTTAACTATTTTCAGTGTACCCACACAATTCCCGACTTTACCAACTTTTAGTAATATATCTCAAAAATTGGCATTTGTCAACAAGCGGACGAATGGACAAATGGATTGAAATGGAATCCGTGCATTACTTGATAATAATAAAATGGTTGTACCTTAAGCCCTTCTGGGTATTATAAACAACTGCACAAATCAGAAATAATCTGCAGCGCAAATGGTGTTAAATATAATAAAAATAAATAATTTTTTGTTACTTGGGATTTGAATTATTAATAATTAATAAATGATATTAAAGAAAATTTCGTATTTTCATTGTGTATGCCTTTTTGCATATGAAACGATTAATGTTAGTCGCATACTTGGTGTAGATCGTACTACTCGGCCAATGTAATCAAATAGTTTATAAAATACAAATTTAGGCAAAGTTTAGTAGACTTGATAAATAGTTGGTCTTGAGGCATCGAATAAATTATGAATAAATGAACAACAAAAACAACATTATAGCAACTAAACCACAGCAATGGAGATTATAACGCTTATCTCCTAATGATAACTTATAGTAAGGCTATGAAATAACACCATGATAAGGTTATAACATTACGCTTACAGTCGTATACAGATAATTGGCTATAATTTTAGACAAAATATGAACTTTCAAAGACAGATTTAAGTCTATAAAGTACATGAAAGTATACACACATTTCATAGGCAGATTTAAAAGTAAAAACTTCAGATATCATAAGTCCGTGAGAATTAGATTAATCTAGCAATTATTGATGTAGAATAATGCTTTCAATATAGTTTATAGAATGGACTGATGGAATGAACAAATGGTAATTGTCATTGTAGTACTTTCACAAATTTCGAAAAGGCCTGCAAAGTTGAAGGTGTAACAATTTAAAAGTTTAAGAGGTATATAAAACCTACAAAACCTAGGTGGAATATGTAAACGTACACTCTAATATAACGGGGTTTCCAATTATGCGGGAAGGCTCTTTTGGCAAAGGTTTTTATTAACGAGGTCCATAGTGAGCCGTATAGGACATTAGAATATATTAGGGCATTCCATCATGTCTCAACACGAATTAAAATTTCAAGGAGACTAACAAACGATATAACTCTTTAACACAAAACTGAAACGATGATACTATGCCAAAGTACGTAATTGGAAACAGTTCTAAATAAAATATTGTGATACAAGTATAGAGGTTCGGGCGTTATTTAATAAAAAAAACATTTTATATAATGTTTTCACAATTGTACAATATTTGTATAATTTTAATTTTTGAAATTAATATATTTAACACAATTAATGAGTCGCATCTTCTTTTTAAAAACGCTTTATAACAATGCGACATAAAATGTTGAAATTGTTGAAATAAAACAACTGGATAAATGTGAAAGGTAAAGTATAGTAACCTATTGTATTGGCACTCTCTCCTGGAATTGATATTAAAAATTTCTTGATAATTTAATATTTATTAACTATTTTGCGTTGCAATCAGGTTAACCGAAATAATAGTACTAACATTAAAGATCTTCTAATGATTACATGATTATCAAGGGGACGTATTTATTTTAGCAGTATAAATTATAAGTATAACGATAAATATCAATGCTAGAAGTTACACTATGAATCAAAATTCATTTATCATTAATTATAAATCTTCAAATTCAGTATTAGATAGTATGTTAATATTTACAAGATGCCTAAAGTGGATGCGTTTCCACAAGCCATTTATCATAAATGGTGAGTTTAGAAGAGAGCATTGAAGATTATTTCGGCCCTGTTAAGTAAATTTGTTGCGTATATGTATTTTATCTATTCTATTCTCTAGTTTTTCATTTTATCGTACTTTGTTTGTGGTTGTAGTGTTTAGTCATTGGTAAATACATTTGAGAGAAACTTTTTTCAGAACATTTCTTTGGTTTCCAAAATCTATAGGATAATTTTGTGTCATCACATTACTAAGGTTTCAATTTTTACAATATTACATTAATTTTACATGTGAAAATGAAAAACAAGAGAGTGAAAGGGAAAATATAGCAAAATAAATTTCGAGTTTATTTTATATATTAAATAAATACTTTAGTTTTTCTTTATTGCCTTAACAAATGCATCTATTTTAATTTTCTCTATTAAAGTTGCGTTTAGTTATGACTTATGTTTATTAAGATTTAAATAAACTTCAATTATTGCAATAATGAAATTAACTTAAAATTAATACAAAACTACCATAAAATTAACTTATGAATTTTAATAAGAATAATGAAATAACTTAAATTGACATTTAAGAAAATAACAAGGAAACACCAAAATAAAATAAATAAAATGAGAATGGTACTAGCTCAAGGCGTTTCATATTAGTGAAATTAATGTAGTTTATATTTATGAGTTTAGTTCGAGTATAGTGCTGTTGTTTTTGTTTATTTTTTTTTTGAAAAAATTATGCGATAGTTATAAAAAAATATAAATAAAAGTAGGTAGAAATATATAGATTAATAAAATTTAAACAAAACTTTAATGTATTTAAGATTTTGTAGCTAACAATTTTTCTATATAATTTGCGAAGAAATTTAAAAATGCGCCTTCTTTCATAGCGAATAATCAAAGGATTTTTATAAACTACGTGCATACCGTACATATCCATATTTTATAAATCAATTTTAAATAGTAGGCTAGTGATGCGATTTGATGGTAATGGTAAAATTTATATCCTTTGTGCTGTGGCCACAAATAATTGAATGAATATATGAAAGGGGTTTTTTATTTGTACTAATTAATTTCGTAAAATGATTTTTGTACCCACCACCGAAAGGTTAGAAGTATACTCATTATGTCATTATGTTTGTAATACACAGAAGTAAGAGTCAGATTCTTTATCAGCGTCATGTTCTGATTTGATCTAGACATTCCTGTCCGTCTGTTCAAGTGATTCTAACATTTTGCTGATCATAAAAATGGAAATATCGAGCTCAATTATGGTAGGAATTTTGAAAAATCTTACATGCAGATTGTTATTGAAAATGGGCAAAATCAATTAGAGAACACATCAACAGTGCAATCTAAACAGAGAACACGAAGTGTTCTCAGCAAAATTTGCTGATATTTTGCTCATTATATAAAGCTGAAATTTTTTTAGATCTACAATGCCTATAGAAAAGTTATCCAAATTGGCCAAGCCTACGCCAAATTATACTGCAATAGCAACTTTTCATTGATTTGTATTAATTTAAAACTGACCTGAAACACTATCGCATCATAGTGGGTATCCGCAAAATGCACCAAGCGAAATATAGTCTCACGTACTTTTTAAGATTGATATCTGCATAAAAGATGCATAATAGTGTTTACACAGGTGAAATAAATTTAACACTTGTATTTAGTTTTTAGATCCACAAAATATTAACATGGTTACAATCTTACAACCATGGAAATAATACACTAAACAAATACGAAGAGTTTGTCTTTGTGACTAAATATCTGAAAATAAAAATACATTAATTATAGAATTATCAGATGGTCAAAGGTACAATTTGCACTAAAAGAAAGCGCGCAAATGTAAAAAGTCAATAACTTAAAAATCAAGGTATGTACCCGTTTTGCCATGCAGCTTCTTGGTGAAAGAAAAACTCGGTGGACGAAACTATAAAATGTCCCATAAAGCCAGTTTAAAGTCGGAATGTAGTCCCTTTAATTATAGGATACAGGATATTTCTGCTGTGATAGATGGGTATGCTTTCATGAAATCATAGTGAACCATACTTTCGTTAAAGAACCTTCTTATGAAGAGTACTAAGTTTTAAAGACTGTTTTGACACTTACAATTATCATATGTAATTTCTCACTCTTATGTAGGATTATTCGATAGAAGAATGGATCACATTTCTAACGATATGTAACTTTTTCACTTTGGGCTGCCCCGACTGGCTTAGTATTTTATATTTGTTAACACCAAATTAAATGATAATTCCTAAGAGCTTTGATATTAGGTTGAACGGAGACTTTTAGTACGCCATTGTTGTTTGCTGATATTTAACGATTGACGATGCTTTACTAAGTTAAAATTATCACGGAAAAATGTTGGCAAAGCAATTTGAAATTGTCTACTAAATTCTAAAGCACTATGTAGTTTATAAACTATGGAAATTTTATTAAAATCGTTTCGAAACATTATTTCAAATTAATTGACCTGTCAATCAAATAGATCGGGCTATCTGAAACTCTTCCGCGCAATTATGTCTTATAAGCAAATTGTGTATAACTATCAATGACAATAATTATCGCAACTATCAAAATAAACTATTCCAAGTGTCAATAAGCCTCGAACATACAACATATGATATGCGTATCATATGCTGTATCATCTCATATTTACAGCAACAACAAAGGGTTGACAGAAGCAGGATAATTGAAATTTTCAAGTGTAACCATATACATATTTATATATATTAATTTTGATTATATACAGATATATGAATACATACATTTATTCTAAATTTAACTAGACATTTATTAATTAATTAAAATGCCTTGAATATAAACTCCATTTAGAAGCAACTTATAATTAGTTTGACAATTAAATACCCTGCACCAAGTTGTTTGGACACAGTAAGTAATATTCTTTGTGAAATGTTAAACAAATGTACACAAACACATTTTATACGAAAGTGGGGAATCTTTTCACGAAATGGGGAACATATTTCACTATTCAACATAATAGATTCTTGTACTTAACCAAACTAATTTAAGAGTTTTTATGAATAGTGGAATTTTTCTAGATCAGGTAAGTGAAAAATTCACTGTAAGTCTAAAGTGGGAAATGTGTAAAAAAATTGATCTCCGACTCATTATGACCGGCAAAAGATTAATCTATATTAAGAAGTAGATGTAATTTTAAATTTCAAAAAAACACTTACGATTGCTTTTTCGAAGGCTCTTGTCTCAGGAAAATGTAATAGCTAGTTTCTTAAATAAATTAACAGATAAGGAAGTGTTCTAAACGACTGAGCAATTCAAGTCCAGTCAAGTATCTCTTTTGAATAGATGCAGATTTATCTTGTAGAGTGTTACAATTGAACTTTAAAGATGAATAGAATTTACAATATAAAACCATTTAAGTAACAACAGTGAAGCTCTAGCATTCCAATTGCGAATTCCATTTTATAATATAATATTTATTTGAATATTTTACAGGACTCAAGAGATATTTGAAATAATTAGAATTTTAATAAAGAGTTTTACGTGAAAACATTAACAATTCTGGGTATTTCTTTATGACAGTGCAGTGCAGGGTATTTGGTAATTGGCCCCGAACGAGTATAACGGTTTTGTTATAACTTACTTTTTAAATTAAAATTTCATTATAATTTGACAAGATATAAATAATCCTTTAGAGAAGTGTGCATTCCTGTGGAAACATTTAGGTGAATATGTTATTTCTACATCAATAACTTAATAAAGTATGAAATTTTTTTGTAATAATTTGAAATCGAAATTTAATATATGTATCTATGTAAAAATAAAGAATTTCATAATTTTGTTGTTCTTATTGTTATGCACCTGTGTAGTTTATATTTACTTTTATTGGGCATTGAAAAAAATTTTTATATGTATATATATATGTGTGTGCGTGTGTGTATTTGTACATTTATTATGCTGCAACTTAAGAAGTTGTATTAATAGAAAATTGTGGCCCCAATAACCAGGAACGCTAAAATCCAATACGATTTAATATTTTTGCCCCATATTATTTATTGTACAGTTTATGTAGATGTTTGTAACACCGAAAAAGAGTTCAGATATAAACACTTTCTATTATATTGATCGATTCAGAAACATTTCCTGATTTGATTTAAGCCTGCCTGCTTGTCTGTTCATTTCCTTATGTAAATTTATTGTCGTCCTTTTAAGTGCTACAAACATTCCCACAAATTTATCATATCATATATCACAATTGGTGTAGAATGTAAATATACTTGATAACGATGTGAATTCTTCAAAAAAAAAAAAAAAAAAGGAGTAATGTATAAGACTATGAGTCCATTCATGATATTAAATGGTTTTTTTTAATATCATCTAAGCTACAAAATCAATTCATGCTTTTGTGCACATTGTACCTTTATTTTTTTCATAACTGTCGCCTTAACTTTAATGCATGGTCTTGGGAATTATTGATTATGTCATTTCGCAACAAAATTTATTATTGAAATATAATCCGACAACATAAAAGTATAAATTACATCAAATTGTATGCATACCTTAAATAATTCATTTGCTTTTTTAAGTTCAAAAAATCATATTCAAAAAAATCAAATTCGTGCACACTTTTGCCATATAACAAATACTTATATAAAATGATACAACCTTTAAAGTAAATATTATAAGTTAGTTAAACAAACTTTACATAAAATTTTTACCGATCGCTGCAAATGGAGTGAAGTATTCTCATGTGAATAAAATATTTGCAATACTCTAAATTTTTTACAGACAATTCTATATAATTGTTATAGATTGTAGATAAATTTAATCTATTGAATCAAATATGCCAAATTATTGTTGTCAGCCTAATAATAATAAATATCATGTTAAGAAAATCAGTATGATGAGTAAAAATCATGGTAAGTAATGCAGAAAGTCTATAGTTGGAATTCTTTCACATCCGTATAAATTGAAAATGGATCATTTTACGTTAAAAATGCCGCAGAGCACAAAGTAAGCCAAAACTATTACTGTAAATTTTTACAGCAGAAAACAGTGCTAAAACATTTGATATCTATTATAAGGCAGCATTTAAAAATTGATCACATTTATCTAATATTACAATATATTTAGATTTTTCTGTAAACTAATTTAGAATTAATTAATATTTGATATTATTCTAAATATATTCCTGAAAATTAGGTTTTATAATGTACTGGATTATTTGCTTTCAAAAACACATTCTAACCAAATATTGTGGGTGTATGAGACATTGAGATGGCAAATTAGGCATTGGTACAAAAAGGGATATCATCGAAAAAGCTTCAATTGATAGACACCATAGTACATTTTTAAACTTAAATAAATTGCAGCCAGCTAATTTAAGGAAATTTAGCAAACTCGAAGGATCATTCCATATTTATTTTCCAATATCAAGGTATCAAAGTAAATTGTGTTTTTTACGTGAGAAAATAGTGCAAATTGTGATATTGGTTTAGTATGAATCTATAAAAATTTTTGTGAGAATCATAAACAATTCTCACAAAATTCTCTGCAATTAATTGAAATACACACACATCAAGTATTTATATAAATGAAGTTAATTGAAATTTGCAAACAAATTGATAAAATAAATATACCACTTGTATTTTTAAGTATAAAGGATATTTGTTTAAAGAAGATATTCATTTGATGATAACCTGTTGCAAACCAGTTCATTTCATATTAAATAACAAAGGAGTAACATAAATTTCCCATAGGATCGAAAAAATGGTTGATAAACATTAAGTAAATAATTATAAGCCAAATTAACTAAATGATAATAATGATATTGTGCATGTGTTTGCTTAAATGATAAACGTATTGAACGTATGCAAAAAGGGATACAATGCAATGCGAAGCGATGCGATGCGATGCGATGCGATGCGATACGATACGATGCGATAGTGTTAACAAAATAGTGTACTATTAACGTTGCGGTAGATTAAACGATTTCGATAACAATAACAAGTAAGAACTTTATAGTCAATCGATGTCAACTCTAAAATACTCTACACTTTGCTTAATGTGAATGCAGTAGTGTACAGTGAACAGTGAGTCAGAGATAAGTGACTAAAGTCAAATAAGAGAATTACAAACTAAAAAAATTGAAAAAATTATATTTTCTCAATTATTTAAAAAGTTTTTTATATCTAAAGAGTTTCAAAAAATAGATCGATGTGTACCAAATTTGGTACTCATATTTTTTATATTAAAACCCGAAGGTAGTGTCAATTTTCGCTAAAATATATTCAAAATTGAAACTTTTGTCTATATATCAGCTTTTTTCGAAAAAGTCGTTATATGGGAAGTGCTTATAAAAATAGACGTATCTGGAACAAATTTGGTACATATGTTTTCTATCTTAAAATACAAAATTGTAACTTCTTTCTATAAAACGACTTTTTTTAAGAAAGACATTATGCTTATAAATGGTCAAAATAATGATCTGACTTTAACCATTTTCAGTGAAGTTCGTCTCTGAGTAAAAACGCGTCCGTGTACCAAATTTCTTGGGAATTTGTTAAAACTTAAGACTTGCAGTTGGATAACAAATTTACATAAGCATACATCAGGTGGACAGAGGGCCAGACAAGCTTAAATCGAATCAGAAAGTTTTTTTAAGTCAATCGGTATAACTCCTTTTGGGTATTACAAACATTTTCACAAACTTATAGTACCCTACATCATAAATGGTGAAAAGTACAAAAATGTATAGATATTGATCATTGTAAAAGATGTTTGATAAAGCTAATTGAAACAGTGGATGGATGACACGTGGGCATATGAATTAAAGACTAAGAACAAAAATTGAATTAAATATAAAACAAAAAATTATATTTTAGCTGGGACCGAACCCTATATTCACTCCATTCATTGTATACATAAAATTTAAGCTTCTTGTAAAATTTGCCGTTAGAAAAGTGAAAGTATATTAAAATCACTCGGAGGTGCTTTATCATTTTTATTGTGGGCAAACAACAAACAAATGCAAACGGTCTCAAGTTGTTTAAATTGTTCGCACTTTAAGAGAAATCAAGAATCTGAATATAATAAATGAAATATTCGTCTACTACTCTTGAATTTGTTCATTTTTAAAACAAAATTATGCCTACACAAACTTAGTCCTTCAGTGGTGGCTATAAACGAAAAGAAAAACCTAAATAGAAGTGAACAGAAGAAAAAAAATGGTAAGAACGATTAAGTTGAATCATAAGGATTATTTTATGCTCATCTCTTTGCTGAAATACAATTTTGGTAAATAATGCAATGCAACATACAAATTATCTACACAAAAACATACAAATTATCTAAAATTATTATGCACATTTAAACGCATAAATATATGAATATATACATCCATATTGTACTTAAATAATAATTACTTTTATAAATCCTAATAATTATAATTATTTAGAAATAAAATGACATTGCAAATAAGCACAAAGGTTTTTACCTCGAAAGCCAAATGACTCTGAGGGTCTGCTTTGTTTAGTTTTGTGCAATCTCGAGCAAGACTGATGTCATGACTGGACAGTTAACGACTTTGTACGAAACGAAGGAGCAGCGTGGTCGGGAACTTATCAACGATTAAAAGACACTTAGAGCTGTGTCATGGCTAGACAGTTAACGACTTTGTACGAAACGAAGAAACAGCGTGGTCGGAAACTTACCATCGAGAAGACGAAGAGGCTTATGACACAGTAGAACCTAAAATTCTGACAAACAAAATGGAACGAGAGCACCAAGCGATGTCAGACATACATTAAGGAGCGTTAATCATACATTAAAGACTGTTAATCAAACACATTAAAGAGCGAGTCATGAGATCACATAAAACGTAGATTTCTATTTCACCCAAATCCTTATTTGTCATGGATGCTATCACCATTATTATTATTTGTCCGAATGATCACAGCTTAAATTGTTCAAATTGCATAAATACGAAAGAAGTAAACGGAAACATATGAATGGTCTGACTTATATTTATAGAAGTCAGACTAGTCAGAAGGTTACTGCCTTCCTGCTGTTGGTTGGGCAGCAGGAAGGCA
Source organism: Melophagus ovinus (assembly GCA_023089585.1). NCBI lineage: Eukaryota > Metazoa > Arthropoda > Insecta > Diptera > Hippoboscidae > Melophagus > Melophagus ovinus. Next base: position 1,269,589 of record JAKKIB010000177.1, read on the forward strand.
GTAACCTTCAATTGAGTTATTACAAAAATTGTACGAAATACATGATTAAAAATGTGTAGGCCGAGATAATGAAAAATCTTAGAGGAATTGGCACGAAAAATTTATACAGAGGTCTGCGGTCTATTGGACGATTTGAATTACGGCTCAGACGGTCCTGACGTTATACGTTTTTATTGCTTTTTGAATCGTTTTAATTATCATTAAAAAATATCTATGTAATACGTATTTAACTTTTATATTATATATATATATATATATATATATATACACGTATATGTATTTATTTACATATCCTAAGAAAAACAGTGAATGAGGTTTTTCTCTGCTTTTAAAGTTGCATTTTTGCTTTTTGCTTGTTTTTTTCAATCAACCACAAACAAATATCGTATATCGGTCTTGTTGCTTAGCTTATACTTATACACGCACATACATATATATATATAACAGTGGCAAAGTGATCAATCGTCAACGTCATAAAAATATAAATCAAATTGGTAAAAATAAATTTTCTCATTATTTATACTATAAACTCATTTCTCATTATTTATACTATAAATGTACACACTACACTTGTAGTGTGTACATTTCCATGTGAATGTGCGTACTTTCGATTTTGTACCGTAATATTACTTATGGACACACACACACACACACACACATGCATACATACATATATACATACATGTAAATTACTTAATACAGCGTAATGCGTTGTGATATTTCAAAAATACACACATTTAGAAAAATTATGATTATAATTTGTAGAATTAATCGTTAATAATTAATAAATTCATCTCTAAATCCAAAATGGTTTTGTTACTTAATTATCTTAATTATTAATCAAATTTAATTATATCACTTCATAAGAGCTTGCTTAAAACTTAAGATTTAAGATTCTCAGGATTCAGACAGGCTTTTTAACGTGCTGTCGTACCCGGTTAATTTACGTAACATCAGTTTTTAGAAATTACAATTTTTAATGAAATGTACGAATAATAAGTAAATGATCTGGTAGATGAGATCGATTTGAATAATTTTTAGATTTAACTTTCTAACTGTTGTAGTTCTTTAGTAATATGTTAAATTTTGGTGACTAGTAGAGTGCCAATACCGCACAACAGACCGCCAGACATAGTTAAATCATTTCAGAATTTACTAATGATCTTTATAGAGCTATTGATGTTTTACAGAATTTCCATTACTTCCTTTTGAGCGTTGCAAATATTTTAACAAAATGAATATACCCTCAATCTGTGGTTGCTAAATACAATAAAAGGTATATCTACCTCAAGCCAACGGAAATTTGTTATAACCAGAACCACAGAAAAAAAATTTAATTCGGTACCATAAACTATTGAATAAAAGTCCTTAAATATAAAATATCAATTTTGCTATTTTATTTGAACAGTTAAAATCGAATAATTGAATCAGACTGCACTTATTTCCAACAGATATAATTAATTTTCTTTATTCATGAATAACAAATATGATAAATAGAGATTTGTTAGCCAATGTATAACTTAGCGTATTTATATGTATGCATTGCTCTACATTGATCTATTTGTATCATCTCAAAACGTCAACTTAATGCAATAACTTTAGTTACCACTTTAGTTCACTTCCCGTGTTCTTTTATTCCCGTTTTTTCTTCTCTTTGCTTTGCCTCACTTTGATTTGCTCTTTTAATTCCTTGACTGTTTTAAATGTAATATTTATATTACAATAAATATACATTGCCCAATGCAACCACCAGCAACACAATACGCTCTAGCAAGAGGGTAAATTCAAAATAATATATCGACCAAATCAACCAACAAAAGAAATGTAGTGTCAAATAACGTTCCAAGTCTATTGAAGGCGTTTTGCTTATTTTAGTTTTTTTTCTTTTCTTTTCTTTTTTTCTTTTATTTTATTTATTTTTTGTATTTTTTTTTTTGGAAGCAGTGAAGAAGAAGAGTAGAGACACCCATATTATTCCATACATACACGTGTAACATTCACTTAAAAATGTCTTGCTTATTTGTACTTAAATATTATTTATAAGTTTCTTTATTTACATGTGTACGTTCATTAAACTGATGTATGTATGGGTGTGTGCATAGATGTGTGTTTATGTGTGTGCTATGTGTGTTTGTTAAATAAATATGTAAGTATGTATGTATGCAGTGTGACCAATTGTTTTTCTCCAAGTTATTGTACTTGAGTTAAAATTAGTTGTCGTCTTTAGTTCGTTATTGCTAGTTGCTAATCAAATAATAATAATTAAAAAGTAATAATAATAATAATAATAATAATAATAATAAATCAAAATAATAATGATAATAATAATGGCAAAAATTAATAGGAGACGTAATGAAAATTTAATTAATAAAACGCCATAAATATTGTAATCTGGTGCTAAATTCGTACAATTTAAATTATTATGAAGAGAGCTCAAACATTACAAAAACAAATAAAAAAAATTTTTTTAAATAAACCAATCCAAAGAAAAAAAAATTTAACTAAATTAAATAAATTAATAGAAACGGAAATTCATATTATTTAAAAAAAATTTACAAAAATTTTTTCTTAAATCTTCTTTCGCTTTTTGTTTTTCTTTTGGTAATTATATGTGTTGTCTAATTCGTAATTAAGCATAAAATTACAATGAAAATTAATGCATTTAATTTTAATTCATCTATTAAATGATCAATTTATAAAAGAAAATAAAATATCAGCACTAAATTTGTCTGTTAATTATATAAAAATATAATTAATTGATTGATTGATTACAATTTACTTATTGATCAATATTTGTTCAATTTGTTGATCAATTGATCAATTTGTTGAAAATGAAAAATTATGAGGCGAACATTTTTAAGATGTTCGTTACTTAAGTAATTTAATTATTTAAATTTAGGTTTCATTTTTTTTTTAAATACACTACATTAATAAATTAATTTGATGGATGATTGGGCTTTAGATATATTTTAAACAAATTTTAATATATTAATCCCATCGTATAAAGAATAAAATGAAATTATACTTTCAAATTTAATTATACATTTTTATTTATATTTATATTTAATATAATATTAAGAAGCCAAGCCAAAATTATAAACTGGGTTAAAATGACTTTAACACAAAACAATAATTGAAAATATTCTAATTCTAATTACTATCGTTCATTATTCAATTTAAAATGCTGCATTAAAATGCCTTAAAAAAATTATTTTAAAAAAAATTGTTAAAGAGAGATTGATCAAATTTTAATAAGACTTGATAAATCTATAAATTCACTAAATAAAATTTTCAATGAGCGTTTTTCTTTCCATATAAAATTTTTTTTTTAAAGTACAACATTCGTAAAAGAATCTCCGATTGGATCCAGAATTAATAGAATTCGATTTGAATTAAAACAACAAACAAACAGAATTTGTTTGATAATTGAGAATTAAAATATTTAAATATTTAATGCGATTGTAAAAATACTTAGCCTAGACTTCGCATGGAAAATAATTATGAAAATATTTATACAAGATAATTCTGATACGAAACTAAACTTTCAATTAAAATACGTGACTGCTTTTCTTTCCAATATTTATAAGTTACAAATAAATTTTTAGTGTTGGATTTCGCATAACTACACGTAAAATATAAGAAATAATTTTTTGTGTATCATAACTTTGAGTGGGCGTAATACCAATTGTTAGGTATTGTAAGTTCTTACATAAAATAAATCTGGCAAACCTTAGATATATGTTTATCGTGAATTGGAAGTAATAACCAAAATAAATGTTCAATTTTTTAAGGATAAAGAAGAGTGCGTTTAATTGACTTAGCTTTTTTTAATACCATCTTCCCGAAAAAATAGAAAAATTATACAACAAATCTATTGAGCTTAAGATTGATAAATTGATTTTGCAATTTTTATTATACAATAATTGAATCTTTGATATATGAATGAAAAACTGCCAAATTATTTCGATTTTGATAATCATTTTCAATGCACTTACTTTGCTTCCGGAAATTGTTTTTTAGAAAACGGGCCCTCTATATTTTTGGTGAGTCTAAAACAAGGCGGAGTGAGTTACGAAAACTACTTATAAAATACATTTAAAAGAAAATTAAATTGCAGCCTTCAGAAAAATAATATTATAAATTTTTCAAAATTTTTTTAAAACATATTCATACAAGAAAGAGTTACATATAAAATTTGTAGCAAAACAGTTCATGGTGCGCCCACTCCAGACCATTCGATTTTCCAAACATTTCAAATTTTACTACTTCTCATTTTCTTAACGAAATGGGGCTAAGATTAACATTCAACATCTTCGAGCCCAATCTACCATATTTTCTTTGGTTTTTTTTCCTTTTTGGTTGATTTTTTTTTAAATAGTTCATAATAAAATACCAATTCAAAGGAGAAATTTGTAGCTGTCAAGAAAGAAATCACAAATAATTTGTATTATGCATAATGAAGTGACACAAACAAAGAAAATTAGTACAATTTAATTTTTAAATATGTCGTGGGATTGCTGTATAAGACCTAATTAACAATTCAATTAAACATAATTCTGGGTAAGTTAAAAATTCATATTAAATTCTGTATTAATTTATATCTACCATGAATTTTATTCTTATGTTTCATTCATCTGTATTCAAAACGATTGATCTAGGATTTTAAAATACTTTACAAATACAAAAAAATCTAACACTGCCGAAAATTAGGTATAAATTTTGACTAAACAATGCTTTTTTGATTGATTGAAGAAACTGAGATAAATGTCAATGGCCCATGTGAAGAATTAAGCTATCAGGGCCTAATATTTTGCAACGAAAAGTAAATTAAAAACAAGTAACAATTTTGTATCTAAGCAGGGCCACCAACCACCATTTAGACAATATTTTGTACTTAATGGTTTGGATGGATAATTTGAAGGTGTGCAATTTTGAATAGACGTGATCAATTTGCACGATTTTTACATAGACATTGACCTTAATATTTGTTGAAAGTTATCAAAATTTGAAAACTGAAAGAAAGCTGTTTCTATTTACTTCAGTTTTCAAATTTTGAGCGATAAAAAGAAAGTATTCTAAATTTTGGCTTAAACAAACAGAAGTGTTCTCTGTTGGGATGTGTCTTTTGATCGATTTACTCCATTTTCAGCACCAAACAACGTGCATGAACTTTCAATATTTCTATCAAATTTAACGGCAGTATCTTATTTTTGTGACTAGGAAAATGCCTACCACACGTGGACCCACAGACAGATAGACAGACAAAATTTAATATTGAACAAATGTGTACACGTTTTGTCGAATCTTTGACGCTTCCTTTTAAGTGTCACAATTAGAATAACAAAATGGGTAATGTTAGTATGCTCATAATTTTTAAAATACGAAATTGCATTAACTTTATAATAAAAAACTACTTTACTCTGTATATTTAGACGGACAGAGGGACAGATAGGCTTAAATCGAATTAGGAAGTGATTCTGAGTCATTGGTATCAATAAAAGGTAGATGTATTTTAAACGCTTTTAGTTGTTACAAACATCTGCACAAACTTGTACTACCTTGCAAAACAAGTAGTGTAGAATATAAATATGTACACGAATCGTAATGTAAACACTTGCGCACTTAAAAACATTTCGTAAATTCACATACTGAGAATAATTGATAAATTGAGAGTTAAAAAATGTTAAATGGGCGGAGTTTTCGCATACATGGCTCGAACTTGAGGGAAAAAACACTAAATGACATACCAATAACAATACGATTTTATTTAATGCATAATCATTGAGAGAGATTCTATTTGATGTTACGTGTATGACTATTTCGCTAAAGTAAGTATTCCATTTTATACAAAATGCCTAACATTACATTCATGATTTATTACCCTACTCATATTTTGAGTATTCACCCTTGCCAAGAAAAACTTATTTATGTAGATATCATTAAACAAACAAATTGTGAAGAAAGTTTCAGAGATTCACTCGAAAAAATCTCATTGATTTGCTCATGCTATACCATTTGACTTTTGAATATAAATATATAAAAAAATGGAGCACTTAAGGTTTTCAATATTATTTGATATTAAAAATCAGTTAGACTGAAATTTCAGAAGTATCTTATATCGAAAGTGATACAACAGACCAACAACTTAAAAGTATTCTTAAATATTTTGAATTCTTCTTAATAATTCTGTGGTACTCTTTTTTATGATTTTAACGAGAGAAAACGTTATAACCTTTTTATGCCAATTTGTATTTTGTTAAACCAATTGAGAGGTTAATAATATAATTTATGGATTAAGATGGTAGAAAATTGTAATTTACAAGTGATTTGAAAAGTTCCGTATGTGGGAACGATGCAAACAATTAACTTATTTGAATCAAACTGGCCACGGCTGCTTACTATATCAAAATAATATTACCTGCTAAATTTCATTATATATTTTTTCCATATAATAACATTTTTGTGAAATAAGCTTCATGTGAGGAGTAATCACAAAAATCGGAAGATCCTAACTATTTCTAATTAAGTTACTCTTTAAGCCAAAACGTGCCATGTACCAAATTTAAGCAAAATATCTCGAAAATTCCCACCAGTGGCTTGATGGGTAGACATGGGTAAATTTCAGACGAATGGACGGACTGACAGGCTGAAATCGATTAAAAAAGTAATTTTCAGGTGTACGGTATAATAAATGGTTGATGTATTTCAAGCTGTTCTGGGAAACATCTGCCTATATGTATCATATCCTATACTTCAAGTGAGGTAGGGTTTAGAAGTAGCTGAGTATTTTTCTTTAGAAAAATAGTTTATACAACACTGTGAGCGTGTGATTTTACTTAATTTTGGCAGCGCAAATTTAAAATTTTAGTCAAATTGGCTGTTAATTTTTTCAATTTTTCATACAAAGCCGATATACATCTTTAAATTGCTTCATAATTTGATGTTAATTAACAGTACAAATATTGTGCCTTGGAATTTTGAATGTTTAAGTACTGCAAACAGTTTAACAAACTGACTGGTGCTTAGTCTAGTCTAGTTTTTAATTGGCGATTGTTAGAAAGAGTAATCTCAAATTTATGGAATGCTTTTCAATGTATACTCTACGTGTACAAAGGATGCTTGCAATAAATTTAAGGATATTATTCTATAGATTTGTCATTTACACTTAACATCTAATTTGATTTCATGTAGTTCCATCTTTTCTAATAAAACGATTGTAAAGCCTTATTATTGATTAGGCTGTTTTTGTTCTTAAATATTTTCTAATCGTTCAACTTCTTAAACATTTCCTTCATTTTTTTTATTTCATTTCTTTATACTGAAAAGTATTATAGGGTATTCAATAGATCACTGCAACCGGACCGAGTATAAGGTTGCTATTTACTTTGTGTGTAATCTATGTGTATACAAATTTATATTTTAGATTCATTGAAAGATCAAGAGGGTGGAGCTATGTATATATCATGTGATGTCTCAAAAGGAGGTCCCGCCGAACCAGAAGCCAGATATGTCCCCAATAATCCTTTATTTGGTTTACCTCTCGATAGTCCCCAGGTACTAATAATAATCATCATTTTATTATACTAAATTTATCATTAATTTTATAAAAGAGAAAAGTTAATATTACATTTTAATAAAAGTAGTGCACTTAGTAACGAGTAACGTATTGTAATAATCACGATACATCACGGTATCAGTTTCATGAAACGAAGAAATGGCGATGCTTATTACATAAATGCTAATAATATTGCACTAAGTGATAAAAAAACAAAATTAAAAAATTCGAAATGATTGAAAAGTAAAGCGAAAAAATTTCTCATATGAAAACTGAAGTTTCCAGTTGAAAATTTTTATGAAATATTTTATACATTTTTAACGGAAAAATATAATAAATAAAAAAGTACAATTAACATTTAAGTGATATCCCGTTTGACTGTATGCGCTATAAAATGATAAATTATCCTTTATCAAAATGTGCAACGAAATCTAATAGCTGAAATCAAAAATTTTAATTTATTCTCCAATTAAATTTAATGATTTTTTCTTTTCTTTTTTTATCTTATTAAAATCAATATAATTTTAGCAAGAATGTGCGGTCTCCTGTAACGGGTGCTTATCTTGTCAGGGAGCAACACCCTTACCTTTACCTTTAGTACCAATTAGCGATATTGATTACGGATCTTGTTTTGATACCACAACCATTATCGGTGATACGTCATTCGCCCAAGGTATCTCACAAGTTAGTCTTAATAATTACAGTAACGAAAGTAACTGTACTTCCAATTATTGGTCACCTGATGAAATGGCATCAACGTTTCCATGCCTATCGCCTTTAGATATTGATCCTTTACCTAGCTTATTTCAATATTCTCCATGTGGTACCACTTACAATTTTTCAACAAATCAGCCACCAACATCACTATCATATGTCGTACATCCGCATCAAATGTTACTATCTCCCGGTAATTCGAATCAATCCCCATCTATTAGTCAGCAGCCAACGCACAATAATACATTAAGCTCCTTAGGTCAAATTTATTATTATGATCCGGCGGAAAGTTGTACTAGTATTAGTTCAACATCAACAACGACAACAACAACAAGTCCAATGGCAACATCTACAATAATTAATTCCTGTAGTAGTCAACACATGAGTGCTGTTGGCCCTGCAGCCATATATCCCAGTATGAGTGTGAATGTTAGTATGAATATGACAATGCATGGTTATGGCCCAACAACAACAGAAAGCTCAATGCCCATACAATATTCTCAGGTAAATGGATGGGATGGGAAGCCATTAATATGTTTTCGCTAAGAATATTTAACAAGCAAATTTTATACCAATTGCAGTGGACACCAACAACAAATGTCCCCTCATCATCAGTTAATGTACTTTATCCACCCATATCAATCAGTCCGAATGCTAATCATTACACTACAAATATTCCGCAACATCCATTCAACACAAGCAATTCGCATTGTCTATCAATGCATGGAGATCAAAATTCAACAAACATCTTACCATCAATATCCGAAACTATTAATAAAAATTTAATGCCAATAATAAACGAGCAACATGTCGAAAATGATAAGAAAGATTTCTATGTAAATACAGTAAAGGAGACAGAATCAGATGATTTCACATTATTAACATCCCTCACAAAAAGTCCAACATTACTCAATGAAATATGTGATACAAGATCATGTATCAGTAAAGCGGAGACAGCTTCATATTCACGTACAGGATCTAATATTCTATCAACTTATGATGATGATGAGAATAGTAATGAGGAAACATCTGATAATAAGTTAAATATTTGTAGATTATGTGGGAAAACGTATGCCCGGCCAAGTACTTTAAAAACTCATTTACGGACTCATTCCGGAGAGCGACCTTACCGTTGCCATAGTTGTAATAAAAGTTTCTCGCAAGCTGCTAATTTGACAGCTCATGTACGCACACATACAGGTCAAAAACCATTTCGTTGTCCCATATGCGATAGACGTTTTTCTCAAAGCTCAAGCGTCACCACACATATGCGAACACATTCTGGTGAGCGACCGTACCGCTGTTCATCATGTAAAAAATCATTTTCGGATAGCTCAACTCTAACAAAACATTTGCGCATTCATAGCGGAGAAAAACCATATCAATGTAAATTATGTTTACTTCGGTAAGTAATTCAAATTAAATAAAAAATTAATTAAGAAAAATTTCTTTCTCAGAAAAAACCTTAAAATATAATTCTATATATTTTTTTTATAAAAATATGGTGTAGAATACTTAAGAGTCGGCATCAATGAACTATAACGTCTATACTTGTTTGAATTTTATTAAAACATAATTTTTTTTTTATATGAAAAAATATTAAAGTAATGAACGAATTCAAACTAAATTTAGTACACTGATATAATAAGCCGTATAACCAAATTTTTCACTGAGAATATTCAACATTTATAAATTCTTTTTCATTTATTGATTTTTTTCACAATACTGAGTTATATGAGGAATAGTAATATAAATATTCAATACCGGTTTCGGTTGAGCCTAAAAAAGCCTACAAAATACCATTATTCTAAAACCATATGTCAAAATAACGCTTTCTATTTATGAAATGTCTATTTGTCTATTTTATGAACATACATTTAGTGTACCAAATGCCCTGATGCCTTAATTTCATGGCAAATTAAGTGCAATTTGTGCATTAGGCTTGGAAGTCATAGTGGTACATGATACTACCATCCTAGCTTCCAATTAAAACGCTGTGCGGCAACTTATGTCCGAAGCTTTACCTTTGGTAATCAGGTTCAGGGCCTTCCTTAAATCCCTTGGCCTAGTTTAGTTCGCACAGTAGGCCTGGCCCACTGCCGATGATTTTTATATGGCAGATAGAGGCATTAAGTGAATCTATTCCAAACTGCTCTGTACCAAAGCAATTTAGTTTTTAAATCAAACTTAAAATTTGAATCATGTTGATAGAAATAATTCTTGTACAGTGCCGTAAGTATTTTACATGTATACCTCCCGTGAAGGCTCATATGCATGGTACACAAACGTACATAATGAGCGTTAGCGTTGGTAGTCATGTCACGCAGGGTGCATGCTACCGTTACGACTAGCTTCCAATTTAAAGCCTGCATTGCACCTTATATAAATGGTTTCATATTTGGTATCTAGATTCGGAGCCTTCCTATTACTCCTTGGCTTAGCTTACATTAGCTCAATAAGCCTACCCAGTTATCCATTTTATACGGGAAAATGGACATTGCGCGACAAGCATATTAATGTTTGAACGAGCTATGCCCGCGATATGGGCACAACAGCTCCACGAAGCCAACCTCAATATCACCCCAATGGGCATATTAAAACTGGTGATCCCGTGGTACCAAATTAAATCTTTGGATCTTATCTCGTGACTCATGATGCCCCCTGATGGCAACGGAGAACCAACAACCATCTTATGAGCCACCCCCAGTTGAGCAGGTGTTTCTCGGGACTTGTTGCCCCCATAATTCTTGTACAATTAGAAAATTCCAATTAGTGATTATTAGAAAAAAAAACATTTATATGCAAGGAACATTTCTCCTATACACATATATGAAAGTGCGTGCCTGTGTGCGTACACGTATTTATATATATGAGCATTAAAAAAATAGGAGGGCTCTTTTAGATATACATTTATATATTTAAAAAAGGAGGTGACTTTTTTCTTTTGTAATATTCTTCACTATGTGACTATATTTTATTTAAGTAAGTGTTCTCTATAATCGATTATTTTTTATATATTTGTAGATTTTCACAATCGGGCAATCTGAACCGCCATATGCGCGTACATGCTACAAATAGTAATACAAATTGTGTTACATGACAAAAATTGCAGAATGTACATGATTTGCAACATTTCGTTACACATTATCGCACACCAATTAAAGTTGAAGGGCATGAACGCATGAAACATTGTTCGCTCACCCATTTAAATGCCAGTAATTTTAGTGATAATAAAAATTATGGCATTACTAATTATATGCCCTTATCTACCAGTTCTCAATGTTATTCGGGATGTTACTTGTGTACATCTATAAATTATAAATTATAAATTATAAACTCTAAGATAGATAAAAGAAGTATAAAGAAGAAAACTAATGAGAAATGATGGATGATGATGGACATTTTAATTCAAACTATATGATAATTATGCATAATTAATTATAACAACAAATAAGCTCAATTTTAATATAAAATTAATGTAAATAGATATGAATGAAAACAATGTAATTGTATGGAATATTCGAAAAAATAAATCATAATTGAAATTTGTTGGTATTTTACATGTTACAATTGCCATATGTAAAATATTTCTACATACATACTTACATACATACATATATACATACATGCATACAAACGCGCATACATTATACATGTAAAAATACATACAATTACAAGAATTATTAATAATTTTTTTTGAAAAACTTTTGCAATTTTGGTGAGATTTTTTCATAAAACTTGAAATGGCTTTCGGTTTTTAATTTTTTTGAATATTTTACGTAAAAATACAGAAATTTTCTAAATTTTGATCGAAAATTAATAATATATAGAATAAGAATAATATTTTTACTTTTCAATGTAGACAAATTGTTTACTTTTTATATATTCTATGTTCACTATACCACATTTGAAAGCGTAACAAACATAAATAAACTTCTAGTCAGTCTATTTAAATTTTGCGTCTATTCTTTTATTTGATATTCAGTTGCATATACATGTATATAATGTAAAATTGCTCATTAAATACGTATACGCAACATAAATATTTATTTTATTCCCTTCAGCATATATTTAATTACTGTATATGCTTATGAGTATTGTATAATATTCTTGCCCACTTATTTGCAATATAAGATGAATAATATTAAATTATGTTATTATCATAATAAATTCATGCATAAAGGTGAAAGAAAAGAAATAAATATTTATGTTGCGCATACTTTAAAAAGACGAATATACATGAGATTTTCCTATAAACATGGACAACTTCAAGTCTGGTATTGGAATTGTTTAAAGTCTAGCAACTAACCTGACTCAGTTGCTGTTGCATTTGTTCTTTTGGGTGATTGTGGGTCTTATATTTAGAGTTTTTGTTTATAATATGCTGTCAAACACATTGTACCTCAAACCGTATACAAAACAAATTAGTTGCAATGGAACTACACTTAAAGTGCTCAGGTTTGATTCATACTTCGAACCTAAACGTTTGCCGCATCTGATTAGTTTTTCTCCACACAAAAGTAACTAATTAATTCTCTCGCTTATAATAATCGCTGGTGTATACGTTTTTCTTGCAGCTTTTTAGAAATTTAACAAAGATTTTCATGCCATAAAGACTGCTTGGTGAAGTTTAGTAATTAAATATTACTATAATAAAATATGTACAAACTGTGAAAATGAAAATTAAAATTAATAATATAATTGTGTAATATATACAAAATTTAATAAACCAATAATTGTAAAAGAATACGTCAAGATGGATAGTGACAGTGATGATGAAGGTTCTATTGAAAATGGCATGAGTAGTAGTAACAATGATGGTGCTCTCTGTATGGATTTAACAGCTATATTATTTGGAAATATTGACTCTAAAGGACAACTATTGGACGATGACAATACCGGTGCAACGTTTGATCCAGAAATGCGGGCACATTTAGGTTCATTAGCCAAAATGGGTCTTGGCAGTATTTTAAATGAAGTAATAAATGATGAAATCGAAAGTAAAGAATGTGAGCAAAAAGTATTAAATAATGTCGAAACTGTTAAAGGAAGTTCAAGTAAATCTAATGATGGAGCAAAACAGAAAAAAGGAGAAGAAGAGAAGATGAGTGAAGACGATGGCGAAATTATTAAAAGTGTCGATGCTATCGATTATTCGGATATAAATGAACTTTCCGAAGATTGTCCACGAAGCCCTCCATCTACAACTATAGAACCAGTAACCTCTACGGGTACTTCAGTTGAAGATTTTGAAGACGCTATACCAGCGTCCAAAGTTGAAGCAGTTGGTGCTAACGATCAATCATTTCCAAAGGATGATAAAGAACTTATGCCTCCACCTAGTTTACCTATTAGAAATCAAACAGTCCCTTTAGATAGTTCTTACAAATCCAATCTAACAGATACTATTATTAATTCTGAAATAAAACCGGAAAAGCCTCGAGAACGTAAATTGGATACACCTTTGGCTGACATGCTGCCATCTAAGTATGCAAATGTAGATGTGCGTGAATTATTTCCAGATTTTCGTCCAGACAAAGTGTTACGCTTTTCTCGCCTTTTTGGCCCGGGTAAACCATCAAGCTTGCCTCAAATTTGGCGGCATGTAAAAAAACGACGTCGTAAACGCAAGCATTCTCACGATCAAAAAAATGCGCCAATTCCAAATTCGGATTCTACGAGTGATTCTGATGAGCCACGTAAAAGAGGTTTCGGCTTGCATTATGGGCCGGATCCAAATCCTTCACAGTGTATGTCTGATGATGAAGATAAATTTTTAAGTATTTTTAAAGATGAAGATGTTAAACAAGAAGGTCCTGATAGTGGTGATAGCGGTGATAGTAAACCTAAAGTGGCAGATTGGCGGTATGGTCCTGCACAAATCTGGTATGATATGTTAGATGTGCCCGATTCTGGAGAAGGATTCAATTATGGTTTTAAAAATAAGCAAGAAACAAAAAATCTTAAAGGATTTATGCATAACAATAAAAAATGGGAAGAAAAAAAAGAAATCGAGCAAACTGCCTCTAATGAAGCTATTGCTGAAGATGCCTTTTTAATGGTGTCACAACTGCATTGGGAGGATGACGTAGTATGGGATGGAAATGAAATTAAAGTCAAGGTTCTACAAAAATTGAATTCAAAAACAAATGCAGCCGGTTGGTTACCTTCTAGCGGATCAAGGGCTTTTACACCAGCTGGTAAAAATCTCCCAGTTACCGGTTCAGTGTCAGGCAAAATAGGCACTTCTAGTAATAACCCAGGAAGTAAACAGAAATCGAATCAAAATTTACCAGCGAAACAACCGGAGACTGTGGATGATACTTGGTACAGTATATTTCCAGTGGAAAATGAAGAGTTAATTTATACGAAATGGGAGGATGAAATAATTTGGGATGCTGAACAAATGACAAAAATACCAAAACCTAAAGTATTAACTTTAGATCCAAATGATGAAAATATTATTTTGGGTATACCGGATGATATAGATCCATCGAAAATTAATAAAAATACTGGGCCACCACCTAAAATTAAAATACCACATCCACATGTAAAAAAATCGAAAATACTTCTTGGTAAGGCTGGTGTCATTAATGTTTTGGCCGAAGATACACCACCACCGCCGCCTAAAAGTCCTGATCGCGATCCATTTAATATATCTAATGATAGGTAAAAAATTTTTATTATCCTCTTATAATTTTACTAAATGTAAATATATAAATATGTAAAATAATTTAATTTTTGTAGTTACTACATGCCCAAAACTGAGCCAACGCTTCGCTTAAAAGTTGGCGGAGGCAGTTTAATACAACATTCTACTCCTGTAGTTGAGTTACGATCACCTTTTGTGCCGGTACGGTGACTAATTTATAACTTAAAACGTAAATCTCTAAAATTACCATTCTCCATTTTTTATTCTTCGAAAAATTTTCTATGTACATATAGACGCATATGGGACCTATGAAGCTAAGGTCTTTCCATAGACCGCCCTTAAAAAAATATTCGTATGGTCCATTAGCTCAACCGACGCCTCATCCCGTACTGCCATTACTTAAACATATCATAAAAAAGGCGAAACAACGCGATATGGAACGTATAGCATCTGGTGGTGGTGATGTGTTCTTTATGCGCAACCCTGAAGACTTAAGCGGAAAAGATGGTGATATAATATTGGCCGAATTTTGTGAAGAACATCCACCTCTCATGAATCAAGTGGGTATGTGTTCAAAAATTAAAAATTATTATAAACGTAAAGCGGCCAAAGATAATGGCCCGCAAGATTTCAAGTATGGTGAGGTGGCAATTGCACATACAAGCCCTTTCCTCGGTATTTTACATCCTGGTCAATGTATACAGGCTCTAGAAAATAATATGTATCGTGCTCCAATCTATCCACATAACGTTAATGTAACCGATTTTCTGGTAATACGTACTCGCAATAATTACTGGATACGGGAATTTAATGCAATATTCACTGTTGGCCAAGAATGTCCTTTATATGAAGTACCCGGACCAAATTCTAAAAGAGCTAATAACTTTACGCGAGACTTTTTACAAGTTAAGTCAAATTAAATTGAATTTTATTTAATTAATTGTTTGGTTGATTGAATTATTTTTACTCAGGTATTCATTTATCGCTTGTTTTGGAAAAGTAAAGATAATCCACGTCGCATACGGATGGATGACATTAAGCGAGCTTTTCCTGCACACTCCGAAAGTAGTATTCGCAAAAGGTTAAAACAATGTGCAGATTTTAAACGAACAGGCATGGATTCCAATTGGTGGGTTATTAAACCAGAATTCCGTTTACCTTCCGAAGAAGAAATACGTGCCATGGTTTCACCTGAACAGTGCTGTGCATATTTCAGCATGATTGCAGCTGGACAAAGATTGAAGGTTTTGAATATACCATTACCATTTATATACCACACCATTTATAGAAGAGTTAAAGACAAATGTAGCTTTTATTCTGACAATTAAAAAAAAATTTTTTACGATTATATTCCAGATAGTGCCCTATTTTAAACTATTACGATGTATAAAAATTTGCAATATTGAACATTGTGCACTATATTTATATTTGACATGCAAACTAAGTATCCTAAACTGACGTCAAATCAATACATTTGTTGGATCGTCCTTCATACAATATATAAATCATAGATCCTATTCCATGTACATTTTTGACACCTTAATCTCTCTAAGTAAAATACTGCGGAGCATTTAAGAGTCACGCATACACGACTCCCATTGCTTGTTTATTGCAAATGCATATGACTGTATACTAAAGTAATCATATTGTTGCAGGATGCTGGATATGGTGAGAAATTTTTTTTTGCTCCTCAAGAAGATGACGATGAAGAAGCTCAATTGAAGTTGGACGATGAAGTCAAAGTAGCTCCATGGAATACTACCAGGTTTATATTTTGCTGTTTCTTTTTGAGTTTGCGTTCCATTTAATTATAAATTGAATGATATTATTTAGGTCTTACATACAGGCAATGCGTGGAAAATGCTTACTACAATTAACTGGGCCGGCTGATCCCACAGGTTGTGGTGAAGGCTTTTCATATGTACGAGTACCTAATAAACCAACACAAACAAAAGAGGAGCAAGAATCTCAACCGAAGCGAACAGTGACTGGTACAGATGCTGATTTACGACGTTTGCCTTTACAAAGAGCCAAAGATTTATTACGTAAATTTAAAGTGCCCGAAGAAGAAATTAAAAAACTTTCCCGCTGGGAAGTTATCGATGTGGTGCGAACTCTTTCTACAGAGAAAGCTAAAGCGGGTGAACAGGGCATGGATAAGTTTTCCAGAGGTAATCGTTTTTCTATAGCTGAACATCAGGAGCGTTATAAGGAAGAATGCCAACGTATATTCGATTTACAAAATCGTGTTTTGGCCAGTTCAGAAGTTTTATCTACAGATGAAGATGAATCTTCAGCATCTGAGGAGTCTGACTTGGAAGAACTGGGTAAAAATCTAGAAAATATGCTGTCAAACAAAAAGACATCCATTCAATTAACGTTGGAACGTGAGGAGCAGGAGAGACAAGAATTGCTTAAAAAAATTATGGAAGATGAGGAGGGTAATAAAAATAAAAGTGAAAAAAATAAGGATGGTACCGGTGATGGGGCCCAACAACCTGCACCCAATCCGAATCAAGGTCGAATTTTAAAAATAACTCGAACTTTCAAAGATCAAGAAGGAAAAGAATTTACACGCGTCGAGATAGTGCGGCATCAGCCAGTGATTGATGCTTATGTGAAAATTCGTACAACAAAAGATGAACAATTTATTAAACAGTTTGCTACATTAGATGAGCAGCAGAAAGAAGAAATGAAGAGAGAGAAAAGACGTATACAAGAACAATTGCGACGTATAAAGCGTAATCAAGAACGGGAGAGATTAGCCCAATTAGCGCAGAATCAAATATTACAGCCTGGTGGTATGCCAACATCTTTGGGTGATCCAAAAACATCTACAAGTTCATCACACAAGGAACGGGATACTACTCATAAAGAAGTGAGCCCATCAAGAAAGAAATTTAAACTGAAACCAGATCTTAAGCTAAAATGTGGCGCTTGTGGTCAAGTGGGTCATATGAGAACCAATAAAGCATGCCCATTGTATGCTAGTACACAAGGACCATCAACCCCAACCGTTAATGCTCCTATAGCGGAAGAACCAGAAGAAGAGATTGAGAAAGAAATCAATCCAGATGAAGATGATTTGGTAAATGTTGATGGAACGAAAGTAACTTTAAGTAGCAAATTATTAAAACGTCACGAGGATGGTAAACGGAAAGGTTTATTACTGAAAGTCCCTAAAGATATGGTTGGAAACAAGAAAAAACGTCGTATGGCTGGAGATTTGCATTGTGATTATTTGCAACGACATAACAAAACAGCTAATCGCAGACGCACTGATCCGGTAGTCGTGTTGTCCTCTATACTGGAAGAAATATTAAATGAATTAAGATCTCTACCGGATGTTACACCATTTATGTTCCCCGTTAACGCTAAAATGGTACCAGATTATTATCGCATTGTTACTAAGCCCATGGATTTACAAACAATGCGTGAAAATATAAGACAAAAACGTTATCACAATCGTGAAGAATTTTTGGGTGATTTGAATCAAATCGTAGAGAATTCCACTTTATATAATGGGGCACGGAGTTCTTTTACAATTGCTGCTCAGCGAATGTTGAAAATTTGTTTCGATTTGCTGGCTGCAAAGGAGGATAAATTAATGCGTTTAGAAAAGGCTATTAATCCACTTCTAGATGATGATGATCAAGTAGCCTTGTCCTTTATTTTTGAGAAGTTACATGGAAAAATTAAGCTCATGCAGGAAAGTTGGCCGTTCCTCAAACCTGTCAATAAAAAACAAGTTAAAGATTATTACACGGTTATAAAAAGACCCATGGATTTAGAAACAATTGGCAAAAATGTGGAAGGTAAGCAACGCAATCCAATAACAATAAAATAAACAATAAATATAGTAAATAAAATGAGCAATATGTACCAAACAAATGGCAATTATATATTATTATAGCTCATCGTTACCATTCGCGGGCAGAATTCTTATCAGATATTGAACTTATTGCTACCAATTGTGAACAATATAATGGTAGTGAATCTCGATTTACTAAAAATGTCAAACACATCCTTGAATATGCTCGTACGCAGTTAGATGAGTTTTCAGATCATTGTGCCCAACTGGAGCAAAATATAGCTAAAGTACAAGAACGTGCTCGAGCCGACGCCGATTTGGATGATGCATGGGGTGGTGATGATCAAGATTATGATTTTATGAGAACAAGCCGTTCAAGTACGCCCGAAAATGACTACATTGACGTTGAAAGTCATCATGATAGAGGACAAAGTTCCTTTACGGCTGGTCCAATACCAACTATACAACGTGGCATCGGTGGCAACATAACATTGAATACAGGCATGCTACAGTTACCAACTGTTATACCAGAATCAACAACCGCCCCATCTGACATTAAGCGTGGTCGTGGCCGCCCTCGCAAACAACGCGATTCGGTGGAAGAAGGTAAGTTAAGTATTGCTAAGTCTTAAGGTGCCTCGCTTGGGCACGTTTATTGTAGAATAAGCCATAGCAATCAAGTAACCTATTCATTGTTGTTATTTAAATAATAATAATAATGAATATTTCTGTTGAATTTTTTTTTTAATTTTGGTTTAAAATTTTAAAAATGCTTTGATCAGTTTTATTATAATTGATTTTTGGTAGGTTGTGGTTTATAATTTTTTTTACCCTAGACAACTTATGCAAATATAAAATCTTATTTAAAAAAAAAGACAATGCATGAAAAAAAATTAGTTTTTAGATGCTTCAAGTTATGGGCAGTCGGAGTCCTATCCTACGCTCTATGTTTATGAAGACGTACCGACCTATTTGTAAAATAGGTCGTCGTATAGTACCGCGATCGTAATAATACTCTGATTTTAACGAAAATTATTCCCGGACGTCTCTAGCTTCAAAAACGAGTCTTGCACTTTGTCAATAAGTTTATATGGGAAGACAGCCGACTTAAGGGCAGGTTAAATCGATTCAGGAAGTGATTTTGCATCGCTCGGTATAATAAAATGTAAATTTATCCCAACTTCTGGGTATTACACAAATACGCGGATATTCACAAGATCTTGTATTAGGTGGTCTAGGGTATAATCAGCTCATGATTCCAAATTTATTCCAGATCGGGTCTTTTTTAAATTTTTTCCCAAATAACAAGTTTCTTTATTTTTTTAATTGTAATTTATTTTTTCCACTTTTTAATTTTGTTTAAAAAATGTGATGCGGGATATTTTAGAGTTGGCCTTTTACAACTGTCATGCTTTTACTTGTTTTTATTTTATTATTCCTTATTACATTATTTCTTTTTTCTAACAAACTAACTGCGTTGGTTCGTCATACAAACAAATGCCTAAATTTCTTCTTAAATCTTCCTATATTTCTTATACGTTTCTTGCTTCAAAATTATTTCTTTAACTCTATTAGAAAATATGCTTATACTTGCTCCAAAATTTTTTCATATTTTCGTAAATTATATAGTTAAACTATTTGTAAAAAGTGTCTTATTATACTTGAAAGAAAGAGTAATTTTTAAATAGAGCAAGATTCTTAGAAAAAAAAAAACAAAGAAAGGAAGAAAACAAAACCAACATCTCGTTACAAAATTTGTATTTTCTAGTTAAATATATTGCGAATGCTGTAAAACGTGGTCGTGGTCGTCCCCGTAAGGACAGCCTAGCCTCAAATTTAAGTAACCCACACAATTCCTCCTTTTTGGAAGAAGGTAAGACTACTACACTACTCCTATACCCCCTCATTCTTTTTTTCATGTCATGTACATTTTATCACTGTTCACGTTACAAATATCTTTATGTACAACTAACTATTTCTAAACACGTCTCCTCAAGACTCAAGACTTTGTAGTTATAATGAACAAAAAATCACATTTAAGTCACATTAAGTCAAATATTAGATATCTACCACTCAAACACTGAATTATATCAGATAAGATGGAGGATTCAAATTAATTCAAGTAACTCGCGAATAATAAGTAAAGCAAAATATTCTTAAAGAAAAACCAAAAGTGAAAATTAGATATTTTATAATTTTGGTTAGGCATTATTATTATTTTCGTAAAATTTTCTATACGAATAACGATTACATATGAAAAACGTCATTTGCCCTTTAAAAAAATAAAGAATGCAATATTAACTTGCACATAAGAATTTTGAATGGTTCTATGAAATTTGAAATCATTTGGGCCATCTAAGTCTGTGCTATATAGATAAATGTGGATAGATAGTCGTATAGACGGACAGATGAGGCCAAGTTCACTTCAATTTTTTAGATATCGGATCAATTTTTAATGTATTACTAATCTCTTAAAGAAATGAATGTACTCAATTTCTCTTAGTGGTGATGGGTATAAAAATACAATGTTTGTTCCACAAAAGGAAAAAAGTAGATCCATTGGTTGTGGTCCTATTTCCACTAAACATTTTTTTATATACTCTTTCTTTGAAATCATTTATATAAAAATTCTAATATGTATATATCATTACATTACAACTTTTTTTGATTTATATATGTACGATGTGTTTATATATATATATATATATATATTATATATATATTATATATATATATATATATATAATATACATAAAATAATTACTATTTATATTTTTTGATCAATACCAAATAGACTTACAATGCTCCTCAGATGATGATGATGATGAGTTTCAAGAGGTATCTGAAGATGAAAATAATGCAGCTAATATATTGACTCAAGGAGAACGTATACAAATGTCCTCCTTGACAAAATTACATGATAATTGTGATATGATAGATGCAGCTCATATTAAAACTGAAATGAAAATGGAGCCTATAACACAAGCGGATGGAGGTAAGAAAAAAAAATGAAATGAAATAAAGTTATTACAAATATTCTTCCTTACTTATTATTACTTACGTTAACTTACTCTTTAACAATTCAGACGATTCAATGGATTTGGATCCGAATTACGACCCATCAGAATTTCTCACATTAAATAAATGTATAAGTAAACAAGAGGAGCAACATCAACAAGTACAAGACGAAGAAGAAAAGAAAAAATTGGAACAAAATTTCTCACAATTTTTAACAAACATCAGTGAGAATCAAAAAAATACTGAAGACCATAATAATAGGAATACTGATCCCACAGAGGATGATCGTAGCCATTTTGAAAATAATGAAAGTGGAATGGATATGGGTAAGGTGTCATTATTGTTAAACAACAATAATAATGACAACGACAATGGTAATGGTATTGATGAAGACTTAGCAATTTCTGATAGTGACGAGGATGGCGATAATGATACTGGCAATGACACTACAATAACTATAAAGAATGAATCATTTCATTCTGGTATTATACAACATGGCAATAATATTGAAAATATAGAATCTAATAATAAAATGGCATCTAGTGAAGTGATGGATGTACAATTATTACAAGACCAAGCTGGAGAACTGAAGCAACATCAACAACAGCTACAGCGGAATCCAGAACAGCACGCATTGGTTGATAATCCTAATAATGTGGCTATGCAAAAAGATGAGCAAACTTCGCAACCACAGGATGATGACAACGATGATGGATGGCTACATTTTTAATTACCAAAAGTTTTTACGTACTCTAGTTATGATAATTTTGCAGTTGCAAAATAATTATTTAGTTTTTGTGAATTAATAAACTAAAAAAACCGTTTTTTGTATGAAGGTAAAAGAAAAAGGTTTTAATATTACATTCTTAAATATTAAACATTGATAATTTAAAAGCGAATCCTAAAAAACTTGAATTAATAATTTCAGGTGTATATTTATTTCGAAAATTATTTGTACAGTTTCGCTGCATGTGGCGTTTGAAAAAGTTATACACAAGTTATAATTTGTTTACATTTAAATTTCACAATAGTACTAGATTTATAATAATTTTAAATGGCCGGTAATTTTATCAATGTCTTCTACTAATCCAGGACCAATAGCCAAAACAGTCTTTGTATTTGGTTGAACTTGTGTATGACCGGCATCACTTATAAGACAAGTGTTCAATTGATTAGCTTCGGCAGCCCTTTTGTGTGCCATTAATTCTTCTTCACTTTCTACTCTCAAAGCAATTTTAGGACTTCCATTATAATCCCAAGCTCTAACTAAGCCTTGTCTAGTTTTCATTGCTTTTTGATAAGCACCGACTGCACCATGACCACACTGGGCGGCAATTTTACCTTTACTCATTTGCAAATCGGTACGTACCAAAAGAACCATTTTATAATTTCCCCGAAACGAATAAGTTTGTTTACTAACATCTCCACTGGATGCTTTTGTTACGAATGGTTCACTAAGCAGATTTTGTTTATTTTGTTGCATGCGATTTTGGCCATTTTTTTCTGCATATTTCTTAAGAGCATATTTATAGCCAAGATAAAATGATAATAATATAGCGATACCATTTACTACATGTAATTCAAATGGTTTAAAATCTCTCATGATATTCTCAAAATTATTCTTCTTAAACTTTTTTCGAGAGATTTTAAGAAATAAAATTCCAACAATCAAATTAAAAGCGCACCTATGAAAACTTTATTTTTAATATTTAAAAATGGTACTGAATGTCACAAATAGAGATGAATATTTATCAATAATAATAATTGGAAGTACTATACTTATCGTTCATTTAACTTCACAGAAATAATACAACTAGTATATAAAAGAATTTTCCATTATTATTATATTTCTGCATCTGATTGATTGGTTTTATTTCAATTGGTCTATTTGTAAAAAACCAAAATAACCGAAAAATGTAAGGGCAAAATTTAATAGAAGTAAACAATTATTACAATGCAGCCTATGTGTGGATCATTTAACTACGAAGAAAGAATGTAATACAAAGAAATAAACTGTGCTCAGCAATGTGGATGTGAAAATTATTAAATAAATGTAGAGAAGAATATTTTAAGAAAATACCCTACACAGATAGTCAATAAAAATCTACTTTAAATGAAATGGCAGCAATAGCAACGGCACCAGCAATATCAGCAGCAACAATAGCGGCAGCAATAGCACCAGCTACCACAGCCATAACTACAATAAATAAAATTCAAACACCAATGCATTGGAATACTCAAAAATTAATAGTAGTTTGTGTGATAGATACACAATTTAGTGAACATTTAAAGGATCGTGAATGTGCTTTAGAGGAAATGCAACAAGCTGTTCTATCGGTTGGAGCAAATTTTAAACGTGTCCAGGTAAAATTGGGAATTAATTTATTTCACAAATCAAATGATATCAAATAGACATTGCTTTGTCTCTTAATTAATTCAGTTTGATAAATTGGATTTTGGTGAGACACGCAAATTGGAAACATTTTACAATGCTGATGTTGCAATTATAGATTTAAGTATACAAACTCAACAACGTTCATTATCTTACCACTTGGGTGTTAGAGAATCATTTAATATGAAAGAAAATATTTTAATATATAATGATGTACATTCTAAACAAACTTTAAGCTTAAAGGTAAGTCTTTTAAAAAAATTAATCCAAACAACAATTTTCGTTTCCATTGTTTTAAATTTGCTTAAATTAATGTAATCTAAATAATTCATATGTGGGATTACCATATAACAGCTGTTGTTGTTTCTACCATTTCCGTTTTTAATATGATTTGATTTTAACGTCTACCTACATTTAGGTTATTTATAGTTTTCTGGTTTTAATTTGTATTTGTACAAACAGCATCATTAATTTTTTATCTTTGTAAATACGTACATACATTGTTGTTGCAGTTTTTTCTTTTTGTTAGGTGATAATTGTACAAGCTTGTATATATGTAACATGTGTATATAACAATAACAAATTTAATTATACTAATTGACTGGATTTTGCGTTGCAATAAGTAAGGCAAAAGCATGTATGTGAGCATGTTTATTATTATTCGCCGGTTTATTATTATTGCGTATAATATTCTCTTCTTATTTTCTTCTTTTCATTCATAATTTTATTAATATCTGGTTACGGTTAGTGTTAGTTGGCGTTAAATGTAATTATTTATTTTATATTTATTTTTATTTCACATATTATTCAATTTTTTCTTCATATTCTTGTTTTTTATATTTTTATATTAATTTTTATTTATTTTTTAACACAATTTGTTTATTCTACATTGCTACTCTTGTTTATCCACCATTGCTGCCATTGCATTGTAATTATGTTTTTGTTTGTTATCATTACTATTGTTATTATATAATTTACCAATACTTTATCTAGATTTCTTTTCTTATCGGCTAAACCCCCTACCCAAAAGTTTTAGTTTATAAGATTGGGTAGATTTATTTAAAAATATCCAAATAAATAAATAAATTTTAAATTGCTTATTTTTTATGTATATGTATACTTTTTTTCGTTAAATTTTTATGGTAGCTTTCATTTCCTAATTACACGTTCTTATCCTATAAATATAATGGAGAATATAACGTTTGTAATTTAACTAATTTCAATAAAGAATTACCGGCCGATACAAAAATTCCCACACTTCAAGGCAGACTGAAGCGACTTTTGCAAGACGTAGAAATTCAATCCAAAGCTCACATGCGTGAAAAATTTTTGATAGATTTGCGTCAAGCTCGTGAAACATATGCCACTAATGCAAAAAAATTACAAAGTATCTTGCATGAAATGCGCAAACGTTTAGATGATGCCCATGTTCTTTCGGGTGAAGTAGTACACAGTTTTATGTGTTCGCTACGTGATGTTCAAGATTATGATGGTATGGTGTGCTTGGTAAATGACTTAAAAAATATTCCCAATACACGTAAATATGTTGAAACGGGTAATATGAGTTTTTTGTATGCATTTGCATTAAATCGGCGTAATC
Source organism: Melophagus ovinus (assembly GCA_023089585.1). NCBI lineage: Eukaryota > Metazoa > Arthropoda > Insecta > Diptera > Hippoboscidae > Melophagus > Melophagus ovinus. The sequence goes on from JAKKIB010000177.1 coordinate 1,295,331, forward strand.
GGAAAGGTGATCGGGAAAAGGCATTGGAGTCATCATTGAAAGCATTGGAGAAGAAAGAAAATGAATTTCCAGATATGTTGTGTTTATGTGGTCGCATATATAAAGATATATTTGTAGAATCGGATTATACGGATATGAATAGTTTAAAGAATGCTATTAAATGGTATCGCCAAAGTTTCGAAGTTCAACCGAATGAATATGCTGGCATTAATTTGGCAACTTTATTAGTTATTGATGGCAAAGAGTTCTCAAATACTGCCGAACTACAGCACATTGGTATGACGTTAAATAATTTGATTGGTAAAAAAGGTAGTTTATCATCGTTAACAGAATATTGGGATGTGGCGACTTTTTTTGAAATATCTGTATTAGCTGAGGATTATGCTAAAGCTATCAAAGCTGCAGAATGTATGTTTAAGTTGAAACCACCTAATTGGTATTTAAAATCAACAATCGGCAACATAACTATGATCCATCGTTTCCGCAAAAAGGCAGACGATCATCAAAGTACAATAGAAGAGCAAATCTTTCAATTTTGGATGGATTTCTTTTTGGATGCTACTGATAGTACAAATATTAGTAATATACGTTTTCCCATATTGGTAAATATTATTAAAATTACTTTATACACATTCCACTCTTTCCTTTGTACATTATATTACATACTTCACGATATGTGTGTACCAAAAATGGATAAACTTTTTTGTTTTCGGGAACGAACATTGTCGCATAGTACTTGTATTATTGTATATTGCAGATTCTAGAACCACAAAAAATCTATATGCCCAGTTATGTGAATATCAATATGGATGCTGAAGAGAAATCTATACAAATTGTTAACATATGTTTGGCTCATGCTAAAAATGAATGCAAGAAAGTACATGACTTTGTGTTTACTGCTTCTCAAATAAAATCGGTCAGTTTGTATAAGCGTGATGATCGTTGCGCCTATTTGTATGTGCATCACAATTCAGATGATTTTCAAATATATTTCCCATCGCCGGAGTGTCGTCAACGTTTTTACGAATTAATATTAGAGATGGCCGCTGATCAAGAGGTCTTTGTGAATTTAAATGAGGAGCAACCGCCACAAATTGAGTATGAGTATGACTATGATGAACAGAATCGTAAAATTGTTTTGGGTAAAGGTACTTATGGTACCGTATATGCGGCTCGTGACAAACAAACTCAAGTGCGTATTGCAATAAAAGAAGTACCTGAAAAAAATTCGCAAGATGTTCAACCATTGCATGAAGAAATTAAACTGCATTCACAATTACGACATCGCAACATAGTGAGATACCTAGGCTCGTTATCGGAAGATGGTTTTTTTAAAATATTTATGGAACAAGTGCCAGGAGGCTCTTTATCCGATCTATTGGAAAAGAAATGGGGCCCTTTAAAAGATAATGAATCCACTATGGCCTTCTATTCTAAACAAATACTTGAAGGCTTAAAATATTTACACGAACAAAAAATTGTACATCGTGATATTAAGGGTGATAACGTTTTAGTTAATACGTACAGTGGAGTAGTGAAAATTTCTGATTTTGGTACATCTAAACGTTTGGCTGGTATTAATCCTATGGTATCTACGTTTACGGGTACATTGCAATATATGGCACCGGAGGTAATTGATTTAGGCTTTCGGGGCTATGGGCCTGCTGCTGATATATGGTCATTTGGTTGTACAAATGTGGAAATGGCCACTGGGAAAAGGCCATTCATTGAATTAGGTTCACCTCAGGCAGCCATGTTTAAGGTGGGTTATTATAAAAAACATCCAAACATACCTGAAGAACTGTCACCAGCTGCCAAACATTTTATTTTACGTTGCTTGCTATCGAAGAATCTGAGAGGCCAACTGCCGCCCAATTATTAGATGATCCATTTCTATCGGATAAGCATCGAAAGTTACGCTTAGGGCCACCGGCTAGTTCAGATTTTAGTCGAAGTATATCTGTGCCCGCTGATCGTTTAGTAAACAAACCCCGTAATAGTATCACACCTACAACACCTGAAATTGAAGGTTTACATTCTACCTCCGTGGATATTGAGAATCTTCCTAGTCAACAATTATTTAATATAGAAAGGCGTAATTCATCGGGTACTTTGATGTCACCGGAAATAGAAGTGTCGACACCGTCATTACGTGCCGTCGGAGCTAATTCGGAGACAAGTGAAACAAATGATTTCTATCATTTGAAAAAGGAATCACAACGTCGTACAACGCTATCGAAAGTATTAACAACCGATGAAACGAAAATATGCGATATTTGGTTAGATAAATTACATGCCGAACATAAAAATATTGTTGCCATTACACGCAATGAATTGCAACAATTGATACATGGGATGCGAGAATATATTATGCATGAAAAGGAAAAACACTTGGAGGCTTGTATAAACAGCTTAAAAGAGCAATTACATTATGACACAACAGCATTGGATCATTTACATTTAGCTCTTTATTCATTTCAAGATGCAGTTATTACTGTATTACGCATGCATTCAATTAAACCGCATTGGATGTTTGCATTAGATAATTTAGTTAAGCAAGCTGTACAAGCATGTGTAATGATATTGTCACCTGAATTGGGAGCAAATTTATTAGGTAAAGATGCTTCGCTAATTGATGACGAAAGTGTACATAATCAGGCACATAATTCTACAGACAGTCAAGAAAAAATTTTATCCCTTGAATTATTAGCACAAGGCTCAAATAATGTGATAACTATGGAAGAAGATCATAATAATTTTTCGTGCAATGAATGTGTAAAAATTTTAAAAGACATAGGTGACTCGAATCGTAAATTCTATTGTCAACAGTTGGAGCAGCATAAGCAAGGTTTAAGAGTATTGCAAAACATTGAAAAGAAGCTAACACATTATTGTATTAGTCATAAGCGTATACGACGTCCTGCCAAGTATAATATATTTAATAAAAAGCGACAATCACAACCACAGCACTGTAATAGAAAATCATTAAATCAATTTAATTATCTCCGTGCAAATGATATTGTAGAAGAAGTGGATGAAAAATTGGAGGCATGGCTAACTCAGAATGGCATCGATGAGAATTCAAAAAGTATTATCTTAAATGAGGCCTTTTCCTTTGACGACTTCATATATAATATGGAAAAATTGGACTTAATGAGATTAGAATTAAGGTATATACTGTTCTTGAATCCATGGAAAATTAGCAAATATTATTATTATTATATAAATCACTCAATAAGAAAAGTGTCAAAACGTTTACAATAGACGATAGCGATTTTATATACATATATTTTATAAATTTTTTTTAGCATCCTATAGGACGCATATATTTATATGAATACTTCACATGTGACTTTATTAGTACAATTTGATAAGGTCATTTTGTAGGAAGGACATTTTTATATTCATGATACAAAATGCAATATGTAAAATTTTCCTACCTAAATATTTCAAACAGGTCGTTACAGTTTCTCTGTTAAGAAAATTCACTAAAAAAGGTTAACATTCCATTTGGCATTGCAAATTACATTGATTTTTTATATTTAAATTTATTTATTTATAAAAATGTTAATAATATATATGCATGTTTTTGTAAATATTTGTTACAGACTTGGTGTAGAGGTACGTTTATGGTATTTAATCAATCAGCAGCGTTCCCGTACTGTATCAAAAAGCTCACTGAGCAATGAACAACCAACATCTGTAATTATTAATCATAATGGTGCTTTAAATAATTTAAATAATAATAATGATAATTTCATTCAATACAATAACAATGCAATTGCATTAAATCATAATAGAAATGTTTATGACTTGATGCAGTATAATTGTAATAATATTAACAACAACAACAACAATAATAATAATAATAATAATAATAATAATAGATCTTTTGAGAATTTAGATGAATTTGATTCTTGCAGTGAATAAACTTTTTAGAGGATTAATAAATCTAACATTGTAATTGTTGTAATTTTTCTCGATGTAGAAAGTATAATATAATTTAATTAAGTTGGAAAGAAAACAACAGGCTACTTAATAAATATAAAAAGTTGAGATAATTTAAATGTTTGGTGTTATTCTATGAAAATCAATTTCAAGATATGAATGTTACAGAAAAGCGCAATGATCACAATTATGATAATAAATTTACATCCATCAGACGGAAATTATATGTGCATTATTCACTTTAAAAAAACCTTTGTAACAGTCCTTTGCTTGTCCCTGTATTTTATTGTATTTTATCGTGTTCAAATTCGATGAAGGAATTAAAACTTCATGTAAACAAATAAATATTAAGACTATTTAAAGTAAGGGTAAATCTATATATGGAAAACATTTAATTACGGTAAATCTTCTTTCTTTGTTTTTACTTTCTTTTAAATTATAGAACCGGTTAAACCCGAACCGGAAGGTGCATATTTGAATTGAGGTTCTAGTGTACAAGGTGAAAAAGTTGTTCAACTTTTTTTCTATTAACTCTAATCCTGTAAATGTTTTCAGTGTTTTGTACCGGTAAGCTTTTTTACTTATTTTTCTTCTGTTACACAAGATTCAATATTAAGTGTTTGTCATTTTATTTCAAATGATCACAAATGCATATTATATTATAAAATCAAAAGAACAGCAGGTTTTTTCTACTTCGCAATAAACTTTAATAACAGAAAATAGAAAGCTAAATTTTCCATGTCCATATTTTCCAAGTACTTGAAATATTAAATTAAAAATGGAATAAATTGAGTACTCGATATCAAACTTTATGTGCATTTGAATCAGCACCCTCAAATTATATTTTCCAAATTTATTTATATATGTGTTGTAACTGATTCAAAAGTAGCAGACATCGGTCGCATCTACTATAAATTTAAAGGACATTGAAATTATTATTAACATCATTTTCTGAAGCTTTTACATTTTACTTGAAAGTTGTATGAGTTCTAACCCTTACAGTTTATTTGCACATTTTAAGGATGGTGCTACAGAATATCACAGATGCTGGGTATCTAAACTTTGGCACAAGGCAATATTTCTTTTATCATTTTGCTTTATTTTGGTCTTTATTGACATTGCGTAATTAAAATTATTTTCTTTATCCTGTTTTTTTTTTTAGTTTAATTACTCTAGTTAACATAGATTGAATTCTAATAATTTTGCTTCCAAAATTTTGTAATTTTTATTATTGCTAATCTTTGTTGTTCTTTATTAGTTGCTTAATCGGTTGTTCAATCGGTTTTGTGTTAGTCCAACTGTTGACTACTTAATGATGATGCTAAATCAATGCTTGAGGGGTTATAAAAAACTTTACGCCTTCGATTCCGCTTCACTGGTAGTAACCTGTGAGGTAGCATCACTGCCTGATTTACCATCGTCAACTTTGCCAAAGACACAACATGGACATTTCTCTTTCAATGCAATTCGGTATTTAGGATGGCTGAAATTTTTATTACAAAGCGTACATAAATTTTCCAAAATGCTACAAAAACCAATTTGAATTGAATTTCTGTATTACCTGATACCGTAGACAATAGGATTGTAGCAAGCAGCTGATTTAGCAAAGCAAGCACCCCAAATAGTGTTTAATGGGGTGAGGCCTTCAAATTTGAATAAACCAGCCATATTGATGATGGTATAAGGTGTCCATGCCATAAACCATAACGATATAGTGACTAAGGCAACTTTAGCTAATTTACCCTCAGCACTCTTTTCAGCATCCTCTGAGGATCGTAATGATTTTACATTCATTTTCTTGGCTTGTTCGCGCATTGCTTTCTCGTGGGCCGATACAGCAGCAATGATAAACCAATATGAATAGCATATTAAAAATAGAGGTATATAGTACACAAAGATTGTATACAATATTAAATAGCTGCGACCATTCCATTCACGACCTAAATAATCAATGCCGCATGACGTCAAATTACCTTCGGGAATATATCTAAATAGAAATTTCAATATAAATATTGGTAACAATAAAGGCATTATAATATTAATATACATATTATTTAATGTCCTTTTATACTATTTACCTACTCCATCCGAACATAGGAGATAATGTCCAAATGCTGGCCATAGCCCAAATGAAAGCAATTTTCATTAAAGCTAACTTAATTGTCATGCGACGGCCAGCCATACCTAATACAATAACGTTATAACGATCTAAGGCAATCATTGTCATGGACCATATCGAGCCACAACCAAAGGCTGAACCTAATGCTGCGTATGCATCGCAACCGGCCGGCCCCCAAATCCATGTCTCAAAGAATAAATTTGTACCCATCATTGGCGTGTTAACCACCATCATGCCAAAATCAGATATTGCCAAATTAATAACTAACAGATTGGCAGGTGTACGTAGCGATTTTGTTGTACTGAATATATAAATGACAACACCATTGCCGCACCACGATATAAAGCCAATTAAAATCATATAAGCTGTTAAAATTTTATTCCACATGGGATCCATAGCTGGAAATTGATTCCAGTATGGTTGTATTAAGTGCGCCATATCTGGTGTCACCTAGATAAAATAATAATGACATTACACATAAAAGTGCATCATCCGTCAGAACAAACGAATGTTGATCGAATAATATTTATTTTTACGATATGCATGAAAAAAATATATAGATATTAAGACATACATATCGTTTAAAATGTAAGCGATCAGACAAGTTTAAATCAATTAATGGAGTGACTAGAACCCAAGCCGTCTTATGAAATATGTGCCCAAAAATGTTTTCCACCAGTGAAATAGAGTTGAGTGGCAACACAAATGACATGTAAATAATCTTCTTACCTTATCAACGACAGAGCCATTCATAAGCGCGGAAAATTGTGGGCCCATAAAAAAACTATAAAAATTTTTTGATATTTCCATAAAAATTGAATAATTTTTGTAAAAATATTTCATATTTACCTTCCAAGAGGCATTTTTGTTTTTCTTTTTTTTTTTTAGCTTGATACACCTGTTATATTTTTTTTATATAATAGTGAAAAATTCCTCAATTGTTCACTTAAAAAAAAACAAATAAATAAAAAAACCAGAACGATTAGAACGTTATATTCTTAAAAAAATCTTTAATAATTTGTTTACATTAAAAGTTTTAAGATTTTATTATAATTATAATTAAATTTAATTAATTATAATTAATTATTAATTAATTTTAAATTTAAATTAATAATTAATTTTTAATTTATTATTACATTTTAAGTTTTATTTTTTTTTAAATTACCGAAGAGCACTGTTCGTGGCGCCTTAATATTCAAACCTGCAGAACCTCTTAATATTTATCAACAAATTTATACCTCTGCCACAATTAGTTGTTTTATTATTTTCTTATTGTTTGTTGTGCAGAAATTAAAAATTAAAAAAAAAACAAGAACAGAAAATATAAAATAAAACCTTCCTAAGCATCAATATTTTTACCTTAAATTAGATTAAAAAAGTGCACAAATCGAATATTCAATATATTTGCCGTAAACATATATGCTGTAAACATATATATATATACAAAGTATAACCTAATAAGTCTACAGCTATACAGTAAATGCATATTCAATATTCATAATTCACACATTCATTTATTAGAATTTATTAAATCCCTTCAATCACTTCCGCCGATGAGAAAAAATCTCATTGCTTCTCAACGATATTATCCAAAAAATTTTCCAAACCTTTTAGATTATTTGATGTGAAAGGGTACATCTACTGGTAAGAGTGTACCTAACTTTGGAAAGTGTAATACATATATTTAGCTAGGCTAGAATTCGTGTCTATTTCTTGATATGTGTACGCATTATTCAAGTGGGCTAAGACTGTTAAATTGCTCAACTAAAACCTTTTTAATACCTAAACTATACAAATAATGGGAAACTGAAAGTGCTTATACAATTTTGTACAATTTTTTCAATCACTAAAACGGCGGATATTAAACGTAATGCAAAGAAAAAAACGTTTATTTCCAATTTCAAGTAAATAATTTCAATTTTTCCATATTTCACTGTACTAAGTCCAGTAACTTAGAACAGTAATTTCTATATATGCGTTTGTATTTATTATATATTTATATTTACATTTATGTATTTTTCTCCGTAGTATGTTTGGTTATTCTTGCCGTCGTTTATGACTTTTGTTTTTTTTTTTTTGGTAAAATTTTTTTTTTGTATATGTAAAGACCAATGTCAATATTAATACATTTAAATGGTTTCTTGGTGATGAAAAGAAGAATACAAAATATTATAATTATTTCATTCAACGCAATAGCGTTTATAGATTTTTAATTTTTTTCATATTCATCATACAATAATTCGATTGTATACTTATTTTATCAAGATCCTATTAAGTGTACATTTTTCTAGATTAGCTACAAATTTCACATCAATGTAGACATGTTGGTCCAATCGTAATATTTTCTAGATTAGCTCATGCCCATTGAATCGCGTTTTCCAACTGCTATGAGTTAAACTCAAATCTAGAAGATATATTGAAAATCTTTGAACATAGAGTTTTATTGAAAATAGACTATATCGATGAAATGACGAAAAAATCGACTACATTTCTGAAATGGATACAATGCACGACATGGTCAGACACTTGAGGTCACTCATACGTAATTCGTTCTATCGTTGTAAAATTCATTTTATTTTCTTGCGATTTCATTAAATGAATTGAATCATTCATTGATCTCCAGGAGTTTTTGATTATTGGTTTATTTCAACTAATACATTTTTTTCTGTCTTCGTCGTCTACAAGTGGCCCTCGTTCTCCCGTAGCAATAAAACTAAATTAACTTTAATACTGGCACTATTGCCAGTACATTTTCTCCATAAACAAGCGTAATAAAATGTACTTTTCCCAGATGAACAGCTTTCATGTTTCTGGCACTACAAAATTAGCATGATGCAATGGCGAAAATGTGCATTCTCGTTTTACAAATTTGAAGGAAAGAAACCATCCAGATATTACCGCATTGACTTAAATGAACTGAGGAAAAAAAATGTTCAAAATAACAAACAGTCAACATTGAATCTAAAGTTTGTAGTAAACATTTTATATCATAAGAAATTTGCACAACGTTTCTTTATACAAAACCCATTATTGTACAAAATGTCTGTGATGTTTTTGAAGCAACTTTCAGATGTATAATGCTGGAAGACATATCAATAGAAGTATACAGAAATTTTCAAGAAACAAAGCTTAGCAAATTTATAATTCATTTACGTAAAAAGTATTTTTAATATTTAGAACAGAAATTTCTCCCTGAACCATAATAATAATCCTAAAAAATGTCCTATTTAAAGCCACTTTATGTAATAATTTCACTTTGAATTCTAATGCACTTCAAATAGCAAAAACTGATTGATATAAAATTTTTAATAGATTTTAATAGATAAAGTGATTACCTGAAAGATATTTGCATATCATCTGCATAAAGTTTACCTTGATTTCGAGAGAAATTCCACTCTTTGTACGTCTGAGGATCTGGTTTAAGTGAACATATATTTGAAACAAGTCCAACGTTAAAAAGCTGATGAATTTGAATTTATATTACTCATTCGTGTGTGCAATCGTGTACAAAGTTATGTAATCTATATAAATATGAAGAATTCGACCTCGAAGCTCGATAAGCACATTTAATGATTTGGTAGAAATTATACTTATTTACGGTGCATGTTTTAAGAAGGAATGGACCTTCGGATAATTAGATAGATTTGCGTAATGTTTAGCAATAACGCTGCCATTATGTAAAGTAAAAAATAATGTATTTAAGAAAGTCCTTGGAATCATTTATTTTTGAGTTTAATATTCTATTTTGAAAGTCATATTTTGGTAAAGAAATTATGTCGTTCTATTTTTTGGATTTTTCTTTTTTGTGTTTTTTTTTTTGTTGAAAAGAATTTATTAATCATAGTTTGGCGGAGTTGCCGACATTTGTGATGCATCATCATCATCAGTGCTGTAACTTTCTTCATAAGGTTCAGCTTCAGTTTTATTCAAGGTTTGTGGGGTATCAAACAAACCTTGAGTTTTTGCCCGGAGCACCTTGCAAACGTCTATATGGCCTAATAAGCGATGATGATCGAAATGGTGATGACACAAATGGCAGGTACTCATACCTTCAGGAGGTGTTGTACTTTCTGGTGGAGTTGCCTGTAAAATCAATTTTATTATAATTCCATTAGCCATTTATGTAGCCATGTAAAATTTTATAAAAATTTTCTTACCATATTAATTGGTTAAAGTTTAAGAAGATTACAATATGTAAAGCTATTCTTAGAGGAAAAAAATGCAAATGTGCAAAATCGCTACGAAATAAATTGTAGTACGTAGTCCAATGAAATCGAAAAATGTACTGGAATATTTTTTCATTCAAACAGCATTTTCTGATTTCTTAACATAATTTTCATTGATATCTTGATTACTTTCAAATTCATTCATACCCTAGAGTATTTTTAGAGTAAATGTACTTAGATTTTAATTCTTTTATAACATAACATAACATAATGTAACATACTGTTATGATAGATAACGTATAAAAGTACTTAAGATAAATGAGCATAATTCTGTAATTATTCCTATCGATTCTCTTATTTGGATTAAATTTTCTTAAACATTTACTTGGATTTGAGATAAGGATGCCACAATTTTTGCACTTGTAGATTACGTTGATGGATAAGATGGATAAGGGCAACTATAATTACTAACATTTCTGAAAAGATCATTTATGGGAAAAAGTTACAGATTTGTAGAGATTTTAATAAAAAAAAAGGCACACATCTGTATTTTAACATAATGAAAGTCTGTACCATATATCGTAAATATTTGTCAATTTTCTAGAACGTTTCCCATATAACGTACTTTTCAACCCATATAAAAATTACAATTTTTCACTATTAATTAATCTAATTGACTTAAATTGATCTGGGATAATTAAGAATCAGCTTCGACTGAAAATAATATTCTTCTTAAAAATGGCTGTTTTAGGGGTAGCTAAACTTTCTCAATTCTCCTAGTAAAGGGGTCATTTAGATTTGATATACATTGAAAATACATTACATACATTAACAGAAAATGCTGTGTGAATGAGAAAATATTCCAGTACATTTTTCGATTTCATTGGACTACGTACTACAATTTATTTCGTAGCGATTTTGGACATATCTTCAATAATTCTCTGACGTTTTGACGATGGTTTTTATTTTAATTATGAGGGCACTCTGCTAAGGTTGCGACATGCAATGTTTTGTGTATTCCATTTCTTAATAAAGTCCCCTTTTAGATTTGGTATACATTTAGTTTCAACCTTTAATATACAATATACACAATCTTTCCAAGGTTCTTCGGTTTTTATACTGATGACATTGCTATCATTTAATAGAACTCTTTTGCCGCAAGGCTACTTTTTCAAACTTTAGAACATACAATAATTGGCCAAGGGTAAATCCGAGGAAAATTCTGCTTTACCTAATTTATAAATTTTTGTCATTGCGACGAGACATGTGTACACTCTTGGATTGCCATATTAGTACAGCACTTACTTCACCAAATGCAGTCGCTTTAGCTTTACATTAACACATGACGATGCAGTACCTTTTTAAAATAGAAAATATGTAAATTATGGTGCAATGTTTGCTAGTTTCTGTGAAATAGGGTAAACCACATAAAATTCCAAAAAAAATTAATAAATGAATAAAATAACTATTCCTGTTCAAATATTTATCATACAAGACATTACATCACAAACTAACAATTTTCATTCCAAGTACACTTTACTGCAGGATTTTATTGCAGTTGTTAATAATTGGTTGGTCAATTTTTCATTGTACTAATCTCTTTAAAAGTATTTTTTTTAAAATTTCGTAAAAACTTCTTATTTGAGTTTTGATTCGCTCACTTGTTTTACAGTAGAGTATTGCAGAGCCCATCTCTATTACTAACGACTTATTAAATGTAATCAAAACTATTTAGTTGCTCGGGATAAACTTTTAAATATTCTGTACCAATTTTCTCTATATTATTAACACTTAACTAAAAGAAAAAGAAATTATATTATAATTATCAAATGATTTGAAAAGTTCCTTATTTACGGAGAGAGTCCCCAACATGTATCAATCTGTATCAAAATTTGCACTATAAATCAATTTTCATTGCAAAAATTGTCACATATCGAAAATTTTTTTTAAAAAGTACCTTTTATGGATATAAATCGAAAAAACTATAAGATGTTTTCCGCAGGCAATTTAATTTAATTTAGATCAAACCACGTCCATTTAACAAATTTCATTAAATTTTCCCCAATATGGTAGTCTACACATTAATAACAAGTTGATATGGACGGACAGTGCAGAAGTTTCTGTTAAATCTTTTTAATCTAAGTAAATTCATTATTAGTTAGTACCGCAACTGGAATGTGAGGTATAATAAAATACCAAAATATTTCATTAATTGTCAATTTGTACAATATTTTATTTCATTAATTTGTTACTTCTTCTATAACAATGGGAGAAATATGGCAGATAATGCTCACTTTAATGTAATCGCTCTTAATGTCTATAGAGAACTTTTAGTTGTTGGCGTATGTATTTATTTTGAAATTAAATTGAAAACAGATGTAAAAATATAAATAAAGTAGGAATTTTATAATCCATGGAAGTCGTGCTTTTAGATACCCTACAGCACATGGCTTAATGGTATCAAAACATCAAGTAAGAAACTAAGAAAATTGTAAGTTTCAAGTGCCTTATATAAATGAGTTTTTTATAAGAGACGGTCCAGAATTGGACAACATTTTATGTGTATATTTTATAATTTTAGGATATAAACAAAAGGAAGTGTTTTTAAAAATGGTTCGATCCTAAACATTTTCAACAGGGTTCACTTTTTTGAATCAAAATATAATTATACACTAAATGTTATTGAAATATTCTGAATGCCTGTAGCTTAATAAATATATTTATAGTTACAAACTTCAGATGAGCGGACAAATATAGATAGACAAACCTAAATCGATTCAGAAAATGATTTTGAGTTGGAGTTTGATACAATAAATGATGGATTTATCTCAACTACTTCCAAAAGTTACAAAATCCCGTATAAATTAATAATGTCCGGTGCTCAAGTACTGTAGGGTATAATTGTAATAGAAGCAGTGTCTAATATTTTCTCAAATGAACCAAAAGAAAGGAAAAGAGAAAAAAAGCACTTGAAACGTTTCAAAGAAATTCCATAAAACAATAATCAATGCAACATTCAATCAATAATATTAATCAATGATCAAAATGAATGTGCCCTTTAATAAATGAGATTTCTATAGAAAATTTTTCTCTCTCTTTGCGTCTTGCTTTCGGCCTATCTTTACCTCTTGACATATTAATGCTCATCGTGTTTTTTAATTTTTTAATTCAATTTAATTTTTTCTATAAAGATTTTAAGAAGAACAAAATAGATTTATGATTTAAGCATGTTCATTTTACTTAATGCATTTTACATCATGAAGAGAATAAATTTTTTACTTTAAGTTCGTCGGGTTTTTCCTTTCATTTTTGCTTTCAGTTTTACTTTTAAAATGCAGAAAAATGGGAGAGAATTTTGTGTGGGCATATATTCATATATATAAATGGATGTGTGCTTGTGTAAAATAGAATTGAGAGTAAAAACACAAAAAATTGGGTCTATATTTAATGTAACTTAGTAAGAAAACGATTGATTGGCTTTTGTTTGCTGCGTATGATGAAAATTGTTCAAAATTCTTTCGAAAACGTTCTACAATTAGTGTCGGCATATGATACAAAACACGTACAATTAACAGAAAAAAATATTATAATAATAAATAATAATGATAAAAATATTCTATGAAAATATTTTAATTAGTTTTTAATGAAATATTTAAATACTCTATTTAATCTGTTAAAATATAGAGTTTAAAAGAATATTAATAAGGAAATACAAAAAAAACACGATGTACGCAGCATTATTTTTAAAAATATTAATATATTGTTTTAGTTTTTTAATCATTTGAATGGTTTTAATAAAACGAATAAGAAAAGTGAAATTATTATAAGTAAGAAATGAAAGAAAAAATTACTTAAAAAACGAACTTTTTTGTGTTTTTCAAAATCGGTAAAATAAAAATAGATTCGCTAAAGGGAACATTTATATGTATATATGTAAATATAGATTTGAGATATTACGCTTTTCGAAGAGAAAGCAAAAAAAAAGTACGGCAAAACAAAGTTTATTGAGATAAATTAGACGAATTTTTACTCGGAGAAGTCTTAAGAAAAATTGTGAGAGTTCAGAGATTTCATTGAAAATCACAAAAAAAGATCATATAATTCTAGTATTTATTGAAAAGTGAAACAGAAAAAGAGTAAAGTTTTTAGTATTAAAAATGCAATCTTCAACTTCAACGTCAAAAGCTATTTCTATGAAGCGTGGTCGTGGACAATTAAGAAGCACATCTAAAGGTAACACGACATTAAATTCTAACTCAAAATCGGAAAGTTTAGAAATTGAAGAGATATCTAAAAAGATATCAGAACATGCAGATGCATTGTATCGTACATGGAAAAGTCGTGGTCTTGTACCGCCAACAGATTTATTAGAATTATATACAGTTGAAGCGGCTGCAGTTGCCGCCGCTGGTACTAGCAAAGAAGCTTTACAAAGTACTGAAGGTTTGCAAAATTTAGTCAACACATTTGTTATTAAGGATAAAGAGCAACGTAATAATAATAATGGAGCTAATGGAAAGATGGCAGGCAATCGGATAGGAATAGAAACAATTGGTGCTAAGAAGCCTACAAAATTATCTAACACCAGCCAAATTAGTAAATTTAAGGCCACAAATGTGACGGAAAAAATTACAACAGCAACAACAACAACAGCAACGACGATAACACTTTTAACTCCAAATGAAAATCGAAAAATTATTGATAACACTTCAACGAATAGTTTTCTCAAATCGTTTACGCAGGAGAGCTTACACAATGCACATATAGCAGCAACAAATAAAATTTCGCTTGCTAATAAAAGCAAATCATCTGCTGTTATGGAAAAACTGAATAAAACCATCGATGATAAAATTGTAGAAAAGTGTGACAAACTAATTGATGATCATATAAATAAATATAGTAAAATAGGCAAAATATCAGCCGCAACATCCATAAATAATATAAAACAAAATTCTACAAAATTAAAAACATCTAACTCAAATGATAAAATAAGTGATAAAATGGAACTAATTGATGATGTTATAACACCTGATAATGCGATCATTAAAACGCAAAGTTTTATATCTTCAATTCATGCACCATTAGAAAAGCTTTTAACAACAACAACAACAACAACAAACAAAAACAAAAACAGATGAAGCTGCAATGAATGCAATGAATGCATTAGAAAAAAATTTGAATTTTGATATCGACTTAGATTTGAAAATCGATTTGAATTTAAATGTACAACAATTGTCGCAACTGCAAACGCAAAATTTACGTAAAATCAAAGAATTATTGCAAGATAATAATTGTAAAACGCCTACCAGAATACCCACCCCAGCTAATAGTGCATTCTTAACGCATGCACGAGAGAAAAAACCTCTCAAAATAACAACGGCATCAACATTACCGTCTACATCATCATCATTATCATTATTACCATCATCATCATCATTATTATCATCATCATCATCATCATTATTATTAGTAAATGATATAAAACAACAGCATCAGCAGGCACAGCAGCAGCAACAGCAACAATGGACAACTAACGAAAATCATCAAGATGATAGAAAATTTGCGGTGATGGGGCGAAATGGGAAAACGAATGAATTAGTAGTAAATGGAACAGTGAAAAGTGCTCATGATTCATCGAAAGATAGAGAGAGTAATCAAACAGTAGGTACAAAATCACTCATAAGGCAACCATTACAGAGGGTGTTTGAAGATAACAAAAATGGTAATTGTAATGGCATAAATAAGAGCCAAGAAAAATTTCTAGTCAATACGTCGGTCACAAATTCAAACTCATCGGTAACAAATTCACATCTGAAGACAAATGCAAATGCAAATGCAAATGAAAATATGAGTACAATAGATGTAGAATATACATTACAACAAAAACAACAACAACATTCAAATAATCAAGTAATAGCCCCAATTGTATGTAGCGTTCAATCAGATGTCACATCAGTAATGAACGCGTTTAATACATCACATACGGCCATAAGTAGTTCTGATGAAATTGAAAATCCAACAATACAAATAACAGCAGTACCAGCAACAACAACAATAAAAACAACAATAGCAACAATAAATAATAAAAATAAAATGAGTAAACGTACAAAAGTAACGAACAAGATCAAAGATCATAAATTAAAGGATAATTCAATTAAAATACAACAACAAGCAGAAACATCTTCGATTATTACGCAAAATAAGGAAGAACTACCGATAGATTCGGATACATTATTGCCCTTGTCATTATCAACATCGTTATCATCATCTTCAATATCATCATTATCACCAATATCAACACAATTGTCATTATCACCGGTAACATCATCATCAAGCGATCCGACCATTGTTTCATTACCAAACAATGTGGAAACAGCGCATAAAAGTAATAATGGTAGTGATAGTACTAACAATAGTTGTGTTACCGCCGCCAATCCTATGCCAACACCGATGAAATTGAAATCGCAACGTAATCAGTTAGGCAATGGCCAAGAAAAAAATTGTAATTATTAAAATACTGAATACTCTTTCAGATTTTTTTTAAAAATTTTTTTCGATTTGCAACGAATATGTTCTTTAAATTGCTTTTCTCTCCAATGTCAATTTTTTAAAAATTTCTACACTTAACTACAATTACACTGTCTTTCCAAAATAAAATTAAAAATAAAAGAGAAACCAGAAAAAAAAATTCAATAAAATCGAATAAAAATAAGGAATTCACAATTTTTTTTTAACTTAAATAATTTTAGTGCGCAGTAATTTTTTAACACGCGGTTCAGTAGCGGAACGTGTTTTAATGTTTGAAAAATGTCCCGATGTACGCCATGCCTTTCTAAATATTAAACGTCCAGATTGTGTTGAACCGCCAAAACCTCAAATTAAGGTATGATCATTTTGTATGATTGTATTGTAACGTAGTAATATTCAAAAAAAAAAAAGAGTAGAAAAAATTGGAAAATACAATTAAAATAAATAAATTAGAATTCCGAAAAATGTCCAAGCTTGTAAAAAAAAATGGTAAACATTCAAATGGCGGTTACCTAATACATTTGAGTTTTTTTTTTCTTTGTTGCCATTTATTTTCTATAAACACTTTTCTCTTTGTATTCGTAGTGTTGTTGTATTTTAAATTGGTGTTTTTTATTTTTATCTTGATATTGAAAATTACACTGCCAGAATTTTAGCATATAGAGATACTAACTGTAAAAAAAAACGGTCTAATTCATTTCAGTTCAATGAAGAGGAACTAAAGAAATAAAATTTAATAGGAATTTTCAAAACGCAAATAAAAATACGCAATAAAACTTTTTGAAGCATATGAAACAAATAAAAATTTTCTACGTTCACTTTCCTCTGTAAGTTATTGTTCTATATAAAAAGTAGAAAATCATTTAGTAATACTTGTTTCAAGCAAAGTTTATCTATCGCCAAAAGATGTTTGGGTTCAAAATATGATTAATAACAATTACAAAAGCAGTGGCATTAATGGAAGAGGCGAGGGAATCAAATAGATTTAGGTTAAGATTTTAAAGTACATAATTTTAAATATGAAATTTTAGGATTTCAGAAATATTCGAATAATAGAAATTTCCATAAAAGTCGAATTTCTAATGCTAAAAATGCTAGACATAAAAAAGGATGGTCTGATGTATGGCAGTTATATTTATGACATATGGTTTAAACAAATTTAAATGTTACATGTGTAAATGTGGTCAAAATTGAAACACCCGTAATATACATCAAACAAAATGGACCATAAGAAAGAATTCCACAGAAGAAAAAAAATAGCTGCAAATTTATCTGGAATATAGCACTTAAAAAAACTCAATGGAGAAATCGGTTTAAAAAGAAAAAAACCAGTAAATCTAGTATAAATTCTGCATATTTTAAGGATTTATAAAGTCGTATTTTGTTTGTGAAAATAAATAATAAATATAAAAATTGTGGCCTCTTATAAAACAATTTGAAACAACTTGAAAAAGCTTCAACATATAATTGATGAAATTTGACTTATATATGTATTTTGGTTGAAGAACTACTGCTTCAGGTTATTATTATGATAATTAATTATATGTAATTAGGAGGGATTTCATTGATACTCTCAATTACAAGTTATGCTTTAAAAAATCATTACTACACAGAAAAGAAATTTTGATTTTTGATTAAAATCGGTTAACTTGAAAAATGGACAAAAAGAATTTCCCCTTTAAAATCCTTCTCATATTAGAATTTATTACATTTTTTGGGAATTGATTTGTTTAGTATTTTGATATTTTTCATTAGACAAAGCGATGAACTATAAGTAACTGTTAGCCCTGCTCAACTATAAATTTTTTTTATTCTTTAGTTCGGAGGATTAGTAGATAGTGTGGAGTTTTCAAAATAGTTAGGCTACAATAAGATAATTATTATAGATATTTACAATTTTTGCATTTCATTTAGGGATAGTACAGCACATTCACCTAAAACGGTAATTAAATATATAACAAATCAATCGCCTATTAATAATTACATTTTACCTATAAACCAGACTTAATTGTACATTCCTTGAGTAGGTTCACTTTAAATATTTTCAAATCAAATGAAAATCGTTAAAATTGTAATAATTTATTTTATTATTGATCAATAATGCTAAATGTTTTAATCACAAAGATTTGTGGTCAATATTTCAGTAAATTATATTGATGTTTATTTACAGGTGAAATTGCATTCAACACCACCCCAACCGCCAAAAGATCATACATCATTGCAAAGAGAATACAAAGCATTGAAAAGTGTTTACATACCCAGGTATGTTTGTGTATTTGCATTGTATATTTGATTGTGTACTTGATTGTTTAATCCAATTTTAGGCGTCTGGAATACTCAATATAATAAAATAAAATTTCTTTCTTTTTTTGATAGATTTTATTTTCCCCATGGAAAACCCCAACCACAAATTGCGGTGGAACGTACCTTACGTGGAATTCTGTCAGCGTTCGATACTTTTCCCAATAATCAAGTGACAAAGGATGAGTTGCCGCGTATTTTGAAAATTTGTGGTTTACCATTTTATTGGCGTACACCAGTTCTTATATTTTGCCAACAGGGCAATAATAACGGCATGGTTGAGCGACAACGTTTCGTAGAATTTTGGAAGCAAATGAATGTCTATTGTCATGAGGAGGCGTCACGTTTCGTATACATATTATCACGTGGACAACGATTTCGTAATTATATTTTACCAGAAGATTTAGTACCATTGGTACAAGATGTTGTAGATATACATCCGGGTTTGGCATTTTTGAAAGAGGCTACCGAATTTCATTCCAGATATGTACATACTGTTATTGCTCGAATATTCTATACAGTTAATCGCAGTTGGTCCGGTAAAATTAGTATATCAGAATTAAAGAAATCTGATTTACTAGAGGTACAGAGTTTTTCCTTTCTCCCATTTTGTTTTGCCTGTTACAATTAGTACTAATTAATCAATAATTAATAGAAGTAAGAAAGAAAAAATTAAAAAATGCATCTTAACAACTTTAACTTTAATTTCGATTCAAATTAAATTGCACATCTTTCTTGCAAAAATTTCCAAATAATCATTATTATGAAAATCAAGATATTATAAAGCAGCGGGTTTTGATTTCTCATAATATATTTATGCGTTTATTTGTTGTCAAATATTTACGTTAATTTAATTAAAGCTTAGAGATAGCTAATTAAACTTAGGGATGCTCTCCTACGAAATTTTTTGAGTTCTTCCGAAATATTTATTGTTGATGTCTTTTTTTTATTATATTACATTATGCATCCAATATACATTGGATTTTTCCTATAGACCACTCAGATTTAAATATCTGCAATTTTATCTGTCTATAATCATTATTAGATTCTATGCCTGTTGGAAGAGGAAGATGATATAAATCAAATAATGGCCTTTTTCAGTTATGAGCATTTTTATGTTATTTATTGTAAATTCTGGGAATTAGATAAAGATCACGATTTATTAATTAATCAAGATGATTTAGCCCGTCATAGTGATCATGCATTATCTACACGCATCATAGAACGCATCTTTTCTGGTTGTGTGACACGTAATGATAATCGTAAAAATCCAAAAGACGAACCCAAAATGTCCTATACTGATTTTGTGTGGTTTTTATTATCCGAAGAGGATAAACGTACACCTACTGCTATAGAATACTGGTTCCGATGTATGGATTTAGATGGCGATGGCGTACTGTCTATGTACGAATTAGAATACTTTTATGAAGAACAACAACAACGCATGGAATCGATTGGCATTGAATCATTACCATTTGAAGATTGCTTATGCCAGGTGCGTATAGTTTACATATCTTAGTTTATTATAAAAGTTAAGAAACTTTTTTAAATGAGATTGATTCGCCCATGTGATCTTAGAACATCAAAAGGCTTGAGACAGTTACAGCTTTTATTGTAAATGAATCTATAATTTCACATAGTACATATAAAATTTTGGATTAAATGGTTATAGTTTTTAAGTCAATTCCATATGATATATTTTTACATCGCTCTTCAAGATTGACACTCTCAACATCTTGTGGAATGTGTTATTTAAGTTATACATTTTATGCAGTTCTATCACCTAATTGAACTATGCCATAATTGAATGAATTGTTTCGCTCCTTTTTGAAGTCCATGACTTTTGTATACAACAATTAGCCGCATTGATTGCAATGAACTTTTTTTCTTGCAAATTTTTATAGATGTTGGATATGATTAAACCTCAAAAACGTGATGCTATTACACTAGGTGATTTGAAACGTTGCAAAATGACGCATGTCTTTTTTGATACATTTTTCAATTTAGAAAAATATTTAGATCATGAGCAACGCGATCCTTTTGCTACCCAAAGGGATGAATATGGCTCTGATTGGGATCGTTTTGCTGCCCAAGAATATGAATTATTGATAACAGAAGAGAATGATTGAAAAAAAAAGCAGTTTACTATTTATAATTGCGTAGAAAAGTTCAAACTCGTAACAAAAATAAAACAATTCTAATATAATTTTTTTTCTTAACGTAGTTATAATTATTTTAGCTTTCAATTGAAACTTTGCTCTCCCATTGTCCTTATGGAAGAACACTAAAAAAATATGCCAAAGATTTAATCTGCCATTATTATTAATTTTAGTTGAGATTTTATTTTATTATCATTTTAAATGTAATTAAAAGTTATATCTAAAATGAAAGAGCTTAGAATTCTTTTCGCGTGTACGCTTATATACTTCATTCGTTTTTTTTGATCACTTATTTATTTGTATATTTTTTGAATATTTACTTAAAATTACATATATCAATTTATAAGTAACAATTTGCTAAAGTATGTGAAACAGTCAAAAGTAATAGTTCGCTCCCGTTTTTGCTTTTTTATTAACCAGTAATTAATAAATTATTTTCTAAAAATTAAAATCATACTAAATTACCTAAAATTGAAAGAATTTTCCGCTTTTTTTTTTATTATAATTAATAAAAAGAAAGAAAATATAATAAAAAAAAATCCTTTGAAATTGAAGTTTTACTGTAATGAAGTCATATTGTGTATATACTACTGAATATTAGTAACTTTATGAGCCAAGGTTCATAATGCAGTGAGAGACGGTGGCAACGACTTAATGCAACTTTAATCCAACCATATTCTTCTACTTTTTTTTAAAAAACTTTTCAAAAAAAAAAAAACAAGTATTACTTTATTTTTACTGACTTGCCCTCACTTGAGCACCTTCTTCATAATTTTTTGTATCATTATCATCATTATCTGCATCATCGTTCCGAACATAAATGGGTTTAGATTTACCTAAGACACAGGCAGATGTAATATGCACTGTTTTAATATCGGAGCCAGGCACGAGAAACATGGGATCTAATAGCAATTGTTCCTAAATATAAAATGTTTAATGTAATACATCAGAGTAAAAAGATTGTTTTCTGTGAAAACTTTTATAAAATTGCTTACCATAATTGATCTTAAACCTCTTGCACCTGTTTGACGGTCCATAGCCAGTTTAGCAATAGCCTTAATAGCATTCTCGGTAAAGGTTAAATCAACATGATCTAATCCGATTAGAGCTTTATATTGAGGTACAAGAGCATTCTTCGGTTCTGTTAAAATGCGCACTAACATGTTCACATTTAAACTGTGAAAAGGTACTATCACCGGAAATCGCCCAACAAACTCCGGTATCATGCCGAATTCTACGAGATCACGTGCTTGTACTTTAGTTAAACATCTGTCACGTTCTTCTTGGTCGCTATCCATGAAGCTACCAGCTGATTGAGCAGCTCGCCTACCTGATGACCCAGATGTCGGTGCACTAAAGCCCAAATACTTTTCATTAAGCCTTCTGGCTATTAAACGATCCAGGCCTGTGTAAGCACCTGAAGCTACAAACAATATGTTTGTTGTGTCCACTTGTATTGTCTCACCGCGTAGTTTACGTGGTGAATTCCGTTCAGGTACATTAACAATAGTACCCTCAAGCATTTTTAGCATACCTTGTTGCACACCCTCACCACCTACATCGCGCAATTGATGTATACCAGGTACAGCCCCAATTTTGTCAACTTCATCTAGAAATACAATTCCAGTTTGAGCACGTTCGACATTGTAATTTGCATCTTGCAATAATTTAGATATAACACTCTCAATGTCTTCACCAACATAACCGGCTTGAGTCAATGTAGTGCAATCGCAAATGGCAAATGGAACATCCAAACATTTTGCTATAGTTTGAGCGATTAACGTTTTCCCAGATCCTGTTGGTCCCAACATAATAATGTTGCTTTTCTCCAATTTAACATCATAGTTCTGCTTCTCGAGAATTTCAGAGCCTGTCTCATGGGCATGATTGGGCGCATTCACATTGTGAGAGCGCGGTGGTAATTCTGTCCCCGATGAACTGCCTAAGGTATGGCCAATACCAGTTATATGTAATAAATCTGTACGAGTACCCATTGGATCATTCATAACACTGGATACGTGTGACATCTGTTGTGATTGAGAATTCGCGGGTGGCAAATTATGATGTATACGTTTGTAATGATTGTAAACAGCCACTGAGAGTACTTTTTTTGCAAAATCTTGACCCACAACATGTTTATCTAAATATTGCATAATTTTTTGCGGTGGCGGTGGTGGTTTTTTCTGATTTTTTGCTTCCTCTTTAATATTTCGCTTTGCCTCCAACTCAGACAATACCACAAAGAAATGATTACATTTAGCACATTTTACAAAGCGTGTTGAGCTTACAAAAGTCTCAACTTGTGTACAAGGACTACCACATTTAGGACAAGCCAAAAAATTTTTGTCATTTGGTGGCTCACCTGAACTACCCGATGTTGTTGTCGATGACGGAGGCGTTACTGTACTTTTACCTGATCCACCTCCCAAAGTACTATTAACATTATTCGTGCCATCAGAATGTGAGAGTGTTATATTCATTCGATGATTTGTGACATTATGTTCGCATTTTGCCTGATTGAAATATTTATTACAACAAAGTGCTAAAAAAAATCGTATTTTATGTTATCCTCTTACAGATTTTACAAGTAATATATTTTATATATATAATATATATATATATATGGTGTCTTCTGCCATATGAATTTAGCTAAGCGCATTTTCTAAGTAAAACTTTCTCATTTGAGTATGCGGAGGCAAATGACATGCATGCATCCGCATTACATTACATTACTATGTTAATGAAACAAGGTCAATGACCTTGAATCCAAATCGCTTACAATTTAACTGTCCGAGGGCGTAATCATATTATTTATGAATAGAAAAAAACAGCTGATTAAAAGCAGGCAATTTCTTTATAATCCAATTGTTTTTTTTAATTGAGAGATAAAGTTGTTGACGTTGTGGCTTTTTTGATCATTTTTTTAACTTTACAGGGATGTTCTAATATTTTCATAAAACAACTAAAAAAAAATGATACAAGGAAAATCAGACGTATATTCCCTTGTGTTTTCGACGTTTGCTTTATTTACAATATTCCCTGATTTGATATTGTTTTGATATGACGGATGTAAAAACAATGAGCGACTCGTGATGACAACTTATAGAAACAAAATTTACCTTTTAATCTAAAAGTGCTTGTACCAGCTTTTGGCAACTGAGAGAATAGAATTATGTGTCTTGCAACACTCATTATTTATTATTATAGCCGTTTACCGTGTCGACAGTGCACTTAATTAATTTTCAAAATGCAAGTCCTTTTGCCAATTAGGCTGTTTTTGATTGTTATCAAATACGCCTAAAGCTTTCTTTTCTTTTATCAAGAAAACTCCACCGTCTCCGCACTTTAATTTTCACTTTATTGTTACGAATTTTTTATATGAATTTGTTGAAAAATATATTACATACATTTGTTTAATAATAATTTTTAAAATAATAATACGCAATTTATGTATAGAGAAAAAAAATATATATATGTAGGCCCATTTACAAACTGACTATTTTCTTTCGTAAAAAAAAATAATTTTATTTTATTACTTTTTCTCTGTGCATATGAAAATAACAGTCGTAGTGATATTGACATAACAAAAAAAATTTCTTCCATTGTGGTTTACCCGTACTCGACCTACTTTTTTTATTAGTAATTATTATATAATGTACTTATTAAAAAAAAGTTACGGCACTACTATTTAAAAGGCAAAATGTAAATTTCCTTAAAAAAGGCTGTTTGTTAACACTTGATGCGTTTATAAAATGTATTTCTCGCAAATTACAAAAAAAAAACATTTGAAAAACATTCGAAATACTTACTTTTCATATATTGTTACTTAAAGATAAAAGGAAATATGTAATAACATTTGTAAAAACTTACTTGTAATGAAGTGATCTAAATATAAGGTCTAGTTTTTTACGTTATTTTTCACATGTTGATAGGAAGAAGTTTTTGATCAATCTATGAAAAATCTGTCTAATACACTTTTGCAAGTTTGAACAAATTTCATTTGAGAAATTGAATTATTTATATTAAAACTTAGACTTTATTGTCTGGTTAACTTTAAATGTGAAATCATGAATTGCATTTGTTAATATTAAATTTTTCAGTATTATATTAAATTTACTTTAAAATCCTGGTATTACCCGTCCTTTTTTGGTGGCTCTTTTTAGTTTTCTAGTTTGTTTATCCCTTATTCTCTTGTTAATGTTCTCTTGGCGTTTCTTTTGTTTTGTTGTAATTTCATGCTCCACTTTTTGGTGTCTTTCTTTCCACAGTTTTTTCGACTTCTTTTTTTCTAATTTACGTTTTTTTATTGCCTTATATAATAGCTGACGATCATCTTTAACTTTTTTACCTTCAACCTTGTCGAAAGCTTTCTTCCATGATAACTTATTTTTAATTTCTGCGGCCTTTTCAATTTCGCCCTTCTCTTTTAATTCATTCAATTTTTTATCCGCCTTGTTTAATTGTTTTAAAATATCTCGAGGATTTTGATGAGAATTCTTTTGTTGATCTGAAAACTTAATTTTGGAAAAAACAAACTTCCTCTCTTCATTAAATGTTTTGTTTGTTACTACATTATTAACAACGTTTTCGTTTTGTTGTTTTTCTACTTCAATATTATTTCCCGTTTGTTTTGATTGCTCATTTTTTAAAGATTGTGCCTCTGTTATAAAAACCTTCTTCAACTGCTTATTCTTTCTAAGTTTTTTGCGTTGACGTGCTTTTTCAGTATCTGGGTGCTTTTTAACTTTCATTTTATTCTTAATAATATTTAATCGTTCTTGCAACTCCTCTAGAGACCCCAACTCTGATGCTGAACGCGATCTCCATGGCAAGTTTTGTGATTGAGATTTGTCGCCATCATTATTATTGTTACTTATTAAATAATCTTCATAATCACTGTCTTCAATGGTATCCGGAACATTATATGTTAATAACAAATCTGTAATATACTCATTTTCACGATGCACTAAATTCATTAAACTTTTTTTATCCATTGCCGTATATTATAAACAGTCATTAAATAACTCAATAGCGATGTGATTAAGTATTTACTTCAAACAGATTTCTACATACGAAAAGGCACGTGCATCTAATAATTAAAAATAAATAAAATAAATTACATGTATATGTAATGGATAAGCAGAAAATAAAAATAATAAATGGAAAATACGAAAACGGGTTTGTTTTTTGTGCAATGTATTATTCTTTCACTGAACACATTTATCCTTACATTCTTTTATTATTATTCTTATTATTGTTATTATTTTTTTTCTTATATGTCTATGCGGTTATGTGATTTTCTACGTTCTAAGAATGACTAATATGTTATTTGCTCTTTTTTCGTGCAAAAAGGAATACTAAAAATAAATGAGAATATTATTGAATTAACGGCAAAGAAAAACAAAAGACATTCAATAGAAATAAAATTAATATCACAAAAGAGAAAGGTTTTTTAAGTGAGCGGTTTATTGAAGACTATTAAGGATTAGAGGAAATCATGAAAAAGCAATTCACTAAAATTAAAATTGCAGCGGAGAACCTGTCAAGGTGAATTATATTAGATCAAAAAAGAAAAAATATAAAGGAGAAAAAGAGAAGTAAAAAAAAATGACAAAGTTTTGGTTGCTAATTTATGAGTAAGCGTTAAGCAAAAAAACTCAAATAGAGTAGAAAATATTCTAAAATTATTTTAATTTATAGTCAAAATGCCACTAAGTAAATACATAGTGTCGAAAATTATTCTTATATCATATTAATTTGATTAAAAATGGCGAAAGTATTCTACGTAACTTTTCAGATCAAATAAGCCTGATCGTAAAGATTTTGAATTGGAAATTATTGAAAAGCAAGTAGATAAGTATCGTGATGTTTTGGAGAAGATGGTACGTAAATTACCATCTGCTGCCGTTAGTAGTAGTAGTAGCAGTAGTGCTGTGCCCGATACTCAGGAACGTGAAAAACGTATTAGAAAACAGCCGCATTATAAGATTGGTACTGCTTTAGAAGAATCTTCAAAAGATTTGCCCAAAGATGTGCCACTGCATCATGCTCTACTTAATTGTGGTAAGTTAGATTGAAACTTATTTGACGTAAAAATGTACAAGGGTGTTGGCTGTCATGTTACTTGCTTAAAGTTAGATTTTTTTCAGTATTACCTAGGCTGTGTAGCCGTTTGCTTGTTAAAGTTTGCGTATTGCCATATAAATATCAACGATGACCTCGTTTAATAAAACTTCTGTAATATGCTTTCCAATTTAGTCTAAAAAACCTACGTCGTTTATATTGTTCAGAGTATAATAAATTTCCAATAATTTAATGCACTTCACAATGTACATCAGTATATTGGAGGGTGTTAAAAATAGGCTGAATCGAAGTACTTTTATGTTTTTGATGAAAAACGAATATGCAAAGAGTTTGAAAATTTCGATATTTGTTAAGCAAATTCGATGTACAGCAGGGTATTTTGCATTATTTTCAAAAAATTCATTTTTTTAAAAATTCATTTGAGGATTTAAAATATTAAAAAAAAAACATTGCATTATGTTGGATTTCATTAGCAAATTTTCTCCATATTATTATATTAAGGCTTATAAGTTGTATAAAATTATGTAATAAAATGCAAAATTTAAATAATCTGAGGCTATTGCTATTGCTCAAGTTTATCTGATGTAAACTTTATGTACTCTGCAAAGCAAACTGAAATAACCTTAGATCAACTATTATAATAAATTCATCATAATATTATTATGTTAATAATGGAGTCTAATAGATTTTTAAATATAGAATTTAAAATTATAGCTATATTTTAAATATAGTAAAAGAAGATAACTTTGATTTTTAAAGTTATTTCTTTTTACGTAGTTGACTATTAAGTATTTTACATTCCTTTGCTTTAAGGGATGCCAATGATTTGACATGTTGAGCCTCTGGGGCGAAACCTATATGAACTATATTTGTGACATTTATAAAAAACAGCTTTAATTTGCCTCTAACATTGCGCAATTAATAATTTTTATTTCACAGCGTCCATTCGTAGCTTACATCTCTATAAAAATTGCTACATCAATATGGACACATAATAGATGGACAGCTAAGTCCATCTGTTATGGACCTGTTATGGACAGAATGAGAGATATCTGTAATATTTAAATTCTTTAGAATCTTACAACAAGCGGTGAAGAGTACATTAACTTGAATACTTAACAATTAATATGAAAACTGTAAAAACGCATTATTAATTTGTTTATATAAAAATGCGTTGGTTTGCGTGCACATCTTTTTAGTTCCTAATGACTCATCCTCTCATAATAAGGATTGTTTAATTAAAGCGTTTACATGTTTGCACAGAATTATCTATTCTTTATATTTGTATATTTTTTGTTTATTAGGTGAATTGGAAAAATCAATTGCTGAATGCATTGTGGATAGTGAATTAGAAACGGAGAGTGAAGTTGTTAGACGCTTAAAATTAATACTTGACAATGAAATACAAGAGATTTCAACATTAAAACGTAGCGTTTCACGCACTGTACAAGAGTATGCATCATTAAAACGTAGTTACGAGGTAATCAATTTGATTTATATATATGTAACTTTTTCACCAATTTATATAGCTCTTTTATTATTACTGTTATTTAATGTTATTGTATACAAAATTATAGACTGCCATTCGTTTGGATGAACCTCATGCAAAAATAAATCACATAAAAGATCAGCAAGAGCAATGTGAAGTGAAATTGGAGAAGGAACGTGACTTATGGGCAGCACAAATGTTTGAATTGATTGCCAAAGAGGACGTCATAGTTCAATGTATACGTGATTATATATTAAACCAAAGAAATTACCATGAGCGTGCATTGCAAAAAGTTAATAATTCTTTGGCCAGTATACTGGATATTGTACAAAATACAGGAAAATCACGTTTTGGCACCTCACTCACTGAACATTTAATGTCTACTAATCGTGACATTTCTTATATCATTGAATTATGTGTTTGTTGCCTAGTTGAGAGTGGTTTATGTGAAGAGGGATTATTGCGCGTAGGATGCGCCAGTACTAAATTAAAACGTATGAAATATGCTTTAGAGGCGGAATATGTTAAAACGCCATTACCTTTAGATTATCAAGATCCTCATGTTATTGGTTCTATACTGAAGCTATATTTACGAGAATTACCGGAACCATTATTAACCTATACGTATTATGCAGATTTTATACGTGCTGTTGAACAATATGTGGATCAGGAACGTAAAATAGAAATTAAGGCATGCTTATTAAAATTGCCTCAGGCAAATTACCAAAATTTACGGTATTTAACGAAATTTTTATGGCTGGTTTTCACAATATGTGAATGATAATAAAATGAATTCACAAAATTTAGCCATTGTTATGTCACCGAATATGCTGTGGCCTCGTATTGATAAAAACAGTCCCGCTGATTATATAGGTCAGGTGAATTGTTCATCGGCCGTTAACATTATTGTAGAATTATTAATAAGCCAATGGGATTATTTCTTTGAGGGCGATGTAGATTTTTTCATTACATTACAAAGAGGTAAACTATTTGTAGAACATAAAAGTAAATCATCTTCCTCTAATGAAAATTTGGATCGACCTGATAATGATGTATCGGAGAGTCCACGTTATGGAACAATTAGACGTCAGAAAGCTTGTGCTCCATCACCTCCCACTAAATTACAAAATGCTGTTAATACCGATGTAAATGGTGACATATATCAAAAAGTAAAAGATGCAATCGTCCCCAATAATAATGCAATAGTTGCAAATAGTACTGTAAACTGTGAAATGAACGACAACAAAACTTCTACTAATAGTCGTAACAATAATAACAACAGTAATAATAATAATAATAACGATAATAGTAATGACTCTACGGAGAAAGTGGAAAAAATGCAATCTACAGTTGAGATTCTTAAACCAGTGCCAATGACAAGGACACAATTTTTATATATGGACAATGTGGCTTCACCAGTTGCCGATCGTAAAAGTAATGATAGTCTTCAATCGTTATCATT
Organism: Melophagus ovinus; assembly: GCA_023089585.1. NCBI lineage: Eukaryota > Metazoa > Arthropoda > Insecta > Diptera > Hippoboscidae > Melophagus > Melophagus ovinus. The sequence goes on from JAKKIB010000177.1 coordinate 1,325,587, forward strand.
TAAACCTGATCTCCCACAAAAACCGAAAATACCCCGCCGACCAATGGCTTTAGGCTTAAATAACATGGTAATGAGTAACTGTCACAAGAATGACGATGAAGTCTCTGAAGAAGTTAGTACTGTTATAAGTGGCATTGGTGGAGAAAGAAGCTCTTTTCGAGCGTATAAAACAGCTGAACAATTGGTGCAAGAGCATTGCAAAAATATAACAGCATTGCAAGCGAATATAGGCTATAGTAATAGCAACAGTATTAGTAATAATGTACCTTCAACGTCTTCAATTTTAAATCGTGATACAAATTATACTAATCAACAGCAGCATCAGCAACAGTCATGTGAAACAAATGTTAATACTCCTTTGGCAAATAAGTGTATAACTAATTTAGTAACAACAATCATAACGACAATGACACCGACGACGACGCCGACGACAATCACTAAAACGACTCAATCTATGATTAACAATGAGAAAATGATTCCAGCATCCACAAATGATACCCGCATCACACCTACAACGCCTATATCACCTAATATATTCGGTGTACCTAAGAGACCAACAGTGCCTGCACCTCCACCACCAAATATTGTAAAGAAGCAAACTTATTAGACTAGACATATACCGACTATAGCATTCGTTCAATACCTCTCCTTGTACTTCTAATTAAGTTAAACTTTTAAGAGACTTTTTCCTTTTACCTTATTTATTTTATTAATTTTTACTGTTTTGTGTTGTTCCTTCAAAAATTTTTTTTTGATGTTCACGCCTGTTTTCATATTTTAATTAGTCTTTTTTTATTTTTATTGTTTTATCCTAAAAGTGTTCCTTTAACGCACAATTAATTTGTAAAAATCATTTTTTATAATATTTATTGATATATATCTGAAAAAGAACAGAATATAATAGAATAGAAGAAAAAACAAGAAAGCAATATAAAAATGGAACAAATATTTTAAGCATTTCAAGTTTAATTAAATTAATTGATAATAAGGACATTTTATAGAGATGCAATTTGATGAATGCATTTGATAATTTGACTGTTTGTTTAAATATACTTTTAAGCCATCATCAATACTACTACTGCGATTTCTACTCATTATATTTTCCGTTTATGATTTTCTTTTATTTTCCTCCATATAACATATACAGAAATATATTTGGCAGAATACTGTGATGTTGAAAATTTGATAGGAATGAGTGTAAATTACTTGGCGAGTTGTTGTGATTTTTTGTTTTATTGTGTAATATGAATGCGTCATTAATTTCTTATCTAACTCTCTAGGTGCACTATATAGATTTTTAATACAATTATTTTATGGTGGCACAATGCATGTAGTACGTTGTTTGTTGGTAAGTACTTATTAAATTTATATAAAGTATTTTGTATTTTATGTAATTCTATTTAATTCTTTTTTTTTGTTAGTCCTTTGATGTAATCAGCCAACTTGCTAAATGTATGTATAAATAGAAATAAAGTGTACACAATTTGCATTTTCATATATATTGCTTTCCAAATTAATCAAAGTGTGACGTAATATTTGTTCCAGGTAAAACAATAAAATTAAGTTATTTTTCCAAATCTTTACTAATAATTACTTTAAAAATGTAACTTTTGTGATTATGATACATAAAGTACAAGCTATGTTTAGGAATACATAATAAGCAAAAGCCTAGCAATTTTGGATTCCAAAAAAAAACATTTATTTTAGTTTAAGTTTATTTTACATGGCCAGAGTTAACTGTAGTTTGGAAAATATTTGGTAAGAATTTTTCTTAGTTATTTTTTTTGCAAAGGAATGTAATTTCGTATCTAACAGCTGGCCTTAACCGGTCTTTATAGTACATAAAGTACATGCCCCAACGTAATATTGATACGTTTTTATATCCAATATACGAGTCATAGAATAATATTATACACTGTCAGCACAATTATGGGTTAAATAAGAAACCTTAAAAGTGTGACGAAGAATACAAAAGGTAATAAAGAATTGAATATAATGGTTAATTATTTAATTTAGTTTTCAGTTTGTGAATGTTTTCTAACGTGAAAACATTTATGAAGCAATTTTTTTTTGTGACTGTCATAAAATGCAAAGGAAGAGAGATGTTTTTTCTAATATAAAGAATGATTCCAAACATTCGAAATACAAGAGCAATGGTCGATATAAGTGCATGTCGGTTCCATGCAATTCATATGAAACTAACACAACATCTACAATCGTTGATGATTTAGATAAAGATTTAAATTCAGGCTTTGGGAATTATCTAAGATCCGATGAAGGTAAGTGAAACCTTACATCATTTTAATTGTCAAAAAAGTGAATAGCAAGATTAGAAAATGAAAAATATTAGTTTCTTAAGAAATTCAAATTCATTTAAATTTCTTTAATATATTTAAAACAATTGTCATCTAAGATTCTATAAAAAATTTACACAGGCAAATATAAGACATACAGAAGAAATTGAATTAAAGTTAATCGAAGCAACCTGTGTCTCTGAAAAACAACATATCATATTTGACAAATGAGTTGTGACTTTAATTAAATTAATGAGTTGTATTTTCGTTGTGCGTTTGAATTAATTCGTTGTAATTTTGTCATTTTCCTATGCATGTTTAGGTGTTGAAATGATGAAATTATTTGTATTTGCCAATACAATCGTTATGATCGTTACAATGGCCTGGCCACATATTCAAAAGCAATATTATTGGTTAAGAGAATGGTTTGAAAATTTACGACAAACACACATTGATTAAGTTCTTAGTGAAATCCCAAGAGGTTTTCTTTTTTTTGGCAAAACCTCGTAAAAAATATAAAATAAATAATACGAATACGAAATAAATATGGTTGGTTCCATTTATGCAAAGCTTTTTAATGCTTGGTATCATGTACTGGTATTCTAAAAATCTCATTAGCCTTATAAATGATTATTATCGCAATGAATTTAATATGAAATTAAAAAGTAATATTTTAGGCGAACAAAATAAAGTAATCGATTTAGAAAATACTGCAGCGACTTCTGTCGCATACGATTTAGACAATTTCGAAGTGTTGTTACAAATTGATGAAGGCGATCAAGATAAAAAAGAACAGCAAATGCAAATTAATCCAAATAATAAAAAAAGCGATTATAAAATGGACAATAAATATTTGAAATACACCAATTACAATAATTATAAAATGTTCATGGTAATTATATTGAAAATAGCTCGTAAAAAAAGTAATCAATCATTTGTAAACAATATAAAACCATTTTATGAAAAAATGATTATTTAATAAAAGTTTACATATAAATATAAAGGTTGTTTTAATGAATTTTTCATATTTTTTTTTCACCAACCAAAGAGGTTGGCACTTTATTTGTATATCGCAACCGTGTGCAATAAAATTTGCTATAGACTCCAGACAGAAGACTTGAAGAACACTGAAATGTTTATTACATGTATATTATCAATGCATAAATTTAATTTTATGCATTGATAAACTTAAATTTATTAAACCTGCAATTTCCATTAATACTGATGAATAAAATTATAAATTGAAGGCGCATAAAGAGGACTAATAGCACACGGATAAAAATTTTATGGCATTACTGATCTTCATACTATAAATTATAAAAACTTCTGTTGATTCACAATAGATGACCAAATTACCACTTATAGTATAATCTTGAATAGTAAAAACTTTGAATATACAAATTCAATAAAGTCATTTAAAAATTTGATCGGGCAAAGAGTATCAGTTTGGACAGTGGAATGGAAAGAATCTGAGTACTAGAAGGAAAATTTTTATAAAACTACTGTAACACCAGATTGTTCTTTAAGAAAGCCACTTTTTTTTGAGTCTTAAATGTAAGATGCAGTTGCCAGAAGATGTTTATTTGTTATTTTTCCTTTCTTTTTATTATTATATTATATTATATTATCTTTCCTTTTTTTTTAAAATAACAAAACTATCAGACAAGTAAGAACATTGTAGTCGGCCGAGGCTGTCATTTAAATATCCTACGCCGCTTTACTTGACGTAATTAAAAAGTTAAATAAGAAAATTATAAATCAACGAAGCAAAAACTTATAATTTTTAAATTATTTAAGTTTAATTTGAAACGTTCGTTATATGGGAAGGAATTCAAAAAAAACTAGACTGACCTGGACTAAATTCAATACCCATATTTTTTTGGGGCTAAATATGACAAAATACAATGCCAATTTCTATTAAAATATATTCAAAATTGTAAAATTTCCTTATATAAAGGTTTATTTTTTAAAAATGCATTGTATGGGACAAAATAATACAAATGGGCTAATTTAGACCAAATTTTGGCACTCATGTTTCCCACATTAACATTTTCATTACAAAATACTTAAAAATATAACTTTTTGGATCGCTTTTAAAAGCTTTCATATCTGCAACAAAATAGACCTAAATTTCATTAAGAAGTCTCAAAAATTGCAAACTTTGGCTTGATAACCAGATAGACAGACAGACGGACAAAACAAGCTTAAATCTAATGAGGAAGTTATTCCTCGTTTATAGATATAATATAGGATGTGTCCATCTTAACTCCTTCTATGTATCTCCACAAATTTTTAACACTTTTTACCACAAATGGTGTAGGGTATATGAGAAATGTACAACTTAGGTAAATTTTAAATTTCAAATTTTAAATTTGTATGTTAGCCTTTTTATAATTAATAATTTTTAATATCACTCAAGCTACATAAAATTATTTATTGACATATTATTTACCATGACAATTTGGCATTGTTTTCATTATTATTTATTATATCAATTAGTTTGAGAAAATTTATTTCGAAAATTTGAAAGCTGCTTTTATTATTTAAAAACAAAAAAAAAAAAGAATTGCAATAAGAGTTATATAAAACATAAAGAAAATAACTTGCAGAAAATGTCATTAGTTTGGTGAGATATACAATAAATATTTATATATTTAATGTCGTTTATTAGCTAAGTAAATTGCAGTTGGACGACATTTTCTATACCCGAATCGTTGGTAAATGTGGGAAGTGAAGCGCTTTGCATGTCATGTAATAATATTTTAAGCTTTTTAGATATAAAAACTGGCAATTTTATATACTTTAGAGCTGACATTTATCCACTGACAAATGTAGGCGTTATAAGTGGACACAATCGTTACCCTTTCGTGGCTTTTGCCGAAAATATTGTAAACCCTTCTATATATGTGCTAAAGTATCCTGAATTAGTAAAATATGCCTCATTTACCAGTAAGTATGAAATATTATAAATTTTTCATATAAACGTTTGGTATGTACAATGTGTGCCCATTCTCTTTTACTGTGCTTTAGATAATAATGTTTTGTCATTCATTGATATAAGATTTAATGACTATGATTTGCTGCTTGCCCTTTCTGGTATTCCGAATTATACCATTTCTATATGGAATTTCCGTACAGGTCAAAAGATTTTAGATCATGATACCAATATAGAATGTTCTCTCTATGCACTGAATGTATCATCGTTAAATAAGCCTCAAATTTTACAATATTCGGATTACTATAAACAAATGACATTATGGGAAATTTGGGTAACAGATACTGGAGCAGAACTATATCAAGTGTATAATAAGCAACTGCCTAAAGAAAAAGTATTGCCAAAAAATATATTTAATTTTTCTTATGGAGATGATAATGTATTATACTATGTTGATAATGAGGGAAATTTCTTTTCGGTTTGTACAATATATTGCAAGATCATAGTATTCGCTTGTTTTTTATTAACCAATTGATGATTTAGATTGAAATAGGTTATTATTATTTTAAAAGTCGTTGGTCTATTCCTCAAGAGGATGCCGATGTCAATCGCAAGTTAAATTCGTACAAGTTATTTTACCATAAGCAGGGATTTTTAATTACCTGCTTTTCTATATTATATTATATACGTAAAAAAGGAACTTCATGGCAAATGGAATGGAAAATCAATGTTGAAGCAGAAATACATCGTATTGTTTCCACAATTAATGGTGAAGTGTTTGGGTCCACCCTCCATGGTAAAATATGGCATCTACAAGGGACTGCAGAACATCCTGAGTGGAAACTTATAGACGATTATAATCATCCTGCTATTACTTTTAGCATTATTAGAAATGCCAAGGAAGAGTGTATTATTCAGTTGACTCAACGCTGTGAATTAAGGGTTCTTTCTTTACCTGATCGATGTATTTTATCTACTCGCACAATTCCATATGCAACAACATTAATTACTCATTCCTATAGTCCATTTGTTACCGTGGGAACGTCAAATGGTTCATTATATTTTTATAATTACGACAAGCCCACTGAGCCTGTAGAACTAGCCGTTCTTCATTCTAACGGGGGCTACGCTTGGAAGTTTATGGTGCCCGCTGACAAAGTTGCAATAATGTTAGATGCCCGTCTAAACTGCTACATATATAATACAGATTTTTTAAATGGAATTTTTAATCAAATGTGTTTTCTCGATAAGTTTCCGGATACACATTGGTTGTTATACGCGCACGTAAACGATGATATAATGGTGTTTATGTATGTTGCACCGCGTGATGATGGTATAGTATGCCCTCATGCCAATTTATTATGGATATATAACTGCCAGCCCGAGGAAAACCGAGCTATACGTAGAACTCTATCGTTGCCACATAATTATCGTAGCGTTTTCAAAATGCCACCAAGCGCAGTGAAAAACGCATCCGAATTTGCTGCTGCACGTTTTAGTACTACATTAATAGATATTTTACAATATCGCTTCGATACACAAGAAATGAGAGTGACACAAACCATACGTACAAATCATGCTTGTAGTATATCGGGATTAGTGGCTTCTCGTAATATTCTTTCTTGGAGTATGGATGCTACTTATATGCATTTTCGCTTACATAAGAAAACACCTAAAATGTATGCAATATCTCAGTGTTTAGAAGTGAAATATAGAGCTATATTAGTAAAAAAACTAAGGGAATGTTGTGGAACCAAGTAAGTACAAATGAACAAATATTAATTGGAATTCGATAATGAAATTAAAAAATGTTACTTGTTCCTAAAAATACATTTAATATCATTTAAAGGAATCTTCGTTTCTTATAATTATGTTGTGTCAAACTTTCTCTCTTCTTCAAAATACTTGACAAAAGTCAGATTCCGGTATAGTGCTTAAAGCTTATTCCATTCAGTTTTTATCCCTTAAGTATGTAAAAGGGAAAAGTCATATAAATTAAACTCCATGTTCTTCTAATGATTTTTGAAAATTAAGCGTATGTTTTGTACCTTTTGAATACCATGTCATGTTGTAAGCTTGGCGATGCAGAAGGAGTCCAAATTGCAACACCATGTTAATAAAAAAAAATCTTTAACATAATTCCTTCCCAGTGCTGTCAATGGAGCACTTTGAGCATAAGCTAATCTTTGGGCGATTTATGATGTGTTGATTGTTTGTTTACTTTAATACTTTGAAGATACAATTTGACGGAGCTATTTTATTTAACAAATAACATTAATTACACGTTTTGGGTAATTTAAAAAATTTTTTAATGTTTTGATTTCGAGATTCTCTAATATGTTTGATCACAGTGTGAAATATTATCTTGGCTTTGTTATTAATATTTCCATTAAATTTTTGATAGATATTTAATTGTTTTGTTCGACAATGGTGGCATCAAAGCTTTAAAAATAAGTTCGAATTATACGGTATACGAAAATTCTATTACAAGGGACGAGGAAGCTTTTGCAAAAATACAACGTGTAAGTATTTTACAGTTAAAAGAAACAGATCGAGTTGTTATTGTCGAACATACACAAGAAGAACTGAAAGGTCGCGGTGCTCTCCTAAAACGTATAGAAGAAATTAGTAAGGAAGTCACTAGCCTAATCGATTATGATATTAAAATAGCTGGTAAAAGTAACGATATGTTTCGTAAATTCTGTTTAAATCACGTCTGGTTAAAACGATTGACCGAAGAAGCTGAAAAATTATGCTTAGTAGAACGAGCATCTCTGACAGCAAGTGTTGAAGATCAATCTAGAATTCGAGATTGGATGTACAATATGATATTGAAAGATACAACGAGTATCACTTACTGTTTAAGGACCATATATTCTGACTTTGTTGTAAATAATTATGGAATGCGTAAAAAAGGCGACTTTTATGAGAGAACATATAATCTATTCCTTTTTTATGATATGGAACCATTAGAAGTGAACATGGAAGAGGAAAATCCAGAATCTGATCAATTGAAAAAAGTAGAAGATGAGGGATTTGAAGACATGGGACCGTCAAAAATACGCCGAAAATATTTTGTTATAAAAGGTAATGCTTACGAACATATCTTATCTAATGAACTGGCCATGCAAGATATTAATCAAGTGACAGCTTATCAAATGTTCAATCAATTGGCAAAATATAAGGTAAGCTTAATGTATTTCTAAAGAATAAAAGAAGCATAATTTTTACTTCTGTTACAATTAAAGATACTTATAGTGGATATTTTGAAAGCAGAGTTTAATAAAATGTTTGATGAGGCACGTAAATTAAAATCTGATTTAATCGAGAGTATATTACAAATAAATGCTTCTCTTGGCAAAATATACGATAATATGAACTGCATGTTAAATTTATTGGATTTAGAGACATTTAAGCCGGAGATCCTATCAGTACCTGAATGGGAAAATGATGAAATTATTCAACGTATAGTAGAAGTAGATGATTCGGAAATTAAAGCTATTAATCGTCGAAAGAAAAAAGTCGAAGAAGTAGTTAAAAAGCGTGGACGCTGGTTATTATGGTCAGTAGAATTTTGGATTCGGGCTCTTCAAGTTATGATGGATGGTGTCTTAGAGAAATTATGGGAAGAGGAAATTAAAAAAGATGTACCCATGCCAGATTTTATGCTAAAAAAACAACCAGTCGAATACACTTTAGAAGATCAGAAATTATTGCGTGAATATGAAGAGAAGGTGCGTTTGTTAACAGAAGATCGCAAAAAATATTTACGTATCTTAACAGAGAATGAAGTGAAGGCGAAAGCTCAAAAAAATAATTATATTATGCAAATTAATCAGAAGGTCACGGAATTAATGATAACAAAATTAAAGTATGATTATGCTGTAAGGCACGTTAATTTAAGGAATAAAAGTACAAGGGTTATGCACTTAACCAGGCTAAGACTATTAAAGAAAATCAATGAAATGAGGTATGGATATGCTATGTCCTTTATACACCCTGCATTATTTGTAGCACAGACTACTATAGGTTGCATGTTTGTGGAAGAACTTAAGGTAGACCTACGTTTTATTATACCGATTTACTCAGATTATTTGATTTATTATTTAAATTAGGCAAAGTGATGTAGGGTACTCAGGCTGACTAACCCTGACGGACTTGAAAGAAAGTGAAATATTATACATATATATATATATATATATATATATATATATATATATATATATATATATTTAGGAAAGAATTTACTCTATAAAATATTTGCTTTAAATATTTCTCCTTTCTTATTAATTTTTATATTTTCCTTATCATGCGTTTTTAGAAATGACATTGACAATATAGGCGATTTGATTTCTAGAAGTATAAAATTTCAGGAGCAATTTAATAAGCCAATCGAAGATTATCGTAGTAAACTTGAAGCAGCTAGCATTAAGGAACGTACAATTGACAGGCAATTTAAAAATCAATTTTTAAGTATGATTCCGCAACAATTGACTGCCGAAATGAATAAGGCTTACAAGCGCCGTCCAAAATTACCACAAAAGCTAATGAACAATACCATGATTTGTAATGAGTTATCTACAAGAGTGTTGGATAAACCATCTTCCCGAGATACATTTCCATTGCCAAAAGATTGTTACGATTATTTGAATAATCTCCATGCAATGGAAGACTTTAGTAATATTCCAGCATCACTGGATACAAAACTTTGGGAGCAATTTATTAAATTAAGGCGCCAAAAAATCGAAATGGAATTTAAAATTAAAGCCTTAAATTTGCAATTGGCCGATTCTAATGCCCTTGTTAACAATTCTTTGAGAGATGTCCAAGCATTGCGACAACTTAAAACTAATATGGGGGTTAAATTAGAAAAGCATCAAATTAAATATGTAAGATAACAAATATGTGTCCAATTTTCGTATAAATAATAACAATAATATTAAATTAATAGATTGATGTTGTGCAAGATCAAACCCTAGAAATACGCTTAACAATGGGTCAAGTGGAGAATAGTATTATTAGTGACTTAACAAATTTTGAAAATTGTGTCTTAATGCAAGAGGATGATATTAATGATATCAATCAGTTAATTTTGGTAAATATATTACTTTGCGTACATAGATAATTGCAATGTACTCAATGTATATTCAATATCTAAAAAAAACGAATATATATGTCTTTAAACAAGCCAATCAGAACCGATTCTTAATTATTCAATGTTTACAATTATTAATGTAAAACTTTGAATAATGTAATTTGTCCGGTAAGAAGTTCTGCATCAAATTTGGCACACTTAAATAATAGTTTTAGTAATTTCTGTATATTGATTTTCTTGGAAGAAGTAATATCCAAAAATGTTAAATTTTTCTTATGTGCGAATATTTTTTAAAATAAGTCATTAAATAAGGCATGGCCATAAAATTGTCTCGCCTTCTAAAATTACATGCTTCTAAAATTACATCCGACATATTGATAACAAATTTACATTAATAGATATCTGGCAAAAGATAAGTAGACATAAAAGAAGAGGCTTTTTTTCGATCGAAATATCTCGTCGATTTCGCGTAAAAATTCAGCCTAAGTTCCTTAAATAATTTAGATTGAGTTTAGATTCTGTATCATAAGTTGTGTAAGAAATAATGATTTGCTGAAAAATAAATAATTGGATTATATTGAATTTATAGAAAGCTGGTCAAATGAAATTAAAGGCTATGGAAAAAGTGGCTAAATTTCGACGTAAAGTTATATATAAAGAATGGGAGCATAAAATGGTCTGTGCTAATATTAGTTATCTGAAGTATATTTTAAAAGCCATATCGAAATGTAAAGTATCTTTGGAATTTTTAACAATAATCCGCAATTGGGATAAAACCAAAGCGAATAAAGAGCGCATGCAAAATTCTGTTGGTCTTATTGAAAAAGTTTGTGCCGATAAAGTTGTCGGATTTCGTAAAAATTTACAAAATATGTAAGTTAATTAAATTCTACTAATGAATGGACAATTATTATTAATATCTAAAATACGCACTAGAGTGAATCGCTTAGCAGAAGTACGTGAAAAAATTGATGAAATGAAGCGTGAAAATCAACGTATTAATCGTCAAATAGATGAAGTTAAAGTATCTATAGCTTTGTCAAATGTTAGTCGTGACGTACTCATTGAAGAGAAACGGGATCGTGAACAGAAAGATAGGTGAGATAAACATATGAACTTATTTGTATAGTATTTTATTCATACAAGTGTTATTTGTTACTGTTATTTGTAGAATGGAAAAGATAATGAAACATGCTCGTTTGATTGAAACGGTGCGTAAAGATTATGTAAAAATATTAGAATTAAAAACCTTATTGGAATTACAACGTTTACGCACGTATCCGACACTTGATACAAATTTTAATCAATGTAATTATTAATAATTATAATAATAATGCTTATCATTCCTAGAAGTTTATATGCTTGTATTATAATAACATTTATTTAATATACATTATTCGTGTATTCATAATTGTTAAAATATCATGTAAATTATAAAAAGAATGAAAAATGTATGTAAAAATATCCAGATGCCATACGACCTGAAAAGAAATAAATTGGTGTTTATTTTTGGTGCTTTTACATAAAGCCAAAATAAAAACTTACATTATTTGTAAAAAAAAAAATGCAGATGAACTTACCGTAAAATTACCCACTTACTGGCATGCTCATTAAAGATTTCATGATGAAGATACATTTGTATTCCTATAACAAAATGTCTTATATAATTGTCGTAATTCATATTTTCCAAACCGCAATTTAAATATGGATAAGCTCCAGTATTTAATAAGTGATCATAATAAAATCGACTGTTATTTATAAAAATCCATTCATTTAGAGCAAAACTCTTTCCTACATTTATACAATATACAAAAAAAATATTAGATATCAATTTTCATAATACAAAGTGAAATATAATATAAAATTTAAAAGTATGCAAATTAGTTAGTTAGTTTACTGTTGTCAGCTAAACATCACTATTCAAAGTGTTCTTATATTTGAAATGCGATTTTTTGCCTTCTAATTTGGAGGCTTTAAAAATATTTTATGTTAAATTATTTGGTCCATTTTCCTAGCATAAATTTCGTGCATAAGTTATCAATGTTTGTAGCAAAATGTAGTTATTAATAATCAACATTACAAGGCTTTCTAAAATTTTTTTCTTTTTTTTTTTTTGCCAATATTACCCATATCATATATTTTGTGACAAAATGCATGGCGATCGAGTAGTGAATAAAAGAAAATTATACTGGTACCTGCTAAACACGCTTGACGAAATTTTTTAGCTATTGGTAATACAAATTTCTTTTTGCTTTGGCTAAACAGAATCAATATGTCCATTAGGAGGGCGGGTACATAATGTAGAATGTAAACAGCCATATCATGTAATAGAAAACTTTTACGATATTTAAAATATGGAAACATTAAAATTTTCTGTGTTGGATAGATCCGTGACCATTTCAAAGTTAGATTACCTAACTGACGCCAAGTAATTGGATTAATAATACCAGATGTTGCGTTTGATATGAAAATTTTTCCTTTACAAGCACGTTCGGCTGACATAATTAAACAATTTACAACCAAATCGACTGGTATTATATCACATATAATATCTTTATTACCCAATATACTGCTAATTGAACCTTTGCCAATTTCCATCATAATACCCGTAATACCTTGTATATTATCAATCCATCCAGGATATGGTTCACGATAGGCTGCCGTTACAATTGATGGACGTACAATGACAGCGGGCACTACATTTTTATAATCGTTAACAATTTGCTCAGCAATAGATTTGGTAAATGTATAAGTATTTGGATGAGGACCCTTTATGTAGTTGGCTAAACTATTGAAATATTCATCTGGTATTTTAAGTGTACAATCAATGAAATGTTGCCATTTCACTGGTGGCAATGTTGGATAAATTTTCTCGTCCACGTATTTACGTCCCGGATTGCAGTAAGCAGTTGATACATAAACAAAGCTCTATATTAAAAGAAATTTCTCTTCAAAATTCAGTTCTTTATAAAAGTTCTTAAAGTATATGTTAGCACCCTACATCACTTCTACATCTTTGTTCAGTCGTTTAAAATACCCAGAAAGTCATGAAAGTGATCCATCTTTTATTATTCCAATGGACTAAGAATTACGTTATGTAGCGGTTTTGCCCTTCCTCCATTTCGTTCACTTTTAAGTCGGCCCATGTAAATTTGTTAAAATGCCATAGCAAGTTTTACAATATCTAAATGAAATTTTTTGCAGAATAGTGTTTTGATTCCAAATATGAACCGTATTGAAAATGGCTAAAATTAGACCATTTTTACGATCCCCCCGCATATAACAGGTTTTTTTTTTACGTTACGTTGAATATCCGGACAATGTATTTAATAAGTGGGCCCAATTTTGGCCGGATTTATCTTATAAATTACAATATTTTTTAACCGTTAATATTTTGAAATTAATGCATTAAGCCAAGTGATGTAGAATCGGATCTGCCATGAGCGGCCTCGATCGACTATTATATATTTACTTATTTTACCTTAAGATGTTGCATTTTTGCACACAATTGTAATAATTGCCAAGTAGCAATAGCATTTACTTTGGATGCCTCTTTCAATTGTTCATTAAAGCGTACTGTAGCAGCACTATGAAATATTATATTAATCTCACGACATAACAGTTGCTTATCTGCTAAACTTAAACCTGTTGTTTTGTTTTTCCATTCATGTTTTCATTCATCCAAAAGTGACACGAACATTTTAGTCATCGTAATATTTTTATGTATATAAAATATAAACTTACCTAAATCTTCTTTTTCAATATTTCCCGCCAAATACTTTAATTTTTGTAAATTCTCAGGACATTTCATACGCAACCGTTTAAATATTGGATGCTTGATAAATTCCTGGAATCGCTGTTCCTCTGTTTTATTATACTTCTTGCGTATTAGTATATAAATACATTTGATTTGTGTTAGACTCCATAACAAATTTTTCTAATAATGTTTTACCAACAAAACCAGTTGCACCTACCATCAAATTGAATACAATATAAAAAAATATAGGTGTTATACTTAAAGATAATAATCATCGCTACACTATCAATATAATTGATTCAGAATAAATCAATAAAGTGCAATCAGAGTGCTAAGTGTAACTTGGATTTGGCTTTTATGTACTTTAAACTATTTCATCATTTCTATAAAATAATGTCAATGTTTAAAAACAAGTACGGCTCTATGGGTTTGGAATCACAAAAGTTGATTGTTATAAATTTCATCTAAACATTGGGAAATTTTGTAACTGGTACTTTTAAGAGACGATGAATACGAACATGTAGCTCTAAATCGATTCAGAGAAAGTGACTCTGAGTTAAATCGCTTAAGTCTATCACATTGAAATTATTGCTCTTCTTTTATGAAAACTTACGAATGTTGAAAAAATTAGTAATGTAAATTTGAAGTAATTAAATTATAGTTAGCTGTACATTAGATATTCTATTATAAATTACAATAAAAGTTCGCAAAGAAAACATTATAAATGTTGGATAATTTGAAAAGTTTGTTCTAAGAAAAAGTGTTTGAAACATGGACCGATCTTAACGAAATAAAATGTTTAAACAAATAGTTAGTACATGAGAATCCAGAGCAAAAATATTCAAAGTTCTTCTTTCGGTAAATCGGATAGTAAAAGAAGAACACTCCGATTGCAATTATTTTCAACAAGGGACTTCCGTTACAAAAACGTTTTGTAACGGAAGTCGCTTGCGTATCAAATTTCATCAAATTTAATGTACCCATATAAAAAATTTACATGGCCATATATCAGATGGACAGAAGTGCTTATATCAGAAAACGATGCCAAGTTGATTAATATAATAAAAACCTTTCTGAAGCCTATTGAAGTTTAAAGGTGTGTACAATAATCATTTTTACGTTTATTACGTGATTATTGTTCTTTAGAAAAAGCCTTTTTTATCTTAAACGATGATGAATATAAATATTAGATTTTTTTATAAGCTACACCACTACTTACTTGTAGTGTGGATGTGTATAATATTCAGAAAGGGTTCAGAATTACTTCTGATTTGAATTTAAGTCTCTATGTCTGTCTGTCCGTCTGTCCTTCCATCTATCTATGTTTGTTGTCTCTCGAAGTAAATGAAATTTGGAATGTCATTGCATAAAAATGCCCAAAATCGATAATATTAGACTATTATTGTTATTTATTGGACTTCTCCATGTAGAAGATTATTGGAGGGGAGAAATTATGTAATATTTAATTTTCTGTATTGTATGCTAGCACTTAATAAATTAGGCATTTCAGTTATTTTCATTTTCTATGAATACGTACCTGTTATAAATACGGTAGCCCCATCGTAATAATCCATTTCTAATCAAAATACATAAACACATATATACAAAATTTTTTTATTGAAAAAAATTTTAATATATTATTTATATATTTATATATGCTTTATGTAACACATAATTAATAGTTATTTACATACAATATTTACGTACAAGTTGAAAAGAGATAAAAATAAAACATTTATATAAATATTGTGCAAATAATAGTAAGTACATTCTTATAATGAACTTATCTTATGAATTTTGAATGACTTTACCCTAACTGAATATGAAAATTTTCCTTAAACTCTTGTAAAACTGAGAAAGTCATAAAAAATAAGGAAAGCTTTATGAAAAACTTTTCTCTTTTTATGACCATCATTTAGAAATACTTGGAAAGTATAATCATTTAGTTCAATTGTTTGTAATACCTAAAAGAGTTAAACTGATATTGATTTAAATATAAATCAAATACTAAATTAATTCAGGTAAGCAGATTTGTCCGTTTGTTAAAGGCAATGCCTACAATAATTCTACATTTAGTTTTAAACGATTTAACTGAACGAACGACTCAGTTAAAATCATAAAATCACACGTAACACACACAAAATGGTGGGTGTTCAATATAACTCATTAGATAGACTAAACTTTTCTCGCTAGCTTTTTTATTAATATTTTAAACAAGTAAACAAGTTTCATGTTTTTTTTTCGTATAAATATTAAGATGAAAGGTGTAAATAATTTATAAGAAAGTTATGTACATTTGATTGATGTTTAATCATAAGTACCCACCATGCACTTTGTATTGCATAACAATTTATTTTATTTTGAAATGAAGAAAGATGAATAAAATGTACATAAAATTTTCGATTGTGGTACGTTATATAAATTGTGCTTTGTGTGTAATCAATTAAAACAAAAAAAAATATAGAAAATATAAGTATTTCGTATAGAAAAAATGGAAATTTCAATTCATAACACAGTTTTACTTTATTGAGTTTACAATTAATAAGTAAAAAATTAAAAATTTTTATTCAAAAATTTATTCCACGTCACTTTTCTTAAAGTGTTTAATAATTACAAACCAATAATGTAGAAATTTGTAATTTTTGAATCGTAAGATCGTTCCGACATTTGAGATGTGGTTCGAAAAAGTGACACTAGAATATGCGCCTAACAATTTAGTGGAGAAAATAATCGGTTTGCCCCGATTTTCATTTAAAAGTTTTCACATTAGTAAGATTTATTTATGCATTGACTTTTCTTAAAATAAGCTAATTTATGAAAATTGGTCTAATCTGACGCACATTCAATCTCATTTACAGTTGGGCTACGACTAGTTGAGCAGCGATTACCAAACAAAATAGTGGCCTTTTATTGTTTTACATAGATGAGCATAAAAAAGACAAGAAGACAGAAAAGCAGACGAACAAATCAGCTTAAATGGATTCTAATAATTATTCTGAGTCTATGGGTTATACAAATTTTTTGCTTATAGCATGCCAAAATATTATTTGGTGATTTCCATTACTCTAGGCAACAATTTATGGATTAATTAAATAAAATTGTTATGAAGATAAAATAAGTATATTAAAATGTCTATAAATTTCGGCTTTAAGAAAAAAAAAGGAAATGTAAGTACATTGAGTTGTGAACATACGGGCTTGAAGCGATAACTACCTAACATTAACGCTACCTTAATTTTTATTAATGTGTTCTCAATTGGACTCCTTGAGAAATCAGAAATTTTATTAGAAATTTATTTATATTGCAGTTTATTTAGCTAAGCAGCTGATTACATCGATCAAGTCAACTAGTTACATCGGTTCGTTCCATGTAAAGTTTAATTTAAAAAAAGAAAGGTTAATGAATTTTATTGGGATTGGCCAACGCAGTTAAGTAACTATGGGTACAAAAAATGTATCATAAAATTATCTCTAATTTAAAGTGGTATACATGTAAACTGGGATCTTGAATGGGATCTTGAATGGGATCTTCAACATTTATGCTTTTAAATAAGATAATCATAAAATAATTTGCTAATTGTGCTCTCTTAATTCGATTTGTTTATTTAGAAGCATTTTCCGTATTGTCTTAAATTTAAGATATTAAAATATCGCTTTATTTTAAATGAACTAATTAGCGACATTGAACTATTTTGTTGTAGTTTTTTCTTAATTTTTTTCTTACTTAAATAATATAGAAGCATAATTTATAAAAAATTGATAAAATTGATTGTTGTAGGCGCAAAAAATGTAATATGTATAAATTGTTGAGGGTAACTTGAAATAAATGTAAATTAAAATTACTTTAAATAGATTAAATTTCATATTAATTATACATGAATGCATGAATTGAAACGTTATATTAACTTTATCCAAATATAAAAACATTTTGGGGGATTTTATGGATTTATTTACTCATTCAATGAATTATGATTGTAATTACTTTCGATGAAATGTTATGTCTTAAATTTAATCGAATATTATTTTGGGTAAAAGAATATTACGATTTACTTAACACTATTTCTTTTAAAAAGGTTTTTCTTTTCAAAGTGAAGTTTTTAAATGGAAATTGTAATTGCATTTCTTTTGTAGCCTAAACAAAATGTTAGATAATTTTTAGAAATGATATTAATTGAAGGGCAGCTGTCAGTACTACACATTTTATGAAATGATTGTTTTCAAATTTAATCATAAATTACACATACACATATTTACATATATTTATATATGAATATAAACTCAGTTTTGCAGGTAACACAACACAGATTTATTTTTTTAGTATAAAATGAAAAACTTGCTTCACATTGTAAATATTTTGATCTAATTTATAATAATTTTTTATATAAAAAATATGTAATTTAATGTAAAAAATTCTAAATTACACAAAACAAAAATAAAAAGAAAAGTCAAACCAAACTAAACGTTATTGATTTCTTAATAAATTATAACAGTTGCATTTATTATTTTGCTGCTTTGTCTTGTTACAATGATGTTATTTAAAATTGAAGTTGTACTAAGTTTTATACATGAATCTGTTGATTATTTAGGACGCATTATTTATGCAAATTATTTATTGAATTATTTTAAAAAATTGTTACTATTTCGGATGACCTCGATTTAATCAACTTATATTTGCCATTGCATTTTTTAATTTTTTTAAAAAAATTTTTCATTAATTTCGTTTATTATATTAATTTAATAAAATTGGCATGTTTTCTAATGTAAAATACGTGTTAAAGTGTTAAAATGTCAAAATTGAAATAATGTTTCGGTTATGTTGGTAAATTGTTCGGATCCTCCATTGAATAGTCAAGTAAAATCAATTAAGTAAAAAGAACAATTTTTAAATATAAAAATATGTTAATTTCTGTTAAAAATATTTTGTCTTTTTTCATATAATGTACTTTTTTCTTTGGACAAAAGCATACAACGAGAAATCATCGTAAAAAGATGTTTCTTAGGTTTCATACTTGGGGCGGCAACCCACCTATTTCAAAGTATCATAAATATTAAAATAATAAGTTTTCTCAAGTATCTCAAAGAGACTTCAAAAGGATGAAAGGACACACCGGCAATAATATAGCCAAGCTAATAAAAGCTAGCACTATCTCAGTTCCCTTTGGATATTATGAATATCTGCAAAAACTTATAAGGTCCTGTACCACAAATGGTGTAGGGTATAAAAAAAGTCGTCTTATTGATCATTTCACATACAAATAACTTATCAATTTATTTATAAAACTTTTAGGTAATTTAAGCAATTAGATACATTGCAGTCGGTCGAGGTCAGCTAATAAATAACCTACACCACATTTTTATAAAAATATAACCAAGAATGTAAACTTTTCTACTTAGAAACTTTTTGCAAGATTGTCTGATCTTCACCAAAATTATTCCCAGGCGTCTTTGAGCTAAGCAACGATTAAACATCATTCAAATAGTACTAAAATTACACTTTGTATTTTGATAGAGAGACGGACGTACAGACATGCTAAAATTAAATCAGAAAGAGATTCTAATTCTAAGTTTACAGGTATTATTTTTTTTTATCGGTATTGTAAAAATTGATTGTACCTCAACTTCCGTACAAACCACAAATGGTGTAGGGTATATAAAAAAGGAATATTAAAACTATGAAACATAAATATATATACAATTAACATACCATAATATAATACAATAACGATTGAATACTTTACAAAATAAATTGTATAAAATAACTTTGTTTATAATAAAATTTTTTTAAGTGAATATTTATATAGATTTAATGGTTTACTGAGATTTTTTTACTAATCACTTTAATACTACTAATTATTTTTATATATTACTATAAATGTGTAATATTTGTATCATGCTGGACTGTCCAAACAGGTGTTGTTAATGGGGACGCTTCCTTTTCATTATTTTGATTATTATCTAAGATCTTTGAGGGTGTTGCCGTGGATCGTGGCGTTAATATTAAACATGTACAAATTCCACCGAATATACTTAAAGCACAGTATGCGCTTAATGAGAATGCTACATCAATATTTTTCAGAACATTTATAAAGGGCGCCGATAACAGCCATATACGGGCCCAAGTAATTACTGAGAATACATAGGACGCTTTTTTTGCCGCAGGCATTACCTCGGCCATACATGCCAAAAGCATTGATTGAGCACATGAAACACCTGCTTTAGATATGGTACCTAATATCATCCATAATGTAACCTTAAGCTGAGGATTCATATTCGTATTACTGAATAGCCAACCTAATTGACCCAAGAGCCCTGCTAGAATATTAAAAATTCCAGCCCATTGCCATTTCCATTTATTGTGTTTTAACGTAAAATGTAAAGCTAAAAAGCAGCCAATTATCTCTGAGAATCCTTAAAATAATGTAATGTAAATACTTTGGTTAGTTAGTTTTAGTTACTTTTGATGAATGAGTGAATGATATATATTAGCTTTACCCATTGCTACAGTATTGGGAACCAAATATGGTCGCCCAAAAGATCGAATATTTAAAAGCATGCCCATAAAGTTTATGACAAATGCAGCTAAAGCTAAATGTGTGGCAAACATATGAATTTTTGCTCGAGGACCTTGCCATAAATCAAGCCATCTTGTAGCTACCGGAGCCGTACGTAATTTCTGACGTAAGGCAATTAATTGATCATAAAAATCTAATGGTATTTTAAAATTACGGTCGTTAATAGCTGCTCCTTTCCGTATAATACTTTCAACTCGGGCAACATCTGATTCTTTGCCATTTTTTAACAGCCATCTTGGGGATTCTGGTGTCCATTGTAATAGTAAAGTTAAAATAAATGTTGGAAATGTAATACCAAGGTAAATGTGAGTCCAATTGTTGAAAAAAGCAGACAACGATGGTAAAAATATAACTCCAATTGACCAAAATGTATCGTATAATATAATAGCGCCCGATCGATATACACCAAATGTTAAATCCACAACTGAATTAATATTACGCTAAATATTAATAATTTATGAATTATGAATGGTTATTCTTATATTTACATATAGCTTGACCCGATGTAAACATGATGGCACAACATACAGCTGATAAACATCTAAAGGCGCAATGTAAAGAAAAATCTCTGGCATAACCGGTCACTATACCACAAATAATTTGCAATATTTGTCCAATAAAATAAACATTACGTGGACTCACACTAAATAAAAAAAATTTTTTTATGATTATTACAATTATAATTTTTCATATATATAATTAGTAAAAATATTTACAATATCATCATTTTGGTAGCTACAATGCCCCCCACTAAAACGCCGAATAAATGCCAATATTGTGTCCATGCAATAAATATATTTCTTAAGCAGACCAAATCGAATTGCATGATTAAGGATTGAAATGGTGAATTATATAAAAATTTTGCACATTCCTTGCGTTCATTGCTTAACGCATCATCAATATAACATTGATTCGGTGTAATTGTTTGATTAAGTGTAAGAGATTCTGGATCACATTTAAATTCCGTATTTGGATATAATTCGGGTGCCGTAAATATTATACAAGCCATAAACCAAGAGGCCGGTATTTTACACAAAAATATTATTAATATTGTACGTAATTGCCAAATACCAAAATGTCCAATAATATGTGTTATAATATCGGTATCTGGCATTGTAGACGTATAAATAGAGGAATTTTCGGTCTTTGGAGTAATGGATCTTTTATTAGAACTATCATAGGTATATGCTAAATTACGATGAAGTTGCCTGCTTTTGTTCTTTTCATGTGACACATTTTCTATATTTTCCATTTCATACGATAATTTCTTAGATATTTTATATCTTAAAAATATTTGTGAAAAAATTTAGAGTAAGCTATAATTTTTATCAATTATAAATAAAATTGGAGATAAAGAGATGTATTGTGAATGCTTATACCCGAATTACATCCATTCTTCAGATATTTTGAAAAATTTCACATCTAATTATCTATAAATGTTTTTTTCTTTTTTTTTAAATCTAACAATCGAACGCAAATCATAAATCGCAAAATCACATTTAGAGTACAAATTACAAATTAAGTTTACATCAAATAGTAACATTTAAAAGTACAATTTTTTTATAGGCAATTTGTTGGGCATTCGAAATTTAACCAAAGCCGGATATCATTTTATTTTACTGCTATCAATTTCTTATTTAAAAAGTTTACATGCGAATTGATTACGATTTTTTTTTTTATTTCAATTAATTTTAATTCATTGCAAATTGACGATAGCAATCACCAATAATTAATCACTATAAATTGAAACTAATTGTTGTTATTTTTTTTTTTCATTTTGTTATATATTTATTATGTTATTACTGTGTCTGGTTATCATAAAAAATATTTGTTCATATTTACAGATACCAAAAATTTATGTTAACTTTTCAGATCGATTAAATATCACATGACAATTCGATTAAGCGCTATTCATCTGTCTGAAATTAGTTGATGTTTTTTGTATTCAAATTGGATGAACATTTTCTGAGATATTTTTATTAAAATGAAGATGCAGACTTCCGTATTTAAATGCAAGACAAGACCCATGGAGCAACCTTTGAAAATTTAGATTTAGATTAAGATTTTTGAAAACTTAGAATATTTTAAAGTAACAGTTGCAATAGTTTAAGTTTGAGCTTAGTTTAAGAGATGAAACGACAAAACCAATTCACTTCCCTTGGATTCCTTTCCACCATCACTTTTGTCCTACCAATCAAGTTAACGCAATCGATTCTAGCCGACTGTAACGTTTCGAATTATTTTAGATTATTATAATTTATTCAATTATGCTTTTCTATTTTTTTTTCTTATTTTTTATATAAAAAATGTTCTGTTAATTTGAGGAGAAAGTTTCCTATTTCTTTATAGTATTTACATATAAATATTTATGTTTCTTTATTTGATGCAGCAGGTTCTTATTTTATTACAATAGTTGCAAAGTCAGACATACAAAGTATGAATCTTTGATCAATAATTAATTCTGAATCGATCTTTTGTCATTACTAGTCTTCTGTTTTTGGCAGGCTTTTACTTACACATGCTCCTACAATTCTTCTTGATTTTTATATCCCACATCATTTGCATTTACATAAAAGTATAATATGTTATAATTGTACCCTACACCACACTACAGGGTGTACTTCTTTTGTGTGGTTGTATGTAACACCCAAAAGAAGTTGAGGTAGACGTACCTTTTTTTATATCGATGGACTCAGAATGGTCTCCTGATTCAATTTCAGTATCTATTTGTCTGTCCATTTCCCTTTTGTCTGTTCATGTGAATTTTTTATCAAAGTACAGAGTATAATTTTCTAAGCTATTTCAATGAAATTTGATGTACAGTCATGTTTTATATCAAAACAGGTCAGAGAACAATTTTGGTTAAGATCAGACTAATATTATGACCATGCTCCACACGACGATCTATTTTCTAATTTTTGGGATATCTTAGTACATAGTTCGATTTTAGACGAAGATAGGGCCTAGTGAAAATGATTATATTCTAACCATTTTTTTTTAGAAAAAAAAAAGAAACAGTTTCAACTTAAAATATATTTCAACGATATCAAGTTCTTATTTGTTAATTGATTGACGTTTAATTAAGAATAAAATGAAGAAATTCAACATTGAGCCTTTGAAATTTTGTTTGAACTTGACCGATTCATTCTTTTTTTAATGTGCACATTAAAATTGGGGAAAATTTTTAATTCAGCATTTTGTGTAATGTGTGCAATAAAGACGCAAAAAGTTATTCTCATTTTAAATTATTAAATTAAATTTTTAGTTTATATATTTATAAACTGAATTAATTATTATTTTTATCCTTTTTACAACCATAAAGTGTTTTATGAATAAATAACAAATCTTTTGAATTTTTATTTATATTTTTATTTTTAGCTTTTATATTTCTTTGCAATGATTTGCTTGTCATATTTTAGTTCAATTTTAATTTATGCATAAACACTTTAGATTACGAAATTGAAAATTATAACAAAGAAGCGCCAATAAATTAAGTGATATATTTGCTTTTCTTAAACAATTTCTCTTTAATATTCATTTAAATATTTCTTCGATGCCAAAATTAAAATTAAAAGCAACAACAATAAAAAAAAACTTTTCTTCATGTAACATTTTTATAAGCACTTAGATAATAAAATAAAATTTCATTTATTTATTTATCAGTTAATTAATTAATTATTGAGTAAATTATATTTTATAAAAATGTGAATTTTTTTTACAAAGAAACTTAAAATTAATTTTTCTTTTTGTTTTTTGGATTTTTTGTTGTTTTATTTGAAATTTATATTAAATTGAACCATTTTATTGCAATTTAATATTTAACCAGAAAATCGATCTCAAATAATTACTGAAGTTCAAAAATCTTTTAATGCTACGTTTACTAATCGTTATGATGGTTCTTGCGCAACTGAAACAAAATTTTCATTTACACAACATATTGTCATATGTTTTATGTGTTTGTTAATGTACGTGTGTGTGTGTGTGTGTGTGTGTGTGTAATTGTGTAAAGAAAAATTTGTAGATATGATAAAAGAAAAGTTCCTTTAGAACCATTTCTTTTATTACGGTACTCTCTTTTCTCGATTCTCTTTAATTTGTCTTATATATTTGTACCCTACACGACTTGTGATATTTATAAAGTTTATGTAAATGTTGGTAACACCAAAATTCGAAGGATCTGAGATAGATTCGCGATTTATTATATCGATTGAATTATATTCCGAATCGATTAGTCGTGTAAATTTCTTATCAAGCTTCAGGTAGACATTTTTGGGATATTCAAAAAAAATTTGGTACACAGATATACTTTGAGGCAAAGATCGAAACAGTTTTACAATTACTTTTCATTTAATCTCTTTCTCTTTTGAAAATTGTCATTATCGGAAATCGGCATGTTATTGTAATTGTCTGTAACAAATATGTGAACCAAACTTGCTCCGAATTGATTATTTTTTGAACCAGCTTTCAATCGATTGCTTTTTGTATTATCTTTCAGTTTTCAAATTGTATAAAAATTACACTTTTTGCATTCATTAAATGTAATTTATTTATTTGACTTTGGCTCTAATCACATTGAACAAAATGATGCAGAATGAGTCCTAAATGACTGAAACATTTCCACTTGTTTTTATTTTTATTAACAAAGTAGCAAACTATTTGATGTTTTAGCATTTATAATTCTAATAGTAAGTTGTCTTTTTTGATTAATTAATTATTTATAGTTGAGCCGTTTACTATTTTCATATATATATATATATATATATACATATATATGTATATATTTGTATGTATATATGTATGTAAATATTATATTTGAGGCAATAAGTATGAGACAAGTGAAAATAAAATTTATTATTGTTTTATGGTTTTCATATAGAACATTAAATTTTTAGAGTGGAGAGATTAAATAATAATCATACTCTTTATTTATTGGAATTTCGTTTGAAAGATATGCAATTAGAAATTAGATAATGAGATTGTTAAATGGAATCAACTCTTTCGCAGAGTTCTTAATCATTTTTAAATGTTATAACTTTTCAGACAAACTTAATTAATGATAAGTATATCGGGGCGATTATTAAATTCCCTACACTACAATTTTAATAATAAACAAATATCCAGAATTGTTAATTTTTCCAAATAAAATCCTTTGCAAAATAAGAAGTTGTATGGAACGTGGTTGCAGTAGTAGTCTGATTTTACTCATAATTATTCTCGGACATCTTTAAGCTAAACCACGTGTACGACCCGAGTATAACTCAAAACGTTACAAAACTGCAGCCTTTATAAGGACAGACAATGGGTAGATAGCTAGACGGGCTAGCATATCCGTCATTAACAAGTTCATTAGGCTCTTCTTTGAAATTCCTCTCATATAATGAACTTTTTAAAAAATTTAAAAAGTACAATTTTTTCAATTTTTTTGACTTATAATTCTTTCATTTGACTTTAATCACATTAAGCAAAAGAGTGTGGGATATTTAAGAGCCGGACCCAGCCGGCTTTAAAATTCTTATATGCTTTTATATAATTATCGTGTTACCAATCTTTTAAGAACATTTATAGTTATGCCGAATAACATTTAAATACCAAACTTTACGATAATATTTTCACAAAATCTAAACTGATAATCTAGACTAGACTGAAAATTGAATACTTATGGACAGTACAATATGATCAAATAAGTACCAATTAATTCACAAACTGATTATATGCCAATCATTGGAATAAAATGTGGAGCTGTCTCTGATATTTATGGCTTAGAAACATTTAAGCAAATGGATTTTATTTCGTGCTACGCGATACTGTACAATCTAATGTTAAACAGTTTTATTTAAGATAGAAATAAACAAAACCAAAATGGTAGTTTAATTTAAATATTACTTAAGTAAGTAAAATTCTTTTTGTTTATTCAAAGATTATACAATGAATTTATATCATTTAAGGAATCAATGACAATTTTTATTTACATAGCATTGAAATATATTTATATGTCATCACTTATCTTATCTTATATTAAATTAATTATTATGCAATTATTTTTATTTGAATTTATGTATTTTTACTTATGCAATGAAAAAAAAAACCTACATTAAGAAACCTAATATTTGGAGAAAAACTCTTTTTGTGAATGTACGATAATAAACACACGATCTACAATTTGACTTAATGCTTAAGAAGTCGAATGTGATAGCCAAATAATTAGACATTTTATAGATATAATAGCATTTTCATTGACATTTTTTCATTCGCAGCAAATACTTTTCAGTAAATTTAAAGTCCATTTAATGTTTAAATAATTTTAATAATGTTTGATGGACGTCTAAAAGGGATGTAAATTTCTACTGCCATTCGATTTCTTTTTTGTTCATTTTTCTGTCACTAATAAATAATAAATTAATGCATTTCTTGTGAAATTTATTTAAAAATTCTGCCGGATGTTTGTATTTAAAGGAAAATTAAATGTATTTGATAATATTCAGCATTGAGATTTATGCCTTAAATAATAAAGGTGTGTGTCTACGGTATATTCGTCAAAAATATTTCGTTACATTTCCAATATCTGTTATGCTTTTAAAATTGATCAGTTTTAATTAAATTTTGAGTGCTTGAACAAATAATAATAATAAAAAAAAAACATTTTTTTATAAGAAAACAGATTATTGGCATATTTTTAATTATAAATTAAAATCGGAAATTATGTGTGAATTGCATAACAAATATTTCACTTGTTTTAAATCAAGTTTGATTGACTTTGTTTTTGTAATTTATCCCAATTGTTTTCAAACTGTTACTGCGAAATTTGCTTTTATAAATCTTTACAAAAAATTTGTTGTATATTTTTAAGATTACCAATTTTGTTGTACCAATTTATTTTAAATAGGAAATGTAAGTTTTTTATAAAAGTACGAATGAACAAATTGTATTTGAAACAACTGCATTAATATTGTTAAAGCATTATCTGACATTTTATATTCGTATTTATAAATCAAACCAAATTAACGTTAATTTAACGTTTAATTAAAACGAAAAAAGTTCATGAGCGCTAAATAGTTTCTAGAGTTGAATCGGAAGAACAAGCTAGCATTTGTTGTGATAAGTCTTTAAGTATGCAACACATTTTTGTTAGTAGTTTATTGTTGGAAAAAAAATGGGGTAAGTTTGTGGTTTGAATTAGTTACTCTTCCTTAAAAGACTTTACCGCATTTAGTATAATCTGTTTTAATTATGGTGATGATGTTTATAACCCCCAGAAGAAATTATACTGTTCCACTAAAAATCGCTTTCACCCAATTTGTCTATCTATCTAAATCTATCTAAGTACAAGTATACTTAAAAAAAGGTTAAATTATGTGATTTATGATCATTATAGCACATTTCTCTAAATTGTTCATGAGTTGTCCTTTCACTTTTGTAGTAACTGGATAAGAGATGATGAAATAGTGTAATGCATTTAATTGGAAAACTTATTTTATCAATATAAATATATTTTTGATGAAACATTTAACAGTGCTTTTTTATAATCAAAATCATTCCACAAAAGGATTTAACATTTCTTTTTAAGTAAAAATTTATAATTTTTCGATCATAACTGGAAATCTATTACTTATAGAAAGCTGCAGTTTTGTACAAATATTAAGGTGGTCACTATAAAAATCGTGCAATTCGGCCAAAAATTTATAAAAATTTCAATTATATGTATCATAAATTGTTATAGAGTTGGGTGGTGAGTATTTAAGATTTGATCATAGCCATATAAAATTTTCTCATTTATTATTATATCGATCGATTGGAAATCACTTTCAGATGTAATTTAAGCATGTCTGTTGATTGTCCTTGTAAATTTTTTATTCAAGCATATGACGAAATTTGATAGGTATTTTAATGAAGCTTGTCAAATGAAAGTCGTTTATTTTAAAGTCGTACCGCAAAATTGTAGAATTTTTATGATAAACCTATTATGTACAAGTTTTCATAATTTTTCATAAAAATTTCTGCATCTTGTTTATTTAATAATTAAACCAAATTTGATCTAGATAGGTCAGTTTTTTTGTAGAGTGGTGTGTAAGGTATCGGCAGTTCCTTTGTTTTTTTTTTTTTTTTTTTTTTTTTGAAAAAGGAATGTCTTGTGTTGTAAATGAATTAATTAAAAATCGATTGTATTGCATTTTACTATTATTAATTTTATTTACTATTATTTAAATTGATTTGCTGTTTTTTTTTTGCTTTCTTTTTTGTTTAATATTTTACATCAATGATAAATTATCGACTAGACAAGAAAAAAAGGATAATGAAATAACTTATATTTCGGATATTTGTTTTTCTTATACGTTTTCTTTTTTATTTTTGGCTAAAAAAATGTTTATTAACTAAACTAAAAAACAAAAAAAAAAAAACATAAAATAAAATAATAATGGTAAAACAAAAAATAGGAATCTTTATTTGAATTCTTTTACGAATACTTATTTTATTTTCTATTTCTCTTCGAATATTGAAGAATTATTGCTATATTTCATTTTTCATTTAATGATTCACACTGAAAAAAAATCATACAAAATTATTTAATAGATAGATTAATAAATAGATTTTCATTAATATATTTACACCCTACACCACTTGTGGTACTTGGTATTATAAGTTTATGCAGTTGTCTGTAAAACCCAAAATGAGCTGAAATAGACATTTATTATAACGATCGACTCAAAATTACTTTCTCATTTAATTTGAGCCTATTTGTCGGTCTCTTTATACGCTAGAGGTCACAATTTTTGAAATATTTTAATGAAATTTGATACATACGTTTGTTTTGACTTATTGAGGAAGTCTATTAAAAATGGTTAGAATGGGACTTTTTTTTAAAATTTAACATAAGAATATAGTTTACTTTTGAGTTTATTTTAACAACAAAAACCGACTCGTTTGTGTGTTTTAACATAAAAACTTTTGTATCAGATTTGATCCAAATCGATCCGTTTTTATGCTCACTTCTCATATAACATCGTTTTCAAAGAAAGTCATTATACGAATATATTTTAGAGAAAATAACAATTGCTTTCTATTTTTTGATATAAAAGTTTGGTCCTTTTCTCATATAACGAATTTTTTAAATTATTTAAAAAGTAAAATCAAATCTTATTTGTTTTTCAATCACATTAAATAAAGTGGTGTAGGGTATTTAAGAGTCGGCTATGTCCAACTAAGAAAGTTTCCACCTACTTTTGTTATTTTTATCAAATTATATAAAATACTGTTTTGTTATTTTCGACTTTTGGATCAACAACCTTCAAGGGATTTGATATGTTTAAGGACGATTTGGAAGGGCATGGAAGAAAGAAAGAAAAAAAGGATATAACATATTTGTTGTTTCTATTATTATTGTTACTGTTTATATATGTATATTTACATATATATTTACATAAATTTATTTATTTTATTATTTATGGAATTACAAAAAATCTTTGGTTGAAAAGTGTTTGTTATCTCTTGAAGGAAATATTTATTTTTGTTTTATTTTCGTCATGCTTTTTTTCTACTCTTTTTTCAATTTCAAATTAATTTCAATTTTTTATTACAATATAATTTGTGCATTTTATTTAATTTGCTTTTTGCTTATTTTTTTAAATTGTTCTTTTCTTCTTTACTTTCGCTTCATTCATTGCATATAAATACAATCGTTATATTATCTATTTATTTACTTATTTATTTATTTATTTATTTATTTATTTTTTACATTTTGAGCCAATTTTTTTCGTTTTGCTTTTATTTTTAGTTTTGCTATTTCTATTCTGATTTTTATTTTTAGCTATGGGAGAAGAATGTTTATTTTATTTAAACTACAATAAAATATTTCTTTTTTTCATTTTATAAATCATTTATATTTTAATAATAATCTTTTTTTTTATCACAGAGAAAAACAATGTATATTTCTTATCAATCAATTTATATATGCATTAATTTATTTATGTATTGTTACAGATGCTCATACTATTTATTTAAATTTATTTAATATACCTAAACCCCAGAGGTTGGGTGGATTGTCTGACTGTCTGTCTGTGTTGCTGTCTGTTGTATACATTCTCATAGTTGGAAAATTTTAGATATCGAGCTGAAATTTGGCAAAATTATTGGAAGTTCTTGGTCACAGTTTGAGATTGAAAATGGGTAAAATGGGTTGAAGGACACGCCCACAATGCAACATATACTGAGAATACCTCATTTTTTGAAAGTAAAATTTGTTAATTTTTGCTCATCATCTGCAAACTGTAAAATATAGAAAGCTGAAATTTTACATAAGTACGGAGGCTATTGGTCTACAATGTCTGTTCAAAAATCCAGCATATCGAAATTATAGGATACTAAATTTTTTGTTTTTTTACATTTTATGTTTACGATTTCTATTTGCTGAAATTGAAACAGAAAGAGGCCTTGAATAAAAATATCATGGTGTCTTGGTGGTGGCCTATACCCACCACCCAGATTTGGCTTTACCCAAATATAATTTTCTTACTTGTTTTTTATACCTTACACCATTTACACCACTGATATTACAGGTTATTGTAAGTTTGAACAGATGTTGCTAACATCTCTAAGGATTTAAGATTAGACCCACTTCTTATATCCCACGTCACTTGTTGTACAAGATAGTGTAACTTATTATATCGATTGGCTCAAAATCATTTTTTGAATCGATTTAGGCACACTAGGCCAAATGAAGTACAGTATTTAAAATTCGGTTTGAACCAATTATAAGAATTTATTTGTTTTATATCAAATAAAACAAAAAGTTTATTTGAATCGATTCAAAAAGTTTACTTTGGAACGCTTTAAGCCTATCTGATTTCTACTATGGGTTTGTATGTCTGTCTGTTTTGTCTGTATTCAATATACGCCATTGATATATCAAATTTGAACCAAATGGACTAATTTTTTGGCCTCATCTCTCTCTGCCATATAACACACATATTAAATCATTTCAAAATTGTGATTTTTTTATTTGTTTGAATTTTCATTAATTTCCTGGAGTCCTTCTATCATATTAAGCTAAATAATGTAGGGTATTTGAGAATCGGCCTTTACCGACTTTAAGATATTCACTTGTAGGTATTTGTGTTTGGTTATATATATATATATTATGCCATATAGAATTGAAATTCTATTAATGATTTTATCTCGAATATATTAAACATTAGAATCATTTGAAACAATTTGATAAATGATATTGATTTGTAATTTGTTGTTTTATCTGAATTTATCTATTTGATTTTCACTAATTAGTATTCCGTAGAATTTTGCTTGAATACACTTTTACGAAATTACATTGTTATTTAGAAGAACAGTTATCATGATGCATATAAGTTTTATGGAAGATATATGATAGTCCATATTTTTGGCAAGTTTATTGATATTCCTTTTTTTTAAAATGTACATGTCTGAAAAAGAGTTTAGATGAATTTTTATATTCTCTTCAGATACACATGTAAACGCATGCATATATATGAATGTAATACAATAATTTGTGGGGCAATGTCGGGGTAAAACCTAAATAATACGTTTGCAAAATTTTGTGCATATGAAGCGTATTCAGAGACTTTCTTATTTTTCATTACAATTTAAAAAAAAAACAATAAAAATAAAGAAGCACAAATTTTTTTTATTGATTTAATAGGGTATTGGTAACTTCAGAGAATGTTAATAAGGGACTACCGTCAATGGTTGATTGATGTTCTAAGCCACCAATGGTAGTGGCAGTGGCACGTGTTATTGATGATGGACTGGATGATCCGATAACATAAGCATTTGTAGGATAAGTTAGGGAGGCAGGGTTTGGCATAAAATTATTTCGAATTTTAAAATTATCACCACAATTAGAATGATATGTTGAATGTCGTAAATTAGTATTATGTATTGCATTTATATTATTGCGACTTGTCGTATATGGTTGTAAGGTTTGTAGAGCAACATCTTCAATATTCCCATCATTATTTTCTGCAATTTGGGAATTTGACGATTCTAATTCAATTGCAGTTGATGGCGTCGTTGCAATAACAATTGGTGATGTTATAATGGCTAATTGATGATAAGGGGTTGTACTGACAGTAACTGTACCATTCGCTAAATGGCTACCACCCAGTACGCCAACACTATGATGCAAACCATTTAATACACTAGCAATTTCGGGGAGGGGTCTTTGTGATTGAGGTGGTGTGATACTTAACGAGGGGGTTGTATTATTAGATGATATTAAAGTTACAGTTGTGGCAGCAGTAACAGCAGCAGTAACAGAGAGCGCAGCGGCAACGGCAACGGCAGCAGTTGCAGCATCATTATCAATATTATTACATGTTAAGGGTTGACCAAAAGTGTGCGTTTGCAGTAGATGGTCGTGTTGTTGTTGTTGTTGTTGTTGTTGTTGTGCTGCTGCTGTTGTCGAATTTCATGGTGTTCATCAAGTAAAGTCTATCATTGTTAAGGATTAATCATATAAGGAAAGAATATAGAAGAAAAATGTTAAATGAGCAGAACTTTATATTATACAACAGGAGCAGTTAGTGTGCGATATATAGATTAAAGTGCTTAAGGAAGAAATGCCGAATAAATATTACAAGGAGAGCAAAGTATCGCAGAGTGCTACGGTGCAAATGTGAAAATAAATTACTGAGTGCTGCTACTAATGTGTGCGTGGTGGGCAGTAGTAGTAGAATTTGCTTGGTGATGATGATGATGATGATGGTGATGATATGAAAAATATTGTGAAGCATAGGATGCAGCCGGATTCCATACCTCTGTGCTGTTAGTTGCAGTTGTAGCATGCGGAACGGCAGTGTGATGATGATGGTGATGCGGTGCTGGATGGGGATGATGATGTGGATGGTGGTGATGAGGATGATGATGATAATGATGAGGCGGATGATGATTATGCGCATGCCCATGATTTTGATGATAATGTGGGGAGTTATGCGTTAGATTGTGATTATGACTATTATGCTGCTGATTGGTGTAAATTTCAAGTTGTTGTTGAACTCGTTGGTGATGTGGTGAAATTTCTTGCGTTTGTTGTTGCTGTTGCTGTTGACTATGAGAATGCTGCTGTAGATGTTGTGAATTATGTGACAATAAACTGTTCGTGTTGTTATCATTGGAAAGTTGTACTGATGCTGGAGTGTTTGACGATGAAAGTATTGATGAGGATGATGGCGGTGGTGGTGGCGTTGGTGGTGATGACGCTTCCTGTGCTACTTGTGCTGTTACAGAATTGTGACACGGTGTTGTTGGTACATTATTTATGTTATCAGGCACCGTGTTACGGGTTACTGCTGAACTATTGCTGTCACCACTGCTACTAATTTCGAGTATACGTTGAGGCGAAGTTGAGTGGGATGAAGAGGCATATAAACGGGAATCTGTAGACTGTTGCATTTGATAATTTTCCGATAGATTGACATTTTTAGTATCCTTAGATCGTATGGAATTGGTCCACTTATTGCTGACTTCTCTCTCATTAGTATTCGTGTAACCATGGCCATTTGATAAGGGTGTGGGTTGAGGTGACCGTTCTGAACTACTAGATATTGCGGATGAAGAATGACGTTGCGATTGTTGTAGTGAATGTAAATTGTTTAAAGGGATTCCGCTGGATTGTGAGCCCCACATTAGGACAGTTTGGCGTTCAAAAGTATCTTGAGAATTAATTTCTACTTTGGGCGTCACAACAATAGCTGAAGTATGAGCCGTTGTCGCATCATTACCGATGTTTAATGTACCATCCCTCGTTATTGATGGCGAAGTATCATCTGTAGTGCAGGTTACCACTTCCATTATGTGTGGTGATGATTTTGGTGTCTTTAAAGAGACTTGCTAGAAATGTTATTTTAAATTGTTATTTTTTGATAACCTTTTCATCAAATTCACGTAGTATTAGAACTAACTTACTTGTGATGTTGATGTAGGACTACCATAATCACTACTATAGCCGCTAAAATATTTTCCTGCATCCTGCCATTTCTCCTCTTTAGAGGTTATGGGATAACCATCATAGGAAAGAAAACCATTGGTGACATAAGCTGATGCTGAAGCGCCCGAATGATGATAATCAGCATAATAACCACCTACACCTTGTAAACGATATTGATGAAAGAGATTTTCAGTAACAGGATAAAAATTAGTTGAATGCACTGATGTGCCCATATAAATATTATCTGCTGCTGTGGCATAAGGTGATGTAGTATACATGGGATTTAAATTTGAATATGCTGCGGCTACTGCTACAGCAGGATCTGGTATATATTCCACTACTGGAGCCGGTGGTGTTACCTAATAGCAAATTCAATATGCATGTATTTGTATTCATTATATAATAATGGTAATCTTACTGGTCCCAATGTAGAGGATTGTTGTGCTTGTTGTTGCATTTTACGTTTGGATCGGCATGTCGATAGAAAATCTCTTAATTGTGTTTTGTAGCGACGATTAGGTCGTGCTGGAGTTACTGGTGGCGGCAGAGAATTTGGTGAACCACTTGGTGGCACGATTAATTGATCAGCTTCAGAGAAATATGTTGAAGCTAAACCTGTATCCAAGTAACTAACTTTAAAGTCCATCGTACGTTTACCCAATAAATCAAAACCCTCTTCATCCATTAATTGGCGATGTGTACAAATAACAAAATCAGGTTTCGAATTTTTGTAAACTAAGCGAGAACTATTTAAAATTGAATATACAAATATAAGAAAAATGTTTTGGTTATAACTAAATAGTAAATTTGAACCTTGTTTGAAGCCATTGCCAACTGCCATTTTTTTTTTGGTAACGATAAGCTATCATACCAGAAGCACCCGTTTTAAGTACTAAAATTTAAAAAATCAAATTTACTTCTAATTTTTTTACATTTAATACGCTTTAATGAAACATACACTCCTGATGAGCACTAGCCACATAAGCTAAATCATCATAGTGCACCAGATCATAGCCACCCATATTAATTAATTCTGCGTCTGAATATCCCAATACATGTTTACCTCTAAAAAAAAAAGACAAACGAATAAGAAAATTAGATTTGAGTGTAATCAAATTTTCAATTCACTTTAATCAGACATTTGTGCGCATGTTCCTAAAATTTTTACAATATTTATAAAATATACCCAAATTTGTATGATTGTATCTGGTATTTCTTTTTCTCTACCATCTTTTAGTATCAAAGAAACAAGGTTATAACAAACATGAAAAGAAAAAGTTATGAGTTTTCATCGGTGTTCAACAAAATTTCTTATTTTCCATTTGATTGATAAAGACATGGGCATTGCCAATGAACCATGATATCTTCGCTTTTACAATACGGAGAATTCTTACCAGAAAGATATACATGCATGCACAAAATGGACCAACAAATCTAAACTGACTAAAAAATAAATTGATTTGGAATTTGATGTGTGTTTGTTTCTAATCCTTGGATGGAGCTTAAATATAATTCATGTAAGTACATTTATACTTACTTTTGATCCATGGATACCAAAGAGAAATCCAATTTGTGCTTAGATTTAAACATATTCTCTTTATGAGGTATCTCCAATAAACTGGGCGGACCAAATGGTGTACAATAAGCAAACAATGCTAAGGGCGGTTCTTCAGTTTTGCGAT
The DNA here is from genome assembly GCA_023089585.1 of Melophagus ovinus. NCBI lineage: Eukaryota > Metazoa > Arthropoda > Insecta > Diptera > Hippoboscidae > Melophagus > Melophagus ovinus. The sequence goes on from JAKKIB010000177.1 coordinate 1,361,872, forward strand.
TTTGTCCGTGCAATATTTTTATGCGGCCTCGTATATCGAGCCTTAAAAATCCGGAAGTATTATCCAGAAGGCAACGAAATCGTACCGTAAAACTCCGTTCTAAATATAGAATTTTATCAGGCGCCAAAGTTTCAGATAATTGCATACTGGACATGTCTGTAGGTAAAAAGGAATTCCACAACAATTGGCGCTGTAGCTCTTCGCGATCTTCAGAGTGAACCAATTCATACACTGATTGATGCACAATATCCGACTAAAGAGAGAAGGTAAAATATATGTTCAATCTTAATCTTATTTTTGCGGAAAATAAAACACGAGTCAATATATTTGACTGGAGGCAACTTTTAAATACCCTAAACTATTTAGTTGAATGCAATTAAAATATGAAAAAAATGGAGTACAAGTCAGAGAAAAGTAAACTATTTTAATTTTTGAATCATTTGCAAAAATCTTTCAATAAATGAACTGATTTTTTTTTAAATTTTCCAGCGTGCAACAATTTCCATTGTAAAAATGGCAAATTTTTTTTATACATCGACCATTTTGCAGTAGAAAGTTACATGGGAAGTAATCGTACAGATAATCTGATATGGCCCATAATTATTTCCAATCTTCTGGGGGCCAAAATACATCCACATATCAAATTTAATTAAAGCATCTTTAAAATTGAGATATTTTGATTACAAAGTTTGAATGAAGAAACAAAAAGCACATAAATTGTTGAAATAGGCCATAATAGATTAATAAAGTGAAAAATTGGCCTACGTTAAAGATTTTTGGATGGCGCAAACATCTATATAAACGCCCGACTTGTACCGTCGTATTAGCATCGTATATGAAAAAGAAGATTGCGAATGCTGCTTTCTTCACTTGTGTATCAATTTTATTGCATTGATTTGTAAAATTTTATTGTTTTTTATATAAATTAAGTCAATGGCAAAAATGCTTTTACCTTCTACCACTAATGCAATATAAAATACAAGTGCATAATTTTCAATGACTTGATTTTAACATAAATTTATTTTCATTTTACAAAAATTGCAGAATTAACGTATTTTCATTACAAGTTTTTCTAACCAATTCAGTCATAAATTTTCGAAGAGGTGGTGTTTACCGTGTAAAATCATCTTTCACGTGTGGTGGATATTAATTGAAAAATGAAATCGACTCAAATACAAACTGAACAATAATAAAAAAAAGCGAATACAAATGTACAATAATTATTTATAAATTATTTCATATAACACTCTTAAGTTTTGTATTAATATTGATTCTTTCTCTACACAATGTGTACAGAAAATTTTTTTTTATACCCTACACTACTTATGATACACGGTATATACAGTTCCTGCGGATGTTTGTAATAAGTACGAAAATTTAAGGTGGTTTGAACGTGATTTTCATGTCACTAAGATTTACTTTTAATTTTAATTTAATTTTGGTCCCTCCCTTCCTCAGCTGATCTAATATATTTCCGTATACATATTGTGTCCAATCAATATTAAAATATTTAGATAATATATGAACTCGTAATTGGCTTTGCTTAAGTGATTAACTGCCAAAATGTTTTGGGCATAAATCCTTTAGCATTCGTTTGGATTTCGCATTATTTCCATTGGGCATTTATTTAGGGCGTTTTGTTATATATATATATATATATCAAAAAATGGGGCTTTTATTTAATTAAATTATATTAGACAATTGCGATGTTGGATGTTAACAGTCGCTTCGAATGGCTTCTTCTGATATTTGTGGTTTTTCTATGTAAAAACTAACAGTTCATTTTGTTATTTTATTAATAATTTCCAAAAATATCGCTTTCACTCGTTCATTATATGAAGTCAATTACTTGTTGGGTGTAACAAATCGGTTGTAACCGAACCATGACGTTTCTATTTATTTTCTTATTTCTCTGTTTAATTATAATCTACTTCTTTTGGTATGCTGAAAGCGTTATCCAATCCAAGTGTTTACTATCTGGCACTGAATGTAAAAATTTATCCATGTTTTTTTTGTTCTTTGTTTTTTTTTTTTTTTTTTTGTAATCAGTAACTTAAATTTTAATTGAGATACCAAAGTAGGCGTCACTGTTTTATATTTACTTTTTGTTGTACTCCACAGTATAACATATATATTTATATTTATATACAAATATATATGATTAAAGAATTGCTAACAAACAGTAAGAGAAATAATCCAACGTGATATTTTATTTGGTTATATACATACGCATATACACAATCAGTAGGATTTGTATATTGTAGGAAAATGAAGTTCAGAACTTAAACAGGTCACAATCGATTAATATTATTAATAAGCTCAATTGATGATGTGAAAAATGGGATTCAATTTTTGCCCTAACTTTTACAAACTTTTGGCATGCTTTCTTTTAGTACGAAAAAAAAATATCTAAGTCCCAAGGACGATAATCAACTTTGATCTTTTAGTATTTTGTATAGGCTGTTCAGTATCCGAATGTTATAATTACACTACTTTTGTCCGAGTGTTTGTAAGATCTAAAATATAGTATGCGGTGTCCGGGCTCTTTTTCGACAAAACCACTTTTTTATCAATTTGTGGCCCAGGATATTATAAGTTGCGCAGATAGTTGTAAAATCCAAAAAGAGTTGAAATAGACCATCAACCAAAATCACTTTTTGATGCCATTTATGTTTATCTGTCTGTCTGTCTGTTTAATGTCACTCCATGTAAATTTCTTATCAGGTTTCAGGTCGCAATTTTTAAGGGTATTTAATAAAATTTGATGTGTAGGTGTGCTTTGGTCCAGAGACGAACTCTATTAAAAATATTTTAAATCGGATTATTAATTCGTTCACTTTTCGTACGACGTCTTAACGCTTCTTAAAACAAGCGTTATGTGAAAAAAAATTACTAGTTTCAATACATTTTAACGTAAATTGGTACTGAATTGTATTTTAATGTAAAAATAATGTGGTTTAGATTAATTTATTTTTGCGACCACTTCTCAAATACCCCCTTTGCCGAGAAAAGTAAATTTTTTAAAGTTTTAGTTTTTTTTTTTTTTGCTATATTTTTATGTTCATTTACCTGATGGAATCCCAAGTAACTTTCAATACTATGAGTAGCAAAAAATACTTCTCCATCACAAGTAAGTATCATTAGAAAACCATTTAAAGCCTGAAATTAAAAAATAAGACAGCATAAAAACTTAAAGTTCTTATATAAATGAAAAAATCTAAATTTTTTCCATTACCACGCCTTCTTTTAATAAATAATAGGCGCCAAAGAGTTCACTAAATAGATCAATAATTAAGTAATATCGAAAATAAATTTTTGCATTACAAGAATGTTACAAAAATATTAATTTCCGTGAAATAATTAGCACTAGAAGTTTACAATTCTTTACACACACATTAATTTTTTAAAAATAAATTCAAAGTAATAGCATTCATTAGATCAGTTCCATCTAAATCATATTAAGCTGTCATGTTTCCCCATTGACTTGTATGCACGTAATTAGAATCAGTAAACCAAATAATTATAATTATTATTTAGTTGTATAAATAAATCTTAAGTGCAAAAAGCAAATAATCCCAAATAAATAAAGACAAAGTTAAACAATAAGAAAAACTGAATATTGAAAAACTGCAAAGTACATATTTACGTGATAATTTGTACATTAATTGTAATTTAAATTGAAAATCATTTGGATGATTTTTTAAAGGATACATTTTATGAATGAAACTGCCAAACAAATCAAATAAATAAATCAAATTTTGAATATCTACAATGCATACAAATGGATCATAACTAATGGGCGTGTTCAATTTGTTTGAATCCCGATTTTGTAAAAAAAAAAAATGAAAATCTAATAATTTTGTAATTTATTGTAGATGTAGATGTCGTAGTGCCGATTTTTTATATATTTGGACGGACAGTGTTGTACAACATTGTTGAATATGTAGAGACATTTTTGTTGCATTAGTTTAAGCAAGTGATGAGTATTCAGTAAGAAAAATATATGACATAAAGTCATAATTTGATGCCTTACAAATTAGGCATGGCCGATTTTCGGAATTTTTGTGCAAGACTGTATAAGTGAAGGGAAAAATTAAAGTTAAAAATCTGAAGAAGTGAATATGACGTATACATTCTTGGGCAGGTTTCTCCGAACTAATGCTTGACATAGTCATGTGAACATTCAATTAATGAGCAAAAAATTGTAGGTTTTTGCTTATCTCACGTGACATGGAAGTATTGGCGTGTCTTAGAACCGATGTAGCCCATTTTATCAATATGAACCTTTGGGCGAAAAATTCCAACTGTTCACCATTCACTTTAAATTAAAAAAAACTCTCCTAAATTGGTTGTTGATGTCTCAATGTTAGCGAATGTCCACAATAGATTTGGCTAAAACATTGGCCGGTTCCAAAATTTTGATACTTATATACAAAATCGGCCTCAATTCTTCATGTTGTAAAGGTTTTAATGAAATGAGTACACTAGAGCTTTCGGTAGTGAATATAAAAAGCTAAGCATTTGAAATCACTTAACAAAGATTAAGAATAATTCGTACACGTTCCGAATTATATATTTGGTAAAAATTCCGAAGAGTTACAAAAAAGCTTCAGATAAAATTAATCATAAGTAAATTATTCGTATAAAAAACGCAAATCGATTGCGATTTTTCGTGGTGCTTGCGATTGTTCACTACTGCTTTACAATTTATTTCCTCCTGGCTCAAACGCTACTGTTCAATCGCCAACATCTGTTCAATCGCGCATAAAATCCATATAAATTATAAATTGTAGATTGACATGAGAAGACATGATCTTATAATAATTGGTGCCATTATTATTATTACAATCATAATTATTGCTACAACAGTAAGCATAAAATTGAGGGTTAAACGTTATGCATTATTTTTTATCAGTCAGGCTAAACTAACAATGCGAAACGTCTAATGCAATCTATTTGAATTATATAGATACTACTTTCTAAATGTACTTTATACGGTATTTACATCGATTACACATTCTTTAGATATTTTCTTTTTCGCATTAAAATAGCGATATCATTTGGCGTTATTTTGCGTGTCGCATCATAAATGTGTGAAAATAAAATTTCAATATTTTCATCTTTTCAATTTAAATTTCAATTATTTCAATTGTATATCTATATCTACATACATTTTTTTTTTAGTTCTATCCCTATTTAGACAATTAACATTGTTATGAAGACTGATTTCATGTACAATTTCGCTTCAGCGGTTTTTTCTCGCTTCCCAAATCGCACGAATCGCAGTAATAAGAAAAATATTTTTTTTATTACGTATCACTTATGATGCAGAATGTTATAACTATGTCTAAAGATTTGTTAGACTCAGAAGTGGCATTTTATTACAACGATCGATTCAAAATAACTTAATGAATTGTTTTAAACTGGCCTGTATCCAGTCGTTCGTTCGTCCATTCGTAAAATTGAATTCTGTCCATGTAAATTTATTATCAATGTACACGTTGCAAATTTTAAGATGTTCTAAACTCTATTGAAAATAGTTAGGAGAGGACTATTTTAATGAGCACATCCTATAAAATAATTTTATTTCGAAAACAAGTCGTTATATGAAAAAATGTACAATTCCAACGAAAGTTGTAACAAATTTAGTTTAGGTTGGCCCGATTTTGAACCCCTTTCAACATTTCAAATTGTAAAACTTTCTTTAAAACTTACAATTTTTTACTTTCTTGAGTTGCAAATCATTTGCTTGGTTTTTTTAATAAAATGAGGCAAAGTGTTCTAAACATATTTTTCGTACTTTTCATGTAGTTTCTGCCAAAGATGGCTTATTAAATGTATAATAAGTTTTACAATAACGACATATTAAATGATTTGTTATTGTTGCTTCTATTTTCTAATTTTTCTATTTTTTCAGTGCTTTTCATTTCTGTGTATGTATGCATGTGTATGTTTATTTTTTTTCATAAATATTTATAAATGCAACTAGTAGTTGATGCCGTTAGAAATTTTCTTATATAAATATTAAATAGTTGTCTAGTTAAAAGTCTAATCTACCCGATACCCCGCAATATTTCCAACAAGTGTTAATTTCATTGTAACAAATAACAAATAGCAAAAATAGTAATAGTTGAAAAATTTATTTCGTCTACGATGAATAGTCTCATTATAATCACATAACACATACAATTTCGGTTAATTTAATTTTTATATTCAACATATATTATGACTTAGATTGTTCAATCAAGCAACTTTTTAATTCAACTATTATTCATCAAGAAGCAACGAGCAAAGCTCTGTTTCTCTTTTTCTTCTTCCGAATGTATACACAATCTTCTCTTTGTTCGGTTTTAATAGAAAAAAATATATATACGAATATATATATACGAATATAAATTGTGTTTCTTTTATATATGACTTTACGCTCTGTGAATTTCTGTTTATTGGTTTTTTTTCACAATGAAATGATAATAATTATGATCATTACGATGTTAATGATGTTACTAGAATATGTACGATTAATTAAAAAAAAAAACACACACAAAAAAAATTATAATACATGGAATTTAGAATGTAGTAGAAAAGGAGGGGTAGAGAAAAGAAGAGAAGAGTAGAGAAAATTTTTGGTATGAGAGAAAAGATGTCAAAATTTGTTAAAATATACAATGGGAAAATTGTTTCATAATATGCCCATCATGTGATCTTTTTTTCTTCTTGTAATTTTTCTTCATCTTTAAATTTTCTATTTTGCGATTTTTCACATACGTACACAAATGATTTACTTTGCTGGAATTTAAATTAAATATTGTTAGTATTTCTTCTCTTTGTTTCTTTGATATAATTTAATTAATTAATTAAATATTAACAAATGAGCAGCATGTTACAGTTGTAGGGAATTTAAATTCGATACATTTGTTGTGTACTAACATATCGAACTATTCAATATTATAAGTTTTACTTAAATAACGATTTTTTTCGCGAGATGTGACATTCTCAATTCTAATGTCATGCCAGTTTGCGATAACATGAATAAAGCTAATTTCCGGGCAATGAAATTTCCGGTGTAATGAAACTTTTACACAGTACAATTCAAAAGTAAGGAAGTGATGATTATTTAGTACCATCTTCACATAATAAAACAAAAATCGCTAACAGACATGTAAATGAATATTTAGTTAAGATGTCAAAATTTTGTCAAAGGATGTAAAAATTTTGTCAAAAGATAAATGAAAGACTCTGTTCAATACATTCCAAGATTATTAAGCAATCAATGAAAATTCAATACATTCATACATTTAATTTCATTATTCTTTTACTTTATGTAAAATGGTACAATAAAAAATGTCCATCGAAATCAAGGAAACATTTTATCACATCTCCAAAAGATTATTGCAAATTTATCTTTCTTTAGCCTTCTTTACGTTATTTTTCCTTTATATTTAACTCAATCAAATAAATTTTGATAAATGATGGTTACATTGTTTTTTTTTGTTTTTGTTGTTTGTACAACATTCGCAATATTTATGAGAACCAATAAGAAATTAAGAACTTTTTCTAAGCTGCATTTTAGTAACAATTAATAATAATGATAATAATGATAATAATGATAATGATAATGTTAATGATAAAGTGAATAATTAATAAATTTAAGTTTATATTTTCATTGATATTTAGAAAGCATCAAATATGATGGAATTGAAAGATGAATGAATGGTTGGCCAAATGTACATTTGTTATAAAATCGCCAACAATAAATTAATAATAAAATAAATAAAATTTGTGTGTTATTTTCTCATTTTTCGTTTTCGTTTTCATTTTACTTTATTTTATTTTATTTTGTTATATTTGAAACCACACACATTTTGTTAAGTATCATTTTGTGTTATAAGCAAAACGTAAGCGATTATATGAAATTCAGAAGAAAAATTCACATTATATGACACACAATAAAGACTCAGCATGGATCATTAACGCCTCAACATTGATTGCCTTCACTTTTGACTCTAAGTTTAAGATTAATATTATACATTGTTATTATTGTTATTATTGTTGTTGTTTGGTAAATATTCTTGGGTTCACGTTATATTGTGTGTGTATTCAACAATTTTCTTACAATTTAGAGGAGAGCACCATAAATGTTAAGTGGCGTCATAATTTAAAATGCATCAGGAGTGTACTAGAAAAGAGAAATATAGAATGGATGGGAAGTTATATGATGATTCAAAGGGTAATGAAAGAGTAAGGATCCTTAAGGAATATTATTATTTATATATTATGTGTATATTATATGCCGAAAGGGGGGCATTTCTTGGCAATCTTACCAGCTCACCAGCTCATCAATAATCATCATAAAGATCACAGAATGTAACCGCTTTCTTAGTAAAAAAAAAAATAAATAAAATAAATGAAAAAAAAAATTCACAAAACAAAACAAAAAGAAAAGAGAAAAAAAAATAGCCCAATGATATCTGTGGCAATGGACAGAATTCTAAGCAGAAATATAAACCATTAATAAAAGGGTTACCTAATGATAGTGGATTTGTAATCTCTGAATTCTTCTCGAAAATATAACAATCACTAAAATAATTGTATATTTATATATAAAAAATGGTTCTTCTTTGCTAGAGACTAAAAAGTGTTTTCGAAAGTTACGAACAAATTTTAAAAAAAGAACTTGTAATATTTAAATGAGTTAAAAGTTATAATTACAGCGTAAAAATTGATAGATTTGGGTCTAAAAAATGATCAAAATTGTAAACTTGTTATCAATTTCTTTCAGAATAAAATATCACATGGATGGGCATAAAAATTGTGTGATCTTAACTATACTTCGCCTTTGGATTAGAACCCGTCCATTTACAAGCGGACACAATGAATGGACAGGCTGGCTTAAAGCAAATCAGAGAATAAATCTAAATCAAAAAGTAAAATGTCTATTTATTTGAAATCGCTTTGAAAACGTTTGTTACAAACGTTTGCATACATTTACTCTCTACCTCAAATGATGTAGGGTGTAATTAGAGTGTACTCATAAATATAAAAGAGACGTGTTATACATATGGATTTAAAGTTCTTTCAAAAATAAAAATGAAAATTATGACAATTATATTTTACTGGAGTCAAATAGTGAAACAGTGAAAAGCCGCCACCCAAACACCAAACACCATCACTGTATGGTGAGGAATATGTTTCCATTTTCGGGTAACACACGGAAAATATAAACCAAAAAAGGTCAAATTTGATAGTATATAAGTTCGCGCAGATGTAATAGATTCACATCAAGTTTTTACAGGATTTTAAATTAAGAAATGCTATCAGTTTACTTTGCATTGTGAACTTGCCCTTTGACGAATTTCATCCATTCCATTTTTAATATCAATTAACGTTCATGAACTTTCAATGGTTTGCGAATTTTGAAGTTGATATCTCAGTTTTAGTTATGACCATTAGAATGCCTATATCTCCATTTGCCTAGGCGCCCAATCATGGACATTTCTAACTCAATTTCGAAAGCTTATGCATCCGATGTTGGTCAAGGATGTTCGGCGCTTCCTTGTGCTTGTTACAAACATAATGACAAAATAAATATATGTCGAACCTTCAAAACCCTTTTCACTAAGTCGCACTTGTGGTGCGACTCAGCAGTGCTCCGCTTAATTTTTAGCCATAATAAGTTGTTTTATAGCTAATTTCCCTCTTCATTATTTAATAAAGTGCAATGAATACATGATAAATATTGTGTACATTATCTACGTCCAAATAGTCATTTAAATGTTCCGTCAAAAGGTCGCAGCCGTTTATTATGCTGAAGAAAACGGTGCAAGGAAATTCTTTTATTTTATAATTTTTGATTTGCTTTTTAAAGTTTATAAAAGGGAAAATTCACATAAAGAATTTTGTTACTTACAATGCACTTAATTTTTATGCACTACATTTAATAACTTGCTTGCTTAAGCGATATTTTATGCCATTATATTTATTATTATTATTATTATTATTATTCATAATCTTATTGGTGTCATTATACTTTAATTCTTTTTAAACGTCAAAGTTCTCTAGAGATTTATACATAAATCTTCTTAAATTTGGATTTATATGTTAGCCCTGAGAAATGATACGCAGATTATGGAAAAGGTTTTAAAAATCGAACATTATCCTTTGAGGCTACAATTAATATTGCCAAACTTGGATGTACCTCTTAACAAAATCATACCGGGATTTTAATAGATCTAAATGTCCTATGTGTCCAGTTCAAAATGACACTTTCCTTACAAATCACCGTAACACGTATGACACGTACGGCATATATTTTTTTTTGGCTCCTATTTTAAAATGGGAACGTCGTTACATCGTTTTTGAAAATTATAAACATTTTGATTTGTAACAAGAAAAATCGGCAAATAAATCTAATAGAATTAAGGAAGAGTCGAACAAGTCAGGTGTTAAGCGCTTAACTAAAATCAAATACACTTTGTGACATCCTTTTAAGCCCTCTGATAGATACTGAATGCAATGAGTCTTAGTAGATCAAATTTAACACTGCGAATCGTACAAGCTAACAGAAAGATCTTTCTTACTATTAAATTGTATATTGATCGGGAATATATGGTCATGGTTAATGCGTAATAGAGCGTGACAAGACTAGCCCTCCTTTGTCATATTGTTCAATAAATGCCATAAAATAAATATTTAGGAAAAAACAAGAAAGAAAACTTTAAACATAAAGATTAAGTTTGCACTTGCACTTGAATTAAAGTACATAATCAAAAATTATAGGAACAATAAGAGCATTAAACAACAAGAAAAACAAACACTAACATATTAAGAAAGTAGTAAAATAAAAATAAACAAAAAACAAAAAAAAAAAGAAAAGAAAAGCGAAAAAAAGAAAAAAATCTCGTCCATATGAGTTATTGTTAAATTCGCTGCGTGACAAAATGCCATTTTTTGATGTGATTAAATCGCTTTCAGTACAAGTTACTCAATAACTGATTGACTGAGTTACCGAGTCAGTGACATGTCTGTACATGTATATGCATGCATGCATGTATGTCTGAGTGCACATGCATGTGACCGCGACTATTTTTTTTTTTCTTTTTTCAATTTATATAGGAAATATTTATGTAACGATGTATAAATGTGTAATAAACCATCAACTATACAAATCTATCCAGACAATGTCTGACATTAGACAACAGGTATAAAAGTGAATTGATTCAAAGGAAATTTTTTTATTAAGAATAACAAGACGAACAACAACAAGAACAACAACAAAAAGAAACAACAAAACATAAACAACAAAAAAAAAAATAGAAAAAAAAACTAACTGAGAAAATGCAAAAGAGAGGCACAACAATGGGAAATGAAATAATAAAGAAAAAAATAGAGCAAGAAAAATTGTATTGAGAATAAATAAGCAAATAAAAAACTAAGGCATACAAAATGCATTTCCTGACTGCTATCTAATAATTGTGAGCTTGTGTATGCTTGCGTACGTCTTCCAAATTGTTAGTACAATCATATAAATTAGATAATGTGCAATGAAATGGAATGTAAAATTGCCAAATTGAATTAGGCTTGAGTAATATTTTACATTACATTATATTGCATTACGTTACGTTACCTTATTTTACCTTATGCGTCAGAATTTATATGACCGGAAGTGGACAATTGTGCAACTCAAAAATTAGTTCATTTTTTTAGTTTATGTGATTTGGGCTTTTTTTGTTTGATCTATTTGTTGGTTTCTCTCTCTCTCTCTCTCTCTCTCTCTCTCTCTTTTTTTTTTGGTAACTTAACGTGTAAGGACTTTAAAATTTAAGGATAAAAAGAAAAAGAAACAGTAAAGGAAAATATTATGGTCTACTAAGGCCGACTCTTAAATCTCCATGCGTTTTTATTCAATTTTATTGAAATTTCAAGAAAACGAATTTCAAATTCAATTAGTAGAAAAATGTAGCTTTGAAGTTAGTTGAAAAATTTATTCTAGGCAAGTGGGTTGAGAAAGAAAAAACAATTTAAAAAAAATTTATCAAAAATTATTATAAAACGTAACTTAAATTAAAAAATTTTTTTCATCCATCGATTTTTTTTCTTCATAATAAAGTGTTATATGAGAATTGATCGCAAATATTTGGAGTACCTTAAAAGACGCCTCAATAATTGCAAACTGCAGTTTGACTGTAAATTTCCATGGAAAATGAATAAACGCGGACAAACGCGCAATTTTAAATTGCTTCTGTAATTGATTCTAAATCGATCGTTATAATAAATAAATCCATTAAATATTGTTTTTAATTACAATCCGGATGCACTTGGGTATTCCTTTTTGTGGGATATGAAAACAAAAATTATATCTTAACTAGATTGATTCGATTCTTTGTCATTAGAAATTTTGTGCGATTGTGATAAAATATGGCAAACATTTTATCACAATCGCACAAAATTTCCTTTAAAGCTCACATATGACATAATACGTATACACACATACATATGCACATAACAAAAGGTGCAATTGTCAATCAAAATTGACAATAGTAGCGAGTTGTCAGTGAATAATGCAGCCGCATTTGGACGCGTTTTTTTGTTTTGTTACAGTTGCTTTTCATAAAAAAAAAAACAAACCAAATGTTTGCTTTTTTGTTTCATTTATATTTAGTGGGTGGATGGATAATTGAATGGTTGTTTTGCGACACACATACATTTACAATGCATACATTTACATTTACATATGTTATTTTGAGAGAGTTGAGTTGTTATTAAAGGACTAACGATTATCAGACTAATAAAGAGGGTTAAAGAAAGCAGGTGCAAATTTATTGTTCAAGTTTTAAGATTCAGTGTTAGTTCAAATTAAACTTTTTACGTTCAATTCAATTCAATTCAATATAAATATCCCTTGAATTTGAAGGGCAGTTTGTCAATTTAATTTTTGTTGTATAAACACAAGTGAAACAGAATTTAAGTGAAACAGAATTTTAAGATTCTTGTCTAAGAGAAATTTTTGATAGGAAATATTTTTAAGTGATATGGGACTATTGAAGAATGAAACTGCATAGCGTAGCTGAAGTTCTTGGCTTCGTATTCATGTTTCTTATGAATATTTACATATTAAATATTAAATATTAAATATCAGGGCAATCGCTAAGTTATCATTCCAAAAATGTATTAGACAATTTTTAAAGGACAATATCAAACAATTTTTATCAAGATCAGATCAAAGTTGTAGAGTTTTCCGTGTAAAACAAGGCTAAACGTGGGTGGTGCTCAGTAATTACGTTAAATAACTTAGCGTTATATGCTGCTTAAGCACAATATTTATTGTATAAAAAAATATTTTTGAAACAAGTAACTTGATTGAGTTTTATATAATAAAAGTGTTTTCATTCATAGAAAAAATCCAGAATTTATGAAACTATCCAAAAAAAAAACAAGTTCATTATTTTTAAGTTAAAGAATTTGCTTGTCCACTTATACGCTGCTTGGTATTATAATTCTTACCTGTAGGAACATATCACCATCCAAGAGACTATGCTCAAAAGCACTCATTTCACGTATGCGATAAGCATCGTGTGTATGAATGTGAGGTAAGATAACACCGCCATTGTCGCCATTACCATTCTCCTCTTTATCCTTATGCATAACAACTGAAATATATTAAGCACAAATAATACACAAATCATTAAATGATTTTCTTATTATTCTATTACAATTACTCTATTACTCTAAATGATTTATCTGATATCATTCAAAATGATTAAAGCAAAGTATGAATTTGAGTGAGTTCACACAAAACTGAGAATGTCTAAAGTTTTTACTCCATTTTAGGTATACATTTTGAAATAGTGGCATCTATAAAATATGAAAATTATATTGCATGTTCTTTACAGTTACGCATCAATAATTTTTACTTGTAGTTGAACGCCGAAAACTATGAACATCTTTTAAGGAATCTCTGGTGCATGTATGAGGAAACGTGCCTTACCTTGATTCCTTAGTCTTGATCAATAACAAATATAATTAGCCCTTAACTTTATATAAATCATAATAAAATTTAAATCATTTTACACCAACATATTTTTTAAGTACAACTAACTTTTCTATTGATGTCTCATGAAATGTGTGCTCTTCAATTCAATATTAAATGATGAATTCTAAACATTAGTAGCCCTTAAATTGGATCAATAGCACGTTGCATGATTAATTGATGCATTTTCCTTTCGAATATAAATTTTGAATGATTTTCGCTTATTATTCATGTAGAGCTTGGCTGATGTAAATTCAAGACTTGGCTTCGTTATTTGTTAAATTTATATTAAAATTATTATTAGTGATATTTATTAAAAATTTTGTGTCCCATTTCATTTCCAACAATTTATGACAATTGCATTGCAATTTATATCTTTTTCCTATAATTTCATTTTTTTCTCGTTTTATGTATTTTATCCAATAATCAATATGATTAGTTCAATACAACAATACAACATTAATAGCTGTCTATAGAACAAGATACAATTTCAACCAAGAAAAGGGAAATGAACAATAAAAAAAAGCATAACCATGGTAACTTTGATTGTTTATATACCCTACATCGAATATCTCATATTACATATAGTGGGTCCGTCAGCATGTACGTAACAGCGAAAAAGAGATACAGTCATCTTGTTTTATGTGATTGAATTTGAAATGGATTTGTTATGTTTGCCCATATAAATTCGTTAACAAAGCATAGGTCTCCAATTTAGATATAAAATAAAATTCAACATTCTGGGGAATTAAAAGTGGTTGACATTGAAAAATTACTCTTTATATAGCGTCTCATTTTGCAAAACATCGTTATATGGATAAAGGCTTATAATGTAGGAATAGATTTCACTTAAAGTTGATATACTCTGATAATTTAACGTAATAAATGAATTTGCCTGATTTAGTTTACTATTCTACAATAATTTGCTACTTTATGGACTTTAATTTAGCGAAGCGCTAGTACTCACTTGCTGGAAAACTGGAAAAGTGGAAAACTGGGCCTTGTAAATGGATCAATGTTTCGAGCAAAATTATAAATATTTAATAAATTCAGAGCCAATTGCATTGACTCAGTCTAAACCATATTTTGTTCACAGATTAATATTGACAAAGTGCTTACGTTACGTTCAATGGCCGTAATATATTACGCAATATTTACAACAAAAATAAGTTAAAAAATCGGTGAAATTCAATTCTTTAACGATGATCATAATAAATCTAATCGATAAGGCTAAAATGTTCTTAATATAACTAAATATAAATCCAAAATTGGAATAATTCAGACCATGCCATAAGGGACAAATAAAACACAACGCCCGACTAGTAATTTTTTACTTTTTAAAATGTTTACAAATAAAAATGAGCGGAGGGTTATACATTTATTATTTTCAAACATTTTATTATTTGATTTTACATTTTTATATTATTCCACACATAATGAATGGCTTAAAATTTAGTTAAAAAATTTAGTTAATATGTATTGTAAATATAAGTATTGTACATGTATGGACATGTATAGTCAAGACCTTTTACGAATGCAAAAATTGTGTACAGCGTACATTTTTCGCATTATAGCAAAATAATATATAAAACATATAAAATGAAAAAATAAAATGGGGAAAAAAAATTAAAGAAGAATAATACTTCTGCGACATTTATTATATTATTATAATATTATTGTTATTCATATTTTGTTGTTGCTTTAAAAAAAATTTCTTTTATCTGCATGGCACAATTTGGCACAGTAAGTTAAGAAAGAAAAACAAAAGAGAGTAATTTTGTAACTTATACAGTTATAAAGTTATATACAGTTAGAATAAGTTTTTTCTCTCTTTCTTATATTATTTTCTTACTGTTTTATTTTTTTTTTCATTTATTTTTTGTTTTGCATTTACATTTATTGTACACATGACTCATACATAAATAGAATACAATATTACAAAATATAAATGTGTTATATTTTTGTAGGGGCTTTAACTTTCTTTTTGAACAATTGTCAGAAATTTTACAAAATTTATGGCATTCAAAGGATAATTAATAAAAAAAAAAAAAAGAAAAATGATTCAGGAAACTGTTACGTTTATTGTTGATTTATTTATGGTTAATTATATTTCTAGAGAAAATATGTTAAAGTATTTAATATACAAACAATTTTAAAGTTTTCCATCCCAAGAAAATTTCTAAACAATTTCATTGTTGCTCTTAGAATGAGTGGCGTAATAAAATTGAAAATGCAAATAAATTGAATATCGCATTTTCTTGTGTATTGACTGAAACATCAGCTAATAATAATTTAGTTATTTAGTTAGTTAATGGATTGCAGAAGATTTTCTTGCATATATAAATCGTGAAAATGTAATACGATTCTGTAAGTTAAGGTATTCCCATATTTGTTTAAAGTTTGTGAAAGATGAATACGGTGGTGGTGTTTATATATTAAATTGAATCATTTCACATAAATGGAGGTTCACAAAAATTTCAGAGGGGAAAGGTAAATTATGCAGGCTAATGGGGAGCCTTAAAACTTTTGCGTTCTGTTATGAAGAAAAGGCTTGCCGCTTTTGAATATTTTAGTTCAGAGTTTAGTTACAAAAGAAGTAGCTTGGTAAAATGTGGTCTTGGCCAAATCGTTTTTGAAATTTTTCGTAACTCATAGTAGATTCTTTTTTTGATTTTTTCTCCTAAAATTTGTACTTTGTGGAAATATGTTTCCAATGTACTCTGTTAAAATAGAGACAACACCCCTCTAGAAAAAATTATTAAATAAAGTAAGTTAGTTTAAATAGTGTTTATTTTATAGTAACAAAAAAAAAAGACAAAATCTAAGATATTTTTAAAATATGCAATTTTTTCTCCCTTAAATGAAATTTAAATACATTAAATGCGTAATGTGGCAACACATTAAATAAATTCTGTTGACCTTTTCAGTTGTTTGAATATGATTATATATCCCTTTTCGTTTTGAAATTGCTCTCATATGTAACCACGATAAACTAAACACAATATTCGAAATAATCCTAATAAAATATTCTCGATACATATAAACAAATAAAAACAAGTGTAGACCATTAAGTGCTTTACTTTGCTTTGATTCTTTGCTTAAAAAATGAAAAAATAAAAATCATATATTAAATATTTTCAAATAATTGCAAGGGGATATTTAGTGAATGGAATAATTTAATTTAAATTGTCTTCATAAATTCGATATGCTAAAATAAACTAAAATATTACTTATCCGTTTTTGATACAAATAATCTTAAATTGAGAAATTTTAATCTGAATGCAAATATGGAACGATTGTGCTTAGTTTCTTTACTTTATTCAAATGCTTTATTATGGTTCCTTGGGCCACATGTGATTTTCTATTTATTTTGATTAGATTTCATTCATTCATTTGTCTCTTGACTAACGAAATACATTAAATCCGCAAAGTTTATATTCCCAATGACTGTCTAAATGGATCGGTGGAATAAGTTTAAGTGTCTCTCTATCTCTCTCTCTCTCTCTGTATTATGTATATTGTATCATAATTGCCGTAATATGTACAAATGAATAATTCATAAATGTTGGAGGAGAACTTTTTAACCACAAACACCCTGAACCAGTTAATTTGTGTGGTCATTAAGTGCAATACTTTTTTTTAAAGCAACTACAATATTGATTAATACAAAATGTGCAGTATATAATTTAGTTGTTGTTACTGTTATTGTTACTATTATATAAAGATATATTTGTATATATAAAGTTTTTATATAAAATAATATTAGATTTCTCTTCGAGTTCGTTATGGAATCTTTTCTGCTTATTCTACTTATATTTATCTTGGTGGTAAAATAAGCGCCTTATTTATCTAAGCAGATTTTCTAATTTAAATACAATGAAAATTACTATGGAACAATGTATCTAGTGATATAATAAATCTTCCATGCTTTGTAAATTGTTTTTGTATGTAATAAAACTTTTAGTCTAATTAGAAATATATTACAAGCTTGGGCATTTAAGGAACCACTTTACGTACTTAGATCCATTGAACTTATATCCTTGAATAATTTTCAAGTTAATTTAGTCAAATTAGGGAAAATTCCTAAATAGAAAAATTTCAAGTAAATTTTCAAGCAAGAAACAAAACTCAAAACAAAATAAAAGGAAATGTTACTGAAAACTGCGCAAGTCAGGGTCAATTCAAAAATTTTTTCCTTTCTTCATTTCTCTTTTTTTTTGTTGCCTTTGCTTTACATTTTTCCTTGTACGCGATATCTTTTATCATTTGTTACCATCAACCCTCTAAGTGTATATTTGAAAACGTGTATGTTCATTTGTGTATGTGTGTGGCCCATTTCCAAGGCACTCATCTATAGTTTATTGCCATACATTAGAT
The DNA here is from genome assembly GCA_023089585.1 of Melophagus ovinus. NCBI lineage: Eukaryota > Metazoa > Arthropoda > Insecta > Diptera > Hippoboscidae > Melophagus > Melophagus ovinus. Next base: position 1,380,275 of record JAKKIB010000177.1, read on the forward strand.
ATAGAAGTAGGTTTATTTATTTTATTTGTACTTTCTGTTATTATTATTATTACTATTATTTTGTTTGAATTTTATTGTTGTTTTGTACGAATGAAGAACGAAGCGGCTGCGTCAAACTATGTTCGTAAAATTTGGCATTTTTCTATCATTAAACTACTTTCTCTTTTTCTCTGCACACAATAAATTATTTGTATAAACTTATTTGTTGTTTATTTTGTTGGAATGTTCTTTAAAACAACCGTTAGCGTCTCAGCAACAGCCATTGCAGTTCGAAACAGCGGCAGATGCAGTAGCCGAAGCAGTAGGGATATACGAAGTACTTTATTGTGTAATTTGAGAAAATTTAGATAGAGAGAGAAAGAAGGAGAGAGATTTAAACAGAGTGTGATTTTGTATGGAAGGAAGAGTAAAGAAAGAAGAGAATTAGTACAAAAAGAAAAAACTTAGTTGGGAAAACTTTGAATAGTTTTTGTCTTTAAAAAATATAAATGTAATAAAATGAACAAATTTATATGAAAGAAAACTGAAAACGGTATTTTTCAAGAGTAGTTAGCTAATCGGGGAAAGCAGCTTCATTGTAATAACAATATGGCGAATTATTTTTTTACTTTGATTTTTCAAATAATGGCCACTGTTCTCGTTTTATTAGCTTCTCTCTATTTTGTATATATTTTCAAAAGGCTTAAAAATTGCTAAAAACATCGAATAATTTTAAAAATTACATAAATAAATTTACATCAAAACGAATATTCATAAATGGAACATTCTGAAAATTATTATCTTGTTGTTTGCAGAGAGAATTGCATAAAATTAAGTAGCACATTTAAAACAAAAGCGGAGGAAATTAGAACACAAAGTGTAACTTCACTTCCTTAAAATGAGTAGGAGTACTGCACTGCAGAAAAAATAAAAGCTCTATAAACAATTGGGACTGATTATTAAATATTTAATAATTATTAATTAATAGAAAAATTGACGAAAAAAATTGAGTACACAAAATATGGACTGTTGGGGTCCGTACTTTATATAATTATTAATATATTAGTTATTTTTTTAATTACATTTGGTTACATTTTATAAAGCTATCGGTAACCTGCACCAACAGAACTACACTATTTTCAATGACAAATACGTTTATATATATAAATCTGTACATTGTGCTGCTTCTTTTTTTTACTTTTTATAAATATACTTTGGACATTACTAATTGTTTAATAAATGTCAGTCTTAGGTAAACATTTAAACTTATTGTAAATAAAGTTTCAGTATCCCAACACAATCATTGTCTCTCACTCTCTCCCATCAGAATGTTAATGTCCTAATTCATGATACTTCTTATCCGAATGGTTTATCTTTTAAATTTCTACTGAAATTCATTTTTCAGATCGTATTTTTTAACAAATCTTATAGTTGTAACAATAGTTTACGATTGGTTGTACTGAACGGTCGGTCATGATCTACGTGATCCTTTTTTATACCTATCACTTAGGTATTGGGAATATATTCATTTTATCAATTTGTTAGTAACGCATTAAAGAAAGCTTCGACGACCTTCTTGATTAGCATCAAATTCTGAAATGATACCCAAACGGAATAAAAATTCTCTTGAGCGCAAACTTAACGAAATATAAAAGTTCAAATTGTTGATAGTCAAAATAGACCAAATCGGTCAAATGACACGCCCCCAATGTAAAATTTATTATAAGCAAAAATTTATAATGTTTCGTTCATAATTTAAAAATTGCAATGGAAAAAATGTTGAAATATTATACAGAAATTATTCTACAAATTTTATATAAAAATCGTGCAAATCCATCACAACCTTAAATTTTATATTTCTACCATAACTTACCAAATATTATGTCTAGGTGATGGGTATCTAAGATTTGGTCCCAGCTAAATATAATTTTCTTACTTTTCATATGCTAAGTATTTAAGTAAATAAAGTTGTGTAAAATTTTGTCAAAGAAAAACCATTTTAATGTAAATTTAAGTGAATCTTTATCTAATGAGTCACGCAATTTATAGTAATATTTTCATTTATATATTTTTATGTACATATAACTAGCGTGACCATATTATAGATATTTGCATAATATTTGGTATATTCGATAAAAGATTTAAAAAGTTGAAAAGTTTAAAATTAAATATGTTATCTCTTGCTTTAAGTGAACACTAAATTAAATGTAAATGAAATTCATGCAGCTATTTAAAAATATTTAATGGATTTTATTTTATGGCAAATATTCTTTTCGTGCTTATCAAATGTTAAATATTTCAAGCATTTAAAAGTATTATTTTAAAATGCTTGAAATGTTTATCTTCAAAACAAATTACGCTAGTTGCGGCCTTTTCGTCATCAAACAATTTTTCTCTAATTTTTTTATATTTTCGCAATATTTTTGAATATTTCTTTTGCACTTGCTTTCTACAAATTCTTGACAAAAATGAATAAGTAAGAACGAGTTTGGGTGACTTTCACAAATTCCAGTGTGATTAAGAACACCCAAGAATGACTTTGAAATCAAGAAAAAAAAAAGAATTGGAATCTTTCAATAATTCAAATAGTTCGTTGTATAGGAAGGTATAAAAAAAAGTAGACCGATCAAAATTCTATAATGTGTAAAAGTGGTCTGATAATACTAACTAAATTTCAAATTTCACCAATTGTGGTTTGCACAAATCAAAATTCCTGGACAAGCGTCACATTGATGAATTGACGAACCTTAAGGGATTTAAGATATGACTTTCATAGGAACGTTTCATAAATTATAGTAATCTTAAGTAACAATAGAATAACCCTTGAATAGTAGTTTAGTTAAATCGCATTAAATAATTTAATGGGAAACTTTTTTTCGACGAAATTTTTTCAATACACAATTTATACAAAATTTCATTCGATTTGCGTATTTTTTTACAATGAACTTTATAGTGTCTTGTATTATAATCTAATTTGATTATAACGAATTTAATATGCATGTAGTGAAATATTTTATATTATACCGTTATGTATTTATACTTTGATTATAGAGAGAAACTATAAAAATCCGTTTATATTTATCATAACATTTTAATAGGTGACCTTGAGAACTTGCAAAGGCCATTTAATGACAGATGAAATTTAAATTATGTACTGCAGCTCAATTAAAGAACACCAACAAATGAATAAACAGACCGAAAAAAAAAACACGTATGGTAAATTGCCTTTAAAAATATGCAGTAATTTGCAAATTATTGTTGCGTTGTTTTGGGTACATTATTCGGCTGTTTGGTTGTTGGGTTATTTGGTTGTTTGGTTGTTTGGTTGTTTGGTTGTTTGGTAAGTCTAACGCCGTGGCATATATTTTATAATATTTGTGTGCTGTATACATATAAAATCCAATACAATATTCTATACAATGAGAATAAAACTTTAGAGGAATAAGTGAAAGTCGTTTGGGCTCCAGATTTAAATATTTTAAAAAGCTGCCTTTTGTCAATTTCGTTATACGATTTTAATCATAAAATATACAAAATTGTTTCACATATTCACATATTGCCTTCCGTCAAAATATGGTCTTAAATAAGGAGTAATCAGAAAAATTATCTGAACTTGCTCGTAGTTTTTCCGCACCGTAGTGCACTTTTTGGTTAAAATCTTTGTAGATCATTTTATCAATTTTTAAAGACCATTAAAAATTCATCACTTTTGTAAGCATTTTTAGATAGAACATGCCATAAATATAACAAATTAATTGTCGTTTAGTTTACATAAAAATTGATCGAGGTTTTTCCATTTTCGGGTGACATATAACAATTTTCTTCTAAATAGACACATTGAAGAAACTCTCTGCTTTAAGAGAGTTGCTTCAATGTAATGTAATGCATAGGCTAATTTGGTCAAAGGTCTCGCCCACTGTACAATGTAAATTGCAGTCTAACGCTTATGGAATAGTTCGGTACTTTTTTGATACAGGACATTAAGATTTGCGTACATGCGCAAACATGGAACTAGCTCTTTCTAAAGTATTATACGGCAATCTTGCCATGCTAAAACGTTACTACATTGCCCCGGTTATAGCTATTCATTATTATAATTTTATAACTTTAAATTAACTGTCTGCACCAGAAAGTACCATAAGTCTGGATGGAGAGCATTCAAAATTTGGTCCCAGCCAAATAAAACTTTCTCTTTTGGTTAGATTGATTAATGATTTTCTTAAGTTTAAAATACAAACTAATAAAAAAATGCAGGATGTTTTTAAGCATATACACTTTATGGAATCATAGAACTACGAGGTAGCCGATTAACAAAATGCACAATTTGGACAACAGAAAACAAAGATATTAAATATTTTGAAAAATGTCTTTTTGATAAAGTTCGAATACAATAATGAATAAATGAATTCGTTAAGAATACTAACAACAAAAAAAAAAAAGAATGGCAATAACATATTAACATGTCATTTTCAATTTAATACTTAAATTGCAAAAAGTGTGCTTTTTGGAAAAGTGTTTTCTCGAAAAGTTGGCAAGTTTGTGTTTATTTGTTTCCGCTGTATCTGAAAAATTTCGGCACGTGTTTTACATTTTAGGGTTGCACAAAGAAATAAAAAGTTTGTTAGAATTGACTTTCAAATACTTTACATTGTTTGGTATGAATACAAAATCGAGAAAGTAAAATATTTTAATATTCGAGTTATTTGAGAAGATGCGAAAAAAATGGATCAACATGGATTAAATTTGGCATTGAGATTTATTATTTATGAAAATTGTAAATTTCACAATATTTTAAACGATAGTAAAATTTTTTTTTAATTTATTCGCAAGCATTTACTATGGACTCTAGTTGAGGGCAGCCATCTACAAAGTTTTATTAAAATATCTCTGAAATTGTGCTCTAGACTTTAATAACAAATATAAGGCGCAAGGAGTGACATCAAATGGACGGATGGACAGACAAATTTTAATCGATACAAAAAGTGATTGCAGTGTATTAATGGAAGAGTCTTATCTTAAGTCTTAAATCGTACTGAACATTATATACATACATACAAACATATACTATCCTTTCTATACGAATGATATAGAACGTAATACAAGAGAATACAATAATTGAACAAAAAAAATAATTATAATGAACTTCAAAAGTTTTAAAACTATAATTGCAAAACGATTCCAAATATTGAACTTTTGGTAAATGGCAATCATAAATTATAAAGTACAATCAATAAAAAATGATATTTAGAGTACAATGTGTGAATGTTAAGTATATAGGAAGATAATTAAATATCCATTTAAAAGCCTAAGCGATTGACCACGAATTATCAAAATATTTGCCCTCATTGCTTTGTCTTATTATTTTCGTTTAGTTAAATAATAGTACTATAAATTTTGTTTTAGTCAAGCACGTGATGAAGTAATTTACTAAATGAATTTTCAATTGCTCTTGGGAAATCATTTCATCAATATTTTTATACATTTCCATATTTTGTTTAGCACTCTGCTTATAAAATTCACTAAGAAATTTTTTCTATTATTGTTAATGGTAAATTGTTTATAATTTTGGTGTATACTTTATGGACATTACCATAAAGGTAAATTATGGAATGTTAATGAGAACAGTCTCCCCAAATATTCCATTATAAAATATAATCATTCAAACTAGATTAATCAACAAATTATATTTTATGGAAACTTTTATAGAAAATTTTTTAGGCTTTAATTTTTGATATCGAAACATTTATTGGTCTGAAAATTAGTTTCTTATAATAATACGAAACAAGTTTATAATAAATGTAATCGAGTTGTAAGACTTAGTTATAATTGATGTCCTTTAAATAAGATTAATCATTTTATACTCCATGGAAGTAACAAAATTTTCTTTAGAAGAACAAAGATATCAAAGTGTTAAATGGCAGAGTTATGCCATTTTTCTTTAATTTTTTTTTAATTTAAATGAATTCACAAAATTTTTTAATAAAATCAAAAATATGAACTTTTCTTACCATGCTCTACGTTTTATTGATTTGTTAATCCATTTGTTAAGCAAAATAGTGATGGGTACTTAAGAATTAGCTCCGTATTCTAAATATTAAAAAGGCATATGCATTTATGTATAAATAAATTTTTAAATTAAATGAACAACATTAACAACAAAAAGAAAGATTAAATGAATAAGTAAAACCATAACAAAATTTTATAATATCTACCTAAGTTTGCCCATAAAGTGGTTAACGTTAATAACATTAATAAAAAAGGCATATCGAAAAATAGAGAGTAAAAGAAAAATACCCTTATGTTTTAATTATTTTTCTTGCCAATTTTTCAATATATTTTTGTAATAGTTCTCAACCTGAGAATTATGGTACCGGTACATTGTATCGTATGTTTAGGCTTCAACATTATTAATATTAATTAAAATTAGCGAGAGGCTCTTGTTTTATAACCACTAGGGGGGGGGGGGGGGGGGGGGCATATTCATTTTATCATTTTATATTTGCATTAGTCAAATCGAAACGAGGGAGATCCTACAGCACTAAATTCTGAATCGATTTAGACACATCTCTTTGTCTGATCGTGTATGACATCCATTTTACCAATCGCAAAAAAATAGATAACAAACTGAAAATTAGTGAAAGAATCAAGAATTCTTTTTGGCCGATTTTGCACGTCCTTTGGCAAAATCGGCCAGAGGACATCCCCTTATATGCAACTTATACTGAGTAGACCGCAGTTTTTTTTAATAAAATTAGATTTTTAGTTAATTATTTGATAGCAATTTGAAAGTTTTTACAAATAGAAAGTCTACATCTGTCCAAAAATCTTGCAAATAGGTCACACCTATACGAAATTATACAGTACCAAATAATCAATTTTTTAAGTTTACGTTTTCTATCTATTACTGAAAAACTGAAACAGGCTATGAATCGTAATTTTATGGTGTATCATAGAGTGGTGAGTATCCAAAATTTGGCCCTAGCCAAATATGATTTTTATATTGAGTTGAGTTCATTATTATTAATAGAACTTATGAAATGAAAAATTAAAGAGCCAAACTCTATTTAGTTCTAAAAGATACAGAGACTGATATAGCAAAATACAAAAAGAGGTAGAGAGTAACGGCTTTATATAATTTTACATTTTACTGATACAAACCCTTAGAGAAAACATATGTTTTATATTTTATATATAGAAATGTCTCTCAATATATAATTTTATGTTGTTTCTGTTATTTACCTTGTTCGTTGTTTAAAGTCGCTGGTTACTATTTTTCAACCTTAGCAATGAGTTTTTCTATTTCATTACTCTATTTATATCCATATAGTCAATTCATTCACTCATCTATTTAGAGTTCACTTTTTATGGCACATGCTTAATTGGATATTCTATATATCCTTTCGCTATCTTTCGTGTATATACAAACACATATCCACAAAGACAGAGAATGTTTTTCTCACTGTTTTTATACCTTACACCTTTTGGAATAAAAAGTATTACAAGCTTGTGCGAATGTTTACAACAAACCCATCTTTTTATATCGCTTAACTTAAGTATCATTTTTTTGGATGGTTTAATGGTTTGATGGTCCGTCAGTCCGTCTAAAGTGGGTTCATGTAAATTTATTATTAAAATGCAACTTGCACTTGTTACGATATTTTAATGGAATTTTTTGGTTGGGTATCTTAGGCCCCAAATGATGAATTTTATAGCAAATGCTTAAAATCAGACTTTTTCTACGACTAGTTCTTATATAACTTTTGCTTTGGAGAAAAGTGCTGCTTGGAAAACACTTAAAATTTTGAATGGAGGAATTTTCATATAATAATCAAATTAGTTCCAAACTGGTCTATATTTCCTCCTCTCCTCAATTATAATGAATCATCATAAAATTACAACATTTTAATTTCTTGATTTGTAAGTCATTTTAATGACTGTTTCATTATTGAATAAAGATTGAATAAAGCAATGTAAGGTATATAAAAGTCAGCTCAAATTGGCTGTAACATTTTTACTTATTTCATTTAATTTTTCTTTTTCTTTTATTAAACAAATGAGTCATGGTTTAAAGTGATTATCTTTGTAAAACCACCAAACCTAGCCAAGCCAAGCAGTAATAATAGAAAACTCTAAAAACAATATAACAACATAAATAAAATTGAAAGAACTTGCTTTATAAACAATAAACATTTTTTAATGCATATTAATGCCTTAATAAAAGAAATTACAAATAATATCGACTTTTAACCGATTTAACGTATTTATAAAATAATTCCTTATAAATAGAATCGTTTTCTATTTAGATATATCTTTTACAGCACTTTAATCAATTTCACATTACTTAACACAATTCATGATTCACAATTCTGACTCGAATAAATCACATTCCCCTTATTTCTCTATCTATTTATCTGAACTTTGCACATTAAAGTTACTCTAATAAAATTTGAACATTTTTATGATTGTTCTTCATAATGAAAGTTAGTATTCATGCAAAAGAAATGTAAGACAGACAGGCAAAAGCAAAGGCGCATAAATGGACATCTCTTTAGAATTTAGAATTTAATATTGATATACTGTATAGGGAATCTGAAGCTTTCTTTTGAAAATCAGAATTTATATCACGAGATTGTTTGACATTATCTTCAGTACATCTTGGCGAATCGGCCGACATTTTATTAGTAAATCAGGGATAAGGGGCAAAAGATAGTGTCCGCTCTCTTTTGAAAAATCCCTATAAAAAAAGGGCCACGGTTTATTATTAATTCACTTTGATTTACCTTCGTTTTTTTCTGCTTATAAATTTTTTAAAGAGACCTCGACAGTTTCCACTGGGTGTTCAAACATTTTGACAAATTGAGTTTATCTTCGAATCCTTGAATTGTTGATATAAAAATTCATAAAATTTGACAATAATTTAATAATATTTTATCGTATAAAAAGAGTGTAAAACAACATCGTTTCTTATTAAATTTTCTTTCCATATTTTATTCGTCCATTGGGCATTTTATTAATATTTTTCTAAGGATGGTCTTACCAAAACCAGAAACACAAAAAAAAGGTAAAAAACAGTCACTCCCAAAAATATTAAAAAAAAAAAAAAATTTCTGAGACTTGGCGTTCAAGATTTCACAAAAAATTTTCTTCTCTTTTTTTTTTTTTTTTGTTGCTAGTACATTTCATTTTTTATGTATGTATATATGTATGTGTGTGTATGTATATTACTTACCTTGAAAATAACTTTTGGTTCTTAAATAACTAACGGACAGCCTTAATATGCTCAGTCGATCTAATTTACTTAAAATATTTTGTTCAAATGGCAACAATGAAGCCAATAAATCTAATTCAGCATTTAAACGTTCACGATGACGTTTGGAAGGATTACTTTTTGTAACACCATCTTTAGGGGGCGGTTTTAAACTGTAAGTAAAAATAAGAAAAACAAAATAAAGAAAAAAAATTAGAAAAATTGTATACTTTGAATTTATTTTTAATAATATTTATAAAGTAAAAAAAAATTATATATAAATATAAAGCCTTGTAAAATTAATGAATGTTATTGTTACACTTTTTAAATAGCAAGACAGATAAGTAGAAAGGAAAATATAACTAACGCCCTAAATTTAATTCTATTAAAGCAAAATGTTATTCTAAGCATATTTTGCTTTTTCCTCTTTGCTCTTTGCTTCTTGGTACTCGTTGCTATGGGCCATATGTTTCATATTAATTAAATTTACCTTCTTCATCTTATTAATTAGGAGTGAATGCATAATAGAATATCAATAATAATTAATCTTATGTCATGGAAAGTAAACATTTGGTGAATACACCAACGAAAATAAAACACATTTTGATAAATAATAATTCAATAATAATAATTCAGAGAATAAGCGCACTCTCTGTGGCATAATTATAGATATCGATTAATGATCATAATGCAATTCCCTTTAATGAAGTCTCCTTCAATGAAATTTGATCTTCAATTGCATTATGAGAAATGAATTGAGAAATTAGTTCTATAAAATTCTTATTGTGGCAGAGCATGGCCATTGATATTACAGAATTATTAATGTAAACTTTTATTCCATATAATAAGGAAATGTGTGGCACTTCGCACCTTAATGTCCTAAAGTATTAGAAATTTGTGCGATTACCTGTACCATTCACTTTTCGCATTCGATGGTGGTCTATTTTGTTCGTCTAACTGTTGTATGTCTGTGGAAGTATAGGCCGCAATTTTCTTAGAAATAAAAGTGATATTTTAAAAGGTGCATTTTCACTCAACGCAAATATTTAGGGGAACGAATTATTTTTATCACTACTACTCCAATTTCTATTCTCTCTCTTCTTTTTGTTCAAAAGAAGTCGTTATATAAAGACAACTTATAATTTTTGATACTTATTTTTTATAGTTGGTATTTAATATAGGAAAAAGGTAATTTAGGAATTTAATCCAGATCGCTGTATTTTTGGAACGGCTTTACTTTTACACAAAGTTTTAAAGGATACAATAATTAGCTTTAGAAAACAGCAATTTTTACTTGTTATTTTATGTTTTATATAAGTAATAATTTGGAAGTAAAACTCGGAAGTTAAAGCAAAACTGCCGAGTACTTCTATGGCAAATAATTTTTTTTTTTTAAATTATGAGAGTGAGTAACTTTCAATTAATTGCTCTTAATTAAAGGCACCTTCTTTATCAGCAGTCGGTTGTTGTATCTCCTTCAGTCAGTTCAATTAAAATTTTTCTTGTCATTTTCTGAATATTTGTTTGAAATTGTTTAGTTTTTGCATGATGAAAGACTCGAAAGGATACTCATCCTGTGGACTGAAAAGTACGTGAAAATCGAGAAAAGCCTTTTTTTTTAGCGTTAAATCTAAAAAAAAAGAAAAAGAAAAATCTTTCCTATGGAAAGAAGAGAAAGGAATTTAAATACCATGGGAAGAATATTTCCGGACAATAATATCCCTCATGTCAAACATAAAAGCTCTAGAAGGTAACTTCATTACTTTCCTTCATCTTTTTATATTTCAATAAATTTCATATAAAATGAAATAAAGAGAAAGCAGAAATTGCTATAAGCATTTGGATACTTGGATAAACGGCTTGAATTGTTACGAAGTAATATTATTCTGAATTTTCTACATTTCTTGAAGTAAACAGAGTACATACAAAAATAAATCGTTAACCCTAATGTTATGTAACATAAAAAAATAGTTATAAATGTTTTACGCTTTGTTTTGTTCTTTCCTTTTAACTTCATTTCACGTAAAGTGACCTTTTTCTTGGATAATTCTTGTGGTTCTTGATTCTTCGTTTATATTTTTATTTTACAATAAATATTTTTTTTGCTCGAGCCAACGACAACCCCAACATTACTTTGAAATATATCCTTATTATTGTTCTATTGTTGTTGTTGGTCATTCGCTTTTTTACTGTTTTTCTGTTATTCTGTATGACGTTTTATACGTTTACATGCACTTTACTAAAGACTCCAAGCGATTCGTGATTGCAATAAGTTTCTAGGCGACTATACGCAGCACAAAAGGGGTCTTGAAGTCCCTTACTACGCTTGTCGCTGCAGTTTCATGATTTTAATGCGAATTGGTGTAAAATTTACACAAGTTTCATCTACTTTTCGGATTACTAATTTTTTAAATTGTTTCAAATCAGGGGAGATTTCTTTTTCTTCTTTTTTTTTTTTGTTTTAAACTATTCAATTATAATAGTGCAATAATTTTCTGATACAATTAAACATAAATCGTTTAGTAATGAGCGATTAATTACAATTCTACGGCATAATTCCGAGAATATTCGAAATGAGGAATTCGAAATAAAACAAATAAACTTTTAAATATATAAAATACTTCTCTTACCTAACTATTTTCTCGCTTTTTCTTTATCCTTATACCTTATACCAATTGTGGCTGGGGATATTATATGTTTATGTAGATGTTTGCAACATCCAGAGCAAGTTGAGATAGACCAACCTTTTATTATAATGATCGATTTAGAACCGATCGAACGGTTTCAACGATTTAAATCTATTTGTCTGTCTGCTAGAATCGGATTGGGGGCAACCAGTCCCCAGAAGCACCTATTCAACTGGTAGTGGAAAATGGGGAGTGGGAAATGGCCGTTGGTGTTGCCGGCCATCAGGGGGCATCATGAGTTACGAGGTCGGACTAAAGATGTAATTTGGTATTACGGGATCACCCGTTTTGGTAAACCCCATTATGGTGATATTGAGGTTGGTTTCGAGGGGGCTGTTGTGCCCAGATCGCGGGCATAGCTCGTTAAAACATATATATGCCTGTCGTGCAGGGTCCCATTTCCCCAAATAAAATGGGTAGCTGGGTAGGCTTATTGAGCTAACGAAGGAGTAATTGGAAGGCTCCGAATCTGGATACCAAAGATTAACCTTTATATATAAAGTGACATGTACCATGTGTAGGTGATTACCAACGCTAGCGCTCATTTGTACAATTGTGTGCCATGCAGTTAAGCCTTCACGGCAGGTATGCATGTAAAACACGTATTGAATCGGACTACTTCCCATGTAACGTCTTTTCAAAAAAGAGGTACTACCACCATAAAATTGACATTTAATAAGATTTTAATATAAAAAACTATGTTTACCAAATTAGAACCAATGCAGTGTATTTTTGTACGCTTTTAAAATAATTCGATAACTCCAATTTCAAATTTTATTAATTTATAATTAATTTACTTGATTTTTCTGCTGTAAGGTATTTCCAAGTTGATCTCGAACGACTGTAAAACTCTTATTGCTTTTCTTTTGACTTTCTTTTATTTAAAGAATTTCTTTGATCTTTTTTAATAAATATATTTTCATTTGGTTATTGTATAAATCATCATTCGATCAATCAGTCAGTCAATCACTTAACGGTTTATATTTTATCTAAAATATATGTTATTATCCATATTCGTATATTAAGGCCCACCTTTTAGCAATTATTTTATTATCTCTAAATAAATGCCAACGTCAGTTAGTGCCAGTCTGACCGTGAGTTCATTATATATTTAATTTGAAAGTTTGAAAATGTTTTTCAAAGGTTTTTTTCTTCTTCATTTTGCACTCATGTGTATTATTATTTGTTTTCTTTTTCTAACTTTCCTCTTCGTTTTCTATTTTTTTGTGTAATTAGCAAGACAAAAAGTAAAACAAATTTCATATTACGCAAATTTATTAAATTGAAGAAGAAAATCACAAGTAAAAGCACAGTTAGGACGGACTTTGAAATGCCCTATCACAAGTTTTTTGTTAAATAACTTTCAATTACAAGTCAAGAAAGTAAAAATTTATACGAAAATTTTTAAAAGATTTGAAAAGTTCGTGCTCTATGAAAATAAGACCGCAATGGACTAAATCGACCATAAGCAGATATTCATTAAAAACATTGGAAACTGTAAATTCCAATTTTCAAAAAAGTACACGTTATATGGGAAATTATTCTAGAAACGTTTACTCATTTTAAAAAGGGATCGTTTTTGGGCCAAAATTTGTTTGTTTACACAATTTTATTAAACTATTTTAAAAATTTTGATCTGTAGCTTGTTGACAAACATCAGATGATGGGAAGGAATGACAGGGCACACAGACTGAAATTGCTTTAGAACATCGTTCGCAATCGATCGGTATAATAAGCAGTCAGTGTTTACTTCAAATCCTTGTAGAAATTTAAAATATTCTGGATCCTAAGTAGCGTAAGGCATAAAATAAGGAATGTATCAAATATGTATAATGGAGTTTACTTGTCCGCAAATATATGATACGGTTTTTTATATATTTTTTTCATTTTTATTTTGGGTCCACCAAACGTTTTATTGCTTGATTTTAATGATATGGCACCCCCGCTCTTTTTTAATTAGAACACACATACAAAGTGAAACTAGCGAAATGTGTAGTGACTCGTTTATACATTTAATTAAATAAATTGTTAGTAAAGAATGAAACAAGTAAGAAAATTATATTTGGCTGGTACCAAATCTTGAATACCCACCACTCCATGATACACCATGATATTACGATTCAGAGCTTACTTCAGTTTTTCAGCAGTAGATAGAACAAGTAAACTAAAAGAAGTGAAAATTTGATTTTGCATAATTTATGATGATGTATGATTTTTGGACAGATGTTATAAACCAATAGACTATCTACTGGTAAAATTTTTCAACTATCAAATAATTTACAAAAATTTCAATTTTACTAAACAAGAAAAAACTGAGGTGTACTTGAGGTACAATGAGTTGCATTGTAGGCGTGTCTTTTTGCCGATTTTGCTAATGTTTAAAGCTAATCTGCCTGCTAGAACTTCTGATCTTTTTATTTGCGAGTGAGACAATAATAACAACGCAAGGACCGACGGACAGATAGAGACAAATATCCAAATGGATTCAAAATTTTATGCTGAGCAAGAATATGTTTTGTTTTGAATGTTACATACATGATGATAAATTGAATATATCTCCAACATCTGGGTGGTGGGCATATAAGTGAAACAAAGACCCAAAAAACCCAAAAAGGTGGCATCAAAATGTCGATGATCATGATAAACACGATAATGACGATCATTATGATGATGATAAAAAATGATAATGATGATAATGTGATGATGATGATGGCATTTATTCAGAATATATATATATAAATTTTGTAAGTTTATTATTTTAATTGCCTGTTGGTGGTTGCCTGTTATTTTGTTCTTGGTAAATTGTTGTACGCTCTTCATTTTTTTTTTTTTGCTATTTGATTTAAATTTTCGAGTCTTCTTTGTGGAGGATTTTTTCTTTCTTAATAAAAGATACGATTTAGTTGGAATTTACTTATAGTTTAAAATTTATAATTGTAATTACCTTAAATTGGGTCATTCAAAAAAAATATTCGCAATTTCTTTTGTAGATACACTTTTTGAATAAAAGTTGTTTTTATTGAAATTCAAATCAATTTTAATACAGCACATATTGGCCAGCGTGTGTAATGCCTGCTTTTCTGGTAACCTAGATTTATGTAGAACATATTTTTTTTATGGCTAAAAACTCTGATCAAGAAATTCTAATGGCTCTTCTTCTAACAAACCTTTTGGACCTTTTTAACTTATGGAAATATTACAATCTTCAATTAATTGTAATTTATTAGAAAAAACTCTCTAGAGTCAACCTCTAATTCCAGGAAATTTTAAGCTTTCTAAAAAGTCGGTTTTGCAAGATAATAGTGAGAGTAGTAAATGAATGTGCTGTGGCCATAAGGGGCATTAAAGTAAATGTCAATTGTTATACTTGACCTGAACAATCATGCTTTGATAACTTGAGTTGAATGTTGGATATTTCGCAAAAGTTTCACAACCAAATCTTACCAAATCTTTAGCAAATATTCTCAAATCATATGACAAGTTCTAGAATAATTTGTTGAAATAGTGAACTAAACAATTCATCAATTCAAATGGCTACTGCGAAATATATTTCGATGGGTCCGTTCAAAAGTAACACTTAAGAAATGTCCGTAAACTGTTGAAAATATTGAAGAATTTAAAATCAGTTCGCCATAGTGTTTGATATTTATACATTAAACCCTAAACTTACATTTATGTAGCTTTGTGCTTTAAAATTGTAATTGAAATTGAAATTGAAATTGAAAGGACGCAAAGCACGCCTTTAAGCCGAATGATGATAGAAATATAAGAATTTATTTTATAATATGAAATGAATATTTTATATAGAAATTATTTTTCTATTTTTCTTTTAAAAAGATATAACGAATCATTAAAAATATTTAATGAATTATTTGTGGTTGTCTTTTTTTTGTTTTGGCAAACTTCCCCTTTTTTTTTTGAAAAAAAAAAAATGTATAATTGCTGATGTGGGGAAATTACTCTTATCTTTCATTATTATTACAACTTTTCATTTTCATAATAACATTTAAGTTTTCTATCTGGATTTCTATTATTACAATAATTATTATTTTAATTATAATTGTTCTTCTTCTTTTTCATTTTTTGCACTTTTGCTTTTGATTTCTCTTATGTTACTTCAAATTGCTACTTAATAATAATATCGACAATTATATTGAAACAAGTAAATATACAAATCCATTACACAATATTGTAGTAAAATATATGTATAAATATAGAGAGAGGGGGAGTTGTGTAGAAAATCTGGGAGAAAAAATAAAAATCGGTACAAAATATTCTCATTTAATTTAAGTTCAATGTTAAGTACTCATTGTCCATTGCCACTTACGCCATTCACAAGATATTTAGCTAAGACTTGAAAGCCTCCCAAAGCTCATGTGAGCAAAAGAATCTATAAAGTTTCAACGAATGCAAATCATGTGACTTATGATGCCCTAACTATACGGATCTGCCTAAGGCGATATTGAACTGTAATCTGTAAAGTGTATATTTTCCGAAATTTTATACGTGGCTTTTACTCTTAGAAAAATCGACAAATTCTCGTTCTACTTTGCACTTTGTAAGCGTCTAGGCATGATCTTTAAAGAACGCTTCTCATACGGTAAAATCAATTTAACCATTTTAAAACTTAAATCAAAATTAAATTCAAAATTTTACATTGTCTGGATAAGTTTTAAAATTCCTTTTAGTTGGACAATAAATGCATTAGAAAATCAAATATACAGCTCACGTTCGTTGTACAATTTTAATTTGATTGCCATCAAGCATTAGTGTATGGGTCAGGTCATATAATGTAATGACAGATACGAAATCCGATACAGCTCAGACATTCTATTGTATAAATTTTTTTATATTTTCTGTGCACCTTCATACCAAATGCATATGTGGTAGCACAACAAATGAAAGTTGTCACAGAGCAAAATTAATAAAACTATAATAATTGTTATAGAATTATAAAATAATAAAATGTTTAGTATGAGTGTACACATATTTGTATATGTGTATTAGTAAACAAGTACATTAAGTAAAATGGAAACATTTTAACAATCCAACTGATGAAATTTAAATGTCGCCAAACAATAATAACTAGTAATTTTGATTATAAAACAAATAAACAAAATAAAACAAAAAATGAGAAAAAATTTTACAATCGTTGTCGAGTTGGCTTTTAAAATTTCTACTACCATCTGGCTAAATGTGATTAAAAAGTCAAGTAAATGAATCATAAGTTAAGAAAGTAAAAATGCTATAAGTTTTGATTATTTTGATTATTTTGAAATGTTCATTTTATGGGAGCAAACATTTTGGAACAGGACTTTAAAGATTTTTTATGAAACAATTTTCCTGACAATCTTCCCTTCTTTATGCAATAACTTCCTTTTCAAAAACGGCGTTAAACGAAAAGTCTTTGCAGAAAACTTTGATTCTGATTCTGATTCTGATTCTGATTGGCAAATTTCCTACAAATATTGATGGAGGAGATATATTGAGGGAGGAAAGTTTAAAGTAACCGACAGATATGATCAAGAAATGATCCTAAGTTGAAAGTCCAGTTCAAACTTTTCTATATGTTACAAACATTTGCATAAATTTGTGTTATCATAATTTCAACGTCGCAAAAATATAAACTTGAGTTATGAAAAAAATCCCAAAACAATGCATTACGTTTTAGTAATGGGACAATTATAATAATATCTGTATTTAAAGTAATAAAAATAATCATAACAATAACAATAATTGCAATTGCAATGACAATATTAATGATAACGTTAACGATAATAATATTGTGTATAAAATTTTTAAATGCAGCATTTATTATAAATTTTTAATGAGATAAACTCACATCGGAAATTGTTGTTGTTTTTATTGTTTCTTTCTTTGTTAGAAAATCGAATGATGTTTATAATAATAAAGTTGTGGTGAAGTAAAAAAAAAGCGTACACTTTAATGTATAAAAAACAACATGCTTTAATTAGAAATGTTTGATTTCTAGCTTCATGATAATTAAAAGTTTTGATTTTTGTCATAAACACTTCATTTTTGATTGCTCTGTATTTTCTTAATTTTATATAGAATTGTGGTACTGCTTTCTTTGAAAAAACAAGCAAGTTTTAAGAGTAGCATCTTGTGCACTTAGAATAATTTGACTGAATAAGGAATCGGGCGAGAAAAGCATTCCTTCAAAATTTCACAAGTTTTAAACATCCTTGAATTTTATTGTCATTGTAACAATTGACCAAATCTTACTTGATCTGATCTAATTCTTTGTGGCAATTTTAGGAATTATATCATTCGTTACAATCATATGATTATAATTATAAGAATGAATTAAGAAATAGAATCTGTATCTTTTCTGTACTTTTCATTCTTTAACTGGTATTGTAGAATGATAAATCTAAAAATTGTTTGGGGCGTATGAGTGTTTAATCAATTTTATGGGTTCAATTTCTTGGGTGTAATAAATTTATGCAATTTATCGAATTTATCGAAATATTCCACACACTTGAAAATATATTTCTTAATTTTTTTTTTAATAAAAATTTCAAATAGTTTTTGGATTTAACAGATCAACATGTATGCAAAATTTATACCAAATAAATTCATTTTAAATGTTTAACCTAATTTTTACATGAACAAATTTTTCGAAAGTTAATATTTTTTGACACTTTTGTCTGGCTGTACTCACTTTTTTAGTGACGTTTTGACTGTATGAGATAAAATGATACAGAGTATTCAAAAGTTGACTTCGAAGACTTCGCAATGGTGTACCCTTCATTACTCATGGTATAGGATATAACATGTTTGCATAACCACTTCAATTTAACTTTGTCTGCATCTTTGTCTACAACTCTGTCGATTGTGTACATAAATATCTAAATATTCTAATATTCTACATTTGCATATCATTCATTAAGACAATTCAAAATTATCCATTGAAAGTGAAAACTATTTTGTGTATTTATATATATAAATAAAGAAAACTATAAGAAAAATCATGCACGCACATTTCGCTTGACACTGCCCCCAAAAAACAATACACTAAGCGGTAAAATTTCAAAATAAATTGGAAAATATACAATAATAATAAAGCAACAACTGAACAAAAAAAAAGAAATTGCTGATGAAATAGAAGATATGAAAATTGAATGAATTTCATATAAACCTGACCCACTGAACTACAACATTACGTGAACATACAACACATACAAGGACAGTATATTTTTATTGTAATTTAAAGCATGCACATTCTTGATATAAACAACAACAATAACACTAACATAATGTTCAGTTAACTCCCAAACTGCACGCATAGATAATTCTTTCTTGTCCTTCTTCTTCCTCTCTTTCTTTTACTACTACTATTTTGCCGTCCTTTCATTTTTTTGTTTTACTTTCGTATTTCTTTTCTCTTATTTATTCTTTTCGTCTTCTAATACTTTTACTTTTCTTTCTCTTCTTCAACCACGTTCTTCCACGTTTCTTCCCACTATTTTTTCATAATTTTTTCTTCTTTTTGGTAGACTTCTTTGTCGTCTTCTTCTTTATAATTATTGCGAGGAGTGGAAAAATACTTGTGTTAGACGAATTTGATATACTCTTGAATTTTCCATTTTATTTTAATATCGTGTTTATTATTCTCTCAATTTTGCATAGAAAATTTTATTGAAGTACAAAAGACGTGATATGCCTTCGGCATTTCTATTCGTATTATTGTTATTGTTCATCTCCTTCTACATTCTGCAATTCTCTCTTAAATTGTTATTGTTGTTGTTGTTCTTGTTGTGATACATATGTTTAGTGAAGCCAATGTGCAAATGTATTTATAATACTGTTATAACATGCATTTCTCTCTCTCTCTTTTTCCCCTTCTCAATAATAATATTTTAGTAGTGAATAACAAGAAAAAACAAGCACACGCAATTGTAATTGCCGCTATATTTCCATATACATACATATATATATATACATATATACATATATATAATATATATATACGTATATGTATATATATATTGTATATTCTCACTCTAAATTGTTATTGAAAAATGAAACACTTAAAATATGAATGAAAATTTTGCTTTGTTTGCAGGGCATTAATTTTTCTTTTCGGTTGTATCTTAGGATTTTTAGTTTGGGTTTTTTTTTAGACAAAGAAACACTTATGTAATGATTCCAACAACAACAAAGGAATAAACCATGATAATTTTAAAGACTTTTATATGATTCGCATAATTTTTTAACACGCTACCTTGCGTTTTATTTTAAAGATTCTACACACATGCACACATACAGAAGCACACATGCCACAATGTAAAGATAAATTTCTTGCATCTGTGATGCAAATTCAAATTCGTAAGCACGGCAAAGAAAATCAAAGCAAATTTCCAGAAATGTGAAACGCCCAAATGGATGGCAACATGCTCGAAGGACTAAGGATTCTCTAAAATATTAGAAAGCCTTTACTCGAATTTAACATCAGTTCATTTTGGATCATTTTAACTTATACTCCATTCACTTCAATACACTTTGGTTCAATACAAGTGAACGCAAATCTCCATTCAGTTCAATTTAATTTGAGTCGATATTATTTTTTCTATTACTTTTTATTTATTTATTTGGTTAATGATTTAGTCTTGTCTGGTCGTCTCTATGTTGGCATATATTTTTTCCTCTAGTTCTTGTGCTTTCTTTGTTTTTTTTTTTTTGTTATTATTATTGTTATTATTTTAGTTTGCTGTTATATGTTGCGTTGGTTGCATGCAAACCAAATAACAAAGAGGGTCATATACCGACATATAAACATTATTCATGTACATTTTTGAAAAGAACACGCAAAATAATATATGAAACAATTTTACATTTGTACAAAAATCTAACAGGTCTATTTATCTATTTATCTGCCTCTCTATCTCTCTGTCCGTATTTATCTGCCTGCCTGCCTACTATGTGTCTTTATGTCCGTCTAACGATCTTGCTGATTACCACTTTGCTTTTTGCTTATATATTTAATAATCATAATAAACAAAAGAAAGCATAAAAATAAAATAATGATAATAACAATAATAACAACATTAAGAAAAAATAATAAATGGCAGTAAAGAATAAAAACAAAATACGAAATAAATTTTTGGCACGCATACGCATTTGTTAGCATGACATTGACCCTGCCAACTTTTATTTACAATTACATGTGTAAATAAACATATTTATATATATGTAAATATTACATGTATTATACATGCGTGCATATATACACAAATGTAATATGTAACATAAATTACTTACAATAGAAATATGTGTAATACTTTTTCCCTTTTTAAACTGCTGCAAATTGTTTTATTTGTATACAAAAACAAAAAGACAACAAAACTAGAATAAATAAAAACATTATAAATAGTTGGGGTTAATTATAAGACAACCTATAACATTTTCCGGATTGTATACCAAATAAAAAGAGAGAGTTAGATAGATAGATAGATAGATAGAGAGAGAGAGAGAGAGAGAGAAAGAGAGAGAGAGATAGAGAGAGAGAGAGAAAGAACACAATTCACATATTAAGAAAATTAGAAATTTGAAATTTTTAAATGAAGTTATAGAAGATCGTCATATAGAGAGGTTGCGTAAAATGGATCGAAATGGATCAAACTTTGCATACAGATTAATATCAATAATGTTATATTAAGTGATTTGAGTTGAATGATCGATTATCTTTTCCATTTTAACATGCTTTACATCCTTTGAAATTGTAGTACTTTCGATAGTTTAAAATCGGTAATAGAAAGTTTCCTTGAAAAATTGCTAAGGCTGAATAAATATGGCTTTAGTAATCGTCTCTAATATTGAACGCATTCACGATGGATTAATAATTTCTGCATGGATTTTTTTAAAGTAATTTTTAATATGTAACTTAAACTTTCAACATTGGAAGTTCTTCGTGTAAGTGAAATTCGATGCCCAAGATGTGACGGTTTATTGCAATTTTTCTCTGTTTTTCCAATCAACTGTTCCACCACCACTTTCCTTAATATGATAAAAGCATCAAATAAAAGAATAACAATTTAACGAAATAAAAAGCTATAACTTGTGAATTATTTGAAAATAATTTGAAAGGTTTCATATGGGATATGGTTCAACAAGTAGACCGACCTGGACCAAATTCGATATACACATTTGCTATGTCAAAATATACATCAGTGCCAGTTTTTGTTAAAATACACAAAAAAATTTAATTCTTGTTTAGATAATGACCTTTTTTTCAAAACGGCAAGAAGAGGCCATAAAAAGGATTCGATCTGAACCAAATTTAATACAATTGTCTTTCATGTCAAAATTTTATAATGAGCAAATTTTCATCAAAATATAACAAAGTTGCACTTGTTTTCTATAAAGTGATCTTTTAAAGGAGGCGCTATATGGGGCGTGGTCCTAAAAGTTGTCCGATTTTAACCATTATCAATAAAGTTTACCTAAAAATTGCGCCCTATAACTTGATAACAATTTACATGAATAGACACCAGACGGATAAACAGAGGAACAAACTGATAGACTTAAATCGCATTAGAAAGTGATTCCGATTTAATCATTGTAATAAAAGGTGGATCTATGTTAACTTCTTCAGAATAAATTTATAATGCCCTCTACCCCAAGTGGTGTAGGGTATAAAAATATAAAACTGAATAACCATTAGATTAATAATTTTCATAGATAATCAAGGAGCGAAATTCAAAATTTAGTAGTTTAGTTGATAATTTTGTGTTTTAATGAATCAAAGAGGCCGCTAAGATTGCTCGTTGACTGTACTTTTATTTTTCCTTCTCATTTCATTGTCTGCGACCAAATTTCTCTGCAATGACAAATT
The DNA here is from genome assembly GCA_023089585.1 of Melophagus ovinus. Lineage (NCBI taxonomy): Eukaryota > Metazoa > Arthropoda > Insecta > Diptera > Hippoboscidae > Melophagus > Melophagus ovinus. The sequence continues at coordinate 1,403,046 of JAKKIB010000177.1, forward strand.
TCAAAATCAGTGGATAAATTAATTTTAATATCGTGAAATTTGTTTAGAATCAAAGTACAATTTAGATTTAAATGTTATACTTTTGGACGTTGCAAACAATATGATAAAATGAATATATTAGCCATTTACTAAATTTCTTTTGATGCGTGGCTTAACAAAACTACTTTATCAGCGAAGTAAACTTATGCTGTTCAAAGTAACAAGAAAATAAAAAAATTAATGTATAAATAAATGAATGAAGAAGAAATAATGAAGTCCAAAAAAAAAAGTAAAGCAACCGAATTGTAAGAATCTTATTTCAAATATTTGAAAATGATAAAAAAAAACAAAATTCTTAGACCAAAATAATAAGAGAAAAAGTAAAAATATTATAATTGGTCGAAAACGAATTTAAATACCTACTTCCATGTGAATACGATAAAGAAGTGTAATGTAATGTGTAATTATACAAAATTCTCAATTTTCAAACGGATCAAAAAGTCTGTTGTGTATGAGAGATTCTGAAAATTGTACCATCCTCGTCTTTGAGTTTGGCCTATGGGACACAGATTTGCTACCATTATATAACTATGCCCCACAGATTTTCATAAAAAAAATATGCAAAAAAACTATTCATGCATACCGCCTTTTCTTTTTAAAAAATGGACGTAAAAATTATTCGACCTTGAACCAGAAGTTTCATGAAAATCTCTTACAAAGTTCTACCTACGCTTTGCTAACAAAAATAAATGGACGGGCATCAGATAAGATTAAATTGGCTTTAAAAAAACCTAACTCCATTAATAAGCTAAAAGTAAATCTATCTTAAACTCCCTCGGCATGTTGCGTACTCTGATGCTTCTATGCCTGGCATAGGGTATAACAACAATAACAATAATGCTCATTATATCGATCCATTAGTCCATTTAGTAGGTGACAAATGTACAACAGACCAAATAAATTGATAAAATGGATATTTTTACACAAACAAGCAAACATGCACACACACACATACATTTATATGCAAAAATCTAAAAAAGCTGAAACAGCTTTCACGATATGAATTCCAATTTAATCTTACAAAACAAGTAAATAAATAAACCAACAATAAAGAGACAAAAATAATTTTAGAATAATCAGAGTAAAAGAGAATAGAGAAAATCATTAAAAAACTACGGTAGCATTAAGAAAAGCATTTACACGATTACACTTTCAATATCTTGAATGCAAAAATAGAAGGAAATGGTTAAAACAAACAGTTTAACAGACACAGACAGACAGACAAATGGACACCAACAATAATAATGCATTGAGCGTTTGTTTACGTATACACACGCTATAAAGGCGATAACAATAACAATAACAATAACAATAACAATAACAATAACAATAACAATAACAATAACAATAACATAACAATAACAATAACAATAACAATAACAATAACAATAACAATAACAATAACAATAACAATAACAATAACAATAACAATAACAATAACAATAACAATAACAATAACAATATACAATAACAATAACAATAACAATAACAATAACAATAACAATAACAATAACAATAACAATAACAATAACAATAACAATAACAATAACAATAACAATAACAATAACAATAACAATAACAATAACAATAACAATAACAATAACATAACATAACAATAACAATAACAATAACAATAACAATAACAATAACAATAACAATACAAACAATAACAATAACAATAACAATAACAATAACAATAACATACAATAACAATAACAATAACAATAACAATAACAATAACAATAACAATAACAATAACAATAAAATAACAATAACAATAACATAACAATAACAATAACATAACAATAACAATAACAATAACAATAACAATAACAATAACAATAACAATAACAATAACAATAACAATAACTAAGAAAATTCTGTTTGGCTGCAGTGAAATTTTGGGCACACAAAAACAATTACGGATTGAAATGGTTTAGACTTCCAATGAATTGCTTGGCAAAATCATATTTAGAATATTTATGGAAAATTTTATTTGCTTACAGCTTTGGAAATCTTATTCATAATAAGTAAGAAATCTTAAATGTTCTTTTAAATAACAAATAAGCAGTCCATTTTGTCTGCATCATGGATCAATGTGGCCTATTTTCAACACCAAACTCTTTGCAGGAATTTTTAATAATTCTGCTGAATTTTAGAGTTATTTAAATTGTTACAACTCGAACAATCAGAATATTTACAGTTAGACAGACAAATCAATATAGAATTCAAAATTGTTCTTTGAAACTTCCAGCAATGCGTTACAAATGTTTTAATTAAATGAGCATACCCACAAATATCGTGTAAAATTATTGCATTGAATTAATAAGAAAAAGGAAAATAAAGTGCAAAAATTATCGCTGATAGAGATGACAAAGAAAGCTGAAACAAAATGCTGGCTGCTGCTGCTGCTGCTGCTTTCTGCTGCTTCATTTGTACTCCTCCTTGAAGATGTTTGGTGATGGTGAGAACGAATAACCTTTTTTTCTTTTTTTGGGGACAAAATTGTATTGCAAACACAATGTGAATGGGAATTTTTTTTAGTGCCGTTTCTTGTACGTGTTGTTTTTTGTATGTTTTAAGGGAAAGGAACTTATAAAAAAAAAACAACTAAAAAGCAACAACAAAAAGTATAGTAAAAGAATAAAAACTTTTAATAATTTAACGATGATCAAGTGGAATGAACCAAAATGTAAAGACAAAAGGCAAAAAAGAAACCACAAAAACGAAGTGAATAAACGTAATTGCAGACAGACAAATAAATAAGCAACCAACAACTAATCATGGCTATAAATATACAAATGGACATATGGGCGGATGAAAATTGAAATTTTTGATGCAACCAAAGATAATTGCAATCAACAAAAATGGAAAAACCAAAAAAAAAAAAAAAGAAACAAAAACAAATCTATTTGGCCTTTTTGAACCAGTTAAATGCAATACTTTTTTTCTACCATTGTTCTTCTTCTTCATCTTTGTTTATCTTCTTATTTTTTCTTTTTACTTTTTAATTACTTTTATCCGAGCCTCACCAGATAACTGACCAATTGGCCGTTTACAAAACTGAATGCCAGTTAGTAATAAAATAAAAATTAAAAATTAATAGTGTGGTAAAAATTATATTTAGCTGGGAACAAATTTTAAATACACACCAATTAGGCAACATTATTTATTTTATTGCACAGAACGATCATTTAAAGTTGTAATTTGCACGATTTTTTTGTCAGACATTGTAGAATTATGGCCTTAATATTTATCCAAAATTTCAGCTTTTTACTTGTTTCAGTTTTTCAGTCACGTTCGAAAGACTAAAAATTTTTCCATAAAGAAATAGATTCTTACGGTTCACGTGGCAAGGTGGACGTGTTATTTGGCCAATTGAAACCATTTTCAATACCAACCAAACGTGCTTGAACTGTCAATATTTTTACCAAATTTAAAATCGATCGATGTTTAACACATACGAACAGGCGGACAGGACAGGCGGACAGGCGGACAGACGGACAGACACGTTTAAAACGTTTCAGAATTTGATGCTATTTATGAATATTGAAATAAATATTTTATAGGGTCTCCGATGGTTCCCATTAAATGTTACAACCACAAACCAAAATGACCAAAGTGAGTATTCCATCAACCACTGGGTGGTTGTAAGACAAAAGAGTAAATTAATAAACGAAACTAAAAGAAATTTAACCCAATAAAACTAAAAGGATATTCCGTTAAAGGAACACACTTTCACACATACATTCCACTTAAATGCGTAACATTTTCTGTAGGTGTTTAAGCGTTAATGATAAGTAAGCAGTAACATTTTTGTTCGTTTATTTGATTTTGATATGGCTAAAGCTTCATTCGACTCTTTGTGACCAAATTAAGTTGTCAGCATATAATTTGCATATTTAAAATTCCTTTTTAACATTTATTAAGCGTTTATCTTTAAGACATAACACTAACAACACAAAAACAACAAAAATAAAATGGCTGAACAAAAAGCTGAACAAACCGTTCCTCCTTCAGCTTTTTTGTTTGTGCTACTGGCGCTGTTGTTTTTGTTCTTGCTATTATTATTGCTATTATATTGCGGCACTCAAATTGTAAGATTTTCTTTACATTTTTATACTCTACACCACTCGTGGTCCAGGCCATTATAAGTATGTGAAGATATTTGTAGCATTGATATGAAGTTGAGATAAATCTCTTGGCTCAGAATCTCTCCGTTTGTCTGTCTTTTATCAAAGGTCGGTAGGTCCAAAAGTTTTTAGAGGCACTTAGACAAAGTGATCTCAGGTATTTAAGAGGCGGCTCCCCCCATCGACTATAAGATGCTCATTTGTTATGTTTTCTTCTTCAAGCAACAAGATGAGTTGCGGAAAAAAGAATCATTTTTAAACTTACTTCACTTTTTCTTCTTTAAATATATTTTTTTTTATATGGGAGTATGTTATGTGTATGTATTTATGTATACAGTTAAATATAGATGTTACTTTTTAAAGTAACTTATTGATTGGATTATTGATGAAGGTGCGACATTTAATGTGATTCATTTACATATTAATTGATTTCAATTTTAATGGAAATTTCCATTTTCATTTTACTATCTCTTTACCCTTTTTAATTCTTTTTCTTCCCTTTTTTCTTTTTTCTTTTTTTTTTTTTTGCTACCTACCTCCATCTTTCTATTTATGTCCACTGCTCTTGCCGTTGACTTGTCATTGAATAATGATCAAATTATACATTTATATTTAATCAACCATTTCCTTTTAGCAAAATTGTGAGCAGGAGGAGAATGGGTAGTAGTGGTAAAATCGTATTGAATTGGAATCAATAAAATCTTAATAAATATTGAAAGATGCATATCAAATGGGCCGTTTAAGTACTTTCAAACTATCTCCAATTACACATTACTAAAGATTTATTGTGATAATTATCAAGCCGTTGTAATTGTAGTTTACACTACTTTACTACAATAAAAACACTTTTTATAAAGATCGATATCTTTTTAGCTTCTACTCATTTGATTTTTATTTTTTGGTAAAAAGATTATAATCGATTGGAACCAACTTTTAAACACTTTACTAGACTCTTTTTTTTTTTTTTTTTTTTTGATTAAAGAGTGAAGAAAATGAAGTACAACTTAAAAAAGGTGAAAAACTCTTTACCCTCAAAAAATGTAAAAAATTAATTATACGGGTAGAGGGTTCATTATATAAGACTGGTCTAGACCATATTTAGTATAATTTTTAAGTACATCTAACAATCATTTTGAATTACTTTTAAATACTAAATGTCGAATATTATAAACTTTTTTCATATATTGACATTTTTCTAAAAAAGGCGTTGTGTAGATAAAATTGATGATGATAAAATTGATTTGACGTCAACCGTTTTCAATAAAATAGATGAATTTTGCAGGTCTCAAAAATTTGAATCAGGAAGATTCTACCCCTAGACTTTTAAGGTGTAACATACATCCACATGTACTTTTAATTTACACTTATAACTGATGCAGGGTACAATTAAATTTTTTATGGATATTACAAGAAGTATAATATGTAAAAATTTTGAGCACACCGTTTTGGGTTTTTGTTAAACTCGTTTTCTTGAATTTTTCGACTTCTTTACCTTTTTGTTTATTCACATTAAACTGACGTAGGGTATTTTACAGCAAAATTAGTTATTTTTATATTAATTATGAAGGATTAAACGATTTGATTAACAAGACTAAGTTATTACACAATATCCCTAAATAATAAAAAATTCAAGAAATTGCGCATGCACATTTTCACATTCACATAAATATTAATTCCACCTGGCATCAATATTTATATTAACTACTTGATAAGAATAGACTAATTTTTTATCATGCCGACTGACATTGAATTATTTTGTAAGACAATCTACATTGCACGTCTGCCTGCCCGTTTGTCTGACTGAAGTGTTTCTGGTGAAATTGTTGGCCGGAATTTACAAAGTATTTTGAGATGCTTTAGCAGAAACGACTCTCTCTTTGGAAATATTTAATTATAAAACGAAAAATTATGCATTTTCATAATTTTTATAGATTTTCTTAAAAAATGTAAAACAATTTCATAATAATAGCTATTTATTTGAACCACGCCTACTTTTTTTTATATGTCAGGCCATATTTTCCGTTAAGACATTTATTAATGTAAAAATGTACATTGATTGGAAAATGAATATAATATCTGAAGTTTTATTAACATAAAAAAAGGCAAAACTACTATTAAAGTTTGTCGATAACTGATGGGGCGTATAATAGAGATCCTACAAATAAAAATTCGATTCGACGAATAGTTAGTTCGATTTTGTTTTGTAAATTTGAATATTAGATATATATTTCTCTAGCAAATCATTGAAAACATGAATGTAATGAGATTCAAGCAAATGACGAAACGATGGCATTATAAAATTAACGGAAAAATGGCAAAAGAGCATTAATAATGATGCCCGAAAAGGAAGCGAAAAGGAGTTTATTATTATCTAAAAGATTTTTATATTTGTGATATTGCATGATGCGAGAAATTTATATGAAGCTTTTTCTATCCCCTAATAAATTGGTTTTGCTTTTCCTTTTTTCTAATTAATTAGTAAATTTCATATAATTTTCTAGCAGTGTTAGCTACTGAAAATGTGTGGATTATTGTTTTTTCATTGCATTTTTAAGGGTTTTTGTAAAACTTTGTAATTTTTTTTCTTTTGCTATTCATGTCTAAAGAATTTGTTTGAATGTAAATTATAATAAAACCCAAAATTTCAAATCATTTGGTAAAGAATATTTTTTGACTGCAACAAAAACAAAAATAAAGATCATATCTATTATGCCAGCATCTGTGGGATCGTCTTCTGCTTTTATAACTTTATAAATTTTATGTTGCATAAAATTCATCCATAAATTTAATTTATATATTAAATTTATATTCTTTAAATTTGATGATGAAGCGTTTTTTAAATTAAACTTACGAGAGACACTTTTTACATTATTTAACACATGAACTTGCGATATTCATTACTGAAAATCAAATCATTACAAATAGAAAAATTTTTTATATCACAGAATGCCATAAGCAAAATTCTATGTAATAATCATTTACATAGAATTTTTTCGTCTGTAATAAAATCAATGTATGTATAGATAATGGCCTTTATTGGCATAAGGGACTTTCAATATAGAAAAGCGAAGCAAAATATTATTACGGTTGGTCTAGGCCGATTTTGAAATAACTTAGAGTGCGTTGCCCAAACTAATCAATAAACTCTAAATTACAAATTAAAAGTCCAGAAAGGAAAAATTGGATACATTTTGACAATTTGGAGAGTTCGTTATCCAAAAACTCAAGACTAAATTTAAAACATTTGTTTAGTGTCCTAAATTCTAAAATATGACTCAAAAATAGTAAAGTTTTTTCTCTAGAGAGAATTCTTTTAGATAAAGGCGTAATGAGGGAAGTACAAAGTTTTATTTGGAGATATTTTGAACATTTACAAAAAAAGTTTGTTTTCGAACTTAAAGATGGCTGCTTATCAAATTTTATTAAAATACCTAAAAAATTGCTACGGATAGATGGCCTTACATGGCTTAAATTGGATCCCATAAAAACACAACTCCTTTTAAGTGTTACAACTATTTGCACAATTTTAATAACAGTCTGTACCGGAAGTGATTGTAGGGCATAATAAGAAACGAACGCAAATGAACGTTAAGAAATAATTGTGACAAAGAGATTTAGATAAGACGCGGGCATAGCACTAAGAATAACAACAGCTTCTAAACAACAATCAATACTAACAAAAAAAAAAACGCATAATGTAATAATAATCATAATGATAAAGCCATGCAGTGTGCTATGTTGTTTTTGCTTTAGACTTTCCCCAATTCTAAGGGATTATATAGACTACACCACTGCAGAAAAAGTAAGGTAGGCAAGGGAAATACAACAAAATAGGTTAAAAGAGGCGTGAACTCAAAGAAAAGAAAAAAAGAAAGAAGATTACTTGTAATCCTTTATCACTTATTGCTACCACTAAACCGGAGAACGATTGTAAAACTTTCAAATGTTTAACGAAGAAAATTGGATTATTTCTCTAAACATTTTTAATGGTGAATAACAAAAACTACAATAAAAATGAATTGAAATAAAATGAAATCTATGTAATGGGAAGGGATGATAAGACATGGCAAGAATAGAAAATCGAAGCAAAAAAAAAATCGAAAAAAAATGAAAAGTTAAAGAAAAATCTCAACTTCTCAAAGCAAGCGTTTCCAATTGCACGTATTAAACCGTACATAAAGTTCATTGACAATGTCTGATAACATACTTTTATATTATGACGTATGTACCTAGAAACGAAAGACCACACACACACACTAAATATATATTCTAATTATATTTGAAAAAAACAAAAAAAACAAAAAAACCAAAAAAACCAAAAAAACCAAAAAAACTAAAAAAATATTAAGCCTTTTAATATCGAGAGTTTTAATGAATGAATTAAAATGCCAGTAAAGAATATTTGAAAGAAAAAGTAAAGGTTAAATATAATTAGAAGGAAAATTATATCCTAGAAAATTAAATTTATAATTACGTTTATCATTTGAAACATTTAAATTTAATTGAAATAAAAAATTAATAATTACCAATTTTTTATACTCATCATGACATTTAGAAGTGCTTTTGAAATAAATTCATATTTTTTCACATTGATAATCATTTTCAATGTGGCTTTTAATCTGTTTGCTTCTTTTAACATGGACATATTTGGATATCTACAAGTCAATAATCCTTTCATTACATTAGTTACGCCAGTGAATGAAATTTCCATTTTTAGTTTACCTAAAAATAATCGGGATATTTTCGTTCGTTTTATTATTTAGAATAATTGTTTACATGAAACTTTTCTAATTTAATCTAAATCAGAAGATGATGTTGAATCCAAAATTGTAAAAGTTTACTTGATTTGCAGCAGATATATTAACTTAAGTTTTCAGAATTCATTTTGTTAAAATCTTTTTTGCTAACACAAAAATTCCTCAAAGCAAATATCTCATAAAAAAATTCTTGTTATTTACGTTTCATTTTACAAAAAAATCAAAAGGCGATAATGTGCAAAAAATGGATGAAGCGATTTACAACGAATGTTCCTAACAACACCCTTGTAAAGATTCAAGAATTATTACTGGTCAATATAATTCATCTATTTATTACATTAATATGTTTTATGAAATTATATTCAATATAATTTCGACCCGCCCTCGTAATGTTGACAGGCTTCATTAGAGCTATAGAGCTTTTCGTCTTTTTAGTATTACAATTTATCAATTTTACTTATGATTGATAATAAAATTGGCATAGTGCTCCTCTATTGACTGAATCATATTTTTAAGTGCTTTAAAAATCACAAAACGATTTATAATGCTGTCATTTTAAAATAGTGTTATATAAGTCATAAATGCCACATTCAAATTACTAAAACTTGAAATGCAAGTTACGTAAAATGATTTATCTTTCAACACCAGTTTTTGCATGTCAATTAAGAGTCAACTAATCAAATTAATAATAATTTATAATTCAATTAAGGCATACAAATAAGTTTGACTGAGACCAAATCTTAAATATCAACTACTTCAATAAATTGACAAAATTTGGCGCTGTTGAAAATAGATAAAATGTATGAGCGACATTTAATTATGTGTACCCTGAAATAATGAAAATTTTATAAGACAAAGTACCCACCCCTTTGCAGAACTATCTATGAGCATCAACAACAATTTGACTTCAAAATTTTTCTGTACTTCTCTTTGCCCATTTATTTGTATATCATTAAACAAACTATAAAATTTTCATGTAAGCGCATAAATTATGTGTCCAATCGAGAGACTGCTAATATAATCTCAAAGCCCTCTAATCTAATCCATATTTATGCTTAAAAGCACGTCTTGAAATGTAAAGCTGAACTCTTTCAAGTTACAAGTAGCCTTAGTAGCGCTACACATTTAAAAAATTCTATGAATTGATTATGCTCTTCGCGCTCTTCGTCATTTATCTAAAATTTACTATGATAGAGTTACGTTTTTTCTTCTAATCTAGAACTTTAGGACAAATAAAGAAAGAACAACACAAATTGTAATTCCCTTTTAGAAATACTACTTTATAGCCAATTTAGATATTAAACGTTCCATGTGACACTCTGTTCAATGGTACAAACAAGAAGCAATAAAAAAGTACGGGAAGAGAAAAATTTTTACGTATCGATATTTTGCATACAACGTGGATTAGAAGAAAAAATCTACTCAGCCTTAAGAACATTAATCGCACAATCTGTACGATTCGCCTACAGGTTGTGCTTACCTTATTTTCTACTCGACTGGTATTTACAACTCTGTAAGAGATTTTCATTTAACATTGCAATCTTCATTAGAATTGGAATTAGAAATGAAACCAAAATAAAAGGAAAATTTCTGGCTTTGCCCTCGCTTATCAAGGAACGCCATTTGTATTTGTAGTTCTTATGTACCTTATGAACAAGAAGAAGAAAGTTTTGTGATATTTAAAATCAACAGTTTGCATGAAGAACCCTGTTTATATATAAAATGTACATACATATTTACATATTTCTGTAAATTAATTCTCCATATAAAAGATTCACATATTTTATCGATTAAACATTCTGCGATGGACGTCTTTAATGCCTTCCATTCATTCATTCATTCATTCATTCATTCATTCATTCATTCATTCGTTCATTACTTTATTTTACTTTACTTTACTTTTCAACTTTATCCATTATTTTATTATTGTTATTTTTATTATTATTATTATTATTATTATTTTATTTGTTGTTGTTTGTTGCTGCTGTTCTTGTTATTATTGTGAATATACCTACAAACAACAATAAGTATCAGGAAGTTACTTTAGAAATAATAGGTTTTTCTTTTTATTTAGTATTTAGAAGGTAAGTAAAATTTGTTGAGAAAGTAGAAGAGAAATGTGTACGAACGAATGTGTGAATGGAAAGAAAAGAAAATGTAGAATAGTCCTTCTAGAGTTAATGGATTGTAAATGAAAAAGTAAACTATTACTTTGCCGTTGCATACATGTACGCACATGCACACACGCACACATACACACAACAAATTGTGAATATAAAACTGTTTCAGATGAAGAAGCAAATGCAATAGCTAAAGACACGATTTTAGACATCTTAACAAAGGAAATGATCTGGAGCTACGCTTGGAAAGAAACTACGAACGAAAAGTCAACCAATTTTCATAAAAATGAATGGCAGGCTTCGACAAAAGAAATATAATTTCACAGGCTTTTACCAAACTTATTCAGCGGCATAAAAAGACGATTAGAAACATCAACTTCCATGCTACGCACTTAGCGACTGAGGCTGTACACAGTGTCAAAAATCGAAGTATTTTTCGCAAACCCGGAACATTATTTGAGGACAATTAACGCAATTAATAATGACTCAGCCAAAAACAGAGTCCTCGTTGTAGCCTTGTAATGTAATTAATACCCAGGAACAATTCCGCATGGTAAATGTTGCCATTTTTAGTACTTAACCGTATTTCAGGCGAAAGCAGGGGTTAAGGCAAGGTCACTCAATTGTTGGTTTTTCGTGCTTATAAAATCTTTACACGATCTGGTTGCAAATCCAAAAAAAAAATAAAGGAGAAGACAGAAAGCAAAAAAAAAAGGAAAATTCAAATGGAATTTCTTGGAAAAAAGAAAAATAAATTTAAATTAAATAACAAATACTTCCCATATACTTAAAGTTTAATGCTCGCTTAAATTTAAGATTGGACTTTAACTAAATTTACGAAATAATTCAAGTTATCGATCTAAATGTTTCTTTGCCTTTGTTTTTACAATCACAATGAATTAAATTAAGTTGAAATAAAAAAAACTGGGAATCTTGAGTTTTCTTCAAACTTGAGTTTTCTTCAAACTGAATTTACACTCACTTTATACGCAATTATTTAGAAGTAATTGAATGCCAGACAATTTTTAAGTATAACATTTTTAATGCAAAGAAAAAAAGAATTATCAAATTTAAATAAAAAATTTCAATAAAATGTCGGAATATTTAATATTACATTCATTTTTTTTACGTGTCATCCAGTCTCTTATAATTGAAAGATTTAATACGAATTTTTTTTAAATAAATAGATAAACGTGGTAGCATTGGATTATGGCCAGAATAAACGTGAAACAATTTCATTTATTTATGACTTATAAATTGAAAGAAGAGAAACAACGAAATGGTTCCGACGTGGCTTGAACTGTAATGGTGGACCTCTTGGGCGCCTACATTGATTTTCAACATTAATTTGCTTGTAAGAATTCTAAATGTTTTTGCAGAATTTTAAGTCCTCAAATGAATTATTTGCTATCAATTGATAGACGGACAAATGAATGAATGTGATTAGATCGATTCATAACTCTTAAAGAACTTGCTAATAGGCATATAAGTCTAAATTTTTCTTATTCTTCTTCTTTATCATATTCTTTCGCTAATTTTGACTCTTCATCTTGTAAATTCCTAAAGCATTAACGAAATTATTTATTTATACTTATCAGTATTAATGGATTTGTTGTTATTATTATTATTATTATTATTATTATTATTATTATTATTATTATTATTATTAATTATTATTATTTTATTATTATTATTATTATTATTATTATTATTATTATTACTGTTATTTACATTTATTAGTGTGTTATTTTCAAACTTCATAAGAATATTTAACGTTATTTTTGTAAAGATCTAAAGTAAATAAACATCATGAGAGAGAAGAGAGAGAAAGAGAGTAAGTGAAAGAAATACAAGAAACTTTTTATTCTTTTACTGATATTTTTCAAACTTCGGCTCGTGTGTAAATATGACCAACAAGAATATTAAGAATAATAAGAACAACAACAACAACATGAATCCAAACAATTCCAATAATGAAACATTTTTTACAAATTTTTAAGGCGTTAACACTTTCCACGAGTGTTTATATGAACATATAAATAAGCTCTCTTGCTCGTGTGGATCTGTGTTTCTGTGTGCGTGCCCATGAGTGTGGATTTAGATTCGTCCACATAACGCTTCCTTTTGATTTTTTATTGTATTTTTTTTCTAATTTTTTCTGCTGCTTGCTTTGCCTTTTATTTCCTGTGACTCAAATTTATATGAAAAGATTTAGTTTCATTCTTTCTCTCTCATTCTCTCTTGATATTATTAAAACATTTGTTTGTTTGTTTGTTTATTTGTTTGTTCCTTTCTACGTTTATTTATGAATTACTTGTGTCTTCCTTTTTATGTTTATGCTTTTATTTTGGTTTTGATTTTTTACTTTTAGTTTTTGCTTTTGTTTTTTTTTTTTTTGTATCAATTTATCTGGTTATTAAAAGTGAGGCGTTACAGTAGCCGCAAAGTGCCGTCAGCAGCAAAAAAATCATTTTTCATTCACTTGATATACCAAAGATGTTCATATATATTTATAGAAAAAAATAACAATAACAACAACAGCAATGACAGTAACAGCAATAATAAACACAATCAACAACATAAAGCTTGATTAAATTTGATTGATTAAAAAACAAAAGCAAAACAGACGCAAAATATATACGAACATTTATAACATTATAATATCAATGACTATTTGTCTGTCCATCTGTCTGTCTGTCTGTCTTTATTATAATTATTTACTTCTAATTACGTTGCTATTTATTGGCTACTTTTTAAGTTTCAAAGTTTTTTGCAGCTGTTGTTTCAAAGCTCAAAGGCCGCGCAGAAAAAAAATTATTTTGATTTACATTAAGAACTTTTAAGATTGCTAAAGATAAAACGAAAAGAAACAAAGACAATCACATGTATGAAAAAGGACATTTCTAAAATTAGAAATGTTAAAATTGTTGATGATGCTAAATGGGGTAGCACTGCTGCGCTGCTTTGTGGCACTAAAATGCTGAGCTGCTAAAAAAAAAGGTAAATTCTAATAATGTTGCAGCGAATAGTGTAAGAAGAAAGTGATACATGAACTGATGAATCAAAAATGGAAATAAAAGATTCATGCATGTTAATCATTATAAAAATTATTGCCAAAATCTTTAGATAATCAAATTGGTCTAAGACCATCAGACTATCTCTCTCTGTCATCTGAACATTTATGAAAATTTCAGCGAAGTTAAAAGAAACGATGATGCTGATGACGTTCCTTATAATGTTGTTGTTTATATACAATATTTGATATTGCCTTATGACAAAGAAGGCAAGCAAAAGAGAGAAAGAAAAAATAAGAAGAAAAAGAAAGAACTCAACGTGTCAATGTTTTCGTCTGCTCTTCAATTGCCTATTTTTTCTTATCTTCTTCCAAAGATAATTTTATTAATGTATCGTTGTAATTCTTATCTTTTAACGTGGACAAAAAAAGTATGTAACGCCTCTATTTCACTGCAGTTAGTTTTTACTCTTACTCTTGTTTGGCTGCTTTGGCTGCTCTGGCTGCTTTGGCTGCTTTGGCTGCTTTGGCTTTGGCTGTTATTGTTATTGCATTGGGTTATTTTGTAGTCTATAATTACAGGTGTTCATTACAATACACTTTCTGTGGAAAGTTTGTTCATATGGCATAAATATAAGTAAGCGCGGTTTTTATACAAAAGGTGACAATTTAAATTGTCACTCGACCATAAACACAGAGAGAGAAATATAATTGAACTAAATGAACATTACCAAGTATCATACAATGGAATGGAAAATGAGTAATTTGAAAGACAAAGTAAAAGAAAAAGGCAAAAACAAAAAGAAAAATTAAACAAATGAATTTTTACTACGTTTCTCCAATTTTTTTAATTTGAGGGTTAAAATAATTAAAATGATGACAACACTTATTTTAGTGTAAAGCAAATAAAACTTAATATTTGATGGATATCAAAAAAAAAAAAAAAAAAAGAAACGTTCGAAAAACAAAAAAAAAACAGAAAGAAAGACCATAAACGTTTAAAGAATTTTTATTCGTAAGTTGCAAATTGCAAGTTTGAATATTGAAAATTATAAATTAAAACTGCCGCCTTTATGGTTGCCAAATGCTTTTCATCAAAACTTCATTAATTTCCTACAATTAACCATAATTTAATATCTGCATATAAATTTATTAAAATTATTCAAATTATTATTATTATTATTATTATTATTATTCTTATTATTATCAGTATTAGTATTAATTTTTATTCATTTATTTTTTATATCTCAACGTTAGTGTAAAAGAGTAAATGGAGAAGAGTTAAGCAAAAGAGACAGAGATAGGGAGAGAGAGAGAACGGGAAAAAGAAGGAAAAAAAATAAAATTGAAAGAAGAAAACATTTGGAGTAAGGCGTTGCTGAAATACCCAAGTGGCTACCAATTCAAAGTGCCCCATTTTTTTTTTTTTATTTTATCCAAATGTAAGAGTCTGCGCCTTTTTTTCTTTTTTACTTTCTTTTACTTTACTTCTTTACATATACGTATCATTAATTTATTGTTATTGCTATTATGTTTTTGCCTGCTTTCTTCTTCAATTACTTGTTGTTGTTGTTCAATTGTAAAAATTGCTAAAAAGTAAAACGTAAGCAAAAATGTTGAAACCCAATGACGTAGTCGACATTTTAAGCATCTTACATTATTCCTTCTTCCTTTTTCTCTCTCTCTCTCTCTATCTCTTTCAGACTCTCTCTTTATCTTTCACTTTCATAAGATTTTGCTGTAGAACTTAAAGAAAAATCCTTGAAGTAAAATCTAACAGTGTATGTAAAATTTTGGAAAGTAAGTTCAAACAATAGATCAAATTTTCTAGCGCCTAGATTTCGTCCACACGTGTCCACACAAATTTTATTCGTAACATAACAAAAACTACAATTTGTAGTTTGCATGGGAGAAATTTTCGGCCATAACAATTGAGTAAAAATATTTCGTTAGGCCTAGTGTTCATTGTACCATCACCATTAGCTGCCAATCTAAAGATCAAATTTCATTTTATAAAGGGAACTTATTTGCTGTTGACTGTTGAGCATGGATATTCCAAAATTTCTCGGTCTAGCACACAGCCCTAATAAGCAAACAAATATTATAGAAAAAATATTTGAACAAATTAGGGCCGTCACAGTTACCTCGAAGTAAACTCCAATATCAACAATTTATGATTCTATGACATCAAGGCAAATTTTGGAGCTCATAAAACTCATATTTGATTCTGGAAACTGAACTTCTTTCCAATTATGCTGGTTTTTCTTGTGCACTGGGCAGGCTGTATATATTTCAGACCGACAATGCAGTGAGTTTTTTACATGCATACTTGCCGTGAAGGCTTAACTGCATGGTACACAAACGTACAAAATGAGCCCTAGCGTTGGTAGTCATATCACGTAGGGTGCATGCTACTGTTACGACTACATTGCATCTACATGGCTTAATCCTTGGTGTCTAGATTCGGAGCCTTCCAATTACTCCTTGGCTTAGTTTGGTTAGCTCAATAAGCCTACACAGCTACCCATTTTATACGGGAAATAGGAAGCTGCACGACAAGCATATATATGTTTGAGCGAGCTATGCTCCCGATATGGGCACAACAGCCCCCACGAAGCCAATCTCAATATCATCCCTATGGGCTTTATCAAAACTATTGATCCCGTGGTACCAAATTAAATCTTTGATCCGATCTCGTGACTCATGATGCCCTCTGATGGCAACAGTAACACTCCCAGTTGAGCAAGTGCTTCTCGAGACTGGTTGCCCCCATTTCAGGCCGATAAACTGGCATACAAGTACACTTAAAATGATTTAGAGAAAATTTTTATATAGAGAGACTAAAACTTCGTATTATATTTTTTCTCACCGCCAGCTTTGTAGGGTGCTTTTTCTCTATTACATTGTTATTGTTATTGTAAATTTTAGTGCTATTGTTATTGTTACGATTATTGCTATTATTGTATTGTATGCCCGTTACTTAAAAAAAAATATAAAATAAAATAAAAAAATAAAATAAAATGAGAGAAAAGCAAGATGCGTTCATTTCATTTTTCCTGGCATCGTAACAAACAAACTCCAGGAATATTATAATAATTTTATAGTGTTGTAAAAAGCAAAAGCAAAAGCAAAGAAAAAAAAATTACGTTACAAGAAATAAAATTAAAAATTAAATAATGAAAAAAGAATTCTTTTTTTTACACTCACTGCGGCACTTTATAATTACAATTAATTTAATTGCTATTATTGTTATTTTGTTTTTTGTTATTATCATTATTATAATTGTTGTTGTTCCTGATGACGATTATGAGTATGAGTGCACTTTTTTTAAATTTCTTTACCCCCTTTTTGAAGTTTGTGAATATACACTTTCCTGTATTTATACCCACCATTCAGAGGTTGGTGGTATACTCGCTATGTCATTATTGTTTGTAACACGTCGAAGGGAACATACGAAAATTTTTGATAAACATCAAATTCTGTATCAATTTAGACATGTCTGTCTGTCTGTCCGCTTGCGTTTTTCTGAGATATCAAGCTTAAATTTGGCAGATTCATTCGAAATTTTTGCATGTAAATCGGCATTGAAAATGGGCAAAATTGTTTAAAAGACACGCCCACATTGCAACGTAAACTGAGAATAACTCATTTTTTAAGCAAAATTTGGTAGTTGTTTGTTAATTATTTACAAACTACCAAATATAGAAAAGTGAAATTTTGAATGCATAGAAAGATTATTGGCCTACAACAACTGTCCAAAAATTATGCAAATTAAATACGTCTACACCAAATTTACATTTGAAATTTACTCCTAAAATAACTGAATCAGGTTTTGAATCGGAATATCATGATGTCTGGGTGGTGAATATGCAAGATTTGGCCTTAGCTAAATGTAATTTTCTTACTTGTTGTTTTTCTTCTTTGTTTTTTTTCTTTTCACTTGTATCTCACACTGACTATTCCTGGCACTATAAAAACATAAAATTATTGAATGAAAACAGAAAAAACAAGAAATAAGTAAAAGAAAAACAAAAACATTAAGTTGATACAAATTATACAAAAACGCGTGATCTAATAAACATAATGGAAGAAAAGCTTAGAATAAATGTTGTGGAAGAAAATGCACTTCCTCTTTGTTTTTTTTTTTTTTTTTTTGATACACAACAAACAAATAAGAAAATTATATTTCATTAGGGCCGAAACAGGAATACCCACCACCCAGATGTTGTTTAAAATTCTATAATACAGACAAGTATTTTGAAGTTGTTACAGTTTTCAAATTATAATCAAAAAAACTGTAAATTTTTGCTTAAAAAACAGAGGTTTTCTCGGTTTATGCTGCACGATGGACGCGTTATTTCACCAATTGGGCCCCTTTTTCAATCTCAACCAACGTGCATGAATTTTTAATGTTTTTGCTAAACTTGAAGGTATATATCTCTTATTTTGCGATCAGGAGAATGTTCACTACAAACGGACAGATAGATAGATATGTCTAAATGGATTCAGCTCACTTCTAGGAGTTCCAAACATAATACATAATATGTATACAACCAACCTCTGGGTAGTGGGTTAAAAAATGCTAAAAATTGCTTCTCTTCTTCTTAATGTAAGTAATCAATTGAAGTATGCGGAAATTGGCAATTAGGTGACGTGGCAATTAGATTTAAAAAATGGCTCAAAATATGTCAAAAGAGACGCTTATAAAAATTCATAAAAGAATATTATCTATATTTTTATGCCCACCATTTAGAAGCTGAAGGTATATTCAGTTTGTCATTAAAGTTTGTACATTCTTAATCGGCATTACATATTAACATATCTGTCTGTCTGTATGTCTGTCTATCTGTCTGTTTTAAACATTCCCTTTGTAGTAAAGTTTGATATATCAAGCTCAAGTTTGACAGAATCATTAGAAATTCATGTACATTTTCATGTTCATGGTCGAAATTGAAACTAGGAAAAATCGATCGAAGGCGACGCCTATAATTCTACATAAACTGAGAGCGATTCATATTTTGCAGCGAAATTTGTTTTTTTTAAACTTTAAAAAATATAAAGCTAACATTTTGTACAAATAGAGAGGTTATTGCTTGCCCAAGAATCATGCAAATTGAATAAGTCTAGTCCTCGTAAAGACTAGAAAATTTTAAATTATAATTGAAAATTTTTTTAATCCATTACTTTTAATTGACACTTGTTACATTTATTTTTTCACACTTCTTACTTACCTTTTATTATCTTTGATTTACAAGAAGTATCAAACAAACAACAAGAGCAAAACAGGTTACATATGTTTTATATTTTCATAATAAAGTTATGACAGATTTTCTAAAGAAGAAGGTATAAACATTTATTATCAGTCACAATTACTTATGACATTTATCATTTTGTCACTTGTCATGTCACGTCACAACATAAAATCAATCATTTATTACTAAATCACGTACGATATTTTGGAGAACAAGAATAACTATGCTATCTCTCTGTTTATAAAGATTTATAAAGATTTAAAATTAAAAGTTTCAAGATAAAACGAAACAAAAATGATGTAAGGCCCATGAGGAAATATAATCGAAATCGTATCATTATAACAAATTATCGTATTATGCTAAAGTTTAAACGTTTTATTGAGCAACACCATACATTAAGGCCATAAAATGTGAACGCTTCCTATACACACACACACACAAACAGACACACACCACACACACACACACACACACAAACACAGTACATACATACAAACACATTTTATACAATAAAATTACAATCAACATCCGACAATTCATTATTATGATCTTTTATGCTTATCTGATTGTTGTTCTTGTTCTTCTTCATCTTCAACATGTGCCAAATTTGTGCAAATGTTTGTAATAACCAGAAAGGCTTGAAATATTCACCCGCTTCTCGTTAAACCGATCAACTCAATATCACTTTTTGCTTTCTGTCTGTCTGTCTGTCTGCCTCTTTGCTTGATACATGGCCATTTAAATGTGTTGTCCAAGTCTAATTGCGGGTAGACCTTTTAGAATATTTAGATGAAATTTGAAATGCAAGCATCTTTTAACCTCCCAAAGCAAACGCTATTGAAAATACTTACACATCGAACGATCTTTCGGAAAATGTTTTTTATATGAAAGATTGGTAGAAAAATTTGCTATTTTATTTATCATTTAATGAAACGCACCATATCAAAGGATTTGCACGTATTAAATATGCGTATCAAATTTGATTCAAGTTGATCTGTTTTTTGAGCAAACTCTCATTCAACGAAATTCTCTATAAATTACTTTCTGCACTTCTTAATTGATTTCTCAGACAGAAAGAAAAGTAAAAACTTTGGAGAGTACTTTGAAGTTGAGCTCAGCCAATTGTTATTAATTTTCATTATATTTTTTGTTATTTCATAATTTTCTTAAAAAGATATTTGCATACAAAAACGCACAACATACAACACACAACTTCTTTAGAAGTTGTAGCGAAATTTTTACCATTAAATTGTTACTACTTTTGCAGAGTTACTTACAGAATTGATTTCAACACATCGCTCATTTTGTGTGCTCCAGCTTACATTTTTATTTTTATTATTATTATTATTATTATTATTACGATTACTGTTAATTTACTTTTGATTTATTTATTTTTTTGCTGTTACTGTTGCTGTTGTAGTAGTTGTTGGTGTTGTTATTGCTTATTTCGTTTGATTTAACAGGTAAGTTCTGTTATTGTTGTTGGATAGACAATCATTGCATAAGCATAAAACAGCAGGAGATATCGAAGCTAAGAATTTACACATAAAGCTTACGTTTCTATATGCATGAAATGTATGTTTGTGTGAGTGCACTTTTTCTTAGTGCGTGAAACTATTCTCAGATAGAAAGAGTAAACCATATTGAGAGTAAAACAGAAGCTCACTACATAAAACAAAATACTCACAAGTACACACATGCACAAATAAACAAATAAACTCTCATTCATCTTACACGTTTGAAAAAAAAATCAAGAATATTAAAAAAAAAATTTCATCAAGTATGATATGTCGATGCATGTGTGTGTGTGTGTGGGAGTGTGTTTAACTTTTTTCAATTACAATTCAATATAAGTCGAATGGTACAAATCAAAGTATTTTTTTGTTAAAAAGAAAAAGTAAAAAATGTAAAAAATGTAAAAAATGTGCAAATAATGTTAAGAATTTCAATTGCTTCAAAAATAAATCAAGTAAAAATTTTATGCATGTTAGGCGACTCGATCGGAATCGGAATCGGAATCGGCATTGGCATCGGCATCAGTATCGATTTTTAAATATTCTAAATTAATTGAAAAGATCATTTTATTGGAATGTTGGATGACAGGAAGAGGAGGCGTGGTTTACATAAAAGGAAATCCTTTTTAAGAAATGATAAATGGGCAAACAAATGACAGTCGAATCATGGACAAATCGATTTTCAGGTAGACAAACTGACGAATAATTGGATGAATGAACAGATCAATTCAAATTGATTTGAATGATGAATTTCATTCAACTGAATTCATCTCACACCTTTTCAAATATTATAAACTTACAATATCACAATTGACGTAAATCGTACAAAATATGAAATATGAATGAAGAATAGCGAAATAGTGCGTACTTGCTTAAAGTTTCAACTTTCCTTAAAGTTATTTGTTTGAGTATTAAATATTGAATATTGATTTGTTTGTTTATCTAGCTACCTTTTTTCTCTGTCTAACTGTCTGTCTGTCTGCTATGCAAATATCTGATTATTTGTTCGCAAGTTTTGTTTACTTATTCTTTTAACGGTAGACTCGTCCGTCCATTTACTTTAATCTCCAACTTTGAGCTGATAACATTCATGTTGATATTAATGTTGTTATTATTTTTCTTCTTCTTGTTGTCTGTCATTTATTAACCATGTAAATTGTTATTTCCACCAACCAAAGATTACAGGTATATTCATTTAGTCATTATGTTTGTAACGCCTAAAAGTAAGCATCAGAGACTCTTCTATTCTTTAAATTCTGAATTGATTAAGACATGTCTATCCATCTGTCCGTGCGTTGTTAATATTTTCCCGATCGCCCAAAAAAGAGACAGCGAAATAAAATTTGGTAGGAATATCAGACAGACAGGTTAGTATGAAAAATGGATCCAATAGGTCAAATAAAACACACCTACCGTGCAGGAATGAGAACAGAAAAAACTTTTATATTTTCAAGCAAAAATTTATAATTTTTCGTTTATAACTTCAAAACTGAAACAAAATTAAAAATTTTGTTGGTAAAATTTCACACAAACAATAATGCCGTTATTTTACAATGCCCATAAAAAAATTGTACAAAGGGGCTCCGCCTACCCAAAATTATACAACTTCAATATATCTGTCTGTACAATAAAAAAAAAAAAAAACTAAACAATTTTTGGGTGGTAGGTATTCAAGTTTCGGCCTCTAGCCAAATATAATTTTCTTACTTATTGTTATTGTTGTACAGAATTTTTTACTCGCATTCACTGTTGTTGTTATGGAATCTCAACATATTTTTCCCCTTTATTTAATTCGTTCCTAACTGTGTGTGCGTGTGTGTGTGTGTGTGTGTGTATGTGTGTGTGTGTGTGTTTATGCGTGTGTATCGCGTATGTATAATTCGATATTTGTATTCTTATTTCAATCATTTAATTTAGCGTTACATACCTTTTGCCATTGCGTCGCCTCCGTTTGGTGGCATAAACGGTGCCCAGTTGGCTCATGGCTAAAGCGGAATTGCTGCTTATGGCCGCCGTTTTTCTTTTTTTATTTTGTTTTGTTTATTGAAATCAAAACGTAAAACACAAAAGGCCAAAAAATAAAATAATCAAAAAAGAAATTTTCTTTTCTTTCGTCCTCTTTGTTTTTTTGTTTTTCTTATGCTTGTTCTTCTTCTCTTTCTTCTCTTTCAACTTCAATTTCAATTTCAATTTCAATTGAAACTTTTTAATCTATGACGCTGCATTCAATTTCTTCTTACAATAAAATTTTCTGCTTAAACAACTTAATCTTTATATCTCTTTCTATAGATATAAGTATAAATGTCTCAATGTGTGTGTTTGTACGTCTCTATGTAACTGGGCGTGTGTGTGTATATGCGCACATGTGCATGTGTTTCTCTTTTCTTTATAAACTTTAAAGGCATGTGCCATTTTTTTCCCCTCACTTTTTTTTTCGTCGGCTTCTTCTTTTTTCTTTTTTTTTTTTTGTTTTGTTATATTTTGTACACACTCAATTAAATTTAGGAACGAAAAGATTTTGTATTTATGCACTTTGTTGCATCATTGATTTTGTTTATATTCTTTGGACATTTAGTTGGTGTTTTTTGTTTATCACTCAATCAAATGCAATATTATCCTTAAATTGATCAACAATTTCTTTCCATTTCATTTAATTTCATATCATTTTATTTTGTTTTGTTGTTGTTATGTTTTCCAACTTTCATTATTTATGAATTCAATTTGAATTAAAATTTCATATAATTTAATTATATTTCGCCTCCTTTCCATTTCACTACTTTCACTTATTTCTTATATTCTTCTCTTTTCTTTTCTTTTCTTTTCTTTTCTTTTCTTTTATTTCCCTGTTTTTTTTGTTTTGATGGAAAAGTGTAAATTTTTGTGTTTTTTTTTTTGATCAAGAAAATAAATAGAAACCCATGAAAACAATTCATAAAAAAAAGGAAAATTGCGTTTTACTTTTATGCATTTATGTGTTTGTATGTGTGTATTTTTATGCCTTTTGATTAATGTTTAATTTCTTTCACTTTTAAATTACTTTCGAAAACGGCTTTTCAATAAAAAATTATTATTAAAATTTAATTTCAATCTTTCTCTTAACTTATTCTAATTCTGTCCGATTCTATCTTGGCCCATCCAATTCTAACTTATGCTTATCCTAAACCATCTTTTCCTATTCTTTTATTTTTTAGCCTAGATTATAGGAGTCATTATGTGAATCTGTAAAATTTTTATACAAATATCGATGTAAATTTTACATAAAGAAAATTATTATAAATTCGGCCTTTTATGGAATTTTTTGTAACTCTCTAAAGTTTTGACACTTTTTGATTTATAATCTAAAATATTTAAATATACCGACTACAATAAAATGCAAAAAAGTTTTTAAGAAAATCAAGATCATTTCGCCGACTTATTTTGAATTGTAAAATTGTAAAAAGTTTTAGGTCAAACGAAGAATGGACAAGACATTAAAATAGTTAAAAAAAAAAAGGAAATTTGAATTTTACGATTTAGACATAAACAAAATGTAATTCGTTTTCCTGTAATTATTTTACTCGATCAAATAAAAAATTTTATTTGTTTTTGATTATACCAATAAAACTGAATATAATTTTAATTAATTTCGATTCAGCAGCAACAAATGGAATTGGATGACTATTTCGATCACACGTTCCTTGAAATGTGCTATGCTAAAAATTTCTATAATAAAATGCTAATAAATCTGTTAAAAATTATCAGTGAATTCAATGAAAGTGGTCTTTAAAAAAAATTTCAATATTCATCTAATTTTTTTTTGTGAGACATGGATATAAAAAAGCTTTATTTGGCCTCCATACAAATTGTTTTACAACGAGCAAATATAAAACGAATAGAAAAATATTTTTAAATCAATTTATATGATAAAATCTTAGTTTAAGGAACTCGAAAGGTAATTATCGTCATTAAATAAAAAGCATCTGAAAAATATGAAATTATTTTATTGAACGGCATTCCATTTGATTTTATAATTATGCATAAATTGAAAATTACAGAACACTTGATTATCTTCTTCCATTTTCGAGATTTCAAAAAATTCTATATGGACAGAGAAGTGTATTAAGATCATATTTAGCTTCTTTAAAAAGCTACCTTGAAAATTCTGGAGAGTGTAAAAATTATATGCTTTATTAAACACTGCCTTAAAGTTGGTCATGATTTAGAAAATAAAAAAATAAAAATTTCTATTGTCTACACTTCTTTTGTGAAAAGTTTTAGAAATTAGCAAGAGTGTATAAAGCATCCTAAATATTCTGAGGTAAAATCATTTTGCACAATTTCATCCAACTTCAAAACATTTTGTGAACTAGTGTGAGCCAGTCTGAAATGAATTCATGAATGTTCTGCTTCAAAGTGCAGACTTAAGTTCTTCATTAAAATTAATATGCAGACTTGAATTCAAATGCGAGCCAATTTCGTTAAATTTGGACAATTTTTCAATCACTTCCATTAAATGTTTTTTTTTTTTTTTTATGAAAAAGACTTTTTCACAAGAACGGTTATAAAATGAAACGTTGATACATTAAATTCGCAGTTGGATTAAGCATGTATTGGATCCTAATCCGCAGGGGAGAGACCAATTCAAATTTTTCAAATATTTTTAAATTAATTTTATTAAAGTCAATTGAAATATTTTCAATGTAAATTTAATTGGTTAAGACTTGACCTATACGAATTGTTACTTAAAAATAAAAGTCTCAAATTCGTGCCATTTGCTTTCTACTACGTGGAATGGCATGGCCGCATAAGACTCTTGAAACTAAGGAGGCAACAGGAATTTTTTATTAATTGCACTTTCATTTTCATTTTATAATTCTCATTTGGTTTTTATATATAAGTATAAGACTAGATATAAAAATTGTGAGAAGAATTATAAAAAGCTATTAATGAGGACCGTTGGAAGAAGACAGCCCATAAGGGAAAAGTTCATACTTTAAAGAAATCTCCAAGAAAAAAAAATTGTCCAATTTATAATTCTTCATTTAAAATTCATTTAACGGTGTTTATTAAATATTACGATCAATTTAATTCGACCAATAAAAATATAAAGAGCAAATTTATGAAAAATAATTAAAAAAAAAATCATCTTTTATAAAAGAAATCAATTTACCAAGAAGAGCAATGCCAAAAATGAAAATTTTGTAAAAACAATAATTGGCAAAAAAAACCAAAAACAAACTGAAATGTAAAAAATTGTAACTATGACAATTTCAATTACAATTAAATCAATTGTTTCATTTTAATTCTTTAAATTGTTAACAAAATTTTAACAAAAATTCCCCGTGACTGCTAATTTATCTATTTTGAGAAAAATAAAATTCTAGTCCATTTCTATTCAAAACGGAAACTTTGAAATTGTGTAAGTAGAATTCACCGTCGGAGTAAATGAATTCAATTAATTCACTCAATTTATGGGCAAAAAATGAAAATTTTTAACAATAATTCAATCATAATAAAATCTAAAGAATTTCAGTTAAAATACCAAGGAGAAGAAAAATCAAAATTCAAAATCATCAATAACAACTTGAAAAGACTAATTTGACATTTAAACGAAATGCAAACAAAAATCTAAGATGAAAAAATGAAAATATCGCGTGCCAATTTAATTACATCGACCAATTTTTATTTATGCACAATTATAACAGTTAATTTAATCGCACTTACACATACACACACATTTATATGTATATGTTTATATATGCAGACAAATGAAGTAACACGCATTTATTGTATTTATATTTGTATTGTTTTTTGGTGTATTTAAGTAAAATAGAAAATGAAAAGCATATAAAAGAAGAAATAACAAGAAATTAGAAGAAAAAAAAAACGAATGTTTAAGTAGTTACGTTGCACTTTTCTTTTTTACACATTCTCATTTTTATAATGAATTGTTGCATGACATTCCGTCGGTAAACAATAATTTCTAAATTCCAAAAATTCAATTTCTTTTTTGTTATTTTTTTTTTTTTTGGTTAATTTTTTTTCCAAGTTTTTCATTAAAAAAAGCCTTAATTACATTGAAATTATTATTATGGAAAATATTTAAAATTTTTTCTTTTTTTTTTTCTTTATGGCTTTTCCGTTTTATTTATATTTAAAAAACAAAAAAAACTTTTTCTTGCATTTTCTTTAAAATTTTACGCTTTTCATATTCTCATTTTCATCACAAATTTTTTCTTTTTTCTTTTTGTGGTTTTTCATTTACATTTAACACAATTAAATTACGTTTTATTTTAATCCATAATATTTCATCGTAGCATTACAACGCCTTAATGATTTGTATACAAAATTCTATATATAGATATACATATGTATGTATGTATGTATGTATGTATGTATATACATATATATATATACACATATTGTAATGGTAGTTATATAAAAAAAAAAGTAAAATTAAGCCAAAAAAAAAAGAAAGAACAAAGTTAAAAGAGGAGAAAAACAATAAAAGTAAATAAAAACAATTCGCGTTAAACATTTAGTTGCATACGACACGCGATCTCTTTGAGAATCCAACAAGAACTGAAATTGAAAAAAACCAGTCCTGTTAGCTGGCCAACGTATCATACTAAATACATATACACACACACACACACATACAAACATAGACATAAAACATATAAGCCTCTCAAAACATAACAACACACACACACACACACACACCACAACACAACACAAAAAAGCATACAAACAATGAGGGGTAACATAAGTAAATGGCAAATAACAACAAGTATAAAAATAATTTTCACTAAACTTTAACAATAGACTTCTACTGCTACTCATACTACTACAACTACTACTACAACTACAACACAAATATATGGATAGCAAAATAAAAAAAAATTGAATTCAAAAAAAAATAAATTAATAAATACATAAATAAATTACAAAAAAAAATTAAAAAAATAAAAAACAACAAAAAGAAAAAATTAAGCATAATAATTTACAATAATTATTTGAAGCTTTAGACAAATTTCTAATACGCGTTTTCATTCGAACGAAATCGATGATTGGACGCGGGACCCGTTATATCTGACTCTACAATATCTTTCACTTTTCGATAGATAATCTATTCGATTGCTATATACATCTATGTATATATTTATATATATCTCTCTCTTTCTTTCTTTTTCACCCTCTAAAAGAAAAGTAAAAAGAATCTCATACATTTGGAAGAGAAATGATCAAGTTTTCTTTTTCCAATTAATGAGGTTTATTAATAAGGATTCACGGTATTAGTATTAGAGCTTATAAAAGTTAATATTTAAACAAAAGTCAATCCAATTTCCAGAAGCATGTCAAGCATTGGCATGAAACTCAACCCAAATTATCAATCGATCAAACGATTTAACATTTAATTGATCAAATGAGCATTTTATAATTTAGAAAATTAATTATGAAGGCAACGCTCTTTCATTTTAACAAGATTATTACACCAATGAAATCTAAAATGGTGAGTGCAAAAGGAAAAGAAAAATCACCCAAATTTCTTTTCTATTTTTTTTTTAATTCCCTATCGAATTTAATGTGGAACACAATACACCGCAAAATAAATATAATGCACAGCAAAGCAACTCTTTAAAGCTACTCAAATCAATTGAATTCTCTAAGTTTAGAAGAAAACTTATCTCACATTTCCCCATACATTTGAAATTGAAATTTCTTTTCATAACTTTTAAACTGAAACTTAAGCAAACATAACTGCATAAAAAAATGTTCAAATGAGTTTATTCTAACAATTACTTTCTATTGACTATTCCACTCGAGTTGTTTTACAAAGGGCATTACAAAATGATTTTTTTTCTTTTGTTTTATTTTGCTATCTTTTGCTGTGTTTTATTGTGTTTTGTAGTGTTCTCTTTATGCTTTCCTCGTTATAATTAATTTGCGTTGTCCTGGCAACAGAAATAAATAAACATACAATAAATTAACTCAATTTTAGTCTCAAGCAATAAATATTCCAATAATGCCAAAGCAAAAATTATATAAAATACTTATTATATTGGCTTTGCTTGTATATTGTATATAAATATTTATATATGGATATATATATATATGTGTGTGTATGTATGTACATATAAGTAAATATGTAAAAATTTTGCATTCAATAACAATAAGTAATAAATACAAAGAAAATAGAAAAATATGTGCAGACTCAAGAGAGTTTAGACATATTTGAGTTGTCTGTGAGAATGAGAGATTGAGTGAAAGAGAGAGAAGAAAACAATACGTATAACCCAAGAAAAGAAAATAATAACAAAGTAAAATATATTTCCCATATGTATGCATGTGTAAGAAGAGTACAACTATATCGCATGCATAGGCATCTCTTTTTTCCATTAAATAAAACAATTTAAAGGTGTATGTTTCATTTTCATAACGTTTTACTGGAATTTACAGTAATACAATTTTCTGTTAAACTCTTTTTTTTAATTATTTCTCGCTATCTCTTCTTTTCTTTACTTTCTCTTATTAAGTACTCTTCTTTTTGTGAGCCTTTTATATTTATTTCTCAATTTTATGTTTAATATATGTACAAAAAGGCGTGGCTTAGTTCAAGTTTGTTTTTTAGTTCACATAATTTTCCTTCTCTGATATTATTTATTTCGTTTTTCATTTTATTCCATATAAAACTATTTACCGTATGCTTCTATATGTGAAATTTTAATCAAATAATGCCAATTGAAAACATTTTTATATGGATGAGAGGAAAATATGAAAATATCAAAAACAAAAAAGGAAGAAAAGAAAAAACCAAAAAAAGGTATAGTATACTAAGGAAAAATATGAAGGAAATGTTTATAAATTAGTTATTACGTAAATTTTCCATAAAGATTTATTATAATTTTTTATCTAACTCTTTAATATTTCTCCAAAGCTTTAAGATTAATTTAAAAACAAAAAAAAAACAATAGAAAAAGAAACATTTTAAAGGTTTAATACTAAATAAAAAAATTTCAACATTAGCAAAGAGAAATAAATTTTTATTTTATAATAAATTATTAAACAGAAGCAGCATCGATACTTTTAAAAGAAACAGGAAAAGACAAATCGATTAGAAAATGTTTATTAATAATTTGTTGATTAAAATTTTTATTTTTTATAAAACATTACTTTTCATATTCAAATTTCGTTTTGCACTCAATGAAGCCAATGTCAGTACTATCATGATCGTTACAATTGCTGATTCTATAATCTCCATATATAATCCATTGACTTTCCTCTAAGCGAATGCTGCTTGCTACCTTTAAAAGTTACAGTTTGTTAAATACCAAAAGTGCCACCTACGCGAAATTACGTAATACAAAATTTTCATATTTTTACTGTCTGTTTACTGTTGAAAAACTGAAATCATCTTTCAATAAAAATATCATGGTGTGTGGATGATGGGTATCTAAGGTTTGATCTTAGTTAAATATAATTTTCTTACCTGTTTCAATTTAAAGTTACTTACTTAAAAAAGATGCAATAAAAAAAAAAGAAGCGTTATGACTGATTTTCAAGTTTCTTAATATTCTTGTTCTATTCCATTCTGATATTTATTGAAAAGCCTTATTAAGGTAAGTTATTAATTAATTAATTAATTAGAAAAAATTAATTATAATAAATATTTTAATTATTATTTTTATTTTTCTTTATAAAACATTTTTATTACATTGATTCATTTTTCAAATCTTATTAAAATTCCCATGAATTTTATGTAACATACTTTTTTTTATTTATCTATTTTTTTTCATATTTTTTGTAATTTTACTTGACTTTACTTACTTTACTGAATAAGAAAGTCGACCTAATAAATTCAATAAACCTAATAAACATTTTCATCCTCATTGCATTTATGCAATTTTTCTCTCTTGTCATGACAGATTGAAGAAATATAAACTAAATCGACCTAGTTTCAAGGTCGTTTGTTCAATGTGTTTATTTGCGTTTTTTTTTCTTCTTCTTCTTCTTCTTCTTCTTCAACCTTTTTTACCGTGACTAAGAAGATAATTTTTTGTTTGTTATAAATAAAATATTAAGAAAAAAAATGTATATGAAAAATAGTTATTAACGATAAGAGAAATAATAATTAAATAAAAATTTGAACGCAAGTGTAAATGAAGAACAAAAATGTGCTTGATTCTCGACGATGACTATGAAGAAAAAAGTATAAGGAAAAAGGAAAACTCAAAGTAGAAATAACAAAAGTAGCAAAAAAAAAAAAAAAAAAAAAAAATTTTAAAAACAGGAATAAATGAAAACACGCAAATTTGCGTTTAAAATTGAAACTCATAAAATATAATGTAATAAATATTACATTTAGATTAATGAAAGAATTTATAAACACGTTATCGAAGTTAAGATTTTCTTTTTTTTTAAAAAGTAATAATAACACAAAAATATTTAAACGCACGCATTAAATTGAAATGAAAAAAAAAGATCAAGATTAATTAGATGTTTAATATAATGAAGTTACAAGATAACATGGCACTTTGCAATTGGCACTTAATGGACAACTTGCCATTTGATAGTCAACAGTCTAATAATGTCTATAGAATAAATTTTGCGTGTGAGACATTTCATTGTGAACACTTTCTGGACCAATTTAAGACTATCTGTCCATTTGTCCATTTGTCCATTTGTCCATTTGACCGTCTGTTGTTTGTTCATGTAAATTTGTTATCAAATTAAAAATCGCAATTTTTGAGTTATATCAAACAATAATTTTTTTTTTATATGAATGGTTTTCGCTTCAAATTGGATCATTTTTATGATCATGCCCCAGTCATTATATAAAAAAAAGTTTCAATTTTAAATAGATTTTAACGAAAATTGGCCTTCTGTCTTCTATTTGTGCTTACTTGCATAAAATTATTTATTTATGGAACAACAACATGTAAACAACAACAAAATAAAATTTAATCTCAACAAAATCTTAATGTTGATTTGTTTTCGATATCGACATGATTTCCATTAAGTCATTCTAAATTCACAGACCGATAGTAAGAGTGCATAGCAAGAGAGAAAAAAAAAAAAAGGAGTGAGTAAGTGTATGAGAAAGGGTGTGAGAAGGAAGATACAAATAGAAAGGGTAAGTTTATAAAAAAAATTCTATTCTTGAATTAAATGAAAAATTTGCACGAATATTTACTCTAAATTAACTTAAACATGTTGCGGTTACTTTAATCGTGTTTATGATCATTTTATGTTAATTCATATAACATTAATAATATACTTATATAGTGTATTGTATTGTATTGTATTGTTTGATATTAAATCATTTCTAAAGTTGTAAGTTGAATTCACTTCACTTCACTTTACTCCATTTTATTGCATTTTACATTAGTTTTAGTACAAAGTTAATACAACTCAGTTCAATTCAATTCAATTCAATTCAATTCAATTCAAATCAGTTCAGTTTGATTCAACTCAACAGACCGTAGAAATATGTCGGGATCATATTTTAAATACAAAAAGATAGAAAAAAAAATTGTAATTATATTTCTCAAGGGTAAGTTGGCCAAGTCCTTATTTTAGTGCCGTTTAAAAATTTATTCATGTAAAATGTCTAAATACATAAAAATATTAAAAGAGATTGATAAGATAAGAATTTATAAAGTACAATAAAACAAGTGAGTATCTGAAAATGATGATTAGACTTATTAAAAGAAGCTGAAAATATTTACGAGACATATTTTCAATTTCTTTGCTTTTCCTGTTTTACAAATTAAGAAAAGCAGAGAAATTGAAAGCATATCTTTCCACGTATCTTTTAAAGTGGGACATTTAAAGTTGGACATTTTATGATGAATTGGCGTAAAATTGCCCAGTTGCCTTTAAAATTGAGGCTTTGAATTTGTTTTGATGTTTACATTTACATTTACGTGAATTTACATGAATTTACATATTAGATAAATAGACAGAATGTAAAACATGATTTTGAAGCTTGGAGGCACTTGCAAGAGTTTCTAGTTAAGAAGAGTGGTATCAATTTGCAAATGCATGGCCAAATGTTTCTTCATATTGATCTTTAGCGAAATGAAATTTTAACCTCTTTGAACATGAGCCTAATATTTGCTTTACTGATAATAAACCTGGTTCACTCACGTATATTTTTATTAGATGTTCATTTCTGTATGAATACACTAAAATTTATTTAGGCCTTGCACTTTGCGCAAATAAATCGATAAGATTTATCTATTTTTATAGATTTAGTGAGTCTTTTAAAGATTTCTTAGTGTTCTTAGTAAAATTTTTTTGGTATATTAGAGCAAAATAAAAAAGATTTTAAGAACACATTTTGACATTTGAATAAAATTGGTCTATGATTCGGTGGACCATGAGAATTTATAGAAAAATATTTTTAAATGCTTAATATGGATAAATTTTACAATTAATTTTTATGCGACTCTTGCCTTCAATTGACTCTTTGCTTCCAATAACTTTATAATACAAGAAAAATAATTTCTATTGACACATTTTTTCAATTTGGTGGCAATTTGGGCCAACTTTATTCCGCTGTCTATTTCTCTTAAAATTTTACATTCACAAAAGAAATTTTTACAAGAATTATTTGATTGTAGAAATTTAGAATATGAAAAAGAAGTAATTGTGAGAGGAACAAGCGGTTTATTTAAGGAAATATTATACACTTTGCAATAATTATAAAATGAAAAGGTGAACCTTTAATTTACATTTATCAAACATTCATTTGACACTTTAATTTTATGTTTGTAAGGTGAAAAAAAGAAAGGATAAAAGAGACAAAAAAAAAAGAAAAAAAAACACCACCCAAAAGTACAAAGTCAAAAAAATTTTATGTTAAGAAGCAGCCATTAGGGAAATTTTGGGGTGGATTATACATTAACGCCATTCAATGGTTTTGTGTATACGATGATAATGATGGGTGCCATAATAAAAAAAAAAGTTCAATCAGAAGAAAGTGTTAGAGGTGTAAAGCCAGAAACAACAAAAAATATACGGCTACAAAATGGAAAGGCGTTTATAAAACAATGTGTATATGTGTTTGTATATATAAAAATATTGTCTATGTATTTGTAGAAAAAAATAAAATTAAATCCAATAAGTGAAGTTAACAAATTTTCTCAATAAAATAATAATTATTTAATGGAATATTGAACTTTTGCTTTAAATTTATTGCATTTAGTTTTAAACAAAAATTTCTTTCATTTTTGTTTACTTTTTGTTTGTTAATTTTAAGCGATTTTATATTATTTGATGTTACCTCCAGCAAAAAAAACTCCAGGAATATTTTATGAGATTAATAATTATAATGAACCGCATGTTTAGAGATATCAATTAAATATAATTATTATTTACTTTACATACCACACGTAACGCACATGCACACACACACACACACACACACACACAGAGGCGGAACTACATGCAACCAAGTACACATATAAAGGCTTAGACATTAACGTTGTATGACAATGTAAACAACAACCAACAAAATCAAATAAACTCAAAAAAAAAACAAACAATTAATAACATTAAATTAGGCTGGAGCCAAATCTTGGATACTCACCACCCATACCCATACCCATACCCATACCCATAACATATAATATTACCATTCATAGCCGGTATAATTTTTTGCAATAGTAAGAAACATTAAGCATAAAAAACTGCAAATTTGATATTGTATAATTTCATGTAGGCGTGGCCGATTTACTTGATTTTTTTGATAAATGTTATTGCTACTTGCACAAAATTTCAGTTTGCCATGTTCTGCAGTTTGCATGTAATGAGCAAAAAGTCAGCAAAACAATGCTTAAAAAATCGTGGTGTTCTCAGTTTACGTTGCACTGTGGAGCTAATTTCATATCTCAACCTGCGTACAAGAGCATCTAATGATTTCATCAAATTTACTCTTGATATCTCAAATTGCACCACTAGTGGAATGTTTAAAACAGGCAAATGCACAGACGGACAGATGGACAGTTGTGTCTAAATTAATAGAGAAGTTAATGCTTATCAGGAATCTGTATACTTTATACGATCTCCAATGGTTCCTTCAGGGTGTTACAAACACAATGACATAACGAGTATATCTCCAATCTATGGCTGATGGATATAAAAACAAATTAGTAATTTAAACAAAAAAAAAAAAAAATTGGATTTTTTAAAACACAATTATATCTGTGCTTATATTTACAATAAATAAATTATTAAGGGCAAAAAAAAATTATTATTAGGATAATAATCGAATTCGAAAGAAATGATATTGTATAAAAATTACAGGATTAACAAATTATTTCAGGGAAATGAGAAAAAATTCTAACAAAATAAACATTGAATGCATTTCATGTGATACAGCAGGCTTTCCTAACTGGCCATTGATTCAAACTTTTTGGCAAAGAGTTAAATTTTTCTATATTTTTTGATTAACTTGCAAATTACGAAAAATGAAAACCAACAAAAAATTAGAAGTTTTGTGCCTTTTTTATTGGGTGCACTTTGCCTTGTAAAAAAAAAGTGGCTAACTTTGATGTTTGGTGCATACTTTTAGAATGGTCAGTTTAGACCTTCCAGATATCAAGCGTTTCGTAAACGCTTCATCAGTTATCGCAATATACTGACAGCCGATTTCAACTGCTTTGCTCGGCAATTAATTTACAAAATTATATTTCGTTGGAACCAAAACTTGGGTAGTATTGAAAAACTGAAACAATTTGCAATTTATTTAATTAAATTTAAGATAAAGAAGAAAATTTGTAAAATTGTAATTTTTGTATGAATTGATTTGTAGAAGGAATTCCAAAAATTGGACCCATCAAGACTAAACTTTTGTTAGATATTTAAAGCAACAAACAATTTCTTCAACATGAGGGTTTTTTCTCTGAAAAACCAAAGAAGTGAGAAGAAAATTTTCCGACCTTACCATATTGATTAGACCTTCGATTTGTGGTAAAAACCCAAGCAAAGTACCATAAGTAATCTCATCAAAGTATCGTTAAAATTGCAACCTACAATTTGATTTAAAAAATAAATACCATGGGCAGACAAAAAAGTGGCATGACAGACAGATAGGCGGACATATGGATAAAGAAGCAGGCTTAAATCGACTCAGAAAGTGAAAGTACTTTGTAATATAAGTATTGTAAATTATAAAAAGTCCTTTATGCGTAATAAAAGGAAAAATGGAATGAATGGAATGAAATGTACAAAAGTTATAGAGGCCTTTGCAATTTTTAAGAAATCTAAGAATTCAAATGTTCCATTCGACAATAAAACAATGAAATGGAATAAATTTATATTTAGCTTTGTCAAAAATCCCCCAAATTCATGCCATAATTCAAAGAGATAAATATTTATCTAAATTTCTGCTTTTTTACGATTTACTCCAAACGTCAAGCAATAACAAAGCGCATATTTGTTTCTTTTTTTTTATATTTTGTTTAATATTTTAACACGCAGTTTAAAGTGCGTAACATTCTGTGTAATACATTTGCTATGAATATCTAAATATGCAACATTTAAAATGTTAATAGAAATTTGTTCTATTAAATAAAACAAAAACTTTTACATAAATATTTACTGAATATCTTAATTAATACAAGAATATAAATAATGTAATTAATTAATATCAACATTAAAGAGTATGAAGGGTATTGCTTTATTGTAGTTTATTATTCAGCTGTTGACTCGATGGTACCCCTTTTTAATTAATTATTCTAAGGTATTAACCGATCCAAGTCGGGGTAGCTTAACATTGTACCAGAGGTATCCCTTTTAAGGAAATTTATATTAACATGGCTACCCGGAATTGCATTTTTACACGAGCCATTTTATTTAATGTATAACTATTTTATTTATTAAAATATACATGTGTGTATGTATGTGTGTGAATATATATGCGATCTTAATGTTGACTACTTTCTTATTTCCCATGAAGTTCGCGAGTATTAACAGCCACTATGATAAAAAGAGAGAATCTTATGCGACTCGCGATATTTATACATTTTCGAACAAAGCTTTTGTATAACGGTAATGTACATTTCTGCGTAAACGAAAGCTTTTACACTAACAATGTACCCATGCCGGGTATTTTCCTATATTATATAACAGGACAATGGCGTGATCAAGAATATATTACTGCGCAATTAATATACTGCGTAATAATACGTTATCACTTTCAATGTATGCCGTGTTCTTACGTGTCCATGCACACACACGCGCATACTCTCACTCTGTAAAAATAATACTTCTCTCCAAATAATTCAAATCCTCTCAAATTTTCCATATATGCATATATATATCTAGTAGATGTGTATATGTAAACTGAATTTATATATAAATAACAATAGAAAGTTTCTTATGACTAATATTCAATGCTTACAGTATTTTCTTAGGACGTTCGATAATGTTTAAATCAATACACATAATTTTAATGTCCACCCGTCCGTCTGTTCAGTTCACTTTTCTGCCATGTGACTACCCGGTATTGTACCCACGCATTGACCCCCCTGTTTCAGTAAGTTCGTCATTCGCCCTTACAGGACAAGAAATGCAATATAAAAATAAAATAAAGTAAAAAATTACTATTTAGCGAACGACTTGAAGTAGTTTATTTAACACTATCTTCTACATATTTTTATTATTATTATACTGAACTAATTTCTTAATGCAATGAAAAAAAAGGGTACCACAAATTTCTGCAAATTTTTCAATATAAAATTAACCACCTTTTAAATGATTTTTATGATTTCATTAAAAAATTTTACTACAACTTTAACTTAAGATATTAACAATGTTGTCTTTAAGCAGGTTAATATCATTTCAGCTAATAATTTTTATGAGATATACAGAATAACATCTGAAATAATTTATCTGCTAATAATTCAAGTTTGATTTAATCGTAGGTAATTTGTTTTGATTGGAAAGTCTTGACCTTTATTGGCCACTACCATGATCTTAAGCAGCATAGAAATCGCGTTGCAATATTCTTCAATGAATTTTCATGCTGATGCTTCCAGAGTTAATGTTATGTTAAATATTGTCTCTCCAGAATCGTTTCATACTTGAATATCATCACTTAATTATTATAATTATTAATAATTAATTATTGTGCAACAATGTACGCAATGTTATCATTAATCTCACACGGATCATGATTTCTTTTAATTAGTTGTACTAAAAATTTTCCCCTGAACTATAATTATCCTGTACAATTAAAACGTTTATATATATTTATATAATACAAAAATACATAAAAACATTGCAAGCTAAAAAAACTTTGAAATTTATGCAATTTTATTCTAAAGGAACAAGTATTTTCAATTCGACTTAAATGATTAATGTACCCTTTCATTCATTTGGATGTATGTACATAATTGTAATTCACATAATTATACATACACATACACACACACATAAATATATGTAGCACCTTCATTATTATACCCTACATTTAGATCAAAGCATTGTAAATGTGTAATAACTCAAAATGCTTGAGATAGATACACTTTTTCTCAACGCAAGCTAAATCTGTCTGATTTAAGTTTGCCTGTCTTTCCGCTACTATTTGAAAGATAATTTAATGATTTTTAAAGATATTTTAATGAATGACATCATTCTCCTTAAGAATCTCTACTCTCAGGATATTGCTAAATGAATTTAAATGAAATTGAATTTTGAATGAAACGTGTGAAAAACTTTTGAAAATTATTTATTAAATAGTCCAAAAAAATGTATAAAATTGATTTTAGATTGTTCGATATCTTGTAAAATCTTTTACATAATAAACTTTATAAAGAAATTTAAATATGCATGTGCAATTTCTATTCAATTTCTTTGCACAAACATTGAACAAAGCATTGTAAAGTATTTCGTAGTTGATGCTGATCAATTATATAAATGTTTTCTTTTTCTTCTTCTTTGCTTCTCTTTTTCTTCTGTTCAAATAAAAATGTGTGAATAAAGAGCAGATATTTTCTGTTCTCTATGAAAGTAATGAGAACAAATTATTTATACAAAAAAGAAAAAGAAACAAAAAAAAAATGGTGAAGGAATGAAAAGCAGTAATAAGTGAATTAATTAAACATAATCTCACAAACATAAATTGGATGCGCCTAACATTCAACCAACCATTACTTTAATCCTATTAATAATAAAATCTTGCCACTTTTTCTTTTGTATAGAATAGTAGGCATGAAAAAGAGAGAGAGAGAGAGAGAGAGAGAGAAAAAGGAATCGAAACTGAAAAATTGAAGCTGAAAGATTTGTCTCAACAATTGGCAAGACATTTCAAAGTCTCAGCACAACAAATTCCATTTATGGTTTCAATCAATGAACTAAATTGAAATTATTCAACTTAAAAATGTATAATAGAAATGGTTTTTTAAAATGTTTCCTTCAATTTCCATTTTGTTCACAAACCAAAACAAAACAAAACAAAACAAAAAAAAAAGGAAGAAAATGCATGGAAAAAATTGCGCATTATTAAATATGGAAGACTATTTTTACTTGGTTGCCATTGGCAGCCAACCCCAACGTTATTGTACCATGTTGCAATCGCAATAAACAATGAATTTTGTAGTTTTAGTCTGGCTAACAAATTGTAAAGTAATTTAAGTGATGCCCAAATGTTTTATATATTAAAACAACTGAATGTTCCAGTTTGAATCGTGATCACATCACACATTTCTTTATCTTTCTTATTATTATTAATATATTTAGTTTGCGTTTGGTTCTTTAAGTTTCTCATTTTAAATTCATTGTTTTCTTCTTTTTTTTTCTGTATTTATGCTGGTTAATGCATAGATAACTACAAATAAATGATAAAAATTTTAATGACTTGATTATCTTGCATCAAAAACAACTTTTCTCCACCCATTTTATATTATTCCTCACTCACCAAAATGTACTTATGCCTGAAATCATAATACCAAACATAATCACATATTTTTATGTATTTTTGTTGTTGTTGTTATTGTTTCGTGTGGTTTTTTGCTTTATAATTTTTATACGGGCCACACAAAATTTTGGATTTATATTCATTTTATCAGAATGCTTGCAAAATTTGAAAACTTAGAAACGTGACAACTCAACATAGCAGCGACTTTTAAATCGATCTACGTTCACTTATTTAGATGGCTGCTTGTCTTGAACAATCTCTGGTTTGGAAAAACTGAAACGATTGCAAATCTTGTCTTTATTTTACTTTGATTGAATCAGTCAGCGCACCTTCAATATTTTTAGCCATAACTATTTTGAACTAAGGACACTTGAAATCTTTACAAGTTTATTGTGATTATAATCTTTAATAATTAATATCTAAAACTGAAATATTTTTAGACATGCCTTTTAGTTATCACACAATGCTTGATTGGTGGGTGTCTCAACTAAACATAAATTTCTTACTTATTTTATTTATTTTTCGTTTTCTTAATTAATACAATGATACAATTTTTTCTTTTGCTTTTCCTTTCTTTTTTCTCTGTTGAACGCTTTGAACGCTGTTGAACGCTGCTGAACGCTTTCTGTTTTTAGTAAAAAATTAAATTAAGAAAAACAAAAATGCATAGAAAAGTCTATGGACGCTACATTTAGAAAGAAGTGTACAATGTAAAGTAAAAAATTAAATGCCATACACTTGACAATGGCGTTAATGGTAAGTGCGTACTAACATCAATTTTATAAAGTCGCTTATTCTAGTGCCATTCACAAAAAATTTAGATTGATAAACATTCTTGAGAAAACAATTTTTATTAATAACTCATTAAAAGTATAAAGAATCATTTAGAAAGAAAATAACAGTTTCTCATAATCATGCAGCTACAGGACTGCGATCCAATTCTCAAATACTCATCATTTCAAATATTTACCAAAAAAAATAGTAGGCAGAGATTTAGTATGATGCTTAGAGAAAATAAGAAACCGAAAGTAGTAAATAAAAAGCCGAAAACCGAAAGCCGAAGTGTTAAAAAGTAACTATTTCTATTTCTGTAGTTTCATGTTTGGTACACTTGGCCTTTTTTTTATTTTTTGGAGAATAATACATTTATCATATAAAAAAAAAAGTCTTAAGGTAGCAAAAAGCGAATTACTTTTAATTTTCCATCTTATCTATTCAGACCATTTATAAAGGTAGTCGAAGTGCCTACGTTCAATGGTAGAACTTGCAATTTTCCGTTATGAGAAGCGGTTTTAAAATATCAAACTACTTGAAAGTACAGCAAATATTTTTTTTCAAGAACTTTATTTTGACAAAAGTGAGTCATTTTCACTTTCATTAAAATATTACAAAAATTTCAATTTTCCCTACAAATGGACTTAAATGTAAACTTAATTCAGCCTTATAAAAAAAAAAAAAAAAAAACTTAAATTAATTTCGAAGTCAAATTTACTTAATTCCATACAAATAAATGATAATGTAAAGCATATAAAAGTTGTTTGCTTTTATTAAAAAATTTTCAAGAAACGCATAAATATTTAGTAGGCATTTTTTTTCTCTGATCTTCTCTTAATAAAACTCCAATGAAATTTTATTTATTTATTTATAGAAAATTTACATGTATAAAGAACATAAAGATTCTTAATAATAATTCTAGAATAATCTATTCAAAATAATTTCTCATATGTAAATGTAAAATTGTAGAATTTATAAGTAAATCTCATCTAAAGCGAAAAATACCGTTAAAATTTCTATGTTCAATAATTTGCTGTTATTTCTGCATTATATAATTTTATATTCTATATGTGTGTTTTGTGTGCTTGTGTGTTTATATTTATATGGATATATAAAGCATTACATGAGAAATATGCAGTTGATCTTTTATTGGCATTTGTACACAGACACAGCTATATTTATATTTTGTATATGAATTGCATCGTCTCCTCCCTTTTAATTTGCATGAAAGTATATATTTATTTTTGTTGTTGGTTTTTTTTTTTGAAATGTAATAAAATGAAATGAAATGAAATTTACATGTAAGAAAAGCCGCTCAAAATTACTTAGAAAAGTAAAAAAAAAAAGAAAAATGTAAAAATGTAAATACACTTTTATATAAAGTTTACATCTTGAAAGGTTATTTTATGCAAATAAATGGCCGCACATCCAATTTTACATTTTACTGCGCTTCACAATAATTTGCAAATATGTATATAAGTAAAATTTTGTAAAGTATTGCGTCCACAAGTCCAATATTAAATTAAAAGTAATGCATGCGTGCTCTAATATGCAAATGTTACCAATGTTAACAATGTTAGCAAGGATTCATTGTAATAGTCGTCTTCGATATCATTGTCAACATCATGGGGTTCATCGGTGAATCATGAAAAATTTTACTTGCCATAAGGTGGTGACACTAATAGAATACATAGGATAGGCAGGGGAGGCACAAGTGGATACTGAAATTAAAAGGTGAGATATACAAGTGCCTTAAAAAATGTATTGAGAAATTGTGTTAAGGAGAAAACCTTTTAAAAAGAATTACATAAAATATTTGTGTAAATTTTTTTTTCTAAATTTTCTATAAAGCTTGTAATAAAAATTATAAATGTATGTAACACGCATGCAGATTTATAACGTTTAACTAAAATTCATGTGATACATTTTGTGTGCTATTGTCTTCTCATTTGTCGATGCATTTATCAAGTCAAAAGTTAAATTTAAATTTAAATTTTAAAGAATTGAAAATGAATAATATGCAGAAAAATCTAAGATGATTCATTTTATAGTGAGATTTTTTTTATAAAGCAAATTTGTTCATGAAAGAAATAAAAGTCAACATGAGCCAATTTATTAATATAAAACAATCTACATGTCAAAGTTAGATTCTTTTTTTCCAGAAAAACAAATCTTTTAAATGTTTTGAAAAATTAATTTTTTTGCCTTCACTTTTGTAACATCAAGTAAGGCTCTCGCCTGGCTGTGTCTTTACTTAGTTGTACTTAATAAATTTATAATTATTTTATGTACAAGAATTTTATGTAAATGAAAATATATGAAAAATATTAAAAAACATAATAAAAAATTGTATAAATTACTTATAAATTTGCTGATGTTGTGACAGGCCTAACTAATCATAAGATTGTACTGCCCAGTGCATTTAATAAAAATATTTTAATTCTAAGTAAAACTTATCTTAAAAGGGGGAAGAGAAAAACAAAAAGAAAAAATTATTTATGTTTTTTTTTGCGCCAATAAATAGTGAATTTCTCTTGAAATATTTGATGGCAAGTGGAAGGAAAGTAGTGAAAGATGTTTTTTTACTGTTTTGCAAAGAAACAAAATGAAGGACCTTTTACAAAATGTATTTCATTTTTAGGTGGATGGAATGGAAATACTTTGCCATCTATAGATTTCTTTAAATAGTAAAATTTACTACTACTAAGCAACATTTATGCTTCTAAAGTTGGTTCGTTTATACCGATTTTTCATGGTACACATGATAAATTTTGATTCGATTTGGTTACATCTCGCTTTAGGTGTTAAAGCACTATTTTTATAAAATTGCGATTTATTGTAAAAACAAAAAATCTAGTACAATTAAGATAAGTTTTCTTGAA
The DNA here is from genome assembly GCA_023089585.1 of Melophagus ovinus. NCBI lineage: Eukaryota > Metazoa > Arthropoda > Insecta > Diptera > Hippoboscidae > Melophagus > Melophagus ovinus. The sequence goes on from JAKKIB010000177.1 coordinate 1,446,434, forward strand.
CAATTTTGTATAAGTAAATGAAAGATGAAAGCCTTCGATTGTTGCCGATATCTTCAGAATCTGCAATTTAACATAAATATGATAAATAGATTTTTATGTTAATTGGGAAAATTATTTTGCAAAAATAAATAATGAAAAACTTAATATAATTTTGTTAAAATTAGATTCAAAATTAATAAGATAAAAATTTTAATTATATAGATAACATTTTTCAAAACAACAAGACAAATTATAATCATTTTTAATTCAAGATTTTTAACTTTCTTCATATAAATATTTCAATTGGAATTCAATTTGGAAAAATTATTAAAGAAAATATAAAAATAGATAAAGCGAAATGGAATGATTATAGATATTGGCGGCCCACTCTGGAATACCACAACACTACTTTGCTTAATCCCCTTAAGTAGTCAAGGAAATGAATGTAAAAAACCAGCCCTTTCGAATGATTTGAAAAATGCATTGTGAGGAATTCTGATCAATAAAGGAAGCGAGCAAATTTCATTAAAATATTTGCATAATGATATTTTGCTAAAAGAGATTTACAAAGACCATTAACTATTAGAGGGACTTAAGACGGAATTAAGGATGTAACTATCTATGTTTTTAATAAATTAACTTTTATATACAACCATACAAACAAGCAATTACACTTTTCATCAATAAAATTGTATAGTGAAATGGTTTTAAATGAAATAATTAAAATTTTAATAAAAATTTTTTTTGAAATTATTCAATTTTGCTGTTCACTCTTTTGCCACAAACTTTCAATCGATTATATATTTAATAAGCAAATTTAATAGCAAAAAAAATTATAACACAAAAAAAAAATGATATAAAAAATAATAAGAAGAATAAGAATAATGACGATATCAATAATTTGAAAAAGATGTACATGTATAAGTCCAACTGAGAAATTTGTCAGATGTCTTGTTCAACGAATGAAATATTGTATTTTTTTTTTTTTTTTTTTTTTTTGCTAAAGAATACAATATCGACGACTTCAGCTATAGCAATAAAAATATTTATGTACATAATCATATGCAACTGATATAATTGTTTAAAGCAAACTGCAAGGATAATTTAACATTAAGAGGCTATACCTTCTCATATACAAAATATTGACGCTAAATAAGCCGCAGGATATATAAACTCAAAGGTCAACATTTAGCAACATTCAATTGCTACATATAAATGAACATACATTTACTAAATAACAACAATAATAACAATAACAGCAACAAACAAAAATTTGTCCCTCTAAATTAATATATTATGTACATACATACATACATACATATTGTACATTTCCCTGTATATAAATTTCAATATATGTATAAATAAATATTGTGCAAACAGCTGAATGTGAACAAGTTCTTCTTTTTTTGCTTTCTTCCTCTTTCCTTTTTGTCATATCATCTATCGCATGTTGATTTTTTTTTTCTCTCCTAAAAGTTTATTATGTTTGTTAAGTAAGCATATTTATGTATGTAGTTGTATTCGCGCAAAATTTCAACTTCACAACTCCATAATTTCGTGGGCATTTTGTGATCATTTTCTTATAAGAAGCATATAAATATACAAAATATATGGTTCCCGAAAACTAAGGTAAGCTTAGCTTTACAAACCAAAAAAAAAAAAAAAAAAACTAAAAATAAACAATTCAGGAATTTATAGGCGGTCGGAGCCGACTTTTAAATACCCTACATCATTTTGTCTAATGTGATTAAAAAGTGAAGTAAATTACTAAATTTTGAAGAAATTTTAATTTTCCAATTAATCGAAGGTTTCGTTATATGGCAAGGTGTATGTTACATGTCAAAATACAAGAGAGTGATAATTTCCGCTAAAATATATTTAAAATTGTAACCTTTGGTCATGAAATGAGTTGTTTTCGAAAAAGCCTTTACAAGGGAAGTCCAAATCTAAACATTTATAATAGGAAGAGGGTCTCTGGGGCAAAACACTAGAAAATCAATGTACCAAATTTCATTACGGTATAACAAAAATTGCAATTTGTTATACAGACAGACAGACAGACAGACATACTTCAATTAATACAGAAAATGATTCCCAGTTGGTCGGTCCTTTTGATTCCTTTTGAGTCCTTTTGATCCACACAAACTTCTAATTTGCTGTAGCGCTTTAAAAAAAGTGAAAACATTAGAGTTAATTGGGGCCGGCGTTTATGTACCCTAATTTGTTTTATTTGGTATAAATAAATAGACAAAAAAATCAAGAAAGTAGAAAATTGCATTTTTTGAAAAATTTTAAAAATTCATTTTATGAAACATTTTTGGATTCACGTTTAATCCATTCTACACCAAATTTGGTACACTTATTTAGTGTATCACGTAACTATTGGCCATGTTCATTTAAAATCAATGAACATCATTAAAATTCCAGGTCTCTTTCATATATAGATTTTTTCCAAGGTGGGACGTTTTAGTCCCCAAAATAACAATTTGATTCATTTTCATTATTGCTCGTTTCAATATTAAATCTCTTTAACCTTAGAACTAGTACTTTGATAAGAAATATACATGGGCATGCAATAAACAAACGTTTGGATAGGCAGAATTAAATCGAAGTAGAAAGTGATTCAGAGTCCATCATTTTAACAAAACGATGAACATTTCGCAAATTCCTTTGGGTGTTATATAAATCCACTCATACCAATTATATTCTGTACGAAAAATGATGTAGGATATAAAAATTCGTTATACATAAACTATATAAAAATCTGATGGTATGCAACAGCATGCTTCACTGCTTAGGCGCCGCATGCAGATTTACGCACTAAGATACTTGGATATTATTTGAAAAAAACGAAAAGGAAAAGAAAAATTAATTTAAAAAGCATACAAAAACGAAAAAAGGCATATTTAGCGCCAACATTAAGCAGAGCAGCAAGAAAATTATATTTGGTTGAGGCCAAATCTTGGATACCCCAAAATCTAGATTTTTCTTATAGACGCATAAAAACAGAGGTTTTCTCTGCTTTTATGAGCCTGTTATTTGACCAATTTGGACCATTTCCGGGCATATTTAGCCCTAACATTAAACAGGCTGCGGTTAAATCTTGGATACCCCAAAATCCACATTTTTATTACAGACACATAAAAGCAGAGGTTTTCTCAGTTTAGGTTGCATCGTAAGTATGTTGTTTGATCGATTTGGCCTATTTCCAAATCAATTTCCAATGTTCCTCTCACAATTCAGCTCAATAACTCTTTTTTTGTGACCGGGAGACTGCTAACAACACCCGAACCGATAGGCAGATGGGCAAGCGGAAAGACATATCTAAATCGAATCAGAATTTTATGCTGCTAAAAATTGTACAAAATTTGTACGGTTTTCGATGCTTACTTCTCGATGTTGCAAACATAATGGCAAAATGGTGTATAACTCAAATGCCAGAGTTTGTGTTTATAAAAAGCAACAAAATAAAACGTATTATTTTACTCGATTTTTATAATGAACAATTTTAACGCGATAAAAATATATTCAGGAGCAAATTTACCAAAAAATATTTGTTATAATTTTCAATTTGTCATAAATTTCAATTTTTAATTCATATCGATTAAAAGAAAGCAAAAAGAGTGCACTGTCTAAAACTTTAAGGTCGATCTAAATAGTTAATATATTCCAAATTTACAAAAATCAATTATTTATGTATATTCAATAGAATTTGAGATTGGATAAGTACACTGAAAAATTAGATGACAAATAAACCTCTGGTAATACAGTAGAAGCGATCTGTATCGAATGGCTTTGATTTGACTCGATAAAACTGAGCTTAATTCTTACTGTAGCTTAATTGGTAAATCCATAAAATTGGAGTTGAAGGTATGTCCAATATATCGAAATTTTTTCAGATGAATTTACTTAACTCACTTCTGTTCATTTTGCCTAGATTCATGCTGCCTAGACATATTGCCTAGATTATTGCACGTAATAATTTGACATTTATAATTCGAATTTAACTTTTATTCATAACTCGCTTTAAAAAATTAAAATTTTCATAATTTAATTTCTTATTTTTTGAGCATTAAATAAAATAATTGAAAATTAAATCAAAATATATTTGAGGTACGTATTTAAAAGCTTCAAATACTTAGCCTAGAATTAGAATGACCTAAAGAGTTCCTTCTATGGTAGCATTAAATATTCCATTTATTTTAGAATTTATTTGGTTTAAACTTTTATAAGTAAATTAAGAGATTGTTTTTTTTATCTTTCGCGTATTGCAAAATTACAATCATGAAAACAAAAAGAAGACTTTTATTGTGATTGCTTTTAATTAATTACAGTACATTCAGTACAGTTAGTTAGTGCTTTTTAATACCCTACACCACTTGTGGTACAAGATATTATAAGTAAGTGCGAATATTTGTTTGAAACATGGTTGTAAAAAGGGTTCGATTTTAATCATTTTCAGTAGAGCTTATTTCTGGGCCAAAACACATCCATATACCAAATATACCAAATATCATTAGAATATCTCAAAAATTGCGACCTATAACTTGATAACCCATTTACATGGTCAGACTTTAGATGGACTGACAGACACAAACTCCTATATCGAATTAGGGAGTTTTTCTAGGTCCATTGTACTTCAACTCTTTTTAGGTGTTACAAACATCTGCATAAAATTATTATAAAGTCTATCATATGTAGTGTAGGGTACAAACTTGCTGAATATTAAATTTATTTTACCGAAAATTTGCACTGCTTTGTACTTTAGTATAAAAAATATGTATAGAAAATTTGCACCGGGTCGATCCATTTTTTGTACCTCTTCTTATATAACGAACATTTTAAATAATTTAAAAATTATAATTTTTTCAATTTTTCTTGACTAATTTGATTTTAATTACATTAGTATAGGCTATTTAAGAATCGGCACTATATAACTATGACTATAAAATTCTTACTTGCTTTTCTATCACATTCTTCATATCAAAAAATTGTTCAACCTGTCATATATTTATTAACCGTTATTAGCTAACATCAACTGATTACAAGGAAATATTGCTTTGACAATGAAGCCGAACTGTCAATCTTCGTCAAGAGAAAATTATATAGTACATATTTATAATATCTTTGCAAAATAGGCAAAAACAAATGAAAATATTTTAGTTAATTAAGTTTGATACTTAAATGCCCTACATCATTATACTTAATTCAATTGACAAGTTAAGAAAGTGTAGTACAAGTTAAGATAGTTAAAAATTTTATTTTAAATCAAGTTATTTGAAAAATTCCTTATTTGAGAAGGGAATCAAAAAATGCTCAGATGAGAATCAAATTTAGGGCACATATTTAGTCTGTCCTACTTAGTGAGATATTCAGTAAGTAGGACAGACGAACAGCTAAGCTTTAGCAGAATTCAGATGTGATTCTAAGTCGTTCAATATAATAAGAGATTGGTCTAACTCAACTATTTTTTGAATGTTACAAATATTGCCTAAAATTATAAGGCCCTGTATCACAAGTGGTGTAAAGTATTTTGCGTAATGCCAGGCCAATTATAAATGGTAGTAGCAGATCTGCTTGAAGAACAAAAATTTATATGATCAAATAGAAATAGTATGATCAAACAAGCTTCCGATATCCACATAAGTATAATATTTACCCAGTGGATAATTAGCTTAGAAAAATTGTATCCATATTGGCAAGTACATTGCTTTGCATGAGCATGTTTATATTTTTGAATTTCGTTTGGAAGCCGAAATTTTAAATAATTTGTAATTCTTGGTAATTTCTCAGTTTAAGAGAAGAAAGTTGAAATTAATTATATGATATGATGATATGGATACTACAAAAAATCCGCAGAACATCCGCTATAATAAAATTGGAAATGTTTACTGTTAGCAAAATATTTTTCATAAATGAAGAAATCGAAAAAATAAAAGAAGTAAACGAAGTAAACATTTTTTTAGGGTGAATCGATTAAGAGAAATCTTAAGAAAAATTTTACTTTATTTAGATTGTAGTAGAAATCAAGTTTACATCTAAATATTTTTATTCCAAACCTTTCATTAAATTTACTATCAAAAAGGCCATTTTTTCTTTTTTTTTTTTTTTTTTTTTTTTTTTTTTTGCTATAACATTAATCATTTAACTTTGTGAGAATGATGTTAAAAAGTCGATGTGAACCTTCTTGTGTTTCATTTTGCAATTATTTGCTTTCGTTTTATGATGATTTTGCTTTACTTTTTGTGTATAAATATAAACAATTAACTAAAAATTAAGGTTAATTATCGAAATAGTAAGCGGTTTCCATTGATATTGGACAATTAAATAACAAGCAAAGATAAGAGGAAAAATATAAATATAAAAATTTTTAAATTTAAACTTTTAAAATGTGTAAAATAAATAAATAAAAAAGAAGAAAGCTGAATTATTATTTCTGCTTTTTTATTATTTACTTTCTTGTAACAGTTCAGTTTAATTGTTTGGTTATAAAGTAAATAAGTAACCTAAGAATTTCATTTTTAAAAACGTAACTGATGAAAGAAAAATATTTAAAAATAAAACAAGTGAAAATTACGTTTTTGATTGGAGCCGAAATATTTCATGGGATCTTTGTGAATTAAATTTAATATGCAAATCTAATTGATAAAATCATCATCGAAAATTGATTTTCATAAAAAAAAAACACTAAAATTAAACATTTTTTTATTATATCGTTCAAGATTTTAAATAGGGCGCTACATGAGGAATAATCATAAAAGTTTCACACATATTCAATTTCGATTATCCTTGAGACAAAATGCGCCCACCTACCAAGCTCTGATGAAATATCTTTAAAATCGTCGCCTGTATATTATTATCAATTTCACATGAATAGATAACTGTCCATTTGGCAAATTGACAGTATTCAATACGTGTTTTACATGCATACCTGCCGTGAAGGCTTAGCTGCATGGTACACAATTATACAATGAGCGGTAGCGTTGGTATTCATCTACACATGGTATCCAGATTCGAAGTCTTCCAATTACTCCTAGACTTAGTTTGGATAGCTCAATAAGCCTACACAGCTACCCATTTTTTATTCGGGAAATGGGAAGCTGCACGACAAGCATATATATATTTGAGCGAGCTATGCTCCCGATATGGGCCCAACAGCCCCTAAAAAGCCAATCTCAATATCACCATTATGGGCTTTATCAAAACTGTTGATCCCATGGTACCACATTAAATCTTTGATCGGAGCACGTGACTCATGATGCCCCTTGATGGCAACGGAATACCAATGATCATCTCATGAGCCACTCCCAGTTGAGCAGGTACTTCACGAAACTGGTTGCCCCCCTGCCAGATGGACAGACGTACAGATAGACAGATGGAAAGACAGACAAGCGTATAGGCTTAATTCAAATTGTAAAGTGATTCTAAGCCGTTCGATGTAACAAATGGTACAACTACTTCAAATCTTTTTCGATGTTACATACATCTACACTAACATGTATGCCACAATTAGGCATTGGTGTAGAGTATAAAAATTAAAAAGATACATAATTGTGGAGATTTATTAGTTTTGTATAGATTTTAAACATAAAGCGATTGTAATGTTTATATACTTTATCTTATATACATTCCACACGTACACATACACAAAAAAAAATATATTAAAAAAATTTTAACAAAAATATTATTATTAAAAGATCAGTTATCATGTTCACATTTCTAATGAGAAAATATTTATTGGCATTGGTTGATATCGGTATTATTGGTTATTCGTTAATGTTAGTCTTGTTGTCGTTGTTGTTGTTGTTGTTGTTATCGTTATTATTATTGCTATTTTTTATTGTTATTTTTATTGTTATTTCTACTGCTGTTGCCTGAGTCAATTGCAGCCAAAGTTTAATAGAGTTCAAATTATTTCGTATAACCGAGATATATAGATATGAAATTTATTAAAGGATAGAGTGAGAAGCAAGATTGAATGAAAAGAGAGAGAGAGATAGAGAAAAATATAGTTAAGAATGAAGGGATATGATGGATACAGGGAGATCGCTATTTTCTTTATAGTTTCTATTTTCTATTACGACTTTTTTTATTCTTCTTTTGGCCTTCTTTTTTCTAGTTTCTTCTCTCTGTTTGTTTTTTTTTTTTTGCTTATTTCATTTTTCGTTTTTTTCGTTTTTTTTCTTTTTTTTTTTTTTTTTGGTTTCTTTTTTGAGGGAATCCGAGGGTAGGCTTAAATCACTAAAAATCAATCAGCTATTTGTAAAGAAAGAGGTATAAACTTTACTTACACAAAGTCTTGTTAGGTAAATAATAATACAAAAAAAAAAAAAAAATACAACAACAAAATAAAAACTGAGCAATAAAAATTACATTTACAATAACAATAATAACAAATCATATAGCCCATGGGTCATTTACACAATCGCATAAACATACAAAGATGTTCTCATAAAGATCGTTCAATGAAGATCTCAAATATGAAATGTATATTGTGGTCAAAATAAAGAGGCAATAACAAAAGCAGGAAAAACAAAACAAAGAAAAAAGAAATTATAAAAAAAAAAAAAAACATAGAAAAAATTGAAAAAGGAAAAAGTTGTAAAAATGTAAAAATGTAAAAATGTAAAAAAGTGAGAAAAAGTTCACTCAATGAGATTATAAAATGGCTTTAGTCAAATATTAAATACTCACCAGCCAAAAAGTAAATTTTACATTTAATAGATTTTATGAATTATGCACAAATAAAAGAACGTAAATTAATAATAAAAAGAAATATAAAAATAACAAACAAAAAATTTAAAAATATTTAGATTTATTAATCTAATCTAAGTTTTTAGTTAGTTAAATAAAATAAGCGAAAAAATTTTAAGAGTTTTTTCAATTTATTTAAACGTATTATCAATTAATAAAATATAAGCCATAAATAGACAGATAAACCACTTTAATTTAATATTAAATGTTAAGCATTTTCCAATATTTAGAAATATTGCAAATTAATCACAAAATTTGATATACTTTGCTTTTAATCTCTTTTCCTTTCTTCTTTTTATTTTTCAGTTTTCTTTACAGCTTAGAACTCTTTAATTCTACTTTAAACGTCCATATTATTATAAGAAATACAATAAATCCAATCTAAATTGTAAGTTTCCATTTCATTTGTTTTTCTTTCTTGTTCAGTTTTTTTTTTTTTTTTCTATTTTTGCTTTTTCTTTGTAATGCCACTTTATTCTTTATTTATAGAGTTTTAGGAAGACTTCCTAGACGTCTTAGTAATCATTGTGTATTAATCTTAAGAGAAATGTTCAATATATACACTTCAAATATCATAGATAAATTGGCCGCCTCTTTATTGCCTTAAAATATATTTCTATATTCTACACATTTAACTTTTTCTCTTCGTTTAGCCCTCTAACTCCAACTCTAACTCCAACTCTAACTCCAACTCTGCTTATATTCTTTCTATTCCTTCTACTCCTCCTACTCCATCAAACTATCAAACCAACTAACTACCAACTAACCAAATACGTAATTTCTAATGTTTAGCTTTAAATACGCACTACAACAACAATTGTTCAAATTTCTTCAAAATTTGTTCAAATATAAAGTATAAATAAGATTGTCTAGTCTAAGCTTGTCTAATTTAACTTATTTTAATAAAGATTTATCTTTACATAACTACTTAGTGCAGTTATGAGTTTATTCGATTTTATGATGAAAGTGAACAAAAATGTTTCATGGAATCCCAGCGATACACAATTAAAAGTATTATAAGCAAGCGTTTTGGGTTCTTGAGTTGCAGCTTTGTCTAATCGGGTTAAAAGGTTAGAAAATGTTTTTCAAATCAAGAAAATGAAAAATTTAAATGTGCATCCATATTCAAAGTTTGTTCAAAATAATCTTTATAAAGTACGATCTATAGCTCCACACGATTGATAGATATTCCGATGAATCAAAACTAAATCAAATCATATTCAATCAATTCAGAAGACGCCAGATTGAGTTAAAAGTCAATATTGATTAAAGCAACATTTTTGTAAACTTTATGAAGGTATTTAACAAATTGACTCTAATCTAGTTCAAATTTCTCGATTTTCGTTGAATCAGTATTTATAATTGTAAAGGTTTCTACATTTATACAAAATGGTCTATTAGGTTAAAAAATGCACTTGACTGGTCTAAATTACTTCACATAGATTTTATCTGCTAAAATACAGTTTTAAATAAAATTCCATAAAAACTGATCCATATAAACTGATCCCCATTTTTAACATAGATTAAATTCGTCTAATTAGAAGGCGTTATATGCGAACTGGTTATGAAAATAGTGCGATTTTAATCATCGCGATCGCGTCCATGTATCAAATTTCATTAATATATCTCAAAATTTGTGAACTGTAACCTGTACATGGACAGATATCAGGCTTCCAAATAGACAGAATGGCAGACTGGCTTAAATTAAATAAGGGAATGATTTTGAGTCCATCGAGCCTAACTCACGTGTTACAAACACCTACACCAACTTATAATACCCAATGGTGTAGAGTATAAATACTCCTACATGGCAAAGTTCATTAAAATAAAGAATCCTCTGATATGTGCCTTTCAACTAAATTAGTTAAATTGATCAGGGCAAATGATTAGTAATATTGCTAATTTCTTTACGAGCCTGTACATCTGAAACCGATTCATCTACTATACCAGACATAATGATCTCGGTTTCATCTAGTCAATCGAAACTTACCATTGTAAAAAAATTCGCTTGATATAAGTGCGATAATTGTTATATTGAATTTAAAAATGTCCAACATTATTTTGCTGTCCTTTCTGTACCAGAATAGTTGAGTGCGCGTCATATTGGCTACGATTTAAGATTTTAACGCGTGAGTAAGATTTTGTTAGTCATTTTTTTTTTGTTTCTTCTTTGTACATTTGCTGTTTTCTGTTCTTTTTCTTCTTCTTCTTCTTCTTCTTCTTCTTTACCTAATATTTAAACACTTTTTATGAAGAGCATGACTGAAAAATAATCTTTTTTACAGAAGGTTAACATTAACGCCGCTTTATATATGTATTATAAACAACAACAACAACAATAACAATAACCTTTAAGGTAAGAGATCTTATTTCTTCTTACTCATTTTTTTTTTACTTTTTTCTTCTTCTTCTTCTTCTTTTTTTATATCTATTTCTTCTTGTACAACACACACACCAAATGGAAGCGCTAGCAATTTGTTATCATGATGATTTATGTGTTTAAACAACGTAAAGAAATATTGCACACATTTACCAATAACAATAGCAACAACAATAGCAATAACTATAACAATAATAATAATAATAACAAGAAATTACGAAGACTGTTTTTACTAAGATAGAATACATAACCAAGATGAACCTGTTTAAATATAAAATTTATGTATCTGGCTGGTTATTTGAGATATTTCAAATGTTTGTCTCGTCTATAGTGGGAGGAAATTCTTTCACAACAAATCCAATAAAGTGATAATACAACATTAAGTATTATTTTTATTATGCATTCCATTAAAGACCTTAAACAATTTGAGAATTTTCGCAGCGATATTATTTCTCCCTCTTTATACCCTACACCGTTTGTAATGCATGGAATTAAATGTTTATGCGAATATTTGTAACATCTAAAACGACTTAAAGCAGACCTGTCTCTTATTAGCTTAAGCTTAAATTGATTCATTTTCTGAATCGATTTAAGCTTATTTGTCTGTCTGTCTGTCCAAATATTCTTCTTATTAAGCTACAGGTCGCAAAGGTATTTTAAAGATATTTTGATCAAATTTGACATTTGCATGTGCTTCGACCCAGAGCTAAGGCCTATTGAAAATTTTTCCCATATGCGAAATGATCGTTTAAAAATGGAAAAAGTCTTCATTTATGGGAAAAGATTTTATTGTGAGTTTTAGACAAAAATTGATTGCAAATCCATATATTTTGACAAAATTCATCCATCTAGACCAAATTGCGTATACATATGCTCAATTTTGTCCAGATGGATGAATTTTTTGTACTCCTTTCCATGCAATGAACTTTTCAAATCATTCATTTGTTAAATTGTAATTAACTCTTTAAATTTTGTAATCACATTAAGGAAAAAGGTGTAGGGTATTTATAAGTCGACTTCATAATATTCTTAATTGTTCATCTTTCTTTCACCATTTACTTTTTCCTTTGAGTTTTACTAGTTATTTTATTAGGAGTAGAAAATCGTGGTATGACGTTTAAATTTTAAGAGATGGCGCTAAAACTGTAAAATGCAACCTTTTTGATGAAATGATTGATTGGTCTCGTTTCTTTTCATTTTTCTTCTCCTCTTTCTTCCTTTTTTTTTTATTACTTCCTAACTATTATTAGCTTTTTAATTTTTTTACGGAGTTCTATGTAAAATGGTTTTGCATTCTCCTCTTTCTTTTTCTTTTTCTTAATTTTTTTTTTTTTTGCTTGTTATTTTATGATATTTTTAGATGATAAATTCATTATATATAAAATAAAATAATGTTAAATAAATGTTCATAATATTTGAAAAATATTATTCAAGTAAGTATAAAGAACGCTACAAATAGACGTTTTAATTGCAGCCTTTAATAAATATTTAAACAATTTTATTTTATTATTTCTACGTAAATTAAAGTGCATTTGTTTGTGTGTATGCGTTATCTATAAAACATAATCATAGGCGATATTTAACAGCACGTTTCCGCGTTTATATAAGTTTCACTTTAACTTACCAAAAACCTCCTAAGTCATCGTTGCTTATGAATATATTTTAGTTGGTCTATAAATCCAAACAGTAATACCTAAACAATGAGTGTTAAATTTGATGCACTCACACTCTTACTTTATACACAGACACATCCACACACACATACACACACAAATATATATATATACATACATTTTATCATTGTTCTAAAGCCTTAGAGCATATTTCCTTTATTACAATTTTTCTTCTCGTTTCTTTAATATAAATATTGGCATTATTGCCTAAATTGACCAATATATACAAAATGTAGGTTTTCTTACTTTTGTTTTTTACAACTCTACATCATTTGAGATTACAAAGTTATTTTAAGTGCAAGCGTACGTTCGAAACATTCAGTTTAGTTTAAGAGAGTCCCATTCAATTTAGAATCATTCTCTAATAAATTTTAAAGATATCTCTCCTTCTGGCTGACAATAATTTTTTAAAGATATTTTGTAATTTTTGAAGATTTTCCTATGTGATACCAATTTTCAGAATTTTATATTTTTCCGTCTGAAGTTAATTTTTGGCATCAGCTTTTTTTTCTGCCTCATACTAATTTTCGAGATATTCTTATTATCGATCTTTCTGGATATAACAATTTAATCAATTTTCATAAAAATTTTATATGCATTTCAGTTCTTCTGTGATGGCAATAATTATTGATCATTTCATAGAAAATTTTAACTTCCTATTAACTTTAACTTTTTCCTATTCAAAATAAATGTATAAAGGTTGAGGAAATTGACTTTCATTTTGTTCCAACTAACTTTTTTATGCGAGAAACCTTTAAAATCCATCTAAAAAAAAAAAAAAGGAAAACTCATATCATAAAAAAAAAATGTAAGGTATATAAAAGTTGACCATGTTTGACAAAATTTTCTTGAAATTATTTTGATTTTCTCTTCATTTCTTTTCTATTTTCTTTTTCATATGAAAACTTTGCTTTAGTATAAACTTAATACGCTATTAGATGCGATCTTTGTGTTAAAGAGTAAGCACAATAAAATGTTAAGGAAAAAGTTAAAATTACACAAAAGAGAAAGCAATATAAATATAAAACAAAAGATTTTATAAAATACCCAAAGTTTTACTCTTGAAGTTTTATTGATATCTAAATAGAGAATTTTCATGTTTTACTTTTTCCATTTTCTTTTGCACATTGAACTTTTTATTGTTTAGTTTAAAACGATTCTTTTCAATATGTTTACGAATGGCTATTGCTTTAAATCAATATATGTCTAAACCAACGAATGATTATCTCACATAAAATGAATATCTTTTGTGCAGTTTATGATATTTGATTAATTACAAAACAGGTGAGAAGATTACATTTGGCTTTGATCAAATTTTGTATACTGACCACTCAGACTTTAACATTACTTAATTTTTTATGATATAGACAGATAATTTCAATGTTCAAGATTTCACAATTTTTATAGTGGATTTCAGTTTTTTATCTGTTTCAGTTTTTAAGTTGTGAGCGAAGAACTATAAATTTTTGCTTAAAAAAAGTTTATGTGGACTTGTCCTTTGATCAATTTGGCCCATTTTTAATATCATTTTTAATATCAAGTGTACATAAATTTTTATTGGTTCTGCCAAATTCGAAGTTGGTAGCTCTTATTCTGCGTTCACATATAGGCAGACGGACAGGCGGACAGACGTAAAGACATGCTTAAATCAATTCAAAATTTGATGCTGCTGAAAAATATAAATTCTTTATACGATCCCCGGCCTTTCCTTTTAGACGTTACTAATGTAATAACAAAGTGAATATACCCATAACTTCTGGTTGGTGGGTATAAAAAAGTGTCTATAACATTAAAAGAATGAGGAAAACAAACTTGATAAACATGGCAAGAGTGTGGATAAATATAAAATAATAGTCAAGAATTCTGTGTAGAGTTCTAAAATTTAAAAAAAAACTAAAAAAAGTTGTAACAAGTAGAAATTTCATTGAATGAAAATATGAAACATCGAACTATGGCATTTGTTTTCAGATGCCACTAAATTTAAAATTATTATCTCAGTTACATCAAAAATAAAAACTGAAATGCAAGTCAAGTCAATAGAGCAACTTTATTTTCGAATAATTTGAAAATTTCGTTATATGAGAAAAAATCGAAAAAAGTGGTCAAATTTGAATCAATTTGTATAACATTTATTACATATTTTGAATAATAAATTGTGATGTTTTTCATAAAAATTATTCATATAGCGAGTTCTTTTCAGAAAAATGTGTTTCATAGAAGGCATCAATTGTAAACATTTTCAAAAGTAACAATTTTATATTAAGATCAAAATTTTTATTATTCATTCATATGAACGGATATCAGACGGACAGCTATTTTAATTAGGCTTAAATCTAATTAAAAAGTCTTTCTGAATTGATCAATATACAAAAAGTTGAGACTTTTAAGTGTTACACAAAAAACGCACAAACTTTCACAAAAATGTCCTGGGTATAACTAGAATCGAAACCTTCCCATCTGCTAATAAGGAAACAGTGTGCTGCATAAATTATAGTGCGCTATACACATCAAAAAGCAAAAATACATACATAAATATATAGATTTATATTATGAAAGAAATGTAAAACACTGCCACTTAAAATAAAATGATTATCATTCATTATGCTTGCAAATGATAATCATAATCGAAGAATAACAATAAGTTAAAATAAAAGAGCAACTAAAGTATTAAAAAAAAAAAAATGTTAAGTGCAATAACAATAATAATAATGTTACTTATAATGAATATGTCAACCAGTCATCAGTTTTATCGCCATCAGTTGTTACAAGGAAAATCATTATAGCATTGATAAAGCGAAACGTAAAAGCCCATTGCTCAAAGGTAAACGCCCAATAAATTGCAATTACCATTATTACAATGAATATAAACAGCCCACTGTCACACGTAATCATATATAATCGAACGCTGATTGAAATGTGTAGCAGTTAAGAAATGCGTGCGTGTTAGTTAATATCGAAACATAAGAAAATAAGAAAAGATTTATATGTGTAAGGTCGTATCATAAATATTTATCAAACAGATGCTGCATTGTAATTGATTTAAGCATTCGTTTTGCTTTTCTTTTTTTTTTAGTATTGTTGTTGTAGTATGTTGAATGAAAATGATTCAAGAAATATTTAATATAAAAAATAAAAAAAAAAATTTTAAAAAAAGTATAAAAATCTAAATGTGGGTAATTTTTTTAACAAAAATCTATCAATCAAAAAATCTATCTAAAATCTAAAGACATTTATTGCACTAGATTTATGTCCTATAACTCTCAATTTATACTCATGTTTTCTAAATTAATGTAGTCTTGCCCATTTACTGTTGTTTTTTTTTTTTTCTTTATAGAGATATTTAGATAAAGCTTTATATTTTTCATTATCTTGACTTTTAAAACACTTTCCATTAATTCTAATGTGCAAGCGAAAATGTAGGGTATTTAACAATCTGCTCTAAACGATTATAGAAACTTCATATAAACTAATTCACTAGTCACTTTTGTGAACCATCTATAAATTCTGAGATAATAAATTATGAAATATAATTTAAAATTTTTTTGAGCATTTGATAAATTTTTACTTGCCATTCTGGATTATATTGGACTATATTTGTAGGGTGCTCTTCTATTAAAAAGTTTTTAATAATTTTAAAAGGATTTTTTAGAACTTAAATTATTTTCATGTAAATTCCCGGTTACAATTTGGCCCATTTTTCATATCATTTTTAATATTATCATGTTTCATATTAATAATGTTTTGAAATGATTTCAATAATAATTTTAAGAAATAGTTAAAAATTCACTGGAACGAAATCTGGCCAAAAATTTCCAACTGAAATTTTTGAAATATACATTGCAAAGTAATCTCATTACTCATTAATTTCATAATTGTTCCCTTTCCAAGCAAACTATTTCACGCATCTCTCCATTACCAATGAAGTGAAGGAAGTTTACCAATGCAATTCTGATTACTAAATGGCATATGAAATATTTATGGTATCAATAGAAGGCATTTATTAATTAAGACAATTTGCTCATAAGAATAATAATAATAAGACAATATATTATAAGAAATGTCTAATCTAATCAGATAACATCTCATTAAAAGGCAAAATAATATCCAAAAAAATTTTTTGTCATTTCAATTATAAAGCATTATCAGTCCATTAACCGTTTCAATAGAATTTTTATTATAGTGATTTAAGTAAAATGTAAGTGAACATTTTATCGCTTATTATCAGAAACGATAATAAGCTAACTGAAATGATTTCGTAATTTATTAGAATTTTTATCGAATAAATAATTAATAAGTTATGAATATATTTATGAAAAGTTTTATTGCATTATTTATTGTTAAAAGGATTGTTGTGATATTTACAACACTCATTTGAACTTGTTTGAACATTTAAATCACGGTTATGTCAGTCACGACACATACTCAATCAAAAATCCAATCGCCTATTTCTATTATAACAATGTGTCTGTCAGTCAGTCAGTCAGTCAGTCAGTCAGTCAATCAGTTCAATATTTCATATCAATATGATCACTGACATCACGCTTTTACACATACACAATTATTTCTATCAATTCCATGTGTAAGTGAGTGCACATTTACCATTTATTTCTTATACACACAAGCAACATGTAACATGAAATGTAAAAAGTGAAACATGGAGCGTGGTAAAAAGCGTAAGTAAAAAAAATTGACATGTAACAAGTAACAAGTTACTTAGGACCAAACTACTAAACGATTCACCGTCCCCCTGTTCAGTTCATCAATACTGATTGATATCATTTATACATGTACAAAAGGTTTTTGTGTTAGTGTTAGTTCAGCTTTACTTGATGTTTTTTTCTGTTCTGTCTCTTTTAATACGTTCCTTCTTCAATGGCTTTCTTTTTATTGTTATTTTTTATTATTGTTAGTATTATTGTTATTATGTAGAGCCTTCTTTTTAAAGAGACACAACAACAACAAATTGAGACATGACTTAAATAATGTGTGAGGGTGTAAATGTTGTGTACGTTGACATTTCATTTTGACACACTTGTTGCTTGTTGCTTGTTGCTTGTTGCTTGCGACTAAGGGTCTGGCTCAAATGTCCAAAGAAATATGATTTTTCCCAAAGCGGTTGCTTAGTAATTACATATCAAACATGTTTCATCATCTCTTTCGCCCTCTATTTCTTTGGCCATTTCACTTGCGTTTATTATTTTAACAATCATGCCCAATTTAATCGCATTAACACTCAGTTCTTTTTTTTTTTTTTTTTTTTGTAAAAAGATTCTTGATCATATCATTGATCATATTTGCGGTTTATATTTTATTAAATTGCCCACCAACTTTACACTTACGATATGCACTTTAGCCTTTCAATTTTATATGCTATCTATCAATTATCATCTGCCTCAATCAACAATCTTCTACATAAAATATGCTACATTTTAAAGCATCATAACGTGAAATAATGAAAAATTGTTTCAATAGAAATATATTTGTTATTCGTCACTCGATATATAAGTAACTTTGTTTATTATATTACGCAGTTGAGTTTATATTAATCACGTAACAGTAACAGAGTAATGAACATCCACACGCATCACATAAAGTAGCTAGCCACGAGAATTTTCCATAAATAAAAAATTAATTCTCATTGATTTTTTTTTATGCTTATAATGTACAAGAAATCCATAAGGCTCTCTCTCTCTCTTTATGTTATGGATACTCAAGGGAAAAATGTATATAATAATTTAAAATGTGAGAGCGAGAATATTTTAGTTACTCACTTTAGTTAATCACTTCTTATTCAAACTTGTACAAACTTGTGCAAACTTGTGCAAACTTGTGCAATTCTTCTGTAATCTACCAAATTGCATAAAAATCACTTTAGAAATTTGTATCAATCAAAAATATAAACAATAATTTGTATATTTAATATCAGTTCTTTTGGCCCGACATCCTAAACTTTGACAATCCCTAAGCCCTCATTATAAAAATGATAACAAATTTTCTTATCTTAATTTCTAAATCCAAATACTATGGCTAATATAAATTCATCCAAATTAAAATAATTACTTTCCATTAACATTCAAAAATAATAATTAAAATATGTGGAAAATATTTGTATTTATTCAATTAAAAATCAATATATATAATAATATAATAATTCGAAATTAAATTTTCAATCAAAATTTAATCTGATTGATGCATACACGAGAGATATTTCGTTAAAATATTCATCAAAATATAACAACGAATAACAATTGCTGGTGAAAAAATTTAACGTAATTGTAAATAATAATTAAGAAACATTCATCCAGTTACATACACTTCACTTCCACATATGTCAAATAAAAATAAACATTCATACAGAAATGATTAAATATACCGATTAATATGCCAACAAAATATAAGTATGAGAATTTAATTGACATGAATTGAATTGAATTGAATTGAATTGAATTGACAATTAGTTGCTTGTAAGAAACAGCTGCTGTTGCTATTCAAATTTTAAGTATATTCTGTATTGAAAGGGATGCCTGCCTGTTTTGCTCTCTTATAGAACTTGTTTTCGTACTAATGTCAAAACGTATTAAATGTTATGCAAATGGGGCTGCAGTAACCAAACAAATTGAAAAAGAGCAACAAAAATATTGAATTGAAACATTTAATTTAGTGTAATTATTTTTTAATTTAAAAATGATCAACGAAATTTTGAAAGTTATTTTATAAAAAAAAAAATTGCACTTTTTAAAGAGCTTATGATAACTATAAGAAATAAATACGATGCACTGATTATTATCTGGAGTAATTGTTTAAAATTCTTGAGAAATATGATGGCAAAATTAATTTAATGGACTTTGATCGGTTTTTTCTTATAGCTCTGAAAAGTATTGCAAAAATTCTGGCCTATCCCAGATTAATTACCTAACAAAAATATTACACTTGAAATCGATCAAGTGCTATATCGAGGGAAGTTACTATTTGAAAATTGCCTTCTTAGACTCTTGATCTAAGAAGGCAAAAAAAAAACAATAGATTTTACGTAGCTTTAATACTCCTTTCAAAGTAATGTTTGGTTACCTTGAGAAATCTCTTCTCAAGACAGAAATTCATACGCTTTAAGTTACTAAACTTACCAATGCACTTGAAATGGGATCCACCCATTTTATTATCTTGTTTGTAATTCCTGAAGAGAAGCTTCGTAAAACCTACAGAGTATTTATATTTTTAATCCTATTGAAGAATTTAACCTTTGACATTAGAAAATTTTTTTTACTTAATTTAGTTCTTAGTTCATTCGAACGCTCTTTAGAAAATAGACAAATGTTTACATCTAGTTACTTGTCTTTTTTAGAAAATAGTTTCATAAAGAAAAGTATTTTTCATGGTTATAATTCGTCTGAAAAACGGGCAACGATAAAGCGATCTAAGGAAAACCAAGTCAAGGCAATCATTCATTCATTTTCCATGAGCCTTAACACAGCACTTAAAATTGCCGAGAAAAAAGTAATTTTTAAAGATAAAGACATTTGAAGTAGTTAGCGCGTTATTGAATATAAACCTCCAGGATGGACCATTTGTACGACGTTGTTTCACATAAGACTCTCATATTAACAAAAATCATATAAATAAAAAAAAAACAAAAAAACTTTTAAAATTTTATTATTTAGTCGTTTTATTCAAATTGACTTGAAAATAAAACGGAAATATTGCAAATTTTCAAAAAGGCACAATTGTTATAAAAAATACGAAAACTATTTGACCATCATTGTTTTTTTTTGTGTGTCAATGGACTTGTAATTAAAATTACTTCCATTACGTTAATTTTCTTCGTATTTTTTTGTTTTTTGTATAATTTTGTAATCATTTATAAAGGATTGTAGTGTTCAATTTTTCATATTTCTTTTTTGCACCCTATAATCCTCTATTTATATATTTCTGAATATTAATTATATATACAAGTAAAAAATATTATTAATTCTATTTCCACATGTTTCTGTTATTTCCACATGTTTCTGTCACACACTACTTGTGATCAATTTGGGGCAAATGGTATTTTAAGTTTATATTCATATTTGTAACATTTATAAGCATTTGCTATAGGTCCACATAAATCTCAATTTATTCCATCGAAAACGATTCGTAAGCCTTTTTTTTCAGTCATCCATTCATCCTTCTGAAATTTGTCCATATAAATCTCAATTACTCTTATTTAGTGCCCAGTTAAAAATTTAGTGCCCAGTTGTGCCTTGATCCCAAAACAGATCAAGGTGATCAATGTGATTGCGATGAAATAATTTGTGTGGTTTACTTCTTAAAAACTCCTGCTACATGGAGAACATTGATAATTTAGAATAATTTTAATCAAATTTTTCAATGTATATTTTGGGCTTCCTGCCTTAAAAGGAACTTTTCAAATGGCTTAAAAATTACAATTTTTCAGCGCCGTAACTTATACAGCTTTACCTTAATTTAGCATTAACCATTAACTTTTGATGGAATATCTAAAAATTTTAGCTGGGTAGTTTAAATATTTCTCTTTAATATCAAAGTCCAAATCGATTTGAATATATAGAGTTGTGTTTTTAATACTTCTCAATTATTTGTTTGAAACAATAAATTTGTCTAAAATTTGAAGCCCTAATTGAAAGCGTACAAGTTTTGTAAATGGAATTTTCGAATTTTTATTTATTAGTTTCATAGAAAAAAAGCAATTTATCGGCGAGCAATTTTAAGCTAAAAATGGAACCAATTCACCAGGCCCACCCAACACTTTAAATTCCTTAACCTTTTCAAAATTTCATACAAAGTGCCTAAAAATTATATTTTGCCTTTAGTATCTGTCAAAATTACAAAATATTTAGTAATTATTTCTTAAGTCCCGTGTAAACGTGATCTTTTATTTATTTTCATTCAAAATTGTATTTTATCCAAAATATGAAGCATTTTTTTTTTGATATTTGTTCAATTTGATTTTTAACAAAAAAATACTTATTCTCTTTTGATAAAGTATTTCGAATTTTTTTTGCCAGGAATTAAAGTATTTGCAAGTCGACTCCAATTAACTGTTTAACTAGAAAACTTACACTTGTTTTCCCATTTTTTCTTGGTTTTTTATTTTGTCTTGTTGTTTTTTTTTTTGTTTCAAGAAAATTTATGAACCAACATTATAAAATTTTATATGCGATATGTATCGCATCATGTACATTCGTGCCCATAAATTTTGGATTTTACACTGACATTAAAAAGGTGTGTTTATGTATTAAGAATGATGAGGTTAATGAATACAGTTAATGAAAGCTCTAATTGTATGTAATAATACATCTAACAACAACAACAATAACAACAACAACAACGACAATAATTTCATGTAATTTTTTTTAAAGAAAAAATTTTGCGTAAATTTATATCATTTGCAAGTTAAAACAATGAATTGATCGATGTAAAAATTAACACTATAAGTAAAAGGGGAAGCAGACATACATTCATTCAATAGAAATGAAAGCTGAAATAAAAAAGTAAGAAATACAAATAAAAAAGTGAAAAAATAAAACAAGTAAAAAAAAATTATTAGTTTTACGGTTAACATGATCTTTAAAATGCTTAAATGATGGCTCATATTTTTATTAAAAGCTTTTAAGAAGATCACAGTGAAGCCATGACTTTAAAAAAAGTAAAGAGCAATTAAACAATAGTGGACAGACTTATGAAAGTAATCCATAAATAGCTATTTTTATGAAAAGTCCCTCAAAATAAATGTAAAATGGAAGCCAGATGTAAATTTGATAAATAAAAGCCGCCACTGATACCTTCATTATTAGGGGCAGTCATATTCGCGGAAAACAACATCTAAGGCCGCTTTTCAAAAAAAAAAAAAATCACCGTGAACGTTTGCATTAATTTTTTTTACTTTTCCAAATCGTCCAAACAAAACTTATCAAACTTTTTAAATCTTAGAACATTTTTATTGTTATACCCTGCACTCAGCAATTGGGAGTGTGATCAAAAATTATATTCTGATTGAGTTTAAACATAACTGTCCATTTGTCAGTCTGTCTGTCTATTGATCCATTTGTCTTTAGGTTTTTAACATTTTCCCGGCCTTAAAAACACGAATATCGAACTCAATTTTTAACAGAAACATTACAAATTCTTGTATGTAGGTAGATATTGAAAATGGTCAAAATTGGTCAAAAATTACGGCCATAGTGCAAAGTAAAGTGAGTGCATGCAAAGTTTGGCTGTTCTTTTTTTTTTCTTTGCTCATTACTTGTGAACGACAAAACGGCACAAAACTGAAAGTTTATATAAATCATAAAGCCATTTGCCCATAAGGCCTGTAGGAAAATCATGCAAACAAGCCACACCCATCACAAAATTATACAATATAAAGTTTTCATTTCTTTTTGTTTACATTTTTTTATCTATCAATCAAATGCTGAATCATAATTTCTTGGTGTATGAATGGTGGGTATCTAAGATTGGGTTCTACCTGTTCAATTTCTTTTTTAGATAATTATTTTAATTTGAATTTAGTTTTCAAGAGAAATTTTGGGATACTTTCAACAAAAAGAATAAGGCGTGTAAAAGTTTTAAAAAATACGATTTTCTAAAATTAATTAGAAGTAAGAAATGGAGAGTAGACAAATTTGTTATGTACAGATATTTCTTACTAGATAATTCACTGTTTTAACATAACACAAATAGATGATTCTCAAACGCCAAAGTATGCAAATATTTTTCATAACTGAATAGAATAGAACTTTCTCGTACACTCCAGTAATAATTGCTCAAATGCTTAAATGATGACGAATTTTCTTATTATCTCTCCATGTTTTTCTATAATTCTAAATAATCTGAATAAATTCTACAATAATTCTTGTTATAGTTGTACTTTTACACTTTTTATTCACACAGTGAAATGTATTACTTCCAATAAATCTTGGAAAAGAAATTTCACTCCAAAATATTTTCAATCATCTGATTAAATTAAATAACATCATTTGTTCCTCTCCTTGTTTTATGATTTTCGTTTGTATTAATTTTACTCTTTTTTCTCTTGCCCAATCTCAAATTCTTTCTCCCTGTCTCCCTCTCTTTCTTTTATTCTAACGATATCTTTTAATTCTCTTTATTTCCTTAACTCTCTCTCATGTATCATGAAACTTCCAATACCTAAGAGGAACAATTTGATAATGAAATGCCGCCATATTGAATTAAAAATCAAATGTAAGACGGACAATTTGAGTTGGATTGTTGTGTTATTGGAGTAGCGATGGTGTTGCTAGCATTGTTAGTGATTCGTGTTAATGTTAATGATACGTTTTTTTTGGCTTTACACTCTGTTATTTGTTGTACACTCTCATCGTTTATGGTAAAGAGGTGGAGTTAAATACAAATAAGAAATCATTTCGTGGTAATATTTCATATATATAGCCTTTCCAAGTAATCATTGTTGTTGTTATTCATATTGTTTTAATTCTTGTTTTGGTTTTTTTTTTTATTTTTTCATCGACTCTCTTCATTTATATAAAAAAAAAGTATCTTTTGCTTTTTGATTTGACTATTTTCTTTGTCGTTTTTTTTGAGTTTGCTTGATTTACCTTTAAGTGGGGGGAATTTTATGCAGTTTGTTTAAAAGCACAACAACAAATAAAACTGAACAATCTACGAATCGAATATAAACTTTATAAGCAATGTGCCCAAAAAAACTAACGTCGAAACTCTGAAATTATTCAATTTTATTTATACAGCAGTTGGAATATTTTTTCGCTTGTGCTTGTATGTGTATGTATATGTTAACACATTCATACGCCTACATGAAATTTTTTATTGCATTATTTAGGGAATGACTGGAAAATATTTAATATAAAAATCAACAGACCGAAAAAACTTGTCATAAAGATTGCAACCAACAATACAAAAAAAAATCAAGAAAAAAAACAAAACAATAGAAAAAGCAGAAGAGGAAGAAGAAGAAGAAGAAGAAGAAAGGTAGACATTACAAAAATTCGATGGACAAAACAAATTTTGCTGTTGCCAATTTTTGGACAAACTTATGCAATGCCATAAAATAAATGTGAATAAGCAAAGCAAAAAGAAAAGAAAATTATTTTCAAAAAAAAATGTAAAAATAATAATAAAAATAAATCAATTATGCGTTAAAATATTAAATGGTATGCAAGCTCATTTATATAATTTTTTTTATAAAAGGACAAATATTAAACTTTCCATCTATTTATGACTCATAAATAAATTGAAAAAATGGAAACATTTTGGCTTAAAAAAAAACTATTTCGTTTGAAAGTTTTAGCATATTTTTAATGGCAAATTTTTATATGAAGTTTAAATCGTAATTAATAAATATTTTTGCCCAAAAAATCTTACAACTAAATCGTTTCAAATTTTTTGCTATATCTCTGAAATGGTTTTCTTGGTTGTTGCAAATATCTTGTTAAAGGAAATATTTCCAATTCAATTTTCCAATGGTTGTTGTAAAAATTCTAATAAAAATGTTCCTTCTACGCTTTAAAATTCTATTTGTCAATTTTACATTGGTCCAACTATGAAAAATAGTACATGAAATTTTACAATAAACAGTAAGAAGAAGATTATTAATCAATTCTTCTTCTTATCTTAAAATTTGTTAAATATTAAACAAATTTGAAGATATTTTGCCACATAACGCTCTAATAATATCGCTCTAATAATATCGCTCCAGCTGAATATGTAAGATATTCAAAAATAAATTTGCCATTTGTACATGAATCATAAAATGTGAAACGAAAAGAAAAAGACTGGATGATAATCAATTTCCCAAAATTCAAATTCAAGTTAAATCTAATTGATGGCATTAAGAAATCTTAAGCAAAAAAGTTATGGCATTGCTTCACTTTGTGTCCAAAATATTTTTTATATTTTTGCAGCAATTACCAGCAGTTAGAACAATCATTAATAACTTAAGCAACGACTCGCCTTTTTTAAGCATTAATGAACAATACTTGTCATAAATTTTTTTATTGAAAATGTAATGAACAAATTTTTGATAGCCATGGTTCAACCTTTCATGAAGAGTGAAGTTTTTCTAAAACTCGCAGAACAATATTATAGGTCAAAGTCAGCCATCTATTCGCTACATTAAGAGGTCCGAAATCCACTTTGTCAAGTACATTCGAGTTGATACTTTTTGAATTCGTTACTTTTGAATTTTTGAAATTAAGGTACGATCATCGGACCTTACCTAAATTTTCAGCGAAAATGGCCGGCGCCGTAGTGAGCTGCAATGGACTTATTATTTTTAATGCTACGACATATCCAACTAAAGAATGCGGTTCAGAACGCGTATGCAGACATGATGCAAAATATTAGAAAAAAGTGAGCGTGAATGAAACAAACAAGTGTTGAAGATTTCAACACGAACGCTTTGTGCTGCAGATCAGACGGATCTCTTCTCATAATTATTAATGCTAATTCCACGAAAAGTGAAGCCGTCGGATATTCGAAAGAGTTTTAATGAGAAAAAAAGCTCACACTAACTTAAGGCTTTCAAAGCTTTTCATCTCGTTAAGAGAAAAGCAAACACATCAATGGGCATTAATTAGAAAATCAATCAATCTGATGAAATCAAGGCACACAAAAAACAAATTACAACAATAACATGATTAAAAAGTTTTAAGTGGAAATTTGCCAGAAAGCCAGAAAGCAAAACAAAAAACAAAAAACACAAAACGAACTAAGCAACAATTTAGAAATTATTTGGAATGAACGAAATGACTTTTTGATAAAATCTAATGGATGCACTTTTCAGTTAAACAAATTACAACAACAACAAAAATGTATGGAAAAATATGAATTTAAGATAATTTATACAAATAATTTATATAATAAACAACAAACACCCACACTTTATAAATTAAATAGATAACTGAATCTTGATGGCATTAAAGCAAATGATAGAACAAATTAAAACAAAAAAAAAAACGAAACTAAAAACAAATAAAAGAAATTTTAAAGTAAATGATCGTAAAGATAAAAGCAAAAAGAGAATGTCAAAGAGCAAGATAAAGGAGACAAAGAGACGCAAAGAGAGAGAGAGAGAGAGAGAGAGAGACTAAGAGAGAAAAGTAGTTAGAAGAAGGAATATTGAAAACAAAAGTTCTCATGAAGTACAATGAAAATTTAAACAAAGCAAACAATTACAATTACAACTACAACTACTACTACAACAAGCCTTAAAGAGAGGAATATTTATGTTACAACGCAAAATGCCGCCTTAAAATAAGAGCAGTCGTAGATTCATGATAATAAAATTATATATTATATTAATAATAATAAGGGAGGGTGCTCCATGTACGATTAACTTGAACAATTAAACTTTTTAACAATTGAATCCGATCAGAATGATAAACTGAATGCAAAAAGTGTTTTTTTATTAACTCACAAACGTAGAACAATTAGAACGAACAATAAAGCAAAAAGGTAAAATAAGAAGACGAATAATAAAAAGAGAGGCATAGAGAAAATGAAATCGAAGAAAAGGAAAAAAAAAGGAAGCCCGAAATTAACTTAACAATATTAATAAAACAAGCAAACAATTTTCAGACAAATTATGTAAATATAAATTATTTTCCATAGAAATTGGAAGAAGAATTTTATATTTTATCTTCGCTTCTATTTCTCTTATTCACTTTTTTATTTATATTCTTTATTTTTCATGATTCTTTCATTTCTTTTAGACTTCTATATCAAAATGGTATCCTGAAAATGAAATTAATCTTTGGCAGTTATCTGAATTATAAAATACAATGAGAGAGGTACAACAACAAACAGATGAAAATTACCTTCAAGTTCATCGGCAAAATGTCTTGAAGGGTTATTTCAATACGAATACAGAAGAAATAAAACAAAAATAAAAATAAAAATAAAAAATAAAATAAAATAATATAAAATAAAAGAAGTGAAATTGTAACCACAACATTAAAAAAAAATTATAACAACACTAACAAACAGCAAAATGATTGACAGCTTAAATGAGAAATTAATGATGGGTGAATGATTACTTTGGTTATAAACAAAATAAAATAGAACTAAAACAACAAAAAACAAAACAAAAAAAAAAAATAAAGGAAAAGCAAGAAAGAAGAAATGCAAATGTTACATTTTGATTTGAAGTGACTTTTAAATACCTTTCAACACATTTTTTTTTTTAACTGAATCAAAAAATCTAAAAAAAACATTTAACAAGTTGAAATCAATTTTAGGAAAATTTGAATGAAAGGCCGCTGAAAAAGGTACCCATTTTTAACAAATTTTACATATTTTTAAGGGTCTTGCTCATGCTCATGTCTGGCCATCAAATTTCATTAAAATATGTAAAGCACTATCAGTTTGGGCAACAGTTAAATGCGGGACGGATGGACAGACAGGCTTAAAGGATTTCACAAAGTGATTTCGGCATCGATGGGGTACAATAAAAAGTAAATTCGCTTGGCATTACAATCAATCATTACAAATTTAAAATACGTTTTATCACAAGTGGTATAGTGTAGGGTATTTATACCCTACACATATAAATATATACATTTTATTTGTGGTAAATTGATCTTTATATGTGCAGAGAGATCCATTAACAAAATGTATTGCATAAAGATCATTATATTTTTATTTATGGATAAAAGTTTGTGTGAATGTTTGTATAGATCAGTGTCTGTTATGTGGTTGATTACTTGATTATATTATTCTGTGAAAGAAAAACCAAAAAAAAAAATATCTAAAAATTATTATTATTAGTAAAATATTTTTCTCTTTTTTTTTGTGTTTCTGTTATCTCAGTGTTTTGAAGGTTTGAAGTTTTTTGTATCACAAAAAATTCAAATATAAAATTTTAAGGCAATAACTAAAATGTGTAAAATGTGAAAAAGAATCGAAGTATATGAAAAATGTTAAAATACTGACATTACTTATTAATTTTGTTAGAATCATTCATTCAATTTAAAGTAAAATTTTAATTTTTGGAAATGCCATTAAAATTAAAATGTAGCATTTTTGTTTTATATATTAAGCAAACATTTTCTTTTTGGCTCTCTAAATAAATTATGATGATTTGTGTTACGTTCATTTATTAGCCATAATATTCATAGAAAATATTATTGAAAAATTTATATTGTTTGTAAAAATTTGCTCATTCGAAATATAACAAATCTATTTAAAATCACTTGAGATCTCCATCTCCATTAAATATCGAAATTTCAGATGGCACTTAAGTTAAAATTAATACTTTTTAGAGAGCAATCAATCTCCAGAATTTCAGCCTTAATGAGATTGGGCTTATGAGTAAATTTGTGGAGCGATCATGAGTTTTACGAGATCGGACCTGAGATTTAATTTAGTGCCATGGCATCGTGGTGATGTTGGAGTTCGCCTACATTGCTGATCTTGCTCGTTCAAACATATAAAGATACGCTTATCGTGGGGGATCAGTTACTCTTAATATATAAGTAGCTGGCTAAGTCTTTTAAAGGTTATAAATGTTTAATCGAACAGAAAAATCATTAGAATCATTTAGAATTAACTTTACACATATTACAAACAAATATTTTTGAAACGTATGACATTACACATATTTATCAAATTTATTTAAATTTAAATTTTAGATAAATAACTCTGCGAGCAAACTGAGTGAAATTAATAAAGATAATTCATGAAATAATAATGATAATTATAATAATTATATTGACGTGATTAGATGAAATTGATCATTAAAAAAAAAGTCAAGATTATCTTAGTTTATATTGCCCTATGAGCGTGTCCCTTGACTGATTTTGCCCAATTTCAATGGCAATCTATCTGCAAAAACTTTCAATGATTCTGCCAAATTTAAACTCGATATTTCAAGTTTTACAACAGTCAAATGAACGGATGGACAGACAGACAGAGAGACAGACAGACAGACAGACATGTCTAAGAGACAATTCCCAAAGAGAACTTTTTAAAGCATTGTAATAAAGTGTGCAACTTTGGATCAGCTGTAGAAAGAGCATTTTGTAACTATCAAGATGATAATTCGAGGTTTAAACCTGTTTACGATAAAAGCAGAGGCCCTACGTGGACAAAAAAGCTACTTCAAGTGCAAAGTAGATTTTTTTGTTTTTTTTGTTTATTGAAATTTATTACTCATTTAAGAACTCAGAAAGTCATGCATTCTCATCAAGAATCAAGAATCATAAAATTTTCTATACATTTATATAAAAATTCATATTTACACTTTCTTTTACATTGCCGGTGTGCAATAAACAGTAAAAATATGGATGAAGAGATATTATAAGAGAAACACTTTTTTCTACTCCATATACTTTTTAATGCAATATTAATAATTATTTTATTTATATTTTATTTATATTTTACATGTAAATTTCAATTATAATGCACGCTTTTTTGGAATAATAAATTATATTGCTACAAATAAAATTTCAAAAACATTAACTAAAATAAAAATGAAACAAGATAAAGCCAAGAAGCAACAAAAGCAAAAATATTTGAAAAAAAAAAAACAAAAAAAAAATATATGAAAAAGAAAATGTGGCAAGCAAATGCTTTGAAGGGTAACCATGGCAAACCATGGCAAACCATGGCAAACCATGGTAAAGCATTTGATATATAATCATATAATTT
Source organism: Melophagus ovinus (assembly GCA_023089585.1). Classification (NCBI taxonomy): domain Eukaryota; kingdom Metazoa; phylum Arthropoda; class Insecta; order Diptera; family Hippoboscidae; genus Melophagus; species Melophagus ovinus. The sequence continues at coordinate 1,476,878 of JAKKIB010000177.1, forward strand.
ATAAATGCATGCATTATTCTTTTTACATTTGCATATTTTTATTAAATATATGAATACATGAAAAAATAAAAAAGTATGTGCAATTTCTTTTTGTTTTTTTTTCGTTTTTTATTTCTTTATAGTCTTGAAATAATTCATAAATTAAAGATATACTCAGTTTCTTAGAATGTTTGTAAGTGTTCAAATGAAATTTCTGATAAACTAATAGACATTACATTTTTATTTAACATAAAATTATAAATTAATTTATTTCAATTGTTTGTATCGAAAACGTTTTTCGATTGTTGTTATTCATTTTGTTGCAGAAAGCCATTGGAATTATTTACTTATTAAAGTTAAAATGAAATTATAAACTAAATTAATAATTGCCCAATTTTTTTTTACTTAGATACACAAGATACTTAAATTTTCTAAGATTATTCTATTTATCATAAAAATTTTACTTATCAAAAAAATTATAATTTTAATTTGTTTTTTTTAATTCGCTTCTTCTTTTTATTTTCTTATCTGGCCGCCACGCCCATCATGTATAATTTAATGTTAAAGTAATGTGGCTCTAAAAATTGTTTCATATCAAATATAATTTTTTTACTTTGTGGTGTTTTTTTTTTTTTTTTTTTTGTTAAAATTTCGTTAAAGCCCCAAAAATGTGATCATTTGTCATAAAACTTTTGTGATCCATTCAATGTTTATTTTGTCAGTTTTTTATTTTATCAGCCACTTACTTTGTCAGATTTTATGAAAGATTCCTTTTATTCTTGTTGAAGTTTGACAAAAAAAAGCTTGACTAATCCTTCATTAAATACCAAAAAAAGTTTTTTACTTTAAGAAACTTTTAATGAAAATTAACGCAACAGTTATTGCCAAGCAAAATATGCTCCTTCTTACTTGTTAATTCACAGAACTTTCTATGCCTCTGCTAAATTTATGGCATACAAATAAACAGTTATGGGTTCATTGATTTTAGATGTTACCAGCATTTTGTAACTCTCAACATCTGGATGCTGACCACAAAAAAAAAATAAATTACAATGGACATTGAAATTTTCTTGAGTTAGTGAAACACAATAAATTATTCAAATTCTGGCATCTGTCAGTTTGTTCGTGCATTGACTTCAAATATGACAGATACAGAATTTTATGTATGCTGATGTTAAAAATAAGCCGAATCGGTTAAAGGGCAAGTCCCACTGATTGAATTAAGCAAAATGGGCCAACTTCTTCCAGCTTTTCTTACTTTTTTAACTTAAAGCAAGCAAATATCAAATAATTTTATGTAAATTATAAAATTAAAAAATTTTGTCATAATGCCACAAAGTTCAGTTGATAACAGATTCAAAAATATTCGAATAATTTATGAAAAAATTTTTTTTTCTAAATTTATGCAAAAATTAAAAAACAAAATGACTGAGCCCAATTGGTATATTTTGTAATTTAATTTGTATATTTTTCTACATTTGCTAAGAAGGGAAATTTCTCTTAAGCCTTAATATTTCAAATGCAATGAATGATGGAAGATGAAAAATGGAAAATGGAAGAGAAGAAAAAATTTGCTTTTTCTATAAATAAATTTTTCTATATTTATGCAATATTTTTAAGTTTATGCTTATGGGATTATTATTGTGCTACTTACATGTTAAATGCATATAAAACACATTAAAGAAGGAAGAAAAGAAGAAAAAAAGAAAAAAAGAAAGAAACAATAAGAAGAAGTAAAAGCAAAAGCAAATCAAATTTGATAAATTTTTGTTTTAGTTTTTGTTGTTGAACGCCATCTACACGATTCAAATCCATCAAATAAAATAAGAAATAAAATAAAAAGTAAATTATCGTTGGACGCGCTACTTTACCTCGTTCTAAATTAATTATAAAAAAAAAAAAAACACAAAAACAAAAACAAAAACAAAAACTGAATTTAAAAACAATAACAACAACAATATTATTATTATTATTATTATTATTATTATTATTATTGGTATTATTTCAGAAAGAAGAAAAGAAGAGAAAAAAAAAGAAAAGAGAAAGAAAGCAAAAAATCTTGTGTGTTCAAATTATTCAAATTTTTTTTTTTTACCATTCGAAATATGCAAATTTTCTTCTTCTCCATTTTATGATTAAGTACACTGAAATAAAGTGAAGTCGCTTGAATTAAGTTGCATATTGAGGCCTGCATTAAATTAACAACAAACAACAAACAACAAATACCAATAAAATGGAAAACCAGAAGCAGAAGCAGAAGCAGAAATTGAAAGAGTAACAATAACACAAGCAAGAATAAAAAATTTTATGAAATGCATAAATAAAATTCAAATAAAATAATTTCAAAATAATTGTACTGACATAATTTTCAAATCACATATAAACCTACAAATCCCACACATACATACACGCACATGCACATACATGAGCGTATTCATCAGCAATGCAGTTCAAAATGGCGTTTATAATAACATAAATATGAATAAAACAACAAAAATATCAATTTAAAATTTTGATTATTAAGTTTTGCTGTTGCTGTTGCTGTTGCTGTTGCTGTTGCTTCTGTTACTGTTGCTGTTGCTAATGCTGCTATTTATGTATTAGTAAATATACGGCATAGTTTGAATCAACATTCGCTTATGCAAATTGTGTACAAGATTTATATTTAAATCTGCTTAATTTTTAAATATGTAAATAGAGCACTGTGAATTGTTCTGAGAAGAATTGAGCCAATTGTCATTTACATATTTTTAACTTTGATCTTTCAATTTACTCTTTCTTTCTAACAAACTTGCAAGAAATACAATTGAAAGTATTAAACAACTGCCGAAGAAAATATTTGGTCCAAGTTTTTGATATACCTTCATATTGTTGGAAATTTTGTCCAGCCAAGTTGTGTGAAATTTATTGAAGCTATTCAAAATTAAAAAGAGCGTTGTCTAGAGTTTTCAATTTTATTGCGGTTCCAGTATGGCAACCCTCAAGGTTTTATGATAATGCGGCCGTTTGTCTTTTAAAAGTAGAAGATTTAAAAGCTTTAGAGTCAGGAATCCATGATTTTTAACATTTAAGATTATAACAGTAAACTCATTGTTCATTTTCAGTGGTAATCTGATGTGGGACCCTTTGAAAATTTGTTTCCATTAGTTTCTTTGAATAAGAGAAAAAGAAATGGGTTAGCCTTATGCTAAACTAATTTGACTTAGAATTTTTAGAAAAGCTTTGTTCGTTACCAAAAATTAAGTACCGTTAAAATATAAGTATGTTAATTATATTTACATTACTGATAAATTAATTTCAATGATCTTGCCAATCAATGTTGAATTAGACATAGATTTTAATCCATAAGTCTTTATTATTTCGCCGCCTATCAAAAATGTTCGAAGCAATTGTAGCAAATTTTTTTCACTTAACGTTGTCTCGCCATAAACGATTGAAAGCATTCAACCGACTTCATTGCCTTAATAAAAAACTTTCCACAAGCCATGAGAATTTTTCTTACAGACTGACCCTTTCAATACCTTGAAGTTGTACGATTCAATTACAAGTCTCTACTAAATACCGATTGATGCCGACCATTAAATATTTTAGACCAAATTTTTATAACGGAATACTCATAAGCCCTTTATTTATAAAAAATGTCGCGCGTTAAAATTGCAACCCACACTTTGATGACAGACTGGTAGACATGCTGAGATCAATTCAAATAGTGATTGTGAATCCCCGAGTTCCTTATAATAAAAAGTGGATCTATCTCAAATCCTTCTGAGTGTTACAAACATTTGCATAAACCCACAATGCCATGAAACACAATTGATGTAGGTTGTAATTGCTATAAACTTTATATAGATTGTCAATAAGTCTAAGGTTGCTTGAAAAATAGGAAAATTTTTATATGCCTAATAAAAAAAATGTTTCTTAGCAAAGAAATATGGTTAAGTAAAAACATTAAACAAATCAATTATTTATTTCTATTTTTTTTTTTTTATTTTAATTCAACAAATATTATACGGTGATTATTGATGGAGGAGTGAGATGTAAGCAAAATGTTAGCCGAGTTAGAGTCAGAGAATAAGCAATAGCGACAATAAAATCATGCACAAAATCTTGTGGTAAAGCTTGACAATTTGACTGACCGCAATATTTAATGCATTTAAAGAACATTAAAATCATATAATAATAACCATGGTAACAACAACAACAAAATAATAATAATAATAATAAATAATAATAATAATAATAATAATAAGATGAAGAAGAAGAAGAAGAACGATAACAAATCACATAACAGTGTGATAACAACTTCAAGCCTCGAACGTTTGTGTTATTCACGCAACCAACGAAAAGGTGCTAATTGCCCACCACGAAAATTGAAATGAAAAAAGTTTAACAAGATTAAAAAAAAAACGGCAAAAAAGCAAAATTTTTATTCAGGCATACTTGAGAATGATGATATGAATGCAATTGTACATGCATTCATTGGCTTCGTTGCAATAGAAGAAAGTCCAATTGATTGAAAATATTCTTGACTGGGTATGATTTTTTTATTGTCACTCCAAAAGTTTCTTTCTTTATTTCCTTTTTTTTTTAAAACAATGCTTCGTAACACCATTTTGTTAAACTTTGTCGTGAAATTTGCTGCAGCCGAAAAAGTTTTGAGAAAGGAAAAAAAAAAGTAGGAAATAAAGTTTTTACTAATTTTTTATACAATGGACTCAATTTTGATTCCATTGTAAAGTAAAATAAATTATATTATGTAAAAATAATTATTCCATGTAAAAATTTCATGTAAAGTAAAATAAATTATTCAAAAGGCCTTAATTAACTGCCTTTAATGAACTTGCTAGTTCTTTAACAATGGAAATGCTCTTCATAAGATTTTGTTGCTTTTTTTTCTTCAAATGACATTATCCTAACTCCATTTAGTTGTAAAAATAATTGTAAAAATAGGTTCTTAAAATTTTATGACAACTAAAAATTTGCATTGCTCTCTAAGCTAATGCCTTTTAAAAGGCAACAGAATTCATGTTAGTGGAATTGCACTTTCGAATAAATAAAACTTAATCAAGAAAAGTTTAATCTATAAATTGATGTGCCAATCAATAATTTTACGTGACCTTTTGACTTATAATTTTTTTGACAGAATTTCACTTTTCTATTTTTTGCTGCTTACAAAAAATTGCTTTAACAAAAATGTGAAATGTGAAATGTAAAAGTTAATAAATTTCAAAATTAGTGAAGGTCTAAATATTCCCCATTTCTAAAATGTGATCATTTCATGTGAAGATGCGTCTATTCATTCTTGCTTTCTTCTAAATCGCTTTACTTTTATTGAGATGTGGACACAAATCATAAATTTATATATTCCTAGGCAAGCAGTTACTAATCCTATTCAGGTCAATCACCATGAAGTTGTCTGGTATCTACATCTCCTTGAATATTTTCCGTATAATAATGTTGTAATCTAAAATCCTATTGGATTGATTGACTGATGTGCTTAGTGGCTATCAAAAAAGTAGCAAATTTATGAAATTTAGAAATGTGATCATACATTTCTACATCTGTAAATATATTTATATAAAAATATTGATATTGGCCACCATTTTGTTTGTTTTATATATACAAGCCAATCAAAAAACTCATCAAACTTATCATAATCATCATCACCATCATCATCATCACCATCACCATCATCATCATCATCATCAAATGATCAGAAAATAATAAAAAAAAATATGCTGCAAAACCTAATTAAAGTTATAAGTCAAAGACGAATAGCAGTCGTAGCTGAAGCAGCTTCATTAAGAAACTCTACAAAAAAAAGACAACGATTGAAATAATTTGCTGTCAATACAAAATGGAATAATGGAAGAAAATTAAGTAAAAATTATTTGATTGTTGTTATTGTTGTTGTTATGTGATGATATTAAAGCATCAATCAAATCAATTATTTGCGAGTCTTTCTTTTGAGAAATTTTTTTCACAATAATGGTTGCCCAGTAATTTTTACCTAAATGAGATTCATCTGAAACAAATTATTTTAAATGGATTTTGTTCTTCTTCTTTTTATATTTGAATTAGCAGTTATTTTTTTTTTTTTTTTGTATAAGTGTGTAAACTTAGTGTACTTTAATGCCGGTAGCTTAATTTCCATTGTATTATACTTTTTTTTTGTTTCGGCAGCCATAATAACTTTTGTAGGAACTACCACCACAACAATAACAATAACAACAACAACAACAACAACAACAACAAGAATAGCATTATCATTAGGGCAGTATAACATTAAATATGAAAGAAAGCAAAATAACGCAAGTAAAAAAAGCTATGGTCGATCGAGGCCGACTCTTAAATACCTTACACTGCATTGCCTAAAGGAATCAAATGATTAGAATAAGCCAAAAGTGTAAGGAATTATAATAATTTAATAAGATAAAGAGTTATTTATATTGGAATCGATTCCAAACAAGTCTGGACCACTCGTTTAATGTGAAAACTGATATTTCTAGGCCTCTTTTGAATGAAACAATATCTAAAATTGCCAATTTAAATTAAAAATTGAATTTTTTTTACACAAGAAGTTATACAGAATAAGATTGTAAAAATTATCCGATATTAATCATTTTTTTTAAGATTCATGTTTTAGCTAAAATCTCCAGCTGTACACAATTTTACCAAAATATCTTAAAAATTATGACTTGATGGGCGAGAAAGCGTTTCTAAGTCAATTGGTCTAAAAAGTGGTTCTATCTTAAACCCTCTTTATCCTGTATTACGAATGGTGTGGGGTATAAAAATTATCACATCTTCATAAGTTTAATTATAAAATTGTCCAATACATTTATTCATCATTCAACGTGTAGGATGAAGACTGTAGGAAAAAGAAAGCCATATGATTTCGGTATGGAGAAAATTTAACTTTTTTTTCATTGGTAGATCGGTAGATCGGTAAATCGCTAGATTCAAAGTAATAATGGTTCAACAAAAAGTAAGCAACTAAAAAAAATATTAAAAAATTATTGTACAAATAATGCAATTAGCACAATTTTTATACCCTACACCTTTTGTGATTTATGATCATAAGAAGTGTTGTTTTGGCTCAGAGAAAAACTCTACTAAAAATTGCTAAAATTGGACAATTTTTAGAATCACCTTCATATAACGAGTACTTTAATGGAAACTTTTTTCAAGAAAATTACAATTTTAAATACAAATGTAATGGAAATTGGATTAATAATTACATTTTGCCATGAAATTGATCCAAATTGATCCCACATAAAACCCTTTTCAACAAATAGTTACCATGTGGACAAAAGGTATAACTTAGAATGTATTTTCATGAAAATTGGCATTGCCCCATATTTTAATATAACATTTGACGTTATACCGAATTCGGTCCAGCAGAGTTCATGTAACCAACAATTACAGATATGTTGCCCTTGGTTCCCAACTTGTATCAGTTTCCTTCTTATATTTCTATGAATTTTATGTAATGGCTCGCAGAAAAAACTTCCAACTTTGGGCTTTATTAATATGAATTAGATCAGTTATTATTTTGAACCGCTAAAGTCTTTTTAATAGTTTTTTTTTGTTTTGCACCTGAGTCCAGACTTGGAGTGCTTTGTGTTTAAGCCTTTACAACAGTAATGCATGTTAAGCCAAATCTGTAGTTTTACTGAAAAACTAAACCAAGCCCTAAATTGTAATATCATAATATTTGGTTTGTGCGGTTTGGGTTTTTAAGATTTGGCAAAAAATTTTGATTTCGTTTTGTGTTTGTTTTGGGTACACATGCTTCAAATAAAAGTAAAATATAGCTTTTTGGGGATAAAAATAAAAACCAACCAACCAACAAGAACCAAGAAGAAATTATTCGTTGTGTATTAAAAAAATATGACACAAAAAAAAAAGGGTTCAAATTATCTAAATGTATGCCCATATAAATAAATGCACTTGTTTGTTCATATAAAATAAGTATCTTTGTATAATTTATGCGACACAAGTATTGCACCCTACATCATACCTTTCTTAAGATATTAAAAGTCTATGTAGATGTTTGTTATATACAAAAAGGTTCGAGGTAAGCAGCCACCGTTCAACTCAGAACCACTTTCTGAAATGATGTAAATTTATTTATCCGTTTATTTATCCGTTCATCTATCTGATATCTGTACATTTGTTATCAAGCTAAAGCTAAAGATAACAATTTTAAAGATATTTTTATTAAGATTACTATTTGGTTGACTTTAGCCCCAAAGTGAGCCCTTTTGAAATTAATTATTTTTGCGGCTATTTTCCAGTTAAAGACTTATTCTGAAAAAAGTTGTTGTTTGGAAAAGAACCTTACAATTTTAAATCGCTTTTTATAGGTTACTGGGTCAGCATTATTGACATTTATATAAGAAATTTAATCTAAATCATATTTAGACCAACATGGACATAATGAAATTGGCAAATCACTCGAAAATTGCAACTTTTTTCAATTTCTTGATTTCTTCCTTCTATTAAGGAAACATTAAATATCCAAGACTATAACTTTTATATGTTTTCTATCTTTCACAATTTCTGGGCCAAGGTATTATGACTACTTGAGACACACTTGTGTGTCTGTCCATGTAATATTGTTACTAAAGTGCATGCCGCAATTTTAAAGGTACTTGAATGAATTCTGATATGACTTAGCCTAAAGGCGCCCGGGAATAATTTTAAATATAATCAGACCATTATTACGACCACGCCTCATACAAGAACTTATACTTACAAAGGCAGTATATATATAAGTACGAAACAATTTACAATTCCGTATAGTCCTTTATAAAAAGATGATGTAAGATGTTTAATAATCGGCCCCAACTGACTGACTTGTTTATATTTATATTTTTTCGTGTTTTTTTCTTTTTGTTAAATTTTTTTATTTTGCTTTTGGCGCCTAATTGTAAACATTGAAAAATTATCCACGATATCTAAATCTAAAAATTGTTTAATATTTAAATGTATATCAACAACTAAAATGGAAGACTTGTAATTATTTGTTTTTGTTCGTTTGTGAATATTAAAACTAACAAGCTTAAATATACATTAAGAACTTAACAAAAACAACAATTGAAAAAAAAGCTTAATAAACAGTTATTTATGTAGTGTAAATTTGATAAAGAACTATAAAAAAAAGGAACTACACAACATACCGTACACACATACATATTTACACTACTCTTTATATATGAAATGCTAAATTGAAATTTTGGTGGAGAGTGTGAGAGATAATTGAAGAAATATGTGAAATTTAGATTTAGTTTTGTTATTAAATTTTTAAGGCATGAATTAAATAAAAAGTAATTTAGAACTTTACAATCGGCTGGAGCGGATCCTTAAATATGATACTCCACTTTAATTTACTTAATATGATTGAAAAATCAAGTATTTTAAATACAAGACAACGAAGTAAAATATTGCAATTTCTTAATTACTTGAAAGATTTGTTATATGTAATGAGGTTCAAAATGTAGACGGATCTGGATTAAATTTGTTATATATTTTATATAACAAGATATTTTCAAAAATTGCCCTAAAAGGCAAGTTCGTTAGAAAAAACTTACCAAAATTACAAATTATGTGTATTTACGTTTTAGGAAGTAAGGCGTAAAGTGCAATGATCCTACGGCTAATCTGATCCCCATCACGTGAGATAACGCTAGGTCAGTTTTCATAAGAAATTTTGTAGATAGGCAGGCGAATAAACAACCTCAAATCAATAAAGAAAAGCATACTGAAAAAGTAGAAATAAAAAATGATTGGACTTATCTACTAATTAAATTTTTAGACAAAGCACAACTAATTACTTCTTGTTCGTATAGTTTACTTTCACTAGGCTCATACGCCCATTATATTAATGATGAAACCGAATATTGAAATATCATAAGTCATTACGCATTTTATGGTGAAACATTTAACAAAAATATAAATAATTTACAGGATATTCCAAAACTGTATTTATGTATTTTGTATTTGCTACATATAAGTCTAATGTTAAGTAAATGCATTGCAAGCAATTGCATAATAATATTTGAGATTATAGTTTTATGGTACTACAGTTTCATAAGAATTTTTTGAACCTATCGCGTGTATCGGGTCGCCGTTTCCTTTGTTTATCCGTCCTTGTTTCTAATTTTTATACTTACAGAAATAATATCAGTGTAACTTCCATGTACGTTTGCATCTCACATCAAAGTTTAACTTAATCTCGTCATTTCTAGTGTTTATTAATACAAATATCTTCTCAATCTCAAAGTTAGAGAGCATTATTTAAAAAATTCTTAGAATATCTTAGGCTTTTGAAAAACGAACGAACTAAGTCGCCAAAATAACGGCAAAATAATGAAGTATAAGTTTAAACGTGAGTAGCTCCGATATTTATAGTAATAAAAAAACATATGACATCGCATATTGTTGTTGTTTTAATTTTTTACAACTAGTAAACAACAAAAACAACTAAAAAGAAATTTCATGAAAAATCTCTTTATAATTGACAGTTATTCTTTGATTATATAAGAGACAGATCATAACAAGAGAGTAAGTAGCGGCAATAAACCGGTAAATAACTGTGACAAATAATAATTGCCGACAATTAAGTGCCATATTTTCTATACACACAAACATACACATACCCATTATTATATATTATTATTATATATGTAAAATTCTTATAAGATTTTTCTATAACAGAAAGTTGTTGAATAATTTTCATAGAAATGAGAGTAAAGCACAAGTAGTCAAGTAAATTTTATATATTTCTTTTTGAGTATAGTAAAAGAAGAGAAACAAATATGCATGAAACTTTATATTACAATGATACAACTACATGAACATATAAAATATACCAATAAAATAGTAAAAATGGAAAACTATTCTATAATAATAGTATGATCACGATCACAATGCATAATGCATAATGCATAATGATAATAATTATATGAGAAACAATAATAACAACAACAAGCAGTAACATAAGAACAAAGTCAAAACAACAAAAAACTAATAATAACAAAGAAGTTTATGATGACAAACGATGCCGACAACACAGCACATACATATATTGTGTTTTTGGTATTTACCGTATACCCCTCTACATTGGGTTGCCTTATCATTGTGCATGGCACATATGTATACATATATGTAATGTGTTCGTAGATTATTTGGTCAGCGTCTGCACATACCGAGGGGAGAATAAAGAGATGTATGGAGCGCCGCAACGAAATAAATTGTTATGATGATATACTGTGGGAAGTGATATAAATCATTTTGATTGACAGGCCAAAGGATGCCTTAATGCTTTAGCACATACACATATACATATGTAATGTTTCATACATATACAAATTATACATACATATATATATGCATTATAAGAGAATTATTATTATTATTATTATGGTACATAACTGAATATATAAGTTTTGCCTTCACTCATTTCATCTCCATTCCATTAACATTAAGAGTCAGAATAACTGACTGAACGATTCTAGTTTTACTCTTTCTTTTTCTTTTTGCTTTCTACTTGATTTGTTATTGTTTTTTTGGTGTCTGGTCTCTGATGTCCATTATCCATATTTGTCCATTTGTTTTCTATGGCTGGCAAACAAATAAAATTTTGTGATAATTTGTAAGGAGAAAATATTCATATTGAGAAAGTAAGTGCAAATTTTTTTTTTTTACAAACAAACATGTTTTTTCTTCTAAAAGAATAAAAAAACAAAAAATAATAGATGTGAAGACACATGACATTGCCATTTCTTTTCTTGTTATTTTTTTCTTCAAAATAATTAATATTAATGTTAGTTATAGATAAAAAAATTTGAAAAGAATATTATGAAAAATATTTAAAAAATTTCATAGAATTACATTTCATAGAAAATTATATGTATACGAAATAAGAATATAACTGTAGAAATAAATATAATTAATTGAATTTTATATGAGAGAAATTAATGAAAATTTTAATTATTCTCAAAAGTTTGCTTTGCTTTAGAAAAATATTCAAAATAAATATTCAAAAGAAAAGACAAACTATTATTGCAAATTTCGATAAAATTATGATATTCAGATGCGATGTCACGAGTACAATTAAAAGGTATCAGGAAAGGGATTTACCATTAATTGAACTATTCGGATAATATAAAAAGTAATTGCTTAAGTAAACTCATTCAACAAATTTATACATTTCAAAAATTATTTTAAATACAAAATATTATCTAAAAAAAATTATTATAACAATCACATTTCAAGTTATTTAGAAATCTAAAAAAGTATAAAATACAATTTTAATATTTTCACAATTTTCAGATGAGGCTAAATCTTAAATAACCACCATCCAACGTGATTGGCATAGCAGTTGATACATTTTTCAATAAACAAAATAGACTTCTTTTTATAATATTCGGCTAATTGTTTGGCATTTGGTCCTTTAAAAAAAATGTAGAACTAAATAAAAAGTGAATTGTATGTGTATTAACTGCTAAATAGATGGTCAAGCAAGCACATATAACTAAATCGATTTAGAATTTGATTTTTATCACCGATATAAATAGTTTTGTAGAGTAGTCGTGCACTACCCAAATGATGACAAAATGAGTATACCGCCAACCTTTGGGTTAAATTAATTAGAACAATAATTACAGTAAATAACACAGCCCTTGAAAATGATTTGGCTAGAGCCAATTTTTAGATATCCATCACTCATACACCAGGAAATTGTAATGCTGAGACTGTTTTAGTTTTTGGATAATAAATGGCAAATATAAACATGGAAAACTGAAAATTTTATATTTTAAAATTTCATCTTTTGCCTTTCGTGGCACTGTGACCATTATCTTTGACATTGACAGATCTTATCCATTTTTAAAACTAACTTGTGTGCCAGAATTTTCAAGTTTTTCGTCACAGTTAAGCTCGATATCGGAATTTTTGGTATCAGAAGAATGTAAAGATGGACAGTTAGATAGACAGACATGTTTAAATTGATTTAGAATTTTATGCTGATGATATGTGAATGATATGTAAACTTTAGAAAATCTTCGACAATTTTTTTTGAATATTACAAATGACAAACTGAAAAAAATGAACATTTCTCCAACCTCTGGATAATGGATATAAAATTTATCTCTTTATTTTTACGAGTAATACATCAACTTAGGTAGAAATTTATGTGCAGTTAAATGCAAGTGCATAAATATTTGATTTAAATTGAGGTTAAATTAATGTTGCTGTTTATTAATAAGAACAAAAAAACGAAGAAGAGAGAAAGAAGGGAACACCGAAAATTTCAACAGAATTTTCTTTAGATATCACTTAAATCATTCAAGTTACATAAGTTGCATTCATAAGTATGCACAACATAAGCAAACACAAGCAAAGTTTAATTAATTAAATTAAGCCGACATCAACATAACAAAATATTTCAATGAGCCATGTAGAAGCGGTCGTAAAATCGATCATGGTCAACTTCTAAATACATTTTGGTTTGTATAACTTTACCAAACTTTTATTAAAATATCAAGATCCTAAAAATTTGCAATATACGCATGATGAAGGAGCTTCAAGAACTACATCGAACTGAAACATCCATTTGATACATTTATTTAGTTTGTCTAATAATTACACTGAATAAATTTAACGCATGCATTTTGATCTAAAAATAGTGAGTGTACTTTAAATCTGTGTTCTTTTTCTAGATGGCAACAAATATGAATAAAATATTTGGCTGGGACCCGATTCCTTGATACTGACCATTCAAACTTTATGATATTACAGAGACTCTGCCAGTTTTTCAGCAGTCAGACAGACATTACACACTAATGGCCTTAATAGTTCGATATCTTAATTTTTATAACCAGAGAAGACGGACAGACATACATGTCTATAATGATTCAGAATTTAATGCTAATCAAAAATTATGTATATATTTTATTTTTATTCGAAGCAATTTTTTTGAATGTTACAAACGTAATGAATAAAGGAATGTATCCTAAATGTGTAAGTGATGAGTATAAAAAGCCGAGAGGCATTGGAATGATCAATGTGAAATTAATCATAGACTCCACCATAAATTAATGAATGAAGGAAAGAGGATAATTTAGTGTAAAGCAACATTCACATTTATATTTAAATATTTTTGAGTAATTGTAAGTAATTACAATATTTTTAAGTAATTGCAAGATTATGAAATATTTTATTTTGTGATTTTAATTTCCTTCTCGACGTTACACTATTTTTCCTTTTAGTTTCTTCCTTTTTTGTTTGCTTGTGTTTTTCTTTTCTTATTGTCCAACAACAGATTTAAGTTTATTACGATTATCTAGGTGTATCATATATCGATGTACGACGATTAGTTTCTTATTTATTGTAAAGCCAACAAATATTGTCAATAATAAGGCAAAGGCAAAGGCAAAGGCTGCCGTTTAATTCTTTTTTGTATTATACAATAAAATAAAACGTTATACTCATTTGGTCACAATCTTTGTAACACCAAAAATGAATGAATCTCTGATATACTTGTAAAATTTTGTTATTCTTAAGCTGGATTATTATATTAAATTTTTGATTAAGCTATTCAAAATCGATCTAATCCTCTTATTGACTAACAGTCTGTTATAAATTTTCATGTGAAATCTTGACAGTGCAAGTCTATGGAGGAAGCCTTCAATTCTCGTATTTTCAACAACAAATAAAAAATTGCAAAAATATTACAATGGCTCCAGACAAACTCTAAGAGTAGTCTACACCATTTCATCCAAAATGATTATAATGTTAACAAGGATTGTTATAGGTTAGGCAAGAAAGTAATTGTAATTTTTTAAAGATTTGATATATGAAAGGAGCTTCAAATTATGGACTGAATTTATATATTAAATAATAATAATTTTCAGAATAAAGTGTTATATGAAGAAGTAATATGAAGAATGGTCATAAAAATGGCTCCAACTTAATCATTTTCAATAGGACTCGTGTTTGGATCAAAACATGTCTCTGTATCATTTCATTTCATTTAAAATAAGTATAAAGAAAAATAATATGGAAAACCATCAGGCGGACAGACGGACAGATGGACAGAGACGTGACAGGTGGATTCAGAATTACTGCGATTTAGAATAAGTGGATCTATTCGAAACCATTTTGGATGGTACAAGCGTCATATGCAAACATCAAGATGCTCTATTTGCTTTATACTATTTTGGAATAAGTGGTCTGCATTCATTAGTTATTAGTGAATGCCCTAGAGGTGGGTATTCAAAATTTTGCCTTCCATTCAATTTCCAGATTTTCTCAGTCATTTTTATTTTACTTTGTTAGATTTTTACGATGGTCATTTTGTTTATTTATTCTGTTGCACTTTTCCTTTTATATGTTTATAATGATAGCATTTTTATTGATATTGTTGTTGTTAATGTTATTCTTCTACTTTCTTACATATTTTTCTACTTTTTTTTTTTTTGTTTTCTGTTTTCTGTTTTCATTGTTTCTGTAATCATTGATTTAATCTTTAGATATTGGCAGTGTATTCAACATTCTTATGATGACCCCCCATCGTTTAGCGTTATACGATCTGTTATTAATTTGTGTCTCCTTTCAATGAACCAACCAACGAATAATATAAAGTAAGTTTCTCTTTTTATTTTCTTCTTGTTCTTCTTCTTACTTTTTTATTTTTTTTTTATTTATATGATAACGCTACACATATCTGCTATGTAAAACATACATATACACATTAATAATCTACGTGTTAATAAGAGAAGTTGTTGTTGTTATTATTGTTGTTTGTTTATTTGTTTGTTTTTAGTGGTGTTTGTATAAATTGTTTGCTATTTATGTCGGCAACTACCGTATAAACTTTGCTTTCAATATATTAAATTTTTGTTTTTTTTAAGTACGCAAAATATTTAATTTTTGTTTTGGTTTGGTTTTTTTTCTTTTTGGTTTTGGAGCCAGCACATGCTGAAATCAATATGTTAACTAATAAATTTCTCAAAATCAAAATATTATACATACGTGATTCTGTTTTTATTTTTCTTCTTCTGCCTCTTCTGCCTCTTCTGCCCCTTCGGTCTCTTCAATTGCTTCTTATGTTTTCTTCACCTTTTGATTCACCTTCAATTTTATGCTTCTGCTTCTTCTTCTTCTTCTTCTTCTTCTTCAATATCTTTTATAATACAGCAATGTTTTTTCAACGTGATCTTAACTTAATAACTTAACAAAAATATACAAAAGGAAAAAAGAATGAAAAAGGACAAATATTTGTCTACAATATTTAGTAATTGTGATTACCTTCACAGGCAGGAAATTATTCTCATTCATCAAAATGTTGGTAACAAATCTTAATAAAATTTAGGCCAGCAAATATGTACTCAAATGAAATCATCTTAATATTCTGAATCCATTTGGCCATACCTAACTATCTATGGATCTATGTATTCATAACGATATGGGTCTTGTCTGTACGTCCGTCTACTTATGGTAAATATTCTTTTAATTGCTATATTTATAATTTCTATATAAAATGTAAAGAAAATCTTGGAGAGGAAGTTATATCTAATAAAATCTAAAGCTTGGATCTGCCCAATGGAGGCATTTTTCAATATGAACTCACACTTCTTCTTCTGTAAATTGTGTACAACAACCACAAGCATTCAGAAAATCAATTCAGAAATTCATTATAATCAAGAATTCATATGCCAAATAAAGTCTACAATGTTGTTAACATTTGAAGAAGTCTAAGTTGTGCATATGAAAATAAAAGTCTTCGTATGAATATTTAAATATTGTGTGTGTACAATAATTTCGCCTCATCTAAAACTACATTTCAAAAGCCTCATAAAGGCTAAACAGTTCTCTTAAACTTTAACAATATGTAAATTGATTGAATTATAGGGCCGAGCATATCTTTGGGGTAACATTCTCTCTCTCTATGTCATAAAAATTGGAAAATTGTAGGAACATTGAAAACGTTAGTAATGCATCGCAATGCTCAGCAATTAATATGAAGGACCGTAAAAAATATTCTTATTAAACACCAAAATCTAAGTATTACTTTATTTGTAACAGTTTACATAATTTACATAATTTAATATTATAGAGCCGGCTCACACAGCTCAAGATGGGATGCCAAAAATTGGTTCGCTACTTAAAATAATGAAATGATTTTTTATGATTTTTTCTGATACGTTATGAATATTTCGGCTATTTTATGATTTCTTGCGCTATACTTGACCTATTTAAGGCAAGTCCATTTTAAAAGTCATTGCTCTATTCATAAAATTCTCTATTCATAAACTCATTTACGACGCAAACAAACATACAAACGAACGCGGTCATTAGAGCATTAAATAAATAAATCCTCTGAAGAAGACATTTGTGGTACTTTAAGCAATTCAAGAAAAAAATTAATAATAGAAAAGTTAGACCCTAGGAATATATGTCACATACTTAAACTGAACTTTATTAGTTAGTTATCATGCGGAATTTCATTCTTGCAAAAGTCGTTGAAAAATTATGGGTACACCCGTAATTTAGTCATAATTTACAACAAATTCCATGGCAAGGAATATCAAAAAGTATTTTAAAATTAATTAAAAAATATCTGGAATATCTGCTTAGAATGTTAGAGGAAAACTTCATAAAAAGTCATTTTTACATTAAATTGGAGAAGCCAAAAAAAAAAACCACTCGCGGGATCTCAAAGAGTTTTCTTCCTGCTTATTATTGTTATAGTTGCTTTAGAAGTAGTTGTGTTGTTGTAGTTGTTCTCTCAAAGAAAATTATGACATGAACATGAACGTAATCCATATAATAATGTTATACAATGCGCCATCTTAAAGTAAACAAACTGTAACCGTTGTATATGAAACTGTGTAAACTCTGTAAAGTTGTATACGAACAAAATGCTTGTTTTTAATTCTTTCCACCATAATAATGTGCGAATTGTGTAGATCCAACTATCCAACACATCCATATAAAAATATTTCATTTTATCTTATTATTTGTTCACATGTTAACAGATAAACTAACCCATGTATAAAGATAAGGCCATACATTTAGAACTTGAAAGTTCACGGCAGGAATTCTTATGCTGACATTAAATATTTATGCTAAAATTGCATACGGTTATGCTGTATCATCATTATCATCACTATTTTCATTATCTTCATTATACTTATCCAAAAAAAAAAAAAAAAAAAATTATTGTAAGGCCATACCTTCGCTATACTCCAAAAAAAAAATATCATAAGCCAATGCATCGTTTTGTATATTTGCATACATGCAATATGTGGCAGATATGTTGAATTCTGCTGTGAAAATTTGTTTGCTGCTGTTCCATTATTTATGTTATAAAGAAATTTCTTTCAAAAAAAAAAAAAAAAAAAAAAAATGAAAAAACAAAACTGCAACAAATTTTGTTTTGTTTTAGATAAATTAAAGAGAAAAAGAATAAGCCAACTTATCGATGCCAACAAATAGAATACAAATATAGAATTTTTTCCCCCTCTCAGATTCCAAAACAACAAATATGATTTATTTCAAATAAAATGTGATATTTCACTTAACTTATTATTATTATGTTCAGTTAGTCACATGATGATAATAATGATAATGATAATGATAATGATGATACTGAAGCAAAGTTATAAAATTATTATAAAGATTTGGGCGAGTACACTTATTAAATACGCTTAATAAATTTTCCATTAAATTCTTTATAATTTTTTAATATTTATGTTACACTTTAAAAGATTTAAATGATTTAAATAAATAAATAGTTAATGAATGAGCAGAAAAGCAAACACAAGCAAAAAAATCGAAAGAATTTCATATGTCACATACGGATCATTTTACTCCCTTTAGCCTTAAATGATTCGATTAATATTAAATGATTTGGTTTAGTTTTTCTCTAAAAGATTCTCGTGTGATATTTTGCAAAGGCAACTTTATTTTTCTATAATTTTTGCATGAGGAAGAGTTCGTTGGATTAGTTTGACAATCTCTCAAACATTAAAATAATACTTTTGAAGGGCCTTTTTCACATAATTCAATGAAATGCAAATTGTTAAACTTAATTATCTATCAATAATATGGGCCATATAGTTAAAAATTTGTGCTATTGAATCTTCATATAACTTTATTCCATAGTTCAAGCCCTTTACTGGATTTAATTGCAAGCCTTTACTCCACTCTGGTATTCTATCTGCCCGACTCTTAAGGGCCATTTCAAAATAGTTACTCATATAAATAATTTCATTTAATTAGAACTCTCCAAACTTATGATAGCAATAATTTCTAGTTGTCGATTACTGAATTATGAAAACAGAATACTAAAATATATAAAAACTATTAAGCAAAATGTATTATATTTTGATGGGGCCAAATCTTGCATACTCATCAGATGCAAATGAAGTCTTGTCAATAAATTGTCAAAGAATTATTGAAGATAATCGATGCGAAAATTTCTTAAAAGCCCTTAAAATTATAGTTCTATGGATATTTCATAGTCTAGGGTTGCCATCTCAAAAGAAATGAAAAACTGAAACTTCAAATAAGTTAACTGAAACTGAAACTTCCAATAGTTAGTTGTGGCTGACTCTTAAGTATCCTACACCAGATTATTCAATGCAATTTAAATGTTCACAAACTACATTATTTTTTGGAATAATATTTTGTACTACAAGTGGAATATGATGGAAAAACTCATTGAAAAATCAGCTCTGAAAAATCTATTCTGAATCTATCTATATAATGCGTTTGTTTTTTATTTGACAAAATATTTATTTTCATTTAGATCATTTTTAACAGGTCAATATAGGTCTCTCTAATAAATTGAAATTTACACAAAAATCAGAATTGTTGACTCTGTCTTAAATTTTTCTTTATATTAGAACAATTCACGTATGAAATCAAAGCTAAATCAGTTCAATCATATGAAAGCATAATTTGGGATGATTTATGTCAAATTATTATTTTCTAATATTTTATTATTATATATTTTTTGTTGTATATATTACATGTATATTTATGAAATATATTTATGTGAGTATACATTTTTGAAACAATGCCATAACCTTCACACAGAAAATCTTTCAGCGAGAAAATTACCAAGAACAATAATTGTCTATGTAATTGAAAATGATTTGCGGGTTTATTTATGTATAAATATATACTTTTATTTATTTATATATTTTTGTATATGTATATGCGTATTCACATGAATGAATATTTATCCAAATACAATGCCGTATAACATGTTTATAGAAAATTAATGAAAATTAGACAGATAGACAAATGCAATAGAAAACAATATATAAAAATCATATTGTTATTATTATGTTTAAAATTTTTATTAAATAAATTATTATAAAATTATTTTCTACTGTTGTACATTTTGATTTTTTGTTCTTGGTTTCTTGTTTCGCCTTTTTTTTTATTCTTCTTACATTTGTATATAATTTTAGGCAGAGTTGTGTGCATGTTTTGTCATCAAGGTCAATAATTTCAACTTATTACATTTTTATACTGCTTTTGCAACATAATAATAATGATAATAATAATAATGATAATGATATTTAATGGAAGAGTAAAATCAAGGTAAAATGCTATTATAAAATTAGATTAAAAATATTATAAAACATTATTTTAAATTGTTACAAAAGCTACAACTTAAATGAAGATAACTTTATAAATATAATGAAATAAAATTTTAACCTTAAGAGTTTTAAAGCCGGCTACATAATAGTTGGATATAGCATGCCCGCTCCTTCCCTTTTAAATGCCAAATTTGAAATTTCTTAAGCGAAAGAAATTTCAAAAAATTTACCGGTGTAAAAGAACTTTACAAAATATATGTATTTGTCTGGGCAAATATTTTGCGATTGATTTCTCGAAATGCCTTTCAAATCACTATAATGATTTTTTTAATATATTAAAGCCTCGATTCTTTTTTTATCATTTACAAAAATATATTCAAAATTGAAGCCTTTTTTGTTTTGAAAACGGCCTCAACGGTCCTTTTGGGAAGTGGTCGTAAAAATTGATCTATCTGGACCATATGTACGGTGCATATATTTTCTGTGTTTAAATACAACTCAACGCCAATTTATGTTAAAATATACAGATGGGCTTAAATCGTATCAGAAAGTTTTCTGAAGCGATTTTTATAATGAATTTGTGGCCTCTGTTAACTTCTTAGAATACGATGAGTATTCTGTATATTCGAATTTTCCTCCAATCCGCATAATTTGTTCATATGCTTAAAGGTTTGGCTCAATTTTAGCGGCAGCCTTAATTTGTATTAAAGTAAATTTCTATATATTTAACATTCTACGTCCATTTAATTAAGCATTTCAAATTTATAGAAAAAGCTGGTGAAATATGTTAATTATCACACTAGAATGCTTCGTTAGTACTAAGGATCTTATTAGTCTAAGAATCATATTAAAAAATTAATGCTTTAGTTATGTAGAATCAGATCAAAAAGTAATTTAACGTTTATATGAAAAATTAATATAAAAATTATCTTATTCATTAAATTAGAGAATCTTTGAATTTTATGATGCTCAAACATTTTTCATTTAAATTAAATGTTAAATAAGTAAGTAAGAGATACTATTCTTAACATAGACTTTTACAGAACCGCGAAGCAAGACGTCTTGCCTTATCTTTTCACAATGTCAAATATATTTCCAATATTATGCGTAAAGTCTTAAGTGAACATATAAAACTATCTATAAAAAAAAAAGTGTTCATGGTTTGTTTTTGTTGCTATTTATTTAGTATGGCAGTTATAGAGGTGTGGTTAATTTAAAGAAATCTGTATACTAACATTTATATATAAATATATTTAGAGACAACCAAGAAATACAAAAATTTTTTTAAATAATTTTCTGTGAATATGAAAGAGCAAAAGAAAAAAAATTAAAAATAAAATCAAGAAATATTCAAATAAAATAAAAACCTCAAGAATGCCGAAGAAATCTCAGCATGCCAACAGTACTTGTTATTTTTATGGGAAACCAAAACCAAACCGCATAAGTACTAATATTACGCATGTATAGAAAAAAAATAAAACAACGGGCGTTACCTTCTACCAATGGCATTCATTCAATGTGTATGTGGCAAAAGGCAGACTCGAAAAAAAAATGTATATATAACAATGCAAGTTAAACATTAACACACCAAAAAAAAAAAAAATAGTAAATAATAATAAAACGGCCACAACCAACAACAATAATAACAGTAGTTACAGTAGTAACAGAAAAAAACTATTATGCGCGCGCATTCGTTGAAAAGATGAAGTTCTATTCATTTGACTGGTTGAATGATACAAGAGAATATATGAAATCGGAAAATGTAAATGGCGAAATGATTGCCAGAGTAATTTTAACTAATCACTAAACTAGAATGGAATAGAAGAAAGGAAGAGAGAAGATAGAGAAATGGAGTGCAAAAGAACAGAATGTGGAAAAGAATGGCATGGAATTCAATAGAAATTGAAATAGAGATAGAAATAGAAATAGAAATAGAAATAGAGTAAGAATAGTTTTTTGACCAAATCAGGCCTATATTTCAAATTTTATTCAAATCGTTGCAAAATTGCTGTCTGTACTTTAGTAAATAAAATTTACATAGATAGACAGACGTACAGACATACTTAAATTTATTCAGAAAGTGATTTTGAATCTATCCTTATAATAAAAGATGGATACATCCGCACAAACTAATTATACTCTATTCCATGAGTTGTGAAAGTAGCTCTTACATCAATTTTAAATTTCTACCACAATTTCGTTTTATATCAAGTTTTTAGCCAAAGAAATGAGATAAAAGACAGGAAAATGCAAAAGTAATAAATTGCAATTTTCAAATTATTTGAAAAGAGAGGAATTAAAAAGGTTTACCCATCTACATCTAATGTAGTCCATTTATTTAATACATCACATAACAATTTTAAGCCCATTTTCATGAAGAAGCATAAAAAATCGTCAATTATTTTTCATTTCATTTCTTAATGGGTAAATGCTTTTTTTCATGAAGAGGCCTTTTAAGAAGGAGTGGTCATGCCAATTACTCCATCTTAGTTATTTTTAAGAGACTACATCCATGAGTCAAATTATGCCCAATATTTTTTTCTAAATAAAAAGTTAAAAGTTGCGATTTTTTTCAATCACTTCTGGATGTTACATAAATCTATCCAAACTTATGCTACTTTATGCTAAAAATGTGGAGCGCATGATACAAAAATTTTATTGTATTGTATTATTTTGTTGTGTTCCATTTAAATCACAACAAAACAATTATTTGCCACTTACTGTATAATTATTTTAAACTTATTTTAAACTTTTCAATGTAAGAGAAACAAATAAAGAAAAAAAAAGCCAATTGAAATTCAAATTTTTTTTAATTTTAAAAGTAAAATATTTTTTACTGCATCTTTGATTGAACGATTTCAACAGATGACATATTGATTGACAGGTTGACTGTTTTGCTGCTGTTACTATTACTGTTACTATTATTACAATTTGTTATTGATCTTTGTGTCAGTAGTCAAATGAATATTGCTCCTAAACTTACTAAACTTACTTTTGAACCAGTCAGGAGGCAACCATTCCCGAGAAGCACCTGCTCAACTGGGAATGACTTATGAGATGGTCGTTGGTGTTACCGTCGCCATCAGGGGACATCATGAGTCACTAGATCCGACCAAAGATTTAATTTGGTGCCACGGGTGCCACGGGTGCCACGGGATTAACAGTTTTGATAAAGCTCATAGTAGTAATATTGACTTTGGCTTCGTGGGGACTATGGTGCCCATATCGCGGGCGTAGCTCGTACAAATATTTATATGCTTGTCGTGCAAGGCCCTATTTCCCGAATAAAATGGGTAGCTGGATAGGCTTATTGAGCTAACCAAACTAAGCCAAGAAGTAATAGGAAGGGTCCAAATATAGATACCAAAGATTAAGCCATGTATAGGCATTCCATGTAAGGTGCAATATAGGTTTCAAATTGGAAGCTAGCTTGGACAGTAGCTTGCACCCTGCATGACATGACTACCAACGCTAGGGCTCATTTCGTACGTTTGTGTACCATGCAGTTAAGCCTTCACGGCAGGTATGCATGTAAAACACATACTGCGCTTACTTTTGAATACACAATCAGAATAAAAAGAGAGAAGAAGAAAAAAAATTATCTCATACAAATCGATATAAATAAAGCATCTAGTCCAGTCTAATCGCAATATTATTGAAAAGATGCAATTGCAGTTAGTAGTAGTATTATTATCCAAGTGATTGATAATCATTACCTCTAATAAGGCTCCAATATTCATTACAACAATTGACATGATAATTAGAAATAATTGAATGCAAAAATATTTCAATGTGAAATGTTAATGGTTCAAAAAATAACAAACAACACAAATGAAAATAAAGAAAACATCTATAACAATAACATCTATAAAATGAAGTTATTTCATATATGAAACAAATGCATACAAGGCGGACTTTTATATGGCTGCAAGCATTACACACACATACATTAAAATAACAATGAAAGGATTACATTTTTGAAATTTGTTATGAACTTTTATGAGAATTTTTAAAATGAAATTAAATAATTTTCTAAATCGAAAGTGGAGTTTACGGAAATTTGTATGGAAATTTGTAATAGCCGAACGGGTATAGACGTCATTATACCGATCAATTCAAAATAATTTTCTAATTCGCGTTCACTGTGCCTATCTATTTATTTGTTCGTTTGTCTATTGTCCATCCTTTGTTATGAAATTGTCCATAAATTTGTTATGAAGCCACAAGTTGCAATTATTTAGATGTATTAATGAAGTAGGAAAGTTGAAAGTTGAAAGTTGAAAGTTGAAAGTTTTTGCCTCAAAGTTGAGATCGCATAATTTTTATGGCTAATCCCCTGAAAAAAGTCGACATATGAAAAAAAATCATCTCACGATTATTACTTAACATATAAAATAATTGTATCAAATTTTTATTCAAATATCTTTAAGATTTGAAGCCCCTCCGATCTAATGATTTTTTTTAATTTGATTAGATTTTCACATATTATAATTTTTTACTACATTAATTTGCCATTAATTATTCGATTAGATAATGCAATGGAAGATACTTAAGAGTCGACCTGGAATGCCTATCACGTTATTATTGCCATTTATGCAAATAATATTGCTAAAGGGGTCTTGAAAGTTCATTGCGTTTGCCCCAAACATGACATAAATGTAATAAGTTAATTAGTAATATTAATTCGAAAAATTCGAACTTGTTGTCTGTTTTTCCTTTTTTCAAAATTTTTTTTCGTTTTATATATTTTATCGTTTTTTATGTCAAGCACGTCATAAAATATCAAGAGTGTACACATAAACTCGAGCCAAAATATTTGTGACAAGCGCAAACAATTATCTTACTATGAAAATATTTCAAAAGGATCTAGTTATGTCCTGCATTTGAGTCTGCATTTGATTATACACCAAAAATTGAGTTAACGCATTCAAATTTGAAGAGAGCGTTGTTTTAGCGATTTCACGTTTTCAATTTTCCTAAAATTGTGCCATTGACCTTTTTGTGATAAGTGGGCAAAAGCGGAGGAAAGCGCAGACATTTGAAATTACAATTCGACGAATTTTTATTTTTTATGAATTTTTATGAATTCTTGATTTCAGAAAAAGTAAAATTTTATCTGTATAAAATATTTTCAAAATTCAAAAACTGAATACAATCGGCCACATTCATCTACATTTTTCATACATTTATAGATTATGACTAATTTTTCTAGGCATCAGATTTCTATTCATTATTATTTGCCTAAAATGTACCAAATTGATTTCTGTAATCTAAAAATCACATTAAACTCAGTCAATTCGAAATTGAAACCAATGCAGCCAATGGATATAAATGTAAAGCAATGTCTGTATGGTGGGTGCGCAAAGTTCGCGTCCAAATTACCCAAATATTATTTTTTCTTATTTTGGCTTTTTTATTTGTCTCTTAAATGCATGTTTATGCATATAATACGTTGCCCTTAATTATCAGATAAGAACTTAACTGGTACTTTTTACTTTACTTTCTATACATTCACTTTTTTATAAAGAAGCAACAACTAATTTTACACCCTACACCTACATCATTTGTGATACTAGAACTATTAGAAAATTATTCATATGTAAGGCTTGAGGAAGATCTACTTTTTATTAAACCCATCGATCTTGATAAGCCGCTCCATATGGCTGTTCCCTCATCCGTCTACTTGTTACTTGCTCATGAAAATTTTTTATCAAAATGTAGCTCGCAATTTTACAGAAGACACAAGAATATGCGTATTCAAGAATATGCGTAAGCAAAATGGGGCAATGGGCAAATTTCTGACCAGTTGTCATATAATGCCCTAAAGGAAGGTTTATATATTTTTGAAAAATATGTACAAATTAGAATATATTTTGGAACAAGTTATATCATCAATTAAATAGGCTTTCTAGTGATCCAGATGGAGCCATTTTTAAAGTAACGCGAAAATTGAATTTTTTTTTAACTCTTAACTTCTTATACATTTTGCTCTAATTTGGGCTTTAATTTCATCGTATTAAACAAAATAGTTTTGGGTATTTAAAAAGTGGCTCTAATCGTTCCTTGGTTTATTTGTTTATTTGTTTTTTTTTTTTTTGAATTTTATTTTTTATCTGCACTTTGTTTGAAAAAGTTTATAATGTTGTTTTATTAATCTGCCTGCTTGTGTCTACCCTTTTTTGAATGCGAAATTGAAACCAGTTAATTTTAAAATGCATCATAAAAGAGCAGTAAAAAAAAACCAGAAAAAAAATATACCAACAATAGATGTAAATGAGAGATAATAAGAAGAAATGTATGCTAGAATAATTATAATTATAAGTATTATCCTGGTACTTTTTTTTTTACTTGATTGTATAATAATTGTCTTATAGAAGACAAGGTAAACAGATAGATACCATTAAAGGAAAAAAAAATAGCAAATGATTAAAGGAAAAAAAAACCAAAAACAAAAAAATATTTTTCACATATTACGCGGCTTATTTAGCGATTTGTTTTAGGCACCATGCCACCACCACTCACAATTTTATATATTACTTTTGTAATATATATATATATATATAATATTATATATATATATATATATGTGTGTGTGTGTATGTATGTAGAATAATTTTATTAAGGACCCCATATATACAAGCACCTGTTCCTTTGTGTTAATTTCATTTTTCTTTCATATGAGACAAAAATAATTTGAACACTTTAACTGGTTTGTTGTCAAACGAAAATCTTCTTTCAGTGACTTGTTTAATATCAGCCAGAATATTTGATCTTTTAAAATATTGATAATATAACAACAATAACAATTAGTATGTGCAAAAGCTAACTTTACATGTTCATTATTATTTTTGTACTTTTTTCTGTATACTTCTCTGTACCGGTTTATTTTCCATGTTTCTCTTTTACATTTGATATGAAACGTTTTTTACGTTCTTTTTTGTTTTTTTGGGGCTGATGAATTGAAGGCATCTTATTAAAGGTTTCAATTTTATAATTTAGTTCCCGCTGTTACATTAATGAATAAATGGAATACTATTTGACAATATAAAATGTTGCCGTTAAACAAAGCAAAAGGTGCTTTATATTAACTGGGCTAAATAATAAAATAATATAAAATTATAATGATTATAACCAAAAAGTAACAACTGAAGAAGAAAAAACTGAAGAAGAAGAAAAAGGAAAAGTCCACGTGCCTTAATTCCAGTTATAATACTTAAATTTTATGTACGTACACTTTAACACTTAAACATACCGCCCTTTTTTCCAGCATTTCTTTCTCTATGAGCTTTAACAATAAAAAATAAATAAAACTAAAGAGCAACTAAAAATAATAATATTGATTGGAGTGCACCCCTAAAACACCTTACAACACTGCATCGCTCTGTCTAAAAAATCATTGAAATTTTCAATTTCAGTCCACTTTAGAATGTTAATTTAAAAGCCTAAGATAATTTTCTTTAAAAATGCCTATAAAATTATAATTTTGCTTTTCAAACACTGACATTCTTCACAAAGCTCACTTTATGTGAGGAGCACTCGTCAATTATTTTCAATAGAATTTATCTTTGAGCCAGAAAACTTAACTTAAAATTTCATCAAAATAACTCAAAAATTGCAACTTGTTACTTATTAACATATTTATAGGGGCAAGCAGATAGGAGAAAGGACAGACATACAGATAAAAATTAATTAATTTAGAGAAGGATTAAATGTTGAAGCGATTGGTATAAGAAGTAGTAAATCTTCTACTACTTCTAGGTGTTACATATAATCACCCAAACTTAGAATACATTCGATGCCATAAGTAGCGTTTTATATAAAGAAAAGCAAAAAGAAAAAAAAAACAATGCCTTCAGCCAGAAAGTTACAAAGTAAATTGCTTTCAGTACAAGCATACCAATAAAATTGATGATATTGTTGTTTCCAACACATCTCTATATCTACATATATATACGTTATATGTATGTAGCATATATAAGAATGTATGTACATCATATCAAGGTCGTCACACATGCTCTTTACGGAGCATGTCGTAACTATAAATTTTCTTCATATATTTCTCCTTATTTCATGTGTTTTGTAAAAATTGCACAAAAAAAAAAAGCGCAAATGTTACCTAGATGAACTAAGCAATAGTAACAAATAAAACAACAATAACAATAACAATAACAATAACAATAATAATAATAACAACAACAACAGAAAAGAATAATGCAAAAATGATTAAAAACAAAATTATACAGTTATTATTTATTATTAAGAGAAAATAAAATTGAAAACAAGTGAACGCAATTGATAGACGATAGTGGCTGTTTAAGTACCCTGCTTCTTTTTATTTACTTTAAATAAATTAAAAGAAAGTGAAAAATCATAATTTTTAAATGATTTCGTTATATGAAGAGCAGATTACTACTAAAAGTGTAAGTTTATATAAGAAATGATCGTGAAAGCTTTCCCAACCTACCCAACTTTAAAGTCTATTTCTCTTTAGGTCCTGCTTAACAACTTCTATTAAAACATCCCTAAAAATATGATTTGTACTTCGATAGCAAATAATCTACATGGGCAGATAAATAAAAAAGCGAACGGGCAAGTAGGCTTAAAGTATGTCAAAAAGTGATGGTAAATCGATCAGCAAATTAAACAAATAGTTTTGGATGTTACAAATATCTCGGTAAATGTACTCCGCTCGGATCACAAATGGTAAAGTGTATAAATGGTTTGTGAAAAATTGGGGAGAATAGTAACCATAAATTAGAAAATTGGAAAAGGCGTAAGCTTTGAAATTAAAGTAGTTACATATTTAAATAAGCAGTCTGATCAAGGATACTTGTGCAATGTATATTAAGAACATTAGCTGTAATTATCTTGAATTATTATGCAAAATTAAATATTACTTGTATAAAATAAAACACAATTTTAAGAAATATTTCCAACTCATGTTGGATGTACCTAAAACTTTCTAGAACTTTATTAGTGGAGCCTTAAATTTGAATTTCTATTAAGCATTTCACTCTTGAATATATTGAAAAAATTATTATAAAATATTTTGTAAAAATGCCCAGCACCATTACATAGTCCTAGTTTTCGAAAGTACTTTCAAGTCAGCAAATTATGTGCTATTATACGCATCGTCCAAAAATTGAAGATATACTCACCTTGTCATTATGTTTTTAATATCCAAAAGGAAGCATCGAAGAGCCTCCAAAATACGTATATTCTTGATTAGCATCAACGTCTGAATCGATTTGGACATGCCTATTCCCATGTCCATTTATGCGTCTATCTATTGTCAAAATTGCCCTGATGGTAAACCTTGCGGTATCGAGCTTAAATTTGTCACAATCATTGAAAGTTCTCGCACGTATTTTGGGATTAAAATGTTGCAAAATCGATCAAAAGACACGTCAAAAATGCAACATTAATGGAAAACTCCTTTCTTTCTACTACTGAAAAACTTAGTATTATAATGTTAAGTAGTGGGTATCCAAGAGATGGATCTAAGCCAGTTTTGTATATGTTAATGCAAGTACTTAAGTAAAACGCACGATAAAACAGGAATTTTTAAAAATTAGAGCAAATCGAATCGCATTCACTTAATAATCTTTCTTAGGCATTCCATAAAAATATTCGCATCATGTTCATATATGCGTGCTGTATGAAATATTCCAGGATATATTTAATATTACCATTTATATGCCTTTTTTGGTATTACATAAACGAACAATTCTATTATTAAAATTAAAAACGATTTTTCATTCATAATCGCAAGCCATACATAACTTTGGTAACATTGAAATTGCCGATAGGAAAACGTAAAAAATTTAAAGAATTAAATATTATTCTTCTAAAGAATTTTCCAAGAGTTTTCCAATTAGGTAGTTGAAAGTTGAAAGTTATTATCTGAATTAGTTCGACTGGGAAGATATGAAAAGCAAACAGAACAGCAATGCAGAATTTGTTGCTAATAGAGATTCCTTCATTCCTCTAAACATTATGGCAAAATGTATGTACATCTGGAACTTGAATTAAAGAAATAATGTCATCATCAATTTGGCAAAAGTAAACATTTTTGTTGGAATATACAACCTCCATTTTTATCATCCATATTAAAATGGGCTGTACATAATATAAATATTGATTATATTGATTGTAAATCAATAGATCTAATGAAAGTTAAATTTCTGTCTCATAACCTTTGGTCAATGTTCCAAGGAAACACATAAAATTCTATCATTCGAATAATCGCAAATAAGTTTCATGCATTTTATTTATTCTATACAGCCCTCAAAGGTTAGGAGCATATTCATTTTGCTATTACGTTTGTAATGTCTCGGTGGTGAATAAAGCGAAAGCAATAATGGGCTTCTTAAAGGGGTGAGCTAAAGAATACAAATACCCATATATTTCGATGCGTTTGTTCAAGTCCCTTGTAAGACCAAGGGATTCCGTGTGTGGATTCCGACTTATAACTGCTATTTTGACCACATTGAAGCCGTACAAAAAAACTTTCTTACATTTGCGCTGAGTGCTTTAGGATGGGATATTAACCAACCCTTGCCTTCGTATGAAAGTCGCCTAAAGTTACTCAATTTGCCCACTCTCTCCAAACGTTGTGAAATGTTATTCGTTATTTTTATGGTAAAATTGATACAAGGCAATATTTCCTCGCCGACATTGCTACAGAACATTTCATTTCCTATCCCTTTAAGATTTTCTAGGCATTATGTACCTATAAAGCTGCCACTGCTACTACTGTCGTGCCCACTACCAACTCTATAATCCTTTCCATGTATTGACTGTGACTATTTTCAATTGTTCGACTCGTCCACTAACTGCTTAATTTATATCAAGTATGTTGTGCTACACCAATAATTGCCAGATTATATCATTTGTAAATATGCATATTTTTGAAATCATGTTTCTCATTTCTGTGATCACGCTCTTAATAATGCGCCTACACTTCATGGGCTTTCATTAGATTAGTCGGCCCATGAAGGTTCATATTTTGCCGCATATATAAGCTTATTTATATTTTTTTGGTATATTTTTGTTTTTTTTTTTATTGATTGTTGTTGTTACTTTTGTTTTTTTTTTGGTTTTGTTACTATTGTTGTTATTTTTATAACTTAAGTATTTTATGTGTATTTTTCTCCGGGGTAAAATTATTTGTAACTAATGAATATAAATAAATGAATAAATAAATAAATAAATAAATGTCTAGAAGGAAGTTCCTTAAACTTTATAAAGTATGTAGATTCTTGATCAGCATCAAATTCTGTCCATTTGGCTCTATGACCACAATGAAACGTAAACTCAGAACGTTCTTTTCTAACTAAAATTTGAATTTGATAGGAATTTTATTCTTAACTTATAAACTGAAACAAATAGAAGACCGAAATTTTATTTTAGTCTTCTATTTATTTAACCAAAAGCCTATAACTTCAAGTTCTATGTATCTGTTTGGATGGGTAATTTTCTCATTCATCTCGGCTAAATATGTTTAACAGACCTGATTCACATTTATATTAAATATTATTATGTGATTACAGGGAAACGTGGAGACGGTAAATTTAAACATTTATGTATATCGAACAAACGGAGAACCCTAAAGCGTTTTGCTGTTCTAAAATATTTTAATATTAAATTTTATTACACATGCAAATAATTGTTTTCAGTTTTTTTTTTCAAATTTTTATTTTTATTTCTTAAATTTTCGTTTTGTTTTATTTGATTTTTTGATTTTCATTTTTCTTTTTATTTTTTTGCTTATAATTCTTCTTGTTATTATAATTTTTATATATTTATTTATTTGAGCATTTGCAATAAAATGCAGTTAAAGTGTTCACTGGGTTTGTCACGGTCATTAATCATAAATGTACACCATGGGTGTCATATAAAGAAGAAAAAAAAAAAAAACAAAAAAGCAAAGCCAATTTAAAAAGAAAAAGACAAGAGACAACCAAAAGAAAAAAGTAAAAACTTTCGTTTGAGCAATCCCATTGGTAACTGAAAGAGGTTATAAAATTAATGATTGAGTGAATAAATAGACAACTCTTTGAATGCCTCAATATTCCAATAAGCAACCACAACGATAAGAGACAGGTGGCAATTTGTAAAACGTAACATTACCATGTTTGAGTGATTACTTTAGAATATTTCTTTTACGCCTTTTATTTCAAAGAATTATTACGATTATTTATTATTATTATTATTATTATTATTATGTGCAGAATTTATTAAAAACACATGACTATTGAATTTACATGAAATATCGCTTATGTCAAATAATAAATATAGAATAATTTTTTGTAATTGGGAATGCTTAAGCAGATTTCTGGCAAATTTTATATCCAAAATGAGATGTACGTTACAAATCTCTTAAAAGCGTAACCAAATCAGAATATAAGATTTTATGTAATCTAGCAAGCAATCTAGAGAAAGTCTACGAAAGTCAAAAGTCTATTGTCCGATATCAGTTTAAATCATATGGACATAATTTCATTGTTTCCGCTTGAGCAATTGATGAATAATCATAAAAAAATTGGATGAGTATATATCTTGTAGACTAATTTGAAAAAAAAAACAAAAAAGAAAAGTAAAATGCTGTTCTCTCCCTTCTTGAGTTTGTTTGGCTCATTTTTAAAGGCAACCTGCCTCCAAAGAACGTATAAAACTTCTGCCAAATTTGAATTTCAATATCTTATTTTTCTGGATATGAAAAATTAAATTTCTGTCTAAAGCATATTGATGCGAAACCCTCAAAGTCAAGCAAATTATTATGGGGATAAAACACGCAGTAATTTTCGAAGTGACTATCTCTAGAAGAAATGCTTATACCCTACACCAGATTAAAACTTTGTGTGCATGTGCGTAATAGTCTGAAAAGCTTAGGATAAATATGACTGAAAACTGCTTTCCAATTTAATTTACGCCTCTCTTGTTATCTATCTCCGTAAACATCTGATCAAATATAAGTCGAGATATTTCAATATTGGAAAGTGGTCATAGGTATAAATCGTGCAAATCTGTTAGGCCCACCCGAATATATACAAAGTCAAATTTTCATCTACCGACAGAAATTAACTCATTGGTTAAGATATATCAAAAAATTTCGCATGTTGGGTACCACGAAGACACAAATCGTACATTGGAGTTGGTTATCGAATATTTGTGGCCCCGCGAAATAAAAATTTCTTACTTTTTGCTCATACAAATTGTTTTCTTGAAATTCTCTTATTTGCTTTCTATAACGTCGATCAAGTTCAAAACGGATAAAAATGTAAATGCAGTCTGATTGATCAAAAATTTTTAAAAACTATTGAGTACAAAATAAGTATAAGCGTCTCAGAAGTAAAAGCTAAATGAAGGAAGCAAATAAAAAAGGAATGATACGGGAATTTGAAGTAATGTAAATAAACAAAAAAAATTCTCACGTTTGTGGTAATTTACACGATTTATTATAAAATAAACTCAACACTTGTCTCGTTGTATAACAAAACTTTAACAGCATTAAAAACCAAACAAAAAGAGGAAGAAAAGAAGAACGGAGGGCAATAAACAGAAGCTGGTTAAGAAAGATTTCATTAAAATTAACCATTAAAATCGCAAAGCACACAAAAACGAAAATATAAAGACAGTTGAACTCACGAAGAGACTGATATGAAGAATTCTGTTTATATCAACAACTGCAAAATAAAAATAAACACAAAGAAAAGGTAGAAGTAGTGGTAGATGGAGAGAAGAAGAAGAAGAAGAAAGAAGAAGAAGACAAAAAAGTAAAACACAAAAATAAAAATAAAAAATAGATGCTTTATCGCAACATTTTGCGGAATGAGTTGGCATGATGGTGTTTTATATTAAAATAATAAGTAGCAACAGCAACAGCAACAGCAACAGTAACAACAACAACAACAACAACAACAACAGCAATAGCATATGACATATAGTTGATAGCATATAGTTGATATGGTGACAATGAACGCAATGAAACTTCACATACATCTTGGCATATGTAACGCATATAATTCCATTGATTGGAGACAACTCAACCAGTTATAGCTAAAATTTTAAATGATAAATGCAACAATAATAATAATAGCAAAAATAACAACAATCAGCAGTAGCAGTAGAAAATGCATTATAGCATCATCATCATCATTGTTATTATCATCCGGCAAGAGTGTTTAAAATGTGTAATAAAGAAGTTGAGGCAAATAAAAATAAAAATGTTGGAATAGTTGACCAACAAATATAAAAAGGTGTACCCCAACGATAAGAAATTAAATAAAAAAATTTTACACAACATATTTAAATGTATGTATTTATAGAAATCCATGTAAATTTAACAAGTAGAC
This sequence comes from Melophagus ovinus, assembly GCA_023089585.1. Classification (NCBI taxonomy): domain Eukaryota; kingdom Metazoa; phylum Arthropoda; class Insecta; order Diptera; family Hippoboscidae; genus Melophagus; species Melophagus ovinus. The sequence continues at coordinate 1,511,838 of JAKKIB010000177.1, forward strand.
AGTTTGTCTGTGCCAGCAATGAATTTAAAGATAGAGATAGTTAGACTTACATGAAAAAACGCAAATAAAAAAAATTATATTTGGTTGGAAACAAATCTTAGGGACCAATCACCCAAACACTAGTGGAATGGATACTAAGGTACTGAGGTACTGTTTCAGTACTGAGACTGCTTCAGTACTGAGACTGATTCAGTACTGAGACTGTTTTAATTTTTGAGTACTATGTAAAAAAACTAAATATTTTATAATTTTGCGAAAGCTGCAACTAATTTGCAGCCATTTCCGCCAGTCTTTGTAAGGACTTGAAATTTGTATAAAATTTCCCCATTTCTTCTTTTGCTTTTCACATAAGTAATAAGTAAGTAAAATAAACGAATTTTGCTTTCAAAAACAGAATTGTCCACAGCTTACGTGGCATTGTAAAAGTGCCCTTTGATCGATTTTGCCCACTTTAATTAGAAATCTTTGTGTAAGAACTATCAATGTTCCTGACAAATATGAACTTACTAACTTAGTTTTTACGGTCAAAAAAGTAATTACATTACATGGCTAGAGGTGAAAGATGGACGGACAGACATATATAAATCGATTGGATTGGATGCTGCTCAAGAATTTATATACCTTGTACCTTGATATTTCCTTCTACGTGTTGAGATTGGGCATATGAGTATATGCCCAACCTTTGAAGGATGGGTATAAAAAATTATTATCAAATAAATATTCTTGTTTGCTAACTTATAACATTAATTTTGGTTGTTTCTATGTCCCACAAAGGCAAAGTATTTTCACAAGTCTTCTTTTGCTCTTTACTTTTTTTATTTCGTATTTCTTGCAAAATTGTACAGCGAATTAACGCTTTCGCCATTATTCTCTCTCTCCCTGTCCTCTCTAACCCCCTTGGCATGGTTCTTTCTTACTTTATCTTTAAAGTAAGAAAGCTTTTGTAATGAGTTATATAATCCAATTGGGTATTAAAGCAGCAACTTCCGGTTAAGCCAATTAAATTAAGAAATCTGGTGTACTTGCTAAGACGTTCCTTCCCTTTAATGGGATTACCTCTTGCTGCTGTTTTAATTATATGAAATTTTATTCATTTCATTTATTCTTGGTTTATTTTATTCAAAATTCTTTAGCAATTTGTATGAAGTTTAATGCGATCTTGAGTCACCAGTTTAAAATATCAATGTCTATCATAATAAATATTATCCATTGTACATCTTTTTCTCTTTTTCTTCTGTTTTGGTATAAAGAACCACTAACAATTCTATAATTAGTCATTGATGGAAAAGGATGTATGAAATATCTTGAGTGAATACGCTTTGTAATATTTTTTTACTCAAGGGGAGGCATAATTACGCGACTTATGATGAGATGGAGTTGTAAATAAATGTTAAATACATGAATGACTTTCTCGACTCTCTGACGCAAATTTCGAATAGAATAATATACCTTACATTCTGGTTGGCTAATAAGTCAAAAAGCCGCAAGCCCTAAAATTGTAAAATGATATCAATAATAATGACCAATGGATTAAAGTGGATCGAAATGAAACTAAAAAAGATCTTGTATTAAAATCTCCGCAAATTATTTAAATCCATGAACCAATTGCTAAAATTGCTTTTGTAATTTGTAATACATACTGAAATGTATTTCCTGATTAATTACTCCTCGATATTTTTTGGAATATCTCATAATTACATCCATGTGAAATTTCATTCAATGCTTAATGAGAGATCAGAACAAAATTCTCGTAAAGGAATTGAGTAACAACCTCTCACTATAATGTTCACTTATAGTATTTTTATCATCCATAGCAAAAGGTTTGCGATATGCTTTTGCAACGCTTTTTTGAAGAATTACATAAAATAAAAAGATAAAATAGATTCTATGGAACTTGTTACCCTAACTACAAATTACTCAATTACCTTCCCGCAAAATGTACTCGTTGAACAGGTATTCACTATTTGTCATAAATGAATTGTGAAAATCTCGGTTTTTTTTTTTTTTGTATTGTGTTAAACAAAGAAGGGCAAATATTTTGTAAAATGATCCGTTATGTTAGAAAAATGTATAGCTTTCAAAAATATCTGCCTGGATGTAACATGTTGTTTAAATTTTTATCCTATTAAATGCTAAAGTTTAGTCAGCAAAAGGTACCTTTTTTCAGAAAGCAAATATTTTATATTAAATTTGACTTTCTAAGGAATTAGCCCATTTTAAATCTTTCTAAAACAAAAAAAAAAAAAAAAGAAAGAAACCAGCTGCAGCACAAGTTATATAAAGAGAAGAATTTAAAGAAACAAAACAACAAAAGTGGACATTACTTAAATGTTGTGCCTTTAAGTTTTTACTTTATTTCAAGTGTATAATGATGGTTTATTTTATTTTATGCTTTTCTTTTTTAACTGATTTTCACAAATGATATGGCCAATACAAAATATTAATGAGCAATATGAGATTCTATGAAAAAATTTTAATATTGCTTCGAATCTGTAGCGTTGTTAAAGAAAACAAAAAAGAAACATTAAAGTCGCTAAAGACTGACTCTTAGATACTTTACATTATTTTAGTAAATAAAAGTTAAATAAATGACAAATATGAAAATCATATTTTGACTCTGTATTCTATTGCGCACGATTTTACACGTAACATGTTTAAAGTTTACAGTTTACTAAATTTAGCCTTTATATCTTACAGGACTTATAAAAAATGAGTATAAGTCTAAGAAAGTGGAGTTACTGATTGCGTCTACTTTTGAATAGATAATAAAACTTAACATTTGAAATGAAAGGATTTATATTAAGGGCTTTCACTTATGTATTGCAGGAATTTAAAATACGTATACATTTTTACAGTTGTGCACTTCATGCAAATAGCGCAATAGCAATTCAAACTTGCGCATAAAAATTCTTACGGAATGACATCGAGAGTACTGCAAAATAAAGTATCACATTTTGTAAATTATCTAAGAATTTCTGTTCAAAAAAATTTTCTAAACCAATTATAAATACTTATTGTTCTTTTCCATTTTGGAATAAGTGAGAAAATAAAAATAAAAAAAGTTGTAATATGATGCCATGAAATTTTGTAAATACAACTCCTAAATACCCTACACCATTTTGTCTAAAATGATTAAAAAACTGTAATTATATGAAAATTATATGAAAAGTTTGCCACATGGAAGTGGTTTAAGAAATGAACCGATGTACCCATTCATTTGATAAGCATATTTTTCTATCCTACACCAATTGCAATACAAGGTATGTACAGATGTTTATAACACCAAAAAGGAATTGAGATAAACCCATCTTCATATGATTTAAGCGGGTCTGCCTGTCTGTCTGCAAAAATGCAGCTACGCACCAAATATCATTGAAATATCTCAAAATTTGTAATCTGCAGCTTGAGAACAATGTTAGGTAGAAAGAAATGGAAATGGCTAGACGGGCCTAAGGGCATTCACGCCTAAATTGATTCAGAAAGTAATTCAATATAATAAAAAATGGGTCAATCCCAATATCTAGGTACTACAAATATTTGCAAAAGCTTATAGTACTTAGTGTCTAAGAAAATTGTTTTGACTCAATTGAGAAAATATAACTTCCTTCGAAAGATTTATAACTGGGTACCTCGAAAATAATTTCAACAACACATTTAATTAGAGAAGAATTAGAGAAGCATTTATTTAAATGAAATTAAATTTGAATTTAGGGAACGAATGAAAGCGAAAGCATTTATGAATGAAGCACTTGGTCATTTAGTCACATCACAAATATCCTAAATAAACATACTTAAGAGTGATATATGAAATATATATTTATATATACTTTATTGGAGCAAAAGTTTTATGAAGATGATAAAAAAGAAATTATAGCAAATATCAATGAGTGCATCCTTTTACTTAACATTTTCTTAACGTTGCGACATTATACTTGACGGTGTATAAACATTTATACCTGAAGATACTGGCGATTGTAATATTGGTCGCTTTGTTCCATCTCGTTCAGTACAGGGACGATTTGTTAGCCACGTTACTACCAAAAATATGGCAAAACAAATGAAAACGTAAATAGCAATTGTAGCAAACACCTGTAAAAATATAATAGCACCAACCTTTGCGTTCACGTCATTCGTCTAATACTTTTATATTGAAAACATAAAGTAACAAAAATAATGACTAATGTCTCATAAATACTCACTATTAAAAGGCCATCTCCTAAACCTTTCAACCACAATGCATTACGCGTTTCTATCGATTGTTCAATTTGATTGATCTCCGGTATTTTATGTGATTCTATGGCTGCACGCTTATAAAAATCATGACCAAAAAAATTTGCAAACGTATTTTTTGTATCCAAAGGTTTATCCATTACCATAACAGGAAATTTCTAATTAATAATAATATTAATAATAAAATAGTTGGTAATGTCAGATTATTAAGAAAATTTTCCTTTAAAAAAAATTTTTTTTTAAATAAGTTGTTCAAAAAACCTTAAAAAAATATTGAAATAAAAAGGAATTGGATTAATTCCATCAACACAAATATATTCCAATTAAATTTAAAAACGTAGATAAGAAAATAAAGTCGACAATCTCAACGAACTTAGGCCCCGGCGAGATTCGAACTCACGATCTCCTGTTTACTAGACAGGCGCTTTAACCAACTAAGCCACGGCGCCATCGCGTACCTTGAGTGGTATTTTTTTCTTATTCAAAATGAATATTGAATGCAGGCAATTTAAACTTTTGTACAAATCAAATCACTTTAACTAATCTTATTCATCATAATGTAAATTAAGAAAAGAAATATATAAAATATTTTTACAATGTACGCTATAATTTATAATTATTATCATATCTTTCCGGAGTATTTTTTTTGAAGATTCAAGATTCACTTGAATTTCAGTTTTATGACCGCCAAAACGCCGGAGACCCTACAATACACAATTAATATACAAACAGAGGTGTTTAAAGTTTACATTGTAATGTGGGGCCTATTTTCAATACCAATCATGTACATGAATCGCCAATGTTCCGACCAAGAGAACTACAAACAGGCAGAGGGACATAAAAACACTGGAACATACGGATCCAAAGACGTAGGGACAGACATATCTAAATCGATTCAGAATTTATTGTGAATCAAAATTATATGTACATTTTATAGGTTCTCCGACATTTCCTTTTATAACACCAATCTCTGGATGGTGGGTATAAAAAACATTTTTCATGAAAAGTAAATTACTTTATTTTCATACCTTCCCTTTTGTATTAGGATGTAATTCCAATATGTTATTATCGTACTTCCCCTCTCTGATATCACATAGATCCTCATCGGTTATGAGATGTTCTATGTCAACACATTCATTAGAATAATGATCATAATACTAAAAAGAAGTTATCTTTTAGTAGAATATTAGAATATTAGAATAAAGTAAGATAAATACAAACTTTAAAGAAGGTTATGGAAGACTCTTAAATAGCCTACATAAGTTTCGCTAATATAATTAAAAAGTTAAGTAAATGAATTATAAGCCCAAAAAGAATTAGCATCATAATTCATAGATTTTAAGGTTTGAAAAGTATGTGGAAAATTGTCTAAAACATGAGCCGATTTGGATTGAATTTTGGTATATGAAAATAAAGGAATGGACAATTTTTCATTAATATATATTGCAAATTATAACTATTCTTCCATTCAAGAACTTTTAAAGATGAACCATTATATAGTAAGTGGGTATAAAAATGGTTCAATCCTAATCATTTTCAATAGAGTTCACTTTTTGATCTAAACATATCTTTATGTCGAATTTCATTAAAATGCTTCAAGAATTGCTCTCTCTAGCTGAATAGCAAATTTGCAGAGGCAAACTTCAGATGGACGAAGGAGCAGCTTAAATAGCTTAAACTGATTCACAAAAATGATTTTATGTCAATGGATACTAAAAAGGTAAATCCATCTCATCATCTTTGTGATGTTACAAATTTCTGCAACGGTGGGTATAAAAAAAACACTCAAACTTAGTTACACTTGAAGTATCCGAACATTTGGGTATTTCTTCACACGATTGAGATGTTACATTATAATAACTACGTATACCAAAGTAACGTTCTTCACAATTGACGGGTGTACAGTTCTTAAAATAATCCAAATCCCAATTTTGACAATCTCTGAAATCTTTATCTTTAAAAATTATAAATTGTGATTCAACATTAATGAAAAATTGAAAATTGTTTCATTTCACATTTAACACATACATACATGTCTTATATGTACGACCTTCTGGATCTAAAGAATTGAAGCGTGTATCGAATGGTATTAATTGCTTTAAATGAAATTCATCATTTTTTGCATTAGTCGATATAACCACAATAGGGCAATATCCGACTCGATTAAAGAGTGACTAAAATAGCATGAAAGAAAGAGAAATAAAATTATAAAATTTTCCGAATGATTTCGGCTTCTTTTAATATAACGTAATTATTAAAAAGTACTTACCACAGTGGGCCATATTAAAGAAACAGTATCTGTGAAACCGGCTTCTATAAAACCAAATTCACCTCCGACAATACGGCCCATCTGCATTAAAAGTTTATAAATTCAAAACGATATAAGAATAAAGAAAGACGAAAAAATAAAACAGATAATTATATTTAGCTAGAGCCGATACTTGGATAGGCACTACCAATGACCTATTTATTGGTGTTGTGCCAAAAACTTGTAACATTCCTGATATGCCTGCTTTCAATATCAACCAGCTTACATGAACTTTCAATGTTTCTGCAAAATTTGAAATCCATATCACTGTTTTTTACGACAGATAGACGAACAAACGGACATGCGTGTCTAAATCGTTTCAGAATTTGATTCTCATCAAAAGTATATATACTTTGTGAGATCTTCGATTCTTCCTTCCAAGGCTTACAAAGTAATTACAAGAAAAATGAGTATATCTTAACCATTTTTCATTGATATCAATTTTTGGTAAAAACACATATCTATGCCGCAATGTATATCTGCAAAACTATGACGTATAGTATGATAATAGATTTAAGTGTTTGGACATCAAACGGATGACTACGCTTCAGATTCTGAAACGATTCACATGAAATAACATAACATGACATTCTTACATGATTGCTGCATGGTGAATCTATCTTAAGCTTGTTTACGTATAACATCACAAAATTATAATGCGCTGTACCATACGCTGATAGTGTTGGGTATTAAAATTAACTAGAATATTCTTTTTGTAATTTATTACAACTTACATTATCTACGCTCATTGTACTTGATGTATTTATAGTGCAAGTTCCATCAGATCGTATACTGTACTCTAACATTTCTTTTTTATCACTATCCGAATTAATGACAGTTACATCTTAAAGTTTTAAAAGTAAATATATGACAATCCAATCAAATAAAACTAAAAATTTATACAGATATAAATTATTGAAAATGTTATTTCATACCAAATATTAATCCAATATCCTTCTCTTTTGGTGGACGATTAACAATTTTTTCAATGGCTATTAATCCAAACACTTTGTGATAAAATAATAAAAGTAGAATAACAGAAGTTAACCGATATCTAAAGAAAATGGGGAGAAATTGTACAAATATTTATAAATTATCGTTACAAATATTCTTAATAAAACAAATTTCAGTTAATAAATTTAAAAGTGCCAAGCAAATCATGTAGTGAAAGTAAAAGGCGTTAATGCTTAACAAAGCATTTCAAACATCTCTGTTTTACTTTAAGATTACTCGAATCTTTCTGCTTTTTTGTTTTTCTTTCTTTTTTTGTGTTGAAAATAAGAATAAACAGTAGACAGCTGTTTATTCTTGCTTGATGCTGCAATGCAATAAAATAAATGCAATATACCGCAAGATAATTATTATTCAACAAATACAAATTAGTTGGTATAATAAAATAACGGAATATGGATATAAATACAGGTGTACCATTTCGGGATTTTACTATATTAAAGAACTTTAAATGTGATGATGAAAAAGTTTCCACGGTAACATCGCGGGACCAAGTAAGTGTGAACAATTAAGCTTGCACTTTTCCTAACCAATAAATTTTTGTTATATATGCTTATCTATAACTACTACTTTATATGTATTTTTTTATATTTAAAACTAGCAAAAAACGGAGAATTCCATAGAGAAATGTTTTAATCGATTTCAACAGCTAAGATTTTTAGAAGACAACATCGTAAAAATATACCGCGAAGATCACCTAAAATTATTAGAATCCTTATTACATCAATTACCAACAATATACGAATGTTTAGACTCCAGCCGACCGTGGTGTATTTATTGGATCATACAAGCTAGCTATACACTTAATTTTACATTTGATGTCCTTACGTTAGAACGAGTCGTACAATTTTTGATGAGATGCCGGCATCAGGATGGTGGTTTCGCAGGGGGGCCGTATCAATGTGCGCACTTGGCACCCACTTATGCAGCTGTTAACACATTAGCTATTATTGGTACACCGAATGCCTATCATGCTATAGACCGTACATCTTTGGAAAAGTTTCTTTTTTCGGTACGAGAATCGGATGGATCATTTCGTATGCATGAAGGAGGTGAAATTGATGTTAGAGGAGCATATTGTGCAATAGCTGTAGCTAAACTTACCAATATGCCTGAAGGAACTTTAAAAAGGTTATTTGATAAAACTGGCGATTGGATAAGCAGTTGCCAAACGTATGAAGGTGGATTCGGTGGTAATCCTGGTTTGGAAGCTCACGGGGGTTATACATTTTGTGGTATTGCCGCTTTGGCATTATTGAATGAGGGTCACAAGTGTAACCTTCAAGCATTATTGAAATGGGCCTTACAACGTCAAATGTCTTACGAAGGAGGTTTTCAAGGACGAACAAATAAATTAGTAGATGGTTGTTATTCATTTTGGGTCGGCGCAATCATTCCAATAACCCAAGCTATCATAGCCAAAGAAGGTCAGCCAATTCAACATATTTTATTTGATGAGGGTGCATTACAAGAATATATTATATTATGTTGTCAAAAAATTGGTGGCGGTCTTATTGACAAACCCGGAAAACCTCAAGATTTATATCACACTTGTTATACATTAAGTGGTGTAGCAATTGCTCAACATTCTCAATCTACTCTTCGTCCATCAATTTTAGGTGATCCATTTAATGAATTACTGCCTACTCATCCATTATTTAATGTGGCACCGTTAGCAGTCCACAATTCGATGCAATATTTCGAACATATCAATAAATTTGAGCAACTATTAAATTCAGCAGAAGATACCTTGTCATATCAAGAAGATGCTCACGATGATGTAATAATAAACAGTAATATATCTACAGACAATACTTATACAGCATCATGAAATTTTACCCATTATGTAATTTTGTCACTATTACCAGAGAAACTTTTCCGTTTAACATTTAGTTTTTTGAATAATTAACTACCATTTACCTGTATTGTTTCATAATGATTTGCATTTTTAAAAATCACACAAAGTTAAACGATTACATTTGTGAAAACTACTGCATCGAGAGCCTTCACTTTTTTGCTTCACTTCTTTGTTGCTTGTTTTTTTTTTCTTTTGCTTTTTTGATTGTTTAGTTCTTGAATGTTTTATAAAATGTTTTGTAAATAAATCTGTATAAATTTTTGAAGAAAACAAATAGTTGTCAATATTTTTACTATTTATATGGTAAATGACAATTTTCAATCCATTTATATCATTTATATTTGGATTATATTTCAATATGAACAATGTTCCTAAACCCTACCTCAAAAAACAATATAATTTTTTGAACAAAATTTTCATAATTTTCTCATAATATAAATGATTTTCAAAATCAATTGAACACGGTTTTCTTCTACAACATTTAAATTGTGAAATATGCAAATTAATTGTGAAACCATGGAAAGTGATATTCAAATTTTCCTTTGTATTAATGGGTTGCATATTTAAATACATTAATTTGGCTTGAAAATTTCATTTATTTGAAATGTATAATTAAAAAAAGTTTAAATGAAATTGAAATTAAAAAAAATTAAAATAAAACTAAATACAACTTGACTGCATTGCTAGTATAATAAAAAATCAGCTGTAAATTTAGCGCCATTTATATTTGCATTTGGTATCTACATATAAATTTTAGGATACTTTTTCTAACAATCGGGAAGAAGTTTAAGAAAGAAAGAAAAAAATTTATTTTCATCTAATCATAATAATAAAGTAATAAAAGTGAATCAATATACAACGTACAATAAAATATGTCCACGTTAGAGTTATGCGAAAAATATTTTGATACTCGTGATATATATAAATTGTTTGGTGTGGAAAAATCCGCCACGGAAAAAATTTTGAAGAAAGCATATTACAAGTTGTCATTGTTGGTGCATCCCGACCGTGTGCCAGAAAGACATAAGGAAAATGCTACAGAAAAATTTAAACTATTATCTAAATTATATCAAATTCTTACCGATAAAAATAAACGAGCATTGTACGATGAGCAAGGGATAATTGACGATGATGATAGTAAACTAACTAATTGGTTAGATTTATGGCGTACTCTGTTTAAGCCTATAACGACAGAAGAAATTGTTAATTACGAAAAATCTTATGTCGATTCGGAACTGGAACGCAATGATATCCGTAAAGCATATTTAGATGGTAAAGGTTGCATTAATCATATGATTAATGTTGTACCATTTTTGAAAGTGACAGATGAACCACGCTTACAAGAATTGTCCAAGAAATGATAGATGGTGGTGAAGTACCCGAATATAAAATATTTACAAAGGAGCCAACACAGAAACGCAAACGTCGCCATCAAAAATATGCCAGGGAATCGAAAGAGGCAGCCAAACTTAAAGAGAAACTAGAAGCCAGGCGTGCTAATAGTTTTACAGAAAACAAAAGCTCTGATAATAACGATGACAGTAATAATTTGGAGCAACAAATTTTGGCACAACAGCGTTCTCGAGCTGGCGACTTTGATTCATTTGTGGATAAATTGATGCAAAAATATGGCAATGCAAATGATAACGATATAACAGATTTTGCAGAATTGGGTAAATCGAAGAAAGGTAAAAAGAAAAAAAATAAAATGGATGAAACTTTGCACAATGTTAAAAGCGGAAAGGTAACTAAACGCAGTGTTTAAAATTTCATCATATTTTCTGTACAACGTAAACACTTTATGAAATAAATCTGAAAAATGAAATAAATATACAATTGATGTCTTATTGTATTTATCATTAAAGAAAATGGCCGATGGCATCTACTAAACACAGCACACATCGATCAGTTGCTTTAATATAAAGAAGAAATAAAAACGTAAGTACAATAAATCTAAAACCAGAAAAGCAAATGCCAAGATCTACATTTTGCATAGTTCATTCGATATGACCTACTTTTACCACATAAATTTGCCATTAAAGTTCAATTTCAAATATTTGTATGGACAAAGAAGAGCGATTTTCAAACTAAGAAACTCAAAATAATGGGCGCGAGTTAATTTATCTCTTTGAATACCATAAAAAAAATTTAAAATGTTTAGTTTGGAAGCATTGTATTATGGAAAGCCCAAGCAGAGAGTGAGGTTCATTCGTGTTTTCTGTTGCGATTAGGAGCCTACGTCATAAAGTTTGCAAATCGCAAACTTGGAATATTAAAAAAATTTATACTTTTGGACAAACTGACAAAAAAAAAGAAAGCATTTAAATGCGCAGAAACAACCATAAAATTGTAACTGACAACATAATTGAATTGGAAATCAGTGGTGATACAACTGTAATAATATTCTTTAATTATCACTATCAATGACGTCTACTTTATAAGAAGAAAATTATATTGCAAAATAAGAAGAAGCAAAATAACAAAAGAAAGAAGCAGCATTACTTTGTCAAAGCTGAAGAAAGAAAACTATAATGGCCAATTAAAAATTTGGATATAATATTTAATAATCTAATATTTAATTTTTTTCATGTAAAATGATTAAATTATTAAATGGCTGTAAACTGTAAACGACTGATTGCCTTTGTTTACAAAGCAGCAATATCTTGAAGCATTGATTCAATATTGTTACTCTAAAGCCAACAATAGACACATATGATCTCGATAGAATTATTAATTGTATGCGCAAAGTAAAAACTACGTTATCTGCTCATTTTTTTACCAAGTAAATCTCTTGATGGTACCAGTTATTACCAAAGATAAAAAAGGTATAATTACTTTGGTTAGAAGGATTAAAGATGTATTCTTCCAGAGCAAAATGTCGACTTTGTTTAGTACAAAATAATTGTACGGATATGTATGAACTATTTGATGAGGCCAACAGTGTCAATCATTTAATAAAATTTGCATCTGAGGACCAGGCTAAGAAGCTCTTAAAATTATCTGAACATGTAGAATACTGCTATGGTATTAAGGCATGTATGAGAAAAATCAACTGTACCATATTGACTAATTAAAATTTTCTCCTTTAATATTTATGTAGTTGCGTTTTTGTAAAGAAATGCCCACAAAAATGTGTTCAAAATGTTTTAACACAATTCGCATTTGGTATAACTTTCGTCATATGTGCTTAAGTTCACAGTTATATTTGGAAAGCTTAGAGTTATCCAGGAACAGTACATGTGACATTAACTTTTTAAATAATTTAGTAGAAGATTTGCAAACTTTACCTAATCGAAAAATCATAAATATATTAAAGCAAAATGATGAGTATATTGGTCAGCCATTTCCACATGTACAAAATGACAATAGTGATTATAATGTTGAAAATAATGAAGAGAATGATGATAATGATAATGATGACGATGGTGATGAACAGTGCTACGAAGTTGATGCTAATATTGATGGCTGTACAATTGATATAAGTGATAAGGTCTTGTTGAAAGAATATATACAAATTGACCCTCAATTTACCACTAATTCTCGGCACGAATGGTTAGAAGATTGTAGTAAAAATGCCCTAAAACCTTGTAATATTGAAGATGGAGAAGCAATAACGATTGAATTAACATCAGATGACTTGAGTGAAGTTTTGAATTTTTTTAATGCCGAACAGAATCAACAATTAGAAGATTATGTTCAATATATAAGTGAATGTGATATAGATCAAAATTTGAACCATTTGAAACACCACATGGAAACACGATTTGAGAAATTGAAAAAGAAAGTTGATATTTGGGATAATCGTAAAAATCAATTACCAAAACCAATGACCTTTATGTGCTCCATATGTGGAAATGTGTATACGAAACGACCATTATTTCAATATCATTTACGCACACATTCATCTATTAAAGCTTTTCAATGCGAGTAAGATTATTATTTAATCTACTTATAGCTAACACCATTTCTGATTGTCCGGATACTTAAAACAAAGTTTGAACTGAGTCCTTACGACTCAAACGTATTTACTGAATTCGATTTAAAATGTTGCATTTATATGTTTGTTTATCGTACAATGCAACAGATGAATTTGTTTTTTTTTTTTATTTTGTTTCAAAGGATACAAAATTTAGATAACATGAGACAATACTTACTGCAACTCCCAAAACAATGCCTTCTTTTAAAAGAAATCGTTGTACGAAAATCATTACAATTTTGATTATTTTTATATAGAAATAAGCATGCGAAAGTTTGATTAAGGCCAATGAAACAAATTTTGATTCAGTTCAAAAACTCTTCCATATAACTAACTTTTCAAAACATTCGGAAAGTACAATTTTCTTATTTTACCGATATATGTAATGCATTATTTTATTCTGTTTGGAATAGCGTAAAGTATTTGAGAATCGGTGTATGATATTTAAAAGTCGGCCCAAGCCAACTATATATAACTGCTTGTTTTATTGTATTATTGTTGTAATTTATTTAATTATAATTTCCAAATTAATTACAATTATAATTATTTACGTCTTCCAAGAATTTGCCATAAATCCTATCGCATGATGAATGAATTGAAGAATCACATGTATCGGCACACTGGCGAGCGTCCTTTTAAATGCAAATATTGTGAACGAAATTTTATGGATCGCAGTTCTCGACATCGCCATGAGAGGTATAAAAATTTTTGCAATTAAAATTGAACTATTTAATAAAATTGCATTTAAGATTACACAGCAATTCCCGCCCTTATGTTTGCAATATTTGCCACAAGAGTTTCTCTTATTCGGCAATTTTAAAAAATCATTTAAAATTACATTCAGGTGAAAAGAATTTCATATGTACAATATGTGACAAATCATTTACCTTGCAGCATCAACTTAAGGCACATTTACTAACAATGACACATAAGCAGCGAGAAGCCACTCAGGAATTGAAGTTTAATTATAATTCATCATAATAATTCAATTAATTTCATCGTATGCCTCTCCTAATTTTATTTCTTCATTCCTTACACCACTTATAGTACAAAAGTATTACAAGTTTGTGTGAATACCTCTAATATCCAAGGGTAGACCATCGTACTTCAACCGAGACGGAAGCATTTGCTGAATCAATTTGCGTTTGCCTGTTAAAATCACATAAATTTATTATCAAAGTGGCCCTAGTTTGATAATAGCGCTAGCTAGTGCATGGCGAATAACACTCGCCATTTTTTCTGATGATTTCGCTTATAAAGTTCTAGAAAAGGCTAAGTTAAAAAAAATTTTAGAATTTGATCGGCCGTTTTTACTGGTTTATAGTAAAAAATTAAATAATTATTTCTATAATATATTGGAATATTAATTCAATTGATTTTTTTGTGTACAAACAATATAAAGTCTTAGCAGCTACTCGATTGCTTAACGGTTTTATGTAAAGATGTATTTTGATGAGCTTTCAATTGGTGAGATAATTTAAATGATTTAGCGCATGGTTCGCATTTGTACGGCCGTTCTCCAGTATGTACCCGCTTATGAGCTTGTAATGTAGTGGACAATGTAAAAGAACGTCCACATAAATTACAAGTGAATGGCTTCTCGTTTGTGTGAACTCTTATTGTAAATGATAACGAAAAAACATAATTATAATTATTATGGCATTTATTACATCTCGATATATGTTATTGATGTACCTTTCATGTCTTAAATGCGTGCTACGATCAGTAAAGCGACGCCCACAATATTGACATTCGTATGGCTTCTCACCTGTATGGATACGCATATGAGCCTGTAAATTGCATGCGGTAATGAAACGTTTGAAGCACAATTCGCATTCATGGGTTTTTTCTTGGCGATGGATTTTTAAATGTGCTTTTAAAAGTTGACGATTACTAAATTGATTAGTGCATATGTGACAAATAAACACTGAATCCTTAGTACCACCATTAAATGTAGAAAATGACCTATCATTTGTACGCGTTCGCATTTTATTAAAGCATTCATCACTTTTCGAAATAAATGTGTTTTCTTTTAATTTTACTGTCAATCTTGTAGGTATTACATTTTGTGATTTAGACATTCCAATATGGATTTTATTATCTTCAACATATTCATCTACAACATATTGTATGGTGGTAGAATCCTGTGCATTATATGATATGTTAGAGTTTTCATTTTCTATTTCAAAATTCATGCCTGTGGTATTTTCTTTAATGAGCACTGTAGAAGTAACTTGGGGATTGTCATCCATTTCTTCTAACATTTCCAAACCGCTATTATCATCATCTTCATCTTCCACACATGCATATTCTTCAGAAGGTGCATTACTTGTGTTTTCATGGTGCGATTGTTCTTCATGTTGAGATTGTTGCTCTTGATCCTGTTCCACACCGTCCTCCTCATTTAAGAGAAAGTATAAATCACTCTTTTCATTTCTTATTTTAGAGTCAATACAACTATCAGATTGAGATTTGTTATCCTCTCCATGTAATTTGGCCATGACATCTTCTACCATGTCTTTAACGCTATCATCATAGGTTGATTCATTCAGTATTTCAGAGTCTTTTGTGATTTTCTCATCTAGTCTCTCCACATCCGTTATGCTTGTAAAGGACTCATCAACATCTTCGGAAATTTCCTGCAATTCATTTTTATCTTGTTGCACTACAATAACCTGAACCAAGTCATTATCACCATTTGGATCTGGTACTTGAATTTCCTCTTCTTTTGACTCCACAGGGCAGGAATTTGTGGATACATCAACTGTATGACTTTTCTTTTGTTCGTGCTCCTGAATTGAAGAACCATTTTTACATGTACCATATTCCTCACCCATTTCATTTTCATTCAAAATATTGTTTCCTTCATCATCCGTAACAACATAACCATAACTAATTTCCGCTAAATGTAATTCATTATTAACACTTGCAGCTTTTTCTTCATGATCTAATTTTAGAAATGTACTGGCAGACTTTGTACGTTGTATAACGCTCTTTAAGTAATCATTAGATTTACGACAAGTTCGACGGAATAAAATCAATTGATGAATACTTTTTAAACATCGGCGGCATATCTTCTCCGGCAGACTATCATCTTGTTTAACCTAAATAAACACAGTTTACGATTACTATCATTCACTTACATATACATATATACATATACATATATCTATATCATTACCGTTACACCTGCACACTCATATATCTGTTTGTCCAAATCATTCTCACTAAATATATTTAATAATTTGGCAGAGTTCCTAGCGTCTTTTGTACATTTTGATTCTTCTTGTAAACACAGCCTACATATATTCCATTTAATACATATTTCCATTTTTCTCTTCTTTTTCGTTTGTTAATTTATATATAAAAGCTATATAATTTGTTAACACTCAAAAATATATGAGAAAAAAAGCGTCACACTCCCGAACAATTTATTGTTTAATATTTATTATAATGTTTAATATTTATTTATACAAAATGTGAAATTAACAATTTCAAAATGCATTATACATATGGAATTAAAAAGAAAATGAAGTAAACAACACATGAATACAATGAAGTGAACAGACACTTTATTTTATCAAATTTGTCTATGCAATATATTTAGAAGCTAGACTGATCTCTAATTATGCTAATCTACTCAGAATAGATTTTTAAATCAAATTATGATTAATGGTTACGTCTATTTACGTTACGTAGTATTTCTTAGCTTGCATATTTCAAAAACAATTGATATGCAAACACGTTTTGTTCCAAGGACAAAGGTAATTAAATTTCATTTTTATGGGTACTCTCTACAAAATTCATTATTTTGAAATAAGTCAATATACGAAATGTTTTTCATTCAAATCGATTTAGAATTTTTATTAAATATACTGCTTAAAAGTTTTAAATTTAGTACCAATCCATCCATTTTCTTAAATTTGCTTTTTCCAAATCAAATGTTTTGAAACGTCTAAAACTTAATATTTATGATAAGTATTAAGTACTTAACCAAAAGAAGACTCTACTACGATTGCAATGAGTACCTAAATTCATTATTTTAAAAGAAAATGTCAAAAGATTCCTTTCAATTGAATAAATAAATAATTAAAATAAATAACGTATGAAATTAGTTATTTCAAAATTTGCAATAACAAAAACTAAAACAATACTTTAGGTTATTTTATTTATGAATTGATTTATTTAGTTATAATTAATTGACATATCAGTCTCCCAATTAGAGTAACAGAAATGTATCAGATTTTATTAATAAACAGTATTCAAATTATAATCTCTGTCAAGACGTAAACAATTCATTAAGCTGCTAACATCTTGAAAAGTAACACAAGTGCATAAAAAATTGTAAAGAATATCAGTAAATATATTGCAATCGATAGAAGTTTACACGTAAATACTTTACATTACTTTGTGTAATCTGATTAAAAAGTAAATAAAATGAGTGGCAAGTTAGGAAAGTTGAAGAAATGAATAATTGGGAAAGATCGTTATGAAGAAGAACGTTCAAGAAAAGATTCGAACTAGATTTGACAGATTTGACGTACTTATTATGTCAAAAAGGAACTCTGAATTGATATTAAATAAAAAATTTATAAAATTCTATTAGATTTTTACAATTTAATGATTGTTTTCAAAGTAGAAGAAATTATCGTAAACTCAGCCATTTTGCACAGAGTTCATCCTTGGACCAAAACACGCTGACGTACTATACTTTAATAAAATATTTCAAAAATGGAGCCCTTCTGTTTTTTTTTTTTGATGACAAATATACAGGGAAAGACAACAGGTGAACGGTTGGACCGACAGAAAGGCTGACAAATAAGCTTAAATTAATTTAAAAACTTACTTTAAGCCGATAGGTATAATAAAAGCCTATTCCATTCTAAGTCTCTTCACAAACTTATGATACCGAATATTGCAAGTGGTTTCGAGCATGATGTAGAAGAGAAATTTTTTTATGTATTTATCTGAATAATCAATTACAATTGTTACATTTTTATTTTGTTTAAATTCATTTTTTTCTTTTTTTTTTGCTTTTTATTTCCTTTTCATTTTTATCTTTTTATATAAGAAATGGAGCAATTCGAAAAGTTGATGATGTTTTAAGTTATTATTATTATGATTATTGTTATTATTATTAGTATTTTTGAATATAATTTTCATGTTTTCATGTTTTTTTTTTTTTTGGTACATGTGATGCTCCAATAATTTGCTTGTAGAACATTTTTTTTTTTGGCAACAAACAAAAAAACTGTAGATAAAAATTTATTGTTTGCATTACTTTGCCTTTTTTTTTTATATACTTTTTTTTCTATATATTTATTTCACACAAAATGCACAAAATGCACAAAATGCACAAAATGCACAAGACCAAATAATGTTTAAAGATTAGTTTGTTGTTGCTGTTAGTATTGTTGTTGTTATTGTAATGATTATTTTAATAAATAAATTTTTAGAATTTTTTTTCTCGCTCTCTCTCTTTTTCTATCTTTCTCTCTTTTATATTGTAATTCAAGCAGATTTTTTATAACATCAAAAAAAAATAAAGAAAAAAATAAAAATAAAAATAAAAAATAAAAAAATAAATGGAAAAAAATTCTATACAATGCCGCATTTTTTTAATACAATTTTACGTTTACGTGATGTCGTATTCTTTTTTAATACAATCGTACTTGCATTGGATTTTGATTTAGTGTATGTAGGACTGAATGTGCTAATAATTTTATGATGATCATTTGATAGATGAATACCACCATTATTACCATAATTATTACCGCTAACTGATTGACCTAATATTGATTGATGTTGTTCATTGTATGATGCTTGACTTAATTGATGACATTTTGTAGCTAAATAACGAAAAACTGATGCAACATTAACATCCTCTTTAACCGATGTACGTATTAATTTACAATTTAATTGTTTAGCTAATGTTTCAACTTCATCAGCATTAACAATTGCCTGATCGATTAAATCGATTTTATTTTGTACAATTACCATCGGTATTTCTTGACATTCATTCTCCACTTTACGCTTCCAAACGCTAACAGCATCAAATGATGCCCGATCTATTGTAGAGAATGTTATTACGCATGCTTGTGCTCCCCTATAATAAGCTTTTGTGATAGCATCAAATTCTTCTTGGCCAGCTGTATCCCATAACATGATGCGTACATCTTCACCATCAATTTCAATTTGACGCTCTAAAAAATCTACACCAATTGTCTTTTTATAATCTTTGGTAAATATACCTTTGCAATAACGTTGGATCATCGATGATTTACCAACACCACCATTACCAACTATTACAACTTTTATAGCAAATTCTATATCATCTTCACGCATCTTGTCCAATGAAATTTGATAATTTGATAATTTGATAATTTCAAAAAAATTTTCAAATAATGATAATAAGGCAGAAATTCTATTTCCAATTTCGTAAAGTAAAAAATTCTTAACTGGAATGTTGGAATCTATAAAAAATATTTATTGATGTTGATGTTGATGTTGATGTTGATGTTGATGTTGATGTTGATGATGATGCTCCAATGGTAAGCAAACATTTTTCATTTAATCACAACAATATTTGCTATTGATTTATTACTGATAATGTTGCTGTTGCTGTTGCTGTTGCTGCTAATGCCACTGCAGCTGCTGCTGTTTAAACGCTGTGCTTGTTGCTGTTATTTTTATTATTAATATTAGTATTATTATTATTGTTGATATTGTTGATATTGTGGTGACGGTGGTGGCCGTTGCTTTTATAGAAAAAAAGGTTGTGGTTAAATATCAGTGAATATTATGACTTAATGCGTAATATCTTATTAAAAATCGATGTGACGCAGTGATTGACTCTGGATTGTACGAAATAGCTTGAAAAGAAAAAAACCGAAAATAAATAAGCAAAACAAAACCAAAAACAAAAAGCAAAAATGCAAGCCATTTACAAAAACTTCCAAATAAGCAAGCAATATTTTTCCCACAGGTCTTAAATGCTTTTCAAAATACCCTACAACACTTTGCTGAACTAATATAATCGAATAATGCAATTAAAAAAAAAAAAAAAAACTTCAAACAATTTGAAAAGTTCTTTGTATGAGAAAGGATCCAAAAGATGCACCGATTTGAATGGAAGTTTGTTACCTCTACTTAATATATCAGATAATTAACGTGTACAAATTTTCATTGAAAAATATCGTATATCGATTTAAAAAAAAGGGCGTCCGATTAGTATAAATTCCAATAGAGTCCTAGAGGCGAAAGATGTCTCCATTAAATCTCTAATATCTCTAAAATTCTAACCAGTATTGTGATAAGGTCTTCCTATGGACAGACAATTGACAAATACATCTACGCGCAGGCCTAAATCGAATCAGAAGATGATTCTAAATGGATCAGTGTCATCTTGGCTGTTACATACCTTAACCTTAACTTAAAACTTGTACTACGCTTTAGTAGTGCAGTGTCGGTCATAATAAAATTGCTATAACAAGATTCAGGATGAATGAGGCAACTAGATAAATTATCACTTTCTCTTTGAATAAAATGCCTTCACAAATACATACGCACTTACTTGCATGATATGCGTACGAGGAGGTTACTTCTGCTTTAATGCTCCCAATTATATTGTTGTTGTTATTTTTGTTGTTCTTGTTGTATGTTGTTTATTGCGCCTCGCAAATGTATATGCAAAGCATGTTGGATTATGAATGTTTTATTTCTATTATTTCTATGCACAAATAAATCAATAAGTAAAACTTGTCAAACTTAAAAATAAACAACAAAAATAATAAAAGAAAATTAAAATATTAAATATTATATGGCGCACCCGCATACACATGTTCCATCCACTCTTTCACTCCTTTTCAACACAATTTCTCTTTCAGCAATCAATCTAATCAATTTAAAATTTCATTGTTCATTAATTTTTTATTGGTGGAATGCATAAGAAGCCTATTACCGTAAATCATGCTCATATATGCTTATTTCAATTATTCTCTATAAGTTTTCATAAACGCACAAAAGAATCGAATGAAGGAACTTGTATTTTTTGGGACGTTTCACAACATGATTGTTATTTATGGCATTGTATTTTTCCATTTGGAAAAACAGAAAATAAAATTAGAATATAATAGCATAATGATAAAGAGATGGGCACAAATGAACAGATATACCTAAATTGATTCAGAATTTCTTTAATAATTTGGAATATTTGTACTTTGTACGGTCTATGGGGGTTGCACGGCATTTTTATACCTAATTTCTTTTAAGAAGTTAAATTTTATTACGGAAATTCTATTTAATTAAATCATTGAACAACATTAGAAAGATCTGGTTTTCTTGTTTTAACTGCAGCTAACTTAATGACTGATTAAGATTGACAATTCACAGGTGACAAAACTACATGCTAATGTAGGAATTGTGTCCAGCAACGTTGCGTGACAGCTACTTGAATGGCTGAAATGTCATCATGAAAAGTTCTTTCATGTTTAATGTTGGGAACAAAAAATACTCACACGATAATAAGTCTAATGAATATGGAGGGTAGTTCATGAAAAAAATACATTTTTTTTTTCTTACATTGAATTACATTTTTTAACTTTTTTTAAACTTTCATACAATTAATGTGCAACAAAATTCATATAAACTTTTCCTTTAGCCAAATCATCAGTTAATTTTGAATAGATTGTACAATAAGATAGATATTATTTCACACTCGGCATTACTTAAACTTTGGGATAATCTAAACTTTACATTCTCATTTCACTTATTGCAGTAACTTAGAAATTGTGTAAACCGTAATAAAATTGAGTTCGATACATTCAAATAGACCAGCATTTAATTATTCGAACACTACATAAATCTCAGTAAATATTTTCAGATTACATTCCGTACACTCTCTACAAAGGGGATATTTGTAATGCTGTTAATGATCAGCAGATGACGTTCAGTCATGTAAAAAGGAAATTTCGTAATTTAGCAAAAATTTTAAATATTCAATCGATATATAAGTTGAAAAAATAAAAACTGCTCAAACTACATTTACAAAAGTATAAATTTTTTTTTTAAATAGTCTCGTGTTAATAGCTCATAATGCTGTTGATTTAAAAGTGAAGCGATATAAATTCTTACAAAATTTTATGTTATCAAATATCAACTTTCTCAACGACGGAATTAATTGAATAAAATTTCCCATTTGAAATTTAATGTCATTTAAAAAAATTCTATGTATATATGTATATAAATATGAATATTTGTATGTATATAGTTGTACACATACATTCAATTACATTTTTTAATATCATACATTTTGCTTGCTGCTTTTAGATGATTCGCTTTGTTAATGTTGAATTTTCTCTCTTATTTTTGTCTTAATTTCTTTTATAATTATTATAATTTTTGCAGAATGTTTTCCATTCAAAAATTTTACCACGAATAAATAAGTGAGTGTGTGTGTATATGTGTGTGTAATTTTGTGTTGAATTATTTGTTGTAATGGATAATTTCATTAAAAAAATAGTGCAAGAAAAATTCTGACTTTAACATTCAAATAATTACTTAATATAAATTGCCGTTTCTTTTTAATTTTTTTACGTATCTGCTTCTTCTTCTTTCAATATAATTAAATGCACGATGATTAGGGTATGCGGATGCGAATGTGAATGTGAACGTGAATTTAAGTAGTTAATTTGTAATATTTATTTTGCACATTTCTCTGTAATAATAAAATTTTGTATCGTGCAATCATTAAAAAATATTTTTACAAAATTCATATGAAAATTGCAATCTTCATAAAATTACAGAATTAGACTGAATTTGTTCATAACTCCGTTCATTAGCTTATTGTCCGTTAATCTAAGTTGTGTTGCCTTCAATAGTTAAATATTTTTATTTTTTTTCTTTACATATACGCGACAATATTGCAGCATACAACAAAAATACAGTAGATACAACATTAGAATTTGAGCCAGATCGTGACATTTTTTGAACATTTTGCAACGCTCAACTAATAAATTTACGATGATACATTTTCTATAATTGAAATTACACATTTTCCTAAAATGTGATATATGTTTTTGAGAATTGTCATCAATTTTTGGTTGCAGAACAGAAGTAAAATTGTTATAAGGTATTTAAAAATCATCTTCTACCAATTGTAGCATTTTTTGTTTGCTTTTTTGTTATGACTTGTGTTAATATAAATAACAATTGCTATGCATATGTTCTCCCCTGTTTCTCTCTCTTTTTCTCACCCTCTCTCTCACTCACCCGCTTTCTTTCTCTGGGTGGGTATTTTTCTTTCTATCTTTATATAAATTTCATTTGATTTAGTTTTTTTTTATTTTCTTCTCATATAATAATTTGTTAGAAGAATTAAGCAAAAAGTTTCTAAATATACAACACAACAAACGATTCACAAATATATATGTGTTTGTATGGCCATGCATAAATGAGCATTGTAACGGTAAATCGACTTTATTAGATATATTCTCAAGTGAGTGAGAATTTTTATGTTTCTCTTATTGTTACTATTATTATTATTATTATTATTATTATTATTATTGTTATTATTATTGTTATTCTTAATCACTAAACTTGAAACAAAATGCAGGCATATATAAATAGTAATACGTACATATTTAACCATACGCTATAAGTTTGTAACAAAATGAGTGCGGAGAAATGCAGTAAGTGCGGTAGTGAGAAAGAAAGAGAGAGGGCATCAAACTCTATTAGGATGCATGCGATGTGATATGTGATGTGATGTGCTGCGATGCATGTGTGATATTTATTGGAATGCATATATGCTACACATGCTTCTACATATGTATATGCAAATACACATACACACACACAACATAAATATATAAATCGCATATATTAAATGGGAGAATAAACATTTTGCTTTTATTAGATACTAATCGCTTTTCTTCCTCTTGTTTTCTTATCTCATTGGACATATCTTAAAATAAATACCATTTATTTCTTTATATGTTATTACGGTAATTGTTGTTGTTATTGTTATTGTTAATATGTCATTGCTACTACTTTATAACAAACACTATAAATGGATAATATTTGTTAACAATCATTAATAAAATGAAGAATTTCTTGATAAATATTTTTATTTCCTTTCTTTTTAAATTTGTTCATTTTTTTTTGGTGTTTTTTTTGGAATTTTCAAATTTCAGCAGGCTTTTTACTTTTTCTCTTCGTCTCTATGTCTTCTGCTACGATTGTTTGTAAAATATTGTTTAAATATAACAAATAGCAAATTATAATTATTGATGTAATAAATAATGGCAACAACAACAGGCAAAGAACAATTAACAGGATGAACAATTATCTGATGATAAGCGTAATAGACTGTAAGAAGGGAAAAATACATAATTTTAATGGCCACAAATAGCATTGCATTATTAAACGTTTAGGGGTTAATTATCGTAACCAACAACAACAATAATAATAATAATAATAATAATAATAATAATAATAATAAAAGTAAAAATAATAATAATAAAAGCCTTTGTAATAAAACAATAATAGCTGCAATAGCATTTCATTTTGCTAATCAAACGAATCAAATGATTTGTCATAGATCAAAATCTATGCGCATATTGTATGCGAATTATGTGAATTTACATTTGATATAACTCCAAACAAATAAAATAGAAAAACAAAACAAAACGGGAAATAACATTTTTCTATTGTCTTTATTTTTCTGATCCATTCCTTTTCCTATGTTTTTTTTTTGTTTTCTTTTGTTTTGTTGCTATTCACAAAGTTTCATGTAATTAAAGTTGAACAGAAATAGAGGGCAGAGTATTTTTGGTGTAACATTATAAGATATTCTGCTATTAGTTTGCAAATTTCAAATGTACACGCAAGCATATTACAAATGATGAAAGAATAAGATTAAAGTAAATGAAATTTCGTTTGACAAAATCTCATTAAATCACTTCAACACATAATGAAAATTTTAAAGTAAATAAATGTGGCTGCGCCATCATTTTTGCCGTCATCATAATTTACATCAGTGAAAGTCAATTATTAGATTGCCTGCGAAGTAAATAGAGGAATTTCAACTTTTTACAAAACAAAATTTGTTTTATATCTTTAGAATCGTGTATTATATTTATGTGTCTTCTCCCTTGTGTTTATTTCTTCTATTTCTCTCTTATTTCTTCATTTAATTTGTTGTTTTTGCTTTCTCTTTTTTATTTTTCCTTGTCTTAAGCAAATTTTATCGATTTAATCAAAACAATACAAACAGAATAATAAAAACTTGTTGTCTGGCTTAGTTGATATAATACCTTTCTATTGCTATCTCTATCTCTGTCTGCTTTTCTATCTCACCATCTACATCCAGTACCTTTGTGTAGCTAACTAACAAGATAATTAATTATAGTCGTACTTTTATTTACTTCTTACGTTTGTTTTGGTTTATTTGCTTGTTTACCGATTTTTAATTAGTCTTTCTTAACCAAAAAACTCCCAAGAGAGAAAATAAATGAAACAAAAGAAGTTAAGCATTTATATATGTACGTTTTGTAAAAGCGTAATATATATATATATATATATATATATATATATATATAATATATATATATATATATATATATAATATATATGTATAATATATATATAAGCATCACTAATATTACAAATATAAATACATACTTATTTATTTTATGTACACTTATGAAAAAATTTATACAATCAGTTCTTATCCCATATTATTTTGACTTTATTTTATTAAGTAATCGTTATTTATGTCGTTTGTTCCGATCACACGTTACACTTAAAGCACGTTACTCGTATTACTGAAAATAGTTTGCTACTTAAGTCTTTTTCACTTCTTTGCAACTTCTTTTCGATTTTACAAGTTTTTCTTTTCAAGTCTTTTTTTATTTCGTTTCGAACATTCGATGGTAAGACGTTCTTAACCTAACTTCTTTTTCTTTTTATAATATACATTCATACACATATATAATTATACATATATATAAACATTAAACATATAAAGCAGTTTTATAATATGTGTATGTGAGATATAGAGTGCTGTAATGCGCTGGAATAGGAAAAGAGAGAGAAATGAAGAGACTCTAAATATAAATAAAACGAATCTCTTATACAAAATATTGCTTGTATAAAAGAAGTTAATTAGATGATTATACAAAATAAGAAATCATAAATTAATATTGATATATAAAGCGTCAAGGAGGAAGTGCAACAGGCTAGTGTTGAAAATCTTGCGGTATAGATCGACTACTTCATCTTAAGTACCAACCGAAAGAGAGTTCCATGTGATACAAATTATAGCGTGAAAAGTTTATAAATAGACTAATTACACTACTTTACACGTTTCATCTGAAGATTTAACTTTTCTAGTTAATATGTAATCTACTTATTGGTGTTTTCCATTTTACCAGATCAGTGATTTTAAGTCATTCACAATAGTACAATAAAATAAATAAAATTAGGTATTATGTTTCATTCCATTTGGTTTCATTAATTGTTAGTGCCTGTACTGTTTTCATATATACTGTGTTAACAAATCAAAAATGTAAAATGATATTTTTTTATGCAAAACTTATATGAAGTGAAAAATTTATCTTTATAGAATTAGAAATATTAATCGCTACTTTAAACACGTTATTAATACTTTGTATAATAATAATATAAATAATATGCCGATTCCTGATGTAACCAATATGAAGGTGGCTGATTTAAAGCGTGAATTAAAAATTCGGGGCCTTCCAACCACTGGCAATAAAAATGAGTTACAAGAACGTTTACAAACTGTTATGGAAGTGGAACCACTATTAGAAGAATCGGGAATATCAGGTGAAGAATTACTTGATGAAGATGCCGTTTTATCAGATGAAGAAGAAGCAAAAATTCTTAATGAGCATGAATTACTTAAAAGTCCACTGACTACACCATCCACAACAGAATTAATGAAAGATGACAATAATGGTAATAATGACCTTAAAGATGATGTTCTGATTGAAGATGATCTACTAGAGTCCCCTACTAAAATTAGTGCAACCGCTATAACCTCCAAAAAAATTGTGCTAAAACGTAAAAATTCACAAACAATTCTGCCATCAATTGCTACCGATCCAAATAATAAGTCATTAATTGTTGGTCTAAATACAACAAAAGAAAATGCTGAACCATCATCAGTTGATATTGGTAAGAAATCAAAAATGAGTGAACGGAATCCAATTAAATTAGAGAACAATAGCAAACAAGAATTTTTTAAAAATGCTGCTGAAAGTAAAAATATTAAAAAATTATCTCAGTTGAGTGTTCAGGAACGTTTAGAAATGCGTGCTAAGAAATTCGGTATAGATATATCAACTAAAAATCAATTAACAAAAAATACATCATTCACTGATAACAATTTATCAGTCACAATCAATGACACAAAGCAAATTGAAATACTGAAGAAGCGTGCTGAACGTTTTGGCTGTGTTACTTCTAAAAATCTAGCGCAACTGGATGCTCAAGAACGACTTTTAAAACGAAAACAACGTTTTGGAGATGACGCATCAATTAAAAAATCTGGCAAAACTACTGCGCCAGCATCCTCTAACGATTGGGCAGAGAAAGCACGCAAACGTTTAGAACGTTTTAAAGTAGACCCGGGCAATGCCAATAAAAATACTAACAGTGCAACAATTGTTAGTAATTAATAAAATATATGTGTATTTATATAAATATGCAAGTATATAAATTGTAATTTTAAAATGTATTCAAAGCGTTCAAAGATTTAATTTTAATTTTTATTTTCATTCAATTTTTATTAGAATTAGAATGCATTATCATTAGTGTAACATTTTTTTTAAATCTAACTTTATATAAATGTTTTCGAATCTGCGAAAGATTCAAAAATACATTTAAACTTGAATGTGTTATTTGTGCTTTTATAATTTTCATTTTATGAAATCTGAATAAACTCAGATTTCAGAATAATTTATGTTTGCCTTCTAAACCCATTTAGATAACCCATTTAGATTTACGGTTTGTTATGTGAGCCATTTGAGAGTATGGCCCAGACAGACGTACGCCAATAAAACTTGGTATATTAAGAAAGCCTATTACTACATTTTAATCTCATTCTAAAATAAGAAATTTACCAAATTCTTTGGAAGAAACTCAACTCGAGTAAATTACATAATAGATGATGCTTTACACGGCAATCGTAACCACTCAAGATGATGCTGTTTACAATAATAATTAAAAATAATAATAGAACCTAATGAGCTTTATATGATTCTAAACTAGCCAGTAGAAGAATTTATCTACTGTTTATTAAGTGTATTTCAATGCCTAAATGATCATCTTTACGATTTACTTTAAACCAGAAGTAACTTAACTTTCTTGTATTAGTGTTATAAAAAAAAAGTCAGTGCATGTTAAAACTATTTAAAATGTATAACAAGTATATTTAAAAATAAGTGACATTAATAGTACGTCCATCCATACGAGAACCATCCATTAGAGCAATGGCTAATTCGGCATCACGTTCTTTAAAGAATCGAACTACGCCAACATCATTACCACGTATTTCGGCAAATTTCACTTCGCCTACATCACGAAATTTATCACGCAGTGTCTGCCATGTGCAACTGAGGGGTATATTTTTAATAATGATGGTATCAGATTTACGTACATTAGATGTAACATTACCACCAGTACTAACTCCACTGCTATACATATCCAAGGGGCCAACCTGATTGAAGTCTTTATTGTCTAAAGAGGGACCGGTATTACTTGATGTGCCACCGCCGGCAACCCCACTAATACTACCGCCAACGCCGCCACCGACACTACCAACACCACTGGTGCCACCTCCACTACCACTACCACTATTATAAGCATTAAACGGAGCTCCGCCTCCTCCTCCCCCACCACTACTACCAGCAGTATTCATGGGGCCTCCAGAACTAAAGCCCGATGTATTACTAAAACCCGAACTGTAATTATTGCTTGGTCCAGTACTGTAATTGTTTGAGATTCCAGCGTTCACCGACGACATAGAGTCCTCATTTCCCGGTTGCATGGATCCCTGGTTTTGACCCAAATTTAACCCCAAATTACCCAATGAAGAAGTCAGTAGGGGATTATTTAGGACAGTGCTTAACGCAGCTAAATTAGAAGGATTTAAATTGCTTAGATTGAGGCCGCTTCCAGAATTTAGATTACCAATGTTACTAGATGTTTTATTAGAAGTAACAACTGGTGCCACCGGTAATGGTTGTACTCCAACATTATTATTACCAAACATACCACCACCCAGACTACCACCACTTCCCATATTACTGCTATTCATACTTCCGCCCATCATATTACCGCCACTACTACCACCAACTCCACTCACCATTTGAGATGATTGCTGCTGCTGTTGACCCCCCTGTTGTTGCTGTATTATATTTGGCAAATTGCGAGCCACATCTTTCAATGGTTCACCATTTGGTCCCAAACCGATACCAACACCAGCCAAACCCTCAGGCAATTTTACACCCTCACCCTTATCGGGTATTCGATCCAAACGTACAGTCATTCGACGATCAAATAACATTTGACGATCCAGCATAGATATGGCTTGAACTGCTTCAACTGGATGATCGTATTCAACTACAGCAAAGCCGCGGCTGTTACCATCTTTATCCAATGATAAATCCACACTCTGCACTTTGCCAGCCAATTTAAAAACTTGCTTGAGTTTTTTGGAATCCACTTTGTAATCCAACTACATACGTATAACATAAAATGAAAAACTTTTAATAATGCGAATCCTAAACAATGACAACACAACAGTCCACTTTTTAATCTATTGAATATTAATTTTATAATTGTCCGTTGATAGAGGAAACACTTTGTCATCATATATGGCAGATATTTTTGCTTATTGGGATGAAAGAACATATAAATATATGTATAATTAACGATGAAGCCGCAGAATCAACAATTCGTCGATGATGTGAAAAACTTATCAAAGTATCGAAAAATGATTGCCAAATAATCGTTTAAGCATGATGAAAGAACCTTATGAACAATTTTAATATTATTATTCTTCTGTTTATGTTTAAAGCAACAGGACAATTGATGGAAAAATGAAGTCATACAAATTACTCAAAAATTAATAAACAAGGCAGAAAAAAGAAGCAATCACCACATTTCTGAAATCAATGGAAGAAAAACACCCCATCAACCATGAGTGCAACAAGGATTGCGCATCACAAAAGCATCAAGGATCATATTTTAGAAAACAACTAAACTAAAACTACGTTAAAATCAACAAACTCAAGCACCAATAGATACGCTTGTGCTTTATATTGAAATTACATATCGCCCCATATTAGGAATCGAAGTTGCTTCAATTTTTAAGGATATATAAAGATTTTCACAATTGCCCCATATTCATTAAGTTTATGCGAAATCGCTTTTCATCTTCTTTTTCTTCTATACATTTTCAGTTGGCCTTTTTAAATGCATTTCTTAAAGTGTTTACTTGTGTTGATTCATTCGTCTTATGCTTTCGTTTTTTTTTTTTTGTTGTTTGCTTTTGTTTTATATTTTTTTGATTTGATTTGATTTGATTTGAATTGAAAGAGAAAGGAAGACAAGAAAATACTCACATTAGCAACAAAAACTTTATTATGCAAGGGTCCATTAATGCCCAGACTCTCCAAAAACGAAACAGAAAGCCCATAATAATTGTAATTCGATGACGGAGTATTATAATCATTATTGCCCATCATGTTAAAATTATTACGCCCAGATCTAAAACAAAGAAGTCAAATTCAAATTCAAACACAAACACACTCAAACAATGACAACGGCAAAAAAAAAAAACAACAAAAAAAAATGTACCAAAAGTACCATCAACTTGACCAATCAATCAAGTAATCACACTTAACCTATTAGGGTACATAAAAAAAAAACCTCTTAAAAAATAATAGCAACAACTGTAAAGAAATACAATGGAAACTGTATCTAAAGGGCATTTTATTTCGGAATTGCTAAAAGTATATTCTACTGTACATTTCTGCTGCATTCAAATAGATCGAAACAACATTACACACAGAAAAGAAAAGAAAGTAAAAATTTTGTAGTCAGGTCGGGACTGATCCGACTATTCAATATTCAATGAGCAATAAAATATGATTTAATAGTCAACGTAAAATAATATTTCATATATTTGGACTAGTTTTTATTATGCTGGAGAAGATTGTTCAAAGGATGACTCAGTGTACATTTATCTTAGATCCTTCCAATTTCGTTCGCCTTCAGGCTATATTACATCTAGATATCAAAATATGTTGCAAAATTTCGATTTGTCATTAAATAGTCAAAGAAAGGCTTAAGTCGATTCTATATCGATCGGTATAAAATATTCCATACCACAAATGAAAAGTGGCCACAATTAATTTACAGATAAATGCAATTTGCTAGGGTATAAATGTGCCATGTATTACGAAAAATTTAGGGTTTCATGCTTCAACGGAAACATGTTCCACAAGATGTTCAACAAACGAAAATAAATCTTAATATAACTGCTCATATTTATTGCATTCTTTTCACAAATGCTATCTGAAATTGCGCAATAGAAAACACCACGCAGAGCGTCCACGCATATCTAACTAGCCACTTTTATACGTAAAAAAAAATAAGCAAATAAATAAATAGAAGCAGAGGCACATAAACATCAAGATAAAATGTAGAAGAAACTTTCAACTTTGATTGTAACAGTCATAACATAGTGTAGTAATAATTGAGCTAAATAATGTACATGTAAATATTCTAATTCTATTTATCCTACTCTGTACAATAAAGTGAATAGATACAAATAAATGCAAGTGGCGAAATGTTTAATATCGAGAATTATATTAAAATTCATCTATTATGCACATCATGATCATAATATTTTCACTGTTGTGATTTTAATAAATTTTGAAAGCAAATAATCTACATTATACCAAACACAACATTTGTTACATTATAAATGACTCATCATAATTAAGAGGCGAAACATCAGACGAACAGGTACAAAAATCTCAAACTTTTATAGATCGTAAGTCCATAACGACATGTTCATCTATCTTAATTTCTTCTAAATAATGATGCATAAATATGCATTTTGGGCCGAAATGCATATTCAAAACAATTCCAATATTGCGATATGTAGACTGAAAGGTCAACATCTAACAGACAGACAAATGCCTCAAGTAATTTTCAAGTGAACAGCCTAATAAAAAAACATTGGGACTATCTTAACTTCAGACAAACGAATTCTGCGAGAGGTACAACGCAATACCAACGTACTTACGAGCACTGCAGTACAAAACATTTTCAAATTCGCTTACTTAAGCACAAAAATAAGTATAAAGCCAGGAACAAAATACGCCGCAACATACTATTAATTGGTTGCATTCAAAAAAAAAAAAAAAAAACGAACGAAAAACCAAACTAACTAACAATAATAAATATGAAAAGAAATTATTGTTCTATATAAATGGCTCAGTATTATTCGTGACATTCAGATTTTAGTAATATGGTCTGCACAAACACACATACAATATACAATTTTTAGTTAACCCAATAAAGTAAAATAAATATAAATGCGTCTGCCTCAATCAAACTTTTGCAAACAAAGTCTTACTTTCTGGAAAAAAAATATTATACCTAATAAAATGGGTCAATGTACACGTATATAACTCTATATATAATAAAAATATACTCACAATCTGTCATCATCTCGTCTTGAATAGCCCCTATCACCACGATCAGCGGAAAGGCTACCACCACCTCCCATACTATTTCGACCACCACCACCACCACCGCTTCCACCATCACGGATAATGCGACCATATTGATCCCTTTGTTCACCGTGATCCTCCTTAACAACTAATTCACGTCCATTAATTTCATAACGATTCATTTTTTCTAATGCTTTATCTACATTATCAGGATCTTTAAATTCGACAATGCCACAACCACGTGCCTTGCCATTTTCATCATGAAATAATTCCACATATTCTACGGAACCCACAATGCGCCTAAATAAATCTTTCAAATCTTGCCAACGATAATCGTAAGGTATATTTGATATATAAACACGACAATTACGGCGTTCGCGACTGCGATCACGATTACCGCTACCACTGCTTGGGGTATCAGCATCTGAAAAACGGGATCCTCGGCCACTGCGACCACGACGATCACGCTCTTTCTCACGACTTTCCAAACCAGCTTCCATATCACTCATTTTGCTGAATGTACCAACAAAAACACAGAAACAAATAATCTTAATGAAATTTTTATTTCTTGTAAAGGCCACCATACTTCACGTGAAACCACAGCAAAATGGCGTCTTTTTAAAACCAAATGCAATGAAATTTTTTATTACTTACATTACTATTTACTTGTAAAACCTAAAAGAGAACTTATAACTTAATTGAATTTCCAAATAGACGTTTCCTTGTCTTTTTTTTTAATTTCCTTATTTCCTAACCTTTATAATTATATATTTATTTTGCCTTTTAATATGAATCAATATGATTACATTTACCGTTGTAACAATACGAGAAATAAAGCTGTATATTATAATGGCGGCTTCACAACTTATCGATTAAATGGAAACAGCTAAATTATATTTACAAGCAGCCTGATTGAAAATTTTATACACTGCAGCTTATATATATATAATAAGGTCACTAGTAAAAAATTCACTGCAATAAGTTGGTAATTGTCTAATTCAAAAATTCAAGTGATAGTTTAGTGAGAGGAACTTAAATAAAATTTTTTGAAATTGTAAGATCTCTCTAATTATTACATATTGAGCTACCAATAACTTCACACATAGAAGATAATAAATCAAATCGAAAAAGGGAAACATATGAAAATGGCTATGTTTTATAATTTGTTTCATAAATCTATTAAACCTTTGTGTGGTGTTGCTTGGAAATTAAATGAAAGAAGTACACTTAAAAATTATGATGTTGAACAGTTATTCAGATATTGCGGTCAGACGTTTGCAGGTTTCCGCTATTTTTCCGTAAGTAGAGGTAATAAAGGCTTAATGGAATTTTTCGATGACCCAAAGAATTGGCCATTGACTGACGTAAAAGTTGGCCGAGCTTGGAAATTGGACGAGTTACGTATCAAATCTAACAAAGAATTGCATCAATTGTGGTACATATTGTTAAAAGAACGTAACATGTTGTTAACTATGGAACATGAATGCAATGATCAAGTGGAATTATTTCCAAGTCCAGAACGTATTGATAAAGTGAATGTTTCTATGAAAAATCTTGAGACCGTTGTGCGCGAACGTAACGAAGCCTACCATTTATTAGAGACTGGCGAAACTGGTGAGCGGCCCAAACGTGTCGTACAAAATAAATTCGGCTTGAATTTTATGTACAAATCTTGTGAACATGCTTTGCCAAGGCATATGAACACTAAATGGATTAAAAGTCGTGACATTGGTTGTAGTAATACAGAAAGTGTACGCAAATTTTTACTATTATATCGAGAGAAATTATACAACGTCAAAAGGAAATCCAGAAACCGTGATCGCAACGAAGTTATGATGTTGTTGAGACGAAATCCAAATCTTGATATTAATATTTTGCGTCAGAAATATCCCCATGTAAATATTGATAAATTGATAGATGATGATAAAACTAGAGGCCACTATGTACCAAAAATTGAAAAGACAAATTAATTGCGTCAATATAAAAACGAAAAATACAATACTTTTTCCCTCATTTTATTCATTATTCATCATCGTTATTGAATACAATCTTGTTGCCTTGAAAGGGGGCAATCGTACGTCTCATTTTCTGTTTGGCCGCCCAAGAGGGATGTAAATTTTTATTATCATTTTCAATTATATTACATTTGTTCTGGAAGTTTGTCTTCACTCTTAATTCATTTTGATCATCACTTTCCTGTTCAAATGTTATTTTCGTACCCTTAAAATTTGCAATCATAGGCTTTTGTTTGGCAGCCCATGACGGATGTATATTATTCATTTTAATATTTTTGTTATAAATTTCACTGACATGATGATTTTGATTAT
The DNA here is from genome assembly GCA_023089585.1 of Melophagus ovinus. Classification (NCBI taxonomy): domain Eukaryota; kingdom Metazoa; phylum Arthropoda; class Insecta; order Diptera; family Hippoboscidae; genus Melophagus; species Melophagus ovinus. Next base: position 1,547,320 of record JAKKIB010000177.1, read on the forward strand.
CTCGATGACTTGTCGGAAATTGTCTTTTCGATGCACATGTTTTAAACATTTTCTTATTTTCATTAACGGCCTCATAACTTTCATTAGTATTTTGTTTGGCCGTGGATAAATAAGTTTTACCAGATTCTGTAACAAAAAATGGATCCATCACAAGAGTCTCTTCGCTTTCTTGAGCGCCGACTAATTCATTATCTTGATGTATACATTTTACATTGTTCTTATTGAAAGGATTTACTTTTGACTTCCTTTTATCATTATTGTTTGCGTCTTCTACTTTTAGAGGTGTATGGTCATTTATGTTACCATCTGATTTCATCACATCCCTTTCACATTTTTCGGCAATTAAAGTTGAATTGTCGTCTATGTTGTTTTTCATTAATCTATATGAGTTAGACTGACGTCGATCAAGAGCCTTTTGTTGCTTGTTTTTTGCTGTTTTCATTTTTTTACTACTTTTCATTTTCTTTCTACTTCTAATTCTAGAATTTTCTTTTTTTTTTTTTCTCTTACCAATATTTTGCAATTCTGTTTTCCAATTTGGGTTTATTGTGTTCTCCAAGCGTAATGTTAATTTGAACGTATTAATTAATGATGCCATAATTTTATTTAATGCTAGCATAGCTACACTCAATTCGCTTGGAGTAGATGATGCATTCGTTATATAAGCTGTAGGCTGTTTTTCAAGTAACAAAACATTTTTCATCAAATGAATTCCTTTAAGTTGTTTTATTTGGTTGATGATCTCTGTTATTTTCGTAAATTTATCCTCCAATTTATTAATAGGCTGCGGCAGCAATTCCTTTGGTTTCTTTTGATCCTTTAGCCGCCTTAATTTGTGCACAAGTTTATTAATTGTTTGGATTCGTGCTTGACGAATCTCATCTTTATGTGCTATCACCTTTTAAATATACATAACGTATTTAGATAAATATAATTGTACGTATATAACTATTTATAATACATTAAAGTACTCACTAAATTGTTAAATTCTAATTTATTTAGCATTTTTTTGTTTTTTAATAAAACGATACTATAAAATATTTGAAAATGTTTTTGCATTCACTATATTTACAATGCCTTAAAGTTTTCCACATGTTATATTACATAGAGTATGTTCAGTGAATGCATTGTTTGTTCTGTTTTGTTTTGTTTTGTTTTGTTTTGTTTTGTTTTATTTTGTTATTTCATATATATACCATGAAAACTATGTTTTCACATTCAATTTTGAACAGTAAGGACAAATTGTGATTAAATTAAAAGAAAAACAAATCGACTGAACATTATTATAGAGAAATCGAACAATTTATAAAAAGGAATTAAAAATATAATTAAAATGTCAATGAATGATGCATGTCGCATTTGCTTAATGGAAGGCTTAAATGTGAAGAGTATGCAACCATTATTTGAAGAAAGAGATACGCGGTGTGCAGAAATTGTTGAACGCATTCAAATCTGCGGTGGTATAACGGTACGTAATTGGAAGCATCTGAATGTATTTTATTTATTTGAATTTCTCTTTTGAACAAATAAATACTAATTACGGGAAATACAATTTTTAGTTGAAGGAGCACGAGTCATTTCCGCGCATGATATGCTTACAATGCTTGGATTTTTTGAATACATCTTATAAATTTCGTAATATGTGTCAGGCTAGTGAAAGTGCTTTGTTAGATTCCATGTTTAAGGTAAGCACAATAATTAATAGTTAAACGATTCTTTGATTAATTTATTGATTGATTGTTTTATATGATCATCATCATGTCAAACCGAGAAGTCTAAAAAACTGATTATTCAATTTAAATGTGTATATTTTATTTTTAACTGTAGTCCGAAATGAAGGAAGAGCCGCAAGATTCGTCAATGAATTATTTAATTCAACAATATCCGGAAAAAGCAATGAAACCACAAGATGATTCAGAGACGATCGTTGATGGTGAAGATATTGTTGATACCTATGCCAATGATGAAGCAAACGTTACTGATGAAATATATCTTCGCTTAAATTCAGACTTAATTGAGGTGCAGGAAGTCAATTTATATGACATCACTCAATCAAATCAACGGCCAATGAAAGTTGATGAATTAAATGAAGACATTCAAGAAAATAATGAATTTGTTGCAATTGAAGAAGTAGATATTGATGAAGTTGAAGGTGAAGAACATTTAGATGATAGTGATACTGATGGGCAGAATGCTATCACATGTGAAAGTGACGATGAATTTGTACCTTTACCAAAAAAGAAATTAAAAATAAAACGTTTAAGTCCAACAACAACCACTGCTACCACAACGGCAACAATAAAAATTCAAAAAATTCGTAAACGAGGACGACCAAAAATTAATGATAAGAATATTGTCAGTAGTACAATGGCAACGGTTAAAAAATCTGTTGGTCGTGGTCGTCGAAAACAAGATTCTGAACCGGAAACCAATATATGTGAAGTATGCGGTAATATATATAGTAGACGAAGTTTATTAAATATGCATATGAGACGACATCGTGCTGAAAAACCATTCGAATGCGAGTAAGCATTATTCTTCTTCAAATAATTAGTACTTTTAAATCATTAGTACATGCATGTATATATACATATATATATATATGTATATGTATGTGTATGCAAAATTTTTATAGAATTTGTGGTAAAACTTTCACATGCCCATCAGAAATTGGACGACATATACGCATACATACGGGCGAAAAGCCATATATTTGCCGGTTTTGTGGTCGCACATTTTCAGATCGTAGCACCAATATAAAACATGAAAGGTAAAAATGAAAATTGAAAATTGAAAAGTTCTGCTAGTTTCCTTTTGCTTGTTTTTACAATGAAAAATTCATAAATTTCTTTCCTATTTCCTATTTCTTATTTCTTATTTTTTTTATTGCTTATGCATAGAATTCATACAAATGAAAGGCCATTCTCATGTCAAACATGCGGTAAATCATTCACATATTCAAATGTATTAAAAAATCATATGTTGACGCATACTGGTGAAAAACCATTTCTTTGTGTACCTTGTAATAAAACATTTTCAAGGAAGCATCAATTGGAGCAACATTTCAGTACATTAACTCATCAGCAGACAGTAAAAAATATCGAACTAACTAAAGAAGAACAAACGATAACAACTTCTAATCAATTTAATATACAAATTCCTGATACTCAACCGCATATTGTACATACATAATTCTTTATTTTCTATTTATTCTTTTAATTTATAGAATACAATTGTGACATTTCCCATGTAAATAAATATGTACACATTGATTTTATACGTATGTGTACATAAAAGAAAAAAAAAACCAAAAAGAAGAAAAAAAAAACAAGGAAGAAGGAAGCGGGCGGTTTATTTACTGTTGAGAAATTGGAGAGTTCCATAAGCATGTGCATATGTAGATATAATTTAGAATAATGTTGTTAATAAGTTATTAATAAGAATGCTACAACTTTTGATATTGGAATCTTAAATATAAAATTGAATTGATGTCAAGGTCAAAAATTAGTTGATAAGATTAAATTGAATTACATTACATTGAAATTTCGTATACATTGGCTCGTAACTCTCAAAAATTATTACATTACAACAAAAAGTATAATAAAAAGCCAATTTAAAGAATTTAGAAATTTTTCGGCGCAAATTTGCTCCCTCGAATGTTAGTAACTTGTAATTAATTAAATAATTTGGGCAATCGATGCTTTTGTGGAAATAATTCATGAGCCATAGTCTCCGTCTTAAGATTTACTTATGTAACACAAATAAGAAGTCATACTTCATTTTAAAACTATGCTGCATAGTTTTTTGTATTAAATATCTTTCAAGTGTAACTTTGAAAATACAAGATAAAGCACAAGTTCTTAAAAATGTGCAACTGAAAGTCTTACTTCCGTTAAAGTTCTCTAGAGAAATAGCAAGAGCTTTTTAATGCTATCGCTGTTGAACAATTTGACTCTCGTTAGAGTTTTTCAAAAGTAATTTTGCGAATTTAATAAATAACACAATTGGCAATGGTCCGGAATTTATTAAAAGTCTTCAATTGTATTAAAGTAACGTATAATTTGCTTAATACAGTTCCATCATTACCTGGTCACTTGAAAAGTCCATGCCATGACATTTCAAAATGTTGAGTTTATAAAGCTACCCGAAAAGCTCACCAATAATAATGGAAAATAATTATATCTGATTGGAGCAATAATTGAAATAAAATAAAGGGTTGAAAAGTGTCGACAGTTGCACTCATAATGTAGGCATGATTTCAATATCAACAGAGTTGATTTTAATTTTCTATTAAATGACATTACCGCTATATAAAATATTTGAATACCGTGCAGTTTTTTTCGCGTTAATTATTTATATTTTATGTAAGAAGAAACAACATTGAAAATATTCATTTATCGAAGATTACTCAAAAGACTCAGTAATGCAGAGTAATGAAAACATATGACATGGGATTGGAAAAATGGAGTCTTTTTTTTTGTTTACATTCCAAATATATTGGACTTTGGACTTTTCTTTCATCAATTAAATTTTTTGAATGCATTAGAATCAATTGAAAATTAAAAAATTAGGAATATTCAATTTATTGCTATTAAATCAAATTACGGCAATTTATTTTATTACGTTTTTCATCTCTGCTGTTAACTGCAACATTTCTTTAAATGTATTGATTTTGTGTATTTTTCTTTTTAATTTAAGCAAAGAAAGAAAGACTATTTTTTCCCTGTTTTATGCGTTTTCAGATATTTGTCTATTTAAATATATACAACAAAAAAAAAAGACATGAAATTGTCATTCTGATTTTTTTCTTTGCTTTTTACTGTTGTTTTTAATATTCAATCAATTAAAATTATTATTTTTTTTATATTTGTATATTTTAAGTTTCTATTATTAGAAGTGAAAAGGAGAAAATTCGGTTGTTTTGCACATTTACAGAGAAAGAAAAATAAGAATTCGTTTACAAAAATTTTGAAAATTGAATTTAAGCAAAATTTATTAAAATAATTATAAAAAAATATTTTGCGCAAAACGAAAGAAAATATTTTTTTATTCATTTTTCTATTAACTTATATATAAAATCTATCATATCGTTAAGTATTAAATAAAATTAATTACACATTAGTATTTATTTGTGATGTGATTTGAAATTTGTGTAACAAAATAAAAGAGAGATACATAAATAAAACTACATATATGAAAAAAAAAATTGAGCAATATCGAGTTTTAACAAAAACTACCGATTTTATTAAGATGTTATTTCTAGAAATGTATTTTTTATTGAGATTTAAAAAATATGTCGTTATAATTAAAAATGAATAAATTGGTCATATAAATGAACGGACAAGCAGATAAGTGAACTGAAAGCAATTCAACACGTGAATCTAAGTCAATCGAATAACAAACCAAAAGTCATTTTTACACAAATGCTTTTCAGTATTAATTAAATCTGAAAAAAATTTTTATACTTTGTACGAAAAGTGAGGTTACAGTATACAAACAAAAGGCAATTGTTTTCGTTTGAATAAATTACAATCAAAGAAAGGAGCAAAAAAAAATATTAAAATAATTGTATAAAATAAAAACTAATCACTAAAAATAATGTTACAGGCGATTGGGACCGACTTAAAAACTGATTGCGCCGATTAAAAAGCACCGAGTAAACTGAATTATAAATGATAAATTATTAAAGCAATGATTTGGAGGAAGAATGGCCTAGAAAATAGTTACATTTAAATCAAATTTGCCACCTAATTTAGTACGTTAAATGTATTTTATAAAATCATTTTTTCACATTTAGAATTTTGTTTGCGCAACTTTACTGTCTTTCCATTCTTTTTGTTTTTGTGTCAAAAAACGTCTACTTAACATTAAATTTCATTAAAATTTATCACTTAAATTGGGACCAGTACACTTTGATAATAACTTTTCAATGATACAATTTAGATACACAGACAGACAAATCTAATTCAATTCAGAAAGTGATTCTGGTTGAATTTGCATAATATGAATTTGTGTGAATAATACAAATATTCAAACAAAGTTACAATTTTATGTACCACAAATTTTGTAAGGTATAAAGATATTAAAAATATAATTTTGTATAAATCAACTTTTACAAAAGGCTTACGTTTAGCTCAAATAAAAGTGTGAACATAAGACTTGGTGATTTCTAAATATTTGTGTAGAGTTCAAAAAAAGAAATATATGTAAAGCTTTTTTATCATCGTTTGTAAAGTTAGGGGCTTCGAAAAGAAATAAAAGTAGTGAAGACAAGAAATGGGAAGAAGCATTTTCTTTTGCTTTCTTTTTACGAATAGTGTTGAAGTGTTTTGGACGTTCTTTGTGTTTTTTAAAGGCTGCATGAATGTAAATGTGTTAAAAACCGTTTGATATTTGTGTTAATTTTACATAAATTTCATAGAAATAATTGAATGACTCCGCATATGCACTAAGCCAAATAAAAGAAATAATAATTGGCTCTCTAAATAGTTTTTTTATAAAGTATTCATGTATGTATAAATGTGTGTGTGGGGTACAAAAATCTATTGTTGATAGTTTTTTCTATAATGACATTAACTTTTCTGGATTTAATATAATTTTATAATATTTTCATAGTATATGCTCTTCTATATTTTGTTAGGTTGTTTGCTAACAGGCATATTTGTTTGCTTGAATGTGTGTGCTTGTATAAATAAATTATTGTAGAGTGATTGATTTTGGAAAGAGTGAGGATGATATAATTGTCACATTTGTTGATTATACCATTGCTGATCGTATTGATCCAAATCAATGCAAGCGATATCTGGCATAAAAAGAGCGAATATGAATTTCAACACTATTCGGATAAGAGAAAATCCGGCTCCTCCTCTTTTGGTTCTAATGAGCGATATTCATCTGAATCATCGCTGATTGTAGTGCCAAGAGAGGTTGGTACCGAACTTTGTGTAATATTTGCTTCCGATATTTGTATATCAGGTGCTGTGAACAATGTACATGTTAATGCCACATCGTGCGTTTGTATTGGGGGTGTTGGTGTTTGTGTTGGCGTTGTTAGCGATGCTAACGATGATATAGATATTAATGGTACAATAGCTTTTTGTATTGTAAGACCTTCAGTAGTGGTATTTTGTACTGTGTGACTACTGCACGTTGTGATTGTAGTGGTTGTAATTGTGTTGGTGTTTGTAGCGTCAGTTCTATTTAACTCCGCGCAAACGGCATTGCTATCTATTTGTGTGCAGCTATCTATTTGTATTTCAGTATTAGAGGTCAATATGTTGCGCTGCATTTCTAATTTACAACTTGACGATGTTGGCTGCTCTGTTATCACAGATTGTTGTTGTTGTTGTTCTTGCTGTAGCTGGTACTGTTGACGCTGACTTTGCGATTGTGTTAATGTGTTAGATACTTCCAAGGGTAATGCAGCCACGATAGTGTCATCTTCTTCACTAATGCTTGTTTGTTGATAACGATCACTTAAAAATGATAAAGGCTCTTCATCTTCTTCAGCTACACTAGTTGTGCTAATAGTGCGCTGTTTCCCATAAAAATCGGCTGTTTTGAATGTAGTAGGTACAGTTGATGCATCTGTTAATGACGAAGATGATGATGATGTAATTGTAGCTGCTATGACCTTCGAACCAGAATCACGAACAGTTTTGATTGCATCGGTACAATGCACATCAAACAAAGTGCTACCTACAATAGAGTTGAATTGAGTTGTTGTAGTTAAAGTAGTTGCTTCACTTGGTGAATCATATTGCGAAACGGAACGACTTATCGTTGAAGAGATTGATTCCAATCTCTCTTGTCTTCCAGTTGTTTGCTTACTAATTAATGGTACTAATTTAACACGATTAAATCTACAGCCTCTGGGTAACCGATAGCGATTTTCTTCTTTGCGTGTCAAGCAATACTCTTTTTCGATGACTCGTCCTAAAGCGTAGTAAGGCATTGGTATAGGACAATCGTCGCTAACTTCAGGTATACGTAAATTGAGGCCATTCAGGCTATCTCCATGTACAAAATATAATGTAGGTGAATCCTGAATAACAAGAAATTGACGGTGTCGGATACTCCACACGACAAATACTAAATCACCTTTCGAGCATCCTTGTAATACGGCAACTCTTTGATTTGACATAACCGTCGAAGATCTATGGGTAGTATTACAATTTCTATATTTAATATTAATTTTTTAATTTACATTAATTAATTTTAATATATTTTATATTTACCCTCTTAAAACCGCAACTGATGACTCCATTTCTATGCGACGCGATTTCTCCATATTAAGTTCTTCTTCTAAAAGACGCTTATCACGATTTAAATATTCAATTTTCTCCTCGAGCCAACTGTTGCCTTCCTCATTAGTTAAAGTATCTAGACGTGTTTTCAATTGATAGTTCTCTTTAGTTATCATTAAGTCCCTTTCACGAAGTTGATCCAGTTGTCGTTCTTTTTCTTCAAGCATATCCCGCAATATATTCACGTTGGCCATTACAGACCCTGAATTTAATGGCATTATTTTTGACTGCCATAGTGTACGCTCTGCTTCAAGAGCAGCCGTAATGGCTTTCTCTTTTTCTAATTCTAATTTAGCTCTTTCTTGAGCTAAAATAGTTTGATGATAAGCAAGATCGATAAAATTTTCTAAACTGTGAGCCTCCATTTTCTCATCGACTAAACTGGAATTCGAGGGTGATCGTTGTTCCATAGAAGTCATTAATTTAAAACGTTGACGCAAAGATTCCATTTCAGTTTTATGCTCGTGTACAAGTTTATCGCATGCTTCTGAAATAGCCGATTGCTTTTCTATTTCGAAATTTTTTAATCTACTTTCTAGATCCGCTATTGTGTTTATCAAACCTGCGCTCTCTGCCTTCAATTCATCTATTTGTAAAAGTTTTCGCTTTGTCAACTCTAACTCTTCATTATTTTGTTGAATGGTATTTAAGAGATGTTGAATCTGCTCTTTATGCTCGTACTCTTTTTGATGTCTATATGCCTCTCTAGCCTCACTTTTCATTCGTAGTAATTGCCATTGATCATTTAGTGTGTCGAATGTCCATCTCATATCTTTTTGTTGTGTTTCCGCTTGCATTCGTAGATCATGTAAATTATTTCGCGCAATGTAAATACAATCTAAAGCGAGCTTAGACATAATACCAAGTTGTTCACGTACTTGCTTTATTTCCATGCGCAAGGCGTTCTCATTTTCATCCGTTAGGATGCCAATATTTTGCATAATTATCTCATCAGTTAGGGTACTCTTCACCATGGTCGTAGAGGTCTTTTGTGCTTGAAGTTCACTGGTTGATGTTGAAATTGAATGAGCAGAAGCTGAAACTTTTTCAAATTCTGCATCCGTTTCTGTTTCCAAACTATTCAATTCAGTCAAACGTACAACTTGCGGATGTATGCCGGTAGTCACTATACCTACCGTTCCTCGTTCATATACATGTTCATCTTGATCAGCTTCGCCTTTACCTCTATCACTATGAATTTTTGACAAAATTTCTTGTTGTTGTTGCTGTTGTTCTCGTTGTTGTTGTTGCTGTTCTACTGTTAATCGTTCTCTTTTTCTGAGTATTTCCTCTAAACGTTCACGTTGATGTGTGCCCGAACGGGAAACAAAAAAATATATCACAGGCGCCATATCAGGTAATTGTATTTGCGAGGCCATCTCAGGTAAATGACTGGTTAATACATCAATATCTGTCCGAGTTATGTTAGGTAAACGAGCATCAAATATTAGAGGATTTTCATTGGCAAATCCCGGCGGCATATCATTCATACCAGGAAAAAGAATATTCAAAAAATGGCCATCAAAATTATCATTAAATTGTTGTCGCCTCTTCATTTCTTCGCTGTGTATGACATCAAAATCATCCGCTAATTTGGAAGCCCATAAGCGAAACTCTGTAGAAAATATTTTACGGCGCATTACTTCCGTTACAGCGGCTAAATACATATTGGGCGCTTCATGTATTTGTTCAATGATATGAATGTGCCGTTCAGCACGTCGTAAACAACGATGATAAAATAGTAATTTATTGTCAAATTCACTCATCATATTCTCTATGAGCACGATACGTCTAAGACGGGAATGCATATTCATGCTTAATTCCTCCTTAGCTTTAACAATGCAACGGCGATGATCGCGAATCTTTTGATGTTGCTGCAACATTACTAATAATTGCGACTGATGAGATGTACATAAATCTGGCAAAATAGATGGATCGCGTTCTTGATTAGCGCGCGCCTGATTTTGATGTAAAGCTGTAGACAATTCCTTTTGATTTTTGACCATATCTTTAATTTTAAATCTAAATTTTTCCAGTTTACATAAACGATCACCGATACCTTTTATTTCCTTCACATCATTATGTTCCGCCATTTTAATAATATTTTCTACTTCTATTTTAAGATTAGTGTACACTTTTTCATTAAATGTCGCAAGGCCCTGGGCACTCTCTTCTGACATCGTTTTCAGTGCATCATGATTTTCCTTTGATGTGATCCATTGAAGTAAATTAAGACGCCGCGTCGTACTCCCGCTATTAATTGATGTACCAGATATATGTAGCACGCGTTCATCCAAAGACTCTATACCCATTTTCAATTTCTTATTTGGTGATGTAGATGAATTACTTTTATCACATAAGGTATCATCGCCCTCTTCCTTTCCTGGTTCATCATATTGAGCAGCAGTTGACGCACCCGCATTTAATACTGGATCTGGCTGTTCATTAGAACGTGTAAAAACATCATCATTATCTAAAAAGTCATCAAAACCGTGAAAATCAGCTTCAGCTAATGGCATTAAGCCAGGTAATATGGGTATTCGAGATAATTTTGCCAAATCATCATTAAAATTGCTCAAAAGCTCTAGATATTCTTCACGATTGCACATGTGTTTGTCAAAGGCCTCACAAAAATTCTTGAAACGATGCTGAAACTCTTTTGTAAGATCCTCCATATTTGCCACCACAGTTGACCAGCCTTGTTGTTGCAAATGTTGTTCATGCACTAAACGTTCAGTTATTCGTTCCTCTTCTCTTGCTAAATCATACATGCGTGCCGCTAATTGCGCACGCTTAACTACAGTTTCATAAACCGGAGGTAAATCTAAGCTACGTTCCACTTGTTCAGGTAAATCCTGATCACCTTCAATTGAATGTGTAACAGTTGGCATTTTCATATCACCCGTCAAAAACATGTATATGGGATTTGTATCCGTACCAGCCGAATAGCATGAAACCTGTGTGGAATGTGTCAAAATTTCACCACCACTCGCCAACAAAACAATATTGCTGGCTGGTATGCCATGGGCCCTTTCAATAGTCTTTTTCAAATTTTCCACAGACGACATAGCAACGGACATGTCGAAACTCAACATGCGACCGACATCAACATGAAATACGTATAACATTTTGATGGTACCTATTTCAAGCTCAATTCAATACTTTATAGTTTTTTTGCACCCCTACAAAGCACTCACACGAATCAATCCCAAATCACTAATGCCAATATAGAACAACTACTTATTAATATATCACGTTTATTTTTTGTAATAAATTTTTATCATTCAATATATGAAATTAGTTAGTGTTGTAGTACGTTGTACAATGTGTAAAATGCGATAGCGCAGCAGCGTAGTACCACCAACAGCAATAGCAGCAGCAGCAGCAACAGCAGCTTTAATGAAGTATCGTTATCTTTTGCAAGAAAATTGGCAGTGTTACGTTCTTCTTCGTCGATTCTGATCTTTGATCTAACTTAATTCTTCTTATTTGTATCTCTGCACAATTACTTTCATACTACTACTCATCCCAAAAGAATTCATTATTTTATATTAGTATATATAAATTTTTCTACGTATATTTTGATCAAATTTGATTATCGCCAATTATTAGTTGTGATTATATCTAAAATAAAAAAAGACGATAAAACAAATACGCGCAATAGAACACATAAAGAATAATATTTAAATAATAATAATAATGAGGAAGGGTGAGAGAACGATTTATGTGCGTGTGTGTGAGAAAGAGGAAGAGGAGATTATAATTATTTCATTTCAAGCATTAAACTCAATTTTAATGTTTATGTAAACATTAATTCAATTGCGCATATATGGCGAACGTATTTAGTGAGTATCAAAGTAAAATAAATCAACAAAAAAGTTTTTTATTCTCATCACCCTCATTCTTGATTAGCATTAAGTTCTGACTCAGTGGTAAAAATTAATTTTCATGGTTTCTTTGTGTGCATTTCAGAGAATTGTCAAATTTCATATTAACATCTACATTTAATAATATTCCACTCTTTTCTAAAGAGAAAAATAAAGAACCAAAAAACCAAAATTTACAGTAGGGAAATTTGCACTCTGCAGGATAGTTGTAATTTCATAAAAAAAAGAAAAAGAGTAGAAAAAGACAAGTTGAGGCCGACTTTTAAATATACAAATTTACAAAATATGCTTGAAGGAAAATAAGAGAATTAAAAACCAACAAAATTAAAAGTATTTTAAAATTATATAAAAAGTTTGTTATATGACAGAAGATCCTAAAAATGAATTTAACGAAAAATCGATCCATTTTTAGACTTTCTCTTATGCTTTTCAATTAATAATTAGAATTATTTTTTATTAGAATTATTTTTTATTGCATTAGGCAAAGTGCAAAGTGTTGTACAGCATTTAAGAGTCGCCTTCAACCGATTATTATGTTCCTGTTTGCTCTTTTTAGGCAACATTTTCTCCATAAATCATATTTTGAAATCCCACAAAATGTAAAATGTAATTTATCTGCTTGTTTTATTTATTGAATATCAATTCTATTTAATGCTAGTATTTTGTTTTTGCACAGAAAGGAAGAAAGAAAAAAAAACCTAATTTAATAAAATGTTACACGTATCGATTGTTAGAAAAGCATTTCATCAAAAGACACAAAAAAAAAAATAGAAAATTAAAAAAGAAGAACTATGATAGTCAATTTTGAATACCGTACATCATTTTAGTTAATGTAATTGAAAAATCAAGAAAATAATTGAAAAGTTACGCTAATAAAAAAAAAATTGTACTTTTCGAATAATTTGAAAAGTTTCTTAGGCGAAAGATGGATCCACAAAATTCACAAATTAAACGAATGTAAATTAACTTATTTCATTAATGGTTGCTCAGTATGCAACACATTTTTCCATTTTGTTTTTTTTATTAAACAATTTATTAAAAAGTGTTCTTCTTTTGTTGGTTTTTGTACATCAGTTACATCAAAATAGTGCTTTCGCAAATTCAGCTCAAAATCGAAGTATTATTTTCGTAGTAAAAATAGCAAACTTAATAAATGAAATTTTAAGTTTAATAAATAAAATTTCAAATTGTACAAACAAACAGTAAGCCTTTAGTCAAATTAGTTAAAGGATTCTGAATTGTTTGGTAGAATAAAGTATGGATTTATCTTAAATTCTGCTGATTATTATATTGAGAGAATATCAACCCAAAAAATCATCATATAAAAAGCGTATTTTGTACTCTTTTTATATAACAAGTAGTGTACGATATAAATTAAAAAATAAAAAATAAATATGCTGCTTGTGTGGTTTTTATTGTTAACAGTTTTACATAATCACTATAAAAAGTATAGTATATTAAATAGTAGGTGTAATTTGTGTAATTTTAAATGAACATGAATTATCTATAAACACAAAATTCCCAACCGAAAGCAGTACGAGTGATTGTAACATCAAAATAAACAAGGAAGATTATTAGAAGAAAGAAAATTATATTTGGATGAAGGTAAATTTTGAGTGCCTATCAACGAGATACTGACTTAAATAAATAAATGCAAATCATTTTACCTTCAATTATATTTGAGAATAAGCAAATATTAAGAAAAATAACAATTACATAAATTTTACTTCAAAGAAAAATACAAACGGCCTTGGCTTTAATTTATATTAATCTATTTTCAAGAACCTTTGCTTTTTCTATAAAATTTTTAGTTAGATATCTCAATTTTTGCGACAAACCGAATACCTACAACACTTAAATCGATTAAGCATTTGATCGATTGCTTACTTGTTATTTGTTTTATATTATACAGATATTTTTGATAGAGTCGTCATTAATACATTCTTCTTCTAAGCATTACAAACATTTGGGATACACTTTTAGCCTTTGCTTAATGTGAAAGAAAAAATTCGAAATAAAGGACCATTCAAAATCCAAGTCCAAATTTTATATAATTAATTCGTATTTGAGAAAAAATAAAAGTGATTGCATTTAGTTAAAAAATTTCTAGATATTTACGGCCACGTAGACAGGTTTAAATCAATCCATTTAAATACTACTGAGATGATTAGCCCCATTTAATGCACTTGTATAAACTTAATATAAAATGCAATAAAAATGGTGCTTAGTGAAATAATTGAGTAATTGATTCACTCATATTTTTAATATCTAAATAAACTCTTTTAAACAAGGAATTTTAAATTTGTCTAAAAAGATGTGACTTTCTAACTTTTTGTCATGTAAAATATATTTCTTTTCCAATTTTCTATAATATCGGCAACTCGGAACGTCTCAGAAAGCCTTCAGAGACTAATAATTAATGAATTAATACGTTCTACGAAAACATTCTATAGAAACTTTTGGATTTCTCTAATCTTAATCTTTCCAAATTAACTAAATTTTATGATCGTTTTTCATATAAAGCTTTTTCGAAAAAAAAATTTATTTTTGGAAATATTTTAACGTAAATTGTTAGCACCTTGTACTTGGACATAACAATCATGTGTAAGGGCGTATTGGTTCAGATCGTTTGATTTTTTAATGAACTTTTTTAATTTTCATGGCTTTTAATTCTCTTATTTTTCTTTAATTATATTAAGCAAGATGATGTAGGGTATTTAACAATATGGTCCGAATGACCATAAAATTTTTACTTGTTATTTGTTTTGTTTTATTTTACTGCTTTTTTAGTGCTCTTTTGTTTTCATGTAATTTCAAGAACGTGTTTTTACATGTTTTGTCTTGAATTGCATACACAAACAAAATGAGCGCAGAAATGTAAATGATATGATGTGCATATGCATATGTATATGTAGATGTATGTATGCATACACATAATTTTATATGTAAATGCTTCAAATTTAATAAATACGTATCATTTTATTTTTTGTTCTTTTCTCGAATTTTTAATTTTAGTTTCTGTATTTCGCTTTAGTTTTGTTATTATTGCTTTTGACTTTATGGATTGTTTACGCTTCTCACGTATAATTAGAAGCGTAAACAATAATTTACAGAATCCGTATATTTTTTCTTTAATATCATACGCTGTTAAGTCAAACCACATCCAAGTCCTATTTATGGATGCATTTGCTTGTCGATATCTAAAAATACGATTTTGCATTTCCAAAGTGAGATTTATAACATGAGTTTTTGGAATTGTGATTATTCCAAAGTACAATGAAATGTAAAGTGTTTGTAAACGTTTTTCATACATTTTTTTCTCCATAAGTTTTCCTTTTATTTTTTATTTTGTTTCGTTTTGTTATTTTTGATCTATTATTTATTATAAATTTAATTAATCCACTGACCTATTAAATTATGACAAGGTGAGTGTAATTAAATTTCATTTTATTCACTTTTTGGTAATAAAAACAAATTCTAAATATTATTATTATTATTGTAATGTACAATAGCAAAAGCAAAACTAATGATTTAAAGTGCGTATAAATAAAAAGTATATGTACGCTTACAATTTCCAATATCAAAACAAGTGAAAAAAAAATGTATGTTTAGCTGGAACGAAATTATGGATACCCACCACGTATTCACTGCTTGTTTCTTTGTGATATTCATAGTGTAGCATCATATATACACATACACATGAATATTCGATAAGCCTACAGGTAAAAGCATAAAAAAAACAAACTAAAATAATATATTATTTGTATAATTTCTAGTAGGCGTGACCGATTCAAATGTCTTTTTTCTCATTCAATGTTTTTGCCAAATTTAAGCTCAATACCACAAATTTTACGATGAGAAGAGACGGACGGACAATTTAAGGTTAATCAAGAATTCTTTTCAAGCGTTATAGGTATAATGAAAAAATTAATGTACCTGCAACCTCTGGGTAGTGGAAATAAATAAGCAAAAATAATAAGAACTACTAAAATAAAAACTATTTAACGCAACATCTGTCTAAATTAATGATATTTA
This sequence comes from Melophagus ovinus, assembly GCA_023089585.1. NCBI lineage: Eukaryota > Metazoa > Arthropoda > Insecta > Diptera > Hippoboscidae > Melophagus > Melophagus ovinus. Next base: position 1,563,548 of record JAKKIB010000177.1, read on the forward strand.
CGCCATCTATTTAGTATTACTTTCAAAAATACACACACAAATATTGTCTTATACATACATATGCACATACACATACATATAATTAATTTAATTATCTTTTTTTAAGTCAATTAGTACACAAATTATTTATGATTCTTTAAGGTTTTTAAAAGCGAGAAAGAAATATTTATGGTCTTTTGTATAAATAAAATAGAAAAGTATAGTACAGTGGATCGGTGCCGACGTTTAAATATCGTACAAGGTTTTGCTTAAAATCAATGAAATGGGATTACAACGTTGAAAAAATTGAAAGCTCTAATTTGTGAATGATTTGAAACAAACTAAATACATGGAGGGTCCGATCTTAACCGAATTTTATACACATTTTTTTTTCATGTCAAAATATGAGCATGTGCCCACTTTCATTAAAAGTTATCCATTGAATTTTTTCATGTGGATGGTGACTTCCTTTCGTAAAACCCATATCGGACACAAATTGTCCGATTCTAAACACATTCAACTAGGTTCGCCCTTGGGCCGATGTGCCAACTTACACACAAATATCTTTGAAATGAAGTGCTTCGTAATCTCAAAATATGGAAGTGAGAAAGTTATGGCCACGCTTAAAGTTGTTGGCTTTTAGATATCTTGCAACAAAATGTCATCATTTTTTTTATTAGAGAATCCCCAAGTGGAATTTTTTTCTAATTTATTGTAGGGTAGGGCATCCGATCCCAAGAGATTAAGTGCTTTGATTAAAATTCTCTGATATAATACCAGGAAATATATTTGTTTATGTTAAGTAAAATTGATTTTTAAATAAATAAAAATGCCCGCTTACAAATTGTAAATATCTTTCAAATTCATATGTTTCTTCCAGGAAGTGAAAATTACTTCATGAGAAGCCAGTCAATTTGGAAAATAATTCTGTACCGCTCTCTCTAAATTCGTTATATTTATATTTTATGCACCTAAATGGCTTGCTAAAGGCGCAAGCGATGCGACGCATATAAAAACTAATGGCACGAAAAATATGTAAAAGAAAATTGTAATTTCACAATGACATTGATTGCTTCGCGACTTGATTTTCTTTTATAATTTAATAAATGGATTGGAGTAACCAACTTATAATAATGCACTTGTCTAGATAAAATTTGAAGGTATTACCCATAAAATATATGAATGCCCATATTTCTTAAGCAATCGTTCATTTATGATGCGCTATATACCTGCCTCTGTATTAATAATGGCATAGACTGACTCACACAGTTACATTATCATCATTTAAGTGTTGGCGTCTCTCTATTAAATATACAAAATGCTTACATTTATTTATATACAATGCATTTGATGCATAAATCAATAAGCAGAGCAAGGTATTTTCGAAATCAGTTCGAGTATCAATTTTTATATGATACGTAACAAGCATGTGTGTGATAGCAGATGTGTGGTAGCATTAGTTAGTTCCATTTAGGCCTAAGAGGATGTACCTTCGAGAGTGTTCTTTGTATCTCTCTAGCAGGTGTTTACATAAAAAGAAAAGTTTTAATTCCTCATAAATGGAAGTAAGATTTTTTTTTTTGAGGTGCCAGAACCTTTCCCCAAATCGCTGAGCCAAGTTTAGCTAACTATGCAATTTATTAGAAGTAAGAAACTTCATTGAAATAAACGTTTGTATGAATACTTGCTCATGATGTGGGTTCTACAACCTCAATCCTGTGTGTTCTATAATCTCAATCTCAGTCATTAATGAACATTTATTTTGTTATCAAAATAAATCTTTGATTTGATACCGCACAAATCCCGTGTTGAACCTGCTAATGCAAATTCCCATTATAAATAAGGAAACAGTGTCTGATGATGATGGGTATTCAAAGTTTGACTCCAGCCAAATATAGTTTTCTTATTAGTTTACTTCTTTCTTCTCTTGTCTCCTTTAACCTTTACCTTTTGTTTACAGAATACTGCAAATAAAGTAGTTGGCATAAACAATTCGTGTCCCGCCCGCTAAATATGTAAAAATTTGAGTGAATACAGGTCATTTACATCCTGAATATTTTTATTAAACAATAAGTTATTGTTTTTTGTAAATCAATGTAAAAATGAAGAACTATTATTGATCAAATGTATGAAGAATATAAAGCTTTTTATATTAAAATTAATTAATTTAATAAAACGAAAGGTATAATTATGCAAAAAAATTCTGAGTTTTGCTATCATTTTGGATTTGTTTATATTGCAAATATTTTACAATTAGTAATTTGTATACGATCACATATGCGCAATATGTTATCGTTTTGTTTATTATTTTCTCACTTGAATTTTGTTATTATGTCTAATTTTTTTCTTTTTTTTTTTGTGGTCAGGCCAATGCATATGTTTTGAAAAGTATTACGTGAAAAACTGATAAATTTTTTTAGGTTTTTGCGTTCTCTTTTTCTTTTTTGCTTTTTTGGTGGGACAAGACGTACATTAATTCCGCTTACCTGATTTTAATACGCACCGTTATGTTAATATTTTTTGCAATTTCTGTCTTTTTTATACCAATTGTTACTTTATACTTATTAGTATTATTGTTATTAATTTACATGTATAATTAGAAAAAAAATCTACTTTGCTGCAAAATCAAATAACAGTCGCAGTAGCAAGAGCAGCAAAGGCAAAATGAAAGGCAACAATAATCGAAACGGTTTCAATGTAAAATCATTTAATATAAATGAAAAAATTTCAATGCGCTGACTGTGATCATAACACTTAAATAAAGCCTAATATAAGTTGAAATCGTAGGAGCAACAGCGAATGGCAACAGCAGCAGCAAACAAGAACGGCAGCAATATAATGCAGATAAATAAATAATTATGCAGCCAAAATGCCAAATTGTTACAATTACACAAAAAATTTTGTGAGATATTTTGATGTGTCGTTTTTTTTATATTCGTTTGTTGAATTTACAAAACCAAATAAAGAACATCATTTTCTTCTTTCTTTATATTATTGTTGCATTGCAGCATTCTCTGTTTTTGTCATGTGTTTACCTTTTATTTTTTCTGTTATGTTCTTTATACTTTTCTTAATTCCACCACACACATATGATTTTTGTTGAGTTGTTTATGTACGTTTTTTCCTTTTTTCTTTTTTTTTTGCTTTCTGTTAAAGCGATAAAGTTGAGGATGACGACAACGACAACGACAACGACAAAGCCAACGACGACGATTTATATATCAATGTAATATGTAATCTTATGTTTTCTATTACAAACCACTAATTCCCTTTGTTCTTTTTTTCGTATAATACTTTCCCTATAGCATTATTATTAAATTATTTTATTTGCCGTTTAAAAAATATCATCTAATAAAATTTGTATATGCTATATGTTTATTACAGCTTTTAATATTACGTTTTACATTTGATATAAAAAAATTTACTGTTACATTGTGCTTTTTCAACAAAACAAAAAAAATACATAAATATGAAAATTTTTTTCCTCTAATTGCGTTGTTTTATTTTAACGTTAGCTTTATTTCCTGATGGGATTATTCTTAGAAAGATGTGCACCTTTTTAAATGTAAAATTATTTTATACTTTGTTTAAGCACTAATAATATATTTTTGACTTTAATTAAGCCTATTCCTTTAAAATGAATTTTTAATAAATGTATACATGATATCTTTACTATGAACACTAAGTTTTCTCTATTTATTTTTCATATTTCTTCATTTATTATTGATGGTACTTTATAATTAGAGATGGCATTAGAGCTTATATTACAGTGCCATATGTTGCCTGCCTCGTTATGAATATTTTTAGATGTGATTTATTATTTCTGATAAAATAAAAAGTCATCTTATGTTAAAGAATATAAAACAACAGTTTTAATGAATGTACAGCTAAATTTATGCGTGAATAACAAATGCGGTTGAATATAAAGTTGGTTAAGGAAATGTTGTTTATTTCAATTGATTCTATGCAAAATGTCTTCTCTATACAAAATGCTTATTGATAATTTCACACATTTTTTCCTGGTCGTTGTGTTGAAAAACAAGTTTATGCTACTGTGTATAGCAACTGTGAAGTGACTGATGGATTATACAGTTTATCAGTCCAGGCTTTCGTTAGATGTTTTAGCAATTTTAGTCAAATACATGTAATTACGTCCTAATTTGCTTACAAACCAATAAATTAAATGACTACATAAGCATTGTTCAATAAATCACAAGCAAAAATAGTTTGATTAATTCTTTCATACGTAACTAGCGCTTATATTTTCTAAGAATTGTACAACAACAATTTCTGAATGTAGCTCGAACTTCTGTGAGTTGTATTGAATATTGTAAGAATATTGTGATTTCTTTTTATATAAATGATGCGACTACAACGCCAAATTAAACGTTAATATGTAAACAACTGACAAATGATGAAATTCAGCTACCTTATAAGATAGAGAGACCAAATATATAATGGTATAACTTGATTTTGAACCGCTTCGTTTTTTCTTAATACTTTGTACCTAAAAATTAGCTATATCTCGTTACTTTGTTAAAGACAATGCAAGTAATTGGATCTCTGTGTTTCCTAAGTTCGCTGCAATTGGTTTATTTTAAATACTCGTTGTAGTCTTCTTCTTTATAATATGAAGGAATATAGACATAAAAGAAATTAAGTAAAATACTGAACACTCACTGTACGTTGAGATTTCATTAGATACAAAACACGATAGATACTTACAACGGTGGCTGTGCGTTAAAAGAAGAAAATGAAAATAAAATATATATAAAATAGAGAAATGTGAAAATATGAAAATTTTTGTAATTAATTATGCATAATAAGTACAATAAGCCTTAATGTACTTATACAATACAAAATTAATAAATTTGAACATCGTTATATTCGCGTTATTGGAAAAAAATTCAATCAAATCTCTTCGGTCGAATAATGTAAAGAAAAAACTCGTCGTTGAGAAAGGTACAAAAAGGTGAGGTGAAACCTGTAAGCAAAAGAAAAAAAGAAATAAGAAAAGAAAAACAAGCGATTAAATTTTGTGTCATATTTTGCAAAATATGTCACTTTTTTAAGTGAATTAATTAAATGAATGCATTAAAAATTTCACCTTCTCGTTTTTTATAAAACATAGTTTACTTTAATTGTCACTGCTACTCCCCTTTTTTGTTGTATTAAATGTTTTTTTTTTCGTTTTTTTTGTGTAAACAAGGTGAGTTTCGTGCCAATTTTATTTTTCACGTGAGGCTGTGTGCGCTCGTTAAATGGATGACGAAAAAAAGAAAAGAAAAGGAAAAATTTTTTTGTGAAAAATTGTGAAAGAAATTAATGAATACATACAAAGAACTAACTAAAGATGAAATGAGAGAAAAAATGTGCACAACCAAACAACAAGTAAAGAGCATCAAAAAATAATAAAAATACATAAATATATTACAAGGGGTAATATAAGTATTAACAATCAATTATAATTTTATTGGTATTTTGTCGGCTAGTTGATCGAATATCGAGTATTTATATATGGATTACCATCCCACGCTCTGCGAGTGCGAGCAAATTATTGTGTTTATATATATATATAAATGTTTATGTAGATTTATATATATTTATATAAAAGTTTGTGTGAGTGAGTGAGGTAAGTAGGATAGTGAGTGGATATATTTGTGTAGCAAAAAAGAGAAAAAAATAGCAAAAACTGGAAAGAAAAGAAAAAATGTAACTGGCTTTTTTTTGGATTTCTGGCTTTATAATTATTAAAAGATTTTTAACTCTTGTGTTCATAATTGCAAAACAATTTAATAAACAACATTTACTTCGATTTAATTTAGTAAGCAAAAATTTTTGAAATCGAAAGCAAAAAGTAAAGAAAAAAAAGGAAGGACGCAAAATATGATAAAATCAATTTTTGTTTTTAGTATTTTTATGCCATATAAATAAATTCATATAAAAGTGTTTTGTGTGCGTACTCTTTCAAAGAAATTCAAATATTTTTCTCTCTGAAAATGTAAGAAAAAATTGAATAACAATGTTTATTTATTTTTTTTAATTGTTCTTATTTTATGAAATTTACTGTGCATTAATTACTAGCTTGCACACGCATCTTTCTCTCTTTTTTTTTCCTCTCTCTTTTTCTCTCTATCTTGGCATGTTAGTGTATAATGCTCTCTATATTTCATATTATATAAATTTTGGCACCTTTTTAATATTGTAACTCTCTCTCACCTTCCGTTTCTCTTTTTAATTGCGTACATATTTTAAGTTTATGAAGTATTTTTCTCGCTGCTTTATTTTGTCTTTTTACTTCTATGCATAGATGTGCATAGATATGTTAACTAGAACATTATAATCACACACACATACACATGCACACATATGCATAACATATTTTGTGGTAATGTCAGTTATTATTACGTCTTTAGATGCTCATCCCTTATTTAGAATACACAAAAAAAGATAAAAGCAAAAAAAAAGAAGAAAAAGAAATGAAAAATGTTTCATTTATCTGAAATATTTACAGTCACATGAATGAATGCCGCATGTATGAATTGGAAGAATGTTCTAGTTTTTGAAAAAAACAAAAACGCAAAAAAGACAAAAATAAAACAAACATGTTACATGTGGTGAGATTAAAATATGTGTATTGTTAATTGTGGTGAATGCTGATGATGGTGGTGATTAATGAATTTCTCATTTTTATGTTTTATTAGTCGTTGTAATTGAATTGATTGACTGATTGGAAAATATGATTAAATTTATATTGAAGTAAATCAAAAGAATCTTATGGAATAAATGGAATTTTTGCTTTTTGCTTTTATATATTTTTTTCGCAATTAACATAAGTAATATAACATAACAACATAACATAACATAACATTAACAATTAAGTAATATAATTTACAAACGAAGTCAGTACAGATGGAAGACCTTCGATAACACTATTTTATTATTATTATTCTCTTTCGTATTTATTAAAAAACATTTTTTTAATACTTTGCTGTTGTCATTGTAAGTTAACTCGTTTTGTAAAAAATTTCATGAAAACCGGTATTTTTTATACATTTATTTATATTTCTTGTTAAACGTTACATCAATTTTGCCTTAGTAAATGTTAATAAAATTTGTGCAACATGATTTTAGATAGATACGATTTTTTATTTTATTATTAATAATCCTTTCAGTATTTTATTATAGAATAAATATATTTTGATGCCAATGTAATCCTTGAATATTTTACGCGCGTAATTTTTTTGCTCAATTTGTGGTCAATAATTTTGGAATAAAAAAAAGTGATTTAGTTTAAAAGTTGCTGCTTTTAAATAAGTGAGATCGAAATATTCTCACTTGTTACTTTTTTAAAAAAACAGAACCAATTTTATCAGAAAATATTTATAATTTAACAAATTTTTTAGCGATCCTGTGTCCTACTCTCTTTGGACCAGTAAAAGCTGCAGAAAATTTCGAATAGTACATTTTTCTGTAAACTTATGAAACAACCTGTTTTTACGTACGCATGCATAAATACAGTTATTTTTTTTTCCTTCTTCGAAATGCTAAATAATAATAATCATAATAATAAATAGAGCGTTAAGATTTAATTTATTAATTAAGTTAAAGTTTATAGATTTTATTTATCTTGTGGATTGAATTGAAGTAATTTATATATTTATTTTATATATTTTATAAATTTTAAATAGTTTCCATCGTTCAGTAATTTTGTATAAATTTATTTTATGTTAATGGAATATTTTTGAAGATTTTCAATTCTAATCGCATAATTTGTTTTGAAATTAACATTCCATTGATTTATGAAAATACATTTTAAATACTTGCATCTTTTTCAAAATCTCAGAGTATCGATACAACACAACAGAAGCTGTTGTCAAGAGATTTCAAAAATTTTCGATTTCTGTTTACTCATTTGATGATATTTTTGATTCAATTTTTATGGGAATGGATTCAAATTTATTCAAATTCAAATTATTATTAAACAGTGATGGAAGAAATTGTTTGTATCTTTTTTGATTTAACGCCTCATTTGAATGGAGAAAGTAACTGCGAAAGCAAGCAATTTGGACGTTACGTGTCACTTTGAAATATTGATAGTTGATTGATTTGAAGCGAAATAAATTTGGCCCGAATTATCGTATAGTGCCGTTTCATTCTTAGACGAAGATTTATTAACACTTATATTTCGGATTAAAAGAGAAATCTGCCATAATCTATCAAAATGAATAAGAACTTGATAAATGAACTTAAAAGAATAAATAAAAAAAAAACTGCAGATAAAAGGCAAAACTTCTTTTGGCATCTGATATTTTATTGCGCTTATTTGATTTGAAAATCTCATTTAATTTAAGCTTTTTTGCGTTACATACAAACACACAAAAACTAGTATAGAGAGAGTGAAACAGAAGGACATACAGTAAGACAGATATATTAAAAAAGCGAGAGAGAGAGATTGAGAATGATTCGGAAAGAAGAAGAAATGTTTAAAGTGTTGGATAATGCGGTTGAGATAGATAGACGAGCACTGAGTTTATATGCTTTTATTTATTTATTTTAATGATCAAGGTTGCAAGTAATTTTTTTTTTTGGCATAAAATATATTTTCAATTTATTATAATTTTTATCATTGTAATTTATGGAAATTCACAAAAAATTTCCAGAAGATTTGTTTCATTATAAAATCAATATGTTTATAAATTTTTGTGAACAAAGTATGCTGCATGAAAATGCGTAAAAGCATGATATGATAACAAAAATTTTTTGATGACAACTTTATTAAGCATCTTAGATGTCTTAAATATCATTTCTTTTTTTATTATTTTCTTTAAAAAAAAAAAAAAGGAGAAAGCTTTATGAAATTATTGAACAGGAAAATTTGAAAGAAGGATCCAAATTTTTGCTTATTCAACAAAACACTTGTAACAAATTTGGTCCACATTGGTTAATTTTTTTAATTCTCTCCCCTAAAAAGAAGAAAAAAAAATTGAACTTTTCAAATCATTTGACAATTTTCAATTTTTGGTATTCTTGACTTTTAATTAATGCACTTAATTTGATGTAAAGTATTTGAGAGTCGGCTCAGATGACCATAACATTCTTATCTATTTTTATTATAGATTTAGAAATCCGCCTTAAATATTGTTTGCCAAAATTCATATTAATAAACTAAAATAATCAATTTAAAAGGAGATGAAAATTTTATAAAAAAAATATTCATTTATTTATTTTACGTTTTTTGTTTCATAATCATCTTAATTAGGGTTATAGAGTCTTGCTAACTATTTATTCAGTTTTTACAAATATATGGATCGACTTTATAATCATTTTCAATTGCACGTAGAATGCAATAGAATGTTGGAATAATTATGCCAATAGTAAATAATAATAATTAAATTGTTATTAAGTTAATTTAATGTTTCATTAAGTTTTGTATTTTTAGTAATTATTTTTATTTTTATTTTTATTTTTTTATATATATTTTTCTCTTACTTTATTTGATCATTTTTAAGATAAAATAAATGAAACAAAATTGAAAGAAATTGATGTGTGGTGCCAGCATAATCACGCCCCTTGTCTATCATAATGTCTCCATTTTATGATTATTTTATGTTTGTTTCACAAATTCACAATTGTTGTAGGGCCTTAGAGACTTCTAAACTACAGTAAACTGATGCACCTTTAGCTGTAATTGGCCATTATCAATTAGACCATTAAAGCCTGAATACCATTTCACTAAAAAAGGCTTAATGTTTAATGCTTAAAAGTCTCCATAATCAAATGAATAAATTTAAGTAAGAAAAGTAAGATAGTTAAATGAGAAATTTACATCTCCAATGGCCTTAGAGAAATTCCTAATTTTATAACATTTTGTAAACCGACAACGTTGTTTGTAGCACGTTATTAAACGTTCACACTTGATTATTCATACATTTATCGCATTGTTCACATCTATTCAATTGTATTATTTTCAAATGTTATTTGCTTTTTTTCTTTCATTTTCATTTTCATGTTTATTTTTTCCTTTTTTTTTTTGCTTTGTTTCATTAATTGCTAGTTTGTTATTATTATTATTACTGTAATTTCAAGTACGTACTTGTATAAATATTTAATGTGAATGATCACACTCGTGTACATTCATTCGTATATTCCCGTAATTAATTCACAGTTAATGTAGTTGTAAGTGCATTGTGCTTTTTTATATGTTTCGTAATTTTAGTAATATTTTTTTTCCTTTTTGATGAAGTTATGACGCAGAGATGAACACTTGCCATTCGCTTTTTTTTGTTGCTTAAAAATTATTTCTTAAGAAGAATTTCTCATTCTTAATTTTTTCTTAATTATTTTTTTCAGTAATATTTGTGCTATTTATTATTATTTATTTTTATTTGCACTCACTATTTCATAGAGAATTGATTTTCCCCAAATTTTATAAACAGTCATATTGTGGAGTATATTTAATAATCGGATTTGATTGAACGTTTCTGCTTTTTTTTGTTGTCATTATTCTAATTGTTGCTGTTTTTTTGCCGTTTTATAAATAAAGATAAATCGCAATAAGTAAATGTCTATATATATATGGACGAATGTTGTACGTTAGACGACGATAACAGTAATCGCGTAAGACATTTTAATGTGTCCAATAAATCAAATAAACGAAAAATGTAATAAATAAATTACGTTATATTATGAATATTCATTATTTTTATTTCAATAACTACAATAACAAATCAGAGTTTAAAGTGGTGCATATTAATTCGAACAGAATCTTGGCAACATGTAAAAGAGCAATATGAGATTATCGAAAGCATGAAAAGAAATCAAACGCGACCAACAGAGTTTGAATGTTGATTATTAATGCTTTGGATCGTTTTTTTTTTGACCCAAACGCGATTTCGTTCTCCCAAAAATAAAAGAAAAAGGCGATGCATGCTCATGTATGCCAAAATTTGTTCCAGATCGGCTCATGACCCCTAGAAAAAACTTTTAATTTCGATCTTGACATTTAAAAATTTTTTTATCACATCAATTTACAAAAAATTTTCTTCACTGCTTGGTTGGTTAAAGCAAAGTGGTGTAGACTATTTAAGAGCCGACTGCTTACAATTGCAAGCGCTTTTCCTTGTTTTTTTTCAGTTTGCGTTCATACAAACAAATATATAACTAGAAATATTATTATATAAAAACATGTCGTGAATATTTAAACAGCATTAGTCATTGAATCAGAAGCAAAAAAAAAATAACATTTTTTTTTATTAGTCAAATAGTCAGTCAGTTGCTTTCTTCATCATATCTCGCCATTTGTTGTTTTTGTTTTCGTTTACAATTTGTACGTCAAAATCTGGACGGCCTATCATAGTCATTAATCAGCCCTGCAATTTATTTGTAGTTGTTTTAGCTTTTTTCTTTGCGAGAAAATAAATGAACTTTTCTCTTGTTGTTTTGTTTTATTGTCTTTTCCTTATTGTTATTATAATATTTGTTTATTGATATAAATGATGTAAATGAAGCGGAGTAGATAATAATAGATAACCATAACAATAACAATACCATAATACGTCAATAAGAAAGTTGTTGGCAACAAAAACAAAAAATATACCATTTGTTTGTTGTTGTTGTTTTAATCTTGATTATTCATGGTCATTCAAATGTTGGTACTTGGTTTTTATTTTTCACATTGATCGTCTTGAACATAGGAGTCTTACTTCCTTCTTTTGGAAGTCATTTAAAGAAGATTTACTCCGTTTTAACTGTGATCAAGTACTAGTGAGCAGCCAGCATAAAAAGTGTGGGATTTATTAAGAAAAAATTAAAGTGCCCTTTTCCATTCCACTTCTTCCATCACCTTTCCTTCTCTTCTCCAGCTCTCACCCCTTTCTATCAGCTTTCCCTCTCTCTAGCAATCACCTCTTTCATCACTTTCCCTTCTCAACCACAAGTGGTCTCTCTACATCTCAGTTTATCTATCTTAATTTTAAACCGATTCATTCACTCCTTCTGATTATACCACTTTCTAGAAATCTCGCTATTGTTTATCACTTTGTGCTCCCGCGTTCTTTCATACGCCCTTCATCCCTTTCTCTCATTTTCCAAACCATTCTACCACTCATTCTCTTACTCTCTTACCTCTTTATAAGTCATCATTACTGAGAATAAAAATTTACATACAAATAATATGAGCTTTAAAAAGAGCCCTAAACAAATCATTAAAACAAAATAAGAAGAGGGTGGATGACTTCAAAAAAATAAAATAAATTAAATGAATAAATAAATAAGCAAACCAATAAACAAGCAACGAAACAAAAGTAAAAAAAAGGGAAAAAAGAGAAATTATTTGATAAAGAGGCAAACTTTTATATAAAGCGTTTACTTATTCAATAAATTTATACATTTTATATACAAATATCTCAGCATGCATATACGTATGTATGTGTGAGTATAAAAATATGTAGTGATAGTGACAAGTTGTTCATACAGAAAATCAAAAAAAAAATCTTTGAATAGAGGTCATAAAAATATTCTACCTTCGCTCCCTCTCTTTATTTTATTATTTATATACATCGATCTCTCTTTTTCTCCTTTTCTCTTTTTGCACCTTTTTTGTGGATTGTAATTTTTTCTTTTGAATATGCTAATTTTGTTTAAAACAGATCGTTATATGAGAAATGACTGAGTGAAATTTTTTAATCTGAATTTTATTCAATGTTTAAGGTCTATAAAATTCTATAAATCTATAAAATTTTATTAAAAGATTTCTGAAATTAAAGCCATCAAGTTTCAATGGCAAGCAAGCTGAAAGATTGAATTCGTTTTAGAAAAGTGATTCTTTTTATTGATTATTATTATAAAAGTGTATCTATCTCAAGCCTTACTCGATTCTAAATGTGGACAATATGGATCGCCTTTGGCCTTAAGTTTGATTATGTAAAAAATTATATAAAAATATTCCAAAAAAAAAATGTGATCTGCAGTTTTGATAAAAAAAAACATTAATATGGATGAAAGTTAAGATGGACGAGGGGACATCTGGAGATAATTTGCATCATAAGTGATTTGAGTTAACTTTAGAAATTTCGTTAATTTTTAATTAAGTTTCTTGTAATTTCATAAATATTTTTATTTTAATTGATTTTCTATTTATTTATTCGGAGCAAATGTCATAGACTGAACATTCCAGTAAAAAACTTTTATTATTTTCTTTTAGAGTTTTACATTTTGAGATTGAACTCTAAAGAATACTTTACTTCTTGGCGCTTAATTTGCGCATGTTTGCGATTTTAAATGTGTAAAAATCGAATCTGTATTTATCTATCACATTCATTTGGTTAAAATTCGAAAGGGAAAATATTAAATAGTATAATTAATATGATAAAAATAAAAATTTTAAAAATTTTTCCGCCAAATTTTTTCAAATAAATAAAATGATTAATATAAAAATATTTATATAAGAAAAATTGTAAAAAAAGTATTAATGAAATAGATCTTTACTAAATTTATGTAAAGTACAGTAAATGGCAACTTTGTGAATGCGAAAAGAGACCGCCAAGAAATGTATTTTTTCCCTTTACACTTTTTTCCGGCCAATGTTCAATTTATGACAATAATGGCCATAATATCGCCTCGATAGATATTATTAGCACGATCTATGTTTATATTATATTACTCGTTTATAAATCGTTATATTATTCGTTTTTACTTGTATTCGTTTATAATTCGTTATATTATTTGTTTTTAGTTGTATTTGTTTATTATTCATTTTTACTTGTATTCGTTTATAATTCGTTATATTATTCGTTTTTAGTTAAATTGATTTAAGCTCTTGTGTGAAGTGATTTAAGCTCTCATGGTATACGCATCCTTTTTCTAAGACACTGTCATAAAGTTTGTTTAACGCTGCTTAATATTTTTACACTCTTTTGTGTGTGCTTGTGTGCTTTTGGTTGGGCCCGTGCGACTGCTCTTAAATATATTTATACGTTTACGATCTGTGATATGCTTGTTTTGTAAGATTTGTTGTGTGAATATTTTTATGTTTTTATGAGTTTTGTGTTTTGTTGAAGCCATAAACAAAAAAAAAAAAGAATAAAAAAAGAATAAACAATAATAATAATATTCTACAAAGCAATAATAATAAAAATAATAATAATAAAATAAATACAATCAACAAAGAAATGTTTAAAGGAAAAAAAATTTTAATTTACAAAATTATTGACCGTAAAGAGTTCGTTAAGGAGAAATTCTTTTCTTTTTCATCTTTATTGTTTTTATTGTTGTCATTTTATAATTTTAGAGGTGTTATAAATTTCTGTTAACATTTGTAACACAACACAAAACGCAATTTTCAATTTAACTTTAAAGTGTATTTGTCCATTTGTCCTTTTGTCCACTTGTCTATATTTGAAAGCGCTGCTCAAATAAACGGGTTCAAGTTTTGATAAGATTTGCGGTGCAGGCATGTTTAGAATAGAAAGATGAATTCTGTGGAGATTATATTGGTTCATTTTTTTTTTTAAGATAAGTAAGAAATTTATAAATTCATATCGGTTTATAAATTCGTATCAAATAAACGAATTATGCTCAAAATATAACTAAAATCTATTGCTTTTTGCATCGTATGTCGTATAATGAATCTGGCCAAACTAAAAGAATGTTTATATGTACCATATTGACCTTTTTAAGTTCTTTCTTAAGTGAAATGGTTTTGTAGAGTTTTTATTGAACGGCTTCAATGGAGCCCATTTACTTTTTTTTGCTTGCCACTTTTATTTTCCTTTTTATTCTGATTCTCTGATTATAGGTTCAAAATAAATGCAAATAAAGTAAACACACATACACACACACACAGAGAGAGAGAGAAAGGGAGAGAGAGAGAGATAGAGTTATTTTAACATAAACAAGAACGCAAGGGCCAGTAAAATAAAATTCATAAAAGTGACATTAAGAAACAGAAACAATAATAATAAGAAAAATAATTACAAAAAAAAAAAAATAAAATATTCATAAAAATTCAAAATAAAATATTAATAATAATAAAAGAGGACAAGCAAAGTGGGGAATTTAAATTTTATAAATATGGCTGTAACGAGATTTTTAAATGCCCATTTTAGATTTTGTTTTCATTTTCAATCGACATTTTAAGAAATTATAACTTAAAATAATTATAAAAAAATTTCAGATGGCTTATGTTTAGAACTTACGTATGCTTTATGGAAAATTTAGCATTTTTTGCAAACTATTTGATTCATTTTTAATAAATATTTGCATGGAAAATCTTTTAATGTTACTACTAAGAAAATCTTAATAAAAACCAGACAGACTGACGGACAAATCTAGCTAATTGAATGTTACATCAAGTAGCACCTGATTCATACAAAACATTGGAGGAAAAAATACAACCAGCAAATAATCTTAACTTCTTCTGCATGCCGATTACAAAAATATAAGAATAAATGAGATGGCAATACAAACAAAAAATCCCGTACATTTTGTTATAGCATGACAAAAAATATGCTAAAGAGCAATGAGTTTGTGCGTTAAATTTAAACGAAAGCATGCACGTTTGTTTTGTTCTGAATAGTAAGTGAATAGAGTGAAATGTCATAAATGTCAAATTTCCTTTTTTTTTTTTTTTGTTATATTTTATATCGGTTTGTCTGTTATTTGATTAATTAATTTCTAAATTATGGCCATATTTAATCATTTATTTCTTTAAAGCTTTTGCTTCTTTACTTTTTTTTAATTATTATGATTATTTGTTTTGTTGTTGTGTTTGTTTAAATGTATAAAAAAAATCTTAGAAGTTATTGAAAATTTGTTAAGAAAATTAAATAATAAAAAAAGTACATATTTTTTTAATTGTTATGAGAGCCATAATATTATGAAACTATGGCCCGCATGCCATTTTGAAGCTGGCTGCCTCATATTTATTTTATATTACTTTGAAGACAAAAGGATTAAACTAAAATTAATGGAGTGCTTTATGCGATTGAAACAAATTTTTTCACTTGGACATTTCTCTTTATTATGGCATTTGATTTGTTGTGAGTCTTAGCACATGAAATAAGTTTTGTTTGCTCACAAAAAAAATGGGTCTTGATTCATTATCATGTTAATCATATTAATAGTGATTTTTATCAAATATTAAACTAAATAAAACTCTTCTAAAAAGAGATATTGCGCTTTCAGTTTTAGATCTCAGATATTGAGAGATTTGATTTAGCAAAAAAGTATCCATTAGAAAAATCTAAAGAAATGTTTCTTAGATGATTAGACTTACATTGGGGCATACAGTAAACATCCAAAATCTTCTATATCAATAAAATTTTTGTTATTTATTAAGAGTTAAAAGGTTAGCTCAGGTAAACAATAAGAAAAAGGCAGGTAGAAAATAAAGTTAAGTATAAAGATGAAAAGTATATGCAAATTACAAATGTGATTCTTGTTAAAAAAGGAAACAGACATTTTTGTTTTTATGTTCACACTAAAATGAAATAATTTTGTCTGAAAGAAATAATAAAATTAAACGAATGCAGACAAAACAGAAATTCATTAAAAAAAAATCAAAAGGTCTTCTTGAAATTTGTTTACGAAAATTATTTTAGATATTTGGTTATGCTCCTAATCAAATTTTAATCATCAAAAAAAAAAAAATTTAGCATCATAATTTTTTTTGTTGTGGTAAATTTTGTGTATAGGAAGGTCGTTTTGCAAAATGATGGCAGCTTTATATAAATAATTTAATTCTAATTTAATTTTATGGTGAGGCGTTTGGCAACTATTTCTCTGCTAAAAATTGGGGATAATCATTCCCCAAAAGTGGTAGCTTATCTGAAAAAAAAAATCCATTCATTGAGAATTTTATTTAAAAAAATGCCTTTGATGAAATTTCACTAAAAATAAATGGTAGTAAAAGATGGTAAAAGAACTTCAATTATAAAGTTACCCTGAGGGGAATTGAGTTTGGTTTTGTGGGATCATACAGCAGAGAGTCTCTGTACCAAATACCTAATGAATAGATAGATCCTCTAAATACTCTTAATAAGTAAATTGGATGGTTAGTTAGCAGATTGTTTTGAAAACTTAGTCCAGGGGTTTTTTAGGTAGGCTCCGAGCCTGAATCAAAATGTAAGTTTCTTTGATAAATAGCATCACAATGGCATCTAATGTGAGCAGTTGTATGAACATGGCCTAGATACCTCCCTTAGGTATATTTTAAGGCAATTACGCCTTCTTGCAAGTAACGCAAATTAAATTGTATTACTGTACACATTATTTATACTTGCATTATTAATGCATTAATTGAATAAAGGAATATTTGAATGAATGATCTCAAATTTGTGGTACATACCTCGTACTTTTTTTTTTATGTCTCCAACAATGCAACAACGCAATACACATAAAATAAAAGAAAAACATATAACGAAAGTGAGCAGAAGAGATCATAAAATACTTACAGCGGGTGTCATTTCATATTTTTTTTTTTATGTACATACTCTTAAAAGTATAAATGTATATTTGTAGAAATAAACAAAAACAACAAAAAAAAAGCCAAACAATAGTTTGCTTATAAATGAGTAAATATTGCTTTTTTTTTGTACCAGCATATGCTGCTTACTTATGGTTTTGCTGCCTTTTATATTTATATACAAACAGATATGCCTGCAAAAATGTATGGCAGTCTTGTATATGTACTTTTGTATTGTCCATTCATTCACCTTAAAATTTTAAAAAGCGGATTTATTTGGTAAAATGAGTATGCAAAGGATAAGAAAAGACGCAAAAGTTAAAATCAAATAAAAATGAAACATAAAAATTAGTAAGTTTTGAAAGATAATTGTAAAAATACTTTTTCTTTTTATATATGCATGCCATACAAATGCACACACACATATATATATATATAAAATTCATTTGAAATATCATTTGAATATTTATGTCAGTTTCGAGCAGCTGCTGTCAATACAATTAATACACAAAATTTGAAGTTATGTAATGTATATGGAAAATTTCGATTTAATATAAGTAAATAAATGTTTGATATTTAATGTGGTTGTTTGAGTTTTAAATGAGAAAGGCCCACCCATCATTATCACCACCATTAACCACCATTAGCATTATGCGGTAGCAGTAATTAATCGTTTGAGCTCTGGTTAGCTAGCTGTCGCTAGCTGTGGCTGAGTCTGGCTGGCTCTGGCTGGCTCTGGCTGGCTTATAGAAAATATGCACATAACACAAACAACAGTTATTTAACAATGAATTTTTATATACTTAATGTTCAAGATAAATTGTTATATAAACTGATATTTTATTGTTTATCAGATTCAGATCAGTTGATGTCAGTTGATTATTATCTCATATTGTCGACTAATCACAAAGAATGTTGAGAGAGAGAGAGAGAGAGAGAGAGAGTGAGTGAAAGAGTAAAGTATTTATATGGGTCGTTGATTGAACCGTAGACCGTTTGAACAAACTGTACAGAAATGAATATGAAATAAGGGCAAAAATGATTGGCATATTTTTTTTTCTTTTTTTGAATTTTATTTAAACATACTTATTATAAAATTATTCAAAAAAAAAGGGAGAGTATCGTCAAATCGCTATTTATCTTTAAATCGATTTAAGCATTTTTGAATAATTTTTGTTAGCTCCAAAATAATTCTGGAGCCATCTTGACAGTCATTGCTTTCTAGCAATGCTAAGGAAAATGAACTACGCTCAGTTTTGCTTTAAAGTAGATTTCCACCAGTCTTCGTCATTTATTCTAATCACCCAAAATTGTAAAACATTTTAACCACGATTATTAGATATGATGTAGTGCCTGGGAAATGGCGCTAGCCATATGTAACTTCTTTTCTATGGTTCATTTTAATTAATTAAAATTATTTTTTACAATTTTCTAGAGGAAATATGAGTCTTTTCATGAATGATAGTCCAAGATGCAGAGAGGATTTGTATTATTTTTAGAACAGTTTGTTTGTGTAAGTAAAAATTCTTACTTCTTCTTAGTAAATCCATGCAAATTAGGGTCCATGTTAATTTAGATTTTATGAATATGAATTACATTTAAAAAAAGCTAATTTTTTTTATTCTGTATTTAAGGAAAATTTATTTATTTTGTAGCAGTTTATTAGAGAAACTAATTTAGTCTTCTGTAAATTTAGACTTTAGAAAAAACTTTCTTTTTCAATTAATCCTCCAAAATCAAAGTAAAATGAGAGAAAGCAAAATGAAACCTAATAAGTAGGAAAATTATAAATGACTAGAGTCAAGTCTTGGATATCCACCACCAAAACCTTATAACATGATTATACTAAAACTGTTTCAATGTTTGAGTAATGAGCAAAAAAATCCATCAAAAGTTGCTCTAAAAAACGAGAAATCTTCTCAGTTTATTTTGCATTGTGACCGTGTTCTACAATCGATTTTGCCCATTCTTCCTCGATATTTTAATTTTTATATGCCAAGAGCATATTAATAATACCCCAATAGATGGACAGACGGATAGACATGTCAAAGTCGACTCAAATTTTGATGCGAGAATATTTGATCGCGAATATTGGTACTTTATAGGGTTCTCCAACAGTTCCTTTTGCATGTTATAAACATAATGATAAAATGAATATATCAACAACATTTAAATGGTGGTTATAAAAAAAGAGTTTTAAGGGTTAAAACCTGTCTGGGCAAAATAGCGTCCGAATAAGGAGCGTGCTCAATAGTTTTGGTTTATAGTAAAATTTTAAATATTTTATTCAATTTTTCCATTTCAATAAATTTATTCTTATTATTGTTGCTATTGTTGCTGTTAACGATCTAACATAACGTCATAAACTCAAAATTAATCCATTTCAGGGGTTAGTGCTGAAAATGCAAGAAAACCAATAAACTACATTTGTACGCTTCACTGTGTGTGTGTGTGTGTGTGTGTTGCATTCTCATGATATAAAAAAAAAATTCATAAAACAACAAGAATAATGTAATAAAAAAAAATACATAAATAAAATGGAAAACAAGAAAAAAAAAAGAAAAAAAAAACACGAAAGCAGGCGGCAGCAGTTTACAGTGAAAGAAAAAAACGGTTAAATGAAAACTACAACAATGAAATTTTTATTTATATTATTTTTTTCTTTTTTTGTTATATTTCGAGTGTATTTTTATTTGGATTTGGAACGCAAATTGTGTGTAAAAATATAAACAAAAAACGATACAAAAATGAAAAGTAAGAAAATTGTAAAATCAAGCGTTTACAATTTTTATCTTTAAAATGTGGCCTAATGCCTTAAGAAAAAGTAGAATTGTGATTTTCGAAAAATGTGAATAGCAAATGGTATAGAAAAATGGACGGCCTTTTATAATACAAAATTTGTATAAGGTTTTACAATGTCAAAATAAGCCGTCATTATGCGTTGAGATTTTTCTTGACCTTTTTTTTTACGCTTATAAAAATACTGGGTCCTTGGACATTTTCCATAAATTTTGAATTAATTATATTTAAAAAATCATAACATTGCATCTTATTTGATCGAAATATCTTTATAAATTTAATGTGCTTATTTTGAAATGTGATTTAAACAACAACAAGCACTTGGTCAAGTATCAGATGAATAAGCATCTAGCGCATAAAAATTTAATCTATTCGATTTTAAAGAGAAATATTCTGGATTTTATGCATCATCTACGAATAACAAATGAATTTTTTTCTATACTTTTGTAGGTAAACAAATAAACCAACCACTTATTATAAAAATTTATTCTATTCTTTATGAAACGGCAATTGCAAGCGGCAACTATAACAATAACAATAACAATAACAATAATAAAAATAAAACATATATATATATAAAAAATAGATAATGAATAAATGAGAGGATTCACATGTTTAAATTAACATCTGGAATATAAAGGGAGATAAATATACCGGCCGGTCGACTAACAGACCGGTTAGCAGAGCAGACCGGTAGAGACAAATTGTTGTTTAATATATAAACACAAATAAAAAGGTAAACACGAAGACGAAGTTTAACAACCGGAACAACATACAATAAACAACAAGCAACAAACAACAAACACCAAATACCAAACAAATAAATTTTTATTTTACACTTCATTTATAAATGTACATAAATGTGTAAGGACAGACAGCGAGAGAAAGAGAAAAGTGAGTGGAGATAGAGAAAATGGCATTTACAGTTAGAGGTAGATAATTTTTTGTAATGGTGGCCATTAAAAATATGTACCTTTAATTGAATGA
Organism: Melophagus ovinus; assembly: GCA_023089585.1. Classification (NCBI taxonomy): domain Eukaryota; kingdom Metazoa; phylum Arthropoda; class Insecta; order Diptera; family Hippoboscidae; genus Melophagus; species Melophagus ovinus. The sequence goes on from JAKKIB010000177.1 coordinate 1,584,777, forward strand.
AATATATCAAAAGATTATCTATTAACTAATAACTATTTTCCTCTTCCTCTATGTTGTCATCTTTCTACCATTCTCTCTGGGCCTCTGCCACCATTTAGGAATGGGTGGTATATTCATTTTGTCATTATGTTTGTAACATTCAAAAGAAAGCGTTTGGGACTATATCAAAGAGGGTAAATACATTTTTGCTAAGTAACAATTTCTGTATCAACTTGAACAAATCTGTCTGTCTATCCGTCTGTCCGTATATAAGTAATATTCTCCTGGTTGCGAAAAGGCAGATATCAACCTCAAATTTGATAGGAACGTGTTGAAGTTCTTGCAGACAAATTTGTATTGAAAATGGGCAAAATCGGTCAGAAAATGGACAAATCAGTCCACAGTTCAACGTAAACAGAGATTGGCTCGGTTGATTTTTTAAACCAAAATTGTATGGTTATTTGCTCATTATTTGTAAATAGCAAAAAATAGACGGTAGAAAGTTTTTATAAGTAGAGAGATTGGTTGATCGGCCACGCCTTTTATTCTAATATTTTAATCATGTAATATCAAATTTTTACTTTTTTTGTTTAAGCTTTCTAGTTGCTCTAAAACAACTAGTTAACTGAAACAGGCTCTAAATAAAAATACGGTGATGGTATGGCTGGGGGAGGGGGGGGGGGGATATCCAAATTTTGTGCCCAGTTAAATATAATTTTCTTTCTTTTTTTTATTGTTTTATTATTGCAAAATTAATAAACCATTTATTCCACTCCCACTTTCTTTTCTCTCTCTTTTTGCTGCTTTATGTACCGAATGAAGAAAAGTTACATAAAAATAACTTTTTATAAATTTATTATTATTATTATCATTATTAATAATCCATAAATTATCTAAAAATGAGATAAATTCATTATAATGCAGTAAGGTATCTATAAATTCTTGTTAAATAGACCGAATGAAAATGTTTTTTCTTTGTATGATTTTCATAACAATTAAAATTATATTTCAAATTATGTTTAAAAGATTTTCTGATTTGATATTATGGGAAATAATGTAGAAATTTTATATATTTGCCATTGAAGTTCTTTGGCAAATTTTTGATGTATCAAGAAGGAGCATGGCACTACTTATTGTTAGGCATTGAGCGATTTTAAAATTATCAAGTAAAGGATGAAATTTTTAATAGAAAGAGCCGGCTGAAAACAACTTTCTACAATTAATTTCTTTCTTTTCATGAAGAGACAAAGAGACCTTAAATGGCCTTAATAATAAGAATAAGAAATGTCGCTTTATATCCGGAGTTGTAATTACATAAGAATGAAGATTATTTAATTTTAGCGATAAATGGCAAAAAAGAAAAGTTTGGAAAAAAGTTTTTTGCATTAAATCTAAAAAGTCTTCGTTTAGAAGTCAATCACCACTCAATAGTCAAATATTATTACTTTTTTACTTGTTAAATTGCTAAAGCATATTTTTTGATTTTTATACCCACCATCCACATGTTAGGCATACTTTCATTTTGCCATTGTGTTTGCAATACCTGAAAAGAAACGTCAGAGACCCTATAAAATAAATACGTACTTGGTCGATATTAAATACGAAATCAATTAAGAAATGTCCGTCTGTCTGTCCGCCTGTCCACCTGTCCATGTATTATTAATATTCTCTTGGTCGCAAAAACGAAGATATTGAGATAAAATTTTATAGGATTATGGAAAGATCTTGTAGGCATCTTGGTATTGAAAGTAGGCAAAATCAGTTGTAAGATTCTCAAATAAAGAAACGTTTTTTAAAGCAAAATTTGGTGGTTCTCTTGCAAATCGCAAAAGATGAAAAGCTGAATTTGTAGAAAGTCTCCCCAAAAATCATGCAAATCGAACCCGTCTACAATTTCTAATGAAAATTTTGAAAAACTAAAACAAATTTTGAATCGTAATATCATAATGCCTGGGTGGTGGGTTATCAAGATTTGGTCCCAGCCATATTTAATTTTCCTACTCTTTTAAAATATTAATGATATAAAAAAATTTTTGTGTAATGTGCTGCCACGTACAACGAATCATTTTGAGGCGTAATTAATGCGAACCAATGGAATACCGGTTCTTGGCATAATGTTTGAATAAAAATGCATAAATTTTTTTTAATTGTTTATCTTGTTTTATCATTATCATTATTCCAGTTAAAGATTGGGAGTATGATACTAATAATTTGTAATGCCTAAAAGGAAGGGGCTGGGACTTCATCAACTTGTGAATCGATTTAGATATATATGTCCGTCTTGTACGACCGTGGTTGTCTGTTTTAAAAACTCTTTTGATTGATTGTGGTGTTTAAAAATGAACCTTATTAAAAATAATTAGAAACAATTCTGAACAAGAATCAATTGAAAAATTAACAATTTTTAATTTTTTTTTTCTAAGAAACACAAAATTATCTTAAGTGAAACGAATTTCATTTAAAATTTTTTATTATCTAATGATTTCTAACTTTAATGTAAGATGGAAAATTGAAAAATTTGGAAAATTGGAAATTTCTTGTAAAAAAATTCTACCATTTCTTTGTACAAAATGCATTTGCAATGCAGATTTTATAAATTATTTATGATTCTAATTAAATTTCCATGATATACGATGATCATTTTTATTTTTATTAACATTAACATGAATTCAAGAAACGCTCATCAAATAATTTATCTATTTTTACATCGTTTTTGTATCGTTTTTGTGTCGTTTTTACATCGTTTTTATATCGTTTTTACATCGTTTTTACATCGTTTTTGTATCGTTTTTGTTTTGCTTTTGTTTTGCTTTTGTATTGTTTGCATTATATGTTACAAGTTGTAATTATTACAGTGCAAAACAGGAAAAGGAGAAAAAAAAACACTGATCTGATAGTTAAAAATTCTATCAACATGTTTTCATACACTTGCAAAATTATCAATGGTTTAATTTTTTTGTTATATAAAAATTTGTAAATGGTTCGCTTTTACGTTTGTGTCTGTTTACTTGTAAGCAGTATTGTTGTTGTTATTATTATAATTGTTGTAATTATTAACATTTAATAACTGGTTAATGTTTTGCTTTTAATTCTTTTCCAACTTCCATTTATTACTGTTGTTTGCTCTTCTTATTATTATTCTACTCAACATCCAGAGTTTGATTCATTTTGTATCATTTTGTCATTATGTTTGTAGTCTATGCCTAGAGGAACAAACTACATACATATTTCATCAGCATTAAACTTTGAATGGATATAGACATGTCTGTCCATTTCTTTGTCTCCTCGTGTTCGGTAAACATTACCTTCGTGGCTGAAAAATGGGATATCGCCTTCAAATTTGGCAGAAGTTCAAGTATGTTGGTTTGGCATTGAAAATTTCTATATAAAACTTGGGTAATTAAGCCACAACTGTCCGAAATTATTCTACTTTATATTATCTGTGTGCATCAGTATCGGGGTGTTGAGCATTGAGCATTGATTTCTTGCCTTTTTTTGATAGTTTGCTTTTCTGAATTAAATATGTTTTGTGTATGGACGTAGATGGAGCGTGTATAAATTATTTGATGGTTGAGTGGCTAGTTAGCTGTTTAAACGACTTGAATGGTTGGTTGCTGCTAACCATCTCGTTACCATTTTCATGTACATTGGCATTTACATTCACATTCTGATTCTTATACTCTCGTCTCAATAGTTGGCATTTTTATTTTTTTTTATATTCTTTGTGGGATCGCTTACTAAGGTGCTTGCTTTGATTCTTTACTTTTTGTTTATTTGTTTACTTTTTTATTTGTTTATTCATCCGTTTGTCCATCCGTCTAATCATGTATCAACTTATTTATTTAACATTTCACGCATAATTGTTTATACAAAATGTTGCTTTCTTTCGGAAATATTTCCTTGGATTGTTAAAAAATTAAAAGACAACAAATACAATAACAACAACAACAACATTTAATTTGTGTGAAAAATGATCGTAGAAATATTTGTATTATTTGTAAATACGAATGAGTTAATCTCATTTTTTTTTCACAATTGTTTCATACAAACCGAACATGTTTGTATCGGTTGTATAGGATTATGAGAATTAAAGGCGTGGCATTTGTATTAAATTGCGTAGTATTGTTATGTATAAGTCTAAGCAGATTTTTCCAATGGCAAAAAGTATTTTCCCACTATTTAAGGAATATGACTTATTTAGCGTGACAAAAAAAATTAGCCTAAACGACGAAATAAGTTAATTGAACTTATTTGGCGTTCAATGTCTTCTTCAATTGTCCTTTCAGATATTTATATTTAGAAATGAGCGTGCCTGCTAGAGTTATGTGAAATAATATTTTAGGCATTCTGTTGCATTCTTGTGGGCGGGCAACCCATTCCCCAGAAACACCTGCTTAACTGGGAGTGGCTCATGAGATATCTGTTGGTGTTACCGGTCATCAGGTGGCCTCATGAGTCACGAGATTGGATCAAAGATTTAATTTGGTACCACGGGATCAACAGTTTTGATAAAGCCCATTGTGGTGATATTGCAGTTGGCTTCGTGAGGGTTTTGGCGCGGGCGTAGCTAGTGCAAACGTGCATATGGTTGTCGTGCAGGGTCCCATTTCCCTAATAAAATGGATAGCTCGGTAGGCTTATTGAGCTAACCAACCTAAGCCAAGGTGTTATTGGAAGGCTTCGAATCTGCATGCCAAAGATTAAGCCATGTATATAAGTTGCAATACGGGCTTTAAATTGGAAACTATTCGTGACGGTAACTTGTACCTTGAGTAGATGATTACCAGCCCTAGCGCTTATTGTAAAACTGTGTACCATGTTAAACCTTCACGGCAGGTATTCATGTAAAACGCATACTGAATTTTGAATACTGTTGCATTCATGCATTTTAGACTACGACCAATAAGATCAATAACAAAAAGATAATTTATTTGATATAGTTCAGATTTTAGAAAGTTATGGGAGATGCAAAATCATCTAATGATTCCAGAATTCTATATTTTTTGTAGGGTATTTAGGGACTAATAATGACTGAAAGTTTTTTTTTTAATTTGTATGATCTTAAAAATCTTTACAATTTTTTTTTTTTATATTGAAATTGCTTTAGAGGCGCTTTTTTCAACCTACGAAGAAAATTTTTAATATTTGTGTCAACAATTTAAAGTCCATGGAATAATATTTTAATCTAAAGGAATTTTGAAAGTAAATGTTAGAAAAATTTATCTCTTACATCTATTCAAAAGTGAATGCAAATCGAAAATATGTAAAATGTCTAAAATTCTCGGGACAATTTTTTTTAGGCGAAATTGTAAAATTCTCCAATAAAAAATAAGATGCCCAGTTCTTGCATAAAATGATTTTAAATATTTTTTTATAGTCAATAGATGTTAACCATAAACAAAATATATATACACACACACCGCACACACACACACACACACACACACACACACACACACCACACACACACACACACACACACACACATACACACACTCACTACACGTATACCATACGCGTAGCCAAAGATAAATGTAGGCGTGCACACGTAGAGGATGAATTAATAGGATCATCAAAATATTAATAAAAGAAAAACATTTTTAATTTTTTTTAATAATGAACGCATATGAATAATAAATGAATAATTATTAATTAATGATAGTGGAAAAATTATTCCTTTGCTTGTGCGCTCTTTGCTGGTTTTTTATTTTATTTCATTTTATTTTATTTTATTTTATTTTTTGTTTTGATTCATTTCTATTTTACATTTATTTATCATTCGCTGTGGTCATAATTAATTTAATTTAAAATTTTTTTTCAAATTCTTTTACTTTAAATATTAATTACTTATAAGATCATTTATAAATATGAAGATTAAATAAATTTGAAGATGAAATTTAATGCATTTCTAATTCAAAATTTCATCGTTACAAAAATAGGAAATTGTAAAACTTTTGTTTGAAAAAGTGTGATGAAATAGTTTGTTTGTCAAATGTAGCAACTCAAAATGATGATTTAATATAATTTTTGCCATGCCCTCAAATGACAATTTGAAACTGAATTTAGATTTTAGAAATGAGATATTGCGGCCTAAATAAGTTTGCTCATGAACTAATTTAACTAATTTATGAAATATTTTTTTAAATTGCAAAATTAAGATAAAAATAATTTGATAAATTTTCGATGCATTGCAATTCGAAGTTTTAGATATTTTTATTCTATTCTTATAATTTTTCTTGTATTCTCTAAAGTTAATTAAACGATGCTTGTTATAAAAAAAAAATGCAATTTCATGTAAATTTAATGCAAAACAAAAAAAAAACTTTACCATAAATATAAATAATAAATAATTTTTTCCAATTCTGCATGTGATTTTAATTAAAATAATAATCTTAAATAAAATCATTGGATTATGTTTCTTCAGTTTCGCATTTCATTTCATTTCATTTTTATATATTTTTATAGAAATTATTTTATGTGTGAGTTTGTCATTTTTGATGGTGATTTTTTTTTTTTCAATTGCTTTAAGTAAAATTGTAAAGCTTATAGTTTGTTACCTTTAGCACTTTGCTAATATTTCATAAAATTATTATTTATTTCGTTAAATTTTCCGGTTTTTTGTGTAACCGTCACTATCAACGTTATACTCATTTTCTTAAAATTTATGTAACACTTACAAATTGAATTTGAGAGATGGCAGTAAAATTTCAAATCTATTCCATTGGCCTAAATTGTATCATGTCGTTTAAGGGACATTGTTTTTTTTTTTTTTTTTTTTTTTTTTGATAGAAGCCAAGGCTTTTCAAAGAGCCTAACCTAAACCAGTTGTAGTATGCATAACTGTAAGCTTGCCCTGAACACCCAGAAAAAGTTTGTGATTGGCGCTCCATTTATTACTTTTCCAACTTGGTTTAAGTTTTTCTCTCCTTCTATTTGCCAGTTTTCTTCTCTTCATATGAATCGAAAATGGTACACCTTAATTTTTTTTTATAGTAGTACTTAATAATATTTCACATGGAATTCCTTCAAAACTTATTAAAATTGCTTAAAATCGAATATTATTTTTTGTGAATACCTTCCACCTTCCTTAATGCACCATTTTGAAAAAATGTTATGCATGAAACAAATTACAATAAAATAAATTGGCCAAGCCCATCTAAAAAATGTACTACTTAAAAAAACTAAATTTTTTTTTTTTAATTCTCTTTCACTTTGATCTTTTTACGTTTTCTTTGTTTTTTAAGTTATAGAAAATGGCGCCGAATATTTCAAACCTCAAAATATCGATCATGCCCACTAAACATCATAAAATGATTATTCAAGATTTGTCTCTTATAAAAATAAAAAAAAAAAAATTTCATTTGTTTAACTTTTTGTTCATTTGCTAAGTTGTTGCTTGATATTTACAACGTTCATTGCGCTCAAACAATCGAAAAACCGGATTGAATTGTATAAAATTTCACACATATCAAAAATTTATTGTTCATTAGTTTTATTTTTATTTGTTTTATTCAGTTAACATTTAACAATAAATGTACAAATAAACAATTAACTCCTCCAACTTTTTTTAACACAACTTAAGTAGTTATGCACCCTACAAAACTTATGATAGACATTAAGTAAATAAGTACTTTGTGCAGATGTTGCGGAGTTGAGATGTTGAGATAGAATCATTTTTAATTATATCGATCGATAGAAAATCCTTTCCCTCATTCAATTTCAACTTGTCTGTCCATCTGTCCATTTGATGCCTGTCCATTGTAAATTTGTTAGTACGGTACAGATGGTAATTTTTGAGATATTTTTAAAAAAATTGGTATCTAGAAACGTTGCTTTTCAACTGGCATTTATAACTTAATTTTTACCTTGTAATGTTTTTTTGTTACTTTTAATTATTTTTTCCCAAGATGTTTGCAGTTTTTGAAAAGCAGCTTATTTGTGTCTAATTTTAAAAATTGAGCTCAAGTTCTTCAATTTGTTGGTCTGTCTGTTTGTTTGTATAATAAGTTTGTTAGAAATAAATTTAAACTCTTTTCAGTTTAGAAAAGACTTTAAATTGTTGAATTCATTCAAATCGTCTTAGAAACATGCTGATTGCAGGCCACAATAATCAGAGAAGGTCTTTATAGATTTGTTTAAGGCTTAACCATTTTTGCATTGACTCTGCTTGTTGAATGTAATAATTTTATAACAAGAGCCCGAGAAAAGAGTTGTTTTCAAAATGATTAACAATTTTAAAATCGAAATAAATCGAAAAAAATCTTTGCAATGTGAATTATGAATGGTTTGATGGTGCCTTGGGTTGGGGTGAGCTTGATGAGTGATGTGAGTGGTGTGATTGAGGTTAGCTATAAAAAATAATTTTTTTTTCTATGAATTTATAATTAAATACATAAATTTTTAAATAAAAATATCTTTGCATTTTGTCTGATTAAATTGTACTTTCAAAAATCAGTGGTTATAGTTATGCAGTTATTGTTGTTGTAAAGTACATTATTTTATTTTATGTTTAGGCATGTGTTGATAATGAAATATTATTGATTAATTTTGAAAATTTTTTATATCCTCCTTCCAAAGGTTACACGTATATTCATTTATATATATAATGTTTAAAAAAAGTGTTGGAGGTTCTAAAAAGTTGTATGTAGTTTTGATCAGCATTAGAATTTGAATCCATTTCCCTCTGCCCGAGTGTGTTATTAGCATTCTTCCAAAGAGAAAGATATTGAACTCAAATTTTGTACGAACCTTGAAAATTCTTGCAGACAAGTTGATATTGAAAATGTGCAAAATCGTTTAAAGGACACGCCCACAGTGCGCAACCTAAACTGAGAATACCTCAGATTTTCGAGCAAAAGATAGAAAACGCTAAAATTTTGCATTAGTAGCGGGTTTATTGGTTTACAACATCTTTCCAAAAATCATGCAAATCGGCCACGCCTACACGAAATTATACAATTAAAAATTTTCTTATTTTTATGAAACAGACTTTGAATCGCAATTTCGTGGTGTCTGGTTTGATGAGTATCAAAGATTTGCCTCCAGCCAAATATAATTGCTTTTTCCTTTAGCATTTTTTGTTGTAGCTGTTGTTGTTGTTGTTGTTGTTGTTGTTGTTGCTATAGTTTAACTTTTCACATTTAAATTTAAATTAGACAATAGAGAAAATAATGACAACAGCATCAATCATTGAAATATGAAAAATTTACATATATAAAAGAGAGAGAGGGAGAAGGAGACAGTAACATGTAGATGCGCGCGCGTGTGTGTTTGTGTGTTTGACATGTATAATACAGTTCATTTATAATGAAAGTTAATAAATAATAAATAAATATTTATAGAAATCTTTCTACACCTTCCTCTTTTTCCCTTTCTACTGTCTCTTTCTTCCTCCTTACATGTCTTTCGGTTTCAGCATATATATAAAATTTATATGTGGAAATATTTTGAAAACAATATATCGGCCAATAAGTTATGAGCTTTAGTATATAAATATGGCACGATTTATATCAACCTTTAAAAGTTGCAAAACACAAAAAAAAGCTTTTAAGTTGCAATAATTTTACTTAAAGCAAATTTTGTAATATTCCAAACATTCGATAAAAGCAGATTTTGGCATTAGGTTAGATGGATCATACCAAGAAAAAAAAGCACTTTTTTTATATTGGTATGCAATAAAGAAAATCGCACCAACGAAACCAAAATTCAAGCTTATTTTAAGAATTTAGATGAAATGTCCAATAATTGGCGTCGGTGTAGAGAAATAAATATGCTATTACGCAAAATAACATATTAGATAAAAAAAAATGCCTTAAAAAATTTTTTCTCTCAGTTATTGACCGATGTTGACAACATAAACTATTTTAGCAGAGCTTTTGATATTTCATTATTATTAGTATAATTATTATTAAATGTGTTAATTCCGTACATTGATATTCGTGCATTACATATTTACATAGCAGAAACAAATTGATAGAGAGCGGGTCAGAGTCAAAAGAGTAGGAGATAGAAAGAGTGTTTGAGAAAGAGGCAAATAGAGAAAGAGAGTGAGCATGAAAGCGATTGAATGTACTTTTAGTGGCAGAGCGCCTTGAAACGTTTTACAATTAGGAGATGCTTTTAGATGCTCGTTAGAGGTCGCTCATGTTTGTTCCGATGTCACACTTATCACGAAGAATGAGGTTTTTGTGATTTAATTGTCAATGTGTCGAATGAATGTAGAAATATCAGCGGATCATACATTCGACAATTAATAATAAATGACTCACAATAAGTTAAATAAGTTTTATTTATTTTATTATATAAAAAGAATAATAATAATAAAAGTTTAAACTCTCTTTACCTCGCTTTTCTCTTCGTTTCTCGCATTTTTTTTTCTATTGCTTTTCTTTGATATTTTCTCTCTCTTGTCTTGTCATTATGTCTGGTATTATTTTTATTCAGCGAACTCTAAAATGTCATATTGATTTTCAAATTCTTCCCACACATTGAATATTATACGCCACAATTGTTTCGACAGTCATCTCAAATTTTTTGGTTTACTTTGGTTTTGCAATGCACTTTAATTTTCATTCTCTCCTTCAGATTACCCAGAATATTGTTATTCTTGTTATGTAGGCGGTTTCTGTAATCCAATTTATGTGTGAGTTTTTGCTTTATATTTATACCCTACACTTAAAAGGAGTTAGAGATAGACCCACTTTCTATTATAAAGATCGATTCAGAATCATTGCCTGAAATGATGTGAGCATTTTTCGCAGTCTGTCCATATCTTAAACAGCAACAGGTCTCAGTTTTGAAAATATTTTAATGAAATTAGGGTCTGCAGTGTTACAGAGACAGATTAGATCGGAATCGAGAATAATTTTTCCAATGATGTACCATATAAAAAGTACCTTTTAAATCATTTATTTAGAATCATTTGGAACTCAAAATTCTCTTCTTCTTTCTTTGGTCGTCTTGTATTTAAGCTCTGATCGATCGGCTATTACTTTTTTCATTCGCTTTTTTTATTGCGCATTTTATTTTATTGTTTTGTCGAATATTTTCATTTTACTTCTTTGCACATTTTTCGTTACGGATGGTGAATGTTGCTCTCAATTTAGCATATAGCTATTTCATTGTAAATTTATTTGTGTTGCGTGTGTATCACTTAATTATCGTTATTTTTACATATGTGAAATTATTTTTTTTTATTTATAAAAAACAATAACTATAATAACAATTTTAGCAATAACAACAACAACAATAACAATAATAACAAGTAAAAAAAATATTTACAGATTTATTAGATTCGATTTTAAATGCGCTACACAATTTTATCTAAAGTCATTAAAAAATTAAGGCAAAGTGTGTTATGTAACATGAAAGTTTTTTATTCGGTAGATTGTTTTAAAAAATTGACCATTCTGAATCCAATTTAATATATTTGTGTACTACATAAAATAAATACGCTGCACTAATTTAAGTTGCAGTTAATCGTGGACCAACTTTTAAATGCATCTGAGGCAAGAAAATTGTAAAAAATTGTAACAAGTCGTAAGTTTTGAATGCTTTGAAAAGTTCGCAATTTGGAAGGATGTTCAATGAATACATTTGGATGCAGATATTGGTCTATACATATATATTGTATAAGGAAAGAATAAACCATGATAATTTTCAACAAAAATCATTCAAATTTTTTTCATGGACTGACATTTTCAGTCTAAGGCATTTTTTGGTCAAAAAAAAAAAGTTTGTGTGAACATGCCAATGGGATTACATCGCATGAGAAAATTATGGGGAATTCATGAGTATATTTAACGTTGCGTTTATCTTAAACTTTTTTCAATGTTACAAACATTTGTACAAACTTACAATACCTTGTAGGACGTAGGGTAAAATTTTCATTGTATGGATTCATTTTTACGTTTCGATGAATATCTTAAAATTATCAGTGAATATCTTAAAATTATTAATATGCATGCATTTATGTGCGTCCATATAAATTAACAATAAAATTGTACAATTAAATTTGTGAGTTTTATTGTTGTTGTTGTTGTTATTCTTATTATTCTGCTGTGCTTTTCTGCGTCATTTTGTTTTTTGCTTGTTTTGTCAAAAAGTACAACTTTTTATTGCTTGTTGAAATATGTTTTTCTTTTGTTTTGTTTTGTTTTGTTTTGTTTTGTGTTGTGGCTGCTGTTAGTGCCGTTATTTTTGCTATTGTTATCGTTGTTATTAATAATGATGATTTATTTTTATGATGTTTTTTTTTTCTTATGGTAGACGCTTTCATATCTAAAATTATTAAAAGCAACAACAAAAATATAGATAATAACAATAAAAGCGTAATAATAAAAATGTTAACAATCATTATTTTGCATAATTAAATAATTTTTATAATTTTTATAAAATAAAACATGACAATTTTTATGTAAATATTAATTTTACTTAACTTGATGTGCAGTAGCATCAAGTTAAATATTAAATATTTTCTTAATATTAAGAAAAATATAAATCTTAAATTAAATCAAATTAAATGAATGATTTGTAAAGTTCGTTACATGGGTTCGTTTCTTGGGTCCAAAAAAAATCAAATAATTTGGAACAAATTTTGCCGTACAAATCTAATCCATAAAAAACCATTTTATGGCAAATTTAATTAGAAATTATCCAAAATTAATACAAGTTTACAAGCAGATGGCATAGATAAGCTTAAAAATCGCTTCAAAAAGCAACTCTGAGACCATCAGATTGTCAAGGGTGAGTCTATTTTAAGCTTTACGCAACGCATAGAATTTGAGTTAGACACTTAAGAACTTTTTTTTTTGTATTTATTTTATGAAACAGAAAAAATTTTGTAATTTTGACACAAATATCTGCTCTGTTAAAAAAATTTGACAATCGAAGTATTTATTTTCTATTTTAAAAATTGTTTTATTTTTGCCACATTTAAATAAAAAATTTTAATTAAACTTGTCAATTTCTCTACCAAGTCCATTCTTATTATTTCTTAGCATTTTAATTATTTTAAGGTGCTTTAAAGTCTGCCATAATTTATCGTAATGCTTATTTATTTACTGTTTGGAGATTTATTATGAACAACAATTTTATTTATCTTTATATAACAACAACAGCATCAACTCGTTTCTTTATACATTTATTTTTTATCGATCTCGTCCATTACGTCATTGGGTGGAATAACAACTTTTTCATTTCAATAATTATTGGCAATTAATAATTAAATAGTGCCCTACAATTTTTTATAAAATTATAAAATTATACTTTTTTTTCAAATAATCTCGTTTAATGAAAACGTCTAAATTTTTTTGTTGCAGTTAAATTACGTGAAAATTATGGGTACCTTTGGTCATAGTAACATTCAAAAAAAAGAAACCAATAAAAACTTCACATAAACGTATCGCTTTAAATAGACTTTTAAACTTTTCATTGGGCATACCAAAAATGGTCACAAGGCATTTCATTTTAGTGAAATTCAAGAGGCTCGTTTTTAGACCTCTCTTTATAAAAGTTTTTATGATCATTTTTTATTTTATTCGTTTTTCGCTAAAAAAGTAAAAACTAAACGAAAGCGCCTTCTTTCTACATCAAAAGTATTTTGTAATACCTCAACCTCAAACTCGACCTGAGATAAAGTACTTTGGATTGATTTTTGTGCATAGAAAAAAAAATATTTTTTTTTTTTATAATGTATTCATAAATTAATTTTGCCAAATTTTACCAATGACTTCAAAAAAGTTTTATGTTTGTTTTTTTTCTTTCCTTTTTGTTTTCGATTACTTGAGACAAAGTAATAAACGAATTCACGAATTTGATTAGTGCTTGTCTTGATGTAATAAAACAAAGCATTCATTTTTCGTTTTTCACTTATCTACATTTTCCATTTGTTTATTATCGATTATAAGTCTCTTTTTCATATTATATTTGAATATAAAAAGAAGAAACAAAAAAAAAAAACCAAAAAAAAAAAAAGGATTAAGAGAAACAAACCGAAAGCAAACAGTAAAAATAGCAACTGCAACACAAAATGGAAATAAAAATAAAAGTAAAATTATTTTTAAATAATTTGTTTTGAAAAAATATCGAAACAAAAATGCTGTAATTAAAAAAAAAATTTTTTTACTAGTAAGTTGGTCCAAAAATAAATGATTGAAGTTTTTTTTCTTTTGTCCTATACTGCCATGGGAATTATATTTTATTATGAACTTAATTTATGGTCCAGAATTTAGAAGTTGCAACAATTTTTCCATCGTTTTCTTTCAATGATGTTCATCAACTTTTATCAATAAATCATAAGGCAGTTATTCTTCGCTTAGAGCCGATAAATCGAATTTTTGTGAGTGATTTCGTGATTGGAACCATTTTCAAAGGGACCATCCAATTTGAGTCAATTTTTTAAGAAAGCTTGACAACACTAAAATAATTTTATTTTCTTATTTTATTTTGATTTTTGCCTAAAGTGGAATAGGATGCCTTAAATATATGCCTTAAATGTATTCGTACGAATCGAAATTAATATAAACGTCAATCATAAAACTGGTAACATGATTGGCAGATTAATTCATTATTAATGATTATAAAAATTACGTAAATTTAAATCGTTTATAATGCGCCAAATTGTTCAACATCTCAAGGTATCGAAAATTTGAAACGAGATATTCATTCTATGGAAGTCACTCTATCAAAAAATGGCTGTTTCTGTAAATTTCATACTTTGAAGGCTGCTTTCAAAATAAACAAATGATTCGCTAAGATTTCGATGTAAAGAAATATAATTTCGTCGTGTTCAGCATTACGAAAGGAAAATAACTCAAAAAAATTTCTAGTTTTATTTTATGGAAATTAGAAATTTTTTTGTATTTTTGTATTTTTTGCCGTAGACCTCATTAAATCTGATAGTTTGGATTTTATTTTTGCCTTTTATTAAACTGGCACATCTTGCTGCCTTCTTTTAATATTTTTCTGATTAATTAGAAAAATCTATAACACAAATCTAAGAAGGTTTATTTATTATTATAAGAGCATTTTAGAGGAAATTAAAATTAATAAAATATAATTGAAATATATTTTATGGAACTTGTATATCGAATAAATGTTGTCATATAAATTTTCAATTCAATTTCAAATAAAATAATCTTGTACGATAATCGCGTAATGGGCCAGGTTTTTTTTTTTGGATTATTCAAGAGATTTTTTTGTTAGATTGTACAAAATAATGCTTTAGGAAATTTATATGTTTGCCTATAAATTTATATATTAAAATAATTATTTAAAAAAAAAATAGACTTAATTTATTTTAGTATTTTTATACTCCAGACATCGTACTCCAGACTCATTCAGTTTGCCAAAATATTCGTAATATTCAAAAAAGGGTGTCAAAGTTGAAAAAAATTTCTATATTAAATTAGATATATCTGTCTGCCTATACCTCTGCCGTGCCTTGGTGTCTGTGTGTTTGTTGTCGCAAAAATTTAGACCCTTAAAAAAGCTGCATTACTTTACTTAATATAATTACAGATTCAAATAAGAGAAAGACAAGCTTATAAAATTGAAAAAATAATAATTTTTACATTATTTGAAAAGTTCGTTATATTAGAGAAGAATCAAAAGATGGATCCATCTGGACCATATTTGGTACATGCATTTTTCATGGCAGTGCTAATTTTTGCTAGAATGCATTCAAAATCTAAATTTTTGTTCACTTTTATTTTTAATTTCGAAAAAGGTGTAATATAGGAAGTCTCCGTAAACATGGATCGATCGATCGATATGGTTCGATAATATGACCCAAAAATTTGTAATATTAATATGCAATAAACCGTCAAATTATGTTAAAATATTTTTAAAAATGCAACTTTTTTTTCATATAACGATTTTCATGTGGTCCAATTCTATTGATTTTCAAGAGGATTCACTTTTGTATCACCACAGACCTATGTACCAAATTTCATAAAAATATTTTAAAAATTGTTATCTCTTGCTGTTTAACGTGCGGACAGACTGAGAGACATGCTTACTAATGAAATGATTCAGAAATTGATTCTGAATCGAGCGGTATAATAAAAAGAGGGTCCTTTTTTACTTTTTCTAATTGTTACAAACATTTATACAAAATTATAACGATCTGTACTCCAAGTAGTGTAGGGTATAAAAATAGGCCATAATCTTCATATTCAAAGCAACTGTACAATATCTCGCGCGAAAGATAACGCTACGGAAGATAATAAATAATAAACTACGTGCGTAAGATTTAGAAGATCTTAAGATAGAACCATTTTAAATTATACCGATCGATTAACAGTAAAATTCGATTTAAGCTGCTCTGCCTGCAGAGCATATTATTATGACAATATGTTTGTAGTAGGTGTCCACTGTTTCGTTTCAGCTGAAATATTATAAAAAAAAAAAAAACGGTAATTTTCAAAACAAATATTTTTAATTTATTTTTATTTCTATTTAAGAAACATTTATATGTACAAAAAATATATACATAAAAAATTGGATAAATAGAAATCGAAGTACAGATAAAAAAATGGCTGTAAAAAATAATTAGAGAAGTAAATTTCATGTATTTGAGATGCTGTGATCAAAAAGTAATTATTGCTAAACTATTCATAATTATTAAAAAAAAACTGTCATAGTTTTAATAAAAGTAAAAAAAAAATAATATTCAATAAACGTGAGTTGAGATTTTAATGATCGTGATCATTTATATTTCAAGTCACATGACATCGCCACTTGTAAAGCACCATCATCTATTTTAATTAAAAAAAAAAAAAAAAATTCTTTAAAGATTCGATAAAATCAAATGTTTTGAGTTTGTGATTTAGTTTTTGATGTTCTTTTTCATTTTGCTTTCGATTTTTTCCTATTTAAACAATTTAAAAGTTCCTTTGACAAATAGATTTTGATACATCTATCTGCTTTTGGGAAAAAAAATTTTTAAATATATTTTAGATTATTGATGAATTTTTTTCATTGTTTTACTTTTTATTTTCTAAACAAAAGTCAAATATTAAGCTAATGAATTTAGAAGCTCGTTTTCTTATGATTTCTATAGATCTTCCAAAGATATTTGTTAAAATGTATTCTAACAATTAATTTTCAGATTTTCGTGAATTCAATTTTTCAAGCTGCCAAAACAAATGAATAAAAATATCTTAATATCATTTATTGTAGAAGGTTGGCAGCCAATCGAAAAGAAGTTGAGATAGATTTACGCTTCATTATACCGATCGATACAGAATCATTTTTCAATTCGTTTTACGATTGTCTGCTCGGCCATTTGTTTGTTCATGTTATTTAGAAATTTTTGATAAATAAATTTCTCATTTGATATCAAAATTGAAGTTTATGAAAAGCAAATATCTTTGAAGTGAGTTTTTGTTCTTGCTCCATGTGTTTTGTCATGTGTATCCGTGTATTTTAAATGAATTCAATTCAAGGTGATTTCATTGCATTTCATTATTAAATTATAAAAAAAGTATGTAACTAAACTAAAATAAAACAGATATAAAAACATAAACAAAAGCGTAACAATATAAAAACGAAATAAAATAAAAAGCAAAAAAACGAATTAAATGATTAACGACATGCTTGCTTTGTTATTTACATTTTTTTGCATCTTAATTTGCTTTCTTGTATATGCACGTATGTATGTATGTGTGTATGTGTATTCATATGTACGATATATGTATGAAGCTTAATGTGAAAGCCATTTTACAATAATAATTAATTGATTATTTCGATTTCACAATACTGATGGAGGTTAACGTTCTTTGTCTTGGCATCCATTACAAAAATAACTAACAGTTTTTTTTTTCTTTTTTTTCTTTTTTAGTTTAAATCCATTTATATATGTAAATATATAAGTTTATGTGTGTATGTATGCAATATTAAGATATTTATATAATTACTATATTTTGGGTAATGTGAGAAGGGAAAAGTCAAAGATGACAGACAAACGGACAGACGGACAAAGAGTAATGCTTTTGTGTGAGAATGATTTTTTTTATGATCAATTCGTTTAAGTTATGTTCATTATTACACTACAATTGATCATTATTATATTAAAAGTTCAATACAAAATTTTTATTAAGTAAAGAATAATACAAAAATAACAAAAAAAAACTCCCATTAAAAATTATTATGATTTGGTGGAGCTAAATGCAAAAAAACAAAAAACAAAAAACAAAAAAATAAAATTAAAATTAAATAAAATTAATCATTTTTAATAAGTGTAATTATTATTTCTTTTATTTTTCGCTTATTTGATTTTTGTTCTTTTTTTCTTAGTTTTTTTTTTTTGTTATTGTTTTTTTTTCGGTTGTACTTGTTACAAACCTGCCTTAAATTGGGTTAATTGCTCTTCATATTTTTATTTTATTTTTTAAATCGCTATTTATTAAATTGTCATTTTCATTCCATTTTACATTCACCATCCACAAAAAATACAGATTTATTTATTGTAACGAAATATTTGTAATGTCCACTAACATTTGAAATGTTAGACACTTTAAAGCATGGACCTTCTGAATCATCATGTAATTTTGATATTATCTCAAAGCTTCTCCTTCCGATCAGTTTGCAATTGGCAAATTCTTTTCGTTATCTAAGAATTTTTCAAGCCTGTAAATTTTAATAGCAATTACTGAAGATACTTAAACAATATTCGGACAAAGCTTACGCTAACAGGATCCATAATTTTATTATTCTTTTAAGAATGAATTCTAAATCGCTGGCGATGATTTTCATTCAAAGTGTTACACGTTGAGTTTTTATTTTTCTTTTAGTTTCTTTAGTTTTTGTATATTTTATTATTATTACATGATTTTAAGGAATAATAATAATAATAAATGGGCCACACCCATCAAGAATAATTAACATTTGATTTTGGGATATTTACGATGTGGCTTCAGTTAAATATCATTTTATGTACTGATTTGCTTCTTATATGCACACATACATACATACATATATAAATATGCATAATTTGAAAAGTAATAATAACGGTAATAATAACGGTAATAAAAATAATAATAACGGTAATAATGAAAATAATCATAAAATCAATTTTTGATAATTTTTGTGCATTTTTATTATTATTATTATTATTATTATTATTATTATTATTATTATTCTTTGTTTTGTTGTTGTTGTTGTTTCTTTACAAAAGCATGCAATACATTTTGTATTATACGAGAGCATATATTATATATATATATATATATATATATATATATATATATTGTATATATATATTGTATATTATTTATATTCCATCCCGCAAAATTTATTGCTATAGAAACTGGGCACTAATCAATCATAAGTTACAAACTAATAAATTTATATCCATAATATACATATAAATTTTTATATATATAAATATATAGATACATGTACGTATTTAATGTATGATGTATAATGAGTATAATACATTGATATATATTTGTGTATGTAAATGAATTTAAAAAAAATATAACCGCTTGTGAGCATGCTTTAACTGTATATCGCATAAAAATATTTTAACGCGAGATACATAATCAAAAAAAAAACACAAATAAGAACTGTATAGTTCATCAGGGCCGACTTTTAAACACTCTGCATCACTTTGCTGAATGTGATTAAAGTCAAATGAAGCAAAGTAAATGAATTGCAAACCAACAAAGTTGACATGCTTGTACCCTCTAAATTATTTGAAAAGTTTATTATATGAGAGGATCTTCCAGAAATGGACTCATTTGAAGGAAATTTGTATTATACATTTATAATGCTTTGCCAATTTTTGCTAAAATATATTACGTATTGTAACTCTCTTTCAAATAACAATTTTTTTTTTTGAAGAAAATTTTTTATGGGGACTAAGCGGAAATATGCTCCGATTTTACTCAGAATAAATGATATCCATGAAATGAATTTCATTAAAATATCTCAAAAATTGTAAATTGTTGTTGTATAACAGTTGGATAGACTGAGAGTCATACTTGCATTGATTCATAAAATGATTCTGAGTTGATTGTTATAATAAAAGTTGAATCTGCCCGTTTTTTTTTTTGTCTGAATGTTGCAAACATTTGCATAAACTTATAATATCTTGCAACACAAATGGCGGACGATATAATAAACGTGCATGCAAACAGTAAACAGTTAATAATAAACAGCAAATGCAAATGCAAATGCAAATGCAAATGCAAATAGTAAACGCGAACGCATGATGTAGTCGATTGTTTTTCGTATATTTATATATGGACCCCTTAAAAAATAATGAAAGAGCATTAATGCAGAAAATTGAACACTTTATACTAAAATAATATGTATTGTATAAATAAAATAAATAAATAAACATACAAATGTGCTCACACTTGTTTAACTTTGGATGTATCTGCCATTTATAAATATCGTTTGCAATGAGTAATAATTACATGGCAACTTGAGAATAATGGTGCTATGTGCTGGATGCTTATATTTTCAATATCTCATGATACACAAATTTTTGTAGCTTACACAATTTGTTGAGATGTCTGCAACATCAAGCAGGGTCTTATAATAGAAACTCAAGTTTTATATTATGCGAATTCAATTTAAAATGACACTTTTCTTTGAGACAGATCTATTCGCCTGTTTGTCCATCCATCCATCCATCCATCCATAATAAAAATAATATTTAAATAATTATTTAACGGTCATTTACTTTTAAGGAGAAGCCTTTCAAGAGATCTGCAATTGCTGCATGTGGAGTACTGTCCAAACTAGGCTTCTTCCGTTCACTAGTTGTCAAGATAGTTACTTTTCTTTGGTTGGAGTTTTTTAACATTGCAGATATATAAAAGTGGTTCTATGATTGTGTTGAAGGAAATATATGTTTGATAAATGGGCGCTGGTCCAAAAAAAAAAAAAAAAATAGTATAAATCTTCAATCGAGGCGCGACATTGGCAACATTATTAATAGACCATTAATTTTTAGATAATATCAAAGTTGAAATGATGTGCAGCAAAGTCTACACGTTGATGCCACGACCATAGCGCTGTTTACATCTATTCCAGCCTTTATAAAAATGGCCGAGACCGAATGTAAAGCATGAATCACTTACTGGAAAATTCTTCACTATAAATTTCAGTTCACTGGTTAAAGAGCGATGTTAAATTTTATAAAAGAATTGAAAAATTTTATTTTCAATGTGCAAATTTTGGATTTTGGAATATCTAAAGTATTTTGTTCTTAGGGAAAGGAGTCACCTTGAGTAATAATGCCAAGCATTAATTTCAAAGATATAAAAAGCGAATTACATTTTAGTTACACTTTAAATTACACATTGTAAATTATGTAATTATGTAAAAATTTTTATTTAGTCATATAACACAATGAACCCTTCGTTCCATCCATTTTCAGTATTACTTCACATCAAGCATATTTCATAGATATGTCGATTAAAAATGTTTATAAAAATGAAATGCAATTGACAAGCGTAACAAGTACGTGATTATTGCTAAAGGCATAGTCAGCCAATCATTTAGACAGACAGACGGACAGACGGACAGACAGACAGAGAGACAAGACAGACAAGCTTCTCTAGTTAAAAAATATAAATATTTTAATTGATTTGAATATAAATGCATATTTGTGTGTTCATTAAGTTTTTAACCCATCGAAAAAAAAAAAAAAACAAAATGATAAAATGAAAAAATTGAATACATAAAAGAAAGCAAATGAAATGTAAAAATAGAATTTGCAATTTTTACTAAACATGCAAAATTAAAGTTCAAAATTAATATAAAAATTTTTCCCAAATGATGTTGAATCAATAATAATCGAATTAGAATCCTTTTCTAAAACAAATTAAATTTTGTTTCTCTTCGACCATGTTTCTATTTTAACTTAAAAATTTGCTCTCAAACATTCCAAGTAGAAATTTTTTATGAGCCGTGCTATAGCTCAAAAATGAATCCAATTAGAGTCGGCCCATTTTTAAAACGAGACAAACGCGTAAATATCGTATTCTTAAAAAACGTTAGCTTTTGTAAAAAAGTGCCAAAATTTGACCATTTGAAATTTTGGTTTATAATAAAAAATATATCAAATTTGATTCAGGTTGCTTAGCTTTTTGGACCTGCTCACATAGAACAAAAATAACAACTTTTTATTTATTTCATTAAACCATTTTCTTAAAAATGTAAAGTGTAAAATATTAAAAGTCGGAACTCAATCGATTTTAAGATTTTATTTTTTGTAATTTTTTGTAATATTTGTAATCAGTAATAAATGATGATTTTGTAAAGTTAGAGAGAGAGAGGAGACTTCTTTTTCTCGATAGTATTGTAGATTTGAAAGCTTGCTTTTGTAAGCTTTACAGGTCAATAAAATTATAACAATTATAACTTTGCCACGCCTTATTGGAATGACTAACAATTTATGTTTACATAATTATGTAAATAATTTTAATTGATCCAGTTAAATAAAAGTCGCGTCAAGGTTCTTAATTGATTCATAATAAATGAATGAAACATTTAAGTTTTACTTTTTTCATTTTATTTTAAGTTGTAATTTGTAAAATTATTAACTCACATTTTCAATTAAATTTTATGAATAAAAACAATTTTATACATAACAAAAAAAAAATTCTTTTTTAAATAATGTAACTTCGAAAGCTAATAAAATTTACAAATCAGTCGATTATGACGTTTGTACAAAATTCAACATATCCATCATAATAATAATTTGACAATACGAATATGATGTTTAAATGTCAAAAATTATATATTTTGTATATCCATTATCCAGAGATTGGAGGTATAATCATTTTGACATTATAATGCTTTTGTCTCTCTTAGAGGCCAGATCAGCATCAAATTCTGAATCGATTTAGAGATGACTGCCTGCTCATCTGTCCTTTTGTCTTTCCGTCTTTCCGTCTTTCCGTCCTTCTGTTCGTGTGAGCATGGTATATATTTTCCGGGTACCAAGAAATAGATATCAAGTTCAAATTTGACAGAAACATTAGAAGTTCATGTACGCTCAGTCAAAAGATACGTCTCATAGAGCAACGCAAAATGTGAACATCTCTGATTTTTAAGGAAAATTTTATAATTTGTAATTTGCAGGTAACTTGAAAATCGGAACGCATAGGAAACTGAAATTTGGCAAAAATTTTAAGGCCACTATTCTATCTGTTCCATAAAGTATGTAGTAAAGGCCTGGCTGGTGAATATTTTGATTTTGAGATTTGATCTCAGCTTGCCTAAAGTTCAATGAACTTAACTTGGAAAAAAATGTATGAATGGTTCTCACAATTTACATTTTTGTTGGGGCCAAATTTTGAATGCCTAGCAACCAGCAACCGTTATATTTTTATATATTACTTTTATATTCGAAAGCTGTGGTTGATTTTCCTTGGGTAACTCATGAGTAATGAAAAAAAAAAATAGCAGAAAATTGAAAGTGTGTGAATGATTTTTCTCATTTTCTAGATTATTGAAAACTCTTCCAGACCAATAATATTGCAAACCTTTACCAATCCAAAGTAATGTGTGTGTGATCCTTTTTTTATATGACAAACCATAGGCCTTTGTGATTTAGATTACACTGTGAGTCCGTCCAACGCCTCACAAATCAGTAGTTGTTAATTTGAATTTTTCAAACAAAAGACCAAAATAGAAAAATAATTACATCCAAGTGAAAATGATTGTATGCCCCTTTTTTTTTGAACCTCTTCAATTTTACTTCAACACCTCTAACTGTATTTTTATTTTTTATTTTTAGTTACATTGTTATTACAAATTAAGCGAAAAGCTTATAATTGAATTCCATATAAAATGAAAGAAAAACAAACAAACCCAAAAAGAAGCAAGACCTCGAATTTTCGTTAATATTCAAACAATAGCTAACAATTTTACAACAATAACAATTATAATAATATTTACTGTACAAAACATAAGATACATTGCAAGAAGATTGTACTTAATATTATATTTTCTCACACTTTGTATGAAGCATGTGTCACCCTGATTTTTAAGAATAACTCTTAGACAATACAAATATCACCACCCCCTTCTTTTTCATACTTTTTATCTTCCACCTTTCACTTCCAACACATTACTCAAACACAGAGCCCTTTCTAACCGCATACATATAAATATTTATATGTATGCATGTATAAATCATGAACGTATATGTATGTGTATGTGTATGTGAATGTATATAAAATAATTGCGCCTTAGTCGATTTTTATTATGTTGTGCATGCTTAGTCATGCACAATAAGCTTGTTATTTAAATGGCTGAGTTTGTGTTTGCGTATGCTGCTCCTTTTTGATGGAAGTGTTGCAAAGTGTTGCAAAGTGAATGAGCAAAATTTAAAGTGAGGCACAAGTATAAAATTAAAAAAAAAAAAAATAATAAAGAGAAAAAAATTGTAGTATAATATTTTATGGTATAATAAAATTATAAATGATAAATGAAAAATGAAATAGCAAAGTATAGACAATTGAAAATGGAATGGTAAAATTAAAAGCAGCAAAATAAAAATGTTATAGTTGTTTGTAATTACTGCTGCTATTAAATACCCTAAAATATCTTGCGTAAACTGATTAAATATTCCAGAATACTTTTTAAAGGTTGAGAATTTCAAAAAATATGAATGTAAATTTACTTTTGATGTTTTATCAGGACTCATTGGATCTTGATGAAATGTGTGACCCATTGCCTTAAAATAACATTAATTGGAAAAAGCTAAGCAATAAAGGGACCGATATATGGACCGTTATATAGACACAAGCAATTCCAAAAAAAATAAAATACATTAATTCCAAAAAAAAAAGGAGACTGAATTAAGGCAGCGAGACTGAATAAGAAAAGTAGAGATTAGTTGCAAAATTTATGCTATATATATTATATGAAGTAATTTAAAAAAATAGATTGATATGGCCTAAATTTTTTTTATATATATATAGTGTGCCGAAGAAGTAATTTTGTGTAAATTTTTATTTAAAAACAATGCCATAATTGAAAATGTTTTTCTAAGCCAAAAATTTTTTCACGAAATATCAAATTATTAGAAAAATGAGTTGATGTTGATCAAATTGTTGAAATCTTTCGATTTCGATCAAAGTATGCTCTATAATTGTAAATTTTTTCTTATAACAATTTTTGTCAAAATAGTGAAGGAATTCGATAAATTGTTTGATCAAGTCCGGAGTTTTTATTTTAATGTACAAATACGACTGACTAAAAATTCTTATAAAAAAATTAATTATACATTTAATTTTTTACATTTAACAAGATCAATTGACCAATTTTGACGCAACACCACTTTACAGAAATTTTTTTTTTTATAAAATATTCGCAATTAAGAGTTTCAATTAAAAGTAAAGTCCGCTAATTTACATAATTACTCTGGGATGCTTTAATCTCAAGCAATATTCATTCTTAAAAAATGGATAGAGAACAAACAGTTTTATATAGGGGCAGGTAAACATACATCCGCATAAATTTATAATACCGCATGTAGAGTACAAGAAGAAAAAAAAACTCGCACATAATCGATCCGGTATGATTTTCATTTTATTATAATAAAATTATTATGATACAACATACAAACCATAATACACTGTGACATGACTCTTCAAAGCTAATGCTAAGAAAAAAAAGAAAAAGTTCATATAAATGTAAATGTAAATGTAAGGAGAAGAAATGTACAATCCAATAAAAAAGTAATGAAGTGATGAGAGGGAAAAAAGAAAATGTGAAGCGAACCGAAAGCTCTAGCTATAAGACAAAAATTAAATATGTACACTTGTGTATATCAACATACCAATCTAAGACTCAACCAGTTTCCTTCTTCTCAATCACATTATTTTTTATTATTATTATCATTTTCATCATTAACAACAACAACAACAACAACAACAACAAAATGCAATAGCAGTAGCAACAATAACTTTATTATCATCATAATAATTATCATCTTTATTATCTGTTTATTTTGTGGCAACTAAACTTTTTTCTTTTTGCCATATTTGCTACAAGTTGCTTTTTGTTACTCTCAATTTTTTATTGATACTTTAAGATCATGGAAAACTTTTCACATCATATAATTAACTTTACAATAATTATGTATAATATCATTATTATCATTATCAATATTATTTTGCTATTATTGGTATGGTTGATAATAATTAATTTGTTTGCCATCACTAACACAAAGATATTGGAGCAAGTTAAATATTTACAAGCACTTATCACACAAAATATGAAATTTATTTAAATAACATTATTTTCATGCGAGAACTAAGACTTCTCAATGATTCTCTTTACTCTCTTTTATTATACGTTGGGTATGTGTGCGTGTGTGTGTGTCATTCAGGTTTATATAAATGGATTATAAGAAATATGCCGTAACGTAATAATTGAGTAAAATATAATGAAGATTTTTTTCTCTTACTTTATTTTGTTTTGTTTTTTTAGATATTATTTTTATCACTTCTTTTCGCTATTTTCAATTGTTTTCTTCCTTTTCTATTTTTTTTTTTGAAAATATATTTCACTGAAGTTGTAATGTTTGTGTGTGTGTTTGTTGTATTCTGTTTGGTTTTTCTCTACTACAGCACATCAAAATAAATGCGGCATCAATTTGAAATGGAATTTTCAGGCCATAAAGTTAAAAGTTAAAAAACGAAATCTAAAAATTTCAAATGTAAATAATAATAATAATAATCATAATATTAAGCAAATTAATATGAAAAAAAGAGGAAAGGAGAGACTTTTAAAAGAAAAAAGCAGGAACATTTGATTGAATGCGTATTTTTATTTTGGCGCGTTTTAATTAAATTCTTAATATATAAATGTTAAGTTGTAGATAAAATCAAGAAGAAGAGAAGGAAAGAAACCATCAAAAAGAAAGAAAAAAGAAAAATCAAAGTCAAAAATCATTTATATGGTCTGCTTGCTTGGTTGTCCGTTTGATCAATGGATTGATGGCTAACAAATGCCTTACACAGTTTAAGTTGGTTATTAAATTTAGGAAAGAGAGTAAAATAGAGTTGTGAAAAAAATCTAAAAATGGAAGAGAAACGAAAATAATAAAATAAAATGAAAATGTAATCCGGTTAATAAAAAAATGGCTTTAGAAAAATTGCTCATTTATATAAGTTTGATTTAAATCTATTTGCGCAAAACATTCAGCAAATTATTCCATCAAGTAATACTGCTATCAATTGTTGTTATTGTTGCTACACAATATGTATATAACATACAGCATACAATATTCAACGTCATTTTGTATCATATTAAAGTAATCAAAAAAAAAAAATATATGCATATAAAATGCATATAAGCAATGCATACAAACAATGCGTATAAACATGTTCTCTTAGTTACAGCAAACATATAAAACATATAAAGGTATTGTTGGAAAGAAAAGTTGCTTTGGCTGAAAGTTGCAAAACCACTTAAAACCAATAACAAAACAACAACAACAAAAAAACAAAAGGAAAGGATAAACATGAATGTTTACCGAAACATTCTAGCTATTTCTCTCTCTCTCTCTATATCTCTCTCTCTCCGTCTAGCTATCACACTTTCTCTCCCTGTTTCTGTGGTTTCTCTTCATTGTTCATTATGCATCTCGATTCCTTAATGTTGTGAACGTAAGTAAAGAAAGTATACAGAAATAGCCAGAATGTTCGTTTCAACGATTTTGAAGTTAATTTGTTTCTTTTTCTCTTGTTTTTGCGTTTTTCTTAAACTACATCAAAATATAATTATGTGTAGGTGTGTTGAGATGTAGATGAGTACAATGTTTATGTGAGACATCTGATTAAAACTCTGTCTTCTCGCACAATAGTCAACGATCAAAAAAGATCTTTGATTTTTGATGAATACGCTCTCAATTGCTTTAAACAAGAAGAAATAATTAAGCAATTTTTGAAGGAAAACATTTTTCCGGTTTTTTGTTTATATTTTTTTTGTTTAGTTTCGTTTTGGTTCTGCATGTCAAGAAATTGACTGATTGAAGATTCAGAGCGATATACAAATTTCCAATAATCAAGTTGCTGCAAGTTTTGCTGTTGATTCTGTTGCTTTTATTGAGGAAGGCTAAAAGACATAGTCGGACTCAGAGAGGGAGAGTGAGAGAGGGAGAGAATGTTTGCGTGTGCAAAAGTATACAAGAAAAATATGTGTAAGCAAACTTATTACACACACATACGCACGCATTTACAATTAACTGTGCATTAGGCAGTAGCGTTGAATGAGCGTAAGCAAAAACTATTGAGAGAGAAAAAATTGAGAGTTTTTGAGAGAGTTTTTGTGTTAAAGCGTAATGTTGGTGGTAAATGTTGCATGCTTGATTTTACTTGTCTGCATAAAAAGGTGTTTCGTTCATTTAATTCTTTCATGGGACTCTTGTTATTATTTTCTTTTGTTTTCTTTTTTTTTACTTTTGTGAAAGAAACGCAAATAAGGGAAGCGAAGAAAAACGGGTTGTTGTTTGTTAATCAATGATGTAATTCTTGTGTGTTGCGTACAAAATCAAATATTATATTACAAAATATTATACAAAAGTACACCATTTAAACATTAATGCTGTAATAGAGTTTTAGTAATGGTGGCGATAATCTATGACGATGGTGTGTGGTGATGATGACGGCGTTGATGACGTTGACGCTGATATTGATGTTGATGATGACGATTAATATTATGTGTGACAGTGTGTGTTATGACGATGATGATGATGTTGATATTAGTGACAATGATGATAATGATATTGTTGCTGGCGATGGTGGAGGTTACGCTTCATTTTATTTTATTATATTATGTTAGGTTGCTACAAGCGTTTGCTTTGCTGCTGGCTGATTGTTGTAAATAAAAATACAATAAAAGAAAAAAAAGAAAAGAAAAAAATATGAATAACTGGATATAAGAATAACAATAACAATAACAATAGCAATAACAATAACACTCACAGTATAACAACGCAATATTAAAATTAGCGGCAGCTGGCATTTTATTGAATGTGTCTCGCTGTACTAAATTGAATATTTGAATTGCACCTTTTCCATCTTTTAAATATGGAATGTAACTAAAAGCTAACTAAAAGTGAAGAGCAAAAAAAAATTACATTAAATTAAATTACTAAGAATATAAGGAAAAAAAGATATATATATAAAAAATTATTGATAAAATTATTAGAGTGATTATAAGAATGAATGATGAATAAGTGAATTAATGATTGAGGGAATAATTAAGTGAACATCCGTTAAGTGTATTACTGTAAAGTTTTATTACATTACAATTATTAATTGTGTTACAATTGTTAAGCATTCTTCAGTCAGGATACAATTTAATACAAAAGCGTAACAAAATAACAATCAATCTACAGAGACAAAGAAAGAGAGCCAGAATGAGTCTTACACAATAAAATTTATGAGTAGTTACAGAGAAAGAGAGAGAAAGTAAAGAGTGTGTGCTCCAAAAAATAAAACAAACAGACAAATAGAAAATAAAATAAAAATATGTAAAACACAAAAAAAAAAAAATATTGATATCAAGAGATTTCACAATTTATTCAATATATGATTATGATTTGAAGGAGAAACGTTAATAGTAACAGAGAGAAGTTCAGAAAGAGAGAGGGAGAGAGAAAAATAGTAAGAATAAGCTCAAATTTATTTATGAGTTGAATTTTTTTTGTATGCATTTGCATTGTTAAAAATTTTACTGCTGTTGTTGTTGCTGTTACTGCTGCTGCTGATGGCCTCTAAAGATACATAAGAATATTATAAAAACGGATAAACACAAAGAATAAGCAATTAAAAACAAAACAATTACAGAGACAAGAAAAACTAAAAGTATAAAGTAATAAGAAAGGACAACAAAAATTATCATTTTAAAGTGAATTTTTGATTATACATTGAAAAGTCAATAAACAATAATTTAGTGCTGTAACGAAGCGAGGCCAAATTGGCAGCATATTAACACACATATACACACTCACACACATACAAAGTGTTAGTGGGTGAGAGAAAAAAGGGAGAATAGAGTACAAATAAGTAGAATTTTTTTTAACTAAACTGAACAATCGGTCCTACGCACGCACATATGCATTTACATGTAAAAATTTATACAATTTTTTTTTAAATTGCTCTTGTAACTATTTTCTTATTGTTAATATCGTTCATTTCATAATTTTTTTTTCGGTCTTTTGTATTTTGTTTTTTTTTTTTTTTTTTGGAAATTTCCCTAATTTTAGGGCGATGTTGTGGCATATTGCCCGCCATTGTGTACAAAATAAAGAATAACGAATCACATGAGGGTGAGAAAGAGAGAGAGAGGGAAAGAGAGAGAGAGAGAGATGTGTATACATTTCATTAAACAGCAACAGCCACAGGAACAATAACAACTGTAATAGCATCATTAAATGCTTAGCGGCAATGTTGAATGTAGCAAAATAATAATTAAATTACAAAAGCTGTGGCATAATAAAAACAACAACGAAATAATCAAATTAAAGATTCAAATTGTAAAATTGTAAAATTGACATTGAAAATGAAATGAAATGAAGTGCAATGAAATGAAATTATAATTAAAGTACAAAGAAATAAAACAAGAAGAAAAAGAAAAAGAGAAAGAGAAATATAAAATGAAGGTGGCATCATCGTACCAAAATGAATGTTATCGTTTATCAACGAAAATTGATTGCATATCGTATGCATTTATGTACATCACTAATATAACTGATATATTATTTCCCGTTATGCATATGAAAAATTGGAGCGCAATTTGATGAGGACAAATTGATGCAAAACATATAATCATTTACTATGGGTCGCTCCAAATTTCCTGGGAGGCCATCAAAATGTTTAAATCGTAAACGTATCAGTGTTTTACAACCAAATCAAAATGATGATGAAACATCACAACCATCCAATGATAATACGACTACTACTGAGCCATCAGCGGCATTACCATCAGCTTTATCACCTTGCCATAGAACACGAAATGGTTCACGAGATGATGATGATGAATCTGGTGCACCACCGGGCAGTGTACGTGGTGGGAGTGGCAATGCTAATGGCAATGGCAGTGGCAATGGGAATGGCAACGTTGCAGGCCATAGTACAAGAAATGTTGAAGGTATTACAACAACATCTAATGGGCTTAGTTCCACAACACAAAGTTCACATACAAATTATACTGAAACTGTTACATCTAATGCTGTATGCCGTAAAACTTTAAGTAATATTTCCGAAAATAATTTACAACATAACGTAAATGATCATGAGACGTCTAATACAGCTCAAATAGTTAATAAACCGAAGAATAACATGTCAGAGGATTGTGGTGGCCATAGCAATAGTAGTACTTCTGGAATTAATTTAATTTGTGATGGCGATGATAACGATGATAATCGTGGTTATGATGAAGATGAAGACGATAATGATGGTGATGATGATGCCGATATGGATAATGAGGATGTTAATGATAAGGAAGAAAATGAAAATGAAAGTGGAGGTGATGGAAAATTGAGAGAAGCTGAAGAAATGGATGATGATGAGGATGACGATGAGGAGGAAAATTACGATGATGACGATGATGATGATAATGACGATGATAATGAGGATGATGATGATGATGATGATGATGATGATAATGATAGTGCTATTTATCGAAATAATATTAATGAAAAGCAAAATAAAAGGTCACGATTTAAAGCAAGTTTCATAGTAAGAAGGCGACGTAGTTGTAAAAAATTTAAAAATCTAAAAATACACAAGCCCGAAGTGATGCTGCCCTCATCATCAAAATTACACATGCAACAAGAAGAGGAAGCAGATGATTTGAAAGGTGAATGCATTGATAATATTCCCGCCATTTTATCATCTAACTTAAAAAATGCTGAAAATGTACAAGTGAAAACAAGTATTAATAGTACAATGGCAACAACAATAACAACAACAACAACAGCAGCAGCAGCAGCAGCAGCAGCAGCAGCAATAACAACAAGTACAATTGCAACAATGCCAACAATAACCACGGAAAATTATGCAAATAAATCGCTAGTTACCAGTATCAATTTCAATAACTTTGAACAAAAAATTCAATTGAACAATACAAAGTCATCATTATCATCATTATCATCATTATCATCATCATCATTATTATTATTATCATCGGAATCTGTCAATAAAAATAATAGCGAAACTACCGGTTCAAATAATATTAATCATCCTAATGATGATCAGCAACAACAACAAGAAGTTTGTGATAATGCCGCCATCACTTCAACATCTTCTAATGAAACCAAAAATTTATCTACTGCTGCTATTGATGTTGATGTTGATGTTGATGTTGATGTTAATGCTGATATTGCTGTTAGTACCACTGCAACTACCAGTGTTCAACATAATTGTAATAGCAAAATGAATGATCATGATAATGAAGATGATGAAGAAAAATCTAAAAAAAATGATGCAAATATCCTACAGAGCGGTATGGTAAGTTTATAAATGTCATCTTTACTTTATTTGCTATATCAAAATATTATTCCCTTTTTTATATATTTAAAATATACAATAAATTTTAATTTAAATAATTCAATTGTATTTCATACCAATTATGTAAAGTCTAAATAATTTCTAATAAAAATCCAAATGAAAAATAGCTCACTTTTGGGGCAATCGTATCAAATGATGAGTTCTTTGTTTATACGTTTTTTTCATAGGCTTTCGATTTAAGTAGAGGTTTGCAAAGTTTTCATAGGCATTGACTCATGACCATCTGTAATTTAAAAAGTTGCCGAAATAGTAATTTATTTATTTGTTTTGCAGAGAAAATTATACCCTGGAAAATGCTATTACGGTGCCTGGGGCGGGTGCGTGAAAAAGAAGGGGGAAAAGGGAATATTATGTAAAAGTTCTCGATTTCTTCTATTGCCACAATGAATCATATTAAAATATGATCGTATTATGAAAGCTGTTACATTGTAGCATGCTAAGTATAGTTGCTTTTTTTTTTTTTGTTTAGTGAGGTTAGAATTGAAAATTGATCAAAATTTTGTAAATTGTAATTTAAATTTACTTGTCAATTTAAGAAAGGACTGGTTAGAGAGAGACATTTTTATAATTACTAAATATATTTTGTTTCTACTTCACACACTCATACGCACACTCTCACACACTCATCCAATAAATGTAGAAATAATTGCAATTTCAGTTGTTATGCAGATGATGTTTTTTCTTCTTGTTGATTTTTGATGTTTCTTCCAATGTAACCATGTAAAGTAGGAGAAATTAATTTTCTTATTTTAAGCGTTAATTGCCATATAAATTTTATGTTTATGTTATACAGAAAATTGCAATAAGGCAAAGGCAAATTAAAAAAGTTAAAATTTTCAATTATCCTTTGTTTTCATTTTAAAATGAATTTTGTAAATTTAAATGTAAATGTAAATGTAAATGTAAATTTAAATGTAAATGTAGATGTAAATGTAAATGTAAATGAATATGAAGGTATTGGCGGGTAACCTCTAAAAAGTTAAAGTTAAAGTTAAAGTTTGCTTTAAAGTGTCACGGCGCAATCAAAAAATTATTAAGTAAAATTGAAAAGTACATGTTGTAATGTATGCTTGTATGGGTGATTACTTTGTAACGATTATTTTTAATACAGTGCAGTACAGTACAGTACGGTCTGGCGATTTAATGCTTCATACACACGTACATGCACACAAATTTATATACGTATATGCAGGTGTTTGTGCGTCTTCTAAAAAAGTATATTTAACTTCTTATTTTATTGCTCCCTCTCTCTCTCTCTCTTTTTCTCATTCTCTCTTAATTATTATATTATCTTT
This sequence comes from Melophagus ovinus, assembly GCA_023089585.1. Classification (NCBI taxonomy): domain Eukaryota; kingdom Metazoa; phylum Arthropoda; class Insecta; order Diptera; family Hippoboscidae; genus Melophagus; species Melophagus ovinus. Next base: position 1,618,600 of record JAKKIB010000177.1, read on the forward strand.
TCTCTCATCAATTATTTCTGCATTCCGTTTGTTGGCCACTTGATTTTTTTCGAGTATGTATGCATGGATTTTCTGATGCTTACTAGTTGACTGGCTGACTAGCTGACTGGAGTTGACTGGTTCGACGAGCATCTGACTGTATTTTTCTTGTTCTTTTTATTGTTTTATGCTTTGTTTTTCGATGTGATTTGGGAGCCTTTGGCTTTATATTTAATTGTTGACTGACAGGCTTGGATTTTCTTTCACTTTTTTCTTTCTTGTTGTGTCTTTTCTTTTAATGCAATTTTATTACATTTATACATAGATATTTATATATAAGATGTTTTCACTCTCTTTACATTTCATGTAACCATCATAATGGTGTGTGTTTGATCGCTTTACTTTTTTAATTTGAGAGAATTTTATAAAAAAAAAAACCGAACAAAAAATAAAAAAAAGTTTCAAAGTAATTTTTTTTTAAATATTTATTAAGCTTTGTTGTTGTTGTTATATTTTTTTCCGATTGCATTTGTTGCTGCTGCTGCTTTTGTTGTTGTTATTATAGCGTGCATAGCATGACTTTAGTTGACGTGCTATTAGACTTTTTTCTTTTTGAACATTTTTACATTAAATGAATGATTTGAATTTGAATTTGCTATTTAGTTACGCTTTGAGATTTATATCAGTACATATTTAGATTGTATTTCATTAGTTTCACTATTTAAGGATTATGCCAACAAAATTCTTCACACTCACTCTTAGTTTTTGTTTCTTTCTACATTTGTTCTTTTGACTCTTTAAGAAGTTTTCCATTATTTTCTCGATGTTTCTTTTCACTCTTGTTGGCCTTTACATTTTGTAGTTTTTATTCCATAATTATGATGCATTACAAGTTAACTTATAGTGCCCCCCCCCCCCCCCCCCCCTACCCGAATACAATTTTGGCATTACTTTTCTGTTTGTTTTTACAAATTTTTCGTTTTCTTATTCATACTCCTGCATGATTGTATGAGATACATTAGCACGCTATGCTTTCAAAAGTAAAAAATATTCACTTGCTTTCTTGGTTTTTGTTTTTTGTTTTTGTGTTTTTCATTTTAATGCTGTTAAAAGCGCCTGTCACGCTATCATTGTAAGGCGATTGTAGTCATTTTTTTTTTTTACTTTATTTATTTATATGTTTTTATTTTGGGCCGCCAATGCACCTTGTACTTGTACTTGTACTTGTACTTTGGCCAAAAAGGAATTTGTAATTATAATTGGCTTTAAAGAAATAAACTAGTTAGTTAGTTACTCGGTCTAAATTTTACATATTTTTCTTTTTAATGCCAGCTTTTGCATTTGTATTTATATATTTTTTTTCTTTTAAACATTTTTTGCTGCTGCGGCTGCCTCTTTTTTTTTTTAATGTACCTAATAATTGTGTTGTGTATTTAAATGTGTGTATATATGTATGTATTTATATGCATGTGTGTAAACATTTATAATTATGCAAGCCGATTACTTTATGTTTGATGGTATCATCCATATTTTTATCGTGCCACTTCTTAAAGAGTTTCCATGTTTACTGTTGCTATTATGATTAATATTTTATTATTATTATTATTATTATTATTATTATTATTATTATTCTTGTTGTTGTTGTTGTTAATAATGTTTTTCTTCTCTTCCTTGCCATTTATATTTAATGTTTTAATTGTAGTGCATACATACATTACTTTTCATGCATTCAAAAAAATTTATTAATTTCCTGAGTTTAGTTAAAGTTGTAAAAACTTTATAGTCGGTTGGGGTCGATTCTTAAATATTCCACATAACTTTCTCAAATAAGAGAACTACAAGCCAACAAAGTTGTTAAAATTAATTATAAATTAAAACTTTGTTATTTGAGTGAATATTCCAAAAATTTACCAATCTGGACCAAATTTGGTGCACACTTTTTTTATATCAAAATACAAAATATTGGCAATTTTCTTAAAAATGTATTTAAAATTTAATTCTGTATCTATATAAGAACTTTTTTTTGAAAAAAGGCGTTATATGGGAAAATCGTGGTAAAAATTAATCGTTCTGGACCAAAGTTAGTATATTTATTTTTATATCTACCATCCAGACGTTGGAGGTAGAACCACTTTGTCAATATGTTTGTAACCTCTAAAAGGAAGCGTCGTAGACCCCATAAAATATAAACACTCTTGATCAGCATCAAATTCTGAATCGATTTAGACATATCTTTCCTCCTCTACCTTCTACCTGTGTGGTAAACATATACATATACTAAATGTCATTAATATATCCCTAAAATTGCCATCTGAAGCTTGCATACACATGGACAGACAGATGGATAGACAGGCTTAAATCGAATTAGGAAGTGATTCTGAGTCGATCGATATAATAAAATATTGCTCTATCTCAACTCCTTTTGAGTGTTACAAACATCTGCACAAACTTATAATATCTTGTATCACAAGGGATGTAGAGTATAAAGAAAGAGAGTGTAAAGAATAAATGAATGGAATGTAAAGAATAGAATATGAAGGGTATTTTACTCTTTTTTTTTAAGTTGAAGGTCAATAAACAAGTGAAATTTGGTTTTACATGATTGTGAAATAAACGAACCTCCAGACAATAGAGTTTCTATTGCATTATAGAAATAGAAATGTCTAGATTGAATCTCTTCTATTCTAATATATGCAATACATTTATACATTTTTCTACATTGTGTTAATCAATGTAAAGTAAAAAATTGTTGTATGTTACAAAAAAGTGCTATGTAAAAAATGTTGATAGCACGGGTGAATTAATTGTCTTTTCTAATTGTTATACGATAATATAGTTAACAAAATTTAGGAATAAAGTTGTTCAAGTAAAACGGACAGGTCTTAAATTGGTGTAAAAAATCAATTAAGAAGTTTTAAAAATGAAGTGCAAGTCAAGACTGTAAAAAATTTTAATTTCTGGCGCATTTAAAAAGCTCGTTATACTTGAGATGGTTTACAAAATAGACTGATCTAAACAAAATATAGTACACATAATTAGTACCACAAACAATCATAGGATAATATTCGAAATTGTATATTATTTTTACATATCGATACTATACTAAAAAAGGTTATTATGTGAGTTATAAAAATTTTCCATCTTTCCCCCAATTAATCCGAGAGATTTTTAGGCTGAGAGTACTCATTCATATCAAATTTTCTTTAAAATAGTTTTAAAATTTCGACTTTATAAACTGCAGCCAGTGAAAGCTATTCATAAAATTCGGGATACTGGAAAGTTTCTATTGTTCACTTATAAAGTTTTATAGAATAAAATTCCTCATGCAATTCACATTATGTGATGGACATAACATTAATGCAAGAATCTCTTATAAAGCTATTATTTAAACAATTTTTTATTTCTGAGCAATTTTTTAATATGGATATTTTAGAGATATTTTGCAATGAGAAGTGGTTAAATGATTTTTCTTGTTCTTTCTTTTTTTTTTACAGAATCATTTGCAAAGTATAGTAAACCACGAATATAATAAACCAGAACAAGGAAATTTTACACAAGTAGCAGATGCTTCCAAATTATCTAAAATGAATGTATCCTTGGAAGTATTTAATGAAAATATAACAAATGGCTTGGAGAGAAGGGAGCATAATGAAACAAATGGCAGTTTAACATCACCCACATCAACAACATCACCTAACATTTCATCATCATCAATGTCTACATCGACATCACCCTCGTTACAATTGATGGATGGTAATGCATCCGTAACGTCTCTGTCGTCTCTATTGAGTGACAAAAAGCAAAAGAAAACAGTTACATTTAAAAATGTCCTTGAAACCAGTGATGATAAAAGCGCTATTAGAAGATTTTATAATCCAAATAATCGAAAACCATTAGTATCTATTATTAAGAAAGATTTACGTAGCAGTGATTGTATAGTTAGACCATCACGTCTTACAGAAATTTTGAAAAATCACAATCTATCAAATGGTACAGACAACAGTAGATTGAATAGTATAAAATATCGTCATATCGGTCATACAGTGAATATAAGTAGCGATAGCGAGAAAATTGTTGAAGAAAATAAATGTGATAATGTAGATTATTCTCTGTTAGCTGGTCCACTGTCGCGTCTATTTGGTGCACCTCTTGACGAAGACAAACAATCACCTAATTCGAATTCAAGCAATATTCGATTTGCTAATACAGAACGGAATGAAAATACAAATGATATTGATGATAAAAAAGAACAAATAGAAAAAGAAACGAATGTATATGAAAGAGATCATGAAGGAGAAATGGAAGAGAAAAAATATGAGGAATGTGATAGTACTAGTAAGGAAAGTCGGAATGTGAATAATAAGAAATGGCTTATAAATTTAAAAAAATGTGAAGTTTCTAATAAATCTGAAGGTGAGATGGAAAGCGATGGCGATAGTAGTCCTCAAATGATTGTTGATAAGCATTTTATATTGCCTAAACGGAGTTCACGTTCTTCACGTCTGATTAAACCTAACAAACGCCTTATTGAAGATGGTATAATTTGTAAAAAGAATCCTTTAAAGGGTTTATCTTCCAATAATAATATTATCACTGAGAAAGATCCTCCAAAACCGATCACATCAAACTATTTTAGTCTGGTTGATTATAAATCGCGTGATACAAATTCCAATACAGGTAAAAAAATTCTCTAAAAGTGTTTTCATCTTTTCTAATTTTCTTTTTCTTTTTTTTTCAATATTAAAGGCGTAAAATCAAGTACAACCAATCTATTCTCTAATGCTAATGCTAATAATACAGGAAAAGTGTCTACTGGAAATTTTGTTTTAAGGCAATCCAGATTACAATTTGAATCTCTTACTACCACTGCAAACAGTGGCGATCGTAATAATATTAATAATTGTGGTAATATTGCAGTGACAACGTTATCAGTTTCTTTACCGAAATCATTAACACAGGCGATTTCTGTGGCACCATCTTCTAAAATTTCTCCATGCTTAACATCACCGAATTTTTCATCATTAAACAGCTCAAACTTACTATCAATTTCAAATAACAGTAAGTACATTTTCATTATGTTTTTTTCATTTATTTCAGTAGTATCAAACAAACAATTGCAATGATATTGGGAACACTTTGATTCAGTACAATACAGTAAAATTCATTATAATGTAAGCCGATATGTCAATTTTTTTTCTAATAAATGTTTTATATATATTTTGCGTATAGTCTTGTGTAGTAAAGGCAACAAAAAGAGAATTGAACATGAAGTGCGAAAATCTAAGATATTCATTTGGTTTTTTTCGTTTTATTTTTATTTTAGATCAATCAATGTTATGTAGCGTTTGTTCAACAAATATTCATAATAAAAATTTGCCGCAGGCCAGCAAATATGGTGAATTGGCATGTGAAAATTGCCGTAAATTTATATCAAAGCTTGCAAAAAAAACTATTGCTATAAAAAATTCGCCGACCACGAAAATCATGCAATTGCAATGTAAAGCGGACGGTAAGGATACATATAGAATTGTCCAGTATATTAAAAAATTTAAAAATTAAAATGTAAACTTAAAAATTTTTCTAGGTAATTGTATTATTAGTCCACCACTTAAAGCAGGACATAAGAAAACTTTTAAAAAAATTTATAAAGAACGTTGTGGTTTTTGTTGGTTAAAAAAATGCCTTCAAACCTTACAATTGCCCAAAGTAAGGTTAAATGCTGTTTTACCGTTGGTAAATAATGCTATAGTTGGGCAAAAAAATGATGATATAAAATTGCCTACAGATTTAGAATACGATTCATACCAATCAAAAAAGATTCCAAAATCAATTAATAATTCAAATTTAAATTGGAAGTCATTTGCAGAAGGTACTACTAAGAGATCTGCTTTATGTGACTCATTGAAAATTAATTTGAAAAATAATCTACTAGTGGGAAATAATGCGACATTTGGTAGTGTGCCGGTCCTAAGACCACCAATTCTTGACAAGCCACTATTTCTAAAAACGGTTGTAGAGCCTAAACTAGAGAAAATGGATAATCAATTGGTATCACCTTTGCAAGTACAAGAAGTCATAAAAAGTGCATCAGTAGACTCGTTGCCACATATTGGTTCAATTAAGATAAAACGAAAAGATAGAATTGTAGAAAAGGATAAAGATGGAAGATTGCAAAGCCCTAAAGAAATGCGGGTAAAAGAAATGTCTTACCTAAATAATTTGAAGGATGGGGAAAAATTAAAGCCTTTGGGGGATCTTAAAAGTCCAACCGGTGCTATATTAGGAGTCCCAACAACAATAACAAATATTACAGTTTCAACAGGGGCAGCGCTATTTGTTAAAAATGTTGCAATGACTAGCCCCGCGATAAATACTTCAACAACATCTTGTTTTGGTTCAAGTACGGCATGTGTGTCACCGACAGGTTCATCAGCAGAAAAACGGCAACGTATTGAATTGAAAGGGCCTCGTGTTAAACACGTTTGTCGTAGTGCATCTATAGTGTTGGGGCAACCGTTTGCAACCTTTGGTGACGAAGAGGCCGTCGAGAAAGAAAAACACGAAGAAACTAATGGAAAAGTTGTTTCACATGAGAATGATAGTTGCGTTTCCTGTACCCCTCAAAAGCAAATGAACTTTATTGATGATAAAGACGAGTTAGCGGTTAAAAAAGTTAAATCAGATACAGTACCAGCAAAATGTCCTCTTCCTGTTGTAATTAAAAATACCAGTCGACCTAACAGCCATCATTATGCTACTCAGTTCCACAACACCTATAAAAAACAATTAAATCCCCACTATTCAAATCCAGCAGCATCGTTTGGTATTCAACGTCGCCGCGATCAATTACTAAAATGTAAACTTTTAATTTCTATTGATTTTTGGGAAAATTACGATCCGGCTGAAGTATGTCAAACTGGATTTGGTCTTATAGTTACAGAGAGAGTAGCACAGAGGGCTCTATGTTTTTTGTGTGGTTCAGCTGGTAAAGAATCACTTGTCTTTTGTGCTTGTTGTTGTGAACCGTATCATCAGTATTGCGTACAGGATGAGTTTAATCTTAAACATGGTTCTCTAGATGATACCCTGCTCTTGAATGAAAGTTGTATTAGTGCTATGGGAACAAATATAGGTTCCTCTAATTGTGCTGTGGCACGATTAAATTGGTTGTGCCCCCGATGCACTGTTTGCTATACATGTAACATGTCATCTGGCGCAAAGGTGCGATGCCAGAAGTGTCAAAAAAATTACCACTCAACATGTTTGGGTACCAGCAAACGTTTATTAGGTGCTGATCGTCCGCTGATTTGCGTAAATTGTCTCAAATGTCGTTCGTGTTCCACAACGAAAGTGACAAAATTTGTTGGAAATTTACCAATGTGCACTGGTTGTTTCAAATTACGCAAACGTGGTAATTATTGTCCCATTTGTCAAAAGTGTTATGACGATCAAGATTTTGATTTGAAAATGATGGAATGTGGTGATTGTAATCAGTGGGTTCACGCTAAATGTGAAACTCTCACAGATGAACAATATAATTTGTTAAGTACTCTACCTGAATCTATAGAATTTATTTGTAAACGATGTGCTCGAAAAAGTGCAGAAGCTCGACAAAAGGCTAATGAATGGCGAAATGCTGTTAAAGAGGAATTTAAAACTAATTTAATGAGCGTTTTAAAATTGCTTAGTAAGTCTCGGCAAGCATGTGCTTTACTTAAATTGAGTCCTCGTAAACAATTACGTTGCACATGTGAAGCTTCTAGTGCTTCAAATAATGTATCCACAGGTAACGGAAAAATCCAACCAAAGTCATTACAGTTTGATTTGACTATTCCCTCGATAAGTAATGGAGATGTAGGAGATTCTCAATGTAGTATAGACGTATATGAATTTAATGATAAAGAACGTGAACATTATGGACGAGTGCAGAATAGTTTAAATTCAAACTCAACAGATGAAGTATCGAAGAAATGTGTTTGTCATCAACAGCCACTTTCATTGGTATCTAATTCATCAAACCTCACTTTAGTAGACATTAAGCAAAAAATTCAAGGGGGTGCTTATGTCTCTTTGGCGGAATTTAATTATGACATGAATCTTGTTATACAACAAGCTAACTGTGATGAACTAGTTATTGCTTATAAGGAGATACTGAGCGAACAATTTCCGTGGTTTCAAAATGAAACACAAGCTTGCACGGATGCTTTAGAAGAAGACATGTATGAAACTGCTAGTGGTGCTTATGGGGCGGCACTAGACTCTGATGTGGATTATGGAATGAATATAAGAATACCAGGGAGCGAAACGATTAATCAGAATGAATTAGAGCATGGTACATTATTAAATGAACTGCCTCCTGATTTGGATGAAGTAATGTACGGCTTAAAGTCGCGAATTGATTCCCGAATTTGCCTCTTCTGTCGCCGATTGGGAGAGGGTTTACCCGGGGAAGAAGCTCGCCTTCTATACTGTGGTCACGATGCGTGGGTACATACAAATTGTGCTCTATGGTCAGCAGAAGTTTTTGAAGAGATTGACGGTTCACTTCAAAACGTTCACGCTGCCGTTTCTCGAGGTCGTATGATTAAATGCAGTGCTTGTGGTAATCGTGGAGCTACAGTAGGTTGTAACGTCAAGTCATGTGGTGAACATTATCATTACCCTTGTGCTCGTTCACGTTCTTGCGCTTTTCTTTCTGACAAATCAATGTATTGTCCGACACATGCAGCGTCGGGTGCAATTAATGGTAAAATTCCTCACGAAATTCATTTTGAAGTTACACGACCAGTTTACGTAGAATTGGAAAGAAAGCGGAAAAAATTGGTTGAACCAAATAGAGTTCAATTTCATATTGGTTCCCTTGAAGTAAAACAACTCGGTCACATTATGCCACGTTTTTCAGACAACTTTGAAGCCCTAGTGCCAATAAACTTTTTGTGCTCCCGTTTGTATTGGTCGTATAAAGAACCTTGGCGTATTGTAGAATACACTCTGCGAACGACTGTTTATAATCCACGTTCTTCCTCATCATCTTCGGAAATTTTAGATCCGGGTCGTAATTTTACAGTAGATCATACCCAATCTAATGGCGCATTAGTACAGGTGGGCTTGGCTCAAATAGCTCGTTGGCACAACAGTTTAAACCGCGGAGATACTGCAACTGATATGGATGAAAATGATTGCATAAGCGGAACTCATCACAACCAACAAAGTTTCTCCTACCCAGTCACAATTACGACAGAAAGTATTACCAACAATGATGACGAACCCCAAACAAATGCTGACTTATTGCCACCGGAAATAAAGGACGCAATATTTGAAGATTTGCCACATGAATTACTTGATGGAATATCTATGTTAGATATATTCAATAAATGTATGAATTACGAAGAATTGGGTAATGGAGAACAATCAAAGGACGGAGTTAGCACAACTATTAGTAGTACACATATATCAGATGAGGATACTATCGCCTCTATTGGAGCTTTAAGTAAACAATTAAATACTGAGTTAAATAATACAACGTGGTCAAATTCAGCGAATCATGTAGAAGATGCCCTTCTAAGTACAGCTTCACACGCAGTTAAGCTACATAAATTAAAAAAGTCTTCGTCGCCATTAATAGGTTGCTGCGACACTACAACTATGGCTGCCATTAAACGGCGGAAAATTTCTGAGGGAATGCTACTGTCACTGAATCAGCAACGAGTAAATAAAAAAGAACCAATGAATATGGCCGCACCTCTGAACAAGCGAATAGACGTTGAAAATGGTATCGTTGGCAGTGGTTGCGGTATCGGTTCGCAAAAGCGCTCTTTTACATGGAGTGCTGAGAAACGTTATGTGGTACCAGTTGATAAAAAAATTAAACTAATGCAATTAGATGGTGCCGATGACAGCATAAATGAGTATCGCTTCATAAATGCAACTGATTCCAATACATTTTTAAAGTGTGAGCGTTGTTCGTGCACATATCGAAATTTCGAATCATTTCAGTGCCATTTAGCAAGTTGTGGAGCGGAAGGAGATATCGATAACAATAATTCTGTGGATGGCAGTACTAATAGTGGACAGGGAACAGCCATAACTGTCGAACAATTGCAACAATTAAACGCAAAGTTCAGTGGTTGTCATCGTCAATCAACGTTACCCTTTATACAAACCATACCAGCGCAAAGCGTTTCGCAATTAAGTGGTCTGCCCGCCAATCTCGGAGGCATACCCTTGCAATTGCAGAGTGTAAGTGGTTTTCAAAATTTGCAAAGCCTTCATCAATTACAACAGTTGACGCAGCCGCAATCTTTAAGTGGAAATTTTTTCATATCTTCAGCACAACCTTCCAATCATGGCACAACAACTGACGAATTACAATTGTACACCAACGGTTTACAAAGTATAACGGCAAACATAAATGGAGGCTTTACAATAACGCCTACAAACGCTACAACATTTACAAACGCTGTCCCTCAAAGTTCTCATCCGCAACTTATTACTGTATCTACGAATTCGGATGGTACCCAGCAAATTATTCAGCTACCAGTAGGAGCTGCTACTCCTGCACCAACACCTACGTCAGTACCTACTTTCCATCAAACTTTACAAGCAACAAATAGTGATAAAAAAATTGTACTACCCATAAATGGTAAACCAATAAAGACAATGGCAACTAAAGCCGCTCAACAGGCAACTGCAGCTGCCAAAAATAAACTCAAGGCTGGTACGTCCATGAAGTCTATGCAAACGAATAAACCTCAAGTTAATACTGCTAACGTTACACAGATGGCTCCCCCGCAGCACTCTGTAAATACCGCACAACTGCTTAACCAGCAATTACTGCAACAATTGCAACAAGCTCAGCAACAACAGCAGCAAAATAATACCCCTCAATTGCTTTTTCAAACAACATCTACAGCGCAAGCACAACCACAGATCATTATGCAGCAGCAACCGCAAAATATAATATCATTTGTAACGACCACTAATGATGCCAATCAACCGACTCAATTACAATACGTAACTTTGCCAGGTGCAGGCACATCACATGGGGAATTTAAATCTCCTACGCAAACATCGACCTTATTTACAACTACCACAAATGCTCAACCCCTTTTACAGTCCGCGGCAGCTTTTCTCCAAACCGATGCCAGTGGTAACCTGGTAATTACGAATTCACCTTCTGGTAATAATGGTACCACAGCACTTCAATTGCTAACTACACCGCAGACGCCTCAAGTGATAGGCACGCTAATCCAACCGCAAACGTTGCAATTAAGTGGCGGCAATGTACTGAGTACAACAACCAATGCAAACGGTGAAGGCGGTATAGCGCAAGGAACTGCATCCCAAACTCAGACCCAACAACCACAGGTCATTATAAGCGGAGGTGGTGGTCCCAATACATCTGGTTTGGAAATGCTAACTACCGGTACGCCGCAAGTTATATTGGCTACTACTACCCAGCCTATGTATTACGGTTTAGAAACAATTGTACAAAATACAGTTATGTCATCGCAACAATTTGTATCTACAGCAATGCCGGGCGTACTTAGCCAAAATGCCAGTTTTTCAGCAACCACTACACAGGTATTTCAGGCCAGCAAAATAGAGCCTATTGTAGATATTCCAACAAGTTATGTTCTATTGAATAATGTTGACACGAATGGAGCAACTGCTGCTGCAGCATTTATGCAATCGCAAACACAAACAACTCAGGCTAACAGTGCTAATCAGACGGGACAAAATACTTTAATTCAAGCCGCTTTGCAACAACAGCAGCAACAACAGGCAGCAGTTGCAGCAGCTGTCATTGCTGAACAGCAACAATCAAATAACGTATATCGGACACAAACGCCTCCGGTAACGTCGGTGGCAAATACAACAACTAACAATTTGAATATTACCAGTGCTAATGGACAACAAATTATGTTGCCACATCACCATAAGCAGCAGCAACAGGCACATCAGCAAATATCTAATATTCAACAATCGGCGGAGACGCCTGCAACTAATGTACAACTGGTAAGCGCTAAAGTAGCTCCTGTGCCTCAAGTAAAACGTGTAAAGTTCACAGCCCCAGCTACACCTACAGTAACTAAGGTAACGCCTCACCAAGTTAATAAAGTAATGCCCAATACAACAACCATCCTTAATGGACAGCAACAACACCTACACAATCAACAATTGCAACAGCAAAATAAACTAAAACAAACTGTAGCACAACCAGTTTCTCATAATAAAACGGCGACCATGGCACAACAGCCCAATTATGTAAAACAACAATTTTCAGTACAAGGAAATCAACAGTCGCAACAACAAAATCTGCCAACTAATAAAATACCCAATAATATATCAAATATAAGTAATTCTACTTCTGCAGCAACCACAATTAACAATAATGCCAAGAAAACAAATATGATACGGCCGCTGACCAAAGTAGATACTAAATCAAAATTAACTCGTTTTTCGGCCAATGCGGCCGCTGCAACCATGGTGACCAAACCAACAGGAACAGCAACAACAAATATATCAACAAATACAGCTAACAGTGCGCAACAAATTAATAAAACGGCTCTATTAAGACCACAGCAACAGCAACAGCAACAACAACAACAACATCAGCAACATATTCAACGTGGCAGCATTCCAAACTCTATACATTCATCCAATAATGTAAATACTATCAGTCAAATAACACCGGCCCAATCAGCTCGACAGCAAGAACAACAACAACTGCAGCATTCGTTGCAGCTGCAACAAACGCATCAACAACAACAAGAGCAGCCAGAAAATCAACAACAATTAACGACTCCACCTATATCAAACATTCAGACATTTGTCACTGCTACTTACGATGACAACGCAAAAATTATTAATAACAACAACAATAATAACAATAATAATAATAACAATTATAATAATAATAATCATATTATTGAATATGTCAGTTTACAGCAATTATCGGACTCAAATCAACAGCATTACAATGTTGCAGACGCTCTTCTCTTGGATGAAACATCCCAACAACATAGACAACCACAACAATTATCACATTGCAGTTATAGCAATATTACGAATAACTATGAACATCAACAACAGCAGCAGCAACAGCAACAACAAAATTCAGTCGTTACCGAAATGAATAATCAAACATTACCAACAATAAATAGAATGCCCACATACACGAATATTAATATTGTGAATCCATTACAACAATTTACTAACAATAACAACAATAATAATAATAGTAATAGTACAACAATATTAAATTCAGCTGCTGTTACTACATCTACAGGAACAACTACAACAACAACTAGACCAACAAATCGTGTCTTGCCCATGCAACAAAAACAATATGATCAACTAAATACGCATACAACAACAATGTCATCAACGATAACACCAACACCAGCAATATCTACAGCAACAGCAGCACCAATATCATATACACCAATAATAAACAACAATAATAATAACAATAATAATAATAACAATAATAATTTATCTAATACGTCTCATGGTGGTCAATCAGTATTATTGAATATAGGACCAAATGCATCGAATATGGCCACAATAAATAATAATACAATTACAACAACACACAATACTAACAACATCATATCTCCAAACAATTTAATTGAAACTTCCACAACTTCACCTGCTCTTTCACAAAATCTCTTAATAATCGAAAATTCGAATCATAATAATAATGATGGTGATAATATGAATAATTGCAAAATCATCAATGAACAATCAAATAAGTTTGCTTATGAGGCAGATGTTAAACAGATGTTGTTTCATTCCCCTACACATGGCAATGTCATACATAACGATGCAAATATCATAAATAATAATAATGATATAACCAATCATTTAACTCAGAAGCAAAAGCAGCAACAACAGCAGCAACAACAGCAGCATCGACAGCAACAGTGTACTATAGAAAACAATGGTGTAATGAAAACTTCACAATCATCACTAACGCAAACTCTGTTAACATATGATATTGTAGATAGAACAGCGGTGATAGAAAAAAATGCAAATCAAGTAACATCACATAATACGTCTACGACTACGACTACGACTACGACTACGGCTACAAATGGAATTAATAAAACGAATAATCAACATAGTTTACAGTATACTGTAGCCAATAATAATAATTTAGAGAATTATAATGTTACTGATTGTCTCTTAGCAGAATCGAAATTTTCCAATGAAAGCAATGTTGATACAACAATTACCAGTAGAAAATCTAACTTGTTGATATCAGATGTTACTGCTGGCACAAGAGATATAGAAAAAACATCTCAAGATGATGACAATGATGATGATGATGATAATTTCAGTTTGAAAATGCCTTCGACAGATGAAAATGATGATATGTCCGTTGATAGTGATGAACCAGCAGTGAAAGCTAAAATTAGTAAAATTTTGGATAATCTAACAAATGAAGATTGTACAAATTCTTTAGCTACGGCCAGTACTTTAGAAGTTCAAACAGTATTGACCTCTTGTCAAACAAATGGCACTAATTTTATGGTTAACAATTTAAATGAGTCTCAGATGACCATAGAGCAACAGAGAAATTCATTGCGTTCAAAAGAGGTGGATACATCGGAAATTACTGTCAGTAATTCTGGCTTTCTAAATAGTACCATAGAAGTTAAATCCGGTTTTAATAATAATCATTCGAATGATAATCTCGATGCATCTTCAAATTTTAATGTATCTCAAAAAGCATCACATAAAACTGAGTCATCGTTATCGGAAGCCATTACTTCAGGTCTTGATTCACATATTATAGATAATTGTAATAACTTTTTAAAAATATCTACCAGCATTACCACAAGCACCACAAGTACCACAAATACCACAGTTTTATCAAATACTTTGGCATTGAATCAACCACCCCAACCGCCTTCTAAAGATCCCAAGAATATAACAGGACCTCATTTGTTATATGAAATACAAAGTGAAGATGGCTTCACATATAAATCAACATCAATAACAGAGATATGGGAGAAGGTATTTGAGGCAGTGCAAGTGGCACGTCGCGCACATGGCCTATCTCCATTACCCGAAGGTCCATTAGCCGATATGAGTGGGGTTCAAATGATAGGCTTAAAAACGAATGCATTAAAATATCTGATTGAGCAATTGCCAGGTGTGGAGAAATGTTCCAAATATACACCAAAGTATCATAAGCGTAGTACGAGTAATAACGATAACATAATTAGAAACACATCTAATCTAAGTTATAATAAAATTGATGGAAGTGCATTGAATACTTATGGTAGTGGTAGTAATAACAGTAGTAATAGTCTTAGTAGTAATGGTGGAATAATTATAAGTAGATCAGCCTTAGAAGTGGATAACAATAGTATGGATTACACGTCTGACCATGAAGAATTGAATGAGAATCCTTACGAGTGTTCTCGATGCGAACCATTTTTACGGCGTTCTGAGTATGATATGTTCAGTTGGTTGGCTTCCCGTCATCGTAAACAACCCGCTCGGGTTTTTGTTCCCTCATCTGACGCTGAGTTATTACCAAGACGTGGTACGGGTAGTAATCTTCCTATGGCAATGAAATATCGAACATTGAATGAGACCTATAAAGATTATGTTGGAGTTTTTCGTTCTCATATACATGGTCGTGGCTTATATTGTACAAAAGATATTGAAGCGGGTATGTACGCAACTTTATTTTGTATATATCACCATCCAGAGGTTGGTTGTCATAACATCCAAAAGGTTGTTTTGTGGACCCTATTCTGAAAAATTGAAACAGTCCCTCAGTTGTAATAACATAATATTTGGATGGTGGGACTTCAAGATTTGGTCACGCCACATAAGATTTCCTTATTTGTTTTTTATTTAATTTTAGGTGAAATGGTTATTGAATATGCTGGTCAATTGATACGTTCCACTTTAACTGATCAACGCGAACGATATTATAATAGTCGTGGTATAGGTTGTTACATGTTCAAAATTGATGAAAATCTCGTGGTGGATGCAACAATGCGTGGTAATGCTGCTCGTTTCATTAATCATTCTTGTGAGGTAATAAAATTTTACCCATTAAAATTCTTAACTTTCTCAATTTATACAATTTTATTTTTCATATATATATCAATAAGAAATCAATAGGCCAAACCTTCTATCATTAGACTCACAGTAATTCCATAGACTCAGTGGGAACTAGAAGAGATTCATATAATTTTTTGTATTTTTTTTTTAATGGTAGTCGATGAGTTGAATTGTTTTTATAGTTAATTTTACTTTTGGCACAAAATTCATTTGATTTCTGGGTTAATTTTGATCCGTATAAATCAAACGTGATACATACCATGTTTCCAGCTTTCAATAATAAATAATTTTTTAATTTTGGAGTATTTTGGAGTATTTGATAAACTAATTACATTTAGTGATAAAATTCCATGATCAGACCCGATCATTTTTTTAATTTAAACCTCAAAATGACTTTTTTGGTTATATTTTAATACCCTGCACCACTTATGGTACAGGGTTTTATAGGCTTATGCGAATTTACTTAACACCCAGAAAGTTTTGACGTGGACACCTTTTATTATACCGATTTCTTAATAAAAATTTTGATGCAGGGTATTATCGTGTATAATGTATACACTTTTGTTTCCTTTAATATTCCACTTATGTGATTTTCAGTATAAATTTCATATTATAGTAATAATAATTATTATTACTTATTCTTTATTGTGATACTCAATAGCCAAATTGTTATTCCAAAGTGGTTGATATATTGGGCCATAAGCATATCATAATATTTGCTTTGAGGCGTATTGTTCAAGGTGAAGAGTTAACCTACGATTATAAATTTCCATTTGAAGATGAAAAGATTCCTTGTTCGTGCGGTTCCAAAAAATGTCGTAAATACTTAAATTAAATAGACATCAATATGTGAAGTGCGAAAAACAAGAAAGAAACATACTGAAGATAACTGAAAATAAGTATCAGAAACATAAAGGAAGAGAAAGCATAACGTGATCTTTAACCTGGTAAATCATTATACTCATAGCGCTCTGGTTTATATTTTAACATTTATTTAAGTTAACACTATTTAATCATAAGTTGAAAGAAGCAAACACACATTCTGTGTAATATGTAGTACACGTTTGTAAATATGGTTTGAACAGAAAAAAATGAAAAAAAGAAAAAAAGACTAGAAAGAAAGAGGAATAATATAAATGTAAAATATGTGTGATCATGTTATTTTTAGATTCATTAAATTATTATTTACATAATTAATACAATTTTAATGTAATATTAGGTAAAAAAAAGAAAGGCATACGAAAGAAGATGGGAAACTAAACTAAAAATGAAATTCGTCATAAAGCTTGTAAATTGGAAAGACTTTGTAAAGCATCAAATTCTAATGTTTGTAAGATTTTAACATTCTACTAAACAGACAAATGGAATTGAAATTGGTTGAAAAATTGTATGGTCTTGTTAAAGGACGCCTCCAGAATACAACATACTACAAATTAAAAACAACTGCACTTTTTTAAGCGAACATTTCCAGTTATTTTCAAAGCTCAAAGCTCGTTCTTTAAACTCATAGCAGATTACTATAAGTAAATTTACATCAATAATTATTTTCCAATGGCTGAAATCTATGCTTATTGGAAATTATACATGGTAAAATTCGTACTTTTTCGTCTTTTTATGTTTCCCCTTTTTTTACAAAAGAGCATTAAAAATCATTTCTACGGAAAGCGGAAATAATAAAAATTTCAATGATAAATTTCAAGTGCAATACTGCTATCTGTTAATTCAAAAATAACGAAAATTGGATGCATGTACAATTAAAATTATAAAATATTTTATATTTCCTATTGATTATTCGCCAGCTAAACACAAGCTTCCATATTACATTCGTGCTAAATTGTCTATCTAAATATATTGCTAGCCAAAATTGTAATACATCGAATTATCATTGCTTTTCTTTTCGTATTTTAAAATGCAGTATGCTTGAGTGATTGTTACACGATTGACGATTTTTTAGCTTTTGTATCGAGAAGCAGCAAATTATAGAAACCGGTCATTCGTATTTCCAAAATTTGTAATTTTCGCTATATTATTTATTTATGATTCGTTTAATGCATATAAGTTTGGCACAACCCATCAAATATCAAAAATTTGACTTTAATAAAATATTACGTTTTGTTTTTCAATGGTTTATTTTCGCATTTTTAGTGTATTCGTATATAAACATAAACAAAAAAAAATTCATAAATAAATATATAGATTTATTAATATATATTTTATGTTAAGAAGAATAAAGTTTGCATGAGCATTCAATACAATAAAATTAAGTTTCACTTAAAAACCGAAATGAAAACAAAAATCATGTTACTAATATTTATATATATATATTTGTGTAGTGTAATAATAGTTACAATTGTAAGTGCATCTTTATTAATTGAAAGGAAAAAAAATGTTTTTATGTATATTTATTTATTATGAATATTATGATGATGATTATTATTATCATTATGGCAATCTAAATGTTAAACTATTGTTAAAATTTAAGCCTAAACAAAATTGTAATATATTATCCAAAATATTATTCTTATGATTATAATGATGATGATTATTTTGATTATTATTATTATGTCGTGTAATGTAATGCAATGTAATATATTAATAATAATGCATATATAAATTAGTATATATATATCATACATATATATTATATCTATATATATATATATATTATATATATAATATATATATATATTATATATATATATATATATATATATATTATATATTAAAAATATACACAGTCACACACACACACACACACAACTAACACAACTATATATATATATATATATATATTATATATATATATATATATATGTATGTCCAAACATTATGTACACTTATGATTAAAATTAGCTACTAAAATGATATTTCTAAAACAAAAACAAACAAAAAAAAACAAATCGAAAAAAATATTACACATCTCTAACAAATTTCGTTTTTTTTAAGTAAAATTTTTAATTTATTTAACTTAAAAGTGCAAATGTATATTTATATTACTTTCAATTATGTATATTTACATATACAGAATTTATATTTGATAGACACACGAATGGTACACGAAATTTAAACAAAACGAAATTTACAAAATATTAAATTTATTTAATTAAAAATTATCTAATTGTATAAATTTATATTATAATAATTTTTCAAAAAAAAAAAAAAAGTATGCGTAAAATAAATACGATAAAAAACTTATAATTTTTATTCAGTACAGTGGCTTAAATAAGTAAAGAGACAAGAAATTCCTTAAAACTTATTTCCTTGTTTTAATATACTTTCAATAATTGTATTCATTATACAATTAAAAGAGAAAGAATACTCTCGACGTAAGTTTAAATAATTTGCACGGTAGTTAAATCTGTGTAATTTTAAATAAGTGATGATAATTTATCGATATGAATCATTTTATTATCAAAATGTATAGAAATTAAATGTAAATGAAGAATGAGGCTGTAACATTTTGCTTAACAAAAAAAAATTTTTTAATTTCAAAAATTTGAAAATACTTTTTACCTGGAAGGCGATTCATAACTTGAAAGGCAAGAGAGCGAATTTGACATTACAATACCGTGATCTTTTTGCAATTTGAGAAGCAGCGATACTCATCTGTGCTTGGGATTTCAAACATAGAGAATATAAAGAAAATTCATAAAGCAGATCGACCTTCACATATACATGGACTTAGTATGTTAACACATTACTATGTAAGAAATTTCATTAAAGAAAAACAATTCTAAAAAAAGATTGCCCGCCTCACTAATAGAATCTTAAATGTGGCTCATTATATTTATATTCCAATCATTAGCGAATTGCTTGGTTTGTTTAAAAGAAAGGGAAGGAAATGTGAGCATAGGCGTAAGACTTCATTTTAATGAACTACTTATTTGTACTTCTCTTGTGATTTTTTCACAAAGCAAAAGGCATAAAACCTAATTGTCCGTAATTTCCTCGACTGCAACTTTCGATACAGTTTTGCTTGTTATGTTACAATTCAATTATTCAGAAAAATAGTTAATGATCATATTT
Source organism: Melophagus ovinus (assembly GCA_023089585.1). Classification (NCBI taxonomy): domain Eukaryota; kingdom Metazoa; phylum Arthropoda; class Insecta; order Diptera; family Hippoboscidae; genus Melophagus; species Melophagus ovinus. The sequence continues at coordinate 1,638,694 of JAKKIB010000177.1, forward strand.
TGGAGAGGTGTTTGCAGAAATATTCAAAAGCATTGTAGATGCAAATTTTGTTGTCAAGAATTGTTGATCAGATGTTTCTAGATAACGATTTCTACTCGCCACTCAGATTGTATAAAAAGTATTAAGCAACATAAGAGATTTGTAATATATTGCGATATTTTAAATAAATTATGAATGAATAACGAATTTATTGAATCGTAATAATTCTAATAATTTAATGGGAAAATGTATGTAATGTAAAAAATAGAAGTGTGAAGTATTTAATTGGCGAATTGTCTATGGAAAAGAGAAACGTCGATTTTCAAGAACGCATCCGATAATGATGTATGGGTAATGTGACTAATAAATATGTATAAAAAAAAAAGAAATAAAAACACACATGTTTTAGTGATATAATTAAATTATTAATATTTAAAATGTTTTGTAATATTTATACAAAGAAACGGAAAACAAATACATAAATTTGAGTGTTTACTTGTCATATTAATTAATTACTATTAGGACACTTTTTTCACTTTATTTCCTCTACCATTTGTAAAACAAAGTATTATGCGTTTTTGGGAATATTTGTAACACTCAGAAGAAGTTGAGAGACGGAGCTACTTTTTATTACGTCAATCGACATAGTATTACTTTCTGATTTGATTTAAGCTTGTCTGTTCGTCTCTCTGTCTATCTGTCTATTTATCTATCTGTCCGTCTGTCCGTCTAATTAAATATAAACATGAAGGTGAACATTTGACTTTGTATAATTTCTGGTAGGCTCTGCCGATTCAAAAAAATTTTGGTCAGGTATTGTGCGATAAGGTTTTTTAAACACTGATAAAATTTTAGCTTTCTAACTGTTAACACAATTTTAGAGTTATAAACAAAAAATTAAAAAATTATAAAAAAAAATTAAATTTGGGTCTTCTTTTTGGGTCTTGCAAACAATATGACAAAATGCGTACACTCCCACATCTGGACTCTCAAATATTTTACACCACTTTAACCAAAGTGATTAAAAAGTCAACAAAGTTGAAAATTGTAAAGTTAAATTATTTCAAAAATTGCTTGAAAAGTTTTTTATATAAAAAAAAAATAGGCCGGTCTGCATTAAATTTTGTCAAAATATGAGGCAATGACAATTTTCATTTAAGCATATTTTGTAATAACTATTTTTTTGTAAAAGTCGTTATATGGGGAAGAATCATAAAAAGGAATCAATCTGGATAAAATTGGATACAATTGTCCTTCATGCAAAAATAGTATTATACATCAATTTTTGGTAAAACATCTTTAAAATTGTATTTTTTTTCATATAATGACTTTGTTTAAGAAATCATGTGGTCCTAAAAATGCTGGACAAATCAATATTTTAGTCTATTCTCATAAGAATGAGTAATTGTAAGTGCAGATGGCAACTTAGATAACGCAAAAACCAAATAAGGGGACACTTTTTGTATGGATTCTATTAAGTCAGTACAGAATTTATGAGAGGGACCTCAATCTAGAATGGAACATTTTAGAACTGATTGTAACAAGGCGATGAGCAAGAAAGGCACCAAAATAGCTGTCCAAAAGTTATTGAAATTAGCTATGATAAAGTAGAGCCCAAGAAAAATCTCTGGGAACGACTTGTAAGATAATTTCATACATGTTCCACGGAAACCCGAAAAATTCTATGATTTTATACAACAAAAGTTTGTGATCAGTCTTAGTAAACGTTTTAGAAAAATCTGTGTAAATCAAATCTATTTGTTCAAGTTCTTAGAAGAAGCAAAGAACATCACATGTAAATTTTACAAGATTAGTTGATTAGATTGGCTCTAATTTTTACAAAATCACATTCGCTTATTTGATTAAAAAAGTACTTTCTTTGACAATGATTCAAATAGCTTAAATAACACGTTACGGTTTTTGGTCTGTACGGCAAAAATTCAAAAATTCATAACGTATTTTTAATTAATTCTTTATTAGTCCCACAGAAAAATAAAACAAATATATAAAAAAAAAATTAACAACATAAATATATTACACAAGTTAAGAATGGTCCATTCTACAAATATTCAAATATACAACTTAGTCTATTTAAAAAACGCTGGATTATTGTTAAATAGTTTTAAAAAAAGTTTGTTAATATTTTATTTTGATATGAAAATTTACGTTTTAAAACTACGTCGAAATATTTTGGCTAGATGTTGTTGACGTGCTACGCGCTGATCACGTTGGGCATTCGCTTTAGCGTCGTGGGCTGCACATGCAGCTTTATAAGCTGCTTTCTTAGTATTCTCAAAATCAGTTTTTGCTGCAGCAAATTGTTGCATTAATTGTTCTAGACGAGTACGTGCAGCTTGCACAAGTTGAGTTTTTTCAGCTACTTCAGCTTGTGCACCACTAGCAGCTTGTTCGGCATTAGCCAAATTCGCATTGGCCGCTTGAACGGCTTGTGTCAATGTTTTCAATTGTCTCTGAGCTTGCTGAGCAGCTTTAATAGCAGATTGAACATTATTTTGAGCATTTTGTAATGAGTCACTTTCTTCTTTGACGACTGCTTCAGCTTCACTTACTTCTGCTTCTATTTGTTCAACAATTTGTTGTTTACCAGCTAAAGCAGCTTCGGCAGCACGGGCTGCTTGTAAAGCTTTTTCTGCTAATTGTGATTTAACTTGCTTTGATGCTGCCTGACCAGCTGCATTTTGTGCTTCAGATGCAGCAGTTGCTTCTTGAGCAGCCTTTAGAGCTATATTTGAGGCTTTTTGCTTTGGATTACCCTGCATTATATTGGATTTGCAATTCCCACTTTGTTTACATTGCTGTGCCACAACTTGAGGGTCCCAATCAAGTGCTTCACTATAATCATCATCTAAAAAATGTGCAACCATTTCTGGTGAAATATTCTACAAACGAAAAAAATCGATTTTCATTCGCTTTGTTATTTAAAGCGAAATGTATATTCAAATCATTTCTAAACTTACATCAGCCAAGTGACTACAATTAATTAAGTAAAAGTAAAAAAAAAATACTATAATGTGGCCTAGAACAAAGCTCTTTTTCATTCTGACAAATAAACAGATAATACGAATTTTCATACAAAATTAAAATTATATAATTACTGAATAGCATCTGAAAATAATCGAAAAATATCTTCATGATAAATTGAATTCAAAATAATTCGTAATGAAAATATTGCCACTTTTTTGTTTTTTTTTTGTTTTGTGTTTAAAATAGAATCGATATTATATTTTCCATCTTAGTGAGTTCAAAACGAAACAACTATTTGACAATTGAAAATATCAGATAGAACTTCAAAATTATTTTGACTTTTTGATATTTTAAATAATGTTGTAACCAACATTCGAAATATAAAACGGACGTTATGATAATTCAATCATTGTTTCAAGCGTTAAGTCTAGCCAATCTAATATTATTATCATTTTGTGCATCTCAAGGATACATCGCTCATTCTAAGGTATATAATTTCTGTATAGATTTGTGTACAATAGAAATATTTTATACAAACAAGGCACCTATTTTTACATATTAATGGTTTAGACATATCGAAAACGTATGACACCCGATATATATACAGACTATAATGTGGCTGCTTTAGCGGATGGACAATGTAAGAAGCAGTGCAAAGGTACTGATAAATTAGGTATAGGGAATCCTAAGCAGAAAGCTACCAATATTGCACAGAAGGCTGCTCAAGAAGCAACTGCAGCTTCAGAAGCACAAAATGCTGCCGGTCAAGCGGCTGCTCAACAAGTAAAAATGCAATTGGCTGAAAAGGCAATGCAGGCAGCTAAAGCCGCTGAAGCAGCTTTGGCAGGTAAGCAACAAATTGTCGAACAATTGGAACAAGAGGTTCATGAAGCGGAAGCTGTCGTTCAAGAGGAAGGTTCCTCATTACAAAATGCCCAAAGCAATGTTAATGCAGCCGTTAGAGCAGCTCAAAATGCCCAAGCACAATTAAAAACATTAACACAAGCGGTACAAACGGCTCAATCTAATGTCGGTAATGCAGAACAAGCAGCCAATGGCGCTCAAGCGGAATTGGCTGAAAAAACTCAATTGTTAGAGGCGGCCAAAACAAGAGTTGAACAATTGCTAAAACAATTGAATACAGCACGTCAAGATTTCGCAAATACGAAACAGGCAGCTTATAAGGCAGCCTGTGCTGCTCATGAAGCTAAAGTTAATGCCCAAAGAATTAGTCGAGCCGTATCTAAACAACTTCTAATGCCATCATTTTCGAACTCTTTACAAGATTTAACACCATTCCGATATCGATTTCGTCGGCAACCACTCTATTAATTGCACAAATATTCACAAATACATTTTTACATGTCTAATATCTATTTATAGATTCATATACATACATATATACATATATATATATATATATATATATATATATTTCTATATATATATATACATATATGCATACATATATATATATAAATATATTTGTATATATACAATATTTATATAAACATAATTCAGCGCATATATTCCATGCAAAATAATTCCAAATAAAATATTTAGTGTGTATTTTGTTTAACATCCTTAATCTTCTTCTATATTTTAACATTAAATTATAACAAGTTAAAAAATTATATTTGGCTGAGACCATATCTTAGATACCCACCATTCAGACATTAAGATAATTTTATTCAAAGTTTGTTTCAGTGTTTCAGTAGTAAATAGAAAATGTAAATAATAAAATAGTGAAAATATGGTATTGTACAATTTCGCGTAGGCGTGGCCGGTTTACAAGATTTTTAGAGAGACATTGCAGACCATTAGCTTCTCTACTTTCCCTATTTCCCTATTTCAGTTTTCTATCTTTTGCAATTTGCATATAACAAGCAAACAACCACCAAATTTTGTTATAAGAATCTAAAGTGTTCTCAGTCGGAGTGTGGGCATGTCTTTTGCATGGGCATGATTTTGCCTAGTTTTCAATTTGCCTGCAAGAACTTCCAGTGATTCTAATAAAATTTAACTTGTATATCCCTTTTTTTTCTACTGGAAAAAAATTAATAACACACGTATGAACGGACGGACGGACTGATGTCTAATTCGATTTAGAATGTGATGCTGATCAAGAATAGAGATCTCCAACCTTTATTTCTGATCGTTATACACATAATGCTGGAATAACTACAAGGAAATTTTTTACAGTTAATAAGAAACTAATAAAAGTTGTGATGGCCTTTTGCAAAAATTCGACATTCTTCGTACTCCAAAGAATCTAAAGCAAATAGAAATGCGAAATAAAAATTAATGGATGCGTAACAGAATTTCATATTTAATCAAAAAGTTCACTTCATGTTTACACGTAGAATTTTATTTTTTTAAATGATTATCTGGGAAAAACGTTTCCTTACAGATTTTACTAATTTATACAGTTCAAATTTCGCGACAATTTTTTGAAATAATATTTTTTTTTTTGAATATTGAATTCAAAGAAAATTTTTATGTGGGAATTCATCGCCATAGTAATGGACTAATCCAATATATTTTCAATTGAATGCACCCTTGGTCCTTGCTACTTACAGTAAGTTAAAAATTTTCTTATTTAGTAAATTCTAATTTTTTAAGTTTTCAATTTATTTTAATATTCCAAAATACTTTAATCATACATTTCATTTACTTTCTATTTTTATTTTATATTCATAAGTGAATAAAAAATTTAAGGCTTTGAAGAATGGCCGTTATGAATTAATTGAAATGTTCATGTATAATAAAAGAAAAAATCATATCAAAAAAATATCTCTAGAAATTTGAAAATATTTACATTTTTATAAGGACTTTTGTTTTGTTTTGAATATATTTTCGACACAATATTTCATATTTCAATTATTCAAGGTTATAATCAATTGCTAAATTATTATGAGAATTGAAAGAAGTCAATTATTTTTATTTTTATTATTATTTACAACAACAAGTGTATACGATGTAATGAAATGTAATTGTGCCGGATCGAATTGTAATGGGCCGACAAATTCACATGTAAGAGAATCTAACATTGAAAAGGAATTTCAACTTTTAATCTGATTAATTTATATTTCTGATTTATATAAATTAATCAGAAAAATCATAAACGCCTATTTCCCGGTTGGTATCCAGATTTTGTTGATGCCATTGTAGAGGATAGTATAAAAGATAAGAGGGCTAACGATAATGTAACCAATCCAAAAATAACAGCATCTAATATAGCGCAAAAGGCTGCAAAAGAAGCTGTAGCAGCATCTGAAGCACAAAATGCAGCTGGTCAGGCAGCATCAAAGCAAGTTAAATCGCAATTAGCAGAAAAAGCTAGGCAAGCAGCCAAAGCTGCAGAAGCTGCTTTAGCTGGTAAACAACAAATTGTTGACGAATTATTCCATCAAGTATCGGAAGCACAAACTGTATTGGAAGAAGCTACAAATTCTTTACAAAATTCTCGGAACAGTGAACAGACATCACGGAAGCTTGTAGAGCAGATACGTCGCCAAATAAAGATTTTAATAGAATCTGTACGAATAGCACAATCCAATGTTGCAAATGCAGAGCAGGCAGCCAGCGGTGTTCAAGCTGAATTAAATGAAAAGATTCAATTAGTGGAAGCAGCCAAACGACGTCTTAAAATTTTAATGTCTGACTTATCAAAGGCACGCGATGATTTTATGCGTACCAAACAAGCAGCATACAAAGCAGCATGTGCTGCTCACGAAGCCAAAATGAATGCTCAAAATATGCGTCGTAGGAATGTAAATAAACGTTATGATCAATTCGATAGCGATGCTAAATCGAATATGAAGAATTTAAATCCTTTTCATCATAAATTGGTACCATCGAACTATTTGCAATAAAATGCATAAAACAGTTAATGCGGGAAAAAGTGGGAAACTTTGAAAAAAACAAAAACCACAAGGCAACAAGGATAAAGCTAAACATTCTATATATACACACTAATTAATTAAAGTATATTCATTAATAATTTAAAATTTTTATTTATAAATTTATAAATTGTTAAATAATTAGCACAATATTTTATATGCATTGATATTTCATTTTTCTTCAATTGGTTATTATAATAATATAGATAATATTTTACGGAAATGATAATTTGTTACATTAAATTTCTTGCCATAAATTATTGATATCTATAAAGTTGAAATGTTTTTATTTTTCTACCCATAACTGTAGTTTTATTGAAATTGAAATTGAAATTGACATTTAATTAAAATCTTCATTTGTGATTTTGACATCTCAATTTGATTATTATTTTGAAAAATCAAATTTTGAAAAAAGAGGAAGAAGAGGACAAATTTACGATGAAATTTCTCATAATTTTTCTAATATATTATTATTTATCAATATTACTCCAAACTGAGGGTCATGCAGTTCCATCAAATAAGGTATACTGATCAAGCTTATTCTAATGTTAAGAGAATTTCCATTTTATTAAGAGAATTTGTATTATTTACAGAAATTTCACAAACGAATGATACCTGGTTTATATTCTGATTTTGCAATGGCTTCTTTTGAAGGCGCTGGGTGTAAAAAAGCCGAATGTAAGGGTGCCGACAAGATAGGTCAGGGTAATCCCAAACAGAAGGCTAGTAGTATTGCTCAAAAAGCAGCTCAGGAAGCTACTGCAGCGTCGGAAGCTCAAAATGCTGCTGGTCAGGCAGCTGCCCATCAAGTTAAGGCTCAATTGGCCGAAAAAGCTATGCAAGCAGCAAAGGCCGCTGAAGCCGCTTTAGCTGGCAAACAACAAATTGTCGAACAATTGGAACAAGAAGTGCATGAGGCGGAAGCTGTGGTACAGGAAGAAACTGCTTCATTACAAAATGCTCAAAGTAATATTAATGCGGCTGTACATGCTGCCCAACAAGCTCAAGCACAATTGAAGACATTAACTCAAGCTGTACAAACGGCTCAAGCTAATGTCGGTAATGCGGAACAAGCAGCCAATGGCGCTCAAGCAGAATTAGCTGAAAAATCTCAATTATTAGAAGCGGCTAAAGCCCGTGTTGAACAACTAATGAGACAATTGAGTACAGCACGTCAAGATTTTAATAATACTAAACAGGCAGCATATAAAGCAGCTTGTGCTGCACATGAAGCTAAAGTTAATGTACAAAAGACAAGACGCAGTTTAGCTAAACGCTATTTAACACCTGAACAATTAAATTATTTGCGTAATTTGCGTCAACATCATCGTCGCATGACACCTCAAGCACTTTATTAGAACGCTTTTATTTTTTTTTTTTATTCAATTCATGCACAAAGGATAAGTGAAGTGTTAAGGCTTTGTTGCGGCACATGAATTTTGAATTCATCTTGTTTTTTATCATATATTTCTATATGGACGTTCTATAAACGTTCTTTTGTGTATTTTATTTGTATATGATATTTAAGCGAAAGCTATCAGCAACAAAAACAAAAACAAAAACGAAAACGAAAGCGAAAACATAACACTTAATTTAGAACAATGTTACAAGTTTAATTATTATATGATGTTGATTTCAAAGAAATAAATAAAACTCTCAACTTCTTTCACTGGTTGAGCATTACAATTTCAAATGAACAACGTTTCTCTATCTCAATGAAATTATACATTAAATTGCATTACAATGTCATGTTCAAATAGTCATACAAATAATTATGAAGACATAGATTTTACAAGACATAATAAGACTTAGCTGCAGATGAAAAAAATTTTTGAGAAAGTAAAAGTAAAGAAAAAATAAATGAAAAACGAGTAAATAAGAAAGTTATATAAGTTGGCTGGGTTTATAATTTCAATAGCTAAACTATTACTTGAGGCTGCTAGCGGCGTAAGGCATCAGCTTAATTGGTATTACATTCATGATTGTCAATGTCAAATTGTCAATATAACTCGCTATGTGCTATGAGTTCTACGAGAACGTATAAGAGATTTAATTTGATGCCAGCACTAATTCATCAGAACTAAATGTCCGCTTAAATTGCTTATTGCTTAGATGGCTTCATAATTTCTGTAGTGGCCACAAGTACTGTGGATAATGTACATTCAATTATATTCATAATTACTATTTCCCTAAATTCAACCTAGAAGTTTTACTAAATAAAAAGGGAAGCCTTATGTTTAAAATGTAATACAAACTTTAACTTTCGATAATTGTACCCTGAATGGATGATTGTATCCTAATTCTAGCATCAAATATGTACCTTGTACATTTTTATACTTGAACTTCTTTACTATCAACTACCTAAGAAATCATTTTCATTATCGGTCTAATAAATAGGGAATGTGATTAATTTTTTTTTTTTTTGTGTTTGGCATTTTTTTTTTTATATTAATGGTATCTTTATATTTAGCAGGCTTCTTGTCAATTAAAAGCAATTTCGATAAAACCAGAATTCAATTTCGGCTTTTCAATTCTTATTGTTTTAATAATTACCATGGTGTAGAAATGGTTAGAAATGGTTTCAAATGTCATCGATTATTTCGTTTAAATATAAAAACGCTAGGTTTTCTTTAGCTGGACATTACAAACTTTTCAACAATATTTATATAACTTTTTTATTTGTAGTGATTGTAAAAATGCCATCTCACGTTGTAATCCAAAGATATGTACCATCCGGTTATCGTCTAAGCAGGCAAACAAATATGATGCTGCATGAACTGAATAAACATTTGTTTGTTTCTCTTTCTTTTACAAATAACAATTAACCAAAGCAAACAATCATAATTTATTTATTATTAATTAGCAATAATATGTTGCTGCTGCTGCTGCTGCTGCTGCTGTTGCCATTGCCATTGCTGTTGTCATTACGTTAGCAAAAAGAAAGTAAAAATTTCATGCATGCTATAAAAACTTTTCTCCAACGTCCGGGTGCCGCTGTTATTCTTCTTTTGTGTATGCCTGATTTTTCTGTTTTTTAACGTGACTTTGGCTTAAATGAAAATAAATTACGTACAGTTATAGCTAACTATCATTATTATTATTATCATTATTATGAATGTAATAATAACAATGTGATAATACATTAAATAATTCATACGAAAATCTTCAAAACTCGATTAAACGTTTCACTGTTAACATCATTGCGTTATTTATCTTGAACGTTGAAAGTTGAAAGTTATAATAATTTGTAAATACATATAAAAAAATTTGAATGAAAACATGAACGGAATTATTTTATGGAAAGTTGTGATTATCATTTTAGTTTTTGGTAAAAAAAAAAGGCAGCTCATTTTCTAGTTTTTTTCCAATTCTCTATTCTTTAACTCTAATTTAATTATAAGATCTAAATAATTATTTACTTATTCATAAGAATGAAAATGTAGCTTAATTAATTCCAAAGAATTGTAATTTAATTTAGATGAAATTGGAAAAGAAAAATCCAAAGAAGAGGATAAGAAGAAACTTATTTAGAGAATTCCCTTTATATAATTGTTCTTATAACAAAGAATTATGAGAAGAAAAGTGAGTACTAATTTTTCATTTTGGTTTGAAATATTTCAAGGAAACGTAAGTGATAGTCGCAAGATAAAACGTACAGGGGCTCATATATCAAACATTAGGCATGTTAATCCACATACTGGTATTGCCGCAGAACCTTATAAATATGAAACGATTCATGTAGAAGAATTTTCATATGCGCAACCTCAATCTCCATCTCAATCTCCACCTCAATCGCAATCGCAATCGCAATCGCAACAAATATTACAATATGGCTATGAGGGGTCACAACATTCAATTGGATCAAGTACTTACCTTATAGATAATGGTTTACGTAATATAGCTAAAGGATCTGCTAATCAAGCTAGTACAGCAGTAGCATCACAAAATGCGGCAGCGAAACAAGCAGCATATGTAGCGAAAAGTACTTTAGCTCAGACAGCCAATCAAGCGGCTAATACGGCATTAGCAGTGTTAAAGGGAAAGGAAGCTCTTTTACAAAAATTGATCGAACATCATAGTGAAGCCTACAAAGCCTTACAAAATGAATTAGCTCAATTGCAACAAGCGAAACGTTCCGCTAAAGCGGCCCAACTTGCCACAGAACAAGCTCTCAATCATGTATCAATATTAATGGCTGCTCTCAATAATGCACAAAGTGCTTCGCAATTAGCGGAAAAATCTGCATCAGAGGCGGCTCTTGAATTGGCATCACAAATTGATATGGTAGCACAAGCGAAAAGTAAACTAGAGCAATTGGAATCGCAATTATATGCGGCCCGCTTAGATTATGAAGAAACAAAGCAGGAGGCCCAGAAGGCAAGTCATTTAGCCCAAGAAGCTCAAAATAATGCTAATGATGCAGGCGTGCATGCTAATATAGAATTAAATGGATCAGTCCACACGTCACCACATACATTTGATAAAAGAGCAAGTGAAAAGTAAAAACTTATACAAAACTTTTTTTTTAATTTTACATTCAAATAAATATTATTTTATTTATTATTTTGTTTATTATTGTTGTTGTTATTGTATTTATTACTTATTTTAATAATTTAAATAAATAAAACAAAATATGAAGTCTGTCTTTGCATTTTTATATCATTTTGTATCCATCGATACTTCCTATTTATATTTACCAAAGAAATTGTGATAGAAATAATTTTTTAAAATAATTAATATTTTCAGATTAAAGTTTCTAACATTTCATACAAGCAATTTTTGTCTTTTATTCTCTTACACCAGAATTTTTTTTTTTTTGTTTTTTATGCCAACCAATTTGTTTCTATTTTCATTTTCTTCATAGAAGCCAAAAGGCGTGTATTTTCCGAGATTATTTAAGAATGATTGAATAAATTGCATAAATTGAATAAATCATTTATCATTTGCATCTTATTTAATTATTTTAATTTCATTTCTATGTTTTTCTATTTTTTAATTATTATTATGCATATTTAAAAAGAAATCATTATAATAAGAAATATGGAAAAATGTTATAGTCGATGGATGTTGGAGCCGACTTGCAAAATACGCCGCATCACTTAGCTTAATGCGACAAGAAAAAAAGTGTTAATACAATGAAAAAAAGGGAACATTTGAAAAATGCAATTGTAAGTTGCATAAGATCTAAAAATAGAGCAATTTAGGCAATAAAATTTGGCAAATTGAATCGATTTTCTTAAAAAAATATTTAAAACGTTAATATTACTTTTTACGTATGGACTCTTCTCAAAATGCGACATTACATGGAAATTGCTTTAAAAATTATCTGATATTATGCTTATTTCCGATTGTCTTTTCTCCAAAGTGAATTTTACTAAAATAAAAATAAAAATTGATAAAAATTTCTCTTAAATTTGCGCCCAGTATTTTTATAACAAATTAAATCTGTAACAAACAAAAGATAGACAGACAAACAGACAGACAGACGTATAGAGTAACTAAAATCAATTCAGATAATTATTCTAAGTCTAAGTCTATTCTAAATCTAACTCAAAACTTTTTGATTATTGTAAATATCCGCCTAAATGCTTTAAGCTTTGTATCCCACGTGATGCCGCGTTTAAATGGAATCAAATAAATGAATTAATTTATATGTGAATATAAATTATATCTAAATTTTACGTTCTTTATATTATTTATTTTTTCAAACATGATTGCAGATGGTACCCAATAAAAATGAAACTTAATATACAAAATAATCAAAAAAAAAAAAAATAATCAATTAAAATTAAAGGATTTTTGTGTAATAGGAATCACAATAATTACAACTAATCCCATTAAATTTAAGTTAACTTAATGTTGTACACTATTCACTATCATTAAAGAAAATGACTAAACATATGAAACATCGCCCAAAATTTTGTGATTCACATTTTAATCTTAGTTTATAATGGATTTTCTAAAATAATTGTGGCGTGTCTGTGTGTATGCAATAATAATGGACACTATTTGCATTTATGACTCGTTTAAATGTTGATGCTCATCCAATGATGTATATGACTGTGTTGCTGAGGTTGATGAAGATGATAATGAAGCTGGCGATGATATCGGTAAATTATTTTGATTTTCATTATCGTTATCATTATTATTATTATCATTATAATTTTTGCCAAGCTCACGTGAATTAGAATCTCGATTATTCATGGTCTCTTTTAAAAGTTGTATATCAAGGTTATCATCTTGCGTGGCATCATTATTGTGATCATCATTTTTATTACCTTTAGCATATTGCGAGAAATAGCTAAGAGATTTCATGAGTTGATAACTTTTTGAAATTGGTATATTTGAATCATATATATTGGGGCTACTCATACAATCCACATAAAACCACCAATTACACTTTAATATGGTCTGATCGAAAAGTGTATCTTCCGGACAAAGAAATGATTTACGTACCATACCATCATCAGTTACAGCACACACATGAAATACCTTAAATATATACGAAATATATCGATTTTTAAATGATAAAGTGATTTATTTTGTAAGATCATTCTTACCATGCAACCCAAATCGGTATCTGCATATAAACCAGGGAAATGTTTCTGTTTTGTACAAGTGAAACTTGTTGGCGGTAAATCCACTTTAGATTTGAAATTATCATCAAAATTTTTCTCATAACCAACTGGATAGTATTCTTTGGGTGCATTCATAACCTATAAAGCATACAAATTGTATACCAGATTACGCCATTTTTTCCAATTTTCCTTAAATTACAGTTAAATGGGTTTTTTCCAAAACACAGCTTTAATAATTAATCATAAGCATTTTTGTGCTTATGATTAATTACTTAGACTCAATAATGATATTTAATACATCATTATCATTAGTATAATTAGTATAATTCTGGACGAAAAGAATTTGCCACGAGAATTTCCATAAGCTAATAGGAAAGTATGCGCTGCGCAAAAAGACCAAATTCCTATATGTTATTTATCTTTCGCGTAAACTGCTTTACGTTAATTTGACGTGAGAACTCGTGATCATAATACGATGAATTTTCAATCGATCCATTGTTAAAAGGAAATACTTTTTCGGAAAATGTATGTTAAATTTTAAAGTATAAAATAATTTTTTTCTATAAACAGCGCAAGCAAATTTTAAGTAGAAATAAAATTACGCACAAAAAACGGCCATTTTTATATAAAATTTTTGATATATTGAGATTATGCATACCTTTGCCACCATATTTTCTAAATTAACTTTAGTTGGTAATATAACAAATGGCTTTGGTGTACTTGTAGTTGTAGTTGTAGTTGTTGCTTTAGTAGTCGCTTTAATAGTCGAAGTTCTTATAAATTCTTGACGTAATTTTGCAGCTAACATGGCACGATGCTCGGCGCGCATTTGCTGTTCACGTACGTATATAGCATGTCGGATCGTTTCAACGCTAACATTGGCTGCCATGGCTAATTCTTCAACAGTAATACCTTTCAAATCAAATTTCGGTTCTTCAAATTGTAAATAATTCGGATTAATTAGGTGAGAAGGTGCTGGTATTGTCTTTATAGCTGAACCAGCTGCATGTACAGCATTTGGCATAGTTTGAAAGTTGAGAACGGTCATAGGAGGAGGCATCCGTATTGCTTCTTTTATATTAGGCTGACGAACAGTGTGAATGGTACGATTGAATGATGCCTAAAATTGAAATTCAATTCCATACTTTTCAGTTTATTTTGATTACATTTTTTAGATGTGACGTTTACTTACTGCCTGAGAGTTATATGCATCCACCAATTTATTATTGAGTCTTATTTGAGGATGACCGGTATCCATGGAGATTTGATTACGTCTTTGTGCAGCTGGTTGTTGCTTAATTGTTGGTAATCGATGCGGAATTGGGCGAAAAGCTGGCACACCCAAAGGTAAAGGATGGGCCTCTGTCATTAAACCAATTTGCTTACCTTGTTTCTCATTAGATTCACCAGATATTGGTGCATGATTTACATTTATATTTGCACGTGATACAATGTGATTTTTTTCTAATGCCTCATGTAACGACTACAGGAAAGTTAAGGGAAAATATTCTTTGAAATTTATGATCGATTTAATACTCAAAGTAAATAAATATTTACTGGTTGAGTATAAGCTGGTAATACGCCAATTGTACTGGACATTGGAGAAGGAAAGTTTTTATAATGAATAGCTCTACGACGATTATCTTCTAAATTACCTAAAGATTCAGGAAAGCCTAATTCATCACCCACACTAAAACCTGTAAATGAACAATATATGAAAATGTATCAAAATATTCTAAAATATTTATTTTAATTAACATTTCACAAGCAAATTTTATTTACACCATAATTGCAAGATTATGTTACGTGTATGGTCGCGCTTTAGTAATTCTTGGAAGGTAAATTTTACAAAAACTCTTTAATATGCACTACCCAGAGTTTGGGATTATATTTGCCTTGTTACCCTTTAAAAGAAAAAAAACAAAACGGTGCAAATATTTTTTAAAGTATATTTGTTCTTGATTATTCTAAAATTCAATTCAATTCAATTCGTGAAAACTGAATTTTCGAATGTTTCGCACACTTTGAAAGTTCTTGCCCTCAATTTAGCATGAAGCCAAATTGATCTAAAGATATGCCCATAATACTGCCTAACTAGAAAATATCTTCTTTGTTTGAATAAAAAATTTGAGGCTTCTTTATTCCACAATTCATAAATTTTAAAATAAACAACAAAAGCGGATGAGTGAAATTTTTCATATTTTCTTAAATTCAAGTTCTTAAAATATCTGGTCAAAAATGATAAAAATCGACTGCAGCTAAAATCGAAGCTAAAATATATTAAATTTGCATATTTTTTGCATGTTCTTAATTGAATTCTATAAAATTGTCACATTCATCAGTTGAAAAATGGTATCCTCGGTAGTGTATGTACAGGACTTTATACAAAGTCAATTAGAATATTTTAATTTTCTTATTTTATTTTATTTTATTTTATTTTAATTAATTGTTATAGAAATAAAATCAGTATTATTCTACATGTATTTTTAATGTTATTCTAAAAAGTTAATAATTAATTTTTTTTTTAGTTTTTAGTTTTATATAAAATTATGTGTGCTTGAAAAGAAGAAGAAATTAAAAGAAGGAAAGATATTGTACAAGGGAAATTAATAGATAATTTACCTAAACCGAAATGTGCTTTAACGCCACCCAAATTTCTGACACGAAATAATCCAGATTTTTTGAAGTTACAATTCAAATTGAAACCAAAATCAGATTGTAATATGCATGTCCCACAAGCTAGTCCTAAAATACAGAATATAGATACAGGGAAACTTAAGAATACTTAATTGTATGTACACTAAAATAATAACACCTTTAATCAATTAATAGAAATAGAAAATTAATTAATTGATTATAAGTAAGAATTTTTATGGGCGTTTGTCTCACGATTACCAAGCAAAGTGTACAAAGGTAAAATTTTGATTAATTTTAATGCAATGAAAATGGTATGCAGGGGACTAATAATATAATAGTTAGTCCGACCGACTTTGTATTTAATGTATTTAAAAAAGTTTATCGTTAATAATAATAATGAAAAGTAATTGCGAAATATGTTTGGGACAATTAGTTTTATTAATTAAAAGTTTCTATGGAATTGTGTGATAATTGTGATAGAAAAAAAATAGGCAAATAAATTATTTTATTGCGTGGAGTAGAACTGATTTTATAAATTGATTTTAATATGATCTGAATTTTATTTTGTAATTAATATAAATTTAATTAATTAAATAAAGTGAAAATAGTGAAATAAACATTAAAACTTCATTTAATGCATTTAAAAAAAAGTGCATTAAATATGAATTAAATTTGTTACACTTAGTCAGTATAATTGAATAATTTAGGAGAGTTTGTTTTCAGCAAAATATATTTAAAATTGCAACATTTTTTTTTCATATATTTGATGTTGGTTTAGAAGGCTTTATATGAAGAATTTTTATGGTTATATAATTTTCTGAAATGTCATAATTTACAATTTACTTATAACTACGAAATAATCAATTATAAAGCAGTTGAGTCATTTTAATGAAAGTAGGCCAAACAATTTAAATAAAATGGAAAAATTTAGCATCTTATTTAATATGCATCAGTACTTATATTTTCCATTATTTTTTTAGCCATTGACGATTTAAAACTTAAACTTATATCGGCAACTTTAGATATCGTACACATCATATAAAATTGTTAAGTAATTATTTAGTAAAAATGGTCGACATTGATAAAATTTTCTTTCTATGAATTATTGAAATATTTTAAGTTTTTTAAGGCAAGTATAATTTTTATAAAGGGCCAGGACTCATTTTTTATAATATAATCAAGAAATTAAGTTACGACAATAAAAACTTGTAATTTTCAAGTGATTTGAAAAGTTCGTTATATGAAAGGTATTGATAAAATACTTACAAGTCGTTTGGTATGAAATGGGTGCTTTTGAAACCCTTCTTCTTAGTCGTACGTACATGATCATAAACTTAATAATTTCTGATAGTAAAAGTCATGCAAGTTTTGTCTATTCTGGAAGAGTCTTCTAATAAGTATATTTGGGGCTCTTTCCAAAAAACCGCTGGGACCGCTTGAAACTTTAATTCAAACTTATTTGTTTTTTAATACAATCTAATTATTCCTAGATTCTTAGTAATGCTCATTCTAAACAGTAATATTATTATTACAATTTATATTAAAATTTTTTAGTATAACTTTAAAAAAAAAACCTGGCTCAGTCAATAAAAATTTATTCTGCAATTACAAATGGCCTTTATTATGGCGTAAAATAATCATTTGAATTGAGCAATTCTCTGTTTTATTTGTTATTTATCTTTAAAGTAAAATGTTTGTGCTTTAAATTTCTTCAAAAAAAAAAAAAACAAACAAAAAAGAAAAACAAAACCACAATGTGCTCAAATAATTTAGATGAAAAAATATTACGTTTTGTATATTTTTACATTGAACAAATATCAGTAATTTAAAGTTAATTTGTAAGAGTTTGTATCCATGAAATCAAAGCAAAAACTAACAGCAACCATAATAAGAATTTTAACAAAAAAAAAAAAAAAAAGCAAATAAGAATCTTACAAATAGTCAGGGTCGACTCTTTACTACCCTACATCAGTAGTTTTAATGTGATAAAAAATTAAATTAATTGCAAATCAACAAAAAGCAAAAAATTGCAATTTTTCGGAAGGTTCACTCATTTGATAACAGACGGACAGATGGACAAGAATTCTTAAATCGTTTCGGAAAATGATCAAATCGATCAATCTCTATCTTAACGCCTTCTAGGTGTACGAACACTCATAGAAAGTTTTATTATCTTTTAGTAGAAAAAAATAAGTCTAATCAATGTATAATTAATACAAATATGATTAAAAAATTATAAAATAAAATAAATTAAAAAAAATACAAGAATGCTGTAATCGCTGCTTGTCGAACTTTAATCAATAGTTTGCTTAAGGCAATTTTAAATAAAATGTAAATATCGTTCAAAGTGAGACAATGACTTATTCAGTTTTCAAGTGCAACTACTTATGTCACTAGTAGAGCTAACAAAAAAAGTCACAACAGAATTCCGTCTTTAAAACGTATCAATAAGAGACCTCGTTTTATATTTAATTCGTAAAATTGTTCATAAATTCATACGATTTTTAAAATATACTTTAAACAGCACTTGCGCAAAATGTCATATTTTTCAAACACGACGTTACATGTCATAATTTCATAAAGATGCATATCCTGGTTAAGAAGTGGATTTATATTAAAACGAAAAAATATATAAAATAAAAGAAGAATTATAGTTCGATGACTACACCCAAAACCCATACAGCCATCTAAAATGGCAACTTTACCTTTTGGATGCACATAACACCAAGCCCATTATTTTCAAATAACTAACATTTTTTTATACAACAATTGAAGCGATTTAGTATTGACAGCATACAAAAATTGTCTATTAAATTGAAGTTTTATTGACTAGTATGTTTTACACAACTATTCCATGTTTATGTTTATGTTGATGTTTAGGTTTACGTTTACGTTTACGTTTACGTTTACTTTTGTCCATACATCTTTCAATCAAGTTTCTTAAATTTCAATTAAAATAGATCTTTCTTGTGAGAAACAAAAATTATATTGAATATAAATTATTCAAGCTTATTTAATACGAAATAATGTTTTATGTCTTCCTCTCTTTATATACCTCTTTTGTAATAAATGGTATAATAATTTTGTGCTAATACTTGTAACATACAGCAAAAATTTAAAATAGATTGACCATATCACTCAGCTCAATCTTCATTGATTTAATACGATCTGTCTGTGTGATGTTCTTTCAAGCATCAAATTGCGAACTGGGCACTTTTGAATCCAATGGCGAACAGAGTTGTAATTGACATAATTTTTACTTTGGCTTCCACCAAAACACAGTTTCATTTTGAAAAAAAATGTGACATGAAAATAAATTAGAATCTCAAATATATCCTAAAGAAGTTTTACACTTTATATGATTTGTATTAAATTTGTACTAAATTTATGCAAATTTTTTTGGATCCTATTTATAAAACCCATTTTTAAAATCTTTCTGAAATTGTAATATTTCATATGCTTTCAAATCGTCTTAGATAAAATGAAGTGTGATATTTCAGAAAAAGTTGACTCCCTGTATTTTTAGCATGTTTTACTTATTTTTACTATTGCATTTCTATATGGCTTTGAAAAGTTAATTATAAATCTAGTCAATAATGATTTTGGTAAGACATAAAATTGCAAAAAGAAAAAATATATAAAGACACTGCAAAGGGGTCATATATTTTGGTGCCTAGTTCAAGGTAAATCACTTCTCTACACAGACACGCACACTCGGTATTAAATAATTTTATATATCTATAAATAATTATTACATATAAATATGTAAATAAAACATACATTAATTTTACTGTGTGTAGAGTCTAAAGAACGAACTTGATTCAATTTTTTTTTTTTTTTTGAAAACTTTTTTTTGTAAACATAATATGGCATTGTTTAATTATATCATTATGAAACTGAAAAATGTACGTACAAAAATGGAAAAATGTATATTTTTTATTTCAATTAATACGATCGATTTGATCAATTGATTCAATGAGCTCAATTTTACTTTTAATTAAGGACGTTGATTAAAAGTAAAATTGAGCGCTAACAATTTAGTTGAAATTCTTAATTGAAAAAACTGCACTTTATTTTATATATTTACTATTTTATTAATTAGGCCTAAAGAATAAAGATATTTTAGCTCGTTAAGAATGAAAATCACCATTTATAATTGTATCAAATTTCAATAAAAAAGTATTAAAAGACTACAATTGAATAAAATTTTCTCCAAAATGTTGATGAATTAGCATTAAAATTTGGTGTTAGCAAATAAATAACTTTTATCCATTTAAATCATTTCAGCAAAGTGAAAAGCCCAATGGGTCTAACGATGCAATTTTTATTAAACTCTAGTCTAAGAGAATTGAATGGAATGACCAATATATTTATCTAGTTTATTCATATGAAACTGCCCGTTTTTATTTTGGGAGTACATTCATTTAGCCATTATGTTTGTAATGCCTAGGGAAGATCCTACAAAATATATATATTCTTGATTAACATCAAAGTCGGAATCGTTTTAAACATATCTTCATACTTCGGGTCGCATAAAAAAACATATGCAATTAAAATTTGATAAGATCATCGGAAGTCCTTGTAAGCAGATTGGTATTGTAAACAAATAAAATCAGTCAAAGGATACGCCCACAGCACAATGTTAACTGAGAATATCTTAGATTTTTAAACTAAATTTCCTTCTTTGCTTAATAGCTACAAATTGCAATAAATAGAAAGCTGAAATTTTGGCCATATAAGAAAGCACTTGCTTTACATTTTCTATCCAAAAAATCATTCTATTTACTATACTGAAACAGGCTTTGACTAATAATGTCATGTTGTATTGTTGTGGGGGCGACCAATCCCGAGAAGCACCTGCTCAATTGGGAGTGGCTCATGAGATGGTTTCTGATCCATATCCATCAGGGGGCATCATGAGTTTCACGAGATCAGATCCAAAGATTTAATTTGGTACCACGGGATCACCAGTTTCATATTTGCCCATGTGGTGATGTTGGAGTTGGCTTCGTGGGGGCTGTGGTGCCCATGTCGCGGGCGTAGCTCGACCTATTATGTTTATACCACAATTATGTTTCTGTCGAGCAGGGTGCCATTTCCCGAATAAAATGGCTAGCTGGGTAGGCTTATCGGGCTAATCTAAGGGGTAATAAGAAGGCCCCGAATCCTTACACCAAGGATTAAGCTAACTAGATGAGGTGCAATAGTGGCTTTAAATTGGAAGCTAGTCGTGACGGTGGCATGCACGTGATGTGTCGTATCTACCAACGCTAGCGATCATAAGTATGTTTATACCATGCGTTTGAGCCTTCCAGGCAGGTATGCATGTAAAACACTAACTGTATGTTGTATTGTTGTTGGGTATCCAAGATTTGATCTCAGCCAAATATAATTTTCCTACATATTTTACTTGTCATTTTTAATTTTCCCAAGATATTTTTGTGCAATATTCACAAAAAGCATTAACAGGTGTTAAAATGTTTATGCTATTGATAAATGCATGAAAATTTTGTAAGAATTATTTGTTTCGACATTCTATCATTCAATTTTTAATTGTTGGGAAATTTTGTTGACGTTTAAATAATTTAATGTAATTCATTGTCATTAGAATTATGATTTATATTGAAATGTTTAAGTGCATTTTAAACGTTTCCAAAAAACGTATAAAAACTTAATAGTCGATTAGGACCGATTTTTAAATACCCTACATTACTTTGCTTAATATGATTAAAATGATCATTGGTGTAGAGGACGCAAGCTATTTTCCTATTTTCCTCATTGAACTTTAGCCTTTGGGATGTAGAAGCGATATTACAAAAGTTCACTTGTCATAAACTATTAGTAAAATAAAATGAATTGAAATGAAAGGAAATAAAATAAAAACGACAGGAGATATTTTCATAATTTTGCTTTTTGACCTTTAAGACATATGAAGAGTGTTGTGAATAAATGTAAATTAAAATTTGATATGAAAATGGATACAATTTATGAATGTCTTAGGATTAATTTATTATTTATTAGAAAGAATTAAAACATGTAACGGTTCTAGATAACTGAAGAAAATTATCGATATACTTTTCACTTTGTGACTTTTGCTAAATTTAATCTCAAGTTGTACAGATTACTAAATGTTTGGTACCCATTAAAACCGAAGTTCATGAGTTGCAAGGAATCGAATATCATTTATTTATACATTTGAATACGGGGCCTATTTTAGAATTTATTTGAACAAAAGCTTTATGTAAATCAATATCTCTCAAATTAAACTGAAAGAATTAGTAAGAAATGATAATCATGCCAGTAAGGCCTTTTAATAATCTCTAAATGATTTTCAAGTATTAACCAATTAAAATAACGCGATTGTTGTTGACGGTTATTATTTTTGACTATATCGCGTAGTTGATCGACTTTTACTGCTAACTTTGTATATGTTATATCAATTAAGCGTGTTTTTTTTTCTTTAAAAAAGCATCATCATAATCTGCCATTCTCATGAAATTTGGCAACAACCAAGTCGTTAACATTTTATTCCGAAAACCGGAATTTATAAGCCACATAAAATATAAAATTTCAATATAACGTGGAAATCAAAGCCAACCAATCCAGTTATGTATGAGATTCCTGTTTATATCTGATCACAAGAGTGTATATAACTTGAACATTTCAATTTATGTTGTGTGCGCGTTAAGTTATTTTAAAAGTTGTATATACGGCACTGACAGTTTGGACAAAATCATATTATACGTATTTAATTTGCTTTATGGTCCAACGTCCAAGATGTTTATGTAGCTCATCATGTATCACATGTTTTGTTGCTTTAAGAGAGCTCACGGAGCTTACACTAGTTAAGTCGTTTTATATGAAAAGTAATTATTGTTAATAACAGATCCTGGTCTCTATTGTTGTTTTGTTTGATCGTACTTCTCTTTTTTTTTTCTTTTTTTTGCTAAGAAATTTCTTACTGCTGTCACATTTCAATTAGATGCTAACACTTCAAAGTAATGATGCGTAATAATTTAGGAAATCTGGTATTTAAGAAATAGAAAATATTTTGTGCAGTTTCCAATTGGAATTTCCAATTGCATCAAATTTTTGATAGTGCTATTATGGACACATAATCATTATCACTTTAAAAAAAATACATATATAAAATAATAGTTATAATTTTACAAGAAACTCTGGCTACTTTTTAAACTGTCATCAGACGTGTGAAAAATTTTAAGTCAAGTTTCTTTATCAGTCATTTAAAAAGAGTTTCCAACGTATATAAATAAATAATTTTCTATATGCCTTTCCCCAATTGGGACATTCTTATTATAATTTTCTTTGTTATTTGAATTTAGAGGAAAACAAGATTTGATTGAAGAAATCTTGTTTTCCTCTAAATTCTAGTAACTTGAAACTGATGAATTTCATTGCGACCAATGTTCATTCATTCATGTAAAATTTACTTTAGTAAATCCCATTTGAATGATTTGATTTATAAATCTTAGGAAGCTTTAAATTATGGGCCATACATATTAAGGTATCAAGCATTGTTCACATAAATAAATTAACGGTTAGAGTAAGAGATGCAAAGTTTAGAAAGAAAACTTACAGACCAATGACCAACATTTTATTTATAAATAAAATTAGAGTAACAGATAGATCAATAATTTAGTTAATTTTTCCTTAGAAAAAATAAAATGTAATACCAACATAAAGTGACCTCGAATGCTACATAATCCATCCATATTGATACATCTGTATGGATGTATGTCAAGTGGCAAAACCAATATAACAAATTGTTTGTCATCATTTCTGGCATGGCCTACATTTTAATATTCATGGCTATTTAATTATTTAATTTGATTGTTCATAATATTTAACAAATAAGAATTTTATGGTCAGTTAAAGTCAGCTATTAAATACCCTACAACACTTTGCCTAATACGATTAAGTAATAAATTGACTAAGAGAATTGCAAGTTATAGAAGTAGAATCATTATATTTTTTAAATTAATTGAAATTACTTGAAAGCTTCAATACGAGATTTATTTCTGGACCAAAGCTCTCTCGAGTACCAAATTTCATTTAAATTTCTCAAAAATTGCAATGTGAGATTTCATAGTAAGTTTACGTGGACAGAAATTGGCCAGACAGACGGACAGACAAACAGGCTTAAATCGATTCAGAAGATGATTCTCGATATAATAAAATATCTGCGCAAACTTATAGTAATCTGTGCCACAAGTAGTGTAGAGTATAAGAAAATCCATTTAAAAAATGTTGACAGACAAAAATATTTGATGGAGTAATAAAAAAGAAAATACAAAATAGAATAACTCTCTACATTTGA
Organism: Melophagus ovinus; assembly: GCA_023089585.1. Lineage (NCBI taxonomy): Eukaryota > Metazoa > Arthropoda > Insecta > Diptera > Hippoboscidae > Melophagus > Melophagus ovinus. The sequence goes on from JAKKIB010000177.1 coordinate 1,663,113, forward strand.
TTATCATTAATTTCTAAAGGAAATTTTATCTACATCTCATTTTACCAGTTATTTCCTCATCTTTGAAATTTAAGTAATTTAATTTTCTCATTTATGAATGATAATATTTGAATGAAAATTCCATTTCTTAACATTTTAATGAAAGCTAAACAAATCGAAAAAATTCAAACATGTTCATCAGTTACTTTTACTTCTTTTTGATTACTGTGATTAAATGGTAAACCAAAAATTAAAAAAAAAAAAAAAAGCAAAAGACATAAAAGAATAACAAGAAATGAAAAAAATATATTTGAGGTCACATCTTGAATACCCACCATTTTTAACTAAAAAAAAATATATAATAAAATTATACATAAAAATTTATTAAAACAATTATGTAAAATTTTAAGGAATATTTATATTTGGAGGAGATTCGTTCGTTCACTTAATTTATAAAATTTTTTCAATAATATCAGTTTAAGTAAAAGTTTTGATTAAGTGCAAATTTCGATTGGTGTATTATGGCAGTTCTTCAACCATCAATGGCACTATTTTCAAATTTTTCAACTAAATTTAATTGTTCCATTAAAAATTTAATGTTAATGTGACAATTTTTATAATTTATAAATGATTCACATAATTAAGCACATGGATGGATGGACATTTGCAAAAAAGAGTTTTGAATATGAAGCTAATTTAATATTTATATTATATATATATATATATATATATATATATATATATATATATATATATATATATATAATGCATGTATGCATATTTATGTTGCCTTATTTTTAAGTACTCTCAATAACTTTGGCAAAAATAACAAGCTTCATGATTAGAGTGATGGGTATATCAAAAAGAGAAAACGCAAAGCAACTTATTCATAATTTAATCGATGTCACAACCAGTTAACCGTCTACATAAATTAGCAGAGTGAATATATATTTAAGGTATGGAAGTGTAGTGTATGTAGTATATTTAAGCAAATTATTATGGTAATGAGTGATAGTGAAACCGGGCACCTGCTTTCACTCATCAAAATGGCATTTTATCAATATATCGATAGGTAAGTTGCATTAGTACGATTATTTACAAATACAGTTAGACATATGATGCGATGCTATTTATTGTCTACACCAATTGTGATACTATTGGTGCAGAGTTTGTGTATGTAACCTTTTGGAAAGGTTTGAGATCCACTCAGCTTTTAGTATAATAATTGTCTCAGAATTGTTCGATCTAACGTTATCCGTCCGATTGCCTGTACTTCTCATTTGCTTGTCCGACAATCAGTTCGAATGCCATCCTGACTGCTTGTCCAACTGCCTTCTTGACTACCTTCCTGCTCGACTGCTAGTCCGCCTGCTAGTCCAAATGCCTTCCTGGCAGCTGGTCTGACTGCTAGTCCGACTGCTAGTCAAACTGCTTGTCCAACTGCCTTCTTGACTACCTTCCTGCTCGACTGCTAGTCTGACTGTTAGTCCGAATGCTAGCCTAACTGCCTTCCTAACGGCTAGTCTGACTGCTAGTTCAACTGCCTTCTTGACTGCCTGTCGGACTGCCTGTCTGACTGCCTGTCCGATTGCCTATCCAACTGTCCGTCCGACTAACTATCCAACAACATCTCCAAGTACCTGCCTATCATTTATCTATGTATGTAAATTTGCTATCAAAGTGCAAATTGTAATTGCAGACCTATTTGAACTACATTTAGTAAATAGGTAGTATTGATAATTTCTTACAAATGGATAATTTTTACGCCCTGACTTCGAATAAAAAAAATCACAATTTTTAATGTATTAACTTGTATTTCACATTTTTGTCTTTTTTTTTTTTTTGCTTCTTGTTTTGTTTAAACGATATGATGTAAGGCATTTAAAAGTCAACCTAAACCAAGTATAACATTTCAATTTATATTTTTGTTTTTCATTTTTTTCACATTTCAGGCTATTCCATAAATTACATATAATTTAAGTTAAAGTTTTTATGGTAAAACGGCGCTAATTGCAAATTTTTTAAAGGAAATTTTTCAAATATGGAAAAAAACTTGTTCTCTCTTGTATAACATTTAATAATTCATTCATCTTGAATGGGCGTACTATCCAATAAATATTTTTCTGGTTATTTTGTTAAATTAATAGTCATGATAAAAACTACCATAACTATTTATTAAACTGAAAGATGAAGAAACTTTTAACGGAAATGTTAAACGTGGCAATAGATATTTTTCTTTTTTTTTTTTTTTTTTTTGTATAAAGTTTGCGCGGTTAAAATTAATTATAAATAAATGATTGCATTAAATTAATTAAAGATAAAAAATCTGTACAAATATGAATACAATTTATTATAATGAATTCTCTTTAATTTTCAAAAGTTTTAATCAACATCTTTATATTGCTCTTATTCGAGAGTCTTGGATATCAAAGGTGAAGAAGTTTCAATATTTTGTAAAAATCAATTTTTTTATTGTTGAAATTTATATGTCAATATTTAAATTTCATTCATTAATAAATAAAATATTTTTCCAACAGTTTTTGTGCTTTTATGTCAATTAATATTAATTTTTTGTTTCAGCAAACAAGACTTAATTTCGCTTCAAAAAAAAAAATTTGCCCAATTTATTTTTGCTTGAAAATAAAATTAAACGTACTTTTGTTAAAAAATTTTCCAAATTTAATACATTTACTATAATTATAAGATATTTCAGGCATTTTGCAAACAATAATTTCTTGATATTTTAATATAATTTTACTTAACGTTCAATTAAACCTAAAAATTATGAAATGTCAAAGACGACTGCATAAGTTAAATGGATAAATTTTTGGCTCATTAAAAAGTTTCTGCAAAACGTTTAAATGACATATACTGAGATTTGTAAAATTTAGATAACTGAGTGTATCATTAAGCCAGACCATCAAATCTAATATATAAATTGTGAATTCAAGATGCAGAAGGTAAATGTACTTTGACCCGAGACAGTATTTGGAATAGACACATATTTTAGGAACGTTTTGTTTTTTTGTAAAAGTCTTAACAAAGACGTATTTTTCAAGTCGAATGGATACTTATTTTATTGAGTAGAGATCCACTAGGAATGTTTTTTTTTTGTAATTTTTAATTAAGATCAATATTGAGCACACAAATTAGCTGCAAAACATGTTTCCTCGTTTTAAAGGGACTTAATTTGCAACCTCTTACAGAAATAATATAAATGGCAGAGTTAAATGATATGAATGAAATAGCTTGGAGCACACGTTTACAAAACGTCTTTGCTTTATTCAATATTCAAATTATCAAATGATAATTTGAATATTTTCTTTGTGGGGGCAACTTTACAATTTAAGCAAATATTTAATTTATTTTAATTACATACATAATCTTCAGATGAGTTTAATATTTTAGTCAATAGAATTTGCAATGTTTTTAACAAAGTTTCAACATCTATTAATCAGTGTTTCATATTATTCAATGATGGAATTAAATGAAATTAATTACTGTAGAACGGACAGCTTTTTCATATATATATTTTTTTTTCTTAGGATTTTTTCGATATTACGACAAACTGCATATTGTAGAATATTTTATAGATTCTTCATGGATCACCCAAAACGTAACATACACAGTTTCATGTGTAGACGCAAAAGGTAAAAACCTTTCAAAAAGATTGTTAAAAAGTTTCCATGATGTACGTTGGAAATATCATGATTAAATAATGGACATGTTTTGATTGTCTAATCACCAAAGAAAAAGTCAACTAAATGTGACAACTTAAGGAAAATACTGAACACCAATTACACGACAGTTTTAGAGTCATTTAAAGAGAGACCAATCAAGTGAATACAATTACTTAAACTATCAGTAATACAAAGAAATCTGAAAGCCTTACTAGCACTAATAAATTTTGAACTCAATATGAGAATACTCAAATCAAGCAATGCAACACTACCCAAAGGACTTTAAAGCCTGTTTTAATAGCATATAAAATTCTAACGAATTTTTTGTCTTTGCTTAAAGTAGAGTCATTTTACTTATTACAAAATACTCTCTCCATTGGTCTCAAGTCTTTATTTTGAATGAAGCAGTTGGCCTAATTTAATAACTCTATAATATTTATTTTAATAATAACTCTCTCAAAGATGAAACTTTCAGTTTTAGTAAAGAAATGCATGCAATTTAAATAATTTTAAAATTTTATTGAAATAGTTTATAAATTTTTCGCCTTTTACTATAAATAACCAAAACCAAAAAAAACAAAAACCATATATGTAAAATTAATTGTAAAACTATATGAAATGATGAATAATTTTTGAAACCATAAAAAAAATTAAAGTAATATTTTTGTGATACTTACTGGCAGCCTGCATAATTATCATACCAATCAATATGAAATTCATTGCTTAATTTTTTATGACAATATATATATATCAATAATTTAATAAATTATTTTCTGATTTTATTTGAAATTTTTTTTTTCCAAAATTTATTATAAAATTTATGAATGAAATCTAAAAAGTATAATAACTATTTTCATTTCGCATAATATTTAATCTACTTAAAGTGAAATTAGATTATTTAGAAAATCATTTTCATATTCAACGAACAATTTCTGAAATGTAATTTTCTCACAATCAACTTCACATTTAAGCCACTTAATTGAATGAAATATTTTTTTGATAAAAAAAAAAGCGTGTAAAACTTTCTAATGAGAGCAAAACACCGATTGTTTGGGCCCATGGACCATACTTTTTTGGTTTTACTCCAACGAACATGCTTGGAAAAAATATTTTGACCAAAAGTATTTTCTTCTATATCGATTTGTATTTTTATTTTTCACAATTTATCATAAATCTAATCATTCATTTATTTGAGACATTAATTAATTTAAGACGTAGAATAAGAATTCTTTAAATGATTAAGAGTTTTTCTAGCTAATCACCATAAGAAACGTAAATGATTTTACTTTTAATAAATTTTGTTATGTTTCGAATTTATAGAAAATAAAAATTAAAAATTTTTTTTAAATTCATTCTTTTGTCTTAATATAATTTTCATTTGAAATTTGATTTTTATTTTCATAAACATATAAAAATTTCTGGATTTAAGAACCGGTATTTCAATTTTAATTTTTATGCATTTTGTTGATGTTGATGTAAAAGATGCAAAAAGACTAAAAAAAATTAATTCACTTCTTTGTTTGTTGCCTTTTTCTTTTTCTTTCTTTTTTTTTTTTTTTTGATTGTTTCTTTAGACAAGCAAACAAATAAAACAAATAAAAAATAAACCAATATGAAGGCGAATATCACTCTCTACTTTTTGTTTGGTTTTATGTTTTGTTTTATCGTTTTTCAATTTTTGAATGTTTTTGAAATACTATTTCCTTAAAGTTTATAGTGCCCAACATACACATTCACATAAAAGATTTACAGTCTTCTCGTCTGTCAAAGTCTGTGCAAAGTAAAAGTGAATACACTTCAAGCAAACGACAAAAAATAAAGTGACCATGTTGATGGCTACAGTAAGATCATAAGATGAATATATATATATTTATATATATATATATTTTATTTATATATGAATACATGAATATTTACATTACAATATAATTATAAATGAAAGGAAAATATCAATAGCGTCAATAACAAGCAAGCAACAAATAACTGGCAACAGACAATCACAATAAAATGTTAAAGTTTTTAATATGAATGCAACAGGTGGAATTTCAAATAATACTACTTTCAATGTTATCAATGGACAGTTTTAATTTTGAAATGTCTCCAAGAAAGAAAATTTTTCTGTCCTATGCAAATGTAACAAGTTTTTATGCCATAAGCAACTTGCCCTTCACACTTAAATTCACCTCAAATTATATCACTTTTTCTAACAGCGATCGACTTTTAGAATCCCTTACATTTAACTATGTTTGTCTGTCCATGTGTCTTGGATATTATTTCCTATATAACTTAATGTACATCGCTAATTTTAAAAGCGACTACCATTTGAAAATGGCAATTTTTAATAAAAATTTTTATGAAAATTAAACTCTGACATAAAAAATGACGAATGTATGCAAAATGTTTTGTCATGAATCAATTTCAATTTTTCTTATAAGCTGATAATTTGGGGTGATATTTATAATATCCAGATCGATTTGAAATACGATCATCTTCTTATGAAACCAATTAGTTCTGAAATATTTTCTGATTCGATTTATGGTCATCTCTAATCGTCTGTGCATCCTTTATCTATGTCCATGCAAGTTTTGCTGAAATTTTAAAGAAATTTGTTTGATGGGCCTATTTAGAAAATGATCTTGGGCAATATCAGATAATTTTTACAATCAAGCTCCATTTAACAACCGATTTTATGAATGTATGAAAAAAATTTTAAAATTTTCAACGTGCATTGTTTTTATTGGATTACATATTTGAACCACGTTCGAGCCACATTCTCTCGACATTTTGCATTCATTATAAGTGATAATGAAATTATTTTTCATTAAAAAGACATTTAAAAATTTTTTTTCGATTTATTTTTTTAATATCATTTTTAATTTTACTTTATATCGATACTTTTACTAAGCATTTGATATAAATTAAAGCGAAATATTGTGGAGACCTCCATCAACTGGTTAACTTGTTTTCACTGTAATAAATTAAATCTTTCAATCTTTTTTGAATTTAACGAGTAAATCACGCATATCGGACATCAATCAATTTCACAAAAAGTCTCTAAAAATCAATGTCATCAATATGAATTTATAAATTTACGAATTTCTTCTCTTAATAAACCCTAGACCTTGTTTTCTTTTTAAATACTTTGTCTTTGTATATCGTAAATTAAATGTAGTGCAAATTATAAGCATGCGCAGGCGCAATCAAGTGCATTCATTTTTCCACGTTGCATTTAAGCTTCATTTTTATGAATAAATAAATGCTATTGGATTTTTATGATTTTCTTAAAATTTATGAGCTTTTCAGATAGTTCAAATGAGTTGATAAAATTAGCTGAATTTATAATCTTTAAATCATTAAATGATTGTAATACTTTTTACTTAATTTCAATTGAAATAAGTTGAACATTTTCATAATTCGAACATTATATCAAGTCAAATGATAAATTTTTGTTTTATTGTTGTGCCGTTTCATTATTTATAATGTCGTACTGAAGAAAAAAAAAACCCATTATAAATGTTTTGTATTGTTTTAGATCATTTTCGAAGGTTATTTGTAATTTTCATACAATTTTACTCTCTTTTAATTTCGATTGATTTCTTTCTGTTTTTATTTTATGACTTGATTTTATCTTGCATTATGTTTTTTTGTAGTGTTATTGTTGGCCCATTACACAAACGCCTTGCACCAAAACACGTTCTCTCTGTTTTGTTATACATGAACAGCATTAACAACAATAATTTACTTATAATTCAAATATTTATACGTGTTACATCTAATCACCTTTCCCATTGAATATTTATATCATATAAAACAACACACACACCACACACACACACACACACATAAACATACATACATGCACATGAACATGCATTTACAAAGCTTTAATTTCTTTGTTGGTTTTTGGGGTTTTCATTCATTTTGTTTTTGTTTTTCTTTTTTTGTTTTTCGTTTTCTTTTCTCCTTTTTTGTGATTTTTTCTTTTTACTTTTCTTTTCTTTTCTTTTCTTTTCACATTCACTATTTACATTCAATACATTGAAACTAATGATACATCCGCACAAAAAATATTACGAACAACTTTTTTTATGAACGTTTATTACACGACTAAAATTTCTATCACAACGCATTGAGCTATTAACTAAAAAGCATAACTTTTAGTGTATTTTATTAGCTTTGTCCATTTTTATTATTATTATTATTATTATTATTATTATTATTTCTGTTTTTGTAGAGTAAACATTTTACGTAGAACGAATTGATCATCAGTGCCAAAATATCTTGTTGAGCATGCGTACAAAATAATAGTAAATGTTTCATCATGTCCATTGAAGTAAAGATGGTTAATGCGTGCGCATGCAAATTACTTTGATATTTATTTTGCCATGATTTATGATTTGTTTATTTTTGCGTTTTGTATAAAAGAAAACAAAACTACTTGCTTTACATTTATACAAATTGACTAACAATAAAAATTTTCATCATATCTTTGCATACTTTATAAAGATTTTACTGAAATTGTTTTGCCAATAACAACAATAAAATAACAATGAAAACTGTATTCAACTAGACATTACATGAAAATCCTTTTAAAACAATTAATGAAATTGTAAAATTATATAAGATTTATAAATAGAAGAACCCATTGAAAGAAGTTAAATTGAATATTAATAAGTGGAATGCATTTTCTTGTTAAATTATTAAATAATTTTCATGTTTCAATGACCAATATAGAAAACAATATAAAAATCTTTAAAAATAATCTCAGTATTTTAGATGGAACAAGCAAAAGGCAAGTTAAAAAATAATCATTATTATTTAACATTAACATGAACAATATTTTATTGAAGAAAATCATTAGCATTTGCTAAGAACATAATTTTTATAAATTTACTTTAAAAAAAAGGTATTTAAATTTACAAATAATTCGAATAATTTGAATTGCAGGCTTGAAACGCAGCCTTTCCACTAAAGAAGAAAATAAAAAAGTATGAAATAGCATTGTTTTTGGTTGAATTAAAAATGCAACTGTGAATTTAAGTTGCAGTGTTGTAAAATGGAGGCTTAAACGAATTAAATTGGCTTTTTACTTTTTGATATTTATATAAATTATTTACAAATAAGATTTTAAATTGAAAACAAGTAAATATTTCTTTAGATTTTATATTTGTAAATTATACATTCCTTCTTGTATTGTGCGTACGTTACATAAAGCACGTAGCAAGTCTAAATTTTATTAGATTTGTTAAGGTACATTTTATTGTAAGCCTCTTTCAGAAATACTGGGAAATTTCTCAATTATAAAAAGAAAATTAGTTAAGAGAGACTTAAACACATTTAGTTTTTCGATTTACTGCTAAAGTTTATTTATAAATTAACGCAAACAAATCAATGTTGTGATAATAAAATAAATAATAAAAATATTAAAATAAGTGAAACCAAAAAAAAAATCCCATTGGATAAACACTAAGCTGAATTATCGAATAAAAATAATTAAATAATAACAATAAACTTCCTTATACGTAATTAGGGCGTGTACAACAAATACAACGTTTTATAAACAAATTAATTAATTGTAACAAATGAAATTTTTATACAAATTAAATGTGCTTTAATCAAGAACAATAAACAATAAATCGTATATATCAATAATAATGGTTGTATTAAATTCATGCTGGTCACCAATAATATGGTCAAATAATGTACGAACAGGCAGTTATGCTGTGGCCGTTTATACAGCCGCTCTATCTGTTGTCTTCATAACTTTAATATCGTATATGTTGGCAGGTGGTGAATCTGCTCAATTGTATTCACCGCTATTTGAAACGGACATAAGAAGTTCAATGCCAATAGTTGGTGGCATTTTTATATTTTATTTCATTTTAATAATTTTTTCATCCTATTTAATTTATTACGGCATTAAAACTAGCACACGTGGTTGGCTATTACCATGGCTAATACTCACGGGTTTGGGAATTTTATTTCAATTAATTTTTGGTTTATGGCTAATTGGTGGTTATTACATATATTTGGAGCAAACCTTTTCCGCTTTATTGAATTTTCTTTGGATGTCTTATAATGTAAGTAACTTTTTAGTTTATATCACACATTAATCTCAATTATTCCAAATATTTTCTTAATTTACTTGAATCTGTTTATCCGACTAAATTTTCATTTTGTAGTTTACCCATGTAGATTTGCATTTAAAGCATCATTTTTGAATAAAATTTAAAATCTAAAAATCCTTTTCTAACAGCTTCTTTTTATAAGCTCTTGCAGTAATTCTTCTTCTTGTCTTAACTTTAAAATGCTACCAAAAATACACTGCGCATCCATTTTTTCACAATGTTACATTTTTTTTTTCACTCCAATCAAATTACATTGATCGAGTTGTTCTTAAATGCATTTAATTAAATGGTTAGTAATTTTTTTGCCTTTTTTTTAATTTATCCCAAAATATTTTTTCCAGATTTATTGTTGGCTGTGTGTATTTTCACAATATCAAATATTTTTGGAATTACAAAATCCCAATATTGAGCTATTAATGCCTTAAATGTATGAATTGCAATAGCAGCAGCAACAACAACAAATACACCATATTTTAGATTTTTAGTTTCATTTTGTATATAAATTAAACCTAATCCATAAAACCCAATTATCATCCAATTTATATGTTATACATTATCATTTTGAAGTAATTATCAATAAAAGAGCAAGAATTATACGATTTCATTTAATAGATTTTGTTAATTAATTTTTATATTTTCATTAATACACATTTTGTTTTTTTTTTAAAGTACAACAAATTTCCAAAGGGATTTAAATAAACTATTAAAAAAGCACCTTTAAATTTTTAACATAAGATTCCCAAATTTTTAAAGGACTTTACAATTTACTTTTTTTTAATTGATTTTTGATTGGTGGAAAGTGGGTGGAAATTAGGGCGGGAAGAGAAGGAAAGGATTTTGATATTTTTTCTTTACTTCTTTGAGCTACAGCCTTTACTTGTGCTCCTTAAATTAAAAAAAACAAAATTATATAAAATTATTACTTAAGAATAACCTGGAGTAAAAACTAATATAATTCAAAAATAAATATTCAAAAAAAATTCAATAAACAATTCCAATATAACTTAATTAAGTAAACTTATGTATAAATGAATTTTACAAGGAAAACCTAAAAATTGAAAAGATCGTTCAATAAGTTTGAACTTGCAAGTGAAAACTTTTGAAAAATACTTAAACTACTTTAAGATTTATGTATTATAAATTTAATAATAAGCAGTGACATAATTATTGCTGATACTTCTTGTTGTTACTTTCGTTGCCGCAAGTGTACGATTTATAGATTTATTTTTTACACCACTTTACACCACTTGTGATACAAGGTATTATAAGTTTATGCAGATAATTGTAACATCCAGAATTAGTTAACATAGACTTAAGCATTTATTATACTGATCGATTCAGAATATTTTCTGATTCGATTTCAGCTTATTTGTCCATTTGATATCAAACTACAGGTCACAATTTTTTCTTCCGATAGATACATTTTTTGAATTCCCCACCATATAAAGAACTTTTGAATAATTTAAAAGTTACAAATTTGTCTCCTGTCTTGACTAGTAATTCACTTATTCGACATTTTAATCGCATTAGACAAAGTGGTGTAGGGTATTTCAGAATCGGTCAAGGCCGATTATACATTATATTTTTTTTTTTTGAATTAAATAAATATCTACTTGGCACTATCAGGTATCTCGAAGCTAACGTCCATTTTAACTTCGCGAGCCAATTCTACAATTTTCGCCAAGTGTACTGATAAGTTGGCTGCTTCATCCAGATTATGGCGTGGTATAATTCTTAAACCCGATTGTCTAATTAATTCACGAGCTTCATTAACATTGGTACCCTGTAATCTTACCACAATTGGCATTTTCATATTTAAATCTTTGGCGGCAGCTATAATACCTTCAGCGATAACATCGCAACGCATAATACCACCAAAAATGTTGACAAGAATGCAAAGTACTTTTGGATCGGATGTAATAATTTTGAATGCTTCTTTTACAGCTTGAGCAGTAGCTCCACCGCCTACATCTAAGAAATTAGCTGGATCACCACCATATAATTTAATAATATCCATGGTTGCCATGGCCAAGCCAGCACCATTTACCATACAACCAATAGTGCCATCCAAAGCAATATAATTCAAATCAAATTTGGCAGCTTCAACTTCTTTGGTATCTTCTTGTGTCCAATCACGTAAAGCAAACAATTCTTTTTGGCGATACTCAGCATTATCATCAAAACGGAATTTCGCATCCAAAGCAAAGACTAACATTTTTAAGAAAACCATGAAGAAATATGAAGTTTTTAAGCATATAACTGAAGTATCATAAAAATTTATGGGCAATTACAAAATATAACATGGGAAAACGTTACAAGCATGCGGAATCGACTCTTCAAAATCAACACAATTAATTACAAGTTAAAAAAAGTGATTTTCAAATTATTCGAAGAGTTCGTTGCAATACAGCTGTTTTAAAAAATGGCACACTCATTTGATATGTTTAAATAAAAACGGCATCCTAATTTGTATAATCTTGAATTAAAAGTATCAAAAAGTAATGGGTAAACCAATGTTCGCGCAAATCTGTACAAGTTTATTATATTCTGCATAGACATAGGATCTTCAAACATATGATTATATAAGGCGTAATAAGACAACAGAAAAAAATGTGAAAACAGTAACATAACGTTTCGTAATTGCTTGTATTTACTTATTGATCATCGAGCCGAAAAGTCCATATATTTTGATAATTTTAGCATAATGTACTTACATGCTTTATTAGGAAATGTTTCAATGATTTATGATTTAAATGGCCACATTTGAAACAATATGCACGAGGTAGAGAAATGTTGATAAAAAAAAAAATCAGTTATAGAGAGTAGATGCATACAATATAATTGGCTATTACTTACAACCCTCCATGGCATCCTCAGCATATGGATTAATTTCAATAAGTAAAGCATCTTTTTCAACAAATAATTTATACATGTTTTCAAGCAATTCAATACCTTGCTCCTCATTATTTTTACCGAGACCAATTTTTTTTATCACTCGTGTAGCTTGTTCTTTGGTTAAGCCTTTTGTAATATCAATTGGTTCATAGATAATGGCATCAGGATTATCAGCAGCTACTTCTTCAATATTGACACCACCTTGCGAAGAAGCAATAATTACAGGACCATTAAAAGCACGCTCCATCATAACAGCTACATAAAATTCTCTACGTGGAAATTTACGTTCGGCAACCATAACTTTTTTGCATATACGGCCCCCAGGTCCTGTTTGTTTAGTTACTAATAATTGATTTATCATTTTACTAGCAATTTGTTCGGCTTCTTCAGGTGAATTAACAACTCGTACGCCACCTTTGAGACCATTTTTAAAGTGACCTACACCGCGACCGCCAGCCAAAACCTGAGCTTTTAATATTAAATTATTAGTTCCAAGTTTGGCAGCGATGTCTTTTGCTTCTTTACCAGAGGTTGCAACACCAAATCTAAATATTAAAAGAAAAATGGATAAAGGAGGATAAATAATTTTATTTACACTGGGGTTCAATCAGATTTTTGCTTCTCTTTTTTTCATTTCATAATAATCATTATTAATGCATGGCGTTACTTTTTACTGTCAATTTTCTCTACATTTTGTTACCAATATTTCATGATGCACTTTTTCAAGTAAATTTCTTTTGTTCTTGCTTGAAGTTTATTTTCAATTCATTTCGCTAATAATAGAAACAGTTACATTCGTTTAGTTAGAAGGGGAAAAAACAAGCAAAAAAAAAAAGAAAAGGAAAACAAATTGGCAAGAAATCAATAACCTAAGCATTCACTTTGTTCAATAACATTCAGAAATGTAATCAATGTTATAATTTTTTCTTTGGTTTACTTTTTTTTGTTGTTGTTTGCTTTATCATGCACTTGTACATTGCATTACGCAGCCTTTAAGGCTTTTCTTTGGATTTATTTAGTGGTACTTACTTCGGGGTTGGAATACAGCCATCATTGAGCAATTTGTAGGAAACATGTTCTTGCACATTCAAATTACGTTTTTGTTGTTGTTGTTGGCGTTGTCTGCATAATAAATTAGATGCTACAGCATTATTGAATATCTACAAATCCACAATATTTTGTCAATATAATACTATTTCATTTAAATGTATAAACGAAACAAAAAATGAAATTCTTTTTTTTGATATAGCAACGACTTTTGTAAATTTAAGGTAACTCTCAGGGTTAAAAAATTAAATCACAAATAGAATTAATAAAATAATAAATTCATAATTTCTTTTTTCCTTCTCTTTTCTCTTCGTTTGCTCCTTTTTTTTGTTTTACGTAAAATATTTTGTTTTGCTTTCAAAATTTCCCTCAACAAAAATATCCCAATCAGTTTTTTTTTTTAATCACAACAAAAACACGAATTACGTCATTTAAAAAAATATAAATTATCACAATTTTTGGAAAATTAAAAAGAAATTAATACTTTTAAGAATTTTCATTGCCACTGAATTTAGTTGCACGTAATTTCAATTATACTTAATATTTTTTTAAGTTTGCAATATATTTTAGTGCTTTCTTCTTACCTTATGCCCAATTTTCGCTTGACCAATTAGGTCAGCAATCGTGGTTCGAGAAAATATTGCAGCCATTGTTTTTTCTTATTATTTTGTTGAAATTTACACCTTTAAAACAACTTAAAGAGTAAAGAATATTTTTCTAAAATATATTTATTTTCGTAAAATGAGAAAAATATATCCCCTATATATTTGCTCAATTGAACATACTAAAAGACAAGAAAAAACTAACTTTCTTGATTTCATATTATTTGACATATATTTTGTTGAACAGTATTGCCAGTCAAAAATTATCGTTTACGTATGACAATTTTACATTTCAAGTTAATTATTTTACATATTATACGAAATTTATAGATTCGGCTGATTAGTTCATACAAACATAAATAACCGTTTGGTCTTTCAACCAAATAGTATTAAAAAATTTGAATTCGAATTTGAATTTGATTGTATTACCTCTTCTAAAGTTTCGATGATTATTTTACTGGATCTTACGTAATCACAAAAATAAAGGATTAATGTAGTGAAAATCGTCAAATGAAGTAAAGGCATTAGAACGTAAAAAAACTTACGCAATATAATTTTCAAGATCAAGCCAAAGGCTTGTATCGTTAGTGTTCTATTATGGCCATCTGCGCCATAATAAAGTTAGATTTATAAACGAAAGCCTTGTCCCACCATTTTAATTGAAATCAAAATAAATTTGAAAAAAATTTTGGATTTTACTGAAATTTCTTGTTATTGTTACTAAGGAAGACACTAACAAAAAACACTCACACATACGCACAATTAACACACACATTAAAGGAAATTAACAAAAAAAAAAAAAACATGTAACTCAATAATACAAAATATTTAACATTAATTATTAACATCTCATTATAATTTTGTAGATATTTAACAACAATAAGAATATAATGCTTTAGAATAATTCATTTATAACTTATGTAACCTATAAATCAACCGCGGTATTGATTCGGTTCAAGTCTTAAAGGAAATATTACAAAAGCATACACTTAACATTTACGAAAATAGGCAAAAGAATATAAGTAAAAAAAAAAAATTACCCAACAAATTTAGTGGGAAATTGATGGCAAAATAAATATATTAAACACTTGAGTAGCGTGCACTAAATACTTAAGTGAATATATTATTTTGGCCAAAAACCAAAATCCCAAAAAAACAAACACAAAAAAAATGCGACGCATTATTACACATTAGAATTATAGAATTTCTTTTACAAATTCTAAAGCCAACAAATTACTGTATTAATTATCTTAACGAGAAGAAAGATAATTATGCTTGAAAGAAATTTTCATCATATGAATTACTTGTAAATATCATTCAAACATTCAATGTTTCATTCATTCGAATATTTGAAGGAGATTTTCTGCAATTAAATTACGCAATCGCATAGAATTTTAGCAAACATTTTAACAATGATAATGAATTTCGTGGCTAAAGAAGTTAAAAGAAATTCTTCCCAATAAAAAGAGAAAATCTACATATAACAATCATCAAAAAATCATTATAATTAAATTAACTTAATTCTAATAAATTTGACCGATATTTTTCCACAAAAGAAAAAAAAACGAACTTTTCTTTTTGTATAAAATTTCATTTAAAAAAGCAAACAAAAAAAAAACACACCGGCTAAGGACGAGATTGAAAAGAATCACAACAAAAACAAAAAAAACAATAAAAAAAACAGGCCACAAATTTACGATACACAAATTCGTTTTCTGTTTCATTACATTTCTTCGATTTTCATTTTTCTCATATTTCCTTTCTCCTATTTCCTTTCTGATCACTGCACCTTATAATTAAATATTAAGTTTCTTAAATATTAAAGCTATTCACCAAAGCGCTCATAGTGTTGTCCTTAAAATCAAAAAATTAAAATGTCGAGCAGGATTACTTTAAAAGATCATGCTTCATAATTAATATTCTAAATGAGATTCAATTAAACGTAAAACACGTTGTCGGCCAATTTTATTCCAAAATACATATAATTCTCTAGTGCCAGTAACAGGTCGAGGTGCATTTTGATAGCAATGAAATAAAGTTTGTTCTTTATCATTAACCAAACAAGCAAAAATATCAACGACAATAAGTTGATGACTTTTAGCTTCACATTTTATAAATTCATTAAAACGTAATACAATATTTTTAATGTTCGGATCATGGGCATAAATAGCGAGTGGTGCCAATGTTGTCAGAATCGGTTTGGCATTCTTTTTTAACAATGCTGTAATTAATTCACGAAAATCATGTTGCATTTCGATAAGTTGGCGTCCTTTCGTTATATCAACTGAACCGATATTCACGATAATCGAACGATTATAAATATTAAATTGTTGTATACGGTTTATAGCAGCCCTTATATTTTGACCTGATACACAAAGGCCAGATTGTAAAACTCTTTCATCTGATGATTCGAAAGGAAAAACCAAAAAAAAAAAAAATGAAGAAAAAATAAACTATTATCAAATATCCAAATAAGAGTAAAGTAATTAAATAAGTGAATGCATTATAATTGGACGTTATCGTTTGAATCAGTGTTACATACTAAGTGACACTTTGAGTGATTGTCGCTGATTTGAAGGTTACAACAAGAAACTGATAAGAGAACATAAAATTATAAGATCCAAAGGACAGATCGATATAACCTAAGTAGCTATTACTACTTCGTAATGATTGTCTTGCCTGTCTAAGTAGACACGAATAAATTGTTTTGAGCATGATTCGGTGGAGTTAAGTCAAATTATTCCAACCATTAAAATATTTCTTACGGACTCTGGACTCTAGCGGCGTAGAGACATTTTCATGTATATATAAATCAGTAGAATTTTAATTATTTAATTATAATTCACCTTTTTTAAATTTACAACCCAATTCCATGCGTGCCATATACAATAAGAAATCATCACCTAATAGCAGAAAATTAAATAAATGTGCCTCATAATTGTTATGTATATGGCGCGATTCAATTGTATGACAACTTTTTGTGGGAGGTGATGTATGAATATTATTGCCATGATTCAATGTATCACGATTTGTTGTTGCTGTTATTGTTGATGTAATATCTTGATTATTACCATAATGGTCATTATCATTATAATCATGATGTTGATGCTGATAATGATTTATTTTTATATTTGGATCTTGAGAGGCATAACTGCCATTACCTGATACAACACGAGATGCCTTTAAATTATTTGATAAATATTGTGAATTTGTTGGAATTGTTAATTGTTCTGGCTTTCTTAGTAGATGATTGTTACAAAAACGATTGTTAAAATAATTACAATTAGCTTGATAGAAGCAAGTATTCTCTTTGCGATTATATTGATATTCATTCGTATTATTGTTATAACTTTTTAACATTTTCCAATTTGAATTTGTATTAATTGACTGCTGTTGTTGGGGTTGTTGCTGTTCTTGCTGGTGTTCTTGTTGATGGTGTTGTAAATCTATTAATCTATTGTTTAAATAACGGTATAATGTCTCATTACTTTGATGGCATTGATTATAATGCTCACTATTTTCTTTATAATAAGGAGGAATATTATTATACAAATTGTTATTGTTGTAACTGTTAATTCTAGTAGAATTATTATACAATTGTTGTCTGCGTTCCCATTGTTTTTGCTGTAGTTGTACTTGTTGTTGTTGTTGTTGTTGCGGTTTCTGATGTAATACCAATTCTAACAAATGTTTAGTTTTATCTCTTGGCAATATATTAAATAATCGTTTACCGTTCTCATTGCAATAAACCATTACATAAGGTACCGTAAGTAAAAATTCTGTTACATTTTCTTTAACTGGAAATGAAGTACCGGTTAAATTGCGATAGTCATCTAAAAAATAGAATGCATATAAAATGTGAAAGCATTTGAATGAAGAATGGGAAGCAATTGAATACTTGATTGATTGATTAATTAAAAATTTCATTTAATCCTCTCTTAACGGTATACTTACTTTCAATATCATTTATAGTGGCACCATATTGAGCACGTGATAATAATATGCCACGTATTTCAGCATCAAGCGCAGGATGATCTTCTCTAATTTCAATAAATCGTGTATCAATTACAGTCATTTTACTTTCGATATTATAATTTTCTTTACTTAATAGAGAAAATTTTACTTTAATTAAAATATGCTCTTTACATTCACAAATATTTGCAACTGCATTTCTCAATAATAAATTCAAGAGTTTATCCTTTTTTTCATATGTCAATTGATGGAAAAATTTCATTCGAATTAAAACAAACTTTTGTGAAATATTACATTTAAATAAATTGATTAAAAATAATAGATGATTAAATAAAACTAAAAATTTACACCAATAATATTTAAAACACGTGTTTATACACTTTGAAAAAGAAACACTCTTGAAATTATACGTTGTAATATGATTGACCGACATGACAACACTACATCTCGCTGCAAAGTTAGTTCGTTTATCTTTATGAATTAAAATCCATTTAATTGAATGATTGTAGTAAAAGTAAATGTGTAAAATTAAAAATAACGGTATATGAAAATTGCAAAATTCTCATAATAAATGAGTTAGAAAAAGCTAACAATAGTATTTTAAAGCATTCTATATGAAGAAAGAAGGGCATGAGAGTAAACGCAAAGGCTGGTATACATTACAAATACATACAAGACTGTAGAAACATTAAATAAACATGAATATAAACATATTTATGCATAATCTAAATAAGCATACATACAATTAAAAAAAGTTCATTAATCATTTTAAATCTTAACTAAATTAACTTTCTGTAAAAAATTTTATCGTAATTTAGTTTGAACAAGTTGAAAAATAGTATAAAATCAAAATAAAAGTAAATCTCCGATAAAATTTAAATGTTTTTATTGCATTGATTTAATCGAATATGACAACACTGTACAATTGTTGTCTACCATACATGGCTGGATATTTTCGTAGAATAAAAAAGTAAATTAATATGCAAAAGGATAAATTGCTTTCAACCGATTCTTTTTGTTTAAAAGTTTTTTGATAATTAATTGGATCTGAAAGTAAAAGGAAGCTTAAAAGTAAGTTGTTAATAAGTAATTTAAAAAGTTGTCTGTAATCGTAATCGAATAAATTTAGCACATTCACCAAATTAGATATTTCTGATATCATGCTTGCATTTATTTAGCTGCAATAGGGAGGGAATAATATAAACGGTAATTATTTTAATGCTTACCTTATCGATTTTATGTTATATATATTTTCTTTTCTTTATATTTTACTTTGTTTACTTCTTTAGCATATTTAATAGTACTATTCTTTTTTCACATCTATCTCTCACTCTACCACTATCACTCCCTATCAATTTTTTTTTATTTTATCTTATTTCGTTCATTCCTGTTTTATAGTATTTTATTTTTTTCTGCTCTTTTGTACTTCTGCTAATTGTCAATTAATACACATAAGCATTTGTACATTCATGTGTGTGTGTATTAGTGATATGTGTGCGGTAATCATTTTGTATATAAAACTGGTTTAATGTAAGGTAGCATGTGTGTATATGTGTGTACGTACATGTATATAAAATATGTATTATGTACACTTAGGCTATTCAAGTTTAATAAGGTGGTACTTAGTGTTGTTTTGCTTGAGAGCCGGTTTAGTATTCAAATGGATTTGTAATGTTGCGTTTTGTTTAGTGTCGAACTTTATATTGACGGGTGTGTTGTAATTTTCGTAAGCGTTACACAGTTTTTTTTTTTACTTTTTTACTTTTATAGAGTTCTATGGAGTAAATAAAAAATAGAAAAATGAATAAGAACAGCAACAACAACAATAAAACGAATAAATAAAAGAAGTGGCAAAAACGAATAATGTAAGAAGTAAAGAAAAATAAAAATAAAAATAAAGCTAATAACAAAGGAAAGGCGCTCTAACAAACACAAATACAAACACAAATAGATAATGCATGTATAATAAAGTCTTTAATTTATTATATAGCTCAATATGCACATAATTTGTGTAGTTTGTTTCTTTTTTTTTTTAGAGTAAAATATTACTAAATGAAACCAAGAAAGTAAAAAAAAGCAAGAAACAACGAACGAGCAAAAACACACCTTTTGTGATCACTTTTTTTCTCTGGCAACTTTATAAAAATAAAGCTATTTTAAAAAAAGGGGGGGAAGGGGGAAAAAACGAAAACAAATAAAATATTATTTAAATGTGTTTATATTTATATAAATGATGGAACGAAATTAATTGGTGAAAAATAAGTAAATTAAAAAGAATTTAAAGAAAAGAAAACAAATGAAAAAGTGAAAATTATTTTGAAGTTAATAAAAGCGAAATGAGTGAAGCAGTGAGTACCACAATGATACGTGAAGCAGAAACTGAAGAAGTGCGCACTTTGTTGGAACGCCATCAAGAACGTATCATATCAGATTTAACAAATACCGATTTATTAATGATTTTGGTAAAAAATTCCGTATTAACACAATCGGAGGAAGATTTATTATTTAAACCGTATACGCAATCATTGGCATTGTCAAATAAAACAATAACAAATGTAGAAAAATCAGCAATGACTGCAATTGATGCAGAAGTAGCAGCGGTAGCAACAACAGCAATATCATTGTCTCATGTACCTTCAAGTGCTCCATCCAGTGTTAATTTAACCAAACGCAAATTAATTGCTGTTAACAGTAATTGTTCTAGCATTAGTTCAAATACAATTTTAGATATTGGTATCACTGGTACTACTAGCATTAGTGATGGCAGTAGCAATGGCAGTGGCAGTGGCAGTGGCAGTGGCAATGGCAGTGGCAGCAGTAATACCAGTACTAGTAGCAATAATAATGGCAATGATTGTAACATTTCACGTAGCGTTAGTGTTCTTGGTGATCATGCCACAAGTGATAATAGCTCTATAAATGCTTCAGTTATTACAACGCAATCACAACAACAACAATCAGAAAAATCAGAACAACAACAACAACAGCAACAACAACAACAACAGCCGCAGCAATCTTCCGATACAGTTAGTGTTAGTGGTAGTGTTAATGTTAGTGATCAATTTAGTGTTAAAAATGATGTAAATTCGTTATTAAATGATACGGAATTATTGCGTTTGCAATGTACGAATTTAATTGAAATTATTGCTAAAAATGGTTTTGAAAAATTCAAGCAATTCTGTTATGCCATTGAAAACGAATGCCCCCAATTAATTAAAGATTTAATTAATGATCGCCTTAAAAGTGGTAAGTTTTTTTTTTTTTACAAAACAAAACTCCGCATAAGATATTTTGTAATATAAACTTTATAATAAAAAAGTAATTACAATGAATAAGTTATTGATAAATTTCTTTTAAACTGTTAAATTAGATCTATCTGATCTGAATTACAACAGTAAAGCTAATTGAAATAGTCCAATTATTCTGCTCAGTTTTAGATCTTCATTACCAAATGGAAACACTTCATAAATGAATTTGAAAAGCAATAAATCTAACCTAACAAATCGATAGAGATCGATTTTTAATGCCTTACAAAACTTTGAGAAGTTAAGGCAGCGAAAAAGATTGTTCATTTCAAGTGTTTTGAAATGTTTATTATATGAAAGGGTTCTCAATAAAATGAAACGATCTAGTCTAAATTTGGCAAATATATTTATTATGGTAAATAAAAACAGGAATATGAGGATTTTGAATTTTAAAAAATATTCAAAATGGTAAAGTTTTATAAAATGTTTAAAGTAAAAAAAATTATATAAAAATGGCCGTACAAATTGTTCGATTCTAATTATTTAAAAAAAAAGTTTGTCTTTGAACCAAAACACTATTAAAACTATTTAGTGAATTTCATGAAAATACCTGAAAAATTGCTATCTGTAGCTTGATAAAAATTTATATGAACAAATTTCGAACGTATGGACAGAGTTACATTGATTCAGAAAGTTCAATCGAATCGATTGGTATAATAAAAGACTCATCCATTTTGAGGCGTACTTAAATAGTTTAAGTTGATTTTTAAGTAGTGAAAAGTAAAGAATTAAAATTTGTTGTAAATTTTACGGATATGGGTAAAATCGAAAAAGGGGTCATTTATAAATGTTGTTTCGCTAAAAACATCGATTAGAATGAATATTTTAGGGCAAATTAAAAGATTTATTCGATTTTGTGATAATTATTTATTGAGAATTCCACAATAAATTTTAAAGTAAATAATGTTCTTAAGGAGACTTCGAGTAACAAATGCTCTATTGAATTTTTATTTTTGAATCAAAATCAAAGTAAAAAAAAAATAACTCCCTGTAAAAAGTATGTCAAAACGATTAATCTGTAGATTAAATACATAAACTTACTTGACCAGTTAACAAATAATTAAAATTTATAAGTTATAACCGATTATTATTTTGAAGCGCTTTAATATAACAAAATATGATTTTCTTTCTCAAATCGAATGCAAGTGTTTGAGCAATTAAAATAATCTATCCAAAACTATTATAAATTAGTTTATACGGATAATTGCAAACATACGGATAATTCCGAAACTTTTATATGCTATTAAATGCATAACATTATTACGATTATTGTTATAACAATTTTTATAATTATTATTATGATTTCCATACATTTTTATTTTAATTACTTGTACTGTAGAAATGGAGCATAAAATTAATTTAGTACGCAACGAGAGCATCTAATGAAATAAATTAGTAGTGATGAATAAGTAAAAAATTAATTAGACGATCAACTTGTTAATTATTTTAAAAAGCATTTCAATTTCATTCGAAAGAATGGAAATTCAAGAAGAAAAATTAGGCTTGCAAATTGTTAGATGTTGAAAAGTTTCCGGAAAACTTATGCATAAGTTTTCTAAATGTTATTAAATTGATTTTAAATTACAAGAAATCTAGGGCTTCAAAATACAATAAAAACTTAAGGGAATTATTAAGAAGTATTCAAAAAATCTAAGAAGATAATTCTACTTATTGAATCCGGGTATAACAAGCGTATCCATTTAAGTATCCATGCTTTATTCTGTATGTTTATCTGGTACATAAATATATCTGGGTTCAAGTTACAGATAAATATATGGCATATAAAAATTTGGCAAAGATTGCTATCCAGTTCAAAGTATTGCTATTAAGTTCGAAGATAAGCGCTATTCAAAATATAATGAGACGTTCTAAATGATCGATTGCCCTTGGTATACTGAAAAAATTCACTTGTAGTAATGAAATTTTTCATTATATTTTTAGAATTTCACATTTAATCTGAATTTTCCTCAATTGCCTTTAGGGAATCCATTTTTGGAATTTTAAATGCAAATAGTACGTTTTTTGAATTGCGCATTTTAAGGGGAAACTTTCACTTTACATATAGGCCGCGAATAATTGTAATTTTGCCAACTTATTATTATGTTCCCTTTTGAAATTTTGCCATAAACCATCTCGCAGTAGATATGTTGGCTATGCAAAGATTTTATTTCAAAACAATTCATTGTTGAGACCCCTAATAAGGGCCTTTCGAGTTTTCCATAAACGTATACTTTGAATTAAAATTGTTTATTGACCGGGCGTTTAATCACAGAGTTTTACGTGATTACGTGATTTATGGTTTTACCTTCGGGTGTGTCCTCTTCGTAGAAATCAGTTTTAATCATAATAGTTATTTTTTTTATCATAATTAGCATTATGAACAACATTATGAAGTTCGCTTGCAAAAAATTACTAATGAATCAATAGAATGGAGAAAAGAAAAAGGTGAGATAAGATAATAAAAGACAAAAAAAAATCTAAAAAAGACACCATAGAAAAGAAGAAAACAATAAACAAAATCACGTACTTTTTTTTTCAAAGTGATAGAAAACCTAATTGAGAATAGAAAGATAAGAAAAGAAAAAAAAATGCGATTTATCGCTCATCGTTTGTTATATTTAGATAATGAAGATAATTCATTTTGTTAAGGTTTACTTTTATATTTGTTGGTATAATTGTCATTATTATTTAGTTTTTCATATTTAACTTATTCCTTTTTACTTTTCGATTTCTTCGTATTTTTTTTTTCACTTTTTATGCTGTTTGTTGTGAAAGATTTTGCATGACTCATGTATTTTAGTTTTATTGTTTTTCTTTATATCTCTCTTTATTTCTCTCTCTCCTGTGCCTTCATCTCTCTTTAACCGAACTATTGTTTTAATTCTTATTACATTCAATTGCATTATTTTTCTTTTCTTTTCTTTTTTTTTTTTCTTCCTTTTCTGTTTTACTCATTTGAAGTCGACGGAAAACGTGATCAGCAAACATTTTGTGTACTTTTCTTTTTTCTTGCTTCCTTGAGCGTTTCTTTCATTTTTCTTTTTTTTCCTTTTTTTTTCTTTTTTGTTTGGTCTACTACACTTTATTTTTCCTTACGGCTTTCTACTCGCTACGTGCTCTCTTTTATTTCTTTTATTTTAATGTGCTGGTCATTGCAGTTGTTGTTTGGTGCCGTTGTTTTTGTTTTTGTTTGATGCCTGTTTTCAATTAGTTTTCTGTTGTTTTTTTTACATTTCATCGTGTTGTGTTTTCTGTTTACACATTAGCTATTCTATGTGTGTGTGCATGTGTGCACAGGGTTATTATAGAATACACACACACACACACACACACACACGCACACACACACACGAAGAGAGAGAGAGAGAGAGAGATAAACTCAGCATACACACACACACACACACACACATGCATACGTACAAAATATAAATGTACTTTATTTTATTGTCCAGTTGACTGCATTCAACTTATATTTTTGCAGTTTCTTGTTCGGTTTCTTTCGTTGTTGTGGTTGTTATTGTTACAGTTATATCTAGCACATTATCTAGCAACTTTTCTGCGCTTTTATATGCAGTTAATGTAAATAAATGAATGAACGACTAATGCATGGCATTGCATGTATATGCGTGTGTGCATACTTTATCTGGTTTTTAAGCTTTTAGCAGATGTCTAATTTTGCAGCTGATTTTTTTTTTCAGTTTTCATTATTTCTACTCTTCCATAACTTTTCCGTTGTTTAGTTTTTTGATTGCCTGTCGAAAATGATTTTTATATAAAGAAAAAACATGTACACGCATACGCACACGCACACGCACACGCACATGTAATTTGGCAAAATTATGAATTGACTGAAATTGAGAGAACTTTGGATAAAAAAGCAGGCATTTATAGATTTAGTGTGTTATGCAAAGTCTAAGATAAGTTTGTGTCCACTAATGGGCTTATAAATAATTCCATTTTTTATTATATCAATTAATGCGCAATCACTTTCAAACTTCTTTTAAAGTTGATTTTTGTAAGCAATTTATAGTTTGCAATTTTCAATATCTGTCGCAGGAAAGCCAAGCTATTGAAGATTAACAGAGTCGGACTACTTGTACAACTTCAGCCTATTCAAAGCCTCACATTGAGAAAGACTCATTATATCAGAAAAAAACGATATTTTTAACATTTTTTTGACGAAATATTTGCAAATGACAGAGACTTCTCTGCTAAATCTATTCATACATTAAATTCCTTTCCTTTTAATGTATTACATAATTTTGTGAATATTGTTATTTTGCATCTTCATCGGTGGGAGATGCAAATCGCGTTCAGCGTAAAGTTTTACTTTTGGTTTTGTTCTCATTCTCCAGGGTGCAGATATTTTTTCAAAATTTGTACCACATCAAGAAGGAAGTTTCTATAAATTATAAATTATCGCTGGAGCCAGATTTGATCCCTTGATTGTCTGCCTTCATTGCCTTTTGGAGCCGCCGTCCCAAAAAATAAGAAAGTCGACTTTAAGTTTTACAGAAACATTGGAATTTCTTATACGACAATAGTTATTAAAACTGAGTAAAACTACGCTCATATTAGAATTTTAAGTGAAAACAAATTTATTCATTTGGATAAAAAAATAATGTTTATTGCTCATTATTCGACAAACAATTGAAATATTAGAAATTTATACTGGCCATGGCTTTACTGTGAATATCAAAAATAGTACGCTGATCAGGCATATCATTCCGTTTTAAGTCTTAAATTTATAATAATAATAATAACTGAACTTTCATAATCCAAGTAAAATTTTAGAATCGAATTAAATAAAGTCCAAAAGATATTTATTGAAAGATAAAACAAGCCCGCAGAGGTGTTCTTCATGAAAATTGGAAGCGATCTTACCTCAAGTAAATCAACAAGTTTTAAATTAAGTAAAAGAGATTGGACTTTGATATACTTTTAATTAATGACAAAAATTTAACAGATAATTAATCTAATAAACAGTTAAATGAAATGAAATGAAGGTTTGTATTTTTTAAAAATATTCATTCAACGTTATTAGAGAGGAAATTGAACTTTTGATGAAATACATTTCCGTATAGATAATTAATTGCCAATATATAAAATTTTGTTAATCTAAATGGCCCCCATGAAATATTTTCATATGAAGATACAAGCGGCGGCATTTTTACATTTGTAAAAGTATTTTAGAAGTATTCTTCAGTTAGCGACTGATAAGAAAAAAAAACACATATGGACAACCAGATGGACGAACAAATGTAACAAAATACAAAAAGAGCGGGCAATCACATGCATATAGAAATACACAAAAATATATTGAAACTTTTTCGATAAGAAAGCTTGAAAACTTTTCCTTATATTTTGTGATTTTGCTGCTTTTTGCTAAGTGTTTCTTATTATTTATTATTGTTTATGTTTAAACTTTTACTCACTATAACAACGTAACAGTACAAAGTCCAATATTACATAGAGAAATCACAGAGCCAGACATTAATAATCATAAATAACCTAAAACAACAAACCAGTAATTGCTTTACTAAACAGCAATAGCAACAGCAACAGCAACAGCAACAGCAACAGCAACAGCGACAGCGGCAGCAAGAGCACCATTAAAAGCGTACACTGGGCCATCGCCACACACTGCAGCATAATCATGCGAAAGAAGATAATACAAGGAAACAGCGAAATTGTGAAGTAAACCTGAAACAGCAGAAAATTTTATAAAAGAGACTTGAAGTGATATGAAAAAGTAAAGCATTGCAAAAAGGAAAAACTACAAAAATGACTTGATGAACTTGTGATTGTTCTTGTTATTGTTATAGCAATCGTTACTGCTGTTCTCGTTTTTTTTTTTTTACTTTTTTGTGTAACAACTGTTGCTTATAACTTATATTTAACTTTTCATACAATCAAGAGAGTTTATTAAATGTAGCGCTACTGAACCAGTGAGTACATTCCATTTATTAGAATGTTCGAAAAATTTCAATGAAATTATCAGAGTTTTAGAATAAATGACAAATTTTAAATTGGATTAAAAAACATAACGAAAATTTACACCATAAAATTTTGTAAAGATATTGAAGCTTCTTGTAAATAAGCTGAATGGTTTACGGGTTCCCAACCACGTGGAGCAGTCTAGTCCAGTGGACCGACGTCGGCAGGATTTTATGAAAATATCTAAACAAGTTTCTGCTTGCCGAATGATTTTGCAAATAAATCGAACGGGCGCGCAATGGGCATCACTAATTCTTAAGAACTCTATTGTTCACTTCAAATTTTGCTTTTTTTAAAACACTACCGAAAATAGCTGTAATAGACCTGAACCCTTTTTAATACTTTATGAAAATTATTATTGAAAAAGCGCTTTAGCCCATTAGGGAAAATTTAATATGCAAATAAATCCATATTTCTAATTAGTGCTGTTGTAGTCCATGTTAAAAAAGTAAGATCAGATTTGAAGTATTTTATTGCAGTAATATATTTAGAATCAAATCTGATTTTAAATCAAAAGTGTGTAAGACCTTAAATAGTCTAAATCAGCCAGCTACAATTCTCTTTTGCTCTCTTTCAGTTTCTTATTCCTTTTTGATTTTTTCTGACATTTAGTTCAATTTTTTGCCCTCTTTTATTATTTTACTTTTTCTTTCTCTATTGTAAACAAAAATAAATAAAAATGTATAAACGAAAAAGGTAAACATAACTAGATATAACTTAAAATTAGTTTTGAAATTTTCCTCGTCTTTCTAATCGTTTTTTCTTTGTTGCCTTTTTATTTTTGTTTTGTATTTCTCCTGGCGCACATTGTGGCATTTGATAGCAATTTTAAGAAAACTTTTTTCGTTTTTGTTTTTTGTTTTTTTTTGCTTCTCTATTATGATGATGACTCATGACTGTAGTTTGATGTATTTCGTGAGCATGTAATTGTGCGTGTTTGAGTGCAAGTGTTGAGTGCATGTATATGAAAGATGAAATGAAATTGAATGAATTTGTATGAAGAAACTTTTTAATAGAAAAAATAAATCAAATCGAATTAGAGAAAAAACAACTAAGCAACAACAACAACAATGAGAACAAATAGCCGAAAATAAGAACAAGATTGATTATTGATGAAATAAACAAAACAAAAAAAAACTTGGAGAACTTAAAGAACTAATTAAAAAATCAAAATTAAATGAGATGATCTTGATAAAGTTGTTGTTAATGATCATGGCAATGACTTTAATGTAAAGAATATAAGAATAATAAAAAATCATAAATAAAATATAAAAATTTTTAAAAATTGATTTTGCCTTATTAATGGAAAAAAAATATTTCTAAGAAAAAAATTTATGAAATTCTATAAAAATGAAAACATTAAAAAAAAAAAATTTAATGCATGGATAAGACCTTTGATTTTTAATGTATTTCAGCGAAAATTTGCATAAATTTAGTCCGCATCGCTCCATTTTACGAACCTTCTCATCTATAACGAACTTTTTAAATAATTGAAGTATTACGAATTTTTCAATTTTGTTGTTTTATCGGCCTCAACTCTTAATTACTAACTGTTGCCTTTTTTTGGTATTATTATTGTTGTTGCTGATGTTATTTTAATCTACTTAAGATAACTTAGAAATGTTACGTTTCTCAAAACCGCCCCCATATCTCTTCTTCTATAACGCATTAAAAAAAACAGTTCCATAAAATATTTGTAGACAAATGGACGTTTTCTTATCATATAACTAAATAAATAAAAAATAAATTCTGAATGTAAATTTATTAGAAAAATACAAGAACAATATGATCATGTGTGTATGTGGCTTTATAAGAAAAGGTAGATTTAAAAAGAAATGGAAATGGCAATGGAAACTTTGTAGTCGTGTAAAGAATTCTCAAGTGAGTGCGTATTTTTTTTTATTTTATTACAACTTCTTAAAACAAAACAATTTTCTTTTTACAACATAATCTCATTAAAGGCCAAAATATAATAATTTATTTATTTACTCTATATATTTACATTTTTTTATTTACCTTTTTTCTTTTTTTAAAAAAAAACTCAAAAATTCATACGTATAAAGTTAAGTAAATTCTAAATTCTAAAATATTATTAATAATAATGATAATGATAGCACAATAAAATTAGCAAGTAAAATTTTTTATTATTAAAAAATAATAAATTATTTATATTGTCAATAACTGGCAGGTAAATGAATATAATATAATCGATTGGAGTCGGCTCTTTAAAACTTTGTATTACAAACCAAGAAAATAGAAAAATTATAATTTTCAAATAATTTGAGAGGGTTCTGAAAAGCTAGTACCATTTGAAAAGTTTTCAGTAGATGAAATAATCAGAAAAATACTTAAAGTTGCGAGTTATTTTCAATCCGTTCTTATCAAATTCAAATATGCCTAAAATTGCGGACTATAGTTTAGCAAGCGGTCCAATAGGCAAACTTAAATTGATTGAGTAAATGAATATAAGTTTATTGATATAGTAAAAGTGGGACTATGCCAGAAGAATTGGCTCCAGTCATTCTATCAACATTATTATACTAATATTTCAAACACTTCAAATGAGCTGTGGGCTTTGCCAACGTTTATTTCAAAGAGAAAATTAAAGAGAAAATTATATTTAGCGAATGCAAAAATAGCCCAGGCCTTGTGTGACAGTCACGGTTAAGGCCTAAACGGATGGGCAAAAATAGATGCCTAGATCGATTCTAAATGTGACACATAATTTGTGTCCAGATGCGTAACTAACTTCTTCTTTCATGAATGAACTTCCGAATTATTCAATTTTTCCCCATGATGAAACTTTACAAGCATATTACATAATGACCACTGGCCGAAATGAAATAAATTTATGGGATGGAGATGTTTAATCAATTTACAGGGTTCTATGTGCGCTTGTGTAGACAATAGGTAAAGAATTTACTTTTTAATGAATTACGCAACACTTCCAACACTGAAAGCACTTCCGCAGGAATTGAAATTATTTTCCACATAGTTTTTTTTTCATTATTGGCGCAATAACAGCAACAGCAATAATAATGGCAATAATAACAAAATAAAATAAAAGTGTAATCACTTCAATGAATGACCATAATCTTAATTTTTATGTACTTTTTACAGTTTGATAATGATGATGATGATGATGATAATGATGATGATGATGATGGAATGTTTATAGAATTAGTTTTCTGTGCTCGTTAGTTTTCTGTGCTGAAAAGAAATTGCAAAGAATCTATTTTCATATAATTTACATGCTCTCTGCTGCAATGAAAAACGGAAATGTATAAATATTTCCTTTGGAAAAGTCTAACAAACGAAGCAAAACATGATTTTGTAATAATTCATTACAAGAAAATATACAAATAAATAAATAAAATGCAAATAAATAATTCGTTTCTCCGTTTTCTTTCTTCCATAAATTATTGGAAAACTCATCATAAAAAGGAAGAGTGGATGTGGATATCAAAAAAAAAAAAAAAAAAGAAAAGGGATAGTTCAATAAAAATGAAAGAATATAAAAGAATCATTAAGCTCATAATTATTTGAACAATAATATTTGTAATCATTGTGTTGAAAATGCCTTCATAAAGTAAATGATTGCCATCCTAGTGCAATCAACTATTATGGGCATTACATTACAAATAAAGGCAAAATACTTGATAAGCAATGTATTAATTTTTAATATGGATTTACGCTTCATATATAAAGAAATTTCTTTTATTAGAAATTAATGGCAACATGATCAAACTTAAATTTACAAAATAGTGCTTCATCTCTTATAGAACAATTAATTTATTTTTCATAATCATTTTTGAACAATTACTGATCTTATTATCTGTGAAATTTTAAGGTAACAGGATTTATGTTACAAGTACAATTTCCTCATTTCCTTCACTTTTCATTTTCCCATGCTTTTTCACTTTTCTCTTGCTTCTTCTACTTTATTGTATCCAAACCAATCGTCTCGTTACTGAGTGGAGTAAATTAAAGGCCTCAGAGAATATTGTACATTGACTTTTATTTTATATATTCAATATAAAAATATGTTGTGTAAAAAGAACAGAGTGCTATTCTTTTAAAATATTTTGGGTATTTATTCAAGCTTTTATGGGTATTATCATGATAAGTAGGCAATGCCACAAATAGAATGCAAAACAATATTTATAATAAAAAACAAGTAAGAAAATTATATTTGATTGGGGTTAAATCTTGAATAGCCACCACTCAAACACTATAATTTTACGCTTCAGAGCCCGTTTCAGTTTTTCAGTAATAGATAGAAAATGTAAACATAAAAAATGTGAAAATTTCGTTTTGTGGAATTCCGAGTTGGCGTGGCCTTCTTGAGAAAGATATTATAGACCTCTAGCTTGTCTACTTATTATGTCAGACATTGTCAAAATAATCGTTATATTTTCAGTTAACATTGAACTTTTACCATTTTGCCCAATTTCAATCCAAATCTAAATCTAACCTTGATATCATAAATTGAATTGTTTGCAATAGATTCTTACACAGACGGACAAACAGATAGAATTGGATGCTGATCAAATATGTAAATACTTTGTAAGGTCTCCAAAACTCCCTCAAAGCGTTACAAACATAAGGACTAAGTGTATATATGTCTCCTAACTCTCTATGGTGGATATAAAAATATTATATGGTTAGTGAAAATTGGCTGGATGCCAAACGACTTGAAAAGAATGCCATCTTTTTTCATTTAGCATTATTCAATTTCCAAATCTTCTACAAATGCGGTATAAATTTATATGTGCTTGGACTTTAATCGGAAGCAAATTAAATTCCCATTTAAATGAAATGAAATCTTCACCAAAGTATCTGATTGCACTTTAGTGTTTTCAGTCCAGAAGAAACGATATTGAAAATTTATAAGATGGGATCAATTTTATACCTTCTTTTAAAAGCAACTTTTATGGAGAAAAATAACAATTGCTCCACAGCTGTACTTTAATAAACTAAAACAATGCGTAAGGCATGGATCCATTTTATTTCTTTCAATCATACTCTAACAATCTAATCAATCTGCCGGAACTTGCTTTATATTTCTTTCTTGTCATGATTTTATGTGTGATGAAAAGTTTAGTTTCTATTATTTTATTTGCTAGAAAACTTCAATCGAACTACTTCATTATTCCGGATCATTAAAGAATTCTACAAAATTTTGTAAAAATTTCTATTCCATTTAGGCATTTATTATATAGATGCAAAAGTAGGCTGAAAAAATGCAAAACCCAATTAATAAGAATTTTTTAATTTATATTAAATATTGAGCCATTGTGCAAGTACATCAATTGCATCAAATGCATATACGTATATTTTAATATTTGAGTGCTTCCGTTAAAGCCCCCAATAAAAAACAATTAGATACGTTATAGTTAGTTGGGGCGGACTATTATTTATGCCACATGACACTTTAATAAAGAAATACGGAGAACAGTTAGTTGCTTCACATAAAAACCCTTTGCAAAGTAGATCGTTGTATGGGGTCTGGTCGTAAAAATAGTCTGATCTTAAGCAAAATTATTCCTATGTGTCCTTGGGTTAAACTGCGCCTACATGCCAAATTTAATTCAAATAGATTCAAAATTGTGGTCTTTGATATAAAATTTACGTGGATAGACGGACGGACGGACAGTGCAGTAAGTGTTTTACATGCATACCTGCCGTGAAGGCTCAAATGCATGGTACACAAATGTACATAATGAGCGCTAATGATAATGAGTCATGTCACGCAGGGTGCGACTAGCTTCCAATTTAAAGCCTGCATTGCACCTTATATACGAAGCTTAATCTTTGGTATCTAGATTCGGAGCCTTCCTATTACTCCTTGGCTTAGCTTAAAGTAGCCCAATAAGTCTACCCAGCTACCAATTTTTTTCGGTTAATGGGGCCCTGCACGACAAGCGTATATATGTTAGAACGTGCGACGCCCGCGATGTGGCCACCACATCCCTCACAAAGCCAACCTCAATATCACCACAATGGGCTTTATCAAAACTGGTGATCCCGTGGTACCAAATTAAATCTTTAGATCTGATCTCATGACTCATGATGCCCCCTGATGGCCGGCATCACCATCGACCATCTCATGACTACCACTCCCAGTTGAGCAAGTGCTTCTCGGGACTGCTTGCCCCAACGGACAGTTAGGTAGAATATTAGTTAGAGTGATATTCAAACGATAATCAGGAGTCTATCTTCACTTTTTCTGTGTGTAACACACATGCGCCTAAACTTATATTACAAGCAGTGTAAAGTATAAATATACATATATAAAAATATATAAATATGTGTATACAAAAAAAATATTCATTATAAGCAAAGTAATTACACTCACTCAGTCACTGTAAAACGTATAAAATATTCACATTAATAACGCTTATAAATATGTACACATACATAAACATACATACATATATAATGTGTATGCATATTTTTCATTTTTTTTTTTTTTTTGGTATGTGATATAATAATATAAAGCATAATACAATGCAATGGTTGCAAGTAAATAGATAGATATAATTAAGTATGGTCTGAATTTTATACTCAATTGTTGTGAAGAATATAAACTCAAAATAATGCAAATAATAAAAAATAAAAAAAGAAAACAAAAAAAAAATGCTATTCAATCTCAACCGCCTACTTACCACTCGCTAGTCGCATGAATGACTGATTACCCTTCTCTCTTGTTCTTGTTCTTCACTCCTTCCATAATGTAATTCACTTTATTGTCAATTATGTTGTATAATCGTTAGCATAAAGTGTTGCTGTGGAAGCAGCTGCATTACACTCAAAAAATAAAGGGAATGCTGCTGCTATTTTGAATGGATATAAAAAAATTTTTGTGATATAAAGTGTTATAAGTTTGTAAAGATGTTTGTAACATGTAAAAGTTAAGTTGAGTTGGGATAGATCCAACTTTTATTAAATCAATCGATTTAGAATCACTTCTTGATTCGATTTAAGAATATCTATCTGTCTGTATGTCCGTCCGCTTAATGCCGGTCTATGTAAATTTTTTAACAAGCTACAAGTTGTACAAGTTGCAATTTTTGTGATTTTTTTTTGTGGTACATGGATACGCTTTTGTCCAGAAACGACCTTATTTGAAAATGGTTAAAATTGCACCATTCTTTCGATCAACCTTTTTTTTAAAAAAAAAAAGCAATTTTGAATAATATGAAATGACAGTTTGTATTTTGATATGGAAAATGATTTGATTCAGTTCCATTTTTGAACCTCCTCTCATGTAACGGACTTAAATGGCTTTTAAATGGCTTGTACCTTTCTTACTTATGGCATAGGGTATTTCGGCTCCAACCGACTATAAAACTCTTACTAATTTTAATTGTTGTTGCTATCTAAAGCTGCCTTTTTGTATGGAATATTTAAGTAAATCGTTTTTGTACCAGCATAAAATTACGTGGGTGTAATTGAATTTCAGTGTTCAAGCGTGCGCTAAAAAGATTGAAGAAGAACAAGATATTATATATATATATATATATATATATATATATATATATATATAAAATATGCAAATGAATAAGTAATAGGAAAAATTCTCATGTAGGGTGTTTTAAAGAATTTTACAAAACACCCACAAATTATTTATACATAAATTATACATTTCAATCAATAAATATTTTCCATTCAATAGCACAATTGGCATTGTATGGTGAGCACTTGCTGCAACAAATGATGATGATGTATAAAGAAACGGAAGATGAATACTTGAAAGAATTATTATAAAAATTCTCTTTATAAGGAAATTTAAGTAGAAAATTCTTCTTATAAGGAGAACTTAACTAAAAAAATTATGTCATTGTCACTTTGCTATTCAAATTATGACAAAATACTTGTAAATGGATTTAATGTGATGTAAAAAACTTAAATGTCATAAAAAATAAGTACTCTGCAAAATCAAATATAATTTAAAAGTTTTCTATTGCATTCTTCCTTCGATTGAAGTTTTTATATGTAATGATTTAGATCATTTAGAAGAAATTTGCATTTTTATTTCTTAATTTCAGTACAACTCTTTTGAATAAATTTAAAATAATACAATTTATATTTATCATTAATTTAAATTTTTTAAATAATAAAATAATTGAAAATTTGGCATCCATGATGCTCACAGCAAATATCTCAAATTTAATTGTCATTCTATAATTAATTAGCTAATTAATTACATCACAATTTGTTATATTTATTTTAGCATCATGGAAACTTTCAAAATTAATATAACTCCAATCAACTTTATCTTTGCATTTACTGATAAAACTTTTTACTTAATTTTACTTAACACTCTACATTTGATACCAGTTGTACATTTTTCTAAAACTTTCTGTGACATATGTAAAAATTAATCCTCATCGAATTTTGTATCCATATTTTTTTTTTTATTATATACAAGAGATTGAGATAATCATTTTCACTTGGCCACTTGGCATTCAAACAAGTTCTTAGGCATTAGGTTTAACATTGAATTACAGTTTAAACCAAATAGATGATTTCTTTTTTGGGCGTATGCAAATTGGCACTTGGTATTATGATGCAACAACTGACAACTTTAACTGGCTTAAAATAAAATTTTTGTTTTGTTTTTTAATTGGACATTTTTTTTTATTAACAGATAAATTATTGACAAATTAATTAATTAAAAAGAGTTAATTAAATTTTATTTGGATGTGGGCACATTTAACACTGATACCTTTCAGGCACTGCATCGTTTTAAATGGGCTTCTTCAAATTTTTGTAATAATTTTTTTTTTTTAATTTGCAATTTTTTGTAATTTGACTTTTAAAAAGTTCGTAAATACGCACAAATTTTTACTATTAAGAAAAGTTCCCCAAAAATTACAAGACTAAAGGTTTTTTTGTTGTATAATTTTAAGTGGGACTAACAACGTTTTTCCATCTATATCCATTGGCTTATAGATTGCCATAAAAAGAGTAAAGTTACATTGAGAGTGCCTTGGCGGCTTAATTACATGGTGCACAAGTGTGCAACCTGAGTGCTACGGTTGGTAGTCACAGTGGTACATGGTACCGTCATTTTATTCCTTCTCTTCCAATTAAAAGCTCGCATTGTACCATAAATACTTAACTTAATCTTTGAAATTTTCGAAGCTTTCTCAAAACTCTTTGATCTAGTTTGGTTAGCTACCCATTTTATTAGGAAAATGGGACCCTGCACAACAGGCATATAAATACATTCGAACGAGCATCGTGTGTGATGTGCGCACTACAAGCCCCACGAAATTAATTCTAATGTCACCACAATAGTCATATGAAAACTGGTAATCAAATTATGGCATATCAAATGAAATCTTAAGTTCGATTTCATAACTCATAATCTCTTCCGAAGAATGGCATTACAAATTATCACTTCTTCGGTACTTCTAGGTGCTCTCGGTTATCCCAAGAGTTAAATTACGGTAAAAAATTGCAATTTTTATGTTTTTCAAACATGTTTGCTCGCTTTCGGTTGTACTGTGTGTGTGTGTGTGTGTCGTTTGACCTAATACTTCCATGTTCATGTTGCAATTGGTTTGGTATACTTTGGCTGATGGTTGTAATACAATCCACAAGATATTAAATATATTTTATCTTCATGAAATCATGTTAACATAAAAGCATTTTTTTAAATTGATTAAGTCGCTGTAATAAAATTTTAATTACATATAAATTTGATATTTAATTTGCCACTTTTACTTTATTTATACCCTTTTTCTTTCTTATTAAGATTTGGAAGTATGTTGCGCATGGATATAAAATTTTGAATTTTAGTCATGCTTCATTTTAATGAAATTTGCTTTTCGTTTAAAGATTAAACTTATTTTAAAAATGGATAAAAGTGTAAGATTTTTAAGATCTCATTTCTCAAATAATGCCCTTTTGTTTGTGTAAAAAATCATCCTCACGAATTACGGATATTATGGATATTACGGATATTTTCTATGCATTAAAAAGTATTTTAAGGTTTTATATCTTGATTAATTAATCATCATTTGGACGTTTAAAGATTTTTGAAAATTTCTGCTAGATATTTCTGATAGCTTTAATTATTTTTGTGTGTATAATGTTAAGTATTTAATAGATTATTTTATATATAATTTATTACAACAGCATTAAAATAGATTTAAAATTTATTGTTAAATGCTCATGATTAATTATGTTTCTAGGCATGTAATTCAAGGTTGATTGCTTAATTGCACTAATAATGGATGTCTATTAATTGATGCATCTCTAATATTGTGCGTAATGGTAAACATAACTAAATGAACAAGTTTCTGTGAAGGAAGTAAAATTTTAATGATTGTTTATGCTTCTTCTTGTTTATTGATAGATTAAACGGACACTTCTCCTGTTGAAATTGTTGTGAACTTTTTATTTATATGTCTGCCATTTAATGAGTTTATTGTGAACATTAGTTCAAAAGTTGGTATCTTCCATTTTCACTCCTTTCAACTATGTCTCTCTATGTCTCTTATTATTTTTCACATTTGCTAACGTTCACTCAATTCCAGTGTCTGTGTATATTACCCTTTTGTATATATAATATATATATATATATATATATTTTAATTGTTTATGGTGCCTCTGGGTATTAAATACTGTTGGATGGTATTCCCATACAAAGGCACAAGGAGAGTCAGAGTACATTTGTCAATACGTTTCACCTGCAATGTCATTAAAAATTGTTGTCTGCAGTTCAACTGAAATGTTTTTCTCTGTTACAAAAGTTTTGCCGTTTGTATGCCACTCTCAGCCTCCTTCACTGGTTGATTTTCCATTATTTACACAACTATGTTTATTCAGTTTGTTCAGTTTATTCATGGTTAATGGTTAAATGATATGAGGTAATAGATTTTCATTTCATTGTTATTGGAGTTTATATGATGTTGGGTTATGTTGATTTATAAAAAGTGCTTTAAGGATTTTGACATCAAAAAATTGTCAATTGGTAAAACCATACTTAACAGACTGACCCTTGAATATAAGCATGCTATAATCGGTTTGGATTGAATAATAAATATCAGTGCATGGCAATAATTTGGACTAATTATTTTGAAATAATTCAAAATATATGATCGTTTTGAGTGCGTGATGAAAAAGAAATGGTAAATTCACTCCATACTTTGATTGATAAATTTTGATGCTAAAATAACATTATGGACCAATTCGTGTAGTATTTAAGATAAAAATAGGTTTAGCACTTTCAATATGGTAAAAGTTTTCATACACATTGAAATTGAACTTCCCTCGTTTTGATCATGGAATACTTTTACGTCTTGACTTTAAATGAAAAAATGTCTATTATTTCAAGACCAATTTGTGGTCCTTGCGTTTGTACTCATGTACCATTAGAAATAGGTGACTAAAATATTTTTTGCTTCAAAAAGTGAAAACTGCTTATTTAAAGTTAGCCTAATTTGTGATAAATTTTAAATGTTATCATTTCTTTGGGCTTGTTACTGGACATTTGAAATTTTCTCCCCCCCCCCCCCCCCCAAAAAAAGAAAAGAAAATATTTAAAATTAAAATTGTATGTCTATTGTAATGTATTTGCTAAAGTTGCCTTTAGCCAAAAGTAGCTTTACAAGTTACTTAATTTACGTTTATTTAAACTATAATATTGCGTCATAATCCTCATCCTTTCTAATTTAATCAAGCATAACGGATTACACATATTTCATTATGTCGTTAATTTCTCTATCTTTTCATTCAAATCTATTTTAAGTACATACAAGTAAGACGGTTTAGTCCGAACGGTATCGATTCTTATAAACCGTTACATGGCTTTGTCCAAGCTTATTAGAAGCCTTAAAAAAGAAAACCAGCAAATAGAAATCCAAGTTTAAAGCTTCTTTCAAATATCTTGAAGCGACTTTGAACTCGATAATAATACTAAATATATAAACTACAAAGGGGCAAATATAGGCAGAAAAATTGAAAGCGGAGGGAGTTCTTTAGACTAATAAAAAAATATAAAAAGAGATAAGTTCAGGAAATGAATGATTAATTGGACCAAAAAGAAAACTTTAAACTGATTTTTAGCAAAAATTTTATATATTTGTAAATATTTTCCATATGACAACCTGATACCCAACATGGAGATGGGCCGATACGACCGATTTTGGTCGTATTGTCATAGTTCGTTTTTGATCAAGCTCTAAAATTTTTACTTTGTTAACAAATTTTCATGGACAGATTGGCTTCTATGGAATCAGAATGTTATAAGTAAAATAAAAAATGAATCTATTTCAAGCCAATCTGTATGTTATATGAAACTAGTGTAGAGTAACATACCAAAGTTATTGTTCAATTTGATTGGGCTTTGT
Source organism: Melophagus ovinus (assembly GCA_023089585.1). Classification (NCBI taxonomy): domain Eukaryota; kingdom Metazoa; phylum Arthropoda; class Insecta; order Diptera; family Hippoboscidae; genus Melophagus; species Melophagus ovinus. The sequence continues at coordinate 1,703,083 of JAKKIB010000177.1, forward strand.
TAGATATTAAAATTAAAAAAAGTTTTAGTTATATAAAACATGAGAAGAGAATGACAATAAAAGATACTACTTTGTGTTTAATATGGAAATGACTGTAATAAATTTGATTAACTGCTTGAATCAGTAATATTAAGTGCTCTCATGCTCTAAGAGCAAAAAAAAAAAAAAAGAAAACTATTTTTAAATATTAAACTTACTTGTTTTTGGCTTTGTTTGTATACGATTTGTAGCACACCTGTAATAAATAGACCAGAACAACATTTACAATATTAACAAACATAATCACACACACATATTATTTTCTATAATAGAATATCTCATAACAATAAAAAAAAAGTCTATGCCTGTCACTATAAATTAAGGCTGTCCTTTCTGATGTTATGGATGACAAGACAATAGAAAATTTCTATATTTGCATATTTCCCTTGCCCATTTATTTTTATCCTTCCATTCTTGTACGCTTCTGTGTTACGAAAGCATTCCATTCCATTCCATTCCATTCCATTTCAAGCCATGCCATTCCGCTCTAAGGCATATGATTGCATTCCATTTAATGAATTTACATTGAAGATATTATTTCAATATTTTACTAAAAGCATTTTCTTTCTTTTTTCAAAAAAAAAAAAAAAAAAAAAAAAAAAAAAAAAAAAAAACAACCTAAAGAATAAATTGTATTAGGAATATTGCCAACATTCCGAGCGTATGCTGGAAAGTATTGTAATAGTTAAAATAGATTTCTCTTAATGGAAGGCAAGTATTTTAAATATTTGAAAATTAAATTATACAAATTGATTTATAGATTTTCTTTTTGTCTAACAAATAAATGTCTTGTATGGCTTTTTATATTATTTGGCATTGGCCCTAGACAAATCCTAAGACAAATGAAATACTAATGTCAAGACTTATTTTAAAAAAAGAAGAGAGAGCCAGAAAAATTAATAAAATCCTTCCATAAATGTAAAGAAGGATTGCAGACTTTAAAGTCGATTGTATGATATTTCAAAATAATTTGTTAAGAAATTTATGGTGAAATTTTTATATGAGATAAAATGCATTTATTTCTATTACATAAAATCCTTTAAATTTAAATGTAATGTGCATTATTTGTAATAGTTATATAAGTTCCATACAGATACAGATCCATTTGAAAGGTTTGAGATTGATCCACATTTTCTTATATAAACTTTTGATATTTTTTTTACAACTTTTGAGATGGTTTTAGAAATTTTTGCTAACCAAGCTGGCTTTGGCCTTGATTTAAAAGCAAATCTTATTGAAAATGGTAAGGTCGCCTAATTTGTATGACCACTTTCTTTGAGAGACCTTTTCACGGTTCAGGTTTATTAAGCTCAGCTTTGCTATTGGTCCTTTTATAGAAGTATATCAAAATTGATTAATTTTCGGAATCGCCTTTTTTATAATAAACTTTTCAAATCAAAGTTACTAGATTTTTTACCATATTTCTTTTTAATCACCTTAAGCTAAATTGTCTGGGATATTTAAGAGAAGGCTCCGATCTACCGCTAACGATTTTCCTCGCTTTAATTACATTTATTCTTATACTTCACATTATCGAAATAAATAAGTAATAATTTTGAATTAATTGCGTATAGAAGAAATTTTTTTTCAGTTTCAGCTGAATATTTTTATTAATGCTAAGTAAGAGACGCGCTGCGTTTCCTTTTAAATGACTACCTCAAAGAAGTAAATCGCCTCAATTCTATTAGAATTTTTTAACCTCTAATAATTTTAAATTGTTGGCTTTAGAATGTTTTGCATTTGTAAAAAAAAAAATGAATTCATGAATCTCACAAGAAATAATTTCTATTTATTTAGAGCTACTTATGAAACTGAAAAAGTTTCCACCTTTAGATTTTCTTTCTATATGATCATTTTATTTGGTAAAAAACGGAACATATCAATTGATTTAGATTATCCTCATCATTCATATGTGATGGCTGATTAAATGACATTTGTTAAAAACTCAAGACTAAAGAATGAATAATTAATAATAATGAAAATGCCGAAACTAATAAATTATGGTCTCCTCTTGGTTAGGGAGTATTTATTTTTATTTTCATTTTGTACTCTCTGAACGGCTTGTTTTACATAAAAATGAAATGAAAAGAAAAACGAAATCATTTATTCAATTCAGTTCAAAATTGTAAGAAATGTGAAAAATATTTCAAAGCAAATTAAAAAATCAATCAATTAGAGGCGACTATCAAATAATTTACCATAAGCTTAATTCGCTCGCAAAATTGAAAAGTTTTTATTTAAAAAAAGTTCAACTAAACTTTAAATAAAATCGCAGCGAAGAAATGAAACTTACTTAAAACTTAAAAGATTTCTCAAAATGAAATTCATTATGGAATAATTGAAATTGATAAAATTTTGTATGTTTAAATGTGTTTGCCTAAATTTAAAGTATTGCAAAATACATTTCAATTTAAAGGTAAATTTTTACCATTTCATTATAAAATTTTGCATAATTTTTTGATTAAAAAAAACTGCCATAGATCACAATCATATTTTTATAGATGTTGATGAAACTCTTGTACGGCATGATATTATTTTCTCAATTACGTATAAATTATTTATAATTTGTTTATATTTTGTGCGGTGTTGATTTAAAATAAACATGCATTTATTTTGAAATTATTGAACTATGCCTTATTCAATTTTACACTCAATTTTACGCTCTATAGAGCAGAGATAATCCATAAAAAAGAAAAAAAACATGAAATGAAATGAAATGGTTAATAAAGCATAAAGTGTTATAAATAAGTTTAATATTTTAGTAAAAATATCATCTGAACTTTATGATGATTATTTATACGAATTTAATAGATGTTGAATCTTTTGCCCGTTAATATTATTTTTGAATTATTTTTTACATCTTTTTTATTTTTCTTCATATTAAATGGAATGAATTACATAAAGATTTCTCAATTATTTTTTGCAATATTTTTTTTATTTTTAATTTTTTTTTTGTCTTTAAACTCTAATGCATTGCATAAAGATTTCTCTTGTAATTAGTTTTAAATGGTATATCAGTGTTAACCTCTAATCGCAATTGTGACCAATATTTTATAGATTAATTTAATTTATCAAGTAATATTCATAGAGAGCAAATGTCTTTATTATTAATTAAAATGAATAAAAATCAGAATAAGTTACAATAATTGTAATTTATTCTGTAATTAAATTTTGTAAATCCAATATTCGGCCAATTTATTATAGATTTTTTGCATAAGTATAGAAAAAAGTTGCCACGTAAGCAATTTTTTATTCTAAATTATGAGTCCTGACTACAAACCCTTCAAATTGTTACTTAGACTAAGATTAAAGAAAGTATCAAATTTAAGATTGATGCCTTAATTTTTTTTTTTTTTTATTGATCTAGTGAGTTTTTAAGACAGACAAATAAAGCGATATATATTTAAAATTCATTACGGATTAAGAGATCAGTACATTTTGTAGTAAGAGGATTTTACTCGATAATTTTTTTTTATCTTCTAAATAATTACACATCGGTAAAGGTGATGGAAAGTTTTGATTGAAAAAATATAGAAAGTTGGAAGTTAAGTGGCTATTTGAGCTTCTATTTGATTTAATAAACTATCTTTACTATTGCGCCACATTTGCTTTAACCAGTATAACTCAGTAATATAACTCAACATTTAAATTGTTGCAATAATTTAAATGTTTATTATTTATTTTAATGAACTTTAATGGTTTTTGTATTTGTTTGCTGTGTTTGAGTATAAGCAACCACATGCGGGTATTGCACTTCATATTGCATGCCTATTTTTATATCTGCCAACCAGAGGTTGGCAGTATGCACATTTTGTTCTTATATTTGCCAGTTTCCCCAAAGAAAGCCTAGAAGATCGTACAAAGTACTTCTATCCTTGATCAGCATCAAATTCTAAATAGATTTAGGTATGACTATGCGTCTGTACGTCCGTCTATACGTTCGTGTGTTTTGCCTCTTCTGTGATGGCATTTTCTTAATGATCTATATTCAAGATTTGGACCTAGCCAAATATAATATTGCTACTGGTTCATTCCATTTAAGAATTTACATGTAAATGCATCGATTCAGAGGAGTAATGAAGGCAAAAAATTCGCAAGCGAAAAAAGAAATCGGCTTATTTGATTGTACATGCACTTGACCTTTAGTTCAATAGTTAATTATATGGTTACCACTTCAATTGCTTTAAATGCAATTTACATATGGACATTATTCTTTCTTTTTTTTTTTTTGATTTGTATTAGTCTTGGCAAAGACCAAAGGTTCCAAATTGTAGTTTCTCAAACGAAAGTGTTTCTATGTTAAGTGATCAAATAGGAAATTGAATTCTCGGGTCAAGGTGATACCTTGGCATTTGATATTGGTTTCTAATCGTGTTTTCAACTGTAAAGATGTTATGTATGTATGGAAATGCTTGACTTCATGCATCCAGCTGATAATTTACTTTATACTGTGCACCCACCGCGATAACTTAATTGCTCGGTACTCTACGTATAAATTTTTCGCTAGAGCTGAACTCAATTGCATTTTATTAGCGTCGCCACTGTTAGCTGAATTAGCAATCTAAAGCCCATACATTGGACACTTATTTTTACATTGGTCACTTATTTTTTGAAGAACAGCTGAGCATTCCTAGAAATTCTAGGCCAAGTTTTTATTGCAAAAATCGCCAGCTATCTATTTATTAAGGGAAAGAGAACCATGTCAATATGTTTGAATGAGGGTTGCGCGCGACATGTGTGCCACAATTACTAAGAAATCCATTTCAATACTACCATTGGCCATTGAAACTGCTATTTATGGTACGAAATCTATGGGGCGTAGTACTCATAGAAGTTATCTGCGCTAGTAAAAACTCTATCAAGCATTTCTGTTCTTATTTAAATTGGTGCTTCTCGCTAGTTTAGTTCTAATTGCTTGCCCTCAGTTTAAAGAAGGAAAAAAGTTTCACCTCCCTATAAATATTTAATTGGGTGCACATTTATTTTAACATACTTGGCCCAGCGACTTCTCATAGAAAATACTTACGTCGAACATTTCATTGAACGTTTGGTCAATACAACCAACGTTCAATGTACTTGATTGTACTTTCAATTTTTTTGTACTTTCTTCGTTTTTTAAATTTTTTATCCAAGTTTTTGAATACACGCGCCAAAGTAATTAAAAACATTCAATGAAACAAAATGTCAGTTTATGTGCATTTTGAACTTATTTATATCATATGTTTTGTATATGAATATGGATACGTGCACGGACATGCCTTTGAATATGATTTTAAAAAATTTTCGAGCAGGCACTTGTGCATATTTTTTTCTTCTCGGCCTGTTGTTCTACCTCTCTCTCTTTTTCTCTTTAATTCTTTCCGCTCATTTGTCGGTTTGTACTTCCAGTGCTTAAAGAATTTCAGTAAAGGAAAGCAGCGAGGTATTTAATTTGAGTTTTGTTCGGGCTGAATGTTTCCTTTAATTTTACAAATGTGTTAATCAAAATTACTAAATTAATGCAGTTTAAGAATAGTTGTAGCAATTCGAAAGTATTAATTTTGAATATAAATCTCCCGAAAAAACCCAACACCTGCCTTATATCATTAAATAGACGAATAACTAGTTTAAGGAATTTTGGGAAAATATTTGCAGCAATAGGAGTTTTTCTAATAGGGATTTTGCAGTGTGTATCCGTAACTAAAACAACTTGGAACCAACATTACAGGTTTTGTATTCATTCTTTGACTTTTTTTTAGTAATCCCTCGTCATTCATTCAGGCTTATCAAGTGTAACGCTTGAAAAGTATCGATTGTACGCATTACACTGGGGGCAACCAGACCCGAGAAGCATCTGCTCAACTGGGAGTGGCTCGTCAGATGGTCGTTGGCGATGCCGGCCATCAGGGGGCATCATGAGTCCCGAGATCAGACCTAAAGATTTAATTTGGTACCACGGGATCACCAGTTTTGATAAAGCCCATTGTGGTGATATTGAGGTTGGCTTTGTGAGGGATGTGGTGGCCACATCGCGGGCGTCGCACGTTCAAACATATATACGCTTATCGTGCAGGGTCCCATTACTCGAAAAAAATGGGTAGCTGGGTAGGCTTATTGGGCTAATTTAAGCTAAGCCAAGGAGTAATAAGAAGGCTCCGAATCTTTATACCAAAGATTAAGCCATGTATATAAGGTGCAATAAAGGCTTTAAATTGGAAGCTAGTCGTGACAGTAGCATGCACCCTGTGTGACGTGTCTACCAACGCTAACGAACATTATGTACGTTTGTGTACCATGCATTTGAGCCTTCATGGCAAGTATGCATGTAAAACACTCACTGCAATGTACACATTACACTAAAAATGTATTTGCATGGTGGGTAATAATGATTTGACTTCACTCAAACATATCGTTGACAATTATTTGCAATAATTTTCAGTTTTTTTTTTTGTCTTATTTCTGACAGATGCATATTTCTTTGGTATGATATCACTCTACGGATATTTTTATATAAACCATTTATTCCATTCATGTATATTTTGTATGTACCCAATGAAAAATAAAAGCAAATTGAATTGACATGTTAATTATTACAATCACGCCAAGCAATTAATTTCTCTATTTGGTCTTTGTATCAAGCACCCTAAATTATAAAAGGGAATAATTATTATGACAAACTTTTTGTATGCAATCAAAAAGGGAAGTTAAGAGACAGAAATCCATTTTAAGTGTTACAAAAAAGTTTATGAATAAGATTTTTTCATAAAAGTGGGCCTTGTTGTTTAATGGATATACCTGCAATTTAGATATTAGATTTTTAATGGGATGTTTGGTCTTGTCTCAAGCCTAAAAAAACTATGACCAAAACAAAGTAAGGCTTTGCTTGTATTTTTGTTATTTTTATCAGCTTTACAGTGTTTGTTTTAATTTAGAAAAAATTCCAAGACCAAGATCAATCGAATTCCACATTATATCAAAATTAAGTCTTCCAATAATTCTAACCAAGAACATTAATATATCCATGTAATTGGTAGCAAGTTTATGCAAGTATTTTCTAACGATATTAAGATGGATGCACCTTAGAATCAATTTCCGATTCTGAGGTGCATCCAGAATCACTTCACTCAGAATCACTTTCTAATTCGATGTAAATCTGTCTGCTCATCTAATGTCTGCCCTTATAAATATTTTATAAAGCTATAGTTCTCCACTTTTAAGGTAATTAATGAAAATCCTGTACATCATTCATTCTTCCAAATCTGTGTTTTTGGTGCCAAAACCTTATCTTAACTATCGAACTATTATTACGACAAATTCCTAGGCGCCATTCTGAAATAACTTAATATATGAGAAGAAATTTACAAATTTAGCTTTGTTTTAGTGAACATTATTGGATTATTATTTGTGTCTAAATTTGATACCGATAGGGCCTTACATTGAACTCCTCTTTCCAGATGACTAACTTTTCATAATATTATTTATTTTGTTAAGTCATCTAATGTAAGGTATTTTCAAGTTCGCTGCGAATAATTAAATATAATGTTGTTACCTGTTTTGAATAGCTTTGGAAGTCGAATCAAAGTACGTTTTCGTTTTGCAAAGCGATATTGTTTCGTGAATCACAATATGGCGTATAAATTTCACTTTATTTAAATCAAGTTTATAACTAATTAATTTGCATGCTCTTTGACTTTCTTTTATAAAAATTTTATTATAATTCCTTTCACATTTTGCCCAAAACTTTCTACATTCAGTATACATGATATCAAGGTTACCTGGAAATATTATACTGTGTTTTTTTTTTGTTTTTGTTAAAATTAAAATCCGTTGAAAAGCTGTAATCTCAATAATTTCAGAGTAATATCCAAAAGTAAATAATCAAGTTTTGATTAGGAAAATTGCAATAAAAGAGTATGCAAATTTTGCCCATTGAATAACTCTTTTTGGTTATTTTGAATTTTTCTGAAAAGTTTTTGATATCCACTTGAAATGAAAGGCTTCTTTTTTTGTGAGGAAAACTTCCCCAATTTTTATACATAATAATCAAAATCTTAACTTTATGTCTTTCAAAATAAAAATGATCTTTTGTCTGATAACATCAGGTTCTAGAATTTAGTCTAATGGGCCGCTCTCTTTTAAAATTATCGAACATTTCTTTCGACATTAACATCTAAAAAATATGTTTTTTTTTTGCTGGTACTTTCTTTTGTTTAATGTAAAGGCTTCATGCGTTTAAATATTCCTCCGATTTTAGAATCATGTTAGATAAAGGAATGTAGAGCATTTAAGTGCTAAAACGTTTTTCTGTTGGATTTAATTTGACTATTTTTGAGTACCATTAAAAAAGACAAACCAGAATAAAATAAAATTAAGCGCTCCCTTTGGGAATTTAATTAAATAAATTTGAATATTTTAATGTATTACGATTCAGTTTTATAAACTTTATACAAAATTTTTAGTCTATAAAATTAAATGAAAATTTTTCAAATTTATGGAAGTTAAAAAAAATGTTTGATCTTTTCACTTCTCAATTTAGAATGATTTTGTGCTCTTTTTTTATTTAAATTTATAGACCTTTATATTAAAGCGATATATTAAGCGAAAAATAATGTCCCTTGAGGTTTGTTTGGCATGAAAATGATACTATTTTATATTTTATTTATCGTCAGCGCTTTGCCATAATAATTTTTTTTGCAGTTTTGATGAGCAACAAATTCTAAAACGATCTAGCAATATTTGCTAATCAGAATCATCCAGAATTATCCATTTCTTAGCGCAGTTTGATGTTAAAAATAAGGTAAATCGGTCATGAACAGAATTCAGAATGTCAAAATTTGTAATGCTCTTGTAAAATAAAAAAAAATGAACTAATTTGAGTCAAATACAAAATCTTAAGTTAATGAGAAAAATAATTCGGAATTCATTCATTACTTGTTCATTCTTTGTAGCACAAAAAATCTATCATTTCAGTTTTTTTTGAACTAAATGAAGGAAATTTTTCAAAAAAATTTAAAATAAATGATCTAGAAATTTCTTGAGAAAGAAAAAAGTACTAAAATATAAATTTTGTATTTTTGCGAATTCCCGATTTTTTTAGACTTGTTTTATCTGAAGAAAATATTTTTAAAATTCTTGCCAGTTTGTGTAATTCTCGTAATTTTTAAAGTCTATACTTTACTTTGCATAAATATTCACATTAAGTGGGCAAATAATTTTTGCAACAACAATTGAATTGAAAATTGAATAATTTTAACATTAAAAAAAAAACGTCAGAATTTTAATTGTTATAGAATTATGGCCTTAAAAGCATTAACAATAACAATAACAATGACAATGACAAAACACCTGCTAAACATTTTTGTAGTGTTTTGAAAGTGAAGTGAACGAAACGAAGTTTTTAACGAAATTTGTTTGTCATTTATTTGTTATTGTTGTTGTTGTTGTTGTTTTTTCTTTTTTGCTAAAAAATTATAATAATTTAAACACGTGGTCAAAGATAAAACAGATAAATAGTTAAATAAGCAAATGAACTAGTAAAGTGTTTGAATTATTTAAATAATTAAAAGACGATTGATAGACGATCGGAACTAAATTTTAAATAACCTGCATACACATCACTTTACTTAATTCGATTTAGATGTTAGGAAACTGAATTACAAATCAACAAATTAAAAAATTATACTACTTGAATGGTGCATTCCTTGGAAAGTACTTTCAAAAATATTATTTGCCCACTTAAGTGAATCAAATTTCTTGTGCCTTAATTTTTTTTTTTTTTTTTTTTGGAAAAAGTATTTTAAATTGAAAATCTTTTCCATTATATTTTCTATTATTTATAATAATTCATCATTTTCATTAATAAAATTAATTCATTTCTGATTCTACACTACCAAAGTTCATGAAAACACTTCTAAAAATTGTGTGTTGTATTTTTATAACAAATTATCCATGAAACGAGATATTAAAATACTTGAAAAGTATCAAAAGTTGATTCTGCGTTTTAAGGGGTAAAATAATTTTTTATTATAAAAGATTTAGAACTTTTTTTAATGCAACAAAAGTCAAAGATGAAATGTAGAAAAATGTTTCAGGAAATTTATAAACAGCAAAATTGCTTCGTACTTTTTTATTTCATTGGATGGATTCCGTATAAATACATATAAGGAAGTGTGTGTATGCATTTAAATCAATGAATGATGAATCAATTCATTGGCAAAATGTTGACATTTTGTTTCCTTTAATTTCCTTTAATTTCTTTTCCATTTCTTCATTGTTGTTGTCAATTTTTCATGTTCATGTCAGCATAAATCTGTAATGTCATTATCACTCATTATTACAATTATTGTATAAAAATTCTTTCAATAAATTTACAATGCATAAGAAAAGAAAGCAAATGATCTACAATTTTCTTGAAGGTGAAAGAATTTTTGAGAATTTATTGCGTTATAAATGCTAAAGATATAAATTGAAAAAGAAATGTAGTACTGGCATGGAATGGTAGATGAAAATGCCTGAATGAAATGATAAGTACTCGAAAGCAATTTACTTGACATTAAAGTCAAGTAAATATGAATTAAAAGCATTGCGGTGATTTAATTGAAATTATCGTACAATTAAAGTACAATTCAAAATTTATTTGTATGTCATGTCATGGCAAGTTATGCGCAAATAATTATGATAGTACTGTGCATTGAACATTGAAAATACTTCAATCTTTATAAAATGAGAAATTGTCAAGTTCATAACCATTAATGGATAATTATGATTCATATGATTCATATGAATAAAAATAATTAGCAAATATAAAAAATGAAATGAGTAATTTTGAAATAAATAAAGATAAATCATGCCAGTAAAATGGAAAAGCTTCATTAGAATCGATATGTTGATATAAAACAAAAAATTGAAATAGCTGGAATTCAATACATTAAAAAGATTCATTTCTTCTTATACTCTTGATGGATATTTAAGTTTAAATCAAAGTCCACCAGGCCTTTACTAAATGTCTGCTTATGAAAATGACAAAAAAATATACGTGAAATGCTTTGAGATTTGCGAAATGCATATAAAGTTAATAAGTTTTGTAAAATATGGATTAAGAGTGTTCAATAAAAGTGGATCGTATATTGTAGATTGTTTTTTTTTTTTTTATTATCTTGCCTGAAGTGTTTCCATGTGTTTCCAGTATCAGAATAATAAATGAACTGTCATATGCAAGTTAAAAAACTTCTTATCCGTAAGGCCCATCACTTTGCTAAAATGTAATTAAAGGGGAATGAATAAAAAATTTTATAATTATTAAGTTTTGAATGACTAAGGCTCAGGAAATGAAATGATTTGGTTAACAGTTAGCAGATCGATTTTTACAAAATCGATCTGCTTTAAAAAATATCTAAACAAATTTATATCAAGAACTTTTCATGTTAACTTTTTGTTGTTTCTGAGTCGACTGTTATAATATTTTCGATTGCTATAATTATCTGAAATTCATTTGGGCTTTCCAAACGTCCTCACAAAGTTGTACTTTATGCCATACGTTGTGTAGTACACAAAGATTTCGGGAATATACAAAAAGCATAAGAGAGCAGATACATTTTTTAATTGGAATGTAATTGAGATGTGAATTGGATTGTAAATTGGAAATTCCATAATTGAATAATTTAAATAATGATTTAAATAATTAGGCAGAAGTATGTTAATTTTAGATTACAAATGGTTGAGTCATCCATATGATGATGAATAAGTAAAAAAAAAAAAATTACTTATTGGAATATTTTCGGGCCATAGAAATATTCAATAGAGTAAATTGCAATTTATCTTCTACTGGGAAATCGAAATTCTGACGTATTTCAAAATTAAGAAAAAAACAAGTAAAATTCTTATAGTGAATCGATGCCGATTCTTAAAAAAAAATAATAAGACTTTAGCAAACTGTTCTGGCTTATTTTTTTTAATTTTAAGATCTTAGGAGTTACGAATCCATGAACATGTGCAGTATAAAAGAAAGTAGAAGATAACTTACGCCGAGTCATCATTTCATTTAATAAACGGTATCTAATCCCAAATACATACAAGCTGGAAAAATAAACATCTGTTTGTATAAAATTATGCATTTGATAACATTTGATCGCCATTGTCCATTTCAACGATGGCTATAAACGTTCAGTAAACGTTAAGCTATTACAGTATATTTTGGTATGCAATTCATCAGAGGTCTCCAAACTGTTAGATACAAATGGCTTAGGGGATGTTTAACTTTCAAAAAGGTGTCTCAAAGAACCCATCGTATTTGCATATTTCAGTAAATCAAGGTACGTTCAAGGTATTTCACTGCAAGAGTCTCTAAGAAACACCAGTCCAACTATGAGTGAGTTTATATTTCAACATAGAAGTTGTACTAAATTCCACTAAAGATTTAGTAACTTTCAGTGGAATCATTAGTTTTAAAGTAAATTATTGATTTTAGGGTTGGTCTTGTTTTGATTGTTGATATGGTTGTTGGACCATATTGCGGGAAATTTTTCTCTAATGAATTAGATAGCTTTTTAGAATTTGTGACTAGAAACCTGATCGAGAGATTTACAAAGGTTTTGGCATTTCAATAAAGGCCGTCAAGCTGCCATAAAGTTTTTCAATTGACACCGATACTATTGGACCAGGCATATACTACAATCTCTAGGGTAGAATTATACTTAAACGTTCGATGTACCACGTGATTATCTTATCACGCTATAGACGCATATAAAACAGATAAAAAAAAATATTTCAACAGAGGATCACAACATTACAACGTTTGAAAATCTCTGCATTGGATAAAGAAATGTGTACGGTACTGTTTTCTTGTTGTTGGGCTACTCTGCAAAATTTTTCGTTTAAGCATAATTTTTAATAAAATTCCCATTAACTCGAGCGTATCTTCAAGACATGCATGCGTGAGAATTTCGCCTATAAACTTTATTTATAATGAAGTGCGTGTAAAGTTAATTTGTAAAAATGTAAAAATAATTAACTTAACTAAAGCAGAAAAATAACAAACAGAATAAAAAAAATAAAACGAAAACGTTATATATTTGGGGCTATCTTTAATTAGCATAAAGTATAATCGTTCTATTTCTTTGAAGAAAATAAATGCTTTTTCTTACATATAAATTTTAAATTTAATGTGCAAGTTTTTTCTGCTGCAATGGTTTCCTTTCTCTTTTGTGATCTTTTTTTTTTTTTTTTGAATTTTTTATTATAATAAATTTATGTCAACCGGAAATTTTTTTTACTAGTCCATTTAAATGTGTATGAATTACAAGATTTAAGAGCAGCAATAATAAAAAAACCGCTTAATCCTTTTTGAGATTTCTCTGTCAAATCTCTTTTTTTATTTTTTTCCATTTTAACATTACTTAATGATTAAAAGGCTTAATAAATCAATGAATTTAAATATTTTTTTATAATTATGCGTTTGTATTTGTAAACTTGTTTAACGTGCGCAATTCGTCAGCAATTCTGTAATAGAAACAACTTAAAGATCACAAAATCTCATTGAGAATAAATTATTATACATGTTTGTTAGAGTCGACTTTTAAATACCTTACACCACTTTTGTTAATATAATAAAAAAAAGAAACAATAGAAAGTAGATGGCATGTGAAAAGTAGCAGGGTGTTATGGATCAAAAAAAAAAAGTATTAAATAATTGTGCATTTGTTCGGTACAAGAAATTTTTTCAAAAAAAATAAAAAAAATGACGGGCAACAAACTAAAAAGTTTAACTTTAAATTCGTCCTTCTCAATTAATGTTGCACTGTGAGCATGACCTTTGACCGATTTTGCTCATTTTCAATACCAACGTGCCTGCAAGAACTTTCAATGATTGTTCCAAATTTAAGCTCTATATCTCAAATCTTACATTCAGAGAAATGTATACAGCAGACAGACACATAGATGGACAGACTGATAGACATGCATAAATTTTTTCTGAATGTTTATGTTGATCAAGAATATAAATACTTTATGAAGCCTCTAACGCTTCTTTCTAGGTATTACAAACATAATGGCAAAGGGAGTAAAAGATGAGTTTTTTTTTTAATTGCTTCAAGGTGCTACGGAAATTTATAAAACCTAAAAAGCTTAAGTAAGCTATAAAAAGAAGAAGGCTTTGAAAAATCCTTTAAATCCTCTCAAATCCTTCTGTAATATGAGCAAAAAACACCGTTTGAATTGAAGTGTAACATCTAAGGTTAAGAGAACCATTCTTAGTTGCCAAGAAGGGAATTGATGTGTATTGTATTGGCTGGAACAAAAGGTTTCCCAGGAGTATAATTACACCACAAAAGAAAAAAAATATATAAAATTAAAAAAAAAGTACGATGATAAAAAAAAGAAGCAACAAGAAAAATGAATGCAAAGTATCATTAATAAGTCAATTTTGGATTAGATAGAATTAAAGAATTTTAAACACGCTACAACAGAATGACGTAAGCAAATCTATGCTGTCAAAAGTGAAAGATTTTATACCATCTTTTTTATGATCTTATATGACATATCAAAATTTTCAGCTTAGCTGAGTAAAATTTCCTTTTTCGCCAGAAGCGAACAAGGAACATTTATATGGAAATAGAAAGACCTCGGTTATTAGAAGTAGAATTTTTGATTATGGTTATTAGAATACACAAAATTCAGACAATTCATGAAATGAGTTGGACTTTCAAATGATAGACCGACAAAACTGATCTAAATGTTACAGTTAAATTAAAAACCCTTAAGTGGCATGAAAAAATGGGTCATTGGAAACTTTTGGATCATGTGAATTTTTAAATTAAAGCATATCGGTATAATAAATTGTTAATATCTCAGAATTATATCGCGTAATTTGGTTAATGTTTGATAGAAGTACATGGAGGGAAATCCTTTTGGGTCTATCAGTATGATGAATGGCATTATGTCATGTATCTTTTGTACCTACACAACAGACCACAAATGATGAATATCAAAATTTGTTTGGTCTATTTTTATATCCAATACAATTGAATGCTACTTCTTTATTTCTTATTTAACGGCATAAATGTTTGTTTGAACAGTTGAGATGTTTGCAATCATTTTTATCGAAATATATATATTCTAGGAAAATTACGATTATTTACATAAAAATTTTTTTGCATGTACATGTAAAGATTGATATGTTTTCGAATAAGATTTCAAACACTTATCACAAATAACCGCAAATGATGTGTTTGCGAAACAATCGCTATCAAAGTGGTAAATAAATATTTTTAAAGAGTTTTCTACTGTTTATTGCTTAAGAAAAATAAATAACCCAAAGGGAAAGTAATGTTACTACTAAATTTCATTTGTCAGCATTACTTCCCGACAATTTGCTTACGTTTCTTATATTTCCCTATAATTATCATGTTAAACATTATTCTCAAATTATTATCAGTCCATTAGGGGTATAATTTTCTCTTTATTGCTTCATAGAATCGCTAAGAAAAACGTGTAGATTAATAAGGCTTTCAAAAATATCAAAGTGGTGATATCTTTAGAAAAAGGTTAATTTTTAGATTGTTTGAGATGATAAATTAAAATCAAAAAATATTATTAAGAAATTTATGGATTCAAAATCTTTTGATACTTCAGGAAATTGCAATTAAAAAAACAAGTAAAAAGTAAAATGAAATGAAAGATTTTAATTTTCGTTTAATTTGCCAAGATGGTCATATGGGTGATTCTCCAAAAAATTTGCCGTTCTGAAAAAATTTTCATACACTTATTTCGCACATCATATAACCAAGTTCCACTAAACATTCATTCGAAATTTGATTAAAACTGTTAATTTTTTTCATACATTCAGGATTTTCAAGGCTTTTCTTCTCTTGCCTGTCAAATTTCTATTGTGTCTGTCCGTCCGTCCGTCCGTCCAGAAAAAGATATATTGAGCTCAAATTTATTAGGAACATTAGAAGACGAAGAAGAAGAAGCGGGCTTGTTGATATTGAAAATAGGTCATAACATTAGGCATCAATTAAAACTTGGCAACATTATTTATCCATTTGTATAATTTTGCACTTAGAATTTTTTGTTTTTTTTTTTGTTTTGTAGTTAAGAAATACAACTCAATAGAATAAAGTGTACTCATTTAAATTTAATTTGGGTTCAGTAACTCTAAATCTTCTAAAATTTTATTTGACATATTTTAATTGATGGCTCAACAAGTTTTAATAATTTATACAGAAGCCATTTGCATACGTTTCCAAAAATATTTTCAATTTTATCATCTTTTGCCTTCTGGCAACAAATTCGTAATTTAATATAAATGATTGAAATTTTTACAATTGAATCTTAAGGTCGTAATTTATTACTTTTAATTGTTATTGTTATTTTATTTTTTTATTGTTGTTATTTTTTATAATATTTTTTTGTCATTCATTTAATTGATTCGCTTAGATTTATTTGTTTGTAGATGATTGGAAAAAAAATATTCCAATAATTTCTGTTAATAAAACTTTACGCACTTTTTACTTGATGTAATTCATTTTTTATTTCTCTGTTATTTGGTGTCCAATGATGTATGATGGTGTTCGATGGTGTTCGATGGTGTTCGATGGTGTTACTTGAAAATATTACACATTTACGTACATGTAATATTCATATGAAACACCTTAATTGCAAAAAGCTAAATAAATCCAGTAAAAGAGTTTCAAAGTATAAATGCGCTTAATAAACTTTTCCAATTTTTTATTTTTTATTTTTTATTTCAAATCATAAATTTCTAATACAAAAAATTTAATTATTACAAATTTAGTGTATGAAATTAGATAGATATATTATGTTTTACATAAAATCTTATAATCAATTTTTAAAAAATATTTTATTGATATTTGTCTGAACATAAAACTCAATAGAATTTTTGTATCTAGTGCTTAGTTTTTGATCCGCCTTCTTATCTTTCTTTGTTCTCTCACTTGTTTGTTTGTTTGTTCATTTGCTTATTTGCGCCCTGTTTTTCCATTTTTTGTATCAGACTTTTATTAATACCCTACACAACTTGTAGTATAATGAGTTTGTGTTCAGACTCATGTACAATCCAGAAGAGCTTGTAGTGGATAAATTTTTATTTTATTTTTTTTGTTAAGTAATAGAAATCATTTTTTGAAATTATTCAGAAAGGTCTTCTGCCTGTCCATCGGAAATACTTAGCATATAAAAAAATGCTGTGACGCAAAAACGAACCCTCTTGCATAAAATGAAGAGCGAACCATTTTTACGATCTCTTTTCTAACTGAAATTTGCTATGAGAAAAAATATATCTGACTTTTGATATTTTTGAATAAAAATTGACGAAGGCTGTTGTATGACATAAATAATAAATATAATTCAGATAAACCGACTTTTAGAATCATCTCTCATATGTCAAATCTCTTTTAAATGATTCGAAAATTATCAGCTTTGAACTTTTAATTATCGTTTTGACTTTTTAATCATTTTAAAGCTGTGTACGATATTTAATAGTCGATTCCCATCATTTCTAATATTTCTAATTATATTTTACTTATTCATTCATTTTTGCCATGTCAATTTTATGCATTTAGACAAAATCAAAATTTTCAACGCCAAGACAACCACAAAAGTGAACAATGATTTTCGATCAAATCAAATCAGTTTCAAGTAAAATAACAAGCAGCAGCAAAAATGACAACAAAAAACTACAACAATAATATAACAAATTGTACAAATATTGTATAAAAACGAAAAGTATCATAAATTCATTTTATATTATTTAAAAATATCTAAATATTTACCATAAATGAATTTTTATCATATTTTTTCTATCAATGCAAATCGTTCTCTTTTCTTTGCTTTATTTTTCATTATTCAATATTTTATTGTTGACACTGCATTGTCAATTTGTCAATTTGCAATTTCGAAAGTCAGGATAAGCGCAAAAAATAAATGGAAGCAATTGGGAGTTTCTAAAGAAGAGCACTGAATTGACTTCGACTTGTACATTGATAAAATGTTACAATTATTCCACGATCATTCGATTTATAAAAAAATTATATTTCATGTAAATGAATTTTCCATAGTTTTCTCTTTATTTTATATGTAAGTGAAAATATTGTTAAAATTTAATAATTGTGCTGAAAATTCCTACGTCATCTATGTGATTAATGACGTAGATGCTAGGATTAAATACCTTCAGAATATACGCCAAATATAAATTTCTCAGCTGTATCGAGGTATCGAAAAAGTATACGACCGCTGTACTGCTCACGAAGTCAACTACATTGAAATAAAAAAATAAAAAGAGTTCGGTCTGATTATTAAGTATGGACCGGTATTTCTTCAAAATAACATCTCTAAGGTCCAGACGCTTCTGAATAGACTTACAAGCTGCTATTTGAAAGTCTATGCATATTTGGGACTGGATTTAAAGAAAACTTCAGATTTCAGCAGATATATGAACGGTCACAATAAAATAAATTCAAAGCATTAGACTTAAAGGTCTAATATTTCATGAATTGTTCCTGCTTTGCGATTTTTATTGCTAACCATCCTGATGCTTTTTTTTATTAGACTATATCTAAGGGCAATTTTTTGAGTCTCCGTATGATCCAGTTATACTTGATTAATATAAAACGATCGCCTGCTTTTCTTGAACGCAAAAGGACTTGTAAATATTTCAATTTAATTACGGAAATTATGAGTTTGAATCTACAAGGTGATATCAAAATGTTAGGCACTTTTTTTGTATTCGGATTTCATCAGATACTTGGGACATGACTGCACTCTTTTAAGTATCATTCATTTAAGGTTTTCTCCTCTCTAATTATGAAATATTGAAATTTCGTTTGCGTATTTTTAAACCCTTCAATAATCTCATATTTAAAATTTCAATGCTTACTAAAATATTTCAAGAATAATTCAACTGGTATAAAGTTTTTGTAATTAAATTTTTTTTTGTAAAATCTTTGCTTATAAATATTTCTTTTCTTAATTATATTTCCAGATGGCTTTGACGAGGAGAATACCGAGCAGGAAATTCAAGAAGAAATCAGCACCATCGAATATGCAGAAAAGTAAGTATAAAAAAAAAACAAGATGATTCTGAAATTTATCAAAATAGAATTTTTAGAATTATTTAATTTGAATAGTTCGATAGATGTTATACATTTTGATTTATAAGCCTTGAGATTAACTTAAGGAGGTGATTGAGAGTATATTTATAAAAGTAATAAATCCTTAAAGTTTTACTTATAATAATAATCAGAAAATATTTAGTATGGATCAAAACAAAGACCTCAAGTTGAGGCCGATCATTAAATGTCTTATGCGTACTTAATTTACTTGAAATATTGAAAATTTCAATCTTTGAATTAATGAATCAGATTTTGGATAATCCATCTGTATAAAGCAAAATTAAGACTTGAAAGCAGAATTATGATTTGTTTGATATTAAGAAAGTAGATACTTTCTCCGGTGTGTGATCAGTTTCCTTTGCATTAATTTAACCTCTTTTACAAAAGTAATAAAATTTACAAAAAAAAAATATGTAACATTTTAATTGTGAGTCTAATTTAGTTTTATGTTTATTATCTAAATTAATTTGTATTTTTTGTTATTTTTTCTTTCTTTTTTTTTCGAGAAAACAAAACTTAACTTACAATGATCAACCATCCCAGTTGATTGTTGTATCATGTATTGAATTAAATCGTTCAAATATAAATGCATGCCAAATGAAACAAAATTTAAAAAAAAAAAGTTAATTTGGTTGTTGTGATTGCCAGTACTGTCATGCGCTATGAATATTATTATTATTGCTTCATTTGTATTATTGTGTTGTACCGTATGCTGTGTACTGTGTGCTGTGCTGTGCTGTGTGTGTGTGTGTGTGTGTGTGTGTGTGTGTGTGTGAGAGTGTGTGTGTATTGTGAATAAAAATGTTCATGTACTGTTTGTATCAAATTATTCTTTGTTTATTTGTTATTACATTTATCATTTTATTTTTTTTAAGCCCACCATCCAGTAGTAGATCCAAAGGTTTTGCTGAATAACAAAAAATTTGCAAAATGAAGGTTTTGCAAAAAATTTCTGATTAACAATGGGCCAATTTGATTAAAATAGATACCCACCATGTACGGTAATTTGGTCATATCTCCTCCTTTCTTCATCTAATCTTTTCAAATGACTTACACACAATGTCTGGAAATTTACAAAGTTCCAGGCCATTGTTCTTTTAATGGCCTCCAGGCCATTGTTCTTTTAATGGCCTTACAATAATGCAAGATCCTTTAAAAAACTGAAATAATAGATCACGTCTCATAATATTTTTGACTAATGAAATTTTTTCCTTTTCCTTTCATTTTTCTATGTTTTGCATTCATTATTTTTGATGGACACGTTATTCAGATATTCATTGTCTCTAAATCAAGAGTATTCAAAATTTAATCTACAAACAATTTTTATTATTTACAATTTACTTTTCTTTAAGGTTATTATTTTTGCTGCTTTATATTTAATGACCAAACCTATTTTTATATTTATCATTCTAAAATTGGAAATGTATTCGTTTCATCAAAATTCTTATTATACGTTAAAGAAAATATTAGAGATCCTGTTTAAACAGTACAATATTTTGAAATGATTCTAAGTGGTTCTAAATGGTCTCGAGATTTTGAATTTACTGCTAACGCCAACTTCAGATATATCAATTGTATTAAAGGTAGGCTGATACTAAAAATGGATTCAATTTGTGTAGGAACATCTGAAATTTTTATATACTACAAAAATTAGACAGCTGAAATTTTAGGAATCTACTTGAAAAGTATATTAATTATCTACACTTTCTTAGATTTAGTAAGTTTTAAAACCGAACTTGTTTTTTGGTTTTCCTTATAAATCAGTTTCATTGGAGGCAGGCGTTATGTACTTAAGTTACGACTTTAGCCAAATATGTAATTTATATAATGCATATATATAAACGTAATATACATATACATACATACATACATACATACATACATACATACATACATACATTTGTAATATAATATTTTTCTCTTGTTTATTGTTGGTTGCTTTAGAAAAATTCATTGTACATTGCAATGATTATTATTGTTGCATATTTGATATTTGTGTTTGTATGTGTGCTGTAATTTTTGTTTTCTAATTTTCTTTTTTTTTTTTTTGATTTGGTTTTTTCTTATTTTTTTTTTTTGGTTTTATTTTATTTATTTTATTTATTTTTTTTTTTGGTGTAATTTGTAATTATGTAGCAATTTTTTAATTATTTCATTACTAGCGGTCATGAATGAATGTTGGTCTGATGTTTGATGTTGATTGTTTGAAATATTTGATTTGCTTAAATAATACATGACGTTATTAGCTATTGTATTGTTGTAATTATAATTGTTGTTGTCATAGTCGTTGTCGTTGTTGTTGTCGTTGTTGGTGTCGTTGTCGTTGTTTATTGTTCATTTTGCCGTTGATCTATTAAAGAGTTGTTTGTACCACCCAGTAAAAATGTTTGCCCTGCATTTCAGTTTTCTTGGTTTTTTCTATATTGTATTGCATTTTTACATTCACCACCTAGAGATTGAGGCTATATTCATTTTGTCATCATGTTTGTAACACCTAGAACAAAGATCCTACAAAGTGTGTATATTTTTGATTAGCAACAAATTTTAAAGCGATTTCGACATGTCTGTCCATCTGTCCGTCTATCCATTTGTCCGTTTTTAAATTTACCAGAAATAAACATTAGTTGAGATTGAAAATAAGCCAAATCAGTTGAAGGACACGCCCACTAAGCTATGTGAATTGAAAACACCTTCCTTTTTTTTTTAAAGCAAAATTTTTTAGCTTTTTGCTCATAACTTGAAAATTGAAATTGTAAACAAATATTAAGGCCACGCCTACTCTAAATTATACAATTTTAAATTATAGATTAGAATATCTGGTGGTTATTGGAAATTCAATATTTGATTCCAGCCAAATTTAATTTTCTTACTTGTTATTTTTCTTCTTTATCTGATTGCTCTTTATTTAGTTCTTTATTCATTTTGTTACAAATTATTTTTAATGAGTAAATGGAAAAATTACATCGTGACAACAAGTACAACAAAAGCACAGAATTTTATTTTATTTTATTTTATTTTTTTTTTGTTTGTTTTTTGTTATGGTGCATTTTAATAATAAGAAAAGAGGAAGATACAATGAAAGGGATAAGTACTGATAAATAAAATATTCAGATCATTACTTTGAAGAAGAAAGGAAAAAATAAAAAAAAACAGTTCAGTATTTTAACTCCTCTTAAAATAATATTGTTCTTCCCATATTTCTTATATTTTTTTATAGTTTACCTTAAAAAAGAGAATGATTTTGCTGGAAAAATATTTTTATTGGTTATCGGTTTTTTTATATTAAGAATAGTTTAGGACATTTGATTTTGGAGCTTTGCAATTTTTAAAGTAAAAGTCTTAAATGTGAATTTCATATTTTAGGAAGAGATCTTGAAGATCTTATTCCCATTTGAGCCAACCTTGAAGAGTTCAGTAAAATATTTGTAAAAGTGTGAGTGAATAAATAATTTTTAGGCCTGGACACACATACAGAATGACCATTTTAAATGGTTTCAGAAAGGTACATGTATTTTTAAAAGTCCTTGGTGTTTCATATATTCACATGAATCCATTATAACCCGAACCACAAGTCATGATGTTAAGCATAAAAATTTGAATTGCTAAAGTTGATCAGGAATTATTATTAAATATGCTTTACAACTTCACTTAATATGATTATAAATAAGAAAACAAAAAATTCAAAATTCAACTATTTAATGAGTCCATTTATGGATTCCGTCTCATTTAATTTATGTAGTTTTTCTTTAAAAGAAAATTTTTCGCTAAATTCTTCTAACTAAAATTATTTTTCACAAAATTCTTCTAAATAACGATCTCTTTCATAAGAATTGCTGAATTATGCAAACTAATATGAAAAATTGCTTAATCTTTTTCATTTGGATTTTTGAAGGTTCAAGGGGGAAAAGTGATTTAAAAAAAAAAAAAAAAAAAAAAACTTTAACTCAGTATTGATTTTAGAGAAAGCAACAAAAGTTAGCATCACATGACATTTTTTGTATGAGCAAACTTTTCTAAACTTTATTATGGTTTCGTTGTATGTTTGTTACAAAACTTATAACTAAAATCGTATTTTGATATTTTGCTCTAATTCAAATTCAAAGCAATACGAAATTAGCGAAATTTTAAAAAAGGTTGAATGACTCTCCATGTTAAGAAGTAAAATATCAGCCATAAAAAATTATGTTAAATATAAAGAAAAAAAAAAGCTAAAATTAAATGAAATATTTGCTTGTTGCTTTTATAAAACTAAAAGAATTTTGCCGTCCAATAAAAAAATTGACTGCTTTGTATTAAATTGATTTGTTTTGATTTTATATACATTTCCTATTCTACTGAATGAATGAGTCATTAAATTTTCGTAATATACATTACAAATAATAAATAATAATCTCATAAATATAGACATACAAAAAAAAACAACAAAAGAAAAAGAAAAAAATTCATTTCAATTTCCAACTCTTTTTTTTTTTTTTTTTTTTTTTTACTTAACAATAACTTGTTACCAGTTAATTAATTATGTTACTAAATAGAGACGAAAGAGCAAAAATAACAGAATGCATAACTACTGGAATTTAAATTTGAATTTGAATTACTGATAAAAATTGTGATTATTGATTTATGAGCAAATTTATTTGAGTCAAGTAAAAAAAAATCTTTGTAGTTCACTTTTTAGATACTACTTAAAAATTTTTATAGGTTTGAACATAGATTTTTTTTGAATTTTATATAATTTATCTGTAAAAAAAGTTTAGTAAGTTCTAATTTGCTTTAGGCGCAACCGATGTCTTATTTCATAAAGTACGTTTCGAAAAATGGCATTACACGGAAATTTTGATATGCCAAGTGATTAAGTAGGAGATACCAACTGATAACTATAGCAGTTTGGAATAAATAATTATAAAACATTTACTTCTTGTAGTTTATGGCTAATAAATGAAAAATTTAAAATTGCAAATATTCAAGAGCTAAGAGCTGGTTCTGTTTCAACTTTCCTACAGATAATATTCATATAGAGACATTTTAATTGCTTTAGCTTGTCCATTTAATTAAATAAATATGCCCATATGATGTCTTCTAGTGGTTGGCGTTACATGGACATGTCTATTCGTCAATGCAAATTTTTGATAGTGATCACAAAATAAATTTTTTATAAGCATTACGATAAAATCGATTGGGTAATTAACCTACAGTCGCTAAAAAATCATTGAATTTTATGGATTAGTTAATCAGCAATTTCGTAGAAGAGAATGTTAATTTTATGATTAAATAAAAATGATCAAGCAAATTTATTTGGAGTAGTTTAAATATAATAATAATTAAGTAAAAATTTTATACTAAAATTAAATAAAATTAGAAAAATCTACTAATAAAAATGACATTTAAAATGGGCGTCATTTCAGTTTAAATTATGAGCCGATTGATTCTTCTCAATTAATTAATTTACTTTAGCGCTATGAATAAGAAAAATTTTATTTATTTTTTCCATTTCCATTGATATTACATTATCCTATTTAAAATATAAATTATACTATAAATGTACTTTTTTAGGTTTGATAAAGCCCATTTTTAATATCAGTTAGAGAACTACAGTTTTCGTTGCTTCCATCCAGCCAAAGTTTGGTGGTATAAGCATTTTGTCATCATTATAAAAAAGGAAGCGACGTAAACCCCACTAAGTATATAAATACTTGATCGCTGTTAAATTCTGAATCCATTTAGATATGTCTGTCCCTCTGTCCGTGTGTCAATATGTTGTTAACAATTCTCTCGGTTGCAAAAAAGTAAATAACGAGCTCAAATTTGCCAGAAACATCGGAAGTTCTCTTAGACATGTTCATATTGAAAATAGACAAAATCAGTCAAAAGATACGCCCACCGTGCAATGTAAATTGAGAATAGGCCGATTTTTTAAAGCAAAATTTGATGCTTATTATTTGCCAACTTCTTATTTGCCAACTTATTTGCCAAGTAGTAAGGTCAAAAATCACACAAATCGACCACGCCTACATGGGAAATGTGTGGCTTTGAACTTTCTCTCATATAACGAATTGAGAAATGAAAAATTTTTTCAATATTATTGGTTTAAAATTTTCTTATTTGACTTTTATTATTTTAAGTGATGCAGGGCATTAAAAAGTCAGCTGCAACCGATTATTAAAATTTTTTACTTTTTACTAGTATTGAAAAACTGAAGCAGGCTCTGGATATTTAAGATTTAGCTCTAGCCAAATTTAATTTTCTTTTTTGTTATATTTACAATCGGGCGTCTGACAATTTATATTATGCATTGGCCTGGTGGAATAATTGAAAACGCCTTTTTCCTAACAAAAATTATGAGAAAGTGTTAAAGCGTTAAAGTTGGACACTTTTTAACTTTATGCCATTTTTTTTATTATTCTGCAGTGTTAAAAATATTATCACTTTATTATATCAAATCTCTCCCATTTTTCTTTTCAGCCCCCACTCCTTTTTTTTCCTGACAAAGCAGGTTTTTATGTCGTTGATTTGATATCATTTATTTTTTTTCATGGCAACACTTCTTTGTGTTATTAACTTAATTATTATTTGCATAAAATTTTCAAAGCCAGCAAAAAGAGAAATGTCAACAACAGTTGTAAACTTGACAGGAAAATAAATCGTGGCGTAATGTTAACTTATATAAAACAAGAAAGCAAAAGCAAAAGCAAAAGGGAAGTTAAATAAGTAACTTTTCTTATGCAAGTTCATATGAAGCATAATAAAAAAGAAAAATGTAATAATTATTATAATTTAATAACAAACATGTAAAAACAATACGGTCGATCGGAATTGAGTTGAAAGTGTTTTAAAACATTTTGTCTTATCCAATGAAAACAATTTAGAAAATTGTAGCACAAGTCAAGAAAAATTGCAAGTAAAAATGAAATTATTTGAGTTAATTGAGCTAAAAAATCGATACAGTTGATATAAAGCTTAAGAGGGAATTTTAGAAATTTTTCCAAAAAGTATCAATTTTCTAGAAGTGCTTCTATACAATTTTCTCATTTTACAACTGTATTGTAAAGGTAGATAGTTAAAATTTCTCGATTATCTATAAGTTGTCAACACGCCTTCTTATCCGTATTTTTATAAATAAACAAAATAAAAATAAAGGAAAGCTTAAATCTGGAAATTTATTGATTTTTGGACAGTCATAAATAACAAAAATCCTTTTAAATGGAACGATATAAAAAATCAGCAGTTTATCTAACATTTTCCCAGACTTTACATAGAGTCATATAAACTATAAAGACGCTAAAATTAATGTAACCTGTTTAGAGCACTTTAAAGGTAAAATGATTAAGGCCATATTTGGAAAAACCAAAAATTAGGTAAAATGTGACACAAAAAGAAGTAAAAAAAGATTTAATTCTACCACAAAAAAGAGCCCAATTATTAATGAATTATCTAAGAAATGACGTTAGTGAAATTGGTCTTCATTTTACGATTTACCTCTATACGGAACTGGTTTAAAATTATTTTACGCACACACCCTTTACCAAAGTCTCATAATGCCCATTAAAATATTAATTTTAAGATTTGTTCATCGATTTATTTTACCTAAACTTCATACTTGAGAGAATTCTCTTTATTCTAGACACAAACCTTTTAACTAACAGTCGGATTGGTTAGCAAAATTCTATTCGCTGTAATTTGCCCTTTCATGATGCCGATGGTTTGTCGAAATCTCAGAGAATTCTTTAATGCGGTAAATTTAAAAAAAAGTTGCTTAACAATTTGACAAACAATGTATTTGTCACAAAAAATGACGAAATCAATTTACTTTTTCTATTCCTTTTTGAATTTTGTTTATTGCTTTTTTGAGTAAAAGCTGTTTATTTATAAATGTTTTTTTTTATTTATATATAACAATGGCATTCATATAGCACCGTTTACGGTAATTACAAAGCACGATGCGATTGAACTTACATGAAAACAATTGTTGTCATTGTCAGTCATTCAATTTGTATAAAATTTCAAATCAAACTTATTAACTTTAACTTTAACTTATTAACATTTATATAAGTCCAGCAAAATTCTAAAATTATTTGTTAAATTCTCATTGTCTTGTACAAGAACATTACAAAAAAAAAAAAAAACAATAAAAATAATTTCTCTTTCCTTTGACTTTAGTTTTTCGCAAAGTTCATTTCTACCATGCACGAATTGTAATTTAAAAATTTGTATCTATTTATGTGATATAAATTAAAATTGTTATTAAGATGTTTTGTCTTACATTTTCTGCCTCTATTTCCCTTTCTCTCTCATATAACATTGATTATTGACGTTTGGAATGCATGCAGCAACCATTATCAAATTGTTCTGGCACAATGAAGACAATGGATTCTATTGAAAATGAAAAAAAAAAAAAAATAGGTCGCACCTTTTTTTCAAACTTCAATAAACTTCAATGCATAATGAAATAATTTCTTAAAGCAGCAATTTACAAACTTTTTGATATTGAGGTTTCCTGTTACAAAAGGAAAAATCTCCATCCATTTTGATAAGATCCTTTAAATAAGATTAATTTTTTTGTGTCAATTTTTTTTTTTTTGTACAAAAGATATACTTTCAAAGAGTTGTGCCACTAGAAAAGCTGGAAAATGTTATACTGCAATTTAAGTAACAATTTTAAATCATTTTCCATGAATACTTACTTGCAAATTATGAGATTTTGTCTATCTAAAAGTCGATATAACTCATTCGCAAACTTTTTTGATACTATATAATTATGTTATTGTTTTTTTATAAGTAGGAGCCGACTCCTATATATTTAACATAACTACGATCATTATAATTTCCAAGTCCTTGTCCAAGACCTATTTTTGAAATATATAAAAATACCGCAGGGACTTTAAAAAATGAACTGATGAGGCACACATTTTAATATTGCCCTTCTCAATTAGAAATTTTCTCATGCGGGAGGTGTGGTCATGCAAAAGATCTAAACCCAACCATTTGCAACAGGTTTGCCTTGATAACATTTTGATGAGAATAGACTTTAAGCAGCCATAGATTGAAATTTTATTAGAAATTGATTTTGTAGCGTTAGATGGTGAATCGAGATTATGCTCTTTGAAATTTTTATACAAATTTATAAAATTTAAAATTTTATATTAAATACAGGTTAAACCATAAACGGTAACACTTTTTTAGTAAATTGAGTTTGGTAAGATTTTTTGGAAAGTGAGTTTGGTAAATGTTGCAAACTGCACAAAGAGCAATTTTTTTTTTTAAATCAAGCCCAAAGTTTTCATAATTATTAGAGTAAGTTCTGTTACATTTATAATTTCTATGCGTATATTTATATATTTTCACTTTCATTTAATATAAATTAACATTAAAATTGTTCATAAAAATTTTTTTTGCCATTTTCATAATAAAATTTTTCATGGTAAAATGGCCAATAGGCCCCCTTGATGGTGTTAATGATTGTGATTATAAATCTCTGTTTCAAATGATAATAATAAGAGTTTAATGACTTCAGATTTCCCTATTTTTTTTTTTTTTTATAAAATATTACAAATAAAGTACGATGTCTGTGATAATGATGTGCTGCGATATATGCGTGTATTTGTTTGTTTTTGTTTTTTTTTTTGTATATAACATTTAAAGCGTTTCTAAACAAATTGCATTATAATCGTTTTATGGCATTAACACCAGTTACAGTAACAAACCTTACAATTATTTCATGTAATAAAAATTTTTTGACTTACTACCATCATTATCTCTTACAATGCCGCTCATGCATTTTAATAAGATAAAAATGCTATAAAAGTAATTTTTTCCTAATGTACATTTCCGTCATTCGTTTTGGTATAACTGATAAGTGATAACTTTCTATTATGATTAATTGTATATGGCAGGCTTTTTTAATAAATGTTATAAATAATGTTTTCACAACATTTACCAAAAATGCTTTATTTCTATCCATTTATCTGAATATTGTGACGCTAGGACTCGTGTGTATGGCAAATTATAAACATCAAATCTCTGAGATCGGATCAGAGATTAAACTCGGTCTTACGAGATTATCAGTTTGGCTGCGGAGCTTATATCGTAGACACTAAGATGCTTATCGAGCAAGATGGCTTTACTGGTTTTGAATGAATGAACGGATAGTGGATCAGCCTTGTTCTTAAATCTGAAGGAATAGGCAAACTTTTGGCACAAGAACTACGCTTTTTGCCAAAGAGTAAGTTCCATGCAATCAAATCATTGCGGCAAGCTTTCTTGTAAAGCCCTAACTGAATGGATAAATAATATTCAGTGCAATGTAAGGTGATTTAAGCTTAAATGGAAGTAGGCTCGTAGGCTCGTGCATCTTACCTTTCGGAACTATATATAGGCCTCGCGAGAAACGGTAAAGTTTTTAAGGGGGTAGAAGTATTACAAAAATATCACATGAGGAAACTTCATCAATGCTAAATTTCATGCTTTGGCAAGAATCATCAAGAATCATAAATCAGTATCTTATATTTATGGTTAAGGGAATTTAAAAATACCTTTTGCTCCATTTCACTATAAATTTGCATTCACTATTAAATTTGCCCGCCAAGAACTTATTTATACTTATTGCACATTTATAAATATTTATTTGTCCTAATATACCATAAATTAAATATTATTTCAGAAAACACTGCACTATATTTTTAATAACTTTCATTCGCATAATTATGCTAACAAGTTGCCACATGAAAATATGTCATCACAAACATTAACAACAATATTTCAGTGTTCAGTCAAATATATATATAGATACATGTACATGGGCCTGTAAATACCGTTACAAATGGGGAGGCATAAGATTTATTTTTGTAATTTACATCCTTATGGTACAAGTTATAATAAATTTGAACTAATTTATGTAACACAGAGGAGAGTCCGATAAAATAAGGCTTAAGTTAGAGCCCTTTTAAATGTTGGAAAATTCAAATAGTATTGTAAAGATTTAGATAGATTTTCCTGGCATGAGAAATCGGTGAAAAAACTAATGTACCATCGTTTTAAGGTTATATGAAAATATTTCAATCGTATTAAGTCCTATTTTGGATCAATTTCCTATAAAGAATAATGTTGTTTAATTGGCACAGATTTGGCCTACTGTTGTAACTACTTTTGGTATAATGATTTTTCGATTCGTAATTCCCATAAATTCCCATAAAGACAGAAATGTTCCCATTTAATATAATAAGTGGCAAAGAAAGTTGGAAATGAAGTTGAAATGAAAGAACGCATGATGTTCTTGATTTGATTTGATCTTGCCCTGCTACTAATCAATTGTTACAAATGTAAGTAAGCAGCACAACTTCATAGCCACATGTTATGCATGCATCTGATTGCGAGATGGTCTCAAAAGATTGTATATATCGCTGCTGTCATTGTTATTACCCATGTTATGATTTATATATAAATATATTGTGGTTCACTTAAAATCAAGTTTGTAAATAAATTTTGTATGACTTCTTCATTTTGCATTTAGCAAATGTAAATAAACTGGAACATTTCTACTAGATGATGATAATTCATTTAAAATGGCATCAAGATCAAATATTTCATTATTATTTTTGATTAAAAGCAACAGTCAGTTGGAATCAACTGTTTATAATGATATAATGATATTGCCAAGATCGAAGTGCTAAAATTGCCAATAAAATTTATAACTAATCAAGAAAGTACTAAATCGTAATTAATTAAGACTTTAAAAGTTGTGAAAACTACGTTATGAGGGAGTGATCAGATTTGGATCAGATTTGGATCACTCCCTCAAAAAATTTTCAAGAGCTGAACATTTTTTTCTAATATGGACTTTTCTCAAAGATTTTTTTATATGGTCATATGCGATTGATGGTCATATTCGACCACATGCTTATTCTCGGGCATCTTTAGCCCGAAAGGAATTTACTTAACAAATTTCATTGAATTACTTCTAAAATTGCAGCCTGTATTTTCATCACATAAATATACGTGGACAGACAATGGTCGTACGAAAAAATACAAATAAGTTGCATCAAAAATGAGCAGATCTTTAACGGAACGTTAAGATATCAGATAAATTTAAAGCAATTATTTCTGAGATATAATAAACATATAAAATTCTCTGGAGTCATGATCTGGAGATATTGTCTGATGATTTTTCATGTACATCATCATGTTGAGACATTGCTTGACTGGTTTTTTTTTTCGATTTTAACATAAAAATTGATGTAAAATGCTAAATTACGTTATAAGGAATGAAATGTAATGAAAATCGAAATCAGTCCATAATATTTTGTCATACATAAAATTTAAAATTTATATTTAAATGATTATAAAATTTTGATTTCTTAAGCATTTCTAATTCGTTGTAACTTAGTTTTTTTTTTTATGTTTTTGATGAGCAAACAAATTATTTTTCGGTGCCTTTAGACACCGCTTTATAAATAGTACTATGGATAATCATAAAATTGGGTGAGATGCGGGTAAATATAAATTATTCAATTAACAAGTGTGACAGACATTAAAATGTAGAAGACGGCACAAAAGTCTTCAACTTTTCATATTTTGTACGAAAAATATAAATGACACAAAAAAAAAAAAAAATACAACAAACAAATGAATGGATAATTTTATTATCCATATAAAAAAAAAGCCTCTCATGGCAGAAAAAAAACAATATTGTTGAAAGATTTTTGTTTTTGTTTTTGTTTTTCATTTTGAAACGTTCACACTTGCAAAGTTGTTGTCTACCATTTGTCATTGTTTGAATGCTTTATAAATATGTGCATGTGTGTGTGTGTGTGTGTGTGTGTGTGTGTGTGTGTGTGTGCGAATGTGCATGTAAGTGATATCTGGCCTATGGATATCATGTGTTATATCAAATAAGACGCAGTAGCAGAAAGAAAGTGTGTACATTTTTCCAGAAACCATATTCAGATAATGTTTTCGTAACCTCTTGGCAATATTTTTAAAATTAAAACATTAGATGTAGGAACTTTATAAATTAGCTATGTAAAATATGATTTCTATGCATCACTTTAAATAATGTTTCATTTTATAAGTGAAGATGATTTTACAAAATTGTTTTAACTTAACTTTTGCCATTAAGAATTAATTGCTCTCTTACTGGCAGGTCCCATATAAATGTGGATAGTTTGAAATGGGTGCGACACTTTTGGGATGTAAAGCGCTACATTTTAAAATAGATTTCTAATGATGTGCAGAAATATTGTTGGTGTTTTCGTTGTCGCTTTAGTTGATGTTGACGTTGACGTTATCATTGTTGTTGCCGCTATCTTGGGATATTATAGTGCAACAGAATGCAAAAATGTGTACTCACTAATGACCTAAATTTATAGAATACGAACTTATAGTTTCTTAGATTTGAGTGTATTTGGGTTTCTTTCGCTTTTGCAAACTGCTTTAATGATTAATAATTCAATTATAGCCCTGTGATATCTGGAGATCTCGATGCTCCTTCCTATTTCATCTATTTACACCGAACTAATTAGCAACATGCATTAAATAGATTTTATTGGCTTGTAAATATTTTCACTTTAATGCAGCTGGTATGAAGTAAATTATTAAACACTTAGCGCCTGGATATAAAAATCTTTGATACTGCCAGATTGTTAAATATTAGAGAAAAGAAATCCAAATCAATTTGGACACCACTCACGATCATTAAAACTGATGATCTCATGTCAATATAGAGCTTTTGCCTAGTTAAGATGCTGCTTCTCGGGGCTGATTGAATGCTTTAAAAAATCCTGAATATACATTTTTGAAATTTTTAGAAAAATTTAGATTTTCACAATTAGCTTTACAATTAATTAACATTTTGGCACCGTTGCCACGTTGTCAAGTCGTCACTCTATATCTACCAATTAATAATTTTGTTCTAATGAACTTTTCATTCAGTTTGCATGTTTCATGTTTCAAGAAGAATAAATTTAATAGTTAAGGCATTTGCATTTATTTTCAATAATTTTTTATCTCACGTGATAACTAAAATATTGAAATTACTAAAATTTAACAACAATCTTTTACTTACTAGAGAAAGTTATAATTGCTGCAATTGTTGTTGTTATTATAATTATTATTAATACTGTTATAATTGTTTCGTTTACATTTATGTTATAAATGAAAAAGTATCTTTCGCTTTGTCGTTTACATAACAATACAATACACGTTGCTTATTATGCATGCAACTAAGCAATAAGAAATTGAATGAAAGTATGGTTGACTGATAGCAGGAGAAAAAGAGAAAGCCTCATGTATAAAAAATAAGAGAGCACAAGCAGAAATAAATGTTACGATCCTTGTAATCGGCACTTTAAAAAAAAAATAATTTAATGTAAACATTTTACGTACGTATCCCAAACATGCATACACACATACATATGTATATATTTATATAGATATATATATACAGTTAAGATTCTCATAATAGATCATTCAATTATTCTTGTAGTTGTCTCGTTTTTTTATTATTGTATTCTTACCGTTGGTATCACTGTTAATGAAAATGCAAGAAATAAAATAAAGCGAATATAAAATACAAAAGAAACAAACAAACAAACATGATGATGAATGAACTCTGTCTGTCCATTTTCACATATATATGGCATATACATAAAAAATAGAAAAAACAATTCTGTTGTAGCTTCCAAGCTCAATGATTGCATTAATGAGTTAATATTGTTTCAAACGTACATGTTTATATACATTCCAACATACATACATACATACATACATGTATACATATATGTATATGGATATACATTGAATTTATGGACATGTTACTCGCACACACGCACACACACACACACACACACACACAGAGAGAGAAAATGAAAAATTAGACAAGAGAAGAAGAAGAGGAAGAATAAGAAAAAGAAGAAGAATTTAGTGATGTCCCCTCTACTCTACACTTCATGTGATTTTATACGTTTTTTTTCTTTCCATCTTCCTTTTTGCACAAGACTGAAAGAGAAAAGACACAAAAGTTCTAAAATTTTTGTCGACATTTCATTTGATTCAGTTTAAAAAATGCTGGCTAGCGGTCCGAACGTGTTTATAAATTCCATATATTCTAAAGTAGATGTCGCAAGCGCGAAATGAAATCAAATAGAAAGATATAAAACAAAATATACAATTGTAAAATGTAAACACATCTCATTCTATTGCGCAATGAATTGTTGTTGTTTAGATCACAAATTTTTTACAAACACAGTGCTATTTTTGTACAATATTCAAAATTCAAATCTATAAAAAAATAATGTCAAATTAAAACGGAAAGAAAAATCGGGTCGAATTTTTATATGAAGTGAAAATACATTAAACAAAAAAAAAATAGTGTAAAATTAGCAAAGTTAATTGAGTTAAAGAACTTAATTGATAGAAAAAACTAAAAAAGACAAAAAAAAAATTGTGCCAAAATATCTCGAACGTTCTTTAATCAAAGACTTTCTATATTAATTCAATGTAAAGAGTTGTTGCTTTAATAAATACAATTATTAAGTTATCTATGCTTTTTCATCATTGTACTGCGAGAATCATTTTATAAGTTCACGTTTTTGGATAAGTTTCCACAAAAACTCTAGAATGGCCCATTGTGAAATTGCACTATTTTAATTAAAAGATCTCATGGTACATAAAAATAATTAAAAAGTGTTGGTGGCCCCTGGTGAATTACTCCAAGTTTCAAATTACATCAATTAATGTTATTGATAAGTTACTTACATTTGTTATTGGTATTTGGTATTTAAAGTAGATATCTTGTGCCGCTTTTGGCTAAAAAAGTATTCACCATCGTAGATATTGGTCATATAACTATTTATTGAATAAATTAAGCGTGACGGTAAAAGTTGTCCGACTCGATTCTTTTCCCATAAGATTCACCAAAATACATGCGTAGCTATCAGACTGAAATAATTCTCAATAAATAGGCATACTAAAAAGTAAGCTCTAAGTGTTACACGGTACAAGTTGCCACTTGTACAACAAATTTCGTAAGGTATAATAAATTAATATAAATATTCCCATAAAGATTGTTAGGTAGGCTCCATCACCTGCATCTGCAGTAACATTCATGAAATTTTCTACTTCTAAGAAACTTAAAGAAAATTGGCACAAAAGACTACGTAATTTTCTAAAAAGCATTTCTAGGCCGAAATGGCCCGAAATGGACCGATCTATGCATAAAACCAATGTTATATATCAATTTTAGTTCTAAAATACTTGGACTTACTCAGAATTGTAAGGGATAAATTTTTAAAATATTATTAAATACCAATTAAGGTATTACTTTGTATTCTGTAGGATTTAATAATGTGCCCCACTTTGTTAATATATATAAAAGTTGCAGAATTTATAAATCGGTAACCAAATACCAATCAAAAAATTGGCAACTGTCAGATTCCAATATAAATAGAAAAACGATTTTAAATTGTTCAGCATAAAAATATTAAGAAAATTTATATGTGACATATATTTTTATGGGATAACCAGACACAGATCACATTAATGGAT
Source organism: Melophagus ovinus (assembly GCA_023089585.1). Taxonomy (NCBI): domain Eukaryota; kingdom Metazoa; phylum Arthropoda; class Insecta; order Diptera; family Hippoboscidae; genus Melophagus; species Melophagus ovinus. Next base: position 1,738,761 of record JAKKIB010000177.1, read on the forward strand.
GAGTAAGCCTTTGTTATAAATATTTCTGGTAGCTTAAGAGACTTATATCAACAGCTGAAAAGGCGTACTATGGGAATTTTTATATGCAACATCCAGAAATGAGAACGATATTTACTTTCTCAAAATTTATATAAAATTTCAAATGTTTCAAATTTTAAAGTTATATTTGAAAACCTTCATATTTGCTACATATTAATTACGTTTTATTGATGGCCGTCTATTCACCCGAAGACCATTGAATCATACCTCCGACCACGTCTCATATAACGCCTTTCTTAAAAAAAAAAAATTACAATTCTAAATATATTTGAAAGTAAATTGGCGCAAAGATGTAATTAACTATAGAAAACATGTATATCAGATTCGGTCCACATAGGTCTATTTTTACGACTCTTTCCCACATGGACTTTATGAACAAAAGTTTCAATTTTAAATATATTTTAGCGAAAATTGGCAATGCTTTGCGTTTTTATATAACAAATACGTCTACCATATTTGGTTCCTCTATAGGTCCATTTTTTGAACCTTCTCTCACATAATAAACTCTTTAAATATTTGAGAAATAATAATTTTTTCAATGTTATTGACTTAGGTGACTTTAAACACATTAAGCAATGTAATGTAGGATATTTAAGAGCTGACTCCAATCAACTATAAAATTCTTAGTTATTTTAATTTAAAAGCATAAACTTATGTCCATAAAAATAGTTGAAGTTGTAGACATCTTTTTGCTTAATGACATTAAAAACCTGAAATAATTTCTTACTTACTCTTAATCCTTCTTAATCAGGTCCTTCATTATATTTTAAAGTAAAAGTAAAATTAAAACAACACATAAAAGCCTTTATATTTCTTTATCTAGTTGATTTGTTTAGGAGGCTTAGATCAATTAACAACAATAAAATCATAGAATTTGCTGTAAGCAATTTGCTTACAACATTTCTTCTTTTTCATTCTCCTTTTAAAACTCTTTACCATTTAATTAGCTTATAAAAATAAAGGGGCCTTTACATTTTATTTATATTTATATTTATATTTATACGTAAGTGCACATCAAATTATACTGTTTCGTTTTTTCCTTTTATTGACGTTTTAATTGATTGCTGGCAAGTTTACTTAAAAAGTTACGTATTCAAAGGCGGAGCAAAAAAAAATCAATAATTTTCTAAAAAGATTTTATAAAGATTTTTTTTTTTTTTACTTAATAAAATGAAGACAATTGATTAAAGTGGAAATTGTTGATTAGAAACAAAGCAAAAATAATAATAGTAATAATAATTTACAATGAAAAAAATAAAAATAATTATAAACGATCGAAAGATACTCCTAAATCCTTTTACACCACTTTGTTTCATTATACGATTGAAATGACAGAAGCAAGCATATTTCCTAACAATAAAATAAAAATTTCTAATTATCCATAAAGTTGGTAAAGTTATTTATACGGTAGAGGCTCTTTATATGGTAGAGGATCAACCTGGTACAAACTTGGTACCAAAAATTTAGTACATTAAAATTTTCCGTTATTGTTCATTCAAGTATCTCTGGAATATTTACATGAGCAAACAGCAGACATGATGAATGGAGAGACAAATTTAAATCGAATCGAAAAGTTATTCTAAGTCGATCGTTATAATGAAAAGTAGTTTGCCTTTGAACCCTTTTCGATGCCATCTACTTATGCCTAAATGCCTAAATGCCTAATCAAAACTTGTGACAAATAAAAGTAATGTTTAACTGATTCAGAACACTACGGTTATAGAGCAAATAAAAATAAAAAGAAATTAATATAAATAAATAAAAATAAATAAAACGTAAATAAAGTGCATTAAAATAAATATGGCCAATATTGATTATCAAGCTTATAATTTTACTTGCTACACATTGCCAGAATGTTCAGATAATGAAATTGATGATAAAGATCGCAGATATAATGATTATGCTGAAACAAGTAGCAATAGTTCATCTTCTTCTATCGATCCGAATATATTAAGAAATCATTATGAAATGCCGCTAAAATATCAAAAGCAACTATTCGATTCTCACTTAAAAATACAACAGCAAAGATTATCGATGCCTTTAATATTAGCCACAAGTACCCAATTACAACCATTGACATTAAACAATTCATCACTTCAACATTTGGGTTACTTTGTACCATTTACAGGCTTTTTTAGTCCACCAACTCAAAAGAAATGCATTCGGTTAGATTTAGAAATATAACATTTAATAATGTCATGAAAATTTTTATGAAAAATTTTTCAAAAACTAATAAATTCTTTTACATTTTACATTTTACATTGTACCATTTTATTTTCAGAGTCAAAGAAAATGAACAAAGTCATCGAGCAGTTAGCTATGATGATGGCCTTACGAATGCTTCTACTGCTCAGTCAAGCACAAATTTACCTAGAGCAGCACCACGTCGTCTTAATTTAATGAAAGAACTGCCACCACCTCCGCCACCCAAACCACTGGCAACAGTATTATTACAGCAAAAGATATGCGAACAATCTGCGGCAAATGCGAACTTTCAAAATTTATCTAGTTTAACATGCAAATTTCCTCAATCTGAATATAATTTAATACAAAAAGTCGATTCGAATGCCATATTAACAGCCCCCGCCCAATATCAACCGCAAAATTTTTATGTAAATGCCAGCTCAATTACTAATAATCCGAATACCGTGACAAATTCAGCCAATTATACAACATTGGTGTCTCATAATAATAATGTTACACCCGTAATGCGAAAACGTGATAAATTATTGCATCGGTTCAGTGATGCTGCTACATTGGGACGTAAATTGAAAAAGAAAAAAAATAATAATCGTACATGCCGTTCCATGACCGAGGCCATTGAAATGTTAGCTGATCCCGTTATTGAAGATGAATTTTTTGTAAGTACCTCAACTTATTTCAAAATTATTTCCTTTCACAAAAAATATTCCAGTGTATGCCATCACTAACTATTTCTCTATAGAAATTGGGGGCGTTTTCAATATGCAAACCCAAGAAAAGATTAGAAAGAACAATACACTGAAAAGCTTAGTTGGTCGAAGCTAACTCTTAAATACCCTAAACTGATTTGCCTAATGCGATTAAGAGTCCAATAAATGAATGCAAGTCAGCGCAATAAAATAATTGGAATTTTTTCTCTTATATATTGAATATTGAATTGAAAAGTTGGTACAAGGCAGTGCTACTTTTTGCTAAAATATATTCAAAATTGTACCTTTTTTTTTTTGGTCATATAATGAGTATTTTCGGAAAAAGGGTTCTATGAAAATAAATCGTAAAAATGATTCGATTTAAACCATATTTGATATAAACATTTAAAATTGTGCGATAAATAAGTTGTAAATTGCTTATCAGGGTTGTTTTGAACCAAAGGCCAAGCTTATCGATCCATTCAATAACTTCTATTTTGTATTCTCTGAACGTAGGATATTTAAATGTCGGTACCATCATTTGCCCTTGTTCTTTCTTTTATCTCTTTTATTGGTTGGCCTTCGTTTAATGATTATTGATAATTCTGTTTTTTCAGTTACAATTCCCCAATTTTTATATTGACTTAATTTATTGGAGTATCACTTGTCATTTGACATTTTTGTATTGCGCGGCAAATTTTAAGAATTAAATGTCTCAAATTCTTTGATTAAGAGAGAGAAGAGTTAAAAGTAAAATACAAATTAAATTTTATATATAATATTAATTTATAATTTGTAAAATTTTAAAAAAAATTGTGCGAGCTACAATACGGTAAATTGTTGTGTGTCTTTACTTTAAAATGTATCCTGCAAGGATAACTTAAAAAATTGAATCAATCTAATTTAAATTTTACTTATAGCATTTTACTTAAAAAAGAGATTTTAAATTTGTAAAAAAGTGTAAAATTTTTTTCATACAATTTTTTATTTCAAAATAAAGCTTTTTATATGACAAGTGATCAAGTAAGCTCTTTCATTTTAACTACCCATTATAGAATTAGTTGAATCATATCGAAAATTGCCATCGATTGGTTACAAAAAAGCTGGATAAACTTCAGTTTTATTGATTTAATTGATTTCAAGCAATTTATAAAGTGATTCTCAAAAAAATAGGCCCCATATTTTTTTTCGTTTAATTTAGTGTGAATTGCAAAATATTCCGCAATTTAAGCGGTTAATCAGTTATAAACAAATTTTTAACATTTAAGAATTTTTAGTCCGTTAAATGAAATTTTAAATTTGTGTTTAAAATATAAAATTTGAGTGTATTTAATTTATGGTACTCAGTGTTACAATCAGTGGTTAATGGCTTCAACTTTCAAAATACATTTGAAAAATTACTTAAAGCGCCTGAAAATCATGAAATCGAAATGAAAAACATCATTGAAATAAGTTGAAATTTTTAATATGCTGCTAAATCATTTCAAAAAAAAAAAATATATATATATAAATACACTGCACAATTAAATCAAGTATTGCGTATTACGCATTGCGTAAGAAGGTTGTAAAATCATTTTGTGACATCCAATTTCGTTTCCAGTTTAATTATGATTCAAGTGTTGATTTTTCTATAATCGTTGAAATGGATTTTTGATAAGTTACAAACCACTTAAATTCATCTAAATTTTTCAAGACAAAAAAAAAAGAAGAAATTTTAACACTTATCTGAAATATAATAAAAATGCCAAAGTAGGTTGAAAAAATGGTAAATAAAATAATTTTATGCTTTCGAATTTGAATTACATTTCAAGCGTTATAAATTTATTGCACAATAAAATTACAAATTACAAATGCTTCTAGAAAAATGAGCAGAAAATTTTTCACGTGATCGTATTATAAGGAATCAATAGTCCATTCTAACTGCTGTTAAAAAAAAAATAACTAACTTTATAACTTTTTATAAATGTGCCATGGCGGTTGAATAAGCTTTCAGTTTCCAACAATTTTTCAATTCGAATATGAACCCTATGAAGACCTTTAGCAATGTTTGTCTATCAAAATTAAGGAAGTGCCATATTGTGCATCAAAAGAATAGTATAGAAAATTATGGGTACGATTCACAATACTTTTGAATGATTAGCTAACTGATAAAGCGTAATTCCATTGGGCTCCAAACAAGACGGTAAATTCTATTACAAAATATTATTGGATATAAAAATAAGTCAAAATTGTTGTTTGGTAAAAAAAACGTGTTGTTATCGTAATGCCTAAAAATTTTAGTGAAACGAAATTATATGGAACTATAAAATACACACAAAGATGATCTTTAAGTATAAATCGTTTATGCCATAACGGCCCGCATCCATTTATCTAATTATAAATCTATAAAGCATTTCCATTTCCATCACTTCCATCATCGTTGTACTCTTTAACCAAATTGAAGTGTAAGCAAAGCATTAATGGTCAATTGAATCTTAGTAAAATAAAACAAGTAAGAAAATTTTAGATACCCATCATATTGCACCATTATATTACATTTTAAAGCCTGCAAGAACTACCGATGCTTCATTCTAATTTCGTTTTTTTGAAACCGGGAGACGGACGGAGAGACAGATATATCTAAATTAGATTCAAAATTTAATGAAGACTTTAATCAAGACTTTATATACTTTGTAGGGGCTCTGAGGCTTTTTTTTTGAATCTTACAAATGGAATAACAAAATGAATATACCACTAACAAATGGATGGTGGGTGTAAATATACAAAATAAATTATTTGTTATATACGTGAGAAGTCCAAAAAATCCAAATAAATATATATATATATATAAATAAATTTTGTATTAACTGAAATCATGCCAATAAATGGATGGATTAACGATTGACAGATTAAACTGAGCAAAAACGTAAGGTAACTGTAAGTGTAATAATGTCAAATTAATTTAAATTAGTAAATAGTTTGTATTGAGCTATAGCAATAACATTAATAATTAGAAAATAAGAATGAGTTAAGAAAGTAGGCAGAATGGAAGAACACAAGAAATGTATGTCAAATGAAAAAAATGGAAAAAAATATAGAAAAAAAAAAATAGAAAAACAAAAGCATACACAAATCAATCAACCATCAAAAAAGTTAAGTTTACATTTGTCTGTTTGTCCGTCTACATATTGAATAAATAAGGGTTTCAGTTACATATATGAGAGAAATTACAAGAATGGCAACAGAAAGTAAATTCAATTGTTATTATGTTTCTTTGGCAGTTTGGCATTTATTTTCTATTTCATTTATATGTTAAAGAATGTTTCGAATTTCGTGTAGGCGGCATAAAGAGAATAATTTAGAATATATTCGTTAATATATTTTATTTAATTGGATTAAAATATATGTGTGTGGTCATTTATGGTTGTATGCATAATCGAGGTATAATAAAAAATTGTCCCCAGACTAAATTATCTTAAATCAATTGCATTTGATATTTTAAATAATGAACAACGAACTATTTTGTTTTTTTTTTTATTTTCTATATAAATAATAATTTATTTTATCATAATAAAATAATTCCATTTCACATTTATTAAAGAAACTTAAATACATAAAGGAAAAAATTCTACAAATTAGTTAGATAAATAAAATATAAATCAAATAACTGAATAATGTGCACGTGGGAATAAATGGAAAAAGTTTAGCATATCTTAAGGCTGTTAGATAATTAACTCTAATAAAATTATGCTCTTTGTGTTGATCGTGTAACAATAAAATAAAAATAAGAATAATAACGATAATAATAAAAAAAAAACTAACTAACTAACAAGAAGAAGAGAGAAATTATTAAAAGTATAAACGTGAAATGAAAATATTAAAGTATAATACAAGGCAGCAAAGTTTAAAAAAGAAGAAAATTGTTATGCCAGCTACAACATTACATCCCGTGCATCCAAAAGCTCCATTCTATCCGTTATTACGACAAAGGCCACGAGCATTAATACGTAATGGTATTATTGGTGATGGAGATGGACCCGGTAATAAGGGTTTATATCAAGTGGATGATTGCGTCTATACCACAACTCAAATGTTCATACGTGATGGTTACATGTATCCTCGACAAGCGGGTCAAATTATGGATCCACGTTACCCATATGAATTGCACGAATTCCCAGAAGAAACTGGTGCAACTGGTTTACAATTAGTCAATGTTCCTAAAGTTCATATAACTGGTGAATATTTAGCCAATGGTACAGACGTGATACATTCAAATGTCCAAACAACTAACGATTCTTTGAGGCGTCGTGCTGCACGTAAAGTTGCCGCTGCAGTTGAAATTAATTTAGCAAATCAAGTTTTATGGTTGCAAAAGCAACGTTTACGTGCACGTAGCAAAAGCGAAGGAGCGCCAACTAATTCACACGATTCTTCTAATGGCTTCAATACGAAATCTATGAAGCAACTTAATTATATGCGTAATGTAGATGATTTGTTAATTTCGATGAGGAAAAAACAGCGTATACTGAACACAGAGAATGATCGTACTTCATCACAATCATTCGCTTCACAACGCCATAAGAAAAAAGTGAGTTCTTCTCATTAACTATTTCATTTATTAAATAAATTGTAAAAATTTTATGCTAATTCATTAAAAACCATTAAAAATCATAAAAATCATAAAAATCATAAAAATCATAAAATGTTTTGCGAAAATTTATCGTCTTAACATATGACGCGGAGCTTTGCGAGACGTTTATTACACATTTAAGAAAAATTTTTACACTTTATTTTCGATAATTTGAAGGTTTTCGAAATGTATGCTTTAGGTGTATAATACTTTAACAAATTTTTACCTGTGCATGTATCTGTGCAATTGGAAAAGTCTTGTGAAATGAACCCAAAATGGAATAATTCCAATTTATTTATCTACGAACTTTGGATAAAAAACAAGTGCTTTTTATATTACAACAACATTTTTAAAACTTTTTACCAACTCAATTAATAACCAAGCAAAAACGTCATAGTTAGTTGGGGCCGATTTTAAAGTCCCCTACAATCTGATGTGTTAGATGATTAAAAGCAAATTTTTAAGACTTTAAAATGTTCGTTATATGGCAGTGGATTCACAACAAGAATGGATATAAGTATCTTTATCTACATAAAATTTAATTCTATCCGCTTAACAATTTTTACTTTTTTTTTGCAGAAAACTACTCTGTAAAAATTTTTTGATCGCAACCATTTTCAATAAAGTTTGTATTTAGACCAAAATATATTTTTATGTATCAATTATCAACAAAATTTTCCAATTGAGATTTATAACTTGATAAAGATTTTACATGAAAAGACATTAGACCTTAGACGGACAGACAGACAGGCAGGCTTACAATGATTGAAAAAAATTAGACTGAATCATTCGGTGTTTAGGTAAAGCTAAATCTACCTCAAACCTTTTTGAGTGTAAAATATAAAAATGTTAAATGTAATTTTTCCTTTTTCTCTCCTTACACAAATAAAATTTGTGAAATTGGCATCCCTGTCACATTCGTTTAATATAAAATGAAATACATGTGAAATATAAGAGAAGAGGATGGCAATAAATAATGGCATATTCACATGCAGAAAGTTAAGTGCGAAGAAAGTAAACCGTAGAATGAATTATGAATGAAAATGAAGGAAAAAATTCTAAAAACAAAAAGAAAATGAAAAAAATAGAGAAAATAAAATAAAAAGAAGAAATTTAGAGAACTGCCAAGAGAAAATGTAAAACAAGTATAAGAAGCTTTTTATGTTAAGGGTATTTTATATATATATATGCACACACACACACACACACACACATATATATATATTATATATATATATATAATATATATATATATATATATATATAATCACTATAATCAACACACACACACACATGCACACACACACACACATGCACACCTATACATTTCAATATAAATAGTAAAATAATGTAATAAACAAAAAATCATGAAAAAAGTGAGAAGCACGTGATGCTTGAGTTGAAAATAATAAATAAACAAATTAAAAGAGATGTACAACAACAACAGATATTAAATCATAAACACACACGCACACACACACACATGCTTGGAAACTTCTTCTTCTTTTTTCTTCCCTTTGTTATTTTTGATATCGCAATGATATACATTGAATGAGGGAGGAAAATGTTCAAGTGTTAACCACTTTTTACGATGCTTCGATGCTGTTTTACTGAATCATTTCATAGATAATTTCTACACATAAACAAATAAAAATTAGGCCATAAAAATATTATTCATCACATTATGATCTATGCATGCGTATGTAAGTTATAAAATATTTATCTATTTATATGGCGAGGGTTACTTATCCACTTAAACTTTACATGTATAAACCTACAATAACTTCCTTTACAAATTACGGCCTTTTTTTGAAATTCTCATATTTGAATCCAACAGCAGTGCAGCAATAAAAAAACCACCTTTGCCAGAGTTACCAAATATACACATTTCATCAAAGCAACTTATACAACTAAGAAAAGATATTTCAGTTATTTTACATGAAGACCTAGCATGCATATTTTTTTTTCTTGGATCAGCCTTAGATGCCTTAAATTGTTATGGAAATTGTCCATTTGTTTTATACTTCTGATTGTACAAATTTCTTTGTCGCATTAAAATTTATTTGTAATATTGACAATTTCCATCTGAAGTGTAGAATTAATATTCAAAGTCGATCAATTAATCTCGATTATTATAAAATAAAATCTTAAGTTTTTTCCAATTTCTATTTCATTAATTAAAAATGGTAGTTCACAGAAATTTTCCATCTACAATCTAGATATAGTTTTTTAATATAAAAGTGACACAAAGCTAATTCGGTCACGTTTAAGCGAGTCTGTTTGAGGCATATTTAAAATTTTATCCTCTAACTATGGAAATCAGTTTAGGGGCAGATTTATTAAATAAAAAAAAGCCAGAGCAAAGAAACGGGTACAAGCCAAAATACTAACCTTTACGCTTACATGCACAAATATTTATATTTTTCAATTGTTTACAAGAGTTAGATAATTTCAATGAATTTTGGTTTCAAATTTAGTCAAGTGGTTCTTTAAAAATCGATATTCCTTGAATTTACTTTACTTGAATGACACATCAAAAGACTAAATGCAACTTAAAGTGATTTGACGGATGCGCAGGTAAAAAAATCTATAAAATATACCGTGTCAACTAAAAAATTGAGGATAAAATCGAGAAAATTTCATGTGAAAGTCAAATTTGTTAAATTTCATTAGTATTATAACTAAGTTATGACACTTTTCTGTGTATGCTCACTTCAGACTACATGCTCTTTTCATTTCACAGCGATTACTTGTAACGTAATGAAATATAATACATGAAATAAATTGCGCAGTACGGAAGAAATGTAAAATAGTAAAAAATAAGTAAAAGTAGATAAGGTTCATGTCTTGGCTAAAATCCATTTATGTACTAAATTTTATAAAAATATTTCAAAAATTTACTATCCATATGAACATTATAAATATCAGCGTACTCTTCTACCTCTTACCGCATAAAAATAATATCAAAAATCATATAACATGATTAAACAGCAATAACTACCAAAAATAAGCGAGCATATTTGTAGTTTTGTAGTCTGTGGTACTTCAGTTACATGGCAAACCCTTTTTAAGGAACAGAAAGCAAAGTAGAATTGTGATACATGTATGTAAACAAATCTACTCTCGCGTATTCACAAAAGATCATTCGAGTAAGTACGAACTATTTTGTGTATTAAGTAATCGCTGAATTGAGAGAAATATTGGGAGAGAGAAAATTTAATCTAGTAAAAAAATTATTCAAGAAAAATACTCTTTAGTAAGTAAATGTTTATACACATGCGTATGTATATAAACATAACAAGAAAGTGTTATTAAGTAGAACTCGTTATGTGATGTTTTCATGTAATTAGCAACATTTTCTCAGTGCAATACATTTCCAATTCATATTTACTTTTTGGACTTTTTTTCTCGTACTGAATTTTACTATTATGCTTAATAATAATAATAATGTTGTCGGATGTGGCTTGCGTTGTATTTATTAGTGATATTTGCCGTTACTGCTTCATTTAAGTGATGGCGCTCATCCAAAATATACATCTAACTACTGTGTATATATACATATGTATACGTGCTTATATCAAAGACTGTCTAAACTACAAGGCAGACAATTTATAAAGAAACATTTCATTTATATTCGTGTTTATAAACAAGCGCACGCGCAAGCGCAAGCGTGAATAAATATCAAGCTGAATAAGGAATAAGGGAATGAAATAAACATTTATGTTGCGTACGCTTGTTTATAAGCACGCATATAAATGAAATGTTTCCTGACAAATATAGAAAATTTTAAGTTTAGTAACACGAATTATTTAGATCTAGCAACTAACCTCATTTGCGAACTGTTGAATTCGCTCTCTCAAGTCATTGTGTATCTTGTAGATTAGAGAGTTTTCGGATAGTTATCATTATTGTTGCCCTTGTTGCTGTTGTTGCTATAATTGTTTGTATTGTTTTATTATTGTTATACCTGATTGCTTATGGTTTGGTTACTGGCTAACAATTCGAACTGATGCCAATATCTTAAGTTAGACGCGTGCGCGTCCATTTCAAAAGTATAAAAGATTTCGTAGCGTTTAGTTGAGATTTACGGACAAAAATTTCCTTATAAAATAGAAATATATATGTATATGCAACACACATACATACTCACATGTGCATTTTTATATACATATGGCATTGTTTAAAGTGTGTAATGAAAAATTGAATGAAATTTTCAAATTTTTAAGAAGCATTGAAAATGAAAACTGTTTGTTTTTTCTTTAATGTAACTAAATCATAATAATTATTATGGAAAAGTGAAAAATAATTTGAACAAATTCAGTAAAATTATTAAAGCAACAACAAAAGTAAAAAAGTAAAAAAGTGAAAAAAAAATGCTGAAATGTAATAAAAGTGGTTTTTATGTGCAATATATTTATACACATTTGTATGTGTATATGAAAAATAGCGTAGACAAAATGAAAACAGAAGTAGTTATTAAGGGAAAAAAGCAGCAGCAACAACACTAACAACAATAGCAGTATCAACATTAACAGCAACAGCAACAATAACGACAAGATCGTTGATACCTGTTTTTCTTGTGTATGCTAAAACCTGTTGAGTCACATGCACTTTATGTATTTATATATATATATATGTATATAGGTGTGTGTGTGTGCATATGCATATAAATATATGTATATATAGAAATATATTAAAGGCAGGCTTCCATTTATGATAACCTACCATTACGCTTAAATATATATACACATATAAGTATATATACATTATCTATCAACATATATCTATACACAACAATAATAAAAATCTGAAAAAAGGAAACATCAAAGTTAAATTTACATTTGAACTCCTATCCTGTTTGTGGCTTTTCCTTTGTTTGTAACTTCATTTTCTCCAACATTTGCTTGATTCTTATATGTTTATTGTGAGTTTACAATAAACGAAAAATGAAAATAATATGAATGCGAACAAAAAAAAATCAAACATATTTTGCGACTCAATCAATACAAAAGTAATTTAAGCATCATATTTATACATATAAATATATGTATAGATATACATATAGAGGTGTTTGTGTGTATATATTAATTCTGTAATAAAATAAAATGTGCAAAGGAATATAAAATGCATATATATAAAATAAAGTCGCAGATTCAAAGTTGATTCAACAACTTTAGCAACATGCAACAAGTGGTTGCGCAACATTAGAGCGTCAAATAACAAAAAAATACATTTTTGTTTATATAGCAACATAAAATATATAAGAGCACAACACATATATATATATATATATATATATATATATATATATATGTATATATATACATATATATATATATATAGGTGTTTGTGTATATATGTTAATTCTGTAATAAAATAAAATGTGTAAACGAATATAAAATGCATATATATAAAAAAAGTCGCAGATTCAAAGTTGATTCAACAACTCTAGCAACGTGCAACTAGTAATTGTGCAACATTAGATAACAAATAACAAAAAAAAGCATTTTTGTTTATATAGCAACATAAAATATGTAAGAGCACAATACATATATATATATAGGTGTTTGGGTGTATATGTTTATTCTGTAATAAAATAAAATTATTAAAGGAATATAAAATGCATATATATAAAATAAAGTCGAAGATTCAAAGTTAATTCAACAACTTTAGCAACACGCAACAAATGGTTGCGCAACATTAGAGCGTTAAATAACAAAAACACATTTTTGTTTATATAGCAACATAAAATATATGGGAGCATGTATATATATATATGTATATATCTATATGTGTATATGTATGTATTTGCAAATGTAAATATATTTAGAAAATTATCCATTTTTAGTTGAATATAAAAAAATAAGTAAATAAATAATGGATGTAACTGGTGCAACGTCATCAAACATTGGCAACCCATTGCAACTTGCTCCTCTCTCCAATAATCATTATCGTCTTGAATCGCAACAGGTAATGTAATTGAGAAACTTTATATAGATATATATTTATGCAAGTAATTAAACAAAAGCAAAGTACAGAACATGGCAACATGAGATGCAACACACAAAGCAATGCAATATGAAGTAAAGTACAAAAAATAAGTAAACAATAAAACAATAAATTCTATCAATATCATAATGAAATCAAACTAATCAAAAGAAATAATAAAAAGCAAATTAAACAACAAAAGAAAACATTTAAAAGCAACACATTACACATTACATTTATTGAATATTTAAGCGACGCTGATTGGTTTAAGTGAGTAAGCAACCAATAAGAAGAAGAAAAATTGAAGAAGGAAACAAATACAAAAAGAAATAAAATTAAATAATAAACAGAACCGGTTTTTCTACTTGAAGAAAAGCGGGTGCTTATTAAGGTTTTGTGTGTATGTTCACTGCTTTTGTACTAAATATTTTGCAAATATATTCACGTGGTATTTTTTTATCGTTTATTGTTATATACATAAATAAATATACAAATTGTATTTTTGTTTGTGGGTGAATACATTTATGTAGTATGTAATAATTATGTGTATGTGTGTGTGTGTGTGTGTGTGTGTGTGTATGTATGTGTTCGCTTGTGGAATGTTGTCTTATTTGAATTAGTATTTTGAATTTTTATATATTACAACTATTTTTCATATTATTTGGTGGCACAAGTGTAAGTGACCCAAGCTTAAGCAGCTAAACATTCTCAATAAAATTTTAATTGTCAATAAATTTCATGCAACACTTTAACAATTTTCTACCATTAAAGTATTTGAAAAAATTCTAAACTAAAACTTCTAAAATTTATTTAAATTCAACTTCACAATTGAATAATACGATAGATATCCAAACTGGAATCTTCTAATATGAAATGAAATGCAAATTTTTATATTTTCAATTATGGGAGACGATTGACTAACGTTTGTTTAGAAGTTGAAACTGTACAATTATTTTTATTACTTCTTGGGAAACTCAATTTCCATTCCAAAAACATTCCTCATTTTAAAAGCATCATTATACGATTCAAACGTTAAAAAATTGGCATCGTAATGTCCACTTTTGATATAGCTAATATGCATCTTCCATTGCTCAATGAACTATTGTGCATTCCTTCTTGTACTTGTTCAGTCTAGTTGACTTGCCCTGCTTTCAGCAATAAATTGGATTTGAGCCACATAACTACTTAGCTAGCTAAGTAAATTTCTCTCACAAACATTTTCTAATTAATATCGTATTTCATTAAGCATTATTCCAATTAGAATTAATTTTTTAATCATTTTATAATGAAATATTTTTTGCTGAAATACGATTTTAATTATTATAATTGTTAGTGGAATTTTTTTTTTTTATTAAAACAATAAAAATGAGAAGGCATGACATTTTTATTAATTAACCAATAAAATAATAAATTGCGAGATATAATATTTATCTGCACACCAAATCCAATCGGATAAAAGCAAAAATCTATTTAATTATAAAAATGAGTTTTCAAAGAAAGATTTTCAAAATGAATTTTCTAAAACAAGAGAGCCAGCCTCTACGCTTTAAAAAAAATTTTCTATACTTGAATTGTTTTCAAAAAACTCAGCATCACATTAAATTATGTTTTTTCTTTTCTTTTTCATGCAACATTTATCTTTCTTAACATATTTTTTGCTGCTCATTATTATGTTATGTTATTCATTATTTTTATTGCTATTGTTAATATTTCTATTATGATTGTTGCTATTGAACGTTATTTATTCCAAGAAAAGCAAATAATATTTCAACTTTCCTTTCCACATACCACACAACAAAAGAAAAAAAAATGTGAAATATTTTTATTTAAATACAACAATTTATAATAAGCAAAACAAAAAAATATTAAAAAACGATCAATGGCGACTTTTAAATACTCTACACTAATTTGCTAAGAAAGAAAATATGAAATAAATAAAACAATGTAAATTTCGAATTATTTGAAAAATGTATTCTCTGTGAAAATATTCACAGAATTAACGTTTCGCATTCGTGTTTCATTCAAATAGAAATTATTTTTCGATAAGGCCTAGTGCATGAAGTGTTAAGCATTGACCGATTTTACTCAGATTTAAGGTTGGCTGGATCTTTGGATCCACTTCACATATTTGTTTCGAAAAAGAATCTCTCTTATGTGGACCGTGTAGGTTTTTAATTCTTTCTAAATTAGTCGATATAAAAAGCAATTGATTCATTTCAAACATTTCCGAGTAATACATCAATCCATTATTTCCTATTCCAAAATTATTTAGTTAGATTGTGGCGTGAAACCGTATTCTGATCGAATTTTAATGCAAAAATGGGCTGAATCGTATTATTTTTACCAACAATACTTCAGAATATCAACAAATATATTTCAATTAACTTAGTGATAAGAGAAAACTGCTTATGGGTATTTGAAGTTTTATTAGAAGGTCCTTCAATAAGTTCAAAATTATTATCATAATTTTTTTTATCGATATCGCATTTCTTAAAATTGTGGTTTTATATACCATTGAAGGAAAGAATAAAAGTTCAGAATAATTAAAAAATAAAAAAATTTTTAGTAGATACGAGAAAAAATGAGCAAAGTACAAATAATTTGATAGGCGCTTATTTGATTGACTGCAGATTTATGACTGACATTTAATGATATTTTTTATAGCTACCATTAAAAATTGTCTAGCCACTCTCACTCTCAACCTGAAGCGGCTTTTTCTTTCTATCTCTCTTTTTCTCTTTATACTTGTATCTTTCTTTTTCTTAAACATTTTTTTTTCAATGCTTTGATCAAAATTAATATAAATAATTTATAAAATTATTATGAGCATTACATTTTGCGATCTCAGTACAATTTACAAGCAAACACTCTGAAACCGGTTATTTATTATGTTCGATATGAAATTAATTATCATCTGACGATCAATGTTGACTTCGTTTTTAATTTCTCTCTTATAAAAAATTTATTTTATAACTTTTATGAATACTTGCCAAATGAATCATCGGAACCTTTTTTTTTTTCTTTAGTAAGATTTTGTTATTGTTGGTTCTTATGCCTTTCAATACAACTTGTAACAGAATTGATTAGGATATTGATCTGGAACCTATTTGTACTATATCGCTCGACTGAGAAGCTCTTTCTCAATCGTTTAAAATCCACAGCCTTCCCTCCATAAATTTCAATGGCAATTTTCGTATTGGTAAATGGTTTGGTTGAGAAAATTTTTACGATTGCTCATCTTATTCTGAAGGAAATGAAAAAAAAAATCATACTTTCAAATAACTTTCATAATAAGCGCAATAAACTTGATGATCATGAGTCCATTTTTTTTCATAAAGATTCCAAGTTTTTATTATTTCAACTTTAAGAGTTGTAGCACTTTTATTTACAAACGATTACATTTCAGCATATTTTTACATATTTAATTTTAAAAAAAAAACATAAAATTCACTTTTTATTTATTAATCTTTAATTTTTTTCTATTTATTTTCATTTCAGGTAAGTTTCTTAATTCTATTGATGAAATAAGTAAGTTGATTCTTATTGTTGATTATCATTTTGTTTTATTTGATTGCTTGTTCATCGTCCCCATTATTTTTGAGTCTACAAACAAAAAATAGTAATAATTTTATGATGAAAATGGCAAAGTATTAAACAACTAATTTAAATATTCCACCTTAATTTAAAGGTTATTATTAATAATAAGGAAAGTAAATAAATAATAAAGCGTATAAAAATAAAATAAACGATCTGCAATAATTCTGATGGGCCTTGTAAATATTTTAACAATTTTAATATAAAAATAAAAATATTTAACAACTAATTTCTGTTAATCAAAAGCAGAAATGTTATCGCATATATCGCCATATTCTTAAATTGAACTTTAGTTTATTTAGCATGAGCTTTTAATTTCAGCTAAAACAAAAATATGAAATATCATTAGACATTTTCACAAATTGATACTAAATTCACTTTTTAGTGAGCTCGAGCTATTTTGGCACATTTCTATTTAGATTTAATGTTGCCATACAAAATGTCTCAGTGTAAATCGCTAAATTATCATTTTTTATATAGAGCGTTTATTATGCAATAATAAGAGTTCTCTGGCATTTGCTCATTAACTTTAATAGAAATTTCGTAGAAAAAAAAAATTTTTTTTTTTATTAAATATTTACCTTTCCTAAATTTATACACAATTATTATTTATAATTGGAAAATGATGTCGCTCAAATATTTTCCTCAAGTATCAAATTTAATTTATATAGAAAATATTTAATATCTTGTACACAACAAATGCAATATAAAATTTATATACTTGGTCAGATTCGATTTTTTTAATACCGTCCACAAAAATTTCAAGAACTCATAAAGTAAAAAAATTGCAATCCCAAGAGTTTTGACAAGTTGGTATATGGTAATGGATTTAGAAATTCAAGGGCATTTGATGGCAAGACCGGCAGACAGACAGCCTTAAATCGTATCAGGAAGTGAATTTTGAATAGATCGGTATAATAAAAGGTAGGTAGGCCTTAACTTCTTCTGGGTAATGAGCCCAAGGTATTTGGATTTTATTACATTATTTTCCAAAATCATTAGCTTCTAAAAAATCCAAAAAATAAATCGTAAGCCAAAGGGTTCAAAAGTATTTTAAATGCTCATTAGACGAGAATTTTTTCCAAAAATAAAAAAGTATGCATGAATTTGTAACTTAAGTGATACATTAAATGATAATCACTAAACATTATTCCATAATTTTTTTTGTATACAAAAAATCTGAAAAATTTATTTCCATGTTAATGGAGTCATATTCAAAATTATTATGTCAAAGTTAAAAAAAAAATAATAATGAAAACGCAACGTCTTAAATAGCTTTATTTTAAAATATTTTTTACAAAATATTATAGTACTGCAAGACAAACATAAAACATCAATAATAACAAAAGTGATCTATCTCAAGTGCTTGACATAACAAGGTAGCAAATTTATTCACATTGAAATAATTACAATTGCGGTACAAATCCAAAGAAAAGAAATTGTGTTAATGTATAAAAAAAAAAAATTTATATATTTCTTACAATTATTTTCATTGTATTTTTTTTTTCTTGCACTAAGTTTTATAATTACACTTGCATTACATAAAACATTATTTAGAAACAAAAAAACTAGAAATGAAAAGAAAAAGAAAAAAAGAAACGCGATAGAAATTTGAAAAAAAAAAATTACAATAACAACAAGTTTTGCAAATTATTCATTTAATGATGTTTGGTAGTTGTTGCTGGTGTTGTTGTTGGTGCTGCTGTTATTCATTTATTTCGATTTGTATTTTTTGAAAGTTAGATTAACGCCACTGAACTCATACTCTACTTATAAATTCAGTATAACACTCGTGGTATGTAAAACTTAGAAGAATTTCTGCCCCATACTCGTTCAAAATTACTCTATGAATCTCTGTGAATATGTCTATCTGATCGGTTCCGAAAAGGGTACCAGCTGAATTAGGCTTTAAAATGATTAGCGCTACATGAGTCTTACAAGAACGGCCTTAAGATTAAATTCGTGGGCAATGCTTTTTAAATCATATTTATGTAGTTCTCAATTGAGCTTCCTTTTCCCCTTAAAGAATTGATTAATTAATGAAGGACCTTATGCTAAAAATTTAGCCCAGAGATTTCATATGTAAAGCAAAATAAGGGATTTAGTTTGGCAGTTTATAATGATGGTACTATAAGCCCAGGTATAGGAATCAATTCTAGCGAATACCCTGCAATTAAGCCATAGCCCCAGAGGTGCCATATAGAGCACTTACCGAATGTTCATGTAAATTTGCTATCAAAATAAGGTTTGGTTTTAAAGATACCTGCCCAAAATCAAGCAATTTATATGAACTCTCATTATGAACTTTTCCATTTAGGGTATTTAAAAATCAGCTCCCATCGAATGTAACATTTCGATTTGTTTTCATTTTATTATCCTGGTTTTTTTTTTGTATAATTTTTCTTTCATACATCTTTTGAAAAAATGTTTATTACTTCAAGTGTATTTGAAAGTATGATTTAAAGCACATGCAATTGGTCATGACCGAACTCTTAATAAAATGAATCAAATCAAAATATAAAATGTATAAAGTCATTTGAATAATAGAAAATAAAAAATGTTACATAAAAATAGAAAAAGCTAAAAATGATGAAATGAGAAAATGATCGCACGATTAACAAAATATAACAATAATAATACTAAACATTTTTATTATTAAAAATTATTTAAAAAATAAAAATAAAATACAAATATTTTAACAATGCAAAAAACAACCAGATAAATAATTTCTATAAAAATTATGGCTCAATTAACTTTTTTCATAACTTGTTGCTCTATTCAAAACTTTGCAAATTTTATATTGTTTTTTTTTTTTTTTGGTTTTTTCTATTTTGAAAGCATCTTCAAATCGATCAATTTCAAGTTTAAAATGCTTCCCTCTTAATTAGCTATTTGAATTAATATGGCTCAAGGTATGAAATAATCTCAGAATTAGAATTTATCTTAAAATGCCGCCTTAGTTGTATATTCCAAGCAACAAAAAAAAAATATGCAAATAAATAAATAAATATATAAATAATTTTATAATCTCACAAATAATAAATTGTCACTTTTATAATCACACATTTATTTGACTCACTTATCTAATTCACTCACTCATTCATTCAACTAACGGCACCTTTATTTATCAATTAAATTTCCCCATAATTTATTGATGATAAATTATCAATTAATTTATAAATTTATTACTTTAAAAATGTATAAATTTACATTAAATATAATTTTTACAAAATAATTTACATATATAAATTTTATAGATAAAAATGTATTTTGTATTCTAAAACTGATGAAAATTTTAAGAAGAGAGCATTAAGCATATTGTTAAATAAAATTAAATTATAAATGAAATTGGTGGTCAAAAAAAAAAATTTGCTCATATTTCGCTTAAATATCACATTTTACTTATTTTTCGCACTATTCAAAATTATCATAAAGATATCACAAAATGACTGCACTTCACTTGTGAGTGATCTCTATCAAACCAATAAGAGGAAATTATTTCATCATAAAGCATAAATAATTTTGATAAATTTCTTATTTTATACAAATTTATTGAGCTACGAAAATTTTAGAAATTTTATAACTAAAACGAAACTTTGCAGCATTAACTTGAATTGTTCTGGGCCATTAATCTTTTTAATAACAAAACGCAAAAGTTATAATCACATTTTCTTGTTAGATTAAATTTTTTGCTATAACAATTTATAAAAATTTTAATAAAATTTGCAAGGAAATTCTTCAATTTAAATTTGTCGCCACAACTTTTATGAAACAAACTTGTTAACTATGAAAAATATAATTTGAAATAACAAAAATTATTACATTTTGGTCTCTGAAACAAATCAAATGGAAAAACAAATAAGTGGAAAATTTTCATTTAACAAATTTATATAAAAAATCAAACTATAAACAATAAGAATCGAATCTTAATTGTGTTATAATAAAAAAAATTAATATTAAATAATTAAAAAAAAAATTGAAAGCACTCTGATAAAAAAGAGCGCTTGCCGAAAAATGACACGAAAGTAATAAATTGTAATTTTCGAAAATTCATAAATTTTTTTTTTTGGAATTTTTGCAATTTATGAAAATTTATCAATTTGCCAATTGGATGCCTAAATTTCAAAATTAAAAAAAAGGAACCCGAAACTACCAGTTATGGAAGCCTTTCTTATAGTTAAGCTTTGTAGTATTTCTATTAAAATTTACATACCCAATTTATTGCTCCAGTTTGTGAAATCTCTTAACATTCAATGTAACATAATTTGTGACTGATAATTAAAATTAAAATCACGAACATTTTTTTTTAGCATTTGCATTTGCTTAAAATGCCAATTTATATTGAATTGAACTTTTTAACTTTCCTAATTTTCATATTATTTATATTATTTGTTGTTGTTTGCATATAAAAAAAAAGGGAAATTTATACCACAAGCTTTCATTTACATATGAAATTCCGTTTTAAACTGTTAAACATATTTAAGCATTTTTTCAAGCACACACATAAAAATACTTGAAATAAAATTTTATTATTGTTTCTTGATGTGTTTTGCTATTGTTGTTGTTGTTATAGTTAGTTGACAAGCACTTAATTGAAAAAGATTATTGTATAAAATTTCATTATTATATTTATAAATAAACATTTTTTCTATGCATGTGTACACATCGATTTGATCTTTTACCATTTATTGAAGAGCTTCATAGTTTCATAGAATTTTATGTATTTATTATAGATGAATTAATCGATAAATCGATCGATTGGCATGGTCGTAAAAATATTACGATTTTAATCATTATCAATAGAGTTTAACTCAGGGTCCAAAGACTACATTTCACTAAAACCTATAGCTTGATAACAAATTTACATGGATAGACAGACAGACAGACAGACAGACAGACAGAGAGGACAGATCAGCTCAAAAACGAATCAGGGTTTGATACTGAGTTGATCGGGGTAATGAAAGAGTATTACAAATAACCACACCGTACTTTAAAAAGATATTATTTTCGCTATTTCATCTTCTGTGAATGATTAAGTTCTATTTGCTATGAAATTAATTTCAATAATTAGATCTGTTACTTTGTATTTATCTCTAATAAGAGTTATTGGAACTTTATTAACTGAATAATTAACTTTGATATGATATTTTAGTTGATATAACATTTTATTAAATTACTGAAAATAAAATTAAGAGATTTAATGAGAATTAACTTTATTTTTCATTGAATAAAAGAAACTGCACTAAGGATACAAAATTTCGTTACCTAGCATCGTTCTATCAGCTTTTATTTATATTCTAATATATTTCTTACACTTTCATTCTCACTTTCATTTATTTATTATCTTGCTTTCTTTTATTTCCTCTCTTTCACTTTCTTGCTTTCAAACTCACTCGCTGTCAATCTTTGCTATTATGTTCTTCCCTTTTCATTGCTAATCTGGTTGTTGATCTTTTTTTCTATGATTCCATTGTTTGATGCCATTTACTGTGATTTTGTTACAAAAAAAAAAAAAAATAGAAAAAAAGAAAAAAACAAAAACGAAAAGAAGAAAACATGGTGAAACATGCTTAGACAGCATTTATTACAGTTATAGTTGTTGATAAAAAATCAACGAGTTTTAATGAATTTCATTATATGTTGAAAACGCAGCATAAATAAGAATACAACACAATCGCAAATTCCTTTTTTTACATGTTCGTATTGTTTGTGTATATATGATAAAAAGAAAAGTCTAAAAAATAATTTAGTTTTATTTTCACAATGAAATTAAGGATACTGAAAGTGAAATTCTGTGCTGTTCGGCATTTAAAATATTTTAATAGCAATTCATTTCTATAAAGGAAATTTTTACTTAATGGATTTTGCAAAAATTTTAAAATCCATTAAGAACTATCAAATGAATTTCACAATAAATGGAAATTTTCTCTTTTTCTAATATTCATGCTTTTTATATAAGAAGCGTTTCCGTTTTATCCGGTTTCTTTTATTTATTTAAGCAAAACTTGAATAAATATTCTGACTTAACTTGTACGTGTACATAGAATTGTAAAATGTAAAATTCCAAAAGTGTCAGAATGTAAAATGACAAAAAGCCTTTTAATTAAATTATTTTTCATATAATTTATTAGCGAAAATTTGGATTTATTTATGGCAACGTTGCTTTTGGTTTTGCTTTTGTTTTGTTGTTTTTCCTGCGCAACTTTATAACGATGATTCATTCATCAAAAATTCCATTAAACTCGAGTTTTTTAGGTGCTACAAATGCAGCAACTATAACTATAATAACAACATCAAGCATCATCAACAACAACAAGAACTTTGAGAACAAAGAAGTGACACGTTTCTAGAAATATAAACATCATAAATTGAGAAACTAAAAATGTAAAAAGAAAAAAAATTTGAAGCGAAAATAATTTCAATGCTGGATAAAAAATTAAAATAATAGTTTGATAATTCAATTTGGATAAAAATGAAAAGAAAAGTAAGAGTAAGAATAATTTTTGAAATACATAAAAATAATGTTTCACTTCTAGTCAAAATATCTGATCCAAGTATTTATTTGTATTGATCATTTCGTTGTGAAATTAAAAATTTTTAATTAAAATTACCCAAAGAATTATTAATTAAAATTTATTATTTATTGTATAAAAATGCTTACAATAAATAAATAATTATTATAATTATAATTTTAAATTATTAAAATTCTTTATTAATGAAGTATAAAATATAAAAATTTCTCATAATTCCAATGCTCTTGATTGCGTGTGCATGCGTACAAAAAGAAATAGAAAACGATGATCATTCAAAGAATACTATTTATGTAGATATAATTTAAAATTTTTTTTATATTCTATCGAATGCATTAAACTGTAACGACATGTTTATACATATACATATATACAATATTAAAATGTCTAGCCAGCCTTAAGAACAATCATATACTTAATACGTTTATTTCACAAAATATTGAAATACTTTAGTGTTTTTGTACGGTTAAGCTTCTGAAGTATTGTAACATAAAAACACCATCTCTCTACTCTCTATTCTTGATATTCTGAATAAACTCTATAATAACAGAGTACTTAGATCGGAGACTCTCTAAAATATAAATATGAAGCATGAAAAAGTATTTTAGAGTCTCTGTTTAAGTAACCTCTAACTTATTCTCTCTTCGTAACTCTCCATATCTCTCTCATATGCGTAAAACATTTTATAAAATGTAAAAAAGGGAGGTTCGTTAGAGAATGCTTGCCAACTATACTGTTTAGTAGATAAATGTGTTTTGGGTTGTTAATATTAAGCTGTGTTGTAGTTAATAATAAATATTCTCGTTTGAACTTAATAATGAATAATTAATAATAATTATTATTATTGTTAATTTTATTTAAAAAGTGATAGAAAAAGAAAAGCAGTTAATATTGTTGAATATAATTATTTTTACTGCTGATCTTTTGATATGTAAGCATGTGCATTCAATTAGAAAGAAAGAAATGAAAAAGACAGGGAAAAACATTAGATTATGGAAAAAGGGCAATAGAAGACACAAAAATGGAAAGTAACACACGAAAACGGGGAATATATTTTTTACACTTAAAAATAACAACAAAAATAATAATAATAATAATAAAAATAAATAAATGCATTAGTTACGCCAATATAAGCTCAAAGGTAGTCTTGTCATAACT
The DNA here is from genome assembly GCA_023089585.1 of Melophagus ovinus. NCBI lineage: Eukaryota > Metazoa > Arthropoda > Insecta > Diptera > Hippoboscidae > Melophagus > Melophagus ovinus. The sequence goes on from JAKKIB010000177.1 coordinate 1,763,570, forward strand.
CTATTGTGACTTATCTTTTTCTTCATTATTTTTTCTGTTTTTTTTTCATTAAAAATTATACCTCGGCATTTAATGTAAATTGTTTTACTTGTGCACATGTTTGTGTGCTTTTTAAGTTTATTTGTTAACTTTTCAATCATTCATTCTCCTTTGCCTTGTATTAGGCGAAAAATCACAAAGCGTAACAAAAAGCAAAGTTGGTAGGAAAAAAATAAAAAAGAACACTAAGAAAATGGAAACAAAACAAAGGCGAAAGATCAAGAAAAAGAAGAAACTGAAAATTTATAATTATGAATAAATTTTGTAAATCAACAATTTTACACTCACTGATTTTATTTGCATCAGATCTTGGGTGTGTGTGTACATGTTTAAGCACGTTTATTATTTATAATAAAATTTGCTTTAATTGATTTTCACTTTTTCTTTTCTATGTTGTTTTGTTTTGTGTTATTCATAATTGCTTGAAGCTAAAGCCTAAAAAGCATTAATTTTCCAATTTTTTTGTTTTTGTTTTTGCCATTATTTATATAAAAAGTTGATGTTCACAAAAAAAAAACAATAGCAAGCAAAACAAAGTCATAAATCTAAGTTACATTTTAACAAATATTTCCTTCACTAAACATAATTTAGTTATTTGTGTCGATTATAGCGCTGGTTTTTTTTTCTCATTTACTTATCCACATACTTTACTTTTTCTTCTCTTCTTTTCTGTTTTCTTATATTGTATTGTACTGTTTGTGTGATGAAATATTTTTCTATTCATGCTTCTACTATTTATTATTTACTTGAAATTGTGAAATTTATTTCAGTTTTTAAATTTTTTTTATGTGTATTCATGTTTATTTGCGTTTGGTGTACTTGTGCTTTACGCTTGTGTGTGCTTGGCTTTTCAAGCTTGAAATTGGTGATGATGGTTGATTTTGAGAGTGCGCGCCCAAAAACCAATAAAGGCAAAAACAAAGCAAAAAAAATTGAAAAATGAAAAACAATTAAAAAAGAAATATTTTCGCTTACTTTGTAAAAATGAAATACTTAAACATCCATTCAAACTATCTTAATACTAATAAGAAACAATTTTTCACATTTTATTATTTTATAATTGTTGTGCTGCTTATGGTTTCTGATAGAAAATGCAATTTTGTAAAATAAGTACAGATAAGTAGAAATTTGTGAAATATGATGCATTGTGCTTCTGATTGATTTAAAGTAAAGATGCATGTCTAAACACATCAATTATGTTAACAATATAAAATACAATTTCTCATATATGTAAATTTTTTTCTTCATTCATCTGCCGTAGAATTGACTTTCACATTTGCTTTGTCTTTTTATTTTAAAATATTAAACGTTCTTCATATAAAATTCTTGCACATTTGTCTAAATCGACAAGTTTTACAAAAGGTTATGAAATGCTACTTTTTTTGTGGTTAGTTTTTTTTTTCTTTGTATTTAGAAATAGACGGAATTGGAATTAAACAACCCAAAAATGTTTCTTGTATAAATTACGTTCGCATTAATCAAAATTGACAGCACTTTTTATACCCTACATTATTTAAGGTGTGTGGGTATTATCAGTTTGTATAGAAGTTTGCAACACTTAGAAGGGGTTAAAATAGATCGGTCAATTACTTTTTGAATCGGTTTGCGCCTGCTTATATGTCTATCCAACCACCTGATGGTATTATAAGCTTGCGCAGGTGCTTGTAACATCCTAAAGGTGTTGAGATAGACCCATCTTTTATTATACCGATGGCCTTAGGTATCACTTTTTAATTCTATTTAAGCTTGTACCGGTCGATGTAAGTTTGTTATCGAGGTCTAAGTCGCGATTGTAGAAATTTCTTAATAAAGTTTAGTTTCTAGCAAATATAACAAATGAAGAAAAGAATAAGTGAAAATTTAATTTCATATAATTTTCGAAGGCCAGGTAAGACCCTTTCCATTTTTGAGTACAATTTATAAAATTTTAATATCTTAATTTTTGTAATTGAAGTTGAATTTGAATGGAATATTTACCACAAATAAATGAGTAGGCAAATGGACACGCTAAGATCCCTGGACGAATTGCTTTAGAAATTGTAACTCACTTGTAAATCTCTTAAATTGTTTACAGAATATTCACTGCTTTCCATTTGAGTGTTACAAATATTTTATTTAAACAATCATTTTTAAATTGAAAACAATAATTATAAATTCAAACTATTTTGATACAATTTTGCTAGTTTTTAATGCAAATAAAAAAAATATTGACAATAATAATAACAATAATAAATAATAAAAATAATAACAAAACAAATGCATAACTTTTTAAATTAAATTAAATTTCAACGGTTTATTGTAACAATACAAATGAAAGTGTATTTCTAATTTTAATTAGACAAGTTATTTTCTCACAAATTAATGGTGAAATGAAATTTCCAGAATATGTGCCAAATAATATTATGGTGGTAAGGATTTAAAATTTTTTATTTAAAAATAACAATTAATTATGCATTTTTTTCCTATTTATTTTATTAATTAAAGAAGTGTCTCACGTTATTTATATAAATAATTTTCGTATAATTATAAGAAACAATTAAGAATTTTTTAGTTATTAAATACCCTACATCACTTTATGTAATGTGTTTAAAGACAAATAAGAGAAGTACTTTTAAATTATTGAAAAAGTTCATTGTATGAAAGAGGTTCAAAAAATTGGGCGTTCTAGATTAAATTTGTTGCAGTGTAAATTTTTATTAAAGTGTAAAGTTCTAAATTGAACTTTTAATCCATAAAAGAGGCAGCTCTTTTGAAAAAGACTTTATATGGGAACTGATGGTAAAAGTAGATCGATCTAGACCAAATTTGGTACTTTTGCATTTTACATTTATATAAAATAAATCGCCAATCTATGAAGAGTTGTGGAGTTGTAGTTCTTTTTACCATCTTTTACCAACTTATGCTAATTTCGATAAGCGTAAGCATAATAAGGCCCGACTTTAAAAAAATCAAAGAATAAGAATAAGAAAATAATATTTTGTAGAGGCCATATCTTGGATACCCACCCAGATAACATTCAATAATTTAGCGTACACAAAAAATATGAAAAGGCATAATTTCCGGTAGGCATGATCGATTTTTATGATTGTTAAACAGTGCAGAATAATAGTCTTAATGTATGTCCAAAATCTCAACGATTTAATCAACTTCCAACTTCCAATGTTTCTGTAAAATTAAAAATCAATATATTTCCTTGTGAGACCAATAGAATATTTACCATACACGGACAGAGGGATAGACGAATAGATATATCTAAACCAATTCCGAATTTGATGCTGATTAAGCCTATATTTACTTGGTAGGGTCTCTGATGCTTCCTTATTTTCAAAATGACTGTACCCCAATCTATCCCCAATAAAATATTTAAATATACCAAGTATATATATATTTTATTGTTTTTGTATTCGACATGTCCTTTCTCCTTCAATGGTTTTCTTTTTTTTGCATTTTAGAAATTTTCATGAATTTTATGAAACAATTTCATAATTCGCATAAATTATCGTACGTTTAAATTTCCGTTTCACTTTATTTATTTGTTTATAAACTTTTTTTTTACTACGAGTATTGATTTTGTTTAATAATAAATTATGAGCAATTAATTAAGTATGTAACGTATAAACTTCCGTTTAATAATACTTCAATATAAAATTGGCGTTTATAATTTACGAAAACAATTTTTGTAATTGTTGCTTTATCGTCTATAATCATTTATAAAAGTGAATTTTCATATTTGCCATTCAAAATTTATGAGCGTATTTACATTAACAAAACGTTCGTAAAACTGAAAAAAAAAATGGCCATCCATAATTTTTCAGTCCATACTTTTATTCACTGAAATTGAAATACTCACTTCAAAGTTGGTAGAACTATTGAAAGTTGGTTGGTATTAAAAATGGGTCGAATTTGGCAAAAATCCATAAAGTCCACAATATTGTTTAAATTTCGAAAGCTCCTTTTTCAAATACAAATTTGAGGTTTTTTTTGCTTAAATTTTCACATATAATTATTTAATTACGATACTTAAATGTATGGATAAAATGTGTATGTAAAATTTGGCTCCTACCTCCAAATACTTACTTATTTGTTGAAACATTCATTCAATGTTATTTTTTTATTGTAGGGTGATCGTACAACATGGGAGTATCATACAGTGTCTGTGACACGTGTGCCAGGTTATGGTTTCGGTATAGCCGTATCCGGAGGCCGTGATAATCCTCATTTTGCTAATGGTGATCCTTCCATAGCAGTTTCAGATGTTTTAAAAGGTGGTCCAGCTGAAGATCGTTTACAGTAAGTACATAAATAATCTTGTTAATATATAAATAAAATCCTGGTCAATGAAAGCAAACAAAGTTTTAAAATATGGTCAACAGTTTTACTTAATTTCTCGACATTTATTTTAACTGCACCACTTTAGACGTACTTCCTCTTTGTCGTACAGGCAGACTATAAATAAAATTTTTTACATTAATTGAGCAATGAGATTAAGCCTGAGAAAATTTTAATGATCTATAATATTTAGATCGATCAGTACTTTGACCTCAGAAAAATATTCTTCTTTTAATTCTCTGTTTTCCCTGTTCTCTGTCAATTTTCTATATTTTGTATCAATTGTCAATTATTTTTATTAATTTTGTAGAGTTAATGATCGCATTATTTCCGTGAATGGTGTGTCATTGGAAAACGTGGAATATGCGACAGCAGTACAAGTTTTGCGAGATAGTGGGAATACAGTAACATTAGTCGTTAAGCGGAGGGTACCTCTTAATTTAGTCGTTTCCAATCCAATTAGTCATCAGCATCAACACCAGTATCAACATCAGCACAATATTAGTGCAATGGGTTTAAACCCTCTATCAATTACAAATGGTGGTGGCGCAATCGTACCGCCTAACCCACCAAGTATTAGCCAACCTAGTTCATTAAACTCATCTCTGGCGCAGCCAAATAATTCAAAGCAGCCTATTAAAGTAACACTTACAAAGAATAACAAAAAAGATGATTATGGTATCGTACTTGGTTGTCGATTATTTATCAAAGAGATTTCAACGAAAGCTCGAGATCAGTTGGCAGCCAATGGTTATACTTTGCAAGAGGGTGATGTTATTACACGTATACATAACACTAATTGTGGTGATACTATGAGTTTGAAAGAAGCTAAAAAAATTATTGATGGATGTAAGGAGCGTTTAAATGTTGTGGTACTACGCGATATAACCAATCATACAGCTACAGTTAATGCATTAAATAATATTAGTAATCAAATGACGGCGAATGTTTATGGTGCTCACCAACCCCAAATATCCAATTGCAGTAACAATTTGGATGATCCATTTGTAAATGGAGGCGAAAGTTATTCGGCTCAAAATTTGTATGTGCAACCACCTACCAGATCGACAATCAATGGTTTAAATGAAGAAAAAAGCAATTTAACACCTCGAGGAAGATCGCGTGGTCCAATTATGGAAGGGATGTCATTACAACAATTAGATAAACCAGCAACACCGCCAAATGGTGTTAGTGCGCGCAGTAGAGGAAGCACCGATGAACCACCACGACCACCGCCTCCTCGAGGAATCATAAACGATAATGAAGATTTCTATAGTTCACGACGACAATTATACGAAGATGATTCATTGGGAGTAAGGTCACGACAAACGTCTGAACCAAGATTTATTTCATTCCAGAAAGAAGGTAGTGTTGGGATACGCTTAACTGGTGGCAATGAAGCAGGTATATTTGTAACAGCCGTTCAACCCGGTTCACCTGCGTCTCTACAGGGTCTTACGCCCGGTGATAAAATACTCAAAGTCAATGATATGGATATGCGTGGAGTGACCCGTGAAGAGGCAGTTCTGTTCTTACTTTCTCTCCAAGACCGCATAGATTTAATTGTTCAATACTGCAAAGAAGAATACGATGAAGTCGTAAACAATCAACGAGGTGACTCATTTCATATTAAAACACATTTCCATTGTGAAAATCCATCGAAAGGGGAAATGGCTTTTAAGGCAGGCGATGTGTTTCGCGTTATTGATACTCTGCACAATGGAGTCGTTGGATCTTGGCAAGTATTAAAAATTGGTCGTGGCCATCAAGAAATGCAGCGGGGTGTTATACCAAATAAGTCAAGAGCCGAGGAATTAGCGACAGCTCAATTTAATGCCACTAAAAAGGAAATGAATTCTAACGAATCACGTGGAAACTTCTTTAGACGAAAACGATCCACCCATAGACGTTCTAAAAGTTTATCACGTGAAAACTGGGATGATGTGGTTTTCTCAGATAGCATTTCGAAATTTCCAGCCTATGAACGTGTTGTACTTCGTCATCCAGGTTTTGTACGACCAGTAGTGATATTTGGACCAGTATCAGATTTGGCGCGAGAAAAATTAACTAAAGATTTCCCTGATAAATTTTCTACACCGTTACAAGATGATGATAAAAATAACACCAAAAGCCGCATTGTACGTCTCTCTAATATTCGTGATGTTATGGATTGTGGAAAGCACGCATTATTAGATATAACTCCCAATGCGGTAGATCGTCTCAATTATGCCCAATTCTATCCAATAGTGATCTTCTTAAAAACAGACAGTAAGCATGTCATTAAGCAATTGCGTCACGGAATGCCAAAATCAGCACATAAAAGTTCGAAAAAATTACTTGAACAGTGCCAGAAATTGGAACATGTCTGGTCTCACATCTTTAGTACGCAAATTATTTTGAATGATGAGGAAAGCTGGTATCGTAAAATGCGTGATGCCATTGACTTACAACAAAGTGGAGCTGTTTGGATGTCAGAAACTAAGGTAAGTCTACCTCTTTATGTTTATACAAAAGGCCCATTGAGTTATTTCTAAAATATTGGACAAGTACAATGTGTGGTGTACTTTTAAACAAGTAGAACAATATGCAAAATTGGTGAAGGTATAAAATAAATAATTTTCCATCAAATGTCCTTAAAAGTTTCATTCAAAGGAGAATTTGCGTAGAAGGATATCGAATATTTTTGAAACAGTACAAGCATTAGCCTTACTATAATATTCCGAAAAATATGATTTATAAATTAAATTTTGGGGGATTCAGGATATGCGGGTGCTGTGCAATAATAAAACCAGGGAAATGTCTATCGCAACTAATATATTTTTTAATTTTTTTTCTCTCTTACCTAATGTATACATACGTTCTTTATTTAGCTTCCTGATTCTCCTAATGAAATGCTATTCCCACCTCACATAGCACAACCCTGTAAATTTCCCTGTTGTCATCGACCCATGTCAACTTTTGTACACCCAAGTACTGCTAGTTTTTTAAAGCATCAGAACTCATCAAAACTTACGGCAACTTACGCCGCTAATCATATCGAGAATGATAATTTCTTGAACAATTTAATACCCAGACAATCAAAACAGGATTTACGTAATGGCGAGTGTATTGAATGTAATAGTACTGTAGGTCAAGCTTGTTATTTATATCCAAGGATAAAAAATATGAAACCGGCAATATCCATGCCAAGTGGCTTAGGACAAATGCAATGCTTTGCAACAAACAGAGAGAGACAATTAAATGATAATAATAACACAATTGGCAATGGTAATGACTTTCAATCACAATATCATGGTTCCCAACCTAATTTATTATTATCCGCTAATGTCTCAAGTACTGATATCTCATTATCAAATTTAACAACCACTACCACTTTAGCATCTTCCATTCAGTCCAGTCTAATTACCAATAGGGTTAATAACACCATGACTTATACGACAGCATCTCTAATTTCCAAAAATTCTAAGTGGGATTGTACTGAATGCGGTACATTTGTGAAACAAAATTATAAGAATCGTATTACTACTAGCGAAACGCGGCGAACTACGCCGTACTATTATCATGAATTATTGCAAAAATCAACCTTATTCGATTCAAACTTAAATGTTTTAAATGGAAATCAAACGTCTGAAAATGCTATCAACACTACAACTACCACTACCACCACGTCCACTGCAATATCATCTATGCAATTAATATCGCATTCAATGCCAACAACTGAAATCAATTTTCACAAAGGTAATATTTTAGGTGGTAGCTTTAGTTTAGAAAATGTCCTTCATTCGACTGATATGTCAAAAAAATCTCTAGAAACTTCAACTATGACAACCAAAAGTAAATTCTCTAACAATTTAAAATTGAATAAAAATTCATATTCTTCCAATGATCTATTAAATAACAATGATAAAAATAATACAAAATTAAATGCATCTGCTTTGAATGTAAAAACTTCTCAAATGTCTCAAAATGTGGATAATGTAGGAACAATAACAACAACTGCATTAGAAACACTGAAAACACCAGAGGCATTGACATGTACAACAAACAATATAGCGACAAATCCCAAACCAGCCGTTAGACATTTTATTTCAAGTAATTCCTATGTAATTCAAAATCATCAACCCATGCAATCGAATCGCCAAAGTTTCCTTAATAACAATAATAATAATTATCGAAATAATAATAACAGCATCAATTGCACTGACAAGTGTATGGCATGAGAATGAGTTTTTATGAAGGAAAAGTATTATTTTGTAATTTTTCCATTTCTTCTTAATTCAGTTAGATAGTTTGCCCAAAATGAAATGTCAAATGTAATACTGATGTGAAAAAAGAAACATAATTCTTTATAATGATTCGACTCAATTTCGTATTCAAATTATTTAAAATTTTTTTAATCGAGATAAACCTGCCAGGCTTCTTAAAATAGGCTCTAATCGAGTGTGAATAATCAACTGGCGACTTCAGTACAAATAAATTTTTCATTTTGCATCGGTACCTATTACAACGAAACTCAGTAAATCGTGCCTTAGCTATTCAAAATCATTGGTCCAGATATTTTATATAAATTTGGTTAATGTGATTAACCAAATTTTTGACGTCCGAAAACAATTTATTATAAGTCAAGGAAATAAAAAATGTTCATTTTTCGATTATTAGAAAATTGCAGTTAAAAAAATTTTGATACACTTATTAAGTCTATTTGTTATATAAAGACGGTATATTCACTTTTATCACCAAATTTTCAAAATTGAAATTTTACATCACATGTAATATGAAAATTCTTTTACATGTTGAAAGCCGTTTAGTTATGATGGGTGCTAGATACTTAATCGGAGCGAGGTGTCAATTGAACTTATTACGGGCGAAATTCAAAGAAGCACAATTTTATTAAACTGCCTAATAAATTACAATTTTCCATTTTTAAATACACATAAAAAATAAGTAAAAACTTAATAGTCGATCGGGGCCAATTTTTGAATACGTTGCACCACTTTGCTTATTGTGATTAAGGAGTCCAATGACAGATGTACAAAATTGCAAAAATGAATCTTGCAATTTTTTAATTATTTAATTTTATTTTAAATATGTTTGAAGCAATTGCTTTAGCCAATTTTTTTTGCCCCAATTGGATGCCTCCTTAGAAATCCGATTTAAAAAAAAGATTTCATTCGTTGCAGTAAAAATTAATTAAAAAATTTGTAATATATTTGCTGAAAAGAATGAACTCAATAAAAACGAATATTTCGTTTATATTTTCATTAATGTAATTTATATAAATAAAGTACCTAAATATCTATAACATTTTAATATTGCTAAATAAATGTTTATTTGTTTATTTTTCACATTTCCCGTATTTATACTTACACATTTTATTTTTACTTTTTGTATTTTGTTTTGTTTGTTTGTTTTTTTTTTTTGTACTTGCATACACCTAAATAACAATGTATGAAATAACGAACAAATAAACAACAAATGTCATCTTCAACAATAACAACAACAACAACAATTAATAATAATAATAATCATATCATCAACATCAACATCAACATCATGGACATATCACCTGGCTTGTAATACAATTTAATTATCTATGCTTTTCTTGCCCTCTCTCTCTCTCTCTCTCTATCTCTTCCATTTGCTCTTCACTTCTCTTCTCCTCCTACATCAACTACCACCTCATCTCAACCACAACCTCACCCATTTTGTTATACTGCTTTTAATTTTTTATTCGTTTATTTCGTTTTATTCGTTCTTTTTCCTATTTGCCATTTTATAATTAAATGACTAAATGAAATGAAACGAATTAACTTGTTATTGATATTTTATTTCTTTAAATGTTCGTCTCTAACATTTCATATATTTTATAAATATGTTTATTATGCTTGGCTAATCTACATTATAAATCGTTTGTTCATCATTTTGTTTGTGCAATATTTCTATATTTCATTTCGTTAACGTTTTGTTTTACTTTTGTTTGATTTTTGTTTATCAATTGTCATTTGTTTATCCAATCAATCATAAATTAAACATGGAAAAATGCTTCGTAATATATAAAAAACAAAACCTAAAATTTATACCCTCTCAAATTAAATCCAATCAAATGAAATCCCTTTTTAAAACACAATAAAAATTCGTGATTTAAAAAATAAATTGTATGTATAAAATTGAATAAAATAAATAATCATAACCCAAATAAATTGAATCCCTGAACTGAATCGCATTAAATGTAAAATGGTGATGAATTTTCATATGAAAAGCCTGTTGAATCCTTGTCGGATGATTTCCTGTTTCCTATGACCACATCCCGTTTATCGTATGCATCAAGCCCTGAATCTGATTTGGAATTAAGCCCTGGGCCATCAACATCTTTGTCGCTTGGCAATTTACCGCATTTGATTAAATCCAGCTCAGATCCATCGATTGTCACTAATCAAGACAACTTGGATAGGGATAGAGATATAATTGGTGATGGACTACCACCTCCATATACGGTAAGAGGTTTAACACATACATTTCATCACATACACATATACATATATCATATACTTATATGCATACACATACATTTAATTCAATTATAAATACATAAATATATATAAAATTATGTTGCATTGTATTCTAAAGCATGTGTATGTGTGTTAATTAATATATGAAATTATAATATTAAATATTTGTTTAACTTACAAGCAAACAAAGCAGATGAAAAAAATGTATATTTATATGATAAAAAATAATTCTTTCCATATGATTTAAATACTCAAAATCGAATAATATTTTCATTAGATTCCTTATGAGACTGTGGCTAATGCAAGTATTGTCAATCGTCGCGAAACAGTTGATACTGTTAAATATCCTTCCGGTGGCGGGAATGGTGGTGGTGGTGGTGGTGGCGGTACTGGTATTGGAATTATAAATGGAAATGGTGTTGGTGGAAGTGGTGGTGCTATTGGAAGCACTGTTGGTAATACCACTATTTATTCATCGAATATCACATCGACAGATGTAAATGCAACAAGTCATCGTGCACAATCTTTGTATGGCATAAATGCACCAGATTTACCGCCAAGAATTGATCGTCAATCTAAACCAGGTTCCGGTGAACTTCCAACTACAACAGGTTCAAATTCAGCTTCACGATCAAATAGTGCTGGTGGTGCTGTTGTTTCACGTTCTCAAGCCCAAGAACGTCTCTTCGGTAAAGCAGTGGTCACTGATGATGTTCAAGCGGAATATATAACCAGGACTACAGCTAATAATAGCTCTAATAATACAGCAGAGGCTCTAGAACGACATCATGCATCTTTGGAGAGGCAAGCTCGCCTGAATGCGGCCCAATCTAAGCTTTCTACACCACCAACAACAAATCAGGCAAATGGTTCTTACGATAGTGTCTCCAGTTACGATTCGTATAATACTAATCAATTAACTATGCAAAATTTGGGTCGTTTAGGGCCCAATGCACCAGATGATCTCAAATCAGTACCAAATGCAAAACCTCTACCGCCTATAGGGGTGAATACAATACAGCCATCTGATTATGGTCGCAGTTTACATGATCATCGTTCCTACAGTGGTGCCAATGATTTAAATCGTCAAAGTAGTCCTGGTCGACCAACATTTCATGATTTTAGCGTCCCCAGAAATATTGGTAACTATAAAAAATAATGCATTCATGTTGACCTCTTGTGTATGTTGACCTGCAATATATTTGTATTTTTTAGATCCAAGAACGGGACCACCACAACGCCCTACAAATTTAGGTTTAGAGGGTAGCCCACGTAAAGTGGAAACAAAAACCGATTACGGAAAATATAGGTAAATAAATATTCTCTTTCAGAAAGCAACAAAAAACAAAACAGAAAGAAAAAGAAATTTTGCCAATAAAATGGAAAATTTATTAAAAAAATTATTAATACAGATGTTGCTTAAGAACGTTTTACAATCAAATTTGACTTTGGCAAATACTTTTTTGATCTGCCTTATTTATTCATTTCGTCCAAAATAAAAAATTGATCTAAGAAAATAATAATAACTATACGTTTTTTGATATTTAAAATGATTGAGATAATTTAAATGGCACTCTTCTCTTTTTTATATATTTCTTTTTATATATTTCCATTTTTATGCTTCTGCAAAATATTCAATCAAAACAACCAATTAAAACGTAATGTAATTCAAATAAAAACAATAAAATTATAAAATACTTGATACATCTGGATGATGTAACCAAACCATTTTAAACTGATATTATTATACTTGTTTATAAATCTATTAATCATATGCGCCATTATATTGGTACTAGGAAAAGCACACTGATACCAAATTCTCATAATCATTCAATATTTTTCAAAATTAATGTAAAGCTAAGTAAAAATGATCAACATACCAAAATCTCCTTTACTTTTTATATATTCGAGTCTTCATTATTTGGCAAATACATTTTAATTCATTATTTAGAAAAAAAAAAAAGAGTCTTCTTTCAATGTATATAAGTCTGTGTGTTACTTCTTTATAGTCGTAATAATTCAGCCACACAGGCAGATTATAATAAATTGCCGAAAAATGGAGGCGGATCTCAACAAATAGTGCTAGTATCATCAAATATTAATAGTAACAATTTGAGTGGTAATAATAACCTGCCCAGCAATGTTAGCAATAGTGGTGGTCCATTTAAGCCAGTACCACCACCTAAACCGAAAAATTATCGCCCACCCATACAAAATTCCGCTAATATTGGTATTAATAATCAATGGGATACTCAGGTGAATATTTAGATTTTCATTTTTTTAAATATGAAAATTACAAATGAAATTTTTGTAATAATTTGCATTTTTTAAAAATATATGCATCCTTAGGAACCGGATTCACCACGTTCACCGAATGGTTTTTATTATCCACCAACGCCATCACATCATCATTATGCCCAACGAACGCCTAGTTCACCACATCAAGGTCCAAATATATCATCAACTTATAGTACAAGTACTTATGGTCCAACTACAACTCCCGCATATAACAGTTATAATGGCAATGGCACTAGCAATAGTAGTCATCATTATAACGGCGGAAGTGGTACAGGACCCTATATAGCACCACATCGTGGTATACCACCTCCAATTGGTACATTATTAATATTATTTATTTATTTATTTTGTGTAAATTATTTCTATATTTATGATATACTTTCGTTTGTGCGGGATGTTCTAGGTAATTTACCACCACATACACCAGAACGTCATGGTTTAGATTTGGCTGGTAGTAGAGAACAACGGGGTTCTGCCTTTGAATTATACCGTAAACCTCAAATAGGAAATGCGAGTGGTGGGCACCATCATAATCTAAGGTTAGCCTCTTTTATTACCCTTTTAAACACATTTTTATTCTCTCCTTAATGCATATGTATATGTATTTGTATATATACATATACATATACATGAATATATGTACATATGTATATATATATATATAAATATATACGTACATATGATATAAAGTTAACGAAAAATGTTTTTATTTTTGTTTTGAAAAAGGAAAAAAATTGTAAATAAAGAAAAATAAAATTTTATACCAGTAAAAAGAAAGCTTTTTTACACACTTACATTTATACATTTACACACCTTCGCATAACTAAACATAAAAACATTTCCATTTTTCATCAGCAATTACATTTTCATTTTGTCATATAAATGATATCGCACAAAATTTATGGAAACGAAACAGTGAGAAAAAGGAAGCTGCAAAAATTGTTGCTTTTTTCATTAACATTTGCAAACCAACCAATTAAAGAGTAATATTATTTAAAATGTGAAAAAAAATAGAATAAAGAAAAGAAAGATCAATGAACCAATGAAAGAAACGAAAATAAAAAACATTTTTCGGGTTAAACTTTTTTTTTTATATCTATTTAAATCTTGTTCCTTCGTTGTTTGCTCCTTTTTTTTATATCCTTTTATGTTGATCCTCTCCTTTAGTATTAGAATTAATTATCATGCTTTCTTTTTATACATATTTTTTTTAAGGTTATGGTTAAATGAAAAAAAAACTCTTTTCAACTGGGAATATAAGATTAAAAATGATAAATATTAACTTTACATTATTATGCCTTTATAAATTCCTAATTTAGAAAAAACATATCATATCGTATAAATCATTCTATGAAAAGTGTGATCTTCTAAATCGTGTAACTGTTATTTCGTTTTTATGATTTGTACGTATTACAATTGTCATTGCCAACATTTATCTGCTTATCTTTTATTTTATCTTTCTCTTTTTGTCTTTTACTTTCTATCTACCAATTTATTTATTTTCTTTTCATTGTTTAATTGTTTTCATAAATTCAAATGGTATTTGCAAAATAAAATAAAATTAAATTAAATACAAGAAGAAAACAATGCATTATTTGAGTTAAATCGTTAAATGTAAGAAATTGTTTTTCTTCTTTATAATATGATCGTATTATATTAAATTATATATACTCACACTCATACATGTAAAGAATGTGGCAGCATATCATTTATTATGACATTATGAATATTTTCTATTAAGCAATAAAATTAAATATAAAATAAGCAATTCAATTATATTAAGAAATTATAAATTGCAAATATATTGAAAAACTAAAAAAAGCAACACTTAAATTCTTAGCGAATTGGAGGAGCCATTATCATCATGTAAAAATAATTACAATGCTATACCACAACAATCGCATCAAACAATACTATCCCGCCCTTCTAATTCGGCTTCACTTTATTCGTATATAAGGCAACAGCAACAATCTATATTATCAACATCATCATCTCCTTTATATAAAAATGTGCCAATTGCTCAATATTACTCAGAACATCAACAAGAACAGCAACAATATTACAATGAAAATAGTACTGCAATACATACGTTGCCAAGCGTTGTGCCACCGCCACTACCACCATTACCACCATTGCGATCACCTTTACCACCACCGTTGCCACATAAATTAAAAAAGAAATCTGTGTTAAAAAGCCCATTAACTGCCATTAAAAATGCTCTAATAAAATCGACACGACCTCTACGACGTATGAATAGTGTTGTCGAACCGGAGAGAAAACCTAAACCTAAAAGTTTGCGACGTCAACATTCTATGTTAGAGAGAGGTGTTCAACGGCCTTATTATCCAGATGAATATCCAACATATCCTACTGGGTTTACTGGGGAAAATTATTATTATGAAAATAGCAAAATACAAAATATGGGATTGTCGAATGATGTACATAACTTATCACAGCAAAAACAACAACAATATTATGTGATCGATAATTATCATAATGCTGATGTAATGAATGATACATATCAAAATTTGCAAATTGAACCTCTTTATGGTGCGATGATGAGTACTGTGCCGAAAATAATTGACTCACAGTCCATGAATTATAATAGATACGGTAATGATAGCCTCTATGCCAATAGAGCTCTAATTGATCTAGAAAGAAGGCAATTTGAAGCATTAAATGTGTTTCAAAATAGAAATGGTCGTAAAATTATTCGAAGACATAGTACTACGACGGCCGATCGTGTAACAAATCGACGGCTTCCTACAATTTCAATTAATACAAGTCATGCTTACAATGCTGAAGACATGCATTCTACTAAAGCGAATCAATATGACTTTGATAATTTTGATAATCAACGTCGTGCTCCAAGTTCAGATATTATGATACGGCGACGTTTCTATCCAGGAGCTGCTAATGATATGTCTGATATAATTAATGAACCTGTCTACCAAACCCGTCGCGACCTGCAACGGGAAATGCAAAGGCACCATTTATATCAAACACGTAAGGAAATGCAAGATCGTATAAGTCAAGGTAAACGTGAAATCGAAAGAGAATTCAGTCCCCACAATAGTAGCCAATCGGTAAGAGACGATAAACCGGACAAGGATATTACCCATCAGAGTCGAAATGACGTGAAAGAGAGTGCTTTAAAGTCACGTAATAAATTACAAGAACAAATTTATCAAACACGTCGAGAAAGTTTGGATAGCATGGCCGAACCTCCTGGCTATATAAAAAAACGTGATCTTAGTCGGCCTGAACCCATATATGAAACAAAAGAAGAAAGCATTTTACAGTCTCGCGAAAATGAGACTGATGAGAATAAAGAAGGTAAACATGATGTAACCATTTTGGAAATTAATCAAGACAATGATTTTGAATTGCATAAGTCTTCTGATACTATTGTGGAAAATATAGAACAAGTAAAGCCAATTAAAGCCCCTTTGGTACAGAGTGAAGATGATGATTTAGATATGGAGCCAAAGCCGGAGCATAATTTAAGTCATAGCGAAATATCCACTGTAATAGAAACTGTAAATAATGAAAATATTCAAAGCGATGCAACAATTGTTCATAACGATGAAAAAGATAAAATCCTTCACAATCTTCCGCCTACAAAATTAACAGAAAATGGATCACTTGCTATAGAGAATTTGGAATCATCAAAACTTAGTTCAAATATAGTACACCAACATATCACGCGTGCACCGTTTCATATATCGAAAGTATTAAAACGTACTGCTCCGCCACCATTGCGGAAATTAGATGAAAGTCGTACTTCTATCGAAACTCAATATACTTCTCAAGGTAGTTTACCCGTTGGTCCACCGAATGCAACAAGTACACCTTATACAAGCAATATGTCATTACCTGTGGCCGGTCCAGTACCGACATCTGCACCACCTGAAGCCAGTATACCTGGGGCTGGAGCTTTTCCTCCATTACTTCGTGAACCTATTACTACTCAGGGTATTTTTGATGAAAATGGCGGTACTTTATCCGATAATATTTGGAATGTATCTTTACAAATACCACCTGGTGCTATACCGTCTGGAGTAAAGCAAGAAATTTATTTCACAGTTAGTGATCCACGTTTAGGTCAGACCATTGGTGGTCCACCATTAGACATGGAAAATGGTTTGTGTGTTCTCCTCTAATTATAGTAGTCTACCATATCTATATGATTTATGCTTAATTTTAATATTTGGTTATAGCACTCGTTAGTGAATTGTATTTCTTACACTTTTTTTTATTAATTATTTTTCTCAAATATGACTATTGTTGTTTTGATTGACGATTTAATAAAATTTAATCACTTTGTTGTGCTGTGCATACATTCACCCATTATACTTGGACGAATATATTTATTTTGCATACCACTTGTAATCAATCACAAGCATATTAAATTTCCTTTAGTAATTATTTCTATTCCTTTTAATTATCTTTACTCATAGAAAATGATTATTAATTAAATTTTATATTCATGCCTGTCGCATGTCCTTCCTTATTTAACCAATCAAACTTTTATAAAATAATCTCTGTACTTCTTCTTTAATTGCATCCTTTAACTACTTCTAATTAAATTATCATTATTTAAAAAAAAAAGGAAAAAGAAAGCAAAAAAACAAAATTAATCTCAAATAATAATTTCTGATATTTACAATTTTTACAATTAGGTGAAACAATGCTATCACCATTAGTGATGTGTGGTCCACAAGGCCTTGAATTTTTAATTCCAGTCACATTAAATATACCGCATTGTGCAGGACGAACTACATCATTGGGTTTAACATTGAAAGCAACCGATAGCGAAAAGAATATACATACTCAATGGGATAATATCGATTTACCCAGCAATGCTCCTGCTCATACAGTATCCGTTAAAGTTGATCATTTTTAAAATCATAAAAAATATGATTAACAAATCATATAAATTAACAAATCATATAAACTACAAATATTCAAAAATTATCATTTTTCAATATTATGGAATCAATGCTATTCACTATATTCACATATCATTCAATAATGTGTATAGAATTTTCATCATTCAAAATACAATTTATCAAATTTATAACCTATTTTTTTATATATATAGGAATTTTGTAAAGGAATTTTCAACCGAATTTTCAAACGGAATTTTCAAGTGGTTTTTGTTTATGAAGTTTTTTTTGTTTTTATAGTAAATTGTGTTCGAAATATAGTTCTCTCCAATTTGATTTGATAATGAATTTTTTATTTAACTTTTTAAATTTATTCTTAGTTTTTGTTCCTAGTTTATGTTTATTTAGCACTTCAAACATTTTCATTGTAAATATTTGTTCTTCTCTTTCATACTTAATATAACGATTTTTACACGAAAATCTTCTTTATATATTACAAATAATTGTAGTAATTAATGATTTTTAACTTTTGACCTCTTAATTATAAATGCAATTATGTGCAAATTCATAAATCAATAAAGACAATTGATAAAAAATTTCTGAGCGTTTTTATTTATCTAACGAAAAGAATAAGATCGTTTTTTCGTTACTTTTTTTTGCATCCATTAAACAGAGTTTGATGATATGCGATTTTGTCTAAAAATTCGTTAAAGTTCGTTAAAGTTCAGTGGGTACCGTTGTAATTATAACTCTTCGTTTGTAGAATTCGCATAGATTAATGACTATTTTAAAATCGGATCATCGATTCGGAATTATGAAGTGAAATAATGAAGTTTTCTGACAGAACCTAAGAAGTCGGTTGTCTTCCTACTGCAGATTTTAATCAGAAACTTTGTCAACTGATATTCGATTTAAGTGATGTAGAGCCTTTAAAATTGCGCTAACCTGTAAAGTTGTAACTTGTGTTATGAAATTTGAAAGTGTATTTCATAATTATATGACTGTCTGCCATTTGCTTATATAAATACTTACCTAAAATACTTCATTATACCCAAATCGATTTAAATACAATATAATACATTTATCCACATTGTGGGAACTATACTAATTAATTTATTATAAAGCATTATATTTAAAAAATTATAATTAATTGTTTTCATTCGATTCAATTATTTCTACATATATATATTTTTAAATTATATTTACTATATAGCCCATAGATAAATTATAACAGTCATATATAAAGGCGCTTCGTTAAATTTTGGGAATAGAGGCGAAAGAAAGAGAAATGGAAATGGTGAGAGATGGTGTGAGATAAAGGGAATTTATAAATTGGATGAGGCAGATGATATCATAGCATCAGATTCTGATACTGTAGAAGTGGCCTCTTTAACATAACCATAAATATGTTTTCGAGTATCGGCCACAACATCACGGACCATTGTTTTAAAAAACACTGTATGATGCGGTGGCTCAGCATAACGTTCATAATGATCCAATGAGTCTTGTAATTTTAATGTTAGATCATAATTTTTACGCACAACATCCAATATTTGTTCTTCAGTGGGCGTAGATAGACCTTGTTCGGCTAACCATTCCTTTATTTTATTTTGAAAATGTTTAACTATGGCTAATATATTCACTAATGCATTTAATAATTTGATAACATCTTCTTTATATTCACAGTCCGGCATTGTAGTATGACGTAAAACTAAAAATGCAATATTTTCAAAAAAAAAAAACAGTACAATACATTAAGTAGAATTTAATTATAGATTGAGTTTTGTATAGACATGTATTACCCATGGCGTGTAGTTCGGTGAACACTTTCTCTTCGCGATTTAATTCATAATATAATTCATCGTAGCTGTTAGTTGTAGCCAAAAATGTATCACCGTAAGTTATAAATAAATTAAAGATATTGACAACCTTCAATTGAAACAATACAAAAATAAATAATAATAATAATGTACAACAATTAAATGTCTTAATTATAATTCAGATATGTAAGTGTTTATTATTATAAATTATTCTTACTTGTAATGATAAATAGAATATGTTGCATTTTTTTATTAGGGCTTGTTCTTGATTAACTAAAAATCTTAATAATGCAATGAGAGCTGACCACAATTCTTTCCATGGATAATTTAAACGTACCCTACAACGTTTTTGATAGCAGAGTATGCGATGTACTACACCCACACATAATAGATACAATTCCATGGGAAACTTCTTCATTAAATGTGATACCACAAATTCGACTAATAAATCTAATAGAGTTGCAGCTAACGGTTGTGATTTACCCGCACGATCTATATTCAATTTTCGATGACGCATTTGAGCCCGATGCAATAAAACTTTAAATGTTAAATTACTATCATGCATCATAGAATTGGCATATTGATCTTCCGATATACATGTTAAGATAAGGAAGCATAATTTTAAATTGGCCACACTTGATTCATTTTTATTATCCTGCATAACTATTGAACTGATTATGATTATAATTATGATTATATTTATGATTAAGGAAATTATATAAATAAATAAAATAAGAATTTCAATTCAATATCATTATTTTGTGTAAATTATTTACCAATATTGAAATAAAGCCACCAAAAGATTTGTGGGACATTGAGTCATATCAATAATTGGAGCATTTGATAAATCGGGTACTGGCTGTGTTAAACTCAATGTATTACTTGGTGATGGCGGTGCACTTGATTCAGCTTGTGTATGAGCTAATGTTGTTATAAAATTACGATTCAAATGTACTGCTTCATATAGAGCCAATAATAAACCATTATTGGCTTTTATTTGTTGTACACGTTCACATCCTTCATCCGAAACAAACATATTACCAACAATACTTGACAAAGAAGAGAACCACGATGATGATTGAGCATTATTTAAACTTTGCATATATTGACGGCAGAAATCAATTAAAGATTGCGAAATCATTTGACCGTAACCATTTAATGCCAATTCATCAGCTAATATGGATAGTTGTACAACATATGGATTTGGGGCTTCATGTTTACGATAATTCACTAAAATTGTTAATAATATAACAATATCATGGCCATGCTGACCCCTTAGAATTGGATCACTTAGTAAATGAACAAAAGCCTCAAATAAACTGTTCATCATTAAATATTCCAGTAAAATATTTTGGCTAACATTATCTGCACCAGTTACCAATACTAATAGCAGTTTTAAACACATAAAACGTGCATTTTCCAATACATCACCTTAAAATATTTAAATAAAATCAATTACATTCAATACAATCTAATGCAATCTAATAGTAACGTTAATAAGAGAACAAATGATTATCCTTTACTTTTATATTTTTACTTTACCTAGTAAAATTTGATTACAATAGTCCGTTAATTGTTTCATACATTTTTCCATTTGTTCAAATCCAAATATTTCATTTAATATATTATAAGAATTGTCGGCCGATGCCTTCTTGAAAATCGCATAAAATAATGAACATAAAGTTTGTAAACTATTGCACAAACGTTTTGGATGATCGGTATTTAACATTTCAATGCATTTTTGAAAGAGTTGATTTAAATTATTTTTAACAGTCATAAATTGTTCGCTCGTTAATTTTGTGATCTCATTCTCCAAGTCATTCCACATTTGGTTGTAATAGAAAGAATTCATTCCAAAATTCTGGACTATTAACAGTTGGATCCTCACCACGAAAAAATAACTCATATATATAAACAACTTTTTCTTTTGGCCGTTTTGATGAACCACTACCACTACGTTTACGTGAAGTCATTTTCTAATAATAAGTTTTGTCTTCCTTTTTACAAAACCAATATAAAACTTTTTCTTATTATTTATTAAATTAATATATTAAAGAGATATTTTAACATTATATGTACCTTATATTTTCAGTATTTTCAATGTTTTCTTCTTTCGCTTTTTATGTGCAAATGATGAATGAACTTAATAATAACAGTTCGTAACGAATCGTACGAGAGAGTAAAAGATTTTACCGCAAACATGACTTTATATATCCATTTTTTAACGGGTCTCTACTAAACGAAATATACATTTAGTAAAAATTTCTAATCAATAAGCTGTAAGTCATAAAATATTGGAATTCCGAAAAATCATAAAATTGTAAAAAATGTCCTTTGGGTTAAAATACAAATCCTTTGCACTTATTACTGAAAATATGAACACACTGGGTGGAAATGTTAATTTTGTTATATTTGGATCAAACCTTAAGTTATAGACTTTCTCCAAAGAGTTTTGTCAAAAGAAGTGTGGAGTAGACGCAAAGAAGCTTCGATACTCTCCATATTCAATGGGGTTCGTATTCGAGTCGAAAGACACCAAATTTCAACATAATATCTAAAAAACTGCAATCTGTGGCTTGATAACATTTTTGCATGGCCAGACACCAGATATACAGATAGGTGGAGTAAAAATAAAAATGCTTTTGAGTCAATCTTAAGCTCTTTTTGATGATGCACATTTATAATATCTAGCATCAAAGTTTGATTGAGAGCATAAAAATGAATAAGCCGAAGAGAAATTTTATGCGGTCGTAGAAGAAAAGTCTCATAATTATACCCTATAAAACATGTGGTATGAGGTAATATAAATTTATATAAATATTAGTAACACTCAAAAGAAGTTGAGATAGACCCACCGTTATCAAGCTATAGGTTGCAATTTTAGAGATATTGTAATGAAATTTGGTACATAGATGTGTTTTGGTTCATAGGTGAATCGCATTAAAAATGGTTGAAATTGAACTATTATTATAATCGCTCCTCCGCCTTTCTTAAAAAAAAGTGGTTTTTTAAGTTTTAAGTTACGTAACGTACATTATATATATAATTATATCAAGTGACATCATAAATGAATTGTCCCAGCTTAACACGCATATACAAATAAATACAAATTAATATTATTAATATTATTAATATTATTGTTATAATTGCTGTTTAATAAAATAAATAAAGAATGATAACTAAATCACAACCTCATATTATGGTATTATTTAAACCCAGCTTTCTTTATCTCACTCTTTCTATCTCTAGCGAAGTCTTTACAGTTCATTCAATTATAATAATTGATTTTATTTTAAACGTAACAATAAAATAAAATGTACAATTAAATTGAGAAGCAATTGCCTTCAATTCATTGTATATAAAAGCTTCTGATTTATAAACTTGAGAATTTAGTTTATTATTAAGCGTCATTGAAATTGTTTTATAAGTGAGATTTTGCAGCGCTATTATTAATTTCTTCTTGATTCTTTCTTTTTTCGTTTCGTTTTAATCTGTCCAAATAAAATCAAATTAAATCAAATCAAAGCAAATACAATGCGTTTTTTTGTTGGCTTCTTATTGGGTAATTTACCTTTGCAAAGAATTCTAAAGATTATCTCATCTTTTGTTTATTATAAAATTTTTCTATTTCAATAAAAAACAAAGCCATAAATTGAAATACAAAAATACTATAAATTTTGTGAATTTGGAAAATCTGCTAATTTATTGCATTTTACCTTTATCATTTTCAAAGTTATCAACTTGCTTGCCTTAGTATATGGCGTTCCCGGAAAAGCTAAAAAACCAGAAGCCAAATGTTCAAGAGATTGTGGTGAAAAATATGAACCGATTTGTGCTAAAGCCAAAAATGGTAATAAAGAACGTTTACTAACATTTGGTAATGAATGCGTTCTGGGCAATTACAATTGTCAACATAATGATGATCCATTTGAAATCAAATCCCAAGGTGAATGTGGTGGCAAAGTTAGTGTACGTTTGTCCTAAAAAAATAACAACTACTTCATATATGAAACGTCTACATTTTAGACATTTTGAACTGGCCTTTATAAAAATTCATAAAAAATTTTTATTGATTTATATATGCGTATGTATTATTTGCCAAATTATTAACTATATAAATATGTCTATATATATAAATTATATGTAAGCGCATACGCGACGTCTTGTTTTAATAAAAAAAAAAAAAAATTATAATTCATTCAATGAGATTTATGACACATAATTATGTGATTTAAATCATGCGTTCATTCATTCTTTCGTCTGCCATCTTCTGAATCGTTCAATTTTAGAAAGAAAAAACTACATAAAGATAATTTTTATTACACGACAAATAAGTCAAGCAACAAAGAGTAATTTTAAGAATAGATTTCTTTTTCTTTTTAAACCATATGGGTGGGTTTAAATTACCATTGAATCTATTGAAATAATTTTACTGCTTGTTATTGTTTTCGTTTTGCTTTTGTTTAACTTTATAATCAGCCAATGCAGCTTTAATAGCATCCTCTGCCAACATGGAGCAATGTAATTTTACTGGAGGTAAACGTAGCTCTTTAGCTATATCCGTATTCCTAAGTTTACCAGCTTCCTCCACAGTTTTACCTTTAACCCATTCAGTAGCTAAAGAACTGCTAGCTATGGCTGAACCGCAACCGAATGTTTTAAATTTTGCATCGATAATTTTACCGTCACTATTAACTTTTATTTGCAATTTCATAACGTCACCACAAGCTGGTGCTCCAACTAAACCTGTACCTACTGTCGCATCTTTTTTATCCAGTGAACCCACATTACGGGGATTCTCATAATGATCAACCACCTAAATTACAAAAAGAAATTTATATTTATATTATTTCATGAAAATTACGTAAAATATACAGAAACATACTCGTCGGCATATTTATATTTTTTCGATTCTTCTAGAATTCATATAGGCAAAAAAAAAAACAATAAATATTTGTTTAAATAAATTCGATAAGAACAACTACATGTTCTACATGTTTCTCCAAATTATAACCGGCAAAAATTACATCAAAATAAATCAGATCTTGGAATATTACTTTTCGTGTTTATTTTTTGTTTGTTTTGTACTGTTGAAAAACTTACGTTTTCGTGATATAGTGCGATTGGTACACTATTCACCCGCTTTAAATGATGCTGAAGTGTGCGTGAAGCTCTTGTTAAGGATGACATCACTTATATTAATCAATAAATTTATTTCGAAGTCTCAAAAATTATTTTTTGTTTATTTATAATTTCTCCAATAATATTACAAAACTTTATGTTTTGACATGCAGAAAGCAAAAAGTACGTATGCTTCTTCTTTATCAATGATATTGCCAACACGATTTGTAAAAACAGATGTTTGAATTTAATAGGAGTGTGCACAGGTTGATTTACAGAGACTTAAATTATTAAACATCTTTCGCGGTAAAATGAATTTCTTTTTATTTTCTTTGTATTTTCCAATAACGCAATTCACTTTCAAAAAAATGTTTCTCTAAATAGTATCTCCTATTTTATTTTAATATTTCTCATTTGGCATTTAGTTTATATATCTTTGAAATAGCCACTCTAACTTTGATTTGATTTATTTGCTCTATATCGTAAATCGTAATTCTATATTTCTTTATTATCTTTCAATACAATAGAAAGAAAACTTATAAAAATGAAATTTGATGTTATAATATTTGGTGCTAGCGGGCACATTGGACGTTATACAACTTTAGAAGCTATCACAAAATTAAACAATTTAAAATGGGCCATAGCAGGAAGAAATATGGTATGAGATATTTTTTTATATAGAGATGAACAGAAGAACTTATGTATATATCGAATTTTTTAGGAAAAGTTACAATTTATTTTAAATTGGGCTTCAAGTCGTACCAACGTTAATCTTTCGAATATTCCAATTTTTTTGGGGAATGCCAATGATCGAAAATCTTTGATAAGCATAACTAAAAAATGTCGAGTGAGACATGATAAAATCAACGTTAAATGTCAAATGTGATTTTTTTTTTATCATATTTCTTAAGGTTCTTATCAATTGTTGTGGCCCACCTCAATTATGTAGTGAAAGTGTGCTTTGTTGTTGCATACAAACCGGAACCCATTATGTGGATGTATCTAATGATCCTTATTTTAATGAACTAATGCAATTGCGGCATCATGATGAAGCCCTTGAAAATAATACTTATGTGATATCATCGTGTGGATTTCAAAGCTTTCCTATAGAAGTGGGTTTAAATATTTTACAAGAAAATTTCAAAGGTAATTATTCAAATATTTAATTTAAAAAATTAAATTTAATTAAGTGCTGTGAGTTGTGTGAATGATTCCTTAGGTACCATCAATCACGTGGATGCATTTGTTCAATATAAGTCTATAGATTCTAAAGTTAAATTGCGTTCGATAGCCAGCGATACTGCTTGGAAAACTTTAATTATGAGTTGTGCTGCATTAGGAGATCTTCCATTAATACGTAAAAATATTCGAAAAACTCCATGGCCCACACTGAAACCAAAACAACCAATTAAGTTTGTTAACATCATATATATAAATATTTATGTATTGATTGGGTGAGACATTTTTGAAGTGAAATGTTTTTTTTTTTTTGTAGACAATTACTGCATAAACCAGTTGGCAGTGGTTCGGAGATCCATGTTAGATTTCCTTTGATTGATAAACAAACAGTGGAATGCTCTCAATACTTTTTGTATATATTAGAAAAGCGACGTCCAATACAATTTTATAAATACTTAATATTGCCGTATTTATAATGTTTTTTAATGTTTCATTTTAATTGCAATATAAATTGCTCATTTAAATTTTATTTCGTTAATTCTTTTAGTTCACAATGGTTTGCCGTTCTGTTTATTATATGGACGTTGGTTATATCAATTTGCGCCCAATTCCAGAAATCGCGACGACTTCTTTTGAATTATCCACGCTTTTTTTCTTTAGGCTTATGCTCAACTTGCGGCCCAGATGAAGAGTTTATGCAAAATTTTCAATTCAAAATTCTCTTGAATGCGAGTGGTTGGTCACAATCTGTAAGATCGGATGATACTTGCGTATTAAATGAAACACCTCTGGATCGCCATATGACCTTGTGTATTACCGGTACAGATCCCTTTTGTGGAATTACTAGCTTTTGTCTCATCCTAAGTGCAATCCTCATTTTGGAAGAACACAACTACATGCCAAATAAGTACGAAAATTTATATATCAAAAAAAAAAAAAAAATAAATAAAACTCTGAACTCCGTCTTTTAATTGTATTAGAGGAGGTGTACTTTCTCCAGCAGTGGCTTTTCAAAAAACTTCAATACAAAATAAGCTGTTAGCATATGACGATTATTTAACTATAGAAATTTGTGAATGAAAAAGAGATTTTATGTGAAGAATTTTCGTTATATAAATAATTAATTTCTCATTTATTATAAAATTGTTTATACAAAGTGTATTATATTTCAAATTCTTTGTTAAAATCTTCATTATAAATGTTATTTTTTTTTAATTTTCTGATTTTCAAATTTATTATAAGGAAATTTAATTTTATTCAAACTAATAATGCAAATTTTATAAACACATATTTTATGTAAATATTTTCGAAATATACATTTTGCAGAAACACTTTTTTGACCTAATCTAAAGATTCAGTTCGACAAATTTTTTGTAATTATTAGTTTTTTAATTTTATAGTGTTGCAAGTCAACATTTCAACTCACATCGCATTTGCAAATGCTGAAAATTAACAAAATCTGATAAAAATTTAAATTTGTATTTGTAATTTTTTTATGAAACGAATACTTGAAAATTTACAAAGATGCAAGTAACCGTGAAAAATTCATATATTTGAAAACACAGGGTGTTCCACAAAATATTGTTCCTTCACATTTCATCTGGAGTGTTAAATCAGCTGTTTAACACACACAATTTGAGAGACACGTAGTAAGCAATAATAAGAAAGAGAAGAAGAAGAAGAAAAATATCAAATCGTATCAAAGAAAATGACAAAAATTAAAAATTTTTAGAGTGATATTGTTGTAAAGAGGAAATTGATTCAAATGCATAATGAAGTTTTTTATATTAATTTTATGTACATGTAGTTATTTCCTTCCTATTAAATGCCATGTAACGGAAAACAGTGATAATAATAATAATTATAATGATACAATTTTATTAGTAGCCGAGGAAGTTTCCACAGAGGAGAATGGTACATTTATATGTAGATAAATATTAATCTCCTTTGTTTTTTTTCTTATCGTTAACGATTTTTGTTTTTTTATTTTTTGTAGATAATTTACCGGCCGGCATTCATGTTAATATCAATCTGCTGAATGAAAAAGAAAAGGTCAAAACTTCTGATGTTGTTGAAGTTGTTGATGATGATCATGATAGTGATAGAACTAAAGAAACGATGAATACAAATCAAAATCAACATCAAATTAATATAAAAAATATGATGATAACAATTGCGGGTAACAGCGACAATGATAGCAAAAGAAATGATGGCATAAACAATGATACGATAGCGCAGCGTATTGAGAAAATTCCTGAAAGTTTAGCTATAAGTTACCAGCCAGAAAAAGATATGGATAAGTTGCGACAAAAGTACAAATCGTATAAAGAATTGAAAAGGTCATATGATTCGATACGAAAGGATTTTCAAACAGATGCTGAAATCATTGTACAATTATTGGAAAAATTTAAAAATATTACGAAAAAATCCAAGGGCAACACCCAAGTACGCAGCAATCTTCAAATGAAAATTCTATATAATTTAAATTATTTAATATCACAAATTGATAATGCTGTATTATTTACTGATAAAGGTGGCTTAGAGCATATTTTATTACCAATAATTGTTAATTCGACAGATGTTAATGTTAGAGTGGAGGCTATGCGTGTTTTAGCTGCAATGACCCAAAATAATCCACCAGTACAGATTCAGGTTTTCGAACGTAATTTTGGCCCATATTTGATACAAATTTTAATGTCGTCCCAAAATACTGAAGAGCTTTCTACAGCATTATCAGCAATTAGCAGTTTGTTACGAAAATTTCCATATGCCCAATTAAAGTTATTACCAACATCTGGTATTCAAGCTTTAATATCTTTGCTAGCTAAAGATTGTGAAATGAAGATTAAGGCTAAAGCTGCTACCATAATCAGTGATATGATTGTAGAGAAAAATTTAATATTTATGGATAATACGTCTACCGATGATCCATTGACCATAACTCAATATAAATCGTTAAATTATACTAAATGGCTTCAGGATCATTCTTATTGTGATACAATGGATACACTTATAACGAATAATGTTCATCAATTTTGGGATGCACCAGATCTTATGGAATATTTTATGTATTGTATAGATAATACTCGTGCGATATGTTCAACATATTGGTCTCAAAATGCACAATTTTATCAAAATTTGTTAACACTGCAACAACATTATATAGAAATCAATGATGAATATCACATTGAGGTGGCTGAATTAATAGCAAATATATCCGAGAAAATTTATGATCTTAAAGCATTTACGAGACATGACGAATTCTAAATAAATACAAAAATTATATTTGGCTGGAACCAAATTTTGAATACTCACCACCCAGATACCATGATATTACAATTCAGAGCCTGTTTCGGTTCAGTCATTAGTAGAAAGAAAACTTAAACATAAAAAATTGAAAATTTGATATTGTATAATTTCCCATAGGTGTGGTCGAATTGTTTCATTTTTGAATAGAACTGATAGATCAATGGCCTTACTACTTATACAAAATTTCAAGTTTCAGTTGGCAGATAATTAGCCAAAAATGAGCCAATTTAAAAAAAAAATCAAGGCTTTCTTAGTTTACATTGCACTGTGGGCGTGTTAGATGTCTCTCCCAAATTTAAGCTTGTCTCTTTTTTTTACCCTGGAGAATGTTAGTAAAATACGGGCAGACAGGTAGACAGATAGACAGACAAGTAAATTTAAATGAATTCAAAGTTTAATGCGAGTGAAGAAATCATAAATTTTGTAGGATCTTTGACGCATAATAAATGAGTAACGAAAGTACTACCAACCTCAAGTTGGTGAGTAGAAATGTTGATCACAATTTTATTTAAAATTGAAAACTTTTACTAAATCGCAAAGCACAATTATATTATGTTGTATTTAGGATAAATATAAGCGTAGTAAATTATTGCTACTCTAGACAGACTAAGTATTTTTGATTTTTTATTAAAAATTATATTTGCTATATGTGTCCTATTGCTGTATTAATAATGTTTATTAAATTATTTAAAATTATTATAAGGTTAATTTAATTTTAATAAAAAGGAAAAAAGAAAATCAATTTTATCCTACGCCCATACACACAAAGTATGATACTTGAAGATGAAAAATTAATGTCGATTCAGTGAAAGTGTTTTCTATAGCATATTTTTCAAAATTTTTATATAAAAAAAATTTTTTTTTCCTTTTCCCGTCTTAAATTTCAGATGTTTTACAAAGTACATGTTTTGATTGGAAGAGTTTCAAATTTTAAATAGGTCTAATTATGATGAAATGACTAAATTCGCCATATATCGAAAAATACTCCAAAGCAATGCAATTATTTCATGGGCTTTTAAAGATTACGTAGACTTGTTGGTTGATGCACTTCAAATATGCCAACATTTTCTCTAATAAAGTTTTTCTGGCATGGGCTTTATTGTTCCTTCCCATTTAGATTATAATTCGTAAAGAATATTCCAGTAATATTCGGAGTGGTACAAAAGCTATGATTAGATTAGTCTCTAATTGCTATTTGAACGATTTTTCAAAGTTTAGTTTGTTGCTTGTAGCTATTTCCATAAAATTTATGGTGCATTTTTAGGTTACTACGATAATTTGAACGTTCGTGACAGTTTAAATGTTTCTCTTTCTTTTTTTACTCACCACCTAGGGATTGTGGATACATTCATGGCGCCAGAGAAAGCTTGAGCATTCTTTTTAAAACAGGAAATTTACGTTCCAAAATATCGAGTGTTTGTATAAAAATAGGGGATACAAAAAACCAAATGGGACAGGAACAAAAGAGCTTTAAAGAAAGAAGATTTAAAAAATGGACTTATCTGAAAAAAAATTTAGTCCATATATTTAGTAAGTTAATCATATTTTTATTTGATTTAAATCTGCCTGTCTATTGACTCCTTCGCCCATTGGTCTCTCCGTCCGTCCATCTGTTCGTATATCTGCCTGTCTATCTGGCATTTGATAAAATGCAGTTTATCTTAAAGTTAATCAAAACGATGCTTTGGTTGGCCCACAAAGTATAATTTTTATCGTAATATCACAAAATACTAAAACTAAAACACCCACAAATGAAATATCTTAAAATTTTGCAGCTTGTGATTAGAAATAACAACAACAAAAGTTAATGAATAGAAAAAAATGGGAATAAAAAAACAAACCATCAGCTGCTGATTTAGCTCAATTAAAATGGACAACAATACCAAAATTAACGTATTTTTATAAAATAACAAAAAAGAAAAAAAATGATGAAAAAAAAAAAATACCAACATCTTGGACATTCATATGCTGGAAGATATTATATTTGTATGTGAATGAAAACGGAAATTTTGGCACAAGCACAATCACAATCACAAGCACAATCACAAGCACAAGCATAAACTTATTTATCATTTAAGAGAAATCTTTTTGTTTTTGATTTTATTTTTAAATGGTTTAAAGTGAGCCAAAATTGAACGTTTTTTTTTCTCTCTCTCTCTCTCTATTTTCCATTTCATATGACAATCTTTGATTTTTATTGTCTTTTTTTCTTTCAATTTTCTTCCGTTTTTCTCCTTTCATATTTGTAAAAGAAGAACTGAATGGTTTGATGACAAAAGGTCATTTTTATAAATTGTTATTATTATTATTGTTAGTTTTGTGAAAATCTCAAAGGCAGACATATTTCACATTAACGAAAATTTATTTATACAATTGAATTTTTTTTTTATTCCCGTAACTGTCCACCTATTGAACATACTTACACACTGTTGAGGTCGTCTTAGAGGTTACCAAAGACATTTAAAAATGTTACAATTCGAAAATATGAAAAAGAAAATTTATATTGAATTATGCAATAAAAATGTATGTAATAAAGTAAATAGGATGAGTGTAAGGATGTGATCTTAAATATTCATTAGCTATAAAAATGAAAAAAAAATATTAAAGATAAATTGTAAGCAACTTGTAAATACCTTATGGAGAATTTAAATTGGAATAAAAAATTAAAAAGCAAGCAAGAAATTTTGAAATAGACTGATTCACTTTTTTTTATTATTTATTGTTATCGATCAACTCAAAAAAAAAAGTCATTTGTAAATTTATCGGATTGTATTTGAATGAAATTATTGCATTTACTCAGGACGAATGATTTTTATTATAACTGTCTGTACAACTTGCGATTGCCAAAAAAATTTACTTTATAAAAAATATCTACAAAATTTTTGTTAAGTTTTTTTTTAAAGAAAATTAATAATCACAGCTTTATAAAGCATTTTAAATTTAAATTTAATTATACGAATCTTGGGCAATTTTTGATAAATTGAAAAATTTCATTTTCAAACGGAAATTATTTTGATTTTATATTAAACATTGAGATCAATATTTGTCCAACAAAAGTTGTTGGATAATTGACCTTGATGATCATGATTTTTTATTTAATTAACATTTGAATTTAATTGGCCTAAACAATTGATCCATTTATCTTAAATTCTTAAATTCTTCTAAGCTTTCTAATCATTTCATATTCTAAATGATGCCGCATATTTAAGCAACAGAATCATAATTTAAATAATTTTATTTTTGTCAATATTTGCATATGATCATTTATTCAATATATATACAATACAATAAAAAAAAAATCTAACAAATGGAACAGAAGAAGAGATAAGAAAAAGGAAAAGAAAATTTATATTATGTACAATGCGTATAGGGCAGGGCAAGGCAAGGCAAGGCAAGGCAAAGGCAAGGCAAACAGGACATTTCCGGTTTTATCATTTTAATAACATTTTAACAGAATTTTTTATATTGCTATTTGGTTTCTTTTCTTTTTCTTTTTGTTTTCCCTTTATTTTTTCCTTTTTTTTTTTTGAATTGACAAAGATATGTTTTTGTCACCCAGATATTGGTTTTTTAGCTCAAATTTCAGATTATTATAGATTTGTAATGGAGGAAATAAAACAAAAAAAAAAAAAAAAACAACAGAACAAAAAAAAGGAGAACAAATAAAAAAAATCATTGAAATGAATTGAATTGAAATTGAAAAGAGATTTATGGTAAACATGATCGTATATCAATCATTTAAAACAAAAAAAAAATTTATTAATAATAGAAAAAAAAATTATCAAGAAATAAAAAAATAAGAGAAAAGGAAAAAAATATTAAAAAAAAAAGAGAATGATAAATGATGATAATTGCGCTTGAGGGAAATTTAGATACAGTTAATTTAGATTTTCTTCCTTGGAATGTATCACATTCTCTCCAAAATGAATTACACGTCTTTGTCGTCCATTTTCAAATTTTTTTTAACGCTTCCACTTTTATGCTGTTACTTGTAATTTTACCATTAGAATGAAATAGAAATTCTTATTTCTTCTGCTAAGGCTCCTGCTTCTGCTGCTCTTCCTGCTACTGTTCCTGCTACTGTTCCTGCTACTGTTCCTGCTGCTGCCTTTCTTTCTGTTTCGAACTATTAGTGAATGTTTATGGCACTTAAGTATTAATTAAAATAAAATTAAGGTATTAATGAAAGAAATATAAACTTTAACATAAATAACATCAATAAATAAAATAAAATTTGAAAGGATAAATGAACAAATACAATGAACAAAAACAAAGTAAACAAGCAACATTTCATCTGATGGTAGGATTTTATTTAAAGTTGCTTAAGTGTGTAAGGAGCGTACGCACCTTACACACTTAAGAATATTTTTCAAAAATATTTATTAATGATTTTAAAAGATTTTATTGCTTAATTGTTATTGTTGTTGTTGTTGTTGTTGTTGTTGTTTGTCATTTTTCTTTTTATTTGGCTACATGTGAAGCATGTGACATATGAATGTGTAGAATGGCAGCTGCTTCTTTAGCGATTGTATGGCGTGCCATGCCATGCCATATTTTGTCATAATGTCACAGTGTCATATCTCAAGAATCACGATTTATGGTCTAATGTTTTTTTTTAGGAAGGGGGGGGGGGGGGGGGTAGGCATTCCATGAGGAACACATTACAATTCATTAATATTTGTTACTCATTACAAATTTGTTCATATGCAGATGAAGTTATTTATATTCAAAGTACACGGCTACGCATTGATCTTGCATGATCTTAGCAGCATTTCTTCTATGATAATTAGGACAAAGGACTTTGTATGATGTAATTATATAAATTTCAAATGATTTTTTTTCTTCTTGTTTCCTTAACAAAAGGAATCCCATTGTTGCCATTGCTTCCTTTTTCTTTTCTCTTTTGCTTTTCTGTTTCACTTTCACAATTAATATCCCTTTAAGACGTTTATTGTTTTATTTATTGTTGTAATTGTTACATGTTTTTATTATTATTATATTTTCATTATAGTTATATATTAAATGACATAACGTGCAATGTCTTACGTTAAGTTTTGTGTAAAGGCTTTTAACTCCTATAAAAGTATAATTTTCCAAATCCTACATGTTTTGAGTAATACATTTAGCGATCATCAATTTGATAACTGAACATTCATCAAATTGTACTTAATCTTGGATTAATAATTTATTGCATACGTTTGATTAAAGGTTACTATAAAATAGATTGCTTTGGCCCATTCTTATTAACACTTTGAGTTGCTGAAAATGTCATGCAATCTATGGAATTATAGCAATCACAATTCACATTTAAGTTATTTAGTTAAAATATCATAAAATTATATTAAGAATGCTGAATCCACTTGCGCTATATATTTGCATCAAATAATGCTGCCACAAGGATCTCCATTACCTTCAATTAATCTCTCTATGGATTGAAATGGTATTCAAACCAATTGTGACATTGATATGATATCGTTGTACAAAAAAATTTCATGGCATTGAGCCCTCATATTTGAATGGGCACTAAATGTGAGCCATAAAGTACAGTGACGACTTTCGAAAAATGCCTTCATAACTTTCGATATTTAAACGTTTTTACAGCAAAACAATTTGGCGCCTTCTTTTGTTTTTGGTCCATATCAGTCGTTGAAATAATATCATAAATTTAAATACAAAAAAGTTGTTTTAGTTAATTTCTGGAATATTTTTCATATTATGGGTGTGGCACCTCCATGTAATACAATTGAAATTTTGGATGCCAAATACTTTTGTAAAGTATTTTAATGAGAGTTGGGGTTTTTTTTTAAATATTTCAAATATAAAACGTTAAATGTTTGACAACAGATGACATAAATAGATTTAAGTCTCTTTTGTGGCATGATGAGCGTTAAATTTGGTGTTTTTATTTTTATGTTTTTTTTTTTTTTGATTTTTTCATAGCTCTCGTCCTTTTTTCCTTTATACATGCGTATATACGGTTTGTGTGCATTTTAAATCTTTTACGCAATTTAAATTTTATCATTGTATGGATAAAAAAAAAAAATAGATGAAAAGATAGAGAGGCAACGGTAGCGCTGGCCTTGTTGACAAGATTAGATTTCTGTCAATTTTGTAAGAGGCTCATTGTGAGGCTTAAACTTTTGTCATTTTTGTTCTTCATTAAACATTTTGTTAGCAGCTAATTAACCATAAAAATATCTCAATTGAAATTGAAATTGAGATAAGTGAAAAAACCAAGAGAAAGTAGAAAAAAAAAATTAATAAAAAAATAAGAAAATGAGAAACAAATTTTAATCGAGATAGACTGGAAACTAAAAAATATTAAAATTGTTGCCAAATTTTTTCTAATTATTATTATTATTATTTTTTTTTTTGTTTAGTTTTTTTCTTGGAACTTGACAAGCGGAAAATGATCTTCCATTTGTATCATTTTTAATAATTTCATTGTGGTTTTGTGATAATTCCCTTCAATTCAATTCAATTTTACTCACTTAATTTTAAGTAGCTTCATGCTGAAACTAAAATGAATAAAAGATTATTAAGTATTAATAGTGAATAATATTTATTTCATAGATTATTTAGTTTCATTCAAATGAAATATTTAAGAAGATGGTTTTCCTTCTCTTTTTTAATCTCCTGTTACTATGTTGTTGTTAGGCTTCATTGTATCGTGATGTTGTGTGAGTATGAATATTGAACGCGCATTTTGCTGATTTTTTTCCTTTCAAAATTCTGTCCTTTTTATTTAGAAAAATTATTTCCATCTCCATGATATCATTAATACGTTTCTATAAATATTATAATAAGTGTATACATTAACTGTTGTATGTGTTTGCTTGTGTGTGTATGTGAATAGAATGATGAGGTTACCTAAAATATGCAGCACCTTTTAACACTTAAACGCGCGCCACTTTCCTTCAGACAGAGAACGCGATTCATTGATTTTTATTTTTTTTTTATTTTTGCTCTCTCAAACACAGAAAGCACAAGCCAAAAGTTAGAGATTTTTCAATAACAAATAACAACAAGAATGGGAAAGAAAATAAAAAGATGATGTTCAAATAAAATATTTTCCTTGTATTCCCTTCCATGCTCTCTTATTTTCTCTTTCTCATTTGCTACTTCTCCCTATTTATTTATATTTACATGGGTTTGCATGAGTTTTTATTTCTTTTATAATGGAAAATATTCAATATTATTCGTGAGTATTTGATGAACTCTCTGTCACACACTTTCTTTAACTTTCACTCACTCATGCATCTACCTTTCTCTCTATATTTTCATTCCGATTTTTATTCTTTTCTTAAGGATCTTCGTATGAATGCATGTGCCTGTAAGTCTGTCTATATGTGTTCGTATGTCTGTCTGTATATGTTTGTATATTTGCTTTGTATTTTTTTGTGTAATCGTAATTGTTCAATAAGCGTGCGTTACACACGCGTCTCTTAATTGTTATTGTTGTTGCTCTTGTGTGAATTCATCTTAAATATTCTTTTATTTTTCATGCATAACTTTTAAAAATTTTAAATAGAAAAAATAAGAAAAGATTAAAGAAAGTAACGGATTTTTTTTTTGTAATTTCATCTCAATTTAACGTGTCGCGAGTAACAATATTAAAAGTTTGAAATCCTTATTAAAAATTTATTACATATGGCATTTGGCAATTTCTGTGAGCCTTATACTTAAGATCCTCATTATTGGCAGAAAATTTACCGTTTCTCATGAGTATTATGAAAATGTATCTTTTGATTTTACTTGTTAATGGTTAAGCTTTTGATTCTCATATGTGACTCTCACGCTTTTGGAATTTCGTACTTCGCCATATAAAATTTATTCCATAAATCGGGCACAATCTTATAGAAATTTCTTTTTAACTATTCCATCGCCTTTTCCTTAATTTTTATTAGACACCTATTGAAACCAATCTATCTGTTCATTTGTTCGTTGGGGCAACCAGTCCCGAGAAGCATCTGCTCAACTGGGAGTGGCTCATAGATGGTCGTTGGTGTTGCCGGCCATCAGGGGGCATCATGAGTCACGAGATCGGACCAAAGATTTAATTTGGTACCACGGGATCAACAGTTTTGTTATAGCCCATTGTGGTGATATTGAGGTTGCCTTCGCGGGCATTGCTCTTTCAAACAAATTATATGCTTGTCGTTCAGGACCCTATTTCCCGAATAAAAAGGGGAGCTGGGTAGACTTATTTAGCTAATCACATTCATTCAGGAAGGCTCCGAATCTGGATACCAAAGATTAAGCTTTGTATATAAAGTGCAATACAGGTTTTAAATTGGAAGCTAGTCGTGATGGTAACATGTACCTTGAGTAGATGATTACCAACGCTAACGCTCATTGTACAATTGTGTACCATGCAGTTAAGCCTTCACGGCAGGTATGCACACACATTGAATACTGCTCTTCTGTCCATCTGTTGCTTTCTATCCATTTAAATTTGTTACTTTTTCATTTGAGAGACAAAACTTACATTTTAGCAGGATGCAGTTTGGTATTGAAAATGAACTAAATAATATCATTCATAGAGCAACATAAATTGAAAACAACACAGTTTTTGGTCCTTCTTTTGCTTTGAAAGTTACTACATAAAAAATAAACTTTATGTAAGAAATAAGAAATGAGAAATAAAGAAAATAAATTTTTTGTAAGAAAAATGCCTTTAAAGTTTATAAAAATCTTGAGAAATAAGCTTAAACAGATCCTTGTAGAAAATTAATCATCATCAACTTTTTAGCTTCTCAAAAAAAAAAAAAAAAGAAAAATACAAAGAAAAATCAAACATAAAAGCAACGTGAGATTTTTCTGCTTTCTTTGGTTTTTTGGTAAAAATTTCCATTTTATTTTATTGTTGCTTTGTTTTGCTTTTTTTTTCCAAAATCCAAATTAAAATGGTTACCCTTTCCCTTTTTTTTTTTTTAATATCATATTTCACTTTTGCGTGGCCCAAAAATCTATTTAAATTACACCCCCGTGCTTTTTCGTTATATCAAAAAAAAATAAAAAAAAAAAAAAATAAAAGAAAAATAAGAAAAGCAGAGAAAGCAAAAAAACAAAAACAAAGAAAATTAAGGTAATATTTTATTGCTGCAACATTTGAAATGTATAAAACGTGTTCGATGTAACCCTCAGCAGAACAGAACAACCCCTTTTTATTCTTAATTTCATTTTTATTCTTAGTTTTATTTCCATTTTCATTTCCATTTCCATTTTTATTTATTTATTTTTTTTTGTTTTGTTTTGATTTTTTGTGTCTTTCTTTTTTTTTTTTTTTGCTTTTTCTAGAAACTTTTCACACTGAAATTGAAACTGAATAGTGGGCCACACGGACAAAGAAGGGGAGAGAACTAAAATAAAAAAAAAGAAAAATTGAAACAATAAAGAATGCTGGTGTATGTATGTATGTATGTATGTATGTATGTATGTTGTGTGTGTGTGTGTGTGTGTGTGTGTGTGTCGTTTTGCTTATTTAGTTTTAAAAATAAAAGTATTTTAATATTTATAAAAGAGAACGCGTGCGCCATCAAACTTTTACTTTCAATATAAAATCATTTTCGCATACATAGATACACACACACACACACACACACACAGTTATCTCAACATAAAACGACACATTTTTTTTTATTTCTTTATTTTATTTTATTTTTTTTTTACAGAGAGCAACAAAGAATCCTGTTTTTTTGCTTTTTTTGCTGTTTTTTTATTTTTGTTGGTTTTTTTTTTAAATAACACACACTCACTTATACATACATACACACAATCGAACACATACACGCATAAACACACAAAACACATACACACATGTACATATATGTCAAACATTCATTAAGGGTGTGTGTGTGTGTCATGAGCCATTTAAATTATTATAATGAATGAAATAAAATGTACAAAAAATTCTAAGAAAAATTATTAAGCAATAAGAAAATAAAAAAATAAAAAAAAAAGAATCGAGAAAATATTGTTATAAGAAAAAGGTAAAATTCAAAGATTAAAGCGCCAGCATCAGCACCAGCAAAAAATTTTCTGAAATAAGTTTTCTAAGCTCAAAATATTTAAAAATAATTTGTAAGAAGGTGATCGAAGGTGCCAGCATCAGCATCAGTAAAAAATTTTCAGAAAATACATAAAAAATTTAGAGATTTTTTTTGAAATGAATTTTCTAAGCTCAAAATATTTAAGAATAATTTATAAGAAGGTCTTTGAATTTTTTTATAAATTTTCTTGACAAAAAACTAATTAATTATGCAACAAGTTGTTGTTGTTCTAATTCTTACGATGCTGCTGCTTTTAAAGTGAAAAATATTCGAACGAATTTATTGAAAAGTTAGAAAAATTTGCAGTGCCAGTTAAGCGTAAGAAAGAAAAGAAAAGAAAATATTTATATATAATGAAAATTTTCTTATAAATGTAATGGCCAGTAAAGATTTCTGTAGAAGTTATTGCTGTTTAATCCAAGTGAAGTTAGAAAAGAAAAATGTTTTGTTTTTCCAATCAAAATAAAAATTTATTTCTTCTCTCTTATATATCTAAGAATGTATCTCATATAAAAATTTATTCTTATACACATAAGCATACACACATATATATAAACATAAACATGCACACACATACACACACACACATACAGATTATTGAATGTTAAATAAATTGTAAGAAAAAGTAGAACGTACTTTTCTGTTTGTACAGACTTTTCTTTTTTTTCTTTCTTTCTTTTTTTTTTTTTTGATATATTTTTATTTATATATAAAAATTTATGTATATACATTTATATATAAATTTCTATGTATTTATTTATTTATTTATTTATTTTTTGAGATTTTCTTGTTGTCGATTTTTTTTGTTTGCTTTGTTGCTTTGTTGCTTTGTTGCTTTGTTGCCTTTTTATTTTGTTAACCGACTGACAATGAACTTGAAATCCAAGAAAATAGAGTAATATAAAGT
The DNA here is from genome assembly GCA_023089585.1 of Melophagus ovinus. Classification (NCBI taxonomy): domain Eukaryota; kingdom Metazoa; phylum Arthropoda; class Insecta; order Diptera; family Hippoboscidae; genus Melophagus; species Melophagus ovinus. The sequence goes on from JAKKIB010000177.1 coordinate 1,804,022, forward strand.
TTTTGCACGAATGAAAAAATGAGACATAAAATGTATTAAATTTATAAATAATGCTTTATAAAAGTGATATGATAAAATTTCAAACAAACCTAACAACAATAACAATATAAATCGTTTGAATGTATGAATTCGGAAGTGTCTACATGTGTGTTTGTGTATGTCAGTGTGTATCAGTGTGTGTGTGGAATTTCTTATATACTTTTTTTGTAAAATATAAAATGAATTAGACAAGAAAAAAAAAACCAATGACGACATTGCAGACTGGTCTAAAGTAGTTGAAATGTAAGGCTGGCCCAGTACAAAGCAAAATAGATAAATAGAACAAAACTATTGGATTGTTATTAGATTGTTTGGAAAGTCATTCATCTGTTTTTTTTTTTTTTTTTTGTAAATTTTACTTTTGCTTTTTTTTTTTTAGCATATTTTAAATATTTTGCTGTTGCCTGATAAAAAATTTCAATGTAATGTGCGACTTAAAAATTTTAAAAATAAAGAACAACATTTTCGAGTTATTTTACTTTTCTTTAAATGAAACGAAAAAATTTCAAATGTATTCGGAAAAATTTAATGAAATTAAGCCAAGTGTATGGCAATAAAATTATTTTATCGAATGTTAATGAGAAAAATAATTTAAAATAATTTTGTTTTGCCAATTTTAATGTTGATCCATCTCGATATTTTGATATCATACATTTAAATTTTTATTCAAAAATATCACTTAACATTGTTTCATTGAGATTAAATTTTATGCAATTTATTTTAGTTTGAATAATTATAAAAATTGAATTCTATTTAGAAAAATTAATTTAAATTTTATTTTGCAAGTAAAGGCATGATTTTTTGTGTAAACCAATAATATGAAAAAGTATATTTACAGTTAAATTATATAATAAATAAAACAACAACAACAACAACAACAATGATTAAGAATTTAAGTTCATTCATGCCTTCGAATTTTTCTTTTATTTATTTTTATTTATTGATTTGCTTCATTAGATTTCACTTTTTTTTTGTTTTTTTTTTTTTAAATTTTATGTTTTATATTATCTGACGGTTCCTTTTGGATTTATTTTCCATTATGTTGTATTTAAGTTGATATACAAGAAAGGTTGGGCAACTTAAAGATATTACGTGTTGACATATTAAATATTTATTACAAAAGTGTGAACCCCGTTTCACAATTCACCCTTTAACATTCACCATTCACCCTTCACCATTCAAAAACATTTCAAACACAATCTTTTACAATCTTTTACATTTTATCTCATTGTAATCAGCCAATTCAAGTGTTGATTTAACATTATAAAAATAAGATTGAATGGCAAGAGGTCTAAGAAATTGACTTGTTGATCTTAATTCGAAATACAAAGCGTAATAAAAAGAAAAAAAAAAGTTTTTTTTTTGATAAATTGAAAAAATGAAAAAGAGAACTAAATTCAAAGTCATTGGCTCATTTTTAAATTACTTATTTCTATTTCGTTTTTTCTTCTATTGGACGACTTAATATGAAAAGGGGAATTTTCACTAAAAAAAAAGCCCTCTTTCTTTTTTTTAAGGCTTCTTACGCAAGTCTAACCCTTAAGCGTATTTATGCTCACTTCCATTTTCAAAAAAAAAAAAGGCAAGAATTGAAAAGAAAAGGAAACCAAAAATATAAATAATGACGTATAATGTTTCATATATAAGAAAAAAAAAAAACACAAAGAACCAAAAAAAAAGTTGGATTTAAAAAAAAAAATTGATCGTGAAATATAAAAAATTAGAGGAGAAGCAACAAGTAAACATTTAATTGACTTCTTGACACAAGTTACCCTAATTCTCAACATCCATTATATTTATTATTGTTATTGCCTTCTACTTCTTCTTTTTTTTTTTTTTTTTTTTTTTTGTAATTCATAAAAAATCATATGAAATGTAAAAAAACTGCTTCAAGTGAAGTGATCTCGCATTAACCTCAAATTAATAAGGGAAATGAAACTGAAATGAAAAAAAATATTGAACAAGGCAAACAAAACAAAGTTTATTACCTTTTTAAGCGTATTGAAATAAATGAAAAGTTAAAAAAAAAAAATAAATCGTGAGAGAGAGAGAGAGAGAGAGAGAGAAGCAGGAAATCATTGATTTCCGTTTGCCTCTACTTTTCTGCGGCCTTTTTATATTGGTTGATCCAATGGCTTATTATTTGTTTTTTTTTTCAGCCCTAAGTTGTTTTATTATTTTATACATTTTCTTTCCTTTTTCTGTATGTACGTAAGTGTGATGTAATAAATAACGCTTAACGCTTAACGCTTAACGCTTAACGCTTCTAAGGGCTGATCTGGTTTTTTATTGAATCACTTTTTTAAGGGGACTACCGCATTGCAATCACTTTTAACACCACTTTATTCATCTCAAATTAAAAATAGAATAAAAATGTGTATGTGAAATAAAAGGAAAAAAAATTGAAAATAATTCATTTGAGGGGTGAGATAATAAGCGCCATCAATTAACATGGCCTGGGTATGTTTTTATCAATGATTCCATTTTTTTTTTCCTTATTTTTTTTTTATGATGAAATTATTTTCCTTCTCTGCTTTCAATTTGTTTTTTTTTTTCGTAAATTATACGTTTAATGATTTGTTTTTTTTTTGTTTTGATGGATTTTTTTAAAGAATGGGAAAAAAGAAAAAAATAACAAACCAATTGAACAGTTAACGCCTTATTACAAAAAAAAAACCGCCTAATTCAGAAAACAAAATGATTTTTGATTATTTTGATGTGCCTTTTTTTGCCTGTTTTTTTTTCTTTTTAACGTCTTAATAAGTCAAATGATTTTTTCATAAACATTAAACCATCATTTCACTTCTTAAGACTGATATTTCACTTGATTAGAAATAAAGCTTTGTCTTACCTGAGATTTTCAATGAGTTACGTCTTAAAAATGAATAAATTTCTCAAGATTATTTTTCTTTATTTATTTGTTTACGTGATATCTTAGTTTTAAAATTTTTCATAATTTTTCATTTTTTTTTTCATAATCTTAAATTTTTATAAGCATCATCCAAGTTGTCGAAATGCCTAAACCATGGACATTAATTTTTGATTAGCATAAAAAACTAAATTTATCTGTTCATTTCTTACTCTCATTATTCTGATCGTACTTAACTTAAAAAAATTGAATGTAGCGAAATTTAGTTTATGGAAAAATGTTAGAACTTCTTCTCTGTAGTTTAATATTGGAAAAAGGATTAAAACGTTCATTAGAAATAGCAATAATGGAGCCTACACTGAATAACTTATATTTTTCTCACTTATTGCAACTTGTCCATATTTATTCGTCTGTTTAAAAATTATACAAATGGACGAAAATTAATTAAAATACAATTTGATTTGTTTTGTTTTTCACAAGTTTTTTAAATTAAGTTTTTAAAATTAAATTAATCAGTTATATTTATAAAGCAATTTGCGTATGATCGATTCTAGGGAATTGTTATTGAATTGAAAATTTTTTTTAAGTTTCTGGCATTTTTCCTTTTATAAAAATTTTATGAAAATTTTATGAAAATTTCCAAATGATTTTTTCAATATTTTCAAAAATTTTTGCAACATTTCAAAATCAATTGTTAATTGTGATAAAATGAAATGAATGCATGCCTTTTTTAGATTTTTCGCCTAAAACTGTTTTGATTAAAATTTCAAAAATATATTGAAAAAAATACTAAAACACTGTAAATGCAAAGTACAAAAGACAAACAAAATAAAAGCAATGTAACAAAATTCTTTTTTGCAAAAATCAAAATGATGAAAATGAATAAATAAAAATTGAAAAAACAACCATCATTTTGACCACAAAATCAATGTAATTGATAAAAAATAAAATAAAAACTTGGAAAATTCAAAGAAAAATAAATAATTTAAACGTACAAAATAAGGAGAAGCAGTGGACAATTGCTACAGGATAATAAGAATAATGAATCGACAACATTAAAAAAGAAAAGAAAACAAAAACAAGTGAGAATATTAAATTAAATTTTGTTACATAAAATTCTTAAACAGCCACAGTTGGGGGACTCTGTCAACTTTATTCAATTTCGAACAAAGAGTCCAACAGCAAACAAAATTTCGAACTTAGCCTTAAGATTTTATGTCGCACAATTTAAAACTGTTGAGTAAAATTTTTGAAAAGAAAAAACTCGCTTAAGTGAAACTTTGTGGTTTGGTTATTTTGAATAGGTGTGGCCGATTTTTATTGTTTGATTAATGGTTGCCTAATATTACAAGATTATTGCTTAAAAAGATGCCAAAAATTTCAGTCTTCTTAATCAGCCAATGGGTCTGGAATTACCAATGTTGATTTAAGCAAATAGAACTTAACTACTTTTTGCAGTAATAAGTTTGAACCCACAAAATAGGTCCACTAGTAGAATAGAACAGACAGAGCAGTGTAGTGTGATTTAATGTCAAATTTATGATTATAAAATATACATAAATTTGATGGCTACCAATACTTTGATAAAATGAATATACTCCAAATCTTTGGGTGGTGCTTGTAGCAAGCAGATGCAATTGCTATTGACATTTGAAATTTTCAAAAAAGAGTTCTGTAATGGATGTTCAGTTGGTTGGGGTGTAATGCAATACAATAGAAAACAATGCATTACAAATATGTAAAGTACATGCACTCGATAATGAAACATATGAAATTTAGTAAAAATTTTAAGGAAAGCATGAATTAATAGACGTAAAGGAGTAAAAGGTTATTCTTTATTGAGCTGCCTTTCATTATTTTTATTAATAATAGTTTTTTGTTTTTTTTTTTGTTTTTTTTTTATATATATATACTTCCAAAATGTTCAAATTGTTTTGATTAATGAGGGAAGTGAAAGGTTGATCTTGACATCGTGAATTGATTAAAATTTATATATTCAATTATTTATGCGACATCTAAAAATGCAGTTCACGCATCGTGCAAAAATTTAATCACTTGACAAAAAAAGGCAAAAAAAAAAATAATAAAAATAAGAAAAAATAAATACCAAAATAAAATATTTTATTTTATTTTTTTTTTGGGGGGAAAAAACAGCTGGAAATTATTTGAATTTTATTTCGAAAAATCGCAATAATAACAATAATAAAATTATGTGTTGATGTAACAATTGAAGGAAGGAAAAGCAAGAAATTGGAAACATCTGCAAACATTTAGACGAATGACACGCGATATTGAGTAAGGATTCAAATTTGCAGTGAATTGTATTAAAAGGAAGATTATGAATTAAGTTTGTAACACCCTCTGTTTCGTTGTAACGTTTTATTGCACTTACCAAAAGGTGAAGGCGTTTCAAAAGTGGTTGCCTTTAAATATATTGCATATCCCACTTCAGCCACATTCTTAGTTTTAATATTCATATTATTATTATTTTTGGGGTATTTTTATACAAAAATCAAGATGATTTTGACATTACACTTACTTTGTCAAAATGTTTGTGAAACTCTAAAGGAGACTTTCAAAGAGCCTTTAAAATACACTTATTCATAATCAGCATTAAATTCTGAATCAATTCAGCCATATCTACTCGTTCGTTGGTTTTTATGTGGTCTTTTAATCGCAAAAATTTAAATATTAAGTACAAATTTAGCAAACGCATTAAGAGGAACCAAATCAATCTAAGGACATCGCTACCGAACTTTGGTTGTTTCATTTGGAAAACTCTTATTGTTTGAGGGTAAATAATTTACGAATAATCGAAAGAATAAACTCGCATTCACCAACGAATTGTAATTAATTTACGAGGAATTATTTCAGGAGTCAACTTAAGAATAAATTGTACTCAATGGATATGCAAAATTTCCTTTGTCTAATGTATCTGAATTATAAGTTGAGTAATAATCCTACAAAACTTATCTAAAAGTTATCAAAAACAATCACGCCAATTTTCAATTTAGAAATAATTAGTTGACGAATAAATAATAAACCGATGAATGATCTAGATAGATTTTCCTCGCAAAATCGAATAGTAGCATTGCAATTTATATCTAAAAGGGTTATACAGATTAGAGACGGAATTATAAAATTCAAGGTTTTATATCCATCATCTAGAGATTGGAGGTATACTCATTTTGTATTTATGTTTGTAACGCCTAGATATTTTACGATCATTTCCCTGCCATCAGGGAAACGATCGATATCGGAAAATTTACGATATCGAACTTAAATTTGACAAAATAATTTTCTATTAAAATTCTAACAAGCAGGTTAAGATTGAAATTGGGCTAAATGGGTCAAACGACACACCCACAGTGCAACATAAATTGAGAACATCTCGATTTTCTTAAGCAATGTTTAATGGTTCTTTCCTCATTATTTGCAAACTGCAAAACAGAGTAAATTGAAATTTTGTTCACCTAGAGGGGCCATTGCTCTACAATCTTCATTCAAAAATCATGCAAATCGTTTTACCTCGTTGTACCTCTGAGAAAATTAAAACAGCCTTTTGAATCTCAATAATACACTGGTTGAGTGATGAGTATCCAAGATTTGGTCTTAGCTGAATAAAATTTTTTTACTTGTCACATTTTTTTTTTATAAATTTTATTTATTATTCGAAAGTTAAAGGGACATATGCATCAATTATAAAGCAATTTCTAAGTGAGGGGTATACAAGACTTGGCTCTGGCCGAAAACAATTTCCTTTCTTGTGTGTTCTTTTTGTTGTCTATTTATATTTAGTTTTTATATCTTCAAATTGCCGTATATGTAGACAAGGACTTCCGCTGTTATTGTTATTATTACAATTTCATTAAAATTTCACTATTTTAACATTTTTTCTTTCTTTCTTTCTATTCAATACATCAGATCACTTTTCCACTGATACTTGTTTATAGTTGACATTCAAAAAATCAAAAAACAATATATAAAAAAAATAAAATACGTAAAAAATATATTTATAGTGAGAATTTTTAGAAATCTTCCTAAAAATGGAATGTAAATATAAACCAAAGTTGAAAAATTTTTTGATGAAGTTTTAATTGTACAAAATCAAATGAAGGCGTTTTTGGCTTTTTTAAATTGTTACTATTGAAATTTAATGCGCCCTCTTGGGGATTTACAAACATTTAACATTTAATGCATTATGGAAATTAAGAAGAATGGATTTCATGGATTATTCCAAAAAAAATAAAAATCCATGATATACTTTGCTTGTGAAAATTTTATTAAATTTATTTGGTTATACGTCATATAAAAAAAGGTGTTGAAATGGATCCCTTCAGGCAATCATTTCATGAATCAATTAAGGGAGATTAAGAAGATTTACAACTTAGAATATTTCTTTTATTTATATATCATTTCGATATGGTCTCGTTTATGTTTGAATTTTGCTTGGAGTTGGTCTATATTTTGCATGCCAATATTCTTAAAAATGTTTGCTTCAAATTAGATTCAAAAATTTTTATGTTTCAATGGATTATGCCAATATATTAGACCCTCTAACTAGTCAACTTTTTCTAAAAGAATTACAACTCTTAATGTAAGTCATTTCATATGCTACATCGATCGTCTTTTTACTTTTTGTGGTTTTTTCTTTTTATTTTTTTGCTTTTGTTTATTATTGTGTCAATCACTAACACAATAATAGCAACAACAGTGTTTATTTTATTAATCTATTACAATGCATTTCAGCCAGCATCTATAAAATTTTCACCTGTTTCTAAAATTACTGCATTGATTCGATTTCTCATATGCATCTATATGTTTGTCATTTATTGTTATGAAAAAAGAAAATGTAACTCAAACTGAAATGGTTGTCACAGGAAAAATCATATATTTTTTTTTTTTAAATAAAAAACTGAAAAGCACGAATTCAAGAAAAAAAAAAAAAACAACAAGTTAAATGTATCTGAAAATATCAAAGCAGTTTCTGTGCTCTATCTCTTCCACTATGGCATCTTTACTTTTTGTGCAGATATTTTTTACATACACAGCTACACACAAATATATACATTTGTTTGAATGTATTTTTCACTAAGTCGATACTTCTTTTACGATTTTTTTCTTTCAGTGTTAATCAATACGTTCAATATATTTGACACATTTTATCTTGTGTGTACGATGTCAGCTCAATAAAATAGAAAATAATGGGGGAAAAAATAAAGGAGAATATTTGGGAATTCTGTGAACCTGCTTGTTTTTTTTTTTTTTTTGTATAAATATAATAACGGAAAAAAATAAAAAATTGTTTTATTGTTTCCTAGTTTTCGCTTCTGTTTTTTTTTTTTTTTTTTTTTTTTTGAAATTAAATGAACCCTTTTCTTTTAGGGGTCTTTCCTTTGTGTAATACAAACTGTGAGAATTCTTAGGTTAATTGTTCGCTTAGAATATTTCTCATAGCGTTTTTAAATCACAAGTCAAGAAATGTTCCATATGAACATTAAAATGATTTATATCAATGCAACGCTGCTGATTAATTCCGTAAAGTCTGTACTTTACTCATGATCAAAATATATTTCAATGGTTTTAAAAGATTTACAAAGATAACTTTCTAAACTTTTTAGTCATTGCAAAGAAGAAGATGTAGTTAAGTTTATTGAAGAGTCGACTCGGGCGGACAATAAGGCTTTCACTTGTTTTAATATGCAATTAGTGAACAGGCATGGTAACAGACTTCACAATCAATGGGCATAATCTTCGGCGCCATTTGGATTCAGAGAAAGATAGAGAATGAATAATGTTAATTTTTGGGAACTTTTAGCATGGCACAACTCTTTACCGAATTTCATGAGAGTTACAAATTTGAGATCTTGAGAGTTGGTAAATAAAATTTGTCAATGTTATCGTAAGATGGACAGCTGGACAAGCTGGAAACAAACCAGAAAATGAATCTGAGTTGATCGTTATACTAAGAAATGAGTTTACCTTAAATTCTCGTTTGCACTAAAATTTTTATAGAGTATAAGAATTGGTCAAGAACATAGAACAACCCCTGCCGAGTTTGTGAATTAGAAAAGAATTTAAAATCGATAAATAGATGATTTGGAGAATGTGATATAAGAAAGAAAAATGAATATTATATATATAAGCAAATATTGTGATTTATAATTGTGGGAGTTTCTATAAAATTAATCATACATTCATACAATTTTGCATAATATTTATTTTAAAATATTTTTCATGAGGTTGAATTCTCATATGTGAATTATTTAATGTACACTTTTTTCATTTGTATTGTTTTTATGTAAATTTATTTCTATTGGACAATTATCAGGATTTTTATATATAATTTTTTTAACCAACAAAAAAAAAAAACAAAATATCAAATGCATAGTCAGTTGTGGCCGAATCTTAAGTACCCAAGACAATTTTACCCAATGTGATTAAAAAGTCCAAAAAAGAGAATTACAAGTCAATAAAGTTGTATAAAATTGTAAATTCTAAATTATTGAAAAGTTTGGCCTATCGGCATCAAATTTGGCCAAGTTTTATGGAAATTTATTTAAAATATTAATTTTTCTCCATATAATGATATATTTTTTTTCGCAAAAGGCGTTATATTTAAAGGGTTGTAAAAATGGGTCAATTTGGATTTAATTTCATTAAAATACTTCAGAAAATTGCAATATGAAGCTTGATTACAAACGGAGAGACACGCTTATATCGAATCAAGTTATGATTCTGAATCGATTGGTATAATAAAAAGTTGATAAATGTTAACTTCTTTTAAATGTTACAAATATTTGCATAAACATATAATACTTCTGTACCCAAAGTGGCGTAGGATATAAAAAAGGACAGAAAAATAAAAGTAATTCATTTAATACAAAACAAACACGCATTCAATAAAACGTTGTATGTAAATACTTTTCCCTGATTATTAAAAAAAATTTATACGATTTTGATTGGTCTATTAAATATATATATTTATATATATAAATATGCATGTATGTATGTACATATACAGAAGTATATAGAAGTAAAAAAACTTTGACATTTCGAAATTCTCATAAAAGTATTTTGAACCTCCACTCTTAATTATTTGTATAATTAGATTTAATTATTTCAAAAGCATTTAAATCAATTGGAAAATTTTTAGTAAATATTTATGTAGAATAACAGAATTTTGAAAAGTTTAGAGATGCGCTTCTTGACTGATTGAGCCCATTTTCAATTCCAATCAATGTACATGTACTGTCAATGATTTCACCAAATTTGAATTCTATCTCTTGTTTTTTTTTTGCGCTTACAAACAGACAAACAGATAGACATATCAAAAATGATTCAAAATTTCATATTAGTCAGGAATATAAATACTTTTTGCATATGCCAATTTTGATTAAACTACCTCAAAAATTACGACCTATAGCTTGACGTAGAGACAGACGTACAGACAGACTTAAATCGAATCAGAGAGTGATTTTTCTTATAATAATAAGATAATAAAAGATGAGTCTATTTTAATTCCTTTTTGGGTGTTACAAATATCTGCATAAACCCTGTATCGCAAATGGTGCATGGCGTAACGCGGACTTGATTATTGAGTATTATAATTGTCAAATATCGCAATCTCAATTTAAATATATAAAAGTATTATATATAACATTATTCATATTTCATATTTCACCCTTGTTGAGATTAACAGAATAATTTTTCACTTTGATTGAACATTCGAAAGAATTAATGTATAAGAGGCTAATGGACCCTTTTTGAATACAGATTTACTTAAATTATATTAAATTATTTTCTATTATTTTTTTCGGAGATTTAATGATAATTTATGTATTGGTAACAGTGTAACAGTATTTCGTAACATGGTCATGGGGAATTTATGAAAAATGTAATAAATTACCGTGCCTTAAGTGTACAAGCTAAAAAATCTATTGCGACAATCATTAACGAGATTTAAAAGAATTTTTACCAAGGAACTTTGAAGGAACTTTTACAATTCGTACAAAACTAATCTCAATACTGGCATTTGCTGATAACTGGCCAAGTCGCATGATACCACATTAAATCTTTTGGCCGATCTCAATTTAAAGAAACTAACTTCGCTTCTGGCAGCTGATTCGTTCATGTGGAATAGATACATTCTACTTAAGTGCTAATAATTGCGATCAATTTATGATATTTTCTTTCTTATGATATATAAATGAAGGAACTATAAAAAAAAAATTAACCAAGATTAATGTTAACATGGCCGGCGATTAAGGTTCGCATGTGGACGGGACGCAGCAATACATAAAATTTATTTTGCCTCTTATATTCTGCATGACCAGATAATTTATATATTAATGAAATATGTGTGTGGGCATGTGTATGTATGTATGTATGTATGTATGTATGTATGTATGCATGTATGCGTGTATGTTTAAGCGAAATTAAATTAAAGTCCAGATAAAATAATTTAAGAGGGTGGGTGAAAGTGTGTGCCAGAGAATGAGAAAGAAAGGTAAATAAAAAAAAGGAAAATAAATTGAATAGAAAAAAATAATGGACAGAAAAAACATCCAATAAACACAAAGAGAATTTATGCTGCATACAATTCAAATCGATAAAAAGTAAAAGCAAAAACAATGTTAAAAAAAATTATTTCATTTTTGTGAGCGTGTTTGCCTGCTTACAAAATTTTTAATATGTCCGAACATCATCAGCAGCAGCATCGACAGATGTTATTAAATTCTATCTTTCATCTCTCTTTCTCTTTCTCTTTCTCTCTCTCTCTCTTTCTCTTGCTTTATCTCCTTCTCTGTCTCTCTTTTCGTTTTTATTGTGCCTCTTTCATTTTTTTATTTATTTTTTTTATATATTTTTTTGTTATTTTTTTTTGGTCAATAAAAGTAAATACACACACACACAACCAAGCACTTTTACACATAAAATGCATATAAATTTTTTTTTAAATATTCAGAGACATTCAATTTGATTTTTTGATTGTTATTTCTTTTTCGATTTCGTTCTACTGTTTTTGAATGCGACAACAGTTAACATAAAATTTGTATACACGTGCCTATTTAGTTAAATGCATTTAACTTTCTCTATCTCTCTCTCTCTCTCTATCATTCTTTCATTAATAATTAATTTTATATAAATAAGGCTGTTTCTTAAGTTTACCATTTTTTTTTAAATGTTTGCTCAAATGGAAATTTCATTTATAATAAAAAAATTTATCTTGTTTTACTTATTTTCATTTCTACAGAGTTTTATTTTTCTTCTTCTTCTTCTTAATATAATTAAATTCATTCAAATATAAATGAATATTTTTTTCATGTTTTTTTTTTGTATTGCTTTTGCTTTTTGGTTTTTACTTTTGTTTTAATAATATCGCATTCGATAGATCGATTTATTTTCAATTCTCTCTTGTTATAGTTAATATTTAAACGTATCTAATTTATAGCGTCACCCACTTAATAATTAGTTATGGCTCTTTAAACCAAAAAAAAAAATAAAAACAATTCCAAAAAAAAAACTACTTGCTTTTTTTTTCTTATTCTTATTGTTCTAATTACTAATTCGGAATGGTCATCTGTTACATGAGAAATTGAAAAAAATTCTATGCTGAGGAGAGCACAAAAAAAAAGGAACCAGTAAAAAAATTACATTTGGCTGGAGTCAAAACTTGAATGTCCACCAACAATTTACTGTAGCACTTTTGACATTATGGCCTGGCTGATTTATATTCTTTTTGAATAAATTTTATAGAATAATAACCTTAATATTTGAGGCAGTTTTACCTTTCTATTTTTTGTAAGTTTTGAATCATAAGAAAACAAGTAAAATTTTTTTTCTAAAAAAATTTTGGATAGAACTGTATGCCCTTTGAAAAATTTGGTCCAATTTCAATTTCAACTTACGTCTAAGAAGTTCAAATGATGCTGCCAAATTTAAGCTCGATATCTTCAATTTTATGGGTATGTTTAGAGGAATGTTTACAACAGACAGATATACAGATGGACAGATGGACAGATGGACAGACGTACAGACATCTCTAAAATGATAGAAGATTTAATGCTGATCAAGAATATAAATAATTTACAGGAGCTCCAATAAAAAATACCTTACAAGGTCTTCCTTCCAGACGTTACAAACATAATAATAAAATGAGTATATCTTCAAACTCTGAGTGGTGAGTATACAAAAGAAATTATTATAATAAACAAGTCGGCAATTTTCTTTATTTTATACCACCAGCATTGTTTTCGAATATTTGATAAAACGAAAGGTGATATTAATGAAATGAAAATGAAAATGGAAATGGAAATGGAAAAAAAAGGGAAAAGAGAAAAAAATGTTTTAATGGTTAATTATTCGATGCACGAGCGAAGATTAATTTCACTAGAATATTTGAATTTATAAAGTAAACAATTCCAATACACACAGATGTTTGAGTAACCAACAAAACAAGTTATTGCGATTTGCAATTAAAAATATCAAATTTGTATTCTGCCATACAAATAATTTATAATATAAATCATTCATGGTAACTATTTAACGCATTATATTCAATTAACACCATAAGCTGTCTGGTTATAAAATGTTTCTTAATTCCTGGCAGGACTTTTTTAAATGATGCTTTATTGAATTGTTAAATTCATCAAAACATTTTTCTTTAACTAAATTGTAAAGTACTTCATTATTAGATAGTAAAATTCAATCAAATGAAGATTTAAATATTTGAAGCACAAGTAAGGAACTTGTTAGATGGGCATCTTTTTGCTTCAGCAAGCATCATTCTTAAAAATGTTTCGGATGGGCATATTTTTAGTAAAACTTCTTATATGAAGACCATTTATGACAAAAAAAGTCGTTATGTGATAAATGTTTGCAATTTAGAATATATCTCATTTAAAATCACTGGACAGCAGTCCAGTAGTTGAATAAAAGATAATTATGGTCATTTGAGAATCCTTTTTTAGGCTAATGTTTCCAAATGTGGGCAAAATTTCATGTACACTTTGTTGGTTGTTCGAATAATGAAATTTGATTGTAAGAAATTTGATTGCAAGAACTAAAGAACTCTGAACGTCTGAATGTACGAATATGCGAAATTTTACTTTTTCCTCTAATGCTTCTATACTCTTAAAGCGAACTGGGTTCTGTTCGATGTCTGGATGAAAATATTTTAAAAATTTGTCACACCTTCCAATTTCTGTTCTTCTTACTTTTTGCATTTTTGACATATTTTACTTTAAGTATTTTCCTGGAGAAATGGAAGCCATAACAAATTATTTGTAAAGTGTAAAAAGATTCGTGTAAAATTTTTAATCCTTATAAATTTGATATTGAATTTTCATTCCAAGTTGATGAAAATACATTAAAAGTAAAAAAATGTATAATTATTATTGTTTTTTATTGCCTGATCGAATTCATCGATTATTTTGTCATTCATATACAATTTGTATTGTTTACTCAATGTTATTGCATAATCATGTTTAAGGGACAACCATAAAAACTATTCTGATTACAAAAAAATGTTAATTCCTTGGCGCTACTTTATTTGCCTTTTTTTTTTGTCTGCTTCTCTTCTTGTCTATTTGATCATTTCTTTATTATTAATAAGTTTGTCAAAGCATGCGCTTGCATAAGACATAACAATTAAGCGTTACGTCATCTCGATCTTATTGTGTTTACTTCTAGTTTGTGTTTTATTCTAGTTTTTTCTGTTTTGTTCTATGACATGGCAGATTGTGTAAAGGTAACGTGTCAGTCACACGTTTTTCCATCCATCATCATCAACATCTTAGACATTTATGCATTTTTTTTATTTATAGAGAATTTCAAATTTCATATGAGTCTGCATTTTATTCTTATTATCATTATAGATTTCTTCTCGAAGGGTGTTGCTGGCCTATAAATAACAAACAAATGTTTGCATTTACTTCCTTAGGAAACTATTGAAGAAATATTTTTTAGTCTTAAACTTAAATTTTATTACTAAAATTTATATGATTCTATACAACCGGGAATATCGAGTGATTTTATAATAGCTATCCGTTTCTTCTGCCACTTCGCCTACATCAAATATTGATAATGTCGCCGAAAAGTATAACTTACCTTCCAAGTCCTAGTGCCAAGTCGATGCCAATGTCAATGGAGATTGTAAAGTAGATACTGCTTATACCCTACATCATTTGTATTACAAAGTATTATCAGTTTGTGCATATGTCTGTAACACTTTAATAAAGTTGAGGCAGGCCTACTTTTAAGTGTACCAATCGATTCAGAATCAATTGCTGAAATGATTTAAGCATGTCTGTCCGTCTGTCCGTATATCTGTTGAACAGGACAAAGTACTGATAAGCAGAAAAATCAAGGAAATGGACATGTTTCAAAATCATCGTTCTGAATTTTTTTTTTTTTTTTACCTCAATTGAAAATATAAAGTCCGAATTGCAAGAGCCATTAAATTTTATGAAGAAAAAAAAAAATATTCATATAAATTGATTGCATCAGAAAGTAATCATGTTGTGAGATATCAAATTGATTTTGATTAATGCATAATTTTCAGATATTTGTTTGCATTAGATTACGACACATGAGAAGTGTCAGTAAGTAATTCTTAACATTATTTTGTATTGAATATTTTCAAGTTAATGGTCAATGATTTAAGATACTTTGTTGAATAAGCGAAAAATATAATAAAAAATTTTTTGTGAAAATCAAACAATAAAAATTATCATTTTTTATTTTAATTAATAATAATAATTAAAACCAGAAAGGTAGATCATGGCCATTTTTGAACGGAAGGCTTCGGTTTTGTTAATTTGATCTAAATTTCATGCTTTAATAAAAATAAATTTGATCATAGAGAAAAAAGTTTAAAATTTCGCAAAACTTTACAATAGAAGTTTTAGAAGCCCACTGGCATAAAAAATTATTCAAAAAATCAATTCCATTTAAAGACTTTTAAAGGTGGGATTGAATAATAAAAAAATTATCCAATTTTAAACATTTCGTTGTTGGCTTAAAATATATCGAAAAATTGCGACCTGAAACTGTACAATAAACTTAGCAAAATTATGGAGATGGAAATTAATTTTTAATAATTTGGTTTTTTAAAATTTAGATCCATGCCAAGAATTCCTTTCAGGGTGTTACAAACATCTCTCCATATATTTATATTAAAGCAATTAGTGTAGGGTGCAAAATTGCAATTGATTCACCGTTAAACGTTCTCAGGTACTATTTTTTTTTTTACAATATCAATTCCTAGGAATTTTTCTTTTATATTTTCTTTTTTTTTGGGGGGGTTGGGGAAAAATCTACACACTTTTGAGATACAAAAAAAACTACCTGAAAAAAGTCTCTTTTGTGAAGTGATTTTTTTTAATTGTTAAAATTGACAAAAACAATAAAAAAAAAAGAAGAAACCCAAATGTTTTAAGAAATTCGGTTTTTTTGACATTTACAATTTAAAAGGAAAAAAAATCTTGTTAATTTTCTGAAAATAGTTATAAAACAAAATATTAAAAATTCAATTAAAATCATTGTAAGTTCTTAGTTCCAACTTTAATGTCATTAACTGTTAAACACGACAAACGCCAGAAAAGTCTTCAACGATAATTAAATGTAAAGACAAAAAAAGAAAGAGTTGGTAATCAAAGCCATTACGTAGGAATAATTTCAGTAAAGTGTTTACTTTGACTTATCGGTACTTGGTAGAGCATTGGAGCGCACTGCATCGTACCGATGATGAATTTTTTAAAATTTCATATCAATTTTTTGTTTTTGCTTTCTTTTTTTTTTTTTTTTTTTTTTTTTGGGAATACACCAAAATTATGTACATGCATTGTGTTAGATAAGAATATTGTGATTCTGGAAAAAGGGAATTGGATAATAAAAATATTTTATTTTTTTTCCTTTTTTTCTTTTCTTTTTCAATTCTCTTTTTTTCTCCTTTTTTTTTTTTTTCCTAAAAGAAGTGTGTAAGCGAGTTTATTTTCTCTTCAAACTTATATGTTTTAATTGTTTATTTATCAAATTTCTTTTTTCATATTAATGTATATTTTTTTTTTCAGTTCTTTGTTTGTTTCTTTTTTTTTTTTTTTGTAAATCCTGAGAAGACAATCCGCAAGCTGAGATAAGCGTAGACAAACATAACCAAAATGTAATAAATATAAATAGAAAACAATAAATAGAATTTAAAAAAAAAGACACACACATGCATATGTGTGTGTATGTGTGTGCATGTGTATGTTTTAGAAATGGACTACCCCTTAAAAGATGGTCAGTTAATGTTAAATTAACATTGGGAAAGTTATATGTTGCTGTTGTTGTTGTATTCATTATTAAGAAAATTGATTCTAATAGTGGAGAATGAAAGAGAGAAAAACAAAGAAAGAGAAAGAGAGAGAGAAATAATAATTTTGATAAAGAGATAAATGCACACAGAGAATTCCATATACAATGAAATCTGGCAGGAAGAAAATAAATGATAAGGTCACTTTGATTTTACACAATTGATCTTCCAGGTGATTTCCCTCTCACCTTTTTCTTTTGTTTGTTTGTGTGTGTGTGTGTGTGTGTGTTTTTTTTTTTTGGGATATTTTTTCCTGTAGTTTTTTCTTGTTTGATTCATTTACACAATTAGGTTCACTTTTAGGTATCTGCGGTCATAAGATTATCCTTAAAGGACTACACTTTAGTCGCATGCCAAATTTCATGAAGAATTCTTATAAAATACCAAATTTCTTTAAGCTGCCGTATATTTTTGTATGATCCGTTTAATTTACAGATCTTATCATAATCATCCCTATAAACATGATCGCATGTCTTTTCAAAAAAAAAAAATCTTGATTAATTTTTAATTTTTTCAATTATTCTACTGCTACTACCAGAACGTTATAAATTGTGTGAGAATTTTTGATCTGATATATTATGATTAAAAATTATTTTGCCAATAAAGCTAAGTCAGCTTAACCATCTAAGTATCTATCTATCTGCCTAAACATGTTTAAACTTTTTTAAAAATATTTGTTAATAATTTTGTAAATCGAAAATCTCACAATTGAAAAATTGGTAAATGAATTATTTTTAAGCTTGCAATTTTCAATCTCTTAAACTTAAAAGAAAAATTTTAACAATTTCTTTAAAATATTATTTCTAGATGGACTTCAAAAATATTCCACTTTATTAAGAATTCATTTTTTAGATTCAATAAACCCATTTCTGATCGAGGTTTTTTATGGCTTGTTTATCTTGAGCATTAGTAATGTTATTATTTTAGCATGGTAAGAATTTTATGGGGCAGGGCACTAATTGTAATTTGAAATTGTACCTCGATTCAGAGCATTAGATGTTTCCATCTTCAGAATCACATTCTGATTCGATTAAAGTCCACCAAGTCCAGGCCTACCTCTACCAATTCAATGACCATGATTTGATCGATATTT
The DNA here is from genome assembly GCA_023089585.1 of Melophagus ovinus. Classification (NCBI taxonomy): domain Eukaryota; kingdom Metazoa; phylum Arthropoda; class Insecta; order Diptera; family Hippoboscidae; genus Melophagus; species Melophagus ovinus. The sequence goes on from JAKKIB010000177.1 coordinate 1,822,379, forward strand.
TAATAAAATGTTTCTAGGTGTAGTGCTATTTGATCCAAAAATAAACCCCAATGAAACTCTAATATTTAAAATCTCAACATTTTTGGCAACTTTTTTGTATATAAAGGCTTATTCTCAAATTTAATACACTTACTTTGTAAATTGGAAATTTACCAAAATTATTCTCACTATTATTGTTTTAACTTACAAATCGTTTACAGGTTTTCCAAATTAGTTTTAGTAAAGACATGAAGTTTATTGAAAAATGGCCCTTTCACAATAAACTACAAACTGTACTCTTTTTTTCATGGGTTTGTTCTTTTGTAAAATCTAATAAATATTTATTTATTTATTTATTTATATTTAATTTTAAAAATTTCTCATTTATTATTATTATTATTATTATTATTTTATGAATTGAATTGTTTTTGTCTTCCTTCTTTTTTTTTCATTTTCATTTTTTTTTTTTCATTTGTTCTTACTTATTTTTAAATATTAAAATTATTTTATTGTTAAATTTTCGACACCATCCATCCAACTGGAATAATTCGATAATAGATTTAATAAATAATAACAAAATTGATAAAAATAAATAAAACAGAGTAGAAAGGACCTGGGATTTGTCCAAAAAAAAAGTACACTAATTACAAATTACAAATTAATAATAATTTTTTTTTGTAATACAATTTTATGAAAAAAATGTATAAATTAAAAAATTATTAATTATTTTATGTACAAAATTTTTGCATAAATTATAAATATATATATATTTATATGCATAATGCATAATGCATAATGCATAATATAAATAAATAAATAAATAATCTTAGAATTAACAATTTCTGCTTTCATATTTTTTAATTTCAATTTCCAAATCAATTGCTTTTTATTAAAGTCATTATCAATCAATTAAAAAAAAGAGACAAAAAAAATTTTTTTTTATATCTTTGAATTATATTTGACAATAATATATAAATAATATTAACCAAACGTGTGACAATTACAAATTTCAATGTAAATGGTTTTTTAGTTATTTTGTTTACGCTTTTAAATTAAATGGCACATTTTATTTAATGAATGATTGATGATGAAGATGAACTTGAAGTTGAATGGTGATAAGTTGCAGGACATTGGAAACGCTGGAGAAAGAGAGAGAGAGAGAGAGAGAGAGAGAGAGAGGGGGTGAGAAAGGTAGAAAGGATACAATGGGGAAAGGTTACATTTGATTATTTATTTATTTATATAGATTTTTTTTTTATTTTGGTATGCTTTTTTTTTCAAGACTATTAATTTTACTTTGATATCGATTTTTTCATATTATTGAATGCATGAGATAAATTTTATTTTATAACAAATAGTTGTTTTATAATTTATAGCCACATTTACATTTTTATTAATAATATTTGGTTTCTTGCAAAATCTTAATTTTTAACAGAATTTATCTTTTGTACTTTTTGTTTAATTCAATGTCGCTTTTACTTAACGCATTTTGCTTTTACATTCATCAAAATTCATATTGTCATTATCTCATTTATCTCATTCTCATTTTTCTGTTTCTTATCATTTCTATTTTGATGTAATTTCAATTAATTCAATTCAATTCAATTCACTTAAAATTTAATTGAATTTTTTTTTTAAATTATTTTATTTATTATTACTTAAACATTTAAACATTTATAAGTTGTATGGACGACTAGACCAGTTATATACAGTTATCACTAACACAAAAAAAGGAAAAAAATTTATTTATTTGAATAGAAGAAATCATCAAGAATGAGAAATCGATAAAATTATATTAGATGAAATAAAACATGGATTTGAAAGTAAAATTTTAATTTTGAATGTTTTTTTTTTTATATGAACGGTCGAGATGTACAAATTTATTTTCTTTGCAGTATATTTAAAAATAAATTATCCATAAATTATTTGGCTTATGCTTTTCTTTTTAAAATGATTTCTAATTATTCTCTTTCTTTCTCTTCCTCTACCTCCTTTCCCTTTTAATACTCATTTACCTTATGCCACGTCAATCACTCATTTACCACTTTCTTTAGATCAACTTTTTTTCTCATAATTTTTGCATTTGAATCAAAATTACAAAATATAATTAATTGCATAATTTTATTTAATATATTTATTTATTAATTATTTAAATGAATTTAAAAATAGCTTCAGTTAAGGTCCCGCTTAATAGAAAATATATTTTACTTTATACAAATATATTTACACTTACACTTATTCTGACTTTGGCCAATCGCTGTAATTTAGAATTTTTTAAGCAAATGAAAAATGTGTAAATGCGAAACAACAAAAACAAAAACAAAAACAAAAACAATTAAAAATGTTATAGTCGACCAGCACCGACTGCTTCCTTGCTGCCTATGCTGCCTTCATTTAGCTTAAATGAAATTACAAGCTCAGCAAACGCAGGTCAAGTTAATACAATAAAAAAAGGACATTAGAAAATTTGAAGTGATTTGAAAAGTTCGTTTTACAAGAATGAGTGAATCGATCTGAATCGAAATTGTTATTCAACATATTTCCTATGTTGAATAACAATTCTGAGACGACTTTAAATTAATAAAAATTTTTTTTTTATACATCGTCCTTTTTCAGAATTGACCGTTACATGATAAGTTGTATGTAAGTGAAGTTTGAACTCTACAATTTTCTACAGGGGCCGCCTTTGTATCAAAAAAGACATGTATCACCTAAACTATAATGGAATCTTAACTATAATAAATTATATGGACGGACCACTGACAGAGAGAGAAGGTCAGACAAGCATAAATAGAATCAGCAAGAAAATCTGATTGAATTGATTTAAATAATCAGTATACAAAAAAGTGGGTCCACATATCTATGAGTAAGTACAATACCCTTTTCAGTGCAAAGAAGTACACTTGTAATTAAATCAATTCAAAATTTTATGCTGACTATGCTCCAGTAAGATTTTCCTTGACAATTTATATTTTAGAGTCCATACGCATCTTATTAATTCCCTCCCAAATTAAAGTACAAATTGATCATGTTGGTTGATCTATTCATACTTTTTGATTTCCTTTATAAATTTTACATTTTCTAATTAAATGAACTCAAAGTAAAATATAATTAAATCAGCATAAAATTTTTTAATCGATACTCGTAAAATGAAGAATTTTATAAAAATTCTTTTTACTAATTATTTAAAAAAAATTATAAACATACCATAATTTTTGAAACATGAAATTTAAATAATTTAAATTTTGAAAGTAGCGAAATATCCAATTTAACAAATGTTTAAGGATGAGCATTACGTGCCATATGTACAAATAGACCAACTGCATCTTCACATTTTTTACCACACATATTACATTTGAATACTTCATCACAACTATGATAACCCATGTGCATTGTATGGAGGACAGCATTTTTAAAATAAATATGACAATGGGTACATTCGTACAATGTATCTTGATTTAAATTGACATTTGATGTGGATGTAACCGTTCCCGTCATCGAACTAACTGAGCCTGTTGCTGAATCTGTCGAATTATTATTCACATTATTCACGGTTGTTTTATTTATTAATGTTGTTGGATTTGTTGTTGGATTTGTTGTTGTATTTGTTGTTGTATTTGCTGTTATTTCTTCATCATTCATGGAATCTTCTACAGATGCATTGTGTTTACATTTAGCCTCTGCTTTTGTGGATGGTGAAGATAATAATTTTAAAGTGTCTTCATGTATTTGCTTATGATCAGATGATGTTGCATCATTATATTTGCCTTGGTTTTGTTGTTGTTGATCCAATTTTAATACTCGTCCTTTACGTTTAGCTGCACCAATACTTGATGCAATTAATGGTGTATCCTCATTATCGACCGATAATCTTAAATCATGTAATCGCTCAGGTGTGTTCGCTTTATCATTCGTATCAGAAGTTATTGTACCTAATTGCGTTAAATCTATGGCAGATATTTCGGGTTTAGGGCAATTTTTCGTTTTACTCGAAACATTCTCATTCGGCATGTCTTGATCTTCCGATTCATCGTCTTCATCTTCATCTTCATCTTCGTCTATATCCGATACAATTTTTTCTCCATCATCACTCATATTTTCCTCTATTTGCTGCTGCTGCTGATGCTGCTGATGCTGCTGCTGATCCTTTGGCCTTTGTACTTCATCTCGCATATGCGGTGATAGTTGACTTTGAATGCTCGGTTCTTGCTGTTGCTGCTGGTGTTGTTGTTGTTGTTGTTGCTGCTGTTGTTGTTGCTGCTGCTGCTGCTGTGCTGCCAATACTTGCAAATTGATGTAATACGATAATAATGAAGTCATATTTTGATTTAGTGTATCCAATGGTAACATATTGGCCATTGGATTCGTAGAAGAAGGCAGATTTAAATTATTTCGACGAACTTCCCTTAACGATTTCGTATTACTGTTTGAAGGTTTGTGGGCATTTATGAGCGATTTGTTGTTTGTTTGTTGCATATTTGTTATATTATTATTCGTGGTGGTGTGAGATGAAAAATCTGAATTAATAGAGCTACTACTTTTACACGGGGAACTAGGCATTGGATTTTGTTGGCTTGCGAAAACTTGCAAGCCAGCTGTTAACTGCGAGCTAATCTGTGGCAATTTCAAATCACGATTTGATGTACGTTTATTTCCAGTGCCATTACCTCTATTGCTACATCTAGCTTTATTTTTTGGACCACGTCTTGTCCCATAGACATCAATAATAATACTTGGATTTGGTAGACCATTATGATCTAAGACAATGCTCTGTTTGTGTTTATTTTTCTTCAAATGCTGCTTGAATGTATGATAAAATTTTACTGCATAATCGCAATCGGCACAACGATATGGATAAATTGAAGAATGCTTTTTATGATGCGATGCCAACATGGATTTATTCTCACATGAATAATCACATTTGTCACATTTGTATGGCTTAATATTTTTATGCTTGCATATATGAAATTCTAGATGATGTTTAACTTTAGCCCAAAATGGACATTTCGGACATTGTAAGATTTTCTCACTGCTCTCATGGGTGCGTGTATGTTCCCAGAAGGTAACTTTTGTCATGGCAACCAGACCACATGTCTTACATTTGTGCGTTTTCATTTTACCATGCGAATTATAGATGGGCATACGAATATATTCATCGTACTCACCTGTTTCACTTCTATGCTTGAGATCCTCACTTGAGCTAGACATTCGATCTTGTTCTTCTTTATCATTCATTTGATTATCATTAATATGTATCATAGATTTTGGGGATTTCGGTGGTGTTGTATCTAACGGTGGCGTGTAACGTGGTGTTAATATTGATTTTTCTGTATGCTCTAAATTGACATTACCATTAATTGGTATGGGACTGGGTGTATCACCATTACAACGTGCAGTATTTAATGGATAGAAATGGGGGGGTAAAGTTGTGGATGGTATAATGGCATTTGGTAAACCAGGTGGCGTTAAAGGATTAAAGCCTAACATTAAGGGTGATGTGGTAACTTGATTTTGGGCAGCTACCTGTTGGGCATGTTGAAATTGTTGCTGATATTGTTGTTGCTGTTGCAATACATGTTGCGAATTTGTTGCACCAAATAATGTTGTATCGTTCTTATTAGCAGTTGATGATGATGAGGGTGATAATGTTGTTGTTACGGTCGCTGTTGATGTAACAGCTCTGCTATCTGTTGAACAGAAATGTGTGGAGTTCGGCTGATGTTGATGCTGATGGTGGTGGTGATTATTTTGTTGTTGTTGCTGATGATGCGGTTCTCTTAGAAGATTTTCCAAATGTTGTTGTTGTTGTTGTTGCTGCTGATGCTGCTGCTCCTGTTGCTGTTGCTGTTGATCTTGCGTTTGTTGATCTTGTTTCTGTTGTTGCTCTGAGTGTAAGTGAGAATGCGAAAGCGAATGCGAATGGGAATGTATATGAGGATTGGTACGAGTATGAGAATTCTGATGTTGATAGTGCATTTGATGTTGATGCAACATCTCAGTATTGATATTAGTTCCATCCGGTTCCCTCTTAATATTGGCGGTAAGAATATTACTGTACCAAGTGTTGCCATCTGCATAATTATTAACGTTACTATTGACGGACATCATTTCCCAATTGTGCATGGCAAATTTATGTGTAAGCAATTCGATTTACACGCATTCAAATATTACAGCGTTATAACTTCAAATCTGTTGAATTACTTGATTTTTATTTTGCGTAATTTTTTAATGTTTTTCGATGATTTTTAATTTTTTTTTTTTTGTATTTTTCTGTTTCATTTAGATTAAAACTATTTTTATTTGTGCTTTTCTTTTTTGCTTGATTTACTTTGACGTATTCCCCCAAGATAATCTAGAAAGAAATTAATAATAGTGAGATGAAAATTGATAATTAATTATTGACCCATTTTATTGTTGTTCATGATGATGCTAATTATGATTTAAAAATAATAATTATATGAATTAGAATGGGTAATAATAAGAAAAAGAAAAGGGAGAATAATAATGTTAGCAACACTATAAATTTTGATTGTTATAATGAGAATAGAGAGAACATTTAGCTTGGTTAAATAAGAGCGAGGGAAAAATGAGCGTAAAAATTAAGGCGCTTGCGCTTAATTTATCGCGTGCCTCGTCTTTTTTTTGTGTTGTTCATTGTCTACATTATCCTTTCTGACAACTTTTTTGTAATCATTTTTTTCCAGAATCTTTTTTTTTTTATTCGTGCTTTTTCTCTTTTTTTTTACACTCTTGATGTGTTGAGTTGAAGAAGTATGCTGGAAGTGTTGTTTGTTGATTGGAGCGGGACAGGAGACTTGGATTGGATTGGGAGAAGGCAAAAAAGAAACTAAACCAAAAAAAAAAAAAAAATTGGTTAAAAAAAGAAAGAAAAAGTCAGAATAAAAATAAGAAATGTGATCCAGCCCAAACCACCCTTAGTGGGTGAATTGGGCTATAAATGTTTCTGATATTTTTAATGTATTGTGGTATCTTTTTTTATATACTTTTTCCAGGCATAAGAGGGAGGGTTTTTTCTTCTTTGCCTTTTTTTTTTAGAACATTTTTTCGTATTTGTTGCTTTTTCTTCATTTTAGAAATGGTTTCACACCTTACAACAAAAACCAAAGAAAAAGGGAAAAAAACTAATACACACAATTTTTCTTTTTCTTTTTTTTTTGCTTTTCACCATCCTTATTATACACGAATAGGGATGATGATGATAAATGTTGAATGGGAATACTTAAAAAAAAGTAATTATGAGAAAATAAATAAAAAAATTACCACTTTTTTATTGGAGAATAGTTTCATCAAGATAAAAAAAAAACAACCAGAAGTAAATGTCGCTTTTTGTTTTTATTACATGAGTATTCCTTTAATGCTTTTTACAAGGGGTGATAGACGCACTCACACACAAAGAAAATTCTCCACCTCTTTTTTTCTTTTCTTCTCTTTTTAATTAATGTAAATTAAATTTTAGTTTTTAGCTTTTGTTTAGTTTTTTCTTTTTAAGGTTTGTAAATATTTCATTTTGAAGTAGCGCACTTTAATGATAGAATTTTTCAGATTTTGTAGTAATTTTAGGAAAATTTTCAAAATCACACTTCACATACATCTTTAAATAATTGGTTACATTAAATTGTCAGTATATGCCGATAATTAACACGAACCAAATTTACATCTTAAGACTAATAAAATTTTTTTCATTTAATATTTTCTATTGCGGATCTCTTTAATATCACAAAATAGCAACTAAAATCAAAAAAACAAAAAAAAGTAAAAAAAACAAAACAAGAAGAAGATACACGCGCTAATTATTCCGTACATTTCATTGAGCTAAACTCAATGTTATGAAGTTAGAAAGCAACTAATATATCAGCGTAATATCACCCTAATATTTAAACAGTACCCTAATATTTAAACCAATACATAGATACATATTATAGATGTTCGTGTCAACAGCCTCCGTTATTCAATGTCTACATTACTAACTAAACTACACAACGCAACAAAATCTCCCTCTCTAAGTCTCTTTTTTTTTCACGTGAAAATTAACACAAGCTAACACAAATATCTTATAGTTTTACTTCTTTCTATGGCTGGCTGCTGTTGTTGTTGCTGCTCTTTATCTTTTATGACAAACAAATAAAATGAATAGCAACAAAAATTGAAATAATAACAATACGGGATCATGTACAACAATAAAAAACTATGGGAAATGTAGCAGCAATAGAAAAACTCTAAAAAAAAACACAAAGGAAAAAATGGAAAATAAAAAGGAAAATAAAAAAAAACAAGAAATGTAAAAAAAAACAAAATAACAGAAATTGTGAGAGGACAAAAGACAAAACTAAGCGAAAACTTATGTACGAAACAATGCTAAACGACAAGATGCGATTTGAGTAAAGGGTCTGTAAACATAATACACACACACATTCGCACACACACAAAATTTTAATATATTTGAACTTTCTCTTTTAACATATTGCTCTCGTGCATTAAACGACTCTGGCGTGCCTTTGTTAGAAATTATAGCTGCACAAAAATATGCTCTCGTCTCATCGCTTCGTGAATTATTTGTTCTTTGTATCCTTTTTAACCTTTTTCAAGTGTTAAGACGCGCTACAGATTTTTACTTGTTTGTATAAATTTGAATAATATTTCAATGTGTACAGAAATGTTGAAAGATTTTTTCACTCACGCATTCAACGAGCGGTTTAAATTGAATTATTTATTATCAGCGTGTGTACGGAGAGAGAACAGGTAGAAATATATAAATGTATTTCTATTTTCTATCTTTATGCCTCTTTACATGCACTCATGCAACCCCAAACACATACACATAGATCAAATTTTGTATATATTTGTTAATGTTAATGCCAGTTTCGTTAGCATTATTTTCTTTTATTCTATTTGTTATTGGCTTTTCTCTGTTTCTTTTTGTTTTCTTTCATTTCACTTTTTTTTCCTTTATACAAATTACTTTCTTTGCGTTCCTTTTTTACTGCTTGCCTAAATATGCAAATTTCAAAAATGTTATGCTACGGTGTTTTGAATGTGATAGAGAGAAAATTCTAATAAAATATACAAATTAGTTGTTAAAGACAGATATTTCTACAATTATAAATCTATTTATAATTTACACTATTTGTGGTATTGGGTATAAAAAATTTGTGCAGCTCTTCGTAACAGTTCAACATTGATCGCAAAGGCTTTGTTAATGGTTCCGATTTAAACCTTTCTATTCATCCTTATTCCGTAGGTTTCTTCGTCTGTTTGTCCGTACGTCCATTTGTCCTAACCGCCGTTTGTCCGTACGTCCCTTCGTCCGTACGTCTGTTCGGCCGTTAGTTAGCTAAATATTTGGCCTTATGAATCCAATTTGGATGAAATCTTGCCATGCAGTTGTGTTTTGGCTTAAAAACTCCTACGAAAAAAGCCTTGCAATAAGGCCGTTTTTAAAATCTTTCCTTATAAAACGCCATTTGAGAAAAATTTTTATAAATAAGAAAAATTTACAATTTACAAATAGTTTTCAACCAAATTCAACCCTTACTAGTCCTGAATCTTTTCAAAGGCTAAACTCTCTCTCTTTCTCTCTCAAACCATCAAATTTTCACAAATCATACGAAATTTCAAATTTTTTTCTTTCTTAATTTATAATTTACTTTATAGTCATTATAATTCAAAAAAATGCAGGGTATTTCAAAGTCGCTCTCAAATGATTATAACGTTCTTACTTGTTTTTTATTATAAAATATTTCTTTAATTTGTTCAATGGTTTTTTCCTGCGCATTCAATATTCTTTTATTGTGCCATCCATCAATTTCTAATTTTAATGCTAAAAAAGAAAAAAAACAAACAAACAAATAAACAAAAAAAGGAAATAGAAGTAAAATTTAAGTAAAAAAAGCCAGCCTGATACATTTTTAATCCCATTTTACGCAAACTTAAGGATACGCATTTATTGCCACATAAAAATTATACTTAAATTCCATTTCTCAATTGTTTTGTTAATTTAAAAAAAAAAAAGGTCATGCTTCAATCTTTAAATTACAAATAAATATTGTCTTTGCAATTGTATTGCAAAGTCTATGGAGAAGTATGGCAAAATACTTCTCCATGACCGCTTCAGGCAATATTTATATATGTACATATAAAAATTTGTATGTAAGTGTATCCCTTAATAATTTGACAATAAACAATAAACAAATAAAGAATAAACTACTTCAGAGAATTTTCATTTTTATTTCACTAGCATTTTTTTTCATTTTACCATTTTTCTTTCCTTTGTTGTTGTTGTTGTTTTTTTTTTTTTTTTTTGGTATTCGTCAATGGAAGGGCTTGCAGGTTATTAATACATTAGAGATGCAATAAATTGGGCGTACTCTGCATACATTTAGGTATATTTCTTATACAATTATTTCGGCGTATTTTATTTTATGAAATAAACATGATTATTTCCATTCAATATAATGCCAATAATACATTTTGGTCGTAAGTTAATTTGAAGTAATATATTTTATAACTGAACAATAGATTATACAATATGACCGTGGAAAAGAAGTCATCACTAGTAGTTTTATGAGACACATTTTACACAAAAAGTAATACAAAAGATCTTTAAGAAGGGAAAGTAACTAATAAATGAAATCAATACTAAGAATTTATTTGCACATCAAAATATTTTTAAATGTACCATAATCCATACCTGTAAAATTGATCGCAAATTGAAAATGCGGAAACAGAAAAATAAAATTATCTATTATACTCCCAAAAATTATTATATATTTAAAAATATCAAATAACTACTGGGCAGTTCTAATCAGAGGTATCTACTCTGAGACAGTCTGCTAAATAATTTACATCCATCAGATATAGACTAAGATTTCTCTTTAATCTTAATATAAATTTCCTACTTATTATTATAATAAATTTTACGTCATTCTAGGAATTCCTTTGTGAGGATTCTAAAATGTAAGTCCCCTTATGTAAAACTCTTCTTGATTGCTCGACCAAAACATTTAAAAGGCGATATATGCACAGTTGAATTTTGAGGATACTTCCTGGGCCTGTTCGCCTCCGCCTGGTAAATGATATATCTCAAAAATTGCAACAACAGGTTTGTAAGGTGCCTATAGAACGACAGATGGATCGGTGGCGTTTAGCCAAAGACTGTCAAAGTAATTTAAATTGATCAAGCGATTAAAAAATCTTGAACAATAATTGTTATAATTAAATGGATTATTTTACAAGATCACCCTGCATTCTTTGATTGCATTCAATTCATTGGGAGGCACATACTCAAAATTTTTTTTAAATATTATTTTAATTTTGAATTATATAAATTTTTTTCATTTATATCTTTATTCTCACAAATTGTATTTTCTTTTCATTTTATATTAAATATGGGTTTCTTTTTATTCTAATCAATCAATGAAAAACTTTTGATTCACCACTAAAACACCAACAATAATAATAATAATAGTAAAAATGAAAAATATTTTAAAAAATTTGGCTAAAAATATGGTGCATCACATGAACAATATTTTTCAACATTTTATTTTCTACAAAAAAAGATTTTTTTATAATCATCATCAGAGAAACGAGGAAGCGTAAACGGGCATGGCCATGATAAATGCACAACAAATGCTCACACATTTGTATGCATAATTATTTTGCACTTGGCCTTTAAAAAATTGTGCGCATTTTTATGCGCTTTTAAAAAACATTTATTATATTTTTTTGTCTCAGTTTTTCAATTTTATGTTATTTTCATTTTTATTTGAAGGAGAAAGTGTGAATGAACACACACACACACACATATATATATATATATATATATATATATATATTAGATATTCTATTATAATGATAGAAAGCATTATTTTCATATACGAGTCTGATACTTGAGAGGATCCGAGAGAACTGGAGACGCTCGACTTAGAATCTAATTTTTTAACTTTTCAATTAAGTATGTCTGTCCGTCCATTGTACGGGGTGTTTGGTCCAAATCATGCCGTTAGGGGAATGCCCTTCCATTTGAAGAACTGCAACTTTTTACTGAGATTTTAAACACTTAAAGCAAAGTGATGTAGAAGATTTAAAAGTCAGCTTCGGGCTTTATTAACGAGTATATAAAAAAACTTTATGAGCTATTTAATTCTTCATACATTTTAATTTTTTAGAGGGAAGATTTTATGTCACTTTTGGTCTCCATGTAATAAGTTGCCATATTTTCATGGTGGCCAGCTAAGTTTATTTTTAAAATTCGAGTTCAATGGACACTTAAAAAGTGCAATAGAATTACATTAAAATTTAGGAATGACTTACGAATCCCGGTTTTAAGATATTATATATAGCTTTTTTTACGATACGGAATCTGGCATATTCTGCTAAAATTTTTGATAAATTTTAATGGCCTAGAAATCATCAAATGATTACGCATTTAAACATTTGCCGGAAATGCGCCATAAAACTTTACATGACTGCTAAACCGTAAATCTCACGGCGGAATTTACAATTTCAATTTAAAAGAATGATCTTTCTGTCCAATTGTAGAAGAAAGGAAACGATTCCAAAAACGATACCTCTTTTAAATTTACAAGTCATGTTAGTTGAACTGAAAATGGAATTTTTGTTTCAAATATCCTCTCTTTTGCTAATCTTCAATATTGGCCATTCAAAAATATTTTACTGGGTATCTGGTAAATGTCAAATTATTGTCAACAACTTTAATAAAGAAAATATTTTCTGAATATTTTCTAATGATTCTCGTTGTCTTTGCTTTTGTTCTGTTAAATTACATGAAATTATTTATTATTTTTTTTATTCTTATTTGTTGAATTTTCTTAAATTTTTTTCCGCAAAAATATCTTTCAACGGTAAATTGTCTGTATGTTTTTCAGACGAAAAAAGAAAAAAAAAACCAAATCTACAATAAAGTGAAAAATAAATAATTAAATGAATCACATGAATACCGATTAAACTTTTTTTTTTGGTGTTGTTGTAAACATTTTTGCTGTGTTTGTAAAAAAAAAATGCAAAATATTCTAAAGTTGTTTTTGTGTGTCTGAGTTATTCTTAAGTTTTTCTTCAATTTTTGGAAATTATTAAAAAATTTTCTTGTAAATTAAATTGAATATTAAAATTAATGCGCTTTGGGCCGAACTATAAAGGCCGCCTTTAAGTAGCCCATTAATTTTAATTAAAGCTGTTAAGCCTTTTCTCCAAACGTAACATTAAATTTCAAGCCAACAAACTTAAAAGCCACTAAAAGCCGTCCTTTAAACTACTTCCCTTACACCACTTCGCTTAATATGATTCAAGAGTCAAGTAAATGGTTTACAAGTCAAGAATGTTGACCAATTTAAAATTGCAATGCCTTTGTCTAAAAATATTTCTAAATTCTTATATTAATTTCGTATTTCGTAATTCGTATTTCGTATTTCGTATTTCATGTTGATCAAAAATCTATAAAGATTGTAAGATCTTCAATCTGCAAGCACAGCAGACTCTAGGTCTACAAAATTGTTGGCAATTTTTGTTCTGTACTTGAATTGTAACTTACCTTTGACATTTTGATATAAGAAAATTTATTCAATTTACTTTGGCTTTTCTACATTTTTTTTTGATTTTTTCTATTTTATAGCATAAATCAAAAGATTATTATTCAAATTTGCCAAATATGTTTTAATAATAAATATTAGAAATTATAATCCAAAAGATTTTATGAAGCACTTGCAAAATTAAGAGAGAATATGTCTACAATGATGAAATAATAATAATAATAATAATAATAATAATAACAACAACAACAGCGATCTATTTAATAGAGGGTGTTAGAGAGACAGATAATAGAGATAGATAAAGAAATTAACGAGGAAAAAAGAAGGCTCGAAAAAAGAATGTTTTTGTCATTTCAACAAGTTAATCAAAAATAAAATGTAATAAGAAAAAAAAATATAATGTAAAACAATTTTATTAGAATAATAAGGAAGAAAATAAGACGGCAAATAATATTTGAATAATTCTAACATAATTTATTTAATAAATTTACAAAAGAAATAATTAAATAAATTATGTTGCAAATTCATGTTTCTTCATCACCGTCATTCGGAAATTGAATATTCATCAATAAATTTCTAAAAAATTTTATTCATAAGATGTTTTTCTTATAACTTTGATCAGCTTTTCTTGGATACTGGATTCTGGGTACCTCTTTATGAAATTAATAGATTTCCTTTTTCCATCATCTACAATGATGGCCAAAGAATAATGATACTTTTTTTTTTATATATTAACGATAAATTTATCATAAATTTTGTTGTAGCCATATGCCGTTTCTAAAATGAAAATTATCCCATTTGAAAATAATTTTAAATCGTGCTAAAACTATGTTTACTTTGGATTTGTAGAGAACGATGTGAATTTTTCTAAAATTCTGTTAATCAACATTTTAGATTCAATAGAGAACAAATTCTTTGATATTGGGCAGTCCATTGAAAATTTACAAAAATTACTGTTACTAGATGAAACTTTATAAATGACATCACAAAAATAAAAAATATTCTATAAATAATCTCAAATTATCCACTTAAAAGTAAACATTTTTGTTAGAGAAGTACAAGTGAAAATTTGAATAAATTATTAATCTGAAATTGCTTAAATTTCTCTTAAATTTTACACATTTTTATTAATTCCTACATTTTTGAAAGCTTTTTATGAAAATAAATTCTAAATATTTGAAATATTTATTCTTAGATTTGTATATTAAAATCAGATCATAATTTTTTAAAATGCATTTTTATTAGTTAACAATTTTCAATAAGGGCCATGTAAAACATGTAAATTTTGAGATAGCTTAACAATTTCGTTGATGTTTGTATTTGGCCAAGCAATTGCTACATATTTACTACAAATACTTTGAAAATATGCGCAGTGTTACCGATTCATTCTTTTATTTATATAAATATATATTTTTGTTTATATATAAAAACAATAAAATATATAACATTTTTCTAATTTTTAATAAGCAACAGCAAAGAAAAATATTTTGCCCAAAAAAAAAAAAAAAAAAATGAAAAAGCAAAAAACAAATTATAGAGGAAAACGTCAAATAAAAGAAGGAAAAAAACATGAACAGAGCAAATTCTGTTTTTTTTTTGTATTTTGCTTTCAAAATACTCAATTCATGATTTTCTTTATCTTTAAATATTACTGTATATATATATATATATATATATATAAATATATATATATATATATATATATATATAAATATAATTTGTTTGCATGATAGATTTATGAATGATAGATAAAAGAGAAAGAGAGAGAGAAAGAGAGAGAGAGAGAGAGAGAAAAAGAAAAACAACTAAAGAAAAAAACTAACATTAAAAGTAAACAATAATGGAAAGTATGCATTCTCAAAATGCATGTGCATTGTACATATATTTATATAAAAAATTGTATATATATATATATATATATATATATATATGTAAAAGAAAAGAGAAAGAAATAGAAAAAGAAAAATTTCGAATAAAGATTTTTCATTGTCTTTGTCTTATTGTGGGTTAGTGGGTGGTTGGTTGGTTGATTGTTTGATTCAGTTAGTTGGTTGCCGAACATTTGTTGATCTTATTCTTGTTCTGCTTCTTGTTCTTCTTCTTATAAAAATTTTGTTATCTGCTTTTTTTCAAAGTCGTTTTTTATATATTTTTTCCCTTTTGCTTCCACTCTTGCACGATGTTTTCGATATTTTCTACATTTTTTCTTTGATTTTTTTTCTTGATTTAAATAAATTTTTGTACACACATACAAACACATACACACAGCCACTTAAATAAATATGTATAAATGCATGTTTGTAATAATTTTCAGTTCTTCTCTGCTGCGCTCTCAATTCATCTAATTCATTTATGTCCGTTATTTTACAGACAGTCTTTTATTGTTGTTGTTGTTATTATTATTATTATTATTTGCATATAAATTTATTGTCGATTAAAGATAGAAGAAGAATATAAAATTGAAATGCGAAAAAATTGAAAATAAAAAACAACAAACGGAAAGCAAAAAATTATGATGCAAAAGAATTTCTCACATTTTTTTGTTTTGCTTTTATTTTGTTTTTGTTTTGTTTATACAAATCTTGGCCATAAAAAATGTACATTTTTTCTCCCTTTTTTTTCATTGTTGTTTGTTTGTTTTCGTTTTTTCATTTCATTTTTATTTTTTGGGGTTTCTTTTTAATGTAGCGAAAAATTTGAAAGAATTCTTTGTAGCAATTTTGTACTTTTTTTTTTAAAGATAAAAAAACTTATTTCTGTTTTGATTTATTTTTTAAATAAGATTTTTTTTGTTAGTTTGATATTTACGCCTTCAAATTTAGAAAATTTGAAGGTTACTTATAGAAAATGTAACAGCGTTTTATGGCGATTTTTACAATGATTGTGATAAACTTTTTTTTGTTGTTTATGTTGTTGTTGGTGTAAGCGGTTTAATTATTAACAACAATAATAATTTTTTAAAAATAAATTCCATTGATGAAAAGAAAGCGACAAATTGTTTAGAATATAATTTACCTTACAGTTAGAAGAAAAAGCGAGACAAAAAAAACTTTCTTGCTGCTAAAGTTGACTTTGAGATTTTTCTGGCGTATAATTTGTATAAATAAAAAGATAATTTTCTTGATGTTGTTATTTGTATGTTTTGTTTGTGTGTGTGTGTGTGTGTGTTGAACGCTCTTTCATTTGAGAGAATTGTCATATAATTGTTAGAATTAACGCGGAAAATCAACAATTAGAAAAGCACGCATGCCTATCAAAATGTGACAACAAAACAATTCAACAATTTATCTCCTTTTTCTTCTTTCATTCATATTCATCTTTCTCTTTATCTTCATTTTACTCTTTTTTTTATTTATTCTATTTACGTGTTATTTTTCTTCTCGTTCTTTCTTATTATTACTATTATTGTTGTTGCTACCGTTATTATTATTGTTCTTGTTTTTGGTGATGTGATAATTAACCGTTATGTCTTGAAATGAATTTTCTTGATTATCATTTTATTGCATTTTATTACGTTTCATTTCAATTCAATTTCTTTCTTAATTTTTAAATTAAGTTTTTGGTTTTCTTTTTTGTAAGAATTTAAACTTAGTTTGCTTTTCATGGCTTTTTTTCTTTTCATAATAAATTTTTTTTGCAATTTTTTTCTAACAAACTTAAAACTTAAAAATTAATGTGAAGTGTTTTATATTGATGCTTCTTCTTCCCATTATTATTAATTATTTATTTATTATTCATTTTTTCAGTTTTTCTTTTGTTTTTGTCATTTGTTTACTTTCTTGACCCAGCGACATCCAGCCATCCGCTATTTATTTATTACAGTTCTTGTTATTGTTGTTTTCCTCTGTCTTTTTTTTTTGAGATACGTAAAAATTCTAACAAAAAATGCACAAAAATTTAATCAAAAAAAACGATTGATTTTTTTTTTGTTTATTTTAACTTCTTTTTTATGGTTTTAAAAAAGGCGTTAATGCGTTAATGCATTAAAGCGATTTTTGTTTCATATTTTCATTAATTGATTAATTCATTTATTCAGACTGTGCTGCCCTTCGTACGGAGTTACTTCGTAAAACTAAATGAATATTTCGAATTATTCTCATTGGCAATCGCCAAAGACAAGAAAACAATGAAATTGAAATGAAAATATTCAGAATTGTAATATAAAAACAAACAAACAATCAAGCAAACAAACAAAAAAAATCTAATTTTATAGAATAATAATAAAACAACAAAGTATAAAATGAAATGAATTGATATGAAATGAAATTCTCAAAACAAAAAAAAAAGAAAACAGAAAAAAATTATTACAAAATTTCGAATGAGAAGAAAAACAACAATAAAAATAAAAACAAGCAATATACAAAAACATTTACAATTACAATTGATATATCCGAAAAAAAAACAATGTTTTATATTCAGATACAAATACACACACACATATATACATAAGAGAAAAAAAAATCAGAAAATTTTAGATTGAATGCGTTTTTGTGAAAGAGTGAGCCCGTTTATATGAATTTGAGATAAATTACAGAGCTGTGTGCGTTATGTTTGTTGTTGCTGTTATTACTGTTACTATTCTTATTGTTATTGCTATTGTTATTGTTATCCAATAACAGGATTTATGTTTGCTTTATGCTACATTCTCTCTCTTTTTTCTAGCATTTACTTTTATTTACCTTCTTTTTTCATCTCTTTTTTTTCCATAAATTGATTTTTTCATTTTCTTCCTTCTCCCTCCGGTACTCAAATGCCTAATCACTCTAACTTTTTTAACTACTCTAATTTTTATATCTTTCTCTCTTGTGGCATTACATGTATATATTTTGTGTTAATTTTCTCTTTGGGATTCATTTTGTGCAGACGTAAAAAAAGAAACATTTTCTCTATTTCTCTTAAATTCATTTTCCCCTTTTATTGTGTCGTTTTTTGTTGTTGTTGTTGTTTGGGGTAAGAACACATAAGAATAAACAAGCGTATTTTCTTTGGTTTTTATTCTGTTTCGTTTTTGCTTCTCTTTTTTTTTTTCGGAAAAATTGAAAAGTACGTTTTTTTCACGCTTAATATTTAAATTTTTTTTTTGGGGGTTAACTTGATTTAAGTGTGCGTGTATATGTGTATGCGTGTATGTGTGTGTGAAATACACAAAAAATATTATTGGTATAAAGAGACAGAGAGAGAGAGTGAGAAGAGAGAGAGAGAGAGAAATAAAGATAGAAAAAGAGAAAGGTAGATGATTTGAGATTTTGTTTTAATGTTTTCCCATTTTTGTTGTCGTAGATTTTTCACCATAAATTTTGTAATATTTTTAATTTTCCATTTTTATACACACAAAATTTATTCTTATATTTTGTGCTTATGTATAAAATTGCTTTTTTACTACAAATAATAAATTTATAAATTTATCTAGCATATCAAAAAATGTCCTATGCAAAAGTCATGTACATTGAAAATTAATATGTAAAAATGCAAAAGGGGGCATAAACATATTTCAAAAATACTCAAAAAGCTTGATTGTTAGATTTTACATTTTTTGTGGCATCAAAATTTAAAAAAGTTAAATGTGCATTTATTTCTAATATCACAAGGACTTGATGGTCTAATTTTTTTAACCAGAAGAATAGTTTAAGCGCAGATGTTTAGATCGTTTCCCATTTTGAATGCTAATCAAAAATAAATGCACTTTATAAGGTTTCTGGCATGCTGAATGGTTTTGCATGCTGAAAGTATTTTTACAAAGGGAACTTCATTTGTGTATTGAATTATCTGCCTTTTTCGTAACGCCTAGAAGGAAGCGTGGGTATTCAATTCTGCAATGATTCAGATATGTCTACGGATGTTTTTGGAAGGCATTGAAATCGGGCCAAAGCAATCTCATTTCTACCTAAAGTGGAAACATACGTGCTTCCATTATTTAGAATCGGCCACGCCTATTACGCCTACCAGAAGTTACACAAAATCAAATATTACTTAGTTTTTTTTTTAAGTTTTAAGATTTTTTAAGGACGTTCAACGGATAAATGTGCGCCATGTTTATGCGTAGAATACAAGACCATTTATATCATAATTTATCAAGTGCATCAGACAGATGGTGGGTAGACAAGTTTTGGCCCCAACCAAACATAACTTTATTACTTGCTGTATAAATGAATTCATTAAATGGACTCAACTTTATGTTTGGATGATGGTCTTCAATAATTTGCAGTGCCTTATACAAGAATAAATAATGGACTCGCTATTGTTGAAAATGATAAAATAAAGGATTATTACGCTTTAAGAAATATATAAAAAAATAGGAGAAAGCCCCATAAATTTAAGTTAAACATAAGCTAAAAGGTCTTTCAAAATCGAATAAACATAAGTAGCGTAAAATTATTCTTAGAAGCGTAAGCATTAATTTTAGTTTATTTATTATTTACTTATTATTTACATATAATCTTTTTTATAATTGTATGGAAAAAGTTCGTAGCATTCGTTGTTATTCGTTGTTACAGTTTAAAGATCATTAATCGTATCTAAAAATTTGTTTATGATTTTTCTTCTCTTATTTTTAATAAAGAAGTAATTCAAAAAAACCAAAAAAAAAAATAAGAAGGAAATGAATGAGATAAATTATCTATACACATACAGACATACATACATACAAACATATATACATGTATGACATACATGTATGAGGCATATACATATAAAAATATTTATATCTTATTTCTTAACATTTGAAGTGCATTGTTGACATCTTAACCTCAACATTTTTATAAAGAGCAAACCAAAAATGCAAAAAAAAAGCAAAGGAAAAGGAAATTCAAAATGATTATAATAATAATAAATGAGGAAAGTAAAAATTATAAATATGATATTAATACACAATAGATATTGAATAAGCGTGAAATCCGATTAAAATTCAAGATAACTTTACAGAGAGATTTTCGGTAACAGAAAAAACAAAAGAAACAAGAATTGAAAAAAAACAGAAATTAGAAGAAAAGAACAAATACAAAGTTGAAAGATATTACTTGTGGAAAAGTGTGCCAAATATAAATATTTTTAACATATTATTATTTTAAGGATATTAAAAAACAAAGCAAAAATGAAAAGAGCCAAACAAAACCAATTTTTTTTTTTTAGATTTATTTAAGATAAAATGAAAATGAAATCCATGCGCCACTGTTCATTGTAACATTATGAACAAATGTGTTTGGCCGTATGTGTAAGTGTAATTATGGGCATCAGTAAAGCGCTACGAAGTGCTTACAAAGTTAAGTCAAAAAGGTAAGTTAAGAGATGCATCAATATGGCCGATAAAAAGTGTATTCTCTATAACAATTTCTTATGTAAAAAATTATGAAGGAAGTGCAGTGACCCTGTGGAAGTAGGTTTTGTGTAGCTGGGCCCAATGTTTAATTTAATCTTTTTCAACTCTTAACTCGATTGTTTAAGTAAAAGAATCAAACTGAAATTGGTCAATAGGCCATTCATACTTTGCTCACTCAAAGCATATTGATGAAACTTGGTTGGAAAGATTTAATACATCTAATATATGTACTGGACTTTGAATTGTCTGAGTGCGATTTCTTTCGCACTATCTACAAAACATGTTTTAATGGTAAAAAATGGTAAAAAAAACTTGATGGTAAAAAAACTTGATTGGCAAAGGAACCTTTGAAAATTACTTGGCAAAGTTTTTCCCTCATTAATAAATGGAACTAAAGGAATTATACAACCAGCTGAAAAGTTATAAATCCTTATTAGCAAGAATTTTCTAAATATTTTTGATTAAAATCCTTTTTCAATAAGAAAAGTTTTTCGTTTAAAAAAAATTGAAATAAAACGATCAATATATTTTGTGTGACCTTTAAAGTCAATATTTTAATTAAGTAAGCTTATAAAAGACATGTAAGCAAATTTTAACAAATTGATTTTAATTTTAATTATTATTCTTATTTTAAATATAAAGTTTGCAATGAATCCTTAAATAAAAAAAAAAATGAAGAAGAAAAAAAAAACGTTACACACTATTTAAATTTTTCAATACTTTTCAAAACAAATTTGTAAGTATTTAATAGTGATATTTCTGACAGAGAATAATATTTTTGTAACACCCGATGTTCTATTGGATCATATTCTAGACATGATACTTGGAACGGCTTTTAAATACTCGACACCATTTTTTAATTGCAATTGAGTGGCCGTAAATTGTATGGCCACTTTTAAATGAGATGAAAATGGATCGATTTGGAAAAGGCAATTTTTGTTAAAATACAAATGAAAATGTAAATTTTTTCAAACATAAAAATTTTCTTCCAAAAAAAAAAATCTTTAGTTTAAGCGCGTTTTTTTTCATGGGAAAAGTTCAACGATTCGTTGATATAATGAAAATTTATAGTATTATTCAGCACACATGGTGTAGGGTGCAAAAATGTCAGAAAAAAAAAGCACACAAAGAAAGCACACAAAGCGACATAGGAAATGTCATTAAATTTGTTTTGAATGAGTTTGCTAATTTATTAATTTTCACTTGTTTATAAAATTTGTATGCGCACTTTTTAACTTTTTAAACATTAAAAATTTCATAAAATAACATATTGTTTGTATGTATGTATGTATGTGTATATGTAAATGAGTGTGTATTCATGTGCGTTGATATGTTTTTATATAAGTGATGTGACTTAATTAGAATATAATTTCATGCGAACCAACAGGGATTTTCACTTAAATTAGAAATAAACTCTTCTACTCTAATGTTGCAAAATAAATAATTTATATTTTATAAATTTATGATATTATATTTTGATCTAATATCTATGGATATTGAATAATTTGGAAAGTAATTTTATTATTTGTTTGAAAAAGTATTAAATGATTTTTTTTTTTATTGAAATTCAATTCCGTTCATCTCTCAGGCATTTTGTAAAATGCTAATGGCCGATTTTCATAAAAGACATCATTTTAAATTTTAGAATTTTAGAATGCTATGATGCATTTTCAAGAACAAAATTGTTACAAGAAAGTTGTGAAAAGTGATCTAATGAAATTTACTGAAATAACATTTAAATTTCATCGATAGCAAACTTATAAATTTTATCGCTACATCTAACGCTAATTAAATTTTCAATCATTTAGCTAACTTTACTTTACCTAACAAAATAAAATAAAAATATTAAAAATGATTTTCAATGATTGATTTTAAGGAGAACTGAAAAAATATATTTTTTTGTTTTTAAAATGATTTTAACTATCGGAAAAGACATAACAAACAATCTAATAAGAATAATTGAATTTAAAACATTTTCACATATTCATAATTTTTTATGATCATTATTTCATAAATGGATGAAGAGTGCGGTAAAATATTCTCAATTATGTGTGTTTAGGTTTTTTTTTTTGCCATTTTAGCAAAAACAAGTAGAAGCGCTATAAGTCGGTTAGGGCCAACTCCTAAGTATTTTTACCAATGTACCAACTGAAAAATTAAGAAAACCAATAACAAGTGAAACCAAATAAAAACAGATCATTTTTGAATGATTCAGAAAGTTTGCTATATAAAACTGGGTCCACAAAAAAGTAGTTTCGTTTTAATGGAATTTTGCATATGTACTGAAATAAGGTCAAATAATCTTTTTAAATTGATTTTCATTAAAAAATTATTAAAATTGTAAATTGTTTTTATAAAATGATTTTTTTCAGAAATGACACGATTCTAGGAACTACCCACTTGATAATTCTTTAGATGTGCTTGCTAAATATCAACGAAATTTCTACCAACTTATTGACCTACAGATGGATAAGAAATTTTGTGGCTGTCGGAGACATATAATAAATCAGAAAATGATTCTAAATCGATTTGTATTACAAATGTACCTACAACCCCTGTAGCATCAAATGTAGCATCTTAGATCACAAGTGTTGTAGGGTGTAACTATTATTTGCATATACATATATATATATATATATATATATATATATATATATATTATGTACTTGTATATGTAAACAACAAAATATTATTGTTTATTTTTCATTTTGAAATATGATAAAGAATAAACATGAATATGAACATGTACTGGTGTATTTGTATATAAATTTTTTATTAATCATTTATCCTTGAATATGTTACGCTCCAAATATCCATGTGCTATATTAATATATACAATTTATATGTGTATAAATTATTTGAAATCTAAACCAAATTCTCGGTTGAAGTTGGTTTGGTTTGGTTTGGTTTGCTTGGAATATCACATTTGTAAGTTACATTTTCAGGTAAATCGCTTTAGAATTGATTTTATTTCTTTCCCTTTCACATCAGAAAGAATGATATTACGCCCACCACCCCAAAGATTAGAAGTATACTCATTTTGTCATTTTGTTTGTAACGCTTAAAGTAAAGCGTCGGGGACTCCATAAACTATTTATATATATTTATAAGCAGCATCAAATTCTGAATCGATTTAAATATGTTTGTCTGTCTGTTCGTGTGTTGTTAGCATTCTCGTGATTTAAAAAAAAATAGATATCGACTTTAAATTTTTTCAGAAACATTGGAAAATCATGTACATTGGTTAAGATAGAAAAATAGGCCAAATCGGTCAAACGACACGCCCATAGTTCAACGTAAACTGGGAACACTTTAATTTTTTTACATAAAAAATTAGTTTTTCATAAAACAAATAAAAAACTGAAATTTTTGTAAAAATATTTAAGGCGTTTAGGCCGTTTAGGCCGTTTAAAATAAAATCGTGCAAAGCGCCCACGCCTACCCAAAATTTCACAACTTTAAATTATTTGCCAGTGTTTGATTGTGGTGAATATTCAAGATTTTGTCTCGGCCAAATATAATTTTCTTATTAGTTTCCTTTATGATTTTACTACTACTTGTCATTTTTAATTATCGTCTTTTCTTCCTTTTTTTTTCTTTTTTGGTTTATTCTTTTTATTTTGTGTCCTCTTTTTTAATGATTTTAACAAACATAAAAAGCCTTTAACGCTTAACCCTTTTGCTAAATGAAAATTGTAAACATTTATTTTTTTATTCATTTTTTTATTTCCCTTCTACCTTTTTTCCCATTTTTCCATTGTTTTTAGTTTTCTGTTTATTTACTTGACCTTCTTCGAATATTACAAAATTATCTTTTGGGTACTAATTTTTGTATTCGTTTTAAATAATTTCCATTTATAACTTCTATTGATATGATTGATTGATTGCTCACACAGTTGCTCTTACCAAATATAGTTCACGATTAACCCTTTTCCTGCTAACGAACTGTGTTGAAAATTTCCACGAAAAACAAGTTATAAAAGTATTTTAAGCATTAAAATCGAGCACACGGTGCTTTAAGGAAATGAGAAAATCTTATTACAAATCCTAATAACAAGTAAAGACTAAATATTTTTATACCCTACACTACATTTGAAGTACAATAAGTACAATAAATTTCTTCGATTGTGTTCAAAACTTTTGCAAAAGGTATTAAAAGGGACCCTTGTTTCATTTATATCGATTTATATCGAATTGAGGAATAAATAATGCCTGACCATCCGAAATTGAAAGATTCTTTAGACCAAACTAAGCTCAGCAAATTTAATGCATATCTTTGGGTAATTTGACGAATGATATTAAAAATTTTATAAAGAAAGATCAGAAGTTTGAAGATTTCTTGACACAATTCTTTTTTGAATGTCTGCTCATATGACAAAATTCTTTCTTAGGCAATTTTTTTTTGCGGTTTTTCATATAATTTGAAAATTTTTGTATGGGCATTTTTTTGTTACGCTATTTATAACTAAAAAAATCATTACAAAAATGTAAAAATATATAAAAAAATATAAAGACTTTAAAAAATCAAGCGACAAGTCTTTTCTTATATTTTTTGTAAATATAAAAAAAATAGAGATAAAAAAAATTTGCCAAATGTTATTTTTTGTTTGTTTAAAGAGTAATTAATAATCTGCTCTTTTGGAAAAGAATGACCATTCTGATATTTATAATGTCAATTCAAATTTGCAATATTTTGACATTTGCGATCATAAATGTCAAAATGACATTTACGATCATAAATGTCAAAATGACATTTAAGATCATATTGCCATAAGTGGAATAATAGAAAGATGCAGTTAAATCCATGTAACGATTGCAATATTTCAATAAACTTAATGGGCAGTCAAGTTTATAATATCTAAAATCAATTTTTAGAAAAACGCCTTTAACTAATATTTGATGTGTACTTCTTTAAAACTAAAAAAAAACTTTGAACTCTAATTTTTATAAATACAAAAAATTTTAAAGCTTCATTTAGATGGGAATTTTTGTGTAGAAATTTTTGAGGTTTGTAACTTACAAGTGTAGAAGTGTAGTAGAAATTTAAGCATGTACTTTTGGACGTCCAATATTTCTTTGGCATTTCTCAAATTGAACCTGAATTTACCTGTTTGCATTTTCATAAGACGGTCAATGAGTGAAAATCATTCCACAAATATTTTGAATATTTTGAAGATAACAATATTTATATCTATCTCTCTCTATCTCTCTCTCTCTCTCTCTCCTCTCTCTCTCTCTAACGTTTTCTATCTATCTTTGTTTAATTATATTATTTTACCTTGCATTTGGTTTTTTGTGTCCTTTGTTTTTTTAATAATCCCATTCGTGCTGCTGAGCATGTCCTTCATGCTTTTATAACACCAATTATTGCATATAATGGAAAGTAGAGCAGATTTTTCCTCTACATTTTATTGTTTCTTAAATACAAAACAGATTTTGTATCCTCTCTTTTTTTTTTTCTCTAATATGCATACAAAACATTTATTAGACAGCGCATTTTTAAGTAACCATTTCCCGGGAAGAGATAATTTTCTAATTTTATTTGACTATTTCTATTTTATCTTTATCTTTTCTTTTACTTTTTCTATTTGTTATTTGCTTTTTCTTTCCTTTTTTTGTTTTTAGTAATTTTTGGTGATGGAAGATTCAGCGAAAAACGGATTATATGTATAAATCACGTTCACTCACATTTTATCATTCATTCACTTGGCATTACGTAGCTGTCAAAAGGGCTTTCTAAAATGTCATGCATTTGGCATATTTGGCAAATTTTGGTAAATTTGCCAAAAAAAAAAAAAAAAAAAAAAATGAAAAAAAATCAAAAGACTAAAAATTCAATTGTTATTTTGCATATTAACTTATTTTCAAATGTAGGGATTAGATTCCTTTAAAAGAATATGTTTATGGTAAAGAAACAAGTAAACACGTTACACTTCGCTGAAGTGGATGATAAATATAAACTAAACTAAAATCATGTTAGACAAAGGTATTATGTGACTAAAAAATTATGTTTGTATTGTGGACGGATAGACGTACAGATTTGGTCAACATTAAGTTTAATTTTAATGGCCATCAAAACTATGCACGAGGTTTCTAAGGTCTGTGAGATTTTTTAATAAGCATTACAAATGATTTCACAAAGGAGTAAAGTCTGTTAAGTGGGACATATTTGAAATGAAGGTCCAATCGAGTTTTCTCCTCTGACTTGTTTAAATAACGCGTAAGTAAATCTTATGCATTTTCAGTAACTGTTCTCTGTCTGTTACAAAAAATTCGACTTATAATTAGACCACAGAAATATTCGGATACTACATCAATTCGCATCTGCCTTCTATATCAAATTCAAAAAAATCAATGAGGCAATCAATCAGTTCCAATAGCAATAATCAATTTGGGGATTCCAACATGCTAATTTTTGTAGTCATTTAAAAAGTTGGAATTCGCAAAAAGGATGATATGAACTTTTATTTTTTGTCCGCATACGTTCGATTTCGATTTTAAAATGGTCAATTAAAATCTTAAAATATGACTAAAAATCTAGTAATGAAGACTAAAAGCAATTTGTGGGCTACAAAAGGGTTCAATTTAATCCTTGTATATACCATCAATCGTACTACTCAATTCTGTTTGGTTTCAGTTACAGTAAACTCTCTGGAGGACTTATCAAAATGCAAAGTACGTTCAACAATTTTTAACTCCATAAAAAAGCAAGACTCCTACATGATTCTATGAGTAATATCAAGAAATTTCAAAAGGGCAATCATGTTGCCATATGCACATTAAATCGAATGCTTATTAGATTGCTTATTATCCTGTTATCTGATCTGAAAACTAATTGAATTCCAATCTTATCATAAAATAGAAAGAAGGTTCTCTCTTTGATTGCAATCAACTAATAATTTAATATTTCATTTAACATTTCCCGATTTAAAATGATTGAAATATAAAAATCAGTATAAGTTTTAGGAAAAAGTTTCGAAAAAGAAGAATCGAAAGGCAGTTAAAAGGTCAAGTTAGTTAACACCTATAAATGGTCTTATGTTGTCAATAATAATTATAATACGAGGGTCAAATTGTTTAAAATGTAAAATTTTAAATGTATAAGCAAGCAACCCTGAAATCCTTTGAAAAAAAGAGGAAAAAGGAAAAGCAAAATAAAAATCGTTACATTTTTATACTTTATAAGCATTATATGATCGAAGCATTATATGACAGAAGGATGATATGAGGACAACAAAAGCCAAAAAAAAGTAGAAAAAAATAATTGAAACCAAAATTGGAAGAGACCAAATTGAACGCAATAAATTATAAAGTGAGCGCCAATTCTCACATTTTCTTCATTCTATATAAATTTATTTTTTTTTTAGATAAACAGACATATAAACAAACAAATAAATGTGTCATCTACTGAGTTATCCAGTCCAACCGTCCAACCGTCCAACTGAATCTAACCCATAGTCACCCCTGTTATTCTCAAATATTCACGATTATGTGTAAAAGTTCACAAAAAAACAAAAAAAAAAAAAAGCAAAATAAAACAAAAAAGAAAAGAACCAAAAAAAAAAAAAAAGAAAACACAAAAAAGAAGGCCAATAAAATATATTTCGTGAAGTTTTCTTATGTGTGACCCCTGAGAATTGAAATATCTAAAAATTACGGCAATTTTCCTAAATTTCCTTCATTTGCTTTTTTTGCTTATGGTTTGTTTTTTGTTGCTTTTTTTTTCATTTATTTCATTTTGATTCGATGAAAAATGATTTTAATACCTTAAACGTTATACATAAAATATATGCGCACACACACACACACACACACACACACACACACATGCACAATGAAAATGAAAAATTTTAAAATTGAAAGTGAATGATAAATATTTGACCGAAACTGACCCCTAAGATCACTTCACAAGGGTTAGAAGTTTTTCGATAATAAACGTGCGTGTGCAAAAATGTTGATTGTTATAAAGAAACAACAACATAAAATAATATAAAACAAAAAAAAAAAACAAAAACAAAAACAAAAACAAGAACAAGAGCAAAAATAAAACAGAAAAATCACAAGAAAAAAAAAACTTTAAAAATAAATTAAATAAAAGCATAAAGAAAAATGGAAACAAAGGAAATTCAACCAAACCATCCACACAGGGGTCACTTAATCATATCAATGTAATAATCGAACCAACATCTAACATACACACATACATTCATACAATCTTTTCTATACGTGTTTGTACGTGTGTACATTTAAATGAAATGAAAACTGTGAATTATTTTAATGCAGCAAATATTTTTCACATTTTTCCTTTTGTCCCCCCCCCCCCCCCCCCCCACACACACACACATATATATATATATTTTTTGGTTTTAATTTTGTGTTGTTGCATTTCTATTATTTTTATAAATATACATAAATATATATAACGGTGTTAAAAATTTATTGATAAAAATTTTTGGAACATCGGATTTACTGTGTAATTCGTTCATTGTTCATTGTTCGCCGGACAATACAAATACAAATTTTACCAATTTACACAGTAAATTTTACACATATCGGTAATGAATGAATATCAAATGTAAGAAACAAAAAATAAACAGACAACAGACAGACAGCAGACAGACAGAGAGACAGCCAGTCAAATAGACAGATTTACAGAGGAAATGGCAAAAGAGAGCTAAATAGAAAGACGGCGATGGCGTTGAAGATGGCGGTTGGAGATGGCGGTTGGTCATCAGTATACAGAGAGGAAATGGAGAAAGGAAGGAAAAATAAAAAATTAAAATGACTGCTAGGTAGAATAAGTGGCCATTGACCCCTTATATATAAGTAAGTTCCGCATTTTACCATTTCAAAGTTTCCAGTTTCCAGTTTCCAATTTCCAATTTCCAATTTCCAATTTACGCAATAACAATAATTATTATTTGATTGATTGTTATGGATTGCTATCATAAGGGTAAAGCGTTTTATTTATAAGCGGCTTTGACGGTTTGCCTAATTCAATTCATTGACACCGTATTGTTGTAAGGACTACATTTGGAAATATAATCACAGAGATTAAAGACAACCAACAGCTTAAAATTTACTTATTGAAATAGAAATGAGAAGCTTAATAAATTAACTGTAACACGTATTGCAAACTGAATATTGAAAAATGTACGAATCGAAAATGATTGAAATATATAAAATATAAGATCGCATTTTACGATCACTGTAAATTTTATGCTAATATATTTTTAGATATTTTTAGATATTCGTCCATGATTGTTCCTTCTTTTAGTTTTCAAAATAGAAATTTAAACAAATGACATCAATAATACGTTAGTTTCCTATGTCATTAATAAATGTAAAGATCTATGTAAAATTTAGAAAGTCAACATTAAATATGCATTACATTTAATTTTTAATTAGTTAAAGTCTGTCTTTTCATTTTGATAACGCACCGCACCGCACCGCACTGCACCGCATATCACACGATTTGGTTTAGTAGACATTGCCGCAATGCAATGTTAATGTGGCGGAACATCTTTGGACGAAAAGTCGTAGAAATTACACCTAGAAAATTACATGTACAAATTCAAGAAACGAAAGAAATCGGTTAATTTCTTAGTTCTACTCGTGGTAAATAATATTTTCATATATTTGGTAAATTAACTTGCCTTATTGTCTTAATTTTTATTTCAATTTTCATTACTTTTAAAAATTCGTAATAATCAGAAGTACCTTGAATGACGTCCTCATAATTCTTTAATTTAAACACACTTTAATTCAAAATTTGCGTGTATTTTTTTTTCTTCTCAAATTGAAATAATTACTTCTGTTTAGATTTTCTTTTGATTAATAGATTTTTAGTAGCATTTTATATTCCAGGATATTCCAGAATGCAATGCTATTATCTTGTTTAATATCGAAAATGTCTAATTAAAACAAAAATTTGTTATTGATATCAAACTCGATTGAAATAATTATCTCGATTTTTATTTGAAGTGTTTAATTATATTAATATAATTTAAGTAAACATTACCGGACTATTTAATAAGATCGCATTTTTTTACATGCTACCGCATTTGCGATGCATGATGCCCGTAACAATTAGAGGGGGTGTTGAGATGGACCCACTTTTTATTATATTGAGCGTTTCAGAATCATTTTCTGTCCATTTGACTGTCCGTTCGTTCGCACATTTATCCGTTTGCTTGTTCGTCTGAGCTCTGTGCCTGTAAATTTTTTATTAAGCTACAAGTCGTAATTTTTGATACATTTTCATGAAATTTGTAGGTACATTCAAAATTGGACAGCTATCAAAATATGGTCTATTTTTGCATCTCTTTCATAAAATAACAGTTATCTAAAGAAAATTTTAAGTATTTTTTAGGAAAATTGATCCAGTCTTTTTAAGGGACCTGCGGAATAATCCAACTTTGTGTCAAGTTATTTCCAAATCGGTATTTTTTTTTAAATCTCTTTCCATGTAATGAACTTTCTTTTCATATCATGATTTTCCTGACTTATTATGCATTTGTAATGATTTTATTTACACTCTCTATCTCTACGAGTCTAAACGTGTACCATCATGCTAATGAAGGCCAATGGAAAATTCTCTATAAAATTAAAAGAATTTATAAAAACATGCAAAGAAAATGAAAGAGTGTTAAAGTGACAAAATGATAATTTACAATCAATATCACAACATTAATCTAACATTAATCTAATCTCATTCTGCTTCTTTTATTTTATTTTTTTTTTTTTGAATCCATTTTAAGTTTAAAAAAATGAATTTCGTATGGCCGAAATTTCTCATAGATGCCAAGTAAATGTATGATTAGTATAATATTTGCTGCCCAATAAACATTGTCCAGTAAGTAAGAAAGAATTCTCACTTTGTACAATTATAACAATCTTGCATACACATACATACATACATATACATTTACATATACGTATACATGCGTATATATATTCTATGTAAATAAACTTCTATCCCATTAAGGGATATGCCACACAAAACCATTCAGTGGCGCTTGAACATGTAAAATATACAATATATATATATATATATATATATATATATATATATATATATATATATAATATATGTATATATAAATAAACACATAAAGCTTTAGAGATTTTTTTGCTTTTTATTTTTCTTAGAATTTTGCATCTTTTTTCATGTTTTTACTCAAAATTAAGCTAGAGAATAACTTTTTACATGAGCCATATTTATTTTATATAATTGCTTTGGGATTTTTCCGAGAGTGGAAGGTTAAAGTGAAATATGTAAATAAATAATATAAAAATAAGGGTGCCTTGATAAAATGTCTTTGTGTCAATGTATGCGTTATATATAAAACGCCTTCATACATTTAAGAAAAAATAAATTATATTCCTCTTTTCTTAATTCTTGCCTTTGTTTTTAATGACTAAACTGCGTCCACATAAATTGGGAAGTTTACATTTATTTTTTTTAATGTCTTTTTTAGGCCTTTAAATATTTTTTGTAGCCTCAAAAAAAAGTCATCATTTGCTGTTTTTTTGTTGCCTAGAGAAATTAAATATAAAAATATCAGGAATTGTTAATGAATGGATCGCGCTTGATTAATTTTAATTACAATGTGATGATAAAGAATTGTAAATATCACCAGGAGATGTAATAAATGAAGCTGGACGATATGGTTTATTTTTGGTTCTTTTATTGGTTCTTGCCAAAGACATCATTTGATTTTGAGGATAAATCTCGTCTGCTCAACACACTTTCTATTCGCAATTAATGCCTGCTTGATATGTAACGAAGTGTTTTGGTAGATGATTTCTGGATTTTAATGTTAAATGGAAATGTCACTCTAGTGATAATTTTATCTTACTTAAGAGAGCCTATGTCAATATTTCAAACACTCTTGTAAATCGAGGCTTAAAATCTTGTTAATCACGTTCTAATCTTCGTTAACCTTGAGAGCAATACAGCATGGCCCAGTAACTGGGTATCAAATAAAGTTATTCTATTCTATCTTCATAAACTTCTACATTCGAATACCAATACAGATTGAAAAATTTTCTCTTTGCATTAAGATTCGAAGCCACAATTCCAAAATATGAAAAATTTTCTAAGAAAAAATATTCTAATTCTTAAGCAGTTGCCTCAAAGCGGGTATCGGTTCTTGGTTAAATGGCTAAAATCAAAGTGTGGAAATTTTGAGGTTTACCGCTTGAAAGTTTCTAATATCGAAAGATTAATTGGCCATTTGTCAGTGTTTTGACATATAAATTTTAGGCCGAGAGCACCTGTTTCATCTGGCATACTCTTAAGCACATAATGCAAGTCTGTTAGACTTGCATCATTCTGATCATACACGAAAAAATTCGCTAAATATTATTTAAAATTTGCCAATTTAAGAATTGAAAATTTTAAAAAATTTAGTAAAAAGCAACATTTTAAAAATAGAAAATTTTTTGGTATGCTTTTAAAAAAAATATAAAAATCATCTACCATCATTTATGGTCAATTTCTTATAAACAAACACCACCAAAAATTAGTTAAAACAATACACAGGGGAACAAAAATATCGGCAGTACTTTATAAAAAAAAAAATCAATAGAAAACACAAACACACGCACCAAGAAGATTTGCCAGAAAAATAGCTCTTTTTTTTTTGAACGGAATATCAAATATAATCAAAATATTTGGCAAATAAATAAGAGGGACGGACAGACGGTAAATATATATATACACATCTATGGATATGTGTGCTTTTTTTTGTAAAAAATATTCAAGAATATTGGCATAAAAAATTTCACATCGTTACATGCCATGGAATAAATTTTTAAAGTTTTGAGAAAATATCACAGAAAAAATGATTCAATAAATTACTCACTAAGTTTCAATGAGCTCCTCTTTAGTTTAGCATGATTGTTGGTCCTTCCAGGCCTCCAGTTTGAATTTTTAAACTGAAAATTTGATAAATACAATAAGCAACAAGTAAAGTTACATTTTTATAAGTTTTTTTTAAAAAGTGAATTATTCGTGTCAATATTCGAAAAGAAAAAATGCTGCAAGCGTAAAATATTTTAAAATCGGCCTAACAACTGCAATGTTTCTAGTTGTGTATAACTGCTTTGGGTTATTCCAATTGCTATATTTTAAGTGGCCATTTGTACATACATTCAGAATATATGTAACTTTTTTCTAAAGTTTTTTATCCGATTACCTATTAACCGCAAAAGCTTACGCTTCTGAAAATACTGTGAAATATTTTGCATAAATTTTCAGGTGGAGTAATAAAAAATTCAGTTCGTATGTTACGCTGTGTATATAAAACAAGTTAAGTTGGATGCATTGGGATGAAATATTCTTTTAAAATCTCTATCCAGTCTCTCCGACTCATAAATAATTGGGTTCAAATATGGGGCGGCAAATTTTTGGAATAATTTGATAATATTCGGATCTTAGATGTACTTTGAGCTATAAACTCAAAAAAAAATAAAAATATGTCCTTATAAAAATTCTCATTTATTTTTTTCACAAGAAAATTTACAATTTCCACTATTTCATTAAAAAAAAGCGTAGGCGTAAAAGTTAGAGCATAATATAAATATCTCATGTTCCATCATGTTCATTTACCTCAAATCAATGAACATTATACCACAAAGCATTGACAACAAACAATTTACAAGTTTTTAAGAGAAGCTTTCATACTATAAATTAGATACTTTATACTATAAAGTAGAAATTTTATGCTATAAACGAAATTTTCGTGTATGTGTATAAACGAAATAAACAACAAATATGTGGCATTTAATATATAACGGTAAATTTAAAAGTGAACATTTCATTAACTGAGAACGAGCATAAATAAAAATATTTAATATGATTGATATTATGCGTCCTATAAAATTGTTTTATGCTCTAATTTAGTAGAATTATAATTTCTATTTAAGAATCTTTGCTATAAGTATTCTCTAGCCGATACATGAACCTAAATGTTATAATCATTATGCAAAATTAAATCGGAATGTCGTGATTTACGGTGAAATTTAAAACTGAATAGCGCTAATAACTTTAAATCGTTTAAATCCGTTAAAATTTATTTTAAAATGAAATTATTTTGTAAAGAGAAACTTAAAAATACAACAACTATCAATTAAAAATAAGAAATCAATCAAATGTATTAATAAAAGTTTTCCGGTTTTGCGTTATTCTTAAAGTTGAAGTTTTGAAAATGTACAAAAATATTAAGTTTCTTTTTTTTTCTTTTAGTTTACATATTTGTTTATATATTTACTTCGTATGTTCTTTGAATGTTGGACTCTACGTTACTTTAAATATTATGTATATTTATGTAATAGTTGTCAAGGTGAAAGAAATATAAGAAAAAAAGCTATAAAACGAAAAACAAATAACTAAGAAAATTATATATTTGGTTGGGGCCAAGACTTGCATACCCGCCATCCATGACGTGTTTAGCTTTTTGTTGTACAGACAATGTAACATCGTGTTTGTAACACGGAAAAAAGATTTAACAGGTTTGGTCGATTTGTATGATTTTTGAAACGATACTGTGAAAGAATGATTTGCTTATTATAAAAAAGTTGAAGGTAAAAAATCCAAATAAAATATGTGAATATTTCATGTAACATAAATTCGTATGGAAATTCCAATTTACATCATTTTTGGTCTACTCTTATCGGATAATGGCAAATTCTTTGCCTTCTATTTGTTGTAGTTTTTAAGTTTTGTTAGAAGAATTGTATAAAATTGTATAAAACAGAAGTCACCACAAGAATAGTAAATAAAATTAAGAAAATAGGGAATGAAGAGAAATGCAAAGTAAACAAAAATGTACGTGTGCGCATTTTTGATGTTCTCTTCTTCTATTTTGGAATTCGCATTCTACAAACCCTTAATATAAAATTTTGTTGTTTTATATTTTACATCCACCATCCAAAGGTTGATGGTATATTACTTTGACATCATGTCTGTAACACCTAGAAGGAAATGTTGAAGGCTCTACAAAATATTCACATTCTTGATCAGCAATAACTTCTGAATCGATGTAGACATGTCAGTACATCTGTGCATTAGATTTTTGGCAGAGTCATTGAAAGTTCTTGCATGCAGGTTGGAATTGAAAATGGCCAAAATCGCCGCTAAAAAAAGTGAAGCTGCATAAAAATTACATGACGTCTGAGTGGTGCTTATTCAAAGTTTGGTTTCAGCCAAAATATAATTTTCTTAATTTTTTTCTTTTTTTTTTTTGGATCACTTTTTTACGTCATCTGAATTGATCTGTTGATTTGTAAGGTTTTTTATAACTTTTTTTTTTTTTTGGATTCCTTTGTAGGGACAATC
The DNA here is from genome assembly GCA_023089585.1 of Melophagus ovinus. Taxonomy (NCBI): domain Eukaryota; kingdom Metazoa; phylum Arthropoda; class Insecta; order Diptera; family Hippoboscidae; genus Melophagus; species Melophagus ovinus. The sequence goes on from JAKKIB010000177.1 coordinate 1,858,581, forward strand.
ATTTAAAACGTACTTTATTATAAAAAATATGGAGAAAAATCGTATCAAAACAAAACAAATTAAATAAAAGTACAAAAAGAAAAAAGAGGAAAAATAGGAAAAAGGTTAAGAAACAAAAAAAAAAATAGCAAAGAAAAATAAAATCATAACAATTGAAACGCTTGACGAGTGAAGTGGAAACAATTTTCAAAATATAATACATCGTACATGTATTACATACATACATACATACACACACACATATACCAATACCTACAAAGCAAAGAAACATTTACTACTGCAAAAATGTAAAATCTCTCCATAAAATTAAAAAAAAAATCATATGAAAATCAATTGCAGAACTGTGTGTATGTTTGTTTGAATGTGTGCTTGTCTTTGTATGTGTTTAATGTGCATAAATGTAACATAAATCGTCGTAAATATTGTAAATGAAATAATGTACAAAATGCATAAAACAGCGCACAAGAGAAATATTCAAAAAAAAAAAAAATACAAACATTGACTTGGTTCTTATTTTTCCTTTTTGTATTATTGTTATTATTGTTATTGTTTTATGGTTGTTGTTGTTGTTGTTGGTGGTGGTAATGGTGGTGGTGGTGGTGGTGTTGCTTATGTGTTACGGCTTTCTCTCTCAGTTTATCATGTTTTAAGTGTTTATGGTTTAACAAATATATGACTAAAAATAATAGCGGCTCTGGCGGCGGTAGAGCAATTTTTTCTTGGCTCAATAACAGCAATAAAAAGCAAAACGGAAAAGGTAGAAGAAAAAATGAAAGCAGCAAAAATGGTCAACTCTTTTTACCGTAAATTGAAATTATAATGTAAAATTTATTATTATTATTGTCTTGTACACGAACAGAATATAAAGGTAAAAGAGAAGCGGTATCAAAAGCAGCAAAAGTGGCAGCAAAAGTGGCAGCAAAAGTAGCAGAAATGGAAGCATAAATGTATAACAAATACCAAAACACTGGTTGCTTGGTGTTGCTTGGTCTTCGTTGAATTGATAACATTCATTAAATTCAGTTTATGTTTCGAATGCAACTTAATCTCTTCGTGTGTGCCTTATTTCGAATTTTTTTGTTTTTTTTTAAATTATCTTTTACCATTAAAAAGAAAAATAAAACAAACAAGTGTAAATTTGAACAAAATCAAATTAAATTTTTTAATAATAATAAATAAATAAAAAAGTAGTGTAAAATTAAATTACATAAAATTTATGAAATTAAATCACATCAGTAAAAAGGAACAAAAAAAATAACAAACAAACAAAAACATGAAGAAAAAAAGCGAAAATCAAAACGTTTTGTATAAAACGTTTTTTCTCTACGGTTTTAATTAACAAATGAAAATATTCATTAAAGCGAAAAGTTTAAATTAACATACATACAACAAATAAAGCAAATTATACAAAATGTTGTAATGATTTGTAGAGGTCCTTTAAATATCTATTTACACCCTACACTTTGCTTAATGTGTTAAAAAAGATAAATGAAATGAAATGAAAGTAAAAATTTTATATTTCTGGATGATTGATATAAAAATATAATTTTTATTATGCTAATGCAATTATGTTGGCCGATGTGGACCGATGGCTATGCCAAAATATGCCAAATGTCAAAAAGAAAATGAGTCGAATTTTAATAGAAAAATATTCAAAATTGCATAATTTTCTATGTATTGAAATAATCGTTAAGCGTAAGATGGTGGGATGATGGGGGAGGTTGGAGGGGTTTGGTCTCCAAATAAATACCTTGATTTTAATGAAATTGATAACATTTATTCAGTACGTTTAATAATAATGCCTGGATTTGTTCAAGAAACTTTGCTAAAATTGTAAACTTCTTTCATATTGTTCTTTATAAAACTTTAATGAGAGTAAAAAAAAATGTCCGTCCTTTTTTATCTATAATTGGATTTATTATTGGATCCGAATGCGTTTATGTATTAAATTTTATTAAAATATTCGGCATATGGACCATACTTTAATAGATGTTCATGGACAGACGGCCAGACATGTTTAAATTAATACTGATTCGATTATTAAAGTGAAAAGTGATATACTGGGTGCCACGGAATGGAGGACTGAATGAAAACCGATCTATCATTTAACTTTCACACATACACAGAAAAAGTGTATGTAACATAAAAAATTTAAATATCTAGATTGCAAAAGGCAACATAAAATTATTTGAAAAAATACACATGCACATACACATACACATACACATACATAAACTTAAACATACAAGCATCTAAAATTCATGGATATGGAGAATGCAAACTGCTTGAAATTTATGATTCTAACATTCTAAAGGAAAGTACCTCATAAATATAAAAAAAAAATGTGTATCAAAAGAAAAGTGCACAAAATATTTGCATAGAAATAATAATAAAATGTAAATATAAGAACATACACACACACACACACACTCATATAAATATATAAATGTATATGTAAAATTTAATATGAGTAAGCATGCAAACATGTTTGTAAGAATGTTTTTTGAGTGACACGTTTGCTACACCCGCCATTTAACAGAGGCCTCGTGTAAAAAAGGAAAAGAAAAAGGATACATTTCAAAAGGATAATATGTGCAAGGCATAATCTTTTATATATATGTAATATTTATACATTCATACAGCGCTATATCTTTTATCTACATAAAGTGATTATGTTTGAGTTTGTTATAACGTTTGTCATAACATTTGTTGTTGCAATAACAAAATTTATCTTTGATAATCAATTTCACTTTTAATAAAATTCCGATTATTATATTTTCAAATGTTAAAAAATAAAGTTATAAAAAAATAAATTTTAGTTACGTAAAGCCTTTTAATCTGTAAGTCCGTCATTATCCGATATTTTAAATATAATTTATCTAAAAAATTTTAGACAATTCAATATGTTCACGGTACACAAACGTACAAGTGAGCGCTAGCGTTGGTAGTCATGTCACGCATGGTGCATGGTGCATGCTACCGTCACGACTAAATACCAATTTAAAGCCTGCATTGCACCTTATATACATGGCTTAATCTTTGGTATCTATAACGGGGCCATCTTAATACACCTTAGCTTAGCTTAAATTAGCCCAATAAGTCTACCCATTACCCCAGCTACCCATTTTATTCGGGAAATGCGACCCTGCACGACAAGCATATAATTTGTTTGAATGAGCTATGCCCGCGATATGGTCACTACAGCCCCCACGAAGTCAACCTCAATATCAACACGAGGGGCTTCATCAAAACTGTTGATCCCGTGGTACCAAAATAAATCTTTGGCCCGACTGGCAATACCAACAACCATCTCTTGAGCCACTCCCAGTTAAGCAGATGTTTCTCGGGACTGGTTGCTCCCAAAAAAATTTTGGCAAAATAAAATAATAGAAATTGAATTCGTTGGAATCGACTTTTTAATACTCATGTTCTGAGTAACTGTTACTTAAAAATCCATGCCCGCTCAATTAGTCTTTCTTTTATTTCTGGAAAAGTTATAAAAGGCTAGCTTTAGAGCATACACCCCAATTTTCAATGTTGCATTTTTCAGCAAACGAGAGGATTTAGTAAATAAAATAATTAACTTCATAATGAAGGTTTCGTCTTCCCTTTCTTTATAGAAATATGAAAGAAAACTTGAAATTGGACTGAGTAGAGATTTATTAAAAACTAGAAATAGTTAAGGCAATGAAAAATGTTCAATCAGTGGCCGTTAATTAGTCTCCAATTATTTTGAAATGAAATGAAATTTTCACATAACTGTCACCACAATCAAAGGCGAAATTCACACATACAGACACACAAATGTACCCATTCAAGAGGAAAGAAAAATTAATGCAACAAAAATGTTTCATCTAACACGAAAGTAACTCAAAAAATAAAAGAAGTTTTCGATTTACTTTAACATTAACATTTATGTGGCAGGAATTTGTAATTGGTAAAAGCGTCAAGTGAAATCATTTAATCAGGTAGTTACATGCTGCGGTTTAGTTTAGTATGATCATATACAACAACACAACGTAACATAAAAACATAACAGTTAAGTTACGATTGTAAAAATCGTAACCAAAACAGCAACAATAATAACAACAACTAACATACTAAAAAAATAATATAGTAAAGCGAAGCCGACTTTTAAATACCCTACGCAATCGTTTTATTAAGGCATTCTCAAAATTGTTGGCTTTTTTCATGTGAAAGCTTTTTGCAAAGTGGACTTGCGTATGGAGCGTGGTCACAATAATAATCTAATCTTACTCAAAATTATTTACGGACGTCTTTGGACTAAACCACGCCTATATACCAAATTTTCTTTAAATGGCTCCAAAATTACACCCTGTCTTTTGATAACAAATTTACGTATTCAGGCAAGAGATGCAGGAACAGAGGGATAAATTGGACAGATGGACACTTGGACAGACATATGTAAATTGAATGAAAAAGTGATTCTGAGTTGATTGATATAATACAAACGGCGTCTATTTCAACTCTTTCTGGGTGTTACATATAATCCCACAATCGCATAATACCCTGTGCCGAGTGTAGCGGTGTAACATAAAAGTAAAAAATAAAAGCAATGAAAGTAAATATAGCGTACACATTGTGGCCACTGACCGTGTGTAAAATAAATCAATGTATAATAATAAACTGGTGGACAGAAAACTGGTCGCATACATACACACATCATGGTACTTTCTAGTTACATATATCGTCAAGTGACGGCAAAGTCTCTTCAAGAAATTGTAACTAGTAAATAATTATAAAGATTATTCTTTGCTCTCTCTCTCTCTCTCTCTCTCTTTTTCTCTCTCTTCCTCTTTTCCTTTTTCACATTGCCTTCATCCATCATATGTTTACACACTTCTTCCACCCCATTGACAAACTCTCACTCTTATGCTTTCACTCTAATTGTACAGGTGAGTTATGTTACCGTTACATCAAAAAAAAACACATGAACACATTTCTATTAAAATAATGCTGGCCATTGGAATAGGTGAATGACTTTTTAGGGACTTTTGGTTTCTTTACATATGTACACATACACTCATACACATACACACACACACACACACACACACACACACACACATGTATGTATGTATGTTATAAATAAATGTATGTACTTATTTTATATGTTGGGGTTCCGACTATTTCCGTTAAATAGTTACTTCTTCTCTTTGCTTTATTTGAACTAATTACATTGTTTATTGGTTGGTCAAAAAAGAAATATATATGTAATAAAATATGAAAAATATTTTACAACATTTCGACTTTTAATTTGCAAAAAACATGCAAATAAGAAGAAACAGAAAACCAAAACAAACAAATTAAACTGAAATCGATGATTAGATTCGTCCAGTTGAAATTTGACAAAATTTTGCATAATTCTAAAAAAAATATTGATTTATGGGAAAGGAAATTTCAAAAAAAAAACAAAAAAAAAAATAGAACAATGTGATTTAATGTCTAATGGGTTTAAATTTATATGCCAAAGCCATTTAAAGGGTAAATTTTTTAAAACCCTTGACTTATTTGATCTAATAAATTAAATCATCTGAAATGTTCGCCTAAATATTATAAATCAAAATATTATTCTGTATTTGACTTCATTAAAACAGATTCACATGGAAGATGCTTTCTGAGAATTGACAAAATTGTGACCTCTACTTGAAGGCTTTTTAGCACCATATCGCTCAAGTAATATCAAAAGAGTTCTATGTCTCGGTATCCCGAAAATTAGTATGGACTCTAATTAAGCAAATATCATTCAAAAAATAAATTGAGGGATCGACGTAAAAATCTTTAGATCGCTGGTTTCTCTTTTAAATTCCTTAAAATGTTGTCAGTACTGATCGGCATTTATCATGCATTTATTTTGGGAAATATTAAAAAAATTTCGCAACATATTTTATGGGATTTTTTAAGGAAAACTTTAGCAATTATTTGAATAAAATTGACCCAAATGTGAGAAAATGAGAAAATGTTTTACATGAGACAAGAAGAATAGAAAAAGTAAATAATAAAGAATACAAAAGTGTTAAAGTAACCAGAATAAATTATTTGTGTTAATTGTGATAAAAATTTATTATGCGAATGAAATTGTTCCACATGTTGAACGATGTTCTAGTTGCTTTCATTTTTCATTTAATTTTATATGCCAAAAATCCAAGCACACGTGTATAATAAGAAATTTTTAAAATTTTATAAGAAATTTTTATGTCTGTCAAAAGTTCAAGAAACCAAATGAAAACTAGAAAAAAAAATAAGAATAAAAAAAAAAAATATGAATTTGCTGTTAAACAAAAAAAAGAAAGAAAAACAAAAGCTAAAAAAAAAACTCTCACTGACCCACAAATTTTTTCATATTTCTCTATAATTCGTTCATTCACACATACATATCTTACACACATTCATATATAGAATTTGTATTTGTATGTAGATATTACAAATTATGTGAATATATTTGGAAACTTAATATGAAAACGAGCATGATCGAGGATAAAGTTTAAATATAAATGGAAAGTGCTAGGAATGGTTGCAAAATTCTTGAAATATCATCAAGCCAAATAAAAGAAATGGAAGACACAAATTACATCAACAATAAAATAGTTTGTAGTAGTAGTAGCAATTAAAGTAACAAGCAACAATAAAATATCCAACAAAAATTTGTCCCAACAATTCCAATAGAATCCCAATAACAGCGCCAATCAATGATTGAACAAGAACAAGAATTAAATTTAAACCTGTTAATAAAGATACAGTGACCAATAACAATAAATATAAAATACAATTACAACAACTATTATTACTATTCTGAGATTAATAATAAGAAAGACCGCAACAAAGGCCCTAAAACAAAGAAAAATGGACAACCAAATAGACAAATATGCAAAAAGGTTTAACAAAAAAAAAAAGGAGCATTAAATTTTCATAGATTCTTATGGGATTTCTGTTCCAAAAATATTAACAAGATTAACAAAAAAAGCTCATTAAAATGTGGAATCGCTTTGAAAGTAAAGAGATAGATCATTTAGCGTACTTTTATATTTATCCTTTTAACTTAATCATTATAACTATTAAAAAAATATAAATTAAATAATTATTAAAAATTCATAAATCTAATCAAGAAATTTAGCAGATTTATAATGTTTAAATCGTTTGGCAAAATGAATACAAATTCATTAAGATGCACTTGCTTTCTTAAAATATTTATACCACTTTGAATTCGATCTTCTTGAACCATTATTGATCTTTTACGTTTTTAATAAGTATTAAAATTCTGTTCACCTGTACACACTTTTGTATGACTATCTCTTACTGATCCCCATTTTATCGCAAAAAAACAAATAGTCAAGTTGAAATTTTGGTAATAACAAACATGTAGAATCCTTCGAACGACATGCTCATCGTTTAAAATTTACTGTTATCACTTAGTTTGCATTAAACCAAAAAACTAAAATTGTGTCATCTAGATCTTGAAAGTATACTTATTTTGCCATAAAAAAGCATCATATAATCCGTCCGCCAGTTCCGCCAGTTCCGCCAGTTCCGCACACAGAGTAACACTCTTCTGGTTGCAAAATTTGAAGTCGCTCGAAATACACGTCCATGAAGCATCATAGCACTGAGCAATTTGCTGCTTTTGTCGAAATTAATAACAATTTTTTCCTTTGATTTTTTAAATTTCTGTATATTTTTGTATGAACTGGCTTGGTGGGTATTCAAATTTGATATACACTTGTTTTGTAAAAATAATTTTATGCTGCATAATGAAAATTTGATAAAAGCTGCCACGCCCATTAGACTTTATAAAATAGAAAAATTTCAATTTTTCTTATTTAAATTGAAAATAATTTACGCTAAATTTGAAAGCAGAATATTTGCCTGGACTTAAATTTTCTATTTCATGGCGATCAAAATTACACAAATGCTTATGTAAAATTTTCATTTCTTATAAGTTATGGCACATGGTTACATTCCTACATCGGCCAACATTCATCTAAACCAATGAATGGTACATGGAATGCAAAGAAATTTGACCTCAAACTTCAGATTGCCTTCGCCATAGTCTTAGACTTTTTGAACTCACTCAACAAAATACATAAAAACTTTATCTTTCTTTAATGTTACAGCACTTATCTTACTTTCCTTTGTATAGAGTCGTTAATGTGTATATAATTATGAAAAAAATTAAAAGTAAAGAAGAAGAAGAAAACAATAAAAGTGAAGAAATTGAATAAAAGCGAAATTATGTTAAAAATATTTTATATTGTAAAATATGCGAGGCAGACTCGAGCCATTTTGGTTGCTGTAAACAAAAGTGCTGGCTAATTGTGATTTGATTGTTTACATTATTTTACATAAATTGAAACATATTTTACTTATTGTTTACCATTATTATTGGTCAAACAATAACAACAAACAGCAAAAGAACAAAGGTACAAAAAAAAAAAAAAAAAAAAAAAGGAAAACCGACAAAGAAAGAAAGATAAGTGTTTTTGATTATTTAAATATTGTCACGTCAAAAATTATCATCATTTATATCATTATTATTATCATCATCATCATCATTATCATCATCATGTGGGTTATTTACCATTGGATTATTATGGTGGGATTGATTTGTCTTATACTGCACATTGATGGTAAGTTTTATAAATTACAATTAAATCTAGGAAAATTATTTATTGAATTTAATAAATTAAATTAATGATTCTGGCGAACGATTGACTAAGCATCGTTTTATATAATAAATGTTTCGTGTAAAATTTGTCATGTTTATTCATGTAAAATAGAAAAATTATATTTATAATGCCTGTAATTGCAAATGTAATTGGATCCAACTGAGAAACATAAAAATTTTATATTTTCTCGTACTTTAGAAAAATTAATAAATCAAGTTTAATTTTGTCATAAAATTGCTAGAAAAAACTTCTAAATTACTCGAGATAACTGAAACTTATCAAGAAAATTTAAGGCATAATTGTACACTTCTTTTTCATATTAAGTCCGCCCACCCAAATTTATAAGGCAAACAAATATTGCAATTTTACATTTTTCATTTATATTTTAAGGGAACTTTAAGTGACATTTTCAAAGCCTTTCCTAAGGTAGCACAAATGGCAGAATAAAGAACCGAAATCGTCAACAAATATCCTTAATTTTTGCTTAAGGATATTTGTTGACAAATTATTCGCCGCAAATTATAAAAAATTTTTCTAAAAAAAAACAAGTCCGTGCCATTTTACGCTAAAATATCTTCAATGTTAAAGCTTTTGTCCATATAATAATATTTTTCGAAAAAGATGTTATAGGGGAAATGTTTATAAAAATAGACCTATCTAGATCAAATTTGGTACATACGTTTTGTATGTTAAAATACAACTCAGCCCAATTTGCTTTCGAATACATTTCATGTAAAAGAATTTTTTCTAAGAAAAGCTTTATATTGGGAGTGGTCGAAAAAATAGTCAAATTTTAACCATTTTCAATAGGATTTCTCTGAAGCCCAAAATATATCTATGTGCTAAATTTCACTCTAATATCTCAAAAATGGCGACCTATAGCATGATAACAAACTTACATAGACCGACATCAAATGGACAGACGGACCGACAAGATTAAATCAAATCAGAAGGCCTTTCTGAGTCTATCTATACCAAAAGTAGTGTACGCTCGAATGAAGATTCAGTATAATATACATTTTGGGTTTTATATCGCATGCGTAAGCGTAGCATGCCGCAGCATAATGTAAATTGAAATCTTAAAGAATAATTTAATCATTCAGATATTTTCATGAAAATAATAACGCACTTTAAACTGGGTAATAACTTTAACCTCAATAAAATGAAGGCATGCAAAAATATGATTGTTCAAAAAATTATCATATATAAATTCCGAAGTTGAATTATGGCAAAGTTATTAAAAATCAACAAGTAGTTGAATTAGAACTTATTTTACAACAATCAACAATCAAACCATTCAGTCAAGTATAACCAAAAAGAAACACAAAATAAGCATTCAATTCAAACAAAAAAAAAAAAAAAAAAACAAAACAAGAAAAAAGGAAAAAAGGAAAAAAATTATGCAGCCGAATAATAAGAATATAATGACAGTAATAAATTATTTAAAAATGGAAGAAGTAAAAAATTGAAAGAAACATGTCAAAGATATATGGAATATTTGGCTTGAAACAAATCCAAAGTGCCCATCACTTAGATGATTATTTTACTTCTAGAATACAATCAATTTCTATAATTTTTTGAGTCCATTTGCAATATATTTTTAGTGAAAATAGCTATCAGTCCTTTGAGATAGTTTCATAATTTTCTTAGACTCATTGGAAACTAATTTTTCAATCATAATTTGTAATGATTACATTTTCAATTTAGCTCCATGATCTGTTATAAATGCTCTAGTAGATGGTACCTTTGCAAGCGCTTTAACACTAGAATGGTGGAATTTTGAAAGGTCTTTGTTAGCGTTATGAACTGAAGAAGATTATGTACATAGATATTCGACTTTTACTGTACCTATAAAAGTTGAACTCCATATTTATCGCTCAATTCATTCGCAAAGTAGTTGCGCTCATAATTTTTTGTCGGGGAAAGCACAGATGAAGATAGTAAAATTTTAGTCCACGGGTAGCATTTAATATTTTATCATAGAGTTCTGGTAAAAGTCTTCAGCTCATGCCAAAATTTTGATCGAACGAACTTACATCTAAATATTTGTCTTCAACTAAAATGAAAAAAATAAAATTTTCATTATAAAATAAAAAGAAGCGTGTACGTGTATATGTGTATGCATTTGTGTGAGTGTGCTATATCAAAAAGTGAAGAATGACTTACAATGTATTGGGATGTCACAACAAAACATCAACAATAATTTTCAAGTTCTTTTCCTCGATTAAAACTTCAATTGTAGAATCATGCACATGGAAACCTTTATTAAATTGAGAATTCATTGGACCGCAACGTAATATTGAATTTTTTTTTTTTTGCTTTTCCTGTAATATCTTGTACAGTTCAAAATCGGTGATAGACGATTTGTAAGAATTAAAAATACACAGAAATATCAAATTTAAAGGATGAACAACAAGATTTATATATTTTCTATATTTTGTTTGACATTTGTGCCTAACGGAAGATAAAGAACCAATGAAGAATTGACTAGTTCTTGTTAAGCAAAATATTTATAAAAATTTTGAAAATCAAATATATTCAAGATAATCAGAAACATTAACTGAGAAGTAACATGTCAAAAAAATAGAAGAATTGTTGCTGAGAAATAAAACATTTTACTAGCATGGCAGATCGAAGCGATCAGTTCAGTAATCGGAAACGTAATCTCTGTGTGAAGAAAGATTAAAGTTCGATTGTCTTTCACATTCAATTCGCAATAAATGTATACGTAACAATACTTAGATTTACGCTTACAAAGACGAAGCAACTGATCTTTGCCGCAAATATCTCTAACAAAACTTCAGTCAAAAAGTACTGCAAAAATCGTAGCTGCGATGGCAATTTATTATAAATATTGCAGATTAATGTGTATTTCTTACATTTCGCCAAGCTTTATTTCAATAAGCGAAAGCACCTTTAAAGGTAATAAGGCTTAATGAATTTCAGAGGAAAATGCTCAACTAGATCGCTTATGATTTCTTCATACATTTCAAAACTCTAATTAAAACTACGAGAAGTAAATTTTTTGGTATCAAAAGCTAACGTATATAAAGTTAATTCCCAAATGGAACCCCAATAGCCTTGAAGAATAAAGAGACTGGATTAATATACGTCACTTTCTAAGGGAATTCCGCTGATATTTGTTGATATTTGAATTTTACGATTGTGTCAGTGGCAATGAAAGTGAATCAAATGGCGCAATGTTTATAATAAAAATTAATAATTTAAGAGCCATGCCCTACCTTTATTAAAACGCCTTTTAGAAAAAGGCGTTATCATAAATTCGCCGTTTTAAAAAATGTATGCGTAGCGAACTTATAAAATATTGTAAATTAGAAATTCATTGCTATCTACTTAGTTTTTATTTTTTCAGTTTTAGTTTCTTCATGTTACGAAACCACACCCGCAAAATTATCAGATATCTAAAATTATTTCGTTCTTCATTTCCTTTTGTCTTTATTGAAAAAAAAAATCACGTAATTAATTATGGGTAAAGTTATAAAATGACTTATATTTTATTCGATTTATTTCTTCTGCTGCCGACATTTACGATGGATTGATTGCGCTTGTGTGAATAAAGATATTTTAAGGTGAACATTTTAATTTTATTTTTATCATTTTAAGGAATTCGAAAAGCTATTTTACTAAATAATTAATCCAAAATATATCGCTATGGTCCATAAAAATTTTTCAATTTTTCAGTGTATTTCAATTCAGTGTCGAATCCAATAATTGCGAATGCGCTTCAAATTGCACTAACAAGTAATCGATCTGAATATTTATACCCACCATCCAAAAGTGGGCAGTATACTCATTTTATCATTATATTTGTAAAGCCTAACAAAGGAAGCATTGGCGACCCTATAAAGTGTATTATTTTTGATCAGCATCAAATTATGCATCGATTTAGATTTCTTGACTTTGCATTCATAGGAAGCCAAATGGTGCTTGGTATTTAAAACTCACCCACAAAGGATTATAATATTATTTTTTGTATTATTTAATAATATTTTTAAAACATTTATTATAAAATCAAAAAATTGAAAATCTAATTATTAATATAAAAAGTAGATTGTGGTGTGAGATGGATGGTTAACAAAAATAATAGTAAAATGTGTATAAGGTATAATTGATTCAGAGTTGTTAACTCTGAAAACGGAAGTTTACTAGAGCGTATCTGTTGAAAAAGAGAAGAAAAATTAAACGAAATGTATAAAAACAAGAAAGCGCCTTATGGTCAATTGGGGCCAACTCTTTTATACCTCACATCACATTTTTCTAAAGAAATATCTAGAATATTTAGTTTTTTTTTTTCATGTAAAAATTCTGAAAAATCAGATCTCTAATTTCATTCATAATTAATGCCGGGTATCTAGGGGCTAAATAATGCCCGTACGCCAAATTTTATGCAAAATATTTCAAAATTGCGCCCTACATTTTAATAACAAATTTATATTGGCAGGCAATATATAAACGGACAGACAAACTTAGATTAAATCAAAAAGTGAGTGTGAAACGTTAGGTGTAAGAATAGATGCATTTTTCTTAAGCGCCTCCCCCTAAGCCCACGGTGTTACATATGTCTGCATAAAATTATTACACTCTGTACCGCACCATATGGTAGAATAATATGAAAGAATAGAAATGAGTACAAAAATGGCAAACTTGAAAATAATTCAACTAATTTTTTACAAAATTATATGAGCATTAAATAAAAAAACAAATGATCTGACTTTAATTTTAGTTGCAGACTGACGATGCTACAATTACTAATCAACTCGAAGTCATTATAATTATATTAGGATTTTCGAAAGTATAATTTAAGCATATAAAAAATGAGTAAAATTATTAGAAACTTGAACTTTGAAAGACACAAAATAAATGTAGAAAAATCAAGAACTTCACTGATTGCATTAAACACCGCACACAACTTCCCTTAATGGAAATGTCAATTAAAACGAGGCACAAGTCAAGAAAGTAATTTCATAATGATTTAAAGAGTTTACTATAAAAGAGGGGCCCTATAAGGGTAAAGACTTGGTCAAAATTTGGCCTATTTAGAAAGTATGTGAAATAGTCCAACATCGATTTTTATTGAGCAACATACGAAATTGCAAACAATTTTGATAAAACGAGATTTTTATAAAATGATCCGCTATTAAAAATGTGACATATTATTCAAGACATCTGTAGCTCTATAGTACATTTATCGAACCATAGAGCCGCGCAGACAGACTCACTAACATAAATCGTTTTAGACATCTCAACTTCTGGATGTATATAAACATTTTTACTACGAATGGCACATGATGAGCAGATTGAAAGCCCAAAGAATCTTAGATTTCATAATTACTTTCTAATGACTCATAAAGTGCAACATGAATATACATACGTACATAGAATGATCATTTCCAGATCATTCCAATGTACATAAAGTGATACACTTTCATTTATTCATAGTGGTTATGTTATTTTCACTATTTTTCTCCAATTTTCCTTCTCCCAACTTTTATTTCTCTAGCTCCTTTTTACAATTTCTTTACACTTTACTTTCGTCTTCTTGTTTTAGTAATTGAAAGTGTTATACTAGATTCACGCTGTTATTTAGAAGGTGGCGGTTCTGCAGAGAGTTTTTTAGCCAGTGAAGATTTAAAAATTGGTGCCATTATTGGTAAATTACGTATTAATGGTGATCCTGATTTAGAAAATGGTGATATTAATTTAGCATTAAGAGAGAAAGATGCACCCGTCGAAATAATAGCGGGTACCAAAGATTTAGCATTAACTGTAGAATTGGATAAAGAAGGTGTACGCGGCCCATCATCTATTTATGTTAACATCATTTGTATACGAAGGCATTCAACGGATCCGGTAAATATGATATTTTTACATAATGTAAAATATAAATGTAATGTAAAATATAAATGTATACATAAAAGTGCGCATATCTGTAGATACCTCAAAATGTGTTTCCCATTTAAAGTATGCGCGCCAAAGATTAAGTCTCTATTGGTTGATGAAATAAATAGGTGATCAGGATAAAAATACAAATACTCAATGAACTTTTCACATTACAGACCTATATTCAAGCAATATACATATGTACATGTATATATGCATATATATATATATATATATGTACATTAAAAATTTACATCCTATTTTAACTGGTATTTAGTTAAGTAAAAACTTTTCCCATTATACATAACAAAATAAACTTTTTTTTTATATGTGAAACATTTAAATGGGCTTTTTTAAGGACAAAATGAAAACTAAAACTAATATAGAAAACAAAAGCAATTTTTAAGTGAGGAAGAGGAAGAAGAAGAAGAAGAAGAAGAAGAAGAAAAAAGACCATGTCATAAAAAGAAATTCTAATGGAATAATTTGTTGTAAGGAGTTTTTAATATCGCTGTTTTTTTCTTCTTTTTTTTTTGTTTGTCATTTATGGTTACGTGGCACATTTCTATTCAAAGTAAAAATGTATTCAATGGAACTTAGAATTTTAATTGAGTTTTTGAAGTAGACTTGTCTACACTACCCTCACAATTAATTTGATTATTTTACAATTGTTTGATTGCGACCATAAATTAACAGGATAAACTTCCGTTTACATGTTCTACATAATTCAGTTCGTCTAAGAACCAACAAATCTATATCAACAAAAAATTATTACACTCTACAAATTATTTATTGTTGTTCTACATGGAGCCATTTGTAGTGTAGAGTGTAATAATTTTTACCGAAGTGTTGGCCAAGCCAGTAAAATTTTATAAATTTTATTATACTGTTCGATTTGGAATCACTTTCTGATAAGGGTCTTCAACTTAAAACTGTCCCTGTAAATTTAGACATCACTATTTTTGAGATATATTTATTTAAATTTTGCATAAAGCCCTTTTTTGAATCATTTTTTCAACTACTCTCCCAGTAGCGCGGTTTTTGAAAAATAGTCATTATATGTAAAGAAATTATGCTCATGATTCATGGTTGTTATTTGGCATGATTAGTAAATGTACCAAGTTTCTTCAGGTGGTCCCAGTTTTTTTTTTTTTTGGCAATTTTTTCCAAGTAGACAACTTTTTAAAGTTAGACTTCAAAATTACAATTAATTAGTGTCTTCATTTTTTAATTAATTTTTGTACTTTTAAATTAAATGAAGCATAGCACGATAAAGGTGGATATTTAAAAATCGATTCAAATCTACAATAAAGTATTCATTTGCTTCAACAAACAGATTACACCGTCATTTTTTATTCTTATTTTATATTATTCATTCAAGTTTGCAAAGTACGCGTGAATCCTTAGCAGTTTTTAAAATTCTTGGAGTCCATCAAGTTTCAAAAAGATTTCGTTTTACTTAGAAAATTCTAGACTTTGTTTAGCACAACTATCGAAAGGCAGCAGTATAGCAAATTTTAAAATGTTTAAGAATCACTGCCTTAGACCATCAACCCTCAAATTAACATGGCACACATACCTTAAACTGCAAATACATATAATTAAAATACATTTTTATATATAACATTTGGAAAATAAGTTTGCGCTACAAAATTTAAAATGAAGTTTAAAAGAACTACAAGAATTTGGCTGCTGGATTAGAAAATGTGCTCTGAAACGCCACTGACAAATTCTTTTTTTTTATATTAAATGAAAAAACAATTCGACCCAATTTATTCTAGGTTTTATAGCCATCATTTGAAGAAGGGGGTATACTCCTTTTGGCATTGCATTTATAGCATCAAAAAGAAAGCATCGAATAGTCTAAAATTTGAAAAACTTGGTGGAAACATGAAAAGTTCTTGCGCGCTTTGAAATTTAGCTAAATTGGACAAAACACATGACCACGGTTCTATCTAAAGTAAAACTAACTCTGTTTGTCTTGCCTAAAGTTATAACTATCAATTCAAAGGTTATACAAATCGATCACGCCCACACTGAATTCTATAAACTGAAATTTTAACTCTTGCTTTCATGTTTTTTATTTATCACTTAAAAAGTGCAGCATTTATGCCGCTAAAATTCTAAAAATTACTTAATTCATCCACGCCTTTCAAAAAGTTAATCAAAATTTTATTTTTCTACATTTTTACTCATTACTTAAATATTGCAACGCACAGAAAGTTGAAAATTTTATTTGAAAATTACTTAACGCGGTCCCACCTCTCTATTTTTTTATTATTAATTATTTGCATAAAAATTTTTTGAATTTTTATAAAAATTCTTAAATTTTAAGTTTAATATGCCAACTGAATGCAATTTTGTTATACCACTTTCTTACCTTTAACTTATTGCACATCCCTTAGAAAAATACACACACAATTAATTTGATTCGTCCTTCTTTTTAGAAATTCTTTAAAACGTTTTTTTTTTACTTCTCCTTTTTTTTTTTTTTTGTTAATTTTTCAAAGTTCGTTAACCGCACACCACTACAACCGCACAACTTGTAACATTTTTAGACATTTCTAAGTATAAAAAGAAAAAGGTAAAATGTGCACAAACAAATTCATGTGTTGTGATTATTTGGATGTATGAAAGTTGTGCTATCAAACAATCACTAAAATGGACGTAACTAAATTTACAACATAAGTAAACTTCAACTTTGTTAAAGGATAAAGGATAAAGGATAAAGGAAATTTCATTTGAAATTTGCCTTCAACAAATTTTTATATGCAGAAATATATAATTTTTAGAAATAAAGTTTTTTTGTTTTTTTTTTTTATTAGATTTCAATAAGTTTAAATATGTTTACATGATTTGTTTTAGAGCTTTGTCATACCAGTAAATGTGCGGGTGACAGATGTTAATGATAATGCACCGCAATGGGTTGGAACACCTTATACATTGACACTTTCGGAAGTTACAGTACCAGGGACACGTATTTTGCAAGGTGCAAAAGCAGAAGATGCTGATCAACCAGGACCATTTTCAACAGTTGAATATCAAATATTGCCTGGGCCATATTCAAAGTATGTACAATTTTTAAATCCACTGGAGGGGACATTAGTATTAAAAAAATCTTTAGATTATGAAACTATGAAAAATTTTACGGTGCAATTAAGAGCTCAAGATCAAGGTACACCACCCAAATATTCTGATATTATGTTAAGAGTGGTTATAACCGATGCGGATGATCAAAATCCGAAATTTCTAAGAGATAGTTATAATGCCGATTTACCAGCAGATGGACGGCCAGGTGAATTACGTATACGTCCAGAACCATTGAAAGCCATAGATCAGGATGAAGGCATTTGTGCCCCCATACAATATTCCATTGTACAATCTCAAGATACAAAATATTTTCGTATTCATCCTCATAATGGTATAATTACGCTACTTACACCGATTGGTTACACAGAACTGGCAAATGGCGCTACATTGGTTATAAAAGCGACCCAAATTGATAATACTGATCGGTATGCCCTAACCACTGTTACATTAAATCGTCCAGGTAATACGCATAGTGATATAAGTGCCTTAACTTTTATACAAAAGAAACTTTATATGCGTATTCGGGAAGATACGCCGGTAGGCAATCGCATACTGGCCTTACCTACAAATAAGCCAGGGAAAAGTCTGAAATACGCTATATTAGATGAATTAAATTCTCAATTTTTTAAAATTGGCGCCTTAGGGGAGTTGATTTTGAGTAAACCATTAGATTATGAGAAAGTTACCCAACATAACTTTCAAGTTTATGCCACGGACGGTGTGACAAATACAACAGCCAATGTTACGTTAGATGTAACTGATGTTAATGATTGGGAACCAAGATTTCGTGAAACTCATTATGAGTTTATGGTACCAAAAAGTGTAAGTATTCAAATAGGTGTCCATCTATTTAACTAATAGCACCGATTTTTTTAGACAACCTTACAATCTCGTTCAATATCTTTGGAAGGTCTTATGGTTGGTAAAATTGAAGCAGCTGATGGTGATCGCAATGATAAATTAGAATTATCATTAAGAGGACAACATGCTGGTTTATTCGAAATCGATAATATGGGCAACATATATATGCGACCGGAAAAATTGCAACAGTTAAATGAATCGACTATTCATTTGATAGCTATAGCAACTGACACTGGAATACCGCCGCGTAGTACTTCAGTACCTGTAACAATAAGTATGGAAGGTGTAGCATTGGCTCAATCAACTTGGAGCAGCAGTATGTTAGGCCTATTTGGCCTAATTGTAGCTATTTTCATTATGATCATAATCAGCTTAACATGTTACATTGTTCATTTTAAAAATAAAACTCGAAAAACTACGCCGGCAACGGACAGAAATAAAATTCGTAATCACACCCGTAACGCTATCACCACAACAAATTTATTAACACACGAAAAAGTCAGCGGACATGGAAATGGTATAGCACCATCTAGCGGAAATATATCAGTATTGCACATGAAACGTAATGGAAATCTTACACTAGGTAATGGTAATTTTCAGACGAATCCTCTCAGTGCCACTGGAGTATCTGGTATGGGAGCATCAGCAATATTAGCAGCAAATATGGACAGAGAACGTGAAAGGCAAAGAGAAAGAGAGAATTATGCTGCTACAGTACGCAGTATGTAAACAATTCAGGCAAAATGGTCAAAACAATCATTTTATTTATGAAATTCTATTTTACTTAGGCATTGTATCCCGGGCATCGGCTAATGGTCAATTGTATGAAGAAGATGAAATCGAAGATGATTCATTAACGCAAAATCAGCCGATATCTAGTGCAAGTAGCCATAGGAAAAAGGCATGGGAACCATCACATCATACTATGGCACCAACCACTGGCATAACTGCTATATCTGAAGCCAAAGGGACCACAAATTTGACTGACACTTTAGATTCTTCCGAAAATAATTTAACGGTTTATTTTTAAGAATGTTACGTTTTATGTTATCTATATAATTTTCTCTTGTAAATAAATTTTTTCTCTAAGTTTTTATTTTAAAATTTTACAAAAAAAAAAAACACACACACATACAGAGAATTATGTATTCTTTGTACGCAGAGAAATCGATGTATCCATCATGGTACATAATTAAATTAATTAAGATGGAATTCTTGGTAAAACCAAGAAGATATTTTACATACATTTTATGTTTTGTACAGTTTTTAAATCTTCCAATAAACTAATGAAGTTGTTATATATTTTATTCCATACACATTTTACAAAATATCTTTTTAATGATTTATCTAAAATCTGAAAGATTTTATTAAGAAAAATTAAGAAAAAGTGAAAATTCAATAAAACAATTATATAAAAAATCTGAACCAATTAAACTTATTTAATTAATTATAGTGGCATTTTTATCGATCTCCAGGAAACAATTTTTGAAAAAGAGAATTCTGAATAATTTAATTTAAATAAATGAAGCAAATAAACGTTTACTTTGTTTGCCTGTATAATAATAAACAAAAAAAGTTGCTTTACAATTGTTTATAAACACGGAATTTTTTCTATGAGTATAAACAATTTAAACTCATGTAGCATAAACGATTCAAGGGTAGCAACAAATTTGATTTGGTAAATGCCTAATTTGGAGAATCTGTGGTTTTTCCATTGCTGGCTAGATGGCTCTATTCTATGGCCAAATAAAAAAAGATATTGAATACGTGCAGAAATGACACATGTTGTTGATGTCTTTGTTAAAGAAAAGGATATAACAAACTTTAAATATAGATGGTAGTAAATAATTATCAAGAATTTTAATATAAAAAGTTTTTGAATTTTAAATCAATACTAGTAATTAATGTGAATAATAAATAATTTATTAAAACAATAGTAATTATATTAAAATAGGATTTTATTATTTAAATTTTTAATTTCTGAATTTATAGATAATATATATATATATATATATTTGTCAATAAATTTAAAAATATTTCTTATTAAGGTTATAAAAATAATTAGTTTTAATGATAAAGAAAATATTTTATTAGATACTAAGGACGTAATATAATAATAAATAAAAATCTTTAGGAGGAATTTTAGTAAAGAAGATACAATAAATAAAATATATGAAAATCAAAATGAAGATGGTAATAATTCTGTAATTATTGAAATTAAGATAGTTTGAATTAGTAAAATTAAACTTATACCTAAAGGATGATTTGTAAATATAAAAATTAAATTGAATGTTAATATAAATAACCAAAATAAGTAAAAATTCATTGAATAATTAAATGTTATACAAACTTAGAAGTAACTTAGAAGTACGTTGATACATAAATTAATGAAATTATAAAAAGTATCTCTATTTATGAGAGATCATTCTTCTAAATACATTCTAACAAAGCTGAAGCATTTTAGTTAGACTCACTTACACTGCACACCAATAAATTTTAATAAAAAAGTTCGAATATTACTCATACGTACAGTTAATTTTTTTTTTGTCAAACTGTTTCTTGTTTTTGTAGGCATGTTCTTTAAGCGAAGTGGTCTACCTACAGCATTAAACTGCATCCAAAACAATTTAATGTTTTTTTAGAAGAATGTACATAATAGATAAAAAAGCATGGACATGGACGTAAGCATGGTAAAACGCGTTAGAATTTCATACTACTAAAGAATTTATTTAAAATTTAAGATTTAAGATTTAAGATTCTTGACATTCATTTTAGAAATATCCAACATATTAATAAAGTTAGTATATTCCTATAACGCCAAATGTGTGATGCATAAAATAATAAGGCTTTACATATGCCTGGTATTACATCATTTACATTTTCCCGGATATTGTATTGTAACTTGTATTTGCTAAGAATGTTTGATGTTTTCTAACTTTAAATAGACCTTGAAACACCTCAAGTGGAATAAGCACTTTGATTATAGTAATATAATTTCAATTCTTGCAATTGTTAAATGGATGGACGGAGAGATCGACAACAAGATAGAAATATCTAAATACATTCAGAATTTCTAACTGAATAAAACTACGTATAATTTTTAGGGTTCTCTGAGGTTGAAAAATTAAGCATTATCTTTAATTATGCT
The DNA here is from genome assembly GCA_023089585.1 of Melophagus ovinus. Classification (NCBI taxonomy): domain Eukaryota; kingdom Metazoa; phylum Arthropoda; class Insecta; order Diptera; family Hippoboscidae; genus Melophagus; species Melophagus ovinus. Next base: position 1,880,265 of record JAKKIB010000177.1, read on the forward strand.
TAATTGCGATAATTGCTCTAAGTTAATTCCATAATTCCAACAATTTATAAATCATGAATAAAAAACCTTAAATTTTATGGTCTAGAAAGAAGGCGCCTTCTCAGTTTTGTCTTTACCGTGAACTTATACTTTCAACTTGATATATAAATTCGTGTTAACAAAAGAAGGTTCCCAACAATCAGGCATGACCTTGTATATTTGGAATTGAATGATTAGAATCCCTAAATACTACGATTATTACTACGAAAGATTAAAATCAAAAAATTATACTGGATAATGGATGTAAAAGTAAATAGTACCAGTAGTGAGAGTCCATTTAAATACTTTTTACCATTTCTGTCTATTAAGCGGAATCAAGAAAATGATGAAGATAATTGCAGAAATTTAATTTTGGTAAATCTTATAATACAAGTCACTTTAAATAGCGTTTAAAAAAATGGACCTGTATTTGACTACATCTAAGTACTTAAATTAATAAAAATGCCTTATAAATTGCGCTCTGCATTTTAAATGCAAATATTCATGGACGAGGTTTCGATTGCATGCTAAAACTAATTTTATCAATATAAATTAATCATTTTACACTTATATTGCTTTTCACTTTTCATATTTCCCATATAAATTTTCATGTCAATTCCGTATAAATTTTGAATCTATATATTTTGTCAAAGTGTGCCCAGAGTCTTGAGCGGATCATGTAAAGTTTATTGCTTTATGCATAATTGATTTTTCATAAATGATTTTTCAGAATTAAATTCTAAATCGTTGTTGTATAAATTCTTCTATGGGGAAAAGTTAAAATATCGACTTCAAATTTAATATAAAAAATTGGTAATTTGGTTTAAGAAACCTCTGCTTTTTAAAGCAAAAATTAATGCCTTTTTGATTGCTACTCGAGTACGTCCATAAAATATAAAGTAGTGGCCAATTGGTGGTTTTAATTCCAGGCAAACAAAACTCTTGTATTAAGGTTGAATAAATGAATTCAATCAATCAATTGATTGTTGTTTATTGATTGAAAAATTAAGAGAGAGAAAGGGAAACGGAGGCAGTTTATTTCGATATATTTAAAAGACACTCAAACTTTTGCCACAATAATCAATCAATCAATCAAGTATCACAATTTGAATGGAAATTATTTATTAAAAAAATACGTTAATAAATTGTTCATGAAGTGACCATTTTACTTACTTATACATAAAAGTAAGTTATATATGCGCATTCACCATCCAAAGGTTGAAGGTATACTCATTTTGTCATTATCTTTGTAACATGCAAAACATAAAGCATCGCACACACATTATTCGTATTATTGATGACCATTAAGTTCTATATCGATATAGACATATCTGTCTGTCTGTCTGTCTGTCTGTCCGTTTGTCTGTCTATCCATATGCTGTTAATATTCTCTTGGACGTAAAATTTGAGATATCTAGCTAAAATTTGATAAGAGCATACAAAATTCTTTCAAGCAGGTGGGTATTAAAGATGGACAAAATTGATCAAAGAACACGCCCACAGAACAACATAAATTGAGTTTTCTAAAGCAAAATTTAGTAATTTTTCTTAATTATTTATAAACTGTAAAAGATAGAAAGATTAATTTTTGGACAAGTAATAAAGTCCTTGATCTACAACGTCTATTTAAAAATGATGCAATTCGGCCAGGCCTACGCGAACTTAGAAATATTAAACTTTCACTTTCAGGTGTTTAAATTTTCTATTTACTAAAGAAAAACTAAAACACAGTCTGAATTGTAATACCATGTTATTTTGGTTGGTGGTGGGTATCTAAAATTACCGCTTCAGCCAAATATAAATTTCTTACTTATTTACATATAAAATATGCACCTCTATAAAAATAGATATCAATTAACAATTCATTTTATTTAGTTCATATTGCAGCACAAATATTTCTTTTTTTTTTTTTTTTGGTTTTTCTTTCTCGCTCTCTCTTTCTCTTGGTTTTCTTCTGCCACAACTTTTTCTTGTTCGATAACTTTTACCAAAGTTTTACTTTCATATGAATAATAACTAAATTATGGTCAATTCTAAATAAGGTACTTGATATTTGCTGTTAGTTGTTGTTTGTTGTTACAGCATTAAACAAGGAAAAAAGCGGAAATTATAAAAACAAAATTCATATCATTTCATGTGGCATTTGGAATATAATTAAGGAATATGAATCAAAAATTATTTATATTTTTTTTTAGTAGCCCACAAAATCATTCCTTTCAATTGTGAATTTGTTTTTTCTTTTTTTCTTTTTGGAGGCAAATGGCACTTCGTCAAAATGGCGGCAGCATTTTGAAAAGCTATTTACGTGAACTTATTGCGGTTAGATTTTTATATAATTTATATTGTTAGTATTTTCAATAATATGGCACATAATTTTTTACTTAGATATTTGTAAATAAGTAAAAAAGTCTAAATGTAAGAAAATCTAAGTAGAAAAAAAAAGATTTAATGTTTAAATCAAAATGAATACATTAAACACTGAAAACTGAATGAATCTGAAAGTAATTATTTTGAAAATGTTAACTGATGAATAATGAATAATGAAAATTTCTTAAGATCACTGAAACCGTGTAATCGTGAATCGTGCAAAATTTCAATCTGTAGCTCCATAACAAATTTAAAAGGATAGATATTAGACGGACGGATAGACAGGCTTAAATCTTATAAGTAAATGATTCGGAGCCGTTCGGTGTAATAAAAAAAGGTAGAGGAGTAAATAGGTCGCTCAAGAAAGCAAGCAGCTTACCAAATAATATAAGAATGGCGGCAAAATGCGAGACAGTCAGGTTAAAAAGCGCTTTAGGTTTCCTCGTAAAGTGGATAATTTGCTGGACTGGATAATTTGTAAGGGCATGATATGCTGCCTACATGGGGCCTAAGACGTATTGGCATACGTAGTCGTACGAAAAAATTTATAAATTAATGCAAAAATGGAAAATTTATTAATTTTTAAATACTTTTAAAATTAATATCAAATAAAATTAGTATTAAATAGTATCAATGATAAATATGCCATCGTGATTCTAAACTATGAAATCTGTAATATTATCTGAATTAAGTTTAGCGTAGATAGAATTTTGGCCTCTAGACAGAAATTTTCAGCAAAAGTAACACCCAAAAGAGCTTGAAAAAGATCTATCTCCCATTGTGCTGATCGTTTCAGAATCATTTTTTGATTCTACTTAAGTTTTAAATTTTGTTCTTAAATTTCAGCTCATAAAATTTAGTTATTTTTTATGAAATTTTGTACGTACAGATAGTTGCTTTGATTCAAAGGTGAAACTTTTGAAAAGTGATTTAAATCGGATAATATTTAGGACGAAACTAAAATTAGAACTTGTCTGCCTGCCTCATATGTCAGTCTACAAAATAGCGCAGTAGCGCCTTTATAAATCTAATTTTACCACGATTGAATTATTAAAGTAGTTTTTAATAATTATTTTTGTACTTTTATGAAAAAAGTTTATTTGATTCATTCCTTGATTCAATATGAGTTTTGGAAAATATTTGAAAATTAGAATAAAATATAAAGTACAAGACAGAAGGGAAAGTATGACAGTAATAAATAAAAATTAAAAAAAAAATGGACTTTTCAACAATCATATTAATTTTTGGTATTGCATTCATATTCCTTAGATCGAAAAAGTTTTACACATGGATTTGTTTAAAATTCAAATTGAATATATTGAAGAAGGTTCTATTAGTCATTCAATCCACATATGACCATAACTTAAAGTTTATTATTTATGTATTTTTGCAATAGGTAAAATATAATGCTAAAGAACATGATCCCCAATCAATAAAAATAGATGGCAATGGTCAATATTATCCGAATTTTGATCATACAATATGGTTACGTTCATGTGTTGAAGAAATTATTGAACCTGTAGAAGGTCTTATTATTGGCAATATACCGGATTGGTTAAATGGTTGTTTATTGTGCAATGGTCCGGGTAATTGGAAAATTGGTGATGTTATGTATCAACATTTATTCGATTGTTCAGCATTATTGCAACAATTTACCATAAAAAATTGTCATGTAACATATCAGAATCGTTTTGTACAAACGGAAACTTTAAGAAAGAATAAAGCTGCTGGAAAAATTGTTGTCACAGAATTTGGTACTGCTGCCCTACCAGATCCATGTCATGCCATATTTGATAAGTAAGTTATTAGATAAATAGTTACATTGGCATAATTTGTCACATTTTTCTCTTGTTTTTATTTCAAAGAGTTTTATCCATATATCGCAAAAGTGCGGGCTCAGATAATGCTTTAATGTCGATTTATCCATTTGGTCATGAATATTATGCCTTCAGTGAAACACCATTTATACATAAGTAATATGATGATGGCAAATGTTGGACCTTTCATCAACCTATGCTTGATTTTTTATTATCATTACAGAATTAACCCACAGACATTGGCAACTGAGAAACGTATTTGTTTAAGTGATTTTATTGGTATTGCAAGTCATACATCCCATCCTCAGATAATGTCCAATTTGACAATTTATAATTTAAGTATGTCTATAACAAAATCGGGCTGTGTTTACAACATTATTCATTTTCCTCATGATGTTAACACATTTGAGAATGCTCAAATTGTTGCCAACATACCATGTCGTTGGAAATTAAATCCTTGCTACATGCATACATTCGGTATTACAGATAATTATTTTATTATCGTTGAGCAGCCTTTATCAATATCATTAATGGAATATGTGAAAGCTCAATTGTGTAATCAAAATTTGGCAAATACATTAAAATGGTTCCCTAATAAACCAGTCTTATTTCATTTGGTAGAACGTCAAACTGGCCGATTAAGCTACACATATCAATCGGATGCATTTTTTTACTTGCATATCATTAATCAATATGAAGAAGATAATCATGTGATTATTGATATTTGCTGCTATAAAAATCCTGAAATATTAAATTGTATGTATTTGGAATCCATAATTAATATGCAATCGAATCCAAATTATGCTGCATTATTGCATTGTCGACCTTTACGTTTTGTTTTGCCATTGCCATCAACAATAAATAATCACATTAAAACGGGCCCAACAAAATCGAATGCACGGCAAAAATTATTGAAATCATTTACTTTAATGGGTTTGTCGCATGGTGTACAACAACAACAATCATCATCCAATTGCAAGCAATATAATTTAAATTCTGTAACAACAACAACAACAAACAACAACAACAACAACAACAGCAGCAGCAGCAGCAGCAGCAACAACAACAACAACAAGAAGAAAATTAGTGCATTCGCTAAGTCATACAAACGACATGGTCACATCAACGATCTTTAAAGGCGATCATAATTCAATAAATTTAGTCAATTTAACATACACAACTGCCGAAGCCTACAACACACATGACGGCAGTATATATCTTAAGCCTGAAGTGTTATGTGACGTTAATTGTGAAACACCACAAATCTATTATGAACGTTATTTGGGCAAACCTTTTCGCTATTTCTATGCCATCTCGTACGATGTGAACGCTAAACATCCCGGAATCGTAATTATTGCATGCATTTTCAATATTCTTTTGATGAACTTGAACACGTTTCAAATATTTATTTTTATTTTTATTTTTATTTTATTTTTATATTTACACTCTTTAAACAGTTAATTAAAGTTGACGTATTTACAAGGACATGTAAACAATGGTACGAAGTGAATTGTTACCCCAGTGAACCGATATTTGTGGCCTCACCAGATTCAAGAGAAGAAGACGATGGTTTAATTTTAGCTGTTCTAGTTTGGGGCGGTTTTAATGAGAATAAAGTCGGTCTATTGATATTGTGCGCCAAAACTTGGATCGAGAAAGCACGCTGCATATTTCATACATCTGGACCTATACCGAAGACTTTGCATAGTTGGTTCACTCGCGATATTTCATAATTATTCATTTTAATTTTTACACTTTTTTTATTCATTATGGAAATTTATTATATTAGAATCTCATATTTATAACATTGTAGATAAATTCTTCCCATTTTTTTTGAAAAACTCGATTCAGTTGACGTCTTTCTTCAGAATTTAAAGTAGAATATCTAAAATTATAATACAAACCAAAAATAGTCGATTATAAAATTAAAGATACCTTTAGTGTAATGTATCGCATTACTTAATGGAATTTAGAGCCAATTGTTTTAGGAAACGTAAGTCGGCTTCAGCTGGAGCAAAAGCCATAAAAGCATAATAAAAATCATAACTTAAGCCTTTGGCATTCCACATTCCTGGATAATCGGATGATATAATAATGGGAAAATTTTCAGCTATTAATGTAGTAGCTGGATGATTACGTAAATCCCATATTAGACCAAAAATTTGATTCGATATGGGATTAATCTCAATAGCTACATTACGCTTTTTAATAGTTGACCATAATTGTGGATGTTTCGTTAAAGCAAAACCATGTCCAATCCGTTTTGTATTCAATAGTAAAGCATCCATTAAATTCCAATCCGTTTTACCATTCCAATCTATTAGAGCATTGAACATTGAAACATTTTTAAATATTAATGGTATTTTTGCATTCATTGTATAATTTACTAGTTTCTCCGGCATGAAAGTAGAAATTAGCTGTGGGCGGCAAATCATTAAGGTCATTGGCAAACTTGTGTAATGGATCGCCCATATCTTCATAGCCAACTAAGTCAAAACCAATTATGAAATTCGGTTTGGCATGACTAATAAAAAAAGAAAAAAAAAAGAAAACAAAAAATTCCAAATTAAAGCACAGTAAAACGTTCGATTGATGTTAAATCTGAAATATTCGCAAAGCTAAGGCACCATATTTTATTAAATGGATGTGACAGATAAAAAACTTACATTTTGGTTGGGGCTAAATCTTGGATGGCCACCAGAAAATGTAATGTTTGATACTTTGTGGCACAAACTATCCCATAAGTTCATAACTATCCCATAAGTTTACATGCAAAAACTAAAACTTGATAATGTGTAGCTTCTGATGAGCGTGGCCGCTTCACTAATATTGTGGGACATTGTTTTTGTATTTGTGCAAAATTTAAATAATGAAAAAAAAGTATATGTTTGAAACATGATGGATAATTTGAGTAATTTTTAAAAAGTTATGTGTTAGCGGCCTTTTTACGGAAGTGCAATTTTCAGCTATCCCTCTATTGTACTTTTTGTGATTTTTGGACAGGCATAATAGAACAATAATTGCCTTAATACTTGTGCCCAAAGTAGCTTTTGCGTTACTACAAATAAACTATTAAGTTTTGCTTGAAAAACTAACTGATAAATATTAAGTGATTTAATCCCAACCTGCATGGAAGAACTTTCAATGTTATTGTTAAATTTGATCTCTAAATCTCAAATTTTAAGGTTAAGAGAATGTTTACAACACTAGAAATCTAATTAAGAATTTGATGCTTATTATGTACTTTATGAGACTTTCAATCTAATTATTTAACGTAGACATTTTCAGAATATACTTTTTGTAAATTCTTACATATTTTACATAATTTTACATAATTTTTTGTAGAAATTAAATTTTTTTTTGCTTATGCACTCACGGATCGTGCACTCACTGTAGTTGTTTAAAAGTTGTAATATGTTGCGCCATTTTATCGACCGTGGCTTTATTAGATTTAGTATAAATCACTTTTAAGCCAACAAAATCGTTATGTTTGACTTGAAAGCTTTTAACAATCTTTTCTAATTCATTGGCAACATCAAGTGAATTATATGTAACATTATTATCACCGAAGCACTAAAATTATTTAAAAATATAAAATGTATAGCAAATAACGATAATAATAGATAATTTTCATTTAATATGTTTACCGGTGATAATGAAGCTCGAATTTCAGCATATAAAATATTATCCTCACATAATTCCTCTAAAAGACGTTTGTGATAATTACAAAATGCGGGCATATATTTATATAGTTGATCAATTGTTTGAAAGATATTATCAAAACGTTTCCATATTTTACGCGGATCACTAAGAAAAGCTATTTAGAAAGAACAATCATAAAATAATTGAAAAGTATTTCTTTTTTTTCAAAGTAAATTAATTTTGAGGGGCGTAAGCCCCCTCAAAATTATCTAAATAATTATATGTTATGTGGTTATTTGAAGGGGAAAGGCCTCGCTAAGTGTAACTGATATAACTCACATTCTGGATGCATTGTATACATATTAATATGTTTTTCCAATTGACGATCGTATAGACGTTTATCTTCGGCTTCTACCCTCTCTAAACAAATATTTTGCACTTCACTATGACATTTTGTCTGATTATAACTGAATATCAATAAACCATTAATGTCACGACAGGTGTATACATTATAAAGTGCTGTCAAATTGCTGATTATCCATTTTGAAGTAACCATGCCGATATTATGACTATGCAAAATGGCACCTTTCGGCATTTTCTGTATTATGCGAAATACTTCACTTTGCCTTAAATATTGTTTACCTTGAAAAAAGTGTATAGCCGGTGGATATTTTGTGGGATCTTTTAAACCTTCAGCTATCTAAAAAATTTTTATTATAATTAAAATCATCGATTAAATGCAATAAAAATCATATAATAATATACTTCTTCTTTCTTGGCATTCATTAGTATGCCATTGGCTTTTTCCTCAGCTGATGATAACCATAAATTTCCACCCAAAATGGATGAACGTTCAGCTTCCATAATTTTATTTCGCAATGCATCATAAGCTAAGAAATAAAAAAGTAAAAATAAGGTTATGGTTTACTTGTGAAAAAAAAGTACCAAATCGATCAATTAGAATGAGCGTTTCAATTAGAAGCTTTAAAATTGAGCCTCATTAAATATTGTATATATATTTAACAGAAAAAATATTAAAATGTTAAAATGTGAATATGAAAAATGAAATTATTCACATTCAACCCATTAACATTAGTCATACTTCAATTCGTTCAATAAATCATTAATAGCAATATTAATGTAAAATTTCATAGATTTTCTCATATTGTCATACTTAGATCACTTTTGATTTGCTATTAAGTCCATGGCACTAAAAATGCAACGCTGTGTTGGTATGGTACCCTACTTGAGGGGCAGGATGTAAAAATTATGGGTACTTGTGCCACAATGACTCTAAAATTGAGGATACTTCTTACAGAATGACGAGGAGCAAATTTTCGGGGTATTTCCATAAAACTTAATTTACGAATGTTTAAATTTCACAAGAGATGGTTTGGAAAATTTTTACCAACGCCATTTATATGTATTGTGGCTGGCTTAGTAGGCAAATAATTGTCACGCAAAATATTTTATAACATCGTAATAAAAATCGGCTTAAAATATCATTTTTGAAGAATTCAAAGTATTAGGTTTTATTACAAAGTATTCTTCTTTTCTTTTTCTTTTCTTTTTTTTGTTTTTTTTTTTTTTTTGGTGTACAAAATTTAAAGTAGATACTTTTAATTTTAGAGGACTATTTGACGATCGTAGACGAAAATTGTTAATTTTTACATTTTTAATTTTGCATTTACCAGAGAGCACTTAAAAGTCAGCTTTGATCGAGTATAACGTTAGCAGTGAATATAAAGAAAATTTTTAAATAAGATTATTCCATGTTGAATCAATAAATCATGGTTTGTATTGTATTAACATTTTTTAATTTGTTAGCATTTGAAAGACGAAAAACTTCAGTCATATTTTTGTTAACCTTTTAAAAAGTATATTTATACGAATTATTGCAATCAGTGTCTAATTTATCTAAAGTTATTATATGTAAACGGCAAAATGTGCCATTCTTGAATTTACTTTTAAAACGATCCAATTTATCATTATCATAATTATAGATCTTTTTTTATATGTACATTTTATTTTTAGTGTTGTTGTGTATGCATATGAAATTGCTAAATCTATAAAGAGGCTAATTCTGAATACTACTAAAGAGTATGATGATAAAATTAGTGTTTAATTATTGATTAAATTTAATGCTGCCCACCTGAATTGAAATTCTTATTATAACGTATAACAATCCGTGGTGTGAAGTTATCTAATAGAATATATATATTAATAAAGTGCACACATACACACACGCGCATACAAACAGATATTTATGTGAAATTTTTTTTTTGGTATAACAAACAATAACAACAACTTCAAGGCAAATACAAAGAAAAAAAAAAAAAAAAAAAGATAAATTAAAATAATATTAAACTCACACATTTCCATCGATTGTATCGTTACCATTGTAATTACTATGAAATCGATTAAAAAGTATTTTTTCATATCGTGCATTATTTTTTTTGTGTGTGTGAGTGTTTGTAGTAATGCTTAATTAGAAATTTCTTATCTATATATATATGTATGTGTGTGTGTGTGTATGTATGTATGAATTAATATTTTTTAAATGATGTTTACTGTTATACAAATACCCGACAACTGGTATTTTGATTCTCTTAACTCACAGAACACAAAATCAAATAGTTTTGAGTATTCATTGCAAATTTTTATTTATTTTATTTTTCTAAATAAGTAAAATGATTTAATACATACATGTATGACATATAATATAATATATATATATATATATATATATATATATATATATATATATATATGTATATATATATTTATATATATATTAGATATATATTAGACAATTTAATGTAAATTTTTTGATTCATGTTGTGTGTATATGTAACATTTGTATGGGCTGCTACTGTGTTGTTCACAATTCACAATTCATTCATGCTTTTAAATTCGTTCATTTAATTTCATTGTCACGCAGCGAGAATAACGGTACATGTAATATCTACCGTTATATAAGATACAAACATAATGGAAATAAAATTATTTATTTAATAAATGGAAACATCACGATCACTATTGAGAACATTCATTGACAACTCCACGCTGAGCAGTTATTGTATAAACAAATTATCGAGAATATTGCACTTCCACAAGATCGATTTTCGTTCAAAATTTTTCCAAAAATTCTAATTTAAATTTAATTTAAATTCTAATTTAATTTACCTTGAATATTATTCAAGGTAATAAAAAAAGAATAATAAAAATCCGATCTTAGGCAAATATAATTTCTTTTAGAAAGATGAGTCTGCCTTAGGACTCTCTGGGGCTCTAAGTTATGTATATGCATTCGCATAAATTTAATACACCTAACTAAATGGTATGTAGCTTGATACATGCATTCGAAAATGTTTTTCAAAACGCACATACAAACAGTATAAATGCTTCAATATCAAATAAATTGGCAATTGTCAAGGTCACTGATATAATTTGGTATTTAAAAAAAAATGTGAGTGGGGATGAATCCATTGACATGATCTAACTATACAGCAAGATCTAAATATTTATATTCAAAGTACATATATTCTTTAAAAGCATCAAATTCTGAATCGATTTAGATATATGTGTCTACCTGTTCATCTGTCAGTCTACTCCCATTTTTTAAATTGCAAACAATGAAAGAAAAACATCGACTTGATGTTTGACAGAAACATTAGAAGTTCATGCATCCTGATTATTACTAAAAAAAGGCCAAATTCACCACAGATCATGCCCATTGTACAATGTAAATTGAGAACACTTCTGTTATTGTTTAAGTAAAATTTTGAAAACCAAAAAAACCGAAAGCGGGCTGAAATTTTGCAAAAGTATTAATTCCGTTATTCTGCAATATAAATCGGTCACGCCAACCCGATATTATGTAACTTCAAATTATCGCGCCATACCATAAAGAACTAAATAATCTCTGTGTGGTGGATATCCAAAAATAGACCCCAGGAAAAGAAAATTTTCTTAATTTTTTTTTCTCCACAACTATTCTAGGGCTATACTATAATTTTTAAAATTGGGCCTTGAAAAAAAGGATTTGTTTAGCCGATAACGAGGCCTTTCTAATCAGAAAGGTTAGTTTCGGCAAATAAAGATGCAAAGATATTGGTAGAGATAAAGTGGCTTCAATCGTAAAATTGTAAAATGAATGGATTGAATGATAAAATCCGTCACTTCATCTTTCAATTCATTCAAAATTGTAAACCCTTAATAGTTCTCCTCTTTATTGATTTCTATCAAATGAATACACATTAAATTTGTAATAGTTTTTTAGCTATAGATTTAAATCTGCTTCGAAGGACCAAGCCAAGTACAATTTACGTAAAAAACAACCAATATGAAGTATATTCTTTTTCTATCAATTTCCATTTTAACGACAGCAAAAGCTGGGTCCATTGGTATGTACTATAAAATAAATTAATAATTATTGATAAAGTCTAATTGGATTAATTTCATATTTTGTTTTAACAACAGGAAGGGATATAAACAGTCTCGATCCATATACAAAAGGGGCACCCCTAAATAAATATTTTAGTATGATTTTATAAGTAACTTTATTTACAGTAAACTATAAACATTAACGTAACGTATTTTCTTTAGAGCAACGGCTTGACATATTAGAAAATGAAAGAAATTTAAGTATTTCGGGAAGAACAAAACTCCAAAAAGTAAGGGAATTGTTTGTAAACAAAATTTTTATGAAACTGAAGAAGGACGAATTGAAAATGGGTTTTGAACAGCCTGATAAAAATATAGCTGGAATGCATTTTTTTAAAGCGAAAGAATTTATCGAAAAAAGTAAAGTATTCAAAATGATAAAAACGATGCCCAAAGGTGCTGTACTCCATGTACACAATTCTGCAGCTGTCTCATCAGATTGGTTCATTAAAAATCTGACACGTACACCCGGTCTAATGAGATGTGTGAATGGTAATAATGTAACTATATTGACATTTCAAAAGAATCCAAAAGCACACAACTGTAAGGATTATAAAGAAACAAATGACGAAAGGAAAATTTATGGAAGTCCTGAAAAATATGATAAATTTTTGGAATCATCTTTAAGCATTTTTACACCACATCCAGAAGGTAAAGTCATATATTGGTTAAATAAATCCCTCAAATCGGTCTCTTTCTATAACCGCCCTCCACAAATTAGTGATATAATTATTTTGCTATTACATTGCAAAACCCCAAAAAGGGATCCTATAGACCCAAAGACTCTACAGTGTATTTATGATCAGTAAGAAATTCTAAATCGACTTAAACACGTCTGTCTGGCTATGTGTTCATCTGTGGTAGACATTTTTCTAGTTGTAATAAATAATAATAATTACTTAAAATTTGACAGAAGCATTAGAAGTTCATGTACCTTGATTGGTATGGAAAATGCGTCAAATTGACAAAAATGTACATCTACTCCTATAAATTAAGGGCTCATTCACTTTTTCTTTGTAATTTAATGTTACGTATTTTTCTGATCTGTTGTATTAATGAACACTTATTAATCCACTTCAATTGTGATCTATATTTTATGCTCAACAAATGTCAAAATTTTATCATATTTGACTTATATTTTAAAACTTAATTTTTTCCGTTCTTGTCAACTTCAGTCCATGGTCAACTTCAGAAACTAAAGCAATGGAAACTTGTCTGTAGTTTAAAAGAGAGCGCTACATTGGCTACCCACTTTATTAATAAGCGTCGAAAATTAGCACAAACAATTTTAAAAGAATTATGCTCTGTATAATTGAAAACAACTAATGGCTTAGAAATATTGCACATCTTCAAATTTTATAGAACTCAAAACACTCATAAATTAAATAATTTTGTATTATGTGACCTTCCACTTTGAATTCAGGGGTATAAGCCACTGCTACCAAAGAATTTCCAACGGTTATTATTATAATTAGTAGTTATTTTTTATGGTGCATTGTCCATTCAAAAATGGAAAAAATCGATTATAAAGAGCTATAATTTGTATCATGTTTACTCGTTTTTTAAAGCTTTAACTCAAAATATCATACAGCGTATGTTTTCTTATACTAAATTTATCTTATATACATAAAATGATATATAGAAGAATATAGGTCCATTAATGCTGTATGGAAAAGGTTTGAAAATATATTTACCACAGTGAAGGAAGTAATACGGTATCTACCAACATTTAGACTTTTTCACAAGCAATTACTGGAGGAATTATATAAAGATAATATAATGTATTGTGAATTGCGCGTTAACTATAAAGGAGTAAGTACGACAAAATTAAGTAAATTTATATATATGAAACTATATTTAAAAAAAGATTTATTAATACTTTATTCCATCATCAATTTTATGTATTTGTAAATTAATTGATGTACATTAATTGTTTTTTAGAATTAACATTTCTTATTTATAAAGCGCATCTTTTTTTACGTTTAAGTTGAATAATGCTACCCACAAATTTTCCCAAGAAGAATATTTAATGGAATTATTAAATATTGTGAACGAATTCAAGAGAACACATCCCGATTTTCTAGGTTTGAAAGTGATTTACGCTCGCAATCGAAATTTAAATTCAACTGAATTGGAAAAAATTCTTAAGCAATTTAAACAAATTCAGTAAGTGATGAAAGGAGAAGAACCAAGAAAACCACATTCAAACGACTATTATTTCTTACTTATTACTTGATTTCGCAAATGTAGAATGAAATTTCAGAACTTTGTGATCGGCTTTGATTTAGTGGGTCAAGAAGATGTAGGTATTCCATTAAAGAATCTAGTATCAGTTTTAGCTGATCCAAAAGTGAAAACTAAATATTTCTTTCATTCTGGCGAGACCAGTAAGTTTATGAAATGTACTTCTTTCGTTTTTGAAAAATTGCTCCTTAGGAAGACATATTTTTCTTCTTATTTTAATAGATTGGTATGGTGCTGTAAGTGATCTCAACCTTTTAGATAGTATACTATTAAATGCGACTCGCATCGGACATGCTTATGCATTATTAAAGCATCCGATTGTTCGAAAAAGGTTGAAAGAGAAGGACATTGCAATAGAAATATGTCCAATATCAAACCAAGTTTTAAAATTGGTATCTGATTTGAGAAATCATCCAGCGGCATATTACATGGCAGAGAATTTGCCAATAGTCATAAGTAATGATGATCCCGGTTATTGGGGTGCCCGTGGATTAAGTTATGACTACTACTTTGCTATAATGAGTTTTGCATCGAATACCGCCGGCATTGAAACTTTAAAGCAATTAGCTTTAAATTCAATAAAATATTCCGTTCTAACTACGGAAGAAAGACAAAAAGCTAACGAAATATTTAAAAAGCAGTGGAATGAATTCATAGATTATTGGTATAACAGTGTCATAAAACATTTTAAAAAGAAAATTAAATGTTAGATGGAAAAAGTGGAGCCCAATGATACTTTGCATAGTATGCCCTCATTACTATAATGGTAAAAGTAATAAAACTTTCTTCATTCATACCTTGTACCATTCTACCGTTTGCAATAAAGAATACGTTTGAATAATTGTCAGCATTAGTAAAATGAGAAAATTTGGCTGAAAATATTGAAAAGTCTATAATCGATTAGATTATGATAGGTTCTAGCCGATTTATAAAAACTTGTACTACTTTGCTTTACATAATTAAAGAATAAAGTGATAAACTATTTTTAAGAAATACAAAGATTGAATTTTTTGAATGATTTAAAAGGATTATTATATGGCCGGTGATACAAAATATCGACTGATCTAAATAGTTTATGACTTATTTAATATGTCAAATAAAAGTTGTCAAGTGATTTTTATTAAGAAATTTATAAAATTTTAAATTTTTTTTAAAAGAGGTCCTTATTTAGAGAGTGCTCGTACAAATTGTCCGATGCTTATCATTTAAACTATCCTTCGCCCTTGTCCTAGAGGCACCCACTTACAAAATTTTATCAAACTATCTCTATCTGTGCGGCATGTAACTTGATTATCAGTGCTCCCATGTACATTTGCAGATATTAGATGGAGGTATGTGTGAACATACAAGCTTATAGCAAATCAAAAAGTGATTTTGAATCGATTGACGTAACAGAGTGGGTCTATTCTAAGCCACAAATCGCTTAGAGTATAAAAGCGTACTTAATGTTATTTGAATCAATTACTGTAACTAAAGTTCGACCTATGGATATATATAGAAATTTTTGTAATCTGTCAAAAGGCTCAAAAGTATTTGATAATAATTAACGTTATATAAGAATTTTTGTAATGTTAACTAAATTATTACAAATATTTACTACTTTCTTGGCATTACAACTTATTTGTAAATAGTTGTTAAATATAACGTAAATAACCGTAAAGTCTAATAACTTTGGTTTGATAGTACTTTATGTTTCTTAGATCTACTACCGAATGGAACAAATATATATAAATCTTAGATTCAAAATTACAATCAAAACTAAAATACTTGAAATACATTTTAATCAGTGTAGAACAGGCCATTGGCAATTTCCTTATGAAAAAGGTATTTGCTCTTTGTTCTAATGGGATCTTTAGTATAGTATAAAGTTAAGGCGTAAGTTAAACTTAAAATATTATAAGGAATGTCGCCAATTGTTTTTAATGTAAACCTACTGAAATGCTGATACGAGCAAATGTAAATATAAAAATGCTAGTGAATATTTGCACAATTAAAATTTTGCTTTGAAGGTTGAAATAAAAAATGGCCAAACAGATATAAATGGCGCGGCGTTTAATTCTGTATGTAGTCCTTAGTTCTTAGTTCTTAATTATACGAAACTACAAAGTTAATATCACGAGAAAGTTTTACTTTGGCGATATTTTAATAAATGACACATTTCAATATGTATTTGGGGTACGTTGGAGCTCTACTTCTATTGAGTGTGTTATCAAATGGAGCAATATCAGATATAGAAAAATGTATAAAAGAATATTATGTAAATCGTACCCAATTAATAATAGAGGAAGGGCAGCTGTGGGTAGGTGGAAAAGTGCAATTAAATTACACGGAACAAAAAGCTAATGAAATATTTAGAAAGATAAAAATGGCGGACTTAAAATATGAAGATATTGCAGGCATGCATTTCTATGATGTTAAAGATATCATACAAAACAGTTCACTCTATAAATTGATAAGAAAAATGCCTAAGGGTGCAAATTTAAATATTCATGCCCTTGGATCGGTTTCTTCCGATTGGTTTGTTAAAAATTTAACATATATGGAAGGATTCCGTACTTGTAAAGATGCAAAAAATCGTACAGTATTTACATTTCGTATCCCACAAAAGGCCAATTTAACAAAGTGTAAATTTGCAAAAGTACAAAGATATAAAAAAGGGAATTCAACTTATGATAAAAGACTAAAAACATTAGTTGATTTGCATTCCATTAGAGATCCACAGCAAATTCTTCCGAATGATAAAATGTGGAATCTGTTTTGTGATATGTATGACCGAGTTGAGGACGCTGTTTATTATGAACCCGCCTTTAGAGCTTTTCATCGGCAAATGCTTGAGGAAATGTATGAGGATAACATAATGTATGCTGAAGTCCGAACACAATTCTATAAGTTATACGACAATACTGGCAAAGTTTATAAAAGAGAGGACACTGTACGCACACTTAAGGAAATTGTTAATAATTTTACGAAAGATCACAAAGATTTCATTGGCGTAAAATTCATTTTTGCCGTTGTCCGCCACGGAAGTGAAAAGAAGTTACGAAACAAAATAAAACAATATGTAAAATTACGGGCCCAATTTCCGAATGATATTATAGGATTGGATTTAGTTGGCTGGGAAGATATTGGTCAGCCATTACATAAATTTATTAAAGAGTTTATTGAGTTTCCCACAGAACATGCAAATTTCTTCTTTCACGCCGGAGAAACTAATTTACTCGGAGATACTTCAGATTATAATTTATTCGACGCTTTTCTTTTACTATCAAAACGTATTGGAATGGGTTATGCCTTATGGAAGCATCCGAATATTTTAAAGGAAATTATTTCTTGGAATATTCCTATTGAAATATGTCCAGTGTCAAATCAAATAACTAGTTTTGTTCGGGACTTAAGAAATCATCCAGGTGGTTATTTTATGGCGAAAAATGTAACGGTAGTCATTGGTAGTGATTCTCCAGGATTTTTTGGAACAACTGGTTTAAGTACTGATTTCTATTACACAATATTGAGTTTGACATCCAGTAAGGCCGATTTAAAAACACTTAAAAAACTGGTATTAAATTCAATTAATTATTCTGAAATGGAAGAAAATGAAAGAGGGATGGCTTTGAAAATTTTTTACGAAAAATGGGAGATGTTCGTTAAGAACATCTTAGAAGATCATAAAAAACGTAACCAAAAAAAAACAAATTAACAAACAGTCGTAATAATTGGTCAGAATGAAATCTTTAAGACCGTAATAATTTCAATGCCTTTGTATCACAATAAACATAAACATTTATTTTATTCAATCGGGTTTAATAAAGGTTTTTCAATAAATTTATATCCATATTTTTAAACCATACAACATTTTTGATATGAGGTATTATAAGTTTGTGATTTTGCAAATCCAATATGCAAATTTTTCATAAATTTTTAGATTTGTGGCTACTAGACGAAGAGACGCTTCGATAATATTCAAAACGCTTTCGCTAGCCCATTTCCGAGAGAAATAACATTTCATTGAGCTTTTATTACGGATGTGTCTGTCAATTAGACTTTTTGTTCAAAGTGAAAGTGCTCTGAAAAAATTCCTGAGTGGTTACTTTTTGAGGTGCAACAAATGCACATTCATACTTAAAGCTGTCCAACCTTGTGTTTTTTAGACCACAAGTGTTAATTCTTAATAATTACTTATTGATTAATTCGAATGTACATATTGCGGGGTGGTTGCTTATTTTGTGAAGTATTGTTGTTATTGGCATAGGCGTGGCATAGGGTGTATGACGATTAATATGTAAATCATTTTGGGAGGAGAAAAGTACTTAAGATTGGTAATGTTTCAACGCTAAATTAATAATAAAACGGTTTTTAAAAAAAAATTTTTAGCTATGAAATTAGATTCAATTTTTTCTATGAAGAAATGAGCTTTGTTCCGTCAAATATTATCTATTTGCTTGGTTCCTTTACCTCCTTGGTACATTCATGATCCACCACTTATATTATTTCCGTTTCTTAACAGCAAAAAAACATCAAACGTCAGATTTCTAAAATTTTCTAAAATTTTTACTACTTAAAACGTTTTTGTAGGCTTCCAAATAAATGACACTCGGAAAGGATAAAATCCGAGGTATATGTCAATCAAATCAGTTGTATTTTAATATAGAAACCATTTGTACCAAATTAAGCCTAGATCGGTTTCGGTTTTTGGACCATGTCTCATATAGTGGTGTATTTTTGAATATTTTTTTTAGCAAACATTAGAATTACGTTATATTTTACCATTGAAAATATATGTACCAAATTTGCTTCAAATTGGTTCATTTGTGGAACTTTTCTCTCACAAAACGAATTTAATAAGTAATATATTACAATTTTCTTAATTTTGTTGTCTTGTACTTCCTCTATTTGTCTGTAATAAAATGAAGCTCAGGATTTAGGGTATTTAAGATTTGACTCCGATTGAATCTAAAATTGCTGTTTTCTAAGGAACCTTAACTTTGGCAGGCTCACTAGAGCATTAAGTTATATACTTTATTATATAAACCGAAGAATAATAAAAAAAGCTTTTAAAGCAAACTTACGTTAATTTAATTATACAATTACGTGTACTTTTTTGTAGGCTAGCATTAGACCTTTGTATAGATGTTTAAGGATCTCTGTATAATTTAATTTAATTTTCTAATTTCGGTTCAAAATTCAAAATATGTGAGGTATGCTATAGGCTAAGGTGCCTGAAAGTTTTCCATAAGAAGAAATATAAGTATCTAATTTTATTATTGTTGCAGAAGGAGCTTGTGGAGCCCACCACTTCCTAGTGGTTTTATAAGTACAAGTAATGTTCTTGTAAGTCTCAATTGTAACCAAATGTCGATGAATGAATGAACGCTCGATTTTATTTAATAGTAAGTACTCTTTCAAAGACAGCTTACGGTAATTTATTGCTTTGTAGCATGGGAAAACTTTATCGCATAATAGATGTGCCCTTTTTTGCGGAGAGTTGAAATTGTTAGAAACATATAACAGATGTATGACTGACATTTTACTACTTTGTCGATGTAATTATTGCCTAAAATATTAACATGTCTACGGTAAATGTGTATTATTATGTCACAAATGAAGTACTTGGATAAAAATTCACCGACTACATTATTTTATTAGTATTAAGACCAAATGGACTGTAAAACTTTAAAAATTTCGAGTACCTTTATCGTATTATTACAAAACTTTATATCGATATGCGCTCTAAAGGAATCAATATTGTATTAATACAAATAAATAAGCATTCTGTGACTTGAAAAGCTTACATGCAAAATGGCATTATTTACAATTTTAAGTTATTTACAATTGTTGAAGGAAATTATTGTAATTATTGTAATTATTGTAATTATTGACATAACGTTATTTACTTATAATTAAGTAATAATTTGTTTTTTTGAAATCATATATCTAGCATACGGATATTTGTGTCTATATATATATATCCGCAGGATGGAGTGTATTATAATTTCCGCAAAAATGGCTAATATACAAATTATAATTTTGACATCATTTGCCATTTTAACGGCGGCAAGAGTTATGCCCTTTGAGAAAGGAATAAATTATTTTCCATATGCAAGCGAAGCATTCTTGAAAAATTACTTTAATCAACGGTCTAATGTAATTGAAGGTGAAAGGAGTATGAGTATTTCTGGAAGAATAAACCTAATAAATGCAAAAGAAGTGGCTGTAAATAAATTATTTATGAAATGGAAGGAGGAAGAATTGAAAATCGGTTTTGAAGAGCCTGATAAAAATATAGCTGGAATGCATTTCTTTAAAGCGAAAGAATTTATCAAAAGAAGTAAAGTGTACAGATTTATAAAAACGATGCCCAAAGGTGCTATACTCCATGTACATAATTCTGCAGCCGTCTCATCAAAATGGTTCCTTAAAAATCTGACACATACACCCGGTCTAATGAGATGTGTGAATGGTAATAATGTAACTATATTGACATTTCAAAAGAATCCAACAGCACACAACTGTACGGATTATAGAGAAATAAATGAGGAAAGAAAACTGTATAAAAACTCTCAGAAATATGAAGAATTTTTGGGATCATCTTTAAGTATTTACACACCAAATCCAGAAGGTGAAGTCATATATTGGCAAATATATTTCCATAAAATATTATCTATCTGTCTTTTATTAAACTCATCTTATATACATAAAATGATATATAGAAGAATATAGGTCCATTAATGCTGTATGGACAAGATTTCAAAATATATTTACTACAGTTAAGGAAGTAATACGGTATCTACCAACATTTAGACCTTTTCACAAGCGATTACTGGAGGAATTATATAAAGATAATATAATGTATTGCGAATTGCGCGTTAATTTTAGAGGAGTAAGTAGAGACATGTTTTATTCTATTTTATTTATACCATTTTAAATTTGTGATCGGCTGTGCCCATATATTTGTTGCTTCTGGAAGTAAATTTCAAGTTTAACATTGAATTCATAATTGATTAAATTAGTAATATTTTTACATTAAATTTTCTGGTGAAGATTATAAAACCTTTATCTTGAGGGTTAGAAGTGAGAGGAAATTTTGAAAATCTTTGCGTGCGAATTACCGCTCATAATAAATTGAAGCTTTGCTAAAATGGACCCTGTACGACATTTCTTCGAAATATATTAACAACAAGTCCTCGCGTTCACGGAAATACTGATTATTAAATACGTTAATGTTTGATAAATGCTTCTGCTAAATTTGAAATAATATTTCAGTTTTTTCGACCATGAGAAACTAAGTTAGACAATTAGTCGGACATTGAAAGATCAATTCTAAATTTAATATCGACTGAATATAAAGTTATTTTGTGAGGTCTTGAACATATCCTTCTGAGTATTGCAATTGTTTCGATCTACAACACCCTGAAAGGTTAGAGTATTGGATTTTCATTAGCATATTGCAAATTAGTTGTTCATTGTTATTTTTAGTGTTCACTTTATTGTTAAAATGTTAACTTAATTAGCTCACCATTTTTTCATTTATTTTTTTTTTGTTTAAGTTGCGCAACGCTACCCACAAATTGTCCGAAGAAGAATATTTAATGGAATTATTAAATATTGTAAACGAGTTCAAGAGAACACATCCCAATTTTCTAGGTTTGAAAGTGATTTACACTCGCAATAGAAATATAAATTCAACTGAATTGCAAAGAATTCTTGAGGCATATAAAAAACTTGAAAAGAAATTTGAGAATTTTTTGATAGGCTTTGATATGGGGGGCCAAGAGGATACAGGTTTTCCAACAAAAAACTTTGTATCAGTTTTAGCTGATCCAAAATTGAAAACTAGATATTTCTTTCATTCTGGCGAGACCAATTGGTACGGTGCTAAAAGTGATCTCAACCTTGTAGATAGTATGCTATTAAATGCGACTCGCATCGGACATGCTTATGCATTATTAAAGCATCCGATTGTGCGAAAAAGGTTGAAAGAGAAGGACATTGCGGTGGAAATATGTCCAATATCGAACCAAGTTTTAAAATTAGTATCTGATTTGAGAAATCATCCAGCGGCGTATTATATGACAGAGAATTTGCCAATGGTTATAAGCAGTGATGATCCCGGTTTTTGGGGTGCCCGTGGATTAAGTTATGACTACTACTTTGCTATAATGAGTTTTGCATCGATTAGCGCCGGTATTGAAACTTTAAAGCAATTAGCTTTAAATTCTATAAAGTATTCAGTTCTAACTACGGAAGAAAGACGAAAAGCTAACAAAATGTTTAAAAAGCAATGGAAAGATTTCATAGATTTTTGGTATAAAAGAAGTTGCATTAAAAAGTTCAACAAAAAATAACAATTGTTGCATTAAAATAATGATAAAGTAAAACAAAGATTTTACCAAACCAGCAGATCCATGGTATTTTTCTAATAATTGTAATGAAGAATATGTTTGAAATAAAAATTAAGAATATGTTCCGAAGTTGGATTGATTTGTTTGAAATTTAATATATGATAATAACACGTGCTTACTTCACTAAAAAATATCCAACTTTGTTTCACTTGCTTCAGGATAATGGTTGTAACAAAGTTTCAATTCTGTAAATGTTCATTGACATAATAATAATAACCGTAAAAATTTTTGGAGAGATGTTGTAGATCAATGGCCGTACTACTTTTGTAAAATTCTAGCTTTTTATCTTTTTAAGTTTGCAAATTGTGAGAAAATATGCACTAAATTTTGCTTAAGAAAAAATTAAAGTATTCTGAGTTTACGTTTCTCCGTGGGCACATCCTTTGACATATTTTACCCATTTTCAATTTCAATTTGCTTAGGAGAACTTATGACTTTTGAACTTTTGAAAATTTTTGAAAGTGCTGGTCGATATCTTTTTTGTATTACCGGAAGGTAAAAACTAAAAATTTGATATTGTATAATTTTGGATGTACGATTTGCATAAAGTTTGGATAGATATTGTAAACCAATAGCCTCCCTTTCCAGCTTTCTTTCTTTTTAGATTTCTATTGATTGCAATTTACAAAGAATTAACAAAGAAATACGAAATTCTTCTTTAAAAAACTGAGCTGTTCTCAGTATACGTTGTAACTGGATATATCCTTTGACCGATTTTGACCATTTTTAATACCAATCTACCTGCAAGAACTTCTTTTGTTCATCTTAAATTTGAACTTGATATCACTATTTTTGCGCAAAAGGACGTACAAATGGACAAATAGCCAAACACGCTTAAATAGATTCAAAATTTTATGTTGATTTTATGTATGATCTCCGACGCTTCTTTTTGACCGTTGAAAAACTTATGATAAAATTATTATACTTTCGATCTCTGAGTAGTGGATATTCAAGTTAATTGTATTAGGTTTATTGAATTCTGAAATAATTACTGTTGCGAAATGTCGGTCTGTGCAAACACAAGAATAAATAATTGTTAATTTTAAAAAAAGATAAGACCCTCAAAGACATTTGCCAATAGTCCACATAGCTTCAAATTTATTGTAATTTATTTAATATTAAAATAAAAATATTTACCCTTTTTACAATTGTGTAAATATTACATAAAAAGTTAAAGAGCAAAAGCATTCTAAAGATAATATTTAACATTTGTTAGGAGTTTCAAAAGAAATGATTTTAAATTGCTAATGCAATATTATGTGAAATTTTGGATTGCCTATTAATGATTTTAGATCAAGCAGATTGAAATTTTAATTACGAATAAGGTCTTTGCACTTTATTCTAAGCGAATTTGTAGAAACTTTTAAATGATAAATTAAACTCATATATTATTTGTTGGGTTCTATGATTAATCAAAATTCACTTTAAGAAAAGTATCCTAATAAAAAGTTTGAAGCAGTGTACACAGAAGACCCATCACAAGACACTATCGATTAAATAAATGTAAACATATGAATGTTTGCACAGGTGCAATTATTTTCCAAGGTTAAAATAAGAAACGCAGAGATGAGTATAAATATCGTTGCACTCAATTAATTGTATTAAGTAATTGTCTAAAATTAATATAATTAATTAATTCTAGGAAATTAAAAAGTTATTGCGGTTTTTTCTAGAGAAAGTTCATGAAACAAAACAGTTCAAAATGTATTTGTGGTACATTGGAGCTCTACTTCTGTTGGCTGTGTCACCAAATGGAGCAAATCACCAAAAACCAAATATTTAGAAGAATATAATGCAAATCGTTCCGCATTAATACAAAGAGAAGATCAGTTATGTATTGGTGGAACCATAGAATTAAAAGATCTAGAGAAAAAAGCTAACGAAGTATTTAAGCGGTTAAAATATATTGATTTAAAAAACACGACGGTTGCAGGCATGCACTTCTTCATGGCTAAAGATATTTTGAATAAAAGTTTTCTCTTTAAGATGATAAGAAAAATGCCTAAGGGTGCAAATTTAAATATTCATGCCCTTGGATCGGTTCCTTCCGATTGGTTTGTTAAAAATTTAACATATATGGAAGGATTTCGTACTTGTAAAGATGAAAAAAATCGTACAGTATTTACATTTCGTCTCCAACAAAAGGCCGGTTTAACAAAGTGTAAATTTGCGAGCGCTCAAAGATATAAAAAAGGGAATTTCCTTTATGATGAAAAACTGAGAGCATTAGTCGATTTGCTTTCCGTTAGAAATCCACAGAAAATTCTTCCGAATGATAAAATGTTTAAGCTGTTTTGTGAAATGTATATTCGTGTTGACGACTCTGCTTATTATGTACCCGCCTTTAAAGCTTTTCATCGGAAAATGCTTGAGGAACTATATGAGGATAACATAATGTATGCTGAAGTGCGAGTACAATTCTCCAGGTTATACGACAATACTGGAAAATATTATAAAAGAGAGGAAACTGTACAGGAACTTAAGAATATTGTTGAAGAATTCAAGAAAGACCACGAAGATTTCATTGGCGTAAAATTCATTTTTGTGATTCTCCGCCACGGAAGTAAAGACAAATTACGAAGAAAACTAAAACAATATGTACAATTACGGACAAAATATCCGGATGATATTATAGGGTTCGATATTGTTGGTTGGGAAGATATTGGTATGCCATTACACTGGTTTATTAAAGAACTTATTGAAATTGACCTGGAACATGCACATTTCTTCTTCCACGCCGGAGAAACTAATTTACTCGGAGACACTTCAGATTATAACTTGTTCGACGCTTTTCTTTTACTATCAAAACGTATTGGAATGGGTTACGCTTTATGGAAGCATCCGCATATTTTAAAAGAACTTATTTCTTGGAAAACTCCTATTGAAATATGTCCAGTGTCAAATCAAATTACCAGTTTCGTTCGGGACTTACGAAATCATCCAGGTGGCTATTATATAGCGAAAAATGCAACCGTCGTCATTGGTAGTGATTCTCCAGGATTTTTTGGACTATTGGCTTAAGTACTGATTTCTATTACACAATATTGAGTTTGACATCCAGTAAATCTGATTTGAGAACACTTAAAAAATTAGTACGGAATTCCATTAGGTATTCTGAAATGGAAGAAGATGAAAAGGAAAGAGCTCTCAAGTTATTTAAACAGAAATGGAAAGATTTCTTAAATATTCTGATAGAAGAGTATAAAAAGAGTGGTCTAAACGACGAAAAAATGCGATACTATGCTAATAATTGGATAATAAACAATCTTTAAGTTAATACCAATTAAAACTGGTAATAAAATCTGGTAATAATAAAACTTATATAAACTTTCATTTTTAGTAAAACGTGTTTTATAAAAATTTTCAAATAAATTTTTACGATTCTCGCAAATTTTATAAATTTCATTTTACCTATTTAAAAGGGGTACTCTTGTATTAAGTAAAAATGGTCTTACAAACCATGTACATATGTAGATAGAACAGAACTACCTCTAAATTTGAATGTACATGCTTGTCCATTTTACTGAGAATCTAAAGTTTTTTAAAACTCGTATAATAAGGAAGGATACAAGGTGCCAGGTAGTGTTGGTTTTTTTATAGTCTTGTTTTACCAAAACTGTTATTGTTGTTTTGTGGTAGGATCCTTTATTATTTATATTACGTAAAAATTGAGCTTTATTGATAATATGAGCTGTTATAACAACTTGTTTGGTGCAATTTCAGATACAAAAGGCACTATTTTCATTGTCCCTTGTTCTTTGCAAATCAGGCCCTCTTATCAATCATAATCTATTGTATCTGCTTCTCTTCTTGCGACTCTCGTAAGGTTAATGGAGTGAGTCGCTGCATTTTATTTTATGGCGGTGCTGTTAAATAAAATATAATAAAAATTAATCATCAAACTGAGGATACTTGGTTGCAATTACAAGATCGGAATTTTATTTGGAATTTGTGCACCAAGCTGCTTTCGTAAGATAATCGAGATTGAATTTTATTTGGATTCTACATATTTTTAAAAAAACGTTGAAATAAATAATACATCTCTACAAGAACTTATTATACCCACCACCTAGAGGTTCAATTTTTCATTATTTTTGTATAACCCAAAGAGGAAGCTTCGAAGACCTTACACATACATTTCTGCTTAGCATTACATTCAGAATCGATTTAGAAATGTCTCTTCGTCTGGTCGTGTGTTATTAACATTCTCTTTGTAGTAAAACAAGGGATATCGAGCTCGAATTGGACAAGAATATTAGAAGTTCTTGCAATTACAATTAGATTGACATTACAGGCAAATTGACATTGAAAAAGAGCAAAATCGGTCGAAGGCGAACACTTCCTCAAAATTAAGGCAAAATTTTGTGGTTTTATACTTATTACTCCCAAACTGCAAAACATAGAAAGCTCAAAGCCATTGGCAAATTAAGGAATGTTTAAAAGTTAATAATTAGGCCATGCCTACACAATATTAAACATTTCCCAACTTTTACTTTTTGTGTTTATGTTTTCTGTCAATTACTCAAAAATTGAAATAACCTTTACATCATAATGTTATAGTGTTGGGTACCCAAGATTTGGCCCCAGCCAACTAAAATTTTCTTAATTGGTTTATACTTAGCAATTTACAGTGAATTTTGAAGCTCGAAACCATTTTATAGCAATCCAAATTAAGTGAGCATTTTTCTAATGTTACAGAATTAAGAAAGTGGTAAATACACCAAATATTTACCAGTTGTTAAACATTACGCAAATAGATGTAATGTATAATAATTTTCCAGAGATGCATTTAATGTTTCATTGAGCTGCTGCCATTTTAGTTCAAAAATTTTAAAAAACCTAAACTACTTTTTATAAATATAAATGAGAAATTTTACAAGAAAGTCTGTTCTATTCTGACTTAAGGTCTATCAATGTCCTATAAATGTCGAACTTAAAATATTCCAAACCGCGCATGAAATATGAGAACTGTGACAATTAAAATTCAATGTGAAGCTACCGAAGTACTGGCAAGAGTAAACGTAAAAATAAATATGTAATATTACGATTGTTTACACAGTTGGAACTTTTTGCGAAGCTAAAAGTTTGAGAAGCAGGAACAAGTATAAATACCGTTGTATTCAACATCTCAATTGCTTTAATTGTATTAAGTGTTTGTTTATAATTAATTAATTTTACAAGAAATTAAAAAAATTAGTGCGGCTTTGTTCGAAGAAGGTTCATGAAACGTGAGGGTTCAAAATGTTTTTGTGGTACATTAGAGCTCTACTCTTGTTACTTGCGTCATCATATGAAGCAAATCGCGAATTAAAAAATTATTTACATACATACAAAGCAAATCGTTCTAAATTAATAAAAATGGAAGAAGCGTTATGTTTGGGTGGAACCATAGAATTAAATCATACGGAAAAGAAAGCCAATAAAATATTTAAAGATATAAAATTGGCAGACTTAAAATATACAAATATTGCAGGCATGCATTTCTATGATGCTAAAAATATCATACAAAACAGTTCACTCTATAAATTGATAAGAAAAATGCCTAAGGGTGCAAATTTAAATATTCATGCCCTTGGATCGGTTTCTTCCGATTGGTTTGTTAAAAATTTAACATATATGGAAGGATTCCGTACTTGTAAAGATGCAAAAAATCGTACAGTATTTACATTTCGTATCCCACAAAAGGCCAATTTAACAAAGTGTAAATTTGCAAAAGTACAAAGATATAAAAAAGGGAATTCAACTTATGATAAAAGACTAAAAACATTAGTTGATTTGTATTCCAGTAGAAATCCACAGCAAATTCTTCCGAATGATAAAATGTGGAATCTGTTTTGTGATATGTATGACCGAGTTGAGGACGCTGTTTATTATGAACCCGCCTTTAGAGCTTTTCATCGGCAAATGCTTGAGGAAATGTATGAGGATAACATAATGTATGCTGAAGTCCGAACACAATTCTATAAGTTATACGACAATACTGGCAAAGTTTATAAAAGAGAGGACACTGTACGCACACTTAAGGAAATTGTTAATAATTTTACGAAAGATCACAAAGATTTCATTGGCGTAAAATTCATTTTTGCCGTTGTCCGCCACGGAAGTGAAAAGAAGTTACGAAACAAAATAAAACAATATGTAAAATTACGGGCACAATTTCCGGATGATATTATAGGAATCGATATTGTTGGTTGGGAAGATTTAGGTCAGCCATTACATAAATTTATTAAGGACTTTTTAGAGCTTGAGGCAGTACATGGAAATTTTTACTTTCACGCCGGAGAAACTAATTTACTCGGTGATACTTCCGATTATAACTTATTTGATGCTTACTTATTATATGTAAAGCGTATCGGAATGGGTTACGCTCTTTGGAAGCATCCGTATTTATTAGAAGAAATAATTCATTGGGAAATTCCTATTGAAATATGTCCAGTATCAAATCAAATTACCAGTTTCGTTCGGGACCTAAGAAATCATCCAGGTGGTTATTTTATAGCAATGAATGCGCCCCTTGTGGTTGGTAGTGATTCTCCAGGATTTTTTGGGACCACTGGCTTAAGTACTGATTTCTATTACACAACATTGAGTTTAACATCCAGTAAATCTGATTTGAAAACACTTAAAAAATTAGTATCGAATTCGATTTATTACTCGGCTATGAAACACAACGAGACAGTCAGAGCTTTGGAAATCTTTAAGGAAACATGGAATAAGTTTATAAATGATACTATAAAATATCATAAACAAACATGAATAAAACAGAAAACCTCATGGCCCAAATTTATTGTAATTGACAAATACAAGAGTTAGATGTAAATGAATTATAATTATTTGTACTTTCCTATATGGAAATTTATGTAAGCATTGATTTTTCGTAAGTTGTGTTTTATAAAAATTTTCAAATATAGTAATTTTTTTAAAAAAATAATTGAATTATTGTTTACTTATGTCAGATTGATAGTTCAACTTATAGACAATAAAAAAAGTTAGGCGCCGCTATGTTAGGCACATTTTAAATAACAAATGGACTTTGAATATAAATCATCTTTCGTAAAAGTCCTTCTGCCTATAAACTATGTCAAATAGTTTAACTGGTTTTAAATATTCTCGACTTTTTGAAACTAACACTATTTTGTGTTAGAAAGTTTTAATATAATTTTTATTTTAAGTGCAATGTAAAGCGTTATTTTAATTAAATAAGTGTACTGTTCATTCGATCATGTAATTTAAAAGTTTAAAGACCATTTTCTGTTTATGAATTTTAGAAGTGAACAATAAAGTAAAAGCAGGGCTTTGCATAGTTGAAAGCCTGAACCCATTGAGCAAATATATATAAATTTATTAAAATAAGAGTGACATTTTATCAACAACATTAAAAGAAAATGACTAAGT
This sequence comes from Melophagus ovinus, assembly GCA_023089585.1. NCBI lineage: Eukaryota > Metazoa > Arthropoda > Insecta > Diptera > Hippoboscidae > Melophagus > Melophagus ovinus. The sequence goes on from JAKKIB010000177.1 coordinate 1,910,593, forward strand.
TAAGAAGTATTGCATAAGTATCTTAAATACTTAAATTATTAAAAGTTCAATATTTTAATAAAATATGCACGCGTTTATGATCCTTATTTTAATTTGAAAGTATTTACACAATTGTTTTTACAAGTTGTGACTGCAATGCAAATAAGAATATAAGTACTAGCATTCTATAAAAAAATCTTAAATAAAATTTATAATTATCTTTACGTATTCATACGTTACTTAAATAGTTTCAAATAAAAATTCATACTTTTTAGAGTTTTACAAGTATTTATTTTTATTTATCTCATTTGCGGAAAATTTAATTGTTAGAATCATGAACATTCATGTTATGTTTTTCATAGCACTGTTCGTAAAGATAATGTTCGTGCAAAGTTCCGATCATAAAAGTGATATTAATATAATTGCATTACTGAAAGTATATGAAAAATTACGCCTGAACGAAACTACTTTTGAAGAGAATAGATGGACAGGTGCTACGTTAGTATTGAATAATAAAACTAAAGAGACCAAAGTTAATGAAATATTTATGAAATATAAATTGGAAGAATTGCGCAAATATCGAAATATTACATCAGAAAATCCAGCAGCATTGTATTATTATGATGCTAAAGACAAAGTTGAGAATAGTAAAGTTTATCAAATAATACGAAAAATGCCGAAAGGTGCTAATTTAAATATGCATGCATGGGCTTCAGTGTCATCGGAATGGCTTACGAAAAATCTTTCGTATATTGATGGTTTAAATATGTGCCAATTTCAAGGAATATATACTTTTACATTTCGTAAAAATGAAAATTATGCAAATTGTTCACTTCTTAGTAATATGAGAAAATATTATTGCAAAAGGAGAGTGCGATGAAATGTTTAATGAATATTTTAATTTGCGTAAAGCAAGACCTAAGGATAAAATTTTACCATTTCGGGAAGTAGTGAGGGTTTTATTTGATATGTTTATAGCAATTACTGATGCTATAAATTATAAGACTGCATACGAAAAGTTTTATTATCAAATGCTCCAGGAAATGTATGACGATAATATAATGTATGCTGAAGTAAGGATACACTTTCGAGAGGTACTTACCAATATAATACGCATTTTGTAATGCTTCCTGAGACTTCCAAAATTTTAAGTAATTTATGAAAGTGTGCAATTTCTTTAAACTTTTAGATATATGATATAAATCATAAAATCTATTCAAGAGATGTTGCTGTACGAACTCTTAAAGATGTTGTACGAAAATTTAAGAAAACGCATAAGGATTTTATGGGTATAAAATTTATATATTCTTTAGTACGACACAACTTACCCGAAGGGGTGCAAAAAGAAATTGAAATGTTTAAAAAGTTACAAAAAAAGTTTCCCAAGGATATTATTGGTTTAGATTTTGTAGGTTGGGAAGACTACAGTTCACCTTTAATGCAATATATAAGCCATTTTATCCAACTAAAAAACGAAGGTTACAAGTTCTATTTTCGGGCCGGAGAAACTAATAGAAATGGTAATACTAGTGATTTTAATCTATATGATGCTCTTCTATTACAATCAAAACGTATTGGCCACAGCTACGCTTTATGGAAACATCCAATATTATTGGATAAAGTTATATCACAATCTATTCCAATTGAAATTTGCCCAGTGTCAAATCAAATATCTGGATTAGTTACAGATTTAAGAAATCATCCGGGAGGGATCTATTTATCAGAAGATGTACCATTGGTGATTGGTAACGACTCACCAGGATTTCTCGACACCAATGGATTAAGTACTGATTTCTATTACACAATAATGAGTTTGGCATCAAATAAGGCCGACTTAAGAACTCTCAAACAATTGGCACTGAATTCGATTTTATATTCTGCTCTACCAGAAAAAAGGCTCGCAAAAGCTATTGAATTATTTAAAGAAAAGTGGAATAAATTTTTGGACGACATTGTACGTGAATATTATATGGAGTAGATAAAAATTGAAAAGTCGCTACCAAAAATCATTTTATAGAAATTTATTCAAATTTCCCCAAAATATTTGGATATTATAAATTCTTACATTCGTGCATTAATTTGATTTTTCTTGCGCTTTGCTCCTTAAGTGATTTTACAAAATATAATGAGAAGCATTTTTGTAATAATTTCGAAACGTAACAGAGTCTTAAGACACTTTATACAAAAATGTAAAGCACTAGATCACTTTCAATTCTGTAACTTCAGTAACTTAAATGTGTCTTGTCCTTTTAGTTTGGTGTTTGCGCTTGCATTTGTGTTTAGAATTTCCTCGGTCCCTCATACAGAAACTCATTTAAAATGGATTCCTAAAAAATATGACAAATAATATACGTCTTCAAAAAAGCTTAAGTAGATAGACCTACTTATTTACAAGTACCAACCTATTTAACATTTAAAATTGCTAAAACAATTATTTTTATACCTTTAAAACTTAAATTTCCAGTTTCGAAGTTAAATTGAAGATTTCGACATAAAATGAAAAATATTGAACTGAATTATTGGAATATAGAGGGGAAGTCCAAAGCTTAATTAATGTTTCATTATAGATGAGACGAAAATATTACCACAGGTGTTTGGTAAAAATTTTATATGACTGACTTATGCAACAAACATCCACATGGATATTATTTTTTACCTAGCACTGAGAGGTTGGTGGTATATTAATTGTATCATTGTGATTATAAGACCCAAGAAAGAGACCTTACAAAGTCATCAATTCTGAATCGATTTAGATATGTCTGCCAGCCTGTCCGCGTGTTGTTAACATTCTCTTAGTCGTAAAAATAGGTACATTGAAACCAAGTTTGGCAGAAACATTGCAAGTTCTTGTACAAAGTTTGTGATTGAAATATGTCAAATCGGTTGAAGGGCACGCCCATAGTGCAACGTAAACTGAGAACATCTCATTTTTTCAAGTAAAATTTGGTAGCTTTTTGCTCATCATCTGTAGATTGCAAAAGATAGAAAAGTGAAATTTTGTAAAATTAATTTAGAACATCTGTTAAAATACCATGCAAGCGCGCGCACCAAAGCTGCGAAATTATCCAGTACCATATTTTCACTTTTTTATGTTTAAGTTTTCTATTTACTAATGATAAATTGAAACAGGCTTTGAATCGTAATATCCTGATGTACCTTAAGTGGGTATCCAAGATTTGGCCTTGGCCAAACATAATTCTCCCATTTGTTTTATTTAACAATTTTTTTGAGCAAAGTTTTATGCACTAATTCTGCCCGGCTTTAATATGACCCTCAAAACATCTCTAAAATTACGAGTCCTATTTTTTAAATAGGTAACATCTGATGAAACACGCACACTGCTTTAACTCTGATCAAAAGGATAAATTTTACGAGATATTTCTTATAATGATTAATTTGCTGCGAAAGTTACAGACTGTTAAAAAATGTATAATATTTAACAAATAAAGAAATTTGACTTCGAAATATTTGCACAGTTGTTTCCCCTATTAAACACAACTGTTTCCACTATTCCACCATATGTCATCTATAAATAGCAGCAATTACATATAATAATTTAGTTAACGTAAACGCTAAGGGTTGAGAAATTGAGTAAATAATTGAATAAAGCACTTTATTTTAGTTTTCCATAAAGACTTTAAATGAATTAGCCATGGCTAATGGTCTAATAGTTTTAGTAGCAATATGGATGAGGATAATGCTAGTGCACAGTGCCATTTACCGGGGCTATAATATGATAGATAATAGTAACATAAGTGCTCTTTTTGAGGAATATGAAGATGAACGTGCACTTGAAATTTCGTTTGAACAGAATAGATGGACAGGTGCTAAGTTACGATTGAATTCCACAAACAATGAGTCTAAAGCTAATGAAATATTTATGGAATATAAATTGGAAGAATTGTACGAATATCGAAATGTCACATCAGAAAATCCGGCTGCAATGCATTTCTACGATGCCAAAGAGAAAATTGCGAAAAGTAAAGTTTATCGGATTTTACGAAAAATGCCGAAGGGTGCTAATTTATACATTCACACATTGGGTTCAGTTTCATCGGACTGGCTAGTTAAAAATTTTTCCCATATTGATAATTTAAAACTGTGTTCATTTGGGGGATTTAATGAATTTACATTTCGAGAAGGTGCACTTTTTACCGATTGTAAAAAAATTAGTTCATTTAGAAAATACGATTGTACATGTACTTTCGATAATAAGCTCAAGAAATTTTTTGATTTGGAAATCCTAAAACCAATAGGTAAGATTATAAAATTCTTTTTGCAATTTATTTCTTCTTGTCAAGCCAACTTGTTTAGCCAACAATATCGAATAAGTTGGTGGAAATATATATTTTGTGGTTACTCATTTTAAGTTTTATTACAATTTGTTTTAACTTGGCAAATTATTAATATAATATGTAAAAAATTATCATAGATAGACCTTTTCGATTTGAAGAAGCTGTGAATCATCTCTTTAACATGTACGTGTCAATTAATGATGCTGTAAATTATAAGCCTGCCTATGAACTGTTCCATTATCAAATGTTACAAGAAATGTACGATGACAATATAATGTATGCAGAAGTGAGGACACAATTTTTACCGGTAAGTTATACATTTGCGAAACTTAAAGCTCTGTTTTAAATTTTAGTAATTTTTAGTAAATAATTAAGAATTAACAATTTTTGGACGTTACATATTCCATCTTCAATGATGTTTACAATTTTTTTATTATGAGTTCACTCTTAGTCACTTTCCAATTCAGATTTTGTAAAATTAATACTGAAATGTTGTAAGCATAATTTACAGCTTGCTTTATGATAGCTCTAAATGGACATACTGAGAAAACCCATTTTATACCAAGTCAAGTTATTTTCAGTCATTTTCCAAACAACTTTTATTTTGAATTTTTATCTTCGTGCGTGAAGTCTGTTCGTTACGGATAAACTTTTTTAGATATTTTTATAAAATTTGGCACATTGAATGAACTCTATTGAAAATATCTAGAATGACATACCTAAAATTTAGACGCTTTCGAAATTATTTATAATTTTCACAATTCTTTTTTAATAGAAATTCATAGAAAGGAGATGTAGATGACTCAGGACAGACAAATGCCAGCTACAATTGATTTTATCCAATTTACTTATTTATTTTTTTCCTTAGTTATATGATAATAATAAAAATAGATCGTATACAAGAGAAGATACTGTCCAAACACTTATAAATGTTGTAAAAAAATTTAAGAAAACACATAAAGATTTCTTGGGCGTTAAATTTATATTTGGTCTGGTGCGCCATTCGCTAATAGAGGAGGTGGAACAAGAAATTGAAGTATTTAAAAAGTTGCAGAAACAATTTCCCAAATATGTAATTGGTTTAGATTTTGTAGGTTGGGAAGATATCGGGGCTTCGTTAAATGACTATTTAAAAGAGTTCATTCAACTAAGAAAAGAGGGTTATAGTTTTTATTTTCTTGCAGGGAGACAAATCTACATGATGACATTAGTGATTTAAATCTATATGATGCTTTTCTCTTACAAACAAATCGTATCGGTCATGGTTACGCTTTATGGAAACATCCGGTATTAATGGATAAAATAATATCACAATCCATTCCAATCGAAATTTGTCCAGCAACTAATCAAATATGTGGACTGGTTGCAGATTTAAGAAATCATCCGGGAGGAATTTATTTATCAAAAGATGCACCATTAGTAGTTGGTAATGACTCCCCAGGATTTCTCGGTACCACTGGATTAAGTACTGATTTCTATTACACAATAATGAGTTTGGCATCAAATAAGGCCGACTTAAGAACTCTCAAGCAATTGGCACTGAATTCGATTTTATATTCTGCTCTACCAGAAAAAAGGCTCGCAAAAGCTATTGAATTATTTAAAGAAAAGTGGAATAAATTTTTGGACGACATTGTACGTGAATATTATATGGAGTAGATAAAAATTGAAAAGTCGCCACCAAAGAATCCACAGTAAATAAGGCGCGTGATTATCTTTTCCAAACAAAAACAGTAGGGAATTCCTCTAATTACTTCTAATTAAAAATATTAAAACAAAATGATTTAAAAGTTATAAAAAAATATATAAAAAACAATTAATTAAATAATTTAATATCTCTTGGTAAAAATTACAAGACTTTGACTGAAGTGATTTAGGCATATATACGTAGTATATACATCTTTCGATCTTACATATCTAATAGTTTTACATATCTTCAATGTTGAAGTATGTAATTCAAAGCCATACTATCTTAGATAGAATTTTGGGCCCTAAAAGAGTGTTCAAATCATTGTTAAATACGAACACATCAAAAGGTAATAAAGGAAATACATTTTTTAAAAGGCTGAATACCTTTTAAAATTATATATAAATAAATGTGCGTTAATCCATACCCACCAAAGTGACGTCCACCTAAAGTGCTGAAGTAAAGGCAAAGAGCTTTTGTTAATCGAAGCATACGACTGCCTTGGAATTTGATTGTTGTTGAGAAAATGCAAAAAAAGGTATCATTTAGTTTGCCTAAATCTATATCAAGAATAAAATAGGTAATGATACCTTGTTTTAACTGAAGGCGAAGCAAATTTAGTGTTAAATATAAGCCCATAACATGTAACCAATTGCCAGCAGGGGAGTAATGTTCCGAAGAACCATAAATAAGAGATCGTATTAAAGCGACATTATTTGGCATCTGTGTGGCGTTGTGGTTTGTAGAACTTACTGAAAAGTAAGTTCTACAAACTCATAGCAGTTGATGCTTTGAGGCGAGAGTTGCGTTTCCTCAAGCCCAACCTATAAAATTGTAAATTGTATTCTCCAAGTTGCATTCCTTAAAATACATTCCTACAATACGAGATGTTGCTAGTGAAAATGTAGATTGCTTAATCTATGACTACTGCGATGGCACGAACGTAATGTGAACAAGTTCTTCATGGGCCTCAGTAATATATAATGGGATATGCTCAATGTAAGTGTGGACATGGCTTGTTTTAACGTTTAATATGTTTAACGTGTCGAAAGTCGGAACACACATCTCTCGTGAATACTAGTTGAAAATTTTCGGATATATTAGAATTCAAGATTTGGAAAAAAAGTGAAAGAAATTTATAATATATTTCCCTTACACTTAACGGAACACAATTTGGAAAGCGTTTTGAAGTAAGTAAAAAAAGTATTTAATGTCTTGTTATTTCAGAGAAAGCATAAGTATTTCAAAAACTGTACGATTTGATGCTGTGGATTAACGGTGAACCTAGAAATTCATTTTAAAAATTCATACCACTGAGTTCGATCAGTTACCAAAACACTAGGTCTAAATTTGTATGAAGGGACTCATGTACGTGACAATGATATTGAGTCAACTGTTCAATTCAGTTTAATTCAGTTCAATTTTTAAAGAGTTCAATTCGATTCTTGGGCAAAATGTATAATCAATTAATTATTTTAGAAATTACATTACAGTTGAATAAATAAATGTGTTTGTTATTTATTTGTTATATATATATGGAAAAGTAATTTCCAGCCAGTTACATATTTACATATTTACACAAATGTTTTCAGAACAGAAAATATAATCTCAGGTATAAATAGGGGTAGCAATTTTAGTTTTAATTTAATACAACATTAAAAATATTGATATATTAAGTTAAAAAATTTTAATTAAAACTTCACTTTTTTCTGTTTAGCGTTTTTTTTAAAATTTTTTCTTAGTTGAATCATGGTTAATGTTGCAATATTTTTAATAGCGTTACTCTTAAGAATAGTGCTGGTGAATAGTGATATTCCTAATGATATTGCAAATTTGAAATATGATTGCGTTTTAAATATAACGGAACTAGTTGAGGTTTATGAAATGGAACGTGTGTGTGAAATTGAATTTGAGGAGGAAAGATGGACAGGTGCAGCGTTAGTATTGAATTGTACAAATAAGGAACACATAGCTAATGAAATATTTATGAAATTTAAATTGGAAGAATTGCATAAATATCGAAATGTCACATCAGAAAATCCAGCTGCAATGCATTTCTACGATGCAAAAGACAAAATTGAAGAGAGTAAAGTTTATCAAATAATTAAGAAAATGCCCAAAGGTGCCAATTTGTATATTCAATCATTGGGTTCAGTTTCATCGGATTGGATTATAAAAAATTTATCGCGTATTGATGGTTTTAAAATATGTAAATATGGCCAATTGGATGCCTTTTCATTCCGTAATAAAGAAAATTTTAAAGATTGTACAAATATCAGTAATTCTGAAAGTTACTATGACAAATTAGAGAAAATTTTCAATTTAGAAAAACTAAATTTAACTGGTGATGATGAAAAAGTAAGAGATCTACAACATTACTACACGGAAATGTTTGATGCACTTTTTGATGCTGTAAATTACAGGCCCGCATATAAAAAATTCCATTATCAAATGCTGCAGGAAATGTATGACGATAATATAATGTATGCCGAAATCAGAACAGAAATTTGGGAGGTAAATCATATATGTTTTGATTCTTTCTATCCCCTTGTACTTGATTGATTGTCTTTATATCAATTTGCTTTTGATGCTACTTTAGCGTAAAAGCTAAATTTAAAATTAAGATTTAGTTGGCCAAATCAGTTTGAATGTACACTTTTGTAATCAGACATTAAAGAGAATAATTGCCAAATTCATAAACTTCCTTTCAATTATTAACTTATTTTGTGCTTTCTCTACTTATGACTCCTAAATTTTGCACTGTGTAAGATTGTACATTTGCCTGAAGTATCCATTTAAAGTAAAAATAATAATTAAGTGCTAAAATTTTAAAATTATGGTTTTTTACTTATATAACAGATCAAATATTTGTCTGCACAGACGACTTGGGTTGTACCAATCTGCCTCCAGGGTTCGCTTCGCTCTATATAAGACTAGAGATTTTCCTAATTCTACTAAGCGCTAATAATAATAGGCAGAGTTTGTTTAAAGTGTACTTCGAAGCCATGTAATTTTTGTTCTTCGCGTGCGCCTCTTGGTTTCTTCGTCACTTCAGGAAAAAACCCGGAAATACGCTTTTGTTCGTTCCTCCCATTGTAGTTTTCCAAAGCAAACAAATGAGCATTGCTAGTGATGTTACAAGCACACAAAAACCAGGGACTTTTTACTTTGTCATAAGGAAAACGTGGCATGACATGGCCATTTTTTAATCCTTATAACTGCCTACGCTGTCTGTACTATTTGCCAATGGCTCTTATCAAGCTTATCAAGCTTCCGAGATTTTACCATAAATGGCCAAATCTCAAAAGCTACTTTTTATAAATCACCCTTCACACGATAATGACTTCAATATTTCAATAATTCTTGAAAAATTATTCTTTATTAAATTTTCAGTTATACGGTAAAAATAAAAAAACGTATCCAAGAAATGTAACTGTGGAAACACTTATAAAAGTTGTAGAGAAATTTAAGAAAACACACGAAGACTTTTTGGGTGTCAAATTTATATTCGCCATAGAACTGTTCAAAGGAATATCTATGGAATTCGTTCAAAGCGAATTTGAAGTATTTAAAGAGTTACAAAAAAGCTATCCCGAGTATATTATTGGACTAGATTTTGTGGGTTTGGAAGATTACCGTGAACCGATAAAACAATATTTAAACGATTTGATTCAATTAAAAAATGATGGGTACAAGTTCTATTTTCTTGCAGGAAGTACAAATCGACAAGGTGTTGCAAGTGATTTTAATCTGTATGATGCCCTTCTTTTACAAACACGACGTATCGGGCATGGATACGCTCTATGGAAACATCCTATAGTAATGGATGAGGTTATATCAAAATCTATTCCAATTGAAATTTGTCCTGTATCGAATCAAATAAATGGATTGGTTTGGGATTTGAGAAATCATCCTGGTGGTATTTATATATCCGAAAATGCATCGCTGGTCATCGGAAGTGATTCACCAGGATTTCTTGGTACCACTGGTTTAAGTACCGATTTCTATTATACAATAATGAGTTTAGCATCAAATAAGGCCGACTTAAGAACTCTCAAACAATTGGTTCTGAATTCGATTTCATATTCTGCCATATCAGAAAGTAGTATTCCATATGCTAGATATTTATTTACTAAAAAGTGGGAGGAATTTCTTGACTATGTTGTAGATGAATATAATGTACAAAGTAATGTCACAAGAATTACGAATTAATATATACGCACATGTACTTATTATTTTGCTCTGGTTATAAAATAAATTGTTTTCTAAGCAATAAACGTTTCTATTTAAAAAAGTGATTTGATATCCAAAAGTTTACTGGCTTTATTGAAAGTGGTTCAAAGAGTCGTGTAATGAATTTGATTAAGGTACTATAACAAATTGAATTGTTTAGTCATAAGTAACGAAATTTTGTCTGGCAATTTTGCAATTGGAAACCTATATGGAACAATACGGCAAAAATAAATAAATTTAAACTTAAAGGGAGCTGATTTGAAGTATAATGAGCAAACTAACACACTGTGTCACAAAGCGAAGGGCAATATCGGTGAATGTGTAAAAGTCTTACAAATTATTTTGATATGAATTAAGATCTAAGGTAAGTACAACAAATAAATTAAAAAATAAACGATAAGAAAATTGTGAGTTTACTGTTAGATCAACAAATTTAAATAATTAAAACATTAAAGCTTCATTATTAATTCAAAGAAATTGAAGTGAGAAATCGAAGGAAAGGAAAGCACTAATGCTTGTTCAGGGAAGCGCGTTACGAACAATGGGATTTTAATTTCAAAAACTTTTACTGAATCATAAAAACCACTGATGTGTTTCGTAATCGTCTAAAAACTCCTAACCATTTACAATTGGATACATCTACATAAAGGTAGATTATTTTACATTGTACATGGTAAAGTATACAACTAAATATTGGGTCATACAAAAAGTATAGGCAATTTCCTTTTACAAGGTAGTGTCTGTTTATGCAATCAAGCACAATTAGAAAGGTGATACTTTTTATATAAAGATTTTCGTCCTTAGTTTATATAAGTTTGAGAATTAGTGAAATATTTGAAAAAAAGCTCGACCGTAACGCCTTATTGCAATAAAAAAAGCCTACTATTAAAATATTTGTGAGACTTAAGAATGCTGTTAAGGATGGGTAAAGTCAATTGGGCAATACTTGCTCTTATTCCGAAAATTTCGTTCCCAAAAATGTTTTTCACTGTGATGGTTCGATGTTTACCATTGGCGATAAAATTTTGCGACCGATGCAAGGAAAATAGATTTGCAAGCTGTTAGGATATAGCGGAACCACTAAATTTCTATGATAATGAGAAGGAAGGCAGGCTACACAACTGTGCTCGATATTTGAGTATGGCTTTAATTAATTTAAAAAAATTTTATTAAACGATTATCAAAGTAATAGCGCACTAGTAAAGCATAAGGAAAGGGATTTAATTTTGATAGATACTTTTATGGGCGTTAAAAACTTGATACCACACAGTAATATTCAACTTAAGTGATCATTTTTAAGGCGCATTTTTCATTTCACCATAAGAATCATGGTAGCGAAAACGTAACACGAGTAAGTATTTTTAGTCCTTTAAGTAACTTCGTAAACATATAAATTTTTCCCAAATTCTATCCACTTATACATTTTTGGTAATTCTTAAATTTCAATTTAATTTGACTCGATCCATAAATACATTTATTTCCAAATGCCCATATCCCGATTAAATGTTCATTTATATTTTACTATTTACAAAGTGCATCTTAAAAGTGCGACATATAATTAAATTTATGTTTACGTTTATAAAAATATATGCCTAAATGACAATAATATTCGATCAACAATGTTCAAAAAGCAAACAAGTAAATATTAGATAAATGCTTTATCTCAAAAACACATACACTTTCATTTTTAATTTAATATTTTTTTATATAAAAAATGGCTAAAACGATCGATAGATTTCTTCTTCTGAAAAATTTACAATACATATGAATAACATATGTCTGCTATTTAATTTGCGAAGAAGTAATTTCCTGTCACTTGAAAATATTTACACAAATGCTTTGAAATTTTATAATTAATATATTACTTTAGATATAAATAGTGGTAACCGTTTCAAATTCTTAATTTTAACTATAAGTTTCAATTGTTGATAAGTTAAATCAATAATTTGCTTACTTGCCTTTAAATTCTTCAGTTAATTGAATTATGGCTAAAACCGGAATATTTTCAATAGCATTATTCCTAAGGATAATGTTAGTACATGGTGATCCTGTTGAAAATGCGACAGATGATTTCGTTTTTAATATAACTGAATTTCTTAAAGAATATGAAAAAGCGCGTATAAATGAGACTACTTTGGAAGAGAATAGATGGACAGGTGCTGCATTAGTATTGAATTATACAAATAAGGAAGACAAAGCTAATGAAATATTTATGAAATTTAAATTGGAAGAATTGCATAAATATCGAAATGTTACATCAGAAAATCCGGCTGCAATGTATTTTTACGATGCTAAGTACAAAGTGTTGAATAGCAAAGTTTATGAAATAATAAGGATTATGCCGAAAGGTGCTAATTTAAATAGTCATACATTGGGATCAGTTTCACCAGAATGGATTGCAAAAAATTTAACGCGTTTTCATAATTTCAGAATGTGTAAATTTGATAATTTAAATGTATTTTCATTCCGTAAAAATAAACATTATACTGCTTGTCGTAATATTAGTAAATATTTAAGATTTAATTGTAACAATTCCTACACTAAGAAATTTCAGAAATTTTTCAATTTAGAACAACGAAGAAAAAATGGATACATTTTCCGATTTGGCGAAGCTGTGAAACATCTTATAGAAATGTTCGTAGGAATTACTGATGCTGTCTACTATAAACCCGTCTATGAAGAATTCCATTACCAAATGTTACAGGAGATGTATGATGACAATATAATGTATGCCGAAGTTCGTACAGAATTCTTAGAGGTAAATTATATTATAGTTAGCCACATTCTGAATTGATTTAGCCAATTTAGTCAATTATGTTTGTCTGTATGTGTATGTATCTGGTCATGTATTTTTGATACCATTTTCATTGCAAAAATTAAAATGGCCAGCTTAAATTAGACTCAGAATAAGAATTTATGTTTTTTAACTTTTTTACATTTGAAATTCGTTATGTTCTTTAAACCTCTTACTCACGTTGCTCAAAAAGTTAGAAACGCAAATTTATACTTTGTCCGATTTTTATTTAACAAGCAAGTCGAATATTTATTTGTGTGTACTTATTAAATTTGACCACGAATAAAAGCTGACATGTGCCTTTCGTTGAAATCTGCAATAATGATTTTAAAAATTTTTTATTAAATTTTCAGTTATATGATGAAAATAATAAGGAGTATCCCAGAGAAGATACTGTACAAACATTTATAGATGTTGTAAAAAGATTTAAAAAAACACACAAGGACTTTTTGGGTGTCAAAGTTATATACTCTATAGTGCGTCATATGTCAATGGAGGAGATTGAGAAGGAAATTGAAATATTCAAAAAGTTAAAAAATAAGTTCCCCAAGTATATTATTGGTTTAGATTTTGTGGGTTGGGAAGATTACGGTGCATACTTAAGAGAATATTTAAAAAATTTTCTCGAATTAAAAGACGAAGGGTACAAGTTCTATTTTCTAGCAGGAGAAACCAATCGTTATGGCCATGCTAGTGATTTTAATCTTTATGATGCTCTACTCTTAAAGTCGAAACGTATCGGTCATGGCTACGCTTTATGGAAACATCCACTAATATTGGATAAAGTTATGTCACAATCGATAGCAATTGAAATTTGCCCAGTGTCAAATCAAATATCTGGTTTGGTTGCGGACTTAAGAAATCATCCTGGTGGTATATATTTATCCGAAGATGCACCTTTGGTGGTAGGTAATGATGCTCCAGGTTTTTTTGGCACAACTGGTTTAAGTACCGATTTCTATTATACAATAATGAGTTTGGCATCAAATAAAGCCGATTTAAGAACTCTTAAGCAATTGGCAATGAACTCGATTTTATATTCTGCCATACCAGAAAAAAAGATCGCAAATGCTGTACAATTATTTACAGAAAAATGGAATAAATTTGTGGAGGACGTTTTACATAAATATAATGCATAATGTAGGTCATAATGAAAAGTTACCAAAATTATGTAATTAAAATTCATTGAGTAAAGTCCAAATTTTTCATTTAAGTAGTGGTAGTAGTAGTACATTTGACTCAATAATTTTTATTTAATTTACTTCAATGATTTTGATGTATGGACACTATTCTGGTTTTTTTTTTCATGTATTTTTTAATATGATTGTACATATTGTATATAAGCTATACAAGCAATAAATAGCTATAGAATTTCCTCGGCCTCTTTTTCAAAAAATTAATTAATATGGACTCGCAAAAAAATAAGACAAGTATAAATCTTTTAATATTTATTTTCAAAAAAGCTTAAGTAGATGAACCTATTTATTTTATAATGGATAAGGATAATGTTAGTGTATAGTGTCCCTAATACAAATACTGAAAATTTCACGTAAAGTTTCGAGAATAACATTACGAAGTATGCTAAAGATCAAATTGTTTTAGAGGAAAATGAATGTATAGGTGCTACATTAGTATTGAAGGATAAAACTAATGAAGCCAAAGCTAATGAAATATTTATGGAATATAAGTTGGAAGAACTACACAAATAACGAAATGTCACATCAGAAAATCCAGCAGCAATGTATTATTAGGATTCTAAAGTTAAAAAATAGTTTATCAAATAAAAAGAAAATAGTTTAGGAAAACGTATACAGATTTCGTAGGCATAAAATTTATATATGCTTTAGTAAGACACAACTTATCCTTACACAACTTAAAGGTGCAGGAGGATATAAAAATTTTTAAAGAGTTACAGTAAGTGGGTTCTTTAGAATGATAATAACAGTAACAATAACCATCGTGCGATATGCTCTTTTTAGAGAAAGGTTTCCTGATTATTGTATAAACACTAACACGATTTGCTATGAATGATTTTTGTTAAAATTAATAAATAATTCCCCAAATGGTTTTATCGCTTTTATTTAATGCACAAAGAAACGATTTTGTATTCCGATCTAAACTGATTAAACTGCCGTTAGCTCTGAAGGTTATATAACGAGCTCCAGCGCATGGCTTTTTATTTTATATGGAATATTTTGACCCAAATAGTTTGCTCAAATTGCCTGAATTGATGGGCGTATTATAATATAAAATTATTTGCTCTTATTTTCATTTTTCTCAACATACTGCTGTTCCCATCGACTGATTTAGTTGTGTAACACCCTTTTTCCATCACTTTAGTAGCTGCTACAACTTACAAATTGTCAACAATTTGTTGATCCGATGTGAACAAATGTGGCATACATTTTTGAACGCTCCCTTCGACTGAACAGAATATCATTGTATTATAGAACAAATGTTCAGGAAAACGTAAATAAAAACCACCTGGAAGCTTTAAGCTAATTTTTTTGCATGACAATTAATTAAAGCCCTTCAAAGTTAGTACACTTTGTACTAGCACGACATGCTTCTCTATATTATTGCGTATCTGTTTACACTACAAATCAGCAATGACTGATTTCTCTAGTTCACTATCTCTACAAAGCTTATCAGGGCACATAGTCGAAATCAGTATGTTTGCCATCGAAAAATAAGGTTTAATCAATTCGTTTTACATCAGTGCCTTGAAAACTGCAAAATTGGGGCCACTCTTGTTGCTTCCATGTGAAATCTTGCAGCTTGTACAAAAATGTCGCAGTTTGTGCTTCAGACTGGAGACTTACTGACCAGTATGTTATATAAAATGATGCGTATGTGCTTGAAAATTTTAAAATAATTACACAAATAAATGTCGAAAGATTTACCTAATTAAGAATTAAGAAAGACATTACCTGAATACTAATAAAAATGGAGACATTACTTAAGTATTTTACCAGCTTTAAATTTTGTGGAACCAATTAGAAATATTAATTTCACTACTCTGATTAAAATTATAAGAAAATCAAGAAAATTGCTTACAGTCAAGAGAGCCGAAAGTATCGATTATCGAAAAATTTGGAAAGCTCATTCAAGTTCATGCAAATATTCCAAGCTCATCCACTTGGATCATAATCCACATAATTCAGAAAAGTATTTTGTATTACCAAAGTATAATGATGAATTTTACATCGTCATATTGAAAAACGTTCAATATTTACCGAATAAAAAAATATTTTTATATAAAGCAAAAATATTTACACAATTGTCTCCATAATTTAACACCATAATTTCATTTAAAATAGTAGTAATTATTCTAAATTTTTTAGTTAGCCTAAAATAATAAATACAAAACATTTATTACAAAACATTTATTCTCCCAGTTTTAGGAACAGTTTCTTTTATTAAATTTTTAATGAAAGTTTTAATTAGATGAAATATGGGATTATCTGTAATATTTTCAATAACATTATTTGTAAATGTACTATCACTGAATAGTGCTACAAAACGTTACAATGAAATGGAAGATTTCATTTTTAATACAACCGAGATGGCTGCTGAATATGAACATGAATTTTTAAAGGAGTGCGCTATTGAAGAGAGTAGATGGACAGGTGCTATTTTACGATTGAATTCTACAAATAATGAGACCAAAGCTAATGAAATATTTATGAAATTTAAATTGAAAGAATTGTATGAATATCGAAATTTCACATCAGAAAATCCGGCTGCAATGCATTTCTACGATGCCAAAGAGAAAATTGAGAAGAGTGAAGTTTATCAGTTAATAAAAAAAATGCCGAAAGGTGCTGATTTATACATCCATACATTGGGTTCAGTGTCGTCGAATTGGCTTATAAAAAATTTCTCATATATTGATGGCTTGAAATTATGTACATTAAATGGAAGTGCTATGTTTACATTCCGTCAAGATGTTAAAAGTCCATTTTTAATTCCGGGTGTAAAAAGTAAATATTTGAGTAATTGTCAAGAAGTTTCTACTCTTAGGAATCGTAATGGCGCTGAAACTTATGATAGAATGTTAAAATACTTCTTCGATATGGAAAAAGTAAGACCAAAAGACGGTGTTTTTACATTTGGAGAAGCCGTTGATAATCTCATGAACATGTATTTAGCAATTACTGATGCTGTAAGTTATAAGCCAGCGTACGAAAAATTTCATTATCAAATGCTCCAGGAGATGTATGATGATAATATAATGTATGCTGAAGTGAGGACACAATTTTTAGAGGTAAATTTTTCAAACTCATTCTTTTAATTAATTAGGGGCGACGTAATACTTCGCACTTTACTTTTAACTAACTCTTTATTGCTGTAGATATAGAAATGTAACTTTTGAGACAGAAAAAAAATTTCTTATAATATTTGATGTAAGGCGGAAAACTTTCGAACGTGCTGACTAACCAATTGTACAATTATTATATGCCTTCGAAATGTCTCCAGCACATTTAAACGAAAACAACGCTTATTAAGTCTAGTAAAATATTTAGAATATTCAAGTGAAGTTCTTGCTTTTTATAGATTATTAGTTCTTCTTAGCTCTGAATGTAGATTATACGTTAAATATTTTGCGTAAACGTCTAATTGCACGGTACACTTAATTACAATTTTTATACTGACAGTTTATTGTTATACCGTGTTCACAAGATGCCTGAAATTTGCGCTCCACTTTACTCACGGAACTTTGATTTTGACCTAATATTAAAGTCTAAACAATACCTAGAAACGTGCGAAGCCAATTTCAATGCAAAAATGAGCTACTAAGAACTGCGACCAAGAACTAGAGGTTAAATCCAAAAAGCCCTCCCGATTTCTTTGCCTAGTAATAATTTCTCGAGATTGGTTAGCCCACTTTATATAAACAACATTGACCTTTTCAAATGTGCTTCCTGATATCTATCAGAGTCGGTAACCTAAAAATCAATACACAAACCATTAAGTAGGCATATAATAAGGGTATTTCCAACATCCAATAGATAAATTTGACATACCTAATAAAAAATATTTTTTCAGTTGTACGATAATACTAAGAAAAAATACACGAGAAGGGACACTGTAAAAACACTTATAAATGTTGTAAAAGAGTTTAAAAAAACTCATAAAAATTTCTTGGGTGCGAAATTTATCCACGGTATACTACGTCATGTGCCCATAGAGGAAGTAAGGAAGGAAATTGAAGTATTTAAAAAAATACAAAAACAATTTCCTAAAAATATAATTGGCCTAGATTTTGTGGGTTGGGAAGACTGCAGTCCACTTTTAATAGATTATTTGCAAGATATCGCTAAATTGAAGAAAAAAGGATACAACTTTTATTTTCTTGCAGGAGAGACCAATCTACAAAATGAAACTAGTGATTACAATCTTTATGATGCTCTCCTTTTACAATCAAAACGTATCGGTCACGGCTACGCTTTGTGGAAACATCCAATAATAATGAATAGAACTGTATCACAATCAATTGCAATTGAAATTTGTCCAGTAACTAATCAAATATGTGGATTAGTTGCAGATTTAAGAAATCATCCAGGTGGTATTTATTTATCGAAAAATATACCATTAGTAGTCGGTAACGACTCACCCGGATTTCTCGGTACCACTGGATTAAGTACCGACTTCTATTATACAATAATGAGTTTGGCATCAAATAAGGCCGATTTAAGAACTCTTAAACAATTGGCACTGAATTCCATTTCATATTCATCGTTACCAATAGAAAAGGCTGCAAAGGCTACAAAATTGTTCACAAAAAAATGGAATATATTTTTGAATGAAGTTGTCAAAGCAGATGCAGCCGCTAAGAAAAATCAGAAAGAAATTTATAAATAAGTCGCCCTTTCCAAACTTAAACATATAAGAATTTATCGAGCTAATTATAAAGCAAATGTGATTCAAAGTGGCCAATGTAGTAATAAATTTTACCATAATAAAAGTTGCAAAAAGTGCTAAATTAATTCGTGTATAATTTGATGTCTAAATAACAAGTTTCACATTGCTTGGCAGGGACGCTATCAGTTTTAAAACGCTTAAAATGTAACCAGATGCATCCAATCCCACTGAATTTTGGTATCGTGAAATGTTTTTGAAGCTATCTAAATAGTGCCTTATTTCTAAGCATATTTTTTTAACCCTATTTATATAATTCTTGGCTTCCAAATTAGATAAATCAAAGGCTTATATACGCTTTTATTTCTGATTGAAATGTTCATATTAAAGAACGGAACTTATATCTGAGATATAAATATTTTACTTACAAATTAATTGGCCTTTTTATTTTAAGCACATATTTCTTTCCAATAAACTTGCGGAACTTGCATGGTAACTCTTGAACTCTTGAAGTTAAAATTAAATCACTCCTTCGCTTTATGGCGAAATTACATTTTGTTATTCTAAATTCTTTTAAAATTAATATCTTTGTCCCATTTTCGTCAATTCTAATAATTAATTATTGAGAAAATTATATTTGGCTGGAGCCAAATCGTGAATGCCCTCCATTCAGACAGTGTTTGGTACTTCACAGACATATAATTTAAAGTTGTCAAATTTCTATCAAATTTTAAATGGACACCTCTATTTTTGCGAGCCGTAAATACAAACAGAAGGTCAAACAGACAGATATATCTACATCGATTCAGAATTTGAATTTTTATTTAATATTTTGAAATGTATCGCCGTATAAAAATCATATATGAAATGGACAATTTTCTACACAAAAAGTTTTCATAGTAATTAGCAAAGGGATTCCAATGTTAAATGATTACTTCAGTTAATAAAAATTCATTATTCTACTTCACCACAAAGTACGTTTAAATAAAACAAACAACATTTGTCAACATTTATCTCTTGGGCTTAAAAACAACATTATTAAATATGAGCTTAAGAATGGAAAATTTGAAACAATTATGTGAAAGAATTTTTTATGTAAGTGACAGTGACATTCGATCAACAATGATACAAATGCAAACAGACAAATATTACATAAGCATATCAATTGCAGAAAAACAATATTGTTAACAAAAAAAAAAAACTGATAATTTTCTTGTAAAATTAACAAAATATTTAAACAATGTAGATGTGTAGGCGTGTTACATCATGCATGAACAAGCAATTTCCTACCATCTAAAAAAATGTTTACACAAATGTGTTCAATATTTGTATTTAAAATGTAAATTTTGGTATAAATAGTAGTAACTATGTCAAATGGATTAGTTAAGCGTTGATACATTAATTTAAAAAAATTTAATTAACAATTTGCCTTCTTACTTTTGAATTTTTAATTAGGTAAATCATGAGGAATGCCATAATAATTTCAATAGCACTATTCTTAAGGATAATATTAGTGCATGGCGCTTATTCCAAATATAATTGTACAGAGAGGGATTTTTTTAATATAACTGAGTTGCTTAAAGACTATGAAGAAATACGTCTCAACGAAATTGGTTTCGAAGAGAATAGATGGACAGGTGCTGCATTAGTATTGAATAATAAAACTAACGAGACCAAAGCTAATGAAATATTTATGAAATTTAAATTTGAAGAATTGTATCAATATCGAAATTTCACATCAGAAAATCCGGCTGCAATGCATTTCTACGATGCTAAAATTAAAATTGAGGAGAGTAAAGTTTATCAGTTAATAAAGAAAATGCCGAAAGGTGCTGATTTATACATCCATACATTGGGTTCAGTGTCGTCGAATTGGCTTATAAAAAATTTCTCATATATTGATGGCTTGAAATTATGTACATTAAATGGAAGTGCTATGTTTACATTCCGTCAAGATGTTAAAAGTCCATTTTTAATTCCGGGTGTAAAAAGTAAATATTTGAGTAATTGTCAAGAAGTTTCTACTCTTAGGAATCGTAATGGCGCTGAAATTTATGATAGAATGTTAAAATACTTCTTCGATATGGAAAAAGTAAGACCAAAAGACGGTGTTTTTACATTTGGAGAAGCCGTTGATAATCTCATGAACATGTATTTAGCAATTACTGATGCTGTAAGTTATAAGCCAGCGTACGAAAAATTTCATTATCAAATGCTCCAGGAGATGTATGATGATAATATAATGTATGCTGAAGTGAGGACACAATTTTTAGAGGTAAATTTTTCAAACTCATTCTTTTAATTAATTAGGGGCGACGTAATACTTCGCACTTTACTTTTAACTAACTCTTTATTGCTGTAGATATAGAAATGTAACTTTTGAGACAGAAAAAAAATTTCTTATAATATTTGATGTAAGGCGGAAAACTTTCGAACGTGCTGACTAACCACACGAGAAGTTATGTCTTGTACAATTATTATATGCCTTCGAAATGTGTCCAGCACATTTAAACGAACACAACGCTTATTAAGTCTAGTAAAATATTTAGAATATTCAAGTGAAGTTCTTGCTTGTTACGTACGATCATATTTAGTTCTTCTTAGCTCTGAATGTAGATTATACGTTAAATATTTTGCGTAAACGTCTAATTGCACGGTACACTTAATTACAATTTTTATACTGACAGTTTATTGTTATACCGTGTTCACAAGATGCCTGAAATTTGCGCTCCACTTTACTCACGGAACTTTGATTTTGACCTAATATTAAAGTCTAAACAATACCTAGAAACGTGCAAAGCCAATTTCAATGCAAAAATGAGCTACTAAGAACTGCGACCAAGAACTAGAGGTTAAATCCAAAAAGCCCTCCCGATTTCTTTGCCTAGTAATAATTTCTCGAGATTGGTTAGCCCACTTTATATAAAACAACATTGACCTTTTCAAATGTGCTTCCTGATATCTATCAGAGTCGGTTACCTAAAAATCAATACACAAACCATTAAGTAGGCATATAATAAGGGTAATTCCAACATCCAATAGATAAATTTGACATACCTAATAAAAAATATTTTTTCAGTTGTACGATAATACTAAGAAAAAATACACGAGAAGGGACACTGTAAAAACACTTATAAATGTTGTAAAAGAGTTTAAAAAAACTCATAAAAATTTCTTGGGTGCGAAATTTATCCACGGTATACTACGTCATGTGCCCATAGAGGAAGTAAGGAAGGAAATTGAAGTATTTAAAAAAATACAAAAACAATTTCCTAAAAATATAATTGGCCTAGATTTTGTGGGTTGGGAAGACTACAGCCCACCCTTAATCGACTATTTGAACGATAGTATTAAATTGAAGCAAAAAGGTTACAATTTTTATTTTCTTGCAGGAGAGACCAATCTACAAAATGAAATTAGTGATTACAATCTTTATGATGCTTTCCTTTTACAATCGAAACGTATCGGTCATGGCTATGCTTTATGGAAACATCCAATATTAATGGAAAACGCTATCTCACAATCTATACCAATCGAAATTTGTCCAGTAACTAATCAAATATGTGGACTGGTTGCAGATTTAAGAAATCATCCGGGTGGTATTTATATATCTGAAGATGTTCCACTAGTCGTCGGTAATGATTCACCAGGATTTTTCGGCACTACTGGATTAAGTACCGATTTCTATTACACAATAATGAGTTTGGCATCAAATAAGGCCGATTTAAGAACTCTGAAACAATTGGCATTAAATTCCATTTTATATTCTGCCCTTCCAAATAAAAGGGCCGTAAATGCTATAAAATTGTTTAAGGAACAATGGAATAAGTTTCTAAATGAAGTTGTAGAGGGTAGAATATAAGTAAACATTCCAAAAAAAAACGTTACTTTAATGGATTCAAATAAGTACAGAAAAAAGAAAAAAATTAGTCTATCTGACCTACCTAACACATACCAAACACCAAATGAATAATACGTAAATAAAATAAAAAGTAAATTTTGACAAAATTCATTTATTTGGAAAGACAAAAAAAAGGAACAAAGGTGGTCCAAATTTAACACATGGACAAGGTATGCTAAATTATACATTTTCATCTGCGTGTTTCGTTTCAATATAATTAAAAATTATAAATTTTTACTTTTAAAAAACAAAATCATCTGAGCTCATCTATTTACAATACCCACTGCCTACATTTTGCAGTGAGGGTTTTACATGCTTACCTGCCGTGAAGGCTCAAAGGCATAGTACACAAACGTACATAATGAGCACTAGGGTTGGTAGTCAAGTCACGCAGGGTGCAGGCTACCGTCACGACTAGCTTCCAATTTAAAACCTGCATTGCACCTTATATACATGGCTTAATCTTTGGTATTTAAAACGGAGCCTTCTTATTACTCTTTGGCTTAGCTTAAATAAGCCCAATAAGCCTACCCATTACCCCAGCTACTCATTTTATTCGGGAAATGGGACCCTGCACGACAAGGATATATATCTTTCAACGAGCGACGCCCGCGTTGTGGGCATCACAGCCTCCATGAAGCCAACCTCAATATCACCACGATGGATTTTATTAAAACTGGTGATCCCATGGTACCAAATTAAATCTTTGGATCTGATCTCGTGACTCATGATGCGACCTGATGGCCGGCGACTTAAGACCACCCCATGAGCCACTCCCAGTTGAGCAGGTACTTCTCGGTACTGGGTGCTCCTACCCACTGCCTACGTAACAAACTTCATCGCATATTTGAAATTATTAGATCGGCAAAAAGACGAATAATATTACATTTAGATTCTATAATCGCAATGTAAATATACAAAACGAATCTGAGTTATGGGATATAATAGACGTTTACACAGGTCTATTTTAAATAGAGCTCTACAAAATGCTTACAATAAATATGACAATTATTTTTAAATTGTAATTGAAAGCAACTCTTGAAATGTTATGTTATATTCAATTGGCTTTTTTCATACTTTCAAAAAATTTATATAGAACTCTTTTGGATATAAAATGCAAAGATCATGTAACGACCCAGATAACTAAGGTACAGTATAAGTAAAAATTGGCAATTTATAGAAAAATTGCGACTTTGAAAAAAAAACGAATAATACATAGATTTTTTACATTTATTTTTTAAAACGTAACGTTACACAATCAATAAGTCGAAAACTAATAAATTTAACAAAATATATTTGCTATTTTAAAGACATAGCCAACCAAATCTATTGAATTAACTGGTTAACTAATTAAGCCGAATCGTTATGTACCTTTAATTGCTCTTTAATAAATCTATCACAACTGCGGTAAATTTGATTGTATGCACTACGAAAACCTCGCATACCGCGACTGAAAAATGGATCTTTAATAATTTCATCATATTCATCTCCCAAATAAGTGCCAAGTAATTCAATTTTTGCTGTCGATCTTTTCCCTAAACTATTAGCCATCGTTTCCAATTCAGCTAAATTACTCTCATCCATGCAAATTATATAATCAAATGTTAAAAAGTCCTCATAACATACCTAAAATATATGAATGTTCAATTATACAAAAAAGAAGTGAAAAGGATAGAGAGAGAAAGAAAAAATGATAAAACGAGAAAGAAAGTGAAAGTGAGTGTAAATAATTGCATTTCTACGTCATATACCATGCGACCAAAATGTTTAGTATTTAAACCGTATTCATCTAAAATTTTAATGCATCGTTCATCAGGACGACGCCCAACATTCCATGAACGTAAACCGGCACTATCTATAGTCCAATCTAAGTTATATTCGTCGCATAAATCTTTCATAATCGATTCAGCCATAGGTGAACGACAAGTGTTACCTAATAAAACAAGTAAAACCAAAAAAAAAAAAATAAATAAATAAAAACAAAAATTAAGGAAGAAAACTCAAAACAAAATAATAATAAAAAAATAAGTGGATGCGTTGTAGTCTATTCGGGCCGACCATTAAATACTCCGCCCCATGCCAGATTTTTATAAAGAAATGCCAAATTATAAGACCACAATTAAAATAAAATGCCTTCAAATCAAATCTTTGACGTGGGCAAATAGACATACGGACAGACAGATTTAAATTGCATCAGAAAATGATTATAAAAAGTGAGTCTATCTCAACTCCTTCTAAATGTTACACACATCCTTCACTTGATAAGCGGTGTAAGATCCAAAAAAAAAATGGATTTCAATTGATTTGCATATTTTTGCCCATTTTTTTTTTTTTTTTGTAAATCTCACCTAGACATACGAAGAGTATGCTGAGTGCTTTCATAGTACTTTTTGCAGTATATTAAAAATTTCTAACGATTTTTTTTTTTAGCACAAAAAAAAAACAACATTAACAAAAAATTTATCACTAACAATTGAAATTGTACAAATTTCCGAAATAAATAAATTTCACATGAAGTTTGTATGAAATTTTGCCTAAAACTGAAAGTATGAATGACTGCCAAAAGAAATACAAGTGACAATAAAATCTATGTGTAATATTATTATTTTGTTTTCATTTATATAATTTTTGTTTATCATTTCATTTTAATTCATTTCAATTGATTTCATTTCACTTAATTTCAATTTTATTTTTATCTTTATATTTGTATAATATTTATTCACACACAAATGTATAGCAAAAATCACAATGTTTTCACAACATTTTCACAACATTTTCACAACGTTCAAACATAAACTTTTTTCATTTTCAGTTTGAATGCCACAAGTAAAAATCAATTCAATGATATTAAACATTGATTGCTACACATTTGTATTTATTTTTATACTTATTATACTTTATTAATTATAGCGTCTTTTAGAAAAGCATCACAAGCCGTTACACATTGCTTGTAGGCTTTTTCAAATCCATCAGCATCATGTTGATAGTATGGATCTTCTATAATACGATTATCTTTTGGTAAACCAAAATCGCCCAATAATAAAATTTTAGCTTTACAATTCTTTGGTGCTAAACGTTTTAAATCGATAATATTCTCTTCGTCCATACCAAATATATAATCGCATTCTAGAAAATCACTCTCTTTAATTTGTCTAGCTCTATTATCATATGGTAAATTATGTTTTTCCATTACACTTAAAGCGCGATGATCTGGCCGATTACCCTCATGCCAAATATCAATGCCAGCGCTATCAACTGCCCATTCATCAGATGAGATATTCGATTTTTTTAAAGTATCTGACATTACAGCTTCGGCAATTGGTGAACGACATATATTACCTAAACAAACCATTAAAATTTTTTTAACCATTTTCGTTTTTTTATTTCTGGGACAAATTTTATTTAATAATATTTATTTAATAAAAAATTCTAAGAAGTGTCACTAAATGAAACAGCTGTTTTATATATTTGCCATTATGAAATGATAACAACAAAATTTTTCGAAGGCTTTAATGCCTTTAGACTGCTTCTTTTTCTTATTCTTAAGCGTGACTTATTGTAATAACATAAATATACGTTGTAATTCCTCTAGAACGTTTAAATAATTTTGATAATAACGAATTTAAAGTAATGCAATTTTGTAAAATGAAAATTTTTTCAACACTTTCAGTCAAGCATATTACACATTTTTGTGCAGCACTCCAAAGTTTTATTATACTGAACGATGGATCCAGAATAACTTACTGTCTGTACTTTTGTCCATCTGATCTCTACGCCTTTAGTAATATAGAATATTATTAGTTTGTGCAGATTTTTGTAACATCTAAAAGGAGTTGACGTAGATCCAGCTTTCATTATACCGATCCAATCATAATCACTACCTGATTCGAATTAAACCTGTCTGTCCATCTGTATGCAAGTTGCAGGTCTCTTTTATAGAGATATTTTAATGGAATTTTGTATATATATATATATTATGTATATGTATAAGTTTTAGTCCAGAGACAAACTCCATTGAAAATGCTTAAAATTGGACCATTATTACAACCACGCCCCATGTATCAACTTTCTTAAAAAAAAGTCTTTATATGGAAAGAACTTAAAATTTTAAATATATCTTAACTTAAATGAGCGTTTAGTTATATTTTAACAGATCGGCCGCCTTCCATATAACGCCTTCTCGAGGGGGAAAAGATGTACTCCACAAAGTCAAAGGTTAATTTTTGAATATTTTTTTTAGCAAAAATTGGCATTTCTTTGTGTGTCAACATTAAAAATATGTGTACCAAATTTGATCCAAATCCGTCCATTTTCCGAAGCTTCTCTTATACAATAAATCTTTTAGATAAGTTAATAATTTAAAATTTTTTCAATTTTGTTGGCTTGTAATTCTCTAATTTGACTTTAATCTTATTAAGCGAAAGGATCGAAGGTATTTAAGAGTTGGCCACGACTTTAAAGTTCTCACTTATTTTATTATCAAGTTCGTTATATTTTTCTGAAATTTTGTTTCTATGGCAAACTTTCTTTTCGAAGTATTTTCCAAGTTAATACAAAATTTCGAATATATTTAAAAATAAAATAAGTTCAGGAATGACATCACCTTTTATATGAATTCTTTCTTTTTTTTTTTTTTGCTTTTTCCTTAATTTAACTTAAATAATAATACTGCAAGGATAATTTTTATATACGCATGCCATTTATTTGACTTTTTATTGATATTGAAGGTGATTATAAAAAGGCCTACGTGAAAAATTATATTCTCTCATTAATTGACTTTTTATATAATTTAATTTATTATGCAAATTAATGGAATAATGACTTGCAAAAAAGAGCAGTCTTAACAAATTGCTTATGATTTTGTAAGAGGCTCTCAATAAATTGCCAAATTGGCAAAACAAGGTTATATAGAAAAATTAAAAAGATGATGGAATTTATTAATAAATGCCTTAGATCTTATATCTTAATTATTGTTAAATGTACTTTCACTTACTTAAAGGAAATTCTGCATCTGCAAGCAATCAACTAAGAAACAATAAATGGTTGCATTAAAACTTGCCCAAAAAAAAAAAAAAAAAGAAAAAAAGAACAATATGACCCTAATTGATAAATGATCCAAATATTATTAAGCATAACTAAAATTTGGTATGTTAATGATTAACTTTAGTGTGGATGTTGTGCCATTAGAGAACGTACTGCATTTAGCATAAAATTTTTACATTTGCATTACAGGCCTTTGTTATACCAAACTTGTTTGAGATCAGGATTTTTCTTTTTAATTGCTTCTTGTACATCACGTTCTAATCTATCAACTTTTATGGCAGCTCTTTGACTAAAGAAGGCACAACCTAATGGTGTAGCAAATATTAAAATGACACCACAGAATAATGTTTGTATGGGTGCATTAGCTTTGGGATACTTTTTTAAGAAACCTTTTGCTTCCAAATTGTTTATCAAAATTGGTGTTAAAGTCATTCCGGGTACGGCCATGGCAATTCTCGATGCTACCACAGCTGATATACCAAATAAAGCAGCTTTCCTTGAAATGCCCACCTCATTATTTTGCTCATCCAATAATGTAACACCATTTTTCAATTCCCTATAATTTTTACAATTTTTTATTTTATTCGATTGATATGAAAAGAGAGAGAATATTAAAAAATTTTTAAAAATTTTTGTTAAATAGATATGTATAGATGAAAATCTTACTGCAAACGCATCATGGGAATATTAATCATATTTGCTGCAGCTACAGCCGCTAAAGGTACAAAACGTCCAACCAATGGATTCAAATTTTTAACCATTCTATTTAATGAGAGAGCAGTTGTTAAAGCGCCACTAGTTGCCATTACATAAGAAGTGAATAATTGTCCTGTGGAAATAGGAGTTGCACCTGAACGATTTGTATAATTTACTATGGCATTAAATGTTTGATTCACCCATTGCCAAAATACAACGGCCGGTGTCGTTTTATAAAATGCTAACATACCTGTAATAAAATGAATTTTAAAAATCAATCATTAAATATACCAAAAAAAAAAAAATATATCAAAAATAATTATAAATATATATGTAAAAACTTACATCCGGTTATAAGTGTATTCATAGGTACCTGGGCCGACATTCGACCAATTAGTAATGATTTCTCACCAGTTTCAGGATGAAATGCCGAATCATATAAATATTTTGCCCGCCATAATTCATCGACACTTTTCACATCAACCGATTTACCAGCCCGATAATTTGTCACAATATTTTTAGCTCTTTCTAATTCGGCATTCGAAGCTAACAAATTTAATGGATTGGTAAGTAGAAAGAAATGTTTCGCGCGATTTATATAAGTGCTTTGATCATATTTCGGTTTATCAATATCAATTTTTGGTAATGATGACATTGTGGCTAACTGCTTTCTACTGCTTTGTTTTCTTACGAAAATATTTATATCAAATCTGTAATTTTCTAATAGTTACATTAATAGATTATTAATGAGAAAATTTTGAGAAACAGAAATTTTGAAAATTTTTGTAAAAACAAATTTTTTTATTATTTTTAATTTGCTTTCTTCTTTTTGTTCCTGTTTTTTGTTTCTGTTTTTTGTTCTGTTGGAAACTTAAAATTCAATGAAACTACGCAAAAATTTGAATTGAAATTAATTTTTATAGTTCCATAAATGATTCCAATCTCAATTCTACATGAATTTGAAGCGAATTAATTCATTATGCTTAGATCTTTCGATGGTGGATCTAAGTTATGTTTTAAGAAAAAAATGTGGACACATAATTTTTGCAAAACCTAAATTGGTTGGTAATTTTTTATCTTCAATAAATAAAACAGTTCGTTAAAATAGTTCGTTAAACCTGGAAAGGTCTATTATTATTGATTTGTTACACCAATGAAATGAAATTTCATATAAATCGTTGTCTAAGATTTTCAATGTACTTCATAAGATTATTATTACTATTAAAATTATTTAAATTCGTTACGATTAGATTAGATTAAGGTGCCAAATATCCATGTACATTGGAATTTGATTTCCACTCTACTCTCTCCATTTTCTTTCATATACAAAAGAATTTCCATAAACATTCCACATAAATTGATGGTGCCTTGATTTTATTAAAACGTTTACAAACATTTGCCAGAATGAAATTCTGATACGTTAGAGTTAACAACGATTTCTAAATTAACAGCCAAAGTATAAAATTACAAGCCTCCTTTGGTAACAAAAGTTGAATTCTTGCACATAAATTATTCTTGATAGCGAGTCCAACTAACTAATGCCCGAATATGAATATGAACATATGAACATGCCCAAAATTATTGCTTAAAATGAAAATTTATAATATTTCATACGTTTGTCTAAATTTGTCTAAATTTGTCAACAATACAAAAAATATTGAAATTTTTCAATGTTTACTGTAATCATGATTCCACAATATCGAAAGAATGATGTGATCGAAAATTCAACTAGCGCTAAATAAAATTTTTCTAACTTATTCATTATTAATATTATTCGTGTTTATGTGTAACACGATTATCTAACAAACATTATAATTATTCTATATAAATGCAATTTGAAGCCAGCGATCTATCGTTTCACTTTTTTAATCATTTTAATCGTTTAAATAACAAATAAATGCGCATAATCTTTTTCATCTTTCAATCTACTTATTTATATAAATAAATATAGAAATATATGAAAAGTGCATAGAATTTGTTTTTTGTTTTTTATTTATTCTTGTTGTTACTTTTGTATGTAGAAAATGAGATTTTACCGCAATTATGCCTTCACTGGATATTTATTATTATTATTGCACACACTTATTACTAAAATCGTATTCTAATGCATAACTAAAGCGTGTTAAATGATTAACGCTTTAAGGTTAATTTAGTTGGGATTTTGTTATTTGTTTTTTTTTCTTTTTTTTTTTTGTGTAGTTTTAGTAACTTTTTATTGTATACAGAAACTGTTAGAAATGGAGGTAGATAAATAAGTACAAATAACAACCACTATTTTTCCATTAACTTTTGCCTTTAACACCTTTATTTGGCTTTTCAGTATAATTGCATTTTCTTGTTATGTCATTTCATTTCATTGCATTTCATTTTAGATA
Organism: Melophagus ovinus; assembly: GCA_023089585.1. Lineage (NCBI taxonomy): Eukaryota > Metazoa > Arthropoda > Insecta > Diptera > Hippoboscidae > Melophagus > Melophagus ovinus. The sequence goes on from JAKKIB010000177.1 coordinate 1,941,458, forward strand.
ATTTTATTTAAATAAACGTTGCGTTTACAGAAATATTGACTTACTTAATAATTTACGACTACTATCAATTTATATTAAATTCAATTGGTAGATTGTGAAACAATTTTTCTATACACTCTCACTCTTTTTTCTCTCTCTTCGTCACACCGTCAAATAAATCCCTAACCGCTTGGCAGTGAATTAACAACTAACTAATAAAATTATAAAACCATAGGCTTCTTTCCAACTCAAGTAAGAATACAAATAATAATAAGAATACTAATAATAAGAACAAAAACAACAACAACAACAACAACAACAATTCAATAGGAACATTTGTTTATATTTCAAATTGTACTCTCATTTCATAAATTAAATTTACATGTATTAAATTGCCTGTTTCAATAGACCGTAGTAGTGGTTGTTCATTTCTTTGCATGCGTGTGTATATGTGTATATACGCATATGTATATACACATTATACTAGAATTACTTACGTCACAATATTTTGCTAGAGTGTGTTAAATAAATGTATATTTATCAAAAATACTCTGAGTGTTGGAAAATACAGAGAGTACTAAACGCGAGAGTTAATTACAATAAATAGAAGTTGAATAGGATTTGAAACACCCTTTAAAATTATCTTATGAGCTTTTATCTAACAATAAATGAATATTTTATTAAGATTGTACTATTAATCGGAATACTTTTAATTTATTTTGATATCAATTTTATTGGAATACTCATAAAGCGCATGAAATTATCTGAAAGCTATTTTCACAAACTTCATATGAATTTCCAAATAATTATGTTCAAATTTTATTATGTAGATTATTAACAATTTTTGATAGGTTTTAGAGTGTCTTTCATTGTCTTTTTTTAATATTTGCCTTTTTCGTGCTGTTTCAATAGCTAAATAGAATGTTGAACTTACTTGCCTCAATTCTTCAAGGAAAATATCCTAATATATTTAGTTTTCCTCTTTAATAACGCACACACACTTATATTTACATATTTACATATACCGGTTTTTCCGTAAGGCACACTTATATGTCTGCCATCATGTTTAAAACCGGTATTACAATTTATTTAAACATTTCATTAAAGCAACAAGTTTCATTAAATAAAGCAACATGCATAGCAAAAAAAAATGCAGTATAAGAGCACAGAACATACAAAAAAAGAAATAGATATATACAATAACTTGTGGTATAAACAATATGTTTAGCTACATAGCGCAGCAACATGCTTAGCAATTATTCTTAGCTATACAATTCAAAATTGCATTTAATTATTTATTCATTATATTAATTTGCATTAAGCATCAAACTATGTTGATAGTAATACAATAAAACAATGTGAAAAATAATACAAATGGAGAGAGGAGATACTAATTTATAATTTATAAGCATGTTTGCTTTAATGGGAGAATTTTATAAAATAGTAGCAAAGATTATTTAAAGAGTATGAATATTTTACTTATCTGGCGTGCTTAATACAATATTATTCTTAAAACTGTTATAAATGTTATAATTATTGAAAGAGAAATGTTAGAGTGTCTCCAAACAATTTATTCAAAAGCCTAAAATATCAGCATCAATTGCGACGTAAATCAACCCAAAGACCACCAAAATTATCCTAAATAAGTGAGTTAGAGAGCCTTTGCCTTTGATACATTAACCACATTTCTGCATGTACATGTCAGAGAGTTTTTTTAGTCATAGTTAATGTTGTAGTTGTAGTTGTAGTTGTAACAGTAATTTGCTGGCATTTTAAAAACGAGTATTTCAAAGTTATTACAGTTTACTCTGAGACGGTGTTGTTGGCGGTTGTATGGATTGTGCGTAGGGTTGCATACGTTTGAGACAATCAAATACCGGATTATTTACTTAAGTCAGTTAAATGTGCGGGCAATTATTTATATGAAATTGTTATACATAAAAGAAATGAAAATAGAAAATAAAAAGAAGTGACTTTTGGAAATATATAATTTATTTACTAGATGCTTGTGTAAATAAATAAGTGATATATAAAAAAAAAACGTAAAGAAATAAATGAAAATATTTGTAATACAACACAATACATGTCGCATAAATATAAGAAAATATTGGGAAAATTTTTGCATTTGTTACAGAATACAAATTAAAATGTGTATGAACAACGAAATCACAACGAAATAAAAAATATAAAATGTGTTTACTACTAAATGTAACATTTTTAAATTTTATTTATAATAAAGTAAGTAACAAGGAACATAAATAAATAAGCTAATAAATGTAAATTTTATTTATTGTATATATATATATATATATGTATAAGTGTAGATATGTACATATAAAGCTGATAAATGTGTACAGATTCATGTTTATGTGCAAGCATTTTAAAAACAACAATAATAACAATAATAAAATGTATACTTCGTCTCTTTTTCGCGTATTTATGCATCTAAACATGTTTACTTATAGATAGAGAAACATTATCATGTATATAAACATTACTTGTACATAATGTATAATGTAATGTAAGCCAAGAAACCACAGAAATTGTTTCGTTCTTTATTTACAAAATTTTGCTTTACTTCTTTTTTTTCGTTTTAATTTCTTTTCTTTTTCATATTGTTTATTAATTTTTTAATTTATTTTGGTTTTATTTTTTTTGGAGAGTGCAAAAAAGTATGAAACTATGAAATGTGTGTGTAATGTAAAAACGAACCACATTAAAAAACAAAAATAACCGCAAACTGAAAGAGCGCAAAAAAAATAAGAAGGAAACAATTTATTGTTTCATAGAATCATTAAATGCAAAAAGTCGCTTTTATTAAATGAAAAATTCTTCTTTCTTTATAAAAATTGATTTTTGATTCGACAACCATCATTTTGGCGTAATTTTTTCTACTGTTTTTACTTACGCTCTGCTCTGCTGGTACGTATTTGAATCATGATTATTAATTCAGGTAAATCTTATCTTTTTTGGTTAATGCGTTGTTGCTTTTGTTGTTTATTTCTTTCCTTCACATAAAAATTCTTGAGAAAATAGGCATGACGGGGAAGGCCAAATTTTATATTATGAAAAATTTATGTTTCATGAATTTGCTTTTATATGCTCAACATTTTCAAATGTTGCTAACATAAGCAACATAAATTTATTTGTAAATGACACAGATAAATCTGCAAAATCAGCCACTTGGATGTCTGTAAAGGACATGTGCCTCTTTGATCATTTATCTTCATACGTACCGATACTTTTATGTTTAATGGCGGTAAAATACTTGTACAATGCAACTTCTAAGATCAATGCGGAACTAATGATCTGCAATTATTTTTTAGTTGCATTTTAATATTCGATTTAAATTATATTTTATAAATATTATTTGTTTGACATTGATCAAGTGTTTGTTTCCTTTAAAAACGAAAACAACAATAACAACAAGCAAAGTAAACAAAACGAACAAAAGTGGAAGGTAGAGAAATAGAAAATTCAAAGGAAATTTTACCCTTATTTTATGATTTATGACCTTTTTTACAAAATAATCAAGGTACCTGCCTGTTCTCTCTATTTGTGTTCTCTCTTCTCATTATCTATTAATGTTCACCTGTCTTGGGTTTTCCCCACTACAATTTGAAACTTTTTGTAGCTCGTGTTATGTTAAAAAGTTAAGGGAAATTCAGTTACTTCGTTTTTGGTGCCCTGCAATTAATCAACCAACTTTAGCATATCTGCTTGTCCATCTGTATCTGGTGGCGACCAGTCCAGGGGAACAGTAATGATTTCACGTTAGCGTACTAAAGATTGAAATTGGTACCATGGGATCACCAGTTTTGCCCTTTTGTGGTGATATTGGAGTTGGCTTCGTGGGGGGGCTTTGGTCACCATATCGCGAGGCCATGGCTCGTTCAAACATATATTTATATGCTCAGGATTCCATTTTTCTAATGTAACTGGTAGCTGGCCAGGCCTATTGATCTAACTAAACTAGCTCTAGAGATTTTAGGAAGGCTCTGAATCTGGATACCAAATGTATAATATTTAACGAGCAATACGTGATTTAAATTGGAATGCTCGGGTGTGTAGATCTCAATATTAGAGACATGTAACATAAACATGATAGGACAATTTATACGATGTATAAATTCCATATAGAGGCACATTTACAAAAAAAAATTTGTAATGGGAAAAGTGAAGAACCTTGCACATAATTTAAAAAAAAAATTAGTTCACAGCAATTACTGAATTTTTTAAATGGTTAAGCCTAAATTGCGCTAGATCATTTTACTATTTGGAACCCCTTTAAATTATTTGCTTTATCGATTTTATGCTTGTCTTAACTAAAGCGTTGTCAAAATATTTCGAAGACGCTTCTTAAACGACTAAAACTAAATTCAGTTGAGCCGTATGTTTTCTTTTCCATTTTGTGTCCATTCTATTGTCTAAGAAAACGGAGACGAACATTATAATTAAAAAATTTTTAATTCGTATTTTTTTTTTTACTTTCATAGTTTTTGAACAAAACGCTAAGAAGGGAAACAAAGAAATAGGCACGCAGAGAGTAGCCCTTAAAAAAATACAGAAACATTTATTTTTTTGAATTCGTTTATAAAAGTCCATATGCATTATTTTATGTATATGTAAAAAAAAAAGAAATATGTAAAAAAAAAATTACACTTAAATGTATGAATAAAAAAAACTTGTAACACTAGAAAATGTTGCTTATGAAAATTTATGCTCAGTCGTTAAAGAATGCAGAATGCTGCAAATGACATGAATGCTCAAAAGAGCTGGGTTCATTCGCCACAAGGTTGTTCATATTTATATATATTTATTTTTATTTATTTATTTATTTATTTATTTATTTTGCATTTTCTTTTTCTTTTTTTGTGTATTCCTACAACACTTGCATATTTTAACATTTTTCAGCACTTGAAAACTTCTTTAGCCGCAAACTCATGTAAACTTCATTGCGTATGTAAAATTTATTTACATTTAGTCGCATTTGTGTAAATGTATGTATATTTATAGATATTTATATAAAGACGGACATAAATATATAAAAAAGGAACTTTTATTTAATTTAATTTATTACTTAAATACTCTAAATATTTAGATCTGGTTTGGTCCATTGAATGCAGAACTTTCATGATCTTGCCTTCAAATTAAATTAGAGAACACACAATTTTTATGTTACATTTGTATTTAAATATGAAAAGAATATGAATTATTAGTTTTTTTGTAAAAACTCTACGAAATTTCTTTTCATTAAATTAGCGAAATAAGTAAAATCTTGTCAAAAATGTCAGTTAAATATTTTTAAATGTTGCTGAACGTTATGATGAAATTAGTTTACCAAGAAAAATTCTGTTTGAGATGAATATAAAAATGTACATCTAAATATGGATAAACTAAAGAGAGTTCATCCATATGTAAGTAGAAGTATTTGGATAAATGTCTGCGAGGGTACATTTCTTGTGCTGAAATGACTGGTTTTGTGGGTTTTACTTTTAATTTTATTAAGAGATTTTTTTTACATGAACAATTCACTTAAGTATGTGTATATGTATTTATGTATGTATGTATGTATGTATGTATATATGTATGTATGTATGTGTGTGTGTTAGAAGTTTATACATGCAGTGAAGTTACCCAGTGTATCCAACAACCACAAGTTGCAGGTATATTCGTTACATTATTATGTTTGTAACATTCAAATGGAAGAACTACAAAATTTATATATTTTTGAGCAGCAGCAAATTCTGAAACGTTTTAGCTATGTCTGTCCGTGCGTTCGTGTGTGATAAACATTCTTCAGGTCACGAAGAGACATTTCGAGCACAAATTTGACAGAAACATTTAAAGTTTTTGCAGGCAGATTGGTAGATAATGAAAGTGGATGAAATTGATTAAAGAACACGCCCACAAGGCAACATCCCGTTTTCTCTAAGCAAAATCTGCCAAATTGCCAAATTGCAAAGCTGAAATTTTATACAAGTAATAAGGGCAGTCGCCTGCAGCCGCTGTCTAAAAATTATGCACAAAAATCAGGCCACACCCACGCAAAATTAAACAAATTTTAATTTATTTATGTTTTTTATGTTTTCTTTCTACTACTGAAAAACTGAAATATGCTCCTAATCGTAATATTCTGATGTATGGATGGTGGATATCCAAGATTTATTTCTAGTCAAATATAATTTTCTTTGGCTTTTATTTTGGTTTAGATTTTTTTCTTGAACATTTTCTCACTTTCTGCCATCATTTTTCACTTCAAAAAAAAAAAAAAAAAAAAAAAACTCGAAATGAAAATAAAGAGCAACTTCAACCTCAACTTCAACTTTTTCAACTTTGTAGAGGTATCTTAAAAAATTATTAAAAAAAAAATGTATGTATAAGTAATAAATATCGTTTTGTATAGATAGATGAAAATTTATCAAAAAAGAAAACCAAGAACACAAAACTAAAATGGCATATAAAATTTATTCGAAAATATTAAAGATATAAAAATTTCTAAAAAAAATTCATAAATTTGACAAAGAGATCAAAATTTGGTGGTAGTACCTGAAGAAGACTTCAATGAAATTATTTTCATTATAAATATAGCAAATATCTTTAAATTGAATGGAAAATTTTTGGTTATAGGAGTAGCTTTAGAAATGACCCTCTCATGCCTCAAATAAGCCTCTGATCCTCATCATAAAAAATTAAAATTCATAAGCGCGTCATAAGTAAAACGAAACATCAATGAACCAAAAAAAGGCATCTTCAAAAATTTGTACGATACTTTTACAGCAATGACTCGCATGTGATTAGGGCCCTTTTAAATTGGAGAACTTTCATTTCAATTTCTATTATTTTCTTTTATATGTAACTGCAGTCATTTAAAAATTTCTAACATTTCTAATTTCTGCTACATTGATATAAAATAAAACTGGGCCTTTAGGGATTAAAAAGCATGATACGACATTAAGAAAAAATTAAAACAACTACAAGTTAAATTAAAACTAAAATTATGTTGACGGTTACGCAGGTTTTTCCTAAATTTACTTTCCATAATTTTGCTTCTTGTATTTTTTTTTGTGCAGTCCGGACTTTTTATATGATTTATATTAAATAGTTAAGAGGATTTATTCGTAAAGAATTATGTAAGTGGATTTTTGACTTAACATTGTTTATATTGAAAATGTTCTTCATGATGTTTACTCTTTTTTTGTTTTTTTTTTTGACTCTGCCAGGTTTTCCAATAAAGTAAGAACAATTACAAAAAAAAAAAAAAATTTATAATTTTTGATATTTCTTGCCATTTGACGTACCAAAAATAACGAACTATTCGAGTAATTCAAAATTTCCAATTTTTCACTTTAAGTACAATGAGCAACTTAGTGTAAGGTATTTACGGATCAACTATGACTTTGATTATAATATTTTCAATTGATTTCTATTTAAATTTTATATGACGCGCTAAATGAAACAATCAATCAGAATGAATTTATAAAGATTCAGATGAAAGTGGCAAAATGTCCACATTTTATCATTTTAAAATGATAAAATAAGTGACAAAATGTCCACAATTCACGTATTTAAATGATTTTTTTTCTTTTGTTTCGCTTTTCCTAATAAATTTTGTTTTTTTTGCATTTATTGCTTGTTTTAAAGAAAAAAGGTGTGTTTGACCTTATTTAACTTGTTTTTTCATTTGTCTCTTATTATAATTAACGTTGTTGTAGCATTGTTGTTGTTATCTTTATTAATATTATTATAATTATTGTGTTTCCTATTTCAGTTTTTATGGGCTTTCTGTTTTGCATCTGTAGAATAATTGTAACACTTTGTCGTTGTATTGTAACTGATTATAATTTTTATACCACGGATCATATTTTTTTGTACTCTATTTGATTTAAGCATGTCTGTTTGTTCGTCTGATGTCTGTCCATGTAAATTTCTTATCAAGAAATAGGTTGTGATTTTTTTGGGCCAGAGGTGAACCCCATTGAAAATGGTTAAAATCAGTTCATTCTTAAGACCACGCCCCATATAACGTCTCACATAAGAAAGAGTTATACTGAGAGAAATTAAAATTTTAAATATATTTTCAAGTAAATTAGCGCTTAGTTTTATTTTAACATAAAAAACATGTGTAGCAAATTTGGTTCAGATCGGTCCATTTTTATAACCACTTCCCATATAATGTCTTTAATGTCGAAAAAAATCCTTATATTCCATTTTGAATATATTTTGGCGCAAAGAAGCATTGTCTTATATTTTGACATAAAAACATACGTGCATCAAATTTTGGTCCAGTTCGAACCATTTTTTGAAACTAGTTTTATACAATGACTTTGCAAATAAATTTAAACTTACAAATTTCGTCAATTTTGTTGGCTTGTTATTGTCTTGTCTATAACTTTCTATAACTTTTGTCTTATAATAAATTTTCACTTTTCGATTTATCGTGTCACGTAGATTTTGCAGTGCAAAGTTTTCTAAGTAAACATAAAAACTTAATGAAAAGTACATACCTATTTTTTCCTCTTAATTTTTCAAATGGGACTTCATTAATGTCTTGTTCATTTTTTTATTGTTATTTACGCTATATTTTTATGTACTTTATCATTTAGACTCATGATGCTCTACCAAATCCATGTTATGAAGTAACATATTAAAGAGTTTGAGAAGACGCCCCTTTTTTTTTTTTGATGACTTTCTGAATATTATGCATTTATATGTCAGACTCTTTTCAGTTATATGTTTACCATTTCGGGATATTATCTGTAATATTTGATGCATACTTTGATCAAAGTGTTAAGGCTGACGCCGATAATTCTTAATATAAAACCTTACTCTAGAAAAAGTTATTATGTTTAGGAAATTTATACCATTTAGTATGTTGACCAGGGCGTTTAAAAGTAATTTGGTTTGGCTCAGCTTAAGGTAATTTTTTTACCTCACTCCCATGTAATGAAGTTGCTGGGAGAGGGTAAAAATTATATTCAAAAATTATACTATTTTACTGTGGTGATTTAAAATGGGGCAACCAGTCCTGACAAGCGCCTGCTCAACTGGGATTGGCTCATGGTGATGCCGGTCGTTGGCGATGCCTGCCATCGGTGGGCATCATGAGTCACGAGATCGAATCCAAGGGTTTAATTTGGTACCTCGAAATCATCAGTTTTAATGTGCCCATTGTGGTGATATTGAGGTTGGCTTCGTGGGGGCTGTGGTGCCCAAATCGCGGGCATAACTCCTTCAAACAAATTACATGCTTGTTGTGCAGGGTCTCATTTCCCGAAAAAAATGGGTAGCTGGGTAGACTTATTGGGCTAATTTAAGCTAAGCCAAGGAGTATTAAGATGGCCCCGTTTTAGATACCAAAGATTAAGCCATGTATATAAAGTGCAATGCAGGCTTTAAATTGGAAGCTAGTCGTGACGGTAGCATGCACCCTGCGTGACATGACCATCAACCCTAGTGCTCATTATGTATGTTTGTGTACCACGCCTTTGAGCCTTCACGGCAAGTAAGCATGTAAAACACTCACTGCAGTGAGGTGATCTCAAATCGTTTAAAGCAAAGCAGTGCAGGGTATTAAAGAGTAGACTCTAAATAATTTGTACTTGATTTATTTGAATTATAATTTTGAAAATTTTTTTCTCGCCTTTCGTTAACGTTATCTTTAGTTAGTTGATTTTTTGTTTTGTTGACTTATTATTATTGAACAAATTCATTGTTGCTTATTTAATTTTTAAATGTTAGATACACGACAACCCACAAATACATAATAAGTACACATCTATTAGCGAACTGATAATAATTTTAAAAAGTACTCAGAAACTAGAGACGTGAAGAATTTACATGCAATAAACATTTGTATATTTATCATCATTTGACAGCATTCTAAAGTTCAAATCAAATAGAAAAGTCACAAAAATAAATACGACAAACATCTAAATAAATAACTAAAAAAAAAATAATAATAATAAGAAAGGAATAGAAATAAAAAGATAGTGAAAGATGGAGAGAGAGATAGAGAGAGGGAGATAATATATATGAAATTTTTTCATAATATTCTGTTGTGACGAAGAAGGTCACGTTCTATATATTTAAAAAAAAAAACCAAAAACAAGAATAAAATTTATTAAATGATCACGTTACTCTCGTTAATATATTTATCGAAATTTCTACAGAAGGTTTTTAAACAAAAAATCAAATCAGAAATAAAAAAAAGTATTTAACATAAAAAGACTTTACAGCATATTTGGCAAAGTAAACTTCAAATGTACACTACTCTTTCGCCAAAAAGCAAAAAAAAAAAAAAATTCATTTCTAAAAAAATTGCATTTAAAAAAAAATTCATTTCATTTCAGTTTTTTAATATTTTTTGGTTGCAATCAGAAATTTGCTTATACTAATATCGGCTAAATTTTATATTTCAGTTTTTATAGAGTGACTATAAATCACTGGAATCATGGTAGGAAAATTTTTAGTAGATAATTTTTATTTAATTTTTTCATAACCACTTTTTTCATAAATCATTGTAAGAAAAATCTTCAGGAGTTTGGTCGCATATTAATCTTGTCAATTAAAGAGAAGCGTCGGAGAAGCCTACAAAGTGTCTGTATTCTTGATTAGCATAAAATTCAAAATCGATTTAGATATGTCTGCCTGTCCGTCTGATCGTCTGTTAGTTTGTACATTTATTGTTATCATTTTACTGGTTCCCATGAAAATTTCAAACAGACTCTGTATCGGAATATCATGTGTATGGTGTACATTTAAAGGGTAACCAAGATGTGGATCGATATCGATAGAATTTTATTACTAATTTTACGTAACAATTTACTTTAGTAACTTTGTCTGTACACAATTTTTCCATAGATAAACTAGTAGAGAATATTCTGTTACCTACAAATCTTGCCTTTCCGGTTAATATGAAATATTTCTGACTTATTACATTCCAAAGGTCTGGTCAGATCTTTGCAACGAATCGTTAAAAATTTTCAATTTAATGAAACTTTTATATGTAAAAATAAATTTCACAACAATAAATTCATGAGTCATACAAAATATTATGAACGCTTTTTTTTTTTTATAAAGGTGTGGCATATTTATATTTTGTAAGTGTATGTTAGCTTTAGAGCAATCTACTTAAAAACCTTCAGTTTTTAAAACTAAAAATCCTTAAGCAACAAAAAGAAAAAGCCAAGAAAAAAAAATGAGAAAAAGATATACAAAATTTATTTATATATATAAATTTATAAATACATGAGAAACCTGATAAAAAAAAAAATGAAAACTGAAAACGCTATGAAACGCTAACAACACTAAAGGAATTTTAAGTATTCATCCGCACCCAGAATGCTTTAAACCAAAAATACCAATGTACGTAGAAAAGGCCCACAGAAAAAAAAAATCAGATCCGTTGATGGAAAAAAATCATACCAAAAACAAAAAAAAAAAAAAATAAGGAGAAAAGGAAAGCAACATCTAGATGAATAACTATGAAAAATGGTAAAAATTAAATAACCAAATAAAAATAAGAAATATGTATAAAAATGAAAAAAAGAAAACAACAACAGCAACAACAACAAAAACCCCATTAAAGTGGACGAAGTAACGAGAAAAGAAAAACCTAAAACGTAAAATAAAAAATAAAAAATAAAAAATTAAAAACTGAAAACCGAAAACTGAAAACTGAAAAATGAAAACTGAAAAAAGTATAAACAAGTAACCAGCGAAACGGTTACACAAAAAAAAGAAAGAAAAAAAAAGAACCAAGAAAAAAAAACGGGTTTATTGTACCTTTTTCTTTTGTCCTAAAAGTTTAAATCTTTTTTTAGTATAAAATCATAAATAAACAAAGTGCAATGAACGTGTTACATGATTTATATGTATGTGACACTACACGTTACAATGTAAGTACACCCTATATCATGTGTGCTACGTTACAAAAAAAAAAAAAACCAAAAAAAAAAAAATTTTTGTTAAGCAGAACTTTTCCTAAATTTATGAGCACGGAGCCATTTTTTTACTTTAATTCAATCATGTCCGCATGTTTATCTTTTCATGTGTCTGTCTGTCTGTCTTTCTTTGTGTCCGTCTGTCTGTCTTTCTTTGTGTCCAACTGTCTGCCTTTCTGTGTATCTGTCTGTCTATCTTTCTGTGTGTCCATCTGTCTGTCTTTCTTTGTGTCCGTCTGTCTGTCTTTCTGTGTATCTGTCTGTCTGTCTCTCTATCTATCATAAAATTTCTAAATTATTCCTTGTACGCATAGAAAGGCAAACGTTTTAGCTTTCGAGAGAATTTTGGTATTTGAAATGAAGATCAAAACTTATGTGACCTTTATAAATCTAATTTCCTTTAATAAAAATTTTTAAGTCTCTGTTTAAATTGTAAAGCGTAACAAACATAAATTTTCTAGAAATTACACATGAATATATTTGTGGTAGGGTATCAAGCTATAATCGACCTTTCACTTAAGTGACAAACATAAAAATGAAAATGTTAAATATAACTAAATTTTATGGCTTTGAGTCATACTTCTGAACTTCCTACCAGAATATGATTTATAAAAAAAAAAAAAAAAAATTACAATAAAAAAAAAATTTAAATAAAACTACTTTGCCCGGTTTTCTTTTTATTCCATTTTCTTCAATTCATTTATTTTTCATTTTAAATTTAAAGGTAAAACATAGAAAACCATTTATATTTATAAAAATATCATTTCTAGTTAGATTTTATATATTTATATACCAGTGAATGATATTTAAATAATGAGTTAACAGTGATTAAATATTTCAAATTATATATAATTATTTTTATGTATGTATGTATGTATGTATATGTATATAATTTGAATATTTATTTTAAACTTTTCCATTTTTGAGTTGCTTATTTGAACCATCGTTTCCTTTTAAAAAATGTGATGGTAGTAGATTCAATAAAAAAAATTAAAAACAAACTTGATCAGATGTAGCTGACTTACTTATTTACTTCTTCAATATCTCCATCTGTTGTTGGCCCATCTTTCCATTACAAATATTAAGATATTGTATTGAAAATGATCAGGCATAGGAAAAATTTTAATATGCAAATGGTAAACATGACTCAAATGGTATGCCTTAAGTGCAGCCCAAACTGAGAGCATTTCAATTTTTTTAGGGCAATAATTTGCTTTATAGCTAAATGGTTTTAGAGAGTATAACAAAATTTTCTAGATTTATTTTGTCTAGTCCATCATGTGATCCCATTTCAAAATGTATGAGTTATTTGATGAAAATATTATATTTTTGTTTCATATGCAGAACTTTGGAATAGTCATACCCATCGAAATTCGTTTAAATACTTATGGAGTGAGTCAACTATAAAATTCATTTAAAATAATAGCAAAATAAATCTTTGATTTGCTTATCATGAAACTTTCTCTTATTTTTTTTCTCTCATCCTTCTTAATAATGATTTATAATTTAAACTTTTGCTATTTGTGTATTTGTGTTAGTAAGTATGTGTGTAAAAATGAAATTCGAAGAAAATCAATTAAAAACAAGTAAAAATTTTATATTTTATATTTTATATTTAGCTAAAGCTAAATCTTGTATAAATCACAATTTAAAATGACTACTTAGTATTTTATAGTTTAAAAAAATTATTTAAAATTTTTACAGTTAGTTGTGGGCGTGGTCGATTTATACGTTACAATTTCAATTATCTGGCATTAGTTAGTTTTGAAGTTACGAAAGTAAAACTATCAAATTTTGCTTAAAAAGTAGAGATGCTCTCAATTTATATTGTACAGGGGGCGTGTTCTTTAACCGATCTGGCCTATTTTCAATTTTCTACCAATGTACAAAGACTTTTAATGTTTAAGAAAATGAGACTATTTATCAAACAATTGGAATAAAATTCAGAATTTGATGCTGTTCTATTTTGCTGATTCTATTTTGATGCCTCTAGGCGTTGCAAAAATTATGATACAATTAATATATCACCAACTTGTAGCTAATGATTTTAATTAAGCATATACATGAAATGCTGAAAATGCTAGAAATATTTTCATAAAATTTAAACATAATTCAAAGTTAATTTATAGATAATTCTTTAGAAATTGATTTCCTTTCTTTATTTCTTGATTCAAATTTACTTTAATGAGTTTATTTTCAAATTACTCAAATTATTGCATTTTAAGTTACTTAGTCTTTTTAGAGTTATTGATTAAAAGTTTTTCATATGTTAATTGACCAATATCTTATTATTATTTATTGCCTCGTATATTATTTTATGAAAGTCAAGTTGTTAAAAAAAGTTGCTAAAAATTATGCACTTTCATCTTCTCTGTATAAAAATGAAACCAATTATTATACCAAGAAAATTATGCCCACGTACTTGAGCCCATTTTGATCTAAATCATAAAGCTGAAAAAATTTAATGATTGGTAAGTGTTAATAAGATTGCGGCAACGGAAAGTGGTACGTTCCCAAAACAGATCAAAAAGGACATAATTTACCTAAATAATTTAAATCTCTCATTTAATTTTTGCATTTATTTAATTGGCTTAAAAAGCATTTGAAGTGATGGGCTTTCTTGCTTAAGAGTAAGATTAAGATTATTTCAAATATTTGAAAATTTAATGTCTATTTTCTAAATTAAAATTTGAAATGGAAAGTAATTGAAGACTATGGAGATTATGGGAAAATGCCTTAATTAAATTAATTAAAATTTTATCTTTTAAATATAAGACCATTTGAATAAAATTGAGCTAAATTTATGTCACATTTGTAAGAATCGCTTTTATTGCTATCAAATAAAGATGAACAATTTTTAAAGGGATCCAATATAAAAAATATATTTTTTAAAAAAAGATTCAGTTAATGTAACGCCTGCATTAAAACACTTTAAAACCAATAATTACTAATCCATAAAATTACTAAAATTAAGATTTACATATAAACTGGCTTAACTCGTATAATTTAATTTATTTAATTTGATTTGATTTTTGATTTACCATGGAATCAAGAAATTTGTATAAAAGCTTCTATTAAAATTTTACGTGGGTTTTTTGTATTCATAAACAAAAATCTTCTTATGGGCAGTTACATGATTACTCTTGTTCGTGGTTATAAATAAATACCATAAAAAGAAGTAATTTGTTTGTGAATGATTTAATTTATATATTTCATGAAAATATTGAGATAATCATCATTAGGATTATTTTGTTTAACATATTTTTATATATGTAAATTTCAATCTACATTTTCACATCTAAATATTCTAAAAAGAAAAAAAAAAGGATGACATCAAATATGTGGTCCAAATCGATTTTTAAGCTTGTCATCTCATTTAAAGCATAAAAATAAAATTCAACAATAAAAAATGGCACACTTAAAGAAAATGTCATTATAAAGTTTAGATCGATTTTTGTTAAAAAAAAAATGTCAACGAATTAATACGTTTAATGAATATAAAAATCGTGTAAATGGGTCCATACAAATCCGTACGTTAAAAGTGAAAGCAGCGATAAGTAAAAAAATTATATTTAAATGGGGCCTAAACTTGAATATCAACTACTTAGACACTGGCTAATTGCTATTAATTGTTGTTAAAACAATAGTGATGCTGTCACTATGACACGCCCACAATTTGGCTTATTTTCAAGAACTTGAAAATAAGCCAAGAATTTTATAAGGTTTGGTCAAATTTGAGCTCGATGTCTTGTTGTTTGTGACTGGGAGCAAGTTTGCGACACACGGACTGATCAGCATTAAATTCAGATTTCAGAATTTTAATTTGATTCTGATTAAGTTAATATGTAATTTTTGTAGGCGATCGATCTGACGTAAAATGAATATAATTCCAAATTCAGAATAGTGGTCTTAAATTTATTCGTTAATTTCATTATAAGTTGCATGATTTTGAATTAAGCCATTCAAAGGGAACCCACAATCTTGTGGTGCTTTGTATGAACTTTTAAATCAAATAAATAAATACATTTTTTTTCTTTTCAACAAGATGTTAAAGTATAATAAATTTACTAAATTTAGAAGCAATTTCTCAATAGAATAAGTACGCATAGAAATGAGCAGCAGAATGGAGGCACCTAAAAAATTTTCATATTCATTTTATTTACGTAAGCTTAAGGTAAGACCTTAACAAACAAAAAAAAAAAAATAAAAATAAATAAATGAAATGATGAATAATAAGTAAAAAGCAAAGAAGCTGAATAGGAAAATGAAAGGAAGAACAAACAAAACAGTTTCCATGTCACATTGATTGACATTTTCAGGAGAAAAGAAAGATAAGAAAATAAATGTAAACACAGAGCACAGCAGATCAGAAAAGGACCAGAACAGAACAGAAACGACAAGATTTTTTTTTTTTTATGGTTTCAATATCTATTTTTCACTGCCATTATCTAACAAGTTCATTAATCAGTATTTGCAGATAGAATTATTTTGCCATTCTTCATTCTTTGTGTGCGTTCTTCAGTTAGTTCTATAAAAATTGGTAATTTAATTAGTTAATCAGTAGTGAAATTTACGATATAAAATTTACACTTAAACAAATCGACAATTGAATTTTTTTTGGTGCCTATTTACTCTAGTTTAGTTTTTCGTTAAATAAAAAAAAATAGATGAAACTTGAAAAATTTTTTTTTGAAAAATCTAATGTACAGATTTTTAGATTTTATGAGAAATAAGCATTGAAATGGTTTTAATTCTTTTTTATAAAGATCGATTTTAAAAAATTTTTTAAGCATTATTAAAATTTTATAAGCCAAATTTTGTTCAGCGAACTGAACTTTTCAAATATTTTGATGAGAGTTCGTATTGAGTTTGGAAGCATTTCGAGGCCACTTTCCCGTCTTATTTTTAAAAAAAAATGTTGTAAAAACTTGCAAAATATTTAACCGTGCGTATATTTTTCAAAGAATAAATTTACAAAATTGCGTTCAAGTTTAATAAATTGGCAAACAACTTCTTTTGGACGCATGTTGCCTGAAATTTTACATTTTCAATTTTTTTTTTACATTTTACATTTTTTTTTACATTTACATTTTACTTTTACTTTTACTTTTTAGATGTACTTTTTTAAGCGTTTTTAAGTTTTTTTTTACAGTAAATTAAAATCGCTTAAATTAAAAAACTTAAACTGTAGCATACTCAGTGATCAACAATAACTCTTTTATTTTTGATTTCTAATTTAAAACTTTTAAAAGATTTTTCTTTCATATCATTTATATGTGTTTGTTCAAGTAATTTTCTTTTTTTGCATGCTTTAAATTTTTTTTTTTTTTTTTTTTTTTTTTGGTAGGAGAAACAAGTGAAAATGCTTTTATACACTTAACCCCAAGTATCCTCTTAGCCAAGTAGTCAAGTAGTTTTATTTAATGCAAGAAAGTGTTAGTTGCTGCACACCAAAAATTGCACAAATGATTATTGGTTTTTTCTTCTTTTTTTTTTTCTTTACAAATCAATAGAGAGCTTATATCTGTGTACACATACACGTACAAAAATTTATATAAAACAAAAGTAATATATTTATAAATATTTGTACACTACTTTTCTTCGTTAATAACAAATGTCAGTTGCAAAAAAAGCTAAAGCTGTTTTTTCTTAGGTTGCGCTTTTTGTTGTTGCTTGGTTTTTTTTTTTTTTTTTTGGACTGACCACTAATTTAGCTTGATAAGTGGATAAAAGAAAAAGTGTACGATAAGCGTGGTTGCTCGAGATTACATTTTTCAAAATTTCGCCTCAATGAAGCTCAATTAATGATGTTCCTTGAAGTGTTAAGATCTTTTGGCTGCTGGAAGAGGAAAATATGGCTGCTGTTTTGTAGACTCGCAAAAAATTGGAAAAATTTTTTTTGGTCGATTTTATTGATGTCAAATTGGAAAATTTTTTGATAAATTTTAGGAAAGATTTTCTTCAAATAAATTGGCTTGATTTTATTGATGCCAAATTTTGTTGAGTCAAATTGGAAAATTTTTTTTGGTCAATTTTTTGGAAAGATTTCATTTAAATAAATTGGTCTCGATTTCATTGATGTCAAATTGGAAAATTTTTTTTGGTCAATTTTTTGAAAAGATTTCCTTTAAATAAATTGGTCTCGATTTCATTGATGCCAAATTTTGTTGAGGTCAAATCTCATCAAAATAATGAGCTTCAAACGAAACGTATTAAAGATTAAATTCTAAACTAATCTGCTTTATAAGCTTTAACTCACGAATCGTACAGTGCAAGACGAAGTGTAAAAAGCAAAAATGTAAAATTAAAAAAATTAAAAATACAGAAAAAACTGTACGAAGTTATTTAAAAAAAAAAAACTGGAAGCTGAGTTAAACTGGTTTTCAAATACCAATTGCATGGAATGCATGATACAAAAAAAAAAATACAAAAAAAAAAAAAACTGAGTGATTATAAAACTTTGTATAAGATTTTTCATTATTACGTGCACTGTTTTTTTATTTTTATTATTATTTTTATTTTATTTCATATATTATTATTATTATTTTGTTTTTTGTTTTTGTTTCTTTTTTGTGGCTTGTTTTTTTATTGTGTGTAATTTGTATTAAAGAATTTGTAAATTATTCTCATATTTTTTCTGTGATAATTTTGCTGGTACGTTTGGCCATGGCATGTTTGTCTCTGTGAATATGCAATTCATGTTGCTTTGTTGTTTGTTGTTGTTGTTGTTGTTGTTGTTATTGTTGTTATTGTTGTTGTTCATTGTTGTAGAATATGCGTATAAAAGAGTAGCAATGAAAAATGAAAAATTGAAAATTCAACAAAAAAAAAAAATGGCAAAAACAAGAAACAATAATAAAATTATTGCATACAAAAATTGAACAACAATTTAACAAGTGTTCACAATTTATGATCATGTTGTTTTGCACGATTTTTTTTTACATTTTTTTCTTACTTATTGTAATATATTGTAATGTGAAATAAGTCTATTGCGAGTAAAGCGACAAAGTGACTTGCATTGAAATAACGCATTATTTGCTTTGTCTGTACGTCTGTCCTACATCCTCTTTTTTTTTTAAAGCGTTTTCAAAGTGGAAGTGAGCGTTATGCTTAAGTTAAAGCAGGGCACTCACTCACTAAAATCGTTTCAAATGTTCGACTGTACTTTGCCTAGAAGTATTCGTAATTTGTGTGATGGTTGTGTCTGCTACAGATCACCTAAATTTAATATTTTAAAAATGGGTCAACTTGATCTGCAGTGCTTTGTAAGTTAACACTATAAAGAACGTAAGGCCCATTCTATATGATGCCCAAAATTTGAATATTAACTTTGAGTTTAGCAGAAATGACAGAAAGAGCAAAAAATGGACCAAAACATTAAGCAAATCTATAAATATTAGACGGCAATAAAATCGCTTTCATTTCAGATGAGTTTCTCACCAAATATATCTAAAATTTATAAACCATTCAGTGTAATAGATGTTTGGAAAGCGATGTGAACCCAAAACTTTTAATTTTAGGCTCTGCAGCAGGATCATTTCACCATGTTGATTCAATAGGAAACATAATAACAATTAAATAGAAATCTTGGACAAAAATTTAAGTCTGTTTGTGGGAATGTATGACACAATTATGACATGCCTTATTAAAGCATTGCTCAAAAAATACAGAAAAAACTGAAATTGAAGATAAAGCAATTAAAAAAATTCTAAAAAAAAATTCTAAAAAAAATTATATTTAATGTGTTTCATTCTCCGCGAAAAACTTGAAACAATTTATGGTAATGTAAATGTTTATTTTGCCTTAGATTGAGATATTTGAATTTGCATTCAATTTTAATTCATAATTGGACTCAAAGAGTAACTGATTTTTTTTTTTACCATAATTTGACAAGAAGTTTAAACTTTGTAAAATTGAAAATAGCATTGAAAATAGAAAAAATTTAATGTAGTGATTTTTTGAATTCAATTTTTAGAAGTTTTGAAAAATATATAGGGCCATATTCCCGTTTTTTTTTGAATATAATTTCAAGAATACAATTCTTGAATTCTCATGATTCAAAGTTAAAGAAGCTTTAGCTTCTTCTACTTTTAGCTTGTAATAATTTCTAGATTATTCTTTCATCGATTAGAATCGAACAATCATTTTATAGCTCTATAAATATTTTGAATTTCTAGGTAAAAGTTTTATATAATCTAAACATTTTTGAGGTGGCAGCAAAAAGTTTTATAATTTCCCAAAATCAAAAAAAAATATTTAGAATCGATTTTTTTTATGTATTTTCTTATTAAAATTTTCGTGCCTCTCAATTGTTTGATTATTAAGCGCCTTTGACTTCTTTAATGCCTTTTTTAGTTCAACAATTGCTGCATTCTACAAATCTACAAAATAGTGACAAAAAAAAATTTGTGCCATTTTTTTTTTTTTTTGGTTTGTTTTTTGCTTTTACTTATAATTTCCATGTTTTCTGTTATTTCTATTTCTGTTCAAGTTTGTCACTTGTTTCACTTGTTGTTGTTTGCCTCTATAATTTTTTTGAATTTATTTTCTTTCATATTCATTCAACTATTAAAAATTTTGTGCGCTTGTTGCGCTTGTTGCGCCTGTTGGACCCTGCGTTTTGACATTTGCATTGCACTAACCTTAATTGCTTCGTTTTTTTTTTGTATTTTTTGTATTTTTTGTATTTTTTGTATTTTTTTAAATACAATTTTTTTTCTTTTAACATTTGCATGACACATCTTTTTATATAACTTTATTAATTGAGATAAAGTTGTGATTGTTGATTGCATGATTTTTTGTAACGTTTGAACAATTATTCGTTAATTTTTTGCTAATTTTATTAGAGTCGACCCAATTTGTGGCATGAAATCAAAATGAGTTTAATGAGCTAAAATATTCAAAACTAAGTTAAACATTTTTGGCTCACATCTGTTAGTTGAGATAGGTTTCCTTGTCTGTCCATCCCTTTGCTCCATTTGTACATGTTTTTAAAATTGTGCGCTTTATCCAAAATAAAATCGATATAGTTTATTATAACGCAAGCATCTTGCTCTATAAAAGCAAAAGTATTAGAGGCATATTTTTGTTAACTCAAAGAAAGTTTAAGTTTGGTAACTTCTTATAAGATTTACCAAATAATAGGCATTTAAGTTATCAAATGGATTAAACTTTTTTTTGCAAATCTTTTTTCAAATCTCATTTATTACGAATATTGCTGCGCTTGCATAGTTTGACTATTTAAAATTTAGACTTAATTTGAATTTGAAGCACTTTTGCTTATTTTTCCGTGCATTTACATTATACGGATATTGCTTGTGATTATTAAATGGGCGTGTGCTTTATCAAAGTGGTTACCAAAGTTAACCATCACTTTTAATATCATGCGCTTTGTTAGGCAACAAATGGGGTATCCATGTCTAATTTGCTCTCTGGAAATCCAACAAAGTAGGCCCATCCCAGACTTCTTTCAAATGAAATTATTTTTATAGAATTCATTCAGTTTCGTAAATTTAAACTGAAGATACTTATTTATAAAGTGATATGAAGTAGGCTGCGTAATGAAGCAACTTGTTTTCTGTGTAAGTCTCTGCGGTCATGGACGTGTGTGACATTGCAATTGATACACATTCAACCACATTCAGGCATAGACTAATTTAGAATTGTGTTAATTGCTTGTAGGTTGCTTGGAATACACATGTAAGAGCAACATGTGCGTTGTGGGATATGGCGATGAATATGACACAATGTCGCAATGTTTATTTTGTGACCAATTTTTCATCTTTTTTTTTTTTTTTTGGTTAGATATGTTGGCCGAATATTTGTATTGACTAGTAAAAAATAATCATATTTATATAACAGCAATAACAACAATCAGGCATATCTAAATTGTGGGCTATGCGTGAAGCCATTCATTGCCATAATCCGATTAGAGTTGAAAAGTGAGTAAGCGAAAGTTAATTTTTCATTTAAAATAATTTGTGGTAAAGTGTTTAGGTTTGCTTAATTAGTTTTTACCTTAAACTCCCAAAAGCATTTTCAATATTCTGAAGAGAAAATTAAATTTCGCCATATAAAAGAATTTTTTGACTTTTTCATTTCGTTGGAGAAGCCGTGGCCTTCTCCATTTTCCATTTGGCATATTATAATTGAAATTTAAGTTAAAATTGGATTTCTTCTTAACGTTCATTTTTCATTTCACTTGTGTTACAAAAAACACTTGAAAAATGTGGATTTCTGATGGTGCATTAAGTCTCCTAGTTTTTTTTTTTACTATTCATCGCAAAATTAAAAGTGAATTGAGCTAATGAAACTTTCGAATGCTTTGTGGCCTTTCCAAGTCATCTATTCATATAAATCCATATCATTTGAAAAAAGGCATCTCGCTTATCTGAAAAATTTACTTACTGCTTTTTACGCCTTCACTGAAGGGCCCTTATAAAGCATTTTTCACATTTTGCGCAATAATTACGAAAAAGCCGTTTTTTTTTTTGAAGTGTCTATAACTAAATTTTTATCTCATTAAGTCTGTGCCAAAGGAGTAACTATTTACCACTTCTTCAGTTTTAAAAGCATGAGATAGCAGGGTTTTATAAGCCACATTCAAGCCCATCTTTATGGGACCTGATTGAAGTAGATCATTCTTCCTCAAATGCAATAATTTTTAATAGTTCGCTATGGGTCCTTCCATTTTCTTCTAGAGAATCAATGTCCATGATATTTAAAAAAATTATAGCATTCAACTTATTCACCAATAGATCCATTTTAACTTTATTTGAAGGATATTTAATGTTAGGGTTGCATTTGATATCAATACGGGGGACACAATCAACTCGACCAAAGCTAAAAGTAGATGCTAAGAGTGATCTAAGATATACTTCATAAACCACTTTTCTTAGAAAGAAATTTATGATTTATTAAAGTATGCAAATATTATATAAATTATTATCTAAAGCTATCTTTATGGTCTTATAAAAGAAATATAACATTAAGGCAGGCATTCATGTACCCTGAGTATTTTATCCAGTAGTTTGAAGTTATAATAAAATTATAATGACAACATTAAGAGTTATAAAGAAAGAATATTTTATATGATAATAGACAAATATAATAAGAATAATGATAATAAAAGAAATCGTTAAGCATTATACATACAAATTCGCTTGTATGCAGAAAGATGAATTGGAGCGTGGAGAGTACACGTATAAAAAAAATGGCAAATATCATAAAAGGGGTCACCAACCAGAAAGCATTATTATTATTTATGTCGAGTTAGTTTATATTAAACTTACACTTATAAATCTTAGATATGCTTTAAATTTGTATATTTTCATCTATAAAATATAAAATAATTTTATTATAATCTCGAAAGTATTCATAACATTTATTTAAGGTTCTTGATAAATTTTAATTTTATGTTGAATTAAAAAATTTAATTTGATACCGCGCTAAAGTCATTTATGATTATCTTTTATAAAAAGGATAACATTTTAGAGGATGGTGACAGGCATCGTTTTATCAAAATAAGCTACAACAACTATCATCCTTAAAAATCTGCCTTGACTGTAAGATTTTGTATAAATGCTGACATCCAATCACCATCAACCATGATTCAATAGAATCAATAGAATCAATAGAATCAATAGAGTTTCTATAAGGTAGAGGTTACTTGTAACTAATTACTGAAGGCAATGGCAAAATTTATAACAATATTTTTGTTGCACTTAAGAGCTTTATTTGATTGTATGATTAAGTTAATCTATGCAGGTGTATACGATGAACACTCATGAAATATTTGGCTCCCCTTTTTCATCTTATTATAAGTAATCATGATTTATTGGGTTATTAGAAGGCTCATGCATTTTATTACAGACTTTATAGCTCTCTCAGTAAATTCATTCATTATGACTTTTATGCGAAACATTTTCAATGCGGGCTTATGCGTAGTTATTTGGTTCTGTAGCCATCCTGTAGCCAGATCATAATCTTTTCTCTAATGTATTTAATTTAAATAAATTAGAAGTCATTAATCAAGTATGCACACACACACACACACACACACACACAACACACATACACACTTACACATTTATACATACGAGCATATACAAATCCATTATAATTATTATCATAAAAATTCTAAAGAATTATGCTTTAAATGCACATTTATTATACAGAGGTTTTTTTTCTTCTTCTTACCTTTTTTTTTATTTTTTTATTTATTTATTTATTTTTTCTTTTGTTACTGTCTCTGTTTACCATAGAAATCAGTAAAATTTGCTGTTGCTTCTCTATTGGATGAGAAAAGGAGGAATAGACGAAGTAAAGAAAATCAAGACCAAACCCAGAAAAGTTTTTACACAAAATCTAAGATAATCATGAATTTTCGTTAAGAAATTTAAATGCTTTTTAATTGTCATAAATGTAAAAGGGCAACAATTTGTTTCAATTTGATTAAGAATGAATACGATTATTTAAAAGGTCCATCATTTAATCATGCGCAGATGAACATTCAATTCCAAATAAAAAAAATATTGAATGGCTTTTGCTTAGAACGTAGTTTCATAATTTTCCTAAAACACAAAAATGAATAATTCTTTTTTGTTTTTGCTTCATTTTCACACTCATTTCATTTTATTAAATACTTTTTAAAAAGTAAATGGAAATGTAAATATTGCATTTACATAATTTCTGGATGATTTTAAAAGGGTTTAAGTCGTATACATGCCATAGACCATTCAAAAAATTATTATTGAATTGTGCGATATAATGAAAATTGAGAATATGTCAAATTGTCTGCTAAATTTTATATATCAAATGTTAGTGTATATAAAACAGAATATAAAAATACAAACGGGCCCAACATCTGTTCAACCTCACCCATTAATAATGAAAATATCAAATAAATGCAAAATGAAACAGAAAAGAGCAAATAAACAAAAAGTAAAAAAAAAAAAATTGATAAATATTTAGAAAAATTAAGCACGTGACACACAAGAGATAGATGTATTTTTGATGAGTTATATCAAAAATGGGCATCCCACTATTAATTGCTAGTCCATAAAAATATAAAGAAATAGGTTAATTATTTGAGAAGGGATGGATTGCCGTATGCACAATGTAATTTAAATGTAGTGGAACTTTTAATTTAAATCGTTGAATATTCATATTATTAAAAGCGTAAATTGTTGATATTTTAAATGAAGTCCGCTTCATGAAAATTGTTAGATTTATAGTGCTCAATTATGCTTAGTTTTTGGCATCTTTTTCAGCATTTGACTTACGCTAACGAAAATTTTGTATATAAATTGTGCCTCCAGTTTTGACAATAAAAATTTCATACATGGTGCGAGATTAGGCGTTTAAATAGAGCGGCCGATCACTCATAAAGCTCTTACCATATCAAAATTTTTTGAAGCAGCAGCTTTTAAAACAATATTTATTTCCAATTCCGTCCGTTAATTGAATTTTATCAGATAAATAATGTTATTAAGGCGCTATTGATCGAATTGTGTGAAATTTTCAACAAAATTTAATTTATACTCAAAAAAAAAAACGGCATTAAAGTACAATTCTAGCCGTGCGAATGTTCAATAGATGGCGCTATATATTCTAAGCATTAAATTAACAAATTTAGTTTATATTTATAACTCAAAGTGTTCATATGTAGCTGTGTTGTATGCATGTGTGTATATTTGTGTGTACTCATTTAATTGTGTGAATATAATGTTTCATTTTCTATACTAACAGAGAACATAGAACTAATCAGATAAACAAATATAAGCTCACGTTATTGATGAGAGGAAAAAAACTTGAATATTTTAGGGTTTACTGTAAAAAATTATTTTATTATTATAGAAAATATTTTTTTTGTTTTTTTTTTTTTGCTTTTTTTCAGTGGAAAAAATAAAACATTTCCTCTCACTGGGCCAAGCGAACAATAAATATTTAAAAACCTCTCTCTTTTTCTTCTTTTTTGTTTTGCTTTGTTTTGTTTTGTTGATTTCTGTTCTCAATGAAAAAAAATACATCAAAAACGAAAAAGGAAAACAAAAAAAAAAGCGATGAATAAGTAAAAGAAGAAAATTACTTTTCATCAGTTTTAGTTTGTAATTATTACTATTAAAATTGTTGTTGATGTTTTTGTTATTGCTGTCTAATTTGTTATTATTATTATTTGTGTGTTAGTATGCCGTAAATTAATTCAAATTAAAAATACTATTTTGTAAATTTTTCTTGTGTTTTTTTTTTTAACAATTTCCAACTACCACCACGAACTGCTACTACTACGACGAAACTGAAAACTTTTGCACGAAAAAGCAACGCGACACAAGTATTGGCGGCAGCAGCATTATTCATGGCATACAAACAATTCATGAAAATTCATTCAAGCATGAAGTTTGTAACGTGAAAATATATAAATGAATAAATAGATAAAGCAACAACAAATATTCTCTTAATATTTTTACATTAGCAAATTACAAATTTAAAATTAAGATAAATGTTTCATATTATTTGTGATTATCCTTTGTGACCGTTTTTGTTATTATTATTGTTTTTGTTGTTGTTCTTGTTGATATAACGCTCTTCATTCATTTATGTACGTTTAATTTTCATTTTATTCTCTTAAAATTTCATAATGCTTCCATTTACATTTTTCATTTTTCTCTGTCTCTCTGTTTTCGTTTCAGTTTTTTTTTTTCTTCTATTTTATTGTCATTTCTACGTTTTCATTTTTGAAAGTAAAATAAATGTACTTGATTATATTCTAATCATTTAGAAAATTTCATATTACATGCTATAATTTTTTTTTTGTAAATGTAAATGTTGTTGGCAAAGAAAAACATTTGATTGTTTGTAAGTTGTTATTTATTTTGCTTTGCTTTGTTTTCTTTTTCTCTATTTTGTTTAAAATTTCACTTTATTGTGTTTTTGTTCAATGCTGACTACTTTTACATGTTTTATGGATGCACCACATGTTTGAATTTTTCATCCACCAAATCGCTGATAAATACAAATGTGAATGTTTGCTTGACGATGTTTGGTTTCATTAGAATCATGATGAAGGGCGTTACGCTAACTTTTTAGTTGCTTTATTTAATTTTATAACACATGGAAAAAAAACGGACAGACAGACAAACAGACAGACAGACAGATAGGTAGGTAAACAGGTGTGCTAGCTTTATCTAGCATTGGCCTTGCAAAATTAAAGCACAAATATAGAGAAAAATAAAACAAAAATAAAATAAAAATATCGAATGGAAAATGCAAAAACGATCAATTGAACTTGTTATTTTGTTACATTTCTTATTTCCATTTCTACATGTCTATTCATTTTTGCATAAACAATAATTAAATAAATGGCTAAATTTCAGCTTATTGTGTGTTAAATATTGTGGCGGCAACTTTTGTAAAGATAAAATTAAATTTAATAATGAAAAGAAAATTGAAAGCAAACAAAAAGAAATAAAAATTTTATAATTAACATGATTTCTTTTCAACAGAAGCCTGCCAGAGAATTTAGCTTAATTTATGAAATTAATTAAATAGACAATTTTAGAAAATATTTACTTCTTTACTGATGGTTTTTTTTTTTTTGTAAATATCTTTTCTCCATTTTAAAAGATGCAGCGTTTTTGTTACATTATTTTTTTATTTAATTTACGAGTGAAATTTTATATTTTTAATATCAAATCGTAACTTGTTCAACATCATCGGAAAATGTATCGCATTAATATTTGAATAATAAACACTCGTAATGTTTACGTTACCTGTTTAGATATAGAAAATTAAATTTTAAGCAACGAGCGAGCAACTGAAGAAAGTGCCAAAATAAAAATGTAAGTTGTATAAACTTTCTACTTCTTGATGAGATTTGCATCTATAAAATGTTAATGTTTACTGATTCACACAATCAGTACGATACTTTAAAACTCTTGTGATAAGTGTTATTAGTTTTTGGGCGATGTGTGTGTAGAATTTTTTATACTTAATTTAATCGCTAATTCTCTTTAAACATCATATAAAGGTAAGTAAAAAGAAAGTACGGCAGAGCTGTGATAAAATTTTAATCATGAATAACTTTGGCAGGGCTAGTTCTGTACTGTTCCGATTGGTTTTTTACAAAGTTTGTACAAGGAAGCTGTGAATTTTTTCAAAATTTTATAAAGATAGACCCATTCGGTAAATGATTTCATTAGCGAATTGTGTAATGTTTTTTCTCTCCTGATTATGGTAACAAGAAATTGAAAATGATTTTATATATTTTTGAAACAATTACGTTTTTCGTAATGTTTATGAATCCGCATCGGAAAAGTGACATACCGTGTTCGATTAACAATTTTTAGATAGACAATTATTTAACTGTATCGTAAGAATGAAAGCTCTGGTCAGCTAGGCCATGAATTTGATCAGTTCTGTTTGGCTAGGCCATGTGCCATCAAATGGAATAGGTGAGAATTCAATGGAAATCCCCATTGAAATGTTATGGCCATCTTTGAAAGGTTAAAATATACCCGAGAATTTTATTTATATATATAGCCTTTATTTAGAAAGTAGTATTATTTTTATTTATCCCAAAAATTAAAATATAGATCTGATATTTGGCAGAAGTTTCTTCATTTGCAAAATATTGGTCAGGATTGTGGAAATATCTCAGGTGTAAAATTGGAAAAAAAATTTGTCCATTAGAAGTTGGGATAATCTAGAAAGTATTACTCAATAATTGTAAATTACACAACACCAAAATGCAACTCTGTGTTGCATTGTCAAAATTAATCAAAAATGAATGGTTACCTGATACGTTTTCAAAATTCGTTTATATATATGATATGTGATTAACAATTTTGCTTATCCGTATAATTATTTTTACAAGTATATGATTAAAAAATAAATTAGTTCTAAGCAGTAATTTCTAATTATATAAATGAATATAATTACAGAAGATAATTCTTAATACTTTGTTACCTGTAAAGTTCGTAAATTGGCAAGTTTACCCTAATTTTGTAAAGCAACAATGCAAAACAAACTAAAACCGATTATTAAAAAGAGAATTTTTTTTTGTGAGAAGTGTTTAACTAAATTTTCTACTCTAAAAGCATTTTTCTTCTTTTGACGTTAAAATTTCAATTTTAATTAAAATTTTCAACCATTGCAGGAACCTTAATGCTGGTAGCACTAAGGACATAAGATTGTACGAATATACGCAACACTCAGAATTAGAACAATTCGAATTAGAAAAAATTTTTTTCAAAGATCGATAAAATTCTGCTTGCATCAAATTCTACATAAATAATTGAAAAATGTTGGTACTCTGTTTAAAAGGTACAAGATTTGATACGTTTCAGAATTAATTTTAGAAACAGACCCCGAGAAACGTTTATACGAAAAATTATAAAGAAGCTTGAATATATAAAACTCAAATGTTACATTTTGCCTTACAGAAATGGCTCATAAAAATTATTTATGAAAAAAAAAATCAATCGAAAGTCAAAAAAAAAAAAATTTACAATGCTTGGCGGAAAGCAAAGATAAAAGGTCAATAATCTTTTAAATGAATGTAACGCGGTTTATTTTATATCGCATAAATGTCATACGTAATATAAAATGAAATCAATAATTAAAATACGCCCACAAATGTTCACAGATAATTGAATGGAAACATCAAGCATTGTTTACTTAGTGATACGCTTGAAAAGTTCAATAACAATGTAAGAAATAACATTTAACAAATTGGTAAACAAACAAAACAGGAAGAGTAGGTAAATGTAGAAAAACGCTAAAGACGCGAGAGACAGACAAATAGAGTTAGAGAAATGAGAAATCAATGGAATTAAAAAAAGATAAATAATATAAATATGAGAAAAATTCTTATTTATTATATTGAAAAAAAGCATTTAGAGTTCTTGCATGCAGATCGCTCTTAAAAAGAACTATTTATGTTTCTTAGATATCTGAAAATTTTCAAAATATGGCTCCACAATTCAAAGTTCAAAGATACTTCAATTTTCTAGTGAATTTTATTTTATTTTTTTTTTAAAGCTGTAAGTTTTTATTATAATTCAAGATGTGAAATTTTAATTTGAAAAATTAATATACGGAGCATCAGGAAAAGGTCTATCAAAATTTTACAAAATTTTCCACATAATATTTGCCATTTCTTTTACTTTAATTGAACTTCAAAATTATTAAGTGTGTAGTACATTTGCTTTGAGCATTGAAATATGTTTCTTTGAAGCATAATAACCAAGAAGTCCAAAGCCATATTCGACTATTCCATTTAGGCTATAATCCAGGCCGACTTTTAAGTGCCCACAATGTTATAATAGTGATTTAGAAAGTCTAAAAAATGACAAAACTTCAAAAATTGCATTTTTTAAAATTCAAAAAGTCCATTTGAAGTAGAATTAAACCAGAAGTATAATGATTTACTTAAAATGTATAGATTCTTAGATTTAAGGCTCTTCAAAAGTGGGCTCTAGTCATTAAAACTGCATATCGAAATTTTTGAGGTCGCTTGATAAAATGACAACACATAACATTGAAAGTAGTAGGCTTTAGAATATAAATCGGACATGAGTTTCTAAGTGCAATTTTTGGAGGCTATTTTAGAAAATGTTTAAATTGTAATTTTTTACCAAAATTTACATTTTTGTTCATTTTTTTAATAATTTCAATCGCCTTCCTTTCTAACTGCCATCTGATGTATGAAATTTACTTAGTATTTTGCTTTACGAATTTTTTTTGGTGAATTACGTTTATTTGAAGGAAAAAGAAAACGAAATTAGATAAAAAAATGTAAGAAGAAGAAATAACATGTATTTTTCACGTCTTTCATTTAATATTTAGTTAATTATCTTAATTGGAATTTAACTGAAACTTTTCAACACATTTAAATTAAGTTTAGTTAATTAGTTAATTTCACGACATTACACCTGACTTTTTACTATTTACAATTGTCTCACTTTATAATTAACTTAACTTCATAAGCGTACATTTATCATTTCATTAAATATATATAGATGTGTGTGTGTGTGTGTGTGTGTGTGTGTGTGTATTTTTGAATGTTTTATATAACACAAAAAGATTCTTTATAATTTTCTTTTTTTTCTTGGTTACACCAAATTTTCACATGACTTTGTTAACACTTTAATATTTTACTTGATTTCATTTTACTTTTATGATGTACTTAATTACGCTGATAAGTGTATATAGCGCATTGTTACAGTTACCATCAAAGTTATTTTTCAATTGTGTTAATTAACATTTAAACTATTTAAGTAGACTTTTTATTATTATTATTATTATTATAACTTGTCTTCGCACAATTCTCATGGTAATTAGTTGAAGTTAAATACAAATAAAGATTGTTGCAATTTTGAATATCAATGATAGAGTGGCTCTTTACTTGAATACTCGATAGCTGTCCTGATGTTAGCTGTAGCTGACCAAATACTACTTTCATAATCTTATTTTTCTTCTTCTTCTTTTTCATAGATATCGAATGCATCTCTTATAGTTCATGTTAGTTTGTAGGCCGACTTTGACTGTTTTACATTCGCACTTATTGTGATGAGTTAAATGTTTGCTACACTTAAGTGCAATTTTTTTCTAGGGATTATATTCTTGTCATGCTCAAAATATTGTCTCCATTAATGATCAGTTGCAGTGCCGATTATTTAGGGAAGTTTCATCTTGGTTTATTGTTTCATGTTCCTGGGCATAATTTGCCATGTTAAACTTAGAAAGCACAGGGAAAGGAGCCTCGCAGGACAAGTGTTTGAAAACGTCTGGCGAAATATTCAACTATCATTGTTGAATATTTGAATGGGAACCACGCTAACCCACAATACGAAATAAGGCTGACAATTAAGTATTTTGAACGGTCCCGTGGAACTTATTAATTAAAGCAAAATTCTAGATACACGAGCCTACTGCCAGTTGCACTATTGCTTCTTAGAACTGCCCTTAGGAGTGCAACTAACTCTATGCATTTTTGCAACTTTTCATGCATTTTTATGAGTTATCCAAATCTATATATTTTATCCAGCCGGCTGAAATATTTTGAAGCACGATGTTCCTTGCTAAACTTTTCTACAGTTTTTTTCCCTTTTTTTTTTTGAGCATGTCATATTTTTGTGCCACTATTTGATGCTGTTAGTAGCGGAGAAGCATTTTACAGCAACAGGATGCATTGTACGTACTGATTTATATTTTAGGTTTATGTAAAAAAAAATGAATGAAATTTTCAGATTGAAAGGACTAAAGACATTTTTTACAACAAGACCAAAATGAATTATGCGTTTTTATTAGTAATTTTTGACAAGAAAAAAGGGTAAAGGGAAAGGTCGAATTTTCATCATTAATATGTCACAAATACAACAAAAACAAAGTTAAAATGATTATTAAAAGAATATTTATGATTAAATGCCGGCAAAATAAATATTAAATAAAATAATTGATTTAATTTTATAATAATTTCTCTCTTGCCATTTTTATATTGCGACCAACATAATTTCATGTGACATGAAGAAATGAAATAAATAAAGAAAGTCAATTAAAAATTGAAATTTCTCTGGAGGTCACAGACTTTTCTTTCACATAAACCAACATACAAATAAATAAGTATTATGGATATAACGAGCATTTTTATATATAACTTTTATGCCTCAATTATTTTGTACCCTCATGTCAGCCTAACCTGACCATAACATTTTTTAACAAAGAAGACTAATTGTTAAATTGTATGTACATATGTATATGTAAATGTGTGTTGTGGCATTTCTTGCTTTTTTTTTGATGATGGTCTTTGAACATTTTTGGCCTTTGCCTTAATGTTTGCTTTTATATTCTACTTGAAAAGGCATTGTAACAATGCCTCTACTGATGCCAATAATTATGTTAGTATCTTTACAATTTATATAAATATATGCATACATACACATACATAAACACATAGATATTTATGTATTACAATGCATTAAAAATAAGGAAACGTGGCAATTCTTTTTTCTTCCCATTGTCACTTTCAATAGAAAATGAAAGAAAATTTATGGATAATACAAATAAAATATAAATGTGAAGATGATCATTATAAGTTAACGTTTGCTTGCTTTTCTAGCTACTGATATTCGGATAATATGTATCATGTAATTGCGCATTGTTTATGGTTGTTGTTACGTTACGTTTTATTGTTCCATTTTTGTTCGCCATCCCTTTGCTTTAATTGTTGTTTGCGCCGACCTCTACAACACGTCTTGTACGGCAACATCGTTCATATAAAATAAATAGCGTCAGGCATTTTTCATTATTGCCTGTTTTAGTATACATGTGAAGTCATGAATGTCCTGGGTAATTGATATGAAAGGAAAGTAATTGTAAAATGTTCTTAATAATTGTTTGGTTTCTTCGGTTGTTTTTCTGAAACTATTTTTCTGGAAGATAAATGGAAAGTTTGTGAAGACGTGTAAAATGTGCAAAAAAAAGCTAAGATAAATTTATGATTTATGGTTATGGCAGCGTTATGTATACCAATATTTTCAGTAGTCCATTTTCAATATTTTTTTTTGAAGTAACTAATTTAATCTTGAGTGATTTTGACCTTACTATCAGAAATGAATCAAAGTTCAAGTTTTAAATGATTTCTTACGTGCAAAAGTGTTTCAGGAGTTATTTTAAACCAGTTAGTCCACAAAGACTTTTAAATTTTGTAATAACATTGATGAAATCCACGGTCATAAAGCAATCACGCTTACGAAATAAAGTTTACGTAAATGTATATTTGAATCGTGTGGAGTAATT
This sequence comes from Melophagus ovinus, assembly GCA_023089585.1. Lineage (NCBI taxonomy): Eukaryota > Metazoa > Arthropoda > Insecta > Diptera > Hippoboscidae > Melophagus > Melophagus ovinus. The sequence continues at coordinate 1,975,180 of JAKKIB010000177.1, forward strand.
TTTTGAATCATACCGTTTACTTATTTCAGAATAAGCTCTTTTTAAACCCAACACCAAGAGATTGTGGGGTGTCCCCACATTGCAATTATGTTTGTAGCGCTAAGAAGGAAGCCCTCACTTTGCAGAGTCGCAACCTCTTTTTGATCGGCATTAAATTTTGAATTGATTTAGACAGGTTTGTTTGTCCGTGTTTAAAGGGGGCAACCACTCTTGAGAAGCACCTGCTCAACTGGGAGTACCTCATGAAGTGGTCGTTGGTGATGCCGGCCTTCAGGGGGCATCATGACCGATCAAAGATTTAATTTAGTAGCGCGGGATCACCAGTTTCAATAAAGGCCATCGTGGTAGCGTAGCTCGTTCAAACATATATATGCTTATCGTGCAGGGTCCCATTTCCCGAATAAAATGGGCTAATCAAACTAAGCGAAGGAGTAATAGATAGGCTCCGAATCTGGATGGCAAAGATTTAGCCATATATATGCATGCCATGTAAGGTGCAAAACAGGCTTTAAATTGGAAGCTAGTCGTGACGGAAGTATGCGCCATGTGTGACATGACCCCTAACGCTAGCGCTCATTTGTACAATTGTGTACCATGCAGTTAAAAAAATCAAGGTATTTTCGATTGACTTTGCACTGCGCATCTCTTGACTGATTTGGTCCACCCTAACCAAATTTGAACTCGATATCTTTTCATTTAGGAGAATATTTAGAATTGCTACCGTAGACGGAAAGACATGGCTAAATCGATCCAAAATTTGAACACTCATTTTTAGGGTTCCCGATGATTCCTTTTAGTTGTTGCAAACATTATGATAAAAAGAGTATATCTTCAAATTGTGATTGGTAGGTATAAAGCTTGTGGAAAATTTATGAAATAATAAAGACTCCAGTTTTCTGTTTTAAAAAATATAACGAATGTAAAATTCAAATGAAATTAAATGTTTAGCTAATATTCTTAAAAACAATAAAAAAGTGAAATTTTTAGAATTTTTCATATTTACTTATTATAAAAAAAAGATTTATGTAGATTGTAAACAAAAGAATGATCTTACAATAAAATCATGATGAGTTTGCTATTTGTTATGCAACATAAATAATATTATTTTTTCAATGATTATTACTTTGCATTTTAATTTATTTTTGTTTGTATTTCTTGCCTTTTTTCATTTTTTACAGATACATCATTTTTTCCTTCTTATTTTCTTGTAAGAAAACGTGTAGAAATGTGGTAGCGTATGCTGAATTTTATCTAATTGGTAAGTGAGAATTCTACCATACAGCGCTTAGTTGTGTTTTCAAAATGCTTGGAAGAAACTAAAAAAAAAATTTTTTAAATATATTTCTCTGATAACTTTTGAAAATATAAATATCTGATTGTGCAAATTTATCATATCGCTGAAGAGTTGATTTCATTAAATAAATCTGCGCTTTTTATCATGTTTAAAAAAAAGTACTACAAAAATAAAGAAGAGCTTGGATATTTTCAGAAAATTTTATTTACAGTATTTTAGAAAGTTTTTATTGTATTTTACGTGACTTATGATACAGTTACATGGTCCCAAGTTAAATCTTATCATCCATTTTTTGAGAGACAGTTATTATATTGAAAAAATTTATAATTTCCGTTAGCATTTAGTTCATGTTTCGTCCATTTTAGTATTCTGATTTTAGGAAGTGTTTTGGAAGTTTTGTTTGGATCGATAAGGTTTCTCAATATCTTCCCAAAAAAAAAAAAAAAAAAAAGAAAAAGAATGTTAATTTCTTGATTTGAAACTCATTTATTTAATACTTTCTAGTATCGGCCTCAATCAAGAATCGGCTTCAATTAACTCTTCTAATTTCATTATTATCCTTTAAAAATTTAAAATTGTATCAAAACATTCGCTGCAGATATTCCCATGATTATTTCTAACAGTGCGCTTTTATTTCCGCGGATTTCAGACTTTTTATTCATTCATTTCATTCTTTGTATTTCTTTGCTGTTTAAGTGGAAAATTAATTAATTTCCATGGGGAATAGTCCTTCTATCGATTATTATAATATAAAAATTTTACTTGTAAAAAGAATAAGGAAGGTTAAATATTATTTTTTAATTTCCTTTTTAAATAAAATAATTTTCATTGAGAGAATAAACTTGACAAGTTGAGTGCATTTATGGCATCTATGGCAGATTATTTGAATGACTCACATTCAGCCAGATTTCACATTTACTTTATTTAATTTCTATATATTTAATACTTTCTTTCTCTTCCTCTTCTCTTTCACTGTTTTCATTTGAAACTTTTATTTAACATTAGAAACAGATATCAACCACAAAAACTCATATAAAAAATGATTTTAAAGCGACACAAATTTTTATATAAAAAAATAATGAAAATTGAAAAATGTTCCAAAAAAAAAAAAAAAAAAAAACAAAAAAAAAAATTGAAAGAAAAAAGTTAAAAATTAAAATTGCAAAAAATTATGTTGTGTTTTTTTTTTGTGCGACTAATGAACTTCCTCCACATTGGCCATCATCATTTTTATGACCTAAAAAAAGATAAACTTTCATGCGTTTTACCAACAACAAGAAACAGAAAAAACGTTTTTTTTTTTTAATATTAAATTTCTCTTTTTCCTTTTTAACTAGTTTTTGTTTATTGTTATTGTTGTTGTTTAATGTCATATTTCATATTTTCAGCAGCATTCCTTGGAACGAAATAAAAAACAAAATTCAAATTGACGTCTGCAATTTATGACGTTGTTGCATAAACACAAACAAACAAACAAACAAACAAACAAACAAACAACTGAAATATGAAATAATATAATCTTTCTTTTTCTCTCTCTATCTCTCTCTCTCTCTCTCTCTCTCTGTCACTTACTATATTACTCTTTTCATTTCTGCTAAAGAAGAATAAAAGTTTGTAAGTACGGAGTCTGAATACTTTTCTAGGGGTTTCTTTTTTTTTTTTTTTTGAAATTGTCAGACAATGTGGCGAAACCAACAAAAAACAAGAAGAAAATAAAATTTTGGTAAAAGTTAACAAAAAACCAATAGGACTTTTATAATCGGTGGTAGCCGACTTTTAAATGCCCTACACTACTTTACTTAATGTGTCAAATAATGTGTCACATTACAAGCCAGCAAAATTAAATAAATTAATAATCTCTCAATTACTTAAAAAGTTCGCTATGCTAGAGGAGATTCAAAAAATGCATCCATTTGGATTAAATTTAGTACTTTTATGTTTTATGTTTTAAGATAAAAAATAACGTTTTGCCAAGTTTCGCCGAAACAGATCTTTATCCCAAGCGGTATCCATTAATAAAAAGGTTTCATTTGGGAAATGATCGTAAAAATGAATCGATCTGGATCAAATTGGTAAAAATTTTTTTATGTTAAAATACAACTAAGCGTAAATTTAAGTCTTGGCCTAAACACAACATGCAAATTTACCAAATTTTAATAAAACATCTCGAAAATTGTGATCTGCAGTTTACACAGGTTAGACAGACAGACAGACAGACAGACAGAGAAACTTAAATAGAATCAGAAAGTGATTCCGTTGGATTCATCTAAATTTCTTAAATGATGTTACAAACATCTACATAAACTGAATATATCAGTGATTTGAGATATAAAAAAATATGCTGAACATATATGCAATGACTTGAGCTCGTTAATAGGTCACAAATGTTAGCATTTTTCAATTTGTTACAGAAATTCTTCAAAAATTTGCATTTTCACTTTTTTTTTTTGTTTTCTTTTTTTCGATTTACTCCTCACATCGACTAAGTCTTGTACTTAAAGTATGTTCAATTCATAATATTTTTGGGTTGCTTTATTTCACATAAACAAATATTTAAAACTTGTCTGTCCGTCTACGTATGTGCAAAAAAAAAAAAAGGTTGGTTTGAAATAGTTCCATCTGGGCATTGGCCTTAATAACAAGCGCAGAGGTTTTTTCTTCATAAAATCTTGTACGAGTTATAACATCGGTTAGATCTAGAGAGCATACAAATCCTTCATGTTTTGGTTAAATTTAAAGAAATTTATATTTTTATACAAATACAAATGCAGGCAGAATGCAATTGCAATATTTCATAGACATTTGTGGGTTGATTGTGAGTGCAGCTGCACAGCTGTGTATCATAAGTGATTGGATAAAATAATAATTCTAGACATTTTTAAATATGTATGTATGTTATGTATGTATGTATGTATGTATGTATGTATAAATAGACTGTTTGGTGTGCTGTTTGCTGTTTGTGGCACGTGCGCATTTGTTAAGTTTAAATAACTTGGCAATGATTTTCATTATGGGCGCTGATGATGATGATGATATTTATACATTATAAATTATTATGCCATGTTGTCATTCAGATATTATGGATATATTCACTACATTAGAATGTTTGTGATATTTTCATAGGTAAATATGAAGTTTATGTAGTTTTTAAATGATTCGATTATAATTAAAATATGGAACCTTGATATCGAATACAGCAAAGAAAAAAGGTTTCTTAGACTTTCGATATTATTTATAAAGGGCAACAATTCTTTCATAATTTATATAGAACACAGTTCTTCTTTACCCTTCTTTAAAATTGATAACGGTTACGCGCCTTTAACCCTGCCCACTTATTGACTTATAAATGACATGCAAAATATAATTCGCATAGTTCATTTATCACATGATCATTTATCTCACTTAGAATGAAGTAATAATTTCGTCGATTGTCGATTGTCGATTGTCGATTGTCGATTGTCGATTGAAGAAAGTTGTCAAAAAGTTGTGACCTCAGGCGAATGTAATTTCATAAATTCATGTAAATACAAATTGAATGCCTTTAATTAACAGTTAATAGGAAAAGTCAAATGAGTTGATGGGTTGGCCAAGAGAAAGAGGTAAATGCAGGAGTAATATGATGGAGAAATTAAAGGGAAAATGACCCATTTATTTTAAATCATTATTTTATGTATTATATGTATATAAAATTTATAATATTTATGTGGGTGGGCAACAATTTCTTGAATTTGATATTAACGTGTACTGATTTAAAAAACTTTCATCATGAAGGCATCCTTAATGAACAACAATTATTGCTAGTATTGTTATGCAAATATTGCACATACATTTTCCAGATCTTTAATGTGCATTTTATGTGCAATTTATGTATAACATAATAAATATTTAGAAGTATGAAAACTTTATAACAATTTCAAATTTAAAATGTGCTTTTTAATAAAATCGAAATATTTCAAAGAATTCTATAAATAATGTAATGTCGTCTAAGGTAAGTAACACAACTTATAGATCAATTCAGTCTCCGATACATAGATACACAGGTAGATTTATCATGCCAAAAGCGGCCCAAGACAATTTTACCATGTACCGCCTTTCGGAAAAGATGCATTAAACATTTTACGTTTATTAACGCAGAAAATCTGCCTCGAATCTCTTCTAACGCTTTTCCTTATTTTTAGTTATACTAAAAATACCTTTATGGAGATTAATTTCATTGCTTTCTTAAGGAAAGTACCACAATGGAAATTTACTACTAAAATAAGGGAATTCAAAAGTGATGTTAGTCCTTACAGTTTATGCATATGTTAGTAACAATCAGAGAGAGTTGAGATGGACTCCGATCAATTCAGAATCACTTCCTTTAATGTCTGTCCATATAAATTTGTTATGAAGCAACAAGACGAACGCTATTGAAAATGTTTAGAAATGTTTCTCGCATAATGTTTTTCCTTAAAAAAGTCCAGTAAAGGTAAAAATTTTTCCTTTTTTATGAAAATTTAATGTATTAGCCTTAGCTTGCAAATTTAGCATAACGTCTAAAAATTTAATAATCATTTTGCAGAGGTTTTGAGTTGGATTCTTTAAATTCTCACACTTTCCAGTTACACAATTTTTATAAGGATCTAATATCGAAGGACGTGGAATTCAATTTCCTTTACGTATTTTGTTTTACATAAACGTTAAATTATATTTTGTTTACCTTCGTCAAGCTGGAAACTGAGGCACTTGAATAATACAAAAAATTTTTCATAAAATTTTCTTATTAAATTCTAAGCATTAAGTTAATTGTTGTAATTCCAGTTGCCAGTTGCCAGTTGCCAGTTGCCAGATGATTGATTGAAGTTTTACTTTTTGAATTAATACTCTATAAAAATTTAGATTTTAGACAAAAAACAAGAATATTATGATAAAAGAAAATATTCAAAGACAAGTCCACATAGATTCATAAAAATGATTTATAATAATTTCAATATTTTAATAATAACAAACGAATAATAGAAATTTATTTCAATGAGCATCTTGTACGGGCTTCGTGGCATCGAATTAATTTCATATGAAAGTTAGCACATTTATAAATGTTTTGTTGTACAATTAAATTAACAAAAGAGAAATGTGAATAAAATTGTAATTTTACAAAGAAAAAAAATGAAAAATGAAAATATGAAAATATGGAGTAAATTATTAATAAGTAAATTAAAAATAAAAATATATAGAAAAAGTTTCATTACAAATGGGAAATGTAAAACAAGTGGCTCAAGTGTCGAATGCCATTAAAACTAATTTATAATAATAATGTTGGACGTCAAAACTATTTCAATTATTTAAATAAATTAATGTCTACACACACACACACACACACATACACACACACACACACAGAAACAGATATTTAATCTTTCAGTTGCATGAATAGTTCAATTGCAATTCAATTTGATGATAATGACTAATTTGTCAGTCGGTCCCTCAATCAACCGATTGTTATGGGCCGAGGTAATACAAAGTGTAAAATAAATATGTCTCAATTTTATTGATCTTCAATTTTATTACCATTTCCATTAGCCTTATTATTATTGCCATTGTTATGGATTTGCAATTATTTGCCTATCTCTACAATTTTAATAGCGGCTACCTCTAATTTTGTTAACCATTCAATTACTTTTCCAATTTGCCATTTTTTTTATTTGTGTTTATTGTAATTAACTGCTGACCCTAAATTAAACTTATTGTCACCACTTTTTCTTTATATTTATTTCTTATTTTTTATTTTTTATTTTATTATTTTGCCTACTTTTTGCTGTTTTCCTGTGATTTATGCCGTACAGCATTTTGTTATAAATAATTTTAAATAATAAATGCTAAAATGTGTATTTCAGATTGTTGTTACTCGTTTTGCTTGATTTCATCTTTGTAGTCATTATTTTCTTGAACAAACAACATCGATAATTATTAATATTTGAAATTTTCCTTATTCATGTTTTTTTTTACTTAAGGTATAGCCTTGTAATTTAAGTTACAGAGAAAAAGGCACAATGCTGGTAGCAAAATAATAATTTTATATAAAATTATTATGGTCGATGGTGGCCAATTTGAAAGTGTGCGCAACAAAAATACGGAACAATGAATTAAAATTTGCGAAAGCAAAAAAACTTAAAGTTCGATTGATAAATTTTTGGGAGAAATTCAAAAAAAAATGGGCGAATTTGAAACAGGAATTTGAAACAATCAAGACGCACTAATTTTTAGCAAAAAAAAAAAAAAAAAAAAAAATTAAAATTGTAAGTTTCTTTCATATATCGAGTTTTGACAAGCGACCCATCTTTCTAATATTTATTCCTTGTTTGTCTTTGATCAAAACACGTCCATCTAAAAAATATCTCCAAACTTATATTAAAGAAAAACTTAGAAATGAACAAAAATGAATGATACAAAGTCTATCGGTTGATCGGTCTATTAAGTGGATCTATTTACAAGTCTCCCATAAATCAATTATACCTTAAATCACAAGTGGTGTCTAAAATAATCATGTCCTGACAGCCAGAACAAAAAAAAATTTGTATTTTATATTAAAAGTGAACATTTCAAGAAATTGCAGTCACAACAAAACTTGGAAAATCTTTTCTTAAATATAAATCCAATGAAGTTGAATAACCAGGCGAATAAATTTTTTTGATTTAAATAAATTATATTTTGAAAATTTTTGGAAAATTCAGTTACGACTTTTTTTTCATACTTTTTTATATCAAAACAAAATTTATTGGTTTAAAAAGATTTTACCGAAAGTTATTGAACTTTCATAGGCAATGAACAAGTTTTCAGTTTAAACAAAAAAAAAAACAAAGGCCAAAAGCAATTAAGATCAGTGTTTATGTATTTTTTGAGTTATTTATTGTTAACATTACTTTGCTTATTGTTATTGTTAATGTTTTTATTTAAGTGAAAGTTATAATTCATCAATCCTAAAATGACTTTTTTTTCTTACGATCTTGGCTTATTTTCTTTTCTTTGGATGTGGATTCCATACACATAAAGCAGGCTTTTCACATTTTCTTTCATTTTTAGTTATTTATAAACATTTTTTTTTTTAAATTAAACTACAAATATTAAATCCCCTTTCGAAAAAAATGAAAAATCGAGATAACATCGTTATATCTATATATAAATTCCGAGAGATAGTCCTCCATAGATCCATAACGCGATAACATTGGAATGGCTCATTATTTAGTTTGAATGTACCGCCCACTCTAATTTTACCTTGTATGGTAAAAAATGGACTTTTTTCAAAATGAAAAAATCGAGATAACATCAACATATTTAATATAAAAAATCGATTTTGATCGAAATGGCCTGATGAACTGACTTTCTTAAAATCCAATAATTTGCACACTAAAAATAGTCTCTTACTAAAAATTTTAACAAATTAAATTAATTTGAATTTTTTTTCATTTCTCCATAAATATTTTGAAAAAAAATTTATTTGATATGCCAAATTCATCAAAAGCATTCCAAGACTACATTTATCAGAATTCTTTTAAGCAGTTAACAGAGCTCTGCTTTATTTTACGGTTTGGGTCTTTGCTAATGGATTCCCATTTATCCTCGTACTCTTATTTCAAATTACTATGACCAACAGACGCTTGGTGTAAAAATTGCCATAATCATCGAAATCATATTCATGATTAAAATATTTGCTTCGATTCCAATCTTCATATGAATTGAATCTGAATTGTATTGGTCATTTTTTACATTCTATTTTGTATACGTAAATTTATTTTTACATTTCCATTTAAAGTTGCTTTCTGTGCTATTTTTACATTTTTCAATTTAACTATTTATCGATATAGAAATAGAAAATTTCATTTGAATTTTTATAAACAATTAAAGTATCACTTCAAAGTCAAATGCAGAATTTTGTTAAATTGAAAAAAAAAAAAAACAACAACAACTGTTTCATTTGATTGAGATATTTTATATAGACTTCTGGCTAATTGTAAATAATGCCCAACAGATTTGGAGTCCCAAATAAAATAAAAGTAATTGGTAATTCCTTTTAAAATAAAATTATTTGTTATGTATTTACAATCTTTCATATCTTGCTCCAATGTTAACATTTAGTATTAAAGGGATGGCTAAAACGTGGCCATCAGCATCATCTAAAAAATTTTTTTATCTAGATTTTTCATTTTTTTAGCATTTTATTATGCTTTTAGAATTTGATCAGTGATTAGAAAATAGCATTAAAAAGCTTCACAATTTAAAGGACGCGTAACTTTATTTTATGAAAATTTCAGTCAAATTTACTTATTTTACTTATTTTCCACAACGATGTCTGGTTGAATAGAAAAGTATAGAACGTGAATTTACATAAATAAATTTATAAATTTTTCAATTAATCAATTAAATGAAATTTTCGTTCATAATAAATGCAAAGATAGAGAGAGAGAGAGAGAGAGAGAGAGATAACTATAAATGGAAGGATTATATGAAAAGTTACAATGAGTTTTATTAAGGTGCATGAAATGATGACTGCTTCTTTGCAAAGGGAAATAAATATTTGATCAATTAACAACAAACTGGAAGTTAAAGTATAAGATTTAATTCATTCATTCAACTAATTTGTTGGTACTGTCTTTTTAGTTTTGTATTTAAAGCCCATATTGTGAACGCTTTTTACAAAACTTAACCGTTGGTAACCAAGTTCGAAGCCTTTCAAAAATTCCTGGATCTAATTTGTTTAATTCAGGAAGTTGTTTTAGTTATTCAGTTATTTAGTTAAGGGAGTTGAAAGGCCACAAGACAGGCATATATAGATATGACTGAACGAGCAATGCCTGCAATGTGGGCACGACAGCTCCCTGCAAAGACACATCCAATATCACCACCCTGGGCCATTATTGAAATTGTTGAGCCGATGCTACCAAATTAAAAGGTCAGTCCGATCACGCGAACTGCAAAGTCGTCCCGCAGTTGAGCTACTTATTCTGGAGAGTGGTCGCCCAAAATGTGAGAGGCACATTTTATTGCTTAATTTTTATGTTTAAAAAGGCTTTTGCATTGGACTCTCTTTAAAACTTTAAATTAGATGACAGTTAACATAATTTGAGATTTTTCTATATCAAAATTCAAATGCAAATTATATAGAAGATCCCTCAAGTATAATCTGAAAATATTGACATTGCTGCTAATTTCTAAATTTTCATAATTTTAAGTAAATATCTAAATTATGGAATAAGTTGGACGCCTTGCCATAGATTATCAATGTAATGTCTTGTTACATGAAGTTGATAAAAATGCGTTAAAGGCCTTTGCAATCATTTGAATCTATTAACTTTTACACAAATATTTAATAGATTTTAACGGAAGAAGTTTTTTCAGTGTTCTATATTCATTCTCTTCTACTTATCATGCTGGTCATTAATTTATAGTACAATTGAAAATGAAATGAATTGAAAATGAAATGAAATGAAATTGAATTTAAACACTTGAAAGTGAAAATAAAACAAAGTAAGCGCATTGAAAGATTTCATGTAGATGATTGGCCTACCATTTAGGTCACGATTTAAGTCTTGGTGAACTTACTTTATTAATCATTTCATCTGCTATATAATGCCATAAGATGAAATAAAAAAAAAGGGAGTGAAAAGTGATTAAATTATTGTTTGTTCAATTGTTTGTTCAATTAAATAAAATTTACTGTTGTTTTTTTTAAAGTGCTCTACTTAACGGTTTGAATTTTATTTAACTCATTTTTTTTATTCTTAACCATACCAAACCGTAATAAACATAGAATTATTATAATCGTAGAGAAGTGTAAATAAACCAATTAAATATAAATGTAAAAAATAAAATGGACAACAGATTTACTTTCATTTGACTTACTACATAAAAATTATCAATTTAACAAACAACAAGTAAGTAGATTATAATTGTTTGAGGCTGACTATGAAGTGTACCATACACGAAAATTTTTACAAAAGGAATAACAAAAATTGTAAAAATTTTTGAAAAATAAGTCGTGAACATAAAAATCTGATCTTAAGCGCAATTATTTCGTAGCGTTTTTAAGTCAGAAAACGCATCAAAATTAAATTGAATAACAAAGAGCAGAGAGACTGAGGGATTGCCTGAGGAATTGCTTGAGGGATGGCCGAATACACGGATGTATGGATAATCAGACATACAGTTAGTGTTTTATATGCATACCTGCCGGGAAGGCTCAAATGCATGGTATAAACATACATAATGATCGCTAGCGTTGGTAGACACGACATATCACGTGCATGCCACCGCCACGACTAGCTTCCAATTTAAAGCCAGTATTGCACCTCATCTACATTGCTTAATCCTTGGTATAAGGATTCGGAGCCTTCTTATTACTTCTCGGCTTAGGTTAGCTTAGCCCGATAAGCCTAATGGATAATCAGACAGACGCATACACGCATGGTCGGATAGACGGATGTTAAATCTTAAATCGTATTGATTCTGAGACGGTTCACATACTCTAAACTTCTTGCCTGAATTTAGATGACAAATTTATTAAAACAGACATCAGGTAAGTGGACAATCGGAGAAATTCAAATCGATTCCGTTTTTATTGGTACAAGAAAGAAAAGAAAGTGTTTGTTTTAAAAGTTATAAAAAATAAATTTATTAAATTGTATAAGTGAAATATAATTTGAATTAGAACGCTTAGAATTCACAATCTCATTTTTGGTTAGATAAAATTCTAGGGAAGCAAATTCTAGGGAAGTATATTTTTTACCAACATCCATATGGAAAATTATGCTTTCAATATGCTGATGCACGGCATAAATTGAAGCCGTCTCATACATGTAACAGCAGCAATAAATTATTCATAAATAAAACGTGCCTTCCTATAGATGGCTATAGATGGCTATAGATGGCTATAGGTGGTTACAGATGGCTATAGATGGTTATGTGTTAATGTAGTTACAAGTGTAAGATGTACATGAAATGCATATTAAATGAAATTGGAAAAAATTTTATTATAAATTGAACGTTATGTATGTGAGATAAAAACTCATAAAAAAAAAGTTATGATACTTCTTGGGCTTTTTCTACTACAACGAGAGTTGTTCCAGAATTAATGGTTATATTTACAAATAAATATAATTAATAAATGAAATTTGAAGATCAGTTCAAGTGAATAAAAATAAAAATTATGGCTAAAAGTTGTAAAACGTGTAAAATTTGGTTGATTTTTTTTTTTGTAAAATTTATATTTATATTCATTAAAATATAGTATAAGATTTTCTTTTCAATTGAAATAAATAGCGCCTACTTGATATTCAATTACACTTCAATTGATGGTAGAATTTGTAGAAGAGCTTTAAAGGAAGTTTTTGAATTATCAAATTTAAATTAAAATTATATTAATTAGGAGAATTTTTTTGCATCAATTGGATCATGTGACATATTAAAATAAGACAATATTTGAAATATCTGATCTATAAGTAGACTCCAAAAATGGATTCCACATTTCACAAAAACTAAAATACAACGCATTTAAATAAAGACGAAACAATTGAGGAGCCAAGAATTATGAGATATCTCTAAAGAGTTAGAGGCATTGTGAACAAAAGTTTTAAGTAGAAGTTGACTATTAAATATTTACATAACTTGGATTCGGTTACAGCGTACCAAAATACCAAAACTAAATCAAAATCGTGATAATTCGAATTCGCAACTAGCGGCAGAAGAATGTAAATTTGCTCTGGGGCAAAGTATTATTTATTTCAAATATAAACAGAAAAAATTTGCCCACCGATATGAACTGAGCAAAGTCTGCCGTTTACTAAAATAATTTTTGGGCTATAAATATTATGTAAATAAAAATGTAATTTTTTAATTTTTTTTATATAAATTAAGCAGACATCAACAAAAAATCAATAATAAAAATTTTAAGAGCCATAATGAACAATTTTTTTAATATATAAACGAAAATTTTTAGATGACTAGAAAGAATTTTCTATTTTGTTCTATTTTTATTTGTTAGTACTCCTCTTCAGCATATTGAATATTCAATATAATTCGCTATTAAACGAAAATCTATAAAAAAAAAATTTGTAAAATTATTTTATTTACATTTCATAAAATGTAAATTATTCTAACAGCAAAAATCTAATCAAAAAAGTTACAAAATAAAATCAAAAACAAAAAAAAATTTTCTATTTTAATTATTAAGTCTATAAAATAATGAACTTATTGACATAGTTTTAAAAATCTATAAAAAAATTTTTTAACCTACAAAATTTGTTACACCTTCATTTAAGGCTTTTTAGTTTTCAGCTGAATTTCTCTACGTTCGCATTTTAAAATCAATATTATTTTTTCGCTTGACACAAGCTTTGTATTTGTAGATTGCATGAGATCGTAGAATCCGCCAAAAAAAAAAAAAGTAAAAGTAAAAAAAAAAGGAAAAAAAACGGGGGCCAACATACTTCAAATAAAATTTATTGAGTTTGAGATTAACATAAATTTTTTTCTTGTTTAAGATGAATTTTCTATGAGATTGTTGTTGTTGTTGTTGTTGTTGTTGTTGTTGTTGTTGTTATTGTTATTGTTATTGTTGATATGAAAGCCCTTTATTGATCGATTTGTATGGTCGTCTCAAAAAAATGATATCTACGATGTAAAGCATTGTTTGCATCTCGCAAAATTTCAACTGGATCCGCATCAGGCTCAACATCTAAATGTACCATACAAGCTACATTATGCATATTTAATGCCCATATACGTAAATTATGTACATCTTGTACACCTTTAATTTTTAAAAATGTACTAACAACTTCATCATATTCAATGAAACTTGGTGTACTTTCCATTAGCATTAGCAAGCAATCCCATAATATACCAAATGTTGTTATCATAATTATTATAATGAATATGAATGCCAAGACAAGATCGGCTAAACTCCAATCGGAACGTATATAAATAATGATGCCAACTATAAGTACGATTACACTTTGTACAATATCAGCTAATGTACGTACAAATATAAGACGTAATTTTGTTAAATTGGCTTTAAGCATTTTTGTTTCTATTTTATTCACATCATTCTGAATATCGATAGTTTGTACAGATTTATCTGCATGAATTTTATAAAATGTATTATACCTTCTTAATGGAATATTATTTATATTATATGAATAATTTATAAAACGTCCAAGACGCCTCTTATTCCAATATCTTTGCAATTTTTCATCATCATAATGCCAACGTAATTGTATACCCATAATAAAATTAATAACAATCGATATAGCGCCAGCGATGATCATTATTTGACCATTTACTGTATAATTACCCGTTATTAAACGTCGTAACGCTAGAAAGCCCAAAATTCCAACTAAAAACCATATAATAACAACAACATACAATATAGCAATTACTTCAGCACGATACCAACCGAAATTCATTTGTTGAGATGGTGGCCTTTTCTCGATCCATATAGCAAATAATGCTGCCATAAAACCAGCAACATCCACTAATAGATGTGCCGCATCCAATATTAATGATATACTATTCGATATGATGCCAGCAAATGTTTGGCATATCATTAAAATTATACATAAAATCGATATGATAATAAATTTTTTACGTGCTTTTGGATCGATTATTTTCGATCGGCCCGTATGGCATATATGATTAATTTTGATATTTTTATGGCCACGTATGGCCATAATGAATGATTTGGTTGACAAATCGGTGGCGGTTTGTGTTTCTATATCCATAATGAATTTTGCTATTCACAATTTTTTTTTTTGAAATTATTTATTATTTGCGTGTTGTGTGTTGGTGTGTGTGTGTGTGTGTGTGTGTATGTTTTTGTCGATTTTTTTAGGTTTTTGGTTTTCTTATTTTATTTAATTTATTACTTTTTATTTCTCTGCCATGTAACATTTGAAAAAATTTTGCTTTTTTAAACATTTTAATTTCTACCGAACTTTTCTTTTTTTTTTTTTTTTTTTTTTTTTTTTTGCTACTAAATTACATTTATTTGGAATTTATATTGAATTTAAATTTTATGTTGTGTTTATTGTTCTTTTATTTATGATATAAGGGCATGTTAGAAGGTGATAGAGACATACAGAGAAAAAGAGAGAAGAGTATAAGAAATATTGTAATAATTTAAGAACAAATAGAGCAATTATCGAAAATGATTAGATTGAATGGATCAACTTTATCTGCTCTATAAATTAGAGCAGATATTTTTAATAAAATTTGTGTATTTGCGTTTTATGAAAAAAAAAAATAAATAAATAAATAATTTATTATAATAAATATAATTTTAATGCAAAACATTTCAAAGGCTTTTTGATAACAAAATTTCTCAACGTAATATTTTATAATTTTGTTAAATGTAAATAAATTCAAGAATTTTTTTTTTGTATAAAATATTAAGACTATTAAGAATGGATTGTGCTAAATTAAATATCGTAAAATTAGATTTCAGAATGTGAATGCGATTTCTGGATAAGCTGCAGTAAATATTTACTTGAAAGTTTACATAAAACAGAAAAGTTATATTCCTAAAGCCAAGAGGATTTTTGGATTAATTTTGAATATATTTGTATAATAAATTTGATTTAAATCGATCCATTTTTTCGAAAGTTTTCTCATATAAAGAACTTTTTAAGTTCGTTTAAAAAAATGCAACTTTTTGTACGATTTTCTTGGCTTGTAATTCCCTTATTTTGATTTTCTGGACTTTGTGATATTTTACAGTACACTTGAGCACAAATTTTTACCTTAAGCATTAAAAGTTTTGTCGTGCTCATTCGATTTCATCAGATGACAAGTCCGAAGTCTGAAGTCTGAAAGTCTGAAGTCTGAATTACAATTTTGATTTGATAATACCGCTAGGACATGGCTATTAAGTTAGCCATCCATTTTGTAAGAAGAAGACTTGTCTGAACAGACTTTTCGAACAAACTTTCGACAGCTCAATGGAAATCTATCATAGTACCGCTATAGATAAACTGTGGCTCATGAGATGTGCCTTTTAAACCTTTGATTTGATCGCTTAGTTCATAAGCGTACTCTGAACTTTGCTCCCAGTTTGGCTTGGGGTTCTACGAATTTATTTATTAGTTGGAAATTTGACATAGTTAGCGCACATGTTGGAACTACAATGCCATTTTGTGCATTAAGAATAAACATTCCCGTGTTTATGCAGTCAAAGAACTTAACAAATTCAAAATAGTTAAAATAAATTTTGCAATTTTCCAATTTATATTTGCAATCATTTTTTAAAGAAAAGTAGATCGTATCATAAAGAAAATATCCAACGCGCTATAGTTCCTAAAAGAAGCTTCTGAAGAAGGCAGAAACGAAATGAGAAGAATAAAATTGAAATCATTCATCATAATCTGCCATTGATACACGCTCTTAATCATTCTAAGTATAACTTAAGTATAACTTATAATTTTTTTTTTTTTATAATTAATTTTTATTTAAGAGATTTATCCTTTTTTTTTTTAATGTAATAAGAAATACTCATAAAAAAGGTTTTCGTAAGGACGAAAGTAATAAAAAAAAGTAGGAACTCTTTATGGCGGCAATGTAAAACTTTCATATTCAAATGTAATGCAAAAAATTATTCATAGATTTATTATTATTAAGGGACACTTCTTATTAACACATTTTCATTGACATTGTTCATAAAAGTAAATTGGGTTTGGGGGGGGGGGGGGGGGGTAAGGAAAGTTTAAGAGATGTAAAGCCCCTGACATTATTTTATTTTAAGTCCTTTTCAACTTTTATATTATTTTATTGGGTGTGTGTGTGTGTGTGTGTGTGTGTTATATACAGATGCATATGAAATGATTTAAGGGCAAATGCTTTACAGTTTTACAGTTTTACATCAATCGACCTGACTTGACAAATATGACTTTTTATGGCTAAATAAACAATTCGCTTAAAATTGTTATTGTTGCGTTGCTTTAGTTGTTTGTTTGTTTGCATATCATAAAATTTTAATGCAGTACATTCATTTTGTTTTTGTTTTGATATAAATAAATATGTGTCAAAGTAAATGGTATTTTGTTTGCTCAGAACATTGAACTTTGAATGTAAAACTAACAGCAACAGCAACAGCAACAGCAATGCCATGAGAGGATCATGTTCACTGCATTTTAAAATCATTAACATATTTATTTTATGATTTGTTAAATTTTAAAGGATTTTGCTTGCACACTTTTATGAAGATATAAAATTTTTATTATTTATGTTAATTTAAGCAAAACTTTGAATCCCCTAAAAATGGCCCTAAAGATTTTGCATTTCCTTTTAAATAGTTTAGATTGAGATAATTTGAAGGAAGTTTGTGAAAAAACAAAGAATAATTGAAACAGAAAATCCATTGTTATATACAGACCCAATTTGTATGCTGAGGCCTTAGAAATGATGGCATATTTTTTTTATACTTAAAATATGCTTATGGTGTTTCTTAAAAAGTTCAAATAAATATTTAAATTTTTTTTTTATCAAAATAAAATTTAAAATTTTCAACTAAGCATCAACTAGAAGTAGAATAATTTTGGCTAAATAAATTCACAATTTCATAAAGTAAAATTTTTATTAAATGAGTGTGGCAGATTTTGTGTATTTGGTGTATTTGAATTTAAAGCAGCATTAAAGCCAAACCAAAGAAATTTGTCCTTTAAATAACATTTTTTATTTAACTTCTGTAAATTCTTGTAATGTTGGTATTGAATTTACTTTTGTGGCGTTATTTTGTTTATTTTCCTATTGCCATTTCTACATAACTATTTTTCCAATGGCTTGCTCTTAATTTTCATTATGCCGTGATATGTCAGGGCATGGCATAACTTGGCATGGCTTGGCATGTCTTGGCATTCCATGCCATAATTTATAAGTTTATTGCTGAGTTGAGTTGATTTTCTCTTTCTTCTTTTATTTTTTTTTTGTTGCGCCCCTTCATTTATTTCATATAAAGTGCAAATAAAAATTTTGATACGCACATGCATTTTGATATGCATGTTTTTTTTTTAACTTTACATATATTTTTATCGAAAATTATTTTAGATCATTTATGTTGGAAATTTTTACAATTTTCTTCCCTTTGCCAAAGTTAATTTATTATAATAAAAAATTTATTATAATACAACAACAAAGTGATTACTCTTTCCAAAAAGTTTCATAAGTTTCATGAATGTTTGTTTGATAATAATCGCACTTAGATTGGGAAACAATTAGACATGTAAAAGTCTCATTAAAAGTGGAAATTAAAAATGGAAATTATTTTATCTAATATCACACAAAATTCAATGAAATACGGATGCATATATTTCCTTTTTTATGCCAAACTTTTAAATAAGGAACATTACAAGTACTTATTCAATTTCATTTTTGTGAAAAAATTATTTTACTAGAATACTAAGTGCTAGATTTTGAGGTAGAATGTTAACGGCAAAAATTGATACCTTTTTTGAGTTACTGTGTTCACATTATTTGATAAACGCTGCCAGTTATAGCAGAGCTTTACCTTATGAAATTCATAATACCTTGAAATTGAAAATATCTTGAATTAGAAAAATGAAATTTTTTTTTTTTTTGGAGAATGAGGAGCATATTTTCAATATTAACCGCTCAGGTTATTCAATAATAAAATGTAAGGTTTCTATTCAAAAGATAAAATTTCTTAAATATGATTGCATATTTTTAGGCATATTTATATAAATTAAATGCCAGAGATACCTTTAGGAGAATAAATTCTTTTCTCAATATAAATTTTTTTTCATTTTAAATTTTAAAAAATTTTTATAAGGCATAATAATAATTAATTATTAATTAATAGAAGTTAAAATTAATTAATTAAAATTATTTTTTTTTTCAAATTAATATCACAAATTATAAATGACTTATTTAATTCTGTTATAAATAATAAACTAAATTATATTTGAAAAATTCTATTAGCTCTACATTTCCTGTATATTTCCGTTACATATATAAAAATAAAATAAAATTTTTTTTTTAAAAGTCTTGAGCTTGATATTTGAAAATATACATAATTTAATCAAAATAAAATTGAACATTTTACGTAACAGCAGCATTTCGCATTTCTACTTTATTTTCATTTGATTCGTTCAAATTTATTCTGTTGCTTTACACTTTGTATGGGCATTGATTCCATATGCAGGAATAAATATAGATTTCTTCTTTCTATCTCTGCTTCTTTTTTTTTTTTTTCATCAAAAATCCCAAATAAAAGAAAATTTAGTGTTCGGCTTTCAAGTTTCCACTGAAATGCTTTGCTGAAATTGTATTATTGACCAATTTGGTGCTTAAAATGTTCCTCTTTCCCTTTTCTCTTGGAGTTGGCAAATCATCGCATATTATTATAAGTAAATAATGGAAAGAAGCAAAAAAAAAAAATAGAAGGGAATGAGGGAAATGTTGTTGTCACTTGGATTTGCCAGTTATTGGTGGCTAATAAAATTATAGCCATTGATTTCATTAGCTGTTGGCAACCTCTGAAATTTTTCTACATTCTATACATATTGCCCCCCCCCCCCAAACCCATTGCCTACGTTCATATAGACTAAAAAAGCTACAACATAATAATCGTTTGGAAATTTCGCTAGCAAAAGTTTCAGTTGTGTTCTTGCGACCAACCAAAAACGAACAACCAATTTTCAAATATAAAAAGTTGGGTTCAATGTGTCGAATGTCGAATGTCGAATGTAATACTAAACTAAACTAAAACTACTAAAACTACTAAAACGGAAAAAGTAACAAAAACAATAGCAGCCGAAGTAAATGTAACAACAACAACAATTCGCAATAAAATTTATTTGTTGCTGATTGTGCTGCCACGGTTGCTAATTGCTCTTCTCTTTCATGATTTGTTTGTTTTTGTAGAGTTTTGATATTCGTTATCACTCCAGTAGGACTAAAGTCTAAGAAAAAGTTAAAGTTTTAAAAAAAAAAGTTAACCAGAGAATTGTACTCTTGGCAACCGCCAACATTACAAACACCAACTACCAGCAACACCAGCAACAACATGATCAATATAAAAATATCCTTTTTTCGTAAAAATTCTGCCAAGCGATAACATGCCGCAAGTATTTTATCCGTAAAACTTCGCAAAAAAATAAAACTAAGAATTTAAATTGGAAAGAAAAAAAAAAACCAACCACGGAAAAATTTTTCATACATTTGATTGCATTTATTTTGTTTTTACTTTTGGTGGCTTTGTTTTTTTTTTTTTGCTTTGTTTTTGTGTCAGCTCTAACTGTTGTTGTTGTTATTATTATTGTTGTTTTTGTTGTTGTTAACTATGGAAATAGGTTTGCTGTTAGTTTTTCGAGTTGTTTATTTATTTATGTTTTTTTTTTCAGTTTTTCTTTACATTTCCTTTTTATTTGTTTTTTTTTTTTTTTGCTAAAATGAAGTTGTATTTGTATTATGGATAAGTATGAAAATGTAGCAATGCTATAAAACTATTTAAATTTTTATTTACAGTCAATATATAAACGGACTTATATTTTCTCAGACAAATAGAGATCTCTAAAAAATAAAAATCAATAAAGTTGGTGGAAAAGTTTGATGAAAATTTGTGGCTTGTGCCACAAATGTTGCCAGATCTATTATGGACAATGTAACTCTTGTTGTTTCTTTGGTCATGGACTTAGTCGGATGATCTGTCTTTTAAAATTAAATTTTGAAAGTCCCTTCAATTGCAGCACCGGATTTATCAAATAAACAAATTTATTTGCTAAGAAAAATGAAATACAGAAAATAGAAATAGGAATTCAATGAATAATAAAAGAAGTGGAAAAAAACAAAATAAGAAAAAATATTTTTGTGAGATCTGGCTAACATTACAAAAGCATTGTGCAAAAACATTTACTTATGTGGCCATGTTTATTTTTCTTTACTTTTTTGTGCATATGGGCCTATGAAGTGAGTGTATGTATAAGTGAGTTATGTCATTAAATATTCAAATCATAACTTATTTGTATTTTTATATTTTTTTATTTATTTTTATTTTACTTTGTTTAGTTTTGCTTTCGGTTTTGTTTAGAGTATTATTTTAATGTTTTAATAAATGAAGCGCAAAAAGAATCAACTCATCAAATCGAGCAGCAGAGAATAGAAGAGAATAAAAGAGAGTAATTGAGATGTAGATGATGATGAAGTAAAAGTAAAAGAAATTGAGAGATATGCAACGCTGCACTTTATAAATAAGGTTTATGAGAAGAACCTATAAATGTAAACGTTGTTGTTTCGTAGATGACTTGCAAACAAAACTTTAGCAATCATCTCCCAAAACCCCAATTTTCTCTTCTTTTTTTTTTTTTGCTCTTGCCTTTCAATTTCTTTCTATGTTCTTCTTGTTTTTTTTTTCTATTTCCTTTTTTCTCTAAGTGGCCGGTTTTTTTTCTATGTTCTGCCTTCTTTGTCTTACAAACCACTACCACATCAGAGCTACAGTTATTTAAATATTTATACAAATTTCATATAAAAACATGAAATGGCATTGTGATATTATTATTATTATTATTATTATTGCTGCTGCTGCTGTTGTTGTTGTTCTTTGCTCTTATTTTTATTACTATTGCCTTTCTTTTCCTATTTGATATTATTATTATTATTTAGTCAAGTCCTCTCAACAAAAAGCAATATTAAAATTTTATATAATAATGTGTAACGGTAATTGTAACAGTATAATTAGTATTTTTTGTTGTTGTTATTTTTTTTATTTATGGTTGATAACGTTCAGTAGTAGAAAACGGTATCATTAGCTTATTATTGTACAGTCACTTAATTGAGCTCTTAATAAATAATTGATTCGATCTAGTTTTGCCTGCAGGCCTTATTGAGTTATTTTATTTTTTATTTATATAGGTATGTGTAACTAAAAAAAACCTTGTAATAAAATGGTAAAATCAATTACAGAAAGTATTTGGAAAAATTCGGAAAGAGATCTAAAAGAAAAGAATATGAAAAAATTATGAAAATATTCATTTAAAAATGAACCGAGAAAAAATTGTGAGTTATTTTTTAATTATTTAGTTAAATGTTAAATTGCACTATATTCATTGGTCGATAGAATTTTTTTATACTCTATACCACTTGTTGGCCCAGGGTACGATAAGTTTATGTTTATGTTTGTAACACCCAAAAAAGAGTTAAATTAGATTCAATTTATTTTAACGCTTGATTCAGTTGCAAAAACACTATCTGATTCAATTTAAGCCTGTCTGCCCAATTACTCAGTCTTTGCGCAAGCTATAAGTAATAATTTTCTAAGTATTTTAATGAACTTTTGCAAATGAATTTGCTTTGATCCAAAAGTTTTTAAATAATTTAAATATTACAATTTTTAGAATTTTCTTTGGGTTTGTAGTGTATTTATAAAATTCCTACTTATTTTCTTTGGCAATTCATTTTAATCGGTTCAATGTTAAGTTTAATTTTAACTGAGGTCTCTTGATTAAGTAATTACTATTCCAAAGCAGAGCCATTAGTGGTTCCATTAACCTCATTTTCTATGAGGTTAATTTATAATAAATCTTATCAATGAAAAATTCTATTTAAGTTTACTTAAATTTAATAATTCACTTAAAGTTCCTGTTTTCTATAATTTCAAATGCATTTTTTGTCTGAAGGCCCTTATATTTTTACTTCAATATATACGACATCAATCTAAATAGTGGATATTTCAAAATTGATTTATCAAATTCAATATTTTCTGCTCATTCATGTGAAAGGGAAAACCTCAAAACATGTGCCGCCAAGTTAATCAGCTTCAATTCTTCCTGATACCAAAAGTATGCTAAATAAATTAATTGCCTTAAACTCGATTACGAAGTTAATTCCCTTAATTAGAATGAACTATCAAAAAATGTACAAATAAATAAATTTAATAAAAATGGGAAAAAATGATTTCGATTTATAAGAATCGATGTTTGTGTAAGAATTTAAAAAAATACAAAAAACATTTTTAAAAGAAGTTTAACTGAAATAAATTTCCAAAAATGCACGTTCAGTGTTTCTCACAATATGACAAATAAAAATGTTACGTTAAAATGTCAAATAGTCAATCAACAATTTAACTGAACTCAAATGAACGTCCGCATGTCAATGCCTATCAAGTTGTTACGCAGTCAATTTATTGTAATTTTTCTTTGTTTTATTTTTCATATTTTCATTTTCGATTTCGGTTTTTTGTTTTTCGATTTTTGTTTTTCGACTTTCTATTTTCCATTTCATTTCTGTTATTGTTCCGTGAATAACAACTTCGTTTCAAAAAAAAGTTGAACACGTGACTTGTGTTCTTAAATCTAAACATTTAATTTTTTTCTTTCAGGTATTTTTTTTTTTTTTTTTTTTTTTTTTTTCATAAAAACAACACGCTTACATACAAGAATTCTTATATGTATGTGTAAAATATGTTTGTGATGATGGTAAGAAAGTGATATGGCATTTTGGAAGGCCTGTAAAAAGGTGCATTATTTTAAAGAAAAAATGAAATAAATGAAACTTAAATTAATAAAAATATAAAAAAATGGTTTAAACTGACTTTGATTTAGTTAATATCAATTCATTGGACAAATAATTTATGAAGAGCTAGTGGAAAATGTGTAATTTTATTATTCAAAAAAATCGATTTGATTTAAAATTTTTATTTTTTTGTTTGCATTTCAAGCAAAAAAGTTTCAAAGCTCAATTTCTATCAATCTCTTCTCATAATGAAGACTTCGCCATTTCATAAATAAGCCGTTATAAGGAAAAGGGACCATTGAAGCCTTATGCAAGTACGATTTTTGAATTAGCATATTTTCTTTAAAAATCATCTGAATTTTCAATAAATTAGTTTGAAGGCTTGAAAGACGGTTCCTTCTATTTCAAGCCTTTCTAGATATTTACAAAACCACAAAACTACAACTGACTGTCTTTTTTTTTTTTTTTTTTTTTTAATGATAAGAAAACGAATCACATTTTGCCGGTTGTTTCTTCCATTCATATTTCGTGTTTACTTTTTTGTTTTTCTTTTTTTCTGTTTTTCCTTTTTTTTTTTTTTTGGTTTTGCTTGATTTGTACATTTTTATGCAATGCAATAACAAAAAAAAAATCTATTCTATTTGTTTAACTAATTAAAATTCTAGACGTTAAGCGCATTCATTGAAATCGTTAATTGTTTTTCTTTCTTATGAAAATTTTTTTAATTTTTCATTTTTTTTTTTTTTTTTGTATCATTTATCTTTCAGAATTTGTCTTGTTGAAAGTTTTAAGGCCTTCAGTTGAATTCAAATTGAAAATAATGTAAAATTTTTCATTTTCAAGGCGTATTTTCCTGAGCGTTCATTCAATTGTGAAGTTATAAAAAAACTAAAATTTAAGGTGAGTTTTTATTAAATGGCCACTTTCATTATCATCTTTATCAACAATCACACTTACTAGTTACATAATTGTTTTTTTTTTTTTTTTTTTTTTTTTAAATAAATTTTGACAAGAAGAAAGAAATAGAAATGCGCTGAAAAATTTACAAAAATGGTGGGAAATTAATATTCATTAGCCAAGTAATTAAACAATTGTTATTAATGTAAACTTGTTAATACTCATTGCCATTTATACGATTCTGCTAAAGAGTATAAGTAAGAAATTAAAATTTATCATCCAATTGAAATGAAAAAATAAAAAGTTTTCATTGTTTAAAGGCAAAGAGTTAGATCTTTTAATCTTTCATAATGAAAATGTGATTTTTTTTTATTGTTAAGAAGAAGAAGAAATTTAGAATTTAATGAAGGCAATTTGCCTTAAAAACTTTATCAAGTTTTCAAGGCTGCTTTAAAGCTCCATTCTAACCTTGTTTAAGCGTAAGATTTAACCAAGTAAAGTATAATCAAGAAAAAAGGGCTGCATGGATAATAATCCTAGTAAAAACATTTTACTTAATTAAATCTCGTTCAATACGCATTTAAGATGTTAAAGAAATGTCTTAATTCATCTGCTATTTAGAGTTCAAAAAAGCGTAGACTGAATGGCATAAAATGGAACGTTTAAATATCACAACAATTAAAATCAATTAAATGAAAAATCCAAACTATTAGATTATGGGAATGTAGATTTTATGCCAAAGCATAACACGAGCCATTTTTAAGTTATTAAATCATAAGAATTGAAATAATTTTATATTTTGAGGAAGCTAGAAAAGTTTCGGTTAAATAATATTCCATGTGGATTTAAAGTTATATCCATAAGAGATTTAAATGGTATCCAAATTCTTCGGTTAACGGTTTACAATTTTGCTGTATAATTGAATTTATAAGTTCATATGAGTTAAAAGTTTTTGTTTATTGTTCTAAAGTTTCATTGTGCTTGGGGGTTTTCGTTTCTTCTTTTTTTCTATACATAACAATTCTATTTAATTATATTCGCTTTTTTTTACATACACATACATACATACATACATACATACATACATACATACATACATACATTTACATATATTGCACAATAACAATATGAAGATATAATTTAGAAATTTTTTATGGATTTATGCGAATACAAATTTTTTTTTTTGAGAAATTTCCTATTACATTCTGTTACACTTTTGCCTTGCTTGGCATGATTTTCCTTTTATAAAGAAATCTCTCAAATACATATATCTAACAAGGAATTCTTACTAAATAAAAAAGGAACAAAAACATAACCAAAAAAATTATATAAATACAAAAAACTTTTTATGTATTACGTTTTGTGCTATAACATCAATAGAATGGGAGCAAAATTGTGAGAAAATTTTGTAAGAAATTCACCACATTTGTATAAATGAAACTGGAGTTAGAAATGTGTTTAAATATTAACTCAAAAAAAAGTCAAAGTTTTTCATTAAGCAGTTTCTCAAAAAGTTGTTTAATAAAAATTAAATTTTCAGATGTTTAGCAAAAGAGACTCGCAATTTTTTTTAAATTCTATTTTAAAACATTTTAAAATTTAATGAATCATTATATTTACAGTTACAGAGTACTTACTGTTACAGAGTAAAAAAGTATGCAATTATTTCAATAAGAAAAAATGAAGAGAGTACTGAAAAGAAAAAGAAAAAAGCAATGCTTTTTTATGGAAAGCTTTTTACCATCAACTATGGTGAATATAAATACAGTTACTCTCTTCTCTCTTTACTCTTCTCTCAATCATTAACCATAGAAATTGACATATATATATATATATATATATTATATATAATATACAATGTAGCATACTTTTAGGAGGAGTAAGAATATATTGAATGTGTTAAGCCTTAAGAGCTTCAGTCAATACGTAACGTTATTAATGGATGGTTCCTAATAGAACGGTGAAAGGCATAGATATATATATACTCAATACTTGCGTGTAGTGTTGTTTTAGTATTGTTGTTAATGTGTGTGTTTACATATTATTAAAATTAACATATGACTTTTTAATTTCATTTTCATAAGAATTTTAGATTTTAGTTAATTTATTTATTGTTATTACCGTCAAATTTTAAACGAAATAATACCATATGCAAGAAAACTGAAAAATAAACTATACGAAGTATTAAAAAATGATCATAAATGATGATAAAAAACTTCTTATAAAATTGTTTGAATGTGTTTACATAAAAAGAGAATAATATGCCATGGACAATGCATGGATGCCATAAAACACATGTGTTACATATTTACATTTATTGAAATATATTGATGTGCCGCCACTATCAATCACCATTAACTACAATAACAACAATCAAAATCACAATTCCAACAGTACCAAAAAAAAAAAAAAACACAAGAAAAACAAAAAAGCAAATAAAATTTATGGCCTTAAAATTATTTCGTATCTATTATATAAATTTTATATGGAAATAGAGTTACAAAAAGAGAAAACAAACATGGTCATTTTTTTAGTAAAATGCGGTTAATGGATTTTTTGTTTTACATAATTTTCTCTTCTTGCATAATCTGCCATTTAGATTTCTAAATTTTTGTGGAATGTGCTCCTTGAACGTAAATCAATAAATTTCATTAAATTCTTCAATATTTATATAAATTTCCTTGAGAAACAATTTTATGTTAACCATTTCAATTTGGAAGTGCTTTCGCAAAGTGCAACTATATGAATTTAAAAAAAATTTTTTTTGAAAAAAAAATTATAAGATGAAAATTTTTATTAGCCTACTTGCGATTCTGCTGTAAGTTTGTAAATATCAAACGGAGAGCGATATGTAATAGGTCTACTTTTTATAAGACCATTTTTAAATTGTCATTGTTTCTATAAGATCTGTCCAATAAATATATATTTGTATGGTGCATTCTAATTCAAGCATGGGGCCTTATAAGTCCCATTTAGAAAAAAAAATTCGACAGCATGAAAAACATCTACAATTGAGATGATAATCCAGGCAAAATTAGAATTTGACTAAATAATCACAAGAGTAGTCAAATTTTGAACCTCATGATCAAGGTCTCTAGAGCGTTTGAAAATTACCACGTTTAAATTTTTTAACTTCTAATTTAATGAATCTAAGAGTCCTCTTTGTTTTACTTTCTTATCAAGCATTTTTATGTATATAAAAATCGGCTCCGCCTTCCACTTTTAGTGGAAGTCGGACTACGAACTCAACTTTAATGGGAAGAGGGAAAGCTTTAAATGTAAATCAATCATTTGAATATTTTACAACTTATCGAATAAAAACAAAATCTTTAAAATTAACTTCAATTTTAAGCGATGTAATTTACTAAATAAATAAATTTATCTAGGAAAAAAGAAATTCCATTTACGTCATGCAATTTTTATTGCTTTACAACTTTGACGAATATTTGAACATAATTTATATATCCATCTTCGTATTTACATTATATAAATATGACAAATACTTGATCAGTATAACGCTTCGATTTCTATGCCCAATGAAATTTTATATATTCGAAAAGAAAGTAAATAAAAAATGAGAGACAATTATATGGTCACCCTAAAAGTTCATGGTTAAATAAAGGAATTTATTAAATAAAAATATCACAAAATAAATGCAATCTCACTTCACACAAAGTAAAGTGAAATTTTATTGCATTTACACTTCGAAACAAAAACGAAAATGAAATTACGTAATCGCGTTGTTTTGTTTGTTTGTCTCAGTGTGTCTTTACGGTTAATGCTACCGTTATTTATTTAAACGCATATACCGTTATTCTTATTTTGAAAGCATTTACTACAACAATGCATTAGTTCTTATAACTAAGAGACCATGAGAAGAAAGCAAAGCACAAACAGTAAACGACAGAGAGATAGAGAGAGAGAAAGTAAAAGAGAAACGTTTGGCAACAATTTTTATAATGAATGATATTGTGTAAAATGGTATTATTTTCTTTCTCAAATACTGTGACACAATTCTATTAAATTGCAATCAATTGTTTTCATTATTTTCTTCATTCATCATTATTCTCACACGTATTTTATCATAACAACAATAATCAATTATAGATAAATAGATGGATACTTTCAACTAACTTGATTATAAATTAAGTGGAATTTCATTTTGAATGGTTCATTCATTGTTAGTTAATGGTTAAACAAAAAAAAAAAAAAAAAAAAAAAAAAAAAAAAAAAGGTAGATACAAAATTGTGCGATGGCAATTTTCCAATTTCTCAATATATATATAAATAACAACTAGAAGAACATAAAATCGATTCATATTTTATTATATTAATAGATTTTTAATCACTTAGTCATCCAACTCCCTAATTTTTTACGCCTTTTTGCTTCTTTCCTGTATAAATTTTTCTGATTGCAAACGTTCATATTGCTCTCGAATTTAGTTAAAACTTTGACATAATTTGATGCACATAAATTGATGCTTCAAATAGAAAAAATTGGGAAGTGAAGATATTTTATAGTTTTTATTATGCCTCAAAATTCTTATAATCGCGTTAACCTTGAGATAATCGCGTTTAGCCTTGTTTGATAGCTTTAAGGTGCGGGTATTAATTTTTAATATATTTTCATGAAATTTTGTATGTAAAAATATTTTGATACAAATACAAATTCTGTTGAAAATTGAAGATGGTTAAAATTAGAACATTTTTATGTGCACTCTTCTTATAAAGTTTTACTCGGAGGAAAAGTTTTTACATTGAAAAAAAGTTATTTTATTAAAAATTTGAACATTTTTATATTTTAAAGTGGAAAATATAAGTACCAGATAGATCCATTTTTTTTATTGATCCCTTCTTATATGACAAACTTTTCAAATTACATTTTTTTCAATTTTCTTTTTAAGTTTTTTGAGATAATTAATGAAGGATAATTTTGTTCAATTCAAGCAATAAATTCTTATTTTAATTTGTTTGATTTTTAATTCTGTTTTTCCTTTTTTTTTTTTATATTTTTACAATTTTTATGACTCATTTCATTCAAATTATCATAAAAAAGGAAAAAAAAATAGAAGACGTATAACGAAAAGTGGAATACGCTAAAGGCAAACTATAGAAAAAATTTATGTTAAGAAACAAGAGAATTGACTATAAAATAAAAAAAGGCAAAATTTTGAACGATTTACTGAAATTGAGCAAGCAATATACTTTTTCGATGTTTAATTGTTTCAAATAGTTAAGTCAACCAATTTAAATTGATATTTAAAATATTGGCCTCCCAAATGAGCAAAGGGCTACAACAGCTGCCTTTTTGGTCCACTTGATCCACCGTAATAGGGGAACTGAATCCTCTATGTGCCTTATGCCCAAAACTTACTGCGCTCTGCAGCCATCAGTGAACTCTGCAGCAATGGCGGCCATTACTCTTATTTTTTATGCGGTACTTGGCTCATTTAACGTGGAGATCACACCAGGGTCCCAGGTTTGCCAATCTTTCTCGTTGCGAATTACATAGACTGTGATTATGGAGGTACAGACTTTATAATTTGTTGGAATTACATTATACAAAAATAATTGTATTCGTTGCCACATCGGAGAAAGTTCGCCAATCATTTATGACCTTGTAGGAATTAAAACTTGTCCATTTCTCTAATCGCTTATAACTTTAACAATGTTATAGGGATATTTTTTCTTGGTGATAGTCCTGCATCGATTTATTGGTCTGCGATTTTTCAAAAATTTCTGCGCACCTGCATTTTTTTTCTGTACATGTGTGTATACATGTGTGTACACATGTGTGTGTCAGTGTAAGAGAAAGCAAAGCAAAATCTATTACAAAATTACGCAGTAAAAAACATGCGATTAGAGTTCTATGATTTAACAACGCAAACGGTGACTGCAAAAATAAATAATAGCAACAACAACAGCAACAGCAAAAGCAACAGCAAAAGCAACAGCAACAGCAATCTAAGTGACAGCATAATAATAAAGACATTTGTGTATAACATTTAGAAATTGTGGTATTATAAAGAAAATAGTTAGTTGTTACACTTGTTTGTCTGTCCATATAAATATATTTCCTTAAGCAATTGTTCTATGTGCAAGTTTATTAAAAGACACAAGTTGAGGCATTGTTTTACAAGAATTTCCTTTTTCTGAAATTGTACAAAAACAATAACAACAGAAGCATTAGCGGCAGTAGCAATCTATAATAAAATAAGGCTAAATAAAGTTAAAAGTAAAATAAAAGTAATTGAAGATAATACATACACTGACATACACAAACAAACATACATGAAGAACAAACTGCAATAACAATAAAATATCAAACTAGCAACAACAAACTTATGTTTCCTCTATAACAGATTTTTTATTTTACTTTTATTTATCTCTCTCTCTCTCTCTACCTTTTTCCTTCTATATTCCTCTATTTTCCTCTATTTTTATAGACTACATCATCTGTGGCCCTGGCTGCTGATGTATGTAACATCCACCTCTTATTTTATCGATCGATTTAGAATAACTTGCTGATTCGATTTAAGTCTTTCTGTCTGTCTGTCTGTCTGTCTATCTGCCCAATCTGACTATTCTAAATTAAATGTTGTAAATTTTTTATCAAAATACAGGACAAATTTTATTAAATTATATTTGATTAGTAAACTTGGCTTAAACTATAGAAGAAATGGAAATTATTATGGGCAAGATCAAATTATTACCACGACCAGGTTTTTATAAAAAATTTACACTTTTGGTTATACCTTTAGTAAAATGTAGTACCCTACACTACTTGTCGTAGTGTAGGGTACAATGTTTTTGTTCAGATATTTATTATTTTTATTATACGCATCGATTCGGAATAACTTTCTAATTAGATTTAAACTTTTCGACCCGTCCGTCTGTCTGTCTGTTTAATATCAGTGTGTAAATTTATTATCAAGTTACAGAACGCATAAAAGAAGTTACAACTTTTATGAAAGAAAATTGGTATCGGCTCACATTTTGACATAAAAAGTATATACACCAAACTTGGACCAGATCGATCCATTTTTGGAACTCCGTCCAAACAATTTAAGAATTATAATTTTTTAATTCAGATTTATTGGATTTTTTAATCCCATTGGGCAAAGTAATGTAGGGTGTTTAAAAATCGGTCTCCACCAACTCTAAACTTTTTACTTATTCTGATTTGATGTATTGTAAGACGAATAGACAAATAGACAGACAGACCGACAACAAGTTGCCAAGTTTTATTTGTATTACAGGACTAAGAAGAGTCAGGATATAAAAAGTGATGATACAATTAAATTTTTGTTTCTTGTTTTTTTTATGTACAAATATAATAAATAACTAAAAGCATGACAGCAACAATAAAAGCAATAATAATAACAACATTACTAGAAAACGACTCCGAAAATATAAAACTTTCATTTTTTTTTTTCACTTTAAATTACTTTTAATAAAAAATTTTTTTTTGTATTTCCCTTTTTTTTCTTTTGGTTTTTCAATTTTTATATACAAAACTGTAACATATGTGTGTGTGTGCCTTTGTATGTGTGTATGCATGTATGTACCAATTTTTTAACAACAAAACTAGAACGTGAACTTTCCCAATAACTTTTAGAGATTTCACGGAGAGAAAATACAAAATGAAAAACCTGTACAACTCAAAGAAAGTGAATTCTATTTAACTTTATACTTTATTTCATTCTATTTTACTTTTAATGTAGCAAGAAATTATAAAAAACTTTTTATATATATATATATTTTTTTTTGCTCTTTGAAAAGTTAAATAACATAAGTAAATAAATGATGAAATTGCAAGAAGTATAAAATCATGAAATATGGCAAAAATTGTAGCAGTGACTGACAAGAGAGAATTCTCTTGTTTTTCAAGAGAGGCCTTTTAAATTAGCAAAGTAAAGTTTTCAAAATATATGAAATATTTCGTTAAATGAACAAAATAAAGTTTGAAAAGAAAGATGCTTGAAAATTTTCACAATAAATGTTAAATAACTCATAAAGAGAGCCAATTAAAATTAAAGATACTTGTCGCTTATTAGATGATGCATTTAAATGATTTAAAGTTTTGAGTCTACAGCACAAATTGCTGAAATTTGCTAAATGCACTTTACTAAATCAATATTTCTATTCTTAGAATAATTTCTAAGAGCACTGGCAGATGCTTAGAAATTATCAACTCTGTTCAGATATTTTCCATTTTCGATACTGCTAATTTGACTATAATTGACATATTTTGTTATATTTTGTAATGTGTTCTATACGATTGGAATATTTCCTATAATTAAACACTACATTTAATTGCTGTGTCAAAGTTTTGATTATTTTATAAATAATTTGTTATGAATAAAGCACAAAAATTTATTTTAAATAGTTATTTGTAAATCGCGCTCGTTACCATAATTTAAAATAATTGTAATTTACAAAAATAAATATGTTTTGATAAACATAATAAATTATTAAGAATTTAATGAAAGTTTTAGAATAATAATGATTATAGTGGTAATAATTTTAGTCATAATTATTATGATACAAATTACGATAAGAAATTATACAATTTTAATTATACTAAATTAATTGCGTTTTGTTTTTGTGTTCTTTTTTTATTTTATTGTGAGCGACATAAAGATTACTTACATAAATAATACTAATCTATTTTACTGATTCAAAGTTATAAAATATTTCATATCACTCATACGTCACCGTGCCCATTCATTTATATGTGAGTTGTATGGTTGACGTATGAGTGACATTGTGGCGTATTTAGCAATAACATATAAATTAATCGACCAAAATGTATAAAATAACACAAAGCTGCATGAATAATAGAAAACGCAAGAAGGAACCAGGAAAACGCAAAAAGGAAAACAAAATGAAAAAATTAACCAAAAAAAAAAAAAAAAAGAAAGAAAAATTTTTTATAATAATTTTCATTTATGGCTTTGCTATTATTATTATAGTTATTGCTTATACGCCCTTCAAGTATATTTTATTGTATTGTTAAAGGGAAACAAGCATATAATGAATATATGCCATAATAATAGATTGTAAAAAAGTGATGCATATGTAAGTATATAATTGTGTATGTGTATGTGTATGTGTATGTGTATGTGTATATGTATGGTTTGAGGATATCCGTGTATATATGTATATATTTGTTGTGCAGCTTAAATAATATTAATGTAATAAATTACAATATTCTCTTGCTAAAGCAGCCGAGGCAGCAACATGGCCAGCAAGCCTTACAAATTCCTTCACACAAACCACACACACACACAACACACACACATACATACATATATATATATATATATATATATATATAATATATACATATATAACAACAATAATAATAAAATATGACAAAAATAGAAGTTTCTTTTTCATGGCTTCTTTGCTTATCCTTAACAAATTTTGTGTAGCATAAATAAATTTTAATATTTTATATAACAATTTAAACACATTGAAGGTTTATCATGTCTGTTTGCCTCCATGTCTGTCTGTCTGTCCTTTCTTTATCGAAATTGTTTGATGGCTTAAGTTAAAAAGCAGATGTTTTAAAGGACTTTTTTCTCCTCTCTCATTATTTTTTTGATGTTGTTGGCCTTTATTGTTTAAGTTTATCCTTTTAATAACTTTTTTTAAACATCATCTCTCAATTTATCTTCATTTTTATTTAGTTTAGTTTTCTTCTTTTTATCACTTTTTATACGACTCGTATACTTAACGCTTACTGCTTTTGTTTTCTTACGTCGTCTTTATATTTTATTTCTAAATGGCAACATTAAATCTTGTTTTCCCCTTGCGCATATAATTTTCCGTTTACCTGAATTTAGTCATTTTGTTTTTGTACTCACCGAAAAAGTATTAAATTTAATTTTTTTTTCATTCCTTTGTTCTCCATTCTACTTTATATAACACAAAGCATTTGCATAGCAAATTTACTTCCTATTTTATTTTATGCCCCACAAAAATTGAACTTTAAGAGATCGTACGCACGTAAGATCGTACTGATTAGGTCTATCCGTCCGTCCATTACTAGAGATTGTCAGTTCTGACATCAGCTTAGAATAAGGTTGAGTGAATTCATTTCCCCAAATGAGTTCTACAAGAGTGAAATGAAGTCTTAATTATACCTACCAATTAAATTTTGTCATTGTACTAGCAACACTCAAAAGGAAGCGTCTTGATCAGCATTAGACAAGTCTGCCCATTTCACTGTGTATTATTAACATTCGCCTCAACACAAAAAAGCGTTATCAAATTCAAATTTGGCAAGAACATCAGAAGTCCTTGCAGGTGTTTTGGTATTAAAATTGGGCAAAATCAGTCGAAAGGGAGCGGCCACAGTGTAATGTAAGCTGAGAACGCCTCAATTTTTAAAACAAAATTTTTCAACTTTTTGCAATTTATCTAGAATATGTATCCAAAATTCATACAAATGCGCCACGCCCATTTGTATAATACCAAATTTTCCTTTTTTTTTATATTTATCTTTTTTTCTACCACTGAAAAACTGAAACTCATTAATCGGATTTGTCTGGTTCTGTTGTTTTCCGTTTGTTTCACTTCTTTTATTTTAGTTTTTTTCTTTTTTTTTGCTTATTTTGTAACTAAATCAACAACTTAACAAAATTTAATGTATTATAACAATTTTCACATTTTTTAAATTTTCCGCCATTTTAACACGTTCAAATTTTCATATTTTATAGAAATTTTTTTATTTTTAAATATTTCATTTCAACTTGTTGTATTTGTTGCTTAAATGTACATTAAAGAAAAAACTTTCATCAAACGTTACATTGAATTTCGTTGACACAGCTGGAGTAGAATGATTTTGCTTTTGTTTTGTAGTCGCGCTCAAGTAAAATGAATTTTTCAAGCAAGTTTTTCATTATTTTCTCATGAATTTCCATCACTCACCATCTGCCATTTATTTTTGTATATAATTTTCATATTCATAAAATGAAGAGAAGTCTACAACTTTCCCACGTACAATTTTCTTATTCATTAAGTTTTGTCCTAAGTTACGTTTCAGTTAACGCTTCAGTTGTTAAAGTGTTGGGCCTTAACGGAAAATATGAAATATGAAATTTGTCAGTTTCATGTTACTTTAATTTGTACGCTAAGTGTTAAATTTTTTTATTCATTTTCTTTTCTTCATCTTCTTATTCTTATTCTTCTTTGAGTTTGGTATTCTATGTATTAAGTTAAAAAATATGTAGATTTATTGAAAATATGATTTCAGCATTTGCAGCTCAAAATTATAAAATATCTGCTTATAGCTTATGGCAATTTTTTATAAAAATTATTCTTTTTTTTTCTTCTTGAAAAAGAAAATTTCAATAAATGATGAATGTTCATAAAAATCTTATCTAATATTTCTTCAAAAAAAAAAAAAAACAAAAAATAAACGGCCTTTTTTAGAAAATCTAAAAGTTTCATATATGAAATGGAAAATTACAATAAATTACGCCATCTGAGGCGAAGTTAATCCATTTCATATTTGTCTACAAAATGATTTCAAATCCTTAAAAGATTTCAGTTGATATTATTTTAGCGATCAATGTTAAGTCAAACCATTTCCTTCCATTTGTAGATAACATGGACAATGGTCCATAGAGGAATTTTATGTTAAAATTAGAACTCTTCATAAAAATTTTGCGTTCTAGCGTGATATTAAAAATTTAAATTTCTATGAACTTTTTCGCGATATCCCACCAAATTCATTAAGATTGTACATTTCAAAGCAAATTTAACGATTTAATTATTGTATAGACTAAGATCAAGGAGAGTTCAACATATACGAAGATTTTTAAGTACACATTACGATGTCAAAATTTTTGAATTTGTCGAAATTTTACATTTCCGGGTTTTCCCAAAAATTTTCACCATTATTTATAGTTGCGCTAGACCGCTTAACATGGCAAATGGATGCCTAAAATCAAATGTTTAATAAAAAACTTGATACAATAGATACAATAGAAGAATCCAATAAATGATCAGGAGTATTATAAGAAAAAAAATGTATTTAAGATATTTAAAAATATACTTTCAAAAAAACAACAAAATTGAGAGATAATCAATAACAAATAAATAAAATAGATTTTGCTATAGCAAAATCAATTATTTTAATCGATTTGAAATACGCTTTCACTAATTGTTTTTATAAAAATTATCACTTTTCATTTTAAGAGAATTTAACAATTCAGATGAAATAAAATATTTCTTGACTTTTTTTTTTTTGTTTTTTGGTGGTCAAAGTTTGAGTTTTGCTTGTATTGGTGAAATTCTTTAAATGAACTTAGAAAAAGAATTTACTTGGCAACTACAATTTAATGGCAACTACAGTTTCTTTTCTTTCTATTTTTTTTTTTTTTGATGCTGTTCAATAGCAAAAAGATAAGTTTATCATAATGATCATAAAATAAAACGACAATTGTACAAATTTCTTTTTAAAATATTTGTCTATTGCAAAAAATAAATAAATAAAAAATTGATTGAACGATTTTTTTATATACTTTAAAAAGTCATTTCCATTAAAAATGATAAAAAAAAAATTACTGTTTCATTTTTCGTTTTGCTCCAAAAAAAAAAAAAAAAAACATAAGAAGCAAAAAGAATTTTTAAGAAAAAAAGAAGATAATTTTTCAATGTGCTCTATTGCTCTATAAAAATCATGATTATTTATGAAATATTGTTATAGATGTAAGAAGAAAATGTTACATCTTAACAAAAGGGAAAATATTTTCCGTTTAAAATTTAAGAATATGTAATAGATCTTTCCTAAGAAATGAATTTGAATTTTTGAATTCATTAATAATTAAAAATAATGGATTGCAGAATTCTTGCCCCCAAAACAAAACTAACAAAATGCTTGAATTACAAAATCTTTCCTAATTTTTACAAGATTTATATAAAATTGAACAATTATTATTTTAATAATTAAACATCTTTACATCTTCATCTTTATATTCTCTAATAGAGTTTATAGGGCTGTTCCAAAATTCAATCACTATTTGTTAGATTAGATTACTCCATAAAGTGTTGTGAAAGTGTAATGTTTTGTGAAATTATAGTTTATTTTTAATCTACTGGATTTTTCTAACTTTAAGACATATAAATGCAATGCTAAAATATATTAATCAAGTCTCTAAGGTAATTAAAACATTCTTGTACGAATTATCTATAATAATTCGTTACATGCACTTACAAAAAAAAAAGTTTAAGGCCAAATATTACAATTTCAAGGGCCATGCTGATTGTAAGGATGTCCGTCCGATATGAAATTAGTGTAAGGTGCCGTTAAAATGTTTCAGAATCCTCAAAATTTTATAAATATTATGCTAAAAAACAATTACTTGTAAAACACGAAAATCTGAGGATTTATAATTGTACGTCCTCTTGTAAAATGTATTAGATCATATGAATTTTTACAATACGATTCTTGTAAGCAACACTAAACGAACATATAGTTGACAGCTTAGAATTCAGTATTTATTCATTTTTTGAATGAAATATCCAAAGAAATATGTAAGTAATGTTTTAGAATGCTAGAAAAAGGTTTTTAATATTTTGATCTTGAAGGGTCTATAAATTTATTCAAGATTTCTGGCATTTCTTTTGGAAAATTTCGATATTTAAAAAGCAACCACACTTTGATAGATTAGTCGTTAAAAATTTCAATTTCTCTATCGTTGAAATTGTGAAACCACCCAAAAGAATAAGCCACTAAATACTTGATTCTAAAAATGAAGGCATTCAAAATTTTTCTTTAATATGATTTGTCTGATATGTCTCTAGAATTTAGTTCAAGTTCTTTTATAATTCTACTTGTACATTTCTACTCATGAATATTTTTATTTACAACATTTAAGGGTTGAATACCCACTTTAGCATACTTCACCACAAGCAATAACAAAAACAAGACATGAAAAGTAAGACAAACAATAAGTAGGGAGAGAGATAAAATCAACGTAGACGCAAAATAATCTAAATTTAAGGCGTAAGTGTGTTCTATATAAAGTTTTATTGTATCTTTACAACTTGACCTTTTATCTAAAGATTATTTATTTATATAAAAATATATTTGTGAAAAAAATCAAATTATAATTAAGAATATTACACAACAATAATTTATGATGTTTGACTTCTTTTTGCTGCCTGTTACATTCATTTGTTTTCTTTATACATTTCTATCAATTAAAATGATTTATCGATATAAGACTTTTTTTTTCTTCCATTTGAAATTTATCTTCAAGCATTTAAAAAAATTTTTTTTTGTGTCATCTTACTCTAAGACTTATAATAAATCATAAAATAATTAATGGCTGCAGAAATATACATATATTGCTCAAATTACATATTTATATTGTTAGTGCAATAAATTATCCAGTTTTGTAGAGTAAATGTAAAAAAAATTTGAACAAAAAAAACCAAAAATTTGGACCCAAAACAAACAGTTAAGGAAACGCATCAAGATTTCTTTTAAGTTCTTTTATTTTCACTTAAATGACACGTCAGTTTAAAAAGTCTGTCAAACTTATTTCATTATGATTTTCTAGAGGGTTTTATGAGTCTTTTTTGTTTTGGTAAAATTTTGAAATCAGAACAATGAGAAATCATTTTAAAATTGTCTTTAACCAAATTCCAAATAAAAATGATAACATAATTTAAAAAAAGGTGGCTTCGATATTTTGCCAAAAATTTCCTTTGAATTTCTCTTTTTCATAAAGAAATTTCTGAGGTTTTATACTTTTTCAATATTTTCCCTTAAAATGACACATTGCAATATTTTTAGAATGTCTTCACCACTTGTGGGCGCGGTTTCTTTCTTTTGTTTTCCTTTTCTTTTGAAAATAAATCACTGTATCTGTAAAAATAAATTATCTTTATGCAAACATTTCTTCTTTTACCACATTTCTGCCAAATTGAAGCTGTATATCTCAGATTTTGCGATCAGGGGACACTCAGAGGGACATATATATTTAAATCAATCCATAAAATTATGCTAATCAAAAATGTATATATTTTATAAACGTTACAAACATAATAGCAAACTTTTATATGGCAGATATAAAAAAAGGGCATAAGGAAAACTTTCGCTACACTAAATTGACGTGTCATATGAAATCCTGAGCCACGACTGCATAACTTTTAAATGATTATCTCCGAGTGAGAAACGAGAGTAGTTTTTTATTCACTTAGATATGACTCTTACTCTCACTGAATTGCATCTGATTCACTTATCATTTTGTTATTAAAAAAGAGAAGAAAACTCATGGTTTTTAACTTATTTTGTGCTCTATTTTTCTTCCTCTTAACGATGCTTTATTTAATTTTTATATGAGACGTTATTTACTTTACACTCGCTCAAATTTGCTTATTTGAGCAATAGCGCTAGATAATGATTTTGCTTACGTAAACAAAAAAAAAATGTTTAACGACCCGATACCTCTCGGCAAATGTAAAATTAACGAGTTACACAAACGAAAACTTACACGAAAATGTTAACAGTTTACGCAATCGAGGCTCTGTAAATAATTTTTATAACAAATACAAAACTTAAATATCTATAAATAATAAAGAAAAGACTTTTTGAAAATTATGGTTTTCTGGGTAATTTAAGTTGGCTTTTCTACATATCATTTTAACATAATACATAAATCTTATTTGTTTGAAATAAAAGCTGTTTAATAAATAATAGAAAAACAATTTTTCTATGCCTAAATATTATACACTTAAAGAAAAAAGTATTACGTATAAAGTCATCTATTAAAACTGTGATTTTACTTTTATGCATAGAAATATTACTGGGTATTTTTATATGCAGCCTAATGCAGATTTGTTTGCTTGAAGTTAGTTTTATATTAAATTCTTTATTCATTCTCATATTATGCTGGTTTGCTGTTTATAAAAATAACAACAAATGAGCAAACAAGAAAGCAAATACAAATACAAAAAGTAAAAAGGTAGATTAAAAAAAAACGAATGAAATGAATGAATGAGAAATATTCCCATAAAATTATTCATTCAAATTTAATTTTACTATAAATTTTATATGATTTTTTTGTTGGATTGAAATAATGTTCAATATTTGTTATGTATATTGCATATTGCATAGAAAAATCAATGATCTAATAAAAGAAAAAAAAACATAAAAACCAGAAAAGGTAATGTGTCCTGTT
Source organism: Melophagus ovinus (assembly GCA_023089585.1). Classification (NCBI taxonomy): domain Eukaryota; kingdom Metazoa; phylum Arthropoda; class Insecta; order Diptera; family Hippoboscidae; genus Melophagus; species Melophagus ovinus. The sequence continues at coordinate 2,016,061 of JAKKIB010000177.1, forward strand.
AAATTCTCAATTTCCATAAAGTGAAGAAGAAAAAACGAAGAAAAGAGTTAAACAAGTTAAGAAATTGAAAATAATTTCAATTGCTTTATGATTTAGAAAAATTATGGGAATATGGGAATAGAAGTCCAAAAATATATACCAACTTGAAAAAAATTTAGTGTGATTTTTATGGAAGAAAATTTAAAATTGTACATTTTTCTCTCACATGTAAAATTTGGATAAAATAAAGCTTTAGGGCGTAGCTTTAGGCGTTTCTATCCCAAGATCCTTTAAGAAATGCAAATGGCATAGATGATAAAAATAGAAATAATGTTAAAAGTAGATAAAAATAAAAAGATACAAGTGCAGTTGTAGTGAAGTGAATGAATAAACTTGAAACTAAAACTGTATTTGAAATCATGTCCATATCCATGACAGAATATTATAAGTTTGTTTAGATAACTGTAGCACCCAGAAGGTTTTGAGATAGATCTATCTTTAATTCTGCCAATTAGTTCAGAGTCAATTTTTGATTACATTTAACACTGTCTGTCCGTCTGTTTATCCATATAAATTTATTAAAATACAAGTCACAACTTTAATAATGAAATATATGATGCAGTTGGGCTTTGTCCCAGAAATGAACCCTATGAAAAATAGTTAGAATCAAACTATTTTTAGAGCAACTTCCCATACAAAGCTTTATGCAAGAAAACTCCAATTTTTTATATAATTTAATGCAAATTGGCACTTTATTATATTGAGAGATTCTTTGAATTGGATCAAATCTTTGAACCCCGTTCCATAAAATGAATCTTAAAAATAATTTTTAAATAATTTAAATGTTTAATTTAAATTAGAGTATTTAAAAGTCACCATCGATAGACTGTAAAGCTCTTACTTGTTTATTGGTTTGCAATGAAAGAGTAACAAAGAAAAGTATATTTTAAAAGTGAAAGTAGAAAATAAGTATTTTTATGTTCACATATTCTTACAAAAAGATACTTGTGATTGTTTTTTTTTTATATCTATTGAATGTAAATAAGTACTTGATTGTGCTCAATAGAGATTTTAGTTAGTTAAAGATAGTTTCAATAAGAAAAATCATTGCATACTCAAATCTATTACATCTATAAGTAAGCACTTGAATATCCAAGTACATTTGCTAGTATAAGAATTTTGCTAATACTTGTGGAAAAGTCTTGGGGCAAATGGAGGGAAATGGGAAGGAAAGTAACTGCTTTATAATAAATAAGTAAATAAATGTAAATATAAATATAAAAAGAGATATAGAAATACAATAATAGTTTTCTTAACTAACCAACCAACCAACCAACCAACCAATCAACCAATTAATGTGATAAGGAACAAGTTAAAAAGGCTATAACTTTATAAATGCCAATAAGAATAATATTTATAATAATCATTATATTTTAGTGTTGTGTTTTACAAAAGAATAAAAAAGAAGCTCCTTCTTTTTATATCAACCAACCACCATCAGAAATTGGAGGTGCACTCCTTTAGTTATAATATTTGCAAAACCCAAAAGGAAGCATTGAAGATCCCATGTAATATGTCAATTCTAAAGGGATTTAATCACGTATGTCCGTCTGTCCATCTGTTCGCCTGTATATTTCTGGCACTCTTCTGGTTACAAAGTTTGAAATTTCAATCTTAATTTTAGCAGAAATATTTGAAGTTCTTGCAAAAAGGTTGGTATTAAATTTGGGGAAAATCGGTTAGAGAACACGCCCATAATGCAACGTAAACTGAGAACACTTCTGCCCTTTAAATAACCTTTCGAAAATTTTTATGTTACTACTCGCAAATAAAACAAGGTAAAAAGGTGAATTGTTGTAAAAATAGTAGGGCAACAAGTTTACAACGCCTATCAGAAAATAATGCAATACAGCCACGCCTACACGAAATTATGTAATACCAAATTCTCACATTTTTATGTTTATGTTCTTCATTTATTACTCAAAAACTGAAACAATTCCAGTGTTATAATGTCATAGATTTTGTTGATGGGTATCCCAGATTTGGCCCCATAAAAAAGAAAAATTTCAATCATATTGCTTTGTAAGTAAATGCTTCAGTTAAAATTACATAAGTTTAACAAAAAAAAAAAAATCGATTTTTTTAGTGTTTTTGTAAAAAATGTTTTTGCTATAAAATGAAACTGTTTAAAAGCTCACTTTGAGGATATTGCCGCCATTATTTTTATTTCTTTTCTATTTTTTTTTTTTGTGACATTTGAAAGTCTTCTTCAAGTTTAATGTCGTATAAGATTCCTTGGTGCCATAAAATGTGCCATAAAACGTTATATAACACAAATAGTTTCAATTGAAAGTGCTTTTTTTTTTATTATAATCTAATGTTACGTGAGGTTTACACTTGACTTCTAAAGTCAAGAAAAACGTAAAACGAAAAATGAAAAATCAAAAACGGTAAACGGTAAACGGAAAACGGAAAACAGAGGCAGAAGTTATCATTTTTCAATGCAGAAGACATAAAGCAGTGTTAGTCAAGCTATTTTTTAAAGTTGCTCAACTTTTTCACATTCAAACAGTTCGATATGCTCATGGTACCATTCTGTGCATTTTTGCTCATAGACAGTCAAATAGAAGTATTGGTTATTTTATATGATTATCGAGAATCATAATAAAATTTGGCCACGCCTAGAAATTGTATTGAAGAAACCAAGTTACATATAATCAAAATATATTATTTCACTTTTTTCAAGTGAATATCAATAATTTAAATTGAATTTGAAAAATATAACTCTTAGTAAACTTCTTTTACTTTTTTCTTTATCATAACTTAAGTTGACAGCCAACATATTGTACATTATAATTGAAGTTTATTTGTCCATATTACAGTCAGTAGCAGGTGTGCAAATATACAGGATAACAAAAACGTATAGTTGTCGTATTAATAATGTAATATTTTAAGAATGTCATTAAAGACTTGTAAAATTCTTCGTTTTCTTTTTCTTCTTTTCTTTTCTTTTTATGAATCTATTACAAATCCCAAAGGGAGAAAGAGAGAGAGGAGAGAGAGAGAGAGAGAGAGAGAGAATGGTGGTAAAAGGATGAAAGAATTTTGCCAATAAATCAAACTTAAGTAAAAGCAAAAGAAAAAGGATATCATTTTTTTTAGCCATATTTTGCCATATTTTCAATGAAGCTTCCTAGATTTACATAAATTATGGGATAAATGACATATATTTCACAACTATCTTTTTTAAATTACTATTATCCATAGAATCGAATAATCACAATAGATTTAAAAATATACAGACGATCATTCCCGAAATGCTCACTTGCAATTTTAATAAAAGTTAACGCTAAAGCTAAAGATAAAATTTCTATCGATGTCGATCGGTAAAGTCTGATGGTTAAATTAAGCCACAACAAGAAATACGTACATTTTCTAAGTGAATTTAAAGCCCTTTAGAAATATTTTTTCTTTCTAGATCTGGCAGAAAGTTCCAAGCATTAATTATAGAAGATTAGACTATCATTTTTCTGCCTTCAAATAGAAAGTATCCATCATTTAATTGAGGATGAGTAGGCTGATCACAATAAATACATTTTTCAGAAAGCAGAAACTTTTTATGATTGAAATAGAAGAGCACTCAAAGAACTTTAGTTTGTGTTCTATCAAAAGTCACAAATCTCTTAATAATCACATAAATAAAGTTGTTTGTACATTGTTGCCATAAATTGTTAGATTATTTGCTAATAAATCAAACTTATCATAATTTATAATAAAAATTAAATATATTACATGAAACATTCATATTCATTCATATTCATAATCAGGCAAATAATATTAATCAAAAACATTCGATTCATTTATGTTATTTGGGCTTTTTCAACATTTCCATTTTGTTTACATTTTACCGCCATACTAAATTTCTAATAAAAAAATTGAATAAATATAAATTTGAAATTATTTGACATTTTATGCTCTTAGCGTGCAGTTGTGTTTGCATATTTTCATATAAGATTTTTAGTTACTTAATTTTTTTTTTTTGCATTTTTATTTTAATTTCATTTTAATGGACACGCATTGTGAAAATTCTCAAAAGTAAAAGCGACATTTTGTTCTTGTATTTTTTCTATTACAAAAGTAATGGATTTTAACACTTACCTACACACATGCGTGTATACGCCTATAAAAATATAAAATAAGGATTTGGGTATAATCGATAAAGTAACAGAAGTGTTTTTTTTTTTAACAAAAGGAAAACATTTGAGATGAAACTTTGCTTAAATGCGATTGTTTTTTCAAGTAAAAGGCAAGTGGAGATATTTTATATGTAAAGTTTCCTTCTTTACGTTTCTTACGGTTTTGCTTGAGTGGATGAAATAATAGAGAAAATAAAGAAAAAAAAAAAACAAAATAAGTAAAAAATGTTAGTCAAGCAAATTAATTCGATACCATTTTATATCTCTCCATTCCATTTAAAGATAAGAAAATCGTATTTTTTTTTTACAAAATTTGTAAAATTTTTAATATTCTTAATATGGAAGGAAGAGATAAATGCACGTTCTGTATTTCTTAAAGATTTCATATTCCAAAATATTTGTAAAAACTTTCATATAAAAATGGTAAAAAACGTATAACGGTTTATATTAAACGATAATCGTTTGGCGATAATTTCATTCCAATTTGGCGATTTCTTTTCCTAAAACTCATTTTTTGTGGTTTTTAAAAAATAAACAAAAAGGGACTCAGAGAAAACAATATTCATTATACAAATATATAATAAGGGCCAAGAGATATCGTCGTAAAAAAACAATACCCACTTTCATTTTGGTTCTTAAGAAAATTGTTTATAAGCAAAACAAGTTAAATGGAGTAACTGAAAAAACCTTACATTGAAAAATATATCGAAAAATTTCAGAAATATTGATTGACTTAAATTGATTCAGAATCGAGCTCTTCTCAAAGCCATCTAAATGTCCATTCATGGTCTGTTGTAATAAATGATGCAAAATAGCTCAAAGGACTAAACTTAAGCAGAAACTTAAAAAAAGAAAAAAATTATTGCTATCTTTTTTACTAAATCAACGAATGAAAATCGAGAATTTTATTTAATGAACAAGTGTTGCCTGGATCACAATTGAAAAAATAAGAATTCTTTTTTTTTTGGATACGCCTTTAAAAATAAACACAAATACAAGCAAATAAACAAACAATTGCAAATTTTTACTTCATTTATTTTTCCAACACTTTGAACGTTCCTTTGTTTTTTTGTTTATTATTTTTTTTTCCTTTCTGCTGCTTTTTCCTTTCTGTTTCTGTGTATGCAATTGTTAAGAATTCATCTTATCCTTGTTCTTGTTTTCATTACTCCTTTTTTTTTTTGTTTTTTTGTTTTTTTGTTTTTTTTGTTTTTTGGTTTTTTGTTTTGTTCTTGTGCTGTTAATTTGAACAATTTCTTACTTGTCCTGACCTTTGCTCATTAATATTGCGGTATTGTCTTAGTTACCGTATTGTACGTGTTCGCCTAATTTCCATTTCTCAATTTCCATTCTAATGTATTTCTTTTATTTTCTTCTTAAAAGTTTCTTTGCTGCTTCTTTTATATTCCATTTCGTTATTATGCCATAGAAATATAAATGCCCTCACTAAATTCATCTATGGAAATATCTGATCATTAGTTCTGGCATTTGAATAGGATTTCGGTGTTTATTGCTTTGTCTTATCTTTCTTGTTTAGCAACAATATAAATCTTTATCATCTTTTGCCATTTTTTTTTTGACTACGTTCTTGATTTTTTTTTGACTTATTCTTCTGCCAAGGCATTTTATAAAGATTGTTGGAATTGTTTATAATAAGAAGTCAGATGGATCCAGTCTACTATCAAATTGTAGTGTGCAATTGTTGAGTTAATTTAAGAACATTCGATATGAGAGCGTGCCAGGCTTTAAAAGTGAACGCTATAGAACTTTTTACGAATTTTCGATCACACTATTTTCAAAAAAGTTTTTCTGCAATAGAATTGGATATTACTCAAAGTAATAAATATTTTCAAGATATTTTAACCAAAATAATGTGTAGGGTATTCAACAGCCAGCTTCAAATGAATCTGCTTTTATAGTCATTTGTTCTAAGTCTCTATGGATCTTTTGCAAAATATTTGTGGAAACTTTTACAAAAAGAAAACAAAAGCACACAGTATGGAATAAAAATAGAGAATAAAAATAACAATAACAATAACATTTTATGAAATTAAATTTTGTGTATATTTATTGATTTTTATACATGTAAAATTATTTAATTTGTTCTTACTTTTGTGATTTTCAATTTATTATCTAAATGGAATAAACAAACTCTTCAATTTAATATTGGCATGATGAATGAACTTGAAAGTTAAATTTCGTAAGATGCGATTGTCAAATGACTTTTCTAATTTTGTAGATGTAAATGGAATGTCAACAAAAATAGACTCACTTACAAAAACGTACAAAAACTTACTCTGGAAATAAATGCTTTATCTAAAACTTTTTAATTTCACTTTCGACTGGAATTTATTTCTTCAAATTGTTTTATATAAAGTGAGTTTAAATTTAATTTGTAAGATTAGAAGCACTATGCAATATCTTCTAGCAAGGCGAATTCATGAGAAAGTATTAAAATAATGAAAATGGTTTATCAAAATGAAAGAAACTTCTTTCCCAATATATTACATAATAATTATAAAATTGCGGTGCAAGAGGTAGAAGGAGTTGAGATGAATCCACTTTCTATTCTCAGAATTACTTTCTGAATCGTTTTAAGCTCGTTCGTTGTCAAGCTAAAGAGCGAAATTCTCTTAAGGAAATTTGCTTCAAACGCGTATTAAATAAAAATGGTTAGAATTGAATCATTTTATTGACTTTTTCGAAGAAATATCGGACTATAAAAAAGGGTTGCACTCTTAAATATATTTTAATAAAAATTAGCAATTTTGTTTTTTTTTTTTTAGGACGAAAGAATGTGCACACCATATTTGGCTTTAAAGTTAAAGTATCATTAAATTCCATGAAAATGAAAAATATGAATTAATATTAAAAAATTAAATTGTAGCATATTTTTGAGATCACAATTAAATATTAATTATTTCAGTTAAAGAAAGTTTTAATTAACAATTTTTGCTCGTATAACAAACCGCTAAAACCTTTTTTTTTTTTTTTAAATACATTAAACCATTTTATGTTTAAGGCCACTTCTTTGTTCTCTTTCCCATGTTTTACAGCTAAAACTATTTTCAAAAAGATTTAAGTTCATTTCATTTAGATAGAATTGCATTATCAGCAAATAAAATCCTTTTATTATTTATAATTGTTTCAATTTAGTTAAGTTGAATAAATTGAGAGTATCTATTTCAATAAAAATGCCAATAATTATTATGGCATTAAAAAGTAAAAGTAAAAGTAAAAGTATTTTCAGCAGCATCATGTTACTTAACTTTAAACATTAATTGTGTGTCTTTAAGTCATTTTGAAAAATTTTAAGATACAAGAAACTAAATAAATATATAAATATTTATTTGGCATTAAAGAATTGAGCCGAGAAACAAGACATTGAAGTACAGAGAGTAATTGAAGAAGATAAAAATAAGAATAGTTTATTCGCGTCTAACAAAATGGTATAATATTGAATTTCTTTTGTCGTATTGTTTTCATAATTTGGCAAACATGCAAATAACTATCGATGCAAATGGATATCGGAATGCATTATCAAAATAGAAATAGTTGCAGTTATCGTTAATGTTTGGTCTTTGCTTTTGGATATTCATGAGTTACCTTCATGAAATGCCCAAAATATGACCCATACAAATGATGCAAATTATATTTAAATATAATTTGCTTATGTTTCTTATAAATGTATGATTAAGAAAAACTGAAATAAATTAAAACGCCTGAAATACATTTTTTCACATTTCATTTACAACAACACGCTTATACAACATTAAAAAAATGTATAAAAAAAAAAAGGTTTGAATAACAAAGAATTCTTTAAAAACTGAACTAAAATGAACTCTGAATAAGAAAACACGTACGGGCATTTTGTTGTTGACAGTAAAATAAAAAAGTAGTTCGTTCTATTGTCAGAAAGAAACGTGACATAAGAAGCACAACAATAATGAATAAGTAAAATATTATAATCAGTTGAGGTCGACATTCAATTCATAATAATTCACTATTTATTTATAAATAAAAAGAAAATTCAATTTATAAATTCAAGTAAAAATAATTAAATTTTTCATCGATTAAATCAATTTGAGATTTCTTACATGCCGAATTTTAGTTAAAAAATACCTGAAATGGTAAAGTTGATCTTTTGCATAAAATTGGATTAGTCCTGAAAATTGCCTAATCTAAATGATTTTTAAAAGAGTTTTTCTTTAAACCAAAAATTTCAATAAACAAATTTTATAAAAATATCTTACAAAGTGTTATCTGCATTTGAAATTAAAGCTTTTCAGCAAATGAACCTCAATAATGTTCCAAACTTATAAAATCTTACATCGCAACTAAAAATCTTGTACAATAGAATTAATAAAATAATAAAAGAATTTTTTTTTCCATTTTCTACTCTCTCACAGACAGACTTTACTTTCTAAACACGCATAATAATAAATAAAACTTAATAAAATTTGTATTTTTGCTTGCCTTTTTTTTTTTGTTTTTCCTTTTTTAATTCGCCTGCTCCTTCAGATTCATGCTTAACATTAAAATGTAAAATGTAAAATGTAAAATGTAATGCAAGAGAAGAAAGTGTTACTTTGAATAATTTGGCTTTTTTCTTATTTTAAAGCAACTTGAGTAATTTAAGTGAAAAATTTACAAACAAACATAAAATGACATTTGTCAATTTATCGAAATTTCCCTGCGAAATTCAAAAGACTTTTTTAAATTACATTTTGCCTTTTATTAAAATGCATTAATTGTACAAAATATTTACAAATAAGTGTATCGTATTTCTTCTAAAGAATATTTCTTCTCTAATCTAAATTTTGGGTAATTGCTTCTATTTCCAGAAATTATTTTAATAAAAATAGTTAAAATACTTACAATTGGCTGGAATCGATTGTTAAATACTTTACAATACTTTGCTAAATCTATGAGTACCTTTAAGAAAAAGGACTTGAAAAGATCGTTACCTGGAAGGGCATTCAAAAAATGGTCCGTTGTGGCGCAAATTTGGTAAAAGAACTACAGTGTACCATTTTTCATTAAAAAAAAAATATTGCAATATTGTAAATTGTTTTTTCAGGCAATATTATTCCCCGATATCCTTTGGGCCAAAATGTGCTCATTTATGGCACAAAATTAAACATCAGCTCTAAAATTCCGTACTTTAATCATACATTTATATGGACAGACACCTGGACAAACTGTTAAATCGTCTTAAATGGAATCAGAAACTTACTCTGCAAGTTATTATTTTATACAGATAGTGTAGGGTGCACAAATATAATTGATATAATCATTAAATATTTTAAAGTCTAAGAAAAAATTATTTTTTAGACATTCTTTCAATTTCAATTTCGATGCGAGTAAAACATAAAAATAGCAAATCAATGGAAATTAACATAAGTTTTATAAAAAAATTATTTCCATATACTTTCCCTCAATTTATTCAAAATATAAATTAAATTATTAAATTTAAATTGAGAGAATTCATGTAGAATCTAGAAATTTTATTTATACATAAAAATTTTTACCTAAATTGATAAATATTTGAAAAATTATATAAGAAAAAAAAATATCTATTCCATTTAACTTTATGGAAGTTTTCAAGTTTCAAATATTTCATAAAATATTTTCATTTATGTAATTTAAGCTAATTTAGAAAACTAAAAGGAAGATATAAATAATTAATAATAAAAAATTTTAATCATAATTCTTGAACAAATTTATCAATATTCTTCAGTTAATGTTATGCCTCAATACAAAGTTTTATTACTTTTTTTTTAAAAATATTTTCTTTTTATTTTACGCATAAATTGAATTTAAATTTATTGAGAAAGTGCATCTAAACGAAAATTTTTGATTTTATTTTACAATATTATTATTTACATTTTTCCATACATCACAATTCACATGAAATGAACATGCATTTTAATTAGATTAAGAAAATTTATAGGGAATAAATGATTTTACTCTGCACTTTATTTCATTTATTTTTATTTATTTATATGAAATTGCTTTGAAACATTCAACATTTTTACAACAAGATATTTTCAATCGATTCAACTTCTTGTCCAAGTACTTATCTGTTGTACAAATGCTACTATTTGTAAAAATTTAGATATCGCTTATAAATTTTAAATGGCAAAGAAAATGCAAATTCTTAAACGTCACGGGAAAGTCAATAGAAGACACTTCCTTAATAAAATTTAAATTGAAAATTGTTCTTTTGGATGTTAAGGCTAATTTTTTAAAAGGCAATATCAAGTAAAAATGATGGCGATTTCAGATCCATTTGAATTCAGTCAAAACTGATTTTCTTCATTTTTTATTTTTGCCTTTTTAGTAAATTATTGTTACCAATATTTCGATTGATTTTTATATATCCCTGCCTATTCCACAACAAATATTTTAGTTGCATATATTTTTGAAAAATACATAAGCATTTTTTTTATGAACAATTTAAATCAAATTGTGTAGCAATTTAGTTTTTATTGAAATGCTTCAATTAAAATTAAGTGGTTCATTTAATGTTTATTTACATTTAAAATGATATCTAATTAAATTCAATTAACTATGAAATGTAATTGAGAGACCGGCGAAAATTCATATGTGAGTGGAAGTTTGCTGCCTTAGCGAACATTTGGACCTTGCTTTGACTTTCTACTTTCATAAATTTTTAGCTTTAAAAGCTTTAATACAATTTTATCTACTTTTTATTTTACACTTTCACTTATTATGAGGTCCTTTCTATATGCCTAGCACATGTACCCCCATATCATGTCATATCATGTTAGATGAAACGCCATGATTTGAGCTCAGTCATGACACATTTGCAAGACCAATAACAATAGAATTTTAGACCATTTATTCTTTGTCATTTATTACTTTTCATTTTTATTTTATCATTTCATATTGTTTTGACAGTTTTTATTGTTATAGTTTTGACTTAATATACAATAGATATGTCAAGTTCACTGCTTCTTTTTTTCTTATAACATTGTACAAGGAGAGTCCTGTAATCAAGATGCATTTGAAATAAGTGCGGTAATTAAGTTGTCTGCCTGAAATCTTCCATATCAAAGAAGTTGTGATCATGTGCCATGAGCCTTAGTTTTTTTGTTAATTTCTAGGCTTTTTTGGCATGATTATTAAAACAGAATTTGTAGCTAAATTTTCATATCTTCCTTAAGCGCACTGCTAAAAATTTTTTTTACTAAATTTACCAGATTTTCTAAGACTTTGGACAAAACTTTGATGCCAATATTTCACTTTTTACATTTCCGAAGGATATTTATCATAAAAAAACTTATAAGTGTAGAGTTATGGCTACCTCTATTCAAAAGTTTGTTATTTATCAAGGGCTTTCAAGCTTTCTTTGTATAGATAAGTTTTTTTTTTTTTAATTTATTACACTTCTGTAACTTTGTTGGAGTAAAATTACTTATCTAAAAAACATTGTTCTTTATTAAAAAAGGGTCACGCCATTAATAACAATAATGATTAAACAGAAACTTATTTTATTTCAGTTTTATTTCAGTTTACTGTAAAATTTTTTCCTATTTAAGGAAAATATTGCAAAAGTTTTTATTAATAAATTTCACTAAGTAATTTAAATCCATTCTATAAACATTTTTTGATGGCCAAAGATTAAAGTTGCTCCACTACATTTGAAAGAACTCATTTCAAGTTCTTTTTTCATAAATCAAAAATAATTAATTCTGAACTCGAACTTTTCTTATTTGGAGAGATAAAATTCAGATTGATAAATTCATTTAATAGGAGATAACGTTAAAACATTCTGATTGCAGCAAAATCTTGTAAGGAAAATATAAATTTCGAGTATTATGAATAATTTATTTTATTTGAAAGGAATTGTTGCCTCCGAAACTAAACATGACATTTTCCTGTGTTTCTTTTTGCCATAGTTATTATCATGCATATTTCTAGTTAATTTTACTTGTCTTTTCCTTTTGCATATCTAATTTCGCTTAAACTCTCCAGATTCTTAAATGGCTTAGACAGATAGGCAGAAACGGGCATTACATTAAAACAGCTTGATAACAATAACAAGTAAAAAAATCATAAATGGCTGGGGCCAAATCTTAGATGCCTACCAACCATTCAGCAAGATATTACAACTGAAACAGGCTCTGTTCAATTTTTCAGTAGTAGAAAGTAAGCGTAAACATAAAAAAATGGAAATTTGGTGTTAGACTCTTTTTTGTAGGCGCGGCGGAATTGCATGATTTTTAGATAAATAATCTAAATCAATGGCCTCACCACTTCTATAAAATTTTAGTGTTCTATACTTGGAGTTTGCTAATAATGAATGAAAAATAAACCACCAACTTTTGCTAAAGGAAAGCCGAGATGTTCTCAGTTTATGTTGCACTAAGGGCATATCCTTGGCACGATATTACCCATTTTTAATACCAACCTGCCTGCAAGAACTTTTTTTTGTATCTGCCAAATTTCAACTAAATATCTTGTTCTCTTTCTTTTCTTACAATCGATAGAATATCGACAGATGAACATACGGAGAGACTTGTCTAAGTCGATTTAGAATTTTATGTGGATCAAAAATTTATATATTTCAGATATTTCCTTTTGGCTGTTACAAACATAATGGCAAGATAAATATACCTGAATATACATGTATATATTTTTTTTGTAGTTTTTTCTTTTTTTTTTTTTTTTATTAGAAAATTCAATTCAATGGCAAAAGTTCATTGTGAAATTTCGTTGGTTTGTAAGATTCTCTCCTGTAGTGCATAAATGATATTATCACTAACATTTAATGACTTATTGAATGTTAGGATTAATAAATACTAAACTAGAGCAAACTTAATGTCCAGTATTTTTACATTACTGTTGCTACTGCTGCTGCATAGTTATGTGATTATGAAGAAGGTATCGTTTCCGTCTCATCATTTTTGATGCATTCACGTTGAAAAGAAAACCATTTTAATAGAGAAGAAGTGAAATATTATAAAAATCTCATGCAAAATAAAATAGTCACAAGAGAGAAAGCAACAAGAATTAAAATGATGAAAAAAAATTGAATATTGTTGACAATGGGATAATGATGATAGTGATGATGATGATGATGATGATGATGATTGATGATGCTGTGGCGTGGCTCCTATTGATACTAATGATGATGCTCGTATTAAAAGCAAAATCTTGTAAAAAGGTGAATAATGGCAAAAGTAAGCCAACCAAGGTAACAATGAACAACAACAACAACAACAACAACAACAACAAAAACGATAAATGCTTTTTAGATGTTATTGAAAACCTAACACGTCTATAGAGAAGCAGGGAGGAGAAGGACAATGGAATAGCGTGTATGAAGCAAAGTATAAAAGTAAAAGTTATTTGTCTTTTTGTTAACTACTGTTTGTTTTTGAATTTTTTTTTGAAATTTTCTATACAAAACTTACTAAGCAATTCTCTGTCAATGATGATACTAAGAATGAAAATTTGAGTTTAAATTATTACTTTAGAAATTTCTTACAAAGATCATTGTAAAATATATTGCCATTATACAAATAAATAACATCATATTTAAGAAGTTTTAAGATGAGAAAAGAAAAATGAAAATTTAGTTCAAAAATCAAATATAACGAATCGCTTTTTGTCCCCTTTCACCTTCTTACAATATCATCATCATGAAGAGCTTTTTACATTAGTCTTTATGTAAATCATTTTATAATGATTATTGATTTGGTCATTAAACATCAAGAAACTCATGTAAATATAGACATGATTGTTTGAATGGCAAAACGTACATGGCCAATAACATTTATGTAAGAGAAATAGCACCATTAGTAATGACATCATTATTTATTGTATAATATCATCATCATTTTTGTTATAATCATTATCATTATCACTATACGTACCCATTTATTAAGAAATGTCTTTTCTCTTCTCTTTCCTTATTTGGGTTTTCTTTGGCAATTGTCACAAAGTGAAATCGACCACAGACACTGATGTCCATATGAAATGTAAAACAACAAAAATATAATCAATATTTTGTTTACATGCACTTATTGTATCATCAAACAAGTATGATAGTAAGATTGATAGCAAACATGTATTACTTTACTGCGTCACACTCAAGGCAATCGAATAATTGTATTGTTACCGGTGACGTATGAGTGACATGTAATTCTAGTTTTCCTTTTTTTTTTTTTTTTTTGTTTTATAAAATGATGGTACCTTTTAATATTATTATAAACATTTTATTGTATATTCTGGTAAATAATGTCATAAAAAATTTTTTGGAAAACCTAATTAAGGCTAAACTTCTTTTTTAAAGTTTTTAAATAAGAAAAAAGTCATTATGATAATTTATTTAAGCCATGTATAAATATTTTAAATATTTTTGATAATTTAAGCAATCAATATCTTTAATTAATGAACCTTAACAAGAGAAATTATCTTTAGCGTTACAAGTGATATATTTTATATAGTTTCTCTTAAATACCATACGTGTTCGCTCTTTTTACCTTTCACAGATTTGACCTTCTGTGATTAGTCAACTTAATACCAAAAATAACAGCAATAAACAGACTAATAAATCCAATGTTTTCATAATAATTTGTCAGTTTAATTGGATGTAACCGCTGCTTATAAATTAGTAACCATTAAAAGTACAAACAAATAGTTTTTTACCACAAATTCCTTCCAATAAATAACCAAAGATTTAAAGGCAACATTTTATTGTCAATATTTATAAGTAACAAGGATTTATTCATCTCTATCACAGGCTGGAATCTAAGCAAAACACAATAAGGCAAAACTTTTAAAAAACACTATATTAAAATATCTTCAACTTAATGATTATGCTACAAAATAGAAATCGTGTTCGGCTATTTCATTTTTGTTTAAACTTTTTATTTTGTACTTTTTACATCTAAATTGATCTAAACACAAGCATTAAGCGCATTAGAGGTTTTAATTTCAATTATAAAGTACAGAAACAAAAAAAAAAGGAATTATGTAAAAAAATGCCACAACCCTTTATACAAATTCATATCTCCTTTATAAGGTCTTCCTTCCAATCGCTTTGCGTTATTTAGCTTTATATTGACATATTAAATAAATGCAAAATTTTTCTGCATTCAAATGATATTAAACGTAATAACACAAACAGTTTTTATAATCACTCTAAAAGATTAGTTTTCACTGTCAATTTATACGTTTTTTTTTTTTTTGTAATGATTCAATAATGCTAAGAATAATAACAATTATCAATAATAGCTGTTGGGATTTATGAAGTAATTAATGTAAACATGTAAAAGGATTATGATTTTTATGTGTAATGTAACTTTTAAGTATCTTGTAGAATACTTCAAACAAAATTAATTAACGGTAAAATCAAAGGAAATTCTTTTGTGACAGCATGCTTGAAATATAATTCAGAATTGCCATATATGATACAACCAATTCCTAAAGTACATCAATCATCTAAATGAATTTTTCATAATGAAAATTGTTGTCTTATTTATCATTAAAATATTTATACTAAATTGAATTGAAAATAAAAAGATAAAGAAATGGCTTCATAATATTTAAAATGGTTCCAAATATCTATCAAACTTATCCCAATATACTGAAGAACTTAGAAACAATCTTTCTATTTCTTAAACAATTTTACAATTTTACTCTGTATTTTCGTCTTTCTCTCTGCTGCATTTTCTGTGATATTTTAAAAATGTATACTTTAAAGGAAAAATTTGAAAATTATAAATTACCGAGATGAGACGTTTAAAATTTAGTAAAGGATTTTTAAAAGTTTTCTAGTGCAAATTTTTATATTAACCAAGCAAGCAAATGCCAAATGCAAACCTTACAAATATCTAAAACATTAAAACATTTTTTCGACTTTCTCAAACATTCTTTGACTTTTTATTTGGTAACTTTACTTGCTCATTATATTTTTATCATATTATTAAATAAATTTTTGTAAAATGTGTAATAATAATCGACCATAATCAACTAAAACATTTTCATTTATTTTCAATAAATTCAATCACAACAATTGAATTAAATTGAATTAAATTTTATCAAATAAACACAATTTTAATATTTTTAATTGAATCATTAATTTTTCTTGATAACTTAATTCACTATTTCATTTAAATAAAGTGAGACAAAGTGTTAGAGAATACAAATCATAAAGGTTTAAAAAAAGGATTTCATTAAAGGAAAAAACAAAAAATAGGAAAATTACGAAATCAAAAAAAAAAAAAAGAATACAAAAAAATTGCACAATTTCAATGATCATCATGAATTGTGAAGTAAACTAAAATATTAAGATAATAATTTACAGTCAAAAGGAATTTTTTTCATAACCATAGAAAATTCATTTGTACTGGAAATATTTTTGATGGTTACACTGACAAGCATTAATAATATTTCCTTATTCAAATTATTCATTTAATTGTTGCCATATAAATTTATTATTATTTATTATTATTGGCTATAAGTGTATGTGTGTGTTTGCATGTATGCGTATAAAATTATTTTAATTATATAAATTTCATTCTGAACATTCTTTCGTTTTCTGTATGCTTTTTGAGTAAAAGACTGCATCGCGGACCAAGCAGATCAAATTTTCCATTAAAAATACATAACAATACATTTTGATTGTATTAGTATGATTTATTTACGTAAAAATATGCTTAAACTATAGAATATGCAAAATATGCATCATGTATAAAGTATGAATTTATGAAAATATTTATATAAAAAGTATTTTTACACAAAATCAAAGGCTTGCAATTCATACAAAACTGTAATAAAATTATTTCAAAAATTTCTAAAAATTATGCATAAAAAAAATGGCATGATTAATTAACAGATTTATAGGAATAATTCAAAAATATTTATGATGTTATTGATGGACGATTGGATCATTGAAATGCTAAAGGCAAATCTTGATTACAAAATTATGAAGACTTCGCAATTTTAGTTAAATAAAACATTAATTTTTCAGTACTTAATTTTTTCTCTTAACTTATTTTTTTCTTATTTAATTCTTTTTCTTCTTTTATGTTATAAAATTGTTAAATAATTTATTAGAAAGGAGAAGCCAATATATATAAATAAATTAATTAACAAAATTCTAATAAAATTAATGACACAAAAAGAGTAAAATATGTTACGAAAAAAGGGGCAAAAAACAAAATCAAATAGAAAATAATTCATGAAAGAAAATTGTGCAAAAAAAAGAACTGTTGTGTTGTTGTGGTTGTTGTTCATGATTATGATAAAATATTTTACCAAAATTAAATAATAAATATTTAAATGTTCGGTATTGCTAAACAAATAAATTAATCCAATTTAATAAATTTGTGTAAATGTACGCGCGTAAAAATCAAAAATTTTTATAACACCACAAAATATACTGTGGCAGTGTAATGCTTCTTCTTCTGCTTCATTTGCCTCTGTGATTATTTCATTTATATGAAAATGTGCCAGTAACATTAATAATAATAATAATAATAATAATAATAATAATAATAATAATAATTGTAACAATAGCAATAACAATAACAATAACAATAGCAAAAATACAAGCCACAATTAACTAGCAACAATGTTGGGCTGTATATATCAATTATGGGATTGGTGAGTCACTCAATATTTGTGTACATAAATATCGCATTGGTGTATAAAATATGAAAGCACATATATGCTGCCACATATTACTATATTAATAATTTGAAAAGAAAAACCGAAAAAGTAAATAGCAAATAATGGATCGATCCATATCGAAAAGTACACTAAAGTCATAGTCGCTTATACATAGAGCATTATAAAATTTCAAAAAAAACTGTTAAATCAAATAATATTTTGAAAAAATTCATATAAATTTTTATTGTCAATACAAAATTCTAAAGCACTTTTATTAATATTTTACTTAATTTAATGAAATATGCAAATTTTTAACGAGTGAGTACTTGAAGAATAACTGTGAAACGAAGCATTCAACCAGTAACGTAAATATGTCCATTATAAAATATTCAACGAATTTACAAAGCAACGATTGCACGATTGCATCTATGTATCAAATTGTGTACTAAGTAAAGTCTATGCCAAGTCCAAGCAACATTAAATCATTAGTTTACTGCATACAGATTTCTAAGGGGCTGAATGGTTCTTGATTCAAATATTTTGCACTGAATTCAACTTCGTAATATATTCAGCCTTTAATATGAAACAGTTTCCGAAGTAGAGCCTTCCATTCTAACTCAAAACAAGTCCATTGAAAAGTTTGTAAGTTGCATTGGTTACACTTAGAACTAACGGTATAATCAATTTAAAAGAAAATTTACCGTTACATCTGAATGTGACTAATAAAGATTCATTGCAATGTATCGAGGATACAACAGAATATTCAAACAGTTTCTGCAACCTTAATAAATAGAAACATTTCTCTTATGAATTTTTCAAAAGATATATATATAATATATATATTTATGTTCAATTTTGCAATAACATACTGTATTGGAAATGAGAATAATGAAAACACATGCATAATATATAACATCTATCTACTTAAATTTTGTTTCAGTAAAATTGTTGAAAAAACTTTAAGCATGAAAGCGAAAGTCATATGGATTGAATTATACACGCCGTTTTTGCCATGAAACGAATTTATACACTACTGTACATCTCTTACTGTTTTATTTTATTTTTCTATTTCCATTGACCCACTTGATATTAGTGTTAGAATCACATTAAGTAATTTCATGTGACAAATTTTACATTTCTCGCTGACCTAGTACTTTCTTTTATGCTAATTACCACCATTTACACCATTTCACTCTAAACTGCATGTGATTTCAATCAATTAAAAGCAATTAAATATACATATGCTTGAATAAATGCAAATTAGAAATTTATGGTTTGTTCGGACTAACATGTACTTGAAAATTAATGGAATATTTTAATCTACAAATTATGTGCAGCTATTTGTACAATTTTAATTGGACTTATTTCTTTCAATAGATCTTAAGTGTTGGGTCTGTACATGGTTTTGTATGGCATAAATGTAAGGCTATTATAATTAGTTAAAATCCAATACCTAAATAATGGGATCAACTTAATGAAATATTTAAGAACAATTTAAATAGAAATTTCCGGATAGCTCTATAATTTAGTTCCTTAATAAGAAATAAATGGTTCCTTGTGTTCCTTGTGAAAAGCAAAATCTCAAACAGTTAACTCCAAAAAGCCAATTTTGTATCGATAGAGATATAATAAAAGTGATCCTACCTAAAAATGTTACCCATAACTGGTCCAGCAGTGAATAATATATAAATATATTTAAAGTAACATTTGTGGGTCAATAATAATATATGCACAACATATACACTTTAATTAAATGACCTTAATTGAGTTTTTAATATGTTTCTAACATGCATTTTATTACATTTTTATTTCAGGCTAGAGGCACCACCTCTATTCACGGCAGCCACTATGGATGCGAAAAAATTGCAACATATGCAACAAACGCAAAATGTGCAAAAGAAATTACCGTTAAGCTATCAACAAACCAATATAGCGGATTATCGCAGTGCAACTCATTCACCAACAGTCTTCCAACAGCAACAACAACAACAACACCAACAACAGAAACCGCAATCTTCTGGTTACTATATGGCAAACCGCAATGCATTATCGAACGCACAATATCAACAGAGTTCAACGACTTTATCATCAACGAGTGGACCCATGTCTCCCATTGATATGCAGCCACATTCAAATAAATTACTGTTAAACTCTCACATAGGGGGTCCTATTAATGGCGGGAATGTATCCAGTAGTGCTCATACTTCACCTTACCATCAAGGCTCAACCTCATCAGGCTACCCAACAAATCCTGCTGGTGTAATTACGGAACAACTATATCAATCGCCTACTGAAAGAACTTATTTGGCTGCAGCAGGTAGATTACATGGATCATTAACTAATCCTGCTTCTGCCTTACAACAACAATACCAGCAACTGCAGCAGGCAAAATTGCAAGCACAATTGCAAACGCAAAATGAGGCGATACAACAGCAGCAACGCACATTCGCCTTAAGACAAGCCATGAACCCACCCGTACCTCAGGGGCATTATCATATAAGTCAATCATCTAGTATGATGCCGGCTATAACACAACAATCGGCAACATCACAAAGGGCGCCTCCTTCTTCTCTTAATCTTAATAACAATGCTTATGCAGCAATTGGGAGCGATCCAGCTATGGTTAGTCAAAGTCATCAGCAGCAGCTGCAGCAGCAACATTTTCACCATCATTTACAGCAGCAACAACACATAATTAATCGCAGGCAACCTGAGCCCATATATGGACAACATCAACATCAACAAATACAAATGCAATTGCATCATCAACAGCAATTGCAACATCAGCAGACGCATTATCATCCATTACAACAGCGATCGAAATCAGATTTACAAACGCCTAGTGGTAGTAGTGATCAGAGTCCGGTATACATTCAACAAAATCATCCTGGTCATGTAATGAATCAAGCCTGTCAAACGCAAATATCGGCAGTGGCAAAAACTAATCAAATTACGAAAACCCCCAGTTCTGAAGATTCATCCTCAGCATCAGTCAAAAGCCCTTCTCATGCACCACTTGATCGCAAAAAATCTTCTGGAGCCTCCTCTTTTTCAAATACCCAAGCATTAAAAAGTCCTTTAACAAAACGGCCACCATCATCTCCAGTTACCATGTCCGACTGGTTGTACAAACAGGGATCTGATGGCTTAAAAGTATGGCGCAAACGTTGGTTTGTTCTAGCCGAATACTGTCTGTATTATTATAAGGGACCAGAAGAAGAAAAGCTTTTAGGCTCAATTCTTCTGCCTTCATACAAAGTATCCGCTTGCTTGCCAGAAGACAAAATCTATCGAAAATATGCATTTAAATGTGAACATCAAAATATGCGAACCTATTGGTTGGCAGCTGAAAATGCTGATGCTATGATTCAATGGGTAAGAGCTTTAAGTGCAGCCACTATGATGCAAGCTCCCACTACAGGTTCTTCGGAACAGCCCAGTGCTGCCTCGTCAAGTAATCAAAGTGGTGAAAATTCAGACTCCGGTATACATACACTACAGTCGCAGCAAAGCAAACTTTCCCATCAAGGTCATGTAACACCCGCTTCAGATAATAGTGGTAATGTTCCAGGTTCTGGACCAAATAGCAATGGTGGAGTTCCTGGTGGCGGTTCGCAACCGTTGTATGCTAATGCTCCACCTAAACCGAGACGTATTACGGATGGTGGTTACTCCTCACCTAGTCCAGAAAATTCAGTAGATAACGAACGCCGTGCCGCTCACCATACAGTTAAGAATCACCAGCTGCAGCAGCACCAACAACAAATGCAGTCAACTAATGGCCGTAGGAGTGGTATCATGTCACCAACACTCCAACAAATGCAACAAAATCAGCAACAACAATATATTCACACTCACAATAATCAAATTAGGTCTCAACATCATGCCATTTACGATACTCGTACAGGAAACGTTTCATCTACTTTACATATGCCACAACAACAACAACAGCAACAACAGAAAGCACAACATCAAATGTTAATACAACCACAACCGTCTACATATGCCCTTGATGCCTTGGATATGCAATATCAGAAACAAATGTCAATGTTAAATGAAGAATATTCGAAAAATTCATCTAACGATTATATGGATGCTCAAATGGAAGCACAAATAATGCAGTTACAACAACAACGTGCTGCCATCGGTGATGATACTTACGGCGAACATGACTTTTACGTGCAAAGAGTTTTACAGCAACAACAACAACAACAACCGCGTTATCCACAAATTCATCCAAATTCAACCAATTATAAAACGAACAACATGGAGCGTCGTACACCGGACGCATACGGTCGTTCAAAAAATCGAATATTCTCTGATTATGAGGATATATACAATTTTACACAAGGTGGCATGCCTACCACTGCTACTGGTCCAATGTCTGCTCAAGAGGCCTTACTTCAAGAAGCAGCCAGTTATCGTCGCCCATTATCGCCAACCATTTATGATGGCAATAAACATGTACCGATAATGCCAGCCCATTATACATCAAATCCCCATATGGAGGTGAATTTTTTTTGTTATAATACCCTCCTTCTTTATTCTGCTCTCTGTTCTCTACTTTAAATTGCATCAATTGTAGTATTCATTAATTTACGATTTAAGAAACATCAAGTAGCTTTATGTACTGCTGATTAATGCTGATTAAAACATAAAGTCATGTACGTTCATTCTTAATACTACACACCCATATAAACTATTGATAATTCAAAGTGGAATTGTAATCCCCTGCTAGACATACATTGTACAGATTCTGCTAATTTTACAAAATGCTGATCATACCTCTGTGCAATTTATGTTACGCAATATCCCAAAAGGAAATAAGTCATTTGTTGCGTTTGTATGTATAACAAAATTAACACTTCAACATATACTAAAGGAACCAAAGCAAGACAAAGCAAAGTATAATTATAAAGTATGTATTGAATTATGACCAGAATAAAAACTCACGTAGAATTGCATCATATCGCAATTGACAATAAAATACACTACTTTTCGTGTCAAGTGAGTTTCATAGTTTCTTTAAAAAGCATTTAAAATGGTTATAGCCTTGACTTTATTGGTTGTTTAAATATTCTGAAAAAAGCCACACAAAAAAAGGTGGATCCATTGAAAGATCTATTGTCTTAAAGGAGAGTTTTATACAGATATTTATCGTATAAATTGTTGGATCGTATTCATATTCATTCTCGGTCTTATTTCTGCCATAACACGCCGTTTAGTAAATTTCATTAAAGTATCTCAAAAATCTCTACATTTATAATAAATTTCCATAAGCAGACATTATGTAGGCGTACACAGGTAAGCTTAAATCGATGACGAAAGTGACTCTGACTTGATCGAAGTAGTAGAAAATACTTGTTTGCATGTAATACGTTCAAACCCAACAACGGTGTTTCTGTGGTCTTGTTTATTACGCCTTAATAACACTTTTTACATAGATTATGCAATGCATGACTTAATTTATATATAACATTGCTAAATGGCAAATACTTGTTCTACGCCTCACGTTTCTTTTTTCCTCACTTACCATTCATTTTCTACTTCACTCAAACCGGAGTTGTGTGTGTGCTTGCAGAAAAGTGCACCACCTTGTAATGTAGACCATCAATACTGACGGATGGCAAATACTTTTGTAAAATTTTATTCCAAAAAGCAAAATTTCAAAAACTTCAGTGAATGTAAGCACTGAACTTGTTAATTGCTCCAAGATAAATCGAATGACTCGATTCTTGCATTTGTACCGTTTTGCAAAGGACGATATTTGCACAATTGTTTTAAATTGCTTTATGATGCTTACTCGTATTGTTGGCCCACATATGTAGCAGAGCAATTGTCAAAATCTATAAATATGAAAAAAAAATCTGTTTAGATAAATGTGTATAAACAATTTGTTTTTAATACAAATCTTCTTTTATGCTTAATATCAATTTAATATCAAGAACTTCAAGCACAGGATGCGTACATAATATTTCGAATAAGGGAATTTAGGTGACAACGTATAAACTACAGAATACACAGATTATTTATATAAGGCAGAATTAATTAGAAGAACTAAAGGTAACTATAACTTAGTTATGTCTGAAAGTGACTTGACTTTGTGATTGCCCTTTCTTAAATATAGCAAAAGATAAAAGAAACTTGCTTAGTTTAATTGGATTATTCCAGTTTAACTAAACAGAACAAGGTCAATTAGTAACTAATGTCTAATAACTAATAACTAATAACTTTAACAATAAAATTTACTTAGATTTAGTGAATCTCATCATGCTTTTTATTATTTAAATACACATATAACTCACTTAAATATTTTAATAATTTAATTTAATTTTAATTTAAGAAAATTAAATTAAAGACATACAAGTTTCCCAGCAAACAATTAATATATTTAAAACATTTGAAAACCTTATTAGATTCGACTCTTGGGCCAATAAAGCAATTACTTAGAAATTTTTGTACATTTCAAAGATAATATCTCGTTTGTTTAGTAAACTATTATGAAAATTATGTTTGGACAAAAAAAAAATTATTACATATTTTATTATTATTTATTCTGCTTTTCCATTTTAATAATATTTTCATTAGAAGTAAGCCAAATATTCTTATTAAAGTGATTCAATTTTTAGCTAGAACAATTTTCATAAAAAACGGAAATTCCGTTGTTCTATTGTTCGCTTTCATTTTTTTTTTATAATTACCTTTTTTTTCTTTTGGTCGTTGTTTGTTTTCCCTTATTTACTTCTACTTTGCTACAATTTATTAAGAATTCTAAAATGTAGTAATTATTCTAAAACATACGAAATAATATTAATAATAATAATAATAATATTAATAAAAATATTCCAACATTCCCGGTCTTTGTAATAAAATAAACTGACCTAATTTTTAGAAAGTTTACAAAATTTTATATATTTAAAAGTACATTATATTTATATTTTATTATATTTAAATTTTGCTGATAAGTTATATTTATTTTGCTACCTCTTATTTCTTGTCTACCTCTTACATAGTTGTCTAATATCTGACGATATTTCACAATAGTTTCCATTTAGATAAGTCGCTAAATTTATTCGCTAAGTGATTCTGTTTGATTTTACTGTATATCTCTATCTGATTGTCTTTCATTAGACGGTTTACTAATTCAAAGAATAATTTTAATAAGTCATTCCTAATGTAGACTTTTCATCAGATTAACTAGTAGAAGAAGTTTAAAAACTGATTTTCAAATAATGGATTCAAATGCATAATAAAACTTTTTATATAAAACTTTTTATATAAATTCATTATTTTATTTGTAGTCCTCTCTTGGTCACAGTATAAGTAGTAGCAGTGGTAATATACGGGCAAAGCCAGCAGCTTCAATTATGCGACCTCATTCTGCTGACTTTTTAGAATACGAGTCCAGGCCAGACATTACCTCAGACACAATGTTACTGGCTAATGATATGAATTTTACAAACAAATCAGATCCAGCACGAGCACCGCGACCAAAATCTAGTTTAGATATAAATCGTACACCGGATAGTTTTTATTATTCGGAAGAAAATTATGCTGAAAAAATGCGGAAGAGTGCATTGTATTTGCAGCATCCACAAAGTCAAGTTCAAACTTTGGCCCAGCCACAACAAGCAGACCCATATAAGACTCTAACTAATTCCAGCGATTATTTAAATTCGGCTGCTAATTATAATAGCAGTGGAATGCATACAATTGGCTATGAAAATCCATATGAAAGAGCTTATAAACGTAATGAATTATTGCATGATGATTTAGCCAATACAACAGGTCATACGAGCATACCGCGACTAAATAGGGGTCAAGTATTAGGAGCAGGATCACATATGCGTTCGCAATCAATAAATCCCCACACCAAATCACCAGAACAACAGTCTGGCTTGACAAGTCTTACCACACAACAGATCATTCAACAGAATGAGCAATTTTTACGTTCGGCTAGTGCACGTTTACCAAAACGTGTCGATTCATTTGACAATGGAGCACAATCATCACCATCCAGCAAAAATAATACAGAAAATGCTGCAGCAATAGTAACAACAGCAACGAGTACAGCGGCAACTAATCAAAACTCCGCTCCACATACTATCCATTTAGAGGGTGAACGCAAACGTGAAGAATCCATGAAACGTTTGCTGGAATGGAAACAGAGAATGCTGCAATCACCATTAACGCGTAAAAGTGCTCATTCACAACGAGCCACATCACTTGTTACCAGTAATCTCTCAAGTAATCATAGAAGTAAAAATTTTATGTCGGCTGTTTCACAACTGGGCAGTAATCCGAATTTACTTTTATCATCAACCGGTCTAGCTGGTGGTGGCCATTATCCCACTAAGCGAACTAACAATGCTTTATATAATGCCACGTTACAACGTAGTCGTTCTGAGACACATGCCAATACTGGCCCTACTACTGGTTACAACTCGTACTCTTCAGATGATGAAGGTAATCAGAAATATAATATTTGATTCTTCTTTTCTTCTGTTTCTTTTCTGTTCTATATTTTTCACTTTTCTCCTATTTCTCCTCCTTCATATTACAATTTTTATGTATTGCGCTGAAAATTTACATACATTTATTTACTTATATTTGTATTGGAACGTTTTTATGTTTTATGGATGTCCGTCTCTTATTCTGTACTTTCTTCAAAGCTTGTAATTACTACTTTATTACCGTACAACCACTTACCTTATGTTACCCTGAGCATTATAATTTCCTACAGCACCGTACCCATATAACACTGATCCCACAAGCTTTTAAAATATAAACTATGCTTTTTGATATTCCTTTATTTTTTACTATAAGACCAAAAAAAAAGAATTGTTCTTATCAAGTAGAATTTTTATAATTTCACATCTATCTACATCTCTTCTTGATTCTATTCTGATAAACATATATAATTTTTTTAATTTATTGCACGCCATTTGCTTTCTATTACTATGACAATTTATGTAAAAAGTAAATAATTAAATTAGTTTTGCTTTACACGTTAATTTGGCAAATTGATAGAATCTTCATTTACAGAGTTATTATTTTATAGACTCAATTGGACTTGACATGTCATTTATCAAAATTTATTTCAATTTAATATACTTAAAATCCTTCTTGTGGCTTTTCTTATATGCTCTATGACCATTCAGTTATCTGTAGCCAGCCCTTGTGTAATATCATAAAATTTCCACTGAAATAATTAAGAAAAAACGTCTACGTTTAATTGCAAAGTGCAAAATCTTTCAC
The DNA here is from genome assembly GCA_023089585.1 of Melophagus ovinus. NCBI lineage: Eukaryota > Metazoa > Arthropoda > Insecta > Diptera > Hippoboscidae > Melophagus > Melophagus ovinus. The sequence goes on from JAKKIB010000177.1 coordinate 2,043,141, forward strand.
ATTACAACAATTCAATTATTAATTAATTACTAAAAATTGACGATGTTAGATAAGAAAATTCACGATGACAAATTATAAAAAAAGTTTTTATTCTCTCTGCTTCATGACAAGAAATACCCATTGAAATTTGTATGCACTAGTTTTACCACGGTACGTGCTATAATCACCGCAACATCTTAAAGAGCGTTAGGTAAATCGTCCATCTTGCGCCTACTACCGATTAAATTCGATTCAAATTGCAGTTGCAATTTCTGAGTACATTTCGATCACAGTTTGTAAATTATGCGATCAAAATCTGAACTGCAATCAAGTGTTTCATATGAAAAAGAGTCTTTCGAGAAGAATAATTGCTCAATTTTTAAAACACGTCAAAAATGTGTACTTTGGCACATAAAATTCCTTTTACTTTTACCAGTCTGATTTAACTTTTTCACATGATTTGCGATTTGTCTGATAAATGTCCATGTAAATTTTTTATCTAGCACAAAGAAACCTTCTTTGGTTCAAGAATTAACCGTATTAAAAATGTATAAGATCAATCAATTTTTTTCTGGCTACGCCCCCATAAAACACCTTGTTCTGCAAAAGCAGTGAACCATTTTAGATATTTTACAATAAATAATCAGCTCATAGTTGTTTTTTGATGTACTTACTAAATTTAGTTCAGAAGGAAATCTTCTCCCATATAAAAAACTTCTCGCAAATTATTTTTTAATTATTTGATGTCAAATTTACTGTTTCCTTCTTCCTTTTTTTGAATTTTTCGACTTGAAAGAAAAGTGTTGTAGAGTCTCAAAAATTCAGTTTCGATCTGTAAGAATATTTGCTTTTGTATATAACTCACAAAAAGATGCAAGACCATACACTAACATTTTATAAAGCCTTTAATTATCAATCTGTCAAACTCTGTTAATTTATAAATTTTTCTATTTACTTAAATATAATATAACTTATTTTTCTGACATTTGAATGGTGTTTGTGCAAAATAATAATTATTACGCAATTCAATAAAATTGAAAAAAGGTTTCTACGTAATTAACCATCTCTTACTATAAAATAGCAAGAAATGGTAAAAAATTAAAGCAAAAAAAGGAAACAAAACATAATGTAAACAGCAATAAGAAATACAGAATAGATGGATCTAAAGAAAATGTGAATAAAATTTATATTGGCAACAACAAAATCAATACCTTCCTGCCACGCCCTCAATCATCTATACATGTTAACATTCAAAATATATTACCCAACCGTACAACGTTACACAGACCAAAGACACAAATTGCAAGATCAAACTTTCAGGTGAAAACAAACAAGAAAGAAAAAAAAAACGAAAAAGCATAATGGCAAAATATTTATTCATAAGATCCGCTTTTGATCAGCGGTTTATTTTAATCTACTCAAACTCAATTTCATTTCATTCTTCTATATTTTATACGAAAGGATAATATAAAACAATTATGTAAAAGTTTCATATGGTAAGTTAAAGGGCTAGACCTGACCGAACGAGCAATCTATCAATCGAGCAACCAACCAATTGACCGACCAATCGACCAGTCAATCAACTAACCAACCGACCAGACAGTCAACTAACCAGTCGACTAGTCGACCAAGCGATTAGTCGACCAATCGTTTAGTCGGTTAAGCGATTAGGCGACCAAGCGATTAGTCGACCAAGGGATTAGTCGTCCAAGCAATTAGTCGACCAACGGTCCAAGGGACTAACCGACTAATTGACCTCTCGACCAGTCGTCCAACTACTTACCAATTAAGCAACCGATGGATTAGTGATAATTTTCATAAAATTTAATTTGATCCATATGGTGTTTTAAGTATGTCGTTATGCGTGTGTTGCAGTTACAGTTTACAGTTACAGTTACAGTTACAGTTTGCAGTGCTATTTAATGGGTAAATTGGTTTTATGCGCATGTAACATCCCATTCAAAATATTTTAATTAGTTACTTATTTATTCATTTTAAAACAGAGAAAGAGAGAGAGAGAGAGAGAGAGTGTACGATATTGTTTTTGCTATAGTTGCTTTTGTACTTACGGTATATTTGTCGCCATTGGATTATGGGTTCTTTTATATGCAATAGTAATATTTTTTCGAACCCTCTAAATTTCACTCATTTTCTATCTTTATTTTCTCTTGCTTGCTTGTCTGCTTAGATTAAATATCTCTGTGTGTGTATGTGTGATACAATTATATGAGTAATATAAGTTTTAGAGAGGCGAATTCATAAATGATTTAATTGTATGCTTAATGCTATTATAGAATCGTTTAAATGTGACGAGTCCTATAAATTCTCTTTGTAAATTAACTTTCTTTGGTGTCTTTAAATTTCAACTTCTTAGATTCTCTTACAGCTCTCTGTTTTATTCTTTATATTCCTCTTTAGCAAACAATCTTAACTACTTTAGCAAACATTTCTAATTACTAAACTGTTTAAACTGTCACCAAGTTTTTTATACATTCATTCATTACATCATTCTCATCCTTACTCTCATGCTCATTCTCATGCTCATTCTCATGCTATTCTCATCATAATTAGCTTTCTTTTAATATCTTTCTTTATTTATTTAGACAACCCATTGATTTAAACAATTTTTTTTTCTAAATTGTTATTGTTGTTATTATTGTTTAAAGAGTTATTCTCATTTCTCAAATTTTCCTTCTTTTTGTTTTTTCTTTCATTCATCTTTACTTTTGTCTTTTTGCTTTTTTTTCTGCTATTATTATTTGTTTGTTTGTTTTTTCTTATACACATATGTAACATTGTCATTGTGTAAAAACACGTAAATAAATATATGTATATGTATGTATGTACGTATGTATATACATACAGAGAACAACACAGGTGGCCATGATAAGACAGCGTCGGCAGGAAGGTTTCCTCTACGAACCGCAAAAAGCATTAATACAATCCATAAAGAGGTGACGGACACCAATCTTGTTAATACGAATGCGACAATTTATAATTCAGATAATAGTTTCAATGGCACAATATCAAATAATGTTAACAATGACACAAACAATATATCACAATTAATAATGAGCAAAACAGTTAAGAAAGCAATTCTTCAAGATGATAATTTAACACCAGCCAAAGATAATGATAATGGCAATGATTGTGGCGTATCAAATTTAAAAATTTTGAAACCAATTTTAAAAACGAAAATAATTAACGTTAAGCCTTTGAAACAAACTACACCGGATGATGATGCCACTAATATAGATGCTTTAACCAAAGTGACAACGTTAAGTTTACCAAAAACTGCAAATGCCATCGATACAAATAATCTAATAAACGATGAGTACACGTCCAAATGTAAAACGGTTGAAGATTATCAACCAGTATATACCACTAAAGCAATAATTGAATCAAATATTTCTAAAGGTCTGGATAGTGCCGCTGAAGGTGAAAAAACAAATTCAAACGTGGAAACAAATCAAAATTCAAAACCTCAATATGAGAGTAAAACTTCAGACTCTAATGAAGTAACTGAAGTAAACGATATTGAATGTATTAAAGATGCTGAAGCTACACCCATCTTAATGAGCTTAAAAGTATTTAAAGAAAAGTTAGAAGAGAATAAAAATGTTTTAGTGAAATCCACTAATGATAACGAGTGCAATGATAAATGTCTTAAGGCGGAAATGTCACAGGAATTATCGTTAAAATTTGAAGAGACTGAATATAATGATGAAGAAACTACTTGCGAATATACAGATGATGATTTAGATGAAGCATTAGCAGCAGATGAAAGTATAACAGAAGAAATGGGAGATGCAATTGTGAAGTGTGAATCACAAGTTTATCAAAATGAACCAGCACTACATTTAGATGAGTCGTACTATTGTTTAATGACACCAAAACGATCAATATTTGGCCAAATGCCTGATATACCTCTAACAGACATAACAGCTACAACAATGACGACACCAACAATAACAACAATAGCGGGTGCATTAACGGAAACGACATTAACAACACCATCACCATCAGCTAATTCTACCGAAACTCATATTCAAGAAGAAGAGAATCATTATGTTGAAATGACAAAACAATTACAAGATGACGATTCCAAGTCTAATTATGAGTACATGTCTTTGAATACAAATAGTTCTTTAAATGCCATAAATAATGCCGCATCGAAAATTCATAAACATCAAAATGAGCCAGTTTATATGGAGTTACCAGCTTGTAGAAGTTCACCACCGAAAGATGACTTTCGCCAGTCAATTGTATCCAATAAATCGGGTACGATTAAAAAAGCAAAGAAACTATCTGATGTGGTGAAAAAGAAATCGAAAAAATTATCACAAGAAAGGAGTCAAAGTAAACGCAAAGACTTGCCAGATATCGTTAAACCTTCACAGAATAAACTTGTTTCAAAGAGTGATAGTTCAGACGCTGACGATGAATCTTCAAAAAATGTAGATTTAAAGAAAATTAATCGTTCTAGAAGTCGTTTCAGTTTATCTGATACATTTCGTCCGGCTTCATATTATTTAGGAGCGTCTACACCATTGGCCGATTGTGCAGAAAGTTCCGATAGTGAAATTGTACCGCCCCCACCTATACCGAATTCCCCGCCACCTCTGGAGGAACTAAATCGTACAGAGGAAATATTTTCATCTGAAAATTACGATACTGTTAAACGTAGGAATAGCGGCTCCAGTAGTAAATTGAATCTCTCCTACGATGCTTTAATAAAAATACATTCAAGCAACAGTTCCTTAAATATACCAAAATCGGAAGGCACTTTAAAATGTAGTCGTCTTTCATTGCCAGATCAATTTTCTAAAACACGTTCAGGAAAGCAACATTTACGATTACCCCATTCTCATGTTATAACAAATCATCATGAACGTACCTTGTCAGATTCTAATTATAGTTTTCAAACTGATAATAGTTCAAATACTTCATCCGATTTTGATTTATATAATAAGCTTAAACAAAACTCACCATCCTTTGTAGCCACTCCGATACGGTATTCGTCTAATAATTGTCTGCTACAAAAATATGCTAACTCAACGTCAGGTACTGGAAATAGCAGCGAAACGGATTCGGTTGAATTAAGACATCGTCAAAGTTCAGATACTGAATTCGATCGACAAAGATCACGTAGACCACTTTCCGAGGAATCTATTAACGAAATTGAATCATTAAGTGAAAAATACGAGGATGCCTTAGGCTCTGCTGATTTAGATAGTTATCTGAATGATTTACAAAATAGAGATTTACTTATGTACCAGAATGACCCACATAAAAATAGAAATACCTCTTTAACGGCTCAAAATACAAGTACAATTCTAAATCATTTAATAAAGCCACCGAAAATATTTCGCACTAAAGAAGATGAACTTTTTTATAGTAATATACATTTTGTATCTTCTACCGACTCATTACAAAAATTGTCCAACGAAAGTAAAGACACTGCAACCAATGAGACAGCACAATCAAAAAAGATCTTAACAGAAAATGCCAACGATTTTTTGAGAGAGTCATGCGATTTAACACCAACACGTCACTTGACACCGTTGCATAGTCGAAACAATAGTAATATATCTGAACAATCAGCACCGTATTACTATTCAGAATTGACAACACCGCCAACGCCGCCAACACCGCCAACACCGCCAACACCGCCACCACAAATTACCTTGAACAATCAAAGAGATATTCATGTTACAGTTGGCGCTAATATTGCTCATATACACAATCCAATTGAACGTGCGCCCAACATAAATGTCGATATATTAACTGATAAAGAGCAAAAATTCGATTCTAGAAATTTATATAAAATGAAGACGAATATTGAAAAATTAAGTTATTGTAATAGTAAAAATCTAAAAAGTGGAGAATCGTTGCAACAATCTTCCAGTAATGCGAGCAATAACACTAACAATCACATATTTCATTTACAACAAATAGAAAGTGCTCAAGCTAAAATTAATAATTATCAACATAATCTGGCATTGCTAAACAACTCACATACGCAACAAACATCAGCCTTAACCATAATACTAACGTCCACAACACATACAAGTAGTGTTAGTAACAGTTACAGTAACAGTAACCGTAATAGTAATAGAAATATAAGCTCATCAATAACAGCACACGTTCAAGCACAAGGACAAGCCCAAACACCAGAAGCCATACAAGCGGCACCATCATCATCATCATCATCATCATCATCAACGTCGTCTGTTTAAATAGCAATAACAATAGTAATAACAATAACAATAGCAATGGCAATGGCAATAAGGATAATATTGGTATATTGGTGACGGAAGGTGATGGTAATAGACTAACACAGTTAATTCAGAAAAATACAAATATGCAAATGGAGAGCACATTACAACCGGTGATAGTGGCAAAAAATTTAAGTAGTGTTAACGATCTTAGCAAAGCCGTAACAAAGCCTAATGAAAAGGAATTTTCAGTTTCAGTTAGAGCTCCAATTAGTGGTGAATTACTTTGGGAAGAAGATGCATTATGGCGTGAAAGTTTACGTCGTGTATCACAACGGCATGCACGATCTTTAGATGATTTAGATCGAATATTAGGAGCATCATCAGCTTCAGCCTCCAGCTCAGTACCGTTTACAACAACAGCAACATTACCTTCAGTACAGTTAAAATTGCACGAAAATGAAACTGAAAATTTAATAGCTCTAGATAAACGCACGAGGACACGAGTATCTCGTGAAGTAGTTTACGTTAACGATAATATATCGCAACATGTGCGATCCTGTTTTAAGAAACGTGATAATAGTTGCATGTCACCGTCGCCAACAACAAATCTAAATCTAAATAAAATGTATAATCGAACCATGGAAACTGCAGTTACAGTTTCTAATGAAAATGATGTTTATGTACAATTAAGTGAAACTTCGAAAGTATCTCATGATATTAATGCTGAATTGTATGAAGTACTTACAGAAGAGACCGCCTCAAATATTTCATCAAATAAATCTGCTGAATTTGATCGCGAGACAATACGTCAATGGGACTCAATGTCTAGCGGTTTAATGAAGGGCCCGCCATCACAACACATCAATAATAATTCTAAATCCGACATAGATATATCGGATATTAATGCGATTGAGACTATAAATACTACTCCACAAAATGCAACTGGGGAAGTTGAATAGAAAATAATTTCAAAGGGAAAATAAAATGTTTGCATTTAAAACGCTAAAGGCTTTAGCAAATTTGAATGTTAAATTTCTAGACAAACAACATTCACATTTATTACAAATTCTATATACAAAAACAAAACAAAATCAAATAAAAACAAAGAAAAGTAAGAAAGTTTTCAATGTGTTGCCCTTTTTTGCTTTGAAACGCATAATTATTATTCCAATTAATTTTTTCTTTTTTTTTTTATTTTATATCAATTTTAACATAACACCCAACACGATTGTTTTCATTGTTTGTTTATTGTTGTGCATTGTTACATTTTGTCACTATTATTTAAATTGTAAAAATTGTGCTATTGCAAATATTTTGTGTTTTTTTTTTTTTGTTATCGCTGCACCACTGAGCATTCAAGATAAACGCTAAATTAAGATCAAGAAAATAAGTAACATGAACCAAATGGTAAGAAACTTTTTTAACATCAATACATATTTTTCCTTCTATTTACGTTTATGTTAAATTATGTTATAATATGTTATTCTATAAATATTCAAAAATCCTTCCTTACACACACAATCACAATCCATCTAAATTTTACAATGAATAATCCTTCACTAAGAATCGCTCCTGGAATAACATGATTCATTTCTGCTTTCACTTCACATACAATCTTTAAAATATGTATGTATAAGTAATTACATATATATATATATATAAATATATATACATTTCAGATTAACATGGGCGTGGTATTTATTCCATTCTAACACGGAAATCTTAAGAGTTTCCTATTTAAAAGTATTTAAAAACGTTCAAAAACTTTACATAACAAACTTACATGAACTTCAGTTAAATTTAAACCAATTTTTTTAAACTATACCCCAAATTCAGTAAGCAAGGCTGCTTAGACTCATAGATTCAATGCCACAGAGCATACATGAGATCAGTTTAGTTTATCCTTACTTAAAGTTATTTGTGTAAGAAAAGTGGTAAAATTTTGAACTTGGTAATACTTTTTAAGGAAAATCCAACTATTGGGACAATTTGACGAATTTGTTTACCTCTTTTTACATATCATATTAAGCAAAATAGGTGTAACTCACTTCAATTATCATGGTCACACGTTTCATGGACTGCATACTTTTTTTTATAAATACCATTTTCATTTACAGTAGTAGTTTCTTATGTAATATTTTGCACATGGTTTTCACATCTTGAATACAAATAGGTCTATTGAATTTTGGAAATTTTTCGATCTAGTAATACCATATTTAATATAACTGCTTCAAGGGCTGTATAAAATTGACAAATATTATACAATAAGAAGTGCGCAAATAGTATTTGACTGGCCTCAAATCCCTTTTTTTTTTATATTTCCCCGACTGTGAAATAATTTGTAAAAAATCTCAGATATTTAATTCAAAGAAAAAAAAGTGCGTTACTTTTAACCAATTTATCTATTTTTCAAGAAGTTTCATAGTTTTCTTTAACTTTTACGACGAATAACCTTTGATGACGATTTTTTATCAAGAAAAGAGACACATGGCTACTGGGATTCAGAAATTGATATATTTTCTAGCCACTTTTTGCAAATTTTAAACAAAAACCTCTCGGTATGGATTTAAGAAAATCAATATATCGCTTAGATAAATGAATTAGTGCTCTCCATTAGTGACTTAAATTATAAAATCTTGATTTCTATTTTATGTTGGGAGAAAAAAAAAAACAAATGTTTAAACTATATTCGTATCGTTTCAATTGGTCCTGACTTAAATGGTGCTATTAAAAAAATTATCATAGACATGACCCTAAGAAAAATATTTAAATTGTATGCATGCAATATACATGAAATTAATCATTCATACTATCAAAAATGTATAACATTCTCTTACAAAAATTATATACATTCGGCACAATGATTTATAAATATTTTTCTTCGTTCATTATCTGAACACATAAATGAATATTTTATTATCACATTACTGTGTGCTATATTCAATACAATCAAGGGCCCATAAATAATATAACATAATTACTTATTAAATTATACATTTTTATATATTTATAAGTTTGTAATGCATTAATGTAAATGCATTAAATTTATACAATAATAATAATAATAATACAAAAACAAAAAAAAGGTTCATTTGTGCATACTTATTGTGTTTTACTAATTGTGTTATTGAATTGTGTGGTATAATAATATTTCGATGAAACATAAGGCCATCACTTTACTCTTCACTTTTATTTATTTCTTTGCCTTTCCTCCTCTATGCGAAAATATTTCAAATTAAGTAAGCATGAAATTTGAATGTAATTAAATTTTCACAAAACCTTTTTTTTTCGTTTTTTTTTTATATAAAACTTAGCATGCTTGGTTATGGTTAACTCTCTTGCCTATTTATATAACTGATAATCTATAGCTTTCATTTTCCAACTACATTCATTTGATATTAAAATTTAACATTATAAAGATGCTAAATGAAATAAATTAAATAAATTTACGATTTACGATTTCAATTTCAAATTTGTTCTTATTCTTCTTCATTTTCTTACACATTTGCTTGCCATTGAAGCTTCCATATCGTTTGGTAATATACGTAATTTGCCTAAAGGTAATTTAACAATGAAATTGAATACAGGATCTGATACAATAGACCAACAATATTATAAACAACGTGAGCATCAGCAAGAGCAGTCACAACAAGAGCAACACCATCAACAGCAATATAATAATTATGAGCAAACGCAAAAATTAACAAACAACTATTACGGTACAATGCATGATACAAAATATGCAAAGACCACATTGCTGTCGGAACGTACTGCCTCGAACGATAGCAATGATGTTACAAAAATAACAGCAGCAGCAACAGTAGCAACAATAGAACCAGCCAATGCATCAACAACGGCAACTGGAGTTCCAACAGCAAAATCAACAGTAACAACCATACCAAACACTTTAAACAATAATAATAATAATAATAATAATAATGGATTGCAAGCTACCTCAACACCGTTACATCCTGATCCCAGTGGTATGAGTATGAAGGACTATTTTCCTAGTAGCAATAATACAACAACACAAAATGAATACGACATACATAACATTTATCATCAAACATCTATATTGCAACAACAGCAACAACAACAATTGCAACAACAGCAACAACGTCAAAGTCACACATTGAGACGTTGTGGCAGTCGTGCTGATATTGATATGTTAGAACGTGAGACGAGCACACAAATAAGGGTAAATATTCAAAATGACTATAAAAAAAAGTGAAAAAAGCCTAAAAAAAATAGACTTTTAGTGGCCATAAATTTTCGTGACTCGGGAGGGTAGAAACTCCTTGGTTTTCCTTTCTTTTTTCTGTTGCTGTCATAGGGGAGAAAGTTCTCACTTTTATTTTTATAGAGAACGTTTAATTTCCCTATTTTTTTTTTATTCACCACTTAAGAGATCTTGTCTATATTTGGGTATTTTTAAGAATTGAGTTTTTTAACTTTAAGCTAAATGTCATTTAAAAAAACAAAAATATATGAGATTTATGAAAATTTAGAAAGAGAACAAAAGGTAAGATAAAAAATATTTCGCTATACTAGAAACAATTTTTACGATTATATATAATTTATCCAACGAAAATTTTTTGATTTTATATTGGTTTTTATTTTTTTTTTTATTTTTTAAAATTTTAATGTTTGTTTTTTGACCATAGAATTTAGATGTTTCAGCCGGCGATTTATTAAGTCGAACGCATGAAGAATTAATTTTATTATTAATACAATTGCGTCGACAAGGCAGCAATACTGCACGAAATATAGAAAAATGTTGCTCGGATATACACGATGTTCAGGTTATAATCATTTAAATTCATATACATGGGGTGTATGGTGATGGTTTTAAACTAAAAATTTAATTAAGAAATTTCAGATTAATATGTTTGATATAAAAAAGCGAATTAAATCGAGCTTTATGTTACAGAACGAATAATTATTATTAGGTTGTCTACCGGGAAATAAGAAATTTAACTATTAACGTGCAAATAAAATATTCATATTGAAAATGAAGAAAATTCTAAAATATCGCGAATGACATTACGATATAAATTAAACAATTTTATACGAATACGAAATTAACCTAAAAGGTTTGAAAATTTTTATTATAAATATCTTCAAAATTATTCTTTTAGGGATCAACGATTTCATACACAAATTTAAAAAATTTTTGAATTATAATTTTTAAGAAAGCAAAAACAGTTTCACTAGACACATCTGAGTTATTCTAGACAAATAATTCTAACAGGAAAATTGGTAGTAACGAAAAACCGAAATTATATGATTATTAAATTAAAGATGCACCCACCACAAGCCGAAGACAGTGTGATTATTTAGTTAACAATTTATAAATTTACTTTTAACTTTTACTAATAATAATAATATGACTAATATTTCTAATCAAAAATTATATTTTATTATACATAAAAATTAAGTTTCTTTACGATTTTAAAGAAAATTATTATTATTAATATAAGTAATTAATTGCTCTTAATTCTGTTTGAAATAATTTGAAAATAAGTTTTTCATTTAATTTTTATTATTGATTATTAAAATAAAATCGAAAAATTACAAAAATAGAATCATTTACGTACTGCTGAAGGCCTAAGCCGTGCCGAAAGTATTCAACGTTTGGATTATTTGAAGCAACATTTACTCGATTTAGAAAGGCAATACGAGAAAAGTAAACCGTTGGTTAATCTAGTAGACAATATGGTTAAATTAGGTTCATTATATCGCAACGATGCCACTCAACGTTATCATCAAAATAGTCAAAGTGAAGTCGCTAGATTAGAACGTTTGGAATTTAATCAAAAGATACAAGAACGCCGTGTATTGCAAGAAGAGCAGAAACAATGGGATCGCATAAATCCCAATCATACTGAATTACAAAGTAAAGTTAATCAATTGTATCAATTGGATCGATTATTGCAAGAAGAATCGGGTACATTACAGAACTTGCAACGGGACAAAGAAGATCTGGAACGTGCATTAGGAGGTTTAAGGGCACGCATTCAAGATACTAGTGGACCATCTTTAGCCTTAGAAGCAGCCAAAAAGCAACAAGATATGCTCGAACGAGAGCTATCGCGTGTACATCAACTCTTGGCCGAAAATTCAAAGGTAGTTGAGGTGACGTAGTAGATATTTGTCATTTAATGCTTGCATAATTCTATTAATTGTTGCTAATTTAACAATTATAATAAAATTCCATAATATTTCATATTTCTCATATAACATTTTAATATTATTTTCACTCATTTGTGTATACATTTCATGACATTTCATCTATGCGTCTTATTGTAATTGTTATATTTTTATATATATATAAAATATTTTTTAATTATCATAATATTTTGTATATTGTACTAATTCTCTTAAATAATGAATAGAAATTGGAGCAAACTGTAGCAGGTAATGCACGTTTAGAGCAAGAATTGTTAATTTTACGGCAAAAATTGCAGTCAACACGTGGCAGTCAAAATGCTTTAGCTATATCAGACACATATGCCAGTAACACTACAGCAATGTTAGAATCGGAATTGAAGCGTGTACAAACATTAGTAGGCGATATGCAACGGCAACGTCAAGAATTAAGTTCAGCCGTTAAACAATTGACAGAGAATTCGAATCGTTTATGTCAAGAAATCGGCCATAAAGAACAGGGGAATGATGGTGATGCATTAAGTCTATCGAATGCTAGCAACGATAATAATAATCAGAATAGTCCTAGTATGATTGATGGCAATTTAAAAAAGCGTATATCTTCAGGATATTGGATTGAAACAGATTTAGATTCAATGATTAGTGTAAATCGTACTCTAACTGATTCAACAATGAATTTATCAACACCACTTTATGTGGATACATTGTGTACTAATAATGCCAATGCCACTCAATTAAATAATTATGATATTTTAAATGAAGTGAATAATGATATGAAGAATAATAAGGTGTTAAAACCTCATCAGAGCTCAATATTTAATTATAATGATTTAAGTGATAATATAGAAACTAGCGGTGCGGATAGTGATGGATTTTTCGAGACAAATCCCTTTGCTAATTTAACAACACAGGAAAAACAAGAGATAAAAACGGTGCGTATTGTGAAACGTGAATCAGAGAGACGGCATAGAGATCGTAATGAAAGAAGTGGTTTAAGTAATTCGATACAAAATTTAGATCAAGTTTTGGAGGAAGAACAACAATACAGTCACATGAATGGCAATGATATCGTTAGTGCTAGCGGTAATCAGTTGAATACATTTAACGAAGATTATCGACAAAATGATATTGGTGAGCGATCTAAATCATTACCTAGAACATATAATGAACCACCGAGAGTTGCAAGACATCATCATCGTCATAAACATAATAATTCCACTTATTACGATTATACAAATGGTCACCAGGGTATGCAACATTACGAAAGAAACAACAATTATCGTAATCAGCATTTAATTAATAATAAAACTGCTTTAATGACAATCCCAAATACATCTCAACAACAACAGCAAACGTCCATTCTTACAAATGGTTATGTGCCTAAAGAAGCAAATCGCGGTCATTTAAATCCTTTAGCTAATGCCTATTTCGCTAAACAAATGCATGAAAAGCAAAAACCAAACCAAAACCAAAAAATGCATTTACATAATAATAATTATACAAGAAATAGTCAATCATATCAATCAAATAATTTATTGCGCCATAAAACCGAATCTGTACAAAGTTTGAATAAAAGTTTAAGCGATCTAACGCCAGATTTTCAAAGTGAAGCAGCTAAACAAATCTTAAGTGAAATGTCAGCAGGTTCAGCATCTGAGGATACTGAGAAAATTGTAGAGAAAATACCATCACAACATAAACATAAAAGGATGATACCGCGTGAAAAGAGGCGACATTACACTGCTCCAAATAATGTTATGAATGTTAAAGATTTTGAGAGTGCACAAAGTGAAAATGATATGAATCGTAATGTATGTATAACTTAACTGAGAAAATTTCTTTCTTACAATAAATTACGGGGCAATTACATTTTATGAAAATATCAAATAATTTGATTTATTGTTTACATTTAGAATACGAATTGGCGTGCACGTGATGATCTTGATATGGAAGTAGCTTTAAGGCCACGCCTGAATGCCCCAGATATTGTACGTTCCGCTTTGGGTCGTGGTGATAAAATCTCCGAAAATACAATTGATAACTTACTGCTGGCACCAAATAAAATTATCATACCAGAACGTTACATACCTGAAATGGTTAAAATTTGCATTTTAATATTAGTTCAATTTATTTGAATGTGGGTTCTATTTACTTAACTTTTATTTTAGACTCCAGAATTATCACCCGAAGAAAAAAAACGACGCCAAGAGAAAGTGGAATCTATTAAAAAAATGCTAGCAGAAACTCCCATAAGTGCTACAAATGTAAGAGATTCTAATTCTCTATGCTATACTGAACATAATATATGGGTATTTTAATCATTTTGGGCCAATAGTAAAACTAAAATTTATACACAATTTTTTGGTATATTTCTCTTATTACAAATTTCATTTTCAATGTGCAACATATTTGAAAATTACATTTTATACTTTACTCATAATTACCTGGGGAAAATATTGAGTCGAGGCCTTTCCAAGTGACCCGTAAAAAGGAAAAGTAATAAAAAATTATTCATTTTTAGTTCTTATAAAACCAAACTCCATTCAGAATACAAAGCGTTACAAGATCTAAAAAAAAGCACGATCCTATGAGCTACTTTCTAATACGATTCCGCTCGATAAAGATTCACTCTTCAAATCAATATTATTATGTGGCGCACACACGTCTTTTTAACATTTAAAATTCAGATAATTTAATCAAAATTGGATAAATTATTAAGGCAAATTAGCAGTATGGGCCATTTTTTTAGGAACAACATAAAAAGATGAAAATAGCAATGCTATTAAAGTTATTTGTCTAAAATCGATATAATGTAGGATTCTTGTATGCAGACCATATCGGCCTATTTACGGTCGCCTTTTTCGATATGCTCGAAATTGAAATTATACGTTTCTTTAACTGTTCAATGATCTAGATCGATATGGATCGAGTTTATTGCCTCTAACATTATATTAAGTAATTTCATCAAAAATTTTTCAATATATTTTATTGAATAGGAAACTACGACCTCTTTACCACCAAGCAAATTAAACGAAGAGAAGAAGCAACGTGAACATTTATTGCAATTGAATCAAATCTTAGCGCAACAAGTCATGCAAATGAGTAAAATTGTGGCAGGTAAATATCAAGATTAATGAATGATATTTATCAAATTTTATTAAAATACTGCATGTATGTGTCTACATATTTTTCTACGACTTGACGGAAAATAATATAAGAAATAAAGAAAAAGCACTTTTTATGTTATATTTTTTAATGCTTTATGTTCAGTTTCTCTTATCCTTTCTTAATTCTTTCAAAATTAATAAGTCAATCGAAATAAAATAAAGTTGATTTTGTATTTTTATAATTTTTTTTATTAATTATTCATGTTTATAGTTAACATTACTATGTTATGCCATGTTATTAATTTTAACTTATTTTATGTGGGCTACGTTAAATTTAAAAATTGATATATAATATTAATTTCTTAATTTCTAACGAATTATTATCAGATAAATTCTTAAGTGCCATTTCAATTGATTGATGAAAGAAACACTTTACGTTTTCCTTTTTTATGATTTTCATTTTGGTATATGTTTTTTTTTTAGTTTTCATTTTACAGTTAAATATATGTAATATTATTAAATGATTAAATACAAGAAAAATTACTAAAAAAAACAACAATATTTTCAATTCTAATTTTCTAGATGATTAAAAAGATTTTGTTCAAAAAAAAAAAAAAAGAAACGTTTGCCGCCTTTACATATTTTTCTAATCAAACTAAAATAAAATTTTAAATATTTGTTATAATTTATTATATAATATATATAATGATCAATCCAATGTCCAATATCCAAGCAATATCATAAAGGATCTAAGTACATCGTCATTGAATCATTACAACGGCATTATAACAGCACTATAATTATCATCATCATCATCACCATCACCATCTTCATTATTATATTCATCATCATTAGTGGCATCATAATTTCATAACCATTTACCAATTATCATCCCATCATCCAAATTATGAGAATAGTGTAATGAGCATCGTATGCTAATCTGAGATATTCTGCACTAAAGTAAACCTTTGAATCCCCACTAAAAAATTGATATTTATTTAAATTTTATTTAAGCATTCATGTGGATAATCAAGAAGAAGAATTTTTCATAGTATTAGTGAGAGTCCTTTTACAATATTTAGAACTGCAAAGAACATGAAAGTTTATTTTTACTGTTATTCAGATATTTTTTGAACTATCAATAGTTTTTATTGATTTTTTTTCCGTTATTATTTAAAAAATACATCATTTAATTTGGATGCTCTTGGCAACAATCGACTTTTAGAAAATATTTGAAAACAAAAGAAACGCATTTGCGAAGTTTTTCACCAAAAAAAAAATTTTTTTTTATTATAATCACAAATTATTTCACCATGTCATTTAAAGTTTAATTTTTAGAAATATTCCCAAGCTTATTTTATTTTACTTATTTTATATCCTCTGAGTCATATGATAAAGAATGCTAAACAAAATTTGAATTTATTCCATTAGAAGTCCTATGTCGATTACAAAGAACTGTTCACTTCTTGCCGGTTAAACTTAAACGTAATAATTTGCGATAGTTTCTAAGTATTTTTCGTCTTTACTGCAATCTTTTGCAATATGAGATTTATATCTCTCTATTTAATTAATAAGCTGATAGTTTAATTTTAAAGAACTGTTTGTCAAAATTTTTTTTCAATATGGTAAGTTTGAATTTTTATTTGTCTTGGGTTGGTAAGAATTCACTCTAAAATTATTACGAAAATTGATACAGCGTTTCTAACTTAAACCCTTCTTTTAGATCTTGCATACTTATTCAATTATTGATGTCATATTTTCTATTGCTGGTACAAAAAAAGTTTGAAATTTGTTATGATATAAAAATTTTTCAATCAGTTACTCTAATTTGCTTCTTTAAAGAATATAAAAATTCCTTCAAACAAATAATTCAGTTCGTATTTTCTTGTCAATTATTAAGTATTAAAATATTTATATAATGTAAATTTGGAACTATTTATTAAATTAAAATGCCAGAAATCTATTAAATTGTTTCTTTTAAAATTTCTTTTAAAATCAATTGTTTTATTAAAGCATACTGCATTTAAACATGGAAGTGTAAATTATATAAATTATTCAACATAACTTAAATGATAAATTCTATTGGAAAGGGCCTTTACAATTTAATTCTTTCTTTCTATTTCGATAAAATCATAAAGGAATGGTAATAAAAAGTGCTTTATTTTTTATTATTTATTTGTTTATTTATTTTTATTTATTTATTTTTTTACTGATATTTTTCTTATTTATATTTTTTTAATTAATTAAATATAAAATACTTTGAAATATTTTATTGAATTTCGTTTTTTGGTTTATATTTTTTTTTATATTTTTTTATTTATTTTTTTGTTTTTTTTTTATAGGAAATCCTCCTCCTAGTCAAAGTAATACTAAACAATGATATAATTATTTAATTATAAAAATGTAATTATTTTTAATTGGAATTAATAACAAAATTTATTCTACTTTCACTTGTTTATCTACAAGATCAATGCAAACAAATTTATATGTCTTAATTTAAACATGAAAATAATTGAATTAATTGCTTCCCAAATGTGTCTATAACGAATATTTACAAAAAAAAAAAAAAACAAAAAAAATTCATAATAATTATAATTAGAAATTATATGAATGAATCAGTACAAAAATTTTCCATTTTATAATATAAAAGTTAATAACGTAAAAAAGCATGGGCATAACACATTAAATAAGTCACTAAGCTTTAGAAAAAAAGAAAAAAAAGGAAAAAGAGAAGTCCATTAATTATCAACACTTTCATCACAATCAATCAAATCAAATCAATCAATCTGCCAGCATTTTTATAAGCATTATCACTATCACTTAATATTTTTATAACAAAAAAAAAAAAAAAGAAAGAGCAAAAAAGCAACAACAACAACAACAATAACAGCAAGAACAAGAAAATCCCTTAAAAAGATGATGAAAGGAAATTTTTTAATAGGCTTCAGTTCAATTACATGAAATAAACAATTGTCACTTGTTTCAAACTTACACATTTATATATTTATATTAATTATATTATAAAATCATTATAATTAATCTATCATTATCCCCAATAATAATAATAATAATAATAATAATCATAATAATAACAACAACAACAACTATTAATACAACTACTATTCAACAAACAACAAAGAACAAAATTAAACAGCGTCCATTCTGTTAGAGAAACAGGTTTGTATGACAACAAATTTCTTTTAATTCAACTGTAAATATTTCTTATTTCATATATAAATGTATGCATCAGATGTTTGTGTTATAATGTTAAAATATAATGAACCCTTTTTGTGATGACTTCCATTTGAATATTTACGCTAAAAAAATATTTTAACCAAAATCAATTGAATCATTCATCATTCTTTTAACAATAAAGTTTCATAGTAAATATAAATTGCATAATTACTAAACATTTTTCATATGTTAAATCGTATTTTTCTAAATCTATTTAGATATAATTTTTTGTATTAATCATTGCCATGCCTAACATTCTCACAATATACAGAAAATAAATTGCAAAAAAATTGTAACATTTCAAAACACAAATGCACATGCTAACATTCGATTTATAATCCATTCCATTTATGGGTTAATGAGGTGGAAGTAGCTAATAAATAAAAAAGAAACCTAACTGATTCATATTTAAATAAATAAACAATTTTGAAGACATCAGAAAGAGTAAATAAAGCCTAAAGAAGCCTAAATGTTTCAACTGATTTCACATAAAATGGTTTCCCAAAAACTATCAAAATGCATTATAAACATTTTTTCTTCATTGATCTACTTTAAAATAATAAAAAAAAGTCCCAAGTCCCTATTTAGTAAAATATATCAAGAAAATATGTTAAATTGTTTATATAAATCAAAGGTTAGAAAGGAAGGATGTATCTGCAGCATATAACTCAAGCAAAACAAGCATTTTGGAAATTTCTTCATGTTCAACTTATTCATTCAATAAAATCTATTATATTTTGATGATACATTTCTCATTTCATAATGCTATAAATTAATAATGAAAATTTACCGAAGCAGTAAATTTAGAACTTTTTAATGTTTTGAATTCAAATATTAAAAGTTTTATTTGAATTTATTTTGCCATTTAGTTTGACTTAAAGAATATAACAATTATCACTTCCTGATCTAATGATTATTGTCAGCCTATAAACTAAATATAAAAGAATAAGATTTGGATCCTTTCTACAAAAGTTACCATTCATCTTAAAATGTGCCAAATGACAGAAAAGAAAAATAAATTCTACAAAAAGAAAAGTTTAAATTATTTGCATTTTAGATCATTATTAAGTTTCGTCAGTTACTTATTATAAATTTAAAAAGTATTTCACATACCACTAACAAAAAGTTCCTGGCAAATGTAAAATATCAAAATGCACTTAAATCATAAAACTTAAAAAAGCTTATTAATTAATAACTGCACTCATCTGCACTAATTACCAATACAATAGATTCTAGTTAAAGTTCAAGTTTTAAGCATCAAATGGACAATTTATTAATCTAATAACAATAAATAAAAAATACGGTTCAATAAGGCAAGATTTTATTTGAGAAAGTAAGTTGAAAAAAATCCACAGCAAGAATGGCAAAGTATATTAACGTATCATATAAAAGAAAAATTACTCAAATTTTATATTGTTAACACCCCTTGTACTTCTAAATTATCATCAACACATAAATTGCACAAATAATCAGATGCTTTATCAAAAATTCTATCTAAAATATGTATTTAATATAAATAAATTTATTTTTTCCTCTTTTTGTGGATGTTCATCTATTTCTATGTTCATTCATTATAAATTTTTC
The DNA here is from genome assembly GCA_023089585.1 of Melophagus ovinus. Taxonomy (NCBI): domain Eukaryota; kingdom Metazoa; phylum Arthropoda; class Insecta; order Diptera; family Hippoboscidae; genus Melophagus; species Melophagus ovinus. The sequence continues at coordinate 2,063,434 of JAKKIB010000177.1, forward strand.
TAAATGAAATAATACTATATATATATATATATATATATAAATATATTTTATATGTGAACAGAGAAAGCAATGTCAAAGTTGAAAGAAAGTAATAGAAATTTGGAAAATGAGGATGATGGCCGAAAATCTGTATCACCAAATGAAACACTGCCGTTTTATCAACAACGTGACAATTATTTTCATTAAAATTTTAATTACAATATTATTTATAATAATAATAAATAATAATAATAATAATAATAACAACAACAACAACATAAAAAAGAATACCTAATAAAATAACAATCAAATTGCAATGAACACAACAACACTTTTAAATGCTGAATTATTACAAAAAAAAATTATACAATTTCTAACTACAAATTAATGTGCATTTATATTAAACTATTCGAAAGAAAATTATAAAAAACAAAATAAAACACAATAATTATTAATATTATGAATATAAAGCATTTCATTTGTATATAACAAAAATAGAAAATTAAAGCATACAAAAAGAAAAATTTTAAAAAAAACGAAAGAAACTTTTGCCTATTATTGTTAGCAAAATAGAAAATAAAATTACAAAGAAGATTTTTTGTTTTTTTGTAAGCAATTTATTGCTTATATATAAAATAAAAATTAAATATTTTTAATTATTGTAAAATTAATTTAATTTTAAATGCATTTGTAAGCTTCAAAAAACAAAAAACAAATTGTATTAAAAAATGAATAGAAATAAGACTGTATTACAAAAACTAATTAAAATTAATTAAGGGGAGAAAATTTAAATAAAAAAAATATTAAACTATAAAAATTATAATTGCCTGTAAAAATAAAATTTTCAAAAATTTCCAAGGAAAAACCAGGAAAGATAAATAAATAAACAAACGAATATTTCAATGATAATCAAACGAAAGCAAGCAACTAGAAGGAAGAAGTTGAAAAATTCAAGTTGATTAAAGTTAAGAAAATCAAAATGAAAATTTTGCAAATTTGGCCAAATTTGACATGAACCATTTTGTATATTGAATATGAATTAATTTTCTTCAAAAATCTAATTCATATATCGATTTAATTTTTTAAAGTAGAGCGTTACATGAAATATCTTATCTGTAATTACTTCTTTAATCACCCAACAAATTTCCTTAAAACATTTGTACAATTGCAACGTGAGCACATAACAAACGGACGTATGGACAGTTGTGCTTAAAAAATGATTCTTTGGTATTTGAAATACTACAAAATTAGAACTATCTCAAGCTTTTCTGGTTGTTATGTACATTCGATCCATATGGGATGTAGAATATAATATTAATTTAATTACACATAACATTGAGAAATAATGTAAATTGAAATATAAATTTCACCTTAAGGTGAACTTTATGATAAATTCTGAGATTATGCTATTTTATTAATGCGCATTTGACTGCTTTTAATTTCTTTAAAAATTTGTTTCAAATTTTAAAATCACCTTTAAAATTCCTACTGTTTGGATATTATGGTACTTATGGTGATTTCAATATTACTTAAGGTCTTAATGGGTTCTTGAAATTCGCCCAGAATAATTAGTATGAAAAAAATTTTTGAAATATTTTTTTTAGTTACATTTTATAATTCAAATCGTCATCAGCTATTAATTTTAACTTTAATTAATTGTTTAAGGTACTTTTACACTGAAAAAATAAAACAAAACAAAACTGAAACCTCAAAACAAAATGGACCATTAAAGTTAAACTTATATAATTTTCATATATTGTTTTCATTCATTATTGGTGATATTATCAATATAAATCATTTTCTTCTCAGCCTCTTCTTGTGATCATATAATTTTGCCTAAGGAATTTTCAACGAAAAATTTCTGCCCTTTTCCAAAAAGTCAAACAATTATTATTTTTGTAAGACCCTACTGACTTATAATTCTAATGTTTTGCCGTTATTCAAATTTCAGCATTACATTTAAGAGTTATGAATTTTAAATATTCAAATATCTATTTGGAATTTACTCCTACATCGAAAGTATGCAATGATTAATACACTAAAGCTGATTTGGACATATTTGGTATATTTGGTTGAATAACTTGAACGTAATGTTGAAACTCTTTCAGAAAGAATTAAATGAACAACGTGTGCTGTTCTAAATAATGATGCAAACTGCATAAACTGTAAAAAGGACTATAGAATCAATATTATAGATATAAATATCACGAAGGTTACTGCTTTTTATTTTGCAACTTTCTTTTTTGTTCACACATTTGAAATTCATCACTTAACCATTAAAAATATATGAAACGAATTTGAAAAATAAATCAAATATTCAAAGGAGAAATCTTGCGTCAATTAAAAGTTATATAAATTGCCCCTAATTCAACAGCACTATATATAACTGACCAAAGTATATCAATTCAAATTATATTGGATTTTTATTGCATAATTGTGAAATGGAATTTACAAAACGAACAAAAAATTCAAAGTAAATTTCATATTTAAAAAAAATCTCCATCACAACAAATAAAAATAAAAATTATACAAATACTTAAAATTTTATATAAAATTGAAATGTTTAATCAATTTATTTATATATGAAATTGAGAATAATACTAACTTTTTTCACTTTCTTCTTCCTTCCTTTCAATCAATTAATTTTATTGCAATCAATCTATGAAAATAATTATAAAATTCTAATGCGAGATATATTTAATTTTATGAAAAAGGCAAAAAAGTCACTAAATTTGCCTACAAACACTCAGATTTATACTTCAGATTCATAATTAAATATTAAACAAATATAAATTATACATAAATAAAATAAATTTATAAAAGTGTTAAATACGATTAATTTGTTACACATAATATAAATATAATATAAACATGCATACATACAAACATAAACATCTATGCATTTATAATTATTAAATAAATTAATGCATTCAATTAATTATAAGTTGTTTATTGTTGGCCTTCTGTCTCTTACCAATTAATAAAGAGATAGAATTGTTATTAAATTAATCATGAAAGAATGTTTCAATAATAAAAATTAACAATAAAATTATCTAAAGCATTCAAATGATAAAATAAGATTTTTTATTAACACGCACTAAAATATCTCTTGAAATGAATTTTATGATTTATGAATTTTATGATCGATGTAACCATGGAGTTTAAGTTTAAGTTTTGCCGGCAATCTAATATTTGATCAATATTCGATTGTCCTGAAGCTGGTAAAATATTTCCCATAATTTTTAATTTTATAATTTAGAAAGATGGCTACATTTGTTACCCACAAAAAATTTATTAACTATTTACAGACCGATTATTGTGTAATTACTTTATATAACCTTAAACTTTATCACTTTCAATGGGAGCAAATTGCCGCCAAAGTTACCGTAAGAAGGCCTAAAAAGATGAACATTAATCGTTCTTCAAGAATGTTCATGTGATAGCCTTAGCTGAAGGAAATGCCAAATGAATAAATCAGTATTTTGCAAGAGAACTCACAAACTCATTCCCACCTTAAATCTCTGCTCGCTGTGTTATTGAATGTAGGGCTTGAACCTGGGACGAAGAATACAGCATTCTTTACTTTTCAAAATTTCAGTGATTGTTAAATTCTAGGGAAATCTAAATGGAAATTCACATCTTCAAAGTTCAATTATTGAGCTATCTTCAACGGATTATTTTAGATTTCTCATATTATTTCCATAATTAAACAAATTTTTTTAAGGTTCTGTGTGTGTATGTTTTTTTTTAAATTTTAATAGTATTATTTATTGCAATTTAAGTAAAAGTACATACATTTAGTATTACCCTGAAAACAATATGTACAGTGCAACCATTTAAATGGCTTCTCATACAAATTGGTCTTACATTCTTAAAATAACTAAATACGCACGGAAATAGAAACGGAAACAAATCTTATCATAAGAATTATTTAAATTTATCATTTCCTTTTATACAAATTTATGTGCATATTCTTATGAACTAAATTAACACAAATTAAACGATACGATAATTCATAAAGGATGATCAAATAAGGACTATCTTTCATTTGACATATCAGACAATTTTCAGCACAAAAATTTAATAAATCACCACTGTTCCGTTTTCACTTTTTTCGAGACTAATTAAAATGAATGGCAATTGTTGAACATGACCGCTCGAGAAGATATTTCACATTTGGAAAGACATATCACGAAAATACGGTCATTTGACGTATTTGAAGGTTTTCGTATTCTGGAAGTAATACAAACGCTTTTATATTTTTAGTGGCAATTTAAGTTAATTTTAAAATAAAACACTGCCATTTATAGTAGTTATTTGATCATCCCTCTCAAAATATAAGAATTGAATAAATAAATCAATAATCATAAAGCGGAAATATTACGTGCGTATTATAAATTAAATTACAAGTACATTTAAGAAATTTTCATTCGGCAGGCTTGCTGAATAAGAAGACAGAAAATATATAAATGTGAAACATGAAACGTTTTTTTTTTTTTTTTGGATAGAACATAAAAAATAAATTAATTAATAAATCAAAAGAAATTAATATTATTATATAAATAATAAGATAAATAAATAAATAAATGCTTCAAATGATAGATATGTGCGAATCATATGAGATGATAATTAATTCAATATTATTAGGATTTTATGCTTTACTTTACTTATGGACACAATTTGAATAATTTGTAATTATTCCCATATACGTAGCAAGCTTCTTTCATATTAGCTACTTTTGCGTAGACGTAGTCCAACGTTTGTCCCTCATTGGCTTAATTAATTCTTCCTGCTTGTCAACAATCTAAGTATGGTAATGTTTGCTCATACAAATTTTTAATACTCCCTTCTTCTTTTTTTTTCTGGCATTTATTTCCCCTCTATCGATCTTCCTCACTGTCTTTAAATGTGCATTTATTTTACCTTACTGAAAGTGTGTTCTCAAAAACTGTTCGGGTATTGTTTTAATAGTCGTTTAAAAAAAATTGTTATAAGTCAATTCAGTTCATTTTTTTTTTTATGAAAGGATTTGGTCAAATTTTAAACTCAACTTTTTGGTTGGCTCGATAATTCAGCTTTTAATAAAGCTGCTTCGACCATTTTTTTATATTTTCCCGTTAAATCGGGTAAATCATAAGCAATGGCCACATCTAATTTTTGAAGAGGACAGCCCCTAAAGTATGAACAAGTTTCTGATAATTTTTTAAATTCATATAAAGGATTTAAACGGAAAAAATCTCGATAAACTTCAGGATCGGGTAAATCGTAACGTGATATATTTGTTAGAGTCGATAATCCTTCATAAATGTGATAATTTTGAGGATTTTCTATAATATTGTCAGCGATACGTTTTTTATTGCTAAAAAGCGTTTTATGATTATAATATGTGTTGAGGTAACAATCGACCATTTTAGCGTGATTCCGAACACGAACCGCAAAACGACGGGCACTAGCTATTTTATTTTCAATTCTTTTTTCAACAGCCGTGCGTAAATCTCTTAAGAAAGCTCTTTCCTGAGCTAATAATAAACGTGCTGGAGATCCCTGCGCATAAGGCAAAGACCATAACGAGGTAGTATAAATTAATGGTGGCTGAGCTGAAGACATTAACGGTGAAATGTTCCAAATTAACGCACTCTGAACTCGTAACAATTCCTCAGGTTTTACAGTATCAGCTTTATTTAAGATAATTCGCGTTTGATATTCACGCCCCTTTAATTGATCCAAAATAGCTTCAGTTTCGGGGCCAACATCTAATTTTGCTGGATCGTAAACTAAGAAAATTATATCTGCTCTGTCAATAAACCATTGACAAGCATCATTGAATGGAAATAATCGAGAGATTTGTTTGCGTACTTCCAATATTCCTGGTATTTCCACAATATTTACCTTATCTAATAATTTATTTGGCATTTTTAATCCACGCAAACGATCTTCCAGTCCTTGACCAAACTTTTGAAGACCAGAAAATGTATAGTCTGCTGCTAGTTGGGTACCATCCAATATTTCAGTTTCATTACCCCACATTAAAATATTGAAATAAGCTGGCGATGGTTCCGCTCCTGATCTCAAGGCATAATTTGTATACTCATTATCTGTTAGATAATTGATAATTGTAGATTTTCCACCAGACCATGGACCCATAAATAATACCAATGGCTTGGAAAATATTTCAGGGTCACTAAAATGGCGATTACTTAGATCACGATATTTATATAATGTTTCTAATGGCTTAATAGCACTTTCGTAGATGCGTTTAATGTCTCGTAGAATAATTTTGGCTACGCCTTCTAAAGCGTCCTCGCGGGCTTCAGAATCTTCGCCTAGTTGTAGAAGTTCTACAATATGGTCACGATTTCGACGTACTTCGGGAATTTCACCTTCCCAAAGTAATTCATCTTCTGGCTTAATGTCTTCTTCTTGTGCTTCTTCTTTATTGTTATCTTCGTTAACATTTTCGACATCTTTTTTATCATCTGCTTCCCCGTCACTATCGTCTTCGGCATTAGGTATACCATCGCCATCACGGTCTTCATCTTTTTCATTGGGAACACCATCTCCATCAATATCATCGTCCAAATGATTAGGTACACCGTCACCATCTATGTCGTCATCTTCATGATCAGGAATACCATCGCCATCCATATCTAGAGAAGTACTTTCTAATGAGCGTTTCGCACGTTCAAACACCTCCGCGGCCTCTTGTTTAATTATTTCATCAACCAAAACTTTTTCAGTTGTGGGCTCTTCTGTTTCGTCCAAATGCTGTACTTCTTCTACATGGCCTTCTTCTTCTTCTTTGTCTTTTACAACATGTTCTTCTTCCTGTTCTACTGCAACATCCTGTACTTCGTTAGCATATTCTTTATCAAACTTTTCTTCTTTTTCTTGATCTTTATGAAGTTTTTCTGGAGGTAATGTGGCCCCTGGTTGAATAGCTACAGGTTCAAGTTTGTCGTCGTCATGAACATTAGGTATACCATCTCCATCAATATCTGGGTCGTCAGTATTGGGAATGCCATCACCATCCATGTCTTCGTCAATTTCATTAGAAATTATGTCACCGTCGATATCACTGTCATCATCGTTTGGAACACCATCTCCATCTATATCTAAACTTACTGGTTCTTGTTCATTTGGCAAACCATCTCCATCAATATCTTGATCTTCCGTATTGGGGATACCATCTCCATCAATATCTTGATCAACTACATTTTCTATACCATCACCATCTATATCAGTATCTTCAGGATTTGGTACACCATCTCCATCAATATCATGATCGTGAGGATTGGGAATTCCATCTCCATCTAAGTCTACATCTTGATCGTTCGGGATGCCGTCTCCATCAATGTCATCATCTTTTTGATTTGGTATACCATCTCCATCAAGATCATCATCCTCATGATTGGACACACCATCACCATCAATATCATCGTCATCATCGTTCGCAATGCCATCCCCATCCATATCGCCATCGTGTTCGTTTACAATACCATCACCATCCATATCTTCGTCGTGCTCATTAATTATACCATCACCATCCATATCACTATCATAAACATTAAGAATACCATCGCCATCTATATCATCGTCTTCCTGATTGGGAACACCATCACCATCAATATCGTCATCTTCATTATTAGGGATACCATCACCATCAATGTCATTATCTTCTATATTTGGTATACCATCACCATCTATATCATCATCTTCATGATTTGGTACACCATCACCATCAATGTCATCATCCTCACTATTTGGAATACCATCACCATCGATGTCATTATCTTCATCATTTGGTACACCATCACCATCGATATCATCATCCTCACTATTTGGAATACCATCACCATCGATGTCATTATCTTCATCATTTGGTACACCATCACCATCGATATCATCATCCTCACTATTTGGAATACCATCACCATCGATATCATTATCTTCGTCATTCGGAACACCATCGCCATCAATATCTTTATCGTCCGTATTTGGAATACCATCCCCGTCGATATCCTCATCCTCATCGTTAGGTATACCGTCACCATCCAAATCATTTTCATCCACTTTTAATTCGCCATCACTAACTAAATCGTCAATATCACTAGCAAGTGGCAGTGCTGATTTATCTACATTTTCAGACTTTTCTTCAGTAATCGCTTCATCTCCCAGCATTTGTTCCTCTCTTTCAACTGCTTCCTGTTCTCCTTCTTGCTCCGATTCCTCTTCCACTCCCTTCTGTGTCTTGTCGACATAACTGTCATCTATTTTTTGTTCAGTTTCGGGAGCTATTTAAAAAAAATTCAAGAAAATATGAAATGGCATTTATAAATTTACACACTTGGCTATAAATTATAGCGCCATGGAAAATTTCAGATTGACCAACACATACAAACCTTCAACTGTTTTCAATTCATTCAAGGCCTTTTCAATATAAGGACGGCATTCAGATTCAGTTGGCCCTTCAGAGCTGACATAAACATCTGGAAAAAAAATCCATTATTGCAATTTGTTTTTGCTTTTGTAAAGAACTTGACATTCTTTTAATGTACGTATATTTTTATCTTTTCACTTTTTGTTTTTGTTTTCCATGCTCATTGAGAATGAACAGTGGCAAAATTCTCTGAGTGGATACATATTCAATTGGCTTAGTGCCATTGCTACACATTGACATAAAACTATTGAACGACTGACAAACTAACTGACATCACAAATCATCTTAACAAAATTTTGAGTAAAAGAGAATTTGGGTATTCAAATATTTCGTTTTTTTTTTTGACTTGCACCACTTGTGGTACATCCTTGAAAACAAGGGAGAACAAGAGTTCTCATTCTGTACGAAGTTACCTCAATAAATCGTATTGAACTCTGTTCATTTAGGCGGATTCTTGTCAATTAAAGTTGCGCATGTTGGAGTTTCTTTCTTTGTACTTTTTTGTCCATAATTCTACTCAGAAGTTCGCATTCAAATTCTACTCAGACTGATCGGTATTGAAAGTGGCCAAGATCAAAATACTTTTATGGTAACTCCATATATTTTAGTATTTCCGATTGAATCTTCTTCGTCTTACACAAAAATAAATCTTCAGTTCTGATGGAAAAGCAAGCAAGAACTTTATAATCGGCCGGAATTCCCTTTAAATACCCTACAAAATTCATTTTATGAGAGAAGGTTCAAAAAATCGATCTATTTAAAAGAAATTGGATGCACTTTTTTTTAGAATCAGTCAATCTTAACTTCTTTTGGGGGTTTGATAATTTACATGTAAAACTTCGCTTGTTTTGCTCTTACTAAGAGCAAAATAAACGCTACACAATTTGTGGTACAAGAGTAATAAAAGTTTTCGCAGATGTGTGTAACACTCAGAAAGTGTTGAAATAGACCCACTTTCTATTGCCCCGATTTTACTCGCAAACACTTTCTGATTCGATTTAAGCCTACCTGTACAACGATCCGTGTGTCCGTCTGTCTGCCTTAGAATACAAAAAGAATGTGCCTTCTTCATGAATTTTCTAATCATTTGTGTTGCACATGTGTCATAAATATGTCAAAATTTTTCTATAAGTTTTATTAAATAAAATGATTTAATTATTAGATCGTAAAAAATGTTGTTAATCAGATTTTGAGTTTTCTAAACGACAACAAAGAAAAAATAAAATGTTATAAATCAATGTTTATCAAATAGAGTGATGTTGAAAACTGACGCGGAAGATTAAAAACTCTTGTAATTGATTTGTAATTGATTTGAAAGTTATTTTATAGAGGACTTAGGACTTAATTCAAATCAAAGAAAAATCAATGAAGAAAATTTTCAATATAAAAACATAAATTAAATTTTATGTGAAGATAAGCAAAATTTGTCATTGCAATCGAACGAAACTAGATATCTTTCTCTTGAATAAAATTGAGTCAAATCAGAACAAGGTAAAGAAATTCTTTTATTTTTTTATTATTTTGACCATTAAAATTTAACTCTAGTGTTATATTTTCAATTAATATACGTTTGACAAAAACTTTAATAAAGGATTTTTCATTACATTAATTACACGTGCTTTTAAAAAAATATTACGCAGGGATCTAATTTATCGTGGAAGAGAAAATTATATCTTCTTTTTTTTTTTTTTTTTTTTTTTTTTTGTTTGAATGCCATTGAATGAATAATGATTGGCATTACTTTTCCCATTTCATTTCATATCATTTTATTTATTTAAACATTTTTGTATATATTAAAATAAATACCAACAAACTATCACTTAATTTCTTGCATTAACATTTTCAAATATCTTTTTCATATTCTTTTCGGGATTCGTTCTCTCTGTCCATTTCTCTGCAAAAGATAGCAGCATCTAATTATAAATAATATTCAACGACAATTCAAATTTTTTTTTAAACAAAATTACGTAAAATAAAAAGAGAAGCAGAAAAAACAAGAATAGAGAGAAGGCGCACATGGATTTTTTTAAATACCCTACAAATTAGGGGTTTTGAGACAAATAATAAAATGCCTAGAAGAGCGTTCGTTACATTGAAAAAGAAGCGTTACAATAATCTGAATATTAAACTTGCATAATAATTATTTTGTATCAATATTTTACCCTAAAGTCGTATTGCCCAAGCGATAAAGCTAAGACAAAAAAATGCGATAAACAAAATTAATGAACAATTGTCTGTAATTCACTCCACAGTTTTATGCCACATTTTAATAGCAGTGTCCGGCATTTGCTCCATCTTTAATAAGCCCTCTTCCGAAGGCAAAAGATTTTGGGGTGAACCAAAATCTTGCCTGCCTACGTATTTATCCATCTGGTACATCTCCATTTTATTTTTATCATTCCTAAAACATCTAAACAAAGCTTCTTATGTTAAAGCTTTTTGAGCTAATTTACATTTAATTGCACGATTTTCAGAACCATTTTAAAAAAGCATCCAAAAAAATTTCACAATTTTATTGGTAAAACAGTTCCTAATGTAAATCGGCAAAAAATGTTATTATGACTTCTTAAAACCATAGGCCCAATCGAACCATGATTTGAAACCATTCCCATAAAGCGGTTATATCAAATTTCTAAGAGTAACCACTTTTCGATTTGGTTACTTTCGACTTAATTTACCAAAATATTAAGCGGAATAATTTAGAATAACGCTTCAGCTATTTCTCATGTATCTTTTTGATTAGCAGATAAGGCGATTGTTTTATATTATAACGTGCAATTTTAAAACAATAACAAGAAAATGAAGAAAAAACAATTGCGTAATCTGCATTATAATATTTTTGTCTTTCATAACATTACACACAGAATGTTAATATCTAATAAGATATTATTTTTATACACATGTACCTTGAATGAATGTAAGAATGACGGAGCGAATGAGTACTATGCGTTAAGAATAATATTTTATATTATATGCACAACGATGCACACATACACATAAATAAAAATAAATTTATAAAAAAAAAAAAACAAATGAGAAAATTATATTTGACTGGGGCCAAATATTGGATCCCCCCAAACTCATGCACCGGAATACTATGATTCAGATACTGTTTCAATTTTTGATAATTTTGAATCAATATAAAATTTAACTATAAAAAGGTGAAAATTTGGTATTGTGTAATTTCGTGTAGGTGTGGCCGAGCTTGGACAGACATGGCAGACCAATCAACTTACTATTTGTATGGAATTTCAGCCTTCTATCTTTTGCAGTTTGCAAGTAATGAGCTAAAAATTATCAAATTTTGTTCTAAAAAAACAGAGGAGTTCTCAGGGCGTGTCCTTTAAACGATTTACGCCAATTTTAATGCAAACCAGCTGTCAAATTTGAGCTGGTTATCTGGCTTTTTACAACTAAGAGAGTGCTAACAGCACTTGGACAGACGAACAGACAGACGGACATACACACCGATGTCTAAACCGATTCAAAATTTAAGGCTCTTCAAGAATATATATAATTTGTAGAATTTTCGATCCTACCATTTTTTGGCTGTTACAAACATAATGACAAAATAAATGTACCGCCAACTTCTGGGTAGTGGGTAAAAACAGACATAAAAATTTCCCTACGCTATAACAACGATGAAACAGCAGCAGAGCAAACAAATCAATTTTTATTATGTAATTTGAACATTTGAGACATTTTAAATTAAATCATTAAATCATTTAAAAATGGAATACATAAATAAAATTTTTATTTTAATATCATTCAAATCAAATAGTGTTTGATCAATAAGTGATTGTTATCGATTCTTACTTAAATTCGGAGAGACGGCCAATAATATTAGCCCCGTTAGGAACCAAATTGTAAGCCATCTCATAATGAACGCCTTCAAATTAATCCTTTATTCTACTCCAGTATGATTATTATCCTAAATTATGTGCAATATTTTAAGTTATATATAAATTTATAAAGAAACAAACAAATTGTACACAATTACAATTACAATACAAAAAAAAAAAATTTCATCAATTTTTCACAATTTTCATTGAACAGAAAAAGAAAATTTTTTGTTTTCGTTCATAAAGCTAAAGAATCGTCACAGAAATTAAATTTGGTATTTCGCAAAATTTATATAAATAATGCTTAGAGAAAAATGAAAATTGATCGATATTTCATTATATTAAATTATTTTTTGCATAAATTTACAAACTATAAACAAAATTTTTAATTCAACAAAAATTATTATATTAATTTTATTTATATTTCGCATATCTTTCAGATTTTATAATAAGAAAACTAACAGACATTTTTTAGGGTAATCCTTTGAGTGCCCCTTTCGAATGTCTGCAGTTTTAAATTTATATTGCTTATTAAAATATTAATTTTAACACAACTAAAGAGATAATTAATTAAAATTAATGATTCTTTCTTTTTGTATTTTTTGAATAAATTGTCTTCGTGTCTTTTTTAACATTCAACATATATTTCGGAAAATTTTTAATTTTTCTTAAAAATGTATGCATTTTTTCACTTTTTATATTATAAATTATAAAAAATGGAATTTTTAAAAAATAAATTAATTATTTTAATTTGTTTAAACATTTGCTCAGAATTTTCTAGAAAAAAAATTTAATTTATTGCTAAAATTTTGCTTTCAATTTTTTTTTTTAAATATTTCTTTAAAAAAACTTTCACTTTTACAAATTTTAAAAAAATTTTTTTTGCTTATACGCTTTTATTTTTTTTTATTAATAAATTAAAATTTCATAATTTCATAATTTTGCGTAGAAAATTTTATGAAATGATTTTTATTTTATTAATTATAAAAGCGTTCATACAATTAAACTTTCATACGAGTCGATCTCTCCCGATCTAAAACCAATTCGTAACACAGCAAGGAGATTTTACGATTTTACCTTGTGAACGCGAAATTTATATATATTTAGTTATTTTGTCGAATTTTCCTAATGAATATATCGAAATGAAATTTCCCAGAAATACAAAATTTTGAGTATTTTTTAACGTTCGTTCATAGAAAATATACTCAATAGATATTCTGTATGATTGTTCTACCACCACTCACATAAAAACAACAAATATTAATATTTTTTATAAAATTTTATTATACTTTTACTTATATTAAATCATTTGAAAAGTTATTTCGTTTTTCTATTATGAAAAAGCAAAAAAAGATTTTCAATATTAAAAGTCTAAATTGTTACTTTAAAATTTTCTAAACCGATTTTAACTGATTGATGCTGATCGGAAAGTAAATCGCGTCCATATAAAACGCATAACTCTATAATTTTTTTCGCTTAGAAAATTTAGAAAATTTTGCATTTTCCAATAGAAAAACAATGAAATATTCGAAAAGTGCTGCTTCCACATTTCATTATTCGAAAGGCCATTGAATCGTTCACCTTCTTATGCAGTATCAATTATAATTTACCACAAACAATTCAGTCTTGCTATAGCAGCTCAGTAGTCGAAGCTTTGATAATGCGATATAAGCAGTGACAAAGTAAAATTCGAAAAATTCGAAAATTGAAAAGACTTTTCAAACAAACTAATACAAAATGAAGTGAAAAAAAATTGGTAAGTTTGATGGTTTAACTCATAAATTCCAGTATTATTTGCATAATTTTTACAAAATGTTTAACGAATTTTTAAATTATGACAAATATGAGAAAATCTTAAAGCAAATTTCAAAAGTCTTCATATCAAACAAGATTCTCGTAAATTTAAGTATATCTTTTATTTTGGAGCTTCAAATTGTGTCTGCTTCTCATAAAACAAAGAATATTTCTTCTGAGTCCATAAAAATATAGAAAATAATTTAAAGTTATTGATATAAATCATAAATTGGTGGGTACTAATGATTTAGCGTCATCTGCTTACTTTTGTGTTTACTTTATATTTTTCTTATTTTAATAAAATAATTTTGTCGTAGACGTAAAATATTTTTCGGCTCAAATTTTATATTTAGCATCTTGTATTATTTCAAGTTTTTTCAATTTTTTTAAAAATTTGTTTCTTGTTTTTCTGTTTTTTCTTTTTTTTTTTTTTGTTGTTTTTGATAAATGCTCATCTTTTAGATATAAGAAAAGAGAATCAAAAATTGTTAATTAGTTGTGATCAGAGCAGCCTTAAACTAAACACGTTCAAATAGATAATTGTGCCATCATAAAATTACATTTTATTATTTTGTTAAAAAATGATTGTACTTTGACGCAATTTTTACTTTTTACGTAAAGAGCAGCAACTTTTCATTTGTTAAACATTAAAACAAAATAAGATGAGCAAAAAAAATTTGACCAAAAAATATAAGGACAAATCAAACTAGTAAGAATATGCTAGTCGATCGTGGTCGTTTCTTAAATGCGCTACATCACTTTGCTTATTCTGATTAAAGTCAAATAAGGAAATCACAAGTAAAGAAAATTGAACAAAATTGCAATTTCACAATTGTACATCTCAATTGTGCAGAAAGTTCGTTATATAAGAAAAAGTTCAGAAAATGGATCTATCTTGACCAAATATTACATTTTAAAGTAAAAATTGTCTCTAAAATATATTCAAAGTTGAAACATTTGTTAATATAAATATTTTTCTAAAAAGACGTTATATGGGAAGCGCTCCCTAAAATTAACCAATCAGGGCCAAACTATTTTAATCTGTTTTCTATGGCAAAACGCTTGACACTTTTTTTTTTAAGAGAAGTCATCAAAATAATGGCCCGACTTTAAACATTTTTAATAAGTCCCAACAAAACTTACGAATGAATAGAAATTTACATGTTGGACTTTTTTCTAATTATTCCCCTTTAAAGTTATTTTGTTAAGATCGTAATAGTAAAATTTTATAGGTTCAGCAAGTAACAAATATTATAAATATGCTTTATTAGAATTTCGTAATTCCATAGTTATCAAAGTAGGGCGTATCAATGTCCAGATTGACGTGTTCTTCTGTTTTACATGGTGAATGATAATTTTATGAAGAGGAAATTATCCAGGAAAATGTTAAGTAAAAAGACAAAATTATATATATTTTATATTTAAAAATTTAAATGTTTATATTTATGGATTAGTAGTTATAAATTTTTAAAATACTGGCGCAGACTTTGTGGTGACTTTACAATTTTCTTTTAGATTTTCCTTCCTTCCTTCCTTCCTTCCTTCCTTCCTTCCTTCCTTCTTAATCTCATTTTCTATTTTCTACTTTCACCTTATTTTTTTTTTTTTTATTATCTTATCTTATTTTTATAAATTTTGCTTTTTCATTCTATAAATATATTTAAATATTAAACTAATTTATATCAAAAAAAATATACATATAAAAATAAAAATAAAAATATATCAATTATTTATGAATGTTTATTTCGACGTTTCTTGTCTTTCAAACGGGTACAATAATATCGATCGTTATTCTCATACCAATCGCAAACATTTAATAATGTATGAAATGCTGTGCCCTCTTTACATGTAAATACCACCGGTTTGCCATGGACGCAACGTATATATTTGGTACAATCGGGATGGGCTATGTAATCTCTATATTCGCAATCGATTGCATTAATATCAAAATTACTACTATCAGTTATGGTATGACTATTATTACTAATTGGCTTCTCCGTAGGATTTGGTGTAGGTTTTTTAGTCGCTTTATTTGGTATCTGAAAAAAAAAAAAATTAGAAAGTATTCTCTTTAATAACCTGCACCACTTGTAATGTAAAGTATTAAAATTTTATGCATATTTTTGTAACCTCCAGAAGGAGTAAAGGTGGATCACGCTTTATTATACCGATTGACTAAATATCACTTTTTTAATATGAATTTTTAGATGCTTGCATGAAATTTGATACATAGGCCTATTTTAAAATAATTTTCATGTACATGCTTTTAAATGGGCTCACTTCTCATATAAAACCCCTCCCTTAAAAACGCTAGATCCTAAAGATCCTAACATTTAAGGGTCATTTAGTGCCAAATGTGAAGTAAAAAACAATTATTAAAAAGTCTAGTTTAAATTTCTGCTAAATTTCAAGTTTTACGTTCCAACGAATATTTATAAGGAACAACAAAAAAGGCGGGCATAATTGGATCGATTACCACTCGACATGCAAGAGTGTAGTTTTCAGTATCTGGATATTGGCCATAATACACACTCAATACATGTGAAGATCAATAAATAAGTCACTGACCTTTGTTGCCGGCTTTTGTTGTACGCCACTCTCTAATATTACTGAATTAAGCTCATCAGGATTTGGTGTTGTGGTTGGTGGTCTGGCCCATTCAGGCTGAAAATATAAAACATTTTTATGTTTTTCATTTCTTTTTTTAAAAATTCACTTTAAAAAATATTTATGCATTGTAACATAACCTAACAGTAACTAATCAGTAAACAACAAAACGTAATAAACAAATAAAACCAAAGCAACTGAACACAAATTAATTAATTAACTGATTAACTACGTACCCGTGGCGTTGTTTCACGCGTTGGCTCAGGTACCCGATAATCTTTCATGTTGCTGTGTAATATACGCAATAAAGCATTATCACGACCACATAAACCATGAAAATCATCCATGTCAATGGCCCAAGTCATGGCGCCAGCATAACCTTTTTTCCTAATGAAATCCATTTTAATTTGAATAGATTTCTCATTCTCATAACCCACCCATTGGGTGCCGCGATATGTGTAGGGTACCATACCCTTATTATCCCATTTAACTGTCCACCCTTTGGACTTATCTTGAACTTCGGTACAAATTTCATAATAAGCCAAGAAGCCTGTAGCATTTGTATAAGGACCGGGCGCACCACCACCAGCTTCCTTATTTATATAAGTGCCCATATTGTAATTTGTATTGGATTTACTTAAAGTATATGTGCGGCCATAAAATGGTACTCCCACTACCAGTTTATTAGCTGGACAACCCATTTCTTCCCACAAAGCTAGACCATCATTCTAAAAGAACAATTTTATATCTTAACTTAAAAGTTTGTAGTACATATTTTTTTTGATCTTTTGTACACACCACATTAAGTTTTTCATAAGCATATTGATCATGTTTTCGACGATATAATGGACTATGGACGTCAGCAAAACCGGCCCAATTACCTCGTAAATCATATGTCATAGCATGAATGGCATCTAATAATTCGCATAATTCGGGTACGTGATAACCTTCTTGTAAACGAAATTTCGCTACTGGTACCGCCATTGTGATCTCCCAGTTTTTATTTTCACGATCGAAAGCACGTCTTAACTCTTGAACAAAATATAAAAAGCGATCTTTATCAGCAAATGTACCACCGCGATCTGTAGCGCCCGGATATTCCCAATCTAAATCAAAGCCATCAAATTTATAACGCTTCATAAAAGCCACTACACTACGTATAAAAGAAAGTCGCCTTTCACGTACGGCTACCAATTGTGAATATTTACGACCACCTTCTGCCCAGCCCCCAACAGCTATTTGCATTTTTAAATGTGGATGTTTATCTCTTAAACGGGTAAAATTGCGAAAACCATTCTCTTCATCATCCAAATCAGGATCAATTAATAATACTTCCCAAGAATCATCATCAACACCAATAAACGAATATACCAAGTGTGTACATAATTCAGCGGGTATATCTTGAATACCGTAGTGACCTATATCTTGGCGATATATGGCCCAATTACTAAAATAACAGACTACACGGCCTTTTTGTTCGGAGTCCTTGAAGTGTACAGCATTTATTAGAAGTGGTAACAGTTGTATGAAGGCAATAATTTTAATATTTGTACTATGTAAAGAGAACCCATAAACCATAAAATTAGAGTATTTTCAAATTACAATTACTAAAATTAATTATGCTGAATTTTTAGTATGAATAACATTACACGAGACTGTGAACTTATTTAAAGTATTCTTAATCATTCACCTCTTCACTTATCACCGTATAAAACCCAAAGTTACATGACTTATTCATTTCAAAATTTTAATGAATCAATTGTGATTGTTGATTAGAGTACGCAACTTCAAAAAGTTCCACACAAAACCGAATTTTCCATTTAAACAGAATTTCAAAGGAGCGCGAAACGCCATTTTCTGAAATTTTTTAAGTTATATTCCTATTTATTAGCACACGCGAAAAAAAACGAAATAAATGACTTAATGTAACCATAATAAAATTACACGTTAATACGTAACCGAAAAAACGGAACTCTTGTTGCAATAATTTCAGTGAATAAACATATTTTTACACCCTACACCACTTGTAAGACAGGATATTATAAGTTTGTGTAGATTTTTGTAGCACCCAAAAATAGTTGAAGCAGACCCAACAAATATTGTACCAATCGTCTCAGAATTACTTCCTGACTTGATTTAAGCCTGTCTGTATGTCTGTCCTCTTGTCCGTATGTTTGTCCTGCCATTTGTGTGAAAGCTATATCCCGAACTTTCTGAGATATTTTAATGAAATTTGATACATGAATGTGTTTTGCTTCAGAGACAAACCCTATTGAAAATGTTTAAAATTGAACCATTATTTCGACCATTCTCCTTAGAACGCCTTTCTTAAAAAAAGCCACTTTAAGAAAAAAAATTATACTTGTACCGGGAATTGGTGCTGAATTGTATTTTGAAATATATAATATGAAAATGGCGTAGAGTATTTAGAACTTGGCTTTTATCGACTACAATCTTCATCTATATTTTTATTGTTATTCATTGATTACAAATTACCAGGAATAAATTTTGGTATTGAAGTAACATTTAAGCATAGAAATCAATAAATTCATGATGTGAAAGTAAATCATTTTTTATTATGCGAACGGTAAGTAAGTACTATAAATGAAGTAAAATAATAATATTTGTTGTAATATCTGTTGGGTCATCTAATGTAATAAACCTACTCTAATTGTGGTAATTATGGTGTTATAACTTTTTATATTAAAAAGCAAACATTCCAGAAGTCTATTTTGCATTCTTTGTATAAGCCTTGAGTGAGTAACACAGTATTTCCATTAATGGTTACTTCATACCCCATGTTTAATGATTTCAGAGGAAAGAGCTTGAAGCAAATTCACCATAATTTTTGAGATATTTAAATGACATTTGTTATGTTGTCGTGCTATAATGAAAAATAACTCGGAATGAGAGGATTTTTATTCTTTGAATTTAAAAAATTTTCCTTATTTGGTTTCATGTTTTGTAATTGATTTTATTTAGTTTTAATCACATTAAGTAAATTGGTAGAGTGGTGCTTAAGAAGCAGTTCCAATCGTCTTTAATATTTACACGGATTTTTAGTATTCTTTTTATAACAAAACTTATACGATTTTAGGGCTAAATTTAAAAAATTCCATTCCATTTCCAGAAAAGTTCGTTTTTTACTGTCGCATTTATTTTGGTGAGATAAGTTTAAAATTCATCAAAAAATTTAAAAACAATTAACTCCAAATTATATAATTAAAAATGATAAAAAAAATTCTAAATTTCAAGCCAAGTCCTGACTCAGACACATTTGTCAATTTTAATAATCAAAAAATGATTATTAAAATTTCAATGGAAGCTCTGATTTATAATTTTGCTTACAGAAATATTTATAAACGGAAATATATTTCATGTAAGTACTGAAAATTAAAATTCTGAATGATAGTACATTAAATTCATGCCAAATGTACATTTAGATATACTTAGTTCTCCTTCTGTGCTCATTTGAAAATTCAATGTCATGGTTATTTGAAATTTCTTGCAAAGAGCATGCATTACTTTTAAAATAAATTTTTGGTATAATAACAATTATTAGACTATAAAATCTCATTTAATTTAGTATGCTCTTATACTAAAATTTATGAAAAATTCAAGTAAATAATGGAAAATTATCAGTAGGACAATATTTTATTCTGAAACTCTTGTAACTCCAAATGCCAGAAGTTTTTCAGCGAGATACAAATTTTAAACTCATTAAATAAATTGACTTGTTCGTTTAATTTATCTGTTATTGAGTCTAAGCGTTATTGTTATCGAATCATATTATCGCAATTATAAAAGTATTTTGAAAAAATTTTCATAAATTGTACTTAGAACCAAAAAAGAAAAGTATAAAAAGTGAAGCGCCACTTTAAAACTTTTTTAATATCCCCACTATAACATCTGGCTTTTAAATGAATTATTACGCAAAAGAAATTTAGAAAATTTAGACCAGATGGCTCCGTTTGCGCTCTCACACTTTAAGCTAATCAATTTAAAATACACGAAGCTTTCGAAAGATGATATAATATTAAAAATACTGAAATATTTTATCACTTCAAAGGCAATTTGGGGGCGACCAATCCCGAGAAGCACCTGCTCAATTGGGAGTGGCTCATGAGATGGTTTCTGATCCATGGCCATCAGGGGGCATCATGAGTTTCACGAGATCAGATACAAAGATTTAATTTGGTACCCCGGGATCACCAGTTTCATATTTGCCCATGTGGTGATGTTGGAGTTGACTTCGTGGGGGCGGGCTGTGGTGCCCATGTCGCGGGCGTAGCTCGACCTAATTATGTTTATTTAATGTTCCACTATTATGTTTTGTCGAGCAGGGTGCCACTTCCCGAATAAAATGGCTAGCTGGTTAGGCTTATCGGGCTAATCTAATCTATGCCAAGGAGTAATAAGAAGGCCCCGAATCCTTACACCAAGGATTAAGCCATGTAGATGAGGTGCAATACTGGCTTTAAATTGGAAGCTAGTCATGGCGGTGGCATGCACGTGATATGTCGTGTCTACCAACGCTAGCGATCATTATGTATGTTTATACCATACATTTGAGCCTTTCCCGGCAGGTATGCATATAAAACACTAACTGTACTTCAAAGGCAATTAAAGGCAATTAGTTCAATAAAATAATAAATTCTTATATCTCAAATAGGATTAAAATAATGGATACACATCCTTCTTTTTCCTTATTTGTTTTTATTATTGCAACATAATAAAATTTACAATAATAAGCAAAATTCAATTACAATTCATAAAAGTTACGGCTCCTTTGACATTTAAGGAAATGATGTATTACAAAAATTACGCATAAATTTTATAAATTAAATTTACTTCTTTTGTTATTTCTTCTTTTTTTTTTTCTTATTTGTTTAAATTTTCCAATATGCAATTGGCATAATTAATTAGATATTACTCATAAAATTCACAATAACAACAAAAGAGTAAACAAATCAGCAACTCATAAAAATGTATGAAATCTCATAAAATGCTATAAAACGCACTCTCATGAAATCACTTTTATATAACGCGCAAATATTATCATATTCTTTATTAAAGCGATATCGATTCATTTTTTGTGCGAAAATAAATTCGCCAAATAACATAAATAACTAAAAAACTTTTAAAATATTAAAGAACGCACGATATTTTTAAAATTTTTAAAAGTGCCTTTTTGCTTAAATTACAAAAGTTAGTCACCAAAAAAAAAAAAAGTTTTTGCAAAGTGAATCGATATTAAATATAACGCCATATAAACTATTTCTAGGCATGTTGATTATTTACATTTCTCCAAAAGAGTCTATTTCTAACATGCGATCCATAACAAGCACTACGCATTTTCAAATAATTTGTAACTTTGATATTAAATGTTAAGTTTTTTTTTGGATGCAAATCAAATTTTTACTTTACATCTGAATTTGAATGCTTTCTTTACTCGTAGTAGCCTTTGGAGATCTAAATTCTCTTAAATCATTACTATTATAAATCTTTTAGAGCCTTGAAAAATTTCACTTTATTCCATATAAAATTATATAAATTATAATTTCAATCAAATTTTTTATCGCATCAAACATTTTCCTTAAAATGCATTTTATTGTTAGTATTAAAAAAAAACGTGATTTCTAGATGACACTTTTTGAAGAGTTTTTTTTTTTTTTTTTTTTTTTTTTTTTGAAAAAACCTCACGTACTTTTCATCATTTATTTGACTTTTTTAATTGTTTGTTTTCATTTTTTTTTTTTTGTTTCTTATATAACAATTGAATATTTTGTATCTTTTAAAATGCAAAATGAATTAAAATTTTTCAATTCATATTTCGCATGACAAATTATTTTCGCACTTTAATGTGCATTATCAGAAAAAACAAAAAAAAAAAAAATAACAAAGAAATGGCCTTCAAAATAAAAAATTATTGAATGAATTTTTTAATTAAATATAAAATAAAAATGAAAATTTAATTACAAAAGATTACATTTAAAAATCAATCGGCTCATTAATGATTTTCCATTTTCCATTTTCCATTTTCCATTTTCCATTTAACTTTTATTATTTATTTACATTTTTCATTTATTTGTTTCGTTTTTTCACTTTTTTAATAACTAATTAGCGAAGACATAATTGATGAATTCCACATAATAATAAGTTAAAAATATATTGATTTATTCATTTATTCATTTTTCCACACAAAAAAAATTTTTTTTTTATTTTATTTATTTTTTAGTAAATCGTCTTACCCATAATGATCTTAAGGCGACAAATGCGTTTTAATAAGTAAGTTCAGATATTTTAATGTAGCCGGCTTTTATAATAAACATATAAAACATATACAAATAGAAATAAACATATATATATATATATGCATACAAACATACACACATACATACATACACATTTATACATTTACATTTAATAAAAATTGAAAAAAAAAAAAAAACTGAAATTTTGTTAAAAGCCACAAGCAAACGCATAGAAATCTGCATAAATTATTTATTTACGCACACACAAATTAATGTAATAATATTAAATACATTTACCCATACATGTACATGACACACATACACAGTTATACACATTAAAGCACATTAAGCATTAAAAAGCATTTGTATAAATGTTGTGAGTATGCCAATGGCATAAATTAAAAGAAAACTCTAAAATAATTTTAATATATTTTAATGGCCATAACCGTAACGTCAACAGTTTACTGGCCGTTAACGTCACAGTCATCCATTACCATTACCATTACCAGAAAATTATTAGCAAAATATCATGGTACTACAACCAACAATTTTATTTATTATTTTTCACTGATTACAATTTCTTTGAAGCTGCTCGTCTTTCTTTTTTCTTTTGTTTCTTTTTTTTTTTTTTTTTTTTTTTTTTGATTTTTAAATTCATTTTTCAATTTTTCTTTTCTTTTCTTTTCTTTTCTTTTTTTATATTCTTGTTGTTGTCAGTATTTTTCTTAATATTTTATTATTATTTATTTTATTATTAACATCAATAATTAATTTAATTTTATTTAAAAAAATTCATGCACCTTTATTGTTTTTATTGCTGTCAATTTCTTTATTATTTTTACTTTGTCCACTTTTCAATTTGTCTTACTATAATTTGGTGGAAAAACTTATAACAACAAATTTTTAAT
The DNA here is from genome assembly GCA_023089585.1 of Melophagus ovinus. NCBI lineage: Eukaryota > Metazoa > Arthropoda > Insecta > Diptera > Hippoboscidae > Melophagus > Melophagus ovinus. Next base: position 2,087,255 of record JAKKIB010000177.1, read on the forward strand.
GATTTAAATTAATTTTCAATAATTTTCAATCGTTACATAATTTTTTTTTTTTTTAGAATTATAATTTCTCTTTTTAGAAAATTTTTATAATGCTCCAATTTTATCACCCCTAAAGATCTTTAGGTCTCTCTTATCTACAAAACAAAACAAAAAAAAAAAAATAGATCAACGTTTGTTACAGCCTCAGTTGAATAAGAGAAATAAGTCAAAATATTTCGAATAATTTCACCATTTTAAATGACAAAATAATAAAATTAATTATAATAAACAAAAATTAATTAATTGTATTAAAAATTTAGATAATTTTAATAATTATAGATAAAATTAATAGAAATAGATAAAAATTTAAATGTCGAAACTCTTTAGTAAACAAAAATTCGATTCTTTACCTTTAAAAGTTTAAAAAAGATTAAAACGAGATTATTTTGAGGGTTGCAAAGGCTTCAAATGAGATATACTTGGCCTAAACATTTCACTTATTTTACATTTCTATGAAATATTTTACATTTTTTGTAAAATATTTCTGAAAATTACCTGAAAATTGAATGTAAAAAATTGTTGCAAGATAAAAATTATAAAAATTCTTTGATAAATTAAAACCAAAGAGTTTTTTATTAATCCCTGTATCAGATTTGAAACTAACTTGATCCTGACAATGAGGGCTACCAATCTCCACATCATAACATTTTATTTTTGCTACATAAGCTCTCAATTTAGCTCAATCTTTTGTAATTTTTATTAACAACAATTTTAATCGCACTTCAAATAGTAATAAGAAAGAAAAAGAAGAGATTAAAACAAATAAGAAATTTATATTCAACTGGGGCCAAATTTTAGATACCCATCAATACCACCATCATCATTACTCAGACACTAATTTTCAGTTGTAAATAGAAAACGTAAACATAAAATATTAAAGGTTTTGGCGTGGCCTATTTAAATGATTTTTGGACAGACATAATACACAAATGGCCTTAATATTTTTTCATAATTTTAACTTTCTAAGTGCTGTAGTTTTTAAGTTATGAGTAAAAAATCACCACAACTTTTCTTAAAAAAGTACGTTTTCAATTTACGTTGCATACGTTGGGCTTGTCCCTTCAAAGAATTTTGCTTATTTTCAAGACCAATCAAAGTATATGAATTTCTTGTATTTTTACCACATTTGAAGGCGTTATCTCTTTTTTTGCAATCACACTGGGAGAATATTTACCAAACACGGACAGATGGGCAGATGGGCAGATGGGCAGACGGACAGATAGGTGGACAGGTGGACAGACATATATAAATCGTTTCAGAATTTAATGCTGATCTAATGTGACGCTTCCTTCTAGATTTTATAATTAAGATAACTAAATGAATATGCCATGAAAGTCTAGATGGTGGGTACAAAAAATGTAAAGACGTTAAATAGTGTTTGACACAATTTTAAATGTTTTCTTATAATTAAATAACTTGTTTATTATTATTATAATTTTTATATGTTTTTATTATTTTTTTTTTAACTTTTTTTCTAAATTCGTATTAAATACTTTTTAAAAGATTTGTTGTTAGAGAATTATACAAAACGAATTTCATTCAAATGTAGTTTTTAAAACTGGCTGCCAATGACTAGTTTTCTATAACGTCTATTTTCACACAGATGTTTTATATATTTTTCAATTTTTGCTTTTTTTTTATTCATTTTTATTGATTCTTCGACTTTTTTAATTGACAAATTGACAAGTAGAATGATTCAAATGAAAAAATCGCCAGAGAGTTTTTAGAAACTATTTTAAAATGTTTAATTAAATTAATAAAACATGGAAAAATTTTATTGTAAGTCAGGAGCGACTTTTAAATGCGTTACTTAAATGAATTTGCTTAATTGAAATTAATGTAGCGTACAATTCATAATGTCAATGAAATGCATTACAAGTCAAGATAGTTAAAAAATGACAATTTTCGAATAATTTGAAAAGTTCCTTAAACGGCAGATAGTCCAAGAAATGAATCGACAATAAAAATTACATAAAATTGTCAAATTTTGCCCTTCAGCGATTTGTAATATAGAAAAAGGCGTTGCACGAGAAAAAGTGTACAAATTCTAAACATTTTTAATTAGGTTCTTCTTTGGATTAAAATATGTCCATGTATTAAATTTTATCAAGGCGTCTTAAACATTACGATCTGTAGACTGAACTTTAAATGATTCTGAATTAATGTTACAAAACATCTGCATAAATTTGTAATACCCACAAATTGCGTAAAGTATAATGAGACAAAGAAGAGTTAAGTATCAAATTTATTAAGAATGATTTTCTGGAAAATTGATTTTTAATGATTTATTTTGCTGTATCCATACAACAAAATCTCCATCGAATTTGTTCTATTTTTTTTTTTTTTTTTTTTTGGATTAAATGTGTTTGATGTAAGCAGAAGATTCTTTCATTTACTCCCACTTTTTATGTGTTTTTAATTTATCTTACTGTACGTATTCGATACCATTAATACCGTTATATTGTCCATACATTTTGTCATATTTCCATTATCCATTTCTTATCAAATTTGTATAAATTATTAATAATAAATAAGAAAAAATATATTGAAATATGTTGATGATGATTATTAGTGTTATTATAAGCACCACCCATAGTTTGGGGGTACGCTTAATTTGTCATAATGTCATTATTTTTATAAAGCCTAGAAGAAAGCGTCAAAGGCCGTACAAAATATAAATAACTACGATCAGCCTTAAATTCTCAATCTATGTAAACATGTCCATACAGCTGTCTGTCTGTACGTGAGTCGTCTGTACATTGGTTTTACATGTTCTCTCGTTTGCATAATTGGAGATATCACTTTCAAATGTGGCAGCAATATTAAAAGTTATTATACGCTGATTGGTATTGAAAATAGGCCAAATTAATCAAAGGGCACGTCTACAGTGCAATGATAAACTGCGATTACTACGCGTAACTAGAAAACTACAAAAGATAGAAAGGTGAAATTTTATCAAATCTTAATGCCACTATCTGCATATAAAACTCAAATTTTCAACGATAAGAATCTGGTCTAAAATTATTTTAAATGGGTCACATTCACCAAATATTAGAAACTATTAAAATTTGAATCACTTTTATCGTCTAAATCTTTAACTGATTGCTCATTGCTCATACAAAGTACACTTTATCAAGGAAACATGTCATCTATATATTCGTGGTAGGTATCACAAAGTTAACCTCAACCAAGTAAAGTTTTTTTACGTGTTACGATTGCTGTTTAATCAGAAGAAAAGATACTGGAAAATTACATAAATTTATTAGTGCATTCGAAGTGACAGCCGAAATTAAAATAAAACTGGATTTTTCTTAAATTAAAAAAATGCAAAATTCAATTCTGCACTGATTGTAAATTTTCTATGGCAAACGAAACACAAACCATAATCCATTTGTAGTCATTTCTTTTTCTTAAATGTTTCTTCAATATTAAAAGCTGATGAGGCCATAACTCCCTTAGATTGAGAGATCGAAATTGAGGTAGAATGAGTCATAACTTTTCACTTCAATAGTCGATTCAATAGATTCAGAAAATGTAAATATCATTCACATCATTTTCTTTGTTTCCTTCATAAAATTTATTGAAAGAAATTGATTTAATCAGATAGATTTTTAATATTGGGAGACAAAATTTTATCAAAATGTGTGAGAAGTATCTGGAAGCATCACACAGCATTAAATACTGAATCGACATTGATATTTTGATTAAAAATGTTTGGTTATAAACTTGAAATTCGGATAAAAAAAAAATGATTTGATAAAAATGTAATTGTGAAATTCTCCCCCATCAAATCAAAAGCCATGCACTTTGGTTGCCTTAAGTAAAAATTCGAAATTTTCTTTTGAAGGCACCTAAAATCTCAATGGGACGAAACTAGAATTTTCGATATAGTTATGAGCCTACAATATTTGTCAAGCAAAATAAGACGACCATGCCAAACAGAATTTAGAAAAACATCAAGTAACTCATTCGCAATGAATTAATAAATCAGACACGCCTCAAGGGTATAAGGCATAAAATGATCCCAGCTAGATAAAATTTATTTGATTCTTCTTCCTTCTTGTTTATTTAAAATTTTTTTTTTTTACTTATTCATTGCAAAATAGAATCTTGTCATTGATTTTGAAAATAATTACTGGTAAAAAAAAAAACCAGCTTCACAAAAATACATAAAACTTTTTTTCTTGGCTAATAAATCATGGTGAATATTTAAAGCAAAAAAAACAAAAATGATAATAAAAACAAGTAACAATGATAATTAACTAATTGAATACACTTTAATATTTCCATTCTTCATCATTCCAGTTACATCTACAACAATTTTTAGCAATGGCTTTTAAATGTTCAAAGTTGATGTTTAAGATGAAAAGAAAATTCTAAATGAAATTGAAGAAATTTATCAAAAACTATCTAAAAATGAAAAAGGTAACTTCGATTCTATATTGAATAGAAAATTAATTTATTATTAATCCAGGATACTGATCTTCTTGCACTTTAAGATGCCAAAATCAAATATCAAAAATAATTAACTCACTTTCTAACTCTAAAAACTTGCTTCATTATTCCATCTCTAAAACATTAAATCTTTCCGTGATTTCTTTTATAAGATCATTAAATAAAGTTATCAAAGCCAATAAAAAAGTTTATTGCTCATAAAATTCGTTAAATTGTACAATTTATATAAAACCGGAACATCATTTCAAAATTGCACGTGTCATCATGAAGGCACTTACATAAAATCTTCAATGTGTACATTTTATTATGAATAATCTTTGTTATTATTCATAATGCGTACTCTGCATCATACGAAGTAAAATGCCATAAATTTTTACAATTTTAATTGATTGAATTTGCTTTCTTTCCACCGACCTCCATTTATTAGAAAAATTTATTTTACAATGAAAAGTTTACACTTTAAACCAAAACAGCAAAATCTGTTGTCATCAATAATAGAAATTGGATAAATTGACAGCTCTCATTTTATATTTCGCTTTCGCATCATAATTGAAAATTTTAAAACGTTATGAAAGTTTATCACAAATGTCAAATGTCAATAAGAAAATATTTAAAATTAATTATAAATTTTTTTTTTTTTTGGTCTGTAGAAAATTATCTAAAATTGAAGATAGTTCGTAAATATAATTGAGAATGATTTAAGAAAGTTTTCTAAAGAAATAATTATGTTTACTTTATGAAACTAATGAAACTTTATGAATCTAACAAATTTTGGAATATAAATAAGAAAATAGAGATATAATTTTGAATGGCTTAACATAACGATGGTCAAGTTTTTTACTAATAATACAGTCGCCAAATATAGCGGAAGATATCGTGCTTAGATAATATCATGTAGAACATTTAAGAGTTGCCATAATCAGCTGTTTTTACATATTCTTCTTCTTCTTCTAGCTAAAGCTGCTTGCAAAACTTATTGAATTTTCATACTAAATGGCAGAAGATTCTTTTTTTATTTTAAAAATTACTATTTCTTAACTGTTTTACATGCCGCCATTTTTTCAAATTTTCACTCATCATTTTAGACGAAATGATATGTAAGAGATGGCTCTGATCAACTAAAATAACAGATTTTTAACTATTTTTAAATGCATATTTTGAAATTGACCTCTAATGCGAATGAACTTTTGTACATATTCAAGTTTTTTCGCCAATTGGCCTTTTGTAAAGTTAAAAAAGAAAAAAAAAAGACCGGGAGATAACGAAAAAGAGAGATCAATGACATTAATTATAAATTTCCTATTAGCAAATGAATTTGCTTATAAGCACAATACGACCATGAAATTAATTGCATTATTTCTATTTGTTTGTTATCTTTCGCATTCAATACTATTGCAATATTTGATAGAGAAATTATTTACATGCATACAAACATATAAAACCATAAATTTAATAATAATTTTGTTAGCCAAACACACAATTGTTTATATATGAAAATACTTTCAAAATATTTATATAAATTTTAAAAAAATTTAAGTATAATATTGATGTTTACATTAAATTAAATACATGTTTAACTATAGAAAATAAAATGTAATCTGTAAATGTGTTTATGTTACTTATTAAAAAATTATAAAAAAGCTCCTTCTATGAGAAATAAAATTCTTATCAAACCGTGTAATACAGTTAATACAACGCTGCATTTTAAATACTATTAGTAGCAGCAAGAATATTATCTAATTATATATTAAAGCTCCTTGCCCGAAATTATTATTCTGTATTGTTGTGTTAATAATTTTTTTTTTATAATTATTGTTTAGTGTATTGAAATTAAGAACGCTTCCAATAGACGTATTTAAATGCTTATTTTATGCAAATGACAAGCAATAAACGTGCAAATATGAATGACAATGGAAAAGAGAATCTAAGTGATAACAATTCAGATGAATCTAATTGTTCTGATAATGATGATTTAATGGATGAAGATTCCCCATTCGAAGTTCAAGTGGATTTCGAGGGCCGAATACCCATTGATCCAGATCATGATGGTATTGCTCAACTTTTACAAAGAGTATTTCTTAAAGAGAACATTAATTGCAGGCAATTGGCTGATCTAATTATTGGTATTACCATTATTCCCATAAATATACACGAATAATACACGAATAACATAACATAAAAAAAAATATATAACAAATTTTTATATTGTTTATAGAACAAAATTTCGTTGGCAGTGTTATAGTACAAAGTGAAAGTGACGCCGAAAATGATGTCGGCGATGGTGATAATAATGATGATGATGGTAATATGATTGACAATGATACTATATTTGGCATAACGACTGTTGTAAATATAACCGCTAAAAAGGAGAAACCTTGCATTGCCGAATTACGCGCATTCATATTAGAAAAAGCTGAAAAATATGCTAGCGATGCTGCATTAAAACATTTTCGCCAAATTTTCAATGATAATGAGAAACATCAAATTGGTTATTTAATTAATGAACGTTTCATAAATATACCGCTCGATATCTCTGTACCATTATTGGATAATTTATATAAAGAGACAAAACTGGCTGAACATAAAGGCATGAAATTTAAATTTGATTACTACATAATGATATTGAAGTTTCATCGCAAAGAGGCGAAAAAGAATAAAGAAAAATTGGAAGATATTTATGTTAATATCGAAGAAGAATTGATTAATGAAATTGCCTTAAACTCATTTGAATGGTCAGTTGTTGAGGAATGTAATACGGGCGAATGGTCAGATGGCGATGATACATTGACACCATACAGAAAAATTATCATATTTGATGCTAAAGAGTTACCGGGCCGCATTACAACTATAGATAATTATATTAAAAATATAAATTGAATTAATTTCTAATTTCTTTTTCATTTTGTTTCTCAAAGAGCACAAAGTGTTTTCAATATAAAAAACAAACATTTACTTTACGAATAAAGTACGACGTCTTTTTTAAAGGAAATATAAAATACTTAGCAGTATTTCAATTAAAACATAACGTTAAGTGTTAAGTAACGATATCCAGGAATTGTAGCACGTAAAATTTTTTTTCTCAAGAAGGCCAACTGCAATTAAAACATGAAACGTAAAATGCTTTCATTTAACATGAAAGTGTGTCATACATTTTTAATGTGCTTATTTCAAAGCGAGCGATAGCCAAACTTTGGACATGCACCATTCAGACATCATGATTTTTTTGTTCAAAGTGTGCTTCAGTTTTTTCAGTAATAAATAAAAAACGTAATCATAAAAAAAAAATGAAATTTGTTATTGTATAATTTTTTAGGCAGGCATTATAGACCAATAGCCTGCCTACTAATACAAAATTTTAGATTTCTATCTTTTGCTGGTTGCTGATAATGAGCAAAAAACTACCAAATTTTGCTTTAAAAAGGACACACCCACAGTTTACGTTACACTGTGGGCGTGTCCCTTGACCGATTTTGCCTACTTTCAATCTTAACCTAAGATCTTTCAATACTTTTATCAAATTTTAGCTTGATATATCAAATTTAAGGACCACGAGAATTTTTATAACAGACACACACACACCACACACACACACACAGGCGGACCGATGGAAATGTTTAAGCCGATTCAGAATTTGAGGAAGATCAAGGATCTTAAAAGCTTTCTTTTGGGCGTTACAAACACAATGACAAAATGAATATACCCCCAACATTTCGATGATGGCTGCAAAAATTATACAAAGTTATCAGATTGTGATTTTAACTCATTTCTGAAAAATTATTGCCTGCTTTTTGCGATAATTTCTTTAATGTTGACGGTGAATCCTGAACGTTATATTTCACATTTATAAACATTATAAACATAGCTTTATTTAGAGTTTCTTATACAAGTATCTTACTTGGGAATAAGTATAGGCTTATAAACTATAAAAAAACACTTCATTTAGTTAGATGTAAGTTGAGTAAAAAATTTAGTATTTTTTTATGCTAATTCAATGCATTATGCAGAAGTGAAGTTAACAAGCAACCAAAGCAAACCAAATGTAAAATGTGCAGTTTTTATTATACTTAAACGAAATTAAATTTATAAGAAATTGAAGTATTAAAATATTGAAGCTTTTTATTGTTACTTTAAAGTAATCCCAGAATAAACTACACTAATAAGACTCACTTGACTGATAAAAATGAGCTTTTAACAAACATTATGTCATATATAATAATATAAAATGAGTAGCATTCTTTTAATTAAAAATAAAGTGTGAACATAAGTTTTTTATATATAACAATATCATATTAAATTAAATAATACTTCATATATATTCAATTGAAATTATTATTATGTTCTCTCTATGGCTCTTTCTCCGAAAATGTTTGTAACATATTAGTTGAGAATACTAGTTGATAACTTCGCTCTTTGAAAATGTACTCTCTGGACTGCTTTCAATGTATGTTGGTATAAAATAAATACATATGAATTTTTTTACTTTTTTTTTTCAGTAAGCGTAGCGTTAATTATTATTGCCGCTACTGTTATTATTGTTGGCATTTATTTTTGATTGCTCAAATGAGTAAAATGCAAAAGATAAAGCATATTGTTTTCCAAAGCAATTCAATTTTAACCGATACAATCTAAAGTTTTTCAATTTTGCTAAAGTTTATAATAAAATATATACTTAATTAAATTTAATACTACTGATCAATTCTAAAAAGGCATTCAATCGAATGGTACAACTTAAAGTAAAAAGTTTATAATTGTTAAAGGTGTTGTTGTTTGGAAACTTCGTATTATCGCTAATAAATTTTATCAAAAATATTTTAATTATATGTGATTGTGAATAATCATTATGGGATTAGATAAGTAAGTTTTAGATCAAAGTGTATGTTTGTTTTGTTTGTTTATTGCGCCACACTCATTTACATCTGGCTTCTTTTTTCTCTTTTTGTTTTATATAAATTCTAAAGCCGAACATTAAGTATTACACATTGCGGCCGGTGTATGAGAAAAAAATTACAAGTTTCATGTGGAAATTTTACCAGTTTTATATAAGAACAATAAAAAAAATGGGTCGAAAAATTTATTTATTGTGTGCAACATTTGTTTGCGTAACTTTGTCATAACTAAAGAATATAACTTGTTTCAAATCTAAACGAAAATCGATTAAAACATGAAATACGCTTTAAATGGCTATGTCTGTTTGTCAACGAAAACTGTTTATAAAATACAAAAAGGAAATTTTTAATATACTTAAGTTTGATTAAAAGATCATCATCATTGGTACTGAGCACATTCGAACAATTCTTATTACCATACCTTTACAAATGTACATTATTTATGAGACCATGAACAATTTGGTGAATTTTGGCGACAAATAGAACAGTTTGAAACATTTCTATTTTTCATTAAAGCGTTCGAAATAGAATAAGGTCTGCGCATTTTAAGATTAAGATAATAAGAAATAAGTAAAAAAAAAATATTCTTGACTTGGGCCAAATCTTCGATAACCACCACTAAACCATTATTTGATATAGTGTAACAATTTTGATATTGTTGTAGGCGTGGCAGGTTTGTATTATTATTGGAAAGATACTATAAAATAATTGCCCTAATATACGTTTTCTATCATAGCATTATTGGTTTTGAGTTGTAAGCAAAAAATAAAAATTCTGTGCTTAAAAAACAGGGAATTGTGGGTGTATTTTTTTGATCGATTTGGTCCAATTTCAATTCCCATTCGATTACAAGAACTTTCAATGATCTGCCCAAATTAAGCTCTTTATTACAAGGCCCACGAGATGGAGAGATGGAGTGACGAACAAACATGCCTAAATCGTTTCAGAAATTGATGTTGATCAAGGGGGGTAAGATCTTCAACTTTTAAAAGGGGTTAAAAGCATTATAACAATCAAACTCTGGGTGGTGGGTATAATAAATCTCAAATACCGCAGTTGTGGTACTTTTTGAGGGTAGCGCTCCTTCCTAACGAAACTTCACCGAAAATTCGTAACTTTCTAAACTTTTTAATTGTAATTATTTTTTTTTCTTGAATTAAATGGTTGGATAATTGATTTGAATATTTAAAAGGTGGCCTAAAACGAAAAATTACGTAGTTGTTTTAATAACTCAATAATCTTTAATGATTAATTATCTATTTAAAAGGCTTGGAATTATTTCCTTTTTATTATTATTTGAAAATAAAATATTCCATTATTATAAAGATTTCCGATAACATTTTAACTGATTAAGCCATAAAATATAATAAATGTAAGAAAGAATATTGCAATTTATAAGTCTTTATATTTAATGTTGATAAAATATTTTATTCTAATTATTGCCTGAAGTTTTTATGTGTACTCTTTTTTTTTTTAAAAAAAAAAAAAAAAAAGAGGGCTAATCTGTAGACTTTGATTATGATATGCCAAAAAGCTATAGAATATTCACGTAAAGTAATACATTGGCATATTGAATTTATGTGGAAATTTCTGGGAAATATCTAAAGAATTTTTGAAAATGTTGTCAAATATCCTAAAAGATTTTCAAGATGGATCCAACAGTATTTTAACGATTTAACATTTATCGGTACCGCACATGAGTAAAATTAGACAATTTTGAGGAATACTTCAAATGCAAGGCCCTACCTAAAAAAAAGTCAACTAAAATAACTAAAATTTGAATTTTGAATAATTTTTTATTAAAAATTCTTGTACTCGTTATTATCTTTAACATAGTAATTGATGGTGTGGCAAAATTATCTTTAGATTGTTCAGGTTGGTTAAGTATTTTGGACCCAACTTCGTATAACAAATTTTGGATATTTCATTGCTAAAATAAAACATTTTTTTTTTTGAAATTTGCCTTGATTTGTAATTTATTTTATCTTTATTAAGCAAAATTTCATATGATAGATATTTAAAAGCTGTTGCCGACGTTTGTGTTGAATGATTCATTAAATTCAATAACCGAATTTTTATAAAGTTAATTAATTAGTTGAAAAATCTTGAGCAACAACAAATTAAGTAGAATTTTTTAGATTTGAAATAAATCTAATCAATCAATTCGAAACGAATTACGCATTTTTCAATATTTTTTTAAAAAAATAGAAAGAAAGTGTAAACAATCAACGACCTTGATCTAATATCAGGAATTAAAGTTAATTACATTAAGAGGAGAAAATTCTTTTCTTTTCCTAGAAAGCCAACACGTTAAATGTATGTATATACACTTTGCCATTAATTGTGTAACACCCGAAAAGGAAACGTCTGTGGTTCAACAAGGTGTATACATTCTTGAACATACAGTTAGTGTTTTACATGCATACCTGCCGTGAAAGCTCAAATGCATGGTACATAAACGTACAATTGATTGCTAGCGTTAGTAGACAAGTCACACAGGGTGCATGCTACCGTCACGACTAGCTTCCAATTTAAATCCTGTATTGCATCTTATATACATCTTTGGTGTAAAGATTCGGAGCCTTCTAATTACTCCTCGGCTTAGATTAGCTTAGCCCCATAAACCTACCCAGCTAGCCATTTTATTCGGGAAATGGCACCCTGCACGACAAGTATATAAATATGTTTGAACGAGAGACGGCCGCGACATGGGCACCACAGCCCCCACGAAGCCAACCTCAATATCACCACTATGGGCATATTAAAACTGGTGACCCCGTGGTACTCAATTAAATCTTTCGATCCGATCTCGTGAACTCATGATGCACCCTGATGGCCGGCATCACCAACGACCATCTCATGAGCTACTCCCAGTTAGGCAGGTGCTTCTCGGGACTGGTTGCTCCCAACATTCTTGAACAAAATCAAATTCTGTATCGATTTAGATAAGCCTGTCTGTCTGTCCGTCTCTCCATGTGTTCTTTTGGGCGCAAAAAAAGGGAAATCGCCTATAAATTAGGTGGAAACATTGGAAATTCTTGCAGACGGGTTGACATTGAAAATAAGCAAAGTCGATTAAAAGCCGCGCCCACAAATGAGAACAGTTGTTGTTTTAACCACAATTTGGTGGCGATGGTTCTTTTTAAACTGCAAAAGGCAGAAATTTGAAATTTTGTACAAGTGGTAAAGCCATCGATCTATAAAGTTTGTTCAAAAATCATATCAATCCGCCACGCCTACATGAAATTATATAATAACAAATTTTTCACTGTATTATGTTGACGTTTTTTTTTTTTTTTTACTAATGAAAAATTGAAACAGATTCTGAATCTTAATATCATGATATCTGAATGGTGGGTATCCAATATTCGGTACTAGCCATATATAAGTTTTCTTAATTCTCTTTTCATTTTTACTTTTGCTTTATGCTTGAGTTTTTTTGCTTTGTGTTGGAAAAGTGTAATAAAAGGAAATCAACATAATATCAACAATTCAATTAAAATAAATTTATGAAAATGTAAACAATATTCAAACAACAACAACAAAGTCAGCGCCCTTTACATATAATAAGCTTGCTTGGTTCATAATAGAGAATGAGAAAATAGAAAAAGAAATGCGATTCAAAACCTAATTTCTCCCTACTCAAATATAAAATGTAAAATCTAATGAATTATTTTACTATTTTTCTTAAATGTCATCCAAATAGATTAATACCTTATACGGTGCGTATGGTTAAGGCCATTCAAAAATCTGGTTGTGATGTTGTTTGTATTGTTGATCGTCAAGTGCCGCATGAATTTGAGGAACAATTTAAAGAATTTCGTTCATTTGATAAAGCATTCGATTCAGTTGTATCATGTTTTAAATCATCGAAACTTGATCTGCCAGTCGTCTATTCACCATTACCCGAATTTACCGATTATCATGATGTACGCTGTTTTCAAGAAGCTGCTTCAAAATCTATTGAACGTGCTATTAAAGGAGGATTTAAGGCACCTCTATTGTGGGTACCGCAAAATAAACTTTTCGCCAACGCTGAACTATGTACAATTTTAGGGGCTTTAAATCAACTTTATGTGCCTATACAATGCCGCGAAGATGCCATGATAAATAATGAAGAGCGTATTAAAAATTTATATGTTTTGGTGCAACATCCGGAAGCTGAATCTATTGTCCAGGATGCAGTTATATATGAATCTGGACGATTTATTGCACGTGATATTGGTAGTTAATGGGTTTATGGGTTAATGGGTTGCAATATCATAATTAATAGCCATGAAAGTATGAGACTTGAAATGATATGGATGAATGTGAATTATATACTTCTTGAAAGTTCATAAGAACTTTATTCCTTAATTATCATCATTTTTGACAGTCATTTACAAATATTTCTCTCAGTTGAATATGATTTTAAGAATTCTCGATCTCTGCAAATTCTTAGAAGAAAATCTTTTCAGATGCAAATTATTTAAATGTTAATAGCAAATGACGAGATTTAATAAATCCTTTATCTTTTGTTTTACTGAACTAGGGATGCAAAGAACGATTGGACAATCACACAGGCTAATGATTTAATTATTATTGAGATATATTTTAATACTTTATTGACAATATTTATAATTATCGATTTGTATAGACTTGTAATAATAAATAAAAATGGCATCCTAAAAATATGTTATATATATTTTGTTATAGCTGGTGGTGATCCGGAACGTATGGCAGCAAAGCGTATCGAAGAATATGTTACACATTATTTGAAAGAATTACAAGTAACCGTTATAAAAGGTGTAGACAAGATTATAAAAGAATATCCATTATTTGCTGCTGTTAATCGTGCTGCCAATCAAGTTGAACGCCATCAAGGTCGTATCATTTATTTGGAGTACAAAGCACCGCAACCGGCTAAGAAGACAATAATGCTAGTTGGTAAGGGAGTAACTTATGATACCGGTGGCGCTGATATTAAAGCTGGTGGTGTAATGGCTGGCATGTCCCGTGATAAGAGTGGCGCTGCTGCTGTTGCTGGTTTCATGCAGATTGTTAATACGGTAAAACCGAGAGATATTAACGTAATTGGTGCATTATGCTTAGTCCGTAATTCTGTGGGTGAGGAAAGTTATGTAGCCGATGAAATTATTAAATCACGTGCTGGTGTCCGCGTTCGTATTGGTAATACGGATGCTGAAGGGCGTATGTGCATGGCGGATGCATTATGTCGAATGAAAGAATTAGCTATTGAAGAGAAGCTACCTGATCCTCATTTGTTCACTATAGCTACTCTAACGGGCCATGCACTTTTAGCAGTTGGTGATGGTTACAGTATAGCTATTGATAATAGTGTAGCTTATGCGGCTGGTCATTGTCAACGATTACAATCGGTTGGCCAATATATAGGGGAGCCATTTGAATTATCAATGTTGCGTCAAGATGATTTCGATTTTAATAATAAAAATAAGAAACTCGATGAAGATGTTATACAATGTAATAATTTGAGTTCGTCGCGTACACCTCGGGGCCATCAAGTGCCCGCTGCATTTCTTATACAAGTAGCAGGTCTTGATAAGCATGGCCTCCATTCAGCGAATCCATTAAAATATACGCATTTAGATATTGCTGCTAGTGCTGGTACATATCCAAAGCAACCAACTGCTGTTCCTATTCTAGCATTGGCCAAGGCGCATTTATGTTAGAACATGTTTATTAAAATGGACACTTTGTCAAAAAGAAATTTCCTTAAGAAAATATTTGTAATAATACATCACATTGGGATACCAGTAAAATAGCGGTAAGAAAGGAAGAGAAAAAGGACATAGGTGTATGGAATAAAATTATGATGTTAAGATTTTCTACTAATTTGAATTTCTTAAATAAATAACAATTCTTTTTTTGCATGTATTGAATGAGTTCAAGTTTCTTTTCTTACTTTATTAATTAAAAAAAAAAATTTGTCAGAAGCTGAGAAAGTTTCGCAAGCATAAAAATTTTCCTAACGCATAGTTTTAAAATAATAATTAAAGTTGTAAGACTGTCTGATCAATTAATTTACCCTCATACATTTGTTTTATCAATTTCCGAGATAAATTAATGAAATTTAATATAAAATTTTTGATCACGATGATCCACATTGTGTAATCCTTACCACGTAAGGTTAATTGGAAAATTAGGAAATTTCATACTTCATATTTATTTAACTCATTTTCTTTAATTTCCCCTATTTTGACTTTCTGAAATAAAAGCCTCAAGAATAATTTATCTTTCTTATTGGTATTGATAAAAGGATATTAAGAAGTTATGTTACTAAAAAAATAACTAGTTATGCTTCCAGTTAATGATTTTTTCTGGGCATTGCAAGCATTTTAGTGAAGTAATCAATCTCTGAATTGTAGATCTAGCAAGTTAATGGAGACAGAAAGCAAGAACGCAGTAACTTCGAAGTTAGACTGAACGCTTCAAATAGAAGTTGCATATTTGTATGAACAAGCCTCTGAATATGTAAAATATTCCAAAGTTCTTTATATCATTAAATATTAAATTTTTTACTTGTTTTTAAAACTTCATAACTAAACTACAAAAATATGCGCTCTGCATATGCATTCGCACAATATAACTAGCCCTAATAGACTTTAACTATTTATTTGTTATCTCTCTCTATGGTTGTGTGTGTGTATGTGTGTGTGTGTGTGTTTGCATACTTTGAATGGTGAAATAGTTGAATGCAATGCATGCTCTTCGTATCGTTGCATCTGTACACACTTATTCTACATATATACATTTGTAAATTGTGTATTTGTATGCATAACTAGCTGTTACGTGAAGTACCGTTAGAGATTGAAGTTTCTAAATGTCGGTCAAGAGTGTGTTCGCACTAAACTTCTATATTATTCCTGCTGTGATTGCATAATACAAATATCCCGTTACTTGATGTTTAGAGCTTTAGTGCACCGTTTAGTTTAGTTTAGTTTAGTGGTTATTCGCTATTATTATTATTATTGTTGTTATTGCTATTGCTATTGTTACTACTTTATTCTACATATTCTCTGTTGATTTTTTTGTTGTCTTTCTGCACATGAATGTTCGTCCCATTTTTTTTTTTTAGATCGTTTGTATGTGGGCCATACACAAACATATATTTTTAGTTCTCTTTTGTGGTTGTTTTTCTTTAGATTGTTACTTGAGATTTTTATAGTTTTTACTCATTCACGTTTTATTCAGTCGTTTTTTCTCTTTTTATGTTCTTCTGTTATTCTTGTGTGCGTCCATTTCGAAATAATCATAATGTATTGTAAATGTTGATTCTTGTTGTTATTGTATTCAATGATTCTATGCCTCTAATTGTCCCTCTACCTCTCACTCTCTTTCTCCATCACTGTATGTTTATTGAGTTATTTTTCTTAATTTTAGTAGGACGGCAAGTAAAATTGAAAAATTTATCATATAAACTTTTTCAGAGTTTCAGTAACTTATGAAATGCATGTTGTCTTTCAAAAGGCTTAATGGCAAGAAAAAATACTTTGTAGAACAAAAATGCAGAAAATTGTGGATTTTCATTAAAATGAGTAGAATCTTCAAAAGTTAAATTGTTTAGCTACTTTTCTTGATTAACCTTTCCCATACCATTAATGTTTCGAATTGTTTTAGATGGTTGGGCGAAATCTAAGTTTATGAAAATGTGTATCAAAATCAGAATACATTTGGAATATGTGTCTGGTCCATAGAAATAGAAAAATTTTTTTTAAACTCTGTTTGTAGTTTTAACAAAAATTATGCTCACGATAATTTTAAACTCTTTGGTCTGGAAAAAGGTGTAAGTAAGCTGCTTTTCTCTTTCATATTCCGAATTCTTGATAAATTTTGACTAGAAACCATTTATGTGATTATGCATGCCACAATTTTAATATGGAATTAAAATATGAAGCAAACAAATAAAGCAGAGTAAAGCAAGGAAAGAAATGTATAAGAAATTAAGAAAACCAGCAAAGCAAATAACAAAGCCAAACAGAAGAGATCTTTAATGAATGCGGAACCTTTTCTATTTGGGATTTCATAACTACTTTACTTATTAGTGTGTGCAAGTGCAATTCTCTCTCTCGCTCTCTCTCTTGTTACTCCTTGTTACGCAGCACTCATTTTTACAACATTTCATTGCTGCAATTGTAATACCCATATCGTGTGGAGTATACTCATTTTGTTTGTAGCGCCTAAAAAGAATCGTCCAAGATCACAAAAAGTATTAGCATTAAATTCTGAATCGACTGACCGTGTGTGGTAAACATTCTTCAGATTGCAAAAAAAAATTGATATCGTTTTCAAATTTGGCAGAAATATTGGACGTTCATACACATTGGTTTGGCTTGAAAATGAGTCATATCGGTAAATTGAGAAAATTTTCGTTTTTCGCTTATAATTTGAAAAGTGAAACAGATTGAAAGCGGGAATTTTATACAAGTATTAAGGCATTAAGATATTATCTACAAAGAATCGTACAAATCGGCAATTTTACAAAATCAAATTATCCCTACGGATACTATAAAATATCAAATAGAGACTGGTGAAAAATTTTGGATGTTATCCAAGATTTGGCACCAGTCAAATATAATTTTCTCTCTAATTTGATAACTCGCTGTACTGTTTCACTTTGCTTCTTTTATTTTTCCTTGTCTGCTCATTTTACTTCACTGGATGGAGTACTGGATGGTACTCATACCAAGTTTGCTGTAGTACATTTATTTACAGCGTATCACTGGAGTAAAACGTAAGTTGTATGTTGTTTTGATCTACATGTACCTTCAAATATATCAAGTTAATTTGATATGAGAAATGGAATAAATTTACAGAATAATCTTATCGTATATTTATGTTATCAGTTTGTTAATGAAATAACCAGTTTAAAATGGTCACGGTGACTGTTAAACCTACGTACGTACCTTAAATTACGTGGACTTTTATAATTAAAGAGTTAAGAAAATAATTTACATTTTGTTTTCAAATGTTTTGAAATATTTTCATGTGTTGGATGCAGTTTAAAAAATGGTTTGATCTGAATCAAATTTGGCACCTTTATTTAGAATGTTAAGTCATTAAATCAAGACGCAGTGCATTAACTTTTAGGAAAATATATTAAAAATATGAAAAAAATGATAAAATTTTTTATTTTATAGATCACTTTTTTTTAGTAGATCTAAGAATGGCGTGTGATTGTAAAAGTTAATGGAAGAACGTTAATCTTTAGACTAAAACACGCCCATATAGCAAATTTTCTTAAGGTACCTCTAAAATTATGGCCTGTATTTTAATATAAGTCTTAGGCAGGAGGACATTATAGAAATGAATGAACAGACTGAGGTCCTTATTTCTGAACACCCAGGCGAATAAGAAGGAACACAGAGGCAAACATACTAAAATCAAATCAGCTCTCTGATTCTGTGTGGATAAATATAATATATAAGAAAAGGTCAAGGCAAACATCTAAAATCAAATCAGTCTCGATCTGTGTGGATAATTAATAATCTAAAAAATCCTGTAACCAAGACGTAGATATTAGTACATCCAAATCTGTAAATATGGACACACTTTTGTGGCAATAAAAGTGTACATTTCATTTCAGTTCTTTATAATTTTCCATTTATATTAAATTTCAACTTTAGTTCGATTGATTTGACTTTACATAGATGTCACAAATATTTTAACAAAATCGAGTTCCTTATCATGTTTGGACAACTTTAGAAACTTATTCAGAGACCATTTCCTTTAAACAATTTCAATCTCATTCTATTTTAGAAGCATTAGAATTAAATTAAATGAAAAGCAAATGAAATGCTTGAATAAAAGAATGAGCTTTAAAATACTGAGACCAAAGATCTATCAATGAAATTGATTTAGAATAAAATTTCCAAAAAAGTAAGAGATCAAATCTTATAGATCTTATTTGTTTAGTTCAACTGTCCTTACTGCTCTTCTTCTTGTTATAATTTGCAATTTTAACTTTATGCTTTGATTATTTAGAAACGTGTGAATTGCAGTCCTTTTGTTTTTCTTTCATCTTACTGAACATGATGGTAACACCTGCTCTATTAACTTTAATAACCTTTATCATTGTCTGTCTACTTTTGCCTGCTTGTCATTTGATATGTTATCCTTTTTTTGGGCCAACACTTACAGTCTATTTATATACGTTTATGGTTGTTGGGAAAAATGCTTGTTAATGTTAAGCAAATTGGAGCTTTTATTATGCTTAACATCTTAAGTTTAAGGGTATACTAATTTCATCAGTGAGTTTACAATATTCAAGAGAATATGAAAGATATTTTATAAAATATGTACTTTTTTAATCTGCATTAAATTTATAATCGTTCTATGCCTTTTTGTCCATCAGCCAGTGAGCAGTTGTAAAACCTAAAATATTAACTTTACATTCCATAGAAATATTCAAAGTTTTTGCATTCAGATTGATACTGACAATACTGAGAGTATTCGATCAGATGTGCAACTTAAACTTGATGATTTTAAACGATTGACAAACGAATCATTCCAATCATTCTATCATGATCATCCCAAGCCAAATAGTGAACATTTCGATTCGATCTAATTGTATAATGCAGATTTTAGACTTTATAAGTTCAGATGGCAGCTAAAGTGCCAACAAATTTTTAGTCATTAATTAGTGATGATAAGTTATCTAAAAGTTTAATTTAATCTCAATAAAATTTGATCAATCATCTCAAGCAGAATTAAATTAATTTTTTGGAAAGTGAGAACTTTACAAAATCAAATCATCTGTAAATTATTTATGAAATTTATATGAAACAATAAAATTTATGAAATTAGAAATTCAGTCTTCTTCAATTTTTCAGTCTTGCCTTTCTTTCGGTTTGTTTTATGGAATGATGCATGCGCAAAAAGAAAAAAAACTGTCCAAATTTGTTTCAATGGTAAATGAAAAGGTACTACTTCCTCTCAATTTTGATTTGTTAAATTACAAATTCTATTAAATTAGTTTAAGCCCAATGCACTAGAATTGAAACATTCTTATTGAAATCGCTTGATTGCCTGAACAATCGATTCTGTTGTCAACTAAATGATCCAAACATTTTTAAAAGATACAATTTCATGACCAAAGAAAATAAAAATGGAAAAAAAAAAAGGTAAAGAAATCTCTTACCAAAGATTACTAAAGAAAACATTTAAAAAAAAGCAAAGTCTGGGAAGATTGTTACGTTCTTTTTCTTTTCCTTTTTGCTAGATAAATTTCTGCATAAACTGAAATAAATTGTTTATAAAAAATTATCAGAAGAAATCAATGTACATTTCATTTTATTTTTATAATGTAACAAAATTTTTGGGCGCCATTGATAAAATAAAATTTATATTTATAATACATACATACACTTACACATACACTTATGACCGGCCACACATGATATTTAGTTAATGTTTGAAAAATTAAAAACTTAATGACTTTTCTCAATTAATAATTTAATATTCAATGCATGTTGCCACAAACATAAACCTGACATTTCATTAATTATGTAATAAATGAGAACAACAGACACAGCAATAGCAATAGCAATAGCAATAGCGATAGCTTTCAACAATCAGCAGCAATAACAACAAAAGCAATACAATTACAATTTTAGTCTATTCCTTTTTTCGTTCTATAAATAACGATGCCGTAACGATGTGTAGCAGCAACATCAACAATGGCAACATTTCATTTAATAGGAAATAAAAATTCATCATAATTTACAAAAATTTAATTATATTAAAAAAATTAATTATATTAAAATTAAGGTAACTTTTGAATAGAGACTTGAAGTAAAAATATTTCATATAATATTTATAATTTTTTTGATATTCCAACTAAATGCACATTTACATGTGGATTCAAGTTTTTTGTTTTTTGTTTTTTTTTAAGATTTTATTAGAAAATTTTGATAAATAAAAAAGAAAAGTATTTTTTTTTTCTTTAAATGGTTTTAGATTTGTCCTTTTTAATAAACATAAAAGTGAACATTTGTTTTTCGTGTTATAGAAAAGTTTGATAAATTTTTGATTTAAAGGGGCCAATTAGACCAATCAAAGACCAATCAAAGACCAACCAAAAGAAATATGGATAAAATGGAATTTTGTCAATATTAGAGTTTAAGCCAACAGGATTAATAGACTTGATCTTGTTTCAAATAGAAATATTCGATGAACTATTGTTATAACTAGAATAAGAAAAGGTCAAATGAAGTGAAATATAAAAAATCGGGTTAATGTTGCATTATCAATAGAAAATCCTTTTGAAATTCGTTAAACTAAATTGTTTCCTAAATAGTGGAATTGCTGATAATAAATTGGTAATTACTAATGCTCCTCAAAATAATATTTTTTCTTTTTTTTTAAGTATGAACCATAATATATTCCTCAATTTCTAGAACAAATCACTTCTTCAAGTGGAGCCTATATGGCGCCTATTTATTGTTTACCCTTGAAATGGCCTGAGCTATTTATAGATTTTCATACTTCATTGTATTTTCATACAATGCACGTTAAAGTATTGAATTGAGATGGTGATGAGGTACAGAGAAAAAATTTTTATTTGCTTGAGGTCGCTTAGGATGATTACCGTTCAAATAAATGTTCTTATAAATATGTACAATTTGAGTTTTCTACCTTTAATGAGTTCATTGATTATTTACAGTTACCAAAATGTTGCACTTTACCCATGGACCTGCCATTTTATTCAGAGCTTATCCAAAAAACCAATTTCTGAGCTATCTCTACAAAGAAGAGGAAAGCAGGCAATTATTTCTCAATAAAATGATTTTTTTAGTCCCCACAAAGCCAAACCTAAACTAGAATTATTAAGACCTAGAGATCTTGTTATATCAAAATAATATAATAGGAATCTCCTTCCAGCTTAGCGGTTGCTGACTACGTGAACCATATTTTTATACCTTTAAAAGTGGGTTTTCTCAGGCATATTTAAGTTAGTGATCTATCTTTAGAATTTAAAAAAAAAAAAAATAGTACTATCCTTTTGAGTGATATAAAATACATAGACGAGATGTTCATTCATTGCGAATGTGATAATTTGTAGATGGCACGTTAGCAATAATCTTTTTTCAATGTAATATTTCAATATTTCAATGTTTCAATTTGTGGGTGCAGTCTTAGGGTTTTTTCAATGATATTGTACTTTCTTGTAGTTTTTGTGTTCAAAAAATAATGTTAAACATATTCTTAGTACTTTCTTCTTCTCGGCATGATATTTACGATTTAGAAATGTGTACATTTGCACTCACTTTGACATTCACTTTGACATTCACATTCTAAATTATTAAATATTCCTCTTTCGGTTAAAGATTCATATTATTATATGCGTAAATATGTATGTATGTATTTGAATGCCCGTATAAATATTATTGTAAAATTTATGATATTTCTACATTAAGTAGATCTCTTAAGAACATCTCTTATATTAGTTTGTAAGTCAAAAGTCATGTAGTGTGGTCTGGATGACCTTAAAAATATTATCAAATGTTATCTGATCTAGTTGAATTGTAAAATAATCATATTACATAAATTTATGCTTATGATAAACGTTATAACACCTTTGAAAGTTGTCATACACACCACATGAGGTGCTTTATAGAGATAGCCTGCCTAGATTGCAAATCGATTTTAGAATTTCATCAGGTTTATACAGATAATTTACAGAAAATTTTCAAATTTTTCATTTATATTTTATATTTTTATGCAACAAAAAATAAAATTATAAGTTAATCTCTAATTTTATTCCTATAAAATTCTTCTTAATTTTGTTTTTTTTTTCATATTTACAAAAAATATAAAGATAACCAAAATAATTTTGTAGGATTAAGATCGATTGTAAAATACCTTATAAAATTTTATCTGAAATAATTAAAAGATGCTGAAGATGACTGGCAAGAGATAAGAAAATGAAAAATGTTTAGAAATTCAATCAAGAAAATGAGCTCCTCTATTTGAAAGGAATTAGCTTTTATCGATATTAGAGATATCAGATCAATTTGGGGTAAGCAAGCATTGGGCGTCGTGGGTGTAGCCATTTATATATAATTAGCAAATATCCGAGAGCCTCTGAAGGAAATTGGACGATGCAAAGATTCTAACAAATTTATTTTACAAACCATCGCATAAACTTATTACATATTCTATTACCAAGGTACGATGCATTAATAATTTCATCGCATTTTTTTTTTTATGATTTTCAGGTTAGAAAATTTGAAAAAAACTTTGCAGAAATATTAAAAAAAATATTTCTGATAAATTGATAAAGAAATATGAGAAAGAGGGCTGTGGCATGTTACAGTTCAACCTTTACGATTTGTGTCAAAATTTATAAAGATTCATGTCATTTTTTTTATATCTAATAAAAATAATAAACTCAGTTTATCAATTTCAGTGGGGGGCCTTAAATTTTGAAAAATCCTCCCATATCTATTTTTTTTTTACCAAAAATGTACTGAATACAATAACAAAAGCTTTAAAAATACTAAGAAAATTGAATAAATAAATAAGAGATTTTTTGATAAAGATAAATATGATTTATCAAACGAATTGAATTGAATGTCGGACAGTTACTCATTATCAGTCTTAAACGGCCTAAAATTTTTAGAAGTTTACCATTGTAACCATTGTAACTGTACCATTTACCATTCGCGAACGAAATGCTTTAGAGAAAGATCGATCTAGCCCTTCTTATCCGTCGATTTGTTTATAGGTCCACTCATTTCGTTGGCAAAATTGCGATAGAGAGTTTATGCTTCTGAAATATTGTAAAAGATTTTGGGCGCATATTATTACTAAATATAAGTCAAAAAGATTACACCATGAGCCCATGGAGGCACATAAGTAAAAAGGTTTGATTTCTTAAATAAAACTCACTTTTTTTGCCCATTGAGTACTGAACATTCGATGCCAGTCAATTGAAAATGGAATATGTTTGACAATTTTGTCCATATAACGTCATATAAATATGAATGGGAACTTGATATTGGACAAATTTTTCAGAGTAATTTGTAGGTCACTAAAAATATTTTGATTTTAACCATTTTTAATAAGGTTCATCTCGTGAAACAAATTTCATAAAAATATCTGTAAAATTATGATCTCTAGCTTGCCCAAAGGCAGACAAACCGACAGACGAACAGACAGGTACAAATCTAATCAGAAAGTGATAATGAAACATGAATAACTTTCAATTTCTTTTGGGTGCACGAACTCATTATACCGTTTAGTATAAGTGGTATAATAAAATTAAATAAAATCACAAAATATTTATGGTAATACTTTCAGACCTTAAATTGAAGATTCCAGTAGAAAATTTAATCCAGTTTTTTTCAATAGATAGTCGTATATATCATGTTCCCTGAAAGTTTTATATAAGACCTTTCTGACGATACATAAATCATTATTTCATCTTAGGTACTCTAAAAGTTATAGATGTCATTTCCTTAAAGAAAAGGCATGAACTTTAAGACAATTTATAGAAATTTCTAAATTTCTGGATTTTGTTTTTTTTTTTTTTTTGCTCTAAGTTTTATGGTTCTTCTCTTATATTACTATAAGTGAATTTACACTCGACAAGTGAACTCAGAACAAGTGCCCTCTCAACCATTGTGCGATTAACTTTTCCTTGCTTGAGCGCTCACGTAAAATTTTATGTTCTCTAAAGCATTAATAACTGTAAAAATGGCAAGATATACTTAGATCTATTCAAAATTTGACATTCTTTAAGACTTTGTGAAATTTCTGATGGCTTTCCTTATGCGTAGCATTTTAATTTTGAATACTCATTTAATTAATTATAATCATATTAAAATTGTATGAACATGGAAGTTTAATGAGACAAGTGGAATAAGTTATTCATTTATTGATGCATTAATCTTTTAATATAAATTTAACGTTTTAGATTTTATACATTTTTAATTAAATTTATTATACATCTTTTTGATTAATAACTTTTCTGCTTTTACATGGATCTAAAATACTGAAATGGAATTTGCTTATGGAGATAGATAGATATATATAGAGAGAGAGAGATAGAGATATATAGATAGAGATAGACAAAAAAGAAAAGAGAGAGTAGAGAAATAAATTGATAGAGAGGTAGAAGAAGCAATGTTATAAAGCGATTAATAATTCAATGCTTGGCCTGCGGTAAATACGAAAAAAATTTTTCACGTAATTTCTTGATTTTGTTTAATTTAATATTTTTTGTAATTCATTACCTTATATATTGTATAATAACAAATTGCCAGAGTCTTGGCTTTTGTATACCATCAACACCACTTCCACTACCATCAATAGTTTCATCAACTTTCCACAACACAAAACAACAACAAATTCATTTATTCTGTTTTTTTTTTTTTCACTTCTGGTTCATTCTGCTTTCTTTCAGTTATTTAGCTGTTTGTATTGAATTTTTGTTTGTATTGTTGCAATCATATTCTGGTTTACCATCATCATCCCATCATCATTATTATTATAATGATAATCACGATCATGATCGTGATGGGTTACATTGTTTAGGCTTACAGGCTCTTCTGGGCCCATACGTACATACATAAACCTAAACATTTATGTTAACTGGTTCAATGAATGCATTGCATATATTTCATAAAAATATACAAACATATATATGTATATATGTATATATGTATATATGTATATATGTATATATGTATTTGTTGTACTTACTTATATTATTTTAGATGGATATTAAGTTGTATAAAGTTGAATGATCTTGTGGATGTTAGTGGGTCACTTATTCGTACGGTCATTGACCATTTGGCCATTTTCTAAATATATAACCAATACATCGTATAAAATGATCATTACTTAATCACCGTTAAAAACAAAAAAAAAAAAAAACAAAAAAAAAAGAGTTCTTTCTCTTGAGAGATTAAAAAGCATGAAAAACTTGGTAAATTTATTCCATAAATTAAAATGTTTGTAATATTAAGACGGTATTTTTCTAATAATGGAGCTTGATTATAAGCAAACAACATTTCTCATCATAAAAATATTTATAATTGAAATAGTTGAAATAGTTGATTCAAAATTTTTATTAGTTAAACCGTTTCAATGTTAAAGCTTTTATTGGGAGTGAAACTTTTTTTAAAAGCAGATTTATTTATAATTTCTTAGATATTTTTAAAATCATTTTGATTGATTGATTACACACTTTGATTTAGCCATGTTATGTCAATAAAATTTTATGGTATTTCAAATGATCCTGTCTTCATCCTCTCAAAGGCTCTCTTTGATATAAACGTTTATATAAATAAAAATAAGGTTTGCTTTTTAGAGGATCAATTCGTTTGACTAACACAAAAATTTACTAACCAATGCAGTCAGGCATTCAAAGATTCAGACATTCAGGCTCTCAGTCAACAAGTCAACCAACCAGCGAAGCAACCAGCTAAACATCTAGTCAAGCAACCATCTAACCATTCAACCATTCAACCATTCAACCATTCAAAGATTCAGCCTTAAATGATTTGTTATTGTTGTTATTGTTGTTATTGTTGTTGTTTGCAATATTTAAATATATTTGTATCATACGTGATACAGCACAAAGTACTTCCGCATTTTGTTGTTGTTCATATTCAAGTGTAGATATGTACTTGTCGGCCGGTTGGTGTAACCATCCACATATACAACCATCTATTTAACTATTTATCTGTTTATGTATTGTATGTGTATGTGTTTGTCTACTTGTCCATTCAAATGGTCTACCATTTGTAGACGATTCTATAATATTATCAGAAAAATTTATTCCATGTTGGTTGTGCGGTTTTTTATTTTTAATTTTCAATCTATCTAAGATTTTCATTGTCATTCATTTTTCATTTGTACTTTTGTATATTTTTTTTTTTTTTAATAAGAAAGATATTGCTTTTTTTTCCTTATTATTATTCATTCTATTTATAATGCACTCGTACTTAAACTGATCGGTATTATATTACTCTGAAATAAATAAAAATTTCAATTTCTGATTAATTCGATTATTTTTATTTATCGTCTTTTTTTTTTCTTTCCTTCTAAATATTTTGCTTCCATGGCACTTAAATATAATTATACTATACACCTAAAAGTCGGATGATGGGCTTTTATTTTTTCCATCAATTTTATTATTGAAGCTCAGCTCTTAACTATTTACTTGTATTTAGGCTCGCAGCATTTGCCCGACTTTGCTTTTGAAAAAGTTTTTGTACGGGTAAAATTTTACAATTTTCTGGGTAATAATTTTTATGGCAAACCAAATGAAATCGTTATATGCCTCAGAGATCCTTTTAGTCAATTTTTTCAAAAATGTAATTTATAATTATTGGAATTATATGAGTTAAATAGCTAATGAGTATTTTATCGTCTATTTCAATGGATCGTAATATTTTTATTTTAAATTTTTGTTTTAAATGAAAATATGAAAATAATTCTTAGTGTCGACCGCTCTAAAGCGCCTGGACTTATAGCTGGACTTATCCATTGAATTGTTAAAACTCACTCATAGTAAATTGTTGAAGCTTTTGTGAATGGATTTGCCTCTTGTGTCCATTTTGAGAAAATTGGTATAGACAAAATTCCTCAGTAATTGTTTGTTTTAATGAGCAAATCGTAAGATATTTGGCAGTTAAAATCCTCTTGTTTAGTGATATATTGGACGTCCATAATAAATAATTTTGTAATTTATCACATTAGGCCATTTTGCGAAATTGTATAAAAAATTCAATTTTGGATTAGTTATGAAAATGGTTAAAGTGGACAGTTAAAATCCTCTTCATGTAAATATTGACTTAAGTATTATATCATTAAATCGATTCCTTTCAAAATATCTGGTTCACAAAGACTAAAAAGAACAGTAAAAATGAGCAAGATAAGCAGATCCAACCACTTTATAATTTTCAATAAAAAATTTTTAAAACGATCAATTACATTAATTGATATGCAATATAAATTATGATAAGTCAAAAAGTCAAATCTGCATATTTGAGTAAATCTGTGTTGACCAATTCTTGTATAGATGGCTTACGGCTTGACAAGCAAGCCCAATCACAAGAATTGATGACGTTTCATGCTGCTTATTAAAATTTCACTCAATTCATTATTATTATTATTATTATTATTATTTTTATAAATTTGCTATTGTTGTTGATTTTTACAATACACATAACGGGGTTATTAACCTCCAAAATCAAGAAGATTTTTTTTTACTTACAATGAAACAATGCAAATGCAACAAAAAAATATGAAAAAAAAAATATGATTTTTTTTTTGAACAGCAAAAAAAAAACAATAAACTATCAAAGAAGTACACACGTGATGTACTACGTATAAAGCTTTACATACATAAAATGTACACAAACATAACAACATAAAGACCGATAGCGAAACTGAAACCAAAACCCAAACTAAACATTTACCAAAAAAAAAAAAAAAAAAAAAAAAAAATACCAAAAAAAATGAATAAAAAAAGAACAAAATTTTGAAAAGTTTATTTATACTGAACTGAATGCGCTGCATTGCGGCAGTGTACAGAAGTGCAGAAGAAGTGCTCAAAAAATTTTCATTGTAAACGCATATTTGTAATGGCACACGCCTCCCACTCTCCTACCAACAAAACCACTTACACATTTACACACTTACACACACACACACACACACACAACACACACACCGCGCGCATAAACATACAATCATGACCAAATTTGTCTTTATGTAAACGAAACATCCATCCATATAAATAAACATAACAAAAAAAAAAAAAAAAAAAAGGAAACAAAAAAAGCAAAAACTAAAATGCAGTAGAAGACCAAAAATAAATAAATAAATGGAATTAAAAGAAAAGAGATCAATAACCTTGCTCAGTGTGCATTTTGTTTGCATTTTGTTTGCATTTTGTGTTTTTGGGCGTTTTATTCATTCTCCACTTCACTCTCGACCTCTTTCATCAACTGCGCCAACAATCGAACAACCGAACAACCGAACAACCGAACAATCGAACAACCGAACAACCGAACAACCTACAAAATTCATTCAATTTTACAAATACACATGGTGCTTGTATAAGGAAGACAAAGTGTGATCCATGAGCTCAAATGAAACCGCAACCTACATAAGCTTCTAAATATTTTCCTTCATTGTATGTTGTAATGGCGAATCAACTGCCATCAATATTGAGGCTTTCTACTTCTTTGTTTTCAAAAGCTTATGAAAAATAATTTAAAAAAAAAAATTATATTTGGTTAAGGCCAAATTTTGGATACCTATACCAGAAAAAAATTGGCCTGCACAACTTTTAAATAGACTGCGTAGAATAGCGGTCTTATTTTTTGCACGAAATTTCAACTTTCAATTTTTACGTGATAAGCAAAACACTGAAAAGTTTAGCTTGAAAAAATTGAAAAATACTTCAAAACGAATTTGGTTCGTCTAAGTTCGTTTAATCTCTTTTATATTGGCCTAACTGGGCATTGCTATTACAATAAAATTCATTTTTGAGTTTTAATAAAGTTTTAAGTAAAATATTAAAAAATGATTTATGTTAATTGTATCTTTTAGATTTAAAGTATATTTTGAATAAATGCATAACTAATTAAATTCAAGCTTTTTCATTCATAGAAATATTTATACAATGAGAACAATAGCAACAATAATATTAAAGAAGAAAAACACACAAATCATAGAAATTTCATTTGGCTGCAGCCCAGTCTTTAGTACCCATCACTCAGAGTTAACATTGCCATATGAAGTAGCCGGATTTATACTAATGCGAATACAAAACTGACATTACACTCATGTTCAATGTAAATATATTTTAGAAGGTTTGAAAGAATCATTATCATCTGGACGATTTGATCTAGGGAAGAATTTCAAATATTTTTAAGTCATTTATTCTAGCGTATTTTAATCCTTTTTTTTAAAGCGAGCACACCAATGACTTTTCGTGCATACAATAAAAGCCCATACAAGAGAATATTTATTGGTGAACAGTGATCAGCTGATTTAAGGTAAACTACTCAGTTTGAATGACACTTAAATAACTTTAAGCTTTAATTTTTGATAAGAGTAATCAAATGAAATACTCTTAAAAATTATGTGAGTACTTAAATTCTAAGCGAGTTCCAGCTTTTTTATACTCGCTGTAATATTACAAAATTTGAGTTGAGATCAATGTCAATGTAACATGTAACTTATAAAATAGTAAAATAGTAAAATTAAGCAGCAATTCTTTCTGAAGAGTATAAATTAAGCATTCTCAATACAAAAGAGCGTAATATTTGAGCATAATAAAAGAAAGTTGAGTGGTAGCTTTATATGTAATTATAATAATATGTATACACCCAGATAACTATGAACGTAGACAATCAGTCCATTCATTGAATGTAACATGGCGAAAGATAATATGCTGGCAATATTTTAAGGAGAGTAATGCGGAAGTGATATTGTATCCGTAATCATGTAACCAAATGTATGATTTTTTATATCATACTTAATTAACAAAATAAATTTTAATTATATTTACATTAAAAAAATAAAAAATTTCACAGAATAATTTACCATTAAGTTATAATTGACGCATAAACTTTCCTTAATGTAAACAATTCAATTATATTCACTTAAAGTATTTTTATTTGGAGAAAATGCCAAAACAGGAAAAAACGAAAGCCAGTCCTCCAATAAAGTATATGTAAAGAATTTTATATTTATATAGAAAAGTACAACAGTTAAGCTTAATTAATTGTAATTTAGGGCTTTGAATAATTTATATGGAAGAGGCTATAAATGAAATAATGAGCAGTGGCCACCTCGTAAAAAAAGTAGGCAAATCAAAGGCAGGAAAAGAAAATCATAAAATGTTCCGCTGTGATAGTTACTGGAATTATAAATAGCCTTATGATTTTCTGTGTGAGTGTAAAACCCTTGAACATCTTTTGGTTGCCCTGTCATCCGCAGGTTCAGTTGTTAGGAGTAACTTAGGGCTAAGATTTTTTGCAAAATGTATAAAGAAATGTAGAACTCTTATAGATTTGAGGCCTCAATAAAGATTAGATAAATACATGGCGTGATTATAATGTTGATAAATTCTAAGCGGGAATAATAAATCATCAACTTTACGTTTTATCATTTGACATTAGTTCTCATTCAATGAACCACAACAATAACAAAGAAATGTGAATCACTTAAAAGTGAAGGTCAAAGTTAGAATTTTTATTTTGTTATTTGCTCTCATTTATGGTATAAGCCATTATAAATTTGTACGAATGCATGTTACAACCAGAAAGATCCAAATTTTATATACCGATCAATTCAAAAATGACTCTTGATTCTTCTGTCTGATGTATGTCCATGTAAATTTTTAATCAAATCATAGATCACATTCTTTTTAAAAATTTCATTGAAATTTGTTACGTAGGTGGGTTCTCACCTAAAAACTGGTTAGTTCAAAATGATCCATTCTACTTTTCCCTCTCATTTATCACTTTTTACGAAAAAACTTAAATTATGATTTTGAGTAAATTTTGCGAACAGGAAAATGTTTAGCATACATATACAGACGGACAGATATATCTAAATCGCTTCAAAATTTGATTCTAATCAAGACTTTGACCTAAAAACTGCTTAGTTCAAAACGATCCATTCTACTTTTTCCTCTCATTTATTATCATTTTCGAAAAAAGTTAAATTACATTTTTGAGTAAATTTTGCAAAAAAAAAAATTTTTAACGTACATAGACAGACGGGCAGACATCTGTATATCGCTTC
The DNA here is from genome assembly GCA_023089585.1 of Melophagus ovinus. Classification (NCBI taxonomy): domain Eukaryota; kingdom Metazoa; phylum Arthropoda; class Insecta; order Diptera; family Hippoboscidae; genus Melophagus; species Melophagus ovinus. Next base: position 2,119,429 of record JAKKIB010000177.1, read on the forward strand.
AAAATTTGATGCTAATCGAGAACTTTTATATTTTATGGGGTCTAAGCCATTTCGTTTTAAGCCTTAGAAATATAATTCGGAATAATTCGGAATAGGGCATGTAACATACAAGCAAATTATACTTGGCTGGGTTAGAAATCTTAAAGAGGTCTTAGCACCACTGACATGCTTGATATTTTTTAATGCAGATGGAATTACAACATAAATATATTTATCAAATAAATTTGAGAAATCAATGTAAAATTTAAATATTGCGTAACTTTTAGTAGACGTGGCTTATTTAAATTATTTTTACACAGTTATTACAGGACAATATTGATTATATTTGTGCAAAATTTCAACTTTTTAAATAAATAATTAATAAGTGAAAAACTTAAAAAATGAAAGTACACGTTTGACTTGGATTGATTTTTCAAAAATGTCGTCGGCATAAGTCATTTTTAGACACGTATTGTGTAACAGTGTGTTTTACACAAACGTAAAATTTCAGCTGTCTGTCTTTTTAAGTAATAAGTAGAAAATGTAGAAAAAAAAACTATAATTCAGCGCAAGCCTGGTCGATTGGCATGATTCTTGAATAGGCATTGTAGATTGATTTAATATTTAAGCTAAATTTTAGTTTTCTAATTATTGTAGTATAAATTTATATTTAAAAAAACGGAAGTAGGTTCTCACTTTAGATAGAATTGTGGGTGTGCCTTATAACTTGTCTCAAACAATATCAATAGTAACCTGCAAGTAAAAACTTTCAATGTATCTGGCAAATTTGAGCTCAATATCTCAAATTTTACGATCAAAAGAATGTTTAGACTAATGGACAGATTTTTAAATAAGATAAAATTTTTAATAAGTTATTTAAATCGATACAGAAGACGATTCGATCTGGAATTTACGTACAATGAATTTACTAAAACATTTGATGTTTTCCTTTTAGGTGTTACATATCTCTGTATGGTGGGTATAACAAAAAGAATTCAAAATAAACCCGGTAAATGGATAAACTGGTTCAATAACATTATATATTTTTCAGTAAATATACATTAGGTTGTTTAATAAGTTGGGCGTAACGAAAATATAAAAATATTTACAAAAAAATTATGATAAAATGTAAAGAAAATAATAATAAACTTTTTGAACAATTTGTTTTACATGAATGCTGTATGTAACTTTGCTGAAATGTACATTTACAAAGTGTAAATTATATTTGATCGTTAATGGTCAACAGCAATGATTATTATCCACGTTCCTTGTTGCTATTATTATTTTTCAAAGTTATTAGTGTTAGAGAGCAAAAAAAAAAATTTGATTATTTTCAGTCTTCCATTGCTTTGTACAATAGATATCTCTAATAAATCTCTCTCTCCTTTATTTCATAAACGTACTTTTTTTAGAGTTTTTAGTTGCTTGCTTATATAAATGTGTGTATGTGAATGTGTGTTTACACTTCACTCGAATCATATTAATTGGTTTGTTTTCTCATTTCTATTTCTATTTATTTTGCGCTCTCTCTTCCTTTGTTGCTTATTTTAATGGTTTACATTGCATGCCTTGTAAATGACAAAGTGCGTAACTAAGTTGTTTAGATTTTCATAGAAAATTATACACACATTTTTAATTGACTTGTAATGATTTATATTCATTCTAAAACGTATCTACATAAAATAGCATCGTTTTATGTTTACTTTTTTTTTTTGTTCACAAATCTGCTCAATTGGCTTAGTGAAGGCAAAATATAATTTCAAATAGTTCAATAAGATCATTCATTATAACGATTCTTAATGTTGCAAAAAATAAAAAAAAAACACAAGAAAGGCAAAAAAAAATAATAAAAGAAATAAGTAAAAAATTTCGAAAAAGCAGAACAGATCGAGTTGACTCAAATATATCGCTTTGTTTGTTTGTTTCGTGCGGAAGCCATCTTTTACTCTAACTTTAAATGTGGACACTCTCATAAAAATCAAAGTGAATAATCTATAAACATAAATTACATTTTTTTTATAGATTTATTTAAAAAATTGTGTAACCACCAACCAACTATGGATTCATTCTTTCATTCTTTCATTAATTCATTCATTCATTCATTCCTTCAAATTTAGCTTGGAATGATTTTTAAGCAATTTGCAAAAGTATTTTTAATTTTTAATTACAAGTGGTTGTTTAAATTAATATCAAAATATATAAAAGTATGGCATGATTAAACGTTTATATAACTCTAGGAAATTATTTTGCTTTAGATAAAAATTCACTTAACAAAAAACTATAAAATATTAATAACTAAATATGAGCGCCATATATGACACAATCATTGTTATTAGTAGAAATTCATGAGAGATTTTTTTTATAGAAGCAAAAAAGAAAAACTAACAAAAAAATAAAATAAATTGAGCCAACAATCATTCTATGCTGCTAATTGAATACCCTACTCGTCATAATTAATTTGTTGGCATAATTAGAAAATTACGAAAAATGCAAACATTTTCATAATTCGTTAAATGGCAGGAGATTTAATGCGTTTCAGAGTACAATTTTTTTGCATATCACCAGAACTATTTTCTTCTTAATGGAAAGTCTAATTTCCATAGAGTTTGGAGATATATTTCAAAATTGCAGGCATTTTCCTAAGACCCATTAATGTACTTCAGTTAAGTAGGCGTATGATTAGACAAAGCTCTTGGACACTTTAAAGTATGATAAGTGGGATAGAGCAAGACTTTTTCCATGATAGTTGATAGCCATGCCTCTTCATACATAACCAAATGTCTACATTTTATCTAAGGAACTTCCATCATAATTTTAATGAAAATTATGAATTCTAGACAGTTTTATTTAACTTCCTCATAACTGTTATATCAATTTTTTTGGGGGCTTGAGCACAGTTTAACCACAGAAATCGCCCGAAATGTGGTTACCTCATGCTCCAATATCACAAACTTTAGAAGTGTTCCCCAACATTACTGGAAAAAATTAGTCCGCTATTGGTACGCTTTATTTTAATGTGCTTAACATTGCGAAACAGGAGACTTTATTTTTCGAGACTAGTAATTCTCTCGAATGGACAAGGAGTTTAACAATTGGAAAATTAATTTTAAATTAATTAAATCAATCTTTGTTTGACATGGTATGTTAGAAAATTCTATATCAAGTTTCTTTGGCTGAAACATACATCTAGAGAAATTCCTTACACTTTGTATTATTTTCCGTGTAGCATGCACAGAAATGAAAAACTAAATGAAAAAAAAAATAAATAAATAAAGAAAGACCACATTTATGGTTGCACCATGAATGGCCGTAAAATGTGAAATAACAATTAAATGGAGACAAACAACTGGTATTAGCAAAACAAATCAACCAAAATTGCATGTAATATAAGTTACCATTACCATGCAAATGTATATAAAGAAAATAGTGAAATCAAAACAAAATAAAGCACACTAAACTGAAAAACAAAAAAAAAAGAAGACGTCATATAAAACAAAAGTCACAGTACAAACAAATTGAAATCGTTTAAAATTATGTTGGAAGAAAAAAAATTAAGTCTGACAGCATTAAATGCATTTAAAGATATTTAATAGTATTTTGAGACAATAATAACAACAACAAAAATAATAAAATTTAACTAAACATGAAAACTTCTCTTGCCTTAAATTTGCAGTTACGAGTGAAAGAGAGTGAGAGAGAATGCAGTCCATGTATTCTCAATATTTTCAATATCAAGTTTAATAATTTCAATTTAAATTTCTTAAGCTCTCGGTTTGACGCTATCTATTTTTTACATTATTATTCTCTATGGCAACTTTTCTCATGTGTTATTAATATTTTGTTATTGTTGTTACTTTTGTTGTTGTTCTTGGATTTTCTTACTAAACATGCTGTGTATGTAGCGATGAGATTTTTGTTTACACGTGTCTCTTTTATTACATTCAATGTTTCGTTTTTGTTATTGAAGTTTTATTGTTGCTCGCCTGTAAGTGTATATGAGTGTGTGTTTATATATGCAAACAAAAATACACACCCATCTATTATTATCAATATATATATATATATATATATATATATATATATATATATTAAGTAAGAATATTTATGTGTATGCGGTACGGAATCACTGAATCGTGAAGCTCAGACAATCTGGGTCACAATTTGCCATTGAACCGGTGACGTCACAAAGGCCAATGACCATTTAGCATCAACATCATGCATACATACATACATATATACAGAGGAGGCATACAGCATTATAGCTGCACAAGTATTCCGGATACTTTTTTGTTGATACAAAATGCAGCAGAAACAAATTTTTTGCAACACTAATGAAACTTTTAAGAGAGGCAGCGCATCAATAACTATAGAGATACAAGAGATCTCTCAAGGATTGAATTTAACTTTTATTTTGATTTCTTTTTTACTTTAAGCTACCACTCAATCAATCAACGTTTGATAGAACTAACCAGATTTTATATGATACAGCATTCATCAGCCATTCAAAGCAACAACAATATTCCATATTCTTATATACAAATGATATCTGCTTGATAATTTACAGCGATACTTTCTCAAGTCTCACATAATAAATGATTAATTTCTTTTTGTATGATAATAAAAAGAGAAAGCAAAAATATGCTGCAAATACAAAACTCTGTCACATGTAACTTTGAATTAAATTTTGATGCTTGGTACGATCAAATCAATTGCTTTACTTGAACGTATAATAACCAAATTTTACCTTTAGCATTCAATCTGCTGCTGTTAATGAATGCTATTTAATGCATGTTTAGGGCATATTTTTTTCGGCAATTTCTTTTCTTATATTTTTTTTTATATTTTTATACCCATCACTCAGAGTTTGATGGTATATTCATTTTGTTAGTATGTTTGTAACATATAAAACAAATTGTCATAGATCCAATAAATTGGATTTAAATATTTTTTTTATGTCTGTCCATCTGTCCATTTTCTTAGTCGCAAAACAGAAACGGTCAATTAAAATATATTGTGTTGTGGCGCATCTCAAAAATTGTTTAGCGCGATAAGCGAAATTTTATTTGTAAAAAATTATGCGTTTTGAGGCAGAAAATTTCATCTAAAGTAGTAAATTTAGACTTTTTACAGAGTTAAATAAAAATGTTGAATTTTGATAAAGGAAAATGTTCAAAAACAACATAAAAATGTTAAACGAAACTTTGCCGAAACCCGGGATTGAACCGGGGACCTTTAGATCTTCAGTCTAACGCTCTCCCAACTGAGCTATTTCGGCTTCTGACAAGGCTGTTCTTAAAAAAATACTTAAATAATTTAAATGCTCAATATGTTTTTTATAATTAAATTATTTAGAAGAAAATTCTATATAAAAAATTTTAATAATAACTTTAAACTTTAAAATTTCAATTTGTGTGAAAATTATACGATAAAATATGGTTAACACTTTTCAAGCTGTTTCGGGTTAATCGATTTTCTAAAAATAATAGCAATAAATTTGTACACACAAAAACTTCAGTTGGGTTAGGCAACTTTTAAATACCCTACATTACTTACTAGGTTTGGTTGAAGAGAAAAAAAAATTTTACTTACAAAATCAGTTAAAGATCAAGAAAGTGCGATTTAGTTCGTTCTTTTAAATGTAATGTAAAACATTGATCAATTTTGTCCATTTAATATGACTTGGATAACTTTGCATTAATTTTCTCATGAATATTATTATGGAAATGTAAATGTTTGTTCTATAAAAAGGCATTTTATGCAAAATAGTCGTAAGAATTGTCCCATTTAAATTAAATCGATTTTATATTTGATCCAAAACAGGCCCAGCCATAAAATTTTATTAAAACTCTATAAAGTCTAACTTTAAAATTGTCTTCTTTAATTTTATAAAATCTTTACATGAATAGTTAGGTAAATGGACAACAATTTAAACATGGGTATATTTCAATTCGTTCTGAGACAATTCTTTCTGAGGCAAGTAGTCTTAGTAAAGTTTCAAATTATTCTGAATGAATTACGCATAGTTTCTAATATAATCAACATGAAAAAGGAGCAAGCCTGATTCTGTGATCAAATATGTTGGACGCTAAATTGCGGTACACCTTAGAAGCAGATAATGAAAGAATTATTATGCGAAAAACTTTAGCGGAAATTTACGTAAATGATCCTCAAATCAGTTTATCACTGCAACAAATCGTTTAATAAATTTAAGATGCACAGCTGGGACATATATGGCCAACCCTTATTCATATTTATATTTTACACATATCAATAATAATAACAACAACAATAACAACAACAATAACATAATAATAATAATAATAAAATGTTCGCATATGTTTTATTTGGTCCAGTGGCCAAGGTGGACGTTTGATTGGCCATTGTTGAATGATTGAATGATTGAATGATGGGGGACACATATCAAAATATGCATGCATATCTAATTGTTTTCTTAAGCAACATTTCCCATAATAATAACTTAATAATGACAAAAGAGAATATTTCTTTATTTGTTTCTTTTTTCTACTTTGATTCTTTTCTTTTCCACTCGTTTTTGGTTTCATTTTATTAAATTTTTTTTTGGTTTTTTTTTTTTTTTGGCAAATTCTCTGAATTACCTTTAAGCCAGTTATGCATATGCATATGCATTTATTGTATTTCACACATGCCAGTAGCCTTATTTGACCATTATTTTCTACCTTCAAAAAAAAATTAAAAGAAAAAAAAAAGCAATCAAATCAAACAATAAAAATATTTGACTATTAATAATTTTTCGTCAAGTCTTGCCATATGTTTCATGTCAAATCTCTTTGTGACATTCAAGTATTAAGGTTTAAAATTAAAAATTTTTCAATTTTGTTAAGCCCATAATTTACCTTTATAATTTTTATGATCATAGAAAAAAAAGCGTTTTCTTATGTTATTGGTTTAATTTTAATTCTTACAGATGTGGACTCCAATTCCAATTTAATAATACTTTATTTGATTTTATTAATTAAGCATGGCTCTCTGATATTTGCTTTTAAACCAACCAAAGCATTATTTTTTGAAATATTGCAAAAACATTTTCATATTTGTCGCAAAATTATTTTCATACAAAATGAGAATTCTGTGAATATTAAGATTTTATTAGCACTTTAGTATTTTATGATAATGATGTTTTGATATTTTTATTACAAGTGACTTTTAATGCTGGAGTTTTTATAATGAACAATGTAAATTTCGACAGAGATGCGAAGGAGGTGCTCTCTTAAAAATTTATTATTATTATTATTATTATTATTCAAGATTTTTAAATTCAATAACTCCATTTTTGTTGTAATTCATTCTTCATTAACTTTTCTATTGCAATTTCAAATTTTATTTGATTTTAAAAGTAAAAAGTCTTGCACTTATAATATAAATTCAATAAAGTTATGCGAGCTTTTCCTTTGGTCGAAAATTCTACAATTTGTAGATTAATTTTTTTTTTTTTTTATAAATTTTCCTTAATAGAAATTCATTGAATTCAACTTTTAAAATAATTTGTTTAGTTAAATGAGAAGAATTGCTAAATTAAATCTAAAGATAAAAATTAAGAGAAATTTTTTGTGGATTCTCTTAACTCGTAGGTTTTTTTTTTTTATAGAAAAAGCAAATTTCACATTAAAATAATTTATTGAAAGTTCAATTTAAATGTCATTGCCGGTTCGAAACGAAAGGCTGCAATTTTTCGATTATTCTAACACCATTTAATATGCAGTAATATTTGGACTGTGAGATGGACAAAAAACGCTTTTTTGATATTTTAAAGTTATATGCAAAAATTTAGAAAATATCGTTCAATATTTTTGAATCCAAATACAATGTTCTATATTTTGCGTTTGTTTTGAATTTCAATTTTTCTATGAAGCGAGGTAAAGAGAAAACTAGATTCTAATATGCTTGCCTGCTCAATAAAAAAAAGTATGTTTTTTTTTTATTATTATTATTTATATTGATATTTAACCTTAATGAGTTTTCATTTTCATCTGGTCCTTTTTTGGTTTTTTTACTTTTTTGACTATTTACTTTCCCTCTTCCGAACATCCGAACATCCGAACATCTGTCAAATTATATACAATTTGTGTCTTAATAAATGAGTTGGTTTCACCTCAACATAGCTGAGATAATCATCATTATGATCACATGTCTATCGATTATAGATAATCAAAACTCTGCATAGCCTACGTATACATTTTGCGTAAGCGAAATAAAATAAAAGTATAAGCATAAAAAATATAAAAATATAAAAATAGAAATAAAAAATTAAATATTGGGTTCGCAGATAATTTTAATGATTGGATCGAATAACACCTAAACAAAAAAAAAAATACTGTGAGAGGAAATAAATTAACAACAACACATTTGCTGTATAATCTAGAGAAAGTCTCGTCTACTCTACAATAATTTAGGTCTACAAAATTATTATAAAAAAAAAAAAAAATGGAAAAAATAGAACGCGTGCTACTTTTTTGTTTTCTAAACAAAGTGGAAACCAAAATAAATGAAAAAAAAAACAAATTAAAGTAAAAAATTGCGCAGCCTCATAAAAAATCTACACTAATAATAAATGAAGGAAAAACCAAAAAAAAATAAATAAATAAATAAACAAAGAAGAAACTGATAGAAAAAATAAAGAACAGAGAAAGCATTGACACAGGCCACATGCCAAACGGCAGACTTAATCTTTTTTAAAAATTACAAAATATTTTATTCTTTGTTCATTCTTTATTGTTATTGTTATTGTTATTGTTATTGGTGTTTTTGTTTTGTTTAGTATGTTTAGTATGTAAACATATTAACCGCAACTTTATAATGTAAGCGCCCTCTACGAAATACAAAGAATATTAGCAAATTAAAATAAAAAAATAGAAATCAATAAATAAATCAATAAATAAAATAAAATAAGGAAATTTGAAGAAAAACTAAGGAGCTGAATGCAAATATGAGAAAGAAATAAAATTTTCTAAAATAAATAGAATTTAAGTAGAATAGAAGTAGAATATTTAAGCAAAATTAAGTATGTACCCTACACTCAGCTGTAGCCGATAATTAAATGCCTTATGCCACATTTTTATAAAGAAATAAACATCACATGTGTAATTTTTCCATATAAAAACTGTTTGCAAAATAAATTTATTGTATGGAACCTGTTCAAATTAATAGAGTGATTTTAATCAAAAATTTACGCATGTTTGCATACCAAATTTCCTTTAAATACCTTCAAAATTATGCTCTGCACATTAATGACAAATTTATAAATTGTTAGGAAAGCTTAAATCGAATCAGTAAGTGGCATTAAGTCGATCGGTATAGTAGAGCATGGGTCTATGTCAAAGCTTTTTGCGTGTTACATAAATTCTCTAAAGATCGTAGTACTTTGTACCACAAGTGAGTTAGGGTATAAATTTTGGTTAGAAATGAAAGCTTTTAATTTAAATAGGCGTGGCAGATTTTCTTTTACTCTATCCCTTTCTTGATATAGCTTTTAAATTGCTTCATCCAATCAAGTTATGAATCTATTTCGACCATTTCGTCCATTTCGTCCATTTCTTCTATATCATTTTTATTGGATCACTTATACATTTCTCGGAATTTGGGACCCTTCTTTTTCTGTATTATTATTCTGTATTTTTTCTATTGATTGTAAGCCTCTTAAGAAAATAACCATGTTGCCATGATGTTCGATTAATAGTTTACATTTTAGAATGTAATTTTTTGAATTACTTACAAAATAAATCCAAATCAAGACAACCAGTCTAAACATTTTTTATACTAAAAGAACGGCAAATAAAATGAAGCAATAAAATCCAAATATTAATTTTGGGTACTTTTTTAATGCCTGATAGTCCTTTATAATCACATCATTTAGTTAATTTTATTTCCGAAAAGGCTTACATGACCTTTTCGGTTCTTTGTGGAGTACACTGCATTAAATTAGATTAAGTGTGATGACAAAGATTTAATCAGATAAATAATATTCAAATGAAGTTGTATATCGCTTCAAGAAATAAATAGATGCGAAAAAGCCGTCAAAAGAAAGTGAAGTGAAATAAAAATTCATAAAAACCATTCAACTTCCTTTTTAATGTTACTTGGTATAGTAACGTAATGATGATAGTTATCCAATTGATTTTGATGTAACGCTCATTGTGAATGAAAGTGAAAATAAAAATAGCGATAGGTGACTTAATATAAATCTTAAATGATTGTTTTGGCATTATTTTTTTGTATTAAAAGGTTCTTTTGAATTGGTTTTGTACTTTTTCGAAGGGGACATAGGCAGGATACGTTAAAAGTGAAAACATCTTTTCCTTTCCCTATTTGTATTTTTACTTTTTTTTTTTTTTTTTTTTTTGTTTTTTTTTTTTTTTTGTTTTGCTTGTTTTGTTTCATATCCATATGGTGATATTATCTGTGGCATTAGTTTTCTTTTTTATTAGAATTTTTTTATTCAGTCTTGAGGGTGCTCTAAGCAAAAAAACATAAAAAAAATTTTTTTTTTATTTTAGATCAATTTAATTTGGTTTCTTTTATGGTGTTGTGGTTTTTTTTCACAAAACATTAAAAAGAATTAAATAAAATAAGAAAACATAAAAAACATGTAAATGGTAAAAAAGATTTTTTTAAAAAATTTTTTATATTAAATATGTAAAACAAATGTTTTTTTTTTTTTGAAAATGCTTCTGGTTTTCATTTACTTAAATACAATAAGTTTTCGGTTGGCCACATCAATAATCAAATTCATTTATTGTTACTCATATAAATGTTAAGGGAAGAGGAAATTGCAATATCTAAATTTCATTGAATCAAAACCGAAAGCCCTTAATCTCATTGTTATAGAAACAAACGTTTTGCTTTTTTTCTAAATGGCAAAACAAAATTTTACTTAAAGAAAAGTCTTTTGGGACCAAAATGACTCAAGGGAAAAATTTACTTAAGAAAGAGTATTTAAGACAAAGAAATGACAAAGCTTGAAAATTGAATAGAAAATCTTCCGATAAAAGTTTCAAGTTTTATAGAGCTATAAATGGCATTTAGAATAAAAAATTCCAAAGGACTTTAAGCGAAACTCCTTTCAATTAATTGCAATAATAATTGTTTCGAAACTATTCTCTAAATCACCTGCCTCTTAGGGTTAGGGTTAGGGTGAGGCATTAAATATTTGTTAAATATTTAAAAAAAAAACTTGATTTTTAAAAATTATTTTTGGCGAGAGCAAATAAATTTGAAAATTTGTAAAATTGGTCAATTTAAAAATTCATATATTTTAGAAAAAATTCGCTAAAATTTTTCGAGTTTCATGCCATCTAATGGTCATTTCAGTTCCACTACTTTGCCTTAAAAAGTTAAAAGTTCTCTCTAGATTTATCACTTAATATCCATTTAATTTCGATGAAAATGTTTAGCAAAATCTTTTAGATCATTTGCATTTATAATTTTGCTCAGTTGTTTAAAATACCTTAAAGGACTTTGCATCAATTTTTCATTTTATGGATCGTTTTGGAATCACTTTTGTTAATGCTTCCGTCTAATGTCGCCATATAAAAATTTTATTATAAGTCTCAATTTTACAGATATTTTTATGAAATTTGGTAAGTTTTGGTTCCATAAGCATGATGGAGTATGGACCAATTTTTCAACCATTCGCCAACTATTAATATTTTCAAAAAAAATGTCTTTTATGGAAAGAACTTACAGTTCCGTACAATTTTTAGCCAAATTGACCTCAAAATAACATTTTAATTCACCAAACGATCATACCATCAAATTATTCCATTTGGATACGCTGCCATATAAAGATACTTTTCCAGTTACTTGACTTTTAAAAAATTTTTACTCCCTTAACTTATAAAACATTTTATTGACTTTTTAAGAGTCGACTCTGATCAACTATGAGTTTTTTACTTCTTTAATATTTCAAATATAAGCTGCTGACTTTTGTCATATTTTTTATTTCCTAGATTTAGGTAATTCCCTAACTATTGCAATAAGTATGAAATTGTTGACAGTTTTACAGTTAGTTGTGATGTTTTTTTTTTATAGCGTTTAATGGCATCATTAAAATGTCAAGTCATCAATCTTTTCACTTAGAGTAACAGGCTAACATAATAATTCACAGGGCGAGTCCATACGTGAAAGAAAGAAAATTTCTTTTTTACTTCTTTTTTTTTTTCGTTTTGTACACAAACTGAGGCATTTTATACAGGAACCATTACTTGATGCCGCCAAAACTCACAGTAAATTAATTAAGAGAGAAGTGTAAAGAGATGAGAAAAAATGTTAAAAATATGTTGAAACATTTGCCAAAGAATATTTCAGATGTAAGAAGTGGAGTTTTGTATTAAAAAGAGAAAAAGCATAAATAAGAAAATTATATTTAGGTATGGACGAATCTTGAATACAGACCACCCATTTACCATGATATTTTTATTCAAAGTTGGTTTCAGTTTTTGAGCAAAACATAAAAAAAATGGAAACATCGAAAAGTAAAAAATTTGGTATGAGATTTCCATGATTTTTGGGTAGATCTTATAGATCAATGGCTTCCCTACTTGTGTAAAATTTCAGCTCTCTATCTCTGAGCAGTTTGCAAATAATGAGCAAAAATTTACCAAAATTTTCATTTAAAAAAACTAAAGTGTTCTTAATTTACATGGCTTTGTGGACTTGTCCTATGACCGATTTGGTCCATTTTCAATACCAAGCTGCCTGTAAAAATTTTTCATACTTTTGTTAAATTTGTGCTCAATATCTCTTTTTTTTGCAAAATATTAACGGCAGAATACTAACAATACATAGAAAGGCGGCCAAGCAGACAGACGGACGGACATATCTATAATGATCAAAAATATAAATACTTTGTATAGTTTCGGAAGTGGCCCCTTTGAGTGTTACATATATAATTTCAAAATGATTATAACCTCAATTTTTTGGTGCTGAGTGTAAAAGGGAGAACATTAGAAAACACTTGTTGAATACAACGATTAGCCCATTTATTCTCTTCAATTTTGTGTTGTTGCTTTTTTTTACAGAAAAAATTATTTTAGCAAAATTTTCAATACCCACCATTTTCCACCAGTTTCCGATTTCCATTTTTTGTAGTTTTTAAAAAAAAACCTTAAAATTTTACACTAAAAAACAAAAGTGTGCTCAGTTTATTTTGCGTGTCCTTTGCCCATTTTTATTGCCAAATTGCCTGCAAGTACTTCCAAATTTTCTAAAAAATTTGACCAATTAAATGTTAACAACAGACGGACAGATAGATAGACATGCCTAAATCGATTCAAAGTCTTATGCTAATCAAGAATCAAATGCATTCTTTGAATGGACTTTGACGTTTCCTTTCGAGTTCTACAAACATAATAATAAAATCAGTATACCATCAACATTTGGGTGGCGAATTCAAAAATTATGTTGGTTAGCATTAGAAAAACGTCCATTTACATTGCACAGTACAAGGAAAACAGAAAATTGAGGGAGTAGATTGAAGACCATCAATATTAAGGATAACAAATATTTTCCTGAAATGAAAATTATTTTCTAACATCATTAGAAAAGTGAAAGTTTTTTTAAGAAAATAGTTTAAGGAGATTAAAGCAAAGGAATGTATCAATGCCTTGTAAAGGACTGGTCGCCTGTTAAAAAGTTATTTGATGAGAAAGTTTTAGAGAAATTATTCTAATTTGCTTAGAAATTATTTCATATATTTTTTTTCTTTTTTATCAACATAAATTAAAACGTTCAGCATTAGATTGAATTTGTAATTCGTGTAACAAAAATGTATGAGATGAAGATGAAGATGGACATGGAGATGGAGATGAGATGGAGATGGAGATGGAGATGGTGCAATTCTTGTAATAAATAGAAGAAATTCTAGTTTTTATTGTTGTACTTCTTTTTTGTAAATATTCTAGTTAAATAAAATGTAAAAAAATGTTTAGAGGAAATTGAGCTAATAAATTTTCGTAGTTAATGGGAAAATAGTCAACTCAGGACACGACTATGTAATAAGCTAACAGAATTATTCACAAGGATTTATTATAAAAAATTTTTTATATACTAAAATTGTTGCATTAAGGATAACACAAACATTTACCAGCAAATTCGCTTCTTTTTTTTTTTTTATTATGAAATACAATGACTTTTAATAATTCCCATGTAATTGAATGTTGGTTCAGGCATGCGCCATAAGACTTTTCACTTTCTTGTACAAAATATTGGAAATGGCTGTTGATTGTTGTTGTCTTTCTTGCTTGGTTAAGGTTTTTCATTGTCACCAGTCTGATTAGATATGGGGGCAAGGAGACCCGAGAAGCACCTGCTCAATTGGGAGTGGCTCATGAGATAGTCGTTGGTGAAGCCGGCCATTAGGGAGCATCATGAGTCTAAGGATCCAACCAAAGATTTAATTTAGTACCACGGTATCACCAGTTTTAATAAAGTCCATTCGTGTTGATATTAAGGTTGGCTTCGATGGGAATTGTGATGCCCATATCGCATGTGTAGCTCATTCAAACATATATATGCTTATCATGCAGAGTCCAATTTCCTAAATAAAATGGCTAGCTGGGTAGGCTTATTGTACTAACTTAAGCTAAGCCAAGGAGTAATGGGAAGGTACCGAATCTGGTTATCAAAGATTAAGCCATGTATATAAGGTGCAATAGAGGCTTTAAATTGGCAGCTACTCGTGATGGTAGTATACATCCTGTATGACATGACATGCCTACCAATGCTACCGCTCATTATGTACATTTGTATACCAAACAGTTAAGCCTTCACGGCCGGTATGCCTCTCTGATTAGATATGTAATCCCAGTAAAATAATACGAATGATGAAAAAATTTTACAAATGGTCTTAATGTAATGCAATATACATCTACACATACATACATACATTTATTATGTCTGGGTAATGCATACACATTAAGATTTTCATTAATGTAAAATTTTTTCTAAAATTTACATTGCGTGGGCGTTAGTTATTCATATGTAGAATATAAATGTAAACAAATATGTTGGCTAGGCCAGCAGAATTAGTTAGTTACTTGAATTTTACTCTTTCAAATAAATGAAATTTTAGTTTGATTCTACTTCTCCTTCCATTAAATATATGTAAATGGAAATACAAACAATAAAAACAAAAAAAAACTAGAAAGCTCGTAAAATTTACCCTTAAAATGTTTACACTTTTTGTGAGGGTAAATTAATGTACAAAGGAAGGGTAAAAGGTAAAGAATTTGAAACATAAAAAAAAAAAAAACAATGTAAATTTTTGTATACATTTTGGCAGATTTCTATGTATTGCATTTACATTTCTGTATCTGTTAACTACAAAATTTTTTCTACATAAATTACAGATACATAAATAGAAAAACATCGTTTGTAACATTACAAATGTTGTTCAAAAAAGTAATGTTGTTCCCATATGAAATTTTTAGTTATATAAAAATTTATTGTTTAACTTTATGAGGTCCTGTTATGTTTTACAGACTTGTTACATAATAATTATTTTGTAATAATTACAAAGCAGCCCATAAAAGGCAAATTTGCAATATGCCCTACTTCCATGGATAAAATATTTGTACAAAGTGTTTGGTCAACATCCAGAAGTAAGTAAAAGAATGTAAAGGCCTACTAAAATACATTTATCTCTGGTTCCAGTATTCAAAGTTGGTATCAATGTTGGCCATGGAACAAGTTCATAATACAATTTCAATTGTGAAGTATTTTATTTTCTAAACTAAAAAAATTTTTATTTTAGTTATTTTAGTTTAGTTTTTAGTTTTTACTTAACAATCTTAAGCAGCATCAAATTTTGATTCGATTTAGTTGTGTCTGTCCCTTTGATTGTCTGTTTATTGCATATATATTTATATTGGTCGTTAAATTCTTTATATCGCAGAATGAATGACGTTTATTACAAAGTAATTCAGGCAATGTATATAGAAAGCTAGAAAGCTTACTACTACCGTTTCTGTGGTCCTAGATATAAAAATTTTAGAAAAAAAAAAAATCATTAAAATACAATTTCTGATGGGAAATAAATCAAAATATCCATGAAAAAACTGAAAGCTTTTTTTTTTTCCATAAATATAATTTATTTATATATTTCAAGTTTAACAATTAAATTTAAATTTAAATTGAAATCAATGTCAATGTCAATGTTGTCAATAGTTGAGAAAATAAAAATCTAGAAAAATTTTTGAAATGCTTAAGTTAGAAGTTCAAGTATTCTTTCAATAACTTTTGCATAATTCTAATGAAAATTCAAAATAATATTTAAGATTCTGTGAATTGTGATTGTAGTAGATTCCCAACTCCCAGTCAATGATATCGGATATTATTTTAAGTATAAGTTTGCTATAAAAAGACGAAAAAAATTGTTAGCATGTTACATATGAAATTTATATTACAGTAACATTACTGGCCATATATAACCTCTCTAGGATAATGGTATATATTCAACAAAAAAAAAAGGGTAAAAAGGAGTGATGATAAAAACTTTAATAAAATGCCATAGAAAACGAAATCATATTTAAAAATTATTATTTTTGTTTTTTTTTGGTTTTTTCCGTATAGACAATTTAAATATAAGGCCAATTAGATTATAAAAAGCTACATGAAATTCTGATAAATCTTCTTGAGAAAATGTCTACTTGATTGTAATAGAGAAAATCGTATATAAAAATGATAATTAAATAGGAATTCAGCTGGAAATGTAAGTACAAGGATACTACAAGTAGAGAATTGGTAAACTCCTCCCGGCAAACTCAGCTAAATTAAAGCAAAAAAAAAAAAAAAAAATTTAATAAAAAAAAAGAAACAACCCTTTAAATGGATAAATTACTTTGTATTGGGGCCCTATTTCCATAATTCAATGTTGTTATTGGCCCTTTCATTTTTTTTGTTGTGTATTTCCGGTTTCTCTAACTATCATTTGCTGTTAGCCTTATTCTCAGAAATATATTAGTTCCGTAAGTGACAAACAAATGAAATTTTATCATTTAAACTTTATGAATTTTCTTCTTTTCTTTTTTTTTTTAGGCTTTTTTTTTGTTTTTGCTTTTTGTATGTGAAGAAAAAGGTTCGCCATAAAAAGTAGTTACATTAAGATGCCTTAACTTAAACGCCTTAAAGCCTGGTATGAGAATTTTTATTAAGCGCCATATTGAAATATGAAAAGCGAGAATGAGCCACATAAAAAGTAAAATAAGAGAAAAAAAAAAAGAAAATTAAGAGCATCAATATTTTAATGTAAATTATTGCAAAAATTAAATTAAGATTAAAGTTAGTTTTTCAAAATTCCCAAAACTTTGCATTTTCTTTCTGATTTCTTCAATTATTTTTCCAATTTTTATATAAAAGAAAAATTGATGGAATTTCCAAAAAAAAAAAAAATAAAAAATAAAAAATAAAAAAAAAAAGCTCCAAAAGGAATTTTTTTTAAATATTCCTAGAATGCGGCTGGCAACATGAGCTTCCTTATGCCAATAACTTTTTAACTTCCTTTTACTGTATTAATGAATAAAAAAAATATTTGCCTGCCCATTATTTCGAAAATTTTATATAAAACAAATGCAAATGAAGTACATGCAAATTTACACAAAAAATAAGGTTATATTTAGACAGGCTTCCATATTTTTAGAAGGCACATTCAGTATTCAGTTTATATAATAAATTTATGGTAAACAAACTACCCTTATTTTTATTTAACATTAATCTAAAAGTAACCCCAAAAAGTATGTGAGTGGGAGTTATAAAGAGGTAAAGGAAAAAATGCTGAGACCATGACCCAGTTAGCTTGAATTGTTAAGTATGAGATAAGTTTATAAAAGCATTTTTAAAGTAAAGTATAATAGAAATAATTTTCTGGCCATCATTTGCTGTTGGCCTGTTATAATCTAATAACGAAATTCCTAAATCATTTTGATTTAGATGTTTTAGATCATATTTACTTTTCTAATCTCTAACAATAATTTTGCTTTGATTTGATTTTCTACTTGGCCATTCCATTCAACTTTTCTATTAACCATCATGGTTAAAAAAAAAAGAAAAAGAATTTTCGTTTTTTTTTTTTTTTTCATTTTATTTTTCCTCTTTTCCTCTTTATATAAACCATTTCTAATTTCATGTCCCAAATGCTTTGTTGTAATATTTTAAAATATTTCTGAGTTAAAAAGAGATTTATACTTTTTATGCTGAAAGTTTCATTGCGTTTTATTCTGTTATCCTATTACGGCCAGGTAAGTTATGCAATCGTTATCAAAGTTTCTGATACATTTTTTTTTTCTTTGATCTCTTTCGCTTTTTCTCAACATTTATGTTACACACTTAAGTTAAGTTAAGAAGGACAAACTAAACATAAGAAATTTAAATTTGCTTATAAATTTTATGATTTATGTTTTTTTAAAAATTTCTTCTTTATCATTTACCCAAATAATTGAAGTTTTTTTTTTTTGTAATTTCGTTATGATTTTGTAAAAAAATGTAAATATTTATAATTCAAAAAAAAAAAAATAAACTAAATGTGATAAATTTTTAATTGGCAACCTTTTGCCTGAAATTTATACCAGACTTAAAAATCTAAAGTTTATCAAACGTATTTATAAATAATTTGCAGCTAAATATATAAAAAATTTTAAATATCATAAAATTTCTTATAAAAAAAAAAATTTATACTAAATTATGACGATTAAGTGTGATAAGAGAAATAGTATTTCATAATTAATATATTACCATAACTAAGTAGCAGGCCAACAGTATTTTTAGTAGTCACATATAAAATAAAATAAAATGTAATAAAAAAAATTTTCTATTAATTTATTTTCAATTTTTTTTTACTTTTCATTCATCTCCTACTTTTCTCTAGCAATTTATTTAATTAAACATTCTCTTATCCTTGAAATCCTTTCCCTTGTATCTTGTTATCGATGCCTGGCACATCACATAAAATTGTTGAATAGTTTTATATAAATTTAGTAAAATAGTTTACATTTAATTATCTAAGGATTGGTTTATGGTAAAGGTAAGCACTCTCCAATTTGAAATTATGAAACTATAAACTTTGGCATTTACTTAAGTTATAAGTTAAGTTAAGTTTTAAACAGATTTTATAGGATAAAAATCTTCTTAAAGAAAAAAGAGAAATTTGAATTTTTTTGACTGATCGAATTCCGAGAATCTTTAATAAGAAATAGAGAGCAGATATAAAATAGTTTCGCAAGATTTATAAAAAAAAAAGTTGATTTCACATTTTGATTTTATGAAGCTTTTTGAAATTTTACAAAAAAAAAATATTGTGCATGTTCAACTTTAAATAAATCAAAATAAATGTCAAATTCCAGTTGAGAGAAGTTTAAATTAAATTTCTGAATATTTTGTTTTTTTATTTTAAAGTGATTTTTTTATAAAAATTTTACAGTTCAAAAATATTAAAGTATCATAAAAATAGTTGAATATTTTATGAATAAAAATTTTTTTAAATGCCATTTTTCAAGGATATTGCATTTATGTAAATTTCAAAATCGCTTAAATTGTAATCAATTTCTCAGTATTTAAAATCCCTTAAATTTGTACTTTTAATTTAATTAACTAGAGAAATTTTTTTTTTTGTATCAAAATTCAAACTCTACCTTATCTTTAAAAATTGTTCTTCCTTTTCTTCTTCTTCTTTTTTTTTTTCTACCTTTTCTTCATAAATTTACCAAAATTTGATGAAAAAAATCTTCTTAAATCTTAAATTTCATTTTATTAAATAGAATATTTTTGTCCATTTGTGATGGTAAAAAGAATGAGAAAAATGTGTAAAATATCAAAATAGAAATTTTTCGAAATTTTAAAAACTTTTATAAAAGTTAAAAGTTAAAGTTTAACAGTTTAAAAGTTAAAGTTTATAACAGGATATCATGTTGAAAGGACTAGAGAAAAATACAAAACAAAATTATAACAAATAACTTTTTTTAGTAATAAAATACAAAAAAAAAAAAAAGAAAAAAAAACTAAAAACAAAATTTTATAGATAAAATTCATTAAAGTTGTGTGAAATTCAAGCTAAAATGTGTAGGAAATTTTTCATTATTGAAATTTATTTTAAAAATGTACAATAGAAAATTTTTAAGAGGGTACTTTTAAATTTTTCCCAATAATAATAATAATAATAATAATTAAATTATAATAATTCAATTAAATTAAATTAAATTTCTAAATTTTTAAAATGCCAGATATTTATATAAAAAGTTTTTTTTATAGAATTTTCTAGAAAGCATTTTATGCTTTTAAATCAAAAAATTCTATCATTGAGTCCAAATTTTTGAGTTTAGTTTGGACAAAGCCAAATGAAACTACCAGAATAAAAATGTTGGCAATTTCTATAACATTCCTTCAAAAATTCTTACGAATTTGTATTTTTTAAATTAATGATAAAATTTTATAGTAAAAATTCAAAGCAATTTAGAAAAATTTTTCTTAGAAACATTTTGTAAGATTCCACATTTTAAATAAATTTCATGCAACACATTAAATTTTTTTAATAAAAAAAAAATTTAATTTTTCTTGTTATTGTTGTTGTTTATTATGAGATAAAAAAAAACTATAATTTTTTTTATAAAAAGTTTAATTAAAAATGTATGTAAGTAAAAAATTTACATGTAACAAAATGATTTGGAATCAGGCAAGCAAAATGATTGAATGAATGAATTATTAAATTTAATTTCTTTACAAACTAAAACAAAAATGGCAAAGTCAAAATATTAATATTAAAAATATTATCAAAATTATTATCATCATTTTCATTTCAATTGATGGATGCCATCAATTCATTTAAAATGGCAAAACCAAAAAAAAAAATAAATAAATAAATAAATAAAAAAAATAAAGCAAAAGTATTGATTTTTATTTGGCTCTTGGAGAAAGTGCCATTAAGCATAGAAGGCGTTTCTAAAATCCTCATTTAATAAGATTACAAAATCTTATTATTAGAAAATCAAAAAAAAAAAAAAATGAACTAATTTATGAAAATTTGCAAAAAAATTCAAAAGACTTTTATTATGAAATTTTTTTTTATAAAATTGATATTTTGATAAAAAAAAAAAAAAGAAGGCATTCCAATTGTACTGATTGTATAAAAATTTAGATCTAGTTGGGTTGTTCGTTTGTAAATCAATTCAGTAAAAATTTTTCAACTTCAATCAGAGCATCTAGAAAATTGCGTTTCTGTAAATCGACAAGACATCATCATCAGACTTTTAAGATGATTTTTTTTTTTACATGTAGAAAAAAGAACTTATTTGTAAATTAATTTATAGAAACGAGCCGATATTTACATTAAAATATTCCACTATAAAAGCAAATTGAAGGATGAATAAGGCACTGCGTTCTCTGCCAAAATATTCTCCTGTTTAATATTTATTTAGTAAAATTTTTTTTTTGCATTTTTTCTATTGACTTTTTACATTTCCATATAAAAATGTCATAAAATATTTTATAAGAAACCTTTTCTTAAGAAACCTTCGAGAGTTCTTGAGAGTGGAACTTGTTTTATATCTCAGCAAAAATATATAAAATTTCTTAAAATTGGTCACAAATTCATTTAGGGCTTTGATTTTCTTAATTTCCTTTATTTTATTTTATTTTATTTTTTTTTTGTTCTATTGGTTTTGAAATGAAAAATTGAAATCTAAACGGAAAGTATAATAAATAAAGAAAATAAATCGATCCATCTATTAAATCCATCTACTAAATTTTAGATAATGCAAAATAATTCATAAATTATATGCCATAGAAATTGATATTTAAATATCACGCTTTGCGTGTCAAATGTTCATAATTTTAATGGAAAATGTATAAATTAACATGATTTTTATTATGATGCATTTCATGGATACATTTTCAATAGATGCTTCCTTGTACATGAGCTCTATAAAAATAAATAAAAAAAAAAAAATTAAAATGAAAATGAATTTAAAGTAAAAGAAAAGAAAACAGACAGACAGAACATAAAAAATTATTGTAGTTAAAGAAAAATTTATAAATAAAATTTTTAAAAAGAAGCTTCTAATGATTTTTAAAAAAAAAATTTCATAGAATTAAATAAAAATTAAATAAATATTAAATAATAAATAATAAAATTGTATTTGAATTTCAATTTTATTTAATTTTAAATTTATCATAAAAGAAATTTTTTATAATTTAAGGCATAATTTTTTAAATTAAAATTTGACAGGACTCCAATAGAAAAGTTATATGAGTTCTTTTCAAAGTTTTTTTAATTTATGAAAATAATTTTTAATAAAGTTTCTCCACTTTGAAATAATCGTGCACAATTTTGAATTATTTGTATTTCTTGAAATTCAAGTTTTAATCGATTTGTTCAGATGTATGCAACACTTAAAAAAGCTAAAAATAGATCCATTTATTATTCGAATTTAATTGATATATGTCTGCTGTCTTGTCCGTCTGTTTTTAGAGATTCTACCATAAAATTAAGTGATGGGCCTCAAGGCGTTAGATAATTTAAAACTAATCGTTATATGAAAAAGATTCTCTAAAGAATTTTATGGCCTGTGGTTATTTAAGATGCTAAAGGTAAGTGCAAAGTCTGTACAAAATTGATTTATTTTTAGAAACCTCTTACTTTTTTCAAACTTTCAAACCAGCCTTTACATTCGCTTTATTTTCATTAATTTTCCTAACTTTTTCATTAATTTAAGTAACGTGAAGCAAAATATTTAAGAATCGGCCGCTATCAACTATTCGATTTTCACTTGCTTTTCAATGTATTTTATGTATCAAGGGCTGCCTCTAAGTTTTAGATAATTTTGGAAGTTTCAAGTTTTAAATTTCTGGTTATGGCATATTGTCCGTATGTCCGTATGTCCGTATGTGTGTTGTACATTTGCTAAATTATAAATTACAATTTATATACTTCACTTTCACTTTTTTTTACCATAATTCTCTTTCTCCCTCTCCCTATCTTTTTCTAACTCTTTCTCATGCTATAAATGGCAACCGGAAACCTTTTTTTTTCCTGCCAAAGATTTTTTCGTTTAAAGTTGTTTGTGTCTTGTTAAATTTTTTTCAGTTGCTGATAGAAAAGGTAGTGATGGCGATGACGATGTCGATAATGGTGAAAATATATATTAATTTTTTATTAGCTTCCTTTTAGCAATTGATTAGTTTGCATATATGAAATTCATTTATTTCGAGAAGTTCGTCCATTCATATAAAATATATAACATTGTGATTGATTGAAGAAATTGAGTTCAAAAAATTTTTCAAAGTGGATAAACATACAACATGGCTATAGCGATTGTTTTAAAAAAATAATACAATCAGCAAATACGCCCAAAACATTAGTAAACCATTTTTTTAATGGACAAGATTTTTCCGACATTGAGAAAAAATAAGTAGTGAGTCGTTGTAAAAGAAGGAATTCAAAAAGTGGATCCAACTAGACTAAGATGATACATTTATTTAGAGTATTAAATAACTACGCTTACTACTACTGAAATCAAAATCTTATTCAAAATTATTAAAATTTCTCAGCCATAAATTTTTTTTAAAAGCCAGGTCTTTTCATCTAGAAATCCTAGAAAAATCGAAAAGTACTTATAATCGCGGAAATTTTAAAGTGTGCTCTGATAATCTACATGGACAGACAGTTAGATAGATCAATATCCAGACAAAATAAAAACCTTCGAACCACATAAAAATTGATTCTAAATTTCATCGACAGCATTTAAAAGTGGGCCCATATCAAGACGTTTTTATATGCTGCAGCCGAACTAATTAATTGATAAATTTTTATATGAAAATATTGCAGATATTTAATACAAAAAATCATTTTATTTCTAATTCAATATACTTTCGACAGTGAGTGCGAACTTTGAAAAAAATCCCACTGTACTTTTAGTTGTTATTTAGACTCTCTTCCTATCAAATTATTTAACATGTTTGAGTTAAATGAATGTAAAACAGTTTAGGCAACAATTTGTTGATCTTAATTGAAATATATAGTACTATCGTACACAGACGGACAGACTGACTTCCGCATAAAATAATAAAATATAAAATTAATATAATAATCACTAACACAAACTAAACTGAGCAACATGTAAGAAAGTTATATTTGGCAATGGCCAAATCTTGAGTACCCACCAACCAAAAATTTTGATACTGGAATTGGTACATTCTGGTACTGGAATTGTATTGCTTTTAGCATAAAGAAAGAAAAAGAAAATTTGATGTAGTATGATTACATGTAGGCGTGGCCGACATTGTAGATCAAGGATTTTTTGATGTTTGCAAATGAAAAACGAAAGAAGCATTTTGGCTTTAAAAAGCCAAAATGCTTTTAGGACCCTTGCTTTTCCCATTTTCAGAACCAACTTGTTGCTAAATCTTGCAATACTTGTTTCTAACCAATGTCCCAGTAAATTTACAGTCAGCAGAATGTGAACAGCCCACAAAGAGGCAGAGACACACAGAGAGACAGAGAGACAGAGAGACAGAGAGACAGAGAGACAGAGAGAGAGAGAGAGACAAAGAGAGACGTACATTCAAATCGGCTCTGTAAGTGACCCTCCTTTTGGATGTTACATCCATAATAATAAAATGAGTATACTCCCCAGCTTTGGCATGATGGTTAGAGATAAAATGTTATATTGTCTATAGTTGATTATCTCATATGGATAAACTGAATCAGGCAGACTGATATCTAAATGAGGAAGTGCAAGTTATCAAGCACCCACACAAACAACGAATGTATAAAATTTACATTCATAAATTCTACATAAATTCTACATAAATTCTACATAAATTCTACATAAATTCTACATAAATTGTACAACAATGTCAGTTGAATGTTTAATTTTCTTTTTTTTTTTTTTACTTTTTTTTTTTTTTTCTTCCTGTTCATAGAGTTGTCATAAGTCGAACAAAATTATGATAATGTGGAAGCAGTTTTTTTTTTTTTTACAAATTAAAAATGATTTCAGTAGCGCTCTTTTATTTTGTCTAATTAACATCAATTAAAATGATTTCCTTTATGAATGAATGATTGAATGAATGAATTGAAGTGAGAGCTGTTAGTTTTCTTTTTGACTTTTTTTTTTTTATTATTCTTATTTTATTTAGATCATTTAGGATAATTTAGTCAAATATAACAAAAGAAAGCAAAACCCTTAATATTCAGTTAAGGACTTTCAAAGATCACACTTTTAGAATTTCACTGGAAGTAAAAACTTAAACTAAGTTGGTCATTTCTTAGAAACTTTTTAGTTAATTGAAAATGTAAGAATTTTATAAGTTTACAAAATTTCTTTAGAGGGAATTTCTTTATTTGAAAAAATTTTATTAAATTATTATTGTTGAAATATAATACGTAAAGGACATGAATGTTATTAAGGCAAAGATATTGTAATTATTTGGAAGTCTAAAGTAACTTAAATTTTTTATGAGATCGTTAGCAAAAGGACAATAAAAATCTTTAAAATGGAATCTACTTCAAATTGGGAAAATTTAACTGAAGCAAATGATGGAAAATATATATCTGATATATTTTTATCTAATGTTCCATTTCATTTAAATATTGAACCATGGAAAATTAGATTTTAGATAAAAAATTTGATGAAAATTACTATTTCAAATATGAGCCAGTGATCCGGTGATCCAGTGCCAAATTAAATACTGATAAATTTATATCAAACTTTTCTGAAATCTATATATACTGAAATCCAAGCAATTTACAAGTTACAACAAAAATTTTCAAAAAAAAAAAAATTTTTACTTTCAAAGTAAAAATAAGGAAATTTTACCCAAATACACGGTTTATTAAATAAGCGGTATTTAATTTTGCTTCATTAATTTTCAGGAAGAATTTCAAACCACAAACTGAAAATAAAAGAAAATTGTTAAGCAAAAAAAAGTTTATAAGAAAAAAAAAAAACAAATTAACCATATTTTTTTTTACTCTTTTATGCTGATAAATATCGATAATCAAAACAATTGTTGCTATTTTCATAATTATTGAACGAATTAAAAATTGATTTGTTTAATAGAAACCCGGTAGTATAAATGCACACACACACACACGCACATTTATATTTACAGCATAAACAACAAAAGTAATATCGAAAATAAAAAAATATGCATTTATAGTTTTTTTTTAAAAATATGCATTAAGCTAATTTGACGATACATGATTTACGATAAATAAAAATGTGCAAAAAAAAAGTTATTATTTATCATTTATTTTAATGAAATATTGAATATGAAAATTTAATGCGATTTCACCTATTAAAAATATATGCCAAAAAAAAAAGCAATCACATATGGCCCAATCAATGTAAAGATGAATAGATCAATAAATGGTGGTGATTTATAGGCAAACTAAATAACTAATGAAAATTAAAAATTAAAAAAAAATCAAATATATAAAAAAACAAAAATATGCCCACTTACTGGCACCTGTTCAAAATAATTTATAAATATTTTATATGCATATATGCCATCATATGATAATGTATATGCATATTTTATTTTATAATATAAAATAATATATATATATATATATATTAATTTAATAAAAATTTATTAAGAATGTACAAAATATAAAAAAAAAAGATTTGAATTAGTATTTATTCTAAAAGTTGTATATATTAAATATAATAAAAAAGTTTTCATTGGCTTCATTCAAAATGAAAATTTTATTATCTCCAAAAAAAAAGTAAATACCGTGCATATATGCAAATATGCATCTTCTATAAATATGCTTATTTAAAAAGATAACTTATTTCCTATAAATTTGTTATCCATTATAAGTTATTTGTATATTGATTTAAATATTTGAATAACTTGCATGCATTTATAGGCCATATCAATAGCTTGGCTTAAGGAAATATGCCAAAAATATACCAAAAATATGCAAATTTATAGCAAGATTTACAAAAAAATGTTAAAACAAAGTTATAAAATTTTAAGAATGGGTAACCTCATATGAAAATATGAGGTTACCCTTTTTCAGATGTTACGTTACATAATATGCAATTATAGCTAATTTAAATGATACATTTTTAAGGCATTATATTAAAATTATGCAAACTCATTGCAAAGTCTACAAAATTGATGGTGAGTGAAAGAATTTTCATATTTAAAAACATTAATAAATATATAATTATGAATAAAAATAAATAAAATGCTGATTTTTTAGGAGTTTGTATTTGCTTAAGCTATTACAAGAAATATGCAATTATAGCTAATATAAATTTGTTACAAATTTTATAAGCAACATAACAAAATATGGCCCGTGTAATTATTTCACGTTAAGCGATGGACACAATAAACTTAATATATTTATATATATAGATATATATATATATATATACATAATATATGTATGTATATGTATGCATACAAAAAATTAAGAAGAAGAAGAAGAAGAAGCATACAAGAAACATATATATATATATAAATATAAATATAAATATAAATAAAAAGTAAAAGAAAAAGACACGGAAGACACGTGTGTACATGTATGTATGTGGACCAATACAGTTCTTTGAACCTTTTGATGTAATATTACAAGAAAGCAACTGCGGCAAGAAAATGATAGCAACATAATCAAATATATATATATATATATATATATACTTATATATATATAAAAAGGTAAATAACAACAATAACAATAATAATGGTAGAGATGTAAACGAGAGGCGCATAAAAAAGGAGAAAATTCAACAAAATCCCAAACACACCACATACACGCTCAGACACACACACACACACACACACACACACATACACACACACACACGATGAACAATATAAAAATCTTGCTGCGATGCAACGATGAGATTACTAAGTCACGTATGATACGATGGTGGCCATAGCATACACACACACACATACACATACACATACACATACACATACATACACATACAATTGCAGAAATATGTATGTGCATGTATAAGAAAAGTTGGTGCATTAACCTAAATCGCATCTTCGCACTCAATTTATTTTGTTTTGATTTCTTCTACTTCTCTTTCTACATCTTCTGTTTCATTGCATGTCCATATAATATTAATTTATTTATTTTATTTGTATGCATTCTTTTTGTTTTTATTTTTGTTTTTGTTTTTGTTTTTGGTGTGCACAAGTCACATTAAGTTTATTGGACTTGAAATAAATTTATTGCTTGCTTTGTACTTTTTGAGTAAATTTTTTTTTATAAAGCTAATTATCGGCCTATATGTTTGTCTAACTGTCTGTCTATTTAATTAGTGATCATTTGACGTTTTATATAAAATATTTTAGACGCTTAATAAACATTAGATATAAAAAACTATTTTTAATCAAAGAAAACTTTAGTAAAAATTTTTTTAAGATTTATCCATTTTTGTAAAATTTGATCCATGGAATATAAAACATTGAAAAATGTAAAAAAAAAATCTGTAAGATGTATTTTAAATTTCAGATTCAAATTTTCCAACATCACACAGAATTTAACACTTGAGAGGAAAATTTTATTTTTAAAATTATGATATGATTTGTAATAATATCAAATCAAAATATACCATAAAAAATATATTATTTTGTTGTAAAATGGATGAGTTTATGGTAATTAATAGCTGGAATAAAAATTTATTCATTATTATCTTATTTCAATTTGTGAAAATTAATTATTAAAATGTCAGCATCGATCCACACTAAAATAATTCCCGATAGTTGTAATTTCTTTTTTTTGTAAGTTTATTTAAACAATCAAATCTCTTTATTTCTCCCGATTTTCATATGCTAGAGCTCTTTTACTTAATCTCGTTTCTTTCTCTCTCTCTCTTTCTCTCTCTATATCTCTCTCTTTCTATCTTTCTTTCTTTTACTCTTTCACACTTCTCTTCATTCAACCTTTGTCAGTTTCTCTTCTCTAATTACTCTTTTAAAGTAAAAAAATTATTATTGTTTTATAAGAGTAAATAAAATGCTGCTAGCGCTGAAAGTTACCAATGATAATGATTTTCATTTAATCTTGTATTAGTAAGTACACTTGTTGTTTGTGCAAAGCTTCTTGTACTCAACTTTTAGATTGATACTCTGATGCCACACGAATGTATAAGATTGTGTTGATAATTTAGTGCTTCTTTTCTTTTTTGATTCCTTTTCTTTGCTTTATGTTTTGTTTTTCTTTTTTTTTTTGCTACTCCTTAAATTTTTCTCATCATATTGCATTGTTGTTGTGTTGTGGTTTTTGTTTACAATCAACATCATCGGCAACATGTTTATATATAAGATAATTTTAAATGCATCTTAAATAAGACACATGTGTATGTACATAAGTGTTTATTGCATATATATTTGTATGCGTGTATTTATATACACTGAAAAGATTTTCAATGTTTCATTTTTGTTTTACCTGTTTTTTTTTTTTAAATTTTCTTTTAATGTTATTGTTAATGATGTGTGGCCAATAGTTATTTGCTGTTGTTGCTGTTGTTGTTGTTGTTATTATTATTATTACTATTTGTAAGAAAGATACTGAAGTTCATTCAACCTCGCCCTAGTGAACTCAACTGAGGTTATTAGTTGTTGTTGTTTACACTCAACTAACTAAAAACAACTTTTTGTTGGTGTTGTTGTTGTTGTTGTTTTATTATGCTTTTATCTATTTTTGCATTTCACTTTATGCTATTCCATACAATCGAAGCATCGAGAAGGTTTCAATGTAGGAAATAAATGGCGCACATTTTTTATGCTTTTTACTTTACTCAAATATTTTGCTCAGTCAGTCATTTTAAAAAACTTTTTTGGTAAATTGAATTGAAAAAAGGCAGAAATTAAGATATTTATCGATATTGATGTCGATATTATTATTAATGTTACATTCAAATAGCTCAAAAGGAAAAGTCTCGGAAGCTGGAAAAATGCTTGCAAAAAAGTTTAACGGATCTTAAATAAAACTTTTCATTTGAGGCTCTTGCGAATATTAGCATTTTTTTTTGCAAATTTCGACTTGAATTTGAACCAAGAAATAAGTAATAAAATTCACTGAAGAACTTTTCAAATATTAATAAAAAATTAAATTGCATTTTCAAATGAATCATGCATTTAGATGCATTTCGAATCTCTTAATGATTTCTAGGCCATTGCATACAAAATTAATGAAATATTTCTTGAAAAAATTTCGGTAGAAAAACATCATTTTCTTTAGGCGATTTAAAAAAGGAATGAAACTGTGAAATAAAACTTAGTTTGCTAAAGGAAACTTCTTGCAAAAATAAGATCAATTTATCGCCTTTTTTATAAAAATAAATAACAACTGACGACGTGGCAAAAATAACTCATTCTATTTGTCAACTTTCATTCTTTCATTTTCCAATACTTTTTCATTCGTTTCTTCTATGAATTTAATGAACAGAAAAATTGTTTTATATTTAAGCAGATTTAAATAAGAAAATATTGGAATAATTTGAAATTCCATGCAATGTCAAGGAGTAGAATCGCTCAACTTTATATTATTGAATGATGGCACGTTTGATGCTGGTACTTCAATTTTTTTTTTTCACAATAAAAATCACACACTTTACAAATATTAACATCGATTAATTTCATAAACGTTAAATGGTTCAGTTTACAATTTCATTTGAAATCTGAGCAAAATGATCCGAATAAAAAGTAGATGCCTAAGAAAAATGGAACAGCGTGTAAGAATGCAAGAGATAGAGAGAGAGAGAGAGAGAGAGAGAGAGAGTAGATATCTTTATAAATATATACAAATGTATAAGAGAAAATTACACAAACATTATGATCCAGAAAAATGTTAACATGCATGGGACATGGGACATGGGACATGGGACATGGGACATGGGACATGGGGCATGGGACATGCTTTAACATGTTAAGTTTAATTTAATATTACAATAACAATAACAATGCAAATAATTTAATGTAAATGTATAGAGAAAAAGAGAAAACGGTACATGGTGTATGGTGCGTGTGCATTGCGATTCGGTATGGCGTCATTGAAGGCAATAACGGTTAACCTACATTTTTTTTTTGCTTTTGTAAAATGTTAAGTGATAATCAGCAAAAACATACATACATACATACATACATAAGCAGTTTATAAATGTATGGGTGTTAATACGCAAAAAACGTAGCGTTCACGGTTCTTGGTACCAGTATATCAATTTCAAAAATTATAGAACAAAAAAAAAAGCGTACGGACAACTATTACTATGCCATCATAGACGGCTAAGAAATACCCTACATTATGGCTATTTCTACATCTTCTGATATAACTGGAGCCCTTGAAAAAAAATTGTTCAGAATATATTTAACAAATTTCTTATTAAAATATCAAATTGAACCGATATGAGTAAAAATTTGATATGGCTGAATATTAATTTCTGGAGCTTTTCTTTGAACTAGAACTTAAAAATGAAAAGTTTTCAGAAAAAAAAATTTTCCAATTTCATTCGTTTTCGAGGCCATATATGCCTCGTATATGTATAAGCCCTTATGAGCTTATACGTAAAATCCATTAGAACTAGTCAACGTTAACTTGATATCAAAAATATTAGCACTTATTCGAAATGAACGAGTGTGCAGACAAATCGATGATTTTATAATATTTCCCGAAATCGTTCTATCTCAAAAGTAATTCCAACATAAGTCCTTCTCTGTAAGAACCTTAATAATACGGAATTAATAAAATAAGTAACAGCATAAAAAAATAACCGTACAATTATTTTATGTTGATATATAAAAAAATAATAATTTTTATTAACTTTTCAATTTATTCTTAAATTTTACAATGAGAGAAAAGAAGATGGTATTATAGAATGTGTAGAAGAGGGTAAAAGGGAAAAGTATGAAAAGGAAGGGCATAACTTGATAAAATAGAAAACGTGCTTAGTGTGCACAATTCGTTAAAATAAATTGTTAAAGTTTTTAAATTTTTTTTTTTTTTGTCTTCTTTAGCACTTCTGTAATGTCTTCTGGTTCTATTTATACCCTACACCATTTGTGGTACATGGTTGCATTTAACACACAGAAGGGTATTTGAAATGGTCGCGTTCTTTTTTTTTTTAATTCCAATAAATTCAGAATGACTTGCTGAATCGTTGTAAGTCTGTCTATCCGTCCGTTATTTTCGTTTGCCTGATGTCAAAGTGCAGAGAGCAATATTGGAGCTATTTAAATATATTATGGCCATGTGAACATAATTTGGGCCAAAATATAATTTTGATTAGGCTTAAGCTGCCCTGCCTCATACAACGATTTATATGCAAAAAGTTTTTATGTAAAAAAATTAACAATTCTTTGTAGAAATATGATGTAAGGCATTTGTTAGTTAGCCTCGACTAACTAAATCGTTACACTTGTTTCGTATTACTATTTTTAGGTTGGTGTTGGCATGTTTTTATACCCACCATAAAGAAATTGAGGGTATATTCATTTTATCATTATGTTTGTAACACCCAAAGGGGAAAGGAAAAAGAAAATGTCAGAGACCGAAATGTCAAAAATATTTATATTTTTGACTAAGATCAAATACGCAAACCATTTAGTCATGTCTATTTGTCTGTCTATCTGTCTGTCCGTTTGTGTGTTGTCAACATACTCTTGGGTGAGCCCAAATTTGGCAGAAACATTGAAAGTTTTTACAGGCATATATTAAAAGTTGATAAAATCGGTCGAAGGACACGCCCACAA
The DNA here is from genome assembly GCA_023089585.1 of Melophagus ovinus. NCBI lineage: Eukaryota > Metazoa > Arthropoda > Insecta > Diptera > Hippoboscidae > Melophagus > Melophagus ovinus. The sequence goes on from JAKKIB010000177.1 coordinate 2,152,147, forward strand.
ATAGCGTAAACTGAGAACACTTCAGTTTTTTAAGCACAATTTGGTGATTTTTTAAACATTATTTGCAAACTACAAAATATAGAACTCTGAAATTTTGTACAAGTAGAGAGAGGCCTTTAGTCTATAACATTTATATTTATTCAAAAATCATGTAAATCGGACACGCCTACATGAAATTATATAATATCAAATTTTCAACATTTTATGTTTAAGTTTTTCTTTTTGCCAAATGAAAACCAAAATGTAAAGCAAGCTCTGAATCATAATATCATAGTGTTATGGTGGAGGGTATTTAAAATTTGGCCTCAACCAATTTTTTACTTTTTTTTTACATTACAGTTGTCATGTAGAATAAGTATTTATGTGCATATTTCTTTCAGATTTTTTAGCTTTTCATTCAATTTTTATTTGCTTTACCTTCTTTTGGGTCACTGTATAAATACATACATACATACATACATACATACATACATACATAATACTATATATATATATATATATATATACTTATATATAGGTTAAAGAAAGTGCTAAATAAGCACAAGAGAACTAGAAGAAAAAAAGCAACAAAAAAAAAGGATAAATAGAAAAAAAAATCAAAAAAATTAATATTAAGAAATTGGCTAAATTGAATAATTTCTGTATCATAGCAAGCAAACAAAATTGTACCCTACAACACTGGAAGTGTTAAGTGCATAATAAATAATTAACGCAAGAATTGTGTTCGAATCAAATGGTAAAGAAATAGAGGCCAAGCAAAGATCCGTTGCATTGCTGCATTGTTGCATTGTTGCATTGAAATTCCCTTTAAATTTTGAACATTCAATTGTCTAATGGAACTAAAGACTTTAGTAAATTTTAAGGCAACAAGTTTCTTCAAATTGTAGTTTGCAATCTGGATAATTTTGTATAAATAAAAGTCACCATTGAGCTTGATCTATCTCAAGTTTGGAAGGTAAAAAACTTACTTAACTAACTCCCGTAACTTTTTTTTTTCCAAATAATTAATTTCAGGCATTGATCTGTAAATTTCATTTTTGATCTCATAATGCCCAAAATTTTCACAAAAAAAATATTTTTATTTGGCCATAACAATTGAAAAAATATCTCATAAAATTTTTTTAATGCTAATTTTTACTCATAGATTTTTTTTTTTTTAGATGAAAAAAATGGACCATTATAATGCATATTAATTTTTTTAATTAATCATTTTCAATTCTAAAATAAAATGAAATGAAAAGTAAACCGTGTTATACGGTTCACAAATAAATTATGGTCCATATAAACATTTCACAAAGGGGCCATAAGTTTTGATATTATTCAAAAATTAATATAAAATTTTGTTCAAGATATTGATATTGATATCAAATATATTTCATTTTTAAAATAATCTTTGAAATTTTAATATTTTTCAACTCTTATTTAATTTATAGATAAAATCGCAACTAAATTGAGTAAAATGGAAAATCTGGTTAATTAATTAATTCACTACAAAACTAAATTAGTGAGTAAAACTTCCAAAACTACCAGATTATTATAAGTTTCAGATGAATGGTAAAATAATTTATGAAAATAAATTTTTAATTATCAATTCAACAAATGTCGAACTGAGAATTTAAATTGGAGATGAATGGAAAAAAGTCAAGCTACGTTTTTCACTGCTCTAATAAGTTAAGTCTCTTTGCCCTTTTTTTTTTTTTTAGAACTATTTTAAATAAAAATTTCCAGTTTTTAATATAAATATAATGCTAACATTTTATTCCCATTCCCAAATACCGCTAAGGAGAATGAGGGGGCAAATTCATCATTTATCTTCTTGTTGATTTTTTCTATTACCATTAAAAGCAAAGATGAAAGCAAATATTTTACAGGATACGGGACATGTCAAAATATTTTGTATGCATTACATAACAAATAATTAAAACCAAATTAATGGCTTCCAATTAACAATTTTTATATGAAGCTTCTTTTTTATGCCACAAAATTCAAAGAAAATAAAAAAATCTTCAAAATAAATACACAGGCATTCAATCAAATCGATATCAGATTACCCATAAATTTTTATTAATTGTAAAAAAAAAAAAAAAAAATCAATTCATTGATTTCATTGATGGCTTGTTAGGAAGCAGTTGCTTATGCATTCTGGCAAAAAAAAAAATGCAAAATGTTAGAAAATGAATAGAAATGTGTAAAAATTTCATACTTTACATATTGACACGTGGCAAAGGTGTTACATTAAGCTACTTAAAAAAAAAAAAGGTCTTCATTTGAAGGGTCCTTTGTTTTTTTTTGCTTTTTTCTTTTTTGTTTATTCTTACATGGATCTTTTTGATATCATTTGGGCATTTGGGCATTTGGGCATTTGGGCATTTGGGCATTTGGGCCCTTGAGCATTTGGGCAAGTACAAAAAATTAAAGGGGCTCCAGAGGAAATAGAAATAAATCAATTGAGTTTATAATTTTATAATTTTATAATTGGCCAGAAGGCAGCTCTATCATTGTGAGAAGATTTTATGTGATATTATAAATGCTAAAGTAACGTTAAAGTGGCACGAAATTTATCATTTGGGTCCATCATAATTTCAAATTGGCAAAATGGTTATTACTTATATTTTATATAAAATCTTAACCAGTTGCACTTATTATTCAAGAGGCCAACGCAAATAGATCCATCATCATTCTGATCATCATCATCATCATCATCATCATCATCATCATCATCATCATCATCATAATCATTATTATAATCATTTACATTTGAACGTAATTTTTTTTTTTTTTTCTTAAATGTATATGATCACTTAAGCGTCTTTGGAGGACTTTGTATACACCAACGATTTGCATCGTACACTGTCCCCTATTTAATTATGCAGGCACAATTGTGATAAATAATGTTAATTTGTGTATGAAATACGTTGCCTTTAGATGTCGATGGTCTTAAATGAATTCTCTTTCTTTTATCTGATTTTTTTGATTTCATTATACAAAAAAAAGTGGCCCGCTTATCTAAAATCTATGCCAATATTTTTACTTTACTGTTTTTTTTCTTTTTTTTCATAACATGTAGAAATTTTATATTTAAAATGAAACGACCTTTCAAGTGCTGCTTTTAATGTTATTCACTTTTCGTTCAGCTGGCTATGAAGTGGTCAGAAATGGTCAGAAATGGTCAGAAATGGTCAGAAATGGCCTAATGGATAGTTCCAAATATAAATGGTGGTTTAAATGGAATCCATGTATATTTATTTATGATGGAATAATTTTTTAGGACAATACAAAATGTCACATCAATTTCAAGTAGATTTAAATTGTGAATCAATTTTACTATGTGAAATATGCTAATTCAATCGATTTCGATGGCAATATCCATTAAATATATTCATTAAATTTTTTCATCATTATCAATGTTAGTATAATTTTTAAAAAAACCTTCAACTTTTATTTGGATGGACATTTACTTGGAGCAATGACTTGAAATATATTTTTTTTTTATTTTATTTTATTTTTATTTTTTTTCTATGAACAAAAAATCCACAATGCAGTTTATTGAGTTTTCTATATCAGATAAAAGTTCATTCAAATTTTATGTTGGAAAATTTTTCAAAATTAATCTAATGCCGATTTTTTAATGTATAAGAAAAGAGCTATTAAAAGTCTAGAAAATAATATTTTTAGTGTTTAACTGAAGATCAGACAATTGTTAAGAAAAACCTCCAAAAATAACATGTCAAATCAAGTCAATAGATTATTGAGAGCGTCCGCAAGGATTATGAGGCTTAATATCGCTTTTGAGCCAAAGCTCAAATTGCGCAAATGAGAGTACGAGGGAATGGAAACAGTTAAAATTTTACATTTTACTAGAATTTAGAAAGGACATCTCCTGGGATGCGTAGTAAGACACTAAAAAATTTCTAAGCGAAATAGAACTTCATTTGTGAAAAATCGATGCATTGATAAATCTAAAAAGGAAACATCAATTCAAATTGCTGCTTGATAGATTCCAAATATGATTTGGACCATAACGGTATTTATCTTAAGTATTCATAAAATAATATTTTTAAAACATTTTTGCTGATATCGAAATATCTTGGACTTGGCCAATGAAACAGGATTAATAACAAACAATCAAAAAATTATAGTTTTATTAAAATGTATGTGTGAAAAAAAATAAATTAAAAAACAAAAAAAAAAACATGGAAATTTTTTTACCAAAATGTAGTTCCTCATTTATTTTGCTTAAAAACAAAGACAAAAATAATGATAATAATAATAATTAATATTTATATGACTATAACATATTTGTCAAAAAGTCTTCAGCACAAATTAATCTGGTTTCTTTACATTTTGATTTCTTTCCTTAATTAATCAAAATAATCAAGAGAAAACATACGCCTACTTGACAAGTAACATCTGAGTCGTCCTTGACTAACTTTCATGAGTGCTATGTACTTCTTACGGCTAGAACTTAATGGTGGAACCAAGATTTATATATTGATCCTTTATATGCGCCTTGAATTATTCTACATAATAATCACTAAATCGATTGTTTTATTTAAACGAATTCCACATTTAATTGGCCTTATTAGATAAAGTTTGGATAAAGATTTGATTGCTGGTCCATTGACAATCTAACTTCTAGGCTATTTAGGATAACTGGTATCAAATGTTTCCACTCTGCAATAGATCAATTATTTATCTTAAATCATTATATTTAGTTGTTGTAGCCATTGAAACAACAATTTCTAAACTGGATACCTCTAGAAATTTATCTTGTTGATTTACCTAGAAAATCTATTTAATATCTAAACCAAAATTGGCTTAGTTTTTCCAAAAAAAAAAAAGGTCAGTATCATAAAGTTAGAAAGTCATTACATTCAATCGAAGAAATCGTTTGAATCCTCATTTTTATATGAAAATTGATTTTATATCAGTTTGACATGGCTTAGCTGTTGACTTATTGAGTCATATGCAATATTTTATATACGTGTTAAGCTTTTACAAAATTTTGCAGTTAAATTTCATTTTGATTTATTTGCCTGCTTTTATTTTACTTTTATTGTTCATGTTTCATTTTTCATTTGTGAACGCAGCATTTCTTGTGGGGCGCATTAAATTTTTCTGGTTTTTTGTTAACGGTAAAACAAGTTCGTTATGACCTAAATACAGGTCAATATAATCAGGCAGGAAGACTCTCTTCCATTATTTATTTAACTTGTATAAAGTCTTTTAATTTTTTTTACATGTTTTTTTTTTACATGCTTCTTTCATTTCTTTGTTTGCTTCGTTCTTTTCTATATTTATTTTTTCTTTATTTTATATATATATATATTTTTTTTTGTTTAAATCAATTGTGTAAATGAGAAGAAAAGTCTCAATGTTAGATTTTGGCATCATTGACTAAAAGTAAAGGAATGCCCATCAAATTGAGCATGAATGCAATTACATTAATCATAGAAAGCAGCAGAGCATCATCATCATGGCCAGCAAGAAAATTACAAAAGGAAACGAGATATGAAAAAAATGCCAATATAAAAAAAAAATATATAAAATTTATTTATTAAGAATTTAATGATGGAGGCGGGTTCCCAAAAAAAAAAAAACAAAAGCAAATTTATTTTAATGATTTTTATTTAAAAAAAAAATTAAGCAAAAAATCTATGATAATGCTGATCTAAATTTTTTTTTTTTTTTTTTTTTTTTTTTTTTGTAATAACAAGCAGTCACAATATCACGACAGTTTGGAAAACTCTGAAATAAAGTTATAACAAGAAAAATCTAAAAATATGTTAAAGTAAACTTTGCAAAAAGGCCAATGATTGATTTTTTTATTAATAATAATCGATCAAGGACAAATTCAAAATTAATTTGTTTCTTGAATGAATCATTTAAATGAATTGATTTTTTCAAATATATTTTTCTTATGGCATGCCAATAAATGTTACGTTTCATAAAATAATCTAAGAAAATTATACAAATTTCTAAAAAACGTGAGTTAAATAAATTAAAAGTTAAGTAAAAAATTCAAATACAATTGAAATTCTATTTAATTATCAGATTATTAAGGAAAGTTCAGAGCTTCATCTATTTTCTATTATTTTTTTTTTTTTTTTTTTTCATTTACGAAAATATCATTTTACCTAAAAAAAAAAAAAAAATAAGGTTAAATTAATGCTTAATATAAAAAAATGGGAAGAAAGAAAGTGAAAGAAATCAAAGGAATACGATTTCGTTTTATTTTGAAAGGGAACGTGCCAAACACTCTTCTTATACTTCTTTTCATTCAATCAATAGTTTCATTCAATATTTTTAAAAGGGTTTTTCTAAAAACTTACCCTTTCAAATGGCACTTAAAGGAAAATCCAAACAAATTATACGCTTTTATTGAATAAACGATTAATTTGATATAAAGCAGCTGCCTTAAGTGACATCATCAAGTCAAATCAAATGAAGTCAAATCAAAGTATGGCGCATGCCATACTTTGACTTTGAAAGTAAATGGAAGAGTTAATAAAATTTTTTTAGTTCAATAAAAAATTTCCATTTTTGTAAATTTACGCATAACATCAATAATAAAATTTTAAAGCGAAAGGAAACGATTGATGCGTTTATTTATTTTGTTAAATGTATTTCCGCAATATGGTTTAAAATCATTAAAAAAAAAAAAAAAACTGAAATAATACGCCAGAGAGAATTTTTTGCAATAATTGAAATTAAAAGGAAAAATGAGATAGATTTTTTTTTTTTTTAACAGATGTCAAAATATCAAAATGTTCATAAAAAAAAATTTCTTTCCAATTTTATTGTTAAAATTGTCAACACCTACCAAAGAACTACAGAAAGATCGAACAAATCAGTTATTGTTGTTATTTTGTTTATTTTTAAGGTATAACTTTTAATTAACAAAATTATGGATAATTTTTGTAAAGTCATGCTAATGACAAAAAGCAAATGACTATAAAAAATAAAAAAAAGGAATCCCCTAAGGACATTGGACATAATATGAATTATTAATGAAGGCTTATGGTTGTTGCTTGGAAAGTCTACATTTTTGATCACAAGATAAATATCAAAGTAAAATTTCAAATAATTTAAATTCATGTAGAAAATTGTAATTTTTTCTGAAAATGATATTTTCTCAATCAGGTTAAGAAAACTGAAATTGAAGCAAAGAGCTGCCAAAGCTATTTAAGAGAAATAATGTAAAAGTCATTTGGTCAATCGAAATAAAATTTTTGTCCAAAGGTCTAAATTGAATATTTTTAGACTCATCATGCAGAGTTTTTGGGGTTACATACGCTTTGTCATTATGTTTGTAATGCTTAAAAGAAACTTTTGGAGACCCAATAAAATATTTATATTCTTGATTAGCATTAAAATCTGAATCGATTCGGTCACGTCCGTATGTCCGTCTGTCCGTCTGTCCGTCTGTTTGAAGATAAGCATTATCCTGTTGGTAAAATTGAAGATGTCAAACTTAAAAATCATTAGAAATTCTTGCGCACAGGTTGACATTAAAAATGGGCAGCATCGTTAAAAAGGTTACGCCCACAGGGCCACATAAATTGAGTACGCAAAAATTTCTTTTAAGCTCAAACTTGGTTATTTTTGGCTTATTATGCCAAAACTCCAAAAGATGGAAAACTTACATTTTGTATAAATAGCGGGACTATTTGCCTACAATGTCTGTCCAAAATTCATGAATATTGATTAAGCCTACTTGAAATTATATCATACCAAATATTTAAGCTTTTTATGTTTACGTTTTCAATTTACTTCTAAAAAAAAAACTATTTCAGATTCTGAATCGTAAAATCATGGTGTATTATTGATGGTGGGTATAGAAAAGTTGGCCTCAGCCAAACATAATTTTCTCACTTGTTTTTTATGTGTTTTGCTTTAAATCTTAATTTATCTCTCTAATTCTAAAAACAAATTGAAAAATTGGTGACAATGAGATCGTACTTTAAAAAAAAATGACACAAAGTGGTTCCTTTTTGTTAATTTTTGATAAATAAACAATTTCAATGTTGCTTGTTTGTCGGTATCTTGAAAAGGATTATCAAACGTGATTGGTTGGTTTTAAAGATTAAGTAAGTGGTCTCATAAATTTGTGAGACCATTTGTAACAATGAGAATGATTTGAAGTAGCTTCATCAATTAATGCTTTCTGAATCTGAAACTTAACTCTGCCTACCTGCAACTTTTCGTATGTTTGACGAATTGTCTAACTGGCCAAAATATTTTCGTGTAGTTTTGTTATGAAACATTTCAAGATAAAATTTTTTTGAATAGAAGAAAGCTTGGTCATTTTATAAAATGCCTATTTTTCGATTACAAAGTTTTGCTAAAAAATTTTTAAGATTTAAGTAAATTTAAAGCGAATTATTCAAGCAAACAATAAGAATCGACTTTTAAAACAGAGTGGAACTTAATTTAGACTGATCATTTCCAATGTTAAACTTGGGCCGCATTGATCTATTTGGCAATATTTTATGTTTACAAAAAAAAAAAAATAAAAAGGCAAAATCGATCCTTTTTTATATAATTTTAATGTTTTGGACATTTGATGGTCAGTCTTGATTGAATGACTACAATATTTGTATTTGCATTTGCTTTTTTTTTTTTTTTTTTTTTTTTTTTTTTTGGTATACATTTATTTATTTTTTTTTAGACTTGTCATTTGTAAGGAATGAAATTTTTTTTTAATTTTCCTTTTGACAACTCATTTGAATAAAAATCTACTTTGTGAGTTATTTTTGAAAATTTTTATTTTTTTTGTTAAATTTTTTGTATTATTTAACAAAAGGATTAACTTTGTAGAAATCCTTTAAAAGCATTTTAACAGATTTTACTGTAACTAATTTGCCTTTTTTTGAAATCATATTTGTATAGAAGATTAAATATTTGTCATAAACTATTTTATGCTTTTAGAATTTTTTTGGATTTAACTCTTAATTTGTACACTTGAAAATTTTGATAATGTTAAAGAGAGCGCCTACAATTGAGTTTGGAATTTTATTTATTTAAAAAAGGTTTAAATAATAAATTTTTATGCGATATTAACTATAAAAATGTTTAAAGTTAGACTTAGCAAGCGAAATGATTTTTCTTCAAAAAAAAAAAAAAAAATTAAGTTTGAAGACAAACACTGAATCGGATATTCATTTAAAATTATGACGAGCAATATTTAATCATTTTTTCATGCTGTAAAAAACAAATTAAAATTAACTTTAAAAAATGCCTAAATAATAAAAATCATTATGTGCCTGTGTTCTTTTTTTTTATGATAAATAAAGGAGGAGCAAAAAGATATACATGACCAAACAAGGCCCTTTTTAGTCCTTTTTAGTATTTTCAATTCTCCCATTTATTTGTTTCTCCCATTTATTTGAAATCTTAAAGCAACCAATTGAAAAAAGGGCTCAGCCCTTATTAAATCAAATTGCTTCTATAAAAATTCTCTAAATGTATATGTATTTGTTAAGTAAGAAACAGCAAGAACAACTAAAACATCAGGTAAATATAGATATCATTATATGAAACTATTTAAAAGATGCCTGCCAATATGCATTGTGCGCCACAAGATATTTAAAATAGAAATTTCCACAAAAACAATTACAAAAGAATAAAAACAGCTGATATTTTTATTTATAGGTAAATGTATGCATATGTAAAAGATCTCTTCGAACATTAATTGCAATATCATATAGATAGATATTTATACATATGAAAATAATCAACTTTAATTAGTTTAGTTGATGTTAAGGTTTGTGAGAAAGAAATAGCGATGGACAAACAAAATAAAGAATAAAAATGTTTACAGCATCACTCAATCCAGTAATATAGCATAACTCAATTCTATGAAGTAAAGTAAAGAATGAATGAATACACAAACTACATTTAAGGCATATATGCATAATGTTTAGAGAGAGAGAGAAAACGAACTCAAGGGTTATTTATATGAATTGACTATTATTGTAAACAATGTTGCTGCTCTCATGCTCTCTCTCTAATGAGAGAGCCCCATAAATTAAAAGGCTATAGAAAATACTATGGAAAAAGTTTAATTTATAAGCCTTAAAAAAAAGAGTATTTTTGTAGAGTAAAACACCTGTACCATTCATAATCTCTTTTAGACAATCCCCATGCAAAACAATTGCAAATATATTTCTAGAATAAATAAATGAGTGGTATTCTGGAATAAATTCATTAATGAGAGTAATTTTTATATTTATTATACTAAAGACTCTTCAAACTACTAGTTTAGAGAGTCTTTGGCTAAAATATCATATCATACCGTAACGGTGAAAATGGATGTATACTCTCATTGTACTCATTGTACTCAATTTATTGTTTGAGTTTTATATTTATAAAAACAATATGCATACATAACAAATTGATCAAATCATATTTCAAATCTCGTTAAGGATTTAAGCTTATGCTTTCAAGTAAATCAAATCAATATAACGTGAACATTGAAAGTGTATGGATATCTTTATTAATACAAATATTTAAAGTATTACAACGAGTTGTATAAATATTATTTATAATCTTTATTAAAAAATACAATAATCTATTAATTGTCTAATTATTTAATTTCAAAAGTTTTTGATAAGAGTTTGTAAAGTGTAATAAACAATAAGAATTAAAACAAGACAACGATTTTACATATGATGCCAATTTTTTTTCTTTTTGTTTTTGGCAAATCTAAATAAAAGATTTATTAAATAAAAAATAAATGCATAATTCGAATGTGAAAAATTTATGCAACAGGATAAACATTTTAATATAAAATTTATATAAAAAAAAAAGAAAAAAACAAATTTTGCACAATAATAAATTTTCATTTTATTTAATAAAATACGTAAAATTAGGAAAAAAGAATAAATTAAAAATGGCAAAAATCTTAGATCCCACTGGCCAATACTAAAAGTATTCGTTATTTATTTAATCAACACAAAATCAAAACAAATCAAAATATAAACAACAGCATCAAAAAACAAAAAATAAATAAAAGAGAGCTGTCAATGAAAATTTGTCCAGGGTCAACCAGAAGTTATACTCACATAAAACAGCAGCAGTAACAGCAAAAGCAACAACAACAAAAAACAACAACAACAACAAAACAACAATAACGGCCCAAAATAGTAGCAACAACATCAAGCCCAGATCAACATTGATCAGCTGTTTACACAATAACTGTACCAGGTTCAAAAAAAAATTTTTTTTTCTACAACTATTTAAATTTTGGCCTTTGTATTTCCTTTACAATAATTCCATTATTTTTTATTTTTTATTTTAATTTTTTTTTTTTGTTTTTTAATTATCTAATCAAGATGACAAAAATATTAGATCCAACTGGCCAATATTAATTATTTATTAATTCATTAGAGAATTTGTAAATGTTATACGTTTTTCTATTCATTAAATTAAAAATTAATTTTAAATTAAATACTAATAAAATGGATTTAATTTTAGATCCAACCGGCACATATTAATTATAAAATTTCTATTCATTTTTCTTAAAACTAATTAAATTGAATTTCAACTGAAAAAAGAAAGAAAAAAACATTCCATAAATAAAATGCTAATTTTAGATCCTACCGGTACCTATTTACGTCCACCAATGGACTATGCCTCAATAAATAACAACAATACAACAATAACAATAACGCTAAAATGTAAAAATTTATTAATTCAAGAAATTTTAGATCCAACCGGTGAATATTAAAGTATTGTCAAAATTTTTAGAAAAACAAATTAGCAAAAAAAAAAAATTAAAGAAAAAAAAAAGAAAAAGAAAAATCATAAAAATTGTTTTCTTAATTTTTGTAATTTTTTTTCCTTTTGCTTTTGCTTTGGCTTTTACTTTTAGAAAATTTCTAGATAAATTTAGAAAATTATAAGACAAAAAAAAATTTTTTTTTTTAGAAGAATATGAAAAGTGTTAATTTAAATTATTTTATATTAAGGATTTTATATCCGATAATGTCATTATGGTTAACAATAATGCGTGGTCGCGAAGAGACATCGAGTTGCCGTAAAAGAAGAAAATTTTTTTTTAAATATAATTAAATTATGAGAATTTGCATAAATTACAAAAAAAAATTATTATACATTTTAAAAAAGAGATTCTCATATAAAAATTTCATTTTGGTTTAGTTTTTCTTTTTGGTCCAAACTTTTAAACTTTTAATTTTTTTTTTTTTATTATTTATATAAACGAAAAAAAAATTTTTTCATTTTGTAAATTTAATTTAATTTTCTTTTATTAAAGAAAAAAAACAAATGTACTGATTAAATTTTCATATAATTAATAATAAAAATAAAAAAAAATAATAATAATTAAATATTGAATTAATAATTTATATAAAGAAATTAATTAAATATGTAATGCATGGAATGAATGAAATATTTTTCAAAAAGCACTTTTATTGAAATTATAAGAAAATATTCCTAAAATGTTTAAACATTTTTTTTTCCTATATACACACACTTATTTATATATATTTATATAGAATTTTTTTTTATATATTTTAATAAAATTTGGTTCCATACAAATGTATACAAATTAATAAAAAAAAATTTCTTCCTTTTATTAATTTTTTTTTTGTGTTTAAATTTTTCATTTAAGAATTTTATGGAAAAGTAAAACAAAAAAAATTAAATTATAATAAATTTTGAAAAAAAAGTATTATATTAAGTGAGTGTCCAAAAAAAAATTCTTTAAAATGAGCCACAATTATAATTTCCATTGATAAATAAAAATAAAAATTAAAAAATAACAAAAATAATGTTTTTTTTTTCAATAATAAAAATTTTCATAATTTTTTTTTCACAACTAATCACAAAAAAAAATTTTTTTTTCATAATATTCGTATAATTTTTTTAATTTTTAATGTATTATCAAATATTTTTGCCTTTTACAATATTTTTTTTTACCCCTTACAATTAATTTTAATTTATAGAATTATGCCAGTACACTTTTTTTTTTAAATTTTCATTTAGCTAAAATAAAAATTTATTTTAATATCTATTTAATTTTGTCCTCAATTAATTAATTAAATTATTATTAATTAAATTTAGCACAAATTATTTTTAATTTTTAATTTATACAAATTACAAGAAAATAATAATTTTCTAAATAATTATTTTAAATTTAAATAAAACATTTATTTATAAATTTAAAAAATTATTCATTAAATAAAGAAATGCCTAAATTTATAAAATCATAAAATTTTAATATTTATATTATATTTTTACAAAATGAATTGAACTCTCTTTCTTCCTTTATAAATTTATTTATAAAATTTTATATGACGCGTGATATATCGTAAAATAATATGCAAAGGATATAAAAGGATAAAAAAGTCCTTTTTACCACATAAAATATTTCAATTTTAAATTTACTTATAACGGTAAAGATACTTTCATTAAATTGCCCGCCTTCAGTGGCCATATGTCTGTCCTGTCATATATGTTTTCATTCTTAAGGATCAAGGATCATGTTTTGAATGCTCGCTTTGATTCGGTAGTAGTAAATTCTATGGAAAATCGTATATTGGCATCGAAATTTTAAAAATTATACCTTTTATTTTATGTCAAATTTTGACCATTAGAAGTATAAGATGAAAAAGCTCATGCAATATTACAAAGTTATTAATTGAAGCTGCATCAAAACTTTTTCAACACGGTAAGTACGATGCATAAAAAAAATTAATTTAATTTTAATTAGTCTTAATAAAAGTTTGGCATTTTAATAATTCAATAAATCTTGTTAAAATTCTGATTTTTATTTAAGCAATTTACTTGATAAATAATACCAAGGAAAGGTCCCTTTTTTTTTTTTAAGAAATCAAGAAAGTGTGAAAATTTTTAATATTTTTTAAAAGAAAATAGCCAAATTTTTCTTGGGCCAGAATAAACTATTTCCTGAATTCTTTTCTATAGGAAAAACTTTTCAAAAAATTTAAAAATCATAAGCAGCTTTTTCACTTTTCATTTGTTACAAAAAAAAAAAAAATATTTTTGAAGCATATTTTGAAGTCATTTGTAACATCAATCGGCTAAAACGTCTGCCCTTCCATTTACTTGAGGGTAATGAGTGTAAATTATGGCTTCTTCTGGCTTTTTAAATGCATATAAATAATTTTTCTAATTTTTAATCAATTGCATTGAAATTTCAAACAGATAATGTTAATGATAAGGAAGATGATAATACTGATAATGATGGGTGGCCACAATTGCTTGATCGTGATTAATTATATCAAGAAATTATAAGAGAAACTATATAACAATAAGAGATTCGATTCAACACCCAACAAATAATTGCATACTTACACTTACCCAACATTATAAAAATTTATTGATTAACCAAATGGTTAGATTCGATCGTTTCATTTCAATCAATTCAATTCAATTCAAATTCAATATTTAAGAATCAATGATGTTGAGAAAGAAGAAACGGCTGCCGCTAACTAAGAACTAAAGAAACATTAAAGAGCAAATTATATTTGTACTATTTATGAATGATAGAGGCCCTTTCATAAAATATAATGATAACTTTAAATGAATTAGCATTTGTATTGGAAAGCGATAGATAAAGATGCACAGATGGAAATATAGAGAATGAGATGGTGAGAGAATAAGAAAAATTATAAAAGATAGAAGAAAATAGAAAATGATGGCAAAAATAAAATGAACTAAAATAAAATAAAATAAATCACATCAAGTACAAGTTACAAGTTACAAGATGCAACATAAGATGAGATGTACAACCACAACCACAACCACAACCACAACCACAACCACAACCACAACCGCAACCAGCCAGCCAATCAGTCAATCATCTTATGTAGACATGTAGCCAACATCAACAGTTGTATGTAACTGCACACAAATCAAACCAGCTTGAATGCAATATAACCTACGTAAATAGAGAAGGCAATGTAAGAATTGTTCAACAACAACAATTGTTCACCTGTTGTTTGTTTCATCATGCTTGTGTTATGTTGTAGATAAGAGTTCATCTCATTCATATTAATTTTTATGTGTGCATGCGAGTGTATTATTATTGAATAAAAATATTTCTCATAATGTAAAATTTATATAAAATTTGACAATCTCAAAGAGATCACTCACTTGTTATGCTTTGAAGGCTTTAAATGCCCTGAGCGTTTTGTTGATTTGTTTGTCTTGAAGAGGCATAAAGATGTTATTAAAGAGAGTGTAAGAAAGAGATAGATAGAAAGAGCTGAAAGAGAAAGAAAGAGAGATAAAAGAGATAGAATTATAGAGAGGAAAATATAATGTATGCGGAAGTAAAAGTTCAATGTTCGTTTACGCTCTACAAGTGATTAGGTCAATAATAACACAAAACATGTACAATAATAATAACAATAACAACAACAATAACAACAATAACAACAATAATAAAAAATTAAACAAGAAGTAACCAACAAATAAACAAATATAAATAGGAAAAAAAATGTAATAAAAATAAACAACAAACTGTCAGGAAAGTTGTGAAGCCAAAGAAATCAAAAGACAAAATTCTCAAAAAAAAGAAACAAAACGAAGAAAATTGGTTAAATCGAACAATTACAATGTTAATAAAAATCGATATGCGACAATAATTTGTATCAGTAAAGGAAGGCAAAATTAAATCTTAAAAATTAAAGCAAAATTTTGATTTTGTAAGCACAGCGTGTTTCCTTCTTCAACTGCTAATGCTTCTACAAAATCACGGGCATTGTTTAGATTTCACGTCTAATTCTAGTTAAATGACTAATTTTTAGTTAATAATCATTTTTAGATGTAGCAAACACATCACGAATTAATTAAAGAGATTGTTGAGCAATAAAACTAAACTTAACTAAAATAAGACGCTCTAAGCCTGAGTTCTGTAAAGTAAGTAATTTGGAATAAACTGGCAAAGTGCCAAAGCTGTTAATTTGACAGGCTAGCAAGGCTGACATCACTTAAACATATTACGCATTTGCATTTTAATTTTGGTTAGTTAAGTAAACTTTTAAGCAGCCTTTTCCTGATTTTTCCATCCAACCACCAACCAACCACCCGTTGTCACACCCTCAACCCAACCATTCATTTAAATATTGCATGATAAGATTTTATTGCATTTTGTAAAGGTTGCAGCTAAGGCGGCCTGCTTATCTAATAGAGAACCTTAAATAAATGTGTCAACAAAGCTATAAAATGCATGCAGGCAGGCGCAATCGCTTAATGTTATATTTTTATATCATTTCTTTAATCTTTTCGTGTTCGCAAACATTTCTATGCTTTAACATTTACATTAACACTTTCATATTGAGTGCAGGAGTATGAGTGTACCTCAAACAATTCTCTCTTGTTGCTCTTCTTCTTCTTCTTCTTGTTGTTGTTGTTGTTGTTGTTGTTGTTGCTCCTGCTGCTAATGTGATTCCAGTATTCACTTACCATTCATTCTCATTTTGATGCAAATTTTTTTTTGTTTTATTACTTAAAAGGTAAAAATGCCGTCAGCCAATATCATTTTTGATATCTTGATTAGAGTGAGAATAACTTTAACTCTTCTCAGCATTATTCACTTTTTAACATTTCTTTAATGTTACATAAAGAGGCTACGTTTTCTCTTTTCTGTTTTCTTGCTCTTCTAGATAACTTTACATGATAACAGATAGAATTGTCTCTGAAAACCCAAATTGAAAATTATTTATATTAACAAGATCGTCTATCGCTATTTTTAATGTTGTTATTGTTTTTTTGCGACTTTTCACAATTTCTCTTTAATTGATTTTTTTTGCAAATTTAAGGAGATGAAAATTAAAGCTTTTTTACATATCGTTTGCTGTAGGACGAATGATTTAAGCTTTTTTAGTTTTTTTTTCTGCTTTTATTTTTTTTTTTATTAGAAAGAAATTAATTTCACGAAAAATGTGCATTTTATATATTATTTGCCTTTTATTAGCGTGCATTTTTAGTTAATAGAACTTTTTTATTACCCGTTATTTATTGTGCTGTTTTTTTATTTTTTGCTATGTTTTCGCGTAAGCTGCTTATAATTTCTAAAAATAGTCAACTTCTTTTATTTAGATATTGAGAATGTGATCGATATAGAGTAAGTGAAACAGTGGGAGTGAGGGTGGGTGGGAATGAGAAAATGTGAGAGAGGAGAATTAAATTAAATTAAATTAAACATCTTAAGGCTGCAAGGCGAATTTTTCATTTCAGCTGGATTTCAATATCAAAATATTGAAGGCTTTTTTTCCTAATTTTTATAAATGTGGGGTTTTAATAAAAAAAAAAACTAGATATTTCGGCTCTGTCATTCAGGATGATTGATAACTTCTATTTGTGACGCAATTTACACATTCAATTATCATTCTTCAATAAACACGCATTCATCTAAACATTCTTTCATCCTTTCCTGCGCCCATTTGCCCCATTACTTATGTATTCACCTCTTCAACGATTCCGTTATCCGTTCATCTTCCCATTTATCTCTCCATTCACCTGCCACCATCTGCAACCATTTATCCATCCAGGCGTTCATACGGTTGTCCATTCGTTTGGCCATCCATCTATTCCTTAGTTCATACATTCGCGTATCAGTCCATCCATCCATCCATCCATCCAATGCATAATGGATCAATTTACCATCATAATAAAGGCCCATTTGTCCATACGTCCGCAAATTGTTTATAAAAATGAACTAATAAATAAGATACGCCCAAAATTTCTTAAAATTATAGTTTAAGATGAAGTATCAAAAGTGCAACTAAAATTCAAATAATTATATTATGATTTCACGCTGTTTTTTTTTCTTGTTGTGCCTTTTTTTCTGTTAAGCGTAGCCGTTTTGTTTTTTTTTTTTTGCGCTGCTTTTTGATTTCATTTTCTACATGACGATTGTTATTGCGGTTATTACTGATACTGTTATTATTATTTTTGTTCGTGCTATTCATTGTTGTTGTTGTTGCTAAAGTAGTGTAATTTATTGAATGTATTTAACATTTCGTGTGTTCGATAAATGCGAGTGTGTTTACATAAGTTGTAATTTTTCTCTTTCGTTTTCTTCTTGTTGCTTTTATTCGTGTATTTTATTTTATTTTTTTGTTACGTTTCTCATGACTGTAAACGATTGATTAACTGACTGACTGACATGTGTATGTGCAAGTTTACAATTCCATATGCTTACATTTGTATGGGTGTGTTTATGTGGGTAAACTAATAAACTGCTGTTTATTACATTTTTTTACTTTATTTTTTCTTCTTACTTTTTCTATGTGTTTTTGTTACTGTATTTATTTATTATTTTTTTCTTTTTTTATATTTTTTTGTTGTGTGCTGTATTTGGCTATTGGTGTTGTTGTTATTGTTATTGTTTGTTTCTATCGTTATTTCGCTTCAAATTGAATGTGAAGTTCAGGGAAATCTTCTAATCAACCGTTGTTTTTTATACAATTTCTCAGTTATGAACTCAGAGTTTTTTTTCTGTTTTGTTTTGCTTTGTTTTGATTTGTTTCTTTTCATTTGTTTTTGTTTGTTTTGTTTCTTTTCGTATTTTTACTGTTGCTGTTGTTGTTTCTTGTTTTCGCTAACGTTAAACTGTTTGCATTTTTTTTCCTGTTATTTTTTTTCCGTTTTTTTTTTTGTTGATTTGTTAATTTCTGGTATTGTTGTGTATTTGCATGTATTTTCTGTGTTACATCCAAGGTTGGCTTACATTTCACAAAAAAAAAAGAGCTTTTACAAAGTGTTAAATTATTTAGTTAGTTTGTGGTGCTTTACATGACAGAATATATAAATATTTCGTTTGCTTTATGGCTTTTTTTTTGTTTTTACATAATTGATCTATGAAATGAAAAAAAAATATAGGAATAATATTCGAATATTTATATAAGAAATTGTTTAACAATTTATATATATATATTTGTTCACATAAATTATGAGTAATAATAATAATGCGAATTTGATAAGATTTAACTTATTGTACAATAAATGAGAAAAACAAAAAATTTTCAAAATAATATAACGATTGTATGTTCAAGAAGCATTTATATTTAGTGTGAAATATCAAAGACGATTCACGATAATAATAACTTTCATGTCGACTAGTTTCTTAGTAATTTCCTTAGTAACCAAATATCCTGCCGTTCAGCGATTTAGTAAATTTATTTACATTTTTGCAAAAGGACCATTTAGAGGTATACTTAAATTTCTCATGTTGTTAGACGGATCTAACCATTTATCTATACACCTGCTTAACTGGGCCTAAGCCACCCCAAATAGCACTGAATTTTGATAAAAGTTTGCTGGCTCAAGGATATCGATTAGAAAATAAAGCCCTACACTCAGAATACATAAAGCGAAACTCTCTCAATTTTTCAGATGAATTGTTTACAAAATGTAGGTCATTGAAAAATTCTACCTGAATAAAATTTAAATCTATCTATCTATGTCTATAAAAATAATGCAATTTTTAATGGAGAAAATTTTTAAAGAATAAATAAAGTTAATCTAAAATGAACTTATATATATTTTTTAAACAATATAATCACATATTATTAATTTTAATTTAATTTTTTTTGACATTAATTAATATTTTAGAATTCTATTTTTTTCATTTTCTTTTTAATATTTAAACTTAATTTTGTAGGACTTTGTCAACGATATTTTAAAGTTTTCTAAAATATTCAAATTAATAGATGAAAGAAGAAGAATGAAAAAAGAATGGAAAATTCTTGCAAAATTTTTATAATTAACATTAAAAAGTGAAATCTATAAATTTAATGAAAAAAATTAAATATGTCTGAAAATAATTCGATGCTTTTAATTCGATTCAATTGTATAGAAAATAATTTTACTCATATCAAAAAAAATTTTTTAATTATGTGTAATTAATTTGGGCAAAAAAATTTTTTTTCGAAAATAATTTCATTAAAAATGATGAAACTAAATTAGATTTACATATGAAAATTTTGTTCTAGAGGTAAATGAGGCCGTTAGAACGAAAGCGATTTGCTCTCAAAAAATGAATGAAAGTATTAAATTAACCAGATTATTTATGTATTATTTTATAGTTTGTAAAGTTTTCAAAAAAAAAAATTTCACATATCAAAGATAAAAATAATCGCAAATCACTCTTAATACTTTTGACCCACTTTAAATTGTTTTTGATTTTCGCTTATATCTTTATATATTTATTTAATTTTAGTTGTTTTTTTTGTTTGTTTGTTTTTTTTTTTTGTAGTTTGTTATGGTTTTTAGTTTTTAGCGAAAAAAAAATTATGTATGAAATATAAAATTAAAATTATTTTCGTTCAAAGTGTATCAGAAAATAAAAATAAAAAGAAGCTAAAATTATGTTGGGACAAACAGTTGTAGGCGACATTACAAGAACCTCCATCAAAAGGTGAAAAAATTATGATCATGAATTGAAATTGTAAAATAAAAATGATAAATTAGCGAAATATTTGAAATGGACAAGAACAAGTTTTACAATTTTTTTTAGAAGTTTTTCTTGATATTAAAATTTTTGCCTTTTGAAAAGAAAGCCCTATCAAGAACACTTTCGACTGACATTTTCAACTGATGAAATCTAACTTAGAAATTTACCCTCCACATTTTAGATGTTCTCTCTAAAGTTGTTAAAGATTTTTGCTAATTTGTTATAGAAAGATTGTCTTTTTATATAAAAATCAGTTTAAGATTTCTGTACAGAAAATCTTTTTGAAAGGACTTAATCATAACGCTTGAAATGCTTTCAGTATTTTAAAGTTCACATTGATTTTCAATGAATATTGACATTAAAAAAAATATATCTTAGATTGAAATTTGCTATAAAGAAAAAACAAAAAAATTACTTAAAAGCATTTTAAAATCGTATCTAAAAATGTTACAAACATTTACACTAACTTAATATATTTTTATGAATTGGATGAATAAAATATAATGCCACACAAGAGAGAGAAGCCAAAGAAACAATACAAAATATCTAAATATATATAAAAAAAAAAGCAAACAAAAAAAGTAAGCAAAAGAGCAAGCAAAAAAAGCAAATAAGCAAATAGCAAAATGAAAAGAAAGAGATTAAATAAAATACAACCCCAAGCAGAACTTTCTAAGTGAAAGTTAACAGAAGAAGTGATTAAAATTTACTGTCTCATATTTTGTATGGATCTCTTTCTCTTGTATATGTGTATGTATGCATGATTGTACATGATCTATGCCGTAAATGTGTGCACACAACGTAAAATACATTTGGTGGGAACTGTGCGGACTTATTTGTACCCACCACCAGAGGTTGCTGATTTATTCATTTTATTAAAAGGAAGCGTCGAAAACCTTACAAACTAAATATACTTGTGATCAACATGAAATTTTGAATCGATTTAAACATGTCTGTCTATCAGTCCTTCTGTGCGTGATTTGTTAAGATTTCTCCCCTAATAAAAAAAGATATATCAAATTCAAATTTAGCAATAACATTGCAAGTTTTTGCAGACAGGTTGATATTGAAAGTGTATAAAATACGTTAAAGGACACGCCCACAGTGTAACGTTAACTGAGTATAGCTCAGTTTTTTTTAAGAAAAATTTGGTGGCTTTTACATTTCTTTCTACCATTGAAACTTTGAATCTTTGGTGTATGGGTGGTACTTAAAGTTTGGCCATGCCCAAAAGAAAATTTTCTTACTCGTTTGCTTTCTGCTTTTCGACTATTGCGCATCGATATTTAACATAATGTCCACTGATGATGATGATGATAAAAAAGTTTTTGTTTGGTTTTCGTTTAAATTTTTTATGTCAGAATGATTAAGTGTAATGTAAAATGTACAGAAGGAGTACTGGGGAGGTTAATATATGCGTCTTGGAAAATGCACAAGACACAAGACATTCAGCCAAAGAAATCCAAAATTTGATATCAGATCTATTCAAAATTTGATGCCTACAGTTCCATTCCCAGATGAGCAGGTTTTTCTTGAAACTGGTTGCCCCCAATTTAATGCCTACTGAAAAATATCCTTATAATTTATAACATCTTTGGTAAGCATCATAATGTACCCTAAATTTCCGGTTAGAACTAGTCGATGGTAGAGCGAAGGAAGTATAAATAAATGAAAAAGCAAGAACAAAAAATTTGTAGACGATGGTACTTGTGCCTCAAATGTTTCATACTACACCTTTACTCACCACAATTCTTATTAGTGCAGTTTAATTAGTATTTCTTACTTCTTCCATTTCTGGATTCTCCTGCATATTTGTGGGCTACTTTGCTGTAGCTTTAAGATCATAAAACAAAGACTTGATAAATACAAACGCGATTGTGCTTATTATAATGACTTGACCTACTTTTTTAATTCACTACTACTCAACTGACAATCAAGCGGGCACTTCATCAAATACACACTTACATACATATATGCATACGCATTTCACATACCTTTGTACGTATAATAATCAAATAATCAAAGTGTGGTAAAGTAAGTTAAATGAGGAGATGTGAAGTGAAATGAAATGAAGTGAAAAACCATAAACTAAATAGAAATTAAGTTAAATGGTTTACAGTTAAACAACAAGTCAGTCAATAAAAGAATCCAGTAAAAATCTGATAGAATCAGAGAGAATGGGAGAGAATGAGAGAGATGGAGATTCATGTGGAAAACTTTTGAAAAAAATACAAGCAATTTAAAAGTCAAAAGAGAGATAGAGAGATAGTGATAGAGAGAGAGAGACAGGGAGACAGAGAGACAGAGAGAGAGAGAGAGAACGAGAGACCAATAGATGTTCGATGTTGGAAGATATTCAAGTTAAATGAATTTTATTGATGAGTAATGAGAACTGAGAATAAATTTTGTGCGTGTCATTGTGTTTTTGTGTTTTGTACAGAGAAGAGAGATGAGGGAAAGACATTTAAAAATACGAAAAAAAAATTAAAACAAAAGCACAATTTTTTGTTTCGTATTATTTGTTGATATATATTTACCGTTAGTACCGTTACATGGGATCATATAACTGCGTCAAATATTTAAGTTACAAATAAAAAAAAAAAGCAAAAAAAAAGAAAGAAATAAAAGAATTTTGAATGCTTATTTTATGCTTTTCTTCTTTCACTCAGGTTATTTTCATGTAATTTTGTTCTCTCTTGCGAATGATTTTAACGATTCTTAACGATCAGTGAATCACTTTCTTGTAACTTTTTAAATTACTTACTTCAAAATTCATTAATGTCGGCTTGTTTTTCTAATATTAAATGATTCATAAAAATTCTAGCAGTTGAGGGTACTTTTTATAGGGCAATTCAAGGCTTTAAAAAGTCAAATTATTATAGGAAATGTAAAAAATTTCGAATGCCATTTAGAAAGAATTCTTATTAATTTATAAGTGCTTTCTTTTCACAAAATCTCATTTTATTTTTCTCCTAATTTTAGGTAAGAGCTCTTCATCAGTTCTAAACTTTTTTAAAGGCTCAACAAGGCTCTTCCTTTTGGTTAGTATAAAACGCAAAGAATCTGTAAAAATCGACAAACGAGAATTAGGTTTTTTTTAAGAGCCCGTAAAGCTTCTTAGATTATTAAAAGAGTTCTGTTCTTTTTTCTCCAAACCGTCACTTAATTCATCCATAAGTATATAAAAAAAAGCACTGTAATAGGAAATTTTTTTAGAAATTACTCTCTTAGAAGGTAAAATCTTACGCGAATAGAAAACTCCACATAAAAAGAAGTTTTATTGAAAATTATCAGATTTTTCCATAGAACCTTTTTTTAAATAGCACTTATCTGAATGTAAAATATTTATAAAGCTTATTTCCATCGACTTTACTATTTTCACTTGTTCATTGTTTATTGTTTGTTGTTGTTTTCGTTGTTGTAATATATATTTAGGATACAAAGAAATGAGAGACATGAATGAAAGAAAATTCATTTGAGTTTAAGGCAAAAAGACAAGTTTTTTAAATAAACTTTTTTCATTGTACTTCTCTTCTTCTTCCTCTTCCTCTATCTCTTATTCTACTTATTTTTCATTTTTAATTTTTTATATTTACATGCGCATCATACAATAACTTTTTTTTAACTAATCTTGTTGACTGTTTTCATTTCTTCTTCAGTTTTTTTTTTCGGTTTTTTTTATATTTTTTTTGTTATTTGCTTTTGTTTTGTTTTCGTGTTGATTTTGTTTATTATTTTTCTCCTCTCATTTCATTAATATGTTTTTTTTCTTACATTTTATTTTAATAATTTTGTTATTGTGCTTAACGAAATTGGGTAAAAGTTCAATAACCTTAAAATCAATTCGAATTTTTTTTTTATTTCTTTTATTTTCACATTTCTTTTTTTTGTTGTTGTTGCATTTCGATTCATGTTGTTGTTTCGGCTTTCTTTCTGCTTTGTCTTTTTTTTTTTTTTACTTTATATAAATTTATGATTAAAAAGCTCATACAAATTCAAGCTCGCTGTACGTAAAGTACACTTCGTTTTTCTCACATATTTGTACAAAGAGAGATTTAATTAAGGTAGGAAAATTTACACAAATGTATGTAAATATTTATAAAGATGATCATAAATAGATACACTGAAAAATTATTGTTATTAATTTTGAAAGGCGTAAATCGTTAGGGAATAAAGTGTAAACGGCATTTCACATGTTCATATGATTTTCACTTTTTGTGACGTTTTGTTAAAATTTTTTTTTACTTCTTTCTTTCTGCGTGATTAATTTTTTTTTTCTGCTTTTGTGAAATTATTTTAATTTAACTTCCATTTGATAATAATTTTGCAATTGCAACTACACCAACCAAAAATTGCATGTCTTATAATTTTTGTAACAACAACAACAACAACAAACAACAACAACAACAACAACAACAACAAAAAAGAAAGTTTTAGATTTTTTTTTTATAATTTATATAAAACGATTTAAAGGCCTCTCTCCATTGGTACTTAACATTTTTGACAGTCATAAAATTCAAAATGTCAATTAAGTTAAATCGAAGGAAGAGAACTTTCGCCAGGTCCACAAAACATTTTACAAAATGCGTAGAATTTATAAAGCAAATTTGCTCATTCCGCATTTGTTATGAATTCATGTTAAAGAGAAAACGAAGTATAGAAAGTTTCGGACGACTCCGTGCGAATTGCTAATCAAATAAATTTTGGTATAATCGAGATAAAAGTCTTACAAAAATGTTTGTAAAAGTAGATTTTTGATTAGAATTAGGAATTCCTCATTTTAATTTTTTTTCTTGTTATAAAAAATTCACAAAAAACTCCCAATTTTGCCACCCAACATTTTTACAGCCAACATCAAGAAATTGAAGGTATACTTATTTTATTAAAACGTATGTAACATTTTTAAAAAGAAAACCTTAAGAATCTTGAAAAGCAATACTTCATCTCTTATTCTTATGGCCAAGATTCAGATTTATTTAATAGTTCTCTTCAAAGAAATTAAATTTTGTAAGGAAAGGTGAATAATTAAAATCTACATAAATCGTTTGCGCCCACTTCAAAATTACTTCAAAATATCAAAATATTGAAAAATGCTCGCCAACAAAAATTTCGACAGAGCTGTTGACAAAGTTCGACACTACTGATGATCTTAATTAACTACGTTTTCCTCCTTTGCTTTTTTTTCTTCTTATAATTTTGTTGTTGTTGTTTTCTTTTTCTCTTTTCTCTTTTCTCTTTAGTTTCTTAGTTTAGCCATTTGAAAAATATAGGTCAAGTTTTTTTTTGTATTATTGGATTTTTGCCGTCTTTTTATGACTTTTACTAAGCGTCAAATTCAATGAATTTTGTCTTCGATTTGTATGGAAAATTAAATTACACATTTTCAAAGCATAGCTCATTTAATTTTTATATGTTTTATAAGTTAACAAGAGTAAGAATAAGTGTAGGAAGAATAAGAATAATAATATTTTTAATAAACACACCCCTCTCTTTTTTTTCTTTTTTGTTTATGCAAACACCATAAAATGTAAAGATATGTAAAGATAACAACAACAATAACAAAAACAAAAAATCATGTTGGCATTATTCCATTCCACCAAAGTCCATAAGCAAAACATAAACCAAAGAAAAAACAAAAACAGAAAATCAAAAAAAAAAAAAAATAATGGAAAATGGGAAAATGGGCAATAAAATTGAAAATTGGCCACCAGCCAAGAATTATATTAAAATAAATGATGGCATTTTGTAGTTAGAGACGTTCGTCTACCGCTTATTTATATATGCCATATATGCCATATATGCCATAAGCAAATGAATGATATGAATATAAAAAGTCCTAAATACTTTGACTTTTTCTTTCTTTCTTTCATTTTTATTATTATTTCTCCTTTCGTTTATTGCTATTTCATTATGCTGCTTTTAGTAGACCATTTCATATGAGACAAAGCATATGAAAGTCTTATGTAATAATGAGAGAGAACTCTACAGAGAGAGATAATATGAGAGAGTAAAAAAAACATAAAAGAAAGAACAATGAGAAAGCAGAATGGTAAAAGAGTTATAAAAAAAATTATACTTCAATTTATTGCAAAAGCACTAAAAGCTTAATGCAAAGTAAGTCGGTCGTACATTTGTGTCATTTGTGGCCGCTCTTTAAATTTTCCTTTCTTCATTTCTCTTTTCTTTGTTCTATCGTTTTATGCATAATAAATAAATCAGCCATAATAATGCAATTTATTTAATAATTACGCAAACAATTTTTTTCTTTTCTTTTAATGTGTTTTGCTTTTTTATATAAAAGAAATTGCGCTTAGAAAAGTGAAGCCATATAAATCGAAAATGTTTGAATATCAAGTACACCAATGAAAAGTGAAAAGTGTAAGTAAATTAAAAAAAGACATTAATTACTGCACATAAATATATATTTTTGTGCATGTTCATGTGTATGTGCATGTGTATGCGTGTGTTACGCATAAAAATATGCAATTAACTTATGCTATAAAAAGAAAAAAGAACAACAAATAAGAACTTTATATTTGATTGAGACGAAATTTTTGACTCTCGCCCAATCATGCATCAGTTTATTACAATTCAGAGACTGTTTCTGTAAACTGAGCGATTCTCAGTTTACATTGCATTGGCTTTACGGGCGTGTTCTTTGACCGTTTTTAATCACATTTAATATTAATTTGTTTGCAAGAACTTTCCATATTTTTGCCAAATTTGAGCACGAAATTTCCATTCGCTACATGCTGAGGTACGAACAGCCTGACAGGTAAACGGACCGACGGACAGACATTTCTAAATCGATTCAAAATTTGATGCTAATCAAGAGTTCATATTCCAACAAAGTGGGTCTGTGATGATTCTTTTTGGGTGTTCCAAAACTAATAACAAAATGAACATATTCCCCCATCTTCTCCCCATCTCCTTTGGATGGTTCATATAAAAAGAAAAGGAAAGAGTTTATTAAGGAAACCAGTATGGCCGAAAAATTTATCCATTCATCCGTAAAAGATCAAATAAATGCAAAGGTTTTTCCTTGAACCGGCTGCTTATTTCATTTAAAAAGTGAAATAGTCCAAAATTTTTAAAAATTGCTATTAAATATTTCGCACGGTACGGTTTTTATGGTTTTTATATAAAATTTAAAAGGGTTCCTTATTTTTTTTTTTTCAAAATAGCTATGATCCACATTTAATTTTTATTGGACCTAAATGGTAATGAAATAATTTTTGATAGATTGCCCTTAGACCCTAAACCATCTTTTAAAAGTTTTAAGATCATAAATCAAGAAAGAAACCTGTACAAGCTTTCTAAAAGATTTCGTTAAAATTAATGGTTATGCCCTCCCACAAAATTATTGGGCGGCGGCATTGTTAGTGTTGGCTGTTTGTTATTACGTGCCTGCAAAATTAATAATCTTATGCTCATTTTTATGAGTTTGTCGCAATTATTAGAATTGTTGTTTCTGTTCTTCTTGTTTCTATTTACTTTCCAACATCAAT
The DNA here is from genome assembly GCA_023089585.1 of Melophagus ovinus. Lineage (NCBI taxonomy): Eukaryota > Metazoa > Arthropoda > Insecta > Diptera > Hippoboscidae > Melophagus > Melophagus ovinus. Next base: position 2,180,104 of record JAKKIB010000177.1, read on the forward strand.
TTTTAAACATTTTTAAAATTATGCTTTTTCATCGCAAGCAGCTGTTAAATCATAAATTTACATAAAAATTTTATATGCATTTAATGAAATTGAAACGCCTTTGACTTGAAATGGTTTATGCTTTTTATAATCAATAAGAAAAAAAAAAATGAGAGAGTTACACGAAAAGTGATACGAGAGAGTGATACGAAAAATTTGAATTATTCAGCGCTCAGTAATAATGTGCATGTTTATTACAAAACTACAAAATTACAATGTAGCTAAATTTTTTGTATAATCATAAATTTTTAACTACAAATTTGTGCGATTGTATTGCGATTGTATTGTATATATAAAAAGCAATAAGAAAAAAAAAAACATAGAAAAGTGAAAATGTTTGGGCCCTTTCATTTTTTGATCAAATATTTAAGAATCATTTTTAAAGAAAACAGGAATCGTATTAACTTTTTTTTTATAGTCCAATAAAAAAAACTGAAGTCGTATCACAAAAACTTAAGTCAGGAGTTTTCTGGTACCAAGAGAATGTTTACAATAGATGGACTAAACGAAACATTGTCGAAAATTGATTAAAAATTTTTTGCGTTTTTGTAAAATCTTATTTATATCGCTAGGATTTTACAATAAATACAAATCTATAAACTTTTAAAAAATCCATCAAAGGGTCCATTCATTAGTGCAATTTATGGAACCAGTGCCTTAAATAAAACATGCCAATTATCATTTTAAGACTTGCAAAACAGATTTTAGGTTCATCATTTGATAAGAACGATCGATTTTTGGTCTTACTTTAATTTTTTAGGGTTATTTCGATAGGGTTAATTTTATCCCCATCGAGCAAGAAATAAATGTCTATTTTATTTTAGGGATTTCAGTAAAAAATTTTACAAAATTTCTTAAGGACCAGAAAACATTCGCAAACATTACGCAGGTTTACAAGGGCGCAATAAAAAACTTTTGATTAAATTGATATCACTGAATTTTTTGGTTTAACTTTGCCAGAATACAAGAAACTTTCGACACGACTATGGAATTTTAATATCAAGTCAAAAATAATAATACAATTTTTGATTTAATATCAACCTGATAAGTTTTGTGAATTTCTATGAGAACTAAGTTTGATCATGGAAATTATATTTTTTTTTTTTTTTTTTTTATAAAATTTTACATTGAAAAAGATTTGTTTAACCTTTAAATGAAAGGGCAAAATGTTTTCAAATCCAAATGTTTTAACAGACCAATGAAAATAAAAAAAAATTTTAATAAAAATTAAAAAAAATAAAAACAAAAGTGGCAAATGGTCGGGGAACAACAGAAAAACTTTCCTTGTCCGTTAGTCATCATTTATGGATAATGAAAATTTTATTATTGTTGTTGCAATTGCTAACGCTATTGTTGTTTGTTTTTTTTTTTATTATTTTATTGTTAGTTGAGCTAAGTATTTGACAGTTTGTTGGTTGTTTGGTTATTTGATCATTTAAAAAGAGATACCAGTTATTTTTGCGTTGTTTATTTATTTTATTTATATTTTCTGCTATTTCTTTTTTTTTTTGCATTTTCTTTTTGCTTTTTTTTTTCTTATATTTCACCTTTTCAATGGAATAGAAAGTGAATTTCAATGATAACAACAACAATAAAATTTTCGCCAAACTACGCAGTGCATTTGACGTTACACAAAAAGTAAAATTTTAAATAAACAAATAAATCATGCAAAAATAATAAAGGAGAAATAAAAAGAAGAAGAAGAAGAAGAAGAAGAAGAAATGCAAGTAAGCATCTAAATCCTGCATACCCACCATAAAATTTAGAGCCTGTTGCACTTTTTCAGCAAGTGAAAAAAAAAGTCAAAAATTGCTAATTTCGCTCAGTTATGTTTTTTTTGATTTGTTATGATTTTTGGACAGACATTGTAGACTAATGATCTTATTATTTGTACAAAATTTCATTTTTGCATTTTTTTATAGTTTGCCAATCATAAGCAAAAGTCCTTGAATTTTTGCTTACAAAAAAACTGAGCTGTTGTCAATTTACATTTCACCGGGGGCGTGTCCTTTAACAAATTTTATACATTTTCAATATTTATCTGCCTGCCTAAATTTAAGCTTGAAATCTCCTTAAGCGACCAAGAGAATGTTAATAACACATAAACAATTTGGCAGACAGACATACAGACAGACAGACAAAAAGGCCTAAATCTTTAGAAAATTAGAGCACTTATACTTTGTTCGATCTCCAATGCTGAATTTTGAGTGTTACAAACCAAACGACCAAAAAGTATACACAACCAATCTGTGGGAGAAATATCTTGAAAGATAAAGTAATGCGAATTTTTACACTACTATCAACGCCATCATAAAGGCCATCATCATTGCCAGCCATTATCAATAAATTTTTTTTGAGTGGTGTTAAGCATGTTCCATGCATTAAGGCCTGTCTGTCTGTATTTGTAAATATTAACTGTTTTTATTGGTATTATTTATGATGATATGGCGTCTATTGGTATAAAAGTAGTTCATGTCATTGACCTTAACCACCGAGAGAGACCGTGAGTGAGAGTAAAAGTAGCCAGAGTCTTTTGCCAATTCCAAATGATTTTACATTAATGCTTTAAATTGGCTATAATGAGAAAGGGAGATGGAAAGAGTAAGAGAAAGAGAGAAAGAGAGAAAAAGAGAGAAAGAGAAAGAGAGAGAAAAAGAGAGAGAGGGAGAGATGCCGAAATGCATACATTTGGCTTAAGGTACATTTCAAATGCCATCGTTTTAAAATGTTCGATTACTTAAAGGCTAAATAAACATCAAAACGAAATTTATATGATTTTTCTCTAATACTTTTTTTTTTTTAATAATAAAATTTTCATAAATTCATTGTAATCAAATCAAATGTAATCTGTCATATTTCTTAATTAATTAATAAAGCAATAACATAAATTTTTTTGTGTTTTTTCGCACACTGCGCTACAAGATAAAATAACTTGATACGGCCTATAATAAGTTAAGGCTTTCACCTTTCTAGCGCAGTCTTTTAAATCCACATGACTAGAATCGTGTTCCTTATGTTTTAATTATTAACTTAATTACAAAATTAATTAATTAATTAATTAGCTTACACTCAACTTAGGTAAAAACTTTGACTCCTACATCTTAATTTATCGTTACTTTTTTTATATGAAATATGTCGATTTGTTGAAAAGATGATGGTAAGCAAAAATTTAGATCTGATCAGTTTATATTTTTAAAAAAGTGCTTGACCTCAATCGATTATAACATTTCTAAATGTAAGAATAATCTATAAAAATCCATCCATTAAAAATATTTTTGAAATAAGAAAGAAGTTTATAGTCGGTCGGGAACTATTCTTAAATATCCTACAACCATAAATTTGAAAAATTTGTAATAATTTTACATTATATCAAAAATTTATTATATGAGTAGAAATTGAAAAAATAGTTGAATCTAGTTCAAAGGTTTATTTCATAATAAAATACAAATAGATGCCAATTTTTGTTAAAATCTATACAAAATTGAATTTTTTTTTTGACCATAAAACGACTATTTAGGACATGTTTATAAAAATAGATCAATCTGAAGCAAATTTAGCGTCCAAGTTTTCTATGTTAAAAACAAATTTAGTGCCAATTTATTTTAAAAATATATATTTAAAATTTTAAATATTTTTAATAAAACAATTTTTTTTTAAAAAAGAAAATTTTATAAAGTTTAAACGAAATTATAATACAATTTTCAAAATTTTATTGATAGTCACTCAAAGACTCAAAAATATTATCTAGATATTTTTGAATCAATATAAAAAATCTAAAGTTGAATCATGCCAACTGCAAAAAAACTCAATTTCCTTATAAAATTAATAATTTTCTTTTACTTTTATGATTTTTTATACAAATTAATTGTTTAAGAACTTTTCGAACCAACTGCGTACTTTTTTCGTGTAAAAGAATTACATAAAAAAAAAAAACAAAAAAAACAAAAAAAAATGGAAAGTTTCATATTATGATATACACACATACATACAAATACACGTTTAAGCACTTTACAAAGTTAGGTGTGTGTGTGTGTGTGTACTTATTTTTATAAATGACCAACATAAAAATTTTTTATAGAGAATTTTTGTTTTTGTAAATTTCATGGGTTTAACTTAAATTTCCATTTGTATTGAATTGTTGTTATTGTTATATTTTATTTTATATCTTCTTCCTGTTCTATTTCTATATGTTCTATTTTTATATACTTTGTGTAAAGATTCAATCGATATCTCAGATTTTTTTTTTCAGATTTATTTCTTTTACAACAGAACTCAAAAAAAAAAAAAAAATAGGAACAAAAAAAGAAACGCCCGAAACGTGTTACTTTTAAATAACCCTATAAACCAATTTGGATGGATATTTGGAAATGGTTTTGACAACTTATCAAAATAATGGCCAAAAAAATTAACAAAAAAAAAAAAAAAAAAAAAGAAAGAAAGAAAAAAAAGACAATTGAAAAATGTGCCACATCATTTCAAAGTTTATATTATGAATCATTAATTTTTTGTTTATTTAAAAGAGACCTTTTCAAATAGCAAAATTTTTATGAAAGCCCTAATTTATGCCTTAAAATAATTAAAAATAAAAATTGTATTAAAAAAAATTGTATGAATTAAATTTGCGAGTTGATCGAATTGAAGCGTTCAACTCTTCTCAACTTCTGCTGCTTTGCTTCTGTTTTGTGCTACATGGAATTTGCAGTAATCAAAATTTTGAATAATAATTGGGCGTGGCATTATTAATATTTCTCACTTTACCAAAATGAAATTTAAGGTTTGAGGTTCGTTCGTTTCATTCATAAAATTTTTAAACTTTTATAAAGAGATTTTTTAATTAACGTCTAAGGTAAACCAGGAAAAGAAAATATTTTATTTAAAAAACCAAAAAAAGAAAAAAAAATGACCAAAAACCATCACACATTTGTTTTAGAAAAATGGAGAACAATTATGAGTTGTTTTTGTTGTTGTTTGTCTACTTTTAGTTATAGCTTTTTTCCTTTACAAATTTCACAAAAGTCAATGTACTTTTAAAACGCCAAAAAACAAAAACAAAAACAAAAATAAAAACAAAAAAATATACAAAAAACGAACAAAAAAAAAATAGTAAAATTTTAGAAAAAAAAAAAAATGGTAAATGCGGCAGCGGTGGCGTCATAGCGTAGCAAAAAAAAAAAAGTTGTAACGACGTAAATTTGTTTTTTTGAAAGAAGTAAAGAACTTGTAGAACTTGCAGGGAAATGAAATAATTTTAAAAATAGATTTGTAGATTTGTAAAATTGACAAAACATCAAATCAACAAATCATTTTGTGTATTAATAGAAAAAAAAAAAAATAACCAAAGTGCAGAAACAACGTGTAACGATTTCGGTTTCAGGTAGATGCAATAAAAAAAATGTCATGGAAATATGGGTAAAAAATAATTTCATGTACCACGAAAAGAGTCAAGAAAATTAAATAAGAAAAAAAGCGTAGTTGGAGTTGGAGCCGAAGCCGACTTTTAAATATTCTACATTGCTTTTGAAGAGTTTCTGAATCAAAATTGGCACAATCATTTTTTATATAAAATAATGATGGAGCCCGCTTTTGAAATCAAAAATTAGTCAAAATTGTTTTTTCTATTTACTTAACCTAATCATTAATCATGTTTAATATATGATATAAAAAAGTGATGGATCCTAAAAATTGTCCAATCTTACTTCTTATTATTTAAGGAATGGATTCGCTACAAAATATGGTCACTCCAAGTATCTGCAAAATTTTAACAAATTTACATGGACAGATAAACAGACAGACAGACAGACAGACAGACAGACAGATAGACACACATGTATACACATCTAAACTAAATCATTTAGAGATTCTGTGAGGACCAGTTACCAGTTAAAAGTTACATTTGTTTCAAAAATTTCAGAAAGTTACATACGTCTGCACAAAGTTATTATATCTGGTTAGCATAAATGTTATAGCGTATAAGAAATTATATGAAAAAATACGAATTTTATAAAATGTGTGTTAATAAAAAATTCAGGCAAGCAAAAACAAAATTTCTCGCCAAAAATTGGAAAAAAAAACTTATAAAACGAACGAGCAATTATTTGAAATGTTTCTCATGAAAATAATTTTGAAAATAAAGTTTGTTAAAGTAAACTCAGAGATTTGGGGAATACAAAATAAATTGTTGTAATGCTGTAAAAAATTGTAAATTCCATATAATTTTTAATTAAAACTTAGAAATCATTTTTTTTTTTTTTGAAAATTTTACAAAATTATAAAATTATATATAGTTTTTCTATTGAACTTTTAAATTTTAATATAAATATTGAGTTCAGCGATAAATTAGGGAAAAAATTTCTTTCATTAACATAATCTAAAATTTTGTAAAATCATGCTCAATTTGCCATTTTATTAATAAGAAATAAAATGAAATACAAATATTTATATTTGATTCTACAAAGAATTTTTTCTTTGTGTATACAAATACATATACATATGAAATGTATATGTAAATATATATCACACACAAAAAGCAGAAATAAATAAATAAATAAATAAATAAAAAAAAAAAAAATCAAAATATAAAAGCTCAATAGTTCAACGACCAAAAATGATCGTAACATTGCCGATGATGATAATTAAAAACTTCAATATTCTTTTATGTATAAATTCTGTGTGTGTGTGTGTGTGTGTGTGTTCTGTTTCAATTAATTCTTTTGTCTTATTCATTCTTCTAAATACATTTTGTGCATATAAAAACTTTTGCTACAAAAGCTTTTGTACCAATAGTCTTTTTTTTGTTTTGTATATATATGAATGTGTGTGTGTGTGTGTGTGTGTGTGTGTGTGTTACAACATATTATATATAAAAATATATAATCTCACGTAACATAAAATTGTTAGACAATCAAGACTAGAAAGTGTAAAGCAAATAAGTCAAACGTAAAGTTGATTACAAAAATATTTTTATCCTACAAAAAATTTAATTTTTAATCACTTTAAATTAATTAAATTGTTAGATTTGTTTAAATGTATGTAACATTAATATTTTATTGTGTCCCTCTGCTTGCTATTCCAGTCTTTTATTACAATTTCCATTCTCAATTGCTGCTTTAAAAATTGCTTTTTTTTATTTTTATTTGGGAAACTCTTTCAGTTGAGAGAAAAAATATTCACACATCTGTATTTGTGCCCTTGCAAGGTTTTTCAAAGTTTTTTTTTATAAATGTGAGGAAATCGTACAAATAAAGTCTATATTTAGAATGACTTTCATTGTCAGAAAACTTTTAGAGAAGGAGAAGTTAATGAATTAAAACATTTAACGATCTAAATTAATCTCTTATTTTATCGTTCATAAATAACAAGCTTTTTTAGTGTAGCACTTAGCGGTTTCTTCAGATTTCTTCGAAATTATTTCCTAATGCAATATTTTTGCTTACTTTCGTTCTAAAATATGAATCTGTTTAAAAGTGAGCAATTTTTAATTTTCTAAATGATGTTAAGATTGTCATTCTGAGTGCTACAGTCCACATAAATGGATGATTATCAAAAAATTATTATAAACTCATAAACTGGCCTTGAAGTTTTTGGTGGGCCTTCATCAAAGCCCTAGACATAAGTTTCGCATATGTAGTGCAATAAAGCTTTTAAATTGAAGCCTGCTTGACCAGGGCAACATTTTTATTCTGTCTAAATAAGCTGTCATCCCATAGCACTCAATAAATATTGTCACATATTTTGACAGTTTATCATGATCACTTCTACGCCTTTAATTTCTAGCATTGTCTTTATATGATTCTTATTTTCATTATGCAATGGTCCCATTTTCATAATTGACTTTAGACGGCATTAGCTAAAATTTCTTATTTTTTTTTTTAAAGATTTTGAAAGCCAGCCTGAAACAGAAGCGATTGTATCACATTAAACTAAGATCTTTAAATCTTGACATTCCTTAAAACATTAAAAATAAACGTTTTATTTAAATTTTATTTAAGAAAGCGCAACAAAAAAAAAAAAGAAAAAAAGAGTTCAGAAAAAAATCCAAATAAAATTTATTCTAATTTATACTTTAAGTCAAATATTATTAGAGCACTGAACTTGTAAAATAGTTCAAAGTAATACAATGCCTTGATCGATTGTTGATAATCGATAATAATTGATAAGCGTTGTTATTGTAATTTTCTTGCAAATACAATCGTTTTTTTTTTGTATTCTAATGAGAAATTTATATATAAATTCGATATTAAAAACTTAAGTCGACTTTTTTTCCTTTAGATTCATATTTTATTTTATTCAAGGTTTTTTTAAAAAATTTTTTTTTCTTAATAATCATCTACAGCATCTTTCTTAGAATATTCATTAATTTAATGTTTAATTAAAAATGTTTCCATTAATATTGAATAATTTAAATTTAGTTTAATGAATCGATGCGACTTTGAAAAAAAATTTCACAATTTTCAATTACCATCAATTTTAATGTGATTGCTAGAAATTATGTTTAATTATAAATTATTCATTTAATAAATAATTATTAATTTTGCCAAATTAAAGAGACGATCTTTTTTTAAATTCTATAAATAATTCTTAAGAAAAAAAACAAAATAAAAAATAAAAATCTTTAATATAAAAAAAATATTTCCCTTATAATTTATTTCCCCATAAAATGTTGTTCTCAAAAAAAGAAAAATAAAAAAAAAATCATAGCATTATTAATTTGGCATTTTTTTTTTTTGGATTTAAAAAAAATGTAGAAAAATATTTGATCAAAAAAAATAGAGTTTATTAAAATACATTAAATGGAAGAAATAATTAAATAATTTGACGTAAGGCCTCAATAACGCCAAATCCATAAATAAACATAAAAAAAAAACGTCAATGATACAAAATTCTTTTTTATTATAAATGACATTTACGATTTAAATCATTTTTAGATACAAAAATTACTAAAATTATTTGATAGTAGTAAAGTTTCATCAAGAATTTGTAGACTTTTATCTTGATTCTCCATAATTATTTTGGCATATGTTAGAAACACTTCTAGGTAAGAGCTTAGTGGCTTAAGGGCTTCAGGGCCGCCCTAAAGTTGTAAACTTCAAAGTTTTTTACTTTTAATTTGCTTAATGATTCATCCATTTTTTTTTAGAATTTCCACTTTTATAATTTCTTGAATAATTTGTCTCATGATTCAACCAAGATATTCTCATTAGAAAATTGCGGTTTTTTGAAAATGATCCAGCACTAATAATTAATTTCTTTTTTTTTTAATATAAAAAAGTTGAGGCATTTTTTTTTTCGGCACATCATTTTATATCCATCAGCCAGCGATTTGAAGCGACAATAATTTTATTTATCTCTTTATTGTGATTATGAAATTTAAGAAAATCTCTGGTTGTAGATTTTTATTCTTGATGATTTTTATTATACAATTTTTATTATTATTATTTTATTTTGTTTGGTCTTTTTTCATTTGTATCGAACTAAATACTTGCGGAACTTTAAAATTAATAAACATGTCTGTCTGTCTGTCTACCTATCTATCTAATTATTTATCAATTTATTTAATCGCTCTTTGTATATTTATGTACATGATTTTTGTGTCAATTTCATTAATTATTAATAAATAGATTTATGCATGTAAATATATTTATATGTAAAAAAGGGCAAACAAAAAACAAAACAAAAAATAAAAGAAATGATTTTTTTTTTGGTTTTGCTTACAATAATGAAATTGTATAATAATAACAGTAAACAAAAAAAAAAAAAAAAAAAAAAAGAAAAACTAGCAATAACAAAATTCCATTCTTGATCGTTGTCTGGTTTTTTTTTCTATCTTACTGCTACTGCAGTTCTACTTGTTCTTTTTCTTCTATTAGTAACACAAAAAAAAAAACAAACTAAGAAAGAGTACGTATACGTGTGCATGTGTGTGTGAGTAATATTTTAATAATTCTTTCATGTTCGAGTTCAGAGCCAAGGTTGACATTTGATAATTTTCTTTTCAATTTGTTGTTCATTTGCTTGTTGTTTTTGCCTTTATTGCTTTTTTGCATTTTTGCTTTCTTTATGCATAAAATTCTATGAAGAAGAAAAAGATGAAATGTAAATCTGTGAATTGTTTTTACAATTAATGAAAAACAAAAACTCTAAGTAAGCAAAACTAAGCAGAGAGTTTGTGTTGGATTTTAGTGATCATTTTAAATAACTGTTTTTTTGTTTTTGTTTAAGTTTTATTTATACATTTTTTATAATCGTTTATTTTTTTTATTTCATTTAGTTATTTATCTATTCATAATTTTGTTGTCTTTATTTTTGTTGTTTTCTGTGTTTTTTATTTTTTATATAATTTTTTTTTAACTGGTTTAATGCTATTTATCAGCTTTCATTATAATTGGCCATTGCGGTCTTTTATAAAATTTTGTATTTTTTTTTTTAATGTTTAATTCTTTTTCTGTTTTGTCTTTTCGTTTTCCTGTCTTTTTATTTTTTTCTATTGTAAATGTTAACATGTTTTTGCTTTCGCTTACTGCGATTTTTCTGCCCTGTCTTATTGAAATTGTTGTTGTTGTTGTTGTTGTTGTTGTTGTTGTTGTTGCTTTTCATGAATCTAAATAGAAGCTTATGCAATTGCATTTGATGGAGAAGAATAACAAGCAAAAACAAAAACAAAAACAAAAACAAAAGCAAAAAAAAAAATACCAAAGCACATTCAATAAAAATAGAAATAGAAAATAGAAAAAATTACAAAAAAAAAAAATTTGAAAAAAAAATTTTTATGAAAAAAAGTATTAAAAAGTAATAAAATAAAAAAAACAATCTAGAAAAACTTAAGCAGTCGCGTCTAGTTGTGTTTACATAACAAGCTCAAAGCAAAATAAACTCGACAACATGCAAATGGCAACAATAGCAACATGATGTTGACAATAGCAACAACAACAAGACTTTAAGCAATTTTTATAAAATATTTTTTCTCCTTTCGCTGGCGTCAACATTGACTTTGAACTTTACTTGGTTGTTTTGTTTTTTCTTGCTTGCTTGGTTGCTTGCTTTTGTTGTTTTTTTATTATGCTAGAAATAAATATCACACAAATGAATTTTCCGCAGATTTTTATTTAATTGAATATAAAGACAAATAGCAAAAAGAGTAGAAAAAAAGAATAGAAAAAACGAAAGAATTAAACAAAGAAAGAAAGTGGATACAAAAATAGGTTATTGATCAGCTGTTTCACTTTTTTTTTTTTTTACTATAAATTTGTATTTTACAACTTTTTTTTTTTAAAAATACTTCCTTATGATTCTATGTTTCATTCTACCTCTCCCTCAAACTCTTCTATAACGATTCTGCTGTTAACTTTTTATTGACAATTGCAAGGCTTTGATACCGGTTATCGTTATAAATTTTTTGCTCTTCAGTATTTCGATATTTTCACTCTTTTCAAATATACATTTCTATAAAATTTTATTCATATAATAATAATAAGAATAAGAACAAGAAAAATAAATAAAAATAATTGAAAAAATATAATTTTTTTAAGTCCATCACTTACGGTAACACTTAAAAGATATTGAAATGGAACGACATTTTATTGTAGCGGTCACTTCTTAATTGATTGATCACTTTGCATCCAGACAAACAGACCCTGGACAGACGAGCCTGTATGTATAGTCTACAAAATGAATTTTAGAGAAATTTTAGTTGAAATTTAGCCCATGCATGTCTTTTAACTTAGAGTGGCCCATCGTACTGAAAATATTTAAAATCGGACTAGTGCTTTGAAACGTCTTCGTTTCAAAGCAAAGTCGTTATATGGAAAAAAAAAATTCAGAATTTTAACTATATTTTAGGGAAAGTTGAAGCATTATTTTATTTAGACCTGAAAAACTGGTTGTGTGTGTGTACCAGATTCAATAAAGATCGGTTCATTTTTATGGTTCCTTTTCAAAAAACTCTTTGTGCACAAATGTTACATTTTGGAATATAATTTAATAAAAATTGGCATTACCTTCTATTTTGTTAAGCATTTTATACAAAATGCTTTCTTAATTTTTTTTTTTTTTAAAGAACTTTTAAATTAATTTAACGCATAATTTGAAAATAGCAACATTTTCTACTTTAATGGAATTTTAATCACTTTAAGCAAAATATTTAGAATATTTGAAAGTCGTCACTTACCTTTCTATAAAAAACTTATTACTTATAAAATTAATTAAACGTTGCTACTTTGTGACGATGAATAATATTTGTTTTTCTTTATTTAATCATTCGTTAAATTGTTAATATTAAAAGAAGATTATAATTAAATACAAATAAATACTAATAAATTAATAAATACATATAAACAAATGCATAATTATTGGATAATTTTAAAAGTAAAAATATGTGCCTTAATGTGATTGTTTCATACAAATAATGGTGTATGAAATTTTTATGGGAAATAATCAATTATTGACCAAACACTTGAGCCACACACTTTAGAAATTCCAATAAATAAATGCTCGATCGAAAGCAAAATTTTATATCACTCGAAGTTTTTGATCGAGCAAAGCGAGTTGTATTTTATTAATGGTTGCCCAAAAAATTTTTAATGGGAGCCCTTCATGTGCAACATGCTCAGCGTAAAATTTATACAATTTTACAACGCTTTTATTTTTGAAAAACCAACGCTTTAGATATTTCATGTAAGATCAAAATAATTTTACGCTTCTTTTACGCAAAATTTTGTAGATAAAAAATTTGCTTTTTATATAAAAGCCCTTTTGAAATAATCGAATTAAGTCTGTCAACTTTGTGACAATTATTTGGATTTCTATCTAAAAAAATTTTTGCAGATATTTTTTAATATGATCCAATATTTATGTCAGAAGTGAATTGTTTGGTTGTTCAGCTTTTTAATTTATCATTTATAAATTGATTACATTTATATTTAATTCAGACTTAAATAGTTAAGAATATAAAAAATTTTCCTATGAATATTAAATGGAAAGTATTTTGAAAATCATATAAAATAAAATGAAGTAAAATAAAAAGTTTCAATGTAATTGAAAAAATTATGCGGAAATATTTAAAAAATGTACATTTCACTCGATAATAAGCACGGAAAATAAATCGATCAATCGTTTTTCAGTTGATAAGAATTTAAGGCGATTTATCGATTTATTAATTTTCTAACAATAAATTTTTATGAAGAATATAAAAAGAAAATTATTATTATCGGTTGCGCTTTCGAAAAAAAAAAAATAAAGCCTAATTACCTAAAAAGTAAAATTGCGATTTTAGACTCTAACGCAGACAACAAGCGAAAAGAGATTCAGATATTGATTCGAAATTACTTATCATTATTTCAGTGACATTTTAAAAATTTATGGAAAACGCAATACATGAAAAGTTTCTACGCATGAAACTAATTTTACTTAGACCCCCTAATTCCCACTCTTCCTTTTTGTAAACTTTCTTTAACCTTTTTTTTACACAAAATTTTTATACTTTTTTATTTATTAGTTACTTTTGTGTTAATTTTTGATGCTATTGTTGTTATCATAATTGTTGTTGTTGCTAGTGTCATTTGTTTATAATTATTCAATGAATTAATTGTGTTTGGACTTAGTTCGCCTATTTACTTCTCCATATATGACTTTGATTTATTTTCAATTAACGCAAAATACATGAACCCCAAAATTACTTTGGCGACATTCTAAATGTTAATTAAAAATAATGAAATAACAAAATTATCAAATGCAAATTTCTTTAAAAGGAAAAATGAAGCATATTGTGCCAACAGAGCCACTGCTTAAGCTTCACTTAAACTTCACTTAAGTTCTGCAATTTTCTATTAAGAAATTCATTTCTAGTATTTGAGCTCAAAAATAGATTATTTATACAAAGATCATTTCATTTAATAAGACGCATTTTATTATTGAATCGAAAAATTACAATTACAATTTCAATTAAAATTTCATTTTAAATGATCGTCTAATATTTGATTGATTTATTCATCTTTTACATTTTATGATGAAAATTATGATTATAAAACTTAATTAAATAATTTATCAAGTTAATTAACGAAAAGTAAATTAAATATTAATTAAGCAAAGTAATTTAATGAACGACATGTTAAGCGTTATATTTTTGTTTTTAATGCGATCGCTCATACAATAACTTTTCTAATTTTATTACACTTATGTGTAATAATTTGTGTTATATATTTCAAAAATGATAGATCGATATTTTTTTTTCTTTTTTCTTTTTTTTTTTTTTTTTTTTTTTTTGTTTTAAATGATAATGGCACTGATGGAAGCACTTAGGTTTGATGGCAGCATTGATAACAACAAGTTTATTTAAGTTTTGTAAATAATTAAATTGACCTTAAGAAGATTTTAACTTGGTCTATGAAACGAGATAATAATGAATCAATTATTAGGAATTAACATATTGATTATTAACAAAACTGCTTAAATGTTTAAAAGTACATGCCATGGGAAAGTATATACCTTATTAATCATAAGCGTTTACCATAAAACTAACATCAAGTTTTAGGGCATCATTTTCGGTTTAAGCTTAGTATGTGCGTCTTGACGTCCGTCCTAGTACACTTGAAGAAGGCTCTGGCAAGAATTTAGCAGTTAATGCTAAAGTAATGGAATTTCGCCTAGAAAAATTATTAATTAATAAATGCTAAAATTTCATCTACCATCTGAATTAAAATCTAAAGACTTGGCAACCCTGATTTGTAATGTAATGTATGCATAATGTGTAGGTTACAAATGCTTTGGATTGCACTGCACTGCACTGTACATAAAATGGCATACAATTAAATGTGAAAGAAAGGCAACTGTAGGTTTTGTATTTTTTCAATCAATGAAATTGTCATAAATTTATAATATTAAATACTATTTACATTTTATAGAAATTATCAATAAAAATAGAAGTATGTTATGTTGTTCAAACAAAATGAACTTGATAATCTAAATTAATATTTTTCTTATCTAGTCAAATCGTCCAGTAAAAATATTTAATCAGAAATTGTGAATTAAATTCAAATTCAAATGACTAATTTCCATGCAAAGGGGCGTGGCAAATGAAGCTGCCTGTAAAAGCTGTGCTTTTACTTATTTAAGTGTTGAGAAAGCTTCATCTCAGTCTACAATTTACAAGTCTACACGCCCACAAGTAATTTTGAAATGTTTGATCCCTCAGTTTTGACGTGACAGGTAATAATTTTGCAACGTATAGTGACAAAGTCAAGTACTAATTTTTCAAGTTACTTTCGATTTTTTTTGATGGTGTTTTAAGGTAATTTTTCAAATAAAAATTATTCGCATAATCGTTCTCATCCCCCGATTTTACAGGCAGATATTATTTCTAAGAGACTTAAAATGGAGTATTAAAAATATTATATGAGTGTTTAAACATCTGCCATGTCAATGATTCTCAGAAATGTATAAAAAAAAATTTTGAATATTAAAGACAAAAAAAAAGCACAAACGTCTATTTTCAACACCTACGCAAATGTCTCCATCAATGTCAAGTGGTAAAACAATGTCAAGTGGTAAAACAATAAAAAATTTACAATAGCTTTAACAAAAAAATAAGAAGTAGCAACAACAACAATAACGTCAAACAACAATAAAATCAAGCGGTACAATGATCAGTAATAACAATCTACTATTTCCGTTTTTTTCTTTTTCCTTTTCGTCTCTCTTAGTCAAAGCAACCGCAAATAAATGTGGGAAGGAGGGAGATGATGGCGATTACCTCCCTACTTCGTTTATCACTGGAGGCTATGTTAGATCTTTCTCCAATGCAATGTAAATTTACAAAAAGGATGGCAATTGTTATAACAGTAGTAATAATAAAAAATAGCAACATCAACAACAATAATAAGAATAATAAAAGCAATAAGAGCAATAAAAACAACAAGATGTGAAGCACTTACTAACACAAAATGATATTTCCTGTTGTATATATAAATAAATAAATAAATAAAAAAACTGACCAACAACAACAATAAAAAGAAAAATAAAACCAAAACAAAAATAAATGTGCATGAATATGCATGTTGTATACCGTTATATATTTACAAATAAATAATAAAAAATTAACCAATAACAACAAAACATACAAATAATCTCGTGCACTCTCTCGTGTACTCTCTCGTGTACTCTCTCGTGTACTCTCTCGTGCAATTTCGTTTTCTTCTTATCATCCACACAAATAAAACCAAAACTAAAATCAAAAGAAAACAATTAAACTAAAAATCAAAATGAACGAAAAAAAAATTACACTGATAAAAGCTTTAAATGCTTAAGTGTCTGCCACAACAATAACAACAAATTAAATTAATATCAATCTAGTGCAATGCACGAACAAATAAAAATTTTATAGAATGTAAACATTTATGCATTTGCCTACGTATGTGTATGTGTATGTATGCATGTATGTGTGTATAAGTCTGTTACAGAAATAAAAAAAAATAATAAAAACAAATCAAAAAGAAGAAGAAAATCACAAGCCCTCACTGAAAAAGGTTGGGAATTTTCAACTTTTTATGTCGCTTGCGTTTTAAACGAATCTTGTGCTCAACTAGATTAATTTTATAAATATTCACAGTGATATATAAATAAATAAATATAAACATATGGCATAATAATTTTATTGTTTGTAACGTTGTATTTAGTGTTATTGTTGTTGTTACTATGTAATTGACCCCTTTCAATGCAAAATGATGACACTTGTGCTTTTTTTTTTGCTTTTTCCGTTTTAATTCTCTGCATTGAGGCATAAAATTGTACAGGGAGCAAAAGTATGACACCCAAATATTATCATCATCATCGATGAATGATTCAATCCATCATTTTAACATGACATTCATTTTATTTTATTTTTATGTTCAACAACCAAAAATGAGGATTATTTTTTTTTTTTTGTTATAAAGTTTTTAACGCACAAAATTAGGCAGCATCAAATTCTGAAACGATTTAGACATATCTGTTTGTCTATCTGTCTGTCTATCTATTAGTTATGTGTTCTATCTTTTACTCAAAAACTAAATTCATCGATGTATCGCAATGTCATAATATTTAAGTGGTGGGTATTCAAGATTTGCACCAAGCGCGATATAATTTTTTTTTTTGTTTAATTTTGTTTTTCTTTGCTTTTTTTTATTTTATTGGTCCTACAATACTTGGAAAAATTTGAAAAATTTGAAAAAATTGTATTCAGGATATGACCTGAAAAGTGGTTATTGATTCCTGCTGAATGTGATTTATTTATTTGATCATGCATAAAATTTGAATATTTAATTTAGCAAAATTTGAAATAGACTTAATCTAAGTTCAGCAAAGTGGTCTTCTTTATGTAAGCACTTGTGATGAATGGAAGTTGCCAAATTACCAGGTAACTATTTCAAATGCGTCCCACATGTAATCAAAAATATCAAAAGCAACTTTAATCATTGAATTATTTAATTAAGTTAATCAAGACCAATTTTAGAGAACTTATTCAAAATTTAATTTAATTGCATGAAATATTTGTATTCTGTATGAAATTAAAAAAAATAAAATAAAATTAAAAAAAATCAATAGTTTATTTTTGAATAAATCTGAAATATTTCATAATTTTTCTTTTATACATTTTGTTCATTCAGATTAACCTTGAATTAGTTAATAAAGTTTATTGTCCTTATACTTAACAAAATTTATATGCCAAATTTTATGATTTTCTTATATTTTTTGCTTATTCTCTTTTGTTTCTTTTAATTCGATCAATCTAAAATTGCCGTTTTATTTTTTGTTCTTAGTGCTGTTTTATATTTTTCATTTTTGTTGATTGCATAATTTTTGTTAGAAACTAGTTTTTCTTTTTTTTTTTTTCAATAATTTTCACAAACAAATTTTTCTATGAACGTGGAAATTTTATTAGCTCAAATTGTCTGATGCTCATTTTTTGAAAAATGTACATTTATCTAATATATAATTATTTAATTTAATTTAATGATTCTAATAAAATGCATCCTGCCTGAAAGGACCTTCTAATAAATACAGTCCAATAATTGTTGATCTTTTTTTACCATGATAATTTAAAAATTTTTCATCTCCTCCAGCTTTTATATTTAAGTTTAGAGCATTATGATAGATACACCTTCGTATTTAAGGCGATTCAAGAATTAGTGTTAATGGAAACATCAATGGAACCATCTGGCATCTACCTTTTAAAATGTACCATTAAAATTCTTAGTTAAATTCATTTATAGCTTTTTTAATCAATTTTTCTATTTTTTTTTTTTAATGTTAAACTTTTTTTTTCAAAATTTCATACTTTCATTCTTATTCAAAAATGAATTTGTGGCAATTTATTGAATCAGCTATAAATGAATTTACATGGCAAATTCATCTGATTTTCACAGCAATTTTATAAAATTGGCCGAGTAATGGAAAATTTAACAGTGACTTCATTATTTTACCTTCAATAAAACCAAGAATTTTGTTATCGAGTGATGTTGTAAGTTCAAGTTGTAATTTGAAAAGTATTTAATAAAATTTTATCATAGAAAGTTATTCAGAAAAAAATATGGTTTTTCATTTCAAATTGTAAAACATATTGAAAATCGGTTAATACGTTCAAAGTGCTCAAAAAAGCAAAATTTTTCTCATAGTTATCAAGAAAAAATGCATTTCAGTTTGCTAGTTAAAATATTGATCGATTAAAGGGCACCCGCCTTATTTTAAACATTGCTCATAAAATTTCGTTACAAGAGGTAAATTTTTTTGCTTTTTTTTTATTTTCTAAGCTTGATCTAAAAATTATAAAACATCGCCAGCAAGAATCAACTCTGGTTCAAAAATAATTATTTTTGCTTTTTCTTGAATTTTAATTTATTTGTAAAAAATCTCAATTGAATTGGAATTGAAATGGAATTGAATTGTTTAACCAACTTTAATGGACCGATTTAGATATTAATGCCAATCAAAAATTAAATTGGCTTTACAAGTCTCCGAAAATCTTTTCCTGAAATAATACCAATTCTTAACTTTTGAACTGCATGATTTTGATTCATCAAATATAACTCGAATGCAAATGGTCGATACATCAAATATCTCCTTAACCATACAAAAAAAAAGGAAATTTGTCTGACTGGTTTAAATTGTGCTTATTATGGTCGCTCCCATTTAAATGAGTCTAGAGAGACGAGAATAAATAAAACAAAATTTATTGTATTATTTTTTTTTTTTGTTTTTTCATAAATATTATTAATATATATTTTGCGTTGTTTTATGTTAAAATGTATGTACATACATTATTGCAAAATTTAATTTGCTAATTTAAATGACTTTGAACTTGATTTTTAAACTGCTTTTTTCCATAACGCTCATTTTTTTTGCATGCATGATTCGTAAATGATTTCACTCGTTCGTATTAGAAATGAAAGTATGAGGGGGAGTAAGATAGATAGATATAAAGATAGAAAAAAGACAGAAAGAGTGAGAAAGAGTGAGAAAAGTGAAGATAGAGAAATCTGCAATTAGAGTTAGAAAATTATAATTTTTTTTTTTTTTGTATTTAGTGACATTTCTAACTTTGACACATAAATTAATTGCTTTCCCAGTAAAGTCAAACAATCGTATTTAACAGTAGCAACAATAACAATAATTAGAATAAAGAATATATTTTTATAACCAGTACTCAGAAATTTGGCTGGTATATTTATTTTGTCATTATGTTTGTAACGCAGCGTAGACTCTACAAAGGCAACATTAAATTTTGAATCCATTTAAACATGTCTGTCCATATCTCTAACTGCCTGTATGTCTGTCCATGTGTTGTTAACATTTTCTTTAGCATAAAAATAAAGATATTGTGCTTCCTTTTGGCAGGTACATTTAACGTTTTTACGGGCCGATTACTATAGAAAATCGGAAAAATTATTTAAATGGACGATTTCAGCCCCCAAGCTGAAAGCAACTACTTAACTATGGTGGTTTTTTGCTCGTTACTTGTAAACTGTAAAAGATAGTATGTCTGTCCAATAATCTTACAAATGGGTCCTGTATCAAATTTGCAGCTTCTTATGTTAACGTTTTTTATCTATTGATGAAAAATTGAAATAGGCCTTGAGTCGTAATATCATGGTATATCATGGAGTAGTGGGAATCTATGACTTGGTCCCAGTTAAGTTATAATTTGTTTACTTGTTTCAATTCACTCTGATTCATCCAAAATTCTTTAATAATAGAACATAAAAAAAAAGTAGGCAACTTATAAAAATTAATAAATAAAAACATTTTGTTTTAATTCTGCTGATATTTATTGCAAATGTTTATAATAATTCTCTCCACATACAGAAATCAAGACAAGAATCAGAAAGACAAAACTTAGAGAAAATTTTTTTATGTTGAATTTAGAAAAGAAGTTTCTTTCTTGTGCATTAAGCGTTGTATGTATACAGACAGACAGACAGACATACAGACAGAGTTTCGGACAGACATATGCAAACAGTATTATTTTTATTAGCTTAATATAACATTTCATATCAAATTTCTTTGTCGTGTTTGTTTATTTCGTTGCGCAACACACAGCGCACAATGCTTTTGTTCGACTGTTTGTAACAGATCGAAGGGTCTCTCACCGAGAGATATACCGATTGATTCAGAATGGCCTTCTATGTCGACTGTTTGTAACAGATCGAAGGTCTCTCACCGAGAGATATACCGATTGATTCAGAATGGCCTTCTATGTCGACTGTTTGTAACAGATCGAAGGTCTCTAAATTAACCTAACGGTAGATCCATCGATTAATTCAGAACGACTTTCTAGGTCGACTGTTTGTAACACCTCGAAGGTCTCTAAATTAACCTAACGGTAGATACATCGATTAATTCAAAACGACTTTCTAGGTCGATTGAAGGCTGCTAGCTTTTTTGTTAGTCCAATCGTCCACCTCTCTATCTGTTCTTATGACTCTTATTCATAAATTTCCATTGTCAAAGTAGAAGTTGAAATTTCAACAATAAGAAAACATACCTTGGCCCAAAAGATATTACACTACAGTTATAAGTAAGATCAAAAAATTTTTATAAGCTTCACTCACGGTTAATATTTAAAACCGTTATCTGTGTAAAAATGTATCATTTTGAATGTATTTCTTTTTTCATGAAAATCTGTTTGCGATTACGTCAAATAACGTTTGAAATAAATTGAACAAATTTCATAAAGATCGGTTCATATTTTGAACTCTCTCTCTCATTCAAAGAACTTTTTCAATAATTTAAATGTTTCATTATTCTTTCTTTCATTTTTTGAGTGTATTTTTTGGATATTGTAGGGTATTAAAAGTCGACCAAATTGTTAATTATATTGTTTTCACTTATTTATTTTTTATGCGTTAGTGAAATTCAATTGAACATTTTTTTTTTGTTTTTTTAATGTTATTATTATTATTAATATTATCTTGTTATTGTTTTTTAGTGTACTTTGTGTCTTCTTTGTTATCATAATAGATTATATTATTAAATGTTTGCCTTTGTCAAAAGTAAATATTACTCGATTTTCAAAGCTTTACTTGATAAGAACCTTGTTTATTGGTATCGTTTATACTTTTGCTTGAACAGCATTGAACTTGATCTTTTTGTTTTTTATTTTTTTTTATTTTTTTGTTTTGTTCTTTATGTTCTTTTGCTCTTTTTTAAATCTCTTGCTTTTATTTATATTTTTATTATTATTTTATTTTTTTTATATATTTATATTTTTTATATATTAAACGTAAATTATTTCTCAGTGTCTCTAACTTGAAAAACAACTATAAGTTTTATGAAACTTCAATAACACCCGCTAAATTAATTTTTTTTTTTTAAAATTCATTCGCTTGTTAATAACAACAACCAAATATAAAAAGGTTACATCAATTTATTCATTACATGGAACATGTAATTTTTATGAGACTTATTGTCATTTTAAATGAAACACTTTTCATTAAAAACATTAACAAATAACGTTTCGGAAATGTTCGTAGTCATTTCATTAGATTTTATGTAGATTTTTTAAGCTTAATATAAAACATTTCAATTGAATTTGAAATTCTAAACTATCAAATCAAAATATCTTTTTAGTTTGAAATGGCTTAAGAAAGCCCCTGGTCACGGAAAAATTTGCAAACAACATTTTTAAAATTTTTTTCTTTCTCAAAAAAAAAAAAAAAAAAAAACAAAAAAAAAAAATAAAGCAAGAGAAAAATTTGAAAACTAAAGGTCTTTGCTTGAAACAAGACAAAATAGTTTTCTATTTAGAAAGCTTTACTAATTTTTTATTGACATCCATTTCATGGAAAAAGGGGTTCTGAAATTATCAATAGAACTTACTCAACTGCATTTTTTTTTAATGAGATTTATTATTGCTCTTAATGTTGTACCCAATTTCCTCTTTCTTTAATCAGAATTTTCATCTTTTTACTTTTTAACATTTTTATTTTTTTCAAGATAATTTATTAAGAATACAACTTTCGTGGTTGTCATTACTTTGCTAGCACTATTTCGAGATTTTATACCACTCTCATCACTAACTATTCCTTATATGCTTATTCATTCGTTTTTCAAAAAAATTTATGAGGGACATGTCAAAAAAATTCAAAAATACCAATGACATTATTTTGACTTTGGGTTTCTAAAAGTTTTGTTTATTCTGTACAACTTTCACCAGTTACTTTCGTCTTACTTGATGATGAAGATTTGATTACAAATGTGTAAGAGATCCATGATTTTTTTTTTAAGGTCACATATCAAGGCAAAAAAATCGGAAAATGAAAGCTTTCCGCTTTCAAAATCATTTATTAGAAATTCATGCGGCCTTCGAGAATTTTCTTTTTATGTTGCTGCTGGGCCCACTTTTTCAATTTTAAAGTATAAAAATTTTCTAAATTATTGGAATTTGTATTTGAGCGTCCGTCCATAAATTTAGCATACTAACCCATAATGATGGATTTAATTTGCTCTGTTCAAAGTCTTGCCATTGCGGCTTATCAGACGTTTAACGTTTCTAGAAAATTTATTATCAAAATTGTATGAAATATGGAATTTGAATCATTAAAAATTATTTATGTACTTTTGCTTTGCACAAAAACAAAAACATCGTCTATGTTAGATTTATTGATGGCATGGAATAAAATTGAAGCAGGCCGGCATAAATATTTCGATAAGAAAAATTGAGCATAAAAAATTAATAATGAATTTTATTTGGGAAAGTTTTCATTTAGAAACGATTAAAAAATATTTTCCTTAAATTAAATGTACTTAAATTGCTAATAATTAAAGTTTTTTTGATGGAATTGCATTTGTACATGCAATATAAATATTTTCTTAACCCAAATAATTATAATAATAATAATTTTGTTAAGTTCTTTCTAATTGCTATTTATCTGGAATATAAAATGAAACGAAATCAAATGAAATGTATTAAATTGCCATTTTATTAAAAAAGAATGAAAAAAATATCCTTTACGTTTTAATTTCAGCCTGGAAATGATACGTTTGTATTTTTTTTTTTTTTTTTTTTGTTAGAAAAACGACAAATAAAAATTAAAAACAAACTTACGTTTATAAGAAATAAAACGGTTGAAATGTGTATCATAAAAAGCGAGAAATAAGCGTTTAAATACAATTTTATGGAGATGGGATAAAAAAAAAAAGGGAAATTTATATAAATAAATAAAAAAAAAAATTATGAAATGAACAGAAAAACTGAAGATCAAACTAAATTGAACTGAACTAAATTAAATTATATATAAATTATTGTGTTTGATGGCAGCGGCAGTGGCAGCGGCAGTGGGAGCGGTAGCGGTGGTGGTAGCGGTAGCAGCACTCAACGGATGCGTGTCAGTCCAATGCATTTATACATTTTCTATATAAATTATAAAAGTAAAATGATTGGTTAAATGTTGTCCGTCTGCTTGATATTCAATATAAAGTTTCATAATTGTATGTTGAAAAAAAAAAAAAAAAGAAAAAAATTCAAAAAAAAAAAAAAAAAAAAGAAAATACAAAGAAGCAAAATAGAACTGAATAAAAATTGAAACGATTGATACCAAATGAGTATGATTAGAATTAAATTTATTTGTTGGACACAACAAAATAAAATTCTGATACACACACACACACACACACACACACAAACACAACACACACACACACAGGCATACATATGCCAAACGCCAAAGAAACTTTCGACATTCCTTCAAAAGTTCTGCGTTTTTTTTTTTTTTGTTTGATGTTCATCTCAGAATGATTTCTTAGCAACAAAAAAAAAAAAAAAACAAATTTTTTTTTTCCTTCCACATTGTTGTAGTTTTGTTTTTTTTTCATTTTGGGTTGTGCTGCGACTGCTACTCTTTTAATTCTTTATAAATGCGTGCATGTATGTGGCTTATGCCAGTGGATACAAATAAGTTGAATTCGATAATTTTGTGAGGGTGCCGCCGAGCAATTTTTTTAATTTTATTTTTTTCTTGATATTATTACACTGATCATTTTCGTTATGATTTCTGTTGTCCTTACTACTTTTTTCAAAAAAGTTTTTCTACTTTTCTTTTTTTTTTTTTGTTTTTTTTTTTTTTTTGATTTAAATCGTTCGAAAGAATTGAAGATGTTTGATTGTCTTATGAAATTATTTTATAACTTTAACTCTCGATTAAATATAAATGGATCATGATCGTACCCATTTTTCAAATTATTCAGATATATCATCACTTAATTGCAAGTTTCAAACATTCAATCACTACAAATGAATTGTGAATTTTTTCTATTTACCAGCCATAGGTTTTCTTTTCCAGATGGTATTACAAACGCTAAAAGTCCAGTCGGGGCCTCTATTAAAATTTTTTATTCAATTTAATATAAGCATTTTTTTATTATATTTTTAAGCCCCTGTCAAAATATGATAAATATAGCAATGCCCGAATTTATTATTCGTGCCATTACGAAGGCCCATTATATTATCTGGGAAATAGTAATGCATCGTTCCTAGCTCATCGGTCCTAATTCATAGCTTGTACAACTTTATTATATAAAAAATTTATTCTCAGGTGAGACCTTACAGCTCAGAACTGTTAGTTCAAAATTTTATAAAATAAGATTCAATATTGTAAATGTATCTCTGTAAATAGGATACAACTGGGTTAAGGTCATAAAAATCTATTAATTATTTTCCACAAAGTTCTTCGTAGCATTCCAATGAGCTTGTTTAATCAATTTTTTAGTAATATCCTAGAGAACATTTTGTTTTAACCCGTGTAGCAGTAGATTTTTTCAAAGCCCTTTTTTCGCATAAAACACGATTATTGTTGGAGGTTTATAATAATTTTTAATGGATCAATTTGTTTTGTAATTTTTCCGTTTAATCAAGAATAAAAGTACGTGTAAATTATTTGACAATTTTTCGAAAGTTATTCTGAATTAAGTGTTTACAAAAATTATTGGGAATTTCCGTTATCGTCACCGTCACCGTTACCGTTAACGTTACCGTTACTGTTATTGTTACTGTTATATCCGACTGCCTTACATTTTGTGTAAACGATTTTCATATGGAATATCCGTTTAAATTAAATTGCATCCTGATTGGACCAATCTAAAAAACCGCAATGCAACAAGAAAACAAGAAAATAAGAGAGATACAAAGAAACAAAACCACAAAAGCTAAAAAAAAAATGAATAAAAAAATGTTATACATATTTTATTTAAATGAATGACCTATGACAATTGGAATTTATGAAGTTCACACCGAATCTTAGATATGCATCATTTTATTAAAATTGATAAAGCGAAGGAATTTTCTTTTAAATTACCTGGGACGGATGGGAGGAAAATGAAGACGGACTGACAAGCAAATGATTTTTTTTTATGATTAAATATTTTGCATATTAGAATATAGATTTAAATTAATTTAATATAATTTGACTTAATTTAATTTAAATTAATTTAATTTAATATAATTTAATGTAATTTAAATTAAATTAATTTAATTTTATTTAGATTAATTTAGTTTAATTTAATTTAATATAATTTCGTTTAATTTAATTTAATTTTATTTAATAGTATTTAAATTAATTTAACTTAACTTAAATTATTGTAATTTAATTTAATTTAATTTTGTTTAATTGCATTTAAATTACTTTAATTTAATTTAAATTAATGTAATTTAATTTAATTTAATTTTGTTTAATCGTATTTAAATTAATCTAATTTACTTTAGATTAATGTAATTTAATTTAATTTTAATTTTGTTTAATTTTATTTAAATTAATTTAATTTAAATTAATTTAATTCTGTTTAATTGTTTTTAAATTAGTTTAATTTAATTTAATTTAATTTAATTTAATTTAACTTAATTTTTTAAATTTTATTTTATTTTAATTTAGTTTGACTTAATTTAATTTGATTTGATTTAATTTAATTTAATGTAATTTATTTGTTCTTATTGTTGAATTTAAATAAGAAAAACTGAAATGCAAATATTGTCGTACTTAGGGCGTTGCCTGGTCTGTGATGGCGTCATTTAATGTATTAATTTTAATTTTTCATGTTGTGGGTGCTTTCTAAAACTCAATCTAAATTTAAATATTTATTAAGAACCACAGCAACAAAAACCACAACAACAACAACAACAACATTAACAATTTAACATAATTTCCGTATATAAATATCGCCTAAATGCTTCTACAATTTCTATCCAATCGTGTGATGTTATTATTTCGTTTTGTTGTTGCTTTTTTAATTAATATATTTTTTTTTAAAATTTTTTTATTACATTTTTTATGCTGCCACTTTAATTTTAATTTTTATTTTCATTTTCATTTATATGATTTTTGTGAGAGTTGCGTTTTATTTTTTTCCAATCGCCATCTACCCCCTCAACCTCCTCTAACCACCTCTTAAATCTTCTTCTAACCATCAAACTCTGGCCAACCTTCTGAATCGTCATGTCATACATTCCGCCCTCTTTTCATCCATTATCATTCTAATGACACGACACTGCATTCTAAGAGACAACAAACAACCAGTTAAGTTGTCTCACATAAATTGTTACGGATTTTAATTGAATTGTGACCGTTTACTGCTTTCTATTTTTTGCTTCTATCGTTTTTTTTTTTTTTTTTTAGTTACACAATTAATTGTCAACAATAAGAATATCATGTTGACCATGAAAACATGTTATAAAAAATATATTGGAAGATTAATTATACATACACACACACACACATACACACACACATATAATATATATATATATATATATATATATATATATAAATAAAATATAAAAATTGCGTTATGTTTATTCAAAGATGAAAATTATATAACAAATTGTGGATAACACGTGCATGTACACAACACACACACACTACATATATATATATATATATATATATATATATATATATATATATATATATATATATATAAAATAAAAATTATTTTATGTTTATAAAATAAATTTAAAAAAAATAAAGTTAAGCTTTAAATTGAATTAAAAAATTATCTTCTTCTTTTTGTTTTTGTCCATTAATTAAAAGTTTTTGGAAAATACTTAAATAATTTGAAAATGTACTCAATTCAACCTTTAGTAGAAATATATGAAATATTTTTAAAAGATGGACCACCTAACAAACCAATGAAATAAGTTGCCATTTTAAATGAAAATTTTCAATTTTAAAAATTTGAAAAATTTCGACTTAGCCTTTTTAGATCCAATATAACCCTTTTTGCCTTAATATCGTTTAAATTGTTAAAACGAAATTAAATTAAATGAATCAAAATTTAAGAATATTAAGCAGTAAGAAATTTTTATAGTTGACCATTACAAAAAATTTGATCTATTTAAAATTTGTATAAAAAAAATTTATAAGATTTAAAAATTTTTAAAAATCGCACAAATTGTAAATATTTTTTATGTAAATTTAATTTATTAATTTATTCATTGAAGCTAAGTGTTTTAGACATTCAAAAAAATGGCTTAATATTTCAAATTGCTTGTGAATTTTATAAAGTTAAAAATTTACCGCACATTTTTTATTTTAATGGATAAAATTCTATGAAATTTTATTCTGTTATTTTTTTCTTTTTACATTTAATTTAAGATTTAAATGAATTTAATAGATTTAAAAGAAATTTTTTAATAATCAAGTAACACGATTAAAAAAATAAATTTGTAAAATGTTACATTTAACGTTACGTTATGCCAATGAATTTATATTTCAAAATTTTTTTAATAAAAAAATACAAAAAAAAAATTAAAAAATAAAAAATATAAACAGAAATAAACTAATTTATTTATTGATTCATTTACTTTTTCATTTAGTTTAAATTTTAAGGCCAAGAAGCAAACAAACAAAAAAAAAATGTTACTTTTTAATATCGACTTCAGTTATTGTTATTGTTATTGTTATTGTTATTGCGTTTTAATGTTATTTTACTGCTCCTTTTTTTTTGTTTGTTTGCTTAGATTCTTGAAGATTATTGTCATATTTTAATTGTTGTTATTGTTGTTATTCTTATTATTGTTATTGTTATTATTTTGCATTTTGCTGTTCTTGTTATCACACCTTTAATTTAAATTAATAAATTCCATAATTAAGATAAAAAAAAAATAAATGATAAGTGAAGAGAACTTTAACAAAAAAAAAAAAAAAAAAAAAAACCAACAAAAATGCTTTAGAATGATACGGAATGGAATTCAGGAAAGGAAAAAATAGAATAAGAAAGAAATCAATAAAAATTATTGGAGATTTATGAGAATTTAATTTGTTGCTTCTAAAGCATTTTTTTTTTGTAGTTTGCATCATTTAACGAATAAAATATTTTAGGTTATAAAATTTGTATAAAAAAATTGAATGAATTTCTTTTTCCCTGATCAAGTGTTCTCATTTTTGAATAAACTCAAAAAACTTATGTAGCCGCAAGTTTATTTTCGAAAAAAAAAAAATTTCTTAAAAATTGTAAAAATTATTTACAAGAAAATTATTAAGCCAAATAAAGTAAATTTATGAGCTTCAAACTTAATTTAGACTTTAACATTAAAACTATTTTACAAAATATTCTCTTAAAATTAAGTACATTTAAAATTGTCTAATTTAGCCCTCAAATTTACCAAAAAAAAAAAAAGAAAAAGCAATTTTTAATATTTTCTCAAGAAATTCACAAAAATTTTGTAATCGATAATATTTTGATGAAGTAACTTTGAAATGATTGAGCCACAAGAAAACCGGATTTTTCAAATTTTGATGGTTTCTTAATAAATTTACTTAACTCATTAACACTTTTAAATAAAATTTTTTTATAAGTAGGCCTTAATATTTTCCTTTTCTATGGATTTAGATGGGATTTCAAAGATTTGAGGCGTAATCGGCAACCATTTAGTTAATAATTTGGTTTAGTTAATAAAAAATTCAATCATAAAAAGAGGATAAGCCAGTTTAAAGCATTTAAAAAAATATGAATGAATGAAACTGAAAAAAAAAATTATATACAGACATTCATTTATTTATAAATATTTATGTGTATCTTTAATAATTATGAATAGTGAAACTGAAAATTGCCCGAGTTACACAAAACACGGAAGATTTTGATGATATAAAATATATAATGAATATTGCATGCGTTATGTGCATTTCAAAAATCACTCAACTAGATACTTAAAAGAGAATTTAATGGAATTTTTAAAATGAAAGAAATCACTAAAATGTTACCACTCTTTACACTTATTATTATTATTATTATTATTATTATTGTTATTCTTGTTTTCTTCTTTTTCTTTTTTAGCAGAGTTGTATGTGATGATGACATTTATCCCATGAGAGATTTATTTTCAGGGGTTTTTCTTAAATGATTAAATTTGAGTAAGTGTTAAAAATTTCTAAAATTTATTCGATTTATTATAATGAAAGGCTAAGCCATTTAATAAAAATGATCTTAATTTTTGTTTCTGGTAATCTTAAGCAAATTTTTTGACCAATTTACCAGATCTTTGCGAGTTTTACTTATACAACTCTACTTTTTTATTCTTGAGAGTTGTATAGAGCCGCAGAAATATTATCGCATAATATTCTTACATTCTGCGATTTCTATATACTGAAAAACTAACTAATAAACAAAAAATATTTAAGATTTAGTTTTTTCTAAAAATGTTTTAAAAATTACAATGAAATCGTAGAGGAGTTAGTTTTAAAAGATAATCATTTTTAATAGATCTGCATTCAGTTGAATAAACTTTTATTTGTAATATAAAGTCTATAAAAAATTTGTATGGCAAAGCATAGTATTTATTTATTTAGAATTGGCAGTTTTATTATCAAAAAAATTCATATTAAATTTATTAATTTTATTTACATGAAATTAATGAAAAATTCATTTTTAATAATATATTAAGAAATTTTGTTCATATTGAAAATTTCTAATGTATATATATGAGCAAATAAATAATAAACAAAAAAATAATAAAAAGAAAATACGAAATAATAATAATAATAACAATAATAATAAAAATAATAATAATTGTGATTATTAATTAAATTAAAAGTGCAAAATTATGAACGTAATTTGTTACAAAAATGTTCCACCGAAATACCAATAACTTACAAATACAATAAAAAATAAATATTTACAGATTTATTGTTGTTGTTGTTATTGCTATACTGTAATATCCATTTAAATGAAATATGCTTGGTATGCTTGATTCAATGCCCGCATTTTTTAACAATAACATCGATATATATTTAATTTTTTTTACAAATAGTTCAACAAAATGAAATAAAATTTCCAAAAAAAGAAAAAAAAATAAATTTAATATAACAAAAGAAGTCAAGCAAAAACGAAAAAAAAGGGAAATAAATTTTTTTTTTTTTGGATTAAACAATTTTTGGACGGAACAAGTTAGAGAAATAAAATTTAAAAATACTTAATAAAATTTTTATAAAACTCTGCAAATCAAACTATCAAAATCGTTGGCAAATTTTCAATTTTCTGAGTAAAAAGTTTCTTGTAAAAAAAATTATTCAAAAATAATCCAACTTATATGGTGATGGTGTATTTGATTCAATGTCACTGCCAAAACTGTGAAGAATGCAAGAAGGCATATTGTGCAAGCCCATTGAAATTGATGGGGACACGAGCCGAATGGTTTTTAAGAGGTTACATTCAGCATATTTATCTAATTTTGGGAACATCAGTTAATTTTTTTCATAAAATCTTATAAATATTCATGGATAAGTGACTTTTGATGCCCCCTGATGATAACGGAGAACCAACAACCATCTTATGAGCCACTCCTCGTTGAGCAGGTGCTTCTCGAGACTGATTGCCCCCAACAATACACCTACAGACGGATAAACGGGTAGACGGGTAAGTGAATAGATAGGTTGGATAGAGACATGGACCGCTAAGCATACATAATAATAAAATGAATATACTTTCAACCTCTGGGTGCGCAGAGAATTTTTTGCTACGGGAAAGAATAAATTTTGCATTATATTGCATAATTTTTCTTAATGATTCCTTGAGATTTAATATAAAAGTTAAAAATTTTCAAAACCAAATAATAATTTAGCAAACAATTAAAAATGTTTCCAATAATTCATGAATATAAATAAATAAATATTTAAAGTTAAAAAATTTTACTGCGCAATGGCAAAAAAAATATATCAAAACGTCTTAAAGTTTAAGGGAAAATTGAGGATGATTAATGTCACAATGAAAAAAATATCGTGTGAAAGTGAAATCGTAACTTTACAACTTTGCAAACGTAAACAACAACATGAAATACGTGGCATTTAAAAGAAAAGTAAAGTAAATCCATAAAAACGCAACAAAAAAAAAAAAAGAAAAATTATTCAGCAGCAGCCACAAAATAGTGACACCAACAGCAGAAACAACAAAAACAATCACTATAAAATACAACAGCAATTAAAAAAGAAAAGGCAAATCATAAAAATAAAACGACAAATATGAAGAAATGGGAAATTCAAAAAAAAAAAAATTTTGAGTGTAAAACTTAATGAACTTTTGAATTATAAGTGAAACTTTTTCTCTCTGAATGTTTCTTTCGCTCTTTATAATTAATTAATCGGCATCTTAAAGCAAAAAATTGAAAAAGAAACTTTTTCTAGGGGCTTACAGATGGATTTTAATTATTATATTTACAAGGATAAAAAAATATCTATGTAACAGAAAATTCAACATTCAAAGTTATAATGCAATTTAGTCTTCGATCTCATGATCGTCAAACAACAACAAACAACAATAATAATTTTGATTTTCTTTAATTTCATTAAGAAAACCTTACTCTGCTAAGCTTATTAAGAGACTTTCTTTCAATAAAATCTCTCTTCTTTTACTAAATTTTACTCGCTCTTTTTGATAGAGATTAAATTAAATTTTTCATTAATTAATTTACAATTTATAATTGCTACAACATTTAGATCGAGAATCCATCTATAAATCCATCGGGAATGCAACCCTAAATTAATTTTAGAAAACTCATGCACTTTTACAATTCGAAATAAATCTCATTTTCCTCATTGAACGTAATATCTTCGATTATTGGACGTTGATACATTTCATTTCTAATTGATTTAATTTCTAATTATGAAAATCTATTTTTTGTATTTTACTTTTTCATACCTTTTTAACTCAAAAATACTTAACTCTAAGAAATTCTAAGAAATTTTCATAATCTTTAATTAAGAATATTAAGTAATTTCTATTTACCAAAATCTATTTTAATAGGGGCAATCTTAAAATTATATCAGCCATTGTAGTTAGAGAAATCTTCTATATAAAATATTTTAATGGATAATAGAAATTTCTGTAATTTGCACTTAAGAAGAAAATTTATTATTTTCCAATTACAAATAATTATCTTTATTGTTTTTATTGAGCAGTTCTAAAATATTTGGCTGCCAAATTTTTCCTATAATTGCAAAAAAAATTATATAACTTGGATCATTTTTCCTTATAAAAATATTTGAAAGCACTGTAAGGGCAAACTCGGACGCCTCGTTTTTTCCACACCTAATAACAACCATTCCTTTGTCCTCCTAAATCATCCCTCGTAGAAGTCCTGTTAGCCGTTGCGGACTTTAACTGTGAGAGCGGGGTTTGAAGAGAGAGAGAGCTTTCATGTTCGAAGATTCGTTGTTTGTCATTAAAAGAGACGAGAGGTGAAAATTATACAGAAGATTCTTGATTTGGCATTCATTCGTTGTTTGATGTGGAAAGTGTGCGGTAGTAAACATTAAAAAATTAACATAATAAGAAAGAAATAAGCATCATACTAAAGTATTTGCAAACAAAGAATCAAAAGTACATGAACTCAAGGCAAATTAATATTAACAATCAATAAAATTATTTCACTTGTTATGTATTTGGCATAAAACCCAAAATTTCAAACGGGAAAACTAGTGATTATTATTTTGGTGCAAGAATAAAACGCAAGTAATAAAATGGGTAAGTGTATGATCGTGCTCCTACACATATAAAAATCAAACTTAGTCTGTGAAAGAGAATGTAGAACCCTTGCGTCTCGGCTGAGTATGACTCTGGGCGGTTGGATTTTACTTGTTTTCTATTTAAGGGCTTATTTATATTTTTATTTTTAGTTTTAGTTT
Source organism: Melophagus ovinus (assembly GCA_023089585.1). Classification (NCBI taxonomy): domain Eukaryota; kingdom Metazoa; phylum Arthropoda; class Insecta; order Diptera; family Hippoboscidae; genus Melophagus; species Melophagus ovinus. Next base: position 2,213,772 of record JAKKIB010000177.1, read on the forward strand.
TGATTTTAGTTTTTCTATTTGAATAATAATAACTAGAAAACCAAAGAAAAAGAAGAAGCAGAACTTATATATTTGCATAGCTTTTACTTAATTTAATATGCAATATATGCATATTTCTAATTAATTAATTCCCATTCTTTTACTTGAAAATCCTAATCAAGATATTTAACCATAGAAAAATCAAATAAAATTATTCAATAAATTTTATTGATTATCTATATTTGTATATTTTAGCAATTCTTTTAAATTGATTTATATTATGACAAAATATTCTTAATTTAATGGTCATTACATAAATTATTTTGTTCTATGAAGAGCAGTATTTATTAATTAATTAATTAATTAATAAGTTTGAAGAAAATCTATAAAAACTTAACGAATTTGTAAAGCTAATTATCTTATGGCTTCATATTAAAAATCTTCAAAAATCTATTGTCTATTGATTTTTTTATGGTTTTAATTCAAATATGAATAATAATTTGAAATAAAATTTTCTTTATTAATTTGGAGTTAAAATGAAATGAGTTAATGAAATAAAAATAAAAAAGTTTTACAAAGATTTGAATGATCTAATAGAAAGTAATTTATTATAATTTGATATAATTAATTTTTTTTGATTTGTGCTAAATGAAATTAAATTCTAAAAAACAACAACAACAATATATAACAGTAAAATTTTATTATTTTGAAGAAATTTCAAACTCAATTAGTTCAATATAAAAACAAAATTCCAAGAATTAATTACTTGACTAATTAATTAATTAATATTTAAGTAATTAATGCCTTGGAAAATAATTTGAAAATTTTTGAGTAATCTTAAAATAAAAATCTGCACTTTTTAATTGTTTTCCATATAAAATTATTCAATTCAAATTATATTGAATAAAATTTAAGTAATAATTAATAATAATTTCAAGAAAAATCTGCAAAAGCAAAGCAAAGAAAATAAATGAAAAGAAAATTAAATTAAAAGAGAAAAAAAAATTTGCATGTGATTGATTGCAATTGTATCTTGATTTGATTTGATTTGATTGATTACTTCCATTACAAATAATATTCAATGATTTTTAAATTGATTGTTATTGTTATTGTTCAACTAAGCGCCATTTAATTTATTCATTGAGACTAATTAGGTAAGAGTTTACAACAAATAATTTGCTAGAAAATGTAAAACAAAAAAAAAACAGAATAACGGCATAGCAAAAAAAAAACCAATCAATCTGAAAAATATGGAAGGGCAAGAAAAATAATATAACAACAATATAATAATTTTAATTAGAAGAGAGAGAAGTACAAACACACAAGCAAATGACGAAATTGTACAAAAAAAAAACAATGTATAAATAATAACAGTAATAATGTGTAAAGAGAGAGCGAGAGAGAAAAAGGTAGAGATAGTGCTGGGCACGAGACTAACACACGATCGCAATCGATGTAAATAAATTCATATTGTTGCTATTATTATAATTTTATTATTAGTACTATAAACACAATATTCTAATTCTTATTCTTATTCTTCTTTATATTGTTATTGTTATTGCTTTTATTGTTATTGTTATTATTGTTGTTAGTTAGGTAAAAGCCCTTTTTCATTCATAAATTTTATGCCCTTAAATAGATTGACTCAAGTGTATGTAAAATAAAAAACAAAAAACAGTTATATCAACAGTAATGACAACAACAACAATCGCAGTAATGATTACAGTAAGACGTAGTAAGCAAAAAAGAAAAAAAAACTTTACTTACTCTTACAATACAACAAAATTACAATAATAGCCATGATGATTAAGTTGATCATGATATTAATGATGATGATAATGACGATTAATAATAATAATGATGATATTGATGTAATAATAATGATATAAATTGTGTAGGTACTTTGAATAAGGGCCCTTTTTTTGTATACTTGTATGCGATTAACTGGAAGGTTGACGTTGCTAACTTGCTGATTTGCTGATTATCTGTCTGTCTAATTGTTTGTTTGTGTGTTTGTTTGTTGGTTTGTGTGTTGTTAATATTTTGCAATGCTAATTATAATAAAAATTCTAATGAAATGGAAAGTGATACTTTGTTTTAGATGCAAGTAAATCGTACATCACACACTAATAATAAAAACAAGAACAACATCAAACAATAATAAAAACTTAACTAGTTAAGTGACTAGTTCTAGACTGAGTAAGTTACTTATTTAGTTGTTTAATAATTTTTCTTATTGCTGCTATTGTTGCTTTTGTTGTTGCTGTTGTTGTTGCTGCTGTTGTTATTTTCTTTTTTTGCTTCTGGCTATTGCTGATGTTGCTTGTTGTTGTTCTGAGACTTGTTAACTGTCATGGCTTTATTAATTTAGAATGCAAATTGGGTTGGGCATCTTGGATACAAACACACACGAACACACACAGCTACGCACATAAATTACACCCATGCCTAAGTATACATTTATGTATTGTTATTAGTGTAATTTATCGTCACAATCATCATCATACCAACGAATAATTCTTAAGTAGACTTGTGACTTATATAAAGCGTTATATAAGTTTTAGTAGCGCATTCATTGCAAGTGTCAATACATTGTTGCAGATATTAGATTTATATTAGATGTTTTTGTTATCTTACCTTGTCTCCCTTCATCATCCCACCCTGCATAACTTCTCACCATTTGTCACTGGATCTTGTTCAGATTCTTTTAACCATTGAAAGATTTTTTGAAATTATTCAACTTTTTTGATATTTAAATATTTTTCTTCATTACCAAGTTTTTTTTTTTCCTTATTGCCCTTCTTTTACTGCTTGGTTTATGGTGATCTCTCATTGTAAGATGATTACTGTTTGTTATTTTTGGAGTCTACAACCCTTGTGGTGCATATAATGGCTATAATGAGTCTAGGAGTCTTCCACAGATAATTTTCATGTTAGTCCGTTTAATATCATTTTTCTAGATCTTTCTAATGTTATTGAGATTGGCTTCGTGGGGCCTGTAATGCACATAGCGCGGGCGTTGCTCATTCAAACATATATGTGCTTGTCGTGCAGGGTCCCATTTCCCGAATAAAATGGGTAGCTGGGTCGGCTTATTGGGCTAATTTAAGCTAAACCAAGGAATAATAGGAAGGCTCCGAGTCTAGGCTTTAAAGTGGAAGCTAGTCTTGACGGTAGCATGCACCTTGTGTGGCATGACGCTAGCGCTCATTATGTGCGTTTGTGTACCATGCATTTGGACTTTCACGGCAGGTATGCATCTAAAACACTCACTGCACTGTCTATCCAATAGGTTTTTAGAATACGAATATTTTACTTTAACCAAACTCGTTAAGTGGTCGTGTCTTGACCCAAGAAGAACTGATTTTAAATATAGATAAATTCGGCTAAAATCATTTTATTAGAGAAGTCCGCTTTTTAGAAAAAAATCGAAAAGGTCGATCCATTTATTGGATCCCCTTTTATATAATGAATTTTTTCTAAATGATTCTTTAATTTGCAATTGATTTTCTCGACTATTTTTATTATGTAATTCAAAGAGATGCAACGCATTTAGAAGTCGTCATCGATTCTCAATTATATATTTTTATTTGTTATTATTATTGTTGTTGTTATTATTATTATTATTATTATTATTATTACCGTTTAGACGTTTGCGTAATTTGCATCGTTAATAATAGTAATGGATTATTGGCGCATTATTAATTCAAATTCAAAATAATTAAATTAATCTCATATATACAAACTCACACACACACTCAACACTCCCACAGACACACGCATACACATATGCACACATTAAATAAATATTTTTATGTAGCTTGAAATGATTATTAAAACGATTAAGTAAAAAGAAAAAAAAAACTGAGGAATGAGGATGATATAAAGAGAAAGGGTGATAGAAAAAAAAATGAAAGAAAGAGATAGACATTTAATCATAAATTTTCAATATTGTACATTCATGCATATTCATACATACAAGTAAATTTCAAAGTAAATCGTAGCAAATAAAACTGAAAAGAAAGAAAAGAAAAAAAAATACAAAAATTGAAAAAAATTAATTTTGTTTTTTATTATTATTATTATGTGGTGGTGATGATAATGATAATGATAATGATTTTGATGTTACTCATTCACAATGAACACAAAACTTCATACGTAACGATACAGCAATACATTGTTGTAAACATTGTAACATTTGAATGCGTAATTATATTGATAAACAGAAAAATAAAATAAAATCAAAAAAAAAAAGAAAAAAATAAACGACGAGGCACGAAAGTTTCATTTGCATGCGAAAGTCGTCGTTTGAATGCACACCATAGATGCCTACAATTATCATGGTTATTTAATGTGTTCGTTGATTAAATTACATGAAACTTTTATAGCATGGATTTCAAAGCATTGGTGTGCACTAAATGCAAGCTCTTGTTATATTTTTATATAAAACTATTAACTTGATCAACCTTGGAGATTTATTAAAACTTTTTGCTAGTTTAGGAAAGTCAAGCGTACCCATTAAAAAAAGGAATAGCATTTCAAGGGACAAATGAATTTGAAAATTGTTTTAAAATTTTCAAATTTGTTTCAAACAAGGTAGTTCTTGAATTTGAACCTAACTAAAGTTTAGTTCCTCCTATGTAAGTGCAAAAAATATCAGATTTTCAAGAGACAATATTAGCTGTAATGTCCTCATAAATGGTCGTAAAATTTCCCCATCATTAATATGGCGTGTCTTTTGTAATCAAAACGTTTACATGGGCAAATGGGCAAATTACGCTTAACTTTAACTCTATTTAAGCATCTAACTACACAATGTGAATATATTTTCAATCGCTAAACTTGGGTTAGGCCTTATAACAAATAATCATATTACGACAATGATGAATGAGGAAAAAGTTATACAATCTGAAATATAAAACTATCAGAATATCATTATTCATAAAGCATTAAATCCATAGACTTGATTATACAAGAAAAATCTAACTGCCCGAAGCATTTAGCGCGTAATAGATCCGCTTTGTTTTAAATTTGTGTTAAGGGCTGCATAAATGTACAATAATTTAAAAACTATACAAGAATTTATAGAATTTATTTTATAAATTTGTGTTTATAAAAATGATCAATTAAATCTTTCCCATTAATTATTATGGGACACTAAGAGTTACATTTTTGTTATATTCAAAAATTGGCACAAAATATTATACGGAATTGGAATTATGAAGCAAAAATGTATTGGCAACTTTTCAAAATAATAAAAAAAAAAGATGGCAGGAAATTTTAGATAATTTTTAGATAACCAAAAGACCAATAGCCAACTATTGTAGAGATTGGTTGCTTAAAAAAATTCCTTGGTGTGAAAGCATCTTAAAGCAAAACTTTCTGACGTCTAAGAAAATTTAATTAAACTAAAATCCAATACACGATTTTTCAGTTAAGAAATATGCAGGAACATGTTGGGCTCTTAGAACTTTACTCTCCACTACATTAAATTTTAATCCTAATTTATAGGTTTTTTTTTTTTTCAGAATACTAACGTTTTTCACCTCAGGTTCTTCTAGAAGTAAAAGGCATTTCTTTACAGGATTTCTACACAGGATTGTAAGTTGATGGCACTTAAGCATTCAATACGCAACAAGCTTATTAATTTTTGTTAAGGTAAGAATGATCTTATAAAAAATAGAATACATTTAAAATACATAAAATAAATTTTATAGAATTTTTTTTTAATAAATAAAATCAATTTTATATAATTTTTTTAATACGTAGTTTGTTAAATAACTAGATTAACAAGATTATTTCTTCCGTTTAGCTAACAAAACAATATTTTCTAAGGTTATAGTTTTTGGTACATACTCCTTTAAGGTGGCTTCGTAGCCATGGCCTTGTAAAAACTTTAGACGAGCATAATCTAAAAGTCTCTTACATTTATATCCAATAATTTCTCTTTCAGCCAATGATAATCTTTGTTTAATCTCCAATTTTGGATTAACAGATGTATCTGGATTGATCGAACCATCCTGATTAGTTAAATCACCGGACGAAGTATCTGGAGTAGGCGAATCACGTTTATCTGCATTAATTGAATGCTGGTCTTTCTTCAAGGCTTTTCGTTGTTCTCTACTCAGGCCGGTACCACAAACAGCCCAACTGACCATTTTAGTAATAATTATGAATTCTCTACGACGAGCTGATGTTGATGGAAGAACTCTTTGCCCACATATGAATTCCAAACGCAACGATGATGGCAACACAATGCTATTAAAATAAAATCTATTGAAAGTTTGTTGCACTGAGTGATGCAACGTAAGGTTAAGTCTGTGGCTTCACCACATAAATGCTTTGATACAGCTACACAAGGCTGTAGTGTTATTGGCAATTTATCCATTTTTAAGTCGGCAATATCGGCTCGAATACGTTGAATACGCGAACGATTTTCAATTTTATTATCTTTTTTATGACGTAATGATTTACGATCAATTAGAATTACTTGTGTGTTCTCTTTTGCCTCCAATGACTTAGCTAAATAATATGACAATTGACCTTTGCCAGCACCAAATTCTATAAAGTTTACTTCATTTTGAAGAAGCTGTTCCTCTTCTAAAATGTTTAACAATGTTGAAACTTGTTTTAAATGTTTAAATCTTTTCGGTACCGATTTCTTTATTGGATTGTATGTCTGCTGCTACATACGAATTGTAATGTTTACTTTTATTTGTATTTAGTTGATTTACATCATCAATGGCAACAGAGGCATACTTTTCATATAAAACATTAACTTTTTTTATAATTCCATAAAATTCTTCATCTGTTAGATTATTTAGACGTGTATTATTCAGCTCTTCTAAATAATTTGTATCAGTGTCATGGCATTCATCAACATTTATATTTTTTACAATATAATCTGGTTGATTGTCCTCTAACTGGCGGCTATTACATATTCTCAAATGCTTATGTAAATTCTTCTGATAAATTGTATGTTTGCTATCAAAGGGACAATGTATACGATTATTTCCATTTGCACTGAGATCTTCAGTTGTCATTTCAATTATCGTTGGCTGATGTTCACCACAATAACCATTTTCTTTAACTGGTATCATTCTGCAATAACGTTTTTTACGTTTAACCCAATGTCGGCATGTCACTACTGCATCTGACTTTAAAACTTCATCTTGGCAATTCACATTATCAATAAATTTCGCCTTTTTTATTGGAGTAATTATATTTTCCATTTTATTTTATGTTACAACTTAAAGTAAAAGCATTAAACGTACACACATTTTACATTATTGGAAGTTAGCAGATCATAAAGTAGTGAACGTGTAAATTGGAATGAAAAGAGAAAATAGAACAAAAACAATTTAAATGGAACATATCGCACAGATTAAAAAAAAATTAAATTACTTTCCTAATATTTAAAGCACTTAGAATCTGCTTTGCGTACAATAAATTTTTTAGAATATATTATCCCATATATGTGGAAGGACTGTTGAAAATATTAAAGTATAATTGATTGTTTTAAATTATCATTGATTAGCCTAAACGCAAAATCGAATTCCGATAGTCTTCATTATCCAAGTTATACGGATGTTAATTGTAAAAATTATCTACTTCAGATGATTTTTATTCGATTCAAAACTTTATTTGCCAGTCGAATCATTACTTTTTCGATTTTGCATTATGTTTTCATCGAATTTTGTTAACAATATTGTAGTTTGTTAAGTTCGCTTAAATCACTAAACTATACTACCAACATGTGGATAGCGCATTAAAAGAAAATATAAGTGTATTATGCACAGAAAAGGCGGAATTTTTTATAGTCCTAAAGGAGTATAAAAATAATCTCCTAAAGAATTTTATATTCAACGATATGGCATTAGTCAAGCCAAAATCAGAATTAACACCAGAAGAATTAGCCCGTCAGGAAGAGGAAGAATTTAATACGGGACCTTTGTCAGTTTTAACACAATCTGTAAAGAATAATACTCAAGTGCTGATAAATTGTCGTAACAATAAAAAATTATTAGGCAGAGTAAAGGCATTCGATCGCCATTGTAATATGGTATTAGAAAATGTTAAAGAGATGTGGACGGAGTTACCACGTACCGGCAAAGGTAAGAAGAAAGTGAAACCAGTTAATAAAGATCGTTTCATATCAAAAATGTTCCTACGTGGTGATTCAGTTATATTAGTGCTACGTAATCCATTGGCCACTGCTGCCGGTAAATGAAAAATGTCAATTCATGTGAAATGTTTATTTGAAAAAAGTCGCAAGAATATATTGTAATATTTAAAGAAAGTGAAAAGCATAAAAATCTTAAAAGATTTGTGGCATTAATTATCTTCTGATAATTGTTTATGTATAGTTGGTACGTAATCGTCATATTGAGCCTGATAGAAATTACCAGCTACTGGTGCGCCTAATTTATATTTAGCAGCAAATTGCCCCGCCCGAAACTTTGGTCTATCGCGGCGGGATCTCTCAGATACATGCGGTTCATCCAAAGTTAATTTTTCTGGTTGCTTATACAAGAGGAAAATGTAACGGTGAAGGCCAGTACCTTTAGGTGGACCTGAACCAACGTATGCTGCCAATACATCACCTTTTTCAATTTGATTACCAGGTATATTGGCAACATGCCAATGACGAAATTCACGAAATTTCGGTTCGGCACGACTGGGTGCATCTGGATCAGTCATTATCAATGTATAGTAATCATCTTTATCAGCTTCCCATTCGACCTTTGGTTGATTTTTCACTTGGGTTGGTGTTAACTCAACGCCTTTGTCCACTTTTAATTTGTTGTCATAAGTAACCTTCAGAAATTGTGAGGGAGATACGTCCAAGACATCGGGTATAATTTCATGATGTTTAAATACATTTTCAACTTCATTGCCTTTTACAATAACAGCAATAATTGGTACAATTAACAGAAATAACAATTTAATTGGAAACATTTTTCCAGCGGTGTCGAGTTCTATAAAATTCGTGTTTGATAAAAATTCTATCCTAACGAATGCACAAAGACTGGTTTTCAGTTTTGTTATTTCGGTTTCGTGACTGTTAAAGCGATGTTGAATGATTTGGTTTTATAATCGCACACACACTAAAAAATAATAAGAGACAATATAGTTCGTATAGTTGTCGTTACAAGTTAACACATAAATAAATGAAAGCATGATTTTTCTTTGAACATTTGTATTGCTAATCACATTTAAAAAGTTAAACGATTCTCCTTGGTACAGTACAACGCTTTTTTTTGTTTTGTTTCTCATCATGGAAGATTATTTTTTACTTTTCCAAGTACCAGCATTTAAAGTTGATGGGTAGGTCAGTCACTATCTTGGAATTACATATTCTTTAAAGGAATTTCATAAATCTTGTTATTGAGCAGCAATTTTATTGCGATTTTAAACATTCAAAAATGTCCAAATTTGTTGTGCGAATTTTAAATGAACTGCAGAAGATCATGTAAACAAGTAGTGGAAACTAAATACTTTTATCGTTTCCATTTAATATTAAATGCAAAGTTTTGTGCAGCGCATTCCTCAAACGTGATGATAAACAAAGAATAACGAATTAATTGTATTACTGTCGTAATGCTGTCGTGATTTAATCTCAGATTATGATGTACACTATTAATTTTAATTACAGTGTTGCCAACACAAACTAATTACAGGCATTTTGTATAATGTGAATTGAAATGAATGCAATTATAAACAAAACGATTTTTAATGATTTTATTTTATAGGGCATTACAAGATAATAGAGCATTAGAGAGAAGAATGAAACCGTATTTTCAAATTCAAATTCAAATTTTCAAATTTTAGATTCATATGGGCATAAATTTGAACTCTTTATTCTGACTGTTCAGTTTGGAAAATTTAAATTTTCTTACAAAATATTTACAATCAAGATAAAGTATAAAATTTATCATCTAATAAAAATCCGTTGATATGAAACATTGAAGAAATTTATAATAAAGTTTTGAGTGCTTGTGACACACAAAAAAAAAATTGGGACTTTATATATAAAATTGTTTAAGAAAAAACTTGATTTTAACTAAAGATAAAGTAATGGCTGAAGGTATTGATGTTCAAGTGATTTTTAAAAAACATCAAGTTGTTCCCGATGTTATAAATGGACCACCCAAAGATTTCCTTAAGGTAAGTTACAAGTTAATTCTTGGATAATAAAAATGTAATCGTTTTGGCATTTTTTTCTGTAAACAAAATGCCGGTTAAATTCAGTTGAAAACTAAGAACTTTTAACATAGAGATTCATAAATGAACTACATGGCACTATTCTGCTTCGCTGGGAGCTTTCGTTGTCCGTCTCCGTTAGGAATTTTTATAAATTCATATTTAATATCTGCCCACATGAAAGTTATTATTAAGCTGCTTATAAAAATTTTGGTTATACAAAGCTAAATAATAATAAAAGTCGTTTGGAAGGGCCCCGTTTTATACAACGACTTTCCCAAAAGTCAAGGTTTTTAGAAATTTTCATGGGGAAACATTTCGTAACATTCAAAATGTTGCTCAAGAGAAATGTATGCACGTTAGACTTTTGGTAAACAAATTCTATGTTTAAAATTTTAAACCAATTAGTGAGCTCTCTAGATCTTTTTCTATATGTCAGATATTTTCGAAGATTGATGATTCTTCAATCAAAGTTGTTTTTTTGCTAGTTTTAATGGCACCATGATATTTGTATTAATTGTCCACTTGATAATTAATGTTTAGGTTAGTTATGGTTCAGTTGCAGTTGATAAAGGTGAAGAGTTGACTCCAACTCAAGTGAAAAGTCAACCGTCTGTAGATTGGGATGCTGAAAATAATGCTTTCTATACGATTATATTAACCGATCCTGATGCACCGAGTCGCACTAAACCAACAAATCGTGAATATGTACATTGGATTGCAGTCAATATACCTGGTAAAGATATTAATAAGGGTGAAGTGATTACAGCATATGTTGGTGCTGGACCCCCTCAAGGTACTGGTTTGCATCGTTATGTATTTTTATTGTATAAGCAATCGGGTAAAATCTCATGCAAGGAACCAAAAACACCAAAAAATAGTGGAGCAAATCGTGCACGTTTTAGTGCTGCAAAATTTGCTAAAAAATATGAATTGGGTGATCCAATTGCTGGTAATTTTTTTCAAGCTAAATATGATGATTACGTTCCAACTGTACATAAACAATTATCTGGTAAATAATTTACAAATTTTTTTCATATATTTCATAAACATTTTTGTAATATAAATAAATTACATGCAATTGAAATTAAAAAATTTATTAATTAATGAAAAGTTCATTCCATTAATTATTTATTTTCATCTCCGCACATTAATTTAACATTTAATTTTTCATGTCTAATTAATAATTCTACGGTGCTTATAGTTTGCATGTACTTTATGAATATTAATTGTCTTTTATTAGATTTCTATTGATACGGGGTATAATTAGTTTATGTAAATGCTTGTAACATCCAATCAACTGGTTTAGATTTATTTCGTGAATCAATTTAGAATTATTTTCGAAAGCTGCCCGCTTTTTTTTTTTTTATTAGATAAATGCATTCATGTATTTTTATTCGTTAAGTTCCAGTGATAGGAATTATTGAGATATTTCGATCTACAATGCAGATTTTATTATAAAATAGTACCATCTAAATTTTTGTATGGTATCATGCTGTAGAAAGGAAGTACATCATTTAAGGATTCTTCTAGTGAAATTTAATGCAAAATAGCCAAATCAAACTCTAAGCTTGTAAGAGAGCTTATGGAAAATGATTTCATTTCTTTTTTTGTATTTGTTAATTATGCAGAAAATTATGAAGTAATTTCAGGTCCAATAATAAATCGATATTGATTGTTTACAAAGTTTTCACTTATTAAAATAATCGGTAAGGATATTTTAAGGAAACTTTTATTAAGTTTTAGAATTATACTCTAGGAAATTTTTCTTATATTAGATTTAATGGTATTTAAAAATCCACACTAAAATATAATTAAATTTAAGGATTAGAAATTTAATTAGAAAATATGTTTGTAAAAATTTCATCTTAAATCAGAGATAATTTAATCAATTTACGTGATATGGCTAATTAAAAGAAGCAAGTATATTAATTATAGCCGCTTGGAGGGGCTCTTGGCTTAATATGATTAAGTAAATTAGTAGGGGGTTTAATTTGGACCGAACTTAGTGTACTTATTTCTTTTTCAATGTACTTTCATTAAAATGTATTCCAAATTTGTAAGTGTCCATGTAAAGTCTTTTTTTTTTTAAGTGGGAAGAAATTATAAAAATGGTTCTGCTCTGATCTTTTCTAACGATTTTTAATTATGAATTGAATTATCGGTACAATAAGAAGCGGGTCTATTTCAACTACTGGGTGTGACATACATCCACGCAAACTTATATTACTCTATAAAACAAGCGGTGGAGTGTGTGTGTAATGGGAGAGTTATAACAAATCGTAGATATCAATTTTGGTAAAAATTAGTTAATTAATTCCTTCCTAGCTTGTTATTTAGTAATAGATATATTTCTCTGAATAATTTTACAAAAAAAAATTTGCTAATTTGCTAATAACATCCAGTGTGAGAACACTTTTTAATTGATAAATGTAATTTCATTAAAAAAATACCATGAAAACGATTTTTAAAATCAGATCGGTGAACTTATGATGAACAAAACTACTAAAAAGGCTTTGAGAACAATTCTTCCAAATTTGTTATATCGGTAAAGTCTGTAAAATATTGCCCTTTAATTTGCCCTTTAATTTGCCCTTAACTTAGTGTGGTCAGTCTTTCTAGAATTTAATTATTCCTTCGATTCAAGAAAGTTACTCATTGTTTTGAATAGAATTTTTCCATAGACCTTTAAGCAATTTTTAATGTTTATAATAAAAATTGTATAAAGAATAAATTTAAATGAATTTTTGATCATTATTTATGATGATGACCAGATGCACTCTTTAGTTTTGTTTAACATTTTTTCATTTTTCATTTGTTTGAACATTTTTATTACAATAATAAATTTAATATTTAAATAAATTTTAAGAAAGTTTTTGGTTTTTAGTTTCTTTAAATATTTTAAAAAGACTCGCAAAAAAAAGAAGAAAGATAAATGAAAAAAAAAATCAAAAATTAAAGAATAATAAATAAAGGTTAAGTGAAAGGATGCAGCAAATTGATGATTAAATTGATGATTAGCAGAAAAATTATGTAAAACAAAAAAAAAAAAAAGCTGAAGTAGTCTCAGCTCTTTTTTTAAAATATTATTTAAAAGAAATGGAATAAATAATGAATTAAATAAATAAATAAATATTTAGTATATAAATCAATAAATAAATCAATCAATAAATCAATGTCCTTTCACTAATTTTACATGGTTTTAAGTATTTACAAAGTTTTTCAGTGACCATTCTTTTTCTCATTCATTCACTTTCAGAATGAAGGGAAAAAAGACGTAAATATGAAGGTAGAGATTTTAGATAGAAAAGGAAGGATAATTGTTGAATTGAGAGGAAGGTAATAAGAGAAAAGGAGAAAAAAGAAAATTATTCGTAAATATTTATTCATTGTGAAAATAGCTCATATTGATTTAAGATGAGCTGGAACTAGTTTGAGTGTTGCTAGAAGAGCCGGATGTGCTATAACTGGAATATGAATTACTTGGTTGATATGAATTATAGGCCAAATAGTGAGCATCTGAGCGTGCATATGGACCACCATTCATTGGATCCCAAGCATTAGGATCATATGATGACACAGTCGTACTGGGTACACCATATTCAGGGGCTGGTAAATGTGGTGTTGGTACCATGGTCATCTTCATAGCGCCCAATTTTTGTATTAGGTTGTATATGATGAAACCGAGCACCAGCTTAATAGCGATTTTTGACAAAATCAAAGCCTTAAATGCTTTGAGTCCAATCAATGACATTAAAATGGGCAGGATTACCTTTAATTTGAATTTCATCAGTAGCAACAGCGGCAAGAACAATTTATCTTTATTTTTCTTATCATTCCGTGCTAAAAATAATTCATTTAAAATAATTATAAATTTTAATAATAAAAATCTAAAATTATAATAATTACCTTCCTTTTGTGGTATTTCTAAATCAAATCCACGATCCGTACGATATGTTATAATGGAATTGGCAAAGACGGTAGCTGGCAATTGAATGCGTATCTCATTGTTATGTAAAATTCTACCAATACGATCTATAATCACTTTATCAATGATATCATCATCAAAGGCACGCCCACTAATAGATTCTTCGATACCAGTCATCGTATCCAAATATGTTAGAACTTTCTCCTTCAAACAATTCATAGCATTAGCATGAAAACATTTATCAATTATTGTAGAAATTAACTCATCCGTTGAATAAATACGCGGCTCCGCAACACCATTATCCATAACATGAGTTGCACGGGCTGATATTGATACTACCAGCATACAGCCCAAAGTTATTAAGGATAAAATGCTTAAAGTCATATTTTAATTATTGCTTGATCTTGTTTATAAAATTTTTCTCAATTAATAAAAAATTTTTTTTAATGCTATTTATTTAAAAAAAAAAAAAAAATAAAATCAAAAAAAAATTTGAAAAAATTTCTAGCGAATTTTAGAAATCGAAATTTTGGAATTATGAGATATTAAAAAGCGAAATGAAATAAAATAAAATGAAACGAGTTTGAAAATTCAAAAATTCGATATTCGAGTACGTTGAATGATCTTCACTGTATAACCTTAATCAAAATTGTAACCAACACTGTAACCACTACCGTTGATGTTCACCACGGTATTGAAATATAAATAATGATAACGTTATGTCCGAGTACTCGTAATTTTATACTGCCACTCACAATAATAATAACATTTTATTGACTGCAATCACTTGGCCAGCCCCACCTCATCTCATACCGCTAACAAATGTTCCCAAACATGAACACATGAACACATGAAATCGTACAATCGCACAATGTGTGAGAGTGAGAGAGGCAGATACAGAAATAGAGAGAGTGTGTGTGTGTGTGAGAGAGAGAGAGAGAGAGAGAGTTGCATATATTTTAAAGAAAAAAAAAAGATGAAGGCGAAAACAAGAAGGCAAACGTCATATAACGGAAAACAAAAGAAACTTTGTTTGTTGTTGTTTGTTGTTGTTTCTTGTTGTATCAGTAGCAGTAGCGATATTTAAATCAGTTATTTATGCGCACCAATTTTGCGTATGTTGCGTATGCTTTTTATGGTCAATCACAGCTCCAAAAGATTATAACGCATAGTGTCAAATAATCTCCTGTCTGTCTGTCTGTCTGTCTGTCTGTCTATCCATCGATTTATACATTCATACGTCCCTTTGTTTTTACGTTCCTTCGTCAATTCCTTTGCCCATTTCATCGTTCTCTAAATCACGTACCTTTTGCCTTTAAGCCGGTTATAAATAGCTTTCTATGTTATCGCCATATGAATATGTGCCAAATCCCAAAATCCACATGCAATCCGACATACAATATAATCAACATTTTACCATAATATTTGTATTGAACGTAAGGTACACCATGTACGTTCAATTATTTCAAAGTAAAAGTTTTATTTCATTTTTTTGCATGATTTTAGTTTTGGGCCAATTACCAAGTTGTATTAGATGATATAAAATGGATCTGCTGTTATTATGCTAAAAGGTCTAAAAATTGACTTAAAATTTTTTATGATATTTTTGCCAAGTTTTGAGTTAATTTTAGGATTCTATTTTGTGATACCATTTGATTATGGATGAACAATTTGATCAAGTGATACTAAAGAGCTTCTAATGCTTATTTTTTTTTTTACTAAAAAGAGAGTTTTATAAATATCGAAGTCAAAAGAAGTAAGATTGAGGAAAATTTAATAAAAGTTCTTAAGTATGTGCCATTAATTTATTTTGAATCTCCAACAAGCGTGCGACTGGGCATTTAGTTTCATCTTCCCTACAGTTTTAGTGTGTTGGCCCACTTGAGAGGATTAGAGAGTAATGGATAATTGCCTTCTAATCTAATCAATTGTTCAAAAAAACTTTTTGTTTTTTTTTTTTTTTTAATAATTCTGGTCTTGAACTTGCAAGGTCACTACATTTTAACCAAGTTCGTTTGTCTTGGTTATTGGTAAATTGAAATCATTATTTAGCATGTTTCAAAATTCGCTTCAAAATTTAATTCGATATCGCTGCCTTACTTAATTTTGCTGTGCACCATGTATCCAAGTTTCTAGAGGCCTTGCCAAATTTTTCGTTATGAATTTTATGTTGAGAATAATAAAAAATGGCATATACTTTTTATAAGGGCCCAATATTTTGCGTATGACATTGTTAGCAATTGATTTATCAAAAATTAAATAAATACACTTTTTTATTGTTGTTGTGGTGTAAGAAGTTATTTGTATATAACTATGGTTGTTGTTATTGTTGTTGTTGTTGTTGATTAATTAATTAATATTCCAATAGTGAAGCAGTTTTTTTGATAAGACTTTGTGTTACGACTTATTTGCTTTGGTGAAAGAGTTTGCTTATTGATTTGCTTTAATTCATGAATATTTGTGCGACTTCCACAAACGCATACATTGACATTTATGAAAAATTCAAATTATAATTTCGTTTTTAGTCAAATTGTGTGCCGCCAAACATTTACTTCTACTTTTTCTTTCCTTCAGGCCTTTTTTTTCTTTCTATTTTCTTTCACCTTTGTTTTTTTTTTTTGCTTTTTTGGGTTTATTGTTGTTGTTGTTGTTGTTGTTGTTGTTGTATTTGTTGCATTATTAATCTAATTAAACAATAATTTTATGGTATTCACCTGAATACCAACACCTTTTGTGTTTATCAAAAGTATACAAAAAATGAAAGAAAAAAGTTTTTAAAAAAAAAAAATAATGCAAACACTTTCATTATTTTATTCTCATTTTTTTTTTATGATAAATGCACTTTCTTTCTTATTGTTATTATTGTTAAAAAAAAAAATTTTTTTTTTGTAAAATTTATTCTTGAATTTAGTATTATTAGAAAATTGAATGAAATCAATTTAATTTTCATTATTTAATTACGTTGGCGAGAAAGAGAAAGCCAAAAAGGAAGAAAAGCCGAAAGTTTTGTATTTTTTTTTTTTTTTATTAAATGAATTAAAGCCAATATTAGTTTCTCCAATTATAATAATATTGTTTCATATTTTTCTTTTCTTTATTTTTTTTTTTCTGTTTTTTCTCTTTGCTTTTTCTTTTTTCTTTTGATCTCTTCTTACATTTCGTTATCTAACGGTTTGTGTATTGAATTTTTAATTGTGTTATTTTACGTAATGCATTTTATGCGATGTATGTGTATGTATGTATGTATGTGTGTGTGTGTGTGTGTGTGTGTGTATATGCGCATGTAAAAATTTTAGTTAAATATTGAACTTTAAAAAAATTAACGACTTGTAGATTAAAATTTGTTGCATGCAAATTGTTTTATTGTTATGAAAAAAGGAATAGGCCAAAGAAATAACAAAAAAAAAAAAATGAACTAAAAACGAAAAAAAAAGCATGAAGACCAAATGAAATATTTTATGAGAAAAAAAAAACTGTTGTTGTTGTAGAAATTATTAAAAAGCAGTTCACAAAAAAATAAAAAAAAAAAGAATAAAAAATGATTTAAGGAAAATGTCATTTAACAAAATTCATTTTCTTATGGCGATTCATTTAAAATGGAACAACATTTTTTTCATATTTACGGATTTTGTTATCTATTTCAAAGCCTTCCACTGCATTCTCTAATTGATTTATATGGCCTTCTTAATTATTGAAATTTTAACACAATTATTAGCTTAATTGTGTACAGATCAAATTTTCCCATCAAAATTTCGAACTCTTTCGAACCTAAAATTTTATATAATCCAAGGAATATTAAGCATAAAAGAAAACAACGTTAGGCTTGAAAAGAAGTGATAAACAATTCAATAAAGTCAACAATTTTTAGTCGGCCATTATAGATATTCAAATATCCAAAAATTTTGCTTATTATGATTAAAAAGTAAAGTACAAAGTATTACGAGTCAATAGAGTAAAATATTGTAATTTTTGTATATTATTGAAAAAGTTTTAAAATAAGGAATGATCTGGATCAAATTTGCCATACATATACCAAGTACATAAAATTCATAGATTCACAAAAACTTATGCCGTACTATCACTGACGTAAAATTTAAAAAGAAAAAAATTGCAATGAGCAAAATGACAAGAATTTATAGGCCCTTTTAGTTTAGTGAAACGTCTATGCCTTCCTAATAAAATGTGCAGGCATAATATGAGAGTGAATGTGTGCTCCTAAAACTACTTAATTTTGGTAAAATGGCAAAAATATTATTTTAATGTCCCATGCCATGATACATCAATTTTTTTTTATAATGAAAATCAAGTTCTTTCAAGGCATATTGGTAAAGAATTTTTTTAGCCTAAAAATATGAAGCGAAATTATTTTCGTAGATTTTTTTTTTCGTCCATTTTTAATGACATTCTTGAGACATTCTCAAAAAATATCTAAAATAGTACTTTGCTGCTTTCATTGAAACTTAAATCGAAACTACTTTTTTTTTTTTTTTTGAATAAATCATACTACAATTACAGTTCACAATTGTAGTGTGATCTTGCTTTAAATAAGTACCCTGCTTATCATTGGTAAGGATCGATTAGGCCTTATAAAAATACTTTCATAAATTGATAGACAAAAATTGAAACGTTATTGCTAGGCCTCTACACTTTTTTCCACATTACATTTACTGAACTTCAAAATTTCCTAAAGCTAATATCACTAGTCCGATAATTTACATTATGGCGAATTCTTTGTTGTTGTTGTTTGTTATATATGATCTGAAATATTCTCCATAATTTAAATCTACTTTTTTTTTACCATAATTTAATTTATTATTAACTTGGAAATGAAAAAGTATGATTATGTAATATTTTAAGTATCCTGTCAAAGCCTTTTCTAAATGTTATATATATTTGTGTAATTATTTCTTAATTTAAGGCTTCTTATAATTAGTAATAATAATAATAAATTTTAGCTTTAATTATTTAATGCGTTTTTTTTATCAATTTGATTTATTAATTAATTAATTAATTAATTTATTATTATTATTAATTAATATGTCATTAATTATTCTTATCATGGATCATTAATATTTTACTTTTCCATTTGCATATAAAACTATTCATTCACTTTCACTTTTCATTTTCCATTTTGTTTGCCTTTTTAAATGTTTTGGGCCATTAATTAAAAATTACATCCATATATTAATTGCTTCATAATTATTCATTCAATTAATATATGGCATATTAAAAAATTGGCCAAAGAGAGTAATACGCCGAAATGAATTTCACTATGAATTAAATTTAATTCCTTAAGTAAATTTAAATTTCTCATAATTTTGCCATTACATTTTTTTCTTTATGAATGTCATAAATTAAATTTTTTATTGTTGTTATTGTTATTTATATATTTGTAAGAATTATTAGAGGTAAAATAATTTTTACAATTTCCTCGATCGAACGATCACATTTTGAGAAAAGTTTTTAAATGTGAACAAATAATATAGAAAACCATATGAAAAAGATTTTATTAATATTTTTCCATATTTTTTATTATCTTTAAGAAAATCAAAAAAAAAAAAAATTAAGCATTCTAAATAATCATACAAAATTTGATTCAAATTTCTTGCAACTTTGTTCCATCTAATGAATTTTCAAATCATTTAAAAAATTTCGATTTTTCCTTTTTTTTCTTACTACTTAACTTTAATTAATAAATAAATTAATTACTTTAAGTAATTACTAAGTACTGTAATGCGGTACTTAAATTTATTATTTATTAATTTATTATTTATTATTCATTAACTAAAAATATTTTTTCTGTTTTTTTTTTAAAATTTTATTTTCGCTTTTTCTTTTGTTCATAAAAAATTTTCATAGTTCATTTTTTTTTTACAAATTTATTTAATTAAATAAATACATTTACATACAGACAAATAAATACTAATAATAATAAATAAATTAATTAATTTATACAAAAATGAATAAATAAACTGTTGAAATAATTCTTTGGAAATTATATGAAAGTGTCTCAGTGTTAAAATTTCTATTATTATTATTGTTTCTAATAATTGGAAGAAACTTTGAAATGCCGCAGGTTATACCAATTCCTTTTTATGTATTTACGATGTAATGATTTAAATTTGGATGTAATTCTTTGGATAACTTAAAGGTTAATGGCAGCAATGATGACTTAGTTGGAACTTAAACATAAGCATTGTAAGCCATTTGTTGAGAAGTAGAGGAAACAATTTTGGGTTCATAAAATTCTAATATATTGCTTGTAGGAAGATTTAGACCACGTTCCGACCAATGACCATGACTTGAATGATGCTCTGTAGCAATCTATGAAGATATTTTATAAAAATTCTCATTAAAAACTTTTGATGATTACAAATCTATGTTGGGAAATTTTCTAGAGAGGTAAATAGTTCGGTGTTACAGGGCGTTGATCTTGGCGGTTGATAGAGGGTAAAAAAGGGTATAAGTTTATAGGCAGGGCAAGAAAAAGCAAAAGAAGAAGTAAGTAATTAAAATTTAAATTTTATCTTGGCCATGTTTCTAAGAGGGTTTTTTTTTTTTTGATACTTAGAAGGTTAGAGTATACAATCGACTTCTTGGAATTGTTGCTTTTTTCAAAAGTACTTACTTATATAACTGGTATTATGGTCTTTACCTAAATCCATTATATATAAATATACAAGAAACTTTTGAAATCTCATGAAAATGATAACTTTGCTATTTACTCGTTTGTTTTCTGTGTAGCTCTTTTTTTCATTTGTTTCAGATGTTTGGGATGGGGCTAGATGGATCATTATATAAATTTGTTATTTGTATTGCTTTTGTTTTTTTTTTTTTTTGTTTTTGCTTTTTGGACTTTGGTTCTTCTTTATCTTTATCAATCTCTCCCTTTTTCTTTCTTTATTTTTCATTCTATCTCACTTTTATACACACACACAGATAAAAATTCGTTCAGTACTCTTACAGTTTCACTTTCACTGGTGTGGTGTCATCTAGGACATTTTAGCATGCAAATACAGCCTAAAAGAGAACACAGAAAAAGAGAGAGAGAGAGAGAGAGAGAGAGAGAAATAGTTTTTAGTAAATCTTACCTTTTTACAAAATTGGAAAATGGCCAAACCAACCGAAACAATAAAT
Organism: Melophagus ovinus; assembly: GCA_023089585.1. Lineage (NCBI taxonomy): Eukaryota > Metazoa > Arthropoda > Insecta > Diptera > Hippoboscidae > Melophagus > Melophagus ovinus. Next base: position 2,235,019 of record JAKKIB010000177.1, read on the forward strand.
GATAAGAAGCCCAATCCTAAAGCATTCAATGCCTTTATCTTCAATATACCAAGGGCCATGGGTATAACAGTGATTGCTTTCAATAAAATTATCACCATCAAAGGTAATGCCATCTTACGCAAACGATGCTTTTTCACTAAATTTTATAATAAATGATAATAAATAAATTTCAGAAATCAGAAATCAGAAATCAGAAATCAGAAATCAGATAGGCCCAATTAACAATAATTATTATGTAGGAATGTGTAAAAAAGAGGAAAAAATTTTATACCTTTTTTGAAGAGGCCACCTTTTTTACGTCTACCTTCTGCCATATCATTCTTTCCATTATCATTATCATTATCATTATCATTATCATTATCATTATCATTATCATTATAATTGTTAGCAAATTTTACATTAACATTAAATTCATCATTAATGGCTAAATTGCGTGAGGAGACAGTAACTTTAGCATCGGTCAATGGTAAATTCATGGTAACATCATGACCTTGAATATAACGTTCAAATATATCAAAGAAATTATTTTTTTCATTTGTAGAACGTTCCATGCCAATTTTTATGCCAGAATCATTTTGTTTTACTTCTTGATATCCATTAGCTTTTACTTCTACATCACCAATCTAAATTGTTTCAATTTGAATGGTATTATTGAAATTTTATAAAATTATAAATATCAAAATTTTATCAAATTATCTCATACCTTAAAATTATCTTTAGTTATAATTGTATCAATTACACGCATAGCTCTTTCTTTAATACAAGCCATATCATCTGTGCCACTTTCACATTTCACTTGCTCATCACGTATTAAATTTTCGATTGTTATCTCTGAGGCTTCTATTGATATCAAAGTGAATCGATATATTACTAATAATAGTAAAAATCTTTCTAGAATTTTATTTAATGATTTCATTCTTATTCTTATTCTTATTGTTGCTATTGTTGTTGTTGTTGTTATATAATGCTTAAATTTTTATAGAGAGAAGCGTATTTGTATTTTTTACATACATACATATATATTATATATATATATATATATGTGTCTGTGTGTGTGTATATGTATATGTATATATATATGTATATATATATATATATATGACAGTGTGTATGTGTGCGTCTTTATATGCCCGTTTGAGTATATGAACAACTGGGCTGAACGAATAAACAATTGCAAATAATTATTATATATCTGTTGACAACGATTTTTATACCTAGTTTAAGGTAAATCACTGTCATGAACCTTAAAATTGAAATAATAAAAAAAAAAAAGGTATATATTGAAATTGAAACAGAAATGAAGAAACAAACAACATAAGCAACGGTAAAATTGTCATAATAATAATAACAACAATAACAACAATAACAATAACAACAACAATAACAACAACAATAGCAAAATCAATAATTAAGTGCTTAAGGCTAATTAATATTCACTAACACATTAACAATACACAAACACATACACTCACATTTGATATTTATGTTTGTCTATCAAAGTGACGACTTAGCACTAAAATTGTGAACGAAACAGCCAAACGAAACAGCCAAACGAAACAGCCAAATTCAATAATCGATACAATTCATGCAAAATCATTGTGATTTTGTTACAGTTAGCGCCTTAAGGCGGCCTAAACACCAGTATTTCTCTTTTACTGTTCATATATTTGTCTATCTGTCTGTCTGTCTCTCTGTCTGTCCATCTGTCTGTCTAATCTCTTTTTTTGTCTCTCTTCCATATCACGTCGTGACTTGATTTTTGTCTTTGATTTGTGTGCTGGCAACTAAGACTGGCAACAAATGCACTGATTGTGCGTATAATTGTTGCTACAAATCTATAAATATTTCTATTTTAACATTTGTTGTTGTAATATTAATATGTATTGCTCGTTATTTGTGTAAGGCACTTCAAGTCGTATAAGTAACCAGAAATTATTTGCTAGTTGAAATTTTACATTTTAATATTTATTTCACGTTTACACACACACACACACACACACACACAAAAGCATGTGCCTTGTTTTTACTTTTTTTTTTCTACTCAATTTTGCGTTTAGGTATTTTTGTTTTAATTTTTATCTATATGCCTTCAACTGAGGCCTAACAGTGATCTCTTTTTTGGGCGAACTTTCGTCTACTCAGATTTATACAGTGCAATGAGTGTTTTACAGGCATACCTGCCATGAAGGCTTAACTGTATGGTAAACAAACGTATAAATGACCAGTTTCCAATTTAAAATCTGCCTTGTAACTTATATACATGGCTTATTCTTTGGTACCTAGATTCGGAGCCTTCCTATTATTCCTTGGCTTAGCTTAAATAAGCCCAATAAGCCTAACCAGCTACCCATTTTATTCGGAAAATGGTACCCTGCACGACAAGCATATATATGTTTGAATGAGCAACGCCAGCGCTATGTGCATTACAGGCCCCACGAAGCCAATCTCAATATCACCACAAGGGTCTTTATCAAAACTGTTGATACCGTGGTATTAAATTAAATCTTTGATCGGATCTCTTGACTCATGATGCACTCTGATGGTCGGCATCACCAATAACCATCTCATGAGCCACTCCCAGTTGAGCAGGTGCTTCTCGGTACTGGTTGCCCCCTCAATTCAATTGACAGGAACAATAAAGGGTTTAGAACATACAAATTACAATTCTTTATGCAATTTTCAATAGTAATTAAAAATATTGGACTTTTTTGTGAGCTGCCCCACTTGTGGTACACAAGAATGAAAACTTGGCAGGTCATTATATCCAAACCCATGGATTGATAAAGGCTCATTGTATGGAACATCTTAGAGTTACTTTCGGATTCGATTTAAGTTTATCTAATTGTTGTTGAATTGATGTCCGTCCATGTATATTTGTAATGTAACTTCATTTTAGATATTTTAGACATTTCAATGATGTTTAGCGCATTTTAATCCAAAGGCGTACATTTATGAAAATGGTCATAATCGTACAATTTATACAGTTGTATTTTCCAAATATTTTACAGATTTCTTGAACATGGATTCAAAATAATTATTTCATATATTTAATAATCTTTCAAGTTTAATCATGCTTAGTTCATATTATAAAATTTTTTAAATTATTTGAAATTTACAATTTTTGATTTGAAATTCATTTGGCTTTTCATATTTTAAACATATGAAGCAAAATGTTGTAGGGTGTTTAATAAGTGACTTTGTTCAACCGGAACACTTTTACTCGATTGTTTGTTTAACTTTAATGAAATGATGCAGTTTGCTTGTTTTTTTGCAAACTGTTCTTATATGAAAAGAATCTTGAAGAAAATTAGAAAAAATGGTACTTTCTCCAAACAACTGAATTACTTATCGAACTGATTTAAGTCTCTCTAGCCGTTTGCATTCAAATTATAGATCACAATTTTTAAAATATTTTTATGAAATTTGGCAGATAAGTGTGTTTTGGCCTAGAGGCAAACTTTTTGAAAAATGATTAAAATAGGATAATTTTTAATATCACTCCCCATAAACCATAACAAAATTAGTTCAGATCGGTCCATGGGCTTCAGATCGGTTCATTTTTTGAACCTTCTTTCATATAACAAACTTTTCAAATAATTAAAAATTTACAACTATTCCAAATTTTCTTTGACTTTTACTCTCTTTATTTGACTTTTTAATCACTTTAGGTAAAGCGGCGTAGAATATTTAATAGTCGGCCTAGACTGACTATAATGTAATAAATAAGTTTAACATCTTTTGTTCAGAATTGAAAATGGTTGAATGCCACACCTTAAACGTTAACATTTATCAGTTATTTCAATAATTCAAATATTCAAAAATTAAGGTTTGATGTTAAAAAATTTTTCAGTTTTTAGTTTTTTTTTTTTTAGTGAATCGTTGATATTATATTTTTGATGACTTTTTCTCGATATCAAGTTCAACTGCAGTGCAAAGATATGCCAAAAATCAGAAAAGAGATAACATATACAAAAAAAAAAAAAAAGAAAAAACGTGAAATGTTTGGTAAATTTGATTTGTTTGAAAGCAGAAAAAAAGTAAAGGAAAAAGTCATGACCGCTACATATAATCCATATATGAAAATCATGGCGGAAATGTTACGTCCATGGAGGGTACAACAAAAAAAAAAAAATGAAAGCAAAAAAAAAAATAAATAAATAAAAAATGAAAATAAACTTTTTTACATGCGCTTGGTTTGTTATGATTTGATTTCTTCTTCTTCATTATTTTAAATTCTTTGCATAAAATTTTGATTTGTAAATTACAGTAAATGAAATCATGATTTACCATTTTTCCTTCAATTTTTTTTTTCTCTTTTTTATTTGTGGCCTATTACATAAAATTTATAATAATGATGATAATGAAGAGGAAAAGTAAAAAGTGAAAAGAGTTTATGTCGTCATTGCATAATTTCTACACTTTTTTTTTTTAGTTGAATAATATAACAAATTTCTCTTCTCCATAAGTCACTGGCGAATAAAATATTTAAAAAAAAAAAAAAAGGTTTCAATTCCAATTGATTTTTGAATAGATTTCTAAAGAGGTCATTTTAGACTTTTATCTTTTTGGGCTTGTTCATGGAGAAGGTGGTGTAGGCGTGATGGGGAGGGGGAGGGGGGGGGGGAAGGAGTCGCTAAAATCTTTCCTTCATTTATATGAATTTTGTTATATTGGATTTATAAGTGATTACAAAATCAATTTCACTCGTCTGATTAAAATGCAAAACGACATTTCTTCTGTAAATGCTTTACACGTTATTTTTTTGTGGTGATGTCAATTTGAAAAAAAAAAAAAAAATTTCAAAAAAGTGGTCATAGAAAATTACAACAATATTAATAAAAAGAAAAAACTACAAAAATATGCATGTGTTTGTATGGTTCATATTTTCTCTAAAATTATTTAACAAAACAATAAAAAAAAAAGCGAGCTAATTTTTTTTTTACATTAAAAGTTTTGAAAAAAAATTGGAAAAATTTTTCTGATTATTAATTCAATACATTTGATTATTTGATAATTTTATACATGTTTTTATTGAAAATTTCTAATTTGAAAAAAAATTAAAATTCTTTTGCCAAAATATCTCTTAACATTTTTTGCACATTTTTTTTGGCATGATTCAATTATATTTGGTTTGATTGATTATTCAATTAAAAAAAAAAAAACAAAATAAAAAAAATTTACAACTTTCACTTTTCTCTTCTATAACGCTTTTGCATTTTTTGCTTTTTACCTTTTTTGTCTGATGATGTCACTTGAAGCAAAATTTCAACCTGAATTATGTTACGCGATCTTTGAAATTAACTTAAAATTTGTAACGGAAAACATTAGAAAATTGATTTCTTTAAACTATGCCAAATAATTTAGAGGCCAGAATTCGGGAAATCTTTCAATGAAGAATGCTTTTTTGCTTGATTATTATGAAGAACATTATATGTATTCATCTTTTAAAGATCATTTGTCTTTTATGGTTATGGAAGGGAAATACTTCGCAAAACATTTTAAGCGATGGCATTCATTATTTTTCTTATTATGGGCTCGATAGAATCTTCAATCTATAGATTGAAGATTTGCATGAATGCTTATTTTTTTTTATCTTATAAAATGCTACTTCAAATGGATTTTTTTTTGATTATACAATAAAAAATAGAAAATTAAGCTTCTAGTAACTGCTTTCCTATTCGAAATTCTTCACATTATTTTCTACCCTAAAGCAGTATTATACTCTAAATTGGAAATTGTTAGGCATTGCAAATTTCTTGATATGCGGACTGTATTCTCAAAATATTGAAGATTTAAGGATTTCATCTTGCTTGGCATATAAAGAAATACGTTAGGAAAATGGCTAATAATACGAAGAAAATTTTGCTTCAACTTAAACATTTTAGTTTTACGGAATCAATCAAATTAACAAAATTACAAAAATTTCTAAAATTCCTAAAAATTTCTTTAATTTACTTTCTGTACTTTATGGTACACAACAAAATTTATGTGAATTTATTTTACATCCAAAAGAAGCTGGATACTATTTTTATTATACTAATGTACTGAAAATAATTTTTTCTTTCTAAAGCCTCATTAGGTCCAGTAGCTGGACATTTGGCCTTATATATTTCGGCGTATTGAAATTTTGTCGTAAAAGGAAACTTTAATAAATTTTTATTTAAAAGTTCTCTTTTAATATGGATCATATGATTGGATGGTATAACAATTGGCTCCATTTGATTTTATTATACTAAATAATTTTTAATTAGTATGCTACTTAAAATTAAGCTATAAAAAATTTTCCACCTTCATATGAAAACCAAAAACTAATAATTATTTATTTAAAAATTGAAATTTGAATTAAAAAAAATAAAACCAAAAGTAAATCCCTGATTCCTTATAGAATCATTAATAATTAATAATAAGAAGAGAAAAAATTAATAAATTGAAACTAAAAAAATTTCATTGGCAGAATTTTCATCATTATTAGCATGATCATTATAATTTATATTTTTATAGTATTTTCAAGGTAAATCTTTGGATAAAAGTACTTAAAAATTTCTTTTATAACAATTTACACAAATAAATGTAAACATGCAACAACAACAAAAAAAAAGTACATTATATTTAATAATTAATTAAATAAATATTTAATAAATAAATATAAAAAAGAAATTTGTAGATAAGAAAGAAGTAGCAAGCAAGAATGAAAAAAAAAAAAAATTGGTGAATGTTTAACGTTTCCTTTGGCCAATAAAAGCCATATTTTGAGCATCACCGGGCGGTACTTGTGATGAGCGTGCCCATCCATGTGGATCCCAGGCTGGTGCACCATGATCTACATGATCCACATGATGCGGCAATTCAACATGATGATCTAAATTATGATCGATACGATGATCTAAATGATGTGGCACAATATGTTCAATATGATGCGGTACAATATGTTCAACATGATGAGGCGGATAATGCACTACTTCATAGTTGACAATCTGAAATATGAAGAAATTGAAAAATGTAAATAGAATTTTTTTTTTATTTCTATTTGATTAAAGAAACGGTATAACGTAATAATTATTTACCTTGGGCTTAGCAATTTTGAATACCACTAAAGCACCGGATAATACTAATGAGAGTAAACCTAATGTCATGGCCTTCCAAGTTTTTAAAGCAATTAACGCCAATATAAGTGGCATTAATACGGTTGTCTTCAATTTTAAGCCAATTAAAAATGGTAGAACTGCTTTACGCATAAATCCACGACTTTCATTGGGTTTATAATCATTTAACGGTATAACAGCACCATTTACAAAAACATTATTAATCAAAAAATCGGGTAAATAAGTACGGGCTTCTGAACTTTTAAAATAATCTATTGGTTGGATACTTAAAGCATGCGTATTTAAAAAGTTTTCCATATTTTCATAGACATTTTCCACATACGATAATTTATCATGTTTCTTCTCTTCAGGGAAATTATTTGAACGACTTGTACGTATTAAGGCTAAATTTTCGTTTAATTTAATTTCATTTTGATGAATCACTTCGTCATACCATTTTAAAGCCTTCGGTTTTATGCAACTTAAATTTAAGTCCTTCAGGCAATTATCGTATATATCATAAGTTAAATCGGCAGCTGAACGTGTATGTCGCTTTGCATAACTGATACGGACTAAGAATGTACTTGTCAATAGCAGAATAATAGTCCAAATTTTCATCTTCCACAATTTTATTATATTTTCAATTCAAGTTATTAATGTTATTACCACTTTCTTTTCAATTGATCTGGTTATCTGTAGATCGTTTAGAATTTTGTTTTATTTATTAAATTTTTCGTTTTTTTTTTTTTTTTTTTTTGTAAAAATTAACTAATTTAAGTTTAATGCAATAAAGCGTTAAGCTTTACGCTACAACCAACCAATTGAATATGTAAATAGTGATAAATTTTTACCAGGTTTTTATACGGCCATACATATTGTTTTTTTTTTTTTTTTTTTTTTTGAATACATTAAAACACTCATACAATTTATTTATATATAGATATATTGCACAAAATGAGCATTAAAATGTTAAATTTTAATTTCTTTTTTACACATTTAAAGAAATTATTTCAATAATTTCCCTTGAATTTTGTGTCCGTTCTCTCAAATATAACACCATATGCCATATAACACTGTACAGAATGTTAAGCAAGTAGGTTTTGGCTATAATTGGAAGTAAATCAATAAAATAATTAAATGGGAGAATGAAATAAAATCATATTAATAATGAAGAAACAAGTAGACGAATTTGTTCGGTACTTGCTAAAATTGAAACTTCTCCAGTGTATTCATAGTAATTGATGAATTGTCTATTAAGGGTTTGCCAAATCAGTTTAACACCTGATAAATTGCATTATTGCAGAACTTTACTTAGTTAGTTAATTTGATAGTAATTTGTTGATTAAAAATATTTTCATTTAGATTTAATATCATCAGAATTATTATCATGAAGAAAATGCATTTTCCAGGTACGATTTTTATGTTCGTAGCAATCAGTGAGTCCATATAAAGCTAATGTTTAAAGTCTTTGGCCTCAAGAAGACAATTCCGGGCATTTCATGGAATTGAGCTCAAATTCCAAATTCTTCTAAAATTCTTATAAAATTATTGGTAGCGTTATAGCTTTAAATGACACAGCACCTAAATCCATTTGAGTGTCACGGCTTAACGGCTATAAATAATTTTAAATTGGGGATTATAACTTTTCAAAGAAAGTTTCGTATTTCATAAATTTCCAGCAAAAAGTTATCCCTTTCATTAAAATTAATAAACGTTTTGGTATAAAAGTAAAAAAAATCGAAATTTTAAACAAAAAGTCAATAAGCAAAAGTGGTTATAAACATCACTGTACCATTCATATTTGTTATGTGCCTTCTAATCTCTCAGTTAAGTGTTAGGTGTATAGAAAAGTTAGGTTATAGCAAAAGAGTAAAGTTTTATTTGGCTAAGATCAAATGGGTAAGACCTAACAAACTAAATCCAGATAATGCCTCCAATGCATTGCTGTTTTGATAGGGCTATAACTAAAAATAAATTTAGAAAGATTTTAGAACTTTGTCGCTTGAAATAGACACGGAGTAGAAAATCACTTGTCTATATCATAAACTGGCTTTCCAAGTTTAGTTTGTACTATGAAAGTGCTTTTTGACTAATTCGGTTCACTTGTTATATTAAATTGTGTACATAAACTTCTAATGCCTTTGACAAATATGAAATCAATAATTCAAGTTTTGCCACAATGACTTGGGTAATAGACAGAAAAACATTTGATGGCACTGGACAGAAGGAACATGGGCGAATCTATATTGACTTAAAATATAAGCTTGTTGATATTTTTTGCTAGAATAAGTGTATTTCCAATCAAGTCTATCACCAAAGTCTGAATGCTGGAATATTCGATATGAGGTTATGTTTATTAAAAGTAAATATGTTTTATAAAAAATGTACATCTATTTATAGAGGTCGAAAGTTATGGCAGAAGCTTTTTACTATTTACTATTTTTTTTTACTATTTATTTACTATTATTTTATTATGGTCATGGTCATTTAGTGTGGCGGAAGAAGAACATTTGAATTTCCAAACACGTAATGATCGTAAAATAATTAAATTTCCTCTTCTTCAGTTCGCACTATCAAGTTCTTGAAAAACACATTTTTATTGGCATACATCTTGAGTTATTATTTAATGATGTCAATCGATATTTGCCTTAATTCTTTTCAGAGAAACGGAATAGGAACTAAGAAGCTTAAAGACTTTCCTCTTTAATTCTTATTCTATAAAACAAAATAAATATTGAATTTTCGAATGAACTACTTTATTAAATTTATTTAATTTAATTCTGTATTTTCAAAAATTTAGTCTGAATTTAGTCTGAATTTATCAGGAGAAGCGAAATTTTAGATATAATGAACTTAAATTTAAAATGATTATTTTAAGAAATTGTGAAAGAAAGTATACCAAGCAATATTTTAGACTGCCATTAAGCCTTAGTCTATGCAACTTTAATATCGCATGTGGCCCTAAAAAACGTTTTAATCGATCAATATATTTTTCATGAATTTAAAATAATCTACAATATTCTCTTTCGTATCAATTTGCGACAAAAATTATAAATGAAAATAATATTTTATGTGGAGAACAGAATAAGACCAATCGGGTCCTAATTTAAACTGATTGAAATAGTGAAATGCTTTAGTAACGGTTTATAATTCGAATTGAGAATAGAGCGACATAGTTGGAGTAAAAGAACGTACAAGCGTCTGGTGAAACGGAGTAGATTGATTTAATTCTGTTACGCATTTGATCTGTGATTCTAAAACGCTTTAGCCGGACTTGTAGATCACACTTAGAGCCGTGTAACGTAATAAATATGTTTATAAATCAAATTACAAATTGCTCTAAATAAAATCAAAAGTCTTGTTTGGAATATTTTGTTCATATTTACAATAAAAATTATTCACATATTATTTATTTAATTACAAAATTATATTTATTAATTCCCATAAACATTTAACAGTCTAAAATTAGGAAATAAATATTTCAAGTATTATCTAGAAAATTTTTACTTACACGTAAAATTTTACATAAAGTTAACAGCAAATAAATAAATTTAATATTAATATTTTAATTGAGGATTAAAGGACTAATAAGAAAAAAAATTAAATTTTTTCCACTTAACTGAAATAAATTAAAGTGGCTTATTATTATTTTTTTTTTTTTGATTATAAGATTTTATAAAATTTACAATAATATGGTCAATAAATAATGACTTGATTTGAATAAATAATAAAATGAATGGGTACTTAAATTTATTTGTTAATATTTATCAATTCAAAATTTAGTTAAATTTTGGCTTTACAATAAACGTACTTTTTATCTCTCGGCACTAAATTATCATTTTGAAATTACATGTTAATGATAAGTCAATTCAAATTTTTGAATATTTCTATTTAATTTTATTTTGTAAATTGTTATGATTAATGAAAATTTGAAAGTTAAGAGTTGAGAGTTCCGAATTATGTCTCCAAAAATTCAAATTAAACTTTTTTTTTTTATTCTGTATTTATATTACAATTCGGATATAAAATTAAACAATTCTTTTGATCTTGTCCATCTCGGGCAGCTTGAATTAACCGGAAGAAACGCATCATGGCAGCATTTGCATTCGTTATTGTTGGCAATTCATTAGCATCCCTAAGAATCAAAAACAATTGCAACAATGCAGATAATTTAAATAGTTAAATAGTTTTAAGAGGTCCCAATTTATTTCCACTGCGATTTCTTAATAATAAATAAATGTGAAAGTAAATATACAACATAGGGAATTTCAAGACCCCTTTGGGGTCTTCTAGAAGCTAGGCTTCTATCAGTATGGATGTAACTTATAAAATTAATTATCTTAAGTGTCTCTTGTATATTATGCCTTTAGAAAATTGATTTATAAAGTTTTTCAAAAACTATGATTTTACTTAAAAAAAAGGTGATTAAAAAAGGCAAAAATTGTTCGCTTCCAATCCATTTTGAACTTTTAAATGACAAATCAATAGTAATGCTTGAAGAAGCTAAATAGATTTATAATGTTACGCTTTGCGCCTCCATTGAATAAAAGTGTATAGAAAAATAGTTAGAATTTTAAAAATATTATTCATGCCTGAGTTGTTAGAAATCTTGTTTTTTTTTTTTTTTCTTAAACTTTTCAACCCAAATACATTGCTCTTAAATTTTCTTGTCATTTATGACATTGCAGCATATTTTTGTTAAGAAGATCAACCATACAAAACAAATTTATTGGAGCAAAAATGAGGGAAACGAATATACATTTGTCTATATAAGAAAGAACTGTCAGAAGAAATGTCACTTTTTATAATATTCATAATAAAAAGAAGAAGAAACCAGCAAGAAAATTATATTTGACTTTGGAGAACTCATGAATACTCACCACCTAGATAAACTATTTGGTAATTTATGATACAATGAGATAATTTAAAGTTATATAATTTTGAGTAGGCGTGGCTAATATACACGATTTTTATATAAAATGTTTTATATAAAAGTCTCTATTCCAAGTCTCAATTTCCAAGTTATAAGCAAATATGTTTTAAGTTGTTGTTTTACGTTGCACCGTGGGCGTGTCCTTTGATCGATTTGGCTTATTTTCAATACCAACCAATATACATATACTTTCAATGTTTTCACCAAGTTTAAAATCGCCTAACTTAAGCTCATCTTTTTGCGATCTGAAGAATGCTTAGCCTATAAGGACAGATGGACAGACGCACAGACATTTCATGCTAATCAAAAATGTATATACTTTGTAAGATCTCCGAAGGTTTCTTTTATGTGTTTCAAACCTAATGACTAAAAGAGTATACCCTCCCCATTATTCATTACCTCTAGGTATTGGGTATAAAAAGAAATATAAAAGTGACGATTACAACAGGAAAAATAAGTAGAACGGATTTTGTTGCTTATGTATATGCAAAAAGCTTTTCAAATCAATAAAACCAATGCATATTTGAGAAATCGGAATTGGAAAATATTTTTGTATGCAATATCCATGCTGATATAATTACCTGCTTAATTCAACGGAAATGAAATTGCTGTGAGGACTATAATGATTTGGATTTTTATACATGCTGCATACTAAACGTTCTTTACATAAATCATCTGTAATACCCAACGGCTGGATAATTTGATCAATTTTCATTAAGATGGGTGTATAAAATGGATCATAGTTTAATGGCATTAATGGCTGCAGATAAAAATTCAAATAAATTTGCAAGCATTTATATTCGATATTTTGATATTATGTCTAATTTATGGACTAACCTGACCATCCATGGCAAATGGTTGTTTTTCTAAAATTTTCTGTTGTTGTTGTACAATGCGTTGCTCATTTTGTATACGTAATGCTTCTTTCAATTGAGCTTCCATTTCCGGCTAACACAAAGCAATACAAAAAAAAAAAAAAACAAAAGGATATTTTATTTATTTCAAATGTTCATTTAAATATAAATTTCGCATTTTGTTTAGTGGTAGAAATAAAATAAATGCTTAAGGAAGGGAATGCATAAGTTAAAGCTACTACTTTTTTTGAGTTAAGCTTTTTTTTTGTGAAATTTCTCAAGTTCAGGCTTATTTTTGCTTTTTCTCACGTTCAAAACTTATATCGATTCCAAAAATTTTGATACTTATCAAAAAAGTAGATATTGTTTTAAGAATATGAATGGAAACCTTTTCCAGTTGCAGACTTTTGGATAAACTTTTTGAATAATAAAAAAAGTTGTCATAAAATTTATATGAAATAATTTTGAACTTGCTGTGATTTGTTGTTGAATCATTTGCCGTGTGTTGCATGATTTGAATTTATCGATTTATCGAAAAACGGAGTGGCTGAGCAAATTGAAGAATAAAGAAAATATCATTTAATAAGTTAGAGGCAAATTATTTCATTTACAACGTTATTTCTTCTGATGAAGCTTTTCAGAAAAAAAAAAGTTTAACAAATAATTTATATATTTATTTTTTTTTTTTTTACAAAAATTATAGAAAAGAGTTTTTCTTCAATCATTTGGCATATGTTCCAGTGAAAGAAAGAAGATGTCACAGAATTTTTATGAAAACTTAAATGCCTTTACAATTACATTTTTTATGTAATGCCATCAAACGTATTGGAAATTGAAAATACCATTGACGATTCATTTTATTTGATATGACAAAAAGATTTTGTGCTTTTTTTTCCCTTAAAAAAAAAAAAAATAAAAGTTTTCATACTTTTTTAGTTTTGTATTTCCATTTAGAAAAGATGTTACAAAATGAAAATTATTGATTCTTTCATCATGATTCTTACAAAATGTGAGAGAAAATCAAAATTGGCAAAAAATAATTGCTTAGATGGGTTCGTTTCTCTTTGTATTAATTCCATAGATAGACATAGTTTTGTGCCTTCAATTTTAGTAATTGATTCAATTCGAGAAAAATATGATGGGAAAATAATTTGCTTGTAACTTACTGTTAGATTTTGTTGGGCCAACATTGGCTCATAATGGACATTAGTTACTTGACCGGAAACTGTTATTAACGGTGATGGTGCACCATTGCCTTGTAAATATGGTTTTTGTTGTTGTAGTAGCTGCTGCTGCTGCTGCTGCTTTAGTCTTCCGGGCGATACATAAACGGGATTAATATTTGTATGAGAACCTTTTACGATCATCTTATGTTTATTGTTATTGTTCATATTGTTGTTGTTGTTGTTGTTGTTGTTGTTGTTGTTTGTTGTATAAACTGAAATTATCATTAATTAAGTAGAAATGATAAAAGAAAATTAAATTTTAAAATAATGCTTAATTATATGCTCCAAGCAATGCCTTGCAATTCATCGCCATATTAAATAAAATTTTCTTATAACGGATAAAAATGCAAATTAAATTTAACTAAATTATTTATATTTATAATTTGCTTTTTGTTTTGTTGTTATTGTTAATTGTACCTTGACTTATTTAATTGAATATCATTTTGTATAAAAGGATTAAATGTTTGTCTAGTGACTTGAGATTTTCTAAAATTTTGTGATAAGGATTGTGCTGATTGTTGTTGTGATGGTGATGGTGCTGGTGATGATGATGGTAATTTATGTAAAACAGCTGAAACGGTTTGCCTCCGTTTTTGTGTTAAAATATTTTGTTCTTGTTGTTGTTGTTGTTGTTGTTGTTGTTGTTGTTGTTGGGATAATGATGATAATGGTGCTAATTGTTGCTTATTATTATAAGTTTGTTTTGTACCTAAACCCCAATCGTGTAATACTTTTGCATCGTTACTTAAATGAGGTTGAAAGTACTCATTGCTTTCATCAATTTGTGCAATTCGATTTATATCATTTATATATCTGCATCATAACATATAAAAAATATTTAAGCAAATTCATTTAATGTTTTGTAATGTAAGAGTAATAAATTTTTTTAAATTTATTATGTGCATTGATTTTATAAAATTCATTTTATAAAATCATAAAAGAAAATGCTTAAACTTACTCTGAACCTAAACCTGAACCAGAATTTTCCCAACCAATCTCGTATGGTTCATGTATTGAATATTTATGTATTTCATGTAACGGTGCTCCATGTAGATAAGTGGATGCATGACCTTTGGGCGGATGTGTATAAATAATTTCCGGTATTGAATTATGCTCTACATTATGCCAGGGAGGTACAATCTAAATATTCACAGAAATAAATTTTATGGAAAATTTCCCAAAACTTTTTAAATACAATAACACCAAAGAGAATGAGCATTTCAAAAATGAAAATGAAAATGAAAATGAGTTAGTTAAAAACTCATTCTTCTGAGAGAGTAATCAATCAAATGGACACACTAAGTATATAAGATTTTGATTTTTTAGAAAATCCAAAAATAATAAAAAAAACCAACAAAGAACAAGTCATTTGAAACAGTTGGCTATAGCAGACTTTAAGAAATTAATGAATTATTAATTTTATACTTAAAAGGCGATCACTTCATAATTTTCTATGGAACATTTTTCTAATTCGTTTTTCATATTTTTAAAGTAATAAATTTTAAAAATATTTTTTTTTAGTGTATATGATACAGGATTCATAGAATTCTATAATGATACTTACCGTATGATGATGATCAATTAAATGATGATGATGATGATATTTAGTTGTATGATGATAAGTTTGTTGATAATATGAGCATAATTTGAAGAGATGCGATAATGCTGGGAACAGGAAGAGTAAAAATTTTAAGAGTAACTTTTTGGCTGCACTAACACCAATTATTATTGGTAATAGCCAAAATAATTTCACTTTAATTATTTTGATAATTAATATTAAAGCTAACAAGGCCATTAGAACTTTACTCTTTAAAAATTGTTCTATATAAAAAAATTTATATATAAATTTTTATGATATTGTTAACATTTAAAAAAAAAATCTACTTACGTATTTTTTTAAATAATATTTTGCCAGCTAAACGTGCTTCAATTTGTTGTTTTGGTATTAATTCCAATTTAGCTATAATGCCATTACCTTCAATAGAACGTGGCGATATGCGAAATGTTGCACCATCGAACATAATTTCAGGTAATTTCAATTCAATATCGTGCGTTAAAATAAATTTCACACTTTTGTCGTAGAGTGCATTTGTAACTTCTTCAATGGGCGTAACTGTTGGCATTACATCATCTGATGATTAAATTAAATAAATAAAATTTTGAAAAATTAAGCTAATTCTTTGTTATTAATTAATGATTATGATGATGAAAATTGTTTTGATTTTTAAGTCAATTCTTGAAGATCGAAAAAAATATTTTGCCTATAAAAAGTTTGGAATCACCTAACTTTGCACTAAATGTAATAGATAAAAGTCTGTCACATTTCTCATTAATGCGAAATTCTAAACTTTTACAGTTATTAGGGTCCTTTTCCATGATCATAATAACAATAACGCGCCCAAAGTAACTCTAAAAAAAAAAAAGATGGATTCTGTCAGTGCTTTTCTGCAGAGGCAGGAATACTACGGAGAACTGATTCGTATGTATTTTAGAAATATGCATCATCATTCCTGAAATTAATTTATTAGAATAAAAAATTTTTTTTTTAATTTCATGAAGATGAAATCCCAATTTCACTTCATCATTTAAATTTGGAATTAATTTTATTAGCTACGTTTTTTAGGTTAATTTAATTGTGGCAGTGTCCTTTGACCGATTTTACCCATTTTCAACATCAATCTAACTGCAAGAATTTTGAATGTTCTGAATGGCAAATTTTAGCTTGATGTCTTTTTTCTTTGCCATCGAAATAATGTTAAAAATACATGGACAGACAGATAGATATAGATAGATGTCTAAATCGCTTCAGAATTTATTGCTGATTTTTAAGGTTTCCGACGCTTCCTTTTAAATGTTACAAACATAATGACAAAATGAATATATCTTTGAGTAAGGAATATAAAAATAACTTAACTTAACTTAACTTAACTTAACTTAACTTAGAGAAAATTTAATAAAAATAACAAAAATAATGCATTACAATTTTCTAAATGTGACACTGGACGCAATTTATTGAACAAGATGGTTAATAAAAAAATTTTTATGTTTCGTGTTCACTCAAAATATTTGTTTTTGCTTTTTTTTGTTTTGCTTTTTTTTTTGTTTTTGTTTTTTTTTTTGCTTTTTTTTGATTGCTTAATACCATTAAAAATCAAGATGTATCTTAAAAATGAGTGAACGTGTGTGGAAACAATGTGAGGCCAAATATTGAACCAGAAAGCAAATTAATTAATTATAAACAGTTAAATGAAATAACGGAGAATTTTACAGAAAGTGAAAGTTTCTTAAGAAAATCAAGAAATAAAAGAGAAATGAAAAAATTTCTGAGCGTAAATTTCAATTTCAATTTCAGTTTCACTTTAAACTTAGACTTTGTTATGCTTTTCTTTTTTATTTTTTAGATCTTTTTTTTTTTTTTTAATATCTTTTATAGATTAATAATATTTGTATAATTCCAATAACTTTTGGGTTTTTGATATTTTTTGGTTATATAAATAAAACAGCGCTTTTAGTAGAACTATTTTTATGAATAAATTTCAGCGGATCCTTTAGTGGCCATTGGTCATGAAAGACAAAGTTTTAGATGTCTTTAAACTTTTAACGCTATAAATTTGGAGTTAATAGAAATAGAAATTTTGAAAGTTCTAGTTTTTGGTTCAACTTTTTTTGTAAGAAATATTTTGTTATCAAATTTTTTTTTTTTTTTTTTTTTAGAATTTTTAGTTGTGCCACGATTTTTTACATTTGAAGAGGTTCATAATTTATTATTTATTTTAAACAATTTATAAAAACTTGTATAGATTTTAAGGATTAAATCAGTAGCATAGAATAATTCCAAGACTTTTTTGTTTTTTTGTCTTTTTTTATAAATAATTTTTATTTATGTAGGAACGTACCTTTTAAATATCGTTTTGTGTTATCAACTTTATATTGCTCATTATCTTGAATATATTCATTATTATTATTGAAATTATCATAATTATTATCATAATTATCAATATCATTAGAAATGGCATTAATTTGTTGAAAATTTTTCAAAACACTTGCTTCAGTCATCATTTTCCAATTAAAATCATTACCATTCTCATTTGTTGGCTGCATTTCTTTGTAAACATTTCGATTACGATAGAATTTCAATATTTGGGTTACATTAAAATTTTTCGTTTCCAATACATCATTCAAATATGTGTAGGCATTTTTTTGTAAACATGAAAAACTTGTCTTGTGATAACAGTCTTGTATGATGCCATCCCATAATTCATTGCCAGTTGGGAATTGTTTAATAAAATGTATAAATATTGAATCACTAAAATTGCTGTCACTTCTTAAATGTTGCTCGCTTTTATATGTAACATTAACATTCTTATATTGTTGATCAATATTTGTTGTTGCTCTTCTTGTTGTTGTTGTTGTTGTTGTTGTTGTTTGCTTTTTACTTGTTGTGTTACTTGTGCTTGCCATTGCTCCATTGTTCCATTGATCTCTTTAATAACTGGGTCATGATTTTCATGTTTATTTAGCATTGTTGCATTTGTAGAACTTATTGAACATTCATTAATAATTATTACATTTAAAAAGGCTATCATGATGAACAACCACCAACAATGATGTACAAAATTTTTATTAAAGTGATAAAAATGCTGCGTATTATATTTTTGCCATAAATGATTTCTCTTAAGTCTTTTTTCATTTCTACATTTTTTTATAAATCCGGTTTTCATATTATTTTCAATCATAAATACATCTATTTCTTTTTCTTCTTCTTCTCTTATTTCTTTGTCAACTTTAGCCAAACGTAACATCTTTTCAGTTATTTTCAATTTCATTTTACTCAATTTTAATCTGCTTTTCAGTTTGATTTTCATTCTCATTTTGTTATGTTACGTTATGTTATGTTACGTTACGTTGTGTTACTTATGTTACCTTATAAACATTATTATCATTTGGTTTTTATGAAAAGTTATTCTTTTAAATCTTTTTTTATATTAATTTTAAAAGTTACAGCTTTAATTTTCATTATACAATTTTGCTGCTGCTGCTGCTGCTGCTGCTGCTGATGTTGTTGTTGTACTCGTAATATTTCAATGAATTTTCGATTTAATTGTATAATTTCTGTCACTTTTTATTGCTTAATAAGATTTTTTTTAAATAAAATTTTTCATAAAATTTTATATTAATTTTATAATTAATTTGCAGTGTTCAAAAGTAAATCATGTATAAAAAAAAAATTAATTTATATAAAATCAATTTTAAGTATTTTGAATGTTAATGGAATTTTTTAATTTTGATCTCTGCGCTTCAACTAAACTTAATAATCTTTCATATTAAAAATATTGAAAAATGACACGACTTGACAGTTCATGAAATTTTTTTATATCCTACATCACTTGTGGTAGCAGTTTTTTCCAGAGTTATTCTGGAAAAAACTGCTATCTAAAAGGGAGTAGTTAAAGTTCAAATAAATTTATTTATTGTGCGAATCAATTTAAAATATTTATTGAATTAATTTAATTCTGTTAATCCCTTTGAAAGTAGGTCCATGTAAATTCTTTAATTTGATTATGATAAGACGACTTTGGAAAAAAAAACTCTTGCATCGCAAAAACTCACAATTATCTAAAACGTTATCTAAAGCGCAGTCTTTTTATATAAATCCTTAATTTTTGGAGTATCCTTCCATGTATCGGACATTTTTAAAAAGTGACTTCATTTTCTTGATTTTTTATGGTCTTTTGTGAGTTGAAAATTATCAAAGTTTCGATCATCATTTAAAAGTCTTGCATTTCGGTAGGCTTTATCATGCTAATGATTTTCAAAATGGTTCTAAACATAAAGTGAAAAATTTCACTAGACATCTGATTTAGATTAAAAAATTTTTCTAATATTTAATGTCTTTAAGAATCGCTGTTAGTTAGTAAATTTAAAACAATTTATATACAAGTCTGAAAACCCTTTTTAAATGGATCAAACATTATAAGGCAACTTCAAAATATTGATATAAAATGAACTTCAACAATAATATTTTTCGTAGAAGGCACTTTTGGCCAATTTACGATTGTAACTCAATTTAGTTGATGGTGCATAATTGAATGGCCTAAGCTTTACTGGACTAACTGCGTAAGGAAATAGAACTGATAAACTGGTCCAAGTACAAAAAAAAAAGCATAGATTCATCGTCAAAACATATCTGCATTTCTAAAGGAATTAAACTGGTATACATCTGTTAAGATCGAAGCTTTGAGTAATTTTTCTGTCCTAAGGAAAAATCAACCAAATCGATAAGTTAACTTATTTAGCATAAATGGTATTCAATTTCCAGTCATTAGCCGGTTTAGCCAGTTTTCTTAATTTTCTTCTCATTAATCTAAAAAAAGGTACATATTAGCGGCGAGACAAATTATAAAAACTTTTGTGAATATCAATAAATAAAAGTCATAAAAATTCAAAAATGCGCCATTAATACAAGTTTCATTTTTATGAATAAAATGAAAATTCAAAAACTATATAAAATAAAAAAGGAAATTATTAAAAATGTTAAATGTGACTGTGACCAAAACTTTAAATACCCACCACCCTTATACTTCAAATTAATTTAATTGAAGCTGTCAAATAAGCAGAGTTGTATTTTTATGTAAATCATATAAAAACTGATTGGCAAAATAAAAATTGCAATGGGCTTGTTTGTAGCATAAGTCTGAAAAATTTTCGTTCAAAGAAATCTGTAATTTATGATTGTTTTTCTTAAAACGGTGTGATCTTTTCTTTCCAACAAAATGGGCGTATTTCTTAAAAGATTTTTTTTCAATTTATTTGCGAGAATTTTGAATATACTGTTGCAAAGGTCTTAACGAAATCAGTACACCGTTCGTTTTGGGATAATGGACGTTATGGTAAAAAAGTAAAAGTATCTTGGCACACTTGTCCATTATAAATGCATGAGAAGGAAAGGAAATAAGTAGTATCAGAGAGATGGAGAGACGGAGATTGAAATGACAATTTCGATCGTTTTATTATTATGCTCATCACCTAGAGATTTTGGGTATACTCACTTTGCTGTTATGTTTGTAACACCTAAATGAAAGTGTCTGAGATCCTATGAAATATACGTATTCTTGATCAGCATTAAATTTTGAATCGATTTAGACATGTCTGCCTGTCTGTCCGTCTGTCTATAATCTTCCGGTCGAGCTAACATTCGGCAGAAAGCTTAAAAGTTCTTAAAGGCTGGTTTGTATTGAAAATGGGCAAATTGGTTCAAGCAAAAAGAACACGCCCGGGAGATGCAATGTAAACTTAGAATGCTTCAGTTTGGAAAACGTTATTCGTAGATCGTTATTCTATAATGTCAACAAAAAAAAAAAAAACCAAATATTATCTGAAGGGTGGGTATTTGAGATTTGTCACCAATCAAATAAAATTTTCTTACTAATTTTATTTGCCTGAAATTCTTTTATGTCAATATTTAGGCATTTGGCCAAGTAAATGATTTACAAATATTATTGTTTTATTTTGATTGCTGTTTGTTTGTTGTTATTAATTTTTTATTGTTTGTTGTTTAACCGTTGATTTGCTGCTTAAATGTTAATTTTTTATGAAAGCAGGTCAATATAGTTTAAAAGAGAGAGTTTTTAGATGCTAGACATTGTTCATTAGTGTATTTATTGTTGAACTATGAATGCTGGCTTTAAATGTTTAATGCATCCAATTTTAATATTTTCATTTTCATTTTCATTTTCATTTTTTTCAATCGCTTATGATTATCGTATAAACATTAATTGTAACATCATTATCATTCATCGTCATAAAAGTCTTCATCACAAAATTTAATATAAAATTGAAATTAATTTCATTTATTTATGCTTCTGATTCTTGAATAAAATAAACAAAAAAATGAAGCCTGCTTATAAATAAATTAATTAAAAAAGAAATCTTGAAAACAAAAACGTAAAGTAATAAATAGCATTGCACGCAACATGCACCAAAGCAATATTTTTTTTTACATCTTCCACACTGAATGAACCAGTTTCATTCAACCGAAAAAATAAATAAAATTTCCAGATTAAAATACGAAAATTATAAACATTAAAAAAAGATCAATATTTGTTTCTAAACATTCTTAATTCTTCTTACACATTTTATACTCATTTTATTTTCTTTTATATATAATTTTTTTAAATTATTATGTATATGGAAAATAATTTTTATTCTAGTTGAAACCAGTTTTATATTTTAATTTTTGAAATTTATTCCATTCCGATTTACTTTTTCCTTAGTATTTGTGTTCTTTAAAGAGTTAGAGTTTTAAGTTATTTTTTCCGTTAATATTGATTCGCATCAAGTGTTTTCAAGCCGCTTTAACGAACAACTGATGCTGCCATGAAAGTTAATGTTAACGTGAGAAAATTTTTCAATAAAATCAGTAGAAAAAGCTAACATGAATTCAAAAGCAAAATCAAAAAAGGAAAACAAAAAGTAAAGAAAATAAGCAAAGCGCTAAATAAATAAATAAATAAATAAATCGGTATTGCCTGCAGAAAGTTAATTTTTAACTTTATGGATTCTCTTCATTTCCTTCTCTTACTCTTTTTTCAGCATTGATCTCTCTTGTAAACGATTTATAATTCTCTAATTTAATGTCATTTCATTTGATTTCATTTTATTCCCCTTATCGCGGTCTTTCCATTTCATTTCTTTTCCTTTTATTTGTTTTTTTTTCTTTTCTTTTGTAATTTTCTAAATTATTTCTTTGCCCTTTACGCAAATAATTGTTTTAGTGTAGTTTTGTGTCTTTGCTACAATGCGCATGCGTGCATAACTTACGGGACATAAAGCTACCAGCTGTTTTTTGTTTGTATTCAAACTCTCTCACACAAATATTTCTTTTACTTATACTTTCTCTCTTTTATTCGTTTCTTTCCATAGTGCTCAGTTTACATTTATTTGGTTTTTTTTTAATTTGCCGGTTTCAAGCACGTTCATTGTCTGCTTACTATTTTCTGTGCTATGTACAGCCGGCACTTTTTAATAAACAGTTTAATTTTCTTTTTTTTTTGCTTTATGTTGTTTGTTTCTTGTTTAATTTTTTTTCGGTAATTTTTTTGTTTTGTTTTTGTAACAAGTTTGACAGTAATTGTGCAACTTACTTAAGCAAGCTGCGCTTAGTCTGGCATTAGGTTTATAGTTCATTATACTACACGTAAACAATAATGCTGAATGTAATGAACAGAACGATGTATTAAAGTCAAGTTTAAAAATTTATGTGAAGATTAAGAGCAATTATTGTTATATGATGAAAATAAGCAATGGGTTGATAAGTAGTTGGCGTTTTCATTCATAAAACACTCAAAATAAAATGGAACAATTTATTGCACTGATTTAAAAAAACAAAACAGGCTTAAAATAATCCTGCAAGGCGCAGGATAATGCTTAAAATTTGAAGAATATATTGGGAAACAAGGAGGTTCAAAAAAGAAGACCAATCTAGTACAAATGTTTCAAGCATATTTTCTATGTTAAGGGCCTATTTTCCAGCGAAAAGTTCAAAAAAATTTCAATAAATATGTGAAATTTTTCCATTTTGAAGAAATTATCGCAAACGTTATTCCAGGCTAACAATTTTACACAAAATTCGTCTTTGCCTCAGCATGATGATCAATTCAAGATGATAGTGAAGATTCTTAACGAATCTTACAAACCCTTAGTTGAAATGAATGTATTGGAAATTTCAAACTTCATGGCAAAATGACAATTTTCAAGCTATAAAAATTTATTGTTCAACATTACATGAAAAAAAAGTGAAAAAAATTTCCATAACAGAAATTGAGCCTTGTTCAATATTTTCCTACAAAATATTTAGGATATTACTTATTTCATGTCTCCTTTTTTTTGGGAAATTATTCTCTTTTATTTATGAATATTTAAAATTCACATATTTCACATCTTTTGTAATGTTTGCAACATGTTGCACAACTGAATGTTGCACAACTGAATGTTGCACAACTGAATGTTTATTAAAAAGTTTTGAGGATAAATAGAGTTATTTGTAGCTGCTATTATTTTTAGATATTGGAAGTACGCAAATGGACTTGTATGTTTCGATTAAAATGCTAGATAAACTGAAGGCATAATTTTCCAAAGTTTTAAGAGAAACTTAACCATTTGATACACACAATCTAAGTAAAAAATTTGAGCCAAGTCAATTTATTTTTAAATACTTTTCCATTTAAAAATTAATATTTATAATTTGCCCAACATTTTAATTCCTTATTTTGACTGGCCAAGTGGTGCATTATCTTTAAACCTAGGCCCCTTGAAATATGATCCCACTTATTAAAAGAATTCAAAAGAATTATTCGATTTGTTAACTTGTAGCATGGAAACAAAAACTTTTACAAAGAGCTTCCCATTTTCTAAACTTTAATAAAAAAAAAAAAAATAATAATAATACAATTATAATAAAACAAAATTACTAAAGCCATAGGTCAGTACATGCAAAAAGTTAAAACGTAAAGTTTGTATGATGAATTTTATACAAAGAAAAGAAGAAAAATAATTTGAGAAAGTGTAACAAAAAAGTGAAAAATGTTTAAAAAGTAAGTCGAAAGAAAAAAAAAATAATGTTATAAATGAAAAATGTAATAAATAAAATAATTTACTTTTTAAAAAGTGATAATTAATGAACTGCATATTGCACTTGACATAAATAAATTTCTTCTTATAGAATTTTGCTTGCTAAGCAAAACATTTAAATGCTCATACAAAAATTTTCATATTATAACTTATTAATAATTTTTAATTAATTGGAAAATTTAAATATTTATTCAAATGTAACTTAAATAAGTTGTAGAAGTTACATTTTGTGTCTACTGCCTCCATTTTGATTTCAGTAAGAAAAAAAATTAACAGGATTGTAAAGATATGTTTTATTAACTGAATCCTTTCATCGACTCTCTCTCTTCTGATTACAAGAAAATGTGAATAATGTAGCCAGAAAAAGTTACTCGTGAAAAGATGATGAATAAAGTTTAAAATGCGACATGGGAAACATGGGAAACTGAAAAATTGGCTACTTAGCATCAAGTTACATAAATGGGCTTAGTGGTACCATTTTATTGGTACCGAAAGTAAGAAATTTGGTACCAATGTCGACCCCATATAACAAGGGAAGTCTGTATAGCAATGTGGCATCTAAATGGAACCAGCAAGACTCCCATTAAAATGGCATGTGTGATTATCGTTCGTATCGTTAGTTGCTGAAAAAAGTGGCTACTTCGCTTTAAATTGCAAATGTGATATATTTTTTTTTAGAATAATAAGACGTTAAAAAATAATTTCAAAATAAATCCAAAGTTTGAAAAAATAAATTGTAGAGTAACATAATAAATTTTCAAGGTCCAACAAAATCAAGACCTTGAAAAATTGAGCATTCTCTAAAAAGCTTGTTTATTTTTTTTTAATATGGTCACTATTCTTGGAATGTCTATACCACATCCATCCATGACATGATTTTTTCAATTAATTTTAACTTTTATTAATTTTTTTTAATTTTTATTAATTTATATCAATTAATCTATGAGCGTATTTATTTATTTTTTTCATTTTTAATTGTTAATCTGCAAATTACATTCCTACTCTCTATGATTTTTTTTCTTTTCTTTTCTTTTCTTTTTTTTTTTTGTTGTTCTTTGAAGTTTTAGAATTATACAAAGGTAGAAGAGCAACTTTTATATAAATTACTAATCATAATTTAGTAATATGAAATGTAGACAATAAAAGAATTTATTTATTAAAAAAGAAAAAGCAGATCCATTTATAATTCTTGCGTAATTAGAAAGAAAAAACAAAACCTCAAACAAAATTCTTTTGTGTAAATTTTACATTAGGCCTTTTTTTTTTTAATTTTTTATTATTTTATTAAATTAACGAAGAAAAGTGGAAATGTACAAATTTTATATGAAACCTAAAGCTCAAAAAAAAAACAACATAATTTTTTTCTCATTACAATTTAAAATCCATTTTTGCATTATTTATGGCAAAATTGTAATAATTTTTACATTTGTTACATTTTGAATTTACAATAAATTTTATAGTTTTGTTAGAATAAATCTGGAACATGTTCATTCATATTTTAAATTTTTAATTATTATAAAATTTCTCTCTCTTTCTCTATCTCTCTATCTATCTCTTTTTTTTTTTTAATCTATTTATCTTTGTATAACTTTTTAGGTCAGTGCACATTAAAAAAAAAATGTAAAACATATAAATGAAATTTTTATGTTTATTTTTATGTTGTCTACTGATTTTTATCATCAATTTTTTAAATGTTAAATTGTGGATTTTTTATAATCTATGTATGTGTATTATTCAGATACAAAAGCTCAAAATAATTCTAAACTAAATGAAAATTATAAATGAATAAAGTTTTCAAACAATTTTATAACCCCAATTTTTAAAGCCCTATCTTAGTTAGCCCGCTTTCATCTTTTCATATTTTCATACTTTCTTTTCCCTAAATGCTTAACTATATTTGAAAATCTATTGGAAGTTTTTATACGAAATACATTTGTATTGTGTTTAGAATTTTTTCAAAAATTCTAATTTTTTTTGCAGCATTTTTTAATTATTTCCTTTTCTCATAACAATAAATAAAATTTGAGATGTCTGTCACACTTTTTATTCTGCTTGGCATAAGCAGATGGTGTTTTAAACTTGATAAATAATGTTTTCGTGTTTATTTTAGATAAATTTCTGATAATTTTTGTTAATTCATTTTTGTATTTAAATTTTCAATGTAATTTATTTAAGTTAAAAAATGTCTTGTAACATAATTATTATCAATTATCTTAATTGTAGTTAAATAATAATTAAGATAAATTTTCCATAGTTAGTTAAAGCGATACGCCTAAAATTATGCTTGCATTATTTTTATATACGGCAAACACGTCACATATGCAAAGCAATTTTAAGTGACACTTCATAAAGCGCCTTAATTAAAAAAATTCTCAATTTTTGTGATAATATTTAATGATATAATCTTCATCATTACATTTATTAAATCTATTTTTTTTTAAGAATTACCATCCAAAAGTTGATGGTATATTCACTTTGTCATTATGTTTGTAACACCCAAAAGGGAGTGTCGTAGATCGTAAAGTAAAGCATCAAATTTGGAATTGATTTAGACAAGCCTGTCTGTCTTTTTCTACATCTTTCTGTCTTTTTCTACATTTTTCTGTATTCTTTATATTGGCGCTAAAAATGGACAAAAAAAAAAGCTTCTCAAATCAAAATAATAAAGAACATTTTTATGAGAGTAGCAAAGTATCAGAGCGTAGCCTTAAATGTAATTTGCTTGTGAGAAGAATAAAGTTTTTGATATAAGTAAATCAAAAAAAAAAAAAAAAAAAAGATTTCGTTTCTCTTAATTCCTTTTCTTTTGAAAACATTACTGCGCTAAAAGAGAAAAAAATATCTGATTCAAAGAATAAAAGAGAACTAACCATCTGCAATATTTTAAAAAGAATTTGAAAATAAAGCAAATTTATCAAACTTTATTTCTTTTAAAATTTTTTTTTTGTTTTTTTTCACGAAGCGTTCTTTTCATTAAAGTAATTTAAAACATGAATGAACTTTAGATGGAATTTTTGTGGTACATGCAATGAATTGAATATTTCTTTATATTGCAAATACAAATTAAAGTAATTTCCTTTTTATTATTTTTTAAATTAAATTATATCAAACGTAAAGCAAGAAGTTCTAGTAAAATTATAGTAACATTTTTTGAATTAAAGTAAGCAACAGAGAGTTTCATAGATTTTTGAAATGATGTGAACTTTGATGTAACTCTCTCTTTTTTTTGTTTCTTTTTTTTTTTTTTTGATTAGAAATTTTATTTTTTACATGTGCTATATAAAAAATGTACGTGTAAAAATAGAGACGTTTTTTTAATAAATTAATTTGCACTTATTTATATAAAATAGAATTTTGAATTTTTGGTGATTGCATTTTCAAAACTATTCATTTCATCATACATTATTACAAAATATAAATTATTTGGTGACATAATTAATTAAATGGTACAAAATTAATAATTCATATATTAATTATATCTTAAATATAAATCATTCATAAATTGTTAAATTATTATTAAATTTTTTCACTTAGTAGCATATGTTGGGGCGTTTTTAAATTCATTGATCTGGAATAACCGCCACCGTAACCACTTGTACCACCACTACCCATATGATGTTGTCCACCTTCATCATATGTCATTGAATGCATAGAATGAGAGAATACGGGCTTGGCCACTACCTCATATGTAGTTCGACTGGCCATACCCTTTAGGCCAAGGGCTGCTGCCAAAGTTAATGCCATTAAAGCAACTACTAAAGCTTTACCGGCAATTAAGGCTATTGCTCCCATACCCATTGCCATTAAAGTGCCTACGGAATACATAGAAAAATATTATTTGGGATCAAATGAAATTGTTGCAATCATGAATTACCTTTCATCATTAATGCTACGGCCATAATAGCTTCATGGTTATTGCCTTTTTTGCCACCACCACCACCGCCGCCACCTTTACGTGTCTCGCCAATTGCACGTGGCTCAACAACTGTTTGAGTATCCAAAAATCTTAAACGTAAGTAATGCGTTCGCAAATAATTGTGAACTTTACTTAAAAGATAACCATTCAATTTTATTTGCGGATCACTGGGATAATTACGGGCAACATCTATCAAAATTAATTCATTTCATTGAAATTTCTATGTATATGACAACAAATTTTTACTCACCAGCTAATAACTGAGAATTACGTATTTCTTTAATTGTTTTATCTTTAACTAAAGTAAGACCTTTTAATACTTGAATCTCTTCTTGTTCCCCCAAACGATCTAACACTTTTAAAAATTCAATTTTTAAACACAACCAACTAAATGATTGTTTACATTCTTTCAAATTAATTCTCAGATAATCTCGTTCACTTTCATGATCTCGCTCATGTTCTTGCTCACGTTCATTTTCGTGCTTATGCTCGTGCTTATGTTCGTGCTTATGCTCGTGCTTATGCTCGTGCTTATATTCGTGCTTATGTTCTTGTTCTCGCCCTTCCATTAATGTTCTTTCCAAAGTAGTTGATAGAACATTTTGGCTGGCATTTAATGTTTTTTCTAAAGTAGCAGCATCACTACATTTCATTAGTATGATTAATAGAAATAAATAAAGTAAATATTCCAGTATCCTACGAGTAAGCATTTTTGGCTTTATTTTTTTTTTGTTTTGTTTTGTTTTGTTTTGTTTTGTTTTGCTTGGTTTTTTTACTTTATACTTTTTTCTTTTTTTCACTTATATTAAAACTATTTATAGAAACTGCAATAACTTTCATTCAACAACTAATGCTGTTTGTGAAATTTTCTTGGCCTTTATATATTTTCAAATTTCCATATAATATTTTTACCATTTTGCATTTATCCCCTTTTTTATTTCGTTTCATTTAGTTTCATTTTCTTTATGCACTTTTTCAATTGAGTTTTGAAAAATTAAATATACACACATTTGCATGTTCCAAAGAAAGTGAAAGAGTTTAAGAAAAAGAAATATTGAAACCAATGCTAGAAAGCTAGAGTGATAGAGAGAGATAGAGTGAAAAAGAAAAAAAAAAAAATAATATTAACAAGTATAAAGCAATAATGTCAATTTGTGGTTAAAATTCTTTAACAGAATCTATTTTCAGTTCAATTTCATTTCTTCATTTCTTCATTTCGCTTTTTACTTCAATTTCATTTCATTCATTCATGTGTATCGAACAACTTTTATGAGAATTGTGATAAAAAATGTTGAATGAAAATACCACAAAATACAACAAAAAAAAATGCATAATCTTTTTTCTTTAATATTTCAATCGTATCAACAACATTTTGACAGTATGTTAAAATTTTTAGAAATGTATGAGCGTATAGAAAACTAAGAATTTGTTTGTCAAAGAAACTAAAAGTAAAAATTTTGCATATATATACTTAAAATTAATGCAATTGTTTGAATAATTAATTATGCTCCATTTCTATTACTTACATATAAAATATTTCATTTTTCAGTTAACTAAAGGAAATCAAGGATTTAGTTTTGTTTTAACCATTTGTATTGACTTTTTAAAGAAAAGCAACTTTTTTGCTCTAAATTGCGGGTATTTAATATTTGACTTTTGCCAAATATAATTTTATTTTATTTTAGTTTTTTTTTTTGTTTTTTATCTATAATTATAGTTTCTTGTTGTTTGTTTTCAATAATGAAAGTACATAACGTTAATTTTTATTATCGTTATTACTCTCAATACTATTACAAATATTTTGGTTAATCTGTCAGTAAATCATCATCATCATCATCATCAATCATCATCATCATCATCATTGTCATCATCATCTTATCAAATAAATTATTAATTAAATTTAAATGCAAATATTTTGTATAATATTTTTTTTAGTCTTACCAAAAAAAAAAAAAAAAATATCTTAAGGTCATACCACAAAACATATTTTGCTAAGCCTTATTGTACAAGATGATGCCAGATGTCTTAGTATTATTCTCGGAATATATTAATAACAATAAGCTTTTAGTTTCATGTGAAATTTTACATCCAAAAGAAAATAAAATAAGTAGGAATTTTATAGTTGGTTAAGGCTGACTCTTAAATATTTTACAAATAAAAAAATTACAAACTGAAAAATTTAAAAAAATTGTAATTTCTTAATTATTTCAAAAAATTCTTATTTGAGAGGAGTTTCAAAAAATTTCTTGATATGCACCATATTTGGTAGTCACATTTTTAGTGCCAATTTTCACATTTTAGTCCATATCATAAGCTTTTTCGATAAGGCGTTATATAAGAAGTTGCCGTAAAAATGGACCAAGCTGGATTATATTTGGTACATATGTTTTTTTTACTTTAAATTGTCCTTATTCTTCTAAGGCAAGCGAGTTGATAAACATGATGAAATATAAAAAGGTCCTTTAAAAATTGTCCATGATTATACAAATCCAAAATTATTTACAATATCTAATGAACTTTGCCTTTAGAATATTAGATAATACATGGTTTAGAATTTTTAATAAATACTTTCAAATATTACAAATAGTTTACCCTACTTACATTCCACTCGATAAGCCTTTTCCTTCTTGCAGCCTCTAAACTGTTGGAGTCCATAAACTACTACCATTAAAATTATCACAACTTTTTTTTTTTTAAACATGAACAAAAATAATTAATAAGGATTTTTTTTTATATTTGAATAGTTTTCTTTCTTCTCAATGCATTTATTTTTATTTATAGTTATTTAATTTTTTTTTTTTAATTTTTATTTTGAATTCTAATCATATTCAATTGCTTGTTTCCTTTTTTTTTTCATATCCTTCTTATTTTTTGTACATTAAAATAATATTTTCTTTGTAATGATGAAATAAATACTTAATACTTAAATAATTAACAATAAATGATGCTACATTAAAGAAAATAAAAGAATGAAAAAAATGAGTTATGTTTAAAAATAATCTTGCCTTTCCTCAAAATTGGAAAGTATAAGAAACTAACCTGAGTCTCCTTTTATTTTTTATTTTTTTTTGGTTTTTGTGTTAATAATAATGATGATAATAATGATGATAATAACGATACTAACATGTTTAATTGTCATAATTTCATTTAAAATAAAGTAAAAAAAAAATATAAAATAAAATAATTGTAATAAAGTTATTTTTAAATAATAAACAAAAATAAATTATTAATATTAATCTGAGTATAATAAAAAAAAGGCCAGTCCTTTTATATTTAAATAGATTTCGAAATATTACAAAATTGAGCTAAATAGATAACGGTTAGAATGCATCGAGCAATTTGTAGGGTGTATAATAACTTAAAAGAATCAACAATAAATTTTTTTACGAAATAAATATTTTTTTCGATTTTTTTCGTCTTTTTTTTTTTTTTTTTTTTTTTTTGGAATAGATAAAGTCTTGATATGAACAGGTTTGAATGCTTTTTTTTGACAATTTGATTTTATTTTGACAGTTTGAGTTTGCTTGAAATTATTATAATTTAGAAAGGTTGCGCTAATCCATAATGATTGTATGCTAAATCGGCTGCTGCCGCCTGACCACTCCGATTCCAGTCGGAATGTACAATTTCTGCATTTAAAGGACTACCCGTTATGTATGCTGTAGTTATATGATCTTTCTTCTTACTTAATAAATCCTTAAAAAATGTGGCACCTAGTTATTGTTTTTTAATAACAAAAAATAACAAAAGTAAAAAAAAAAAAACAAAAAAAATTTATACCAATTTGTTGAGTTTTTCAATGAAAATTATAATAAAAAATGAGAGCATAATGCAAAAACTTACCGGCAAAGAAAAGTGCTAAAAGAGAAATTGCCAAACTTTTAAATGATATAAATTTAATGACGCTTAGTAGTACTTTCACAATAACTGTCTTTTTCAATTTTAACAGTAAGAGTAACGGTACCAGCATTTTTTTCATTTTTTTACTACGCGCTTCTGTTGATGGAAGTAAAATAAAATACAAAAAAAATGTTATGTAAAATAACTGCAAGTAAAATATAATTTAATGATTGATATGCCTTAAAGTAGGCAATACTATATAATTTACAGTTATTATTTTGAAAGGGTTTAACCCAATACAAAATGCTTAAATTTATACTCTTCATTATGCTCTTTATAAAATTTGTATGCTACAACATTTTTTCATTTTTCCGTTAATTTTTTTTAATTTTTAAATTTTATTGCCATTACCTTAGAAAAATACTATTTCTTTAAAAAGAAAAAAAGGAAAGCAAAACAGCTAAGCAGTAAAAAAAGAGAAGATGACTTTATCGAAAGGAAATGCTTAGATTTCATTTCGTTAGATATTCGTTGAAAAATAAAAGGTGAATCAAAAAAATTATTACATTGAAAGTAAAATTGCGCTGTGCGTTTGATTAAATCTCCATTAATATGTGGGCTCTTTCATTTAAATTCATTAATGCTGGTCACGTATATTCTTTAAAATGCTTATTCGTATACTAGATTTCATTACACAAATAAGCACATACCTATTTTTACGTTACTGTATAGAAATGTAACGTGTTTTTTGTATGTTATTTTTTGGGGCTTTTGTGTGCGACTTAGTGCATGCAAAATATTAAAACCTCGTTGATATAAACTTTCTCCCGTTGATTACTTTTATCATTCTTTCTTTCTTTGTTTTCCATATTTCTTTTTTTTTTTTTTTGGATAAGTAACATGCTTTTACAAGTATGAGTATTTTTTGGGCTTTGGGTCGTTTGTAAAATATTCTAATATCAATAACGTTTAACTTAAAGCTGTAAACTAAAGAGCTTACATCAATGGGAAAATTGTCGTAGAATAAATGAATTTTGAGAGAATTTGAGGTATGTTGATCCTACTTAATTATCTTTCAAATTTTTTTTATAATTAGAATTTTTCATTTCTTTTGAGTTCTTAATGTTTTGCTTATTAAGAGTAGATTCCGTTAGATTATGATTCGATGGTCTCATTTATTCTATTTCACAGTAAATCTAAATCGATTCCAAAATATAATTTAGACTACTTTTATTTAGTAAAAATTTGTAAATATAATAAATCGTTCTAGAAAATGTAGAATATTTCGATGTAGTAGTTGAACATTACTTTCAGTAGGGAATTTTTTAAATGATATTGACTTTATCAATATGAACGAAATGAAATAGACCGATTGTATCATTTACCGGTAGTACAATTTTTAATGGAGTAAAAGTGAAGACATTGGTTATAAATTTTAGTAAGTAAGTATTTTAATCTAAACTAAACATTAATTTAGCTGTTTCAAATAGAAATAGACCGATTTGACCTATAATCTTCAAAAGTATTCAAAATTTCTCTAACACTGTTTTTTTTATATTTTATATGGCGACATTTCATCATGTCATGTGGCTTTATGAGCACTTAACCGTGCTAAATTGATTCAGAAAATAATTCTACAAAAATTGTTTAGCTTGCAATAAAAAAAATTATTTATAAAAAACAAATAAAATGAGACTTTAGAGACTTTAGACTTTATTTTTTTATTTTTTTGGGTTCAAAGTTATTGACATACCTTCAATAGTCTGGCCAGAATGCTCTCGTTGCACATCACCATTTTCTTCAACATCATCTGGAAATGAGAAATTCAATTGATGGGTTTCTAAATATCTTTCGGCACGTTCATCAAACGATTCGATTGTTTTAAATGATGTCTCATATGAACGACTCTGACGATCGATACGATCTATTCGTAAACCACCAAATATTGGTAGCGTTACTTCATTGTCGATTTCATTAATCATATTGACTAAATCTCTTTCGGGATTACTCTGTTTAGGTAAAGCGATTACTATGCCAACCATTAAGGCTGCCATTATATAAGCGATTTTTATTAATTTACACATTTTGTTTCTTTATAACGCGAATTTAATTTTTCTTAAAAATGTTCTTTACGTTTTTCTTTTTTCTTCTTTTTTCTTCTTTTTTCTTTCGGTTGCGTTCTCTTCTATTTAATTTTCAATTTAATTTAAATTAATTTTTCCTTTTAATATCCTTTAATTGAACACTTTAAAGCACCACTAAATCTCAACTCATCAACAGCAACAACAGTTAACTTAATTGTTGGCAAAGTGTTTGTGATTGATGAAGAAGCTAACAAAGCTATTTATATGAGCGACAGACATTACTTGTATTACTATCATACAATTTCTTTTATTTTTACTTTACATTTACATTTGTCTTTCATATTACAAAAAATACGCTGCATACAAATTTTTAACTTTTTCCAATATAAATTTATTCTTTGTCAATGCTATAAACTCCGTGCATACGCACATACACCAACACATATATATATATATATATATATACATATTTAAATAAATGTACATTTAAGAATGTGTAAGCATTATATAAAAGTTCATGAGGGCCGCTCTCTTACCCACCACCTTAAAAATAGGCATAAATTTTAAAATGGGCAACAATAGCAATAACAACAACTAATGAGAGAAAAATTTTCTGCACAAAAATGTTCAGACACCATTATTGGCTAATACAATATAAATAAAATAATAGCAGCAACAAAAGCAGCAACAATAGCAGCTGCAATAAAACTGTGATATGCGAGTAGGCCTATTAATCGTTTATTTTTTTTTTTTTTAACAAAATCACTTCCTCCTACAAAACTTAGCCATTACATACCATAAATAATTGAATATTGGCACAATACGTACTTAAAATGAAAAAGAAATGTAAGAAAGTACAAAATTTGGCAAAATTTGGCAAATAGTGGTAGCTTGGTAGCTTGGTAGCTTGGTGGTTAAATTATTTAGTAAACTTAATTGAAAGATGATAATTTTTGATGGTTTGCATTACATTAAAAAAAAGTGAAACCAATAAATGACCCAATCACTGAAGGCGTAAAGTGTAAAGATAGTATGAGTATAAATTTAGGCAAAATTCATTTATCATTTTTAAATAAAGCAATTTGTCATTTTATAAATTTAAAAAAAAAATAAGGAAATGTTAGCTAAATATCTCTTAGGGGGCTCCAAATTTCAACTCAATAAATTTGCAAGGCATTACTGGTGAAAATTTTTTAATGGTTCATGCAGCTTGCAGAAAGTACGTGTCCTCAGTTAGGCCTAAAGCCTATTGAATTTTTTTTTGTCTACAACCTAAGTCATTTAGATCCGAAACATTTAACTGATGCTTAACATTCTGAAATTCTAACATAAAACGCAAAAACTTGAATGAGTGGATGAGGCATGATAATAGAATTAATAGGAATAAATTGAACTAGAGAAGTTGTAAGAAAGATGCCGAATGTGTAATTGCTCTCATCAGCATTAATAATATAATATATATTGACAATAATTGTGTTACCACTGCCTCTAAAGATTTCATATTGCTACTTTGCCTTAGTAGGAAAACATGCTTTATATATCGAAAGGTGTATTTAATTTCTTTAACAAGTGTAGCATATATCTAATCATAATAAGAAAATTATGCGTAAATCATGGTGATACACACACATATCTATACATAAAATAATCATGTACCGTACACTTTCAAAATTTAAATGAAAGGGAAGTCTTTCTTGTCAATAATAAAATGTTTGCTTGCCTACTTTTTGTATGTAAATTGTTTGTATAATTTCATAAATATTCAATAATCATTGTCAGGGCATTTTGTCAACATATTTTTGCTATTGACTTTTTTCACATTTTTTTTTTTTTTTTTTTTTTTTTTGGAATTATTGTCCTATATTTGTGCATGTATATTTTCCATTATTCTGTCTCCATTTGATTCGTTTTGTGCACACTTTTCAAATCTTTTTAATATGCATATTTATACTCAACAATGTTCCATAATGTCTAACTAAATTTGTATTGTACTTTATCAAATTCTCTTTACATGAATTTATTGAAATTTTTTTGCACCCATCAAATTACAAATAAAGCTAATGGAATCTTATTAACATATTTCTAGAGGCTTTTACTTATTGTAGACTTACTTTCGTTTTCCAATCGAAACAATTGTTGTCTAGTTTTATTTTCTTCCTTAACATTTTATATTTAATATATCGAAAAAAAAAAATGTTAAGTTTGTGTGTAAATTTGAATTTAGAAAAGTTTGAGTTTCATTTAGCCAACTTTAGATTTAGTTCAGATTTCTTCAATTAATCAATAGAATCAGTTAGAATCATTTTTTATTGGAAATCTATTCTTGCATTTGACATTTCCACTTTGCTTAGTTTTTAAGGTCAGAAGGTACAAATTTGATCATTGACTTATCGAGCATAAGTCTAAAAGCATAAAACAAGTTATGTCGAACCTTTGAGATAGTTCGACAAGTTTTTATCGAACGTGAACATCAACCTCTTATTACACAAAATACAAATCAAGTTTATACAGAAAATATTAATGAAACAGTTCAATTTATCGTATTACATTCTACGTGTGCAAGGCCCTTTAGCTTTTGCAAAACCAAAATTTGTCTTAAAAGTTGCGTGATTTCTAAGAAGATCAATTTATATTTAGAAACTTTTTTTTTTTTTTGTGTTTTCAATTTAAGGTGCAAAGTTTGTCTGGGTAGAACATTTTTGCAATTATTTTATCATTATTCAAGAAAAAATTTTTAATTTTGAAACTCTTAAATTTGAACACGTTTAAGATGCACGAAACATCGAGCATTGTACATCATGCTGCAGCTTAACGGTTTTTAAAGGAAATTTCGCTCAATGTAAAGTACAGAAATAATTTTTTTTTTAACCAAAATGGGTATAAAAAATATACCAGTTATCAATTAATGAATGAAATTAAATTAATAATCAAATCGTGTGTGGCGTTATTTTTACTTACTTATTATGAATTAAAAGACATTTGAGTAATTGAAGTTTGATATTTAAAAATGTAAAATTTTTTCATGTCACTATTTCAAAAAAAATTTTTTTTATAATAAATTAACAAATATATTAATTAGAAACTAATTAAATATTTAAGTAAAATATTAGAGGCACAGTTTTTGGTTTCACATTATTCCATTTTTATCCTCTCTTTTTCTATCTATCTCTCTCTCTCTCTTTCTCTCTCTCTCAAATATGAAACTCAGAATATGAAGCTACTCCTGAATAGTTGTAAATTGTCCCGAATAAGCTGTTTGTTGGGCATACATTTCATCATTTTCAGCTGAAATTTGATCATCATTTAAGTTACGTGCATATGGATAACTATTGGCAGCTTGACCAGACCAACCGGGATTAGTTGGTGCTGACCAGCCAATAGAATTGGTGTAACCAAAACCACCACTACCAATTGATGTGGTATGAATTTTACTACTTAAACCACCGCCACCAAATAAACGAATAGCAGCCACAATCAATGATGCAACTAAAGCGACTTTAGCTGTCACTAAGGCTTTGCCAACTAATAAAGCTAAGCCACCCAACATTAATGGAATTATAGCGAGCATTTTAGCGCCAATTGCCATCATTATTGGATGCATCATTTTCTTTATTTTACCACGACCTAACAAATGCAAAAAAAAAAAAAAACCAAAAACAAGAAAAAGCAAACCAAAGAGAATTAAATGCAAATTCTTATTTTCTTCTTTCAATATTTATTTTTCATTTCAATTCGATTCATTTTAATTTGATTTAAATGAATTTACCTTCTTCAAGAGCACGTGCCATTTTTTGTGTAGTCTCTTGCGGTAATTTAATTTCCAAATTATGTGAACTGAAAAAATCTGTAGCTGCCTCCATGGCCATTGTTATTAAACGTTCAAAGCGCTCTGACTTATTTTCAGGCAGTTGCATATAA
Source organism: Melophagus ovinus (assembly GCA_023089585.1). Classification (NCBI taxonomy): domain Eukaryota; kingdom Metazoa; phylum Arthropoda; class Insecta; order Diptera; family Hippoboscidae; genus Melophagus; species Melophagus ovinus. The sequence goes on from JAKKIB010000177.1 coordinate 2,273,501, forward strand.
ATATCATTTTCATTCATGGCACGCCCTAAACGTGATGTTAAACTTTTACTGGCATCTCTGAAATTTTTATCAAATATATATTTATATACATTAAGCCCAATTCCAATCATTAATAAATTCACAAATAGTTTATTAAAAGTAAACTAAATTTATATTTCACACAATTCACTTCATTTCACTTCACTTCACTTCATTTCACTTCATTTCATTTCAATTCATTTTATTAAAGTCTTGTTGCCGGAAAACTCTTTGTTTCCAGTTATTTATTATTTGCACTTTTCCGTTTTCTAAAGTGGAAAAAATAAGAGAGAATAGAAAATAAATTTTCCCCATTCGCCTGCATTTTTTTTTTTTTATGGATTTTGGAGTTGTTTGCTGTAACAGACACTTTTTATGATAAATGAGAAAAATGAGAACTTCAGAATGAAGTTCGAAATTCCTTTAATGATGAGTTTTCTTTTAACGCTAATTTTATCATCATTTTTTAGTAAGCAAAATAAAAAAAAAAAAAGAAATTTCAAAATTTGCTTAAAAATCTCTTTTTAGATTTCATTTCTTTTAAACTGATTTTTATGAATTGTGCGGAAAAATAGTATCGTAATACTTTTTCATTTATATTAAAATTTAAGCACTTGCAATTCAAGCATTTCGAATTCCATGTTTCTCCTAAGGCCTAATTTTCTATTTTTGAATTTAGCAAAAAATTCGACATTCTAATTTCTAGGCTCATAATTGAAAATATTTAATAGATTTTAATGATCATTATGGGAAAAAAAAATTTATCCTGTAATATCTTTGAATTTTTTCATTCTCTCTTTTATTCTCCCTTTCTGTTTTTACTTTTTATTTTTGTTTTTTTTCTAACTAAAAGCACTTAAAACTAACTGAAGAATGTTTATTTCAAATTTAATGCACTGTTTCTTCTTTCTGTTTAGTTTTCTTCTGCTACTTTTTGTCATATTTACATTTTTGCATTAAGTATGAAATTTTTTTTTTTTTTTTTTGGTTTTTGTTTTTCTTTTCACTCAATTTTTTTTTTCTTATTACTATTTTCTATACTTTTTATTATTTTTTTTTATTCTTGTAAACAAAAAGTTGGCACATAATAAAATTCAAACAGAAAAGTTTACTTTTTCACTTTCATGTTTTTTCATTTTCTTTTTTACTTTTTATATCACAATTTGAAACTAATTTGATAAAAAAAAAAAACATTCTTTTCAGTTGTAACTGAAACTGAACTGATTTTAAAATATAATTTTAAAATCATTTTAATGCACCTTGTAAATTTAATGCCTTCCATTATCATAATTTTATTACTACGAGCAGCACGATTTAAAGCCGTTATACTTTTAACAGCCAAACAAGTGGCCATATCTGAACTTTCAAAACAAGAACTTAAGAAGCGTGCTGCCAAATTTTGACCACCATTTGAGGCCATAATAACACTTTCATTTTGGCTTTCAATTTTATTATCTTGTACACTGGGCGCTGCCCAAACATGGCACCCCATTAAACTAACAAACATCATCATATTAAACAACGTGGTCATATTAAATTTTTTTGTAATAATCCAATAAGGGGAATTTCTTATTTGTCCTTTGTCACTTTTCATTTATTAATCCTTAAAAATGCATATAAAACAAAAAAAAAAATGGTAAAATTAAATGTAAGATTTTTGCATGAAACTTCTTAAAGTTGGATGATGCGAGTTGAATGGTGCGAGTTAGAGCACTGTAAACGATTTATATATGAGTGTGCCAAAAAAACAAAAAAAAAGAAAAAAAGAAAGAAAAACTTTTTTTGCAATACCAGAAAAATGGTCTTATTTAATGATAATTTATCATCACACATGCACATGTAGCCACAAACATCCAACAATAACAATAACAATAACAATAACCTTTGTAAAAAAAATAATATAAATGGAGAAGAAAAAAATATGAACGTTACAAAAGTAAGTAACATAAGAAAAAGCTAAATGAAACAAAAAAAAAAAAACAAAAACAAAAACAAAAGAAGGAAATATTGTGCTAAAAATGGCCAACAACAATTAAATCATTTAAGAGATGTGGAGAGTTAAAGTCAAAGTCAACTGAAGCTGCTTTGTACAAATAAATGTGGCAACAGCGCATAAAATAATAATAATAATAATAATAATAATAAGATCAAAACAATAAAAAGCAGCAGTATGGTGTAGGCAAAGTATAAAACATTTCATTCAAAAATTTTACAACCAAGCGCTTAAAATTACTGTGACAGCAGAGCAAAGCAGAGCTAAGGAGAAACTGAAAAGCAAAAAAGGACAAAAAAAAAAAAGAAAACAAAACAAAATAACATAAAAAAAGTTAAAGAGCAAAAATTACCTGAGTCAGGTAAAGTTTCGGTTTCGTCTTGTAAAATTAAATCAGGCAAACGCAAATTTCATTTTATTTGAAATATGCGAGAAAAAAAATATACAATATTTGTTGTTGTAAATCATTTAATCTTTAAAGAAATTATTTTGTTTTTTTTTTATTTTTTTATTTTTTACTAAAGTTAAAAACATTTTAAAATACTTTTCCTAATGTATTTATTTTGAATTTTTTTATTTTTAAATGAACAAAAACAAAAAAAAGAGTAAATAGAAAGAAAGGCAAAAAAAAACAAAAAAAAAAACAAAAACAAATAACAAAACAATGGGAAATTGAGAAAGTGTGAAAGTGAGAAAGAGTGATGATTACTTAACTAATAAATAATAATAAGAACAACTATAACAACAAAAAGACAATAAAAATGTAAAGTATTCACCTGAATGTTTCTCAAAAAAAAAAAAAAAAAAAACAAAAAAAAAAAACAAAGTTTATTCACTTTACTCTGATAATTAATTTCACTTCACAACTGTAAAATGATTTTTTTTATTGTTGTTGGTTTTTTGTTTTCTGTTTTCTGTTTTCTGCCTTTTTTATTTTTTTTATTTAGATTATAGCAACTATAAAATGTTCAAGTGTTGACAATGAATTTTGAATGATTTGCAAATGGAATTTCAACAAATTCCATAATTCCTTAAATAGTCCGTTAGCATTTATCAAGTAAAAAAAATACGAAATGATTTGTATTGAACGATGGAAATTCATATGGAAAATGAGACTCTCTCTTGAATTTTCAAGATCAAAGTTTAGGATGATGATGCCAGCTTTTCGGTGAAAGTCTATGGAAATTTTTAAATTACTTGCTTAAATTAGCGTATGGATCTTGTTAGATAATCATAAGCCTCAAGGAGCATTGAAGGCTGCAATTCATTTAAGATCTTTTATGGAAGGGATAAAGAAAGTGAGAGTGATGAAAGAAGATGGCTTAGGTAGAGTTAAATTTCTTTTGTTCCAACAATAAGCAGCAGCCTTAAATGATCACACTTAAATAGATCGTCCCTAAATGAGTATTCCTTCTAGATTTTTCTTAAACGTAATTTTTTCAGATAATTTATAAAGTAGATGCAAATGGCAGCTGATTAGTTGATAGTGGTTTCTTTAAGGGCATTTCAGTAATTTCCATAAGACTTAATATTTCAAATAAAACGTACTTATTGAACTTATTGAAGTGACATGAAGACATGAAGTGAGTTAGTCATTTTTTTTTTGATAGTTGATAGTTGCAATTTGTTGTTGTTGTGCTTGAAAATGAATATTGATAGCACTTTAGCATTTAGCATTTAGCATTTGTTCTGTTCATATTGAACCATAAACAATGCCCTAACAATGCTGCGACCGACCAATTGATTAAAATTTTTAAAGTGACAATTTTAAAAGTGACAAAACAAGAGCGTTGCTGACACGCATTTTTCCATTTTTCAATTGAATTGCTAATAAAAAATTTTTCGCATGTATGTATGTATGCTTCTATGCATTTGTGTGTGTGTGTGTGTGTGCCTGTGTGTATGTGTAATTTGTGCTTGTGACGTTTTAGTTAAATGCACTTGTTATTGTGGTCAATTATGCTTTAAATAGAAACCGCAATTAAAAATATTTTTATTTTCACTTTTCATTTCGTTACTTTTCTTTCAATTTTCATTTCTTTTTTTAATTTTCATTTTAGCACAACTATTTGACCAGTTGACCAACTTGGACATTGACTTTGGTCATATATTTAATACGATAAAACGTTGAAACATTGTTCATATTTAAATGTGATTATCTAAAATTTTTGAAATGTCTGTACGCATTTAAAGGGTGTTCCAAAATTTGTAGTTATTCTTTTTAAGAAAAGCCTAATTTAGGCTTAAGTGAAACAAAAATAGATGTTCGGATTAAGGTAATCAAAAAAGTGCTTTGCACTTATGAGATTAAAAATATCATTTAGAATTTAGATTTTAGAATTATTAGATTTATTAGATTTTTAATTTAGATTATTAGATTAGATTTTAGATTTTTAGACTTAGAATTAGAATTTAGAATATAACTTTGGCATTTTAATTGATATTCACATTGAATTTTTGTCTATGAAATCTTAAATAGTAATTTGACTTTTTTTTTTTTTTGCAATTTGCTCAAATTTTCAGCCTCTCGCCTCTAAAAATAGATAACTACAGATATTTCTATTGTCCCTTAATCTTTTCAATGAAATTAAGGGTACAAATTGTCGTAAATATGATAAATCGTCCGTCTTAAAAAATTCTATATTAATAAAATTGTTCTTCTAGGAAAAAATGCCAATTTTACTCTTTAAAATACTTTAAGGCATGGCCATTTGCGTCCATTAGTTTGGAATATCTGATTTTACAGATTGCGCAAAATTTTATAAAACAAACAAAATTAATAATAAATGAAAGATTTAAGAGAAAATTTTTGAAAGGATTTACATTTATAGATTTTTCAGATAATCAAAAGAGGGAACTTGAAATTTTGTTGGTGGACTCTGTAACTGACGTATATAAGCAATTTTTTTTTTTTTTTGTTTTTTGATTTACTTATTTCATATAAAAAACTTTCTTTATATATAAAAAATTTATATAAAAATTTTTCAATGTATAATTTTTTTTTCTTTTACTTAGTCATTTTGTTATTTTCATAGATTATCATTGCACTTAATAAAACGTCATTGTTTTAAGTATAAACAAATTTCAATGAGAGTATCAAATGAACAAATAAACAAAATAATTATTAACAAAATGAAATGTTATTGTGTAAATGTTAATGCCAATAAAAAATTAATGAAATATTTGGTGCATAAAATAAAGTTGGGCTGTATGCCACACCTCATTTAATTTCGTTGTCATTTAATATTTGCAATTTAATATACCTCTCAAATTTGTTTTTTTTTTTTTTTGTAATTATTGGAAAAGTTTATCTTAACTTTTTTCTTAAGTGCTTTATCAAATTGGCAAGACAGACATTGTGCTGTCCATAAAATATATACATTCTAAATAAGCGCAACAACTTGAACCTAAATCTAAATCTAAATTTAAATCTAAAATAAATTCATTTCTGTATGTTACTTTGCCGTCTAAAAGGTCCTTCTAATTTTAAGGGAATTGTGAAAATATTTGGTATGCATTACAAATATTGAATATGGAAAAAATCGGACTAAGGATGCCTTCACAGTGTTTAGAAAATTGAAAATATTTCTATTGGTCAAATGAAATGTTCAATTAATGTTGCTTAAGTTTTTACGGAACAAAATTCGGAAATTGTTCGAATTATTGAGCATTTGTTCAATAATTGATGACTTTTAATTTAGCCAAGGAAAATAGTACAGAAAAAAATTTCCGCTTTCCAATAAACTGATGGACTTTGAATGTAAATGTACCAACATATAATTTTTGGCCGTTTCTTGCATTAAATTCACAAGCTCCTATCGGCCAATGAAAAAACCGTAACAGTTTCTTAATCGTAGCATCATAATACTCGAGTGGTGGATATCAAAGATTTCTTAATTACTTTTTCCTTGAATTGAAATGCAAAGATTAATTTGGCATTAGATAAATTAGCGGTTCAAGTTAATCGATTAATCAAAATGGCTTATATTTTGTGGAGTAAAATGGAGTGGGTTGGTTTTTTGCTTTCATTTTATACGCTTTTAGTTGTTCGTAAATTATTTTTGGTTGAATTTAATTTGCTTTAAAGATCTTCTGACGGCTGCAAAGCGAAAAGGCAGAAGAAAAACTGCACAATCAATAAGCGCTTTATTAGCCCATCTCCTGCATAGGGAAAATGGTAGTACCTACATCTAAAGGAGATGTAGGTACTATTTTGCTGTAGGGTTTTCCCAAATCCCCATTTAAAGTGCATCTCACTTATTTCTACAATTTCTACTTAAAGTCAAATAAACGTTAGTGATATGGGCATCACAGCTCCCAAAGTGCCAATCTCAATATCATTGGAGGTAACAAAAACTAGTGATACTTAAATCTACTACTTTTCTCAATTGTGTAACTCATGAGTCTATTTTCAGTTTAGTTCATGCTTCTTGGCACTGGACATTTCTAGGCAGGCAGTTCAAACTTAAATCGCCAACAATTTTGATTCAATTTGTCCAATAAAAAGTAAAGTTTTCTTTTCCAGTCCTCTTTAGATGTTACATTCAACTCCATTAGTCTCTTACAGGTTATAGAGTACAAATTGTATAATATTTTTTTAAATATTGCCTACATAACTCTCACGAACGTTGGAGAAAAAAGAGAAGAGAAAAAAACGAAGTACAAGCGTGAAAGAGACAAGAAAAAAGACAGCGACTCAAACGTTTTGTTTCATATAAAATATTTTAACGTATTTATTACAACATTACAAAGTATACCGTTAAAATGTTTAACCTACTTTCCTATTAAATAATCATACATTTTTGTACCTGGTTGTTGTTGTCGCTTTTGTTGTCATTGTTGTTGCTTAAGATAATTTTCGGCATTTTTTTTTTTTATTTTTTTTATGTGTACTTTTGTTTATTGTTGCTGTTACTTTAGACTTTTTTCGTGTGTGTGTTTGTGTGTGCGTGTTGGAAAACCTGTTATAATGTGATATGAGAAAAGAAGACAATGACCAAGCAACAACAACAAATATGAAATCCTCCAAAAAAAAAAAAAGATAAAAAAAGGGCTCACGCACAAAAATTTTTTTAATGATGATTTAACTCTCAAGATGAAAGTGAAATTTATGACACATAAAAAATTTAAAAAAAAAAATCAATAACAACAATAACAACAAAGTAAACAGAAATATTTTTTTTATTTAATTTTTGGTTTTTTTTTTGTTTTTTAGATTCAGCAACAATTTGAACATGAATTTTTTGTCAAGGCCTTGCCCCAAAAAAAAAAAGAATTCAATTCAAATTGAATTAAAAAAAAATTTTAATTAAAAGCGATGTTCAAATTTTTAAAATGTTTAGAAAAGAAAGGGAGACTTTTATAAAAAAAAATTTCCCCAATCATTTTGAAATTGTGCCTTTTTAATTATTTTTGATTATTAAAACAAATTATGAAATGCATAAATAAAAAGTTAAATTTTATGTTTTGAATGAAATTTCTTCTTCTCCATCATTCACTGGATTTTTTGTATCATTAACAATCAAATGAAAAGAAAAGTTTTTTTCTTTTAGAAGACAATAACAACAACAATAACACCAACTGAATAATTGTATTGTTAATTAACACGCCCCAAAAAAAAGGATACGTAAACCTTGTGACATAAAAATAAAAATAACCTCAAATTGGAAAAAAAAAAACATTAAGTAAAATGAAGTGGTCTCTACTTGTATTTTCTTTTCTTCATCTTAAAACGGGCAAATATTTCATTTTGCTTAATTAATTAATATGCGAGTAATACTCAATTTAAGGCGTATCTTTTACAACAACAACAACAATAACAACAACAATAACAATCATAATATCAAAAGAAAACGAAAGCATGTTTATTTGCCACAATGAAGTGTACTTAAAATAAAACACACACACACGCATACATTTAAATGGAAACACATGCACGTAAAATCATTTACAGCTCAGATAAAATTAAAGTATAAAAAAACAAAGAAACGAATATCTCCCCTAAACAAGAGAGCCCTAACACTTTCACTACTCAAGTACTTATTTATTTACGCATACACATACAACTGTGCATATGGCTGAGTGAGTTTTCATGTATACGATTTATTTCTTTTTTTTTTATACCCATCACCCAGAGGTTGACTCAGAGGTATACTCATTTTGTCATTATATTTGTTACATCTAAAAGGAAATGTAAGGGATGCGCCTACAAAGTAAATACGCTTTTAATCAGCATCAAATTCCGCATCAATTTAGATATGTCGGTCCATCTGTCCATTTGTCCCTATGCCCATTTGTCCATCTGTCCTTCTGTCCTTCTGTTCATGTGTTATTAATAGTTCTACTGGGTGCAAAAGCAGGCCATATTGAGCTAAAATTTAATGGGAACATTGGAAAATCTTGCAGGCAGGTCGGTGTTGCAAATGGACAAAATTTGTCAAAGGACATTCCTAAAATGCACTGAGTAAACTGAGAACACTTTTTTTTTTAAAGCAAAATTTAGAGATTTTTTGCTCATTATTTGTCAACTGCAAGAAAATGAGAAGCTGAAATTTTGTATAACAAATTATGTATTTGGACACGCCTACACGACATTATACCACACCAAATTTTCACTTCTTAATGTTTACATTTTTTATCTACCAAAGAAAAATGGTTCATACTTTTTTTGGTCAATGAGTATTCAAAATTTGGTTCCAACTTATTTTAGTTCAGTTAAGTGTTTTAAAATTAAGGTGACCTTCTTATTTTATATGTTGTTGTTGCTGCTGCCGTTGCTGTTGCTATTGCTGCTGCTGTTGCATGCATGAACCGCAATAATTTTATACAGTTAATGAAAAAACAAAAAATAAAAGCGGCGAGCAACGCATGATCTGAAATTTTCTGAAAAATTTTATATTAGACTTTCCTTAAATTGATTAATCACAATTTAACTTAATTAAAAGATTTATCGCAAAAGGAATAACTTCCAAAATAGTTTTCCTAAGCAGGCCATTAAATACTTCATTTAATTTGTTGAACAGGCTCATTTTTTTTTTTTTTTAAATTTTTATAATTCTATAAAGAGCTTCAAAAACTTCTTTTGTACTATTTAAATTTACTATTTGCACTTCTGAATTTTTATACTCAAAAAATTAATATATTTTTGTAAAAAAATTCGAGAAATGTTGCAATGACAGAATTGAAAATGCTTGTAACAAATTGCTAGAATTTTCAAAGAAGAATTTTTTTTTAAGTAAATTATTTTATGAAAAAAATGTAGGATTTTAAAAATTCAATTTTAAAATTTTTATAAAATAAAATTACATTTTTTCATAAAATTTCTGCTGTAAGTTATTGACAAAGTTCTATTTCTTATCCATAAGAAAATGGAACTAACGTATTAGAAAAATTGAGAACGCATAAAAAATGTCAAATCATATTTTATAAATTAAAATATTAAAATATATTCCAAAAATATTAAATTGGAAAATATATTTAAAATTAAACGTTTTGTGCATTTAATAAATTTTTTTTCAAAATTCGTGGTTCGACAAAAAAAATTTTCAATAAAATTTTTTACTGTATCAAAATGGGGCATCATTTATGGGGCAAATTCCTCTAAAGTATTTCAAAAATTGCGACCTGTATAAATTTATAAACAAGCACACAAACAGACAGACAAACAGGACAGAGGAACAAACCAGCTTAAATCGAATAAGAAAATGAATCTGCATCGAACGGCATAATAAAATTTGGATGTTACAAATATCTGGGCAAGCTTATAGTACCCTGATTCACTAGTGCAGAAGGAGGTATATAAATAAAATAAAACCAACTTTGCAAATTATTCATCAAGTTCATAATTATTATTTCTTTTGGGGCAGTGCAGGCACAAATCGATCTTTTATTTTGTTTAAAGTGAGTGAAGTGAGTCACAATTCATTTAATTTAAGGGCACATAACAAATAAGATAAAACTACTTATCATACAAATGTTTACATTTTAAGATCATTTGAACTTTTCTTCCAACTTACAAGTTTCTTACAAGTTTCTTATACTGAATCAATAGAATAAACCGTTTTGTAAGTGTATTCGTATATTTTCGATTTTTACATGGAATCAATCGCTAACTTTATGCGAATAATAAGCCAATAAAAGGAAACCAGGAGAAGAGGAAAAAAGGACAAAAACCACGAGGTTATACCGTGAATATTGGGTAGTCAAAAAAATCCAACACTTTTTAGAGGAAACAGCCACTGAAGAAATTTTGTATAAGGTCTGATTTAAAAACTAAGTAGTTCAATAAGTTGCCAAGTGGACACTCACTTGAGAATTTTTTACTTATAAAAATGGTGCCTTCACATTGTAATTATTTACTGCCTTATGAGTAGTTTACCAATTTTTGATCTTTTGAATGCAGCGGTATAAATTTTGATTTTATTTGTTGACTGGAACTCCAAATTTGATCAATATCATCATCCATCATCCGTAAAATATATATGGCCACTATCATAACGATATGGTTCTAAGGACTTTGTACCAGATGATGCATACACTACTTCAGTACGTTCCGGTTTACTTTTAGTAGAATCATTTAGTAGCCATTTTAATGCAACAAGGCTTGAAACAGCTAAAGCTAACTTACTTACTAAAAATGCTGAGCTTGAAAATATTGTTAACACTTTTAATATGAATGGTATAAAGATTAATTTTGCTATTAATGCGCCCATAAATAATGGATATAAAAATTTCTTCAAACGTTTCTCTTTATAAATTTTCTTTTGATTACCTTAATTAAAAGAAAGTAAAATTATCTATTAATTAATTGAAATTAAATTAATTTATAAGTAATTAAAGCTAATACCTTTTTTCATTGCATTTAAAACGCGTCCCAATGAATTGATTGTACGATTATTTTTATTAAGTGTATACCAATAACGTTTGAATTTACTGTTAAACAGAGACGTTATTTTATCGGGAATTTCATATTTCCCCAATAACTCCATTTCCATTTGTTTAGTATGATTATTTTCATCAATTGCCTCATCAATATGAAATAATAAAGCAATTAAAAAGCCATAAATAATTATAAAAACTTTCGTAGACAACATTTCTTGGGCAAATCTTTCAAGCTATTTTCTCTAAACTCTTAGATGTGACGATGATAACTAAAATTTATTATTCTACATATATTTTGATAAGCCACAACAATCAATATAATCTAAGAAATTAGAATACCATGGAACAAACCAAAAAAGTAAAAATTATTTCAAATTATTCCAAATTATCCAACAATTTGTTGCACATGGTTGCATTTAGTGAATAGAATAAAAGATATAAAGAAAGTATGGTAGAATGACAGGAAGACATTTACTTGATTCTATCATGTACATTAATTTTATTGTATTGTTAACAAATACCCACACACATACACATACCAGTAAAAATAAAAGAAATAAAATGAAAAAAAAAAAAAGATAATTTGTCATGAGTTATTTTACCTTTTTATTAAAGTTACTCTTTGCAATCAATTTTAACATATCAATTAATATCGAGGAAACTTCTTTGAATTTTTTTTTGTTATTAAAACTTTGCTTAATTGTAAATACTTTTTTAGCGAGAAAAAATGTAACGGCCTTATAAGTTTGATCTTCATACATGCAAGGAATTTAATTTCGGCCCCCAACTTTTTGAATGGTAAAACGGATAAGAGCTTTACAGTACAGAGCTTTTAGAATCGAATTTAGACATCTTACAGCACTACGCTTTATGTAATTAAAATGTTCATTCATGGATTAGAAGTAATCGAAATGAAATATTTAAAATTTTTAGATTATTTGAAAGGTTTGTTTTATCGACTCGTATATAAAAAAAATTGGCTGATTTAGACGAAATTTATTAGTACACATATTTTTGAAGTTTCAATGAAATTAAATGTAAATTATCTCTTAAATATCTTAAAAATATTTAATGACTAATTTTAAAAAAAAATTCGTTACATCTCAAGTGATCATAAATAGGGGTCGATCGATCTAGGCCAAAAGAATAACATGTACCAAAATTTCATAATTAATATCTCAAAAATTGTGGTTTGTAGTCTGACAACAGATGAACAAATATGCTTAAATCATTTCAGAAAGAGATGCTAAGTCGAATGGTATTATAAAAGTGGGCGGGTACATTCCAATTTCTTCTGTAATACATATGATGTACGATTCAATTATTTATGAAACTGATGAGGCCTTAATTTTATTCAAAAAAATCTATGATTACTGTTTGTCAAATTTTCTGAGAACCGAAAATAAAAAAAAAAAAAGGAACAATTTTAGAATGTAAAAAATGTATTAAATTTCTCAATTGGTGACCACTCAACCACTAAAAAAAAATTTCCAAATTTTTTGTAGCATTTTTTATACAAAAGAATAATAAATCTAAATTGAAATAGTAACAACAACAACAAAAAGAAACCAGAAAAAACACCAGAAAAAATGGACAAATAAATGATAGCAAAAATGGTATAATTCTTCTGTCATCGTTAGTTCATGTGATTTTACCCGTTAATAAATTTCTTAATTTATTTGCAGGTAAAAATAATAATAAACTCTTTAGATTAGAATCATTCATTTATATGATTTCAAACAATGCATTGTGCAAATGACATGCAATACTTAATGTCTGTCTATCAAATGCTAAATATATATAATATAAATGTTTTAATTAGCTTTTATTACAATTAACCTATTAAAAGCCAATTAACGTGATTTTATCATTCACATATTTATTTCAAATTTATATAAATATAATTCATTTGATTTTATTATGTATTTGAAAAGTATTTGAATTGATTTTTTAAAGTCGCCACACATTTCATACTTTTCACAATATTTTTTAAAAATTAATTATGAAACGCTTTCAATATTAATTAATGTCCCTAATTAATGTCCCTATGTCTGGCCTATTTATGCATTTTTGCTATAAAACTTCAAATTGTATGGATTGGATATTTTTTACCACTCCTCTTATAAAAGTTTAGATAATTATTATGGGTAAAAAGTACATAATGCCAAAAAAATGATCTACATGAAAAATTTCCATTAAATTGAGACATTTTTTAAAGGTTTTCCGTCGTTGGTATAGTAAATTCTTATATTCATCGATTTGTACAGTCTTTATGAATTTTATTTGATTAATTATAAAATTTCTATTTCTTTTTTTTATTACACCTTAAATTATTGTTGAAAGTTGAGACATTTTTTTTTTAAAGTAAATTAAATCAAAAATTCTAAAAATTTTGATTTTCTCTTTTTATAATTTCCTAGAAATTTTAAAGATATTACAAATAACTTAAATTTGAAACATAAATTCGTAACATTAAGTTGCATTCAAAATAAATCAATTTCAAATAATTTTTCTTCACAAAAATGCTCTTGTTTTGGTGTTGAGTGAAACAGATTTTAAATGAATTAGTATAATTTTTATGGAGTTATTACAAATTATGTTTTTAATTAAATAAATTACTTATAAAAAAATGTACTTAAAAAATTTTTTATAAAATTTAATACAATACATGCATTAAATAGACCTTAAATGTAAAGTACATTTAAGATCTATTTTTACTAATTTATATTAAATAATTTTCAATTGCTCTTAGGCTTAAATAATTTATTTATAAATATTATTATAAATAATGTGAGAAATTTTTGTTAAATAGTTAAATAAAAAAAAATATTTTATATAAAAATTTTTACTTTACTTTTGATGTTGATGAATGGAATGAAATTGAATTTATCAACTTAAAACTTATACTTTATATTTTTTGTTTAGCTGGACTTTTCTGCTTATTCATTTATCATGAAAATTATATGGAACTATTTAAGTAGAATAGTTTGATTTATTTGACAAAAGCTCTGGTAGATCTTAGACTCATAACAGCAGCAAATAAAGCGAAAAAAAATCCGGCCATGCCAGTTGTGCCAACTAATAGAACTAAACCACCCAAAAGTAATGGAATTAATGTAAGAAATTTTAATTTATAGGCCAATAATAATGGCAAAAGAAATTTCTTAAATTTCTTTTTCACACGTTTATGTTTATGCTTATGCCTAGCTTGGGCCTGCTCCTTCAAGGCCAAAGTAGATTTTCTTGCGGTCATTGTTGCTATTATGGGCATCGTTAAGGGTACTAATAACGATGATAATACTGATCTTATGGAATTTTCGCATTCCTTTTCATATTTATCTCGATCGATAATAGTTGAAGCCGTTGAAAGATGCCTACTAGGCGCTAACGATTGCTCATATGATGTACCATCGTCTTGTAAGAAATTTTTGGAGAAATTTATAAATTGAAATGGCAATTAGAAAGAATGCATGAGTAAATTTAAGAGGCGGCTCTTTAAAAACTTACTCTGTTTTAGATTGCTGTGATAGTCATGTAAGCTCCTATTTATCTGTGATGGTATAACTCTTTTAACAATATCACAAATTTGCTTAATTTTATCTAATAAAAAATTGATGGGAATGAAAATTCCATCTAAACTCTCAGTCATTTCACTATGCCATAAGCTATTTGCCCTTGTTCTAATTGTTGGTTTTGTTGTTGTTGATGTTATTAAAGCACCTTCTATTACAAAGTTTTTTTTGTTTTTGTTATGAAAGGAAAATTATGAATTATTTGTTTATCCATTACCAGAATTATCGTGCTTAAATACTAAAGTCGATAGTTCCTTTTTAATTTCTTCTTGGTTTTCCTTAATAAGAGAATATTTATGATTTTGCTTCAAATATTTCATCAATTGCGTTAAACTTTTTAAGGCATTGTTGTTGTACGAATCCAATAATGTTGTAGCGGTAGCGATTGCTGGAGTCGAATTCAAGTCCTGCGGCCAAACTTTTATCAAAGCCATTTTATTTCTGTTGCTTCTTGGTGTTATTTCTAATTGTAGCTGTGCTGTTTCTGCTTCAGCTACTACTTCTGATGTTGATAGTGTTCTTTGTGTTGGCGATAAACCTAAAGATGGCTGATCAAATTTTCTCTTGGTATCAATTGGTTGGAGCCAACTATTTTTATACATTAATGTTTTACCATACGCCATTGATTGTTGCATTATAAAATTTGATATATATAATAATAGCAACAACAATAACAACATCACTAATTTCTTTTGTATAAATAATTGCCCTCTAAACATTTTTTAGTTTATGTAGAAAATTTTCTTAAATAAATGGACAAATGATTTGTAAATTTTTTATTTATACGATTTTGCATTAAAAGTCTAAGACTCATCATTTTAAATTTAATGCTGAAACTTTTCCACATTCATTTAATAATCAATTGATAATGTTAAATTTTGCATGGCATCTTTTTGACCAATTAATTAAATTTCTTTAATTGTTCTGAAAGTAAATTGTACTCATAGATTTGTATAATTATTTTTGAAAGTACTTGTAAAGCAGTACAATTAAAATTCAATCATCCAGAACCCACAATTTTCGTATACTACACCATTTGTGGTGCAGGGTATT
The DNA here is from genome assembly GCA_023089585.1 of Melophagus ovinus. NCBI lineage: Eukaryota > Metazoa > Arthropoda > Insecta > Diptera > Hippoboscidae > Melophagus > Melophagus ovinus. The sequence continues at coordinate 2,289,017 of JAKKIB010000177.1, forward strand.
AACAGTTTGTCCAGATGTATGTAACACAGAGAAATAGTTGAAGTAGACACACTTTTTGTTATATCGATTAACTCAAAAGTACTTTCTGAATTAATTTAAGCTGAGCTGTACGTTTGTACCACTCTTAACCAAGCTACAGGCCGTCATATTTTGAATCAAAGTAGAATCCAATTGAAAATTATTGAAATTGGAAATGACTTATAAGATCAATTTATTTTTTAAAAAATTTCTATGTTACTGTATTTTAGTATTAAAAATACGTGTAACAAATATGGCCCAGATAGATCCATTGATACAAAGTCTCTCCATAAAACGCCATTTCCAGTTAACTAGAAGTTACGAAACAGTGAAGTTCGATTTAGGTAAGAAATTTTTAGCTCTATAATAATGAAAATTGTAAGAACTGTTACGCGTTTACAAAACCGTAAACAAAACCGTGTAACATTCCTACAAATTCTACTTTTTATATTTTTTAATGATTTTTTAAATATCTTACTGAATATGTCACATAGTAAAAGTTAATTTAATGAAAGTTCAAATGTTTCCAATAGCCCACTAAATATCCACAATATTCTCCCATGACGCATAAATTAATCAAGCATAACGCATAAGCGTTTTATTTATTTCATGCTTGATCGATTATTAAGCATTAAAATTATTAAATGATAATCATTTAATATAAAAATAAATGATTTAAGTGTCACAAAATGTTAAGTGTTGAGTTGGGGCCTTGAAAAAAGTAGGGAAATTTGTCATAAAGTAAGTTTCCCTAAAAATTAAAAATTTACATAAAAACGTTTGAGATTTATAACAAAAAAAATTCTTATAAAAATTCTTAAACAAAAATTTTGTAAGAAATTATTGTTTTAATTTTTTTTTAATTTAATGCATGAATTAACAATATTTTGCTTTTTAATTTTAATGCAATAATTTATAAATGCTTCACTTTTTCATCTTTTAATTTTAATTTCAATTTTTATATATTTAGATTTATACACTTAACATTAGTAAATATTAAATATTCTGCTTTTTAATGAGAGAGAGAGAATAATTTAAATATTTTTTAATTCTTTCAATTACTTTTTCTACTTAAATTAAGTTAATGTAAAAAGATTACAACACAAACTGATCTCTATATTTGTCAATTCCTAACTATTTAAATGAAATACATACTTATATTGCAAAATTTATATGTATTTGTGTTTAATAAAACTACATTTCTTTTTCAAATCATTTACTTTCTTATTTTCTTTATTATTATTGTAATATTACATTTTGTACGATGGCAAAAAAAAAAAAAAAAAAAAAAAAAACAAAAAAAACAATAATTTTATAAGATTTCATGTAATTACAATTGTTATTGTACCATTTGATATAGTTTTGTTTTGTTAAAGTAACTGTATAATGAAGCCGCTTTTCTATTCGGATGATTAACTTGAGTGTTTAACAATTTGCAAAAATTTTACGCTTACAACCATTACATTCCAACAGATTTTCTTTCTATTTTTATATATATATATTATATTATATATGTGTGTGTGTGTGTTGTGTGTGAGTGTTTGTGTCTCTTTTGTATATATGTATGTGAATGTATGGAAAAATGTAAGCCATAAGAAAAGTGATAATTTTGCTACTCTTTATATAAAATTATTGCCTTAATTTTCTTACGATATTTTACGCTTTTTTTTACATTTGTCAATGTTTACAAGTAATTATTTACATGACTATATACATATATATCCCTTACATATATAGGGGATATTATTAAGGGCATTTAGCAACAACAATACCAATAAAAATGTTATAAAATTCCTCTAAAATTTATTACCCTATAAATTCTCTAAAGAATTTTTGTGTGAGTTCTCTTCCTTTCAATCTTAAATTGCTATTATTTAATTTTGGCTTAGGCAGTATTATATAAAAATATTCTTCTAGCTATATCAATTGGAAAAAAAAAATACTGAAATAATTTATTGCATATTTTAGTGCATAATTTTCATTACCTTTTGCAGAAAATATATATTTAAATTTTTAAATACATGAAGCATACTTTTAAGAGCTATATAAATTGCTCATGAAGAATTGTCACTATGAGCAGATAGAAATTTCGTTCTATGCATTTTTTTGGAAGTACTTTTTTTTGAATTACACTTTTTACCTTCTTATTAAAGCTTAATAAAAGAAATGATTAATTAGAGCCTAATTAAAAAATGGTAATTACTTTTATTTGAATTATATTAATTCCTGCTTTGGTTTTTTTTTATGAAACGGACATTTGTTAACATAAACTTTGGCAGCCCCTCTATGAATTTCAAAATTTTCTTCTCTGTCCTTTTTTTTTACTCACAACCCACAGATGCGTTAAAATATATGTACTGCCTAAAAGCACTCTATAAAATACGTATAACCTTTATTATTATTGTTGAATTTTGAAGCAATTGACCTGTGTCCATCCATCTACCTGTCTATCTGTTCATTGGTATACTTCTGTTTATTGGTGGTGACAACAGACTCCTGAGACTCTATGTTTAACCAAAATTTCACATACTTGTTAACACAAATTTACATTCTCTTTAAAAATAGGGCCTTACAAAATATATTTACGCAGATACATTTTACTAATTTTGAACATAAACGTAAAAGTTTATACTTGCGACAAAACTGCCCATAAAATTTAGTCTAAAATAGACGCCTAAAGAGCATTTGGCTGTTTGGCGAAATCGCTCAAATGTTATCAGATTTATATGTGGACATGCCCTCATTGTAACGTCAACTGAGAATACTTTTCCCTTTTTTAACAAAAATTTACATTTTACGGTCATAACCAAAAATAAATGGAAGTCATAAAGTAAAATAAATGAAAAGCTAAACATATTTTATTCTACAATGTATACAAACATCTTAACTTCTTTTGGATGTTACAAAGAGCTGCACAAACTTATAATACCAAATAGTAAAAGTGATGTAGGGTATACAATAAAATTTCTAAACACGAATAAAGTGAAATATTTATACAAAACGAGATATATATAATTTTCATTATTCATTTATTTTATAAAAGACAAGAAAAAAATTTATAAATTTTCATATAAATGCAATTTAAAATGTTTTATATAAAAAATAGTAAACAAAACAAATAAACATTACATTTTGTAAACAACTATGTAAAATGATATTAAGAGCAGAGGAAGAACGGGCAAAGAAGACATAAAAATATATGAAATGAAATGAAATTAATAAATTTTATAATAACGGGTTTACTCTTAACGGTATTATTACATAGTTAAAACATATACACACTTACACACATGTAAACTTATAAGTTCAAACTTACATCTATTAAAAATAAATTTCTACGTGTAAACAAAAAAAATGTCTCTAAGCAGTAGAATAATTTTCAATGCTAAATGAAACATCTTTATGCTTTAGCATCAAATAATTTCAACAGTGTGAAATTTACATAACATGTATATATATATATATATATATGTATATGTATATATACAGAGTGAGAGAGAGAAAAAGAGAGAGGTAAAGAGAAGAAATTACTGTTAGTGAATCAATCAATAAAATACAGTGCAGTGTTATGCTGATGCATAGATAAATGTATTTATGTGAATGAGTAGCATGTAACATTATAACGGTAACTCTAAATAGCCTGAGCAAAGCCCTTAATAATAAAATAAATAGCAAAAGCAAAAACAAGAAAAAATGAAATCAAATGAAAGCAAATGAATTTTATATAACTGGAATATGGAAAAATAAAATAAAATAAAATAAATGAAGAAATAACGGCATAAAGTGAATCGAAATAAATTAAAACTTCTTACAAAGTGATATCCATGGCATTAAATGGTATTCACGACACCAAAGAACAAAGAACGGATAGAGAAGAGATATGGTACAAGAAAGTCAAAGAATTAAATCAACAAAACTCTACGCAAAGTTCAGGGTACTAAGTGTTATGGATTCTACTTAAGTCCATTTTTTTATTACGTCAATCGTTTTGAAATTATCTTGTGAATTGAATTTAAATGTATGATGGTAAAGTCTGTCCATTTTTGTACGTAAATTTTTCTTATCAATTTTTAGAGATATTTTTTTTTTTTGCCTAGAAGTCTCATTTAATATCAAACGGAATGAGAAGTTTTTAAAAAATCATTATCCATGTAAATGAAAATGTATGGAAGAGAAATTTGCAATTATGCTTATTTTTTAATCACTCAATTAATTAAACAATAAGTGAAATCTTTTCAATTTTATTAAACTATTTCTTTCGTTTTTTCTTTCTTAACGATTTCTAAATAAATTTTCTTAACTTTCTTTATTAGCACCTTAAGCAAACTTATGTAGATTTGTTAAAAAGTCAACTTTAACCGATTTAAAAATTTTTAATTATTATTACTACACTTTTGTTTTGTTTCCTTTTATGTTTGGTTTTGCTTTGCTTTGTTTTTTTAATTAAACTTTAACTTTAACTCTTTTTTAGTATTCTTTCATTTTTTTTCTCTAGTTCTTATTCTTTCCTGCAATATCTTTCAATATTTATTTATGTTTGTTTTTTATTTAAAACTTTATGTCAAACAATATTTGTTGTGCTTCTTCTTCTTGTTGTTGTTGTTGTTGCTGTTGTTTTATTGTTGTAGTTGCTTCAATAGAAAGAATTATTTAAAATAATTTGTACAATTTTAAAGATTTTTCATATTCAAGGGTAATAATTGTTGTGGTGCCGTTTGTTGTAATTGTTTGTGTTGTTGTAATTTTTGTGATTTCTGTTGACTATAATTACGATAGGCTAAATCATGGGCGAAAGAGCGACGCTCATAACCGCCACCGCCACCGCCACCGCCACCCGATGATGACCAACTACCGCTATTACCAGCTGACCATGATGAACTTGAACCACCCCCTTTACTTTGCACTAATTTCTTAATGATCAGTATAGCTGATAATAATAGTGCTATTTTGGCAACAATGAACGCTTTACCAGCTAATATGTATAGAAAACCTATGGCTAATGGTAACATGCCAAGCATTTTCATAGCCATGCCCATCATCATCATTTGAGCCATTTTCTTCATTTTGCCACGACCTGCAATGTTTTGTAAATTGTAATTATGTAATTATGTAATTATGTAAATGTAAATGTAAATGTAAATAATAAAATGTAAATAAAATAATTAATGGAAAGTAAAAAAGTGAGAGTTAATACAAAAATGAAATTTTGACATTATCAACAAAAGAAGAAGAAAAAGAATTTTTTATTAAATTTTTATTTTTATCCAAAAATTGTAGGTATACAAATTTTGTCATTATGTTTGTTGTAAAATTTGCCCTCAGCCAAATATAATTTTCTTACTTGTTTTTAAATTTTTGTTTTTTTCTTTTTTATTTTACTCAAAACACTAGAAAATAATAAGGTGACTTTTACTATTTAATTACCATAAAATGTGAAATGTAATTTGTATGTGAAATATTTAATGAGTTCAAAAAATATTTTCACTATTTCTTTTTCCATTACTTTTTTTTATGTAGAATAAAAATTTTCTTAAAGCGATTAAAGTCACTTAAAAAAAAGTTAATGACTTAGTCACTTTTTTTTTTATTTATTTTTACTTTTTATGGGCTTCTATGTACCAATAAAATAATTTATCTGAAACGTTATGAACCAAAAAAGTATTAAAAATATAAAACTTATAGAGATACGTAAAATTATAATTTGCTGGCATGAAATCATTGTGGTTAGTTTCTATCAAACGGAAATTATAATATCACCCTAGGACAAGATGGATGATGGATGAGGGATGATGGGTGGATGATCACTCAAAGAATTATCTTTAAATTTAAATGTCACTTAAAATGTAAAAAAAAAAAGTTTTACTTTTATAAGTTTATAAGGTTCTGATTTATGTGAAATTTTAGCGCCTTAGAAAAGATCTTAAAATTACAAAAATTATTCTAAAATAATATTCCACTTAATTGAAAAAAGTTAAGTCAATTTATCTCATCGAAAATTTACTTTCAAATGAAAGCAACTTATAGTTATGTAAATATAAAGGAGAGTTAGAAGTAGTTGGACGAAAAACTGGACAACATTTTAAAACTAACCTTCCACAATACTTCGTCCAATTATTGGATATGAAAATTTAGGCAGGCTAACTTGTAAAGAGTGCTGTTCCAGAAAATGATATAAATGTTCAAGTAGTAGATGCGTTAAAATTGTATTACGTTCATCCAATGAACGAGGTAATGAACTGGCAATTTTTAAGTCATCTAATACCGGTTGTGACTTGGCTGTTTCAATAATTGGCAATCGTACAAGTTTTATACCCTCGGTTAAATTGATTGTTTCAAAATGTGATATACGATCCATAAATAAAATTGCTTTCTTTTTAAGGCATGGCACAAAACCCATATCAGCATGTGTACACTCCTCATATAAATGAAATATTGCACGCACAGCGGCATTTGTTTGTGGTGCTATCGTTACTGGAATTGGACGATTTTTTGATGTATACAGGGTTGCTGATGGTGACGGTATTGGCAGTGGTAATGGTGCTGCAGGTTCTTTAGTAATATTCTCACTAATGTTGTCTGAGCGTATCCCATACACCAAATTATTACAAATACACTGATCAAATAGTCTACGTGACATTTTCGATATATAAAATTTTCTTTGTATAACATGATATTGCTTTTTCTCATTAATTCCTCACTTTTAATTAAATTATATTTTTACTGAAACAATTTTCCGAATTTGTCTTTACAATAACGTGATTTTTTAATTTTAATGGAAAAAATCTTCATAAAGAATGATTATTTTTATTGTTTAACACTTGAACGCATATTGTTTTGAGTTTTCAAAATAATTTTATTGCTATTGCTATTGCTGCTGTTGTTGCTGTCTGTTGTATGTTGCTACTTGCTATTTTAATATTTGCGTTTTTTTTTGGTTTTTTTTTTAAATTATTCAACTTTTATTCAGATCCTTCTTTTATTGGTGTATGTGTTTTTTAGTTGTGTTGCTATCAACCTCAGTTGTTGCATGCGACTGTTATTGCTGTCACTTACGTTGCATGCTTTTATAGATTCATTCATTCATTGATTCAGACGTGCATTCATTTATATCCATCATCACATTTGCCGCTTGCACGTGTTGGTTTTCATTGTGCTTTTCAAACCTTCATATATAATCGCGAACACTACATTTCCACTTTCTCTCAATTTATTTATTTCTTTTATTATCATTGTTGTTCTTTGTTTGTTTTGAGATCTACCTGTTTTATGTTTGTTATAATATATTCTCTCCCAATATAATTTTCTTTCCTACTGAACTTACACTTACACATCTCTCTAACGGTGTATTTATTGTATAGCATAATGTTCACGATTATGAATCTCTCGGTTGAATTATTAGCAACATGTTGATTGTTCGGTATGTAAGAGATGTTATTTAATTTTGATTGACATTTTACATTATTTTCGCACTATGTTGATAGATTTGATTGACGGCCTATCAACTAACCAAATACACTAAACAAAAGAATAAATAAGAATATTATTGATCATCATGGTTGATTTTTAAATACTTTACACCATTTTTCCTATTACAATTATTAAGTAAACGAATAAACTTGAAAAGTTAAGCCAAGTGATTAATAGTAATTTTCGAAAAAAATTTGACAATTACTTTATGTGCGAGGGTCTAAGAAATGGATTGATTTGATTTGTACATTTAAATTCAATTTTCTATAAAATTTTAGGACTTTGGGGAAGAAATGGGATTTTCAATGGGAAGGGATAATAAAAATTATTCAAAGCGAACCACTTTCATTTCTACTGATATTCAAGATTGGCCAAGACGCCTTGGAAATATTTATCGAAATATAGCAACAATCCGCGATACAATAATGCGAAAACAACCAGATATCTCGATTTGAATCGATTATAATGCCTCTATCTCCTACACCACTTTCTTTCCCACACGCTGCAAATGATCGAAATGCATTCAATTTTAGATAAATCTTTTTCAATAGAAATCTATTAAGCATGAAATTGCTATACATTACAATATCAAAATACTTAGCAGAACATTGTGGAACGTCAGTCTGTAATTTTATTCAAAATAAATAAAAGCAACAATAATTAAATTGAAAATAATTTCATGGGGCAGATATTTATGATGAAAAAGGAAAGTTATTCAATGTACAAGTTTCTTCTTTTTTATTTTTCTTTTTTTTTTTTTGTATGTTTGTTTGTGTACATAAATTTTATAATGCTTAGATATTTTATTAAAAGGCAGCACGTAAAATACTTAAATGAAAGATAAAACGAAATGAAGAACAATGCGAACTTTAAGGGAGTTCATTCCTGTACATGGGCACAGAGCATGAACAATTTTTAAAATCATTAAAATAATAATAATGGCAACAATAACAAAGAACAATAACAAGAACAATGGCAATAATAATGATAATAAAATTTGTGTAAACAGAAGGCTAAATTTAATGATGATACTACAAGAATCAAGTTACGCTAATTTAACCTAAAACATAAACTTAAAATCTTTATATGCATAGCAAATGTCGAATTCAACGAATTCAGAAAAGTTCCTGCTCAACTGAAGTAAGTTTATTGAGAAGATTTTATTGTGAATATGAGTGAGTGCTATGTGATCGTACCACAGATTTAATTTGGCAGTTTTTAGAAATAAATAGAGATGCTAAGTTTGGGTCTCCAAGTATCTATGCGATGCCCAAATGGCGAGCATGTTACTTAAAGATTGATCTAAGGATTTTGATTAGGCCGTCACATTGAATCGAAATAAAATATTCCTCTGGAAGATGCAATAGGGGCTTGAAATTGCCATCTGGTATAGACGGCATTGTGCACAACATATATGAGGAGAAATTGGGGGCTTAGATAGTAAGCATGGCTGTGGCCATCCTTTGAATTATTTGCCCATATTTAATACCAATCTGCCTGCAAGAATTTTCGATTTTCTTACCAGATTTAGGCTCAATATTTCTTTTCTTGCGCCCAGGAGAATATAAAAAACACGCGGAACGGTGGACGGAGCATGTATCTACACTTCCTTTTGGATGTAACAAATATAATGAAATAATAAATATGGCCTGTGAGTGGTAGGCAGTTTCATGTTTAAAAATAGATCATATTTTCACATCTATTTAGTACTCAGTTTTATAAATCTACCATTGTTCTCTGGCGATTAAGAAAAAATGTTAGTTTTATTTAGATTGAGAAATAAGCATGATTTAATAATGTGTGAATCAAGAATTGTGGAATTTGCTACAAGAATATTTCCATAATACATAAAAATTGTCATGTAAGAAAATATAAATATTTCTAATATTTTAAGGCAAAGAGTGTTAACTGAAAATTTTCCTTTACAATATTAATCAAGTATTTTCAAAAGTAAATATCCACCCACCATGCCATTATTGCTCTATGGGAACATTTAAGTTAATTTAAGGTGGAAAATTTGATTGTGATATGAGAAAAATGCCAACAGCAAAAGAAATTATATTAACAACAACAACAACAACAACAATATTTATAATAATGATAAAAGAATTTTATTATCGCAATTAATATTAATTTAACAAACCCTGAGATTTATGTTACCTACACGATTGTGAAAATCATTTTCACCATAACTTGAGCAACATCATTGTAAACGTAAATAATTATCATCAACATTATTATGATAAGTTTTTTAATTATATTTGAATTTTTTGAAAGAAAAAATCATCTCATCAAATTGTAAAATTAATATGCAAAGGATCATTCATCATCATCATTACACTTGTTATTGTCATCCCCAACGTATACACTTTTCTCGACAATCGTGATGCTTTACTTTTTGAACGTCTAATGCATGCCTGCATTGCCATCTAACGCTAAAGTTTCGAGTAGAGCATGACTTTACATATATGAACCTTTAAGGGCACTGCAACAACTTTAATGCCTTAGAAAACGTTTGATGCCGTCAAATATTTTTGATGTCACTGCGTATCGCTTCAAATGCTTTACTGGGTATAAAAATTGCTTGATAATGTAAATGCCAAAAAAAAAAAAATGTCTAACTACATTCACCTTTAAGATTATAAAATTTCATGGCACATCGCTTATTATGCAGAAAGAATATGGATGCTTATAAAAATATTTCGTCTTGAAGGAAAATCTTTTTGTTTTTTTTTTTTTTAGTTTTAGGTTTTTCTTTTTTTTGGATACTTTCACTTTTTATTGTGTACCGCTTGTAACCCAAAATGTACATTATATTCAATGTCAATATTATCATTAACAATATCATTATGATGTTTTATAGAGTATCATCATAATTTGAGGTCACGTTTTCTCAAGACTCATACACACAGCTAAAACAAACTCTGTATATAAATAATTTCATGCAATTTTTTTTTTTTTTTTTGGTGTATTTTATTGTATTTTATTGTATTGCTTTCTTTCAATTATGTAGAAATTTTTCACAGAATGCGAGTGGAAAAGAAAAAAAATTGTGAAATTTGCGAAAATTACGGTGAATAATTATTCAAGTAAAATTGTGAGCAGAAGTTAAGATAGACCCACCTTTTATTACAACGAACCGATTTAGAAGCATTTTTTAATTCAGTATAAGCCTGTCCGTCTGTCCGTCTGTCCGTCTGTCTTTTGCCTGTGTCAATTTGTTTTTTAAAAACAAAGCGCAATTTTGAAACTATTTGAAGAAAATTTGCCATATAAACATGGTTTAATCCAAAAACCTTTGTCTTAGACCAGATTAAGATCAGCTTATTATGGCAAATGCCTCATTTATCACGATCTATTTTGCAAAAGCTTTTTATGTGAAAAAAAAATATATAAAAATGTGATGTCGGCTCTAACCGACTGCAACGTAACGTGATGATGTTGTTGTAGTGGGCATGGCTAAAATATCTCAGATTTTAAAGAGAGTAAGGATTCTACAATTTCAAGATTATTTTCTTAATAAATAAAAACAAAGAGTTAAGCTGATAAAATATAATCTTCATTTTAAAATTGCCTTAAATCTTTTTTTGGCTAAAGATTTCACAGAATAATCATTAAGTCAAAATTCATTTTATTAGTTGCTGTTTCATACCAAGCATCTACATAAACTTAACATACAATTTTTAACCTTAAAAATTATGGTTATACAAATGTTGTTTACAATGCTTCATATTGCATTTTATAGGATGTTGACCTTAAATACGGTTAGATGATAATGAACAATCATAGAAAAAGAAGAAGAATAGAAGAAAAGATAATTTGTAAGTTTTAGAGATGAGCTTCATCATTTTTCCTATAATTTTTATAAGCTACACTACTTCCGATGCAAAAGTATTATACGTTTGCCCAGTTGTAAGTAACATTTAAAAGTAGTTGGTATGGAACCACCTTTTATTATACCAAGCGATTTAGAATAATTTCCTAATTAAATTTAAGTATGTATGTATGTATATCTATCTAATGTCTGTCCATATAATACCTGTGCATCAAGCTACAGGTTGCAATTTTTAAGATAATTTAGTAAAACTTGGTTTCTGAAACAATTTTTGATATAAAAAAAAAAGCTTAGAACGTTCCATTTTTTGTAACTTATCTTTAAATAAAGAACTTTTCAAATAATATAAAAATTCCAATAATAACAATTCTTTTAATTTATTTAACTTTAAACACATTAAGCTGATTCTTAAGGGTGTTTAGGCATCGGCTTCGATCAGCTACAACATTCTAAGTTGCAATTTTTATTTTCACTTTTAGTTTTTTCATTTTATATATTTATATATTGGTAAAGTGCAATCACAAAAACATAAATCACTTTCATTAAAATCATCCTTGAAAAATTTTATATGCCGAAGGCGGCTGCAATGCAATAGACGTGATATTATTACTTTCATTATGAATTTGATTATCTGGAAATAAATATCACTATGTTTATTAATTGTAAAAGTATTCATTTTATTGTGAGAGACAATGCCGACATTAAGAATACACTTTTATCGATCAATTTGGCAGAAGGCAATGACAGTAACCCAAATTAAATAAATTAATAGAAAGTTTCTTTAATAAAACTAACAAGTATAATTCTGTGGAAGAAAAGAAGAAGAAGATGAAAAAATATATGTAAATTATTTGATTATTTCAAATGTAAATTCTTAAATGATTTTTTTATTTGTTTGTGTAAGTATTTTCATGGTGCTGATTATTTTGCTTTACTTTATTGTTAATTCAAAATTTCAGAATTCTATAAATAAAATTTATTTATTTATTAAATCCATTTAAATTTGAAAATTTATTTCTCATCAAAAGTTTGAATATTTTTACATTTTTTACATTTTTTTCATGCAAATATTGGGGAAATTTTATAAAGTAAAATTTTGAATGAAATTTGTTTTCTCTGGAAGACTAAATTAATTTACAAAATTTTGTTCTATACTGTTTCATAATGCTTAAATATAAAATTCCAGAATTTGTTACAAAATACAACCAAAAAAAAAAAAAAAATTTCCAATAAATTTTTCATTTCTATAGAATATTTGTGAAAATTTTTTTTTGAAAATTTCGAATCATAAATAAAGAAATAAATAAACGAACAAATAAATATATAAATAAATAAATTTTCCAAGTTGTCAGAAAACTAGTTAATTGTTATTGAATTTTTCTACTTCAAGATATGTAAAGTTTTTCTACAAATTTAATTTACATATTTATTTTTCTACATATTTATTTTACATATTTACTCTCTGTGTAATTTTCGACTATAAATTTTTGTATTCATATATTTTTAAAAATAATTTTTGTAATAAATGAAATGAAAAAAGCAAATTGATAATTGCTGATATTTCCAAAGGCTTTATTAAATTTTAACTTTTATAGGCAAAATATTATGAATAAATTAATTGATTATTAAAGCATTTGTAATTTCCCTTTTCTACTATCGCCATCATTCATAATATAAAATAAATATACACTTTTTTTTTAACGAATCAATCGATACAAGTTTCTAATAAAATTTCCCAATATTATTTTAAATTTTATAAATCGATGTAGGTGATTTTGAAACTTTATTTGATTAAAAATTTTTAAAGTATTCTTAACTTAAAGAGATTTTGTATCTTCCATGAAAAGTATTAAAAATTTTGGACTTTTATCAAGCTAAACAGTATATAAAAATTTAAAACCATAAAGCAAAAAAATTAAGTGAAAAATGCCCATAGAGCAATTTTAATTAATTTTGACAAATGTTCATTCAGTTAAACGTCTTGTTCTAATAATTTTTGTTATACATTTTCGTGAATCCAACTTTCATTCATATAGCGATTGAATGAAATGAAATGGTCACATTGTAGAGCTTATACAGTCCAAGTTTTAATGCTTAAATGTTTATTCAAAATGTAATGCAACCGATGACGTTCTGCCAATATCATCCAATCGATTTTATAGGTGTCGTATGCTGTGGCGACTTCTTTTAAGCGACCTTAAAATTTTTTATGAAATTTTCTAATGCAAATTTAGACAGAATTTAGTCACCCACTTCTTTCTAATCATGATGAAGTTCACTTAAATATCGTTGCTAAATTTTTTACTTAATAAATATGGCTTCATAGGCGCCATCAAATCCAATTTTTTTAAATCATTTTCCATGAAATTTTCAAGATTTCAATGTTTGCTTTCAATTAATTCAAAAATTTATGATAAAAATTTTATGATAATCTAGAAGCAGAGTAATTGACGAGAATTACATTAAAAAAGTTTACACGCATTTAAATCAGCCCTCGTAATAAGCAAAACATATAAAATTTTTAAATTGTTAAAATTGAAATGATTTTGTAAAGTTAAGCGTTTCATGAAAATTTGCTGGAAACTTTTTTTACCAATTTTTCCCGTTAAAATTTCCATATAAAATTTGTTATTTGTGTGTCTGTTCATGAAATTGTCCCAGCTGTATCTTACATGAATATCAATAGAATCAGTAGCAGAAGACAACAAAGAAATATAAAGCAACCAATAAAAGTAAACATTTGCAATGTTTCTGAGATGTTTCTGAGATGTTGCTGTGCAATTTATTTTCCAAAAAAAAAAAAAAAAAAAAAAAAAAAAAAGAAACAAAGTGAAAAAAATAATTAAAAGCATAATAGAAAAGTTTTTGTTTTCATTGCTCAAAAGACAAACAATTTTATGCACCTTTGAAAAAATACCACTAAAAATGAATGAATCGCTCGTTTTTAGAGATTTTGATGGTATGTAAGAGGTTAAAGTATCACCAACGCAGAATGAGTTGGAAAATCACTTGAATGGTGCATTCTCTTGAGAAAGCGTTTCTTAATCCAAGATGCCCTAAGCTAACTGACAATTTTGTTGGATTGAAAGGAAAAGGAGAAATTGTAATTATGATTAAAATGTTTGCGCCTTTTTTTGTGATAGCAATTCATTTACTGCATTGCCTAATTTTAAAGCAGCATTGCCTAAATTTTAACTTTCCTGTAAATTATAGAAATTTATAGTTTCATGAAATTTACCTTGAAACTTTTAAACTTGAAACTTGACTTAAAATTTTGCAGTCTAATTTAATACTTTACAAAATTCAAATTCAAATTCAAATTTCTTTTATTTATTAGGGGATCATAATTTAAGAAACACTGTTTTCAAAGAATTACCGCCTTAACATTTACCACTTACATTTAATATAATCTCGTTAACTTTATGTAAAATGTTTAAGGGTTTTAGAGCAATGCAATTTACTTTTACAATTGTTGAAATTTTTTGAAATAAATTATGCACAATTTTCACTTTCATAATGGCAGAGATTATTGCTTTTTAAATTGATATCCGTTAAATTTAATGATTCATTGTTACTTTGTTATCTCCGAAAGTTTTACTTATGATTAGAAATGTTCAATTGTTCAATTGTTCAATTGTTCAATTGTTCCATTATTCAATTTAAAATTCCCATCACTAAATCATAAATCAGTGAATCAGTGAGTCAGTAAATAAATGTTCACAAAGTGAACATTTTTTACAAAAAATGAGTAGTTTAAATGTTTAGCTAAAATGGCGGGAATGTTCATCATTTAAGTTTTAAATTGTGAATTTATTTAATTTAGCTCAACCAGATAATCTTGAAGGAACTCGTATCCAAAAATAAATCTAGACTTTTTGTTTATAACGAATGTAAAGTTACTACCTCTCTGACGTGGAACCTCAATATTTGGACTTTCTATTGCTGGACTGAATTGCTACAATTAAAAACAAGTGACGTGAATGCTTGATTATTCCATGATATAAGGCCGGTTGCTAAGCGAGCAGGCCATTTCAAAGCAACTTTCTCTCTACTAACTCTTAAGGGTGCAGGAGTTAATAGAGAGAAAGTTACTAGAGAGTTGCACCGAAAAACGAGCAGTGAAACCCAAGAAAGGTCGCTTGAGTTAAGGTCAGGTAAAACGGTTAATTAATAGACCTTTAGTAGCATGGATCTTAAAATGCTTCATCAAACATTTGAAGCAAGTTTCTTATTATTTTAATAAGAATAATTTTATGGAAATTTAAAACATTTTACATTCATGTTAAAGAGCCTTCTTAAATTTTAAACGTATAGCCCTTAAGGAAAAGAAAAAAGTTGTGAATGTGAATTTCATTTAAAAGCAAGAATTCTAGAAAATTTCGGCAACTTTCTTCTTTTCAAAAAAATTATCTATCTCTATGAAATTTATAGCAAAATGTTCAAAATTAAATTTAATTAATAAATTTGTTAAAGAAGAAAGTTAATGAAGTTTATTTTATTTTTTTTTTTTTTTTTTTTTTGGGAAGAGTATTCAGAAAAAGAGTTTATCTTAATTTTAGAAAATAAAAATGCCTAAAAGGGAAAAGAAACCTCAATAAATGTAATTGTATTATTTTTTTTTTGTAGTATGAACAAATAAAGAAAAAAATTTAATTATGAATTAAGCATAAGTGAGAATGTAATGGAGAAAAGTGTTGTAAATTTCATTAACAACAATTAAAGCCAAAAAAAAAAAAAAAAGAAATGAAAAAAAGAAACTGCAAAAAAAAAATAGAAAAATATAAAAAGGTAAATAAATTGAAAAATGAAAGAGAAGAAAAATATTTTACAGAGAAAAGTAAATTTATTTTCAGCTCATATGATTTCGTATGCTCTAAATAGTCAGACCATAATGATTTTACTTTATTTGTAGAAATTTCAGTAGCTGCGCGCAAGTTTTTTGTTTTTTTTTTTTTTGTTTTTTTTTTGTAATGTATAATTTTTAACTGGGTCCAGATTCTAACCAAACTCTTATTGTTTAGTTTTATTATTATTATGGTTTTTTTTTTGCTTACTTTATTGTTTTTATTTTTATTTTTATTTTTATTATTATTTTTATTTTTTTTTATTATAAAAATGCGCAAGTGAATGTAATTCCGCGAGCATGTTGTTTTTGATGGTTGAATAATTAAACATGGAAAATCTTGGTATCTATAAATTTGGGTAACGTTACAAATTTTAAGATCAGTTGCCATTGGTTATTATTAATAAAAGAACAACATTGCATCAAATCAACAATACAAAATTTAATCAGCCCAGTACATAACTCCTCCAAATATTAATATTAATCCAATCAACATCATTCAATTATTTAACGGCAATTCAATTTAATTGTATGTGATTGGAAAAAAAAAAAGGAAAAAAAAACAGGAAAAAAAAAAGGAAAAAAAACCTCAAATAATTTTGTGTGTGTGCTTTAAGGATCATTCAAGGATTTATATGTTATTTGAAAAATGTTACATAAATGGTTTTTATTAAACATTGCTGTATTTTCGTTCATTTGCATAACGCATGAAACTTTAGCTGCTGAAATGGAAATATTTCAACAAATCAGTGGTAGTAAAATAAGTCGAGGATTTTTGGGTTATAATGGTGTTAGCGGTACCATACAGCATATCATAAATCATTGTTTAAATGATAATAAAGTATTGCATTGTTTTAAGTTACATGGAGCTCGTTTATTGGGTAGAGCCTTAAAATTTCAAAATATAAATATAATTGATGGTGTGACATTAATAAAACGTTTAGATAATGAAACGCGTTCAGCTCGTACTGTTACAAATACAAATATAAATAATATAAATTTAACGAATCGTGATTTGGAGAATTTATCTATGAAAAGTTTAGATGTGGTATTGAATGAAAGATTTTATAATTTTCTACAATCGAGGCAAATTCAAGTGAATATGCCACGCCTTCTAGCATTGGGACATCGTAATAGTCAATGGTTTATACAAAATGTTATGAATTTATTTAATGTTGGTAATAGCGATGGTATTGCAACTGAAATTGAAGAGGGTCGCAAAAAGAATAAAAATTCTGGTAGTGAATATATGGGTGCATTTATTGCTGCTGTTATGATGAAAGCGGCCATGTTAAAAATGGCCTATCATTCTATAGCTATTGTGGCTGGCAAAGCATTAATTGTGGGTAAGATTGCCTTAATTATTAGCGCAATAATTGGTTTAAAGAAATTGGTATCATCGGATGGACCTGAAAAAACTACATATGAAATTGTGAAACATCCTCAACTATCATCAAGTCACACATACTCATCAAGTCATGCAAGTGAATATGATGATGGACACGAGAATGGTAATGGCGGTTCATATCATCGTAGCATTGGTGAAGAAATGATGATGCAAGATAAAGCTTATAATGGTTGGGTACCCACACCCATCAATTCATAAGATGCATCTTACAAAGTGAAGGTGGTGAAAGTTTTTTACTTTTTCATCTCTTTTGTCTTTGTTTTTTTTTTTCTTTTTTCTTTTTATATTTTTATATTTTAATTTTTAATTTTTAATTTTTAATTTTTTTTTTCGTTATTATCATAAATTTTATGTTAATTTTCTCAGTTGAATAATGCAAAAATTATAAGTGGACCATTAAGTTTGCGTGCCTTTAATTGATTATTTGATTATTTTCTTCATGCGTTTCTTTTTATTGAAAAATTTTTTTTTCCATTAATAAAGCAATTATATTCATAGTTTCTCCACATCTTTACCTGATGATGTGATGATAATTTGATCATATAAAAATGTTCATATTCATTTATTTATA
The DNA here is from genome assembly GCA_023089585.1 of Melophagus ovinus. Taxonomy (NCBI): domain Eukaryota; kingdom Metazoa; phylum Arthropoda; class Insecta; order Diptera; family Hippoboscidae; genus Melophagus; species Melophagus ovinus. The sequence continues at coordinate 2,307,159 of JAKKIB010000177.1, forward strand.
TTTACATTCATATTTGTGGAATATCTTGCAAATATATCATGGAAATATATTTCTTTAAATTGAAATTTAAATGAACACATTTAATATAAAAAACTTCATAGATTTTAAGTTATTATTATTTTGTTTTTTTTTTTTTTAAATTGAACCTATAAATAAAGCAAATTGTTTTTTCTACATAAAATATTTGAATGGATCATAGTGCTTTTCAAGTGCAATTGGATTAAAATATCAAAAGAAATTTTATTCTCATTCATTTCATTGTCATATTTTGTTGTTGTTGTTGAAAACAAAACTCTATATAATAATCGAAATAATATTTGTTTAAATCGTTATGGAGAAATCTCTCTTGCAGAAAATGGTTATATATTGCTTAAGCGGAGAAATCGATTCTTATTTTTTTACAAACGCTTTTCGAGTCTTACTTTTACAGTACAAGTCAAATAAGCTTCATATATTTTCATTTAACAAAAAAGAAAAGTATAATTTTGGGTGTTCCACACTGTTTTATGATCAAGCTGATCGAGCAATAAAAATATATGTATATACAATAATAGAACGCAAATATCGTAAATGGCTTAAGAAGATCTAAGACGACAATATTCGCTAAGATTAATCTAGAAATTATTTTACAAGTTGCTGTTGTTTTTATTATGCTCCATTATTTTACCAATGACAAGAAAAGAGGTAAAAATTCAATTTCTTCTACTTCATTCTATTCATAAAAATAATTCAATAAATTAACTTTAATTAATAAAGTTTTTTATTTTTTTGAAATTATTTGAGAAATTCCAATGATTCGACCTCTAAATTTTTGTAAATATTAATTTACAAAATTCATTATTTCAAATATTTTTACAGATATAAATTTTTCATGTTTTATTGGAACGCAGCATTATTACACGCAAATTACATAACATTTATATAAATTATATTAAAATTGAATTATGAAGAAATCCTAAAATTATGTAAAGGATTTGCTCTGTTAAACGCCACAACAATGCTAAATATTCATTTCAAATATTTAAACCATGTTGGCTAAGATTAATATTTGAATATCTACTTGAAGATTTTAATTCAAGGTTGTAAAGGCAATAAACTAATTAAAATATTAATTTTGGTCATGCTTTTGTAATTTACGGCATCTAAATGTAATAACATGAATTTAAGTAATATTGACAGGTAGAATTTATATTGATAAATTTGATTTTGAATGAAAAGCCCGTTAAAGTTATTTGAGATGCTTTTTGTGCTTGCAAACACGCAATTTACTATTGGCCTATTTACTTAAGAAAAATGTCAAATAAATTTTAATTTGATAGGTACATGATTTTAAGCAACCTTTAACCAGGACATAAACCACACATAATAAATTCTAATATTAATAATTTATCTATGTGATATTGGGCTAAATAATTTAAAGGCTTGAAAGTAGGCAACAATAAATTTTATTAATATCATTTTCAGTACAAGCAACACAAAATATTTATAAAATTTGATTTAAAGTAATAAAAAAGTGTTTGGTATTGCAAATTTTAGCAAATCGCATCCAAGGCCATTAACTTAACTACTTAATAAATAAAAGTGATTTATATATATATATATCGTTAGAAAGGTCTTGCATATGGCATAAAGGTTTATAAAATATGACTACATAACTTTAGAAGCACTTATCGTAGATACGAGGATCGGCCGCCAATATGTCAAGCGGAACTGAAAAAGATTTATATTTTTCTAATGCAATCTTCAGCATATGACGTAACAGCCTATTTTGCTGTTTGTATTTTTTTATAAAGAATGTCTAACGGAAAGCTGAAGATGTTTAAATATTGACTGAATCGAACTACTTTAAAGATGACTGCACTCCATTTTTGAAATAAGTATTAAGATTGGAAATTTTGTTACAAAAATTGGCATGTTAATATTTATCATAATTTTTGAATGAATATGGCTCTTGGTTCTATCTTCCCCATTTATGTAATAATGAAACAAATAAGTAGATTATAAAGAAGTCATGCATGAATCTTGATTTGTATACTACTAAAGAAATCAAAAACTTTAACAGTTAAGTGAAAGTAAATGGCAAACGAAAAAAGCAACTTTTACTTTCATTAAAATTTTTCGATGGAAATTCACAACAGTTTTAAGATTCTTCTTCCAAAATACAAATGAATAAATTTGCTTCTTAATTTGTTAATTCTTGCGGTTTCTTGGTATCCTAAAATATTGTCAGACTTTTTATATTTAAATGCAATATGCTTACAAATAAATCATGCCATTTTGGTATCACGAAAACTAATTTCTCTAATTTATGTCTGGTAATTACCACAATTGCAAATGAATAATTATTTATTCGAGTATAATAAACCTATTTATTACATACAAATACATAGACCTATAATTAATTCTGTGGGTGTCTTTACACTCTAAATCACTTATGAAGATGCTGCGTACAAAATTCATGAAAAGCCCATTACTTTTTATGTAGATAAAAGTAGTAGTTTTTCTTTAGGTAGGTTTAAATTTCTGTAAATCTGTAGAAGGTATGCACAACGTTGATTAGCATCAAATTCAGAATAATTTTGGCCAAATTATGTAACAATTTAGTTATGTCCAATTTAGACTTTGAGAATTTTTTCACAACGAATCGATCTGAAAATATACCAATATATTAAATGTACAATCGAAATTTTTGTTATTTGCTTTGGTTATGATTTTGTCATATGTCATCTATTCAAATGGAGGATAGCTCAAGCGGTATCTAATTTGCTTACTTGTTTCCATTACATTTGGTAAAATTTTAAAATATTTTAATAAAATTTGTCACATTAACTCTAGCAAAATCCATCCAGATTAAGCAAGAATGTAGCAATCTTCAATCAAAGCTATATTTTCAAAAATTTTTATTAAGTTTTTGTATAAAATATTTGAATACAGAATTTTATTATATCGAATCATAAAATTTTGGAAATATCGCTTTTAAACAATAAGAAAAATACACTGTTCTTAAATTTTATTTACTCAATAATGACTCTCTGAGGTATCATAATTGCAATTATAAAAAGGGAAGGCACCTTTAACTCTTCTGTAACTCTTGCCCTTTTTTTTCTCTGGAAACTGAATTCAGTCTAATAAACCAGAAAATTTATGATACTTTGAACTTTTGTTTAGTTGGAAGATAAAATATTTATACCACAAACTTACATAAGCCACACACACACACACAAACACACACACATGTGTGTGTGTTTGTGTGTGTGTGTGTAAAGCGAACTCGGCTAATAATTGTTGAATGGTAAATAAAAAGAAAATCAAACATTCGTTCATTTATTGTGGCCGATGAAAATATTTTGTAATTCTACAAAATAATTTTCCATAAATGAAATTAAACTGATTTATTTCAATTACTTTACGAATACTCTTAATCATCAATAAAATTGTGAAACAAAACAAAAATTTACACAAGCATTTAGTGTTCTTTGTGCAATGAAAAAAATGTATAATAAACATTCCAGTATAAACACAAAAAAAAAATAATGCATGCCGGAAACTGTATTCCTGGAAATGAACTTTAACTATAATTTTCCATTCAGTTATTGATTTCTTTGGCAAAGCACTTTAAAAATGAATTTATTTTTTATGTGATTACACTTAATGTACAACAACAACTTTATAAATTGATATAATTTATTTGTGGATTCTGGAGCTTTAGGCAGAAAATTTTCGATTTCGTAAATTTGTTTTTAAATTCATGGAATTTAATAGCCCCCATATTTCCATCTATATAAATGCTCACCACCCTCCCAAACCACTTTTTTTTTATAACCAACACCATTTGTAATGCAAGGCCTTATAAATTTGTGCAAATGTTGGGAAATATTTGGCATGGACGAAACTTTTAGACGATTGGCTCAGAAGAACTTTCTGATTTGATGTTGCCTATTTGTTCGTCTATCAAATGCCTAATCATGAAAAATTGGTTTTTAAAGGGCATGATGTAATTTTGTAGCTATACGAATTAAATTTGATTTATAGGCATGGGCTAGTCCAAAGACGCTCAGGAAAGGCTTTGGTTAAGGTCAAATAATTATTTCGAGTGCACCACACGCCACAATCTATTTTGGCAAAATAAACAAATCGCGGTATTTCTGTATAAAAATTTGTTGTAGGTTATTTATTAAAAAGGCCTTGACCAACTGCACCGTCTAAATTTCCTTTTATATATAAATAAAAATTTTATATATAAAATAAAAAACCAAATAAATCGAATTAATTTTTTTAAGTGACAAATTTTTTTTAAGTAGTGAGTGCATCTCAAAATCTGATTAATCTTTTCAATTTTTTTAATATTTTAATACTTTTTAATTTCTCTTTAAGTACTTTTGACTTTCTGAAATTTAATTATCTAATTTGTAAATCATTAGTTAAATGCAGTAAAAAAAATGCTTTCGAAGAAAAAAATGATTTTATTTGCAAAATATCTCTAGAAAATTTTTCATAATTTTTCTTAATTTCTCTATTTTCTTTTTTTTTTTTTTTTTGTGTATGTTTTGGTTTACTTTTTATGCGAAGTGTTAGATTTTTATATATTTATAATTTGTGTTTGGTGAGTTTAAATATAAATTATAATCATAATTTATAATTATAATAATTTAAAAAATTTTTAATTTTTTTTGATCTTGTTACAATTATTACATTACATTTTTACATTACAAAATATCAGCGGACGTGCAACTAAATTTCCCTTAAAAAATTGAATTGATTGACAATTAATTATTTATAAATAATTAATACCGTATTAATTATAAATTAATTAATTAATAAATAAATAATAATAAATAAATAAATAAATAAATAAATAAATAAATATGAATAAGAAAAATTAATAAATGCTATTAATTTATTCATATAATTATTAAAATTAATTATTAATTAATTGATAATTATTTGATTAATTAACAATTGATATTAATTAATGTTAATTATGGTTTGCATAAAAGCGATAAGCCAAATTGTGAGCATCGCCATTATCATCATCATCATTAACATTAATGGAACGTTTATAACTATGCTCATCATGCGCATGGGCCACCACTTCAAAATTCTCCTTTTTCGGTTCAACTAATTTCTTTAATGCAATTATACTGGCCAATAGTAGAGCAATTTTAGCAACAATTAAAGCCTTAAACGATAATAAGGCTATTGAACCGATTGCCAATGGCAATAAAGCGGCCATTTTCAATTTGAACAGCAACAACAATGGCAACAAATATTTTTTCGCTTTCTTCTTCTTACCACGTGCTATAATAAATAAAATATAAATGTAAATGTAAATGTAAATGTAAATGTAAATGTAAATGTAAATGTAAATATAAATGTAAATGTAAATGTAAATGTAAATGTAAATGTAAATGTAAATGTAAATGTAAATGTAAATAATGTAAATGTAAATGTAAATGTAAATGTAAATGTAAATGTAAATATAAATGTAAATGTAAATGTAAATAAATGTAAATGTAAATGTAAATGTAAATGTAAATGTAAATTATGTAAATGATGTAAATATAAATGAGTAAATGTAAATAAGAATGTAAAGTAATGAATGAAATAAGAAATGCAGTAAATAACAATGAGAAGTAAGAAAAAGAAAGCAATAACGGTAAATACAACAAGTAAAAAATGAGATGTGTAAGGTAAAAAAAAAAAAACTAAAAATAATTGAAGAAACAAAACAAAATTAAAGAAACAAAAGTTTTCTCTTTTTCTTCTGCTTTATTTTGTAATAACTTGATTTCTCTTTTCCGTCTCCCACAAAATGTTTTATCTTTCTTTTTTTTACGAACGTTTCTTTTGGTTTTTTTTTATTTATATTGGGTTGTTTGAACTGTTTTACCTTAAAATTCATTAAATTCATTAAACTATTTTTGCTGTTACTGTTGTTGTTATTGTTGTTGTTATCATATCAAGAGAAAGTTACACTTTCTCAAGCGTGTTGTTTGTGTTATGAAGTCGTGTGTGCATGTGTGTGTGTGAGTAAATGCGTGCGAATTTCTTAAGAAAATTATTAAGCAAACAAATAAACAGCAGCAAAAAAAAATAAAATATTCAGTAAAACAATGGAAATTATAAATTATTATCACACACACACACACACACACACACACATTTATATTAACCTTAATTTAATGTATTCAAATGATGAGCGAACGAATTTTTTTTTTTTTTTGGAGAACGCTAAGGGATATTTCTGGTGAAAAGAATTTATTTCAGCTTAATTTGCTGCTTTTTGAGATTGGCATCCCTTGCTCTAAGTGATCAATTACAAATATGTAATTAATTTACTATTCTGCCTAATTATTTTGTTAATTAATTTTTATATAAGAACTTGAACTTTATTAAGAACAAGGAACAATGAAAATTTAAAATATAATTTGATACGGTTAAGGGATTCGCTTAAAATGGCATCTTAAATAAAACGTTACAAAATTTTAAAGCAATAATTTACATATGGAGCCAGAGGATGAAGAATTGATTCCTGATTGAATTTTGCTAAATGTTTTTGTAATAATTTAAGCATTTTATTTTAAGCAAAAAACTTTGAAATTTGGAACATGCATCGCATAAATCAGTCGCATGATCAGTCGGTCCTTCTTTCTCAAAGTATGAAAAATGCAAATATGTATGTAATAAGAGTTTCACGAAGTATAAAGTCATTATTCAAAAAGAGCGCATTTAGAAATAAAAGAAATCTCTCATTAAAGTAAACTAAAAAACTGTTCATAATTTTTTTCTACCTTGAAAAGATTTTATTAGTAAAAAAGCAACTATTTCGAATGAAGTGTTTTGAGTCTAACTACGCATTACAAAATATTACAAAAATTACAGTAAGCAGCGTATTAGAATTTGTCAGAAAATCATAAAATACATTTCTCTTGTTAAGTCTTGTTAAGTTATTTATACATTTCACATTTTCCTACCAATTTCCATTAACTCTAAATAAATACTTAAATCAAAAATAAATGAGTCCATAAGTAGGCGTGGTTGTGACTTCTTTGTCAACTTTACTTGATGATAAAGTGAGCCATTTGATTAATGAAAATTTACTTACACTTTTCATTATGAAAATAAATAAGTAAAACTTTTCCACTGTGATTTTATAAAAATCTCTTTTTCTACATAAAATTAATTCTTGAAAGCTCAATGACATGCACTCTACTTTTAACTTTCTTGTTTTTTCTTTACATTTTGCTTAAATTATTTATAATGTTCAATGCGAGGGTAACGGTAAATTTAATATCATGTTAAAACGTTGAATGGGCGAAGAGAATAAAGAACTGTTCAGCACAGAGAACAATAAGAACAGAGAGAATAGAGAAGTAAGGAAAGAAGGAAAGAGAGGGAGTGAGATATAGAGGTAGTGCATGCAAAATTTATTGTACATTCGATAATTTTTGTTGTTGTGTCGTAATATTTACATTACTAAACTAGTAACCTCAAAATTAAATGACTATAATATATAAAAACAACAACATTCACAACAACAATAAAAAGCAAAGGAAACAAAGAATAATAAAATAAACAAACAAAAGAGATTCTTTTGCAAAAAAGTTGAAGTTGAAAAATTCATATGGCACGAAAATGCTTTCTTTTACTTATACGCATACTTTTGTTGTTGTTGTTGTTGTTATTATTATTGTTTTGGTTCTTCCTCTTGTAATATTGTTGATTTAAATTTTCTCTCATCTTTATGCATTTCTTACATTAGATTAAATATACACATACAAACACACAAAGAAGCACACAGATAGGACGGATAGAATATGCGAACAAAATTGTACAGTTAGATAAATATGTACCAATAAAAAAAAAAATTAAATATATAAACGTTATAATGGATCGGGGTCAATAAATATTTACTCTATTCTCTATTATTCAATGTGTAATTAAGAAAAGTGGCTCAAGTCGAATGAAAAGTAGTACATTTTTTAAATACAGTTCAGAATTGTATGAAAGCTAACAAATTCTACAAACCAGCAAATTCATTCTATAAAGTTGAGATTTTAAAGGAACTGATACTGATACTGATACTGATACTGATACTGATACTGATACTGCCAAATTACAGCCAGCGTAAATTGCACAGAATAGGTTTTCGAATATATTTCGGACGAATTGAAAAATTTTGAACAATTTGTTAATACTTTGGCCAAGCACTTGCACAAATTTAAGGGCCAGCAAAGAATTGTGCTTTCGAAAAACAAAAGATTACTAAAGATGAAGAATTTTGCTGGGAGCAAACATACTACATAAAATTTTCTCTTGTCCAATTTATTCAAAATATTTTATAGAATCCATAAATGCGCGTTCTAAGAAAAACCAAAGTCCGCTTAACACAAATTATGCTTTTTATGCTTCCTCAACTTACCTTCTTCTAAAGTTTTATGCATAAATCGAATAGAATCTTTAGGCATTTTAAACTGTAATGTGTGTGTACTGAAGAAACGTGCCACACGCTCCAACAATAGAGAATCAACTTCATTTTCTCTGGCCTCAGGATCTTCAGGCAATTGTAAGGGTTTCAATGAGCGGCCCAATAAAGCATCGCTAGCATCCTCAGTTTTAATTAAAGCAATACCATCCGTTAAATTAATATCACCAGTTGTGTCCGTATCAAGATAATTCAAAGCACGTTCCTACATTCAAAATTAAATTAATTACAAAAATTATAATTATACTATGGAAACAATTTTTTAAGAATAGAAAAAAATATTGGGAGCAATTTTGGGTCCCCAATAAATCCCTAAAAATATTTTCATCTTAATTTACAAAAATCCGAATGAAACAAAAATTTTTTTTTCATTAATTTTATTGAAAAATTGTGCATTTATTTTCTTCAAATTTCAGATCCTAAGACTTGGTCTCTAAGTGAAGAAGTTACATTATGATGGCCATAAATGAGAAATGTTTCCCTTATATCAAGTGTATTTTACCTTTAAACATAAAATCATTGAACGATCACCGCAATCTTTAATGATCCTTAAAGCATTTATTAATAAATGATCAGTTTCATATTCTTGGTGGGATGGTGCTGCCAATGTATAATTTGCTATTAAAATAATTGCATACAATAATTTCCACATGATCCACATTTTTTATCCACGTCAATTTATACAAATAGTTTCTTTTGAATTTAAAAAAAAAAATTTTTTTTTTTTAATAAAAATTTCCTTATTTGCTTCTCAAATTAATTAGAATTTTGTAAATTTTTATGTAATTTCTTATTTACACTGATTTAATCATAATAAACACATAAATTTGTAACCATTTAAAATGAATTTTATAATTAAATTTGTATTACAAGAAATTGCTTAAAAAAATTTCTTGTAATCTTATTATTAAAAAAATATATAATTAATTAAATATAATTTTAAAGAATTAAACGCAATTTTTTCTTTGGTACAATTTTCCTTTTTTTAATTGTTCTTCTCATTTACATAGCTCAACAATTTTAAACACAATTTTTCAATACAAAAGCTTTTCTACTACTTTTGGTTTTTTTTTTTTTTTTTTTTTTTTGCCTTTTGCGTATATTTAATTTTTTTTTGATTTTTTTTTTTGTGGTTATTTAATATTGAGATTTTTGTTTTGTAAGAATTAGGCTAATAATTGAAAAGACAATTGAACGGTCAGAAGGTAAATGATAAACTGTGACTAGAAGGCGCTCGTTGTTTCAGTTTTATTCCCGCTTCATAATCAACTCTTTTACATAGATATAATTTTTTTTTGTTTCTTTCTTCCTATTGTTGTTGTTGTTGTTATTATTATTATTTATGTATATAAATAAATGTGCGTATAGAGCGAATAAAGTGTAAAAAGTGTAGTGTGCATTGTGGCGCATACTTTTAAAATGATGATGACAATAAAAATGCTAATGATTATGATGATGATTATGATAAATTGATAAATGTGTTGCACATGTTAAGCACGTTTATAACTTTGGCAAAGAGTTACAATATGACTTGACTCATTATTATTTCCTTTTTCTTTTTTTTCTTTTCTTATTCTTATTGTTATTTATTATTTTCGCTATTACAGTTAATTTTTCATAACTTTGAATAAATGAAAAGAGTAAATAAGTACAAAAATTGTATATGAGACTGAGAAAGTTATCAAATAAAATCAAATAAAATCATATGTAAAAACAAACAAACAAACAAACAAACAAGCAAACAAAAATATAAATATATCTCAAAAATAATTATGTTATCATGTTATTGTTATTGTTATTGTTATTGTTATTGTTATTGTTATTGTTATTGTTAGTATGTATTGTCGTCTTACATATTTTAAGCAGATTGTTGCATTTGTTTCATTTTAATATATTTATTTCTCTGTATGTCTATTTTTTTATCTGTATGTCTGTTGTCTGTCTGTCTGTCTGTCTGTCCGTCTTGTTTGTTTATTTATTTGTTTATTTATTTATTTACACCTAACACAAACATACAAATCGTATAAAATTGTTCGTTTATTTAAATGTTTGTTGGCTTGTTTTAATTTGTTGTGTTGTTGCTGGTATTGTTGTCTTAATGCTTCAACACTTTCTTAAAAAATATTTACTTACTGTTATTATGATTCCCAGTCGACTCTTAAAATTTGCTACAACTCTGCATTACTTTGCTTCATGTGATTGAAAAGTCCACAAAATAATAAGGGGCTCTTGAATGCAACTGTAATTTTCGAAAGAGAATTAATTAAAAAAAACTTTTTCATATGGAAAAATATAAAGAAAAAGTGAATTTATCTAAATCAAGTTGTCAAATATTAAACTTAAACTGAATATTTTTAAACAAATGCCTAAAGTGGTACATTTTTTTTTAATGGAATTGTAAACGTGCTTCTACGAATTTAACCATTTTCAATAGAGTTCGCCAAAAGAAGAAAGTGTTCGAAATTTAAAATATCTTAAAATGGAAAAATATTGTTTTGATAATAAAATTACCATGATTGTTCGTTATAATAAAAGGTGATTCTAACTTAAGCCCTTCTAAGTATTACAAAATATCATGGAAGATCCAGGAACCCAACCGTTGAAATTCAAATACATTTATATGACAGACTTTTACATTTAACTTTATACCAAGCTCCTTCTAAAAGTAATTTTATCATAATATTTAATAAAAAAATTTTTTTTAAGATCTTTTCATTTTTTCTCTACTTATAACAAATATAACACTCATATAAGCAAACCCATTAAATTATATCAAAATTTGCCTTCACAAACAAATAATACTTTTTAAAGTTTCTTACTTTTCATATTTTGAAAAAATATTTGAAATTTCATTGATTTTTCTAGTATAATAATAAATAATAGAAAATAATTATATAGAGAAAATATTGTCTTGTGATATATTGAAATTTTGGGTGTTGTCCCAACTTATACACCAACATTATCATTTAGGTATCACAAAATAAATATAACTTTTCAATTTAAATCATTGTCATTAAATATGCTTGAGTTGTTCCTCTTACATTTTATTACATTTCATTATATTTCATGTCATTTCTCATTGGGGACAAGAAATTAACAAAAAAAAAAAAAAAAAAAAGAAACGTTAAACTTTCTTTAAACTGCTGCTTAATAAAAGCCAATTTATTATTTATCAATTTATATGGGCGTTTGTGTATAACTTCCTACGCATATCGATTACAAATTTCATTATAATTCGTTCGATTTGAAATTAAACCAGCAGATACTTTAGATTTTATTTAGATTTTAAGAAACGAAATACATGCTCGTTTCATTTATTATCAAAATTTTATGCTGGTCATTAAAACTTGACAGAGATTATTCGCGCTTGTAGGTTGAGTATCATGAGAGGTCATGGTCAAAAATTGTGAATATTTCTGTTCTTTTTTTACAGCAATTTTTCAATTTTATACTTTTCCATATAAACTGCAAATCATTAAAAAATGTCCAAGGCTGAGATTATAGAAAATTATATTTATAGGATCTAACAAAATTTATCGATAAATGGCATTAATCATCGGCCATGCCTTGAGTTACATTGGTGTAGACTATAAAATCAGGGATTCTTTAGGTTTTTTTTTTTCCTATAAAATAATATAATTTAATTTTGGTCTGGTCTTCCATTTGTTAAGTAAAATAAAGAAATTTTGGCAAAATGGAAAAAGAAAAAGAAAAATAAAAGAAGAGAAGAAAATAATTAATAAAAAAAAATTTAAGTAAAAATTCTTGTAAAAATTAACCTTCTTCATTTAGTAATTTATTTAAAAATTGTCAATTGCAAAGTTTTTTGTCAATCAAAAATTAATTCTTAAACAATTCTTTATAAATTGATAAATTTCAATACATTTGAAAAAAAAAAGTGCTCTTTTTTTCTTTAACAAATTTTATACTTAAATTGATGTATTTCTTAAAATAATTTTCTATGAGAAATTTACAAAATTTTTTAACTTTATCTTTTCATAGCTCTAACAATTCTTTCCAAGTAATAAAGTTATAAAAAAATCGTGGACTAAAACCTTAATGACTTTATAAAAATATCTCAAAGTCTTTAGAGTGATAATATAAATATCTGAATCTAAGTTAGATAGATCTAAGCCAGAAATGTAGACTCATAGTCATATATCGAGTCCCATTTGATATGATAAGATTTTGCTTAACTTTTTAGACTTTTTTACGAACGACATATTTTACATGTCCATAAAAATTAATCATACTTCGTAACTCAAGTCATTTAAGTCATAAAAATTTATTGCTAATTCATTAAATTAACTTGATATACAACGCATAATAGATAAAATATTTATGTAAAACAATAAGCAAAATACAATCATGAAAATGAATGAAGATGAATGATGATACGGAAAATTTATCTAAATAATCATAAATTAATATTAATTTATCTCATAATATGAATAAATGTTTGCATGTTTGTGTTTATAGTAATTGAATTTTCAATAAAAAAAATTCATTAAGTGTTAAATTTATTACAAAATAAGCTTTTGCTGTATAAAAAAAAAAAAAAAATAAAATAAACAATCACATATTTATCATTAATAAATTGATACATGACGATGAAAATTTAGAAGAAATTATTTAATTTTATGGCATAAAATAATCGATGCAAACTGCTTATTTATGCTTATTTATGTTTGGTATGAAATTCCAATTCGGTCTATTTGGGGCATCAAGAACGTACACATATGAACAGTGACAATAAAATTTTGTGAATTATCATTAAAATTCGATATTAGCAAATATTTATCTCAAAAACGGCATGATGAAAAATTTAGATAAGATGACTAACCACGCCCTGTAACATATAACATATAAGTTTCAGTCTTGATAATCATTATTATCCGTTTATTATTTAAACATCTATTAATGGTCTATTTTTTAAATTATTTTTCGGCTATTTTTCGGGCATTAGTCTAAGGCCTACTTATTTTCAGAGTGTAGTTCGATTATTATCTCTCTCTTATTTAGATATTGCCCTTCAATTAATCAATTCAATCCAATTTAATTCACTTTGTTCTTGTAACAAAGCAAAAAGTATTCATAGATTAAGATTAATAGTTATCAAAAAAAAAAAAAAAAAAAAAAGAAATTCAAATGAATAAGTTACTTACACTAAATAGAGATTAAAACGGTTATTTTATATAGGGCCATAAGCCGTGTGAGGCAAAGAATACATGAGATAATGGAGAACTCATATCATGAATTTCAACTGAATTGGAATAAGAATAGTTTATGTCTTGCAGATAATTAATTATAGCATGATGGTCGCCTTTGGTGTAACCAAAAGGAGCAAGGGACACCTCCAGCAAAATTTGCGTAATAATTTAAAAAAAAAAGTCAAATAATTTTAGGAATATAATTTAGGCAAAATTTTTCTGGAGTTAGTGCTACTAGTGCCAGATATTTTTTGTAAATTTAGTAGAAATTTTTATTATTCAATTATTGGACGACCATAGTTCATTATTCATTTACTGTCCAATTATTATTATTCTGACTTAATTATTATTCTTCTTATCCTTAATTAGTTCTTAACCTTCAACTTGATTATTATCCGGTTAAAGTTCGGATAATACACAGCTACTGTTTGATTGTTATCCAGCTGCTATCTGATTATTATCCATCAAGTACATGGCTCTTGAGAAGATCTAAAAAGTAAGCAACAAATGTTCATTATACCAAGAAATGAATATATAAATCACAAAAAATGTATTTCCAATACTACAATCGTAAATGCTATTTCAATTCAATGGCCAATGAAATGGAAAATTTTTCCACTTTTTTTATTTTGTAAAAGTAAAATTCAGTTAAAGTATTCAAATTAAGGCATAATACCTTAAACGATTTTATTAATTATTAAAATACTAATGACAATATATTGATATAAGTATATGCGGATGCATTTCTAACCATATACATGAATTCATTAAGTTATTAGCTTTTATGGTCATTAAAAATATTTAATCGCAATAAACAAAAAAATTGCATTACATGGAAATATTTGGTGTTGTATTTTCACTTTTGAAATCTCGTCACGCATAAAAATCAGTGAACAGTAGTAATTTTTTTGTGATGAGTTTTATTTATTTGATTTGATTATTGCTGCCCATAAAAAATAAACAAAAAAAAAAAAAAATAGAAAAGCCAGTTTACACCAAAGCTAACCAAAGCAAAGCAATCAAACCAACTAAATCAATCGAACAAAATTATTTGTAAGGCAAATTTGAGGGAATAATAGCAACAACAATAATAATTAGAATTCAAGTACTTTTGAATTGGAAGCATCACCCACAGATTGATGGTACATGTTTGTATATTTTTAATAAGCATCAAATTCTGAAATCGTTTTAGATATATCTGCCTGTCTGTACGTCCGTCTGCCTGTCCATTTGTACGTGCTTTCCTGCAATTGAACATAAATTTGGCAGAGGCATTGAAAATTTTTTTTATGAAATAATGGCAAAATGGCAAAATGGCTTAAGTGACACGCCCACATTGAAAATAGTTTTATTTTTTAAAGAAAATTTTGAATTTTTAAAACTTCATCGTTTTTTTTACTCATTACTTCCAAACATTAAAAAAAAGGTAGAAAGCTGGAATTTTGTGCAGGTATTACGACCACTAGTCCACAATGCCCTTAAAGAAAGGTGATATAAAACGACCACGCCTACGTGATTTCATAAAGTACCAAATTTATACTTTTTTTTTTTTTTTGTTTAGATTTTCTATCTGCCACTACAAAGCTGAAACTTGGTTAGTAAGCATCCAAAATTTGGTCACAGCCAAATTTTGTTTCTTACTTGAGCTTTCTTTTCCATTAATTATCGAACATTTCAGCGCAGCCAACTCAAGCTAATGGAAAAGGGCACGAGTTTAAAGAAATGGATAAAAGAGTTTGCTTAAAGGAAAAATGTTTTAAAACTGCAAAAATTTTGTAAATATTTGAAATTATCTCAAATTAAATTAAAATTAAATTATAATAAGCTTAATGTTTAATTAGAAGTTTTAATTTGTTAATTCATTCATTTTTTTATATAATAATTATAAATAATTAAGTTTAGACTTATTATAAAACAAATAAAAAATTTTTAATGAAATAAAAAAAAAACGAAATTTATTGAAAAATATTTCACACAAAACTTTATTTTTCATGTCTCAAAAAAAAAAAAAAGGACTATTTAAATTGTGATTTGATGTGATGTAAACTTGAAATTTTCAAATTTTAAATCTAATGAGTCTTAATGAATTGATATCGCTACTATTAACGCTATTTCATATTTGGCTTTTATTGCTGCTTTTATATTTATAAATTTTTTTTTTTTTTATAAAATTTTCTCTTTCTGAGGTTTCCAACCGGCATAAGCTACATCAAAATTTCTACCCCAATCGGAATGGCTGCCCGATGAAACGACAACTTCATGTGATTCTTTATTGCCACTACTTAAAAGTTTCTTAAGTCCAATTATTATGGATAATACTAAGGCTAATTTTGATACGATTAATGCTTTACCAGCCAATAATGCTAAAGCACCATAAGCAATTGGTACAATTGTACCGCCTAATAGAAGTGGTATCATAACATAAGCACCTCCACCGCCACCACCTTTTTTATCCCTTTTACGACCCTCAAAACTATTCTGTTGATCGTTTTGCAAAGCATATAAATTTGGAAATTTTATCTGAAAAAAAAATTTGAAGTCATTTCATTTAAATTAATTATTTTTGGTCCATGGAAAATATCCCCTTTTTTTTTACCTGTAACGTATGATCACGTAAAAATTTCGATAAACATTTTAATATTAAATTATTTAATGTTTGTTCTTTGGCTTCGAAGGAGCGTGGTAAAATTGCTTCTATATCTTTCTCATTAATTAAAAATGCTTTATTTTTTGTATGATTTAAATCTTGATGATGTTGTTGCTGATAATGATTGTTGTTGCTATCAATTTGTATAAATTGTACGCCATCCATTAATTTTAACGTTTTAACTGAACGTATCATTTTCTCGAGACCAGTTAAAAGTTTCACTTTCAAACATATCGATAAATTTTCTCCAGTACATTGCTGATATATTCGATATACCATCGATATATCTTGCCAAATATTTGATTTATCTGTATTATAAGAATTTTCATTGTTATTGCTGTCATTATTGTTGTTATCGCTTTCATATTCGCTAATTATTGTATTTGCGTGTTGTTGCTGCTCCTGCTGCTGTTGCTGCTGTTGTTGTTGTTGTTGTTGTTGTTTTTGCTGTATAATACTATTTGCTGTTTGTGTTTGATAATGATTGGCAATAATACCATTTGAACTGCGTGCTGTCGCTTGCATTATGAACCCAAAAAATACAAGAGCTATAACAGCGTCAAAAGATCTTAAATAATTCCACATAATTGTCTGCCCTTAGACGGGTTAAACCCGTTAAATTAAAAATCCTTTTGCCCCAAATTACAGATTATTACAAATTATTCCTCTAATGGCTTTTCAATTTATTTGATTAGTTTTCTCACTTTTTTCATTTGAAGCAAAATTTTGAAAAGATCCTGTTGCGAAATATTTTTCTTCCATTAATTTTAGAAATAATTTTTCTTCTTCTTCTTCTTCTTCTTCTTCTTAATTTTTATATAATTTTTCTGGCATTTTATATTGATTTTTCTATTTTTCAATATTTTTATTGTAATGATTTTATATTGGGCCTTTTTTTTTTTTGGTTTTTTCTTTTTCCTTTTTTATCTTTAGGATAAATTCTAAGTATAAATAAGCAGAGTTTCAGTTAATAACTGATCTCTAATTGTTTGTATTTATGATATTTATACTGATGTGGCAGCTTTTCTCAAAATCATTAATTTTCAACAAAAATTATTCATGATTCATTATTAATTTGCTACAATGCAATTTCATGTCTGTAAATTATAAATTTTTAATTAAATTCATAATTAATTACTTTCTCGCAAGCACTCATCTATTTTATTATACATATTAATATTGTACCGTTCTTCTAGCAAACAACATTCACTCATTAATAGTTTTTCTCTTTTTTTTTTTTTTTTTAATTTTTCTTGTTGATTTTAAAAATCTGTTTTCACAGATCTGTTTGATTTTTTACTTTTATTTTTGTGATGATTTTTTTGTAACGCTTAAATGACTTTCATGTATAAAATTTATTTTATATGCTTCCACTCTTCCAAAATTTTCTATGTATTTTGGTTCGTGCATTGGATAAAACTCAAATGAAATTTGTATGAAATGAAAAATTCAGCTGAAGAAATAGAAAACAATTTAAAACGGCTGTTTTTTTTTTTCACTTGCTCATATTATTTTTCTTCTTATTCTTCTTCTTCTTCTTCTTTTTTTGCCAATTATAAATATCAAATATCGCTTATCAAAAAAAAAAAAAAAACAAAAATCACATCTCCATTTAATGTGATTACATTTTATTTACTTTAACTGAATTGCACCTTTGTGTGTGTGTGTGTGTGTGTGTGTGTGTGTGTGTGTGGGTGGTGTGTGTGTGTGAGAATGCCTTAATATTTTTACAAAATAATATGTAGCGTGTTGCATTAAAAGAAAGCGATTTAAATTTTTTATTACACTTTCAATAAAACAAATTGCGTTTATTAGAAGAATAATGTTAAAAGAAAAAAAAAATTTATGCGGCTACAAAAACTAAGAAAACTTTGAAAAAGTGAGGCAAATTTGAAAATTTTGATTTATAGAACGCTTTCAATTAAATTCAAAAATAAATGAAATTATGCAGAATTAAAGAAGTTTAACATGTTCTTGATGAGTTTCAAAACATCTTAGGACTATATGTAGAAAGCCATCAAGGGCAGCATAGACGCCACAAAATTTTCAGATTTGTACACGACAATTAATTTGGAGGGTGCTTGAGTTACCAATCCCTTGTTTAATTTCATACAAAAATGTCCAAATGTACAAATAGTTAAGGTCTTTATGGAAAAGACCTAACAGCTGCTCAAATTATTCCGAGGGCTTAGTAGAAAATCTTATCCAACTATTTCGACGGCATTGTTAACTAAGTTAGAAAAGGCTTAACAGCTGCTTCAATTATTCCATAGTTATGGCAAAACAATTGTTTGAGTAGACAATGAAAGAAGGAAATAAAGGCTTACTGAAACTCTTACCTGCGTCAATCTATTTGGGGAAAAAAAAAAATTTTGGGTAGTAGCAATTTTTTGGAGATATTGTACCGATATTGTAAAGAGAATCCAGCCTAAATATTTAGGTACACAAAACTGAAGGAAGAACCTTATAAATAAAGTGAAATTTAGCTACTTTTAGTATTATTAATATTTTTATTCGTCCATTAATCCATCAGTAAATCAAGTTATAATTGCAAGATGTAAGACCCTTTTTATTCTGAGATTGAATGTTTTTTTTAAGAGACTCTCAACAGGCTTTAAAATTTTCAACTTTATTTAAATAAAAATTAATGAAAGATAAAGTCAAATATTCTTGTAAACTTTAACTTGAAATATTTATGCGTTATATATAAAATACTTAAAAATTCACTTGAGAAATTGCCAAAGAAATTAATGGGATGGCTGTGGGATGGAATTCTTATAAAATAAAAATACACAAATGTGTCCACAGTAGTACATAGCAATTGGTAATCAAATATGCATAGAGGTCACATTAAAAATGCATTATTAATTATTTTATATATAATTCATACAAATTGACGTCAGTCAATCAGTCACATGAATTTTTAATAGTAGAAGAATTTGCTCGAGCATTAATTCGAAGAGATGAGTCATCTGTTCACATTTCACATTAACGATCTACCTTTTTGCTTGTGCCTCTAAATTCTATGCTTGTCTGTCCATTAATCCATCCATCTCTCTGTCTGTCTGTCTATCTGTCTGTCTGTCTGTCTGCCTGTTTTGATGTATAAATGAATAAAAACTTTGAGTTCTACTTTTGCCTTCTTTTGTGTAAAAAAGTTTTGTAAATTGAATTCAAACTTTTTCCGTTTCGTTATTTTTCTTTTACATTTCGTTTGTTTCAAAATAATTGGAGCGGAATATTTATTTAAAAAAAAAAAAAAACAAACCAAAAAAAATAATCATTTGGAAATTTTTTTATTTATTTCTGGGTCTTTGAAAAGAAACGGTGAAAACTGAAAGAAAAAATGGGCAAATTCATCGATTTCCGTTTTTTACGTTTTTTAAGACTTTCATTTAATTTGATTTTTTTATTCAGAGATTTGTATTTAAAAGTTTCTAGTTATTTTTTTTTTTTTGGTTATTTTCTTCTTTTATTTTTGCTTACTTATTTTTTGTATTTTTATATATTTTTTTGTGGAAAAATTTTTTTGAATTTTCTTTCTCTTTTTTACATATTTTGTTTGTATGCTTTAATTCTCTTAATTCTCTACTTTTTTTTTTATTTTCTTCGCTTCCTAAAAACTACAAATCTTATGATTTTCTTTTTCAATGGAAAATACAAATCTTTTCTTTGTTTCGTTTTCATTTCTTTTTTTTTTTTCTATTTACTTTATGCTTTTGTTCGTAAGGTTTGTTTTTTGCTTTTTAATTACTTGGCAATGAAAATTAAAGTTCAAGACATATCGCGTGAAAATGCATAACAATAAAATTTGTTATATGGCAGTAAAATGCCATTTCAATGCCATGACATGACAAACACTCATAAATGAATTTCAGAAAAAAAAAAAAAAATCAATAACAAAACAAACAAACACACATGATGAAGCAATAAATAAAAATTTTTGATAGTTACAGATTCGAGTTTAACCGTGTTTTTCACGTACTTATCCATTTCCTTGAAAATGTATGAAATGTCACGAAATGAAAAAGTAAACCAAATAAAAAGGAAAATCTCAATTTTTACAAAAAATTCTGCAAAGAACGCTAAAGTGGAAATACGTGAAAAAAAAGATAGTAAATTAATTAATGAATTAATCTGGATCAATTTTTTGCATACAGATTTCCAATGGAGATTTTCATTTCAAAGGAATGCGTTTCTAAGGGAACCAATTAAAAATGATCAATTCCATCTAGTTTTTGAAAGGATTAGTTTTAGGGGAAAGTCAAGTCTATAAGTCAAATAATTTTTCATATTTTGTCCCAAGAAATTGTGATGTGTATTATTTCTTAAAAATTTCACTTTTTCAAATTTTTCCAGGTATACTTTTAAAGTCAATAATTCATGTAAAGAAGTAATTAATAATTATCAATAATCAACCAAAGGCATTTGAAATTTATAGAAATTTCTTAATTGAGGCCTTTTGATATATTTTATTAATTTGATGGAAAATCTTTGAAACAAATAATATTTCTATTGCTAAAGCATCAATTTTAAATATTAATATTTTTTTTAAAATAATGTTAACATTATTTTATTTTTACCATTATTTTCTTATAATTCCCGCACATAATAATTTCATTCAAGTATTTCACAAGAAATTTTAATAAAAAACATTTTTAATGGCCTTCGTCTTTCGTCCTTCGTCCTTCGTCCATCGTTCACGCAACAATGCACTTTTATGATAAATAGCTTTTTAGCATAAGCAAATTCAGTGTTCGCTATGCCTGCTGTACTTTGATTAGTTTTTCATGTTAATTCAGTTACGAATTTCATCAGTAATGGGCTGTTTTAATAACCTAAAATTATGCACTTATCATTCCACTTGATGGTTTGTGTCCAAATTATAAGCTTGGTTCCATTTCTGAAGTTCATAAATAGACAGTAAGGCCCAAATATATATTCCCAGGAGTCTTACTTCGATTCATTTAAATTCCTTTGATCAAGGAAAAGTTAGTAAAAGAGACAAATAAACCGATTCGAGAATTGTTCTAAAAATTGCCCTAGAAATTCAATCCAATCCAAAATGAAGAAAACAGCATTTATTTTTAATTTTCTATAGAATTTAATTTTTTTTTTCTATAGAATTAATTTTCTATAGATATAATTAGAACAATATTAAGGTAACGTTTATTGAGGATTCCCGCAAATTTATTTCTGAACAATGTTTATCTCCAACATTACAAATTTCTCCATTAATTTGGCAGAAATATTAAAAGAATAATTTAATATTCAGCATTTAATATTATATTTTCAATTGATTATGAATTTATTACATACTTTTAGGATGATTTATTATTATTTATTTATGCCTTATATTGAATCTATTTATATTCGTTTATTATACTAAAATGAAATGTAAATATTTACTTTTTTTTTAATGTAAATACGCTGAAATCATACAAATACAAATACAAATATTTGCGCAATATAATTAAAATAAGTAAAATATAAAAAAAAAAAATTCTTAATATATTTTAAGGTAAAATACAAAAACCATTTTTCACTTAAAGATTCTCTGCGAGGTAAGGTATTCAAAGTTTTAAGAAAAAATATTGAACTTTACACTTTTATTATATTTATATAAAACAATTTTTTTACGGCATACAATTGATACATAAAAATTATTTTAGACAATTGTTTTAACAAAATTTCATTTTGAAATCTTGTTAATTCGTATACTTGAACAATCAATCTTAAGGTTTTCCAAATAATCATATTGTTTCTTACTCTTAATACTCTTCATGCAATACTTTTGCCACGTTTACAAGTTCATTAACAAATGACTTTGCTTTTAAACGCATGCGTGACTTTAACTTTCTACACAAACTGATATTTTATTGAATTAATTTGAATGGGCCACTAGATGGCGCATTTCCTATTAAAATCAATTTTTACACTTTCACTCTTATTTGTATAACGTAGGCAAGGAAAGCTAGCCTACCAGGGAAAAAGTCTCTAATTTTTCAATGAATATCTAAGCCGAACTAAAGAATTATTCTGTATAATATTTTTTTTTTGTGAAATCCGTAGTAAGTAAATTAAAAACAAAAAAATGGGCCCAAAAAAAATGATCGGTCACTTTGTTACCCATTCAATATATTTTATAGATTCTATGTAAATATTATTTCTCCAATATAACAGATGAAAAATGTATTGGAATGGAGTGTGTAATAGAGAATAATTAATAGCAAAATATTGAATGGGTTAGAGAATGGAAATTATTAAAGCATTTTAAAATATTATTTTTGTTTCATTTTATGTTACACTTTTCTTCATTTGATTGTTACAAAATTTTTTCAATACATTGATCTAACTAAATATATAGCTTATGTTAAATATGCTTGTGATGAATTGTGTTGCTGACACAATTTCATGTTTTCGTATTTTCTATTTCTATGTTATATCAACTTTCAGTTGATTTATGTATGTTTAGATGTATGTGCAATTGATTTCAGGTAAAGAATCGTATAACCAATGATGATTGAATGCTATTGCTACCAGCCTGCTACCATTTATGTCTAACTCATGTGATATGAATCAATGAATGATTTTCTTTCTATGTATGCTCGCTCAAGCCACATGCACTCAAACTCATTCACACAGACTTATATTTGTGTTCCACGTAGATTACTTTACTTTGCCAAATGGAAAGAAGAAAGAAAAGCGTAAGAAAAAAAAAATCACTTGTATTTATGTAGTAACAGTGACAGTGACAGTGACAGTGACAGTGACAATGACAATGACAATGACAATGACGATGACAGTGATAGTGCAATTTTGTTATTGCCATTTTGTTTTGTTTTTCTTTTTTCGATTATTAATGAAGAAATATATTGGGTTATAATAAAACGTAAACGCTATACCTTCCATAAGTGTGGCCTCACTAAGTTTTGGTTAAATATTTAATAGATGATACTTCAAAAAAACAAGAGTTTTTTTTGAGAATTCTGGCTGGCATGAAAATTTCTATTATTTGAAAAATGAGTGAAGTACTTGAAGAATACAGAGAATCTGGTTTTTTCTTGTATTTCTTGTGTTTTATGGTGAAATGAGAGGCATAGAAAAAAGTTTCATCAATCAGAAATGTTTTTTAAAAATAATCAATGTCCAGATATTTTTTACTGTAACCGATAAACCATTAACAAAAAAAAAAAGTTGCTTAAATCTGATTCATGAATCAAATATTTTTTTCTTTTGAATCAAACTCTTTCTCATTAAAATTTTAAGGAAAAATTTTTTTGATTTTATCAAATAAAATGTGATCTTATATAAAGTACGTACTGATACTTACGATAAACTACGAAGACTACGTAGTAGAATTTTAATTTTTTCTAGAGCATGTCAGTTAAACAATTGTTATGTTCATGATTGTTCATGATTATTTTTCTTATTGTTGCTGTTGATATTGCTATTTTATTAAGTTGACATATAACTTATGGAGCACTGAACCAAATACCCAAAAAAGAGAAAAAAAAAAGGTTTATGTACCAGGGTTATAAGAAAATATCTCAACATTGAAAAATTATTGACATAGAGTGTGTGTGGATGAGAAATTACGAAAATTTGTAATGATGTAAAAATTAGATGATAGAAATGAAAAGAATAGAGACAAGTTAAAATGAAATTGCTAACAACAATTTTATACAAGTTTAATGTATCTGGTATCTGGTTGTTTGCGTTGACATTTTACAATTGTTCTCCTTTATCAAGCACTATAGAAATTGTTTCATTCAAAGGAAAAAAAAAAGTAAAAATAAAAATTATCCAGGAAAATGGTCACCTCATAAATGAATTAAAGAAAATTTCTTTAATGCTAAAACGGTAGCATTACAAAATTTTGAATTGTTACTTGCATGAACATAATGAAGATGTACCCCGATTTTTCAGATCTATTGAAATTGATAAAAAATATCAATGAAACAATCATAAACTGTAAATCATAAATAATAAATCTCAAGAATTCCATTGCATCAAAATTATTCAATTTAACCATTAATGGTTGCTCATTTATGGTTTTCACATAGAAAATGACATGATTTTTTCAATGATTTTATAGAACGATTTCGTATGAAATATTGAAAATATCTACAAGTGCGTTATTGAATTTCTTTATTATTAGATTTCTGTCAAAGAATTTGAAGAATTTTAATACATTAGCTCAGTCAAGTGTTATAACATTTATAATAAAATATCTCTACGCCTGATTGCCTTTTCCACCCTCAGTAACCATTTTCCTAACACCAAGTGAAAAAAGTGATTGAAACATTGTTACTTGTTATAAACACAAATACAAAAAAAAAAAAAAGTTATTATATAAAATTTGAAAAATTTCCTTTTATAAAAATTCTACAAAGTAGATCAATATAAGTCACATTTTATTAGGAAGTTTAAGATAACCACAAGAATTTTTTTTTGTACTGAATTTTCTCAAAGAAATATATTTCACATTTTGAAAATTTTCAATAAATAACAACAACAATTTTTTTAACAGCAAGAGCTTTCTATGAAAAGTGAGTGCCAAAAATGTAAGGAAAAATCATTATGGCCAATCAAAATGGCCAACAAACGAATTCAAGCTGATGATGCCATTAAAAAAGTAAATCTTAATCATTTCATAAAAGTTGAATTCAACTAAATTTCCGCTGACTGTTACATTTATATTCACAAAATTAATTACATCGCTCGCGTACATTTTCAAGTAGAATAATATTTAAATGAAATGATTTCAAATTAACTTGAATGGAATGAAATTTTGTAATTTAGTTGTTTTTCTATTTCAAAAAGTAATTAAAATTGTTAAAATAACAATAATATGATACTTTTCATTTTACATTGTAATAAAATTTAATGTTGCTTAGGAATTTACTTTAACATTTAATTATATGATACGATTTCTTTTCAAGAAGAAAAATATTTTTATGAAAGTAAGGCAATTACAAATTAGTAATTTTAGTAGATTTGACGAACATAAGAAATTTCGTTTTTTTGTTTACATTTTTGTTTACATTTTTGTTTACTTTTAATGAGAAAGTGCTGTTTTACTTTCATTCGACAATGCTGTTGAACATCTTGATAGATATTCTTAATTTTTTTGTAAATTTTTATATTTGTACGTAACTTCATAATTTATTTTTTAGAAGCATTAACCAGAAATGGCAAAATTTTCTATAACGATGGAAACTTATTGAAGAAACATTGAAGAATTTTGTCATATTCGTTTAAAATAAAATTTGAATATTTTCATGAGCTTAAAGTGATATGATTTTTCATCTATAGGTAAAATATTCAAGTGGCTTCAACTATTTGGTAAAAAGTTTACTACAAAAATTAACATGTTTTTCATGAAACGAAAGTTTTGACGTTTCTTAAAAAATCAATTTTTTCCTCAAAGAAATTGTGTCATAAGCGTACAATTTATATAACTGATTTGGCGTATTTTCAACACCAATTAGTTTGAAAAAAAACTACGAGGGTCGATATATATATATATTTGTATGAATATCATGTCCTCTCTGTCTAATCTTTGGGTAACAATAAAATGTGTTCACAGTTTCATTAAATGGGAGTTCATGGAGAATCAGACATCTGGATAGATTAATTCAGATAAAACTATCGCAAAAGATTTCAATTATGAAAAAATTCGTAATTTTCTCAGAGAGTACATTAGATTGGATATTGATTTATATTGCAACATAAAAAAGCTAAATGATAAGTAAATGCAATTAACTATACATAAAATATAATAACAAAAAGAAACTGGTTTAATAGACTTTCTATCTTAGCAATTTTGAAAATTATGTATATTTTTATATGGGATATCTTCAAATAGGGGAAAAGAGTAAATACATTTAAAACAGAACAAAAAACAAAAAAAAAAAACAAAGAAAAATTAATAAAACAAGGGAAAATATTGCAAATGATCGGTAACCCATTTTTAAGTACCCTACAATTATTAATCATTAAAAAATTTAGTAATATTAAAAAAACCGGAACTGTTGAGAGGAAAAGGAAATAGCGGCGCCAGACAAAAAATTAACGAATCTATCAAAATTTTGTTACCCCAGATTATTTTATAAAATTCAAAAAAAAAAATTATGAAATATTTTTCATGCCAAGATTTTATTCAGAATAAACGATGTTATGTAATGGAAATGTCTGAAAGGCGACAAAGGGGAAACAAATGGAAAAGTGAAGAAAATTGTGAACGAGGGGATTCGGTAAGTATTTAACATGGATGCCTGCCGTGGTAGGTTAACTGCATGGTACAGAATTTTACAATGAGCGCTAGTGTTGCTACTCATCTACTCAAGGTACGTGTTACCGTCACAACTAGCTTCCAATTTAAAATCCTTTTTGCGCCGTATACACAGAACTTACTTTTTGATATCCAGATTCGGAGTCTTCCCATAACTCTTTGGCTTACCAACTACCTATATTATTTAGGGAAATGGGACCCCGCACGATAAGCATATAACATGTTTGAACGGGCATCGCCAGGAATATGGGCACAGCAGCCCCTACGAAGCCCACCTCAAAATCACCACGATGGGCTTTAGCAAAACTGGTGAACCCATGGTACCAAATTAAATCTTTGGCCCGATCTCGTAACCAATGATGCCCCCTGATGGCTAACACTACCAACAACAATCTCATGAGCCACTCCCAGTTGAGCAGGTGCTTCTCGGAACTGCTTGCTCCCAATGAGGGGATTGAAGAAAAAGAGAAATTCTCCAAAATTTTAATGGATTTTGATGTAAAAGTACCTTTTTTATAAATTAAGACAATGAAATCAAATCGCGAGTGATTAAGCGAACTGAAACATTCAAAATATGCAACAATTTCATTTTTACTCTTAATTTTGTTAAATTTTAATTTGTTTGTTATTTATTAATTTTTTTATATTTTTGCTTTCTTTCATAACAATAACGAAAGTTAATTGTTTCTTTAAGAGGGCGTTAAGAAACAAAATTTTATGAAATAACCATAATAATTACGAATGATAATAACTAAAGAAAGAGAGAAAGAAGGAAATGATGTGTAAAAAAAAAAAATTGGCGATACCAAAACGCTGATTGCGTTGCTTGTAAATAATTTGTTTAAATGGCCAAGACAATGAATGAAATATTTGCAAAATTACAACTTTTCAGTTCAGCATGAATATTTTTTTTGCCATTTCTTTTCTTTGCCTTTTTTTTACTTTTTTTTAAGGGCGACAGATTTCTAAAACAGTTAACGTCATAACTTTATAATTTCTTTTGCTTTTGCTTCTCTTGTGTTTGTTGTTGTTGTTGCTGTTGTTCTTTGTTTGCTTGCAATTTTCACTGGTCTCATCTTGTACTTGCTTATAATTTTTACTTATCTTCATGCATGTAAAATTTTTGGGTATTTTTTGTAAGTGTTTAAATGTGTATGTTGTGTGTGTGTGTGTGTGTATGAATATATGAAAAAATATGCGATGCAACTTTCACTGTCATTGTCATACAATGTTAATGCTGCCGCTGCTGCTGCTGCTGCTGTGCTGCCACTGTTGCTACTTCTGCTATCTCTGCTGCATATTTTAGCTACACAATGTGTCAGCAGATTTTCGTTTATTCATTTGTATGCATTTCTTCTTATACACATGTATAAATATATGCTTAAGGCAATGGCTGCTATTCTTCTTGTTGTTGTCATTGTTGTTATTGTTGTTATTATTATTACTGTCGTGCAAACACTTGAATTTAATTAACATTAAAAAAAGAAAAGAGCATGAAGAGCATAAATGCAAAAAGAAAAGAAATAAAAAGTCCATTGAAAAATATGAAAAGAGAAAAAATAAAAAAGAGACGTGCATTTGGAAAATAACGAAAATTTTTCGTTACCGTTTTTCTTTCGTTTCTTAATTATTTTACATATGCATACATTAATATTGATATATGTATATATGCATGTGTGTATGTGTGTGTGTGTGTGTATGTGTGCATGAATGTATATGCATACTTACTCCAATTTATAGACTGTAAAAGAAACGAAAACCGTAAAACCAAAATAAAACAAAAGTTGCATTTTTTTTTTTTGGTAAAATTTTTTTTTCAAGTAATTTTTGTGTTTATTGGTTTTGTTTTCACATTTGAAAAATAATGAATGAAATGAAAGAATAAAAAACACGTTCACTTTAATTCTCAGTGGCTTTAATTTCATTTATGATACTTTCTTTGTCTTCTTTTGTAAAATATAATTTCATTTTATTTAGTTTTCTTAACTTTTTTCAGATAATTTCTATTTTAGTTTGTTTTTGTTGTTATTGTTGTTGTTGTTATTGTATTTGTATTTGTATTTGTATTTGTATTTGTATTGTACTTAATTTCATTCATTTTCTATAAAATAAGCTCGAAATTGACATTTTCCTTAGAATTGTAATTTCAATTATTTATGTTTACAGTATAAAAATTTGGTTAGTTTTTTTTTTGTTCCTTTTTCGCTTTCGTTTATTTAATAGAAAAAAAATAGCATTAATTATTTAATAATGAATAAATAAATAAATAAATTACATATGTCATTAGTTAATTACTCTGATATTATTTTTGTGTGTGTGTGTTTGGGTTTACTTTTTTACATTTTCTGCTTTTTTGATTTATTTTGATTTTCGTAAATGTTTGCTTCAATTCAACTGACAATGATTATGATTCTAACGGTGTAATGAAATGTTTGTTTGTTTGTTTGTTTGCTTCATTTCGTTTGTTTTTGTGTTGAAACTTAAAGCATATTTTTATAAATGCAATAAATCGATTTTACAGGAAAAAGATTCTGCCAGATAAATTTATATAGAATGAAGGAAGAATATTGAAAAAAAAAACCAAAAAGAAAATTACAAAAAAAAAAGTAATATAGAGTTTGGAGTGAGACAGAGAAGTGAAACAAAAAAAAGTGAGATAAAAGAATAGAATAAAGAGATAGAAAAAGCGAAAGCGAAAGTGCAAGCGAAAGCGAAAGCGAAAGCTAAAGAGAATGAGAAGAAAATTCAAATGAAGCAAATTCATCTTCTTTTCAGTCATAAATTTTCAAAATACTTAAATTATCACTCCTAAGGCATAAGCATTAACTATGAGTGATATAATTAAAGAAAAAGTGATATATTTTTACAGTTTTGTAAAGCTTAGTTCTTCTTGTTAATAATTTTTGGTATTGAAAGAAGTCTATGGCAAGGTATGGCCTCCAAAATATTAAAAAAAAAAAAAACAGAGAAACTAAAACGGTAAATCAAACCAGGCGGTGAATTTATTTTTAGTGAGAGTGATGAGAGTGATAAAAATGATAAGAGCGAGTGAAATAATGAGAGAAATTTATAGTGATAGTGTTAAAGAAAAAGTTTAAGAAAAAGTGTGAGATTGTTATGTAAAAAAAAAATAATATTGCAAAGATTTTTATAAAAAGACTAGATTATGTAAAATGAGTTTGTTCCGTCAATATTCTAGAATGAGGCAAGAAAAGAAGTGATATATTTTAAAAGTAGATAGAACTAGAAATGAAGTAGTGAGATATTAAACGATCTTGGTTGAAATGATGAATAAATGATTCAGATGATATAAAATTGAACACAAAATGTAAGTAGATCGATGTCATCGTAAAGAGTCTTAGAGGATGATTTTTTTTTTGCTTAATTTTTTTTTTTTTTTGAGAGTTTTTTTACCCTTTTCTTGGGTATGTGTAATTATTTTTTCATGTAAATATTGCTGAATATTTTTAGGTACCGTCTCTTTTTATAAAATAAAAAAAAAAAAACAAAAACTAAAAATAAAAATCTTGCATTTGCATCCAAGTTGTGCCCACTAATGTCTATCTATTCTACATCTAAATAATTTTACTCAATTTACTGTTATTTGGATGTGCCTTTAAATGTCTTCAATGTCTTCATTTGTCATTTATCTTCCATCATCATTGGTCTTTCGAAATTCTCTTTTTTTTTTTTTTTTTTTGTTGATTTTTTAGACCTTTTTTGGTCTGATATAATTTAAATAAAATTTTTTTGTTGCTTTTTTCAAAACTACTTTTTCTTGCATATTAATTATCATTGAAATGTTTTAAATTATTTATAAATATTATGTAAATAAATTATTAAATATAAAATAAATAAATGAGCAGAAAAATCAAAAGAGTCAAAATCAAAATTCTGAAATAACATTTTACACCTGCTTTAGGAATTAAAGTTTTAATAGTCATATGTGACCTTCTCTGCGGATAACAGACATTACTATAAATAATTGGTGAATAAATAAATTAATTTCGTTGAAATAGAAAATGCTTACGCTCTAATCAATTATTCTTTCATTTTTTATAATTCATTCAAACCGTCCTATGATAACATAATATTGGTCGTTGTCAAATGTTGGTCTTTGGGAATTTACCATGTTGTGGAAGAAATGGCCAATCGTGTCCTTGACAATATTTGCATCGTTTTTGAACATTTTCTAACATTTTCATTATGGTCTCGATTTAGATTTTGGGTTTTTGGGCTGCATATGCCAAATCTTGAGCTAAATCTAATGAACGACCCCAACCGCCATGCCCGGAACTACCATATGAACCGCCTGAACCGCCAACATCGCCACCATAACCACCGCCATAAGAATCATGACTTATACTATGACTGGCACTGTGATGGGGATGCGCCACTACCTCATATGTGACATGCTTCTCTTGTGATAATAATTTCTTCAGACCAATAATGGCCGATAGCACCAAAGCAATCTTACCAATTAATAAAGCCTTACCAGCTATTAGAGCAATGGCGCCCAAAGCTAATGGTACCAAAGCGGCTGCCTTCAATGCCACTAAGGCTAACATGGATCCCATCATTTTTGATCCCTTCCTTTTTTTACGACCCTCTTCAGTAACATTATTATCATCATTGTCAAATAAAGTGTCAGAAACATCTTCCAAAGCACGACCCGTTGAACTAACTGCTTGTACAATATCGGAACCTTTCAATTCAACTTTAATGGTATGCGTATTTAAGAAACTAGATATACGATTCAAGGCCAATGATTCGAAAGATTCATCGCTAGTTGTAGAACGAGCTATATCAGCAGGCGGCACATCCGGTGTACGGACCACAGTTACACCTTCCGTTAAAGCAAACTGATCTCGTGCACCCAAAATTTTATCAACAAAATTGAACAATTTATATTTGACACATGATACTGAATCCTTACGCATACAATCGCTATATATGCTATCCATAATATCACCATCCGAAGTTATGGCATTTCGGGCATGGCCTCTGGTATCTTCAGTGGGTAGCGCGGTCGTTACGGCTGCCAAACATAATACACTAATTACAATATTTATTTTGTAGGCCATCTTTGGTGCTTAAACTGTATTCGATTTGCTTGCTTCCAAAATCTCTAGAAACGATTTTTCGAGTTTCAAGTTTTTTTTGGGTCAAATTTTAAATTGCAATTTTTTTTTTGGCGTGATGCGAGCACTTTTATTTCTTCAATTCTAATTCATTTGCTGAAATCTGCTCAAACATACAACACTCTCTCCCACACTCTTAAGCACGCTTCTTTCTCTCTCTCTCTCTCTCTCTTTCTTTCTTTCTCTTTCTATCACTGAAAATGTCCACAAAATCCACAATGAATGATCGTTCCAAAAACTTTTAGCTCTACAGAATCTTTGTCAAATATATGGAGTTAAATAACCGTTACACGACAAACTGTAACAAACTTAGTTTTTCGTTTTTGCTTTTCTACCTGTTTCGGTTTCTCTTTATTTATATTATTTTCTTGTATTACGCTAAACATTAAAACACAAATTCACACACACACAGTGATCTTAAGAATACTCCGTTTATGATTTTTTTTGTTTTCTTTTATCGTTTTACTAATTTTTATACTTTATTTTACTTCTGCTTAGTTTTATTGTAACGGCAACAGCAGTATTGTATGTTGTTGACGCTAGCACAGTTAAGTCTAAAATGATACAATTTTTCAATGGTTACAGCAATTTATATAGCGATGTGTCTTTTATTTTCAATTTTGCCATCACCCCTTTCTTTTTTATACCCCCCATCTCTACCCCTTTACCATCAATCATCAGCAGCGCCCGTACTCTTTCAATGTCAGTACCCCTTTGCCCGCAAAAAATCCAATCGTTTGAATTGTTGCTTCTGTTTTTACATTTTTTATTTTATTTTAACTTTTTTTTTTCATTATCCCGTTGATTAAAGTTGAGATAATGATGATGATGATGTTTATTATTGATGATAATGATAATGATAATGATAATGTTGTTGTTGTTGTTGCTCTGCGTTATATTAAACAATGGCAAAATTGTAGTGGCATTTCTTCTTATGCTTCCTCACCCCGTTTTTTTTTCACAATTTTACTGCTTTAACGTTCTCCATCTATTTATCATTTATACATCTGTTTGTCTTTTTTCTCTTTTCTTTTTTTTTTGTTTGTCTGTCTGTCCACCTGCCTAGTCTACTTATCTCTTTTTCTTTCCTTCTTGCTTTTTCTCCGCTTTCTTTCTTGCTATGCCTTTTAGTTGAAAATATTTTTGCGGCGATTATTTGTTGTTGTTGTACGATTGTTAATAATGCTTTTATTTGGTTGTTTTAGCAAGATTATTATGAACATTCCATGCATAAGTCATTCATAAAACATAAGTCAAAACAAATTGCAACAATAACAACACACAAATTGAATACAAGCTCACATGAGAGACGATCTTCGTTTTAGTTGAATTTGGCGCATTACATTTTAATATAATTTTTTGTTGTATGAAATAACAATCGACTTTCATATTAAATGTATGATTATTTTGTATGAGTATTTTGTATACTTTTATAGGTTATTTCTCTCTTACTAATTATTAATTATTTACCTCTCACTTCGGCTTATATTTGTATTAGCGATGTATTCAACACTGACCTATTATGTACAGTTACACGCTACTTGCATATACACTTACAAAAAGAGAGTAAGAGTACGATATAGAGAATATACAAGTATTCAGAGTAACACACACACATACACGTCCGTATGTATGTACGTAGAAATAGAAAACGATTAAACTGAAGAAACGGGTGAGATTGTGTGTGTGTGTGTGTGTGTGAGTGAGCGCGACATGCGTGATTGGACGTGTCTGTGGTAGTGTATAAATTTATTTAGTTAAAATCCAAAAAAAAAAAGAAAAAGAAAACCTCACATACAACAAATAATCGAATGTTCGAAAGAACAAGAAAGAAAATTTATATAAAACTTGTCTTTTGTTTTTACTGCTACTTTTATAGTTTTTGTTGTTGTATATATGATTTTATACTCAACTTTCTTTTCTCTCTCTCTCTCTCTTATATTCATTCACATAGTTTCGCCTACCATTTTCACTATATTTGCCGTTAATGATGTTTGTTGTCGCTATCGTTGTTGTTGTTTTTCTTGATCTTCTATTACGGCCTTCAATGGCCGGCTATCTTTTGTATTTATCATATATCAATTTTTATAACATCATCATCATAATCATCATTATCATTATTAAAGGCGCCCCCTATAAACATGTATTAACACTCAATACAGTACACTTTCATCTTTAGTAATACTGGTTTATTTTTTTTTTTAAATAGTGGAAGAAATTTGAAAAGAAAAACTTGAACAAATATACACAAACTAAACAGGTATGAGTCGATCGGAGCCGACTCTCAAGTATTCTACAACACTACGCTTGCTTTAATTAAAGTTAAATAAGAGATTTTCAAATTAATAAAATTGCAAAGATCGATCAATGAATCGATTGGAATAAATCAATCTTAATCAAATTTGTTTATATAATAATTTTTTTTTGGAAATGTTATTATGTGGGCAGTGGTGGTAAAAAAAGACCGATCTGGACTAAGCTTGGTAAACCTATTTTCTTCATTAAAAAAAACAATTCAACACCAACTTGCGTTAAAATACGTTAAAAAATTGCAAGTGTTTTTTTTTTACTTTCTTTTTAAGAAAGGTGGTACATGGAAAGAGGTCGACAAAACAATCCGCTTTAAACAATCTTCAATGTGGTACAGCTCTGGGTCATAATGCATTCATATATAAAATTTCATTTAAATATTTCAGAAATTGCGGGTTGCAGCTTGATTACAAATTAATGTGGACAGACATCAGAAGAACAGATAGACAGGCTTAAATTGATTGGTATAATAAATCTGTTACAAATATCTGCACAAATGTATAATATCATGTAACGCAAATAGTGATATCCGATACCACACAAGGAGAAGTGAAAATTTTAATAGATTTGATGATCGTCATTTCGTTATTGTCTACAATCATTAGGTAAATTTTGAAAGACTTTTTCAAGGAAAATTTGGCTGTTTTGTTTTTTTTATCAACTTTAGAAGGTTTTCTCACAAACCATTAAATGTAGTCATTTTCATAAATGATAACGGGCTCAGTATGCTTTCTAGAAAGTATCTACTTTTTTGTTTAAAAAGTTTCGCCAAAGTTCAGTAAATAGTTGTACTCTCATTTTCTGAAGTATATGCTAAAGAAATCCTCTAAACAGATCCCAAAATACGAACTAAAATGAATTGACAAACAAATAAATTGACAGATGACCGTACTGTCCGGTACATTGACTAATAAACTTTCGGATTAACGAACTATGCGGCAAGCGCATAAATGGACAAAAAAAAAAAAGATAGACAGAGTAATGAACCGACAGGCTACTGAAACGACTACATTTCTCTGATTTAGACCTAGGCCCAATTTTCCCGAAGAAGAACTTACACTCTCATGTACTCTCATACATTTTAGACATGCAGCATTATTAATTGTAGGGTACAAAATATGCTAAATACTCTAAAAGGGAAACATTTTGAATTGATTTTATGTTATAAGAGAAAACTTCATTTACGATAACTTTTACTTTCACTGTATTTCCTTTTATGCATTTCATTCTAACGGTCACTGTAGAGAGCAATAAGCGATCAACAACAAAAACACAAGCAACAGTTAAAAATAACGAATTATTGAAGAATTACCAAGCTTTATGTAACACAATCTCTCTCACTCTCTCTCACTCTTTCTGTCTCTCTCTCTCTCTCTCTCTCTCTCTACTCTTTCGCAATGTAGGCATATGTGTACAAGTGTGTATATTGTGTGTGCGAGCTAATAGATATTTAACTGCTAACATTTCCGTTATATGCGCCGACTACTCTTACTTTTTTTTAAATAACGGCACAATAATAACAACGATTAAAGAAAAGAAAGAAAAGAAAAGATTATGCTTCGCATAATTGTTTGTTTGTAGTATGCTTATGTTTTGCGTTTTCTCTTTTTTTTTTTCAAACGATCCATTGCTTTTTTTTCTATAAGATTTTCCAGTGTATACTTCTCCCGACCAAATAAACACTCCAAATTCAAAATGCTATTCGTAAAAAGATGATAAATAGAGATAATGCTGAAAAAATGAGTACAATGCAGAACATTCACCTGAGCGTGCGATATGAGATAAATGCTGGACATGGATTCAAATACAGCTTCGCTTTTGAAACAAAAAATTAATTGATAGATGGCTCCAATTAAATGCCCTACACCTGCCTGCACATCTAATGATTTTTCATCTATATCTCCCCATTATAAATTCCAATATTTTACTAATCACATCTGAGCGGGTTATGGTACCTTTACAAGATAAAAAATCAATTAATGTCGCTTGTAATAATTTGCTTATTTTAGTAGCATATTTGAATATTTTAAACTTTTTAGACTTTTTGTTGGCAAAGCCTTTTCGTTAGTGGTCAATCAATTTACTACGATCTCTATTTTAAACATGAAAATACAAGTGTAGACGTCTGACCGTGGCCCATTTGTATAATTTATGGATAAATGTTGTAGGCTAATACCCTCTGAATTGTATAGACAAACACAAAAATTGAGATACTTTTAGTTTATGTTGCATTATGGGCGTGTCCTTAGACCAATTTTGCTAGAACGGCCAATGATTTTGCCACATATAAGCTCGATCAGACGGACGCACAGACATGTCTAAATCTATACAGAATTTGATGCTTATCAAAACCATTTATAAGATCTTCAAAGATTTCTTCTGGGCGTTACCAACATAATGACAAAATGAGTGATGCCCAATCTCTGGGAACGAAATAGCCGTGGCATTGAAATTATCTATTTTTCATTTAATTATACGGCAAATCATATCAATTAAAAATTTGCGAAAATATCGCTTAATAATCTGTTCACATTAAATGGGGGCGACCAATCCCGAGAAGCACCTGCTCAATTGGGAGTGGCCCATGAGATGGTTTCTGATCCATATCCATCAGGGGGCATCATGAGTTCACGAGATCAGATCCAAAGATTTAATTTGGTACCACGGGATCACCAAATTCATATTTTGCCCATGTGGTGATGTTGGAGTTGGCTTCGTGGGGGCTGTGGTGTCCATGTCGCGGACGTAGCTCGACCTATTATATTTATACCCACTATTATAGTTTTGTCGAGCAGGGTGCCATTTCCCGAATAAAATGGCTAGCTGGGTGGGCTTATCGGGCTAATTTAATCTAAGCCTAGGGGTTTTAAGAAGGCCCTGAATCCTTACACCAAGAATTAAGCTTACTAGATGAGGTGCAATAGTGGCTTTAAATTGGAAGCTAGTCGGGACGGTGGCATGCACTTTGTGACGTGTCTACCAACGCTAGCGATCATAAGTATGTTTATACCATGCATTTGAGCCTTCCAGGCAGGTATGCATGTAAAACACTAACTGTACTGTTCACATTAAATAATGCATGAAATTTATGAATATTTATAATTGAAAATTACAAACCAAAAAAAAAAAGAAAAAGAAAAACAACAGCAAACTCTAAATAATAAATTTTTATTGTATTTTAAATGAAGTATAAATAGATTTGTATTGTTTTTCTATTAACGTCTCTCTCCACAATTGACCACATTAACTAAGTGTTTAAGTTGGCATTACCAACCTTTTTGTAGTTTGCCATTCATTCACGTACAATTGTTTGCTTCTTCTAAATTGATTTTCTTTCTTTTCTTTTTCTTTCACTTTTTCACTTCTTACCACTAAATCTAATGTAAATATTTTAAATGTTTTATAATAATAAGACCGCAATTTGTCGTTATGGTCAATTGATTTTTAGTAAGTAATAGAGCTCTCGTTCTTTTTGCGGTTTATATATTAAACACGTTAGTTATTTCATATCTTTCTAAAGTCTACAAAAATACTCGATATTTAGTTTTTTTGAAAATATAAAAATAAAATTTTACAAAAAATTTTACAAGAATTTTAAAATCTTTATCAGTGACACGCTTTGAAGTTTTAGATTCTATTCTTCTAATAATACTTGAGCTTAGGTCAGAGAAATATTGCCACGCCTATATTTTAAAGAAATTTTCCAAACTTGTACATTCTCTTCATTAATAAGATATCAACTTTCTTGCACTGTAATTAGTCAAATTTGAATGAAACATTTAAAAAATCCATCAAGAAACTGGATACCTTAAGTCTTAATTATTTCATATTAAAAATTTACTTCTAAAAGTATGCTAAATATAAGTGAAATAAATCCTTAAATTCGTTGATAATTGAATTTTGATAGCAAGTTCACAATTCTAAACTCAAACGGAAATAATTACATTAATTTAGAGTTTGATATAGAGCAAGTGTATCAAAATTTTAGGATTGAAAAGTTTTTGATTCAAGTAGCATACTTTTTGTATGCTACTTGATGACTGTAAAAATCAGTTGCAATAAGTCAATGGAAATAAGCAGAAAAATAAATGGTTGAATGGACAGTTAGACAGTTGGACTTATGGACACGTCTAGAAGGATTTATAATTTGAAGAAGACGTACTCTTTTTGGGACTTCCGAATACCGATTTTTTTTTTAATTATAAAAAATATTTGAACAAAATAATTTTAATGCCACCAAGAAGAAGGGGAAACAATTAATTTTATCAGTCTTTAGGATAAGTCAAAATTAAATACCGTTTTACGTAACAATTTTTTAGAATCTTAATATTACGAAATGTCCTCTTTTAAAATATCTAACTATTATTGATATGAAATTTTTTTAATTTATATAATGAAATGGTCGGAGTAGGGGACAGGAAGGAATTCTATGTTTTGGTTGATAATGAAATGATTGTGGGTTATTAAAAAAAAAAAAAATGGTGGTACATAATGAAACTTTCCCTTTTTTTTCAAAATATGTAAAAACATGATTAAGTCGGATCATCATCAACAACAACATCATTAACATGAACAATGAAATGAACGAAACAGATCATTATAAAAGTCATTAGAGTTATTATCTGATTAAAATAGTTGAAAGTGTGGTTAACAATGAAAAAAAGAAAGAAGAAGAAGAAGAAGAAAAAAAAATGAAAAAAAAATGAAAATCAAAAGAAATACAAAAAAAAACTATGCCTAACAACAACAACAAATGCAAGTCTCATATTAATAAACATAATTATAATGAGCAATTGCTTCAGCTATTTATGGATTTTTTAAGTTTTTAAAAAAAATTTCATAGAACCCTACACTAAAAAATCCAGTAATAAATTTTTCACTTCATTTCATTTCATGTCATTTCAATTCAATTCATTTTATTGTTAATTGAAGTTGAGTGGCAGTGTAAAGTTTTCAGACTAAATCGTGCCTTTTTTTTATATTAAACTTAATATGAATGTAGGGTGAATACATAAATTCATTAGACGCATTAAAATAATTCCACATGAAAGTTGAAAAGAATTGCAAAAATGTGAAAATGTGTCACTGTAAAAAATCACAACTAAAAAAAAATTTAACAAAAAGGCGCATATCAAAAAAAAAAAAAAAGAAGAAGAAGAAGAAGAATAAGAAGAAGAAAAATATAATAGAAATATATAAATAATTTATAGTACAAAAATTTCACTTAATCAAGTTTTATATATTTCTCTATTTCCATCTCTCTTTTTTCCCTCGCACTATTTCTCACCACACTATGACTCTTTCGTTGTGAATGTGTGTGAGTATGTGTGTACTATTAAGCGTTGTGTTGTGGTGTATTTAATTGTGTATAATCATATTATGTAGCAGCGATCATCATAATTTTTACAATGTTAATAAGTCAACTAAAAAGTTTACAATCGATCGTAGTAGACATCACTCATACGCTACGTTAGCAAATTGCGATGATACGGCCCACTGATTCAAACGAAAAAATGGTGTAGTTTCTCCATTTTTAGGATGTGCCCACAACTTTAATTAAATTATTAAAAATACTTCAAAAAGATAAATTTCTTTATACTTCTTTGATTTACGTAGGGCCAATCAGTCGCTCAAATTTAGAACAGGACTTCTAAATTATGATCAATGATCTATTCTAAGTTAAACTTTAAGATTCAAATTTTCAGAAGTAAATTTATAAAAGCAAATTAATACACGAACTAAACTTCTGCCAGAAATCCCTTTCATTTTAAGGAAACTAATTATGCGAGATAGACTTCACATAATTGGCCCTTTTGATTCAAAATTTCTTAATTATAAAATAATTAATAAGATTAACTATTGGAATTCCAAGTATTTTTCAAACTTTGCAAAAAATAAAACAAAAGTTACATAATAAGTTTTATATAATTTTTTTTTTGATTTGGCTGAAGCAAAAATTGGAGCAAAAAGTTCCATAACCAACATCTAGATTTTATTTTATATTCGATGACATGTCGTTGAGTTTTTCACTTCCAGTTATATTTACAATTGCTCTTGCTTCAATACGCTTCGAAATTTTTAGTCCTCTATCTTTATAAAAAAGAAAAATCTAAAGTTGCCTCTTGACCGATTTACATGTACCATTTTCAATATCAATTGGCATTTAAGAACCTCAATCTTTCAATCTTTGCATATTTTAAAATAGTTATCTCGCTTTTCAGACTTGGCAGAATCTTTTCAAGAGATAAACCTGATACATAACAATTCCGATTTATTTTATGTGACTACAGTGTCACATACATGCTAAACAAACAAATTGTAAATGCTACAAAGTATGCTACAAAAAATTAATAATGTTAATCATTATAAAGATAATTAGTTAACAATTTTAAATAATACATAAATGAGATGCTGCCGCTTCTGTGCTTGTATGATACAACCAGTTTTCTTTCTTTTATGGATGAGACTTGTATTTGTCTATGCGTATATGTTTGTGTATGTGTATGTGTATGTGTTTGTGTATATCCATATAATTTTATGTTGACTTTTACTTGTTAATTATTAAGACGAAACAAATTGAAAACCCTTTCGTAATATTTCATTCTCAAGATGCTCATGTCCATTTGAATCAACGGAATTCAATAACATTTAAGCGAAAGTTCATCATTATACAATAAGAGTTCATCATTAAAAAAACGGGTTTTTTTTTTAAATTTTACGTTTCCGTTATGTTAATTGCTGTTGCTGTTGTTGTTGTTGTTGCTGTGTTTGTTGTTAGCGTTTTCTTTTCATAAAAAACTTTTTTTTAGAAAAGTTAAAAAAAAGTCTTCAAAGTTGTTCCATTATTATCTCAAAAGTCAACATCATCCTTTTTAAAGTTCAAGTTTTTTTTTTGTTTTTTTTTTTTTTTATTAAAAAAAATTCCCATAATCACAAGTTGTCTGATACTTTATTTCACATTTATAATTTAAATAAATATTTACATGCAAATATATTCAGATATATCATTTAAAGGGAAAAGTATTCGCTAAATGCAATTTAAATTATAAAATTGCTTTTAAATAAATTCTTAATAATGAAAGGCTTATGAGCCCCCATCGTCATAATAAACTATTTATTGTCACAAAATCATAACTCTAAAATTTTAAAGGGTCAAATTCTCTTAATTATTATATTTTCTCTCTTTCTATTTAATTCGATGACAATATTCCATTTCATCATTTATCTTCATTTATTTATTTTTCTCCAATTAAGTGGAAGCTACAAAACAAAACAATCGTTACTGTAAAATGTAAAGAGAAAATTAATTTCTAACGGAATAACAATGAATATTACTGTACTTATCCATATTGTTGCTTCATTTCTACTTCTACTTCTACTTCTATTTCTACCGTTATTTATTTATGATCTCATTCTCACTACATGATTTAGTTTATTTCATAATCGCTGGAAAAAATTAATGTTTAGTTTTTTTTTATTAAATGTGAGAAGTTTGGCAACACTGCTTGTTGTCTGTTGCCTGTCATTAAATCGTTACAAAAAAAAAAAAAAAAAAAAAAAAAATAGAAAGAAATATAAATTCATATAAAAAGTTTATACGTGCCGCAACATGCATATGCATTTATATTTACATCGCATTGTGAGATCGCAACCCTAAAAAAAATTATTTTTACGAGATGATGAAAGTGAAAGTTTATCTCCGGTTTATCGTTTCCTTTTGTGTTTTTTTTTTTGGTTTTTTTCTTTTTTTTTTTTTTGTTATTTTGTATCTTTTATTTATTTTCTATTTTCTTTTTTATTTTGTTTATTTATTTTTTTCCTTAAACATTTAACATTAATATTGGCTGCTGTTGTTCGTTATCGGTTTAATTTTAAACTTTTATTTTTGTAACTCTTTCATTGTAGCTGTATTTTTTACATATATTTATTATTGTTATTGTTGTTATTGTTATGTTTATTATTTTAATATTATTTTTTATTGCTTTCTTACCTCATTCAATGGTCATGGCCTTTCTATTGTTGTCTGTATATACATTGTCTGTTTTTGCCTTTGTTATACTGGAATTTGAGTACAATGTCCACCTATTTTTGAACATTTTTATATCCGTTTGTATACCTGCACACATATAAGGTTGGCAATTAATAATTTCAATTCAAAATTGTTGTGTGTAAATTGAAAAAAAAAGTCGAAAATTATAGAAGTCACTTAAGGTGGCAAATGTAGCCAAAAGAATTATGGACAATTTGTTCGTTTTGGACTCTTTTCTCTTTAAAGTGACTTCCCGGCAGTTTTCTGTTTTTTTTTTTTTTGGTTGATTGAAAATTTTTCACAAAAAAAAAAAAAGCAAAAGCTGTAGCACCTTTGAAGTCAAAAACCAGTAATTAGAGCTAATTTTTTCAACTAAATCTATCGAATAGGAAAATAACTTTAAAACCCTGATTAAAAGTAAAAGTTTGAAAAAATCTTATAATTATTATGCCGTATACCATTATTTGAGATCTCACTTTACAGATCAGAAAGTTAATATGAATTTTCAAAAGCAGAAACTTTGGAATGTTCGTATCTTAAATAAATCATTTTTTTATATAACAAAACTTATAAAAAGCCAAAAAAAAAAAAAAAACTACAAGAACTTTATTGCCAACCTAATACATACAATCTTGGTAAGCATCTCATTTCTATATATAAAAATATTTTTGGTGAAAAGCATGAAATAACGCTCAAACGACGAATCTTTCTCCTTTCATTTTCGTTTGTTTTTTTTTTTTCTTTTGATTATATCACAAATTTTTTTTTTGTTTTTTTGTTACTTAACTTTGTTACTTTAACTATATTGATATCAATTTATATTTATTTATTGTGTGTAAGTAATTTGATTTGAAAGTTATATAATTTAAATATTATGCCTTCATATTTATTGAGAAATTAAAAAAAAAAACAAAACAATCCCATTTGATCTCTATCATTTTACGTCATAGCGGTTATTACAATAGTTAATTAGTTACCATTTTAAATTATCTCATAATTAAGTTTATATTATATAAATATGATGATTATCTTAACATCCCAATAATGACATTCAATCATTCATTTTTTTTTTTTATCAAAATGTTAATGCATTCTCATAAAAAGATTTATCTAGGCTACTACTTTAAGCATTACATCGTTCAATATCATTAATCCGAATGATGAGATTTTTAATAACATGAAAATTATATTGAATTAGCTTTTTCATCTGTCACATGATATTTCGATTTTAGTCATGTAAATAGGAAATATTGAGCATTTAATGCTTAATGCTTAATGCTTAATTTTTCATAATTTTTCATCTTCTCTTGACTACGGGAAAAAAATGAAAGTTCAGCATTTGACATTTAGTGTCATTGTAAGTGTAAGTGTAAGTGTAAGTGTCATTACATTTTGACATTTTCATATATTTTAAATTTTTTATTAAATGATTTGAGCTTTGTATGCCATTGATTTATATTATTTCAATGTTTGAGCTTCACTCTGACACTGACACTGACACTGATATTGAGACCGACAACTGAGAAACTGAAACTATTTGAACCAAATGAATTATCAATTATCAATATTAATTATTATTAACTTAAATTTACACAATACAAATTGCATATTTAATTTATTAATCATTTTACAATTTGCTTTATGTATTTTCATAAAAAATCATATTTTGAATATATCAAGGGGCTTTGT
Source organism: Melophagus ovinus (assembly GCA_023089585.1). Taxonomy (NCBI): domain Eukaryota; kingdom Metazoa; phylum Arthropoda; class Insecta; order Diptera; family Hippoboscidae; genus Melophagus; species Melophagus ovinus. The sequence goes on from JAKKIB010000177.1 coordinate 2,350,967, forward strand.
TAATTTTCCATTTTCTCACTTTACCTCTGCTCTTTTCCTTCTTGAGGGCATTTTTTATATTGAGAAGCAAAATAATAAAACTGAGCCTCCCTTTTTTGTAGGAAAAGAAAATTTCTTTATATATAATTTAAATATAAAAAATTTCAAATGAAATATGAAATTTTTAAAATTTTTTCATAATTTTTTTTTTTTTGCTGCCTTCCATAGTGTCATTTTCATATTTTATTCTTTCTTCCCAACTACAAGTTCATTCAGTTTTATTTCATTGAATTATGCTTCTCTACTCTGTCTTTTTTTTTTTTTTGTTTATTTTTATTTTTTATGGCAAACATTTCATTTACAATTTATTTATACAGGTTTTACAAATTTATTACATTTTTATTGCTTCTTTTGGTGTCGACTTTCCATTATCATTTTATTCATATTTATTGTGGTAAATTTTCTAAAAACGGTCATTCAACTTCATTTAAATGAAATGTTTCACCACAAACAACGAGTCTAATGTTTTGGCAATTCTTTCATTTATTATTTATATTATTTATATTGAGTTTAAAGTAATTTAATTATTTCAAATATTCAAATCAATTGCACATTCTAAGAACAATAACTACTCACTTATATTTTAGATTTTGCTGCTCAGGCGGTTCAAAATTTCATAATAAAAAAATTGATATAATTTTCCCTTAATGTGAAATTAAATGTGGTAGGTATTTCAGAATTTGCCTGCAACCTAAAATATAACTTTCCCATTTATTCATATTTTCATTTATTACAATACAAAAAAAAAATTTTTTTTTTTTTTTTTTTTAGTGAATACTTGTAACAGTATTTACGTATTTACTTATTTATACATCGATTTTAGTGTATTATAAAAATTTATCTCATTCATGCGTTACGTATTTTTGTAACTAAAGGCAATTCAAAAGAAAAAAAAAAATCGAAAATCGCACAACGCACAACGCAAGCGACAGCAACTTAATCATACAAGAAAACTTTCACTTTAATTACATTGTCCAGTGAATGAAGAAGAAAGATTTCCGAAAAATATTTATATATGTTTAAAAGGGAGACCAGTCAATTCTAAGTTCCTGAAACGTCTTAATAAATGATCAATTAATCCATAAGAAATTGCTTTGTATGAGTTGTTCGCAATTTACGCTAAGCATACGGAAATAATTCACTAAATATCAAATTTTTATTAACCATCAAAAAAACATGGCAAATTTTGTTTAGATATTTGAACCTCTTGAACGCCTTTAGATAAAAATTTATTGTCAGTAGAATTGACTTATAATTTAACTTTATATATGCGCCTGCCTTTCTAAACTCCATCCATAAAATTTTAGATAACAAAAGTTAAATTGGAAAGGACCATAGTTTTTTTAATATTGTCTCCTTAATTCGATCTTCTTTACAAAGTGCAATAACATAGATGACTAATAGCTAGTAAATCTTAATGGTTTTTAAACAAAAAAATAGAAAAATTTCTACCCAATGGATTAACTTCTTATATTAGCCATTTTTTGATTGCACAAAGAGATGAAACGCTTTTTCTATTTATAGAAATTTACAATTTTTGGAATGTGACCAAAACTTAATACTTCCTTGCCAGGTACTGGTAGCAATTTGAAATATTTCAAACTAAAAAAAAAAACAGATTTCAAACGGCGGATGTATTTCATTGAAGTTTTATCGGCTGCCCTCATTTTCTAAAAAGATTTTCTTAAATGCTTTTATTTTGTAAAGAAAATAAAATTTTTCAGGTAACACTTTGAAATTAATAATTTATATTCAAACTTATTTATTTATATTCTATTTTTTGTTGACTTTTGGAATAAGCTTAATTTTAACTTTTCTATTTTCTCATGAGACTTTTCTTTATTATATATGTAATCTTGCTTAAAAAATATTTATACAAAATTCAAATTTGCCAAAATTATTGGATTGTAAAATATTTCAAAAAATTTTTGTTGGCTGATAAAAGTATTATAAAATAAAAACTTTTATAATATGAATAATTACATTTTTCATAATCTTGTTATTTAATCTTAGATTATAATCGGTAAATTATACAAAATAGAATTTAATAGATTTTATAAAAGAATTTTACATTACATTACATTACATTATTAAATATTTTCGTAATGGAGAAGTTTTTAAAGTAGATGCCGCTCGGTCTTATTTTTTACATCTCCTGGATTTACATTTTACTTTACATTTTAGTTTACGCGACATCATGCAGGGTATTTTATTAAGCGTCTCCTTTCTATCGACTTTACTTAATCGCTTTTAAAAAATTATCTATGTTTAGTTTTTTTTTTTTTTTGCTTATTGTCTCTGCTTACCTTTCCTCTTTTCAATGTCTAGTCTAAGTTCGCTCTTATATGAATATTTACACAAAGTAAAGTAAACATTGTAAATTTCACTTTCGCACCTCAATGTCTTGTAATGTGTTATTTTTTATTGTACGTAATGTTAGCAATAGTAAAAAGTTGTTGCTTGCTTATTGTTACAATACGATAAATTATAGACTTAATGTTCATAACTATGGTACTTGATTTATGATTGTTTACAAAGTGTATTTTATGTGTAAATAAGTAAATATTGAATACAGTAATAGTAATATTTGAAATGGCAGTTCAATAAACTATCAATTAAACATCTAAACATATTTATTTTTTTGTTATTATGCATATTTTTCGTAGAAAAAGTATTATCCACATTCTAAATTATTTCTATTTGCCTAAATATATTTTGCTAAGACAGACAGAGCAACAAAATTCTTTTTTTATCTCAAGTATCCCTAATTTGATGAAGGAGCAGAAGTAGAGACTTCTTGTGGGTATGAATTTTGATCTTATTGAATAAATAAGATCAAAAATTTAATATGTTGATACAGGACAATACCACCATGGCTAGTGGCCATGGTGGTATTGTCATGGTCTTATTTGGTAAAAATATTTCCTTACACATCTATAAGCTCTTTAGCACTTATTATGGTATCCATTGGTTGGAGACTGGTAGCAATATATAAACTAGACTTAAGGCTATTAGATAAATCCCGATATCAAATTAATATTAAATTTTTGATGACACCGCCGTCTAATTTGCGACGGCGGTGTATGCATCTCGTTTATAAAGATTTTTCTATTTTCATAAAATTTGAAAAATAAAATCCATTTCTTCTCATGTAATAATTTTCGGTTATGAAAAATATTGTTGATTTATGATTCAAATTTATTAAATAATAATTAAAAAAAAAGCAATAGTGAATTTAAAGCCGAAAAGCGATACAAAAAAGAAAAAGTAAAAATGATTAATTGAATAAAAATAAGTCCCGAAACCTCTAAAATCCCTAAAATCCCTTATATGGAAAAAGGCTGAAACAGAAAAGTTTAAACAACTCATGATAAAGATTTTCCTTTTCATTTTCTAATGCAACTTAGGCATGTCTGTACATCTGTCTATCTGTCCATGTATCATGCTGTAGTCGCAGCATGATACTTGAGATAATTTCTTGAAATTTGAAACGCGCATGAGTTTTGGCTGAGAGGCCAAGCCTATTTAAAATGGTTAGGACCTCTCTGTCTAGTTTGCATTTTTCATTTTCAGAGGAAATAAAATTACACACTTGAAGATTAAATATTGGATGGTAAGCCGAGTCATAATGGCAATGATAAAACTCAGTAATTCAAATCACGTTGAGAAGCAGCAGTTAACATTTTTAAAGCACTTCAATGTCAATGTCTTCTATTACGAAAATTGTCACCATTCAATACAAATTCATCCAAAGTAATTGTCTTTAATAATTTTTTCATATGACTATCTGTCATTTAATTGTTAGAAGACTATTGAAATGAGTGATGAAAGTAGTTGATCTCTGATATGCAAGAGAGTCTTGTAAAATTTTTTGTTATCTCTTAACTAATTTTGTAAGAATATAAAATGATGTTAAGTTAACCAAAAATTATGAAAAGTTTTGTAAAAGGAAAATGCTTTTTTTTTTTTTAATAAAAACTGTAGCATACATAACGAAAATTTCGTAGAGATAAAGGTATAATAAAGTTGTGAAAATGCATGTAAAAGTCTTGACACAGACTCAACGTTTGTGTTATGTTGATTGAATATAATTTATCTGTCCAAACCCCTGTTTTAAGTTTTCCTAAAGTGCTTCGCGAGGAATGTCTCTATGATAAGTAAAAACTTTAGAATTGGTCAAGAACGACTTTTGAATGCTCTACACCATTTTGTTTAATATGATTAAAAAGTTATGAAATTAAAAAAATTCTACTTTTACATTAATTGAAAAAGATTTGTTATGAGAGAAGGACTCGACTTTATGGACCGCTCGTTCATATATTTCATTTGTTATATTTTGTTAATCAAAATAGCTTAGAGAAGTAGCTTCAATTATAGAATTTGATCGATTTGTAAAATTATTACTAAAGTTTAAATTTTTTGTTAAATTTATTACTTGTAGTTTTGCCTGCTTTTTTTGAATTGTTAATAAACTTTGTCATATTGCGTGTCATATTGCACTTGTTTTACTCTGATAGTATTTCAGTATTTTTTTATTTTGCATTGGGCAAAAAAATTTCAGTTGTGCTGAGAATTTTCTATAATGAAAAATGGTTTTGCTTTTCCTTGAAAATATTTTGTATATCAAAGAGAAATTAATTATTATGTGTATTATTCGTACAATACTTTCATCGTGTAACGGTGTAAACTCATCTATGAAAATTTTATCATTTATGTTGCATATTGTAAAGCGCTAGTTTCAAGTTAAAAAGTAATTAATGTTGTTGGTTCATTTTAAAGAATGGAAGTGATGCATTACAAGAAATATTTACAAGGATAAAAATTAAAAAAATGGCAAACTAAATAAATATCAACAAATTAACTCCAATTAAAGTAGGGCTCTACTTTGAAAATATCTTAAAGCCACTGCTGAGAGATAAAACGTAAAGCATTCAATGTAAACGGGGAATATTTAAAATTATATATTATACGTATTTAATAATTAACTCCACAATGTAGGCAACAATTTTTCTTGAATGGTTATAAATAACACTATTTCGATATAGGTTCGTAGAAGTTTCTGTTTAATAAATTTCTTATTCAGAAATTAAGTTAAGATTCAGAATTTTCGTTGTATAACATTGGTACATTGATGAGTTTGGATCAAAAACGGGCCATGTTGAAATTAGTTAGAATATTTTCTAATTTTTTTAATGATTACATGCAGCTCATTTTAGAAAATATATATTGATATTAAAAACTTGGCATAAAGATTGTAAAACCTAAGAGAAAATGAAAAAAAGAAGTTCCCAAAGAGTTGGATGCATAGATCTGAAGAAGGAATGTTTAGGTCGATTTACCAATAATAATGATGATAATGAAAATTTATGTATGAATTAAAAAAAGCACTTTTCTATGAACGTTAAAACATCGTTGTGCTAATTGAAAAATATCTTAGAATTGTACAAAAATAAAAAGTAAAAATATCTTAATTATTTTCTTTCATATCGTTTCTTCTACTCACCATCCAGAAATCGGGGGTATATTTATGTTTTCGTCATATTTGTAATACCTAAAAGGCAGCTTCAGTGTAGTCTTTGAAAAAAGTACAAAGCTTTAGACATGTCTCTCCATATGTCCAAGTATCCATGTGTGGTAAAGTTTTTTTAAAAAGTGAATTTAGCAAATTTGGTAGAAGCATTGAAAGTTTATTTATATTGGCCAAATGGATCAAAGAACGCCTTTTTTTTTTGGAGTAAAAATTGTTAGTTCTGAAACAGATGGACAGCTGAAGTTTTGCCCAAATATTAAGGCGGTTATTTCAAAAAATTGATACAAATGGATGACATTTGCTTTAATTTATACAACTTTAAATTATCTACCTAATAAAAATTTTTAAATAGAGTGTCCATGTGGTGAGTATGCAACATTTAAATTTCTTACCTATTTTAATTAATATTCTTCATATTCGTATTGAAAATGTAAACTGCCACTTTTTTTTTCTTTCTCTTCTGTAAATCTACTACTCTTGCCTTCTCTCTTCAATACTTCAAATTAAAAATGTAGAGCAGTGGGTTATTGAGGGCTTTCTTCAATTATAATAAGAGAAAAAAAAAAAAAAAAAAAAACAAGCCAACATCTACATGAATAAATATTTTATATCTACGTGAAAATTTCTGACATTTGTACGGTTGAAGCAGATTGCACCTGCTTGTCCATGTACACACATAACACTTATCAAGTTTACACTTATCGCAGAGTCTCACGCTGATAATGACTGAATGGTAAAATAAAAGAAAAATAAAAGAAGGAATGAGAGAATAAATAACTGACGGCAATTACACGGATAAATAATTATGGACAATTATGGACGGCTTGAGTTAAAATTAAGATGGGTTAATATTTTAACTTTTGTAGATAAATTTCTATATAGAATACATATATAAAAAAAAAAAAGAGAAGTGGAAAAGGAAGTGAAAGAAAAAGTAAACAAGAGAAAAAACAAAATATTAAAAGTTATTTGAGTTAAATTTTCAGAAAAATGTTTATTTTTATAGAAGAAAAAAAATTACACTTAATTAACTAATTGATAATATTGGAAAATAATTATATAATATTTTTAAAGAAATAACTTAAAATCTGGATCTGGATGAAAAAATCAAAAGAGTTGAGAAAGTTGTAGGCAAATAATTTTAAGTTGTATAATGAAATGAGAGGAATTTAAATTATACAAAAAATTCAAATAAAAAAATAAAAATAAAAGCAAAGAGAAGAAAAGAAAAGTAGAGAAAAGAAAAACAAATACAAACAGGGAAAAAGAAAATCGATAAAAGTGAAATACGCTTAATGACATAAAAAAAAAAGTCTTAACAAATGCATGTGAACTTGCCTTAATGATGTTATTGTTATTGTTATTGTTATTGTTATTGTTATTGTTATTGTTATTGCTATTATTGTTGTTGTTGCTATTATTATTGTTACATATTTTTTACATATTTTCTTTACATTTGTTGTTGCTTGCTTTTTGTTGTTTGTTTTTCTGTTTTGTTTTTTTTTCTTTTGTTTTTTTTTTTTGTATTTTTTTTTTTTTTTGGGTGTTGTCATCTCTAGAGAAATGTTGATGACACCTCTGACAGTTTACAATAAGACTAGCTTTCATACTTACTAATTATATATATGTATTTATGTGTCTATAATTAAGTGTGTCTAAATGCTTAAATGAACATTTTGGTGATTTGCGGTTGTTTTAAAATGTTGCTCAATAAATTCATAGAATTTAAGTTGCATTTTTGTTTTTTTTTTGCTCGCTTTCTTTTTCTGCCCATTTACTTTAGCGCATTTCTATTTAGTGATCGTACTAAACAATCTGGTATTTGCTTTAAAAAAAAATTTATGAATTAATTTACTTACGATTGTCGTGTAAAATTTTTAAATGCTTATTTTATGCTTAAGTGCCTCTATTAAGTTAAATTTAAAAACAAAAAAAAAATATGTATATGCAAAACAAAATGTAACGTAATGTAACTTAGCATAATCTATAACATTATAATGCTACGTATAAATTGTAGCTAAATAAATAAATAATTAAATAATAATAATTAATTTGGAAATAGATAAAAAATAGATATTGAAATCAATGAATGTCTGCTGCCCTACTCCCTACTCCCTACTCTCTACTTCCTATTACCTACTACCTACTACTACTACTTTCTACTTTCTACTTTCTGCGGCCAGTAAATTTTTCTGCGTGTACATCCATTAAAAAATATTAAATCTTTTCAATAATAAATTAATAATTTAATTTTATTCTTAAAACTATTTTGTTTTCCTTTGTCCAACCATTTGACATTGAAACGCCTTTTATTTATCGTCGATTTTTGTAAGCGGTATAAGCTAATGATTGACCAACTGGAGAGCTATAAGCACCATGTGAATCCCAGCCTGAATTTAAATTGGAGGACCAAACGCCACTGCCACCAGATGACCAACCGGCTGCAGCGCTGCCAGCATTTTTGCCACCAAATAGGCCACCTAAACCACCAAGGAAGCCATCACTAGAACCAAATTTACCAAAACCGCTGCCAGCACCAGCAACCAAAGCCATAAGGAATGCCAATACTGATACAATGAGAGCTTTCTTAGCCAAAAATAATAAACCAATTAAAGCGCCAACAGATAATACGGCAACTTTAGCACCCACGCCCAATAATATTGGCAACAATTTCTTAATGATTTTCTTCTTTTTGGCACGCGACTCTGTCACCAATTCACGTAAATCACTTTTAATGTCATCGGGTATAGCACGAGCAACCGAACGACCCACATTCGCAAAATTTATATTTAACGTACGTTCCGCAAAAAATTCTTTTATAGCATTCATGAAATAATTACCCATTTGAACAGTACGAGCTTCCACAGATGATGCTGCCTCTACAGCTAAAGCATTTTCATTAATCCCTTTACCTTGACGGCCACCATTATTATCCGCTATCAGCGATATGCCATCAAAAATTTTTATTTGGGGATTTTCAAAAATTGATTTCGCTTTACGATAAATCTGTAATCAAAAATCGATATACAAAAAAGGTGAAATGTTATAAAATTTTTAAATATTTTTAAAGCTTTTTAAAATGAAAATAATTGAGATTATTAATTAAACGAAAGTATAAAATAAATCTTTTTTAAAAATTAATTAAAATTAATTAGATAAACTCTATGAAATAAATCAAGTTGAAATGTTGATCGCTAAAATATTATTTTTAAAATATTTATAACATTTATAATTCTGAAATCTAAATGAATTTATAAAAAATTATGAAACATAAAGCATTTGTGAATATTTTATGTTAGGAAATTGAAATTGGAATCAACGTCTAATATTAACAGTTAATGGGTCAAAAATATTTCAAGTTTAGTCTCAAAAAAAAAATCGTATAAAAGAAAATAATTTATATTAATTAATAAAATTTGTTTTAATTAATAAAATGATTAAGATGAAATTTCGAAAATATTCCACAAAACTTATAAGAAATTTTAATTGATTTTACTTAGATTATTTGGATTTTTTTTTTCAAATTATTTTTTAAGGCAAAAAAAGGCCTTTTTTTCATTCCTAATTTTATACATAAAATTCAAATTAGTCCATAATTATATTTGAATTTTATTCATTTTCTATGTTTTCTTTTTAACTTTTAACTTTTTGAAATTGTAAAAAGTTTTCATTATTTTTCTTATTTTATTATTTCATTCTTTCACTGAAGGAAATATCCGTTATATTTTGACGTACTTATTTCAATTTTTAGTGATATTTTTTTTATTTATTTTTTTTTTAAACTATCATTTCAATTAGATTATATCGTAAGTATCCTTTATCCTTTATCCTTTTTATTTTTATTTTTTTTTGTGACTTGCTTTTTCCAATTCTTTTTTTTTTTTTTTTTTGAATTTCCTACCTTAAATTGCAAACAAGATATTGAATCAGCCTCCAGGCAATCGCTTAAAGCGTGAGTTGTTGTTGTTGTAGCTGTTTCCGTTAATTTCTTTGCTATTGCATTATCCTTAATTGGATCAGCTAAAACCATACAACCGCATATTACAAATATGCTGAATCCATGTAAGAATTTCATTTTTTTTTTCTTTGTTTCTAGTTTTTTGTTTGGGCTGTAAATTTTTTTTTGTAAATTCGATTTTTATTCTGTTTATTGATTTTTTTTTTTTGGATTATTAAATTCTTTTTTTTTCAATATTATTTATTAATGATATTTAATGTTTAACTTTCACTAATGAAATATGTTTCATTTATAAAGGACATCACTTTATGGTGATCGATTATATTTAAAAAAAAAAAAAGAAAACGAAACAAATAAAAATAATAACAAGAAAAATATATTTTGTGGGAATAATTATTCTAGAGCTCGGTGCTATGTGCTCATTCGAATGTAACAAGTTCCAATTTGATGGGTTTTCGTGTAGGGCAAGTTGTTTTTAAAGAGTTACAAACAATCAGCCAAAAAAAAAAAGAAGAAGAGGAAAAAACCAAATAAACACACAAACAACAGAAACAGAAACAGAAACAACTCATATCTTTATTATATGAAAAAAAAAGAAGAAGAAAAAAAAATCAAAAAAAAGAAAGAAGTTTAAGTCTTACGCATACCTTTACTCTTACGCAGAGTCATTAAAAAAATGTTAAAATAAAAAAAACCTAAGAAAAGCAAGCGAACATTATTTTATTGTTATTGTTATTGTTATTGTTATCGTTTTATTATTTTTTTTTTTTATTGTAATACATTTCATTGAAGGTAAGCCCCTAAATTATTAATGCTGCCACTATTTTTGCCCTACACGATTTGATCCTCATGGCATAAATAAGTTTAACATAAGTTTGACATAAAGTCAAAAAGTTCTTGAGCTGGATAAATATTTTATTATTATCTTTTAACTTGTCTGGCCGTCTATCTAAACGCTTGTACTTGCTTGTCTTCAAAAACCATCACTTTAAAAATTGTAGATCAGGAAACTTTTGAATTTAATTACAATCAAAATTATTGTGCTATATTTGCTGCTCAGCTCGGTCAATCTCTGCCATAAAAACTGTTTATAAAAAAAGTTTTCATATGAAAAGCCGTTATTCCATAATTTTTAAAGCAAATAATCTTCTCTTAGTAAACCCTTGAAAAACTTTTGAACCCAGGTAGAATTTTTGTGGACCCTTAAACCTATTCCTTTAATTAATTTGCCTTTTCCTTTTTGGCTTCCTTGAAATATGTAGAAATTTGTTTTATACTTTTACGAATGCCCTTAAAATCCAATGATAATGGTAGAGTATTCCCAGAACCGCACCAATCAATAATAACATTATTTTTATTTGTTATTTACCTCATTGCTGCTACTTTTACTATTCTTCTCAACATCATTTCCTTCTCTGCCACCATGACACATCGTAGATACAAGCCATAAACTAATGGCTGTTCTACAAAAAAAAAATTTAACTGTAATAATGTTAATGTACATATATGTTTACATATGTATGTGTGTATGTACGTATGTACGTATGTATGTATGGATATGTATACATATATGTAGATGCAAGTCAGGAGACAAAATTTTACAATGGTCACATAAATGAGCACACAAAGTTTTTTTTTTATATATGCGAACATTTTCATTATGAGATTATTATGATCATTATTAACATTAACATTACATGAATATTTTAAGTAACTCTTTTCTGATGTTAAACCTTTTCTTTTTTGCTCTTTAACTACAACAACAGCAGATGTAAAAAAAAAGAAAAAAAACAAGTGTTAATTTTAACTCAAATCTCTAAAAGAATACAAGCGAAAGTGATGTAGAAATATAAAGAGAAAAAATGAAATGTAAATAATTAATAATGAGCTCAATGAGTCTTAAAAAAGAAAAACAAAAAAAAAAGGAAAAAACCAAAAAGAAAACGAACATTTCTGAGAGATTAAAATGAGACGCACATTTCGTACAAAGTCATTTCAGTCTGAGTGCATATGTTTGTTTTTGTTTTTTTTTTTTTTGTACGTGTTAAGTCTAAGTAATGTGCTCTCAGTAATGTTCATATTTAGCTTTGCGTTAAACGTTTTAAATAAAATTAAACGATTTTTTTTTTCATTGCCGTTAAGTATTTTTGTTGTATTCAAGAGATATTTATTTTCACATCTCTTCACTTCTAATTACACATACTTTTACACATATCACATGTTAAACATGCACATACAAACACACACACACATACATACACATATATAAACATAAATAGTTCATAAACTGAATTTAACTCTTTTGATTCATGCTGCACGCGCTCAACCAATTTAACTTTATTTAATATGCTTTTATATATGTATGTATGCTTGTGTTTGTGTGTATGTATTGTTATATGAGGGAGGTGGATTGAATACCTTAGGGTATTGTATATGTATGTTAGCTTGCTTAAGTACTTTAAAGTTTTAGATAATTTAGAAGAAGCAGTTTATAAGCATCTTACAAACCAGAATCTAAGAAAGTTACTCAAACAACAGAAGAACAAGAAGAAAATTAAAACGTTGCGTTATGAATTTTTTGTATCTCTATGATGTTTAGTACATATATATAAATTTTATATATATAAACAACAACAATAGAAACAATAGCAACAATTTTCAGGCACTTTACACTTTTTAACGTTGTAGAGTGCAGAGTGCAGTGTGTAATAAATTTATCAGAGTCTCTACATTTATTATATCAAACGATTTCTATTGACTTTCTCCATGTAAGTCTGTCTGTTATTTTGTTCTCTTGGCCATCAATTAGCCACTGAGAAATCCAATGTAATCAGATGTACTTTAGATGCCATAAAGAGTCCATATTGGAAAAGCTTCAAAGCTAAATTAAATACCCTGAGATTTATTCAGTACTTAGGGCTTTTAGATAGGCCACAATACTAAGCTGAAAGAGAAGTATACGTAACCGTCTATTTAATACAGAATTGGCTTTACGTGTGGACTTGCCGTGAAGACTCGAACTTACAACACCCAAGTCTGAAACCTAAGTGCGGGAGTAAATTCATACATGTGCCGATGGAAATTAAAGGAAATGAAAAGAAAAATAATGTAGCACACATGCCTCCACAGGTCCCCACACAAGGGGGCCTACACCATATATTGGCCAGTGAATCACTCTGGGAGCTTCCAATATACCATGACACCGGTTTAAGAACTCATGTTCGTCTATTTAGTCTGCTAATATGGCAACCATGAAAAATTCCAATAAATATTGATAAATTAAGTTGGATTGAATGCAAAACAAAGGCTAAAGGCTAAAGTTGGCCACAATTGTACCATTTTTGTAACGGCTTTTCTTAATTTTACTATTTAATTTGCTTTTAAGAAAATTCTTAAATTTCATTTGATGTAGAACGCCTTTTTGGCGGTGCTACTTCATGATCTACTTTCATCGTTTTCTTAACAAAAATATTTTTACCTTCTACACTCTCCTGTCACTTATCCTCTTTCGCATTTTCTGCATGGCATCCAACAAATTATTAAGCGAGTGAAATTTTGTGTTTTATTAATAAATGAAACGTGCTTTGCTGCGTAATGATTATCATTAAAAAAATCCAACACAATTAAAAGATTTTACAGAATTTCAAAAATTTCAATACAAACACACTTTTAATTAAGTTAATGCATCATTAAAATATAATATTTTTTTAAAGCATGTGAAATTAACTACTTTATAAAATTATTGTTAATTAATTGATCAAGTAGATACGTAAAGCGTGAGATGACATTAAATGGGCACGTGATGATATAAAAATACAGAGAATCAGATTAAATTGTGGACTAATAATGCGATGCTTAGAATAGGAAAAGGTGCCCCCATTTTCATAAAATTTTATTAAAACCATGAGATCGATTAGGAATAAGTTTCATAGATTATAAATCCGTTAAGGAGTTAGCAATTTTTAAAGCAAAGCCCCTAAAAATGCTGCATTCAAATGAAAGTTTTCTCTTGTTATTAGAAAACATAATTATAAGAATTTAATTAATAAGAATTTAAATGAGATAATCAAATAAGATTCATTAATTCATCGTTAAAACTGAATGTGTCAAAAAGTATGATTTTATAAATTTTAGAATTTCATTTAACATATTTATAATTTAAAATTTAAATAATTAAAGAATTTTCTGTTTAAAAAGATTAACTGATGATTAACCAAAATTCATTTATTTGATTTAAAATGAATCTAAATCCTTGTAGAGCCCTTAACTTATGGGAAAAAATGATTTTGCATATTTCTAGGAGCCTAATTTTACGTTTGCTACACTTGAAAAATATTTCTCTCCTTGATAAAAGAAAGTTTTATTTTAGTCGTTTATATTTCAATGCCATTCATTCAAATATTCATATAAACGTAAAGAAAGAAAGCAAAAAAAAGAAAGTGAGAAAAAAATTAAATGTACAAAAAAAAAAAAAATCACATTCCATAAAATGAGTTAATTCATGTCAACGTCTCACATTTTAGGTTAATGCTTGGTATTTCAGCATGCTGGCTTATTTCATAAGGTATTACGTAACACGATGAATATTTCCATAACAAAGGAATCATAGAATAATCGGCACATCCGTTGTCGTAATAAATGATACAATCATTAACATGATGGCGTTTGCATTACAATGAATATGTAAGAGAATATTTAAAGCAGTACAAAAAAAAAAAAAACAAAAAAAAACAAAGCAAAATCTTAGTAAAAAGTTATATGCCGTGCTATTTGATGAGGGCGATATTTGTTTGACTTGATATTTGTTTGAATTAAGCCTGCGGCATCCGGAAGCTAATGAGCATCCGTTTTATTTTAAGGATCATAGCATAATAATTGAGTTATGAAATCGAAATCAACAATTGCGATTTTCTAAAATAAATTCCAATGCAAAGCAGACTGAAGCGGAGCATGCGTTATGGTCATTGCGAACAAACCGCATGCCTAACATTTACAACGTAAATTAGCCTTCATGAAATTACATTAAGGAATCATGAGAAGAACATAAAATTAATGCTAATTATTTGAAATTTTTATTTACCTCAGCAAAATCCTAGAAGAGCGAGGCCAGTTATGGACTTATGCTATGCGGCTTAATTATTTTTTTTCTTAAAAATGTGTATTAAAGAGATAAGCGCATGTACCGATAGATACATGGAATAAAGTTCTAAAACAATTTAAATGATTTGTCTGTCTTTGCATCGTAGAGTTTCAAATTGGAATGAAATAACGAAAAAATTTAAATTTGATGTCTTCTAAGTTGATGTAGGTGTAACCGATTTAGTCTTTTTTTTTTTGTGAAATTTCAATTGACTGGTTCTTAATTGCTTATTATTCTTATTTTCGTATCAGAAGAATATTTGTAAGAAGACTCATACATATACAAACGAACCGACTTTTAATGGATGATTTTTAAGGAAATTGCAAAAATTTTATTACACTGAAGATATTTGTAATTTTTTTCGTGTTGTTTTGGTGAATTTATAAAAACGAATAATATTTTTAAGTTTAATAATTCCACAGAAGCTGATGCTGCTTGTTTGGCTTTATAAATTCATTATTATATATTTTAAAATAATTGTTAAGGGGAAAGTTATAGTTGAACGAGAGAAATGTGAGTAATAAACAAACTAAAAAAAATTTCTTATTTCATAATTTTTAATTATGAGTTATTTACGGATCGTTAATTGAAGATTTGTAAACAAAGTTATTTTAATTGAGAATGGTTATGTGTGATATAATAATTTATTTATTTAATATAAATTTTTAATGATTCCTGTAACTGGTTGGTATCATGTAACTTTTAGAGTACAATTGTAAAAACAAATAATTTCATTGAACTTATAAAATTAAAAATGTGTGAAAAATTAAAATTGATTTTAAAAAAAATGTAATTTCAAATTATTTATGAAAAGATAAGACAATAATTAAATTAAAATTTATTAAATGAACAATTAACAGTGGTGCGAACGATGCGAGCGACAGGAGCGATAAGAGCAATATGAGCGATAGGAGCGGTATGAGCAGTAT
This sequence comes from Melophagus ovinus, assembly GCA_023089585.1. Lineage (NCBI taxonomy): Eukaryota > Metazoa > Arthropoda > Insecta > Diptera > Hippoboscidae > Melophagus > Melophagus ovinus. The sequence continues at coordinate 2,366,563 of JAKKIB010000177.1, forward strand.
GATCAGTACAAGCAGTCGCTTTAAGTTTAAGATTATCTTTCTAGATTCACGAACTTATAATACGGTGATTATGACTGGTCCACTTCAACTAGCTTAAGGTAAAGCATTTGAAAAGTTTTGTCAAAAAAAATTTGTCATAGAAAAAGGCGGACTAATGTTATTTATATAAATTTTTCTCAAATTTCCGATAAAGTCTTGATTTCTTTAAAAAAAAAAAATCTTTTGCTTCATTTACACAGCAGAGAGATTGAAGCGGCAGTTCTGTTAAAGTAAACTGAAACTAATTGAGGAAACTTTTAAGTTCACTTTTATTTATTGATAATCTTTTAAGTAGCATTCAATATTTAAATGCTTTCATTTTATATAGATGATGTAAAAAACTTTTATTTGTTCGTTGGGCTAAAGTACTCTTTGAGGCTGAAGCAAATGCGATATCATTCCAATGTGACATCATGTTAAACTTGCATGATATTTTCACAAATTTAATCAGACAATTATTACGAGCTTCAATACTTTAGCATGTACTCTTCGTATGAGTAAGTTACGAGAGTAACGCTCGTACGAGCGAGTTATTATTATTGAAATTCGTGTCATAGACATAGAATCAGCATAAAAGAGCCGAAGACAAAAATTAGAAAGAGATAAATAAGTTGCGTTAAATCTACAATCAATTTCAATTATAATATTTAATTTGATTATTTCAAATACTTCATATAAATGAATGAGGAGAGCTGCTGCATTTTAGTTTATTGCCATCGTAAAAAAAATTTCTTTTTTTTTTTTTGGTTAACAAAATACCTAAATGCTAATCTTTTAAAAGTTAAATACATAACTCAAAACTGAAGAAGACTTTTTAATTTTTATTTGTACATTTATTTTTGTTTTTTTTTTAGGAATTTCACATAAATACGTGGGTTTGCATGCACGTAGACACAATACTTTTTAGTTATGGCAAATAATTTAAGCCAAGCAATTTTAATGGTTCATTTTTCAACATATTTTTTACTATCTTACTTTTTTATATTGCTACCGCACTTGTTGTTGTTATTACTATTATTATTATTGTTATTGTTAAACGTAAAAAATAAAACAAAAAAAAGCTTTGAGTGTCTCAATAATAAACAAAAGGAAAAAGTGAAAGTTTAAATACGTAAATAAATGCGTTAAATAAATTTAAGAAAAGAAAAGAAAAGAAAAGAAGAAAGAAAAGAAGAGAAGTGAGAAAAAGCCCAGATATAAAAATAATCAAACACAGCATGAAAATTTATTAACTAAAAATGTAAACAACAACAATGTAAACAAAAAAAAAATGTTACGCACAATGAGAAATGTTATAAAAAAAAAGAGGAAAAGAAGAAAATGAGAAAAAACAAGTAAATTTACAGATGAAACCAGTTAACATGTAAACAAATTCAGGTAAGAGAAAGAAAAAATTTACGAAAGAAAACAAACCAAAACTAAAAAAAAGCAAAAAAAAAACAAACAGAATTCAAAATGTGGTTAGCTGTCTGTCCAGATTATTTTTTACTTTCATCTGTTTTGTTTTTAGTTTTCACTTTTAATGTTTTACTTTATGCATTCTACCTTTTTTTTGTACGCATTCAGAATCAGAGGTATATCGGGTAGTCAGGTAAGAAAAAGCTATGAGAATTAAGCGAAATATATAAAAAAAATTATGTAAAAAGGAAGAAAAGAGGAATTATAAGCTAAATTTTGGATACAAGTCAAATTTTGAACAATTCAATTTCAACTGGTAGATTTTGAGGGTAAATTACTGGAATGCCAGAACGATAGAATATCTGTAGCGGGCCTGGCGGATTAATTTTAGAATTAATTATGTAAAATTGTGGCAATTTTTTCTACTGCAACGGAGAAACAACAACCATTTCATGAGCTACTCCCAGTTGAGCAGGTGTTTCTCGGGACTGGTTGCCCCCAACTGATTACAGAACAGAAAATACAAAGGGCTTTGCTAGTTGTCAATTTAAAACCCACAGTGCTTCTTGTCTTGGGCATTTAGATATTGGTAAAGTGTGAAGCCTTCCTGAAATAACTCGGCAAATTTATAATACAAGGCTTGCTAGAGATCGCCTTCTTTAAGAGGAAAACAAACTTTCAATTTGAAGGACCATTGCCTTCTTATAAGCGTGCCAATTGGCCACCACGACTAAATGGCTTTCATAGTTGATGATACAACTATAACACTGAACTAGTTCTTCCCGCGTGTACTGCTCCTCATTTATATTAAACCAGTACTCATTCATTTTATAGAATCTCTAATGTTCTTTTGACTTGTTGCAAATACCTTTACAAAAACGAAATATACATCAAATCTATGGGTAGTTGTAAGAAAAAATGAAAAAATAACTTTCACCAAATGCTCAAACATATTTACGACCACACACTTTTTCAAGCGACTCCATATAACAAGGGTATTTTATGTTTATAAAGATACAAAGAAAAAAAAAGTTGTGAAACTAAATTAAAAAAAAATATAATATACATTTTGATCCTCTTTGTAAGGTGATTTAAACCGGTTCACACAAACATAATACTACATTTTTCTCATAAACCCATCATATACTTCTTCATCATCTGGTTCTTCATTTTCTTTTCAATTAATTTGAAAATTTGTATACGATGCTTTAAGTAGTCAAACAGTCAAGCAGTCAAACAGTCAAACAGTCAAACAGTCATGTACTTTTTCCATTCCATAATGTAATTTAATTGTTTAGACCTTTGATATAAAATTTTCTATAAGAAATTTTTTTTATTTCAAATATTTTATCAAAATTATTGCAAGTTAAGATATTTTTAACAAATTAATAAAAAGTTTTTTATATAAAAAAAATTTGCAAAAAATGCAAAATAAGTAGATGCAACATATAAAATAATATAATTATTTCATATGTTGCCAGCCGCTATAAGCTAAAGGTTGTGGATTCCATAAATCGTTGCCATCAATTTTATGTTTCATATCATTTGTATTCGGTATTGTTATAATACCAAAATTTTTACTACGCCTTCGTCGATGATGATGTTGCCCCTCAGCTTGTACATAATGAACGCTGGGCGTAGAATCGTAACTGCTTGACATCATTGAGCGTAAACCAATTATGCCAGCTACTACTAAGGCAACTAATGCAACACCTAAAGCTTTCAAGGCTAAAGCTCCAATACCGCCCATACCCATTACAGCCAATAGTTTCGAGAACATGACGGCCATCATCATCATCATACCATTACCTTTTTCTTTTTTACCTTTACCCTCTAAATAAATTATATTTAAAGATAAAATAAAAAATAAAAAACCAGCAAATCGATTATTATTAATTCTTAATTTTTGCTATTCCAATAGAGCAAAAGAGAAAGAGATAGTTAGAAAAATGAAAGGGTTATATTAAAAGTGGCATATAAGAAATTTAATTATCAATTAAATGTGAATTTTTTTAAATCATTTTGAATGTTTGGAAAAAATTACTTTACACACAACCAATACAAAATTAATTGCAATTTTTTTTCTTAAAAAAAAAAATTTTTTTTTTCATTTTTGTAACATTTTTCCACTTTAATATAAATTATTCAACATTAAATCCATGAAAATTCTTTGAATGAAATAATTCAGAAGTTTTATATGAAAATTAATATTTTTGTAGAAATTTAATTTAATTTAATTTTTGATGGAATGACAGATAAATAAAAGCATTTGAAATTTCAATTTAACACTTATAAAATAATGGCAAACATTTGAAGAAATTTATCATTGTAATGAAAATGTAGAAACTTTTAAATTGTAATGATGACAAATACCGACGTACCTTCAGCTACGTCGGAATTTGACAATAATGAATAAATTTCAAATGATAATAAAATAAAAATTACCTGATGCATCGCTACCAACATTTATATCATATAAATTGTTGGCATTGCCATCAGAAATGCTGCCAATATCACTAACAACATCACTAACAACCTCACCAACACCATTAACACCAACACCAACACCAACACCAACACTTTTACCAAAACGACGATAATTAGCAGTATGAGCATTATTATTGGCATTGCCTCCATTAGCTCCATTAGCTGGATATACCATTGAGCCATTAATTTGTATTCCATTACGCATAAGATCGCGTGCCAAATAACGTTCACTTTCTTCAGCCAACAAATCCGAAAATTTTATATTCAATTCATGTGTACGCAAATAAGTTGAAAAACGTCCAATTAATGTATCATGACCTTCATTCTCATTATTTGTGGTAAATGTTGAATTGGCACTAGTCGCATTATCTGCATCATTACCCATATCTAAAGGGTTTTTATGGGCTGGTACAATTTCTAAACCGCGTACTATTACGATCGGTTTATCCGTTTTACTTAAATTATTTATAATGTTACGCATAACACGTGCCCCCCGACAATACAATGATGTTTCAATAGAATTTGTCATACAATCGTTTGATTGATGATATTGAAAGTTACCAACATTATCACTGTTACTGTTATTGTTACTGTTACTGTTACTGTTACTGTTACTGTTATTGTGATTGTTATTGTTATTGTTATTGTTACTGTCACTGTTATTCATTTTATTTTTGCCACTGCTATAACTATCAACTTTATTACCATTATTGGCTGTTATTGAGTTAGTTGTAGAGAGCATAGCATTTATCTGGATAAATGGCCATTGCATTATTAGTAATAAAATCAAAATGCTTGCTAATTTATACAGAAAATGTAACATTACTAAAAAAAAACAATTATTTAGCGTTATGATTTTATTTTATTGCAATTTCTTCGTCTATAGAATTTTTTTTTGCGTTTTTTTTTCTTCTTTCGTTTTTTTTTTTTTGAACTATTTTATTTAATTTTTCTTTTTCAATTGTAAGTTGTTTATTTTTGGTTTTTCAGTTAAATCTTATAAATAAATAAATTGTGATAGATTTGTGATATCAGATGTCTTGTCAGATCTTATTACAGTTATAAACTAATTTTCTAAAACAATAGACAGCAGAGTTTTATAGTCTTGTAAAAAGGGGCCAATTTCTAATATCGATTTCGATTTTCTTTTCAGTTTTTTTTTTTTTTTTTTGGTTTTCCATTTTACTTTATTTTTAATTTACTTGTAATGTTCAGCTGACAACTGGGAGTAAAAAAAAAAAAATAGAAAAAAAAAGAATTGAAAAAATGGTCTAACCAACAATATGGCTATTTAAATGTGCCTCCTCTTTTCCCTTTCCCATCATAATTATATAAAATAATTTTCCTTTTTTTTTTAATTTTTTCCTCTTTTTTTTTTTTTTTTGTTTGGTTAATTTTACTGACTTTCTTCGGTTTTTTCTAAGCTTGTTGTTTGGTTTCTGCTTCTGTTTCTCTTTTGTCATTTCTTCTTCAAAATGAAAGATTCAGGCAAACTTATAAATACTTTACATTCTTTTATTCTAATAAATTCAAAAGAGTTAAAAAATATTCATAATGAAAAATTATGCCAGATAATTCTTCAAATTTATGGGCAATTTTAATGCCAATTTGCTAATTGAGATGAACTTTGCATGTAAAAAATTACGTTTCATAGGAACTAGAGCATTAAGATGAGATTTAACAGGACCACTGAAATTGGTTCATCCAATACAAAATACGGCAATAATAACCTAAAATATCAAAGTTGGCTAAGAAGAAGGTTAAGTGTTATTATTAATTGTTTTTAAAAGGCCCCATTTAGATGAAATTCAATAAATTCATAATTGCGCTTACGAAATCCCATTCTAAAATCGCTACAAAAAATTTCTAACTGCACTCCTCCCTAAAATATATTTTGACACTTAAAGCAAACATATTTTTAGGCAGCCTGCCTAGAACATGATTATTAATCGCAAGGCTATTCTAACTTAGAACCTTTTTTTCTATTCCACAGATCTGTTGTAAATTATTAACTCCCTATTTTTGTAGGGAGTGTCTAACATGAACCATTTGTCATATGAAAATAAATATTACTATTTATTTGCATTTCATCTGATTTATATAATTCCCCACTAATAAAGAAATAACATCGATATGTTATGGTAGAAGTGTTTCAAATGAAAATGTGCATTATCATAAAAATCACGGTCAGTTGAACAATTGAACGATGATAAACTGGAATGTCTCTTAAAGTAGTTAACCACAAAAAAGAAATATATATATATATATAAAATTTCAAGTATAAAAAATTATAATTATAATAATAATAATGACAATGATAATAATAAAAAGAAGAAGAAGTGAAAAGAAGTTGCTATATTTTTGTAAAAGTCAAAAATAAAATTAAAAAACAAATTATCAAGATTTTTGCTACAGGATTAATTTAGATTAACATTTGTATTGAATTGATTTGGATTTAAATGTGAATCAAATATTTTTGAGCTTTAGATTTTGATTGCAATTTACTTATTATAAAATTATGTCAAAATTTGCAAATGATTTAAATTATCATGGCCATATAAATGATTTCTGTCACATATTTCAATCATCAGGGCTTATTTGTGGCATTTGACTGGAATACCTAAATATGTCATAACATTTCCCCACATTCACAACTTATGCAAATACAATTTTTTTAAATAGTTCAAAAAATGTTTAAAAAAAAAACGAGTAAGAACTGTATAATCGATCAGGAATTATTACTTTGCCTAATGTGATTAAAATTAAATAAGAGAATTGCAAGCCAATAAAATTGGAAAAATTTTAATATCTCAATTATTTAAAAAGTTTGTTATATGAAATGAGATCTAAGAATTAGACCTCCAAACCAAAACTTTCAATTTTCTCTAAAATATATTTGAAATTGAAAATTTTTGGTTCACATATTGATTTTTTTTTTTTTTGAAAAAAGTGTTATAGGGCAAGGGGTCGTAAAAATGGATCAATATGAACTAAATTTGGTCCAAACCAATATCAATTTTCGCTAATATATATTAAAACTTTATATCGTCCATATAGCGATTTTTTTAAAAAAACAAGTTATATGTTTTGGCAAAAAAAATGGTCCATTTTAAAGCATTTTCAGTAGGTTTCGTCTTTGAGCCAAATAGTATCCATAAAAAAAATTTCAAATATTGCAATCTGTAGCTTGATAAGAAATTTATATGGACAGGCATCAAACGGAAGTAATGCTAAGCCGATTGGTATAATAAAAGGTGGATCTATCGAAGCTATTTTTGAGTGTTGCAAACAGCTACACCAACTGGCGCACCACAAGTGGTATTAGGTATTAATGATCTTATTCTTCCAGCAGCACTTTGCAGCACCCTAATAAATTATACAACAAATGTAAATGAGATCACAATTAACGTTAAAGTTCCCTTAATGAAGTGTTTGCTGATGCGGTTTATTCGCTAAACGATCATTACAACGCCAAATTCTGGCAAAGTATTTCAACTTAAATGATACGCAAATAAAAAACTGAAACATTTTCTAAGATCAAAGACATCAGAACAGCGTACCAGTAAAATTAGCTATAATTCAGATAAGTTAAAATTATTGTAAATGATCGGGAGAGACAAATTTTATAAAATATTTTACACCAATTTATTTACCATCAATTGATTTGATTTATATGCCAAAATAAATCGGAAACGCTTGCCAAAGTTCTTTAAAAAAATTGTTCTCTTAGAAAATGTGTACCTAACAATTTTATGAAAACATCTTGTATTTTCAGACATGATTAACAATAGAAAGGCTAAGATCCAATTACAAAATGACTCTGTTCCAAAATAAAATGGGCCTATTTCAAGGCCTGCTGTACCCGACCAATCGCAGAAATCAAATGTGAATTGTTATAATAAAAACTTTTTAAGAAATTCTGAAACTTTTTAAAAATCTCAATTATCTCAATTATCTATTGACCTCAATTCGTATTCTTAGATAGTCAGTCTGGTATCGGCAAAGCATTCTGTTATCTCTCGTTGTCTTGAAATTTGTTTTGGACTGTTTGGACTGTTTAGACCACAAATGTTAAAATTATTCGAATTAATTTTTTTTATTATTTAATTATTCTTTTTAGTTTATATATATACAAACTCTCTCTCTCTCTGTCTCTTTCTCCCTCTATCTTAAATTGAATTGAATAAGTAAAAAAAATAATTTCGCCGTCATGCTCAGCAGCGCAAAAGTTTTAGGCATTTTTGTTTTCTAGTGTTAAAACATGATTAACGGATTTAAGTTAAGTATTTTGTTTTTTTTTTTATGTTTTTTTCTTTTTTTTTTTTTTTTTTTTTTGTTAATTATTTTTCGATATTTCTTTGTTGCAATATCGTAATTTTGTATTTTGTATTTTGTATTTTGTATTTTGTATTTTATTTTTAGCACAAATTATATGGTTTGTTTTTATTTTGTTTTTGTTTGTTTTTGTTATAATTTCTGTATAGTTTTTTATTTTTGGTCTTTGTGTAAGTTTTTTTTTTTTCAGGTTCGTTCACTTGACCACTACAAGCAGCAAACAAGCAACAATAAATAATAACAATTGCACTTATATTTACTTCATTGTATCAGTTGTAATGATCATTACAACAATGATCTTAAGTTAAGTTGTTGTATTTTGAATGCATGATAAAGTAAAGTAAAGATAATGAATAAATATCGTTCAATATTCCTTTGCCTCGACCACACGTTTGAAACTGAAACAGAAATTGTTTTTATTGACTTGAGACAAGTGCATGTGGATTTTTATTATTAAAAAAAAAAATAAAATAAAATAATAAAACAATACTGTAAATGAAAAAGAAAAAAAAAAGAGCAAAACTAAAAATTTTATATCTTTTTTAAATGTAAAAAGATTTAATCTTAAATATGAAAGTGTTATAAGTTTATTGCCATTTTTGTAGAAAATCATATAAAGTCCGGCAAAAATAGAAAATGAAAAAAAAGCAAAGAAATAAAAAACTAAATAATCTAAATGATTTGAAACGTGCATTTGAGACACGTTTGCATTGAAAAAATATCAGAGAAATTTCTTATGAAATTCAGTCAATCCCAAATATATTTTGAATTTGAAGTTATCTTAAAGGAAATTTTATGGTGAGACGTTTACAGCAAGATAAATCATTTTAATTTGCATTTTCTGAAATCACTTTATCAATGACAAGAGAAAATTAAATGTCCAAAGTACTTAGTTATTGTTGGCTTGTAAACGATATTAAAAAATTAAACATAATTTTTTAACCAATAAAAATTTCTAATTGCTTTGATTAAATTGATTTGAAATTGAACTATTCCAGTCTTAAATAAAACTTTTACTTTTCTGTATTCTGGCCCTTTTGTAATACAGAAAATGTAATAGCCGGAATAGTTTAAGACAGCTTTTTCTGAAACGACTTAAGCATGTCCATTTGTCCATCTGCCCATCCATTTTGGGGGCAACTAGTCCCGAGAAGCACCTGCTCAACTGGGAGTGGCTCCGTTACCATCAGGGTTCATCATAAGTTTCACGAGATCCGATCCAAAGATTTAATTTGGTACCACGGGATCACCAGTTTCATATTTGCCAAGTGGTGATATTGAGGTTGGCTTCGTGGGAGCTGTGGTGCCCATGTCGCGGGCATACCTCGACCTAATTATGTTTATTTTGTGTTATACTATATGCTTGTCGAGCAGGGTGCCATTTCCCGAATAAAATGGCTAGCTGGGTAGGCTTATCGGGCTAAGCTAATCTAAGCCGAGGAGTAATAAGAAGGCTCCGAATCCTTACACCAAGGATTAAGCCATGTATATAAGGTGCAATACAGACTTTAAATTGGAAGCTAGTCGTGACGGTGGCATGCACGTGATGTGTCGTGTCTACCAACGCTAGCGATCATTCTGTACGTTTGTGTACCATGCATTAGAGCCTTCCCGGAAGGTATGCATGTAAAACACTAACAGCATGTCCATCCATATTTACATCTGAAGCGGCTGTAAAACCGGAGAAGTAATAGGCCAACTGTGCCATAATATTAACTATGTAGAAGGTTAAGAAGGTTGTACAAGGTTAAACAAAAGGTTTAAATGCCCATTGATGGTACAGGGCTTGGCTCTGTACCATCTCGTGGTTGCTTAGTTGCTAGACCATATTGCGAGCTTTGCTTATTGAGTTATATTTATGTGATGGTTGATCAGAATTTTCACTATCTTAATAAATGTTTAAGGGGCCTTATGTTAAAAATTTAGTCTAGATGTTATAAAAAGTCCCCACTTTTCGCTAAGTTCCGTATTTTCAATTGAAAATTAGTGGTAATGAAATTGTAAACAACAGGCTCATGTGCTAAGCCTAGCAAAAGTATATAAAAAGTTATTAAGTTATTAAACTTAGGGCACTGGTGCACTTACGCCTATGCAAAATGATTAAGATCTGAACCTTTTTAAAATTACTATCCATATTTTTAAAAAATTCAATTGTAAACAAAAAGTTTTAATTTCAAGGAACTTGCGTTTGTTCTTCGATAAACGTAACAAATGCATTAAATTTAATTCAAATTGATCTATTTTTTAGGGCAATTTCCACATTAAGTTGTGTAGAGTGTTTAAAAATCATCTACAATACCCTTCTTACCTTTCTTCTTTTGTATAGTTGTTATCGTTTTTTTAAAACAGAAATACAAAGAAAATATAAAAAAATAATATGAAATGTAAACTTGGTAAACTTTCGCTTTTCATTTGTCTTAAAAAGAAGTAAAAAGAAGTAAGTAAGAAAATTATGTTTGGCTGAGATTAAATATTAGATACCCTCCACGTATGGCATGATATTGCGATTCAGAGCCTTTTTCAGTTTTTTAAGTAGTAAATACAAACTCCTAAAATAAAGCATAAATTGCACTGTGAGTGCCTCCTTTAATCGATTTTATCCATTTTCAATAACAACTTGCACACAAGAAGTTCAATATTTCTACCTAATTTGAGTCAGATATCTTCCTTTTTATGACAGGGAGAGTGCTAACAGTACATGAACAGACGGTCAGAGAAACATGCCTAAATCGATTGAGTGTTTAGTCCTAATCAAGAATATACATACTTTGTAAAGTCTAAAACATTTCCCTTTGGAAGTTACAAATATAAGAATAAAATTGGTATAATCCCAATCTCTAGGTAATAGGTATATTTAGCAATTAATGTTTTGATCATTTTATTCTGGTAATGCATTGTTTCTATATCGTATATATTTTTTTTTATAAATTTTTATATTTTATTAAATAAATATGAGAAATTATCTATTAATAGGGCTCTCAGAGAGATAACGTAGATATTAAAAAGTAAAACATATAAAAAAATTATATTTGGCTGGGACTACGCTACACAGACACCATGATATGCCCAACATTCGATGAATATAAATTTTGATATGAATCTGGTTGTGCGTACATTTCGAAGAATTTCATATAATCAAAACCAAAAAAAAAAAAAAATAATAATTATATCATACGCATGCTTAGCGGTATGTATAATTAATTTCATGTAATCTTTAAATGGATGCTGGCAGCTTAAAGCATCAAATATGTAAATCATGCTTTGTTTCTGAATCTAAAGAAGAGAAATTACTTTCCATTTTAGGTTTTTCGTTTTTAAATTTCAATAAATTACAACATATTGTATTATAAAATCACAAACAGCATCTGCTTTAGCATCGCCTTTAAATGGCATCTTATCAAAATATATATCTAAACAAGTAAACTCTTAAAAACCTTATGCCATTTTTCTTAAAGTGATTAAAATCGTATAAGAGAATATTAAGCCAAAAAAATCGAAAACATTTAGATAAATATATTCTCAATTATTTAAAAAGTTCGTTATATTAGAGGCGGAAAATACCCATGTACCAAATTTCGTGAGAAAGCAAAGTAAAAAAATAAGAACAGAAAAAAAAAAAAACAGCAGCATCAAGAAAACGACACACCCATTGTAAATGTAAATAAGTTTACATTTTTTGTATTGTTATTGTTGTAGTTGTTATTATAATAAATGCAAAAGCATCAGTTGAAGTTCCTTTTTAGGCAAGTGAAAGTTACATTTACCTATAACGTATTAAAACAAGTAAGAAAAGTATAGTTGGTTGGGATCAAATTTTGAATACCCACCATCCATATCTCATGATATTTTTATTCAAAATTTGTTTCAGTGCTTCAATAGAATAGAAAAAAATTGAATATTTGGTATTGCTTAATCTCCATAGGCATACCCGATTTACATGATTTTTTGGACAGACATTGCAAACAAAATTTTATAGTTTCGTAGTTGTACAAAATTTCAGGTTTCTATCTTTTGAAGTTTGTAGGCGATAAGCGTAAAAAAGAAGTGTTCTTAGTTTATGTTGCACTATAAACGGGTCTATTGGCCAATTTTGCTCATCTTCAAAAACAATCTACGTTAAAGAATTTTTAATTACTCTGCTAAATTTGAGCTCGATATCTCAAATTTTACGATCAGGAGAATATTTACAACAAATAGACATGCATGCGGACAGACGAACAGACATGTCTAAATAAATTTAGAATTCAGATGCTAATCAAGAATTTATCTACTTTGCGAGAATTTTTAATCACTCTGCTAAATTTGAACTTGATATCACAAATTTTACGATCAGAGAATGTTCACAACAAATAGGTACAGACGAGGACAGACGAACAGACATGTCTAAATAAATTCAGAATTCAGATGCTAATCAAGAATATATCTATTTTGCGGGGTCTCCAACGCTTCTTTTTAAACGTTATAAACATAATAACACTAAGTGAATACACTACCAGCTTCTGGGTGGTGAATATAAAAATGAAAAGTAAATTATCTTGTTATATGTCTATTGTATAATAATAACAACAGAATGATGTTTATCTTTAATGCCTTTGCCATTTAATACCACAATATTGAGAAAGAAAAGTACACTTATAACAGCCAAATTGAATTGAGCAGCATTAAATGGATGTTACTCAAATTTTCTGTACAATATTTTATTCATTTTATCAAGTAAGTTCAGTTCATTAATAAAAAAATATGAAAATCTATTATGTAACTTTCTTTCTGTTATTACTTCAACAAACTTATCTTTCCTTACCTTTCCTTACCTTTCCTTACCTTCTTGAAAAAGAAAACTTAAAATGTAATTTCATATGAATTCATTTCAATCAGTAGTTGCCTAAAAATTTAATTTTTGCTGATGCATTACATGAATGAAAATCACATCTGAGAAAATTATGGAGGATAAAAAATTTCAAATTTAACAAAATTGACAAAATTTGCTTTACTAATGATTTGAGAAGGAAGTGGAGAAAGAAAATAAGATCTCAGTTTTATCAATTATCAAGAAATAGTTACAGTTATCTATCTTTCAATTTTCCCACTTTTCATCATTCAACGAAATTTTCATTGTGCATCGTTTAACGTTCATGGTTCGTGGTTCATTGTTCATGGTTCACTTCTTCTTAATTTTGACATACGAATTCAATTCTTAAAATGTTAAAATGTTATGCCTTTGTGGATTCATATATTTATAAATGCATCTGTAAGCTGGATTGAACGGAATATTCTATTTAATTTATTGATTCCTCTGCTCTCTTATTTTTTTTTTTATACTTTAGTAATATTAGAAGTTTATAAAGAACTTTGTGATCGAGTTATAATAAACTTTTTATAAAAGTGTAAATTTTTTGTATCTTCTTTAATAAATAATGTACTTTATTTATTTATTTTAGTATAACGTACTTTAATGGAACAATTAATTGATTATTTGATATTTTTGCTAAATATACTTTTATGGGAAAATTAATATCGATTAAGGGCATTAATTTTTATAATTACATACATCACTTAAGGTAAAGGATATTAATACCAAAAAAGCTTAAGAAAAAAGCCACCTTTTAACTTGTGATTTGATTCAGTTTCATATTAATTTTTTGATTCGATTAAATGTTATTAGACTCTCTAACTATCAGATAAACAGTTTTGAAAATAATTTTGGGAAAATTTAATACAAGCCAAGAATTTACAATTTTGAATACTTTATAAATAATAATCGTTGCACAAACGATATGATCAAAATTTTAGTTCAGTTTGGATAATTATTTTGAATCTTCTCTCACATATACTGAACTTTTCAATTCATTTGGCAATCATAAATTTATTTGGCAATTGTGTCAAAATTTAAGTTATTAAAATTTATTCAAAATTGTATTTTTTTTAAAAGGCTTTATATGGAAGGAAGTTGTAAAAATGATTCGAATTGGACGCACATATTTTTCATGCCAAAATATAATTTTGATAATAATTTTTTTTAAGAAAAGTCTTGGTCTTACAATTGGTAGGATTTTAACCAATTTTGTAGATCACTGGATCAAAACACAGTCATGTGGCAAATTTCATTTAAATATCTCAGAAAATCTCATCTATAATTTGATAAGAAATTTTCATGGGCAGACATTAGACTTCAGTTTAAATCAAATCAGACGAATCAGGCGAAAGTCATTCCCTTTTTCAATCTATAGATATAATAAAAGGCGGGTCAATCTCAACTTTTTCTGAATGTTATATTACTCTTTAACCCAAACCCAGTGTAGAACATAAATAACGAAATTAGCATCAAATGTCAATTAAATCACTTGAACAATCCAAATCGATAGAATTATTTTGACTACTTGCTTTAGTGTCCTAACTTTAATCACTTTTTCTGAACTTTTTAATCAGATTAAGCAGGATGGTCAAATACCGATTTACTATAAAACTCTAACTTCTTTTTTATTTTTTAATTCATTTTCAATAACCAATTTAATGACAAAATTTCTTCTTCTTTTCATTTCATTAATTACAATTAATTATAATTTTCAATAATGCAATAATGGTTATTTTCTCTTTCAACTTTTGGCAACTCCTTCTGAAATCATTAGACTAAATCATGAAAAATGCTTTATTTTGTATATTTTGTAAATACAAAATACAAATTCATATAGTTTATTGCCATTGACTAAAGTAATTAATGAATGAATAATTGACTGACTAACTGATCAATTGATTAACTGAATTATATTTCTTATGGATATTTGTGCGGCATGCAGCAGATAGCACAGAATCATTCAAATGAAATATTCACGCTTTATTTAACGTTTCATTGTTTGGCTAATCAAATCTCCTCATTATCATCATTATCATCATTATCATCAATATCTTCATTATGTTTATCATAATTTGAATGTTATTACATTTGCTGGATAATGAAGTTGGATGAAGAGTAATACTGATTTGAGTGTAATGAAATTGCCACATAAGTGTAAACTTTAGAGTAGCGGCCACAATGAAGTTACATTTTATTATGTATTTTCTTTTATTGCATATTTTTACAAATTTTTTTGATTTTTTTTTTTTAAGAAATAACAGTTTTAATTTTATACATTCGATTTAGGATAATGTTTGTTGGCTCATGGTACTGTAACATAGAAAATGCCTATAATTTTATTAAAGTATTTGAAAAGTTAAAATTTTGCTATAAATTTTTAAATATTAATTCGAATTTTATTAGAAAAATATGCAATACATAACCTTTTTCTATATTCGATATTAAATAATGTCATATAATGTAAAGTTCTAAAAAGATTTGGTAAAGTCCATCTATGAAACAAAATTAGTTCAAAAAATTGATTAACTAATGAAATTGCAATTTTATGACTAAAATTTTATCTCATAAAACAAAGATTATGAATTATCTTAATTGTTGAAATATTCTTCCTATTCTTCCTTTCTTCCTATTCTTCCTTCTTTCAAATGAATATTTCTTGTACTTTTTTAAAGGCAATGACTTAAAATTTCAACTTGACTCGATTATTTGTAATTTCTACTGTTTTTAAGCTCAGCACTCAGAGTTTAGAAGTATATCAATTTTCTTATTATATTTGTAATACTCAAAAAGAAGCTTCTAAGAGCATATATTTTATCAGCATCAAATTCTGAATTGATTTGGACATGTCTGGCCATCTATCCATCTGCTTAATCGTCCGTGTGTAGTAAACATACTACTGAATGTGAAAGAAGAGATATCGACTATACATTTATCAGAAACATTGAACATTGAACATCAGTTCATGCACATTAGTTGAGAATGAAAATGGGTCAAGTCCTTCAGTCTCACAGAATTTTTCTGATCATAGCTCTGTTATTTTAAGCAAAAATTGTATAATTTTTTGCTCATTACTTGAAAGACTAAAAATTTGTACGAATATTAAAACGGTTGCTCTACAAAATCGTCTTTGCTTACCCGAAATTACACAACTTCAGTTGATCTCTTTATAGTTTCATTATCTAAGTTGTGAGTACCCAAGATCTGGCACCAGCTGAATGCAATTTTCTTACATGCTTTATTTATGTATTTAATTATTAATTTATTGCTGCTATTACTGCAATTGCTGCTGCTTGTTTTCTATATGCTTTTAATAAGCATGAAAATATGAATATATGAATATAGAGTTTTGTATTTCATGTATGATTCCTTTAGTTTAGAGCATTTATATTTTCTTAAATATATTTTATTAATTTATAAGACGTAGATAATAAAACTCAGTGGTATATTGGCCTATACAATTAGTCGATATTGAATCACAGGGCATAAAAAACGTGCTTACTTATTTTAAAGAAATGGGAAAGCAAACTAAAAAAGAAATAAATTAAGAGAAAGAAAGACGCCCGAATTTCCCATTTATTTTATTAACTGGGTATATTCATGATCCAGGATCTTTATTGAAGTATTAAAAAAAATCCTTTATAAAAATAAGAACGCGAAAAAAAAATTGATAAATAGCGTAAAAGTGAAAAAATAAATTAATTCATTTCATGAATGCATTTAAATGTGGTTAAGTACACTTCACCTGATTTTTGTGAAAATGTCAAACCAAAAAAATAAATTTTATCTTAGACTTTTTCATATATTTTGCCTTTGGTTAATTTGCAATATTAAATTAGAAAACGCTATGGCCGAATTATATCGATCAACACAAGCGAAATATATAAAAAATAATTTGCAATATTTTTCACGAAATCATCAGTTTTCATTGGAAAAAATGCCACAAACACCATTTGTTAATGCTAATAATAATACAATGGATTATCAGGCGGTTAATGACCTCAATGGTGATATAAAACTCAAGGATAATATCTTAAATAAATTATCATGGAAATGTGCCAACAGTAATAGCTGCTTATATAATCTTTTAAGCGGTTTATTAGAATCATATCGGCGTGGTGATGTCATCAAATTGGGTTTATTCGATCTAATTAAATTAACCCAACCGTATAAATCACCAAAAAATACTCATAAGGGCCGCAGTATGTCAACATTATTAAATTTCTTGAATGGTTACGCGATACGAGTGCCAATTGGTCCGATGCTTTTTAATATACAAAGGTCAAATGATGATGCCGATTATATAGAAATAGCTCTATTGAGAAAGGTCACTAACGCTCAAGGTAAGGACTTCTTTAATTGATTTAGCATCCAGATCGTGGTTGCCATTTCACTATCAACAAGACGCATAAGAAAAATGCCTAATTGAAGTAAATTGAAGAAAAGCGTAAATTATGCAAGTAAATAAGTAGGAGAATTATATTTGGCTTTTATCAAATCATGCGTATCCATCACACGCCCAAAATAATACTAAATAATATTAATTAGGGTCTGCTTCAATTTTTTTAGTGTTAAAAAAAAAAATGTAAATCGAAAGAAAGTGAAAATTTGATATTGGATAATTTTGGGGAAGCGTGATCGATTTGCTTGATTTTTGGACATACGTTGTAGGCAAAATCTCTCTTCTCTTCCTTACTTGTACAAAATTTCAGAATTTTATCTTTTGCTTTAACTTGCTTTGCGAGCATGCCTTTGACTAATTTTATCCATTCTGCCTGAAAGAACTTGTGATGTTACCACTTAATTTAAGTTCGATATCTTTTTATTGGAAATCGGTTGAATGTTAAGGACATATGGACCTCGGAAAGTTATGTCTATATCGCCTCCGAATTTGATGCTGATCAAAAATATACGCTTTCTTTTGGTTGTTACAAACATAATAACAAAATAAATATACCTTTAACCTTTGGCTTATGGCTTGATAGCAAATTTAGCAAATGGCTTAAATCGAATCTCAAGATTATTTTGAATCGATCGTTGTCGGTATAATAAAGACTCATTTTGAGTGTTACAAACGTCTGTATAAACTTATAATGACCTGTACCACAAGTGTACAAAGTGTATTGCAAAAAGAGATGTAAAAAATGTATGCAATACTTGATATTTAAAACTTCTTTAATTTTAGGTGAAAAAGTTCTTTATAAATAGAAAATTTTCTTTAATTATAATTAATTTAATTTTTTAATATTTTTAACTTCTATTAGCTAGATTCGGTGGGGAAGATGGTGGTGGTGGTGAATTTCGAAAACGCAAACAAGATGATAAAAAAGAAATTCAAATGTTTATACCATTTTATTTGGCGGCAACAACGTTTGGTTGGACCCTTTTGGCTTTAAAAACTGTCAGTTTAATGGTGTTGAAAGCGTTAACTCTATCAAAATTCGCTTTAGTTGTTGCAGCAATGATTTTATTAAAAAGAATGATGGATACAACGCCAGAAAAGTAATTATAAATAATCAGCAAGTGAGAAAATTATATTTGGCTGTGGCCAAATCTTGAATACCCACCACTCAAATATTAAAACTATTTCGGAAATTATTATACAGGCAGATAATTTGAAGTTGCATAATTTCGAGTAGACGAGACCAATTTGCACGATTTTTTTACACATATTTTAGAATAAACGCCTTAATATTTGTACAAAATTTTCTTATTCTGTCTATTTCAGTTTTCAACTTATGAGCGAAAAACTAAAAATTTTTTATAAAACTCTGGTGTCAGTTTCCGTTGCAATGAGTGCATGTCCTTTGACCGATTTAGCGTATTTTTAGTATCAATCTGAGTATTTGAACCTCCAATATATCTGTTAAATTTGAAGTCGATATCTCCTTTTTTTGGCCTAAGAGAACGTTTATTACAAACGCTTAGATGGACAAACGGACAGACAAACAAATCCAAATCGATACAGATTTTGATGCTGATCAAGAGTTCCAATCCGAATTCGAATCTGTAGCTTACTTTCAGGCGTGATTCTCAATCGATGGACATACTAAAAAGTTTGGACTCATCCCAATCGTTTTTCAGACATTACAAAATATCGTTACAAATGTATTAATATTATATTGCACTCTACATGAGATGTAGAGTGCAATATAATAATAATACTAAAGGCTTATTAAATAAAAGTGGTTGTTGTTGAATAAACTTTATATTTTAGGCCAATGTATCATTACAATGAGCCACCACCATACATGATGCCATATGGCTTAGATTACGGCATGCATTCAGCTATGTCAGCAGCACCGATCGAAATGGCTGGACCAACTGGTGATGATATGTATGTAGGTAGTTTGCCATATCATGCGGCCAGTGCTGCCATATCATCTCCATTAATTAGTGGTAGTGGTGCTTTAACACATCCCGGTATAGAACATTTTACAGGAGAGAGTGAAATATTTCAAACGAGCATACCAAATATACAAAATGATATGCAACTTTTGACACCAACAAACGATGGCAGCTTAAATGAAATGGTTAAACGAACTGGTGGCCACATACTTCCAGGCAGAAGGAGTAAGTATTCAAATAAATGCAAAGCAAACTTAAAGGAAAATACAAAAACCAAAATGGCCAACAAATGACAAATAATGAGAAATTGTTTTTTATTAGGCCATAAATTAATCAGACCATCAAAGTTCTTGCCATTTCGTATACCCATAATTATGACATTCACAAATTCTAATTTATATAAAAGAATTGTAATAGCAACAGTGGCAGATGTTGCCCTTAAAAATAAGGAATACGTTAGCGATGAAGAATAATTCAAAAGAAATTTGAAAATGCAAGACTTAAAAAAATATAAAAACCAATATGGAGTTACATGAAATTGCCTCAAAATTTTTGTGCTTAGAAGGCAGGGATCTCAAAAGAATTAAATAATTTGATAACTGAACTGATATGTAAAGTCAAGTTAAGAGAAATAAAAATTTCTTTAATGAATTACTTTCATTTTACAGCCGGCCATTGACGCTTTCAATGGCCGGCTCTCTCTCTCTCACACACACACACACACTCCCGTACTCGTTTAATCCATTTACGTGGAAAGTCCTTTTTCTTTTATGCCAAGTGAATTGAAATATGAAAGTAGTTAACTTGATTTAGTTGAACGAACTCAAAGAAATTCCAAACACTCAATCAACATTTTTGCCATTTAAGAAAAATTTACAATTTACAATTTACAATTTACAATTCTCAATTAACAATTTTCTTTTTCTATTTTGTTTTTTCTTTTTTCTTTTTCTTTTTTTTTGTTTTACTGTTTTTTTTTTTTTTTTTTTTTTTTTTTGTTGCAATTTTAGACAGTCTTGTGAGGAAAGCCAGACCAATTATTTATAATTATTTTAATCCGTATAAACAATGAGATGAAATGAAAAATTGAACATTTGAAGTGCGTCATTCAAACGAAACAACATTTTTTAGTCAATTTATTTTAAATATTAAGTTACATTTTATAAATTATTAAATATTGAATATTAAATAATGAACATACAAAATTAATGTAATGTAAACAATTAAATAATTTCGTGTAATGTACACAATTTAACAACAACATGAAAAAAGTTAACTAAATAAATAATAAGTATATTTATTTCGAAATAGAGTAACAAAGAGAGAGAGAGAGAGAGTGAGAGAGAGAGAGAAAAAAAGAAAAAGATAGAGATAGAGATAGAGATAGAGATAGAAGTAGAGTGAAATAGAAAAAAAAAAATGAAACAAAAGAAGCCAGTAAATAAAGAAATATTCTTTATATAAATATTTATTCTACTTTAATTAATTTAAAGATAATTAAAATAATTCATTTAAAAAAAACAACCATAAAAGTTAAAAAACTATAAAAAAGATATCTAACAAATAAATTATTAAATAAATAAATAATAATAAATAATAATAAATTTCATTTTCAAAAAATGCACTAGCGCAATAGCAATACAAAACAAGACGACCATGGCCGACTATTAAACACCCTACACTATATTGATAAATGTGTTTAAAGTCAATTAAGAGAATTTCAAAGAAATACAAAAAGGAAATAGAAAATTAGCAATTTCTCAATTATTTAAAGAGTTTATTGCATGAAGGGGCGTTCCAAAAATGGACTAATTTGGGTCCATTTTTTACGTAAAAGCATAAGGCAATACCAATTTTCGCTAAATGTAATTCAAATCGAAGCTTTTTCGAATAAGGCTTTATATACGAAATGATTCTAAAAATGGAACGATCTAGGCTAAATTTGGTACGTATATTTTTTGTGTTAAAATACAATTAGGCATTAATTTATGGCAAAAGAGGCATGGTCATGAAAATTGTCCAATATTAACCAGTCCTCTCTGGATCTCTGGATCAAAACAAACGTATGTGTCAAATTTTATCAAAATATCGAAGAGACAGAAAGATAGGCTTAAATCGAATCAGGAAGTGCTTCGATCTCTATAATAAAAGGTGGGTCTATCTTAACTTCTTTTGCGTGTTACAAACATCTGCACCAATTTCTAATACCCTGCACCACAAGTGGTTTAGAATATAAGAAAGCACACCTTATAGAATAAATTGTAGAATGAAAGCCATAGCAAGAAGAAGTTATGGCAGATACGGAATGTACGTGAAGTTCTTGTAGTTTTTAATAAATTTTTATGGTATCACAGTATAGAAAGATTTCAGTTATAAGTAGAAATAGAAATAAAAAAGTAATAAAAAGAAGTAAAAAAAGAAAGACGAGGAAAAGTAAAAGATTTTAGAAATGCATGTTGACAACAATAATCCTCTTCAGCATCCTCATTTAAGAGGATGCTGCTTTATATAAGTTTAGGTTTTTGTTCTGCATAAGCCACATTATGAGCTTCTTGAGCAATAAGTTGTGCTGGCACCTCAGCCATACCTTCAATAAAACCATCCAATGCACGCGCCCAACCTGAATTATAACTATCCACATGATGCGGCACTTCCACTACATTATGCTGAGAATGTGAGAATAATTTTTTCAATGCAATTATCACGGATAGTAGTAAGGCAATTTTGGATACAATTAAAGCTTTGCCAGCTAATAAAAATAGACCCTTTAAAGCAAGTGCACCCAATAAACCAGCTTTGCCAGCCATTAATACCAATAAGCCGCCCATATTTTTCATTTTACCACGACCCTCTTCAACAACTTCCACAGGACTTACTGATACACCAAAATTAAGATTGCCCTGCGGTTCCGTGGTAACTATAAAATCGGCATTATCACTAAATTTATATCGCAGAGTACGTGAACGTAAAAATTTCCATAATTTATTTGCCACCAATAAACCAGTTGCCTCATCATCCGCATCAATGGAACGAGCTAATAGTAAATCATCTTCGGGATCATCTGGTATATCATCCATATTACTGCATCAAAATTAATAGATAAATAAATAGCATCGAATACATGGAATTATATTAATTTTATACAGTGAGAAATAATATCGATTATGGTCCATCTAAATTTACCTCCAAGTCCACATAAGGAAAAAAGGTAAATTTCAAAATGTCCTTTATGTAAAATATTACTACTTGAAATAATACTTTTAAAAAGTGAACGTTGCACTAATATAAAAAGAAAATGTGTTAAGAATATGTCTGTCTGAGCATTGGCCAGCATGAGATCACTTTTGTAAACTATTAGTCTTTAAAAATAATTTCAATACAAAAAAATTCTAAAATTTTGCCAATAAATATTTAAAAAATCTTAAACGTTACAATTGATTTGAAAAGATAATTTTTATTTAACTTTATAAACTGAACAAAGATAAATGATCTGATAAAAAAAAAAAAAATTTCTCTAAAAGAATTAAAAAATATTTTTAATAGACTCATATAAAATCAAATTCTTTTAGTAATTGAAAAATAATTTAAAATGATTTGTTTTCTTAATCTCATACCGATTTTGTGTGACTTTAACTTTTTCATTAATATCTATGGCAGACTTCTTAAATATTCGATTCATGTAGACAATCAATTTAAGCATCATACATGAATGATTATCTCGTTGACTGCATTTGGTATTTAGCTTTCGCAGGAAACCTTCCTCCAATTGATTACGATTAATTGCCGGTATCTGTAAATATATTTATATTGAAAAGAATTCTCTTTTATTTTTTTTTTATTTATTATGAATTTACACGTTAAAAAATTGGCAAAAAAAATTAATTGCTTTTATCTGTAATCTAGATTTGATTTATACAATGAAAAAATATTACATATACTAAAATAAATTGTTCTGATAATCTTTGACTCATTCAAACAGTTATTCATGTCTATTGCTCCCAATTAAATGGCCTCATTAGGTGATGCTTCATATAAAAATAAATCAATTTTTTGTAATTGTAATAAAAAAAAAAAAGGAAATTAAAATTTAACTTATTATTAATTATTCTGGTTTTAACATTTTCTTAACTTCTCTTAATTGGTGCTTATACAAATCATATTTTTGAATGCTTCAATTGAATGCCAAATTCCCACTTCCCGTTCTCAATATCGGCCCTCTCAATAAAAATTATACTTAAAAAATATTTTTATATATATTTTATATAATAAAAAAAAAAAATAACAATAATGGTAACATCATATTCAATCGAGGTCGACTTTGCAAGTGTATGGTTTAAAAAAATTGCAATAAACAAAATGATTTAATGCTCCAAATAAATTTTTAAATGGATTTTTTAAAGTTTGTTAAAGGAAAGAACATTCCAAAATATCTTGGTGGGGCGCCAAATTTCAATTAAAAATATTCAAAATTGTAAATTTTATTTTATAGAACGGCCTTTTTTAAGGAGTACGCCCTTATATGGGGAATGTCTCTGAAAGGTTTCAGATATTAACCATTTTTCAATAAGATTCTTTACTGAAGCCATAAAAATAGATTTATCAAATTAAAATACATTCAAAATTGTAATTTTGCTTATGAATTTATAGGGGCTGATATGATTCAAAGGCATAGATAGATGTTCAGACAGATGGAAGGATGGACAGATGGACAAATGGACAAATGGACAGATGGACCTAAATTGCTTCAGAAAGTCACTCTAAATGAATGAAAAATTAAAAAAAAAATAAAAGAAGGTGCCATCACAAGCTCTTTTAATTGTTACATATATCTACAAAAAACTGAGCATACTTTTTATGAGAAGTAGTGTTGAGTGTACTTATGTACCAAATTGCTCCATGGCAACATTTGATTTTCTCAAATTAAAAAAAAAATTTTTTTTTTTATATTACTTTCGAATATTTTTACTTATAAACTAACAAAAAATACGATGACATAAAAAGAAGGAAACGGAAGGCAAAAAAGACGAATTAAAAATCCGAATAGTTACCGTATTTTCATTGCTGCTAATGGCTGGATTGGCATGTGCTATTAGTGCTAAACAAAATATTATTGAAGCACATAAAAATATTACGATTTTCATATTGACAGTGGCAACGTGAGATTAAACTATTAAATGATTTTGCTTCTCCGTATTATTTTTAGCATATATTTGGTTGAAAGCTTAATTTCTATATAAATATTTAAACAATCTCTTCCTAATAATTCTTTTTCTTTTCTTTTCTTTTCTTTTCTTTTCTGAATGATTCTGAATGATTCTGCTGTTTGCTTATAATTTTTAAGGATTTGTTTTTTGTTGAATTTGCTTAAAACGCTTTTAAGGATTTGCAAAAAAAAAAAAATGGAAAGTTTTTCTTCAAATTTTTTTGTTTTTGTAATTTTTATTTTTATTTTTTTTTTAATTTTTTAAGGTTACAAATATTTTAAAATTCCACTGAAACTTTAACACACACGCGTATCCTTTTTTTTTCTTAGTGAATTCTTCGATACACACGTCAAATATTTTCCTCTAATCTTTCTTATGATTATTTTAATTAATCTTAATGCTTTTTATTATTATTTTTGTTTTTGTCTTTTTTCTTTTTCCTTTTTCCTTTTTGGTAATTTTGGTTATTGGTTTTTCTATATATTTTTCATGTTGTTGATGCGTATGTAGGATGTGAAAACATCATCGTGATATAAGAAAACCTAATGCGAATTTTTCTGAATGTGATTAAGATTTTATATGAGACGCCAAATCAACAGAAGTCACTCAACTAACTAGAAATTTTATCCAAGCAACTATTCACCATCCACTGATTTTCAATATAAACGCCTGCTTCTATTTTTTTGTTTTATTTTATTTTTATTATTTTTATCTTGTTTTTATTAGCTTTGTTGGTGTCAAACTTTTCTTTTTCTCTCTATCTCTTTCTTTCAGCTTTTTTCAATCACATTCAAAAACATTTGGAATTCAATTCACTTCATTTCAATCCATTTTCTAGCATATGTATTGAAAAGAAAGGCTAAAGATGAAAAATAGCAAGCATAAAAAAACAAAAAGAAAAAAGAAGAAAAAGGAAAAGCAAAAGTAAAAAGAAAAAGCAAAAAAGACTTTTGTCAAGGAGAAGGAAAAATTCACTAACTTCACCATAAAACTTCAAACCAAACCAAAACAAACTAATTCATACTCCATACCTGTTCTTGGCCAGTTATAGTTGAAAATATTTGTTGTCATTAAGTAAATTTAAACTTGTTATGTATGTTGTTGTATGTTGTTGTGTATGTATGTTTGTTTGTATGTATTTTATTATATTACGTTTATTTTGTTGCAATTTTAATCATTTTCTATTTAAACTTGATGTTTGGTGTCTTGCATTGCCTTGTTATCATACTTGTTGTTGTACTTTAAAACATCTAATGAAAATGTTATTTTTATTGTTATGTTGCACTCATGGAGCAACAGTAGTCAATCTACAATGTGAAATATATCTTAAGCAAATTTAACAGAAACTAAAAACAAATGGAAATTTTTTAGAGGATCATGATCAATTTTTATGCATCCTATCTAAACTTTTGGGTGTGCTATTTACCATTTTATAAAATGTTTTTCAAGTTCCTAAAGGTAAAAAATTTTTAATTTCCTTTTGTTTGGGAAAGTTTATTAAATGGCAGAAGTTTTGAAAAATGGCCTAATCTAAATAAATTTTTTTTTTGATATTTTACGTAGCTCAAAATATAATTTCTGAATTCTATTAATTTCCAATCTAATCCAAGTCCATATTCTCCAAAACTTAAACTTTGTCAAAAAGTGAAGGTTTCCCATAACCCTTATGGCAATATGATTCATAAATTAAGCAGATAAGGACCAGACAAATATGAAATGAGCAAGTTGGCAACCACAAAGTCAACTCCAGAATATTACCAAAAGCCGTTCTAGTGATTAAATCTTTAATTTGATACCATAAAAATCAGCATTATGACATGAACTTGGCAGCCTCTTTGGATGAACACTTAATTGGACAGACAAATATGCCTAAATCTTTTCAAAAAATGCCAACAAACAAACATCCGTAGTAACTTATCATACCATGGATCATAAATGTTGTAGACTATAAATGGAAGAAACATAAAAGAAAACAGAAAAATCGAAAAATTAATTCAAACAATCTTTCACTATTCATTTTCATTATTAACTTCAGTTACATTTTTATATATATAAATATATATATATATGTATAGATTTATAAGTGAGTGTGCACACTGACATGCAAGACTGTATAATAGCATGCTTCCTGGTGACTAGTTTTTCAAGTTCAAAAAAAAACAATGAAAATAAAAAAAAAAAAAATTAACAATAGAAAAATCAAAAATGGCAAACAATAAAATTTCCAAAGATAATCCAATCTAAAATGAAACTGTAACGCGACACCAACAAAAAACAAACTGAGAAATTGTTTAATGTATAAATTTATGTTTATGCATATTTTTATCTATTTCATATCTATCTACATCATAGATTTACAATTTTGCATATTTTTTTGTTTTTTGTTTTTTGTTTTTTGTTTTTTGTTTTCTTCATTTTCACATTTCACATGGCATTGCTTATCTTTATTATCTTACTCAAAACAAATCACGTTCAATCAAACTTCATTATACAATTTTACGGAGTGTAATATAACACGGCACAATTATTCCATTATATTATGTATATGTACATGTCGATTTATCTATGTATATGTGCATTATAACAGGTATCTTACAAATACATACATAAATATTGTTTATTATAAATTCGTATATATTTAAATTTTGCGAGTAAATTATCATCAGTTTATTTGAATTTCAATCAAACATTATTGTCCACGCCATGGATAATAATTAAAACAAAAAAAAAAAAAAAAAATAAAACAAAAGAAAAAAACAAAAACAAAAAAAAAACAAGAGAACTTCACAGAAACTGTGAAAGTTAATTAAATGGTGATATTGTGAAAGTGAATTATAAACAATATTCCACCTCATAATGTCCTTAACATAAAATAGATGGATCAAATATGAACAGGAATTTGATATATCAAAGATCTATGCATAACTATAATCACCACTAAGGGCAGCTACTAACTTCTGAGGTCCAAAATAACTGTATTAAATTTGAAATTAAATTAAAATATTAAACGAATTTAAAATATTTTCGCTTTACTGTTCTTTAATTTTTTTTTTATTAAAGAAGCTTCTTCGAAAAAGCCCACAATAAACCTATAAGCCCATAAGGCTAAGCATTGTTTAAAAAGAATTTTGAAATCTTAGAATAAGAATTATTAACGGGCTATTTGATTTATTTGGTCTTGGTTCTCAATAATCACCGCCTTGATCCTCTCAATTAACATTAAGAAATCCTTTGATCTAACTTTGCTAACTTCATATAAATTAATCCCCCTCTTTTTAGATGATTTATGTAATGGAAAATAAATTTTTGATTAGATGGTCGTAAAGAACTACTAATCAAGAACTTTTATACTAATTTACAATACTTTTTGACCAAGATGAATTTATCAGACGAATATTATTATTTAGTAGATGAAAATCTTTAAAATCAACTGCCTTGATAAGATAAACTTATGACCTCATTATCGCAATAAGTTGCAACATTTTGATCACCATCTCATTGCTTGATGAGGTAACTTATCTTAATATTTATTTTTACCTAGAATTTTTTTTATTAAAAATTTGTTTGTCGGTGGTCACAAAATGATACAATTGCTAAATGTTTAATGTGGCCACTTCAATTAAAATGATGCCCTAAAAAGAATGCCATCAAAGTAAAAAAATTCTTCCATAATTGAAAAAACAATGAAATTTCTCAAATTAAGTATAGTGGACTCCAATAATTTTCAATCAGCTGTTAATTTCACTTTGATTGCTTTCATTTAATAAAAAAGAGAAAAAAATACTAGAATTTCTAGTTCTTATAAATAACAATATAAGAAGTAGCCATATTTCTTTTTATGATCATAATTTTATCATAATAAATAGAGAGAAAATAAATAAAAATTATTAACAAAAAGGTTTCTTCATTATGAAACTAATACCTATAAGACGAAAGTGACTTCCATTGAGCATATTGTTGATATTTGTAGTTAATGGTATAAATGCATTCAACAGAGTCCAATGTGCAGTCATGTTCACTTTCAGCATAAAATATAAAATGAATATTCAGGTATAGCAAATGTACTTACTTTCTTTTGGAAAATGTGGTTCGTCTGGTGAGCTTGTCTTTTTCTTTTTCTTTTTCTTTTTTTTCTACGTACGTTTATTTTTATGTATATGAATAGCATGCAACATACACATCATAATTTATTTTCAATTCAATTCGACTTAGCATAAAAAGCATGTGAATGAATGCCACTTTAATGCAGTTGGTGCGAGCTCACAAATAAAAACAAGTACAATAAGCTGGATGTAACTTTGCCACATAATCTTCAACTTGTGATTTTTTTTGTTTTTTCCTTTCATTATTACTGTTATAATGCCCTACACAATTTATAGTGCTGTGTGTTATGTGTTTGTGCCCACAGATCTGAGGTGGGCATATGGTAAGTTGATCTTAGCGGCTCTAATTCCAATTAACTCTGTTTTGTCCTATTATTTCTTCCAACTATTGTCCATCCGCCATTGCCATTGTTGCTCTAATTCCAATTAAGCTCTGGTTTTGTTCATCTAATCAAATTAATTTTCAGGTTCAATTTCCCAAATCTGTGTGTATGTGTGTCCCAATTCCGCCCCATTGGCACTCAAACTAGTTTGCCTGTCTGTCCATGATAATATGCTTGAGAAGGCAGATGTGATCTACTCACATACAAATATCATGTAAACACAACTGTACTGTATTAAGTGAAGCGAGTAATTGTGTGTGTTTGTGCCCACAGATCTGAGGTGATTATGACTGGAAGCAAGTACTTCCACAAAAACAGCAACTCACCGGATAATGGCTCATAA
Organism: Melophagus ovinus; assembly: GCA_023089585.1. Taxonomy (NCBI): domain Eukaryota; kingdom Metazoa; phylum Arthropoda; class Insecta; order Diptera; family Hippoboscidae; genus Melophagus; species Melophagus ovinus. The sequence goes on from JAKKIB010000177.1 coordinate 2,396,052, forward strand.
GGAGGTCCTTCAAAAAAACCATTCTTATGGGGCACTCACGAATTCACGCTATCAGATCAAAGATTTAATTTGATACCACGGTAGCACCAGTTTCAATAATACTTATTGTGGTGATAAAGGTGTTGAGCACCATGGTATACAATTAGCTGGGAAGAAATTACAAATTGGAATATCAATTGTCAGCAAAAAGAGTTGCTAATGAATTTTGATCCCTCAGGATATGCCAACTTTTACATGGGTTTGTTTTTTTACGTAGAAAGACTGGCTACATATTAAGTGACTTTCGGAATTATTTACAAGCGCAATCTGGTAATTCTGAAGATTACTGCTAAAGATCACTTTTTAATTGTCAGTCAGCACGTCAGGATTTTAATAGGATAATAAGATATTTAATCTACTGAATACTTATCTGAAAGTTAGGCCACTTTGATTCACGCTAAAGGATTCTTTTTTATATAAAAAACTTAAAAAACTTTCCGAAAATTGCAATTTATAACTTTCCTGATATAAAATTTATTTTCTTGGCACTTCACTCAAGTTAAATTAGTCAAATGTGGGATGTAGAGTATTTAAGTATCGCCTTGGTCTTACTAAAAAATTTTCACTTGCTTTTATACTTTCAAATGTAGGCATATTTGCTTAATAATTAAAAACGAAATATTATTGAAAATTATTAGATTAAAAACAAAATGCATTTTACACCGCAAAAATTATGAAAAATAAAACTATCTACTGGCCATATCAATTTTATGCATTTTTGTATGAAACTTTTATGAAATGCAAAGAAGGAACTTTCGATTTTACAGATTTAACTAGATATTCATGGGTTGGCTCCATTAAAATTGAAAACACTTGTAATATTTGTGTGAATGAATCATATAAAATTCGATTAAAGAGATCCATTCAGAAAGTATTTTATGGATAAATGAGTAATGTAATTGCTTATTATATGAAATGTAATTTCTTAATCATTTTATTCAAAATTTAATTCCATTTATCTTTTGGTTAAAATATTTTTATATTTTTTAAAATTTTATACATTATTTTTATTTATGAATTAATTTTATTATTATAAAATAATATAAATATCAAGTGATGAGTAAGAAATGAAAGAAGAAATGGCAGAAGAAAAATTATTTTAGAAAAAAATAATTTTTTGCAAAAAAAATTAACATGAATCAAGTTTTTTGTGTACTTGAAATATCTTTAGTAGAGCTGCGTCCATAATAACCATTATATGCCGCCTCTTGGCCATCACCAAAGCTAACTGCATTCGATGTTGCTACATTTTTACTATAATAATCAGTATAAGGTTTCGTGAAGTAGGGCTGAGGTCTATAACCGCTACCGTGACCGCCATCGTAATGCTCGTGATGATGATAATAAGTTGCTGCACCTATACCTTGAGGCGAATATTCGGGAAATGTATGTTTTTGATTAAATAAACCTGAGAAAATGCTACCACCACCATGGATTCCTCCATGGGGTTGACATAATTTGAAATAAGCAAATATGCCCGGTAAAATAATGGCAGCTAAAGCTAAAATTTTCTTTAAACCGACAATACCCAAAATGAATGGCAAAAAGAGCAATAATTTTAATTTGAATATTTTTAATACCAACAGCAGCGGTATAATCATACGCTTGAGTTTTTTACGTTTAATTATGGGAGCACGTTTATCTTCAATAATATCTAGCTCACTATCAATATCACTGCCTATAAAACGGGCCTGATAACGGCCAGATTCGGTTAAATCATCTGGCACTTCTACTTCTAGTGCCGTTGATTTTATAAATCTCTCTGCTCTTCTTAAAGCATATTTCATTAATTGATCCCAATCGGTATCATCATTACGAGGCTCTTCAGAATATTCAAAGGGTTCATATAACAAGGAGCGCTGTTGATTTACAGGTAAACGTACAATTTTAGCTAAATCTGTTAAAGGATAATATTCACGATGGAAAATCTCATCGAAACTGTTTAAAGCTTGCACTTTAAAACATTCTGATAAATCGCCATTTAAACAATGTGAATTTGTACGAGCTAAATATGGATCAGTATCAATATCGGAGCCTAAACCAAATATACTTAAAATAGATGAAGTCAATGCTCCATTTTTCTCTTCACCGTAACTTCTAGAATTTTCCAAATGTTGTTGTTGCGTCTGCTTATGCTGCTGCTGATATTGTTGTTGTTGGTGGGCTGCTTCTACTTGACCACTTGGCTGATCAGGTAATCGTATGCCTTCAGCCAAAGTGATATCAATATTAAAATTTAGAATCGACAACAATAAAAAAAATATTGCAAATGTTTGATTGAAATGTATGACTGTAAAGAGATTTATGGAAAAATATTACTCAAGTATTTCAGATTTTTTTGACTTGCAAATAATAATTGTCAATGCTTAATAAAAATAAATTGCTCGTCTAATTTAAGTATATAAAAATAGTTATAACATAAAACTATTGCTAAGCACAACCAACAAAAACAATGGACCGTTGAATTGAGAAAAATAGAACCCATCAAGAAAAATACTGTCTTTGATTAAGTGTAGAATTCCAAATATTAATAAAAAATATGATTTTTGGACAAATATTGTAGATTAATAGCCTCCCTACTTGTGTGAAATTGCAGCTTTTTGCCTTTTGCTGTTTGTAGATGATGATTAAGAAACTACCAAAATTTGTTTAAAAAATATGAAATGTTCTCATATTATGTTGCGCTGTAGGCGTGTTCTTTGACCGATTTTGCCCATTTTCAGTGACAAACTGTATGCAAGAACTTGCAATAATTTTTTTAAGTTTCAGCTGAATATCTCAAGTTATACCATCAAAAGAATGTTTACAACAGATGGACACACAGATAGACAGACGGACAGACATATATATCTAAGTCTTTACAGAATTTGTTGCGAATCAAGTATATGTATATTTTTTAGGATCTCTAAAGCTTCTTTTTAGGCATTACAAATATAATGACACCAACTTCTGAGTGGTGCATCTAAAAAGGCCAATTAAAATGTAAACAATTCCGCAAAATGCAATATAAATTTGATAAATTATGAAATTTATAATTTCTGAATCATTTGGTGAGCACATTTTCATTATCATTAACTTAAATTATATCACTTGCATTATAAATATATTTTTCATAAAATAAAATAAATATTTATTGTAATATATGAAATACTTTCATATTTATACTCAAAATACAATCAAAATTTTTCAATTTTCTCTTTTCGTTGCTATTACAAATAAATACATTTACCTTTATTCATTCTCATAATGAAATTTTTTTCTTTTTACTTTTGATAGATGTTTATAAATATGTGTGCTATTGAATGCAATTTTGTTCTCTAAAACATTAAGATCTGATCTCTTTTAATGTATTTTAATTAATCTATAAAATACTTTCTTTATATCTGCCAATGCTCTCTCAAACTTAACTCTGTTATTTTATTGATAAATTTTAACTAGATTGTATTTTCTTTATGAGAGATGCATTGATGGACAATGTAAAGTGCAATAAACAGAAAACACAAAAAGTCCATGATTTAAAACAAAAGAATCAACAAGCTTTCAATAACAATAAAGAGAACGAGAACGACAGCAACAACTAATAAAGAAGAAAGGAAAGGAAAGAAATAATGGAATGAATAGAAATTTAATATGACTTTAAAAAAAAAGTGTGTGTGGGTGTGTTGTGTGTGTGTGGTGTGTGTGTGTGTGTATGAGAATTTGTTGAGATTGTATGTTTGCTTTTTCACTTCATTTGTTTTCTTCTTTTTTCTTTCTTTATTCTTTGTTATTCATTTTTTTTTGACTAAGAAGAATTTCACTTGTTTAACGCTCACTACAAATTAAACGTACTCTAACCGATGAGCGAACTACACAAGTTTTTTTAAATATACGAATAATTGAGCATTTGTAACATGTACAATGTAAACCACTAACTAAAAATACCAAATATTTAGACGGTATAAAAGAAATTGTATTGAACGCTGAATTGTAATGCGTTATGTTAATTTTAATGTGTTTTTATATTTTATGTGTGTACATTTTCTCCTACAATTAATCAAATATAAAGTTTGCTTAAATGATATAAATAAATTTTTTATGTTGAATGCCTTAAAGTTTTTCTTTATTTATCTTGTGAGAAAAACAATGAAAATGAAGAAGAAAAAAAAAGAATAAGAAGATGAAACTATATGAAACTTAAACTTAATCATCACAGATATTCCCTAAATTGTACTTCATACAACATAAATATTTTACTGAATTCAAAAAAGTAAAAGAAAAACTGAACAAAATTACATAAAAATGTGGCTTTGAATTAACTTAAAAGAAGGTTTTTTTGAAAATTGCTTTATCCAAATGAGAAATTTCATTTAACGGTCATTGTTACAAATAATAGCACTCAAAAATCTAAAAAGAGAAACTTAAAGAGAAAGAGTAAGAAAGCGAAATAGAGAAAGAAAAAAGACAGAGATAGAGAGAGATTATAAGAGAGAGAGATAGAATTATAATTGATAAAGTCGGTTATTGAACTCAAATTTTATTATATCGATTGATTTATTATTTACCTTTTGACGCCCGGTTTATTCATCTGAAGCATAAATTGCAAACGGCCATAGATTTTAATGAAATTTTTTATTATTACTTGATTCATCAAAAATGGGCAAAATTAATTATTTTCCATATTTTAACAAAAACAGTTTTTGCTTTAGACATTTTGTTTGCAAAGTAACTGGAAAATAGAACTTTGACCAGATAAATTTTATTTGAAATTATTTGCACAACAAGTGATGTATTTTTGAAAGAGCAGTATGAACTTTCTCAAAATTTTTAAATTTTTCTTTCTACCTTTCATTTTCTTCTTTAATCTAACGGCTAATTCATGCTAAAAATTTATATATCTCTTCTAACTCATCTATTTTCAAAAGTTACCTACAGACCCGAAAATGTTGACAAGCAAATGGTTAATGTTTTAACAAGACCCATATTATTTTTCCTCAATTATTTAATTGTTGATGTTGATTGATTGCAAAATTACATTTACAATAATTTCATTTCTTTTTTTAAAATATAATCGATTTTGTTATGCATTCATTAACACAACTAAATAAAGAAGTCAATAGAAAGCAAAAGCCAACTTATTTTAAAGTAAATATAACTCACATTAAGAAAAGAAATATAATCTCTAAATATTAATGGATTATTCCTTACTCAGAAGGTATGACAAAGCAAATATATTTAGAATGTTCAATGAGGGTTTTATAAAAATAAAGAATTCAATTTTCAGCTTGTGACTTTTTCACAAACGAAAGAAAATACGAAATTTGAAATTAAATATAAATATTTGCCCTTTACTAAACAAAAGTCATTTACATATTTCATAATCTTGTGTATGAATACAAAAAAGGACAAGCCACCTGGTGCATCATTTCAATTTACATGATAAAATTAAAAAAAAAAAATTTAAAAATAAAAAAAAGAAAAATGAAGGGTGAATTCGAGATAATAGAAAATGTAATTTATCTTGAGGACCCTAACAAATCCCTTTTTTTATATGGAAGCATTTTCTTACCATACAAATGGATTTTACTTAAAATTTCCACATAATAATTTTTACCAAATAAAAATATATGGCATTAAAAACGAAGTGATCGATAAGGTCAATTGTAAGGTTTGGGCCATTTTCCCATTTAGATCAGACATACGTAAGACAGAAATAGTTAAACAAACGTCAATTTAATTAAAAATCTTTTAAGGGTTACAAGCATACTCCGTTATATCAAAAAATTACAATTTCTCTAAAATATTTTCTTAATTTAATGTAAATTATATCAAATAAATAAGTTAGTTAATTTCAATTTAACAAGAATTAAACTTTAATTGAAATTGTTGCATAAATTTTAATGTTAACGGGCAAATATGCTACACTTGATGAGTCACATTGTTGCAATAACAGGAAAGGGGTACAAAGTTTTTGGAAAAGTTATAAACACAAATTTTTAGATTATATTTTACTAATTGTGAACTTGTCTAGAACTTGAACTTGTCAATTAAGTTTTTGTGAAGTGTATTTAGGATTCCAAAATGAAATTTTTTTTGAAATTACTTTTACATTGTACATTTTATTTTACTTTTATATTAACTTTTTTAAAAATTAGTTTGCTTCCCATTTAAATTTAGTTTTAAATTTAATTTTAAATTTATTTACAAATTCACGTATTATTATGCCTAAAGGTATGCTAATAATAATAATAATTATTAGCTAAGACTACAACCATCAATATTATCGTTAATAACGTTAATAATAATAACGTTAGTGGACGATGTTGGCATCATACCAGAGATAAACGGAAACGTTTATTACTTTACCAACATCTTAATGAGCAACCTTTGCAACTGGTGATACTGGTGATACTGGTGATGCTGCTGGTACTGGTGCCATTATAACTTTGAAGAGAAGTAAATACACATACTTTCTGCCATGCCGGTCGTTTCAGGCTCTTTTACTAAATCAACTGAAATTTGACCTTTCTCTATAGAATACAATTTCTTTAATCTAATTGATCCACTTTGTAAACCTTCACTTGCGTAAAGAATTTTTCACATTAAAAGAGACTTTATCAAAAGAGACTTTCTAATCATCAAATTTTAGCTGACTGTTATAAAAAATTTCCCTATAGAACATAATTTCTTTAATCTAAATTTTATTTATATTGATTAACACATATAAAAATTTCAACATAATTTTTGAAATTATTTCACTTAATTAATCGTAAGCACTTTCATTTAAAATTTTATTATAACACTTACCCATTTTTATTTAAAAAAGCTAAATGCTCTTACTAATCAACAGCAAACTCAAAAATGTTTTAATTTATTATTTTTAAATTGTTTCTTCTCACTTATTTTTCTCTTAATTTCCTTTTTTTTTCCTTTCTCTACATAAGTTTAGGAAGTTAAAGTACATCGCTTCATCACCACAAACATTCATAAACTACAGTTGAAATAATTGTTAACAAAGACTTTTATATGCCGAAAACAGAAAAACAGGGAAACGAAAGAAATTAACCAAAAAAAAAAAAAAAATTAAGAAATGAAATTATTAAATATCTTAAATTTCAAGGTGTTGTGGTGTGTGGTGATAAAATAGATTGGGGTAAAAACCCAAAATCAAAACCAAAAATCCAAGGAAAAATGTAAAATCCCATGAAGCAAACAAAAGATACAATTTTTAAAGCACAAAAATAAATAAATCAATGCAACCCGTTTGCTTACAAACGCACTCAGAGTCAATCATTTTGCAAAATGTAATAGAAACCCACTTTTTAACTTTAAGATATTTTTACAACAAATATTTTCAATAAACTTTTTTTTATTATATGAAGGCTTTAAACGAATTTCAGGCATACACGAATTATAGGATAAAATATATCTGAATGAATCAATTCAGCCAAACTAAAGTTCATATCAATTAAGTTATAGAAAAAGTGCAAAAAGGTCAAAAATCTAAGAAAATCTTAAGAAATTTGAATTTTCTATAAGAAAATCCATGAAAATTTTCCTTCAAAGCTACATTTAATAGGGCCACATTTTAGAAGATTCACTCGTTTTAGGTTAACTGGTCAAAGGTGCAAACAAAAATTCTACTTTAATATCTCTCTTCAAAAATTCATTATAAAATAAAAAATTGTTTCTTGGTTATATGTTAAACCATTTAGATAATTTTTCAATAATTTTAGCAGCATAATGAAAAGAAAAAGAAGTCTGCCAAAATGTCCATTTTTATATGTAACAAAAATTATCATAAAATTAAAATCCATTAAAATTTTTTAGCGTAGGATTTTAAAGACGTAATACCAAATTTATACGCAAATATTAATAACGTCAATAAAGACCTTGTTTTTAAGTAATAGTAAGTAGTAGTTGGGTCAGTAAGAAATTACTAAAAATTAGCAGAAGAAAACAATTCATAAATAAAATATTTACCGTGTCACTGTGATTTTTGAGAAGCGTATTAAATAAACAATTTATCAGTGTTATGCAATGTTTAACCTTTTGTCAAGTTTATGAAAGAGATTTACTTACATTTGGTTAAGTATGCATGTTAATTTGAAACTTTTATGTTCCTATAAAATTTGCCTTTTTTACACTTATCATAAAACCGGTTTATTTATCATCATCTCTAACCATCTGGCTAACGCTGTCATTCACTTTTTCTTTATGCATACTTTACCTTCCGCAATCATTTTATCAATATAAAGTATATAAAGCTTAAAGTATTGTTTTTCTTGTTAAAAAGAAATTTTTTTTTTAGATATAACAACAAGAACAACAACAAGCCATATAAAAATTTTATAATTGATGAAATTTATAAACTTTTTCTGATTTAATGAAAGCCAGAACGAAATATCTAAAAATTGTAATAGTCCTTTAAATGGATTAATGGATTTGATCTAAATTTTACTAGAATTACTAATTCATATTAGATTTTGGGAAAAATCATACAAAGTTATACATTTTATAGTAATTTTTCGAAATTAAAGCAGACCCACTCTCACAACCATTTCCATATTTTATTAATGAAAGTTATTGCACAGTAAAAATTTCTTGGCAATTTTTTTGCCCAAATAACGCCTTCTTTGCCTTTGCAATTTCGTATACTTTTGAAACAAATTGGGCAAATAATGGTATTTGGATTTTGGATCAGTTTTTTTTCTGCTCTTTGGAGTTCTTCCATCAGTTCAATTTGCCATCACCACCACACCACCACTTGATTTAAAAAAAATCATCATCTTGATTCCGTAAATGGATTAATTAAATTTTGTTTATCATACTGTTCTTTATGCTTCTTCTGCAATTTTCTTGTAAAATTAGTTTCTGTCCTATCAAGCTATAAAATTGTTCTGCTCCTTCAACAAAATATTTCTTCAGGCATTTTTACAAATATTTCAAAGAAAGCAAAAAATTTTAAGTATCTTTGATAATTTGAAATTTTTATTACACTAGCACCATGACTAAATTTTATTTAAGCCAGACAATAAATAAATAAATAAATAAAAAAAAAATAAATTAAATAAATAAATAAACAATTTCATTAACAATTTTTGAATATGTTGCCAAATACACAGACATACAGACAGACAAATAGGCAAACATTTTCCTGGCCGATTTAGAAAATAATTCTAATTCTAATTCTAATTCGATTGATCTAGTAAAAGGTTAGACCATCTGTATTAAAAAATGGTGTAGAGTATAATAAAATCGAATAGATATAAAAAATTCCTAATTTTATTTGTATTTGTAGAACATGACTGTAAACCACTGAAAGCAACATCAAAGATTACATAAATTATATTATGTGTATTCTTCATTGGAATGTCTGTCAGTCCATGAATTTGTCTGTTCGTTGTTTCTTTTAGCACTAACTTGAACTTAAACTATGATGCAACTAATCGAAATATAACAATCATATTTACTAAACCATTTAAAATAAAAGCTACAATAAGCAAACCCTAAATAAGAATGTTTCTGACGTAACAATGAAAATGTAGTTAGTATCTCTGAAAGTAGCAGAAGCAGTGAAACAATTAAAATTAAATTAAATTCTATTGTATGACTAAATATAAAAAAATAAAATATACAAAATACAAAATACAAAATATAAAATACAAAATATATTTACAATAAGAAATTGAAATTATTCTTAAAGTTAATTAAATAAGAATTTATAGATTCATAGTTTATAAATAATTTGATAATTTTATAAAAGATTTTAAAAACATTAAATATTTAAGGACTATTATAGTCCAAAGTATATGAATGAAATTTTTGCCCTTTTGAAAGTTTATTGAAAACTTTAAAATTCAATATAAATTATTTCCTAATTATTATTAAGGCATCTGGTTTCATAGCATTTGACGAGCTTGTACCAATTTATTAATGTCATTATATGTTGTTACCATTGCTGGATTTTCGAAATCTTTAAATTCGGGGCATTCATTAAAAGTTGATTCACAATCAACACCATCTTGTCCATCTTTTGCCGCTTTCATATATTTAAAGAAACGTAATATATCTGGATTATCGACGGTGGGTTTACGTAATTCATTCAATTCCCTATAAAATGGAAAAAAAAAAATAAGATGATTAGAACAGAGATATATAAAAATTTCTAATCCAAAATTATTAAAGTCATTTAATTTACTTTAAACTAAACCTTTCAATTCTTTGAGATTTTATATAACTAATTTCAAGAGAATCAATCAATTTCACCATGATAATAGGAAATTTAGAATTGAATATGTACCAAAAATTGTTATATGGCAAGAGATTCCAAAATCAAGGACTACTAAACTCAATCAATATTTTGAAGAAATTTTTAATATAAAATAATACTTTTCCTTAAAATGGTGATGCTTTTTTAAAACATTTTTCTGTACGATTTGAATGCTTAATTTTGTACGCCTCGATTATTATGTCACCAAAGCCATTAAGAACGGATTTTAATAATGCCTATATTTTTAATATATAACATGGAATAAGTCCATCTTAAACTTTTATGTTCATATACATAAATTATAGTATATTTTTAGGATGAATTATTAAATATTAACGTTGTATACATAAGGTAAGTTATAAAAAATTGTACTTACCGACTTAATTGAGCTGATACTAAATTACTATATGGAGCATATTTAGTTGGATTAGAGTACATAAGACAAATAATTTTCTCTCGGCAATTCTCATTGCTGGAATTTAATTTTAATTGAGCGAATACTGAATCCAAACGTGACAACAATGGGCTATAAAATGGATCATAATTGGATAATAATAAACTAGAATCTGGTACTTTTTGAAATGAATGGAATGTATTAATATTGGCAGCTGTAGATGATGGACGATTTTTACTTAATGATGAGAAAAGACTAGATGAACTTGTTGCTAATGAGCCCGAATGTTTAAATGATGCTGAACCTAAACCTTTTAAAGCATTAAAATATGAATCTTGTATAAGTTGATGTTGACGTTCATTTAAACCGAGACGTGTTAAACCTCCAAGAGAGTCAAGTGAATTTTGTACATATTGGCCATGAAGTTGTGATGCTTCTACAAAGGGCAACATAAATATAATATAATTATGTATACAATTTGAAAAGAGTATGTTAGGCATACCGGCCTGATGATAGCTATAAGGATCATGATTTTTATTATTATTTATGGCATCCTGCATCAGAAATTTATTATCATCATCAAAATTAATGGTATTATCACGAAAATCTAAATCGGTTGGCCCTTCCATGGGTCTAATAAATAATGGTGCTGAACCGGAACTTATCCCTAATAATATAACAATGAATACCAATTATATAATGTAGCCTAAATAATAATAACTATCATAGATCTAAATCATATTTCATTATGATGAAAAAGTTTTACCTTTGTTGAACAGTTTACCCAAAGAACCAATTAGAGCTGGTATGAACATGGCTATCAATAATGATTTAAGTATTTGTAAGCCCATAAATAGAGGCCACAAAATTTTCTTCAAACCTACAAATTTAAAAAAAATCAAACATTTTATGTACATGACTTCCATTTTGTATAATATGCCTAACTTGCCATTTAAAAATAGTAACCGTCCTGATGCCAAATTACGTGGTCTTTCAGTATTTAATGTATTTTTCATGCCAACATTTGTTTGATTTATTACATGAACATTTTTAATATTCATTGCCATAACTGGCCAATTACTTTCATTCATTACTAAGAAATTTTTCAATTCAAATTGAAGTTCAGGTGATGTTTGATAAAAACATTTTGTAAAGAAATTTGTTAAATAATCTGTTAACAAATCAGTTATAGTTTGATTATTCTTAAAAATGATTGTTGAATTTATATTTAAATCATTTAATGGCCTTTCGAAAAGTTTTTCTTCATTCTCTTCCACTTCATATTTTCTTTTCATTACTTTCAATTGATCTTCATTCACCATACCAGGCCATTTGACATGGTCATGTCTCACTTGTTGTCTCACTTGTAATTGTTGTTCCTTTTGTTGTTTATAATTTTCATTTGAATTTGAAATAGTAACACTTTTCATCAACCATTCTAAATCTTTCTTTGTTAATGAAAGTCTTTGGAATTTTGGTAATTTTGTATGTGCCGCTTTATCTTTCTCATCTGAGCATTCTTTATGTGTTACCATTTTAATATTTGCTAATGTTTTTATACTACTTCTTGGATTCACTTTATATATATCTAAATGTGTATAATGATGGGGTAAAGAAATATGCCGTAACATATTTCCACTAACTGTTGCAATGTTTACAAATATTACAAAAAGCAACAGCAGCACCATGACGAACAATTTTAGATGAACAAATATACAATTGTTGTTGTTGCATTTTAATCGATTCAACCGTAACTTTTGTGATCTTAATTTGCAAATTGCTGATCTTGTGATTGTATTACAAAACAGATATTGCTGTTGCTGGTATATGTATTGCATTTGTTGTTCACTTTGTAGGTAGCAATTATATTCATTATAGATTTTGGCTGCATTCTTCTGTTCATCCATATTGTTTTAACTTTTTCATTCAATGATTCAAAAGGGGAATAATTCTGTTTACTTTTTTAGAATTTTCTGTTATTTACTTGCAAAAATTTCATTTCTCTAAAATGAATGCAAAAAAAAAAAAAAACTTATTAAAAATAATTTGAATTCATTTCTTGGTCTTATGGTTTTTGGACCAGAACTTTCTATAAATTAAATACATAACTTTTTGGTATTTGATTAATAAGAACAAGTTGCATAACAATCACGTATCCAACAACAAATTTTAAAATTTTATCAATTTTATTCATTGGTCATGGGCCAATCTTTAGTTTTGTTTATCTCACGTAGTATCGAAACGTCATTTTGATGGATTTTTTAAATTATTTATGCTTATTTTAACATTGTTATAATACGACCAAGGACCTTAGTGATACCTTGACTATGCATATTAAATCAATTGTTAAAAAATTATTTCCTCTTAGGTCAAAGAAATTTTTAAAGCCAATTATCAAATTAACTATAATTGCATTTTAATAATGGACAAAGAAAACTTTTAGTCAAATATCTCACAAATATTTACAACACAATCTGAACTAAAACTAAAATATGAGGCTACTTTGAATAGATTTCAATTAAATGAACTGTCGAATTTGTAGGCTTAAATTGTTTCCGAAATTAATTTGCTTAGTACAATCAAAATAGCATCCATTCTTAACAATTTACACGTTATTTATATTAAAAATATTCTTGGAAATGGCTACTTATAAATTAATGAATTGGCAGCTAAGAAGGAGGAATAAATAATATTTTAAATTTTATAAGAATATTTTTGGTACATTAGACATTTGACTAACAAATATTTAATACCAATAAAAAGAAGAATATTTCATTGTTCCAACAAAGCGAAGTTTTTCTTTCTTATAATGAATGTTATTTTACATTTAATTTATATAAAATTCAATTTATATGTCACTAGTTTAAATTGTCAATATCTGACAGTCAATGCCTGACAATTTAAACTATTAATTTAGTATGACAAAAATAGTCCTTTATAAGTTACGTATGTTTGCTTTTTTTTTATAAAAGTTATTTAGTTAAATTATTTAATATTTCACAGGCTGTTTTGAATAAAAGTAAGATCAAATATTTTAAAATTCATGGACAATATTTTCATTCCATGTTCCAGCTCAAGCAAACTTCGCCATAGCAGAATTAAACTTAAACTAAGATTTATTTGTTGATGAAGAAGCTTCTATGAAAATTTACTTTTAGAATTGACAAATAATCTGATCGAATGATTTTGTTGATAACAAAAAATCTTATATAGAAGGAGCTACAACAAATTAATCTATCTATTCATTTGAATATAAAGTGTTCAAAATTTCAACAAATTTCGTTGGACGGGAAATGGTTAGAAAAATTTTTCCATGAATAACCTTTTTTAAGAGAGTTCAATTTTTAATCAAATCACGTCTTAATAACATCCTTTTTTTTTAATAAAATATGGGAGACAGGTAAGCTAAGTTCATCAAAGGGTCTATTTCATGACTTTTTAGATATTAAAAACATTCTAAAAAATTTGTAATACTTTGGATATAAAAAGTAAAAGCAATAACGTTATCTCATAAAATAAAAGAAATTTCTATTGAATTTACAAAAAAAAAAAATCTATAATTTAGTTGCTTTAAAACATTTCAACTGAAGTTTCATTAAAATGTGAACGTATTTAAAATACTACGATAAAAATATGATTGAATTTTATATAAATCTAGATGTTTATGCATCGTAGATAAATATAGAAATTATCTCAATAAACTTTGACTTTAATTAATGCAAAATACAAGTGAGAAGAGAAAGTTGTTTTCTTCTTTACCATAAGACTGCCCGATTTGGCTAAAGTTTGAGACCTACCGACCTCTTGCATACAAAACGGAAAGTTGCAAATGAATTTATAAGAAAATCGATTAAATATTCCAATGCAACAGCAACAAAATGATAATGGTAAAAAAGCAAATAAGAAAATTATATTTGATTGAAGCCAAATCTTGGATAATCATCAAAATTTGTTTCAGTTCTTTTAGCTACAGTTATTTTCGGAGATATGTTGTAGATCTATGGCCTGCCTATTTGTACGAAAATTCATTGTTTTAAGTTTTGCAGTTTGCAAATTATGAGCAAAAGCAATCAAAGTTTGCTTCAAAAAAAATGAGATTTTTTTAGTTTATAATGCCCTGAGGGCATGTGTTTCAACCAGTTTTGGTCAATTTTAATATAAATTTGCGTTTAAACATTTTCAATGATTTTGCCAAATTTTAAGTGCAAGAGAATCTTTATAACGATCAGATAGATAGTCGGACAGACGGATAGACAGACAGATTCAAAATTTCATGCTAACCTAGGTCATTTATGGGGTCTCCAAAGCTTCCTGCAAAGCCTTACAAGCATAATAACGAAAATGTGAATGCACCCCCCTCTCTCTCTCTCTCTATGATGAATATAAAAGCGAAGAATTTTCATGAATTTTGCTTAATAGAAATTTCTACAAAAAATTTATGATAATTCTTTAATTTACCGCCCTTTTTTAAATTAACTATGCATAATAAATCGTTAAATAATGTTCCGAGAAAACCTAATTATTTAAAATTTTTTTTTATGCATTGAAAGATAATGTTGTTGTTATGCCAGTGTACAGAATTTTTTGGAAATCTATAAAGCGTACAAGAAAATCTACATTTT
The DNA here is from genome assembly GCA_023089585.1 of Melophagus ovinus. Taxonomy (NCBI): domain Eukaryota; kingdom Metazoa; phylum Arthropoda; class Insecta; order Diptera; family Hippoboscidae; genus Melophagus; species Melophagus ovinus. The sequence continues at coordinate 2,411,359 of JAKKIB010000177.1, forward strand.
GGTGTTTAAACCATTTAAAGAGACATCTAATCTCTAAATGCATTTGAACCAAGTAAATAAGTATGTCCTTCCTTTGTGTCTTCTTACACAATAAATCATATTTTGGATAAGATACGGTTCTTGAGATATAACTTTTGTCTACTTTGATTTGAGGCGATCTTTTTGTTTGCCCGATATATTTTGCTTAAATTTAAATGAAATTTACATGAAATTTGATCTAAAGGCGTATCCTATTGAAACTAAAGCCATATGCATGATAACAATCCATTGCGTAATATGAAATTCGCGTTCAAAGAGGCTTAACTGTACATAAAGATCTCTCATTAAAAATAATTAGCATTTAGGCGGTTAATATTGAAAATTTTAAGTTTAACCAAAATGCTAATTTTATTGCTCTCTTTTTTCTTTTCCATTCTACGCCTTTCTAATCGCTCTTCCGTTAAGTCAATTTTAAATTCTCTTTCTTCAACGCAATTTATGTTAAATCAATTTAACTTCAAGATTCTTTGTAATTTAACAAAAGTTTCAACAAATTTATTTTTTATATTCATACATACATATATACATTTATATATGTACATATGTATATATTTTTAATGTATTTTAATGTGGATATTTCGGTTTTTCTTAATTTTGAGTTTGTTCCGTTATTTTCGTTACTTTTGTTGAGCAAAAAAATTTCACTTTCAATAAACACAAAGCAATAAAATAAAGAAAGTAAAATCGAGATGTGAAACGATATGTTAAATAAATACTTACGTTTGTCAAAACTTTCAAAAAAAAAATAAAATTTTTTTTTTATATTTTATATGCTTTTTTTCCATCCAACGACACACAAAGCCATATAACGCCCTTTCATCTATATATAAATATTTTGTTGTTGTTGTTATTATTGTTGTTAGTATTGTTGTTGTTGTTCTCTTGCATGAATCGAAAATCGAAAGTAAAGTGGAAAAACAGCTTCCAATCGTTCCAATGAATTTATGGGATGAAATGTGAAAGACTAAAGTATGATTGGACAACAATTGCAAAATCGAAAAAAAACGAGATGTTATAGACAAATCATAAACAGAAAAAGGCAATTGTGATGGTGGTAACAGAAGCAGCGGCGGCGGTGGCGACGGCGACGGCGACGGCGATGGCGACGTCTATGGCGTTAACGATGAAAACTGTTTCACTCTCACGTCAATTATAATTAAAGATAAATATTAATAAAAATACAAAATTATTTCGCACACACAGTTACACACAGGCACACACAGACGGACACGCAGGCACATGAAAACAGGTTCGTGGAAGTCAATGTTTATTTATTTTTTTCAGTTTTTTCTACATTTTGACACTTCAATTCTTTGTAGAATTTTGGACATTTCTCTGGAGTCCCTGCTCTTTTTTTTTTTTGCTTTGCTTTTACTTTGTATTTTTATAAAATGTCAAAAACGTTGGCACGTTTTCTTTTTGCCATAGATTTATACGAAGAACAAAAACAATAAGAATAAAAAGGAAATATTATGAAAATTCGAATTTTGTCGCTGCATTTATTTGATTTCAATTTTCAACCAACTTTTCTTTTTTTTTTTTTTTTATTGTTCAATTTTCTTAAAATTTTTATTACAATTTTCTATATATTTTTCCTTTAACGATCGTCCGAGAAAATGAAATGTTTATATAAACAAAACTCAGTAAACAATAAAAAATAAAGTTGATAATTTGTTTTTTTTTTCTTTCTATTTTTTACTTTTTTTGTTGGTATTTAATTGGTTAACATTGGCAATAACAATTTCAGTAAAGCCAATCAGTTATGCTTGAATAAAAATTTTTCATTTGTTGGTTTATTTGATTTTACTTTATTTAATTTTTTTTACTTTCTTATTTTTTTTACTTTTTTGATAAAAAGAGAACACTCTTTTTTTCACGATTAGAGATTTTCTAGAAATCCTTCTTTTCTCTCTCTATGAAATTTATATATAAAGCATCCTCCTCTCATAACTAGAAATTATTTATATGATTTTTTCGAATGTAAAAGGTTATTTATTTATATATGTAAATATTTGTATGTATGACAACGTTGTGAAGCGTTGTCAGTGACAATGATGACCGTCATGATATGTAAACGTTTTAAAACTGTTTGAATTAAGTACGATTTGATGGTGGAGAAAGCCTTGACTTGTTTTACATTTTAACTAAATAAACTGCAATACATTAATTCTATTTTATTAATTTATTTATATACAAACATACATATATACATATATACATATATACATATGTACATGTATATTGAATCATATTAAAAAGTTTTAGCAATTTCTTAATAAAATTTTTTTTAGAAAAATTTCATTTTCCTAGTGAAAATGAATTATAATAAATAACGGTTTTAAGGCTTCCATAATTCTATAGATGTAGAAATTCAATTGCATAGGTCCTCAAAGTTTAGTTAAATGATTTTCAGAGACATTTTCATGAGTCAATTTGTTTTTTACCACACAAAAAATAATAATCAGATTATTCATGGTTCGGTGGACGCCCTAAACCTTAGAGTTTCTATAATTAGTGCATTCTAGCAGTCCATTTAAGAACAACAGGGGTAGCAGAGAACAACCAGTGGAAACAATATGCAATGAGCAAAACGATTCCAAACTTAGCAAATTTACAGAGCATAACTATTTGCCCTCAACTCCGGCTTTGAAGTTATTGATGAAAAGTCACTGATCTTTAATTATGATTCTTTTGATTCGCTTCAAGAATTGTTAAATGTAGTCGGGTTTCAACCAGCCGGGTTTACTATGGAAATTTGCTCAATAAAATTTCTCTCATTCCCTAAATGTTTATGAAATTGATATACGACTAACATTAAATGGCTCTACCACTTTTTGAATGTAGTTCTCTCTTCATCATTTGCGAAATACCACTTTAAATTGTAAAAATTTTTTTTACATATTTTTTGAGAGATTGTAACTTTCCTATGGAAATAAATTTCAATCATTTTATATCCAACAATCTTCAGAAAAAATGTAACCTGAAATGATAGTTTTTTCATTAAAGAAAATCGTATAGATATTGCCAGATTTTCGGTTAGCAACATCATTTTAATATAATGAAAAATTGCACTTACTTTTTATATGATCCAATATAAACATACTAAACCAAACAATCAACTAGCCGGCTTTTATTAATGCACCAGATAAACTGAGGCATTGACTTTATACAATATTTCTACACTTTCACATTTACCTACATCCAAACATATACATACAAATCCAAAGAGAAAGAAAGTACAAGAAATGAATTTAAAGAATGAGAGGCTTTGAGCGTGATAGAGAGAAAGCAAGACGGTGAGCGAGATTACGCTAAAGTAAATCTCTAAACACAAAAGTCTTTTGATTTTGTTTATTCTGCTTTTTATAATATTTTTTTTGATTTTCTTGATATTCAAGAGAGCAAGTAAAAATTTTTTTTAGTTTATGCGTTTTGTATGTCTATTGTTGGTAGATGATAATACAAAAAAAAAATATTTCATAGATATATTTAGTTTGTTGGATTATGACGATTTACTTTTTATTGTAATTTCTTTTCTATTCTATTCTTTTTCCCTTTTTTCTTCTTTTGTGTGGTTCATACTTGTGGAAATGAAAATTGTATAAAATTACAAATGTTTGCATTGCAAAACATTTACTTAATGGATTCAAAGGGAATCTTAAATACCTCTTCATAGAGTTCATTTACTTCGTGATTTTCCATATTTGACTCATCAACTATAATTTTCATAATTTTTATATTCTACATCCTTCTGGGGACATTAACCATTAATTTTGCGTAGTTGGAGTTACCCAAAAATATATTACGAGTAATAAGTAAAGCTGCATCATCTTTTACTTAGCCGGTTGTGCCAATTTTCTACATTAATTTGAATAAAAGAATTTTGGACTTTTGTATGCGATATCTAAATTATTACAATCAAGCAGATGTTTCTAACAGACAGATAGACAGATGAATATTTGATGTGATTAAATTTAGTCAGCTTTTAATGCTTATTAAGAATTCAAAATGTACACTTTTCAGGATCTGCCTGACCTTCATATGAATTTTACAAACATTTGAACAAATTGCTCACATCTCTAATTTTTCAAGTAGTAAATAGCGTAAAAACTTATAAATATATTTCCATAATAACTGAGCGTGCCTGTACTTTTCCAAAAATATGCCAGCTGGCAGGTTGGCTACAAACTCATCTGGCATCTCATTTGATTTAATATCTAAATTACTGACCAAAATTCTTCTGACAAGTACAAATGTGATAATGAATTTAGAGCGTATCCCTACGTGGCAGATTATGGGTATAAAAACAAACCACGAAATTAATTGTATTTACACATTCGAAACTTTAAATCTCTTTGTAGATATAATGTCCACAGAGGATTAAATTTGGTTTATAAAGGTAAAAGAACAAAAATTTATTGCACACGTGGCAATTGAGATACAATAATTATTTATATAGTTGTACATGTATAAGACACAATGGAATCCACATATTTGAAAAAATTTTGCATTGTGATACGAGTGAATAGCATTACAGTAATAATTTATCAATTTATTTGGATAGATTTTATAAACGAAAGGTTATACAAGAATTTTATAATTTAAAATTCAAAAAATTAAAATATATTTTTCTTGCCAAAGAATTCGCATTTTATTTAGATATGAATTTGGTATATGAAATATATATAAATAAAATGGCATTAATTTCAAAACGATTCTTATGTAAATCTTTTAATGTACTAAATAAATTTTGCTGTTTAATCTTAATTTACAATTTTTAATTAACGTTAAATAGAAAATAAATTCCTCTTTTGAATCAAGTATTGATTTCTTAAATACACTTAAAAATATGCAACACTTTTTTCATGGTGCTTCCATAACTAAAGTGATTATCTTAATATGTGAAGATAATTAGCTTTAATAACAAATGACAAACTAACGGCATAAAACAAACTAACAGAATAAAAGAAAATTCAACAATTTGCAAAAAAATAAAAAAAAAATTACTCTCAAAAGTATATTAAAATTAAATGTATATTAAAGGGAATTTATAAATTTTGATATGTTTGTGTTATTTTAATCATTTATACCATTAAGAAGATCTTTCTCATATGATAAACTTTAACCAAAATATAACTAAACATTATAAATTCATTTCAAAACATTGAGAATGTAATTTTTTCACTTGCCATTTATATCTATTGCATGCTTAACATTTTATATTGCGCTCTTAAAATGTAAAATATGTGACACAAGCCAACCATTGTCTGCATTTAAAAATTTACACAAATCATAAGCAATTTCTTGAACACCAAACACAAAAGCGCACAAGCTCACGTTAATACAATAAATTACATGGGAATTAAACAATGAATGGATGGCACGCGTTCACCTTTAATGATGGGAACAATGAAATCTATGAAAACAATGAAAATAAGATAAATATTTTTAACCAATACAGTTATAATTAAAATAAAAGTCACAAAGCCATTTACACAAAGAAAATTATTAGAGAAAGAAAGCCAAAGTTAATTTAGAGTCTGTCTAAAATTTTTTGAATTCAAAGATTATCTTTTGAATATCTTGCATGATCAATGTTATATGACAAATAATTTTCACAATTATAACTTTATAATTATTAATTATAACTTAAAGTTAAGAGCGATTTATTTTAAAATGTTAAAATTTGTATTAAATAATTTTAAGTAAAAGTTTCATAAAACATTTAAATTTCCTTTTCATATAATGAATTTTTTTTAGATTTTATTTTGGGGAGTGTGGCTTTTGCGGATAAATGGGCCATTTTTATTTAAAATTACAACATATAAAAAGTTATTAGATGGACAAATAAGTTTAAATTGATTCAAAAGCAATTAGAATGAACATCATAAAGGCCCTTTGCACTAACTTGGTATTCTCTCAATGGTTGTATAGTAATTTAATTCTGTGAATACGAATGCCATATTAAAAACATTGAAAGAACATGTAGCATTTTAAGAAATGAAATCTTAACTCATTCTTAAGCATTTAGTTAAGCAAAGCAATAAAATTAAGAGAAACTAAGAAACGCTCTATTTATCATTTACTGAATCAAAATAGTCATATGTCTCCAGTATTCTTCTACTTGATAATATTCTATCACAAATTTGGAAAGTTCTTGCTTGCAAGTTTATATGGAAAATCGATTAAATTGATCAAAACTTAGGTCCTAGTACAGCCCAAATTTAGTTAATCCCTACTTTTTTAAATAAAATTCATAAATTGCATCTGCCAGAGAAAGCATGAAACTGAAATTTCCACCTGCAATCATTTATAATAATTATTTGAAGCGACTCATATAAATTAAACAAATCGATTACATATATTTTTGAATAAAATAATTAAATGAATGTGTTTCCAATAAATAAGATTTTTTAAATTATTATTATTGTATAAAAATTTCACCACAACTGCTTGAGTTTATAATATGACCCCATTTAATATGACTTATGACATCTAACATATGACATACATAAAGTCAAGTTTATAATCATTGATGTGTAAAAAATATTTTCATTTTTCCACAATCGTGTATTTCTTGTAATAAAATACATTTACCCACTAGCATATAATCATTATTGCTATGATCCCTGAGAGGTCATTCAATACAAATCTATAATTAATGTTCAAGTGAAATCTATAAGTAATTTTATATATAATTTTTTCGTAACATTTCTATTAATAAATATCAATTGGAGCGTAAGAAAGTTAAACATTAAACTTTAAGTTACAATCATGTAAAATATTTGTGATTTTCATTCGAATGAACTCTAAAATTTTCAGGCTTTTTCATGCTTCAGCAAAGGGACCTATAAATAGACCTAGTTAATAATAAATTTAATAATCTAAGAGAATAAATTGAATCATTGAAAGAATTGAAATTTTCTTTCTTTAAATGAAATGTTTAAACAGCCTCTTGGTTTTAATATTTTATACTTTTAAGGGCCACACCGATCGATATACATTACGACAGCACTAATCAATAATATAAAATTTTTTTACTTTTCTAACATTTAATAAAATATACGTTTTATGTTATATATTTATAATAAAAATAAAATAAATATATATTTATAACATCACAGTAAAATTGTTTTAATTATGTTATTCCATTTCTCATTAATTTTCAATTTTCATTTTGTTCAAGTCCAATCAAGTTAAATAACTGACTTAACCACATCAATGATTTTTACAAAAAACAAGAACAATTTAGAGATATTGTTTAGAGAAAGAGAGAGAGAGAGAGAGAGAGAGAGAGAGAAAGATACGAGGTACTTTGTACAATATTTTTATTATTTTATCGAAATTAAATGCATGGATTTATGCATTTAATTGCATTTTCTTTAATTGCTTCTAAGATAAATAAAACCTGTTTTTCAAAAATTTGAATAAAATGTATGCAAAAGAAATCTAAATAAATTGGAATATTATAATCACTCGAATCAACTCTTATACCCATAAAATTGAGAAGCAAGTTAGAGAAATGAAAAATTATACGATTGAATAAGTTCCTTGTGTGAGGGAACGGTAAAAAAAAATAAACATTTCGATCAAATTTTAAAGTTATTAAAGTATGTCAAATGACAACGTTGGACCAATTTTTATCACTTTTAGTAGGGTTCATCGTTCAACTAAAGTTTTCTCAATATCGATATAAGACAATGCAGATCTATTTCAATAACTTTTGAGTGTTGTAAAATATTTTTTATCATATGACAAATGGTGTCACATGTAATAAAAAACTTACCTCTTATGTTTTCCATTTAAGGCCTTTTCATAATACTTTTGATTACTTACGTGATTCTAGTCTAAATTTTATAGATGCCTAGAATATATGAAAAAGATAAAACCAACTATTATCCATAAATATACAAGGCGCCATGGGGAGCTTGGTCGTAATAATTATCTCCTCTTACCCATAAATATTCCTGGACGTCTTGGGGCTAAAGGAGGCGCACTTACCCAATTTCATCCAATTTCAATTGAATCACAAATTTATATAGACAAAGAAAAGACAGACGGACAGACAGTTCTAAATTGAAACAGAAAGTGAGGCTTAATCAATTGGTATAATAAAAGGTGATTCTATCTCAAATCCTTCTGGGTGTTACTTACATACGTACAAGAACATAATAATCTGAACCACAAGCAGTGCAGTAGTAACAATGACAAAATGGACAATCGTTTTGTAAAACATTCCTCATATCAAGTTTTACATTCACAATAAATCTGGCGACAGTCTACAGAGCATAATATTTACAGATATTTATAATTGATGCCATATGCTCGTCCGTCCTCCAAATCTGTCCTCCCTTGTTTATTGAAAGTAAAAATGATAATCTTTCCACAAATAAAAATAAATTGATCATTAAACATTTTTATTCTTCATTTATATAAAATCAGAAATCAAAAATATTTATTTGTATGAATCGCTATTTGATTTTTGTAACATTTATAAATTTATATTAATAACTTTAATTAGTAATGCATATGTTTATTTACAAATACCCTACCCCTTTTTAAAATAAGCAATTCGCATGCAATTCAAAGGGGTTCAAAGGGGTTCAAAGGGGCTATACATTTTTTTCTTTTGAATAACCCAAAGTCCGAAGCAAATCAACGGCATGTTCATCTGTCTATCAATCCTACATTTCGGATTATTATTTTATAGATTTTTTAGATCTCCTAATGCATAAAAATCCTTCCCAAATGCTTAAGAAACGAACATTATTCTCTTAATAAAATTTTAGTTTAAATTAGTGATGGTAGTATGAAGGTAGTTTATGTAAAATTTGCATCGCTTTATGGTACAATTTCTTTTTTTACAATAATTTTTTTTTTATTTTTACATTATAAAATATATATAAAATATATAATTAATAACAATTCTAATTAAATTAGTTTTTAGGCAAATTATTACTTTATCTTAATTACAATTTATACGCTACAAACATTTGATGAAAACTTAATTAAAGACATTTACAATTAAACTTTGAAAACTTTTAGGAAAATACAAGAAAACAATTCTATTTGTATTATTATTAGAAGTATAAACTTATTTTATATAGATTATATTTACAATTAAGAAAAAAAAAAGCACATTAATATTTCAATTTTATATTAATTTTATAAAAAAAAAATAAATTTCGAAGGAGCGAAAAATGTCATTGTAATTAATTTCTTATATTTTTTTTTTACTTTATATCACTCACGGTATATTAAGTTTTTATATACATATGTAACACTTGCAAAAGCTGCAAACCTTTAAGATGCATAAATCGCTTGATAAGTGAGTCAATTTTAAAAATAAAAAATTTTTCTAAATCTGCAAAAGTTGATTCTGTGAAACTGCACTTATGCCAAATCATTTGACACCAGTCTGAAAGTATTTTCTATATTTAAACTTATAGATCACAGTTATGAAAACATAAAGCATATAAAAACGATTTGGTTGAAGCCATCGCAGAGATGTGTCTTCGAGCGAACGCTCTTCAATTGAACGCTTTTCAATTAAACGTACTTTTTTTAATGTTTATTTTGACAAAGTAATGCATAGATAGAAATGTTTGTATAGGGCATTTTTAGAGTTCCAATCGAATCTATGTACCAAAACATTCCAATAAATCTATTCAATATTATCAAATATTTTTGTTGTATGAAATAATGCAGAAAAAAAATCAATCACCAAAGATCTTGTTAAGTGCGATAGTACTGTTAAGAAAATGCAAAAAATCGGCACACGAACGAAGTTAGCCTAAGGCACATAAAGTTTTACGTATTTGCAATAATCTTATGTAATATAATGGCTTTTTGGAATACATCTGAAATATTCATAAATTGCTAAAACTTATTTCCTGTTTACTAAATCAAAGTCATACACTCATGATCATGAATGGAACTCATCCTCAAAGTAGTTGCAGTAGCTTAGAAAATGTTGGAAAAATAAAAAAAAAAAATATCCTAAAAGCAAAATTTGCAATAATTTAGTTATTCATTGTACCCCTTGATTGCCGAATTAGAATGAATTTCTTAACATGATCAACAATATCTTTAAGTAGTAAGTACTACATTTATTGTCCATTGTAAAATTCATATAATTGAAATACTGGGCTTCTTCAGTGATGAGCTAAAGTTTTGTCTCACAATCATTCATTTATAAAATAAAATAAAATTGCAAAGCTATTTTGCTCTGCATAAATTTTTTTTAATAGAAAATTTTTTATAAAATATTTACCTCCTTACACAGATATCACTTTCATCTGTATGAAATTCATCTAATGCTATGGATTCCATAACATTTTGCTCACCCATTAAAGTTTGCATATTACTTGAATATGTGATATCACCTTTAGACCGCTTAACATGATTTAGATTTAGATTTAGATTTAGATTTAGATTTATCTGTCAACTACCTGTACTATGATCATTAAGACTATTGTTAGTATTTATGGTATAACAACAGAATATTTCTTGAAATTCTTTACGAAAATTATCATTCAGCCATCCATAAAGTAGTGGATTCGAGCATGCTGAACTCATGCCACACATATGACAAAAAGCATATAACACCAGTATGGTATGTGTAACACCAGAGCTTTGAATATCCGCATATAAATTGAAAAAATTCAATGGTAACCATGAGACGCCAAATATTACTGCAATACTAATCAATAGACAATTAGTCCTTTGCATGCGACGTCGCCTTTCAATATGACGTTGCTGCATTTTTTGTGCTGTACATACCACAATAGGTATACGATTTTTTAATTTATTATAAATACCAAAATAGGCAAACGATAAAATTATAATTGGTAATAGATATTGTACGCATAATGAGAATATCGAATAATAGAAACGTCCATATTCAACTGGCCAATCTTCAATACAAAATGATATAGCATGTATACCAAATTCATGTAATATTGGCGGTATATCAGCATGCACTAAACGCTTATAAATAAACAATGGCGATGCTAAACATATTGCTATCAACCATATGCCCAATAATATGGCTAAAACACCCATCAATTGTAAATTATCACGTGTCGGATATACAATCAACTGTAAACAGAGCGAATAATAATTTTTTAAAAATAATATTAACATATTCTATATTATATTCATTATACCAAAAATTTTTTATATTGAACAGATCTAAGGCTTCTGTTATCAATTAATTTATTTATTATCAATTAATATGTAAAATTTATGAGTACATGTAAAAATTAGTAGTGTAATGGAATTGCATTGATATAGATTTGAATAAGATTTTTTATATTTTACACCTCTTGGCATATAAAACATAAGTTTGGATTTAAGATAGGGGACCCTTTTTTTTGGATTTTATACAAATTGAATTAAAATTATTCAATTTAAGTTATATGGAAAAATTGTTAAATTTTGAATTATATTTAACTAAACTACATAGAGGGATGTTCAATTCTGAAATTGTACATCACATATGGTTCAGAATGATCAATTTTTTTGAAGATTCTATCTAAAACAAGCTTTTGAAATTTTAAAAAAAAAAGTACAATTTTTTACTTTTTTTTTTGACTTGAAGTCAAAAAATTTTGGAAAATTTATACCTGCCTGGTAAACTAGACATGAAAAACATTTTTTTGGATAACCTAAACTTTTGTTCATTACTGATCCTTACTATAAAAGACTATTTTGGTATCTTGAGACAAGGTTTTCCAAAAACATTTGAGATTTGAATAAATTGATGGCATTACAAAGCTCTGTATAACTTACCTGATATCTATCAAGTGATATTGCAGTGATTGTTATAGTTGATACAAATATACTTAATGCTTGTAGCATGGCTATCGTCTTACATAGAATATCACATGAACCGAATGGCCAAAATTTTGATAGTATTTCCATTAAGGTCAAAGGCATTGTTATTAAACATAATAACAAATCTGAAATGAAATGTCTCTATAAATATATTTATATATGAAATAATATTATTAATTTTTAACCTTTACACTTCATCATTTCTTCTCATTTTTTTCTTTTGTTTGCATAGCTCTTTATCAACTCACCTGATATTGCTAAATTAAAAATAAATAAATTGCGTGCAGTTCTCATTGTGGCTTTACGTAGCACGGCCACCACTACCAATATATTACCAAGAGCACCAAAAATAATTAATATACCATAAAGTCCAATTAATATGTGATGCCATGGATCTTCTATACTATCATTATTTGTAAATTTTTTTATTAATCCTGCATAAATTTTCATCAATTCTGTTATATTACTATTAAACGGTGTCGTATTATACATTGCTGTAGAATTCACCATCACATTATTTAAAATTCCTTCATATGATTGTATTGTTGTAACGCCATAATCTTGATTCACAAATATATTCATTCTTTTATCACTATCACTGCCACTACCACTACCATTCATAATGAACTTTTTTTAGTATTAAACACAAATAAATACATAAAATAATGATTCTGAAAATTCTGCTAATGATTCTGAAAATTAATTAAAAGTAAAGTTTTTCCATTTATTGAAGATTAAATAATGGAAAATTAGTATGAAAAAAAGTTAGATGATTGAGATTGAGACGATTGAGGTCGCCTCTTAAATACACAACTTTGCTTTTGATTGCTGCCAATAAAAAGTCAGTTCAATAAATTACAAGTCACAAAAATCATAAATTATTTGAAAAGTTTACTAATTTGGCCAATATTTTTTATGGCATCATCGTATTAATAACTTTCCAATTTCATTTATATGTATTGAAAACATCACGTAGAAGTAGTTTTTAACGCATCGATTGATTCAGAAATGACTTAAGCCTATCTGTCTAATTATCTGTTTGTCTTTTTATCCATGTAAAAATAAATTTTTGAGGTTTTTTTATAAAATTTGATTACTTTTTTGCCTTGAAATGCTCTTCATCTTATTCATCTTATTATTCTAATGGTTTGTAAAATATTTAAGAGTTGTTCGTACTTTATTTCAAAAATGGCTTTATATGTAAATGGTCCTTACATTGATTCAATTTTAACTCCTTTTTTTTTTTTTTTATAGAATTCATTTTCGAAGCAAAGTCTAACCTGCCTCCATTTCCATAAAACATTTCATCAAAAGCAGGTCGGCTTAAATCGATTTAGAAAATGATTCTAAATTGATCGCTTTAATAAAAGGTGAATTTTTTTTTTAACTTACAATTTTCAAAAAGATTTTTCTATGAACAATCAATTCTTGATATTTAAAAAAAAAAATGTAGTGTAGATTTTAGTTGGAAAGTATTTTTCATAAAAATTGTCCAAAATCTCTTGAATTTTTTTTTTCTTTTGCATTTTAAACAAAAAATGCCTAAAAAATTTCAAGCCATATGTCAGATAAATATGCCAACACAAAATTTTAATCGACCATGAAAATGATTTTTCATTTCTCATAAATAATACTTGAATACTTTGCAGATAAATTGTTATTGTAATATTTAAATGTCTCTTCAAATAAAGTCAATGAAAGTACATTTACTTAAGAAACATTCATTTGAATTGATATGCTAAAAATAATGATAAATTGATAAGTTGAATATTTAGCAAATGTCAAATATTATTTACTTCGTTAATCATACTTGAACATTTCCTTTTCCTTTTCCTTTTCCTTTCCTTTTCTTCTTTTTATTTTATTTTATTTTTTTTTATTTTTGCATAATTCTATGTCTTGTTGTTTTTGCCAATTCATGCGTAATGAATATCAATTCAATTGGACATATATGTCACTATTAATGTATTATGTAGGAAGTAAATCATCAACAGATGCATAAATGAGCTAAACAAATGAACAATTTAATTATAAAATTTTACATAAAGATGGAACATAATTACACAGACAACTTTTTATTGCATGAATTGATATGACAATTTATATGGTTTCAATTGTAAATATGGCAACTGTCAATTGATCCCAAAGCATCACACTAAATGTGGTTTAATAAGTTTATTTTTTTATTTTTTTTTTTGCTGAAAGGGACAAGACTTATAAATGTTTCTTGCGTTCTTGCAGTGACTTTTAGTGAAAAGAGTCATTATATGAAAAAATGTATGCCATTTGAAAAAGTTTACAATGAAAAAGGTTTGCGAAGCAAAAACTAGACATTTTATGTGGACAAGGGAAAACAGTTGTTCCAATAGATGGAATTTTTTTTATATAATAAGACTTTGTTAAATAGATTTTGGGCTAAGATCTAGTCCTACAAGATTTTCATTATTTAAATTATTTGAATTATTTGTATTTGGATTTCAAGTAAACTTTTTTGTTTGCCCATTTCACCATTGTGCTCATATAAAGAAAGAGTGCCTCGAGTGACATTTATAAAACATTTGCAATTTTCTTATTTTGCATTTATAAAAATTTCTGTGTATATGATTTTACAAAGAAAGTATGACGGTGACAAAACCGATTGTGCATGCAAAAATGTTGGACATGATAGCGTGCATCATATAATTAATTAATATTCATATTCATTTACGGGACAATTATTTCAGAGGTTTTCTAAAAAAAAAATTAATTCTCTTAGATAAAATTTCATTTATGTGGATTTTAAAACATTTAGCTAGAAGGCACAGTTTAATTTTTCATTGTCACGTTTTTATTTAGAAAATATTCAAAAGCGCTAATCTTTAAATCCATAAATATGAATTCGACTGGATTAGATTTCTCTGCTTACTGATTTAAAGTAATAATTATTTATATAAATTAATGATTTGTCATTCTTGAGATTAAATAATTTGAGCTTCCTATTTAAAGACAGACACTGCTGGATAACATTTAATATGAGTCTACAGATGAACAGAACCTTTTATATCGATGAAATGTTTTCCTAATTCATGGAAAATTGCCAAAAAATTTCTATCTAATGGCCATGATTGTAGCTTCTACTTCAGTGTTCTCATCATTCGTAATAGATAGAATTATAAGATTGTGTTCTGAAAGGGCTTGAACGAGGCCCAATTGTTATTATGCATATCGTATCACTTTATTCGCCTCTTCGGAGACATAAAATTTTTCCTTCTATTGGAATTTCATGTACGGTACTTTAAAATTATCTTGTAATTATATAGTTTTGTATTTTACTAGATTAGTAAACCACAAAAAAATTTCAGATAAATATTCCCCACTAAATATTCTTCCAATTGACTAATAATCACTTTCTAATTCGATTTAACTTTGTCTGCTCTTCAACCTTTCCATATAACTTCCATTTTCGTCTGTCCATCCATTCGTCTGCCTGTTTATTCGTCTAGCTATCTGATTTGTTATCTGTATATTTAAACTTACTATTAAAATCGAAACTTTATTGAAATTAGTTAGCTTGACCTTTTTTACCCAAAGAAGGTCTATTGATAATGTTTGAAAACTAATTCTACGACTACTTTCCAGGTCTTATTTTAAAAGAAATTAATATGGGAGAAATGTTTGCTTCATATTTTTCAGAACCAAGTTCCTACTAAGTCCAATTATAATTTTAAAATCTGCCTTAACTTGTGATTTAGTTGTTTGACTTTTTAATTCGATTAAACAAAGTAATGTAACGCATTTACAGTGAACCTCAATCGATTCTAACATTTTTAGTTTTTAATTTAAAATTATCTTTAAATTTTAAATTATCTTTAATTAATAGATTTACATTTTCTTTAACGATAACACATTTTACTGATTTGCAAATTTATATTTCTGCTAATTATTTTGAATATCTTTTTCATGGACTTTAGAATCTTTTTCCATTTTCATTCATTTTATTTTCTATGTAACTTTTCTTAAATACATTTTTTAATAGTATAATTAAATTATTTTAAATTTTTTTTCTTTTTTTTTTTTTATGTGAACCGTTTTTTTTTCCAGCTTTTATTCTACTTTATAACGTTTTGTTCTTTTTAATATTATTTTTTCTGACGTTTATTGTTATCAATTATTTATTTACAAAAAATGAAAAATTTCATTTTCCGTTTCCTTGAAACATCTTTAACTGTACATTACCGAACAACAACTGAATTGTGTTTCGCTCTAACATTGTCTAAATAGAATCGTTCTAGTTATTGTGAAAAAAAAAAAACTCCCATAGAATTTTTATCAATGAATTTTCTTATATTTTTATTTTTTGGTTTTCTTTTATTTGTTACTATTTTTATAGTTTTGATAAATCAACATCTGTTTTTACATTGCATAAGCTTTCTTGACATCTTTTTTTTATGAAGCTTTAAGAGAAAGCCAAAGCTTTGTAGGTGAAAGAAAATTACACTGAAAAAAAAATATTATTATTAAAAATATGAAGGTATACAAACAATTTTCTGCGACTTTCTTTTATTCACATATAAAAATTTTATTAATTAACTAGTTTAATAAATAATTTATTAACGACTAAAAATATTTAAAATTATGAAAGAATAATAAATAAATAAGTAACTAAAATATATGAGAATATTTATGGATAGAAAATATCTTTGGACTAAAGTTAATTGAAAATATTCAAAAAAGTGAAATAAAACTAAAAAATTGGAAATAAATGAAATTAATTGGAATAATTTATATGAAAATATTAATTGTAAAGAATTTTAATTATTGCAAAATATTTTAACAGCACTAAACAATTTAATAAACTTTAAGGGCGCACTAAATTATTCGATTTAATCTAAAATTATTGCAGCTATTTCAAAGGTTTACTAATCGTATCCAAAAAATTGTAACCACGATATGCTTTCCTTTGCGACGACCAATCTTTACCATAACCGCTTGTATCATGCGTAATATAAGCATGATTTGAAAAACTTGATCCACCACCAAAACTGGGACCACTATGACCATGTGAATGCGGATCATTACTCATAAATTGTGAATATTCTACAACGTGGAAAGAGGTTGATTGTACGGATCCATTCAATTCAAAACAGGTACCTACAATAAAACTTACCATTATCATTGTCATACTTATGGGAATATGAATGTGTATAAACTAAATCTGGATGAATTTTGCATAAAGTTTTCGTTTTTAAATAATTAACTATCCAAGCGGCGGCCAATACTAATAATGCATTTAGGCCAATTGTTAGCAACAACAAATTGACCACGGTCATTTTTAAATGGGCAATTTTCATTAATGTTATCAATTGTAAGATTATGGTCCATTTGATTTTCTTTTTGGTCTTATGATCGCGCGACTCTACAAACAAATAGAGAAAGCAAAATAAAAATGAAAAAGCCAAAAAAAAAAAAAAAATTAAAAAATTCATTACAATCAGAAGCAAAAATAAATATTATAACAAGAAAAAACAAAACACTTGATCAGAGCTCAATCAGAGCTTAATCAGAGGCGATTAGTCTCATTACGCTTAAGGCGATTAATAAGCATTATAAGCATTTTCGTTTGAGCTGAATAGTTCGTTATATGAGAAAGGGTCCATTAAAAGGAACGATTTAGGCAGAATTTGGCACAGCTATTAAATAATTCTAATAACAATACTAAGCTAATTTTCATCAAATTTCATCTATTAAGTTTTTTCACATACGAAAGGTATCAAATGAGAAATGGCCATTTATAATTCTCACTAGGATTTGCCTTTAGACTAAAACATTTCAGAATATTAAATTTCAAAACTTACAATCAGCCGTAAAAAAAACAAATTTACATGGGTCCCTATCAAATAGACAGTTGGGTAAACAGATAACCAAATAACCAAATAACCAAATAACCTAGGTGCAGCCATGCCTTATAATTGACACCAATTTACCTGAATCAGTTATTCGATATACACGTATGCCGCTACTATATGGCAGAGTGACTTGAAGTCCATGATTTTGTCCGAATACTTCGATTGCCCGCTTTACAAATTTCAATATACTTGTTGAACTCTTATCACCTGCAAAATTAAATAATTGAATAATTATGGTAACAAAATAATAAGTCAAGAAAATTGATAAAACTTGTAATAATTAAAGATCAATAATAATTGTTGGGCATGCCAATAAACCACAACAACCGGCACATTCTTATGAGTATCGTTAGCTTTGCGTACGATAATTTTGTCTGTATATATGTGTCTGTGCGCGTGGCTGCGCGCGCATGTGTGTGTGTGTTTTAATATTAATTAAAGTTATAATTATTATTATAATAATTCGTATAATTTTTTATCTTCAATCATTAATCGTTATTTATATTTTCATATAAAATTTGGAAGGAAATATAAATGAAGTCCTCAAGTAAGACGTAGGATTTTTATAAAAAAAAATTGTATGTTTAAAATCTTTAAAATAAAAAAATTTTTAAAATTAATAAAAACGGCAGCTAGGCGAACGATTTTTCTTTTTCCTTTTAAAATTAACACTAAGCGTTTTAACTATCTAGAGTTGAACTATTGAACTCTTTAGATTGTGAAATGATTAAAAATATTTTTTTTTAACCAACATCCAGATTTTGAAGGTATACTCACTTTATCATTATGTTTGTTAGGCCTAGAAGTAAACGTTGAAGACCCTACAAAATATATTTTTGATCAGCGTCAAATTCTGAATAGATTTAGATATGTCTGTCTGTCTGACCTCGTATTATTAAGATATAGAAGGTTGAAATTTTGTACAAATAAGGACGCCACTGTTTTACTATGTCTGTGTAAAAATCATGGAAATCGGCTATATCGGCCGGGAAATTACATCATACCACTTACTTTACTATTGCAAAAAAACTTTAATAGATTTTTTATAAAAATTTCATGGCATCTGGATGTTGGTTATCCAAAATTTGGCTTCAGCCAAATGTAGTTTGTTTACTTGCTCAAATTATAAAAAAATATTCAGTTTTAAATCTTTTAAATCTAATTAACATTTTTTCATTACAGAAGTCTATTTAAAAATTTCAAAATATTTGATATATAAAAATTGTATAAAATTGCTAGAATTTTCTAATGAAAAATACAATACAATAATATAATAAAATTTTGATTGTATGGAATATTTAAAAAATAGTTGTATTTGAGCCAAATTTATAGCACTTATCTAATATCTCAATTAATCCTTGTACATCGATTACCATTTCCAAAAATTTATGAGTAAATTCGAAATTTTTTTCATGCATATAAATTTTTCAACAATTATGGCATTGTAAAGGCACTAAATATTCCCAAATGTCCCAAATGTCTCAAATGTCCCAAATGTGTCAAATGTTACCCAAATTCCCAAACAGGCCAAAAATTTCATTAAAGCATTTTGACTTAAATGGTTTGAAAAAGTTTTGTAACGGAATTTCGGAAAAAAATCATATATAATTTTCAAATTTTTGAATATAACACACCTTCAGTATTAGTGCGTGCCTCAGGAAATAATATCATATCGGATGATTCATTCAGTTGTACTAAACGGAAAATTTGCTTAGCATCACGAAATTCTCGACTGTATTCATGAGGAAATAAATGAAAACTATTTGTGGCCAATTGCCATATAAATTTGGAGGCTTTATATTTAACACATGATGACCAATTACGTGTAGTAGAACATTGTTGTCGTTGTTGCCTCACATATTCATCATTTTCATGATGATTTATTAATGAACGTGGCCATAAATTAACACTTGAGGTTGCAGTAGAATTTTTCATAAATTTATTAGCATTTGAAGTTGCCGTTGTTGTCATTAATTTTGTTATCGTTGGTATTGTTTCTGCTGTTGCTGTTGCTGTTGCTGTTGCTGTTGCTGTTGCTGCTGCTGCTGCTATCGTTACAGCATTTGTTATTGCCATCACTGAATTATGATTATACAAAAGAATTATCCAAATAATAATCACAAAATAATTATATCTAAATAAGCACATTGTTTTAAGATAAAATAACTGGCCCGATAACACGTGCACCGGCAAACGCCCACATAAAACTAGATTCGTATAATGAACTAAAAATATTTAAAAACGAAATTTAAAAAAAAAAAAAGAAAGAAATTGAAATTGTCGTACTTAAAATTGAAAACGAAATCGAAATTAAAAACGCGATATTACGTGAAATAAAAACAAGAAAAAAAAAAAAGACACCCAACTGATTGATTTTAATTGTTATGGATCGAAAAAGTTGTATGCGTTAACAAGTTTAATCAACAAATGGCAAATAAATAATCAGCATACCTGCTTTTATGAGAATTCCTCTCAGATAATAGTTATGCATCTATGCATCAATGCATCAATGTCTCAATGCCTCAATGCATCTATAGCATAACAAGCAACAACAATAAACAAAGAAACAAACTAGCAAAAAAAAAAGAAAAAAAAATAAGTAACTAACAGAAATCTGTAAACTGCTCCAAAAAGAAAAAAAATTATTTGAAAACTTTTTTAGTTAGCTAGCTTTGGTATCCACTTTTATGGATCCTGTATAGCAACATTATACAAATGAAAATGAAAAGGAACGTTATGTTGTATGTTGTGTGTGTTGTGTGTGCAGAGGTTAACTGGTTGGTAGTTGTATTTGTTTATTTATTTTTTCTATTTTTGCTTTTACTTAGCTTTTTATATGTTTTCAACCTCAAGTTGCATGCGCTTTTTTTTATACATTTTCTCCATTGTTTGTTTTCTTTTTCTTTTTGTTTCATTTAATTTGATTTTCAATTGTTTTTTCAATTAGCTTTTCATTTCATAGCAGTCGATCGGTTAATGTAAATAAACCGCAGTTTATCAATACTAGTTTTCACTTTCAATGTTGTGTTATGATTATTCTACATCCATAACGGCATATACACATACACATACACATACATATACATATACATATACACATGCATATAAAAAAATATATATAAACAGCGACACTTTCTTTCCAATGATTGTACTTTTTTATTAATATTTCTGTTGCAGTTGTCTTTGGTATTTTTCTATTTTTAAAATGCCTCCTTTTCTTCTCATATTTTTCTCATTCTTCTTCTTCTTGTTTCTCTTCTTGTTTCTCTTCTTGAATTTTTAATATCAATTTATCCAAGAGTCTTTCAAGTATTTCATGAGTGCATGCAACAACAAAAAAAAGAGCAACCGGCAAAGAGAGAAGAAAAATAAAGGAAAAAATTTCTAAGCGCGCTAAGCGAATCGCCAGTTTTAGTAAGAAAAAAAAAAAACTCATATCAAACAAGATTCGTTTTCTCATTTAATACAAAATAAATATGAAAATAAAAATATGACTGTATTGTATAAAGTAACCGGAAACATAATACACCTAACATGGACAGACATTCTTTCATAATAAAATATTTCCTCTAGAAATAATGAAAAGATTCCCAAGAATATAAATTTAGTTAAGCTTCAAGTTCATCATTTAGAAAACCCTATAAAATTATATGAAAATTACAAAAATTTTTTACAGAAATCCAAAAATAAACATTCAAATAACTTTCTAGGGAACTGTCTTTGAGAGAACAAATACTTAAGCGGCCTTTAATTTATTTATAACGAATAAGCAATGATCGATATATACTCTTTCAAATAAATATCTTAAAAATTGGAACCAAAACTTTAATAACAAATTAATGCGGATACACATTAGACAGACAGACAGACGGACAGACAGCCAATTGATATAATACAAGCTGAGTGTTGTACCTCACTCAAGTCGTTGTAAAGGTTCCATTTGCACGTCACTTGAAGTAAACAATTTTTTAGAATTTTTTTTTCGGGAAAATATCGTAGCAATAATTCGTGGGCACTTGCTTACTTAAATTTCTTTTATAAATTTCTCTAAGAATTTTGCATTACAATCAATTAAATTAAGACCATGTTAAAATAATCTAGAAAGTAAAATTTTATTTTATAATTTATAACATAAAATTTTGTATCGAAATTATTCATTTTTTTTTTAATTTTGTTATTTTACATGGTCATTAAATGGAATGTTTTGTACATTAATCCTCTTTTAACAATGTACACTTTTACTGTAATTAAGGACATTTGTAAGGCACTCAGCGAATAAGAAGTAAAAGTTAATAAAAAAAAAAAAAAACAAAATAGCACCAACTAACTTAACAAAAAATAAAAATAAGAATAAAAATAAAAATAAAAATTTTAAAAAAAGTTAAATAAATGTACAAATAGTTTACCGCATAGAAACAAATGTAAATAAAATGTTGAACCAGTTTCTTTTCCAGGGGCACAGCCCAGGTGAAGGTAATTATTATTCCATATGAACAAGTTTAACTCAAATATTTCTGTTTATATTTTACAATTTTTTTTTTTTCATTCCATTTCTTTTCTTTTCTTTTCTTTTCTTTTCTTTTCTTGCTTGTTACTATTAATTTTTCTAATTACTATTATTTTTACAAATAAAATTTTTGTTGTTTACATTTGGATCGTTTTTATTGTTATTTTTATTGGAGTTAGTGTTGTTAGTGTTTGTTAAATTTTTAGTTTAATTCGCTTTTAGTTTACGTAATTAAAAGCATCAAAAAAAAAAAAAAAGAAAAAAAAAAAAAAAGACCGAATCTTGAACTCCACCCAGACAGCATGATACACGATTCACAGTTTGATTCAATTTTTCAGTAGTAAAATGAAAATTTAGTATTATTTGATATCGAGTAGGCGTGGCCGATTTATATGATTTTTGCAAAGCAATGGCCTCCCTATTTATATAAAATTTCAGCCTTCCATTCCTTTCAGTTTTACAAACCAAAAAAAAATGTTAATAACACGCGGACAGATGTACAGACGGAAAGACAGAAAGATGGAAAGATGGAAAGGCCTATCTAAATGGTTTCAGAAGAAAATATACATACTTTATAGAGTTGCCGAAATTTTTTTTTTTTAACATGATTCCCCAAAATAATAACAAAATGAATATAATGCCCAAGCTTTGGATGATGCTGTTGGATATAAAAAACAATGGACACAAATGATTAAAGCAAAATTTTTTTTTGTAACACATAAAAAGAAAGTCCTGATGAATTTTTATTTTATTTCATTATTTAGCTTCACATTTGCATTAATTTTATTGAAATTGTACGAAATAATTATAAAAATTTAATGTGAATGAACATTTCGATTACAACAAAAATTATCCACACTTTTAATGACTTTTAATTCAAATTTAGATTTAATGATTTTTATGTTTATAATGTGTCAAAAGTTTTAATTCCAAATCTCTATAAACTTTAAGTTTTTATAAATTTTTTTTTAAGCAATGAGATCTAAGGAAATTTTAAGTGAGTACAAAAAATAAAATTTCTTTTGCAAATCAAACAAAACGAGCATTAGATCTCTTTTTGGTGAAATAATTCTTTCCCTCATTGTTCACCAATTTCTTGGCTCATTCACTTTTAATATTTATAATAGAAATATTAAAGGAAAATTTCTACATGACCTTCAGTTTCATTATAGAAAATTCCCAGATTAATCTGCTTTATGAAGATTTTTTCAAGTAAAAGTTGAAACTTTTCAACTAAAGTCCAGCCTCTTTAATAACATTTTGGTTTTACAAAAAATTTCATAATATTGTAAAATGTTTGAAATCATTCATTCAATTCATTCAATAAAATTTTTCTTTTCACATAATTGAAGCTCTTTTATGATCATCATCATTATGAGACATTGTTCGGCTAATAAAAAAGCTAAAACCATAAAGCAAAAGGAAATTGTATTTCCATTTAATCGAAAGGAAATTGTTTTTAAAAATATTATCTACGATCACAGCAAATACACAAATACACAAATACACACAAAATATTGATCAAATTATCATAGAAATTATACCAACATGCATGTGAAATATAAAGGGACATACATATTTTTCAATTTTCCAAGGAAACCAAAAAAAAAAAAAATAAATAAATAAAAAATAAATAAATAAAGAAAATTTAATATAAAACGATGACGAGTTATGGGAAAATGTTTCTATTAAAGTGAAAATTTTCTTTTATTTACAATTTTAATTTCGATTCAGTATAAATAATTTTAAAAAGACAAAAAAAAAAAAGAAAAAATTCATAAACTTTATTTAAGATGTTGTTTGTGTAATTATAAAGTCACTATAAATATTATAAGTTAATTGAATTTTTGTTTAATTAAATTATAATTATTTTCAGCCAGATTTCAATATTTCATGAATTGATTCTTGAACAATATAAAATAAAAAATAAAAAATAAAAAAACAAACAAATTAACAAATTTAAAATTAAAATTAATTTTATATATTTATAATTATAAAAAAAAATAATAATAATTAAAAAGTAAATGAAAATAGAAAGTTAAAATTAAGTTAATAAATGACAAAAGCATTATGCTCAAGTTTAAATAATTTCTATTAGATTCATTGTTGTATTCATTTTTTTAAATTTTTTAAATTTTTATATAACACATTAACAAAATATGAAGTAAATTTACTCCTGCCACTATTACTATTAAAGCCATGTTAATATGGTTGCGTTACAACAATCTTTTGTTTGTATTACCACAGAGCTCATAATATCACTTTCTAGCGAAAGCTTTTCAAATAATTTTAATTATAATGATGAGAATTATGATCATAATGATGACAATGACCAATGACCAATGACCAATGATCAATGACCAATGATAATGATAATGACCAATGATGATAATAATGATAATAAGCATATAAATTTTAAGGAGATTGTTAGATTTTTTCTATGGCAAGTTTTATTCATCAAAGGCCCAGATTTTTTGTTACACTTTGAGAAAACAACCTTTCACAAAATGTTAATATTCTTGAACGGCATTCTAATTCTAGATTCATAGGTTTATACGAATGACCAATACAAAAAAAATTTTCTACAATTTACAGGAAATCCTCATATTAGAAATGTCTTCAGATAAATTAAGAAAACTAAACATAACTCGCTTCCTGATATCTCATTTTATTTCATAAATTTATAAAATGTATAAAAATTAAAATTTTTTATGTTTAACCTTATTTTGATGCTACAAATCGATACAAATCAGCCACACTCATCGCATTACAACAATGCAAATATAAAATTTTTTCAATTAATATTTAGACGATTATTAATAATATTTAGAAAAGGGTGTCAAAACGTACGTTTCCGCTTTACATTTATGAAGCTAATAATTTAAAGCTCATTATTTAAAGTGAAATGTCTTCACATTTCATGTGCATGCATAAATATTTAGCTGAGAGGAAAAAATACATTACAAGGTAATAAATTAAAGCTTCTCAAGAGAAAATAATTCATTATACTCCACAGGAATTGCATTACAAACGTTTCAAATGGACTCAACTTTGAAGTATATTTAGAATCAATTTAAGTTTATTTTAGTTAATTCAAGTAAAATTGTTACCAAACTTATAAGATTATTTGTTAAATAGGTGTAGAGAATTTTTACAATCATACTTCATATGCCTTTAAAAAGAAAGTTGTAAATCTAAGAAATTTATAAGTTGCCATAACTTTTTTATTAACGTTTTGTAATAAATTTCGTTTAAATCGGTTCAGTTTTCTTGAGTCCCTTTGCATGCACATATATTCCATATACGAAAATTTCATTTAACTTCTCGTTTACCCTAAACCACTTATGATGTGTGTTTGTGCAGATGTTTGTAACACCCAAAATTACCCCGATCGACCAATAATCATTCCCTGATTCGATTTAGGTCTCTATGGTCGCCTGGCAACTTCCTATGTAAAATTATTTTTTAACTTAAGTTATGGTGCTGTGACAAACCCTATTAAAAATAAGTTAAAATCGAAACATTTTTACGGCCACGCCCCATATAACATGTTTTTAAAAAAAAAATTATTATATGAACCAAAAGCTTCAATTTTGAATACATTTTAGGGGAAATTTGGCGGCGCTTTTTGTTTTTAAATTAAAAAAATGGACCTATAGGTCCATTTTTTGAACCTTCTTTCATATAACAAAGTCTTTAAATAATAGAGAAATTACAATTATTCTATTATTGGCAGGTAATTCACTTATTTGAGTTAATTCATTTATAGCAAAATGTTGTAGCTAATGAAGCATTTAAGATTCAACCTCAACCGTTTATAAAGTTCTTACTTGTTGCATCTCAACTTGTTTTATAATTTTTGTAACATTTGAATTACATTAAGCGCAACTTTAATATTTTTATTTATTTTAATATGATAATGAAAATATATCATATAATATTTCAAATTAATAAATGTTTTATCTACATCTGAAAATACAATAACTCCTCTATTTAGACATACATAATTACTCCACAACAGTACATGCACATTTAAAAATTAATAAAAAATAAATAAAAAATTCTATCAATAATAATTACATGTCATAAAATTTACAAAATATATGCCAAAGTATAAACTTAAATATTTTATGTAAGAATTAATTTATTCATTCGAGTACATGATAAGTTTGTGTAGATGTTTGTAAAATATTTGTCAGAATTATTTGTGACAAATGTACATTTAATTATAATCAATCAAATCAGAAAAACTTTCCAAATCAATTTAAGCCTTTTGGCCTATAAAATCCCTTAATCGGTCAGTCCGTCTGATATCTGTCCATGTAAATTGGTTTGTAGCAACCAGAAGCAGTTGAGGTAGACCTGCATTTTATTATATCGATTGATATTCAATCACTTCTTAAATCGATTTAAGTCTCTTGGTCTATTTATCTATCTAACGGTCCATCTGTCCATCTGTCCATCTGTCCATATGTCCGTCTGTCTTCTGGTCTATGTAAAGTTGTTAGTTAGCTAAAAGCGCAATATTTCGATATTGGCATGAAATTTGATTTTTGAAAATAAATAGATTTATACGATTTTTACTACCACGCCCCTTATAGCATCTCTTTTTTTTTTTAAATAAGTCGTAATATGGACAGAGCTTACGATTTTGAATATATTTTAATGAAAAATTCAACGTATTATTATAAAAAAATATTTGCCCCAAATTTAAACCTGATCAATCCAATTTTCGAATTCCCTCGTACATTGAACTTTTTATATAATTTAAAAATCAGAATTTTTACCTTTTAACTTTCTTATTCGACATGAATTGCATTAAGTCAGCAAAGTGATGTAGAGTATTGAAAAATCGGTTTCGACCAACTATAAAGCTTCTACTTTATTCTATATAAAGTTTCCTTTTATTTTATAAATTTTCTACTAAATTTTATACATTACAATAGAAACGCTTAAGGGAGTATGTTCTTTCATATACTTACTTCCATTTAACTCATGTATAAATGTATAAATGAATTAAAATTGTACATATAAAAAAAAAATGGCTTTCTGTGTATATCTCACATATAACAAAAAGTTAAAAAGAAAAAAAGGAGAAAAATCGAAACAAGTATCATTTATTCATAATTTGAATAAATCTTAGCAAAATATTTAAATGCCTAAGAAGCAAAAGAAATTAGGGTGAGAGAAAGTTTCATTAGTCTAGAGAAATAAAATAATGCAATTTATAGGCTATCTCTAAATTTAATACGTCAATACTACTCACTCACACACACACACACACACACACACACACAACACAAACAAACAAATTATATTTTCATTAGCATATTTTTATCACACATATTTTATTTGATTATATGAAAAAAAAGTCTCCATTAAAGTGCATGAATGAAATTGCAAGATACAAAAAAAGAAACAAAAACAAAAAAAAAAAGGAAAAGCCGGGAAAAGTAACATTCACAATTTTAATAAATTGAGATCACGAACAAACTTCAATTTTCAAATTTTTATGACCAAATGTGCAATATATTTTATAGCTTATTATAAAAATTACGTATTTTTTATGCATAAATCACTTCTAATGCGCATCATCATTTTGATTTTTCATATTCAAATAATTAAACTTGTTTCAAAAACAAAATATGCTAATGTTGCTATTACTGCTATTACTGATCAAGCAGCTTCTTTTGAAATTAACAAGTTTCTACGTATGTGTAGAAAGGAAAGAAGCAAAGAAGGAAAGAAGGAAAGAAGGAAAGAAGGAAAGAAGACACGTTACCTTCATTATGCCATCAGTGAAAATAAGTAGAAAGTTACATTTCATTCAAACTCTATAACTTGATATTTTATAAATGAAGGGTGCACTTTCAATTTCAATTTCAATTTGTATACATTTAAATTAGGCAAAAATTTTACATTTTTCTTCAAATGTTTTCTCCAGCATTGCACGTGGAAGTTATGGCAGTCAAGATGAAGATTTTTTTATTAAACGATCGTTATCTCACGCTTGGTATTAAGCTAAAGACATAACGATAAATCTTTTTTATTATATTTAAATCGATATAATAAGAAAATTTTCATAAATATATAATTTCTTCAGACATTTGGCATAGAAATTTTATTTATTAGAAAAGAGAAATTACAACAATTCTGAAAATGATGCCGCTTGTAATTTCTTCTTATATTTGAATTTTCAATCAGACAACTGGTTTGAAGTTTAACAAAACGGTACTTTATAGAATCAGCATTTCGAATTTTAAATTTGGGGTTTTGTAAGTTATACAGAGGTATCGAAAAATTTTATATTAGTTTTTGTTTCAAAAATCTACGGTATATGTTTTGATGAAAAAATTATAATTTTAGATAGTCTTTTGAAAAATTATAATATACTTAATTTCGGTGACATAGTTTTAAAAACCCCATTTCCAGATTTGAATCTACAAGAATTTTTATATCACATAAACATTTATCCTTTGAACATTTTTATTAAGAAAATGCTTTATCAAATTAGCCATCGAATTATTACATTTACAATTGTTATTGTTGGCAATTTTTCATTTCTATAAATATTTTGCATAATTTTAAAACTTACTTGAAAACAATCAATTTAAACATTTATAAATTATTTCAAATAATAGCTGCAATTATTCAACAAAAATTATTTTGTTTGAAATTTTTTAAAATAAATTTCATTGGTTCCAATCTGTCAATGTGACGCATTATTTTACTGAGTGTATAATCAAGAAAATGTAAAAATAAAACTTATAAAACATAATTAGCATTATACAAATTCAAAATATCATACTTTTATATGGCAATTCTTTTATTTAGGCTTTAATGAAAATGGCAATATCGCATTAATAAAAATTATGTAATGCAATAAAAACATTTAATTCAGAGAGAGTAAAATTTATTTTATTCATCTGGCTACTCTCTCACACTCTATGAATTTTAAAACAACCCACAATAACAATTAATTACAACAATAAATAAAAGAGTTTGCATAAAATTTTCACGAAATCCACAAAAGTTGCAAAGTTTATTAATTTTATTAACAAACAATATTTGTAGGTATGTATGTGAGAAAAATATTTGAATGTGACAAAGAAATCAGTATGAAGTCAATCAAATTAAATCAAATTAAATCAAATCCAGTCAAATCAAGAGAGAGTGAATGACAGAAGAAGTAATTTGTGAAAGAGTTTGGGAAGGAGATTCGGCTTAAAGATTGTGATAATAATTGAAAACGAAAAAATTAAGAAAGAAAAGAAAATGGAATTGTAACAATAATTATAATTAATTAAATTGGTATATGCATTGATTAATGAATTAATTAACTTATAATGCTTTTAGATATTACAAATACAACGGACAAGTGACAATGGCACAGCCCAAAGCCGTTGGTACGGTAGCAATTACATCTAGTGGTGGTCCACCTTCGGCCTTACAAAATGGTTTCAATAAAGTATTTATCCAAAGAGATTACAGTGAGGGTACAGCAGTTAAATTTCATACCAGACTACCTAATGAATTAGAAGGTTTGGTAAGTATCCCAATATCTTCTCATCATTTCATTCATTAATTCATTTATAATTTCTCCTTTTTTATATTTATGCAATAGATTGAGCGTCACGTTTTCGAGACCACAATAAATAGACTTAATGAATTCTTTGCTGAAGCCGAAAAAGGTTCTTGCAGTACATATTGTGAAGGCTGTATTGGTTGTATTACAGCGTATTTAGTGTATATGTGTTCAGAAACTCATTATGAAAAAACACTGCGTAAAATATCCAAATATATTGCTTCCCAAAATGAACGTATTTATAATCCAAAAGGTTTACAAATTATTGATCCCACTTATCGAGGTTTACGTGTCATAGAAATAACTATATTGGATCGTCCAGGGCGAACGTGACTTCCACTATCCCACTCAAGTGAAGAGTTTTTCATGTAAGCTATTCCAGTATATAAAAATGTAAAATATATATGGGAAAATGCATTATAATACAAAACGATGTATAAAAATTATAACAAGATTAAATCAAAAGCTAATATTCCTTAATATTATTAGCTATTTCCATATACACCAAATGAATTTCAAAAATAATGTTTAGCATTAAATGTTAAGGAAATTTTCGGTGCATATATGCAAGCAAGTTTATATCATGTAAAATATTGCATTTTCCATATGGACAAAATTAATGGAAGTAATAAAAATTATGCTGATATTGCTTATGTTCTTCTACTGTCCAACACAAACCAAATTCCAATATTTTATAAATACCAAACTTTACCAACAACATATAAATATGTCCATTTGAAAAGATTATGCGTGTATACTTGTAAATTTAAGCAAAATTTGCTTAATATAATGAAAAGAATGAGACAAAGTAGCATTAAATATGAAATTATTAGAAATAAATTAATTTTATTATTTTCAATATGAAAATTAATTACCTTCATTTGACAATAGATCATTTGACGAAGGGTTACTTACCCCTTACCCCTTTTTGTATACCAACAAAGTTAAATGAGACGAATGGCAAGAAATGATATTATTTTGATTTATAATTAAAATTAACAAAAGTCGCTTTTAATTTCATAAATGTAATTTAATTATTTCACTCTCTTATCAGCTGATATTTTAAAATACTTATAAAATTAGAAAATTCAAAGGCAATTCGATTCGACTTTACATGTTGACTTGAGAATTGTTGAGTGATTGTATTTACTTGCAGTTTAGAGAGTCTTTGTTCAAGAATACAATTCTCAGATCGCAAAATTCACTTAGTGTTTAGAGTTTCTTTGCTTTAAGTTGTCTTCTCTCAAAGTTTCTTTTTAATATTTGTTCATAATTTTTCTTTAAAATTTCACTTGCAAGCAAAAATTGCACTAATTAACATTAAGTAACGTTTATATAAAATTTATTTTAATTAATATAAAAATTTACTCAACACAGAATTCATGCCATGTACTTACCATTTTCACATAATAAATATATTTTCATATTCCCACTTAAAGTAAATGTCTAGATTTGTTATAGATTCTTTGGGAATACCCTCATAAATATATTCTTTAAATAATTGAACGAAACTTTTAAAATAACTGTGCCTTTGTATCAAAATTTTGTTGCACACTCTGTGATTTAAGTATTTTCACTTCATTTAAACTTTTATTATATTTCTACCATCTCAAAAACTCAAAATTTATCTGCTCGCCTTTACAATTTCTCTTTCTGTCATTCTCTATATCTGCTGGAGGGAAGCGCCAACATAAATTTTAAATTAAATGCAATTTTCCAATGGCAATAATTTTACCGTATCTATTTTTTAAAATGATTAATTAAAATTGCTGTATTAATCAAGAAGATTCTACATAAATAAGATAAAATTAAATGACTTAAATTCTTGAAAATATCTCTAAATTAAAAATACAAATTTATTTCATATTAATAATAATGTTAATATTTAATAAAAATAATCGTAAATTCTAAGAAATCTTCTTCGAATAAATTGAATTTAAAAATTATTAATTTATTAATATGCTTTATTTTGTCTTACACTGATATAACGATAAAATTTCTAATTTATTTCACATAAATTGTGTAAAATTGACATTTTTAAATTAGTTTTATAAAATATACCAAATTTCAAACCATTTATGTGCATTTAACAGTTATATAACAAAAACGGGTAACAAAAAAATTTTTGTAATAATATTATTCATCTATGAATAATTTTTTAAATTTTTAATCTCACAAACTGACAATAGATCTACATATTTTGAGGGGGGGGGGGGGTTGTTTTCTGCATTTTGTACTACTTAAATCTAAGTGCACATTTAAATATGAAGTTAAAAAGAGACAATAATAAAATGCATTAAATAATTTTTTTTTATTGTTATTGTACATACATAAAACATATATACATGCATAATGTTAAAATTTTGACTAGATTGAAATTGTGACTACGTATTGACTAAATTTTATTAACAAGCTAAAATCACATGGCCCTTTTTCTATTTACACTAAAACGTTCAGATATGCCAAAATTTATGGAGTCTTTGAACTTTTTCGTATACAAATAAAATTTTTGTTGCGTATACAATTTTTATTAAATGTAAATGAAAATCAATAAGAATGATACAATCGCTTGGAAGCGACTTTTAAATGCCTTACACCATTTTGCTTAATGGGAATATAAAATCAAATAAATATTTTATAAAATCATAAAGTTAAAAATTAAAAAACTTAAGTTAAGTTGAATTACTTGAAGACTTTGTTATTTGGTTGGAGGTTTAGAGAGTGGGCTTACAAATGATTCAGCTTTAATCATTTTCAATAAGATTCGCCTTTAATGGAAACCATGCATTAAATTTTAGTGAAATATTTCAAAATTTTCAACTTCTAGATTGATAACAAGTTTACAAGGACAGACTGATAGACTTAAGTTAAGTCATATGTAATTCTCAGTTTATACCATATTAGAAAATTTTGTCATGTATCGTTACTCTTAAAAGTAGGGCCTCGGAAATAAATCAATTTCAACAAAATTCATTTGAGTTGCCTAAAACAGAAAAATTGCTGCTTACATTTTGATTACAAGTTAATATGGACATAAAACAGACAGACAGACGGACATACGATTAGGCAAGCCTAAATTTAATAGGTTAGATCAATCTCAAATCATAAAACATAAACATTGGTACAAATTTTAAATACTTATGCTTATATAAGTGGTGTAGGGCATGTAGGATATTCCATATTGTAATTTATGTTATAGTTTATTATATTTAACTTAATTTAACTTAATTAATTGTACATGAACTGATATATGAGTTAAAATAAATATCTATGAATTGGTCAAGTTGTTCTTGATGAAAATGTTTTGCTTTTCCTAATAATGTTATTTTTGCTTTTACTTTTTTTTTTTTTTTTGCAATTTCCTATGTACATTTTAATCATTCACTAAGTATGAAATTTACAAAAATTTTTTTGGCATTTAGTTTCAGTTTAGTTAAATGAGGCGAGATCAATGAGAGTTAAAATTTTTTTTACAAATATCTGCATTATTTTAATATGATCACAATATTTGACTTTGCTCTTATATTGCACATACGTACATAAATACATAGAACTACATCTAAACATAAATATTTTTAAATATAATTTTTTATATCTAATTATAATAATAATAATAATAATAATAATAATTTAGATATATTTATTGAGACAGTTGATGTTGAAATTACGATTTAAATAGCACAAATAAGTAAAAAATTCTTGAATGATTTTTATTTAGCAGATGATGGTGGCGTTAAGGCCGTTGCTAATGTTGTTGTTGATGATGATGTAGATGGATGTTTATTGATTAAACCCTAAGTGGAGGGCTTTCGTCATAATAACGAGCAAAACTTTGATCGTTTTTTATTCTTATCCGTGCTTGACGTTACAGACGCTATTGCTGATGGTGATGTTGCTAAATTTGATATTTGACCACTTGAAATGATGGTGGTAGTTGTTGTTGTTATATTGCTTGAGTTAATGGTTATGGTGCTTATGGTGGTGGTGTTGGTGATAGTGGTAGTTGAACTTACATTGCAGGTTGTTACATTTGATAATTGAAAGGTACCAAAGTTTGCACTTTTATCTTCATGTTCTTCTGAGGGATGCTTATCCAGTAATTTCGCTTGACTTTTCATCTTAACACCATCTATACTATTATATAGCGTTTTAGTTATTTTCGATTTAACAGCCTTACTTAAATTTCCCGTCTTTTTAATACTTAAACGTGATATGCCACGAGGATGATGATAATTATGAATTGCTGTGCTCTCTTCATTTGATGGTTGGCAATTTAGAGTGGTGACAGTAAATTCTATATCTTTAATATCTTCATCAGTACAAGCAGCAAATTCTTCTATAGGTTTCTCAATGGTATCATGATCAATCCAAGTTAAGCCCATTTCAACTTTTTCAGCTAAATCTTGCCAATGATGACGATTTTGTAAAGTGCCCTCATAAAGAGGCTTAATCCAGGGAAAAGTGTCTGACAAAACGCCATACAAAGGTAAACATATGACATCGATGAAGCCCACTTGCATTTTGGGTAATTCATCTTTACGTTCTCTAGTAAAGTTACACAAAATGTACCGGTTATAAATTAGTTATTGGATGAAGTCTGACACTTTTTTGTTTGTTTTTTTTTTGTTTGGGTAACTTACCTATCCATCATGGCAACAGGTTGAGTATTTAATTGTAATTTCTCTAAATCACCTTGATCGAAAAATTCATCAGCCACAAGTTTAGCAACACGATGTTGCACTTCCCACGGTTTAGCAATAGCACTAACATCACATGCTGTCATCATCATGCCACAAAGTAATTCTTTACGATCGGCACTTTGCCAATCGAATTCACCATTTTCGACTAATTCTAAAAAGGCGTTACGCTTTTTAAAATAAACTGCTAGATCTGTTGATAGTATGGCATTTTCTACTACCTTCATAATCGATCGATAATCATCTGGAGATAAAGCCTAAATAACAATTATAAGGTCATAATTTTACAATGAGCAAGGAAAAAGAGGAGAGAAAACTTTAAAATGGATTGTTAGGTCCATACCTGAAATATATTATTACCCTCGGAATTTAAAATCATGACACATTGATCGAAATGATGATGTTCCATTGTTGATGTCGTGTAAAGAATGGCCAATGGTGATTCAGTTTTCGTTTGAAAAGCATTATTTGTACCACGATGATCTAAATCATGAGACAGGCAAGCAACTAATAAACCGAACATCTCTAAATCTGTCATGAAGCGTTCCATTCGACCCGTTTTTAACATGGCAAACATAGTTTGTGTAACATTCAAGGCGTGACGCCAATTATGATATTTGACAGGGCGATAGTTCTTTCTTACACTTAATATCCAACGGCATAATACGTCATAAGGTATTTGAAACATTTGGACTAGATTACATTGTAGAAACATTCGTACAACGGCCCGACAAGTATCATCATCGCTTAACTCGAAATCTACAACAAAAACATGCCAACTCTGAATTAAAACTGATAATGATTTGATGGACAATAACTTACCAACAAATGTGAAACTGTATAAATTATAAGTTTCAGCGGAAGGTATTTCATCAGCAACCAATTTATCGGTTTGATCTTGAGACGCTGTTGCATGATATGATAAACATTCTAAAGCGACTTTTTGTTTAGCCATCAATTTACAGGCATTCTCATACATTTGCGTATTATGTATACCCAGACCACAAAAAATGGCGAAAGCCTCAAATATGGAAGCATCCGTTTCCGTAAATGGCACACCATTCGTTTTATTAATCAATTGAGCTACACCAATAACAGTCTTTTGGGCATTAGCTATTGGCATACAAAGTATGGCATGAATAGAATCAATTTCATTTTCAGATCGTATTTGATTATGATCGCGCACCCAGATCCGTACATCGGATATATTTACTGTTTGTCCGGTATTCGCTACAAATTGAGCAATTTGCGCTAAAGTTGAATTATTGAGATCATTACTTGTGGGCCTTGAAATATTTGCTGATTGATTTCCATTGCCTAATTCGAACAGGACCGTAAAGCGAGTTTCACTGTGCTAGAAATTTTGAATAAACAATTTCTATTTGAGCTTTTTATTATAGAATAAAATTCTCAAGATATTGTACCTTATCTTCTAAAGCATCTGAATTTTTTCGATTTTTATTTTGCCGCATGTACATCTGATCAGGCTTCTCAATGATTTTCTCTAAATGACTCTACAAGAAGAGCCAAGAATCATTAAAGAAAATTATATGAAAATGAGCAAGATCTGAACATTTTTAAAATGGTAAATGGACTTTATATTCACAAAAGGCATTATATCTAAAGAATTTAGAAAAAATATGTTTAAAGTATTATTCGAACTACCATGATATCCAAATACAAGTTGGACCAAATCTTATAAAAAAATCTTTTAAATTTATTACTGTGTTAACTTTTCATTCAATTTGTTTGAGAACCCAAATATAATTGTACGATCAAAATTTAATGGAACTTACCGCTTCACCACAATCCAAATCGACTAAATAAACTGAACATCTTTCACATTTTAATAATTCGCGGGCTTCCGTCATAATTTTCGTTACTAAACATTCTAAATTATTTTGCTCTTCAAATATGCTGCGTGCCAAATTTAATAAAATTTCGTTACGTCTATATTCCTGGACGGACATTTCAAACAATTGAGCATTCTGTATACCAATGCCACAAAATGTTAAATAACGACGAAATATTTCTACATCATGAGCATTAAATTCATGGCAACCATTCATTTTATTAATAATTTCAGCCACCCCAATAATATCACCTTCATAATTACAAATGGGCATTGAAAGTATTGTATGCGTGCGATAACCAGTTTTTTGATCAATTTCACTATTAAAACGACTATCATTGTACGCTTCTCTTATATTAATAATCTCTTTTGTTTGGGCTACCATGCCAGCTATGCCAACACCAAATGGTATAATAATTTCCTCTAAATTGGCTTTTTTGATGGCCTCGGCTAAAGCTATTAAATAAAAAAATAAGAAAAATAAAAAAAAAAACAAAAAATAAAACAACAATAAAAGCAAAAACGAAAAATTCATTAATAAATGAAAATAATTAAATTTTCATTTTCCCGTATTTCAATGGCAATAATAATAATAATCATTGGAAATTAATTTTCATTATTGTAATAAATTGAATGACTTTTTTTTTTGCTTTTTTTAAACACTTTGCATATAAAAGAAGCTCTGCAATTATGATGCAGTCCATATGGATGAACTACTTTGTAATGGAAGTGTTATAAAAAAAAAACATAAATGTTTGGTGTTGTGGAAAAGAGCAAGGAGAAAGGGATAATGATAATGATATAAATGAACACAATCGTATTTTATTTTTCAATGCGTTGTAAATAGATTTTAACTGAAAAATCATAGGCTGATTCAGATCATATTTATTTATCTAACCATAAACAAAAGTGCTTGAGAATTGATTAACCTTTTACTGTAGCAATCAATTTCTTTTAAAATCTTCTATAAATTTTTTATCATTCGTCTGGCTGGGTTTTTCATTGACACAAGAATAGATGAAATTTTCGAGATGTTTTCAAGAAACTTTCTAAGTAAGCGGTTTGTTGATCAAGGAAATTTCATATTGAAAATTCACATTATTGGACCAACTAAACGAGCAACTTCCATCCAAAGCCTTAATTTGCAAAATAGTTGATATTTGGATAATATAAGAGTTTTTTTTTAATGAAAATCGAAGTGACAATGAATAGTCAAGAGAGATTTACGGGTATAATTCGGAACAAATTTATCCATTTTTTACCCACGCATAAGTGTTTGATATTTTTTTATAATTTTTCAAATTATAATTTCTGGTTTTTCATCGATAAAAGATTTCTTTTAATTTTTCGTTACTAGTGATACAAAGTTCGACCGTTCGTCTATCACTTCGCTTAATGTGTGCTCCTTCAGTTATATAATTTAATAAAATTTAAAGAATAGATGTTTTTAAAACCTTAGTAAAAATGATTCAGATCGAACTCCTTTGGTGGCTATTCCCCAAAATAAAATATATTTGGAGAAAATAATTTAACACCAGTCCGATCTAAACCAGCCGTTAAGCCTTCTACCAGATACCAATCTTTTAATTACAGAGATGTAAGATACTTAAGAGTCGCCTTCGTCCGCTTGTAAAATTTTCACTTAGCAATATTCAATTTTCATATTAATAATAAATGAAACCATTTGCATTTCATATTCATGTCCACCTCCATTTCTAATCCTAATACTAATACTAAAATTACAAAGTATAATGATGAATTGCTTACGTGTCTTTTGTGTAACATCGAAAAGTTTTGCAACTAAATATCGATTATTCGGTGGTCCTTTAGCCAAAAACAATGAACCGCGATCTGCTTGTGTGAGTAATCCAACATTAACTAGTATTTTATGGCACAGCACATCAATATCTAATTCGTTGGCAACATCACGTATTAATTCCATAAATAATTCACCCTCATCTAGTTCACGTAAATGGCGGCGATTATCCGTTAATGAATTACCAACACTGGGCGTTGATATTGAAAGATTCTTCTATAAAAGCAAAAAAGAAAAAATAAATAAATGAAATGTAAAAAGGAAAAGAAACTGTTTAAGAAATATTTTAATAAGTTGCACGTCCATCAATTGCAGCCATTGAAATCAATTTGTTGAAAATTAGCAACTTTTTGCATTATGTGAATTTTTCTTTTTTGTAGGACATGCAACAATTCTTCAATATCCCTCTAAATAATGAACGATCTGGTCTTATATGAATTCAAAAATAATCCAAGTCCATAAAAGAGCCTTTAAAAAGCTGTTTTTTCTAAACTTTTTAAATTATGACATTTCTGGAAAATCCTTGAGTTTTGTCTTTTTCTATGGGAACGTTAAAATTTTCTGGCATTTTCTCCCGAAAATTAGCTCTTTAAGATGGAGGATTCACCCTTTTGTAAATATTCTTTATTTCGTGGTAAAAATTTGCGACGAGTGAAATGTGAATTTTACAATTAAAATTTCATATTTAATCAAACGCTTAAAATAGGCCAAGACTCACCACAAGGATCACGGTGACTAAATTACCACACCGCTTCGATGCATTATTCTATTGCTGCAGACGCGAATTCACTGTGTGAAATAAAAAACTAACAATTTTTTTTAGTAATTTAAAATTTTTACTTACAATTCCTTTCATTTTTTTTGAATTTTACAACATAAATGATTCAAAAAAAAAAATTGTGAATCTTCCTCAAAAGGAGAAGGGCTTTCTTCGCAAATTTTATTAAAGGGAAACAATTAGCATTGCTTTAATGGTAGTTTATAGAAGACCAACTCCAAGAAGTGTGCTCATTTTAATTTTATTTGAACTTCAAAGAAAAAAAATTTAAAAAAAAAGTAATTGTGCCAAATGTGTAAAAATTTGTAATCTCCATTAAAGTTCATGCCAAAATTTTAAAATTTTTGTGTCCACAATTTGAGTTGTACATTAATTTTGCTTTTGGATTTAGTTGGAAAATATTCCACAAATACTCCACAAGTAAATTTAAAGCACAATTCAATTCATCTTTAAAAATAATTTTAAAATTTGTATTTAATTTTTCAAACAATCTTTATTAATCGAGAATTTATTACAGTTGCTTGCTCTTAAAATGTTGCGACGGCATTCTATGTACTTTTAATTTAATTGTTGTTTTCAAAAAAAAGTATTAAATTTTATGCAAAATAAAAGTAGAAAAAAAGGTAGAAAAAGCTTTACCTGAGGAATAAGAGTTGAGTAAAGTTTAAAGTACTTGAATTACTCAAAATAGAAACTTCATTTTGCTAGAAATGTCAAGGTTTAAAATTATTACAATAATGTCAAAACGTTTCCTCATTATACTTCCTGTTTGTATTCTAAGTTGTCTCGCCAACAAACACTTTAAGAACTTATCGATCGATATCAAATTCTTTAACAATGGAATAAACATGCAATTGAAAAATATGTGCATATTAAAAGCCATGGCTTTGCTGCATTAAAAAGTAACTGCTTTTGAATATTGGTGTAGATTTCAAACACAAACTGAAAAGAAAATCACATCTAAGAATGTCAGAGAGCGATTTGGCTTAAATTCCTGCCCATACTGACTAATAAATTTTGCACTACTTATAAATCAGGATTTTAACCATTTGTGCCTAAAGCTACAGATAGGCCGACGTTTTACAATACCGATCTACTCAGAATCGTTTTTTGTTTTGATTTGAGCCTGACATTTTGATAATTTGTCCATGTAAATTTTGTTATCAAAATATATAGCGCAATATTAAGATTATTTGAATGAAATTTGTTATGTAGGCTTGTCTAGGTCTAAATACGCTCCGCAATATTTATGCGTATCAGATTATCATGGCGACAATGCCCCATACAGAGATTTACTTTGCAAAGAATTCTTATGTGAAAAAATTTACAATTTTGAATATTTCTTGGTAAAAATTAATATAAATGTCCAGTTTGTACATATATCCAAAATTTTGACTAGATCGATTCATATTTTCCATCCCCTCCATACTCTTTTTGAATAAAATTATATTTTTCGTTTTCTGGAATTTTAAATCACTTTTCAAATCAAATCAAATTAGCTTTTCAAATCAGCAAAATTGGTGTAGGGGATTTACTATAGTCGGTCTTCAACGACCGACTATACTTTTATGTATTCATGTGAGTTTTTACATGTTAACTTTAACGTGTTTACTTTAGATGTACCTAAAAGTCAAGTGTATTATGGTTCTTGAGTTTTTTTTTTTCAATTTTTTTTAGTTTTTTTTTATTATTTTAGTTCTTATTTCACAAAGTAAAACTATAATTGTGTTTGTGCTTTTTGACATTTTCAGTAAACTGACAGCAATATGTCAACTAGTTTATTTATAGTACTCAAGCAACACCCACTGCCCCAATGTTTATAGAATTTTCATTTTCATTTTCATTTTTATTATTCTTTTTCTTGCCTCTCGAATATTGTGAATTTTTTTATAAGCCACATTTCAAACAATTGTTAAACTATATGATGATGAACATTGTTCTATTTATTTCCTTTTTCCTTATGTTATTTTTTTTTTGTGTTACAGTTAAGGATCACGGTTTTGTTCAAAAGTTAAGAGATTTACTTAAGTGCCATTAAAATTGTTCGGTCTATAAACCTTGCAATCGTTAGATTTTTAAATATTTGTTTTCTTGTTTTGCCTTTTTTTTTTTTTTTTTTTGTTATGCAAAACACCCAGAGGTTGGTGGTATATTCATTTTGTCATTATATTTGTAACATGCAAAAGCCGGACTACACAAAGTACATAAATCTTATTGATCCGTATCAAGTAGTGAGAGGATTTAGACATAACTATCTGTCTGCCCATCTTTCCTGTGTTTTTTAAGAATCTCCTTATCAAGCTGAAATTTGGCAGGTTGATATTAATTAAAAATGGGCAAAGTGAATCAAACGACACGTCCACAGTGCAATCTAAATTAAGAATACATCAATTTTTTTTTAAGCAACTTTCCTATCAACTACTATCGTGATATATGGGTGATACGTATTCAAAATTTGGGTCCAGAAAAATTTTCTTAGTTATTTTGTATTCTTCCTTTTTGTTAGTTTTCACTTCACATTATCCTGTAATTAATTTATTACGATTAATAAGAAATTTTGTCTTTTGACATTTTGATCTTTTTTCATTTTATTCCCAGCGACACACGTTAGGTGGTAATTTTATTGAGTAAATCATTTTATATAGTTTCATAATTGAATCGGCATGTCAATAAATAATTACACTATTAGCACTTGTTTCAATTCGTTATTATATGATTAACGATTTATATAGTTAACCGGAATGACAATGCTAAATGAAATTAAATAAGTTTATTGAATAAATTTTATATTCATTTTTATGATCGTCATTAGAAGAAGTAATTAAAATTTTCTTTTCTTTGATATCTTAAAGATTTCAATTTAAGATTGATAATGGCAGAGTTTAATTTTTTAAGTAAATTCTAAAAATTTCAATAATTTCAAGTTCCAAAAAATTTATATTATAAATTTGCCAGTTTAATTGATTGATTGATTTTAAGCGTACTGTTTATCTATCCGAATTTATGATTTTATTAAAAATCACCGATGGCAGATTTTACAACGCTTCAATAGATTTGATATATCAATTTATGAACTATGTTGATCGGCTTCCAACTAAGTATAGGAATTGTCCCCGCAAGTGTAGGTAGCTACATCTTAGAAAATTTTGTTAATAGTTCTAATTTTGAAAATTACTTAGGAATAGCATTTAAAGTAGAGGCAAATTTAGATCTGAGTGACCTGAGACTTTTTCAACCTATTTTAGAACAATTCAATATCTTTATTTTTAAACAACTTTATTAATTTTTTTTTTGTTTGTTGTAGTATATTTTTAATAATTGATTACAACTGACATTTTTCACATATTTTTAGTTCCAATAAATTTTAAATTCATTTTAAAAATAATGTAATCAAAAGACTTGTATATTATTTGTTTGTGAAAATGTATGTAACAACCAAAAAAAAAATTGAGTTAGACCCACCTTTTATTTTACCGATCAACTCAGAAATACTTCTTGATTCGAGTTATGTCTGGCTGTCCGTCTGTCTGTTGGGTGTCCATGTTAAGTTGCTATAAAAGTATAGAGCGCAGTTTTGCAGCGATTTAAATGAACATGCCAGGGAATCATTTTGGTTAATATCAGACTATTATTACGACCTATTTTGCAAAAGATTTTTCTCGGTAATCTTTTACAAAAATATGTTGAAGGGGTATTTAATTGTGGG
The DNA here is from genome assembly GCA_023089585.1 of Melophagus ovinus. Taxonomy (NCBI): domain Eukaryota; kingdom Metazoa; phylum Arthropoda; class Insecta; order Diptera; family Hippoboscidae; genus Melophagus; species Melophagus ovinus. The sequence goes on from JAKKIB010000177.1 coordinate 2,454,062, forward strand.
TCCCGACCGATTATAATGTACTTCATTGTTTTTACTTAAAAATTTTGAAAATTACGTATTATTTTTAAATCATAAATCTTTCATATAATAACTCTCTACAAACTCTCTAGAAAGTTTGAAAAACTGTTTTGTAAAAGTAGAACTTTTCTAACAATTTTCAAACAAACTTCAAGTCTTTCTCTGTGCAATTGTAAGCTAAAGCTAGCTAACTCATGCAAAGCAGTGGACAAATGTATAGACAATAGATGACCAAAGTAATAGACAAATTTAAATATTGATTTTTAGACAATTAGTGTAATCAAAGTTGAGTTTATTCCCTGAAAAGAAGGAATACACACAGTGTACGGAAATAAATATTACCTTGGTTGAAATTATTAAATAACGTGATATGGAGTATGAATTGAAATAAATGTTTTGTTATAATTAAAATAACACTACACACATAATAAAAATATCACAACATTAATTATAGTACAAAGTAAGCAAAAGTAATCAAATGATAATAAATAATAATCATATTTAATATCGTAAATAATTTTTAGGTAAAAAAGTCATTAATCGTGTCTGTTTATGTTGTTTATATAAAAGACAAGAAGTGTTTGTGCAACTTATATTTTTTCTCCTTTCTTTTATGAATTTTAGTTTTTAAAAAATATTATTATGTAATTATCATTAATCATTTATAATATTTATCTTATGTTTAAACCATTTTACGTTATTTTATTTTATTGTTATACAGTTACTTATCACTTTGATGCACAACAAATTCCTTTCCTCGTTTATGCTTTCATTATTATTATTATTATTATTATTGCTGTTGTTGTTGTTGTGATTGTTGTTGTTGTTGGCATGATAATATGTTATAAGAATGCCTGTTTATGAGATAAACTTATTGTTTGTTTCCGTGCAAATGATGTCATAAAAATATAAATGAAAGTCATGGACTTATTAAAGTACATTTAATGCATAAAACAAGTGATTTAAAGTCGACGAGCTGAACAAATTGATTCATTCTAAAGTCTTTAGAAATACCTTTAAATTTCTAGTTTTCTTCGCGTTATAAAATCAAACTCGAAGTAATGATTTTACTTCAAAAAGTTACTCCATTCATTTAAAAAATTTTTATGCAAGCGGAATTTTTCTTTTTCATTTAATTTTTTCATTTCTGAATAAATTATTTTGTAAAATTATGCACTGTTAAATTTGAAGAATGGAAAATTCTTCAATTTGACAATGATTAAATCGAATGGAATTTAATATTTTGATTGATGCATTTTAAAAATATTTTCCTTTATCAAATTGCATGATTTACCTTAAAAGATGGTTAGAAATGAATCTTTTGAATTTACAAATTAGACATGCATTAGCTGAAGCTTTAAAAACATAAGATCTTCAAATTGAAAAATAAGTCGCTACGTCCTTTCATAAGTGATATTTCTTTTACACGCTTTAGTTTCAAGTATTTCAGATAGAAATCGAATCAAATGTGAAAATCCATTTATCAGTTATCAATAGCAAATGAATTCATATGATAACATTTTCAAACAGTTTTGATATGTCGACGATACAATTTCGGTATTATTGCACTTTTTTGCCTTTTCCCAAAAAAAAAAATATATATTGAATAAAATGACTAATTCGTCCCTTAATGTTTAAATTGTGTTAAAAATTAAATTAAGAAATAAATTGACATAAATTTCTTTTTATATCAGAAAAATGGAAAAATTAGTTAATAAAATTCCCAATCACTTAACTGACAAATTCAAGGAATTTAAAAAGAATTAAACCGGTGAGATTATCAGTAACTCTAAACAACAGCAATCCAAAAATCATTGAACATTAAGAAAATAGAAAAATTTATGGGTCAAGCATCGAGAAATGTCCCCTTCAGCCTATTACTTAAAATAAGGCTTATATTTTAATTATCTAAAAAAATATTTTATAAAATTTTTTATCAATTTTTGTGAGAAGATAATTTTAAACATACTTTTATTGGTGATGTTTCCATCCATTGTTGAAATAAATCGGAAGAAACGCAAGTTTTTGTGGTTAATCGTTGACGTCGATCAATGAATTGCTGTACACGATTTATAGCTGAAGATGATGCACGTTCTATTAACCATTTCTCGAAAATTTCAGGTTTCTCTTCAAACAAACATTGCACTTCATCTACATAATTTCTATCAATCAAAATATTTTTAATTGAGGTTGGTGGCATTTTCTTAGAAATATTTGCCGCATTTAGGGATATCGACATTGTGCCAGCTATCATTGATGTATTTATTGTTCTGTTGAGAGTATTAACTAAGGTGGTAGTGACAGTTCTGTTGATGGTTGTGTCGTCAATTGTATTAGCAAAAGTTTGATAACATTTACTAATGCTACTATTGTCAGTTAAAGAAATTTCAATTGTTTTTGATATTCCTGTATCATTCACATTTTGCTTGTAATCATCATTTGCAACATTTATGCCTTCTTCAATAGCTAGTAAATTGGCATTTGTATAGTTGGGTGTTGGTGGCGGTGTATTTGTACAATATAATAATGGTGATACACATTCTTCCTTTTCCACATCATCTGTTACTGCAACTGATGTCAATTCATTTTTATTATTTTCTAAATCGTCTGCCATAATGCAACAATAACGCATAGAAGCAAATTTTAAAGCAGATTTTGAAGCAATTGGTTTATTTTCATAACTTGACACAATAATCCCTTTGACAATGGCCAATATATTATTAATCAGTTTCACTTAAGACCATTGACCATTCAATCAATCAATCACTAATGAAAGTTGAAGCCATTGCAGTTAATGTCTTTTGTGCGCTCAGTCTATTAACTACAAGTTAAAGTTAAATAAAATATACAAATAACAATTATCTTTGATAACAAATACACGATTGAGCAAAGATTTATTAACCAAAATTTAATTGTATGGATCTTTAATTGACTTATTGTTTGCTGCTGAATGTTACTGAATTTGATGTTAATGTTAATGTTACTTATGCTATTCCTGACGTTATTACTGTAAAAGCATTTCAACTATTTTGCTTTTGTTTGTATTTGTTTACATTACAGTTATATTATGGATTCTTCTCATTGTTTTCTTAGAATAGATTGAATTCATTATAAAGATTTACTCTGCATTGCACTTAACAATGTAAATTTTCGTTATTTCTATGTTGTCGCCCTGTCGTTAAATCTTGTTGTGAAATCTTTAACTTTTTTTTTGCTTGGTTTGTTTTCCTTTATTATTTTTTTAGTTTTCACTTTGTTTTATTAGTATGTTTGTTTTATTACTTTCGCATTCATGAGGGACGCACTTGTTTTAATGCTGTAAATATCTGCAATAAAATTTAAAAGAAAAAAAGCAACAACAACAAGAAGATTTGTAATAACATAGTTTTTAATAGTTTTAGATTCTTGTTTTTTCATCATGTTTTTCATTTAAAAGAGTACAAGCACAAAATATAAAAGTAAGCATAAAATTCGGTACAAAAATGTAAATAAAATTTATAAAATAAGAGAAGTCTTACGTTATTACGACAATTTTAAAGAATTTATGTATATAATTTTATTACTTTATGTTTTTGCAATAAATTATGTAAATTCAAAATTCTCCAAATTTACCCAATTCAAGTGCATCATCATCCATCATTATCATGCATAACTAAACTTTTAATTTAAAAAGAAAATTCTCGGATGAAGATGAGCTATGTTCCAATGCTTTAAAGTTAAGCTTAAAGGAATGGGCAATTTTTTAGATGATCATAAGTAAGAAAATAAAATTTTTATTAAAAAGTTAGCCTGACCTTGCTTTGTATGGGTCCAAAAGTTGGTATGAAGTTTCTAACTCAAAACTATTCGTGTTCACATGAATTTGTGGGTCCTAACCTAATAAAAAAGTATCTTATTTGGGGCTTAACAAAAATTCTATTTTTTTGCATACTTTTAGGGCAAGCCATGACATTTGTTATTTATCATCGGCTCTTAGCAGCCATTTCAATATTTTTATTTTATTCTAAAATACATAATGAATTAGGCTGCATGAATTTCTGCAAAATTCTGCCCCTTCTCTTAAATAAGTCATCCGTTAATGATAATTTAAAACCTTAAAGGTCATAAAATTGTTTTATATGGCATTTAAATAAGTTTGAAAAGTTTCATCTTATAAGGACTTTCCCATTAAACCTTAATGATTTATAATTGGAAAACATTACTTTTATTGCATTATTTATAAAATTTTAATAATTAAATTTTATTGCCACGTAAATATTTTATTTTGGAGAAAACATTTCTACAAGAAACGTTTTGTACCAATTTTTTCCTTTCTTTGCTGATTAAAGAAATAATATGAACACTTTACGGTGATATATTCGAATGTCACAATAAGTGTTATAAATGAATGTTACAAAGGATGTATAAATAACATAAATAACAAGTTTAAGTAGGAAATGTTTACCAAAAATCCAGGCAAGTTAGTAACATACAAATTATATGAATTTCATTTGTCGTTAGTGACGCATTCCATATATCAATCGTGGGATCAACATTCTGTTTTTCTATTGCTAATGTGTCAAGTTAAATTATGTAATATTTATCATTGGAATTACATGGAGTTTAATATATTTTTAATTTAATATATTTCAGCAATAGTTTCCGCTTAGCTTAATGGCTGAATAAACTTAAGGATATTTAAGGCTACAAAATATATTGGTGAGGTTTACTTTTAATATTTTAGCTTCGGAATACTTGCAAAATATTTAAAGTAATTCAAGATATTCGAACTAGTAAGCATAAAAATAAGCTTTCATTTAAAATTGTCAGCCTGAATAACTCCATCCGATTAGTACTTTTAAGTCCAAATTATCGCAGATTTTAACATATTTTATACAAATTTATTAGAAGGAACTTGTTACGAAGCTGCGAACTAGTTTTATGGCAAAATTTTTATGATCTTCTCACAAATCTTTCGTAATCTTTCGTTAGGTGAAATCGTACAAGATTGATCCATTTTAAAAACTTTTCTAAAAGGACTATCGCTTTTATAGTTTCATTAAATAAAGTTTCATCTCAGCAAATTTGAAAAATCATTTCTTTGAATTACTATTAACGTTAAGAAATTAATACAATATAATTTATGAATTATGCACGCGGCAATTTTCCTTTTAATAATTTACAATTTACAATTATACATAATTACAAGTGGATAATGAATTTTTAATGTTGAAGATGTTATTATGAATAACAAATAATATTTTTAACGCCTGAAATCATTCAAAGATATTTTACATAACAATTTTAAGTCTACACCTACACTAATTTAAAAGTCATGCTAATGGGAAATAATAATTTTTGTAAATTGATAAAGGTTTTAGTGGATGCATCAAAAATGGAACATTCTTTTTCGAATTTTACACATAATTTTATAACTGTTCTATATCGAGTTTTTTCAAAGATGAAGCCTGAAATATTTTCATATAAAAATTGTCGGAATTTCCCTCAACTTCAGTGTACTAACAAATGGCAATCGTTTCTACATTGACTAAGGCAAAAAAAAAACTTGTTTACATCTTAGTTATTTAGTTCCATACAATTTTATTATTTTGTATCCTGTAGCATAAATAGTGCAGAGTATAAAAATAACCAAAAATGATGAATAAATGTGGGGCCATTACAAAAAAATATTGTTGAGCAGAAAATAAACGCAAAAATAACCATACAATTTAATCATAGAAAAAGTAAATAAAAAAGAAAAATAAGACCGAGAAAAAAATAATGCTGAAAATAAAATGAATTAAAATCAAATTAAAGCATTACATAAGATACAGTTATGCCAAGCCGACTACTAAACACTCTATATCATATTTTTATAAAAAAAAAAACTCATAAAAACCTTTTGCAAAATGGAACGTAGCATGAGGCGTAATCGGACATTATCTCTAATTATACCAGTCCAGACATGCCAGCATATCAAATTTCATTCACTGAATGAATTGGCTTCGTATAGTTAATAACAAAATCGCGAGGTTAGTTCTCAGCCATATGGACAGGCAAGCTGATTTTAAATTAAAAAGTTATGTTGAGACGGACGGATAGACAAACTTTCATCAAATCAGAAAGTAATTCCAAATTGATCAATATACTAGAGCAGGTGGATCCATCTTAAACTCTTCTTAGTGTTACATACATCTGCACAAGTACATAATGCTCTACTTCCGAGTCACACAAAGTGTACTAAAAAAGATTAAAAGTAAAATGTGAAATGAATAAAAAAGCGAAAGAAACCCTCAATGGCCTTTACGTACAGATTCTTATAAACATGATTAATATGTTAATGAGATTCACATCGCTACGTTTGTGCTGTTTCAATGTTAGAACGAGACCTTGTGCCATATTTTGTGCTCTGTGTTCTGCGTTCTGTATTTTTTGTTCTAACATCAAATACGAAAAAAAACAAAAGTAAAAATCATAAAATATTTCAATACTTTATGATATAAAAATTAATCACCATTTCAATTATTGTTATTGTTATTGTTATTGTTATTGTTATTGTTTTCTCTTTAATGGCTTATTAAAGGATAATACGATGAAATTTTTATATAGAAATGTCTTCTTTTATTTTTGGTTTTGGTGCAGTCTCGATTTTACCACTTTATATTATTTGTTGACAGGGCAGAAAATTAAGCGCAAAAAATCCAGAAATCTATCATTTATAGTTCGTAGTAAGATGTGTTTGTAAAAATATTTCCAATACTCAAAAGCGTATTTAAAATGGATGCACATTTCAGTAAAACGTTAGACTAAGAACTTTTGGAATCGGCTCAAGTCTTTTAGAGATATATTCGTCTATCTGTCCGAATGTTGTTAACAATCTCCTGATGGCGGAAAAAGAGATATTGAGATAGCACCAGAAACATTCAAAGTTCTTGAACACTTTAGCGTTTTAAAGCAAAATTTGATGGCTCTTTGCCATCAAATTGTGCTCTTTGATTCTTAACCAAACCAAAGGCAAACCATAGAAAACTGAAATTTAATATAAATATTAAGGCCATTAATCTACAACGGCTATAAAAAAGTGTTTTAAATTGATTTTGCCATATTTTCACATTTTCTATCTGCTATTGAAAAACTGAAAACCGGCTCTAAATCATAATATGATAAAGTTTGGGTAGAGAGTATGAGTATCTAAGGTTTGGCCCCAACATTTCATGTTTTGGTTTTTTTTTTTTTTGGACCTTCAAAACTGTTTGCTTTAATTTCCAAACATGCATTTGTAAAAGCGAACATGTACAGAGACCTTGAGAAGCTCATCCATTCGTTCTGCTCTTTTTTTCTATTTGTTTTTTTTTTTTTCTTCATTTTGGTTACTTACTCTTTTGGCTTTATCCATTTAGTTGTTTGTTATTTGTTGCAACTTTATTCAGAATATGCACGCACATATTCTGTAATGATATATTAAAAAGCAGAATCATTTAAATGTAATGTATTTACATAAAATACAAAAAAGAATTATAACAAAACAAAAAAAAAGGAAGAAGAAGGCATGAGGCGCAAGCAACAAGTGTTGCAAATCAATCACTTGACTGCTTAACTTAGCAAATTAACTTTTAGCATATCAAATAAATTTCTATGTTAACATTTACATTAATATTAATAAATGCATTATGTGGGAGGTTAAAAATTAGTCATGTAGGTGACTGTAAATGTGACTGACTATGCATATAAATATTTGTGTTAGCAAAGTTTTGTAAACATCAGATATCTAAGGAATTGTGTAATGAATTGAATTTGTATAACAACAATCATATTAATTAAAAAATTATAATAGAATTTTAATAAAATTATTATAAATCATGTTAATTTTATTTTCTCAATTTTACTATTTTGACTAATATGACACCATTGAAATATTTGTGAAATGTCAATCGCCTGCAAAAAATGGGTAAATTTAATATTTGACATTTTACATTTACACATTGTTTACGTAATGATTGTTGTATTTAATGCAATATTGCAATATTGCAATATTGAAAATGATAGAATTGAAGAAAATTGATTGTAGTTGATTTGAAATTTATAAAATTCGTGGTTTGGTGGATTCTATGACAATTTCTAACACCAAACACCAAACCGGCTATAAAATATTGTGATAAGTAAATGATTTAAAATAAAAAAAATTGTTTGACTTTACGCGTTTTACCATTTTATTTTTAAATGAAATTCATCTATAATCGGTTAATACGAACATGCCTAAATTGATAAAATAAGTTTTGCTAAATAAATTTTTACTTAAAAATGAAATTTAAAATAAATTCATCAAATCCATTCAAATGGAACTGCTTAGTAAAATGACACTTCTATCAAAGTAAGCAGAAATTGCTCTACAATCGATGAAATGAATCACTGATTCATTCTAATAATGTTAAATAAAATGGAAGCCTTCTAGTCGGATGATTCTCGTACAAGAATTGTACAATTTATTTAATTAATTTTAACTTTTAATGGTTACTGATTCATTCTTAATAATGTTAAATAAAATGGAAGCCTACTTCTTAAAAATAATAAACAATGCCATGAACTTTCGTAAAAATTTTGATTTTCTAGTCCAGTTCTAGTCTTTGATTGACTGGGGCAAATGTTGTTACAATTATCAATGAATAAAATGATTTTAACTTTGTAGCCTGATTAATAAATTTTACATGAAATAAAAAGATGGGGAAAAATAGAGATTTTAGTGATATATTGTTTTCTTTGCGGCAACAGATAAAAACCCTACTTTATTATGCATTTATTTATTGATTTAATTGCATTACAAATAATACCGGAAAGTTGCAAAATAAAATGTAAGAGAAATATAGAACCAGAACTGCATATTAATTTTCATTTATTCTAACAGACATTATAAACAATTCTTTACACCCTACATCATTAATTCCTTTGCTAAATGCCTTAATTAATTTGCGTGTGATATTGAAGTTTTACTGAAATCTTTAATAGAACTTTTAGCGTGATTTTTCCAGGGTTATTTTGCTCAGATTTTAGCTTAGAATTTCGTAAGCATGTCAACTTTAGCCTAAGCGTCAAAAGTCACTTCTAAAGTAGCGCTTTAAAAAAATGTACAATTTCTTATACATTTTTTCATTGATAATTTTTATAAAGCGAAATTTTGATACATTCATTGATCAGAAGTGATCTTTTATAAAAATTTCTAAAAAACTTTAAGAAACTCGAACATTTTCACTTAAGCGAAATATGTAGAGTATTTAGTAATCTAGTCTAAAGATAATTTTGCTATTTCGCATTTTATTTTATATTCAAAATTTATTTACTTTTTAAATGTCAAAATGAATTTGTGTCCAATACATTCGCATTGAAATAACAAATTTACATTTTTATTTATATAAATTTGTGTAAATGTGTGCAACCGTAATCGTAATAAAATTATTTAAAGATAAATGGCAGCACCTTATTCAAGACTCTTTACAAATGTCCTTTAATCATTTGTTAGTGTTGGTTATAAAGTCATACATTTTAGAATTCAATTATTTTGTTATTTCTATTATTTCTAGAAATGTTGAACAACTGTTGCCACAATACCAAAACTATTTGTAATTACACCTCTATAAATCATGAATAATAATCATTTGTTGTAAGTATTGCATGGAGAATGAATGAATTGGTGAAGAAATTGCTGGCATAAAAATGTTATATCATTTAATAAATTTAGCTTAAAAAAGATTTTACAAAACATTTAGAAAATACAAGAATCTGAAATACTCAAACTTTAACTTTAATGAACTTTTCAAAAATTTCCATTGGCCGTAGCAGTAAAAATTTCAAGTGGCATATAATTTAAATAACTAGAGGAAATTTAATATTTGTCAAATCGATGGATAACAAAAATGATATACTTTATTTTCAAAAATAGAGAAAATTTTCGATTTAACTTTAACTTTAAAATAGTATTCATTTCTAAAAAATTCGTTATATATCAAAAAAAATCTTTAATGAGATTTGTTCTTCTTGGCTTTACGGGTTCCGAATCCATTAATCTAGTTGAAATCACTTGATGTTAAAATTGCTGATTTTTTCAAAATATTTTCAACAAAATTTCTCAACATTAATAAAGGATTAATTTTTCTTTTATTTTTTTTTTTTTTAGATGAACTGACACTTGACGAAATATAATTAGAATTTATATTTCAAAATAAGTATAAATGGACGGAACCTCATTACAACACACGTAAATACAATTTTACAAATAAAATTGTTGGAAAATTTCACTTAAATAAATTAATTTAAATATAAATAAGCAGACAACAGAAGATAAGTGTCCAATTGTCCTTTCAATAAAAAAAAAAGTTTATCAACTTAATGTTTACGCTTTAAATGATCCAAGATTATGTTTTACATCAATTTACTCCTCAATATTAATTAAGATGTTACTCTTTAAATCGAAATTTGTCTAAACATTTAAATGAAATGTAAAATGTACGAATTTAACATAAATTGAAAATCTCTTTTTATAGCAAGCACTTGAAATATAAAGAGTAAAATACAATGAAATCATTTTTAGGTAGATTTATGTCATTTTAACTAAATGGAGAAAAAAATAAAAAAAAATTTTAGTCCAAAAAACTTGCTTGAGACCAACAGAAATTGATGTTAGCACATGAAATTAATATTGATATATTGAGGAGACTAATGAATGAAATGTTATTGTTATTGCAACGGCTGAAATTAATGTCAAAATTTCAAAGCATTTTTATAAAAATTTTCATATAAGTCACATGTGAATAATTATTGATTCATTTTAGTTCATTTTCGATGTTGGCTTGAGATTACAACGTTTGTCTCAGAAATAACTTCTAAAACGATTGAAGTCTCTCTGTTCATGGATTCGCTTTCTATCTGGTGTCGTTATCAAGCTGCACATGGAAATTTTTAAGACCTTTTTAATGAAAATTCGGTACAATTTTCTCACCATTCTCTGTGTAAGGCCTTTTTATGAAAAAGATCTCTGTACATTGAGAAAACCCTTTTAGTTTTGTACATTTTTTTTTAAAACTCAACTTAAACGGTCTTAATCGACCATAATGTTGTAGGTCGTATTTGTTGAAGGTTTCTTTTAATTTGGCATAAGTTCTCGTAAGACCGTTCTACAGAACTGATCAAATAAATTTATTTGGTTTAATGCAACTTGATCTCTTCGAAAGAAAAAAAACCATCTGGCTATCATTCCACAGTTTAACTTATTCAAAATTCTCCTTTCCGATTCTCAGTTGGATGTCTTTCTATTCTCTTTAAGCATTGATCAAAAGAATTTTGTTGCTAATGAAATGATTTTATTAAATTTGCATTTCAATTTTTTTTAATAGGTTTTTATTTATCATCCTCATTCTTCAGCTTCCATTTTTTTTTTCTTCATTAAAAAATAAATCTATTCATGAAAATTTTTCTAAAATTTCTATTGTGTAATAATATTGCGTGGCATGAAAGTCAATCAGTGCAATCATTTTTTCTTCTTCCCAGGTTTTATTAAGCCTTAAACTTGTTCTTATTATTAAGCAATTACTGAAATTATTGCACAAAAAACCTCGAGGACTTTTTTCCCCCTTTTTTTTTTTTTTTGATTAACAAAAGAGTTTGTTCTTTTTATTTCTCTTCTTCTCCTTCGTCTTCTTCTTCTTCTTCTTCTTCTTACTTTTCATAATGTTTAAGAATTCACTTAACATTAGAAATGAACTTTATACAAGAACATTGAATATAAATTTTTTTTTTTAAATAAAAAGCCAAAAAAAAGGAGCAATTTTATAAAAGAAAATTATGCAGAACAAGAAGTGCAGTAAATGAAAAGAACGTTAAAAAAAAAACAAAAATGTAAATTAAAGAGCAATTAAAAACCTCTGATGCTTGAGCATGGCCAACTATTAATTGTTTTACATTTTTCTTTTTTTGGAAATAACAAGGTCACGAAAATACAATGTTGAAAAAACTTTAAAAAAATTTTAAATCACAATGAATTTAAAAATTGGAACATTTGAGTCAGAGTTTGCATGCAAATTTCCTAATTTTAAAATATGACTTTGCGTTGGTATCCCAAATTTCCAATGTTGTTGATTTATAAAAATGGTCAGACGTATAAGAAAGATCAAAAATGTGTCAAAGAGTATTGTTGTTTTTGTCTTTGCTATAAAACGCTTCGTTATGCCCAATTTAATTAAATTATCACCAAAATGGCAGCTTCTGCAAATGGAGAATCATCTTTAATTAAAAAAAAAATTCACAAAAACTAAGTCAAATCTTGTTAGATAATACGCTTCACTTTTAAGCCCAATTGCTTCTACAAAAAATGAATTTCAATAAAATCTTTCCATTAGTTTACAATAAAATTTGATGTTGCCGTTTAAACTTTATTAAAATTAAGTCTGTTTAAAGTTGCCATTTGTAAATTTTTGTTTTAACTTTTTGAACTTTTTTTAAGTTTCTTAACTTTTTATTGTGGATGAAGAAAATAAAGAAAAGACGCTAAATTCTCATAAATTTATCTGCATTTTTCTTACGTTATATTTCTTTGCAATTAAAAACTTTTGTCAAATAAAAATTACATTAAGCTTACAAAAAATAAATAATTAAATAAATTAAACTTTAATTTGGAGAACACTTTTCACATTTCTGACATTTTATTATGCCCTTAAAAAAATTTTTTTTTTGAATTTTAATATAACTTTATTAAAAGTTATGTCTTTTATAAATTTATTCAAGTCAATCTTTCATGAATGATCAAAATTAATGTCCAGGATTATTTTTTAACATTCTTCAAGATGGTTCAAACGACTTTTCAAATGGGCTTTCCAAAATTACTATAAATTAAAAGAATCGACTATTTTCAAAACTTATTTCAAGAATTATCATTTCTAAGTGTAATTTGGTAAAATTATGAAATGTTTATTATTGCAGACGTTACTTGAAAATTGCAATCGGTTATTGTGTAAGCGGGACACAATAAAATAACAAAATTTCATTACGTGAAACTAATTTAAAATATTGCTCTTAAAAATTCATTGTTCTGTTTTTTCTTTTTTTTTTTTTTTTTTTTTTTTGATATCTAAAATTGATTACAACGCGATAGCGCTTTTTATATCCAAAGTTATGTGTGTACCTGCAGTAAAACTTTTATAAGTGAAAAATAATAAAAGCAAAATGTGTTGTTGTTGTTTTCTTTTTGCTTTTTATAATACAATAATTGCTTTTGTAAACCACAAACAACCCATCAAAATAATCTATAAAATTATATTGTATATTTTATGAATGTTATTATAAAAACAAATAAATAGGAAAATATTTTAGCGAAACGAAGTGAGTTATTAAATACGCTGCCCTCATAATTCATTTACCATCAAAGAATATTCCTAATTTACTTAACAATTTAAGAAATCGTTCCAAGTAATAGGGTCTGCTTTCGCAATATTTTAAAGAGTTCTTAAGCAAAAGTCCAGATAACTCTGCAACACAATTCGACTTTACACTAAAATTTATTCTTAAACTAAACTTAAACTTATATTCTTATTACAAATATTTTATCTAAAATGTTCAAAGTTTGCCTTTATTTAGTTTTATTAGATTTATGTGCCTTGGTACACCGAGAATACTAATCTCCAAACCAATAGTCGCCTTTTTTGGAACTCTCTTAAATAAACCACGAGATTTAGTTTCGAAAAGCACTTTGCATTATCCTTCAACAGGCTAAAGTTGTTCGATTCGTGAGGCCATCATTATACTTAAAATTCTATGGTTGAATAAAAGTTGAAGTAAAAGTTTATACACTTCTCGCATCATTAGAATGTCAGATCCCACAATAGCAGGCCATCAAACATGAAGTGTAAAATTCAATCTCATATTTGGTGTAGACCGATATTGTAAATATCCAGGGTAATATAAAAACTAGTGTTCTCTCTATGGACGACATGTACATTTTCCTTACAATGAGTGCTGAAATCAGTTTATTTAACAAGCAAACCATCAGCAAACTTAGCTGAGTTTGCTCAGCAAATTCAGTGCCTTAAAATCAATTTAACAGGAAGCACTTTATCAAACGATATGAAGTGTTACTAGTTTTTTTACAAATTGAACAAACCCATAATTTAAGTGAAAAAGTAGCATTTAGGTGCAATTATAATCAAACACACATACACATAGACATATATATAAACTGTAATAGCCATTGTCTGGATAGTTTGCCTTGTTTATTATGTAACAGTTTTTCATCCATTTAGAATTGGTCATTGCAATAAACTTGTAAAAATATACATTAATTTAATAGCTGAAAGTCCAGGCGATATTGTCACTCTAACGCTATCACATATCACATTCACACCAACAAAATATTTATTATTCATTCATTTTATATCATTTCATTGCTTTTCCCATTATAAAGTTTTATTTTTATTTTATTTCTTTCCCTTTTAAAGTGTTTTGTGCTCTTTTGTTTGGCTGCATTTTGTTTTCATTTTTATGCTTTTTTCTTCTACTGTTTTATTAAAAATAATCCAATTATTAAATGAACAATTTATTTCATTCATCATATTAACTGATTGGCTTCCATTTCTTGCTATTGTTATTTATATTTAATTTTTTTTTATAGTGTTGTAAGATTAGTGTTGTTCGTTGTTGGTAATAGCTTATGGTATAATAATAAAGTACCATGAGAGCATATTAAATATTCAAGCTTGTTTGAGAGGTGGTGAGGGGGTTTAGCAAAATTGCATTACCCATTAATTTCCATTAATGGATAATGCAATCGTAAGGTATTATCATAAATGTTTTTGTATGCGAATATATTTATTGATTTATTGGTATTAATAAAAACTATACTATTTTCATAAGGTAAATAGAAATATGTAAAAAATATGTTACAAAAAGCATTAAACCATATTTATGGATCTTATTGCTAAACTGCTTCAACTTCCACCTCTTTCAATTTTAAAGAAGTTTTCGTCTTTTTAACAATAAGTTGTTTGAACTTTTTATCGATTTTGGAATAGCATTCAAAGCTATCACTTTAACAAAAAAAAAAATTTTTTTTAATTTTAAATTAATTACTTGTATTTATAATGAAAATGATGAAGAGAAGAAAGAAGCAAAGGCAAATTTTTCATCTACAAAACTCAATTGGAAATATTTATGTGAGAGTGCAAATGTAAAACAGTTAAAAGAATGCTATGGAATCATTTTAATGTTCGCCTCAAAGTATGCAAAACATTTTACATCATTTTTCATTTTTGTTAACGTTTGTTTAGTCAAATGATTTTCATAATGATTGCAAAATGTACTAAAAGCAAAGGTAAAAAAATGCCAAAAATATGCAACCAAAGTAGACACATTTGGTTGCAAGATAGAATTTAATTTATACATTATCTCTTACTTATTTATATAAATATATTTAAATTATGTATATTATAATTGCATACATTTATGTTACGTGATAAAATGCCACAACACAAGATAATTTTTTTGAAAACATTTTACATAATTTCTGAAAATGTGTCATCATCATTTCTGGAAATGTTTAATGTTGTGCAATTTTAAATTAATGTTTCATTATATTTATGTCTGTGTATAAAAAAAAAAGAACTTAAAGAATTTAAATATTTTTCGTGCTTACATGGATGCCTTTGAGACTTGTGACTTATTGTGACATTTATCTTTTCTTTTTTGTTTTTTTTCTTGTAGTTAGTTGAAATTCATTTAGTATTATTATGTTGTTTATTTCTGTTCTGTCTATTTCTAAACAACGGCTGAGAGGATTTTTATAATGTTTATTTTGATTGCAAGTACAATTATTTAATGTTAAATGGTATAAGAGGCTTGGTCATATATCACATTTCACTTTAATGTATCTACAATATATTTTACTTAAAACATTATTTTTATTGACGTGATACACTGAACAAAATTATAGCCTATATTTAAATAATTATTAAACATAACACATAATTCATTTTTCAAGTAACTGAAAAAAAATTTACAATGTCCATGTTTCATAATCAATAAAACTTTAAAAAAGCAAACTTTACTTTCATTTTCAATTCAAAAATGTAAAATATACACATTTATAATAATTTTAAGCTCTCTGTGAAGCTAAATTACTTTATGCTTTGTTGCTTTATGGAGCCCATAGCTCCATAGAGCAAACATTTGTTAGAAAGCAAGTTCCAATTGTGAATAATCGCTTTCTTCTAAAGTTAAATTTGATAAATACAATAAAGACATTATTTCATCACTTTCATTTTATAAGAAGTGATTTACTGAGTTTTGTCATGGTACCAGCACAAGTATTATAAAACATATAGATCGCCCAAAAGTAATACGATTTTGGACAACATTAGTTCAGCTAATGTTGGGATATAGGTGAAACATTTGGACATGGAAATATTATCTGCACCTCATTCCGAATAAGTATAGTGAAACGTATATCACAACATAGTAATCAAAATAATTGAGCATACCCTAGAAAAACCCACAATGGCTAGATAATTCCATTAAAAAGTAGTCTCATTAAATTCGAACGTTTTTTTCACTTTGCTTAATTTGAAAGAGGGAAATATTATAAAATCAATGCCTATTTGGAGACGTTGGCAAAATTTAAAAAAAAATTCGAAAAACGCCAAACTTTAAGTTGAAAAAGGAGTAAAAAACTATATTTTAAAAATTAATGAACTTACCAAACTGCCCTCGTAAATTCGACCGGCAAAGCATGAAATCAGTATGAATTTTATACAATCAATTTTACTGAAAATGTTTTAGCTAAAAATTATTAAACACTAATTGAATTTGTTATATCTAAAAAATCTTCTCAGAAAGAACTTAATTCAGGGATTCTACTCAGCAAAACAAACGAATATGTAAAACCTTGGGACAACATGTCGTATGAGTATTATAGAAATTTTATTTAGTAAATCTTTTAATTATGCATGGAAAATTTCTCCGTTCTTTAAACATAATCGAAAACTGAATTTATTAATAATAAAAACTATACGTTGGCGTTTGATTACAAAATTTTTTTTATTGAGAATTTAATTATTAATTTAATTATTAATATACTAAACAATTCTTTGGATTATGCTCATAAAATTAAATATATTTTGATAATTTTTCTATTGTTTTAAATTTTATGTTGTATACAAAATATAGAATATTCTCCATTACACATCATTGCACATTAAATAGTAATTATTTATGTAAAATTTCCATAATGAATAAACTTTCATTTAGATTTCTGTTATTTATTGAACAGTAAATATAAATTAAATTATGGCTGAATAAATAAGAATATAAGAAAAATTTATCTTCACAAATAATAAAATACATTTAAAACTCTTTTTATATATGATCATAACACCCAGAAGAATACAGAGATAGAAGAAGGAGCTGTCTTGTATGGCAAAGATTAATTTAAAATCACTTTTTTTTTAGAGCGTGATTATCCACCTGTCCAATAACTTATATAGGTACATTTCAAAATTAATTTACATTTATGTGTTTAATATTTAATATTCCCCTCTATTAAATTAGTCGTCCAAGATTCAACAAAGCGAAAAGTCATGTAATTCTGTTTTGTAAAGTGACTTTCGAGATTAGAAAAGGATTAAGGGTTGATGAATGCCATTGTATTATAAATTTGGACACGAATAGAGAACATTTTTAAGTTAAAATTAAACATAATAATATTTACTTTAAAAAATATTAATCAAAATGGATAAAAGTAATCTCTTCTTCATTATTTAAAATGAAATTTTAAAAGGAGAGCTGAAAGAATCGGTTTCTGCTTTTGGCATGTTTTCTATTAAATCTGTATTGTGAAATTTTCATATGAAAACGTGGCAATAGCAAATCCAGTTAAAAAAGGCAACGAAATTAAAAATAGAATTGAATATTTTGATTTTGAAGTTGGATTTTTGTCTACTTTCAAGACTACTGTTATGGGAAATACGTAAAATTGGAACTGGCCTAGTCTGCTTTGTTTACAAAGCAGGTTTAGATAAGATGTATAAAGATTTTGTAAAATCATCTCAAATGTAGATTGTTATGGCATAAATAATAATAAAGTGTAAAAATCTAATCCAGATAATTTTTTCATAATATAAAATTGAAGCCATGTTAATCGAAATACTTAGATTGAAAATCTTTTCAAAATCATTCAGTCCAAAATGCAATTTATGAATATTCCATAACATTTAATGATCAACTCTGAGCAATTTTTATTAAAATCTTTTTTTTTTTTTACAATTTTATGAAATTTTGCTTTAAAATTCTTTAGAAAAAGTTAATGCATAATTTAATTGCAAAACGCTTTAGAAGATTTTATTGCTCATATTGTTTGTTAGTTTGTTTTGTATTTTTTTCTTTGCATATTTCATATTTGCATTTAAATATCACCAATTTGTTTGAATATTTTGTTCTAAGTAAAAAATTCAATTAAATTAATGTGCACAAATTTTCTTGAAAATATTTAAATTTAATGAAATAAAATAAAAGGCAAAATAAATGCTCAATAAGAAAAGAAGCCCTTTCTAAACATGTACCTTGATAAAAGAAAATTTACTTTCAGTATTCGGTTATAGTTTTATTTTGAAACTTATACTCTTCTAAAGCAAACTAAAGATCTTGAGAGTTGATTGAATTGTTTTCATATCAAAATAACTAACTCAAATATCAATTCATTGAAATGAATTTTTTTTTTTTTGGGATAATTTACAACAACATATTGTTGTTGTTTAATGTGAAAAAAAATTTTTTTAATTAATATCTCTATCTCTGGTTTTATTCCAATTTTTTTTTTTAATATTTTTATTTTACGTTTTCTGACAAGTCCTTTGTTTTTATTGTTATAGAAATTTCTCGAAAAACATTTTCTATTCAAACTTCCATACAATGCCAATGATATGATACTGCTTTTGTTATCCTTTCTATATGCCTCAGGGAAATTTATGCCAATATGTATCTAAAGTAAAACTGGTGCCAATGATGTCAGTATAATAGTTAAATGGCCGGCATCATTCGTGACTTGATCATTTAATTTAATTTAATGCAATGCTTTCATTCGATTTTCATTTATGTTTGCTATTCTCTCAAAATAAATATAAAAATATATCACAAAACTTTGAACATATTGCGCATTTAAATAACTATCTAGAGGGTACAATTGAAGAAGAGGCATAACAAATTTTCGAAATAATATTAAAGGATGCCACAAAATTGTTGCTTTGCTGTTTTTTCGATTTGCAAAATATTATTTTTTTAGGATTAAATTTGAAATGGGTCACATTTTCTAAGATAATCCCATAATATTTCATTTATTTTTCTTTTGATATTGCAAAACAAAAAATTTAAAAAAAAAAATAATATAAGAAAAGTATTTACAAAGATTAGGGAAGATTTTTAAGCACTCTACCATGCCCACCTACTAAAATGAAGTATGAATAAAAAAGTATCTAGAGATAATTAGTAATAAAGAAAAAAAATTTTCTTGTTTTGAGAAACAAATATGAGAAGAAATTCTAAAAATTAATCAACTTGATACGAATTTATCGTGGTTTTTTTAAAAGAAATATTTTGAGGCTTCTGCATATTAACAATTTCTCCATAATAAAGCTTTGTAAGTAGAAACTACTTACAGTCCTACTTTAAGTCCACAGTCCGTTCTTTAATTCACGAAAACATTTCAATTTAATATCCTTTTAGAAGATGAGTCTAACTTAATGCTATTTATTTGTTACATTTTGTGGCAAAAACTTTTTATATTTAATGGAACGAGTAGTGCAGAATATAAAAAAGGTAAATATTTTTATTTCTACCGAATTATAATTTATCCATATATTTTATTCTTTATTCATTAAGTAAAGAATTTATCAAACGCAAACGCAATTAATTTTCCATTACCCTAAATTGTTTCGTTTTATACAAGAAATAGATCTTAATTAATATTAAATATATTTAATATATACGGGAATGATTTAAATTTGATAGTCTATCGGATTTTTGTAAAAACTTATATACCTGACATTTCAATTCAGATTTTTATTGAAAATATAACGAAAGTAAAGGATTAGAATTAGCCAAAAAAACTAATGAGAAAATTCTATTTGGTTGAGATCAAGTTTTTAATTTTCATCAACCAGACATTAATATTTGACAAATAGATAACTAGATAAATTGTATAATTTCAGGTAGGCGTGGTCACTTTGCACGATTTATATAGAAAAACAGCCTCAATATTTCTGAAAAAAAAAACGTTTTATTTTATTCAACTTATTAGCGAAAATCCATAAATTTTGCTTAGGAAATCAGAAATGTTTTCTGTTGGATTGCACTGTGGGCATGTACTTTGTCTGATTTGGTCTACTTTCAATCCAAACCATTACACATGAATATTCCACTACCAACATTTCTGCCAGACTTGAACTCCATATTTTTTTGCAACCAGATGAATGTTTACCACACAGGAACAGACGGACAGACATATTTAAATCATTACAGAATTTGATGCTGATTAGGGCCCTTCTTTTTAAGTGTTACAAACATAATGACAAAGTGAATATACCCCAATCTGTACTTGGTGGGTATAATGAAAGTAAAATAAAAGGCCGAAACACAAAAGAGTAAACTTTTTGTATTCATTTTCAATTTTATGAAAATATTTACATTGTGTAAAATTCGAACTATGCAGAAATGTATTTTGCCATATGTAAATATATTTTTCATGTTCACTGTTTTATTTACTGATGGAAAATTGCAATATTTGTAAAATAAGCAACTTTTGAAATTCAACTGAAACTGTATGCATACATTTTGTATGCTGCAATATTTGAGTACACTTTCAAAAATGTTCGAAATGTTCTATTAAACCATTTGAATTTTGTTTACTCACTTTTACCTAAAGACTGTAATTTTCATACATTTTGATAATAATTATATGAATACTAACAAAAATGGGCAAAATTTGGCAAATATTTCAAACATTTTTATTATAAAATTCAATTTTGCAAAAGGGTTTTAGAAAAAATTTGTCAAACGCTTAAGTAACTATTAAGTTGACCAATTATAAGGTTATTTTTTTACGTTAAGTTTGTTTTTTCTATTCTTTTAAATTGACCATTTATTTTATTTTAAAATAATCAAACAGTCGTGCCTTTGGGGTTTAATCCAATTTATTCTGCTATAAAATAAAATAAAATAAAATAAAATAAAATAAAATAAAATCAAGTAAAGCAAAGCAATGTAAAATAAAGTAAATTAAAGTAAAGTAAAGTAAACTGAACCAAATAAAGTAAATGTAAAATACAAAGCAATGTTTCTTTTTTGAAAGTTTCAGATGCATCGCCCACTTACTTTCAAAATGTAAATAGTTCATTTTTGTTGCTCTACAAAAATTTTTACATTTTTACATTTTTTTACATTTTTACTTTTATATACACAAAAAAGAAATTACAAAAATTTAAAAAAAAGCCAATAAAAATGGAAGAGCACCTTCTAGATCAAACCTCTATACAAAGCACAAATTAGAAACTCTAGACCAGCAAGAAAGTTAAACGAAACAAACGAACCAGTTACAAAGCCCACGCAATTTACGATTTCCCGATATTACCATCAATTAATGTGGTTACTAAAGTATCCCTTAGATAATTTCACGATCATTTACAAAACAATACACAAATGCATTATTTGGAACTAGATCTTCCCAATTGTTGAGTTTTTCGCTGACAAAATGTAAACATTCTCTTCTGTAGAAATTATTTACTTAAAATATTAACAAATAAAATTAAAAAAGTTAAATGGAAACTTTTAATTGCTTCGGTTGCATTAAACTTTATATTTTTTTAAAATAATTTTCAATCTTGTCACCTTGTTCTAAAGTTAATGTATAACAATCATGAAAAAAAACTTTTGAAATATTTATACTCTCACTTTACTATTTGCGTGCCATAAAATGTAAATATTTTGTACCCTTTTTTATTTTACATTTACTTTTATTATTATTACATAATAAATAAAAATGCAAGTGTTGCGCATATGGCGCCACACATTTAATATTTTTGTATCTCAACATTTCTTTAATCATCTATAAGCACTTTATAATTTTTTTAATGCCATGCAACATTTGTAGTATTGAATATACATAGTTTACGTAACGGCAGAAAGAAAGTTTTGAGATAAGGAAAATGAAACAAAATTTGCAAAATAATTTTCTAAAGCCACTTAAATTGATTTATTTATTTGATGTTTTTTATTTGAAAGTGTTTGTATATATTTTTGGGGGACACCTGAGTTTTTTTTTTTTTTGTTGCAACACTATAAATCTATAGAATCTAAACTTGGAGTGGCAATCTGCGAAATCGAATTTGTTTGTGTTTGATAACACTCTTTTCTAAGAGCATTTGATTTGATTTGTTAATAATTCAAATGCAAATATCAAAATTATCTTAAAATCTGAATCAATTAACTTAAAATTATTCAATAATTTTTTTATAAACCCAAAAATTCTAACTAAAATCTAATTTTACAATCAATTTGAATTTTGCTAAATAAGAAATATGAACGAAAATATTGTGGACTTCAATCAAGTATATTTTCATATTTCAATTAAATTTTTGATAAAAATTCTCTTCTCAATACATTCCAACTATTGTTAAGTGAAAAGATTTTTTATTCAAGTATTTGTCAGAATCATAAAGCATGTCCACGCCATCAAATCATTCGAACATTTCAATCAAATTGTTAAAGAAAAACTTTATAAGTTTCATGTTAAAAAAATCAAGAGAATCATATGAAAAAAATAATTACAAATTGACCGAGCTTTTTATTTTTGGTTTGCTCTCCATCATCATCATCATTTCTTTTTTATTTTTCCTTAAGTTTTAGAGTATAATTATGTTCACCTTATTGACGTTATTGACTTTGTTCACTTTCACAAGTTGAGATGTCATTGGGTTAAAGTAAAGTTTTCTTTTAGAAACTTTTCTAAACCTATTTTGATGAAATTTCAATGATTTCATATTTATTTTGTTCCTTAAACGAGACTTAATAAAACAACAGAGGTATAAGGAAAGATGGCGGTGTAGTTGGAAGCGCAATAACCAAGAAACAATTTTAAAATATTTTATAAAATTGTTGTGACAAAAAAAAATATACAAACTATACTTGTTTTTCTTCTGGATGCATATAAAAAAAATATATTTCTGGTTGTAGAAATTATGATATTTTTTTTTTTGTTCAGAACAACATGACAAATTACATGACAGAGTGACATGTGAACAAATTGCGTATACAGTGCAAAGTTTGTAGAGAAAGGAAACGAAAAACTTACAATTAAATTTTAGAATGATTTTTACTTGCACTGGATTCAAATGCTCTAAAGTTTTTTAACATCATTAAAGTAAAAACTAAAAAATTTTCATTAAACATTTTTGTTTAATTATTGGTAAGAAAAGAGATGAAACAAATGAGAGGAAAATAATGTTAAATGTTTCTTGAATGTTTTAAATTATGGGCAAAATAAAACTAGTAGGAACTTTATAATCAGTCCTGACCGACTTCTTAATATCCTACATCACTTTAGTTAATTAAATTAAATAAAAGAACAAGACAATAAAATTGAAAAAATTCTAAGTTCGTTATTTTAGAGAAGTTATAAAAAAAGTAGCCATCTAGGCCGATCTGGGCCAAATGTTACCATAATGTTAAGAGACCAACCTGGTTCAAATTTGGTACACACGTCTTTAATGCTAAAATACAATTCAATGCCAATTTATGTTAAAATATATTTAAAATTGTAATTCTTTTCTACATAACAACTTTTTCTAAAAAAGGCACTATATGGGGCGTGGTCGTAAAAATAGTCCACCTAAAGCACAAATATATACTTAATTCCAGTAAAATACCACAAAAATTGCGACTTAATAACAAAATTTACATGAACAGACATCAGGCGGACAGATGCACAAACAAATTTACATTGAATCAGGAAGTGATTCTGAGTTAATCGGCACCATAAAGTTTAGATCTAACTGAATTCCTTTTAGGTGTTACAACCATCTATATAAAACTTTTAATACTTTGTATGCCAAAAGTGGTGTAGAGTACATTTTATGAAATGTGAAACATAATAAAAATTGTAAAATTAATTATCATAATAATAATAAGTAAAACTAATGAATACTTCATAACATCGATTTGATTTCAATTGAAAAATTTCATACCTCTTTCTCTATTTTTGCCTCTTGGCCATTTTAAATTATTTCATAATACTGAAGGCATTATGCCATAACCATAATTACGATAATTGTATTTTACTGTTAATACTTAATGGCACAACATCATCATAATTATCTGTATTAATAATTTATCATTATTTATATTCATTTATTACATTTCAAATTTATGATAAATTTTCATTATAGTTCAATCATTTGTTTATATAACTTAAATGGCAATGTGAAACTAATTAAAAATTTTACGAAAATTTCAGTTTTAATTTTTTTATGATTTAATTGTTGTAAAGTTGTAACACGATGCTACAAGATCAAATTTAATGATCATTACTTAGAGATGTCCCATGATTTACATATATACAAGGCAGAACATAAAACATAAAGAAAGTTTAAAAAAAAACTTTCAAAATTTGAAAAATTTCTAGCATCAAGCATTTTGAAATTTTTTATTTCAAAATGCTTGATCATTTTTCGTTTTTTATTTTAACCTAAGTGTTATAAAATAAAGTAAAATAAATGTGTGCGCATCTTCCTGGACTACTGATAAATCAAAATATATAAAAATAACCATGCAAAGGACTTACATACTTTAAATGAAGAAAGCGATGAATAAGGAATATAAAGTAAAAAAATTATAAATTGAAATGGCAAGTAAAGTGTGCAGTGAGGGCACGAATACACTCATCTAAACACATACATACATGCATTTTTAAAAAGGGGTATACATTTGCCAAAAAACCTCCTTTTCTTGGTTTTTATATATTTTTATATTTATATATTTTTTTATGTTTTATATATTTTTCTTTTCATTATCAGAAAAAATGAACCACAAAACAATTCATCTGATTTAGATTCAGCATAGAAAGGCTGACAACAATCTGAATGTGATAGAATTTAACTAACAATTTCCATCTGAAAATTTTTAAATCTCAAAATATTTTATATCATTGTTTCATTGTGGCCATTTTTTCATTGTTTCATTTTCTCATTGTTTCAATGTATCATTTTTTCAATTTAAACAAAATATTCGCTGTATCATTTTGTTATTTGTTTTTAGTTTTTTTTTTCTTTGATATCACTTTAATTAAATTTAACATTGAACAATTTTAAATTTAACTCCGAGGGTCCCTCTGCTAAATCAAGTCCATTTAAATAGTATGGAAATAAATAGAAGACAGAAAGTATAGAAAAATGCTTTGAAGCGAAAATAAAATGTTTTATTCAAAGACCCGTATATTTCGATAAGTTTGCTCAGGTCCCTTGTAAGACCTGAGACTCGTGTATTCTGTTCCGATTTATAACTGCCGTACAAAAAAACTTTCTTACATTTGCACTGCATGGTTTAGGATGGGATGTTAAACAATCCTTGCCTCCGTATGAAAGTCGTCTAAAGCTGCACAAATTGTCACCTCTGTCTAAATGTCATAGAATGTTGTCCGTTATTTTTATGGTAAAATTGACGTAAGACGATATTGCCTCGCCTACACTACTACAACGCATTTAATTTCATATCCCCGCAAGAATTTCTAAGCATTATGTACCTATAAAGCTGCCACAATGTCGTGCCAACTACCAACTTTATAATCCCATCCTATTTCCATTTATTCGACTCGTCTATTAACTCATTCAATTTTATCAAGTATATTTTGCTACACCAATAGTTGCCAGATTATACCATTTGTAAATATGCCCATTTTTGAAAACGTGTTTCTCATTTCTGTGAATCACGCTCTTGGTTATGTGCGTATACTTCAAAAGCTTTCATTAGCTTAGATGGCCCATGAAGGTTCACATTTTGTACCATTATTTGTACCGCATATTTATATTTTTTTATTTTTTATTTTTTTATTTTATTTTATTTTTTTGTATGTTTTTGCGTTTTCTTTATTTTTTGCTTTACATTGTTACAATTGTTGTTATTTTTATAACTTAAATATTTTTTTAGTAATTTTTCTCTGTATTAGTTGTATAAGTTTATTACGTAACTAATGAATAAATAAATAAATAAATAAATGGAAAACATAATGAATCCTATAAACAATTAAATCCTATTTAAGGCAACTAGATATCCCCTTAATTTATTTCTATTTCTTAGTTCCTGATGCCTCTTCTCTACGAAAATTTTAAAGGAAAAATATCCATCATAAATACATTAAAAAAAATTATACTTAACTAAAAAACGATGTAAATTTTTTTTGAATTGTATCGATTTCTTAAAGATACACTTTATTCAGAAACAGAAAAATTATAAAAGATATTTTTTCAATTATTTCCTCATTTATTTTACCACACTTTTTAACATGAATGATAAACTTTGGATTGAATTTTCTAAATTTTCCAAATGTTAGACTTCGTTTTTCATAAATTATGAGGAATAGTCATTTAAACTTTTTACTCTATTTATCTTATGGCCAAGTCAGCTCCTTCTAATTTAGCGCCCTCTAAAACTTGGAATTTGAAAAGTTTTTGATAAAATAAATAAAAGCAAGAATTTTTCTGATTTTGTTATGAATTTTAAGTGAGATTTAAAGCCAAAGAATCTTTTAAGTACAATTGTGCATTCCCATTTCCATTTCTAGGAAATTTTTTGGATCTCGCCAAAAAAGAAAGCTTAAAATTCCATTTCGAATAATGAAAGTAACAAGCCACAGAGAAAATATTTCATGCATCTGATATTTTGACATTTATTGATTTGATATTCATAAAATTTTGACAAGCATCATTTGAATGTTCAAATCAACTAGAAATCATACCGTTTTGATAATTATTTTGCCAAATGAAATGAAAAACTTGAAGCATTCAAAAGCAAATTCTCAAACAATAATATTGATTATAATTTCCTCTAATACCGTAAATGCTTAATAAAATGTCAAAGAAAATTTGAGAAAAATTGAATGAACAATAAAATAATTAAAATAAAAAAGATATCAGATGCCTCAAAGATTTAAAAAAAAGTAAGCGAAATACAAATAAAATGAAAATAAAAAGCAAAAGCAAAAAAGGAAAAGGAAACAAAAAAATATCCAATAAAATAAAATTGGAGTAACACGCTTTCCATTTACAAAAATCTCAGCATTCAAAATACAGTGAAGCACAATAAATAAACAAAAATATAAATGAAACAAGAAAGCAAAAAGAAAAAGGAAAACAAAAACAAAAACAAAAACAAAAAGAAAAAGAAAAACCAAAAACCAAGTTTCAGAATGTACATATTATCATTGTATACATTTAATTTGGAATTTGCTTTCGTACATGAAAACAAATATGAGAACGGGCTCACATGAACCATCTGCATAAATATATTGGGGCATATTTTTAAATGGTTTTATATAAATATATATGTAAATTATTTAATACCTCACGTTTTAAAATAACATTTAACATGTTCAGTGGTAAGATAACTTAATATAAAGAGACAACTTTTTTGGCATAACAATAATAAAAATCAAAACATAAAATGAGAATAAGAATGAAAATTTCTTATAATAAAATTTTGTAGTCATCATAACAGAAATATATGAAGGAAATGGGAAATAACAAATAAAAGTTGACTATTAAATGCTCTACTCCATCTACAATTCAAAACAACAACAACAACAACAACAACAACAAAAACAAAAACACACAAAAAATAAAAGTAATTCAAAATAATAAGCTTGGTAAAATTTGTGAATGAATGAAGTAAAGAGAAAGTTTTTATAAGATCTCTAAAGTAAAATTATCTATTTCCGACAAATTTATCTATTCGCTTCAAGTTTTTCAACATCGTTTCGGTAAAATATCATTTCATTACAATTTTTGAAGTCCGTAGCATTTTTGATTTGTATTTATTAGAAACTCATGCAAAAATACTCAAAAATATCTGGGCCTATCTCAGAAAGTCCTGGAATAGGCCCAGTACTCAGAAAGACTTGAAATAGTTCCATTATCCAGAAAGACCTGAGATAGTTCAAGCACTCAGAAAAACCTGAGATAATCCCAGTACCTAAAAACACTTGAGATAGTTCCACGTTAACTTTTCGAACGATTATAAATATAAAGTTAAGACTCACTTCGTAATAAATTGTTGCATTAAAAATTTTATTTATTTAAACTTGATATTTCATAAATTAGAACGAAAGAAATTTATAGTAAATTTGATTCAGATTAAAGTATTTTTTCGACCTTCTCTCATATAATTAGCATTTCAAATTTCTTGCCTTGACTTCTAAATAATTTTTTTGATTATTTAAATGTTGTTAGAAGTTGCGATGGCTTGCAACTTCTTTATCTAATAAATTCTAACTATGTAAATATTTTAATTTTAATTAGTCAAAGTCATGAAACGAAATTGAATTTTGAAAATTGAAGTTTACATAGAATTAATATAATTTGCTTTAACAAAAATTTTGCTTCCAAAAATCATTTCAAAATTAATCGGTGTAAGAAAAAAAAATTTTTTTTTTTTTGGTGCTGGCAATCAATCGTACAAACCAAACCAAATGTAGAGTGCCATGTAAGTGAATGAAATACTTAACATTACTTGCAAGTTTAAAGGAAAACTTTTCTTAAACTTCTTATGTCATGCTACGTCTTTTTCACTTAGAATTTAATTACTTCATATTTATATTGATAATAAAGATATTTAAGACGATGTTATTACTTATTGAAACATTTCCTTATTCGACTTGGTTAATGTATTGATAATGATGAAGATAAATAATTAAGGTTTGTTTTCTTAATATAGCAGAAGCAAATGGATAAATGGATAGCTAAATAGAAAAGCAAGCACTTTAAGGTATTTCCCAAGAAAATGAATTCTAAATTCGGTTAGAAATTGCAAAAATTTAAATTTCATAATTTTAATGGAAATTTTATTGGAAATTCTCCTAGAGGTAACATATTGTTTGCTGTATTTAGTTGTATATAAAAAACTTATATCATGTAGTTATATCCTTTCTGAAATATATAACTTATTTAGAGTTTAAAAATTCTTTGAACAAAAGACCCAGAATTTATATTAATTTCCATTTTTTAAATTGAAATGTTCTTTATATTAAAATGAAACCAGTTAAGTTTTCTATTTTATTCAAATTATTATCCATTACTTTGAATTTAAGTATTAAATAATAAGTAAAAAGTGCCCAAAGTAGTGATTTCCGAAAAATTCAACATAAGAAAAAAAATGATGAAAAGCATTATATTACAAATTTTTTTTCACGTTGATTTCCATTGACTATTTCTATGACCGAAAAATACTTTGATTTTCACAATAACTTTTTTCGAAATAAGAAGTTTTTTGAGAAGTAAAAATTATTCGACTAAAATATTCAAAACTTTCTCATAGTGCCTCTAAACTGGACAACTTGTTATGGTGGCCATATAAAAATGTACACTAAGAGACATCAAATCAACTAAACTGAGAGTGAGTTCACTTGAAGCGTAGAGCCTTTTCATTAAATATAGTGAAGGGCGTGCACATAGAATCAATTTTTTAGTTGTTCATTGAAAGCTGTTTTTTATTGGCCTATTTTGTTGATGGGCGTGACAATTTTCCTTTGTTGCAATAAGAGACCATTATAACATAAACAGATAAATTAATAAACGTGGAGCAACGAATAAAATGCTAATGAATGAAATGATAAGTGAAAATCATTTTGATTATTACAAAAATTTTAAAAAAATTAAAATTTATATGTAAAATTTCCTTCAATGTTTAGCAATCAAATGTAATCAATTGAATTATTCTGGAGGTAATTTTCTCGTATTTAAGATTTCTATATTCATTCGCATTACTTTGTATCGCTCTATTGATTTTTATTTTTGTTTGAAATATCTATTGAGATTCAATACAGGACCATAAGGAATATGTGAAAGGAACAACAAGCAAATAAACAAACTAACAAAAAAAAAATGAATCATTGAAGCACAAAAATGCATTCAGAGTGAAAATAACATTTGAATAGTTTTCATTGCGGCAATTGTCTGTCCTCGTAACCGTTATCTGTTTCTCCTTGCATGCTAAATACGCAAGTTTTTCCTTCAGAATTTTCATATTCAAGCATTTTTCAATTTTACTTATGACATCGTCAAACTAAACAACGATGGAGAGAAACGTAAAAAAAAGGAGGAAAAAAAACGGGGAAGAAACTAAAGTCGAAAGAAATCAAATGGACAAATAACAAAATACTAGTGATTTTACATATTTATCGTTCAAGGGAATGGGCCACGTGAACATTTTACATATTTAATGACCATAAAAGAAGGACACAAAACAGCTAAAGGGGCACTCGGGGGACTATTATAAATAAAATTGTTTGAACTAAAAGAATTTCATTTTTTCTTTCTCGTCCTTTTTCTGGTTCTTGTTTTTTTGGGGTATTCTCTTCCGTGTTTTATAATTTTGCATATTCATGTGTAAAGCGAAATAATCCACCTTATAAAATGTTACATCCTAAAATGAATGATGAAACTTTTAAATCGATCAAAGTAACTGTTTCACTTTTTTCTTTATTCTCCATTTTCATTGACTTTTTGATTTCATGTAATGCGTACGTCTGTTGGTGGGTCGGGCGGTTGGCCGATTGGTCGATCGATCGGTTGGCCGAATGATCGGTCGATCGAACTGTCGGTTAGTCGATCGGTTAATCGATTGGGCGATCGGTCCGTTGGTTGGTCGGTCGATAGATCGATCAATCGATTGATCGATCGGTCGGTCTGTCGATCTTGCCCGACTCAAAAAATGTTTCGTTAGTTTCATTACTTAACAATGTAAGTTTCTTTAAAAAAACCTTTTTCATGGGTAGTGGTCTTAAACATGAGCCTCCTCTAAATGCAACCCTTAAAGTTTTTCCTTGAGTAAAAAAAAAAATATCACGAATCTTTTTTAAAAGAATACGTATTTAGTCGATTTGTACAATATCCATTTTAAATCTTTCTGTGTGTTACATACATTTGCACAAATGTATAATATTCTATGGCACAATATAAAAGTTGAGCGCCAAAAAGGGTAAAAAAAAAACAGATTTTTATTTAAGGAGCAATTTTGACAACTTGTGCAGTTTTTTCATATGCATTTGATATGAAATATTACACTTTGTTAGAGAGCAACAAATCATTATATTAAGAAGGCCGTAATCACCTTAAATGTCACTATCACCATTGTGGTTATCATGGTTATTATTGGGTTTTTCAAATAAAATTTTAAAAAAAAATAAAAAAAATTTATATAATTTCAATAGAAATCGATAAAACTTTAGAATAACTTTGTAGAAAATCCCGAATGTGCTTGAGTGTAATAGCAAATGGAAATGTTTTGATAGGGCCTAAATTTAAAATCAAAAAAAATGAATTGTAACTTCTCAGTATAAATATGTCTAATAGAAATTAAGAATATAAATTTTATATTAACATGAAATACTTTATAATGATTTTTTTCCAGATAAAATTAGTAAAAATTTTTAAAGTTATTATCATTTGTATTTATTCTTATTTCTTAAATTGTTGCATTAAACAAATTATATTTATAAAATGGTTGGACTATATCAATTTTTAATGGCCTTTATTATTGAGATTAACCCAAATGTGTAACTATTTAATAAATGTCAATAAAACTTGAAGCAGTAGGCCCCAACTTAATAGGTTTTATTTATTCAAGAACATGTGCAACTTTTAAACTTTCTAAAGCTTCCTTTTTTGTTTTTCACAAACATAATTACAAAGTGAGTATATCCTCAATCTCTAAGTAAATAGGTATAAAAACAAAAAAATTAATAATGCAAGACTTTCTAAATTTGGGTAGGCGTGAATAAGTTGTATCATTTTAAAGGATCATTATGTGATTACAAGTCGAATATTTCCGTAAAACTGTTTTGTGAAATTTAAGAGTGATGCGGCAGAATATAATTTGAGCTATTTTTATTAGTAATCTATATATAAAAATTTTCAAATACTTTTGTAAAATTGTCAGCCGACAACTCAAACTTTACGATAAAGTGAATACATGGAGATCTGAGTTTAAATAGATACGGCAATATTGTTTCACAATCAATTAAACCACAAGGCATAACCAATTAAACCACAAGAGCATATTCAGTTTAAGGAAATATAAAAAAAATATATTCAATCTATAAAAATAATTTAAGTTTATCAAATAGACTTCAAAAAGCGAGATAAACCTAAATTAATCCATAAAGGAATTCTAAATTTTTTAATGCATGTTACATACGTCCATTGTAAGGTCTGTGTAGAATTTTCACTCACGATCCCATTGGAATACATTCTTACAGTTGTGGGTAGTTGTTACATTGTAAATATATCGAAGTCGATTAACAATTTTTATTATTATTTATACTAATAAAAATGTTTTCAAAGTACTCTGCTCTCACTACCCTACAGTACCCTACAGTAGTGAGACTTGTTGTCTCTATCTTGTTGTTGGTTTCCTTTTTACCTCTTTAAAACAATTACAATTATCAATGTTTTAAACTCATTTCAAACACTAGTAAATATTTTTATTTGAAATTACTTTTTAAGTGGGCTGTGTTTCTGTTTTCTGTTATTTGCTTCTGTTTTCTTTGTTACAGCTTTTTTATATAGTTTGCTTAAGCACATAACACTGTTATCTGTTTTACACTTCATATTCATGTTCTTGAAAGAGTACACTTCATATTCAATTTTATCTTCATCTTTTGCTGAACACTGCAATTTTTTTTTATAAATATTTTAGCAAATTTTTTTTCTTTTTTTTTGTGAACTTTTGTTTATGTTGTCGCTATTTCCTTCATTATTTTCTCATTTTTCCTTTTTGTTATTACGTTTTGCTTTATTTTTAATTATACTTTGTAAGTAAAAAGCATTAATTAAGTCCTTTTATTATCACATTAACATTATTCTTATGTCTGATATTTTGCCATATAAACCTTGAACATTTAAATGGAATATAAAGTAAAAGGGTTAAAGTATCATAAAAGGAATTACATACAATTTCATACAATGAGAAGAAATAAGGAAAATGTCAAAGCAAATTTCTTAAAAATTTTGATTCTAGAAAAAATGAATGAGAAATAAAGAAAAATAAATATTCATCCTTTTTAAGAGTTTGAATAGAACGTTCAAAACTGAAAATAAATTGCTGCCTTTAGAAAATTCTTTAAGAAATTATTACAATTAATTTGAAAGAAAGAAAAGAAAATCATTTGATTGATAATTAGAAAGTAAAGAAATTTAAATTTTAACTGAAATTTAATTTTTAACTGTTTTAGGAAAAGGTCTAAAATTTGAATTTTTTTATTAAGTTCCCAAAAGATGGCTTTGTATTTAATGTCCCCCAAAATATGCTAAACATAAAAAATTTTCATATTTGCCATATAAAACTGTTTTCTAAATAAGTTAGTCGATTTCATTTCATCCTCAAACTTGAGAAGTTCTAGGTTAAGTACAAAATTTTTTATATGAGAAATAAATGTTCATAAATCTAAGAACTAAGTAAAGATTAATCTAAGAAAATGAAATTTTAAATTTATATTCCATTAAGTTGCATATAAAAAATTTCTTGTTAAAAGAATGCAAAAGTAAGTTTCAATTATTTAGAAAGTTTCGTACATATTTTAATAAAAATGTTATGAAAATCACAAAATTTTTTTTGAAAAGTTCCATATTGTTATCCTTTATATCCTTCATAGCATCATATTCATATATATATGAATATTTTCTTAAATTATTTATATATTAAATATAATAATTAAGATTGAGACAACTGACAATTTCAAAGTGATCTTTATACAATTTTGACATTCTGTAAAATCTTTTAGAAATTGAATAAAATACGAAATTTGAAAGCTTTCTTTGTAAAATATTATGGCCTCTTACATACATTTTGTAACAACATTCCACTTTATTTTATTTATGTTATATCACATTATGTAAATCATTTGACACTTTATATTTATAAAAAGAAAATAATCTTTTGACCACTTTGACGTATGAGTGACATATAATAGAAAATATGTTTGCTTTCTTTTTTTTTTTTTGTAAATGTTGAGACGTATTTGTTAAACATTTTTAAAAAGCTTAAATATTTTATATAAAGTGCATATATATTCATACAAATATTAATAATTCTATTACAAATATTTATATAGAATGAAAAATTAAATGAGTTTAACCCAAAATATGAAGTACAAAGAAAAGCCGCATGTACTTTGGTTTATTCATTTTAATAAATAAATTTTGTCATTAAAAAGAAACTACAACAACTAAAATAACAAGAAAAAAAAGCCAAAAGCAAACAAAACAAAAAAAAAGAAAAAGAAAGAAGATAATCAAAAATATTTCCCCCCATTTTTCTTTTCATTTTTCAGCAACACAAAGTTGCCAAATTTAATATAATTTGTTTAGAGATGTTCATACACATAAAAAGGAGAAAAATAGATGAAAATTGTTGATGGAGTAACCTTTTGCACACACATTTAATGTATAAACTATGTGTATATAAAATATCAAATAAAAAGCATCAACTGAAATATAAAAGTGGATTTTTCATTTAATTTTTTTGGAAATTTCATTTAATAGCAAATTTATGCAAATTGTTTCTGTCATACAGAACTTTACTCTATTTAACCGTGTAATTAAAACATACAATGTACCTTTTAAATATATATATATATATATTTCATTCAGTCATCATGTACAAAATAATCGTGATAGATAATGCCTCAGAGATGTGTAGACAGAATCTGACCAGGCAATTTGTTTACTCAAGTTGAATTGTGCATGCCAGCGGTTGCGCTTTCGTTCTCGGTCTCAGTTACGATGGTTGCACATTTAATTACTAAAAAATAAAATTCTAACTCTTTGCATAATAAAATAAGCAAAAAAAAAGTACATTATAACTGGTTGTGATTAACTTTTAGACACGCTACATTATTTTGTTTAAAACTTGTATAGAAAAGTATTATAAAATTATAATTTTTTTAATGATTTGTAGTACTCGTTATATGGGGCATTGAATTTATTTATAAAGTCCTTCCAAATTGATGGATCTTCATTTTTACATAATTTTTTTTTCAATTTTTTTTTTAATTTTTTTCAAATTTTTCAATTTTCTTCAATAATTTCTTGACACTTAATCAAACGAAAGAGACGTGAAAATATTTAGCAGTCAGCACTAATCGGTTAAATTTTTACTTGATTTTATCAATAACAAATTGTGTTGAGCATTCAAAAAATTGTTTTCATAAATTATTGTACGTTTCAACTAATTGACTTTTACATAAAATTCAACTAAAATTCAAACTAAACTCAATGAAATAATTGGTTTAAAAAAATATATGGCATTATTTTTATTTAATATATGGCATATTTTTTAATAAAAGAAGTTGTAAAATTATTTTTAATTATTAAAATTTGAATAAATTGATGCCACAATTGAAGAGAAATATTTTTATTCATATTTTATTCATACTAAAAATTAAATAATGAAACTAATTTCTGGAATAAGATTAGACAAAATCTACTCTCCATTTGATTAGTTTTACAGATTTTATAAAATGTGAAATTTTGTACTTTTACTTTACGTTTTTTTCTCTTAATTTTAAACACTATTTTTTAATCCCTTTTCCATTCATTTTTCATGGTAATTATCTAAAAAGATTTTACATGAAGCAGTATTTTATCATTCGTTACCTTTTGAAAGCATTTTGTTTGGCATCGTACCATAAATTCATATTAATTCTTGTATGCGTATCGTAAAAAGCTTTCTAAAGGGGAAAATTCAATGTCAAAATAATATAATTTTATTATTTTAATGCTTTTACCTTTTTTCATAATACATTTACTTACATGGACTTTTATACAAATGGCCAAAAAAATGTGGTACACTTCTGGCAAACTATTAATAAGAGAGACTATGCACGATTTTTTAAAAGGTCAGCATTCAGGATGGAAACTAACAAAAGGCTAAAAAAATATTTTTGTTTACATTACACGGTTTTTGATAAGTTTGTGTAACGCTCAAATGGAATTAAATTCCATTAAAACTCTCAGGCTCTACTTTTCAAATCTGTTCAAGTTTGAAAAGTTTTTCTCAATCCATCAGGTGCAATTTCTGAAATTCTGTCAAATTTGAGCTTGATACCTCATTTCTTCAGATTGAGAGAATGTTAGCAATACATGGACAGACAGCGAGATACGTTACAATCGTTTCAGAAGTTGATGATTATCAGGAATACCTATACTTTGTAAGGTCTTCGACTTTTATGTGTTGCAAACATAATTGAGAAAAATGATTATACCCCCAACCTTAGGGTGGTGGGTATTAAACAATGGCGAGTGTACGTCGTTGCATTTTTTGGATTGGAATTATTTTCTTTTTAATTAAAAACTCGCATGAAACAAAAAGATGCGTAATATTTAAGAATTGTCAAGTAAATTTTTGGAATAAACTTTCAAAGTTTCAAACTTCCAACTTTCAAATTGCTTTCATTAAAAGCAATTCCAAAATCCTACCTATTGAGTCCGAATTTTGCACTTATTGAAGCATTTAAATATTTTGAAAATTTCATTTTACATAAAACGTGCCATTTTACGTAAGAAATTTCAAAAAAAGATCATTATTCCCAAAGACATATGGATTGCAAAACTGTTTTGACTGAAAACTTTATTCATTTCAGAAAAATGTGGGTGTAACAAAAAAAGCATACAGAGAAAATCTTTCCATGATTTTCTTCATTTATTTTTTGTTTCCTTATTCAATCCAATTCATGTTAGTTCATTTTGTTAATGTCTTGAATGATCCAAATGTAAATTTCAATACTTTTCCCCCTTATTTTTTGTGCTTATCAAATTTCCAAGCAAATTAAATACTTTTATCAGTAGAAAATAAGTAGAAAAAATGTTTGCTTCAATTCAATTGTGAAATAAAAATACTCATCTCAAGGGCAAAGGATATGTAGAAGTTTTCATTTAACGAAACGAAAAATCTAAAAGCTTCTTGGAAATATTCAAACAGCAATTGAAACAAATGAGAAAATTAAATTTTGTTAAAGACAAAATTTTAACTACCCACCACTTATAAATTAGAATAGATTAAGCCTATTTGCACAATTTTGATACAGCTATTGTAGATTAATGGCCTTAATAATAAAAAAAATTTATAAAATTTCAACCCTCTATCTGTTTTAGTTTTCAGGTTACGAGCAAAATACCGCACATTTTACTTAAAAAACAGAGTTGTTCTCAGTTTACGCTGTACACGAGATGTGTCCTTTGACATTGATTTGGCCCATTTTCAATAGTAGTCAAAATGCACAAATATTCAATATTTGTGCCAAATTTGAAATTCATATCTCTATTTTTTTGTAAACAGAAATATATTTACTACATAATGGACAGATGGGCAGACATGCCTAAATCGATTCACAATTTCATGCTGATCACCAATCTGCATATTTTTTAGCGCCTCTGATATTTCCTTTTAGACATTACAAACATAATGACAAAGTGAGTATACCTTCTAATTCTACATGATGGATATAAAAACTAAAAAAAAACTTTAAAAACAAAATAAAAACTAAAGTTAAAACAAGATAAAAAAATAAGAAAGTATTTCCGTATTTTTGATATAAATCATAAAAGATCTTTTATGCGATAAACTCATATCGGCATTTTTTAAAAGTAACAAAGATTGTATATAACTTAAATATTAATTATACACACACACGCACATACACTTTATTTTATGATTAATTGTGAAAGAGCACTTTTAATTTGTATTTTTTAATGCCAACATCTCCATAATTCTTTTGAAATATAAAACATTTTACTGGGTTAATAATTTATTTTCTATTTCGTAAGAATATCTCTCACTTTTTAGATCAATTTGAATTGAGAAAAGTTCAACATTCAACATAATTCTTTTACATGAGAAAAGGAAAGAAAAAGCTAATGGAAAAAGTCTTAGGCATTTTTCACTATTCAAAACGAAAGACACAAATTATGGATGATGCCTTAATTTAAATACGAAATTTACATGAAAAATTGCGCGTGTTTATTGATGAGATTTTTTAACTTATTTTCATAATTTATTATCATTTCAAATTCTATACAAATTATTCTTCTCAATTTACTTTTTATTAATTGATAATAAAAGTTTTTGATTGATATTAACCTTTAAAGATCTATAGAAAAATTTCTTTAACTGCTTCGACAATTACGTAATTGAGGTATAATCTTCTGATAATATGCTTACGTTATATGTGAAATATTGTATTGAATTATTTATAGATTTATTTAGATTTTCTATTCAGCTTATATTCGTTTCTTACATTTCTCTCAAAAGAATACAAATTTGTACACTTGTTTTTTGTGATATATTTTTTGTGATATATTTATTTAGAAGTGTCTGTATGTAAATTGTATATTTATGTATATAATATTCAAAATACATTTATTATCATATGGTGTATAATATATTTATATATAATATAAAAAAAACGTAAACGATTATTCTTATATGAATATATGAATCTCACGTGTTTGGCTTGAATAGTTTTGTATTATAGTTAGTAAATAACTCATATATTTATAAAAATTTTCCAAAAGCTTGAATTCACTTTGATAAAACGTTTAAAACAAGTCAAAGGAAAGTGCAGGAGACCCTGAATCTGAAACGATTTAGCCATGCCTATTTAGCATGTCTATTGTATATTTTTCTAAACATTCTTCTGACCTCAAAACTTGAGATGTCCTTTCGAAGTTCTCAATCACAGATTTTTATTGACATCAAACGACATTGGTTAAAAACCAGGCCAACGGTACATTCTAAATTAAGAGCTATTTAAATTTTTGAAATAATTAAAGAAAATTTTTACTCATTACACTGTAAACCACAAAGGATTTTATACCACTTAATATGTGATGCAACAATTTCTGTTTAGGCACCGCCATATATATAAAAAGTAATACTTTCACACGGTTTTAGAAACATATCAATGGCGGGAATTGGAAAATCATAATAAGCTATTAATATTATTTATGCTACAACAACAATTAAATACTTTAAATCACAAATAAAAGTTGCTCTTAGATAAATTCACATTTTATAAAACTAATCTTAAGGAAATAAATAAATTAGAAACTGACATTTAGGAAATTTTGAATTTTATTGACTTATTTAATCTGTATGCTCTACCACCAAAGAGATGACTCTGATTTAATAACTTTCATATTTTCTTTACTCCTTAAATTTCAAGTCGATTTTATTACATTAAGTTTAAATATGCAGTAACATTGAATTTATTATTATTATTACCGTTCATATTCTGTTTTCTCATTTTAAACACTGCTAAAAGTTCCAACCAAAAAACTATTTGCAAAAATTTAATTATTTATTTAATGCCTAATTTAAAGTAACTTTTAAAATTTTAAAAGAGATTCTTAGCAACAGATTTAACATCGATTTATTACTTTTAATATTCTATCTTTCTATTTTGCTTTACAATATGCACAATCATGGCCTTAAGTATTAGAAACGGCAAAATGTGGACTCGACTATTTTCCAAGAGTAAACTATTTAATGATCACTAAGAAAATCTATCAATTAACCAATAAAAACTAATGCTAAAGTTTTTAAAAGTTATTTTCCATGTAAAATAATCATAATTTAATTATTATTTAGCCTAAAAAGCTGCAATAGAAATTTTAAATGATTTCAATGATTTCGCCCGAGAAATATAAATAAAATAATGGCATCATTACTTTTATGGTTTATAAATGAAAAACAAACCAAAAAGCAAAAAGGTAAATCAAAAGCAAAACAGAAAAACTAAAACTAACCAAAAATATCATAAAATGAACATTAAAGAATGAAAATACAAAAATGTTACATTATTAGCGGCCATTTGTTATCGTAACAAATTTTTATTACATGTAATGACGAAAAAAGATTACGAAACGAAATATAAAGAGCAATAAAAGTAAGACATAAAATAAAACAGTGTAATTAATGAGTTTTCAAAAGTAAAAGCAAAAGCAAAGCAAAAACAAAACGGTAAACAAAAAGCAATCAAAATGATGCCATTATAAATTAGAGGATGAACACAAAAAAAAAAGAAAAAAACACAAAGAAAAATAGAATAATAGAAAGTTGCTGTAAATCGAGTAAATAAATTGTAAGCATGTTCAGCAGCAAACAACTCATAAGAAAAAAACAATTAAGAAAATTACATTCATCTAAAGCCAAATTTTAAATACCCACCAATCAAATAGTTGAGAGGTAGTTTCAGTTTTTGCGTAAAGAAGAAAAGAAAGAAAGAAAATCAAAATTTCTTATTGTAGAACTCCGCATAAGCCTAACTTACAAGCAAACAGACGGACAGACGAACAGACTTTGAGGCTAAAGAAATATGTATACGCTTTTTTCTAGATGTTACAAACGTAATAATAAAATCAGTATACCTTCAAAAGAGCGTTTGTTATTTTGTTTGTTTTATTTTCCCTTTTTTTTCTTTTGTTTTGTTGTGTATAAAAAGCAACCGCAAAAAAAAGCAAAGCACGAACAATAAGAAGAAATTGAGGAGATAAAGAAAGACGAATAGAAATAGAAAAGGAAAATAAAGTTTCAAGGTTGGATCAAAAATTAATGTAACGCATACAAAATTAGTCTGACTTATTTAATCTGTTTAATCTGATTTACAGTCATTTGATCGTTTGGCCTTGTTTTGCTTTCATCAGCGTATCTTTTAATCCTTTGAAAGTTCACTGAATGAAATGTAACAAAGTATAAATCATTTTGAGACAGCACTAATAGATTCAAAATATTAAATAAACAAAGACTAACAAGTAACAAGTAACAAGTAACAATAACAACAACAATAACAATTGACATAAAAATCTTTAAAAACAAAAAGTGTACAAAGAAAGTCAACAAAAATGACAGAAATGGCAATAATACAAAATAGATAAATTTTCACGCATCAATTGGCATCTATTGCCAATACACACATCCACTTAAATATACCCACACATCCGCACACTCAGATTATCTGATATAAGAAGAAGTAAAAGCAAAAGCAGAAGTAGAAGCAGCAGAGCAAAAATGAATTGACATGAAAAAGTAAGAAGAAAAATGAAGAGAAAAGAGAGAAACTATTCATAGATTTACTTACACGTTATCATGCATGCCAGCACGTATTCATACATATACACACACAAATACACACACACACACACACACACACACATCCATGTACACATGTACACACTGAATCACAGTTACAGTAACAACAACAAATATCGTTTATTTTGTTTATTATTATTATTATTATTATTATTATTGTGATGATGATGATTATTTGTTAAATTAGTTGTTGTTATTGTTATTTGAGATTGCTATTGTTGTTGTTACTGTTGTTGTTGTTGCTGCTGCTACAACTATAACTGTTATTATGATGTATCCTTCACTTTATGATTACTATTATTATTCGAATTATCTTAGTTGTTGTTTTCATTGTTGTTTTGTTGTTGTTGTTGTTGTTGTTAATATTATTATTTCTAGTTTTTTACTTTGCTTTGCTTTTTGCTTTTACTTTGCTTTGCTTTGCTTTTCTGTTATTATTTTGTTATTATCGCTTATTTATTACAACATTTCATTCATATTTATTTCATATTTTTTGTTCGTTTAATTTGATTTCTTCGCTTTTTTGTTTTGTTTTGTTTTGTTTTTACATTACAGAGTTCGCTTTTGTTTTGATTATATCTTCCCATTTCATTTAATTCTACTTAATTTTGTTTCCTTTTTTTTGTTTTTTAATGAGCTTCTTTTGCATTTGACTTTTTTTTGTTTAATTTTTTGTTGTTTTTGTTGTTTTGAATTTGCCTCACAATGAATGAAATCGAGTGAATCGAGTGCAATGTAAATCAAATTGTGATAAGAATTTTTTTCATGTTTCTTTTTTTTAGAGTTCCCTTAAAAATTTAATGCGTCTAATAATAATAATAATAATAAATAATAATAATAATAATAATAATAATAATAATAATAATAATAATAATAATATAATAATAATAGTAATAATAATAAATTATTAATAATTTTCTCTTTTCGTTTAATAATTTATATTCTTTTTTTTTTTTTGTTAATTTCTTGCTTGAGATTTTTCTGCTTTGATGATGATTTCTTTTACTTAACTTTTATTTTTAATGAAAATTTTTACTTTCTTAAAATTAAACTTCAGAAATAATAACAATAACAACAATAAAAGTATACTTTTTTTATTTAAAATGTTTTTATGAAATTTGAGGAATAAGGTAAGAGCATTTAAAATTCTTTTGCTTTCCTTTTTTTTACTTTACCGGTGGCCTTTTTTTTAACCATGCCTTCTTTCCACATTCATTTTAGTTTCCGCCTTTTTTTTTCTTTGTTTGTTTAGTTGAAATTGTATCTGTATTATTTCCTGCTTTTCATATGCTTTTCATATGCACATACAAATACTACTTTGATTCTTTGATTTTTATATATTTATAATTTTAACTATCATTTCCCCATTTCCGCGGTACAATTTTAATCCAGTGGCATTATTTAGAATACTAAAAATGTGATAAATAGATTTTTTGTTTATATACTCAGCACTCCTCCACACATTGAGTGATATTATATCAATGATTCTCTAAACTGTATTGGTTTAGAGAGGCTTTAGCTGCACTCTGCTAAAGCGGTTACACACGCTTAACCTTCCTCAAGAATTTATATTTAATATGAACAGTTTTTGAGTTAATGTAAAATTAAGCAAATATATTGAAAATTCTTATAAATCGGTTTAAAGTCACGCCTACAATGGGACAAGTGTATTCAAAGAATGGTGCCCTAACGGGGGAATACGAATGGAATTTTCTACAAATACTTCTATTGTGAATCCATAGAAATCTACATAAAATGGAAAGTTAAAATGATTTGATTAACCACGCCCTTTAAACAGATTATGATATCTAAATAATGGGTATTCAAAATTTCACACAAGCTAATGATTTTTGTTTTTACTCTACAATTACGCTCACTCGTTGAAATCAACTGATTACTAATTCTCATTTTCGTTCTCTCACAAAGTCTATCCTCTCTTTCTCTTGCTGATTCTCATTGTAACTTTGTTGATAGTTTTGCATTTGCCAATAAAAGGCAACAACAAAACAATTTAGTTAATTTATAAGCTTATAAATGAAAAAGTTTGCTTTTCACTTTTAAGCCTCGCTTTGCTTTTTTTTTGGTTCCCAATGAAGCCACTCTTTGTACCCTACTACAGATGTGATGCAGA
The DNA here is from genome assembly GCA_023089585.1 of Melophagus ovinus. Taxonomy (NCBI): domain Eukaryota; kingdom Metazoa; phylum Arthropoda; class Insecta; order Diptera; family Hippoboscidae; genus Melophagus; species Melophagus ovinus. The sequence goes on from JAKKIB010000177.1 coordinate 2,497,620, forward strand.
AATATAAAAGTGTTTATGTCCACAGTTTTTTTTTAAATCAATCGATTCAAAATTACTAACGGAATCGCTCGACCAGAGTCACCAAAAAAATTTTTATGAACTTGTGCCGTTGTAAATGCTTTCTTGTGGTGTAAATTTGCAGTCATTGAAAAATGACTTAAGATGGTACACTATTTATGATCACTTCTCACACGATCATTTTTTTTTAAACAAATATATAAGTAAAATCTTGATGGCGCGCCACATTCATTTAACGTCTAAAACAAATGTGCCAAATTGGATGCAAATGGATTGATTTTTTATTCCTTCCGGATTTTTCAAATTATTCAAAAACTAAAATTTTCTTTTACTTTCCTGATTTGTAATGTGCTTATGCGACCTTTTTAAATTTATTTAGCGAAAAAGTGTAGAGCATTGAAGGATCCACCAGTACTTTGTAAAAATTTTTACACGTTATTTTCTTCTTCATCTTTTTTTTTTTTGTTTACACTTTGTTTAGTTTTTGGTTGCTTGATACCTTTTGCTAATTATTAAATTTTTTATAATACGCTTTAGTTTTTTTGTTTAATTTAATTTTTATTACTTTATTATTATTATTGTTTTTCTTCGTTTTGTTTTTATCTTAATTTTATCAAACATAAATACTTTTTAATATCTGATTGTTATGCGTCTAAATACTCGCGTTATACTTCTCACCAAAATACATTTCAATGACTATTAAAAGTAATGTGGGCATCTATCTCATGTATAAATATAAAAAAATTTATATAAATTTACATAATATATGCATATAAGTTAAACAAAATATTATTACTCTCAGCCGCAACATTTACCAAAGACTCTCTATACCACAAGAGTCACAATGACTCAAGAGAGCAAATGCAATGTCAATGGGAGTAGATTGGTTGCTAGACTTGATTTTGTAAATGTTAATAAACAAATCTCATACATTTTCCTCTTTTTGTAAACAACTATACGCAACATAAATATTTGTTTCTTTCCCTTCAATATTACATTTATTCCCTAATAAGCTTATGCAATTAGTGTACAATATTTTTGCACATTTATATGAACAATATAAAACGAACAATATTAAATTATATTAAATTCATTTATTATAAACATTTTAGTATTATTTCCAATTATTCTTACATATTTGCCCAAAATCTAGGGTATTTAAAATGTGTCATCTCACCATGGCAGTTTATTCCTATGGTTTAGGAGGCCATGGGCTTTCGTAGGATGTCATCCAAATTTCAAATTTAATTAGGAAAAATGTACAAGCGCACATATATCACGCAAACATGTGAAATATTTTCTATACGCATACTCAAATTCCCAAAACTAACACGTCACATCAACAAAAATGAAGTTAAACATGGGCATTATGCATAATTCCCTTCCTCTTGTACTCTCCTTTAATTTTTCCTTCATACATTTCAGCACACTCCTATTTTTTACTGTGATCATTAACTAATAATAAAGACAATCCAAACAAATATTTGAAATCAATCAGACCCGACTCTATACGGATACTAAAATAAGGTAAGTAATTATTATTTGAAATCCCTTAATAAAAATGACAATTGCTCAAAAGTTGATAGAAATTCCAGAAGAGATAAATTATGAAATTATGGCCAATCACACTTAACGATTTGTATTGTAGAATATTGGAAAAGATTTTGCCAAAATAAAGTACTAATAAATTTCAAATTGTACTTATTTGTAGAGTTCCGATTTATCATTCATTTTGTATTATTTTTTTTTCAAATTAAAGTAACCAAAAAATTTTCATATATTTTATTAATTATTACACTTCACTCAATTTACGTGAATTTAAATTCTTTCATGTTATGTTGCCATTAACAGATATACCCGTTTTTATTGTCGGGTATATTCGTGATAATATCACGAATGAATGTTAATTATTTAAAAAGAAGAATAACTCAATTTCAATTTGTCATTCTCATTTGTATAAATGTCAGTTTATCAACTGTTTTAAATGGCTTTGTTATCATTTCATCATTGTTATCGTCATCATCATCTTTAGAGCCCTCATTATTATAAGTTGTATCAATGACTGTTGTTGAATCCATCTCTTCACTTTGAATATCCAATTCTACATCATTATCATTGCATACACGTAAATTGTCACGTTGCATTAGTGGTCGCGGTGTTATCGGTAAAAATGTATTACAAATCGTTTCTATCCTTTTACATTCCTCCCATTGTTTAGAATATATGACAAATACACAATTTTGTATAATATCGTGCGGTGTATTATCCACATATTTAAAATGTATATTCACTTCTTCTTCATCCATTTCCATTTCCATTTCATTTCCATATCATATCAACATTTTCATTTGTTTTATCTTCTGCTTTTACGATTTTGTCATCTTTTTGTGATTCACTCTGTGGCTTATGACCATGTGTCAAACGCAAACCATGGACTCTGAAAATAATTGTTTTTATAAATTCAATACATTTTTTTTATCATATAAATTCTAAACGGTTCAAGTCGATTATTAAATGATCTACCATTTACAAAAAAATACAAAAAAAAAACACTCCCATTAAAAAGTTGAAAGCCTAAAATATCATAATCAAAACTTTAGAACATTGCAAAAGCATCGCGGTCCAATGAACTTTTGTTTGAAGGTATAATTTCAAAAACAAACCGATTCTCCGTTTCATAATAAAAGATTTAAATCATTGGAAAGTAAAGTTCAAAAGTGAAGTTGACCAAATTTTATAAGTGATTTGTACCTTCTTAAAATCTTCTCAAAAACCAATTTTTTTGCCCTCATTTTGAAGGCTAATTCTGGCTTTCAGTTAAACATTTACCGTAACTTAACAAATGTAACATACTCACTCATATTTAGTACATCAAATTAAAGTATTAAATGAAAATAATGGAAAGAAAAAACGTACGCTTCAAGTTGCCCCATAATTTTCATATGAGTTTGTTCGTATTTATACAACACAAATTCCACGGTACGATTTGTCTCTTCATCACTAAGCTAAATTATAGAAATTAAAAACATAAACGGAAAATGAAAATAAATAGAAAAAATTAGAATTAAACTAATAAAATGAATGAAATGATTAGCAAGTGTTTACAAATTATAATTTTTAGTATTTTCTATGGAAAACAAAAACACTGACATTGATCTTCCATGCTTTTTGTTTCTACTTTATAGCGATTCTAGTAGTCTCAGTGAATGAATAAAAATGAGAAAAGCCAATATAACAAAATCGATTCAGAATTTGATATACAGACTTCAAAAAGCAGCAAGAAAATAAAGTTGTTTTAAATCACGAGAAACTGAAAGAACAGAAAATGTTATCAATAAAAAAAAAATTAATCTACTAGAATTACTACACCGTCAATAGACAATGATAAATTAAGTGTAAATTTCTCTATCTTAATTGTAAAGAAAACCTTTTGAACGATATGTTAGTTGTATAAAATTCTACGCTCAAGAGAGTGTTTAATGAATGTTAATGAAACGTGCAAATTTTTAGCTTATTTAAAAACAGATTTCTCTTTGCTCTTGTTTTTGATTAAATGATTACTCTAAATTAAATTGTATATAAATGTTTTGCTTTAAGGCATTTGCTCTGCAAAATTATATCATTAAATTTCATCATCTGATAATTTTTAATAAACCCTCGTTAAGAGATAAAAATGTATGTATGAATAATTTACGAGAGAGAGCAAAATATTCTGTTTAAAGTAAAAATCTATATAAATGACAAATCAAATATCAATCAGTTTTAGTCTGATAGAACATTTCTAGAATTTGTGCTTATATTATTTTTCCATTAAAACATTAAGATGTATATCTATAAAATTTCATTTTTATTTATTGTGGCAACTTTGATGGTAATAATTTTAATAGTTAATGCTGGTTGTCCTGGTTGCCCCCAAGAATTGTCTGGCGAAAAAATAGCCCAAGCCAAAAATAGTTTAGAAGATTCTTTAAAAAAATTAGCTGCTGGTGATGGACCATTTTATCAGTAAGTGAAAAAAAAATTAATCAAAATGAACAAAAAAAAAATGAAATATTTTAAGTTAGTAGATGATCAAGTGCAAAAAAAAAGAGAAGAGAGTTTCAAAAATCAAACACAAGTGTTTAACGTTTTCTTTCCACCTTTTAACTTTTCCGCTAGGCATGTGAAACGACGTTCAATGAATCTCGATTGTTATTCCCTCATGTAAATTTTTTTTTTAATTTCTGAGTATTTAGCACTTCAAGCGCAAATTAATGCGCAAAATAAACGTAAATTATTATAGAAATAAAGTAATGTTTTCAAATCTGCAGTAATGTAAAGTAATTGAGTTCAATTTGTCTTAGATTTCTTGTGTCGATCAACTTAATCGAATTAATTTTACCTATCTCTAGGTCCGTCAATCGCTCTAATGTTTTTTCATGTACTTTTTTTATCAAAGTGTAATTATTAGAACACACCGAAAAAATTTCAAATATCTTTAAATTTTAGCGTAGTTTTTAAGTCTTGCACGAAGCTAATGTTTGTTAAAATTATAATCTTAAGTATTTTTTAAATAAAAATTGACCAAAGTGATATTTCGATGCAATTAAATTTAGTTTGATCGATTGAGGTCTATGCTATAGATTCTCTACAATGAATTTCGGAAAGTTAATTTTTATTTGTTATTAATCATATTACAAAAATGATGTAAAATCTTTAAAAATCGGCCACGATTGGCTTTAACTTTTTTTTATTTTTTATACTTGAATATTTTTTTATAATTTTCTGAATTTCATTTTACAGGCTTCTTGAAATTAATTCGGCAACCGTACAAGTAGTCTCAGGTGTTTTATATAAAATCAATGCCAATTTGTCAGATGGCGAGAACAAAGTTAAGGTATGTGATATCGAAATATGGCAACAACCCTGGCTTGAAAATGGTACACAAGTAACATTCAATTGCCCTGGAGAGGAAAAGGTTTCTAAGAAACATAATTAAATGGAATTTTTTTTTTTAATATAATATTCAATATTATTTTGAATATTTTAAATTTATTTTCTTAATAAAAATAAGAATAAAATATTGAATATTGATATGAATATTCATATTTAGTGCATTTTAAATATTAAACGTAAGAGATTAAAGTTAGATAATTTTTAATTTTACATCCGCACTAAAGTGGAGTAAGTTTTGAGTAAAAAGGACTTGAGAAAAAATCCATTTCTTTCAAAACTGGTTTAACAAGCCAATCCAAGCAGATAATTTTATTTTATAATGCAAAATTTTTTAGGTTATGTTCTACAAAACTGATAAATACAGTCCCTAATTGAATTATGGAGAATACAAAAGTTAATTTTTTTTTAAACAAACTTGATGATTGTTCAAGATAAGGGGTATAAGTGGTACAGTATTTGAGTATTGCATCGATCTGGACTGATTATAAAAAAGGGCAATTTCTAGATATATGCAAAAGCATTTTTAAAAAGCTTAGAGCATTTCTTTCTGACGTTTAGAGATGCCACGCATTTTCATTAATCTTTTCACATTATTTCTCAGAAGAATTCTCTTAGAAAGATTCTCAATAGAACAGAATTATATTATTAATTTACACGTCTTACGTAAATTCATTGTATTAATAAAAAATAATAAAAAATGATAATAATTGTTTAAATATTAGGAGATTGTTTTTATTATTATTATTATTATTATTATTATTATTTTTTTTTTTTTTTTGTAATAATAAACTCACCTCAGTAAGGCAAGATATTTGCTTGCCAAATATGCAGAGACCATTCTAAACACATTTAAATAAATATTTATTTTGTGATATTTTATAATAAATAACTTACAATAATTTTTAATATTGACAATATAATCAGAGAATTAGTTAAAAAACAAATAATATTTGGAAATTTTTCAAAAATCATTTTTTAATGCTATAAATTATAAACTTTTGTAGAAGATACCAAAAACCAAACTAAACAATCAGATTTCATGAAATATAAATTGCAATAATTTTTTTCAAATAAATCATAAATAACAGTATCATATTGTAATAATAATAATAACATCATTAGAATTTAATTATTAAAAGTGAAATTAAAAATTATCTTTGGTTTTGATCAATTTTTAAATACCCACCTTTAAAAAGTTAAATGTGCTTAACTTTTCGCTATTTTTGAAAGCATTCCAAATCTTCTTTTAACCGAGATAAGTTTTAGGCGCAAAATTGTAAAGCTATAGATATATACTTTCAAATCTAGATCTAAAATTGCCACAATAAAAAATGTATGAATGTATTTGAATGTATTGAACTAATCATGCCTTTAGAATATAAAGTGACAAGTTTCGCTTGACTGATTTCTACTGAGAATATTTTCAGTATTTAAATAATTTTATTAGTGTTATTATGACATACTAGAAATTTTTTAATTGTACAGAGTTATTTTGTAGTTAAGATTCTGTAGAGAATTATCCATAAAATTAGCAACACGATTATTTCAAATGAATTCATATTTGAAAGAGGGCATTTCGGACTACACTTTGCTATTTGTCCTTAATATTTGATAATGATTTGGAAATTGCTGATATATCAAAATAGTTTACTAAATAATGGTTTATTGTTTTAGAAAAGGTAACAACCGTTACAAAAATATTACCTTGAAAATGCTGGCCTCAGAAATTTCCATATTAAAGGTGCAATCAGTATCGAAAATTGTCCAATTACTCTAAATGAAATTAATTAGAATCAGATGGCTTTAATAATATTACACCCAACTTCAAGTAACTTTGCGAACCGCGGTGTAACATTGCAAATATAATTTAAAAAATTGATTGCTTTTTCATGAAGTATTTTGAGAAATTTTTATTTTTATGCAACCCTGCAATTATAAAATAAAAATTAAAAACTTATTACATAAAAAAAAATTTACAGAAATTACTAATTTCCGGTAACTTCATTTACTAAATAATCATTTAAAGGTGATGAGTATTTCAATTGTAAAAAATTTATGCAAAAATCTATTCATGCTAATTCAAAGCAAATGGATAATTCAACAATACTTTCAAAAATTTATTTACATTTTTAATTTTCATATTCAAGCCAGAAAAATAATTGACGTAATTCATCTTCTTTGAATTAAATATTTAAGTAAAATTTTTATATTTTCCACTTTAAGTCGGTCAATTTAGCTTAATTTATTTAAACTAAAATAAATTAGGCAGCTTTATCAAGCTACATATAACTAACTTAACACAATTCAATTCAATGCTTGTTAATTCAATAAATTAATAATTAATTTAAAATTAATGATAATTAACAATTTTAGGTGCAACTGAATTGAGAAAGGAAAGCATAAACACAAAACGAATCAAAGTCGATAAAAAATAGTTATAGTCGATAAAAGTGTGAAAAGTTTTGTAAAGTTGAGAAAAAATACATAAAGTGCAAAGTTTGAGAGCAATTGTAAAATTATAAACGAAACTAATGTGTATATGAAATAGAACGACAAAAAGTACGAAAAGCTCACACAGTTAAATTTTGAATTAAGAATTGACCATTAGTCACCGTTTCAATAACGTCTTGCGATTAAGTCGATGGAACTAATATAAGTAGAAATTTCAATTTTTTCTTGTTTTTTTTTTTTTGTTGCTCGCACACAAAATTCCCAAAACTCAAATATACAAAAACTTCACTTGCTGATTTATTCAATATAAGAAGACAAAGAGAATGAACTAAACAATAAAACACAACAACAACACTGTGTGCCTAAATTTCTTTATTATGATTACTTAATATGTATGTAAATAGAAAAAGTATGTAGTATGTATACGGCAGATATTTAGCATTATTAGAATATAATCATAATTTCATAATTTCGAAAGGTTACCTTGACCTGTGACCACAAAATTATTTTAATTTTAACTATTAAAATTATAACAGTTTCTATTCTTACCCATTATTTAATTTCTATTGGAACTTGTGTACGTACTTAACAACGCCGTTGCTTTGCTTTTGAATTAAAGAAATATCGGAAAATGCATAATTCATCTGAATTTTTATAAATAACTTTCCCAAAAGGCGAAAAAAATAAAAGCAGAAGAAAAGGAAAAACAAGAAACGGGCCTGACTACAGCGGTTCGAAATTGTCAGCACTAACTTCAACACTATTCACTGCTTTAAGATTTATCGGAATCGATGAATTCGTTCGCAAGTTGCAGACGTTTAAAAGTTTTGCAAATTCAGTAAAATTATTCAGCTGATTTTATTTGGAGTTGCTTTATAAATTATGGTAAAACGCATATTTTCAAAAGAAGTAACTTTTTCATGTGCCACGCCCACATTCTTTAAATAAATATAAATAATTCCCATCATTTTAATAAGTTATTAAAACTTATCAAAAACTCTTTAAATTATTTACCAAACTAACCAACTTTTTGTACTTATAATTTGAGAAGCCTTGCAAAGCGTGAAATATTGAATAATTGTTTTGTAAAATTGGCATGGATAAGTGAAGTTAACAATACAGTATATCGCTCTTACTACAATTCTATACTACTGAATAGGTGAACAAAAGAGTAGAGATTTACGAAAATTTTCGTGCATTTCTTTCTTAACGCTGAACTTTTTCTGTCCATTGTAAAAATTTTCAAAAGAGAGAGAAATCTTAAGCCTTTTGTCTTTGTCTATAACTTGGCAAAAAATCTTTATAAAAAGTTGTTTTAGTGCCAAGAAAATTCTTAAGTTTTAATTTTTATCTCTGGAGAGAACTTTTCCAATTAACATAATTTTATATGAATGAATGAATGCTTCTGGTAAAGTTGAATGCCTAATTATTAGATCATATTATCTTTATCAATCGAGTGTGCGAGTATAATAATTAAATAAAATTGTAAGATTATCATGAGATAAAACAAAAACAATTTAATAAACTATTGTGCTATTTCAATTTGTTTTATTTTACTCCCGATATTCATATTTATTTTATTTCCGCCAAGTTTAACTTGGAGAAAGAAAATTTCTTGTATCTCTTTCTTTATGTTAAAGGCTTAATATCGTTTTGCCAGAGAAATATAATAGTGCTTCTTTGTCTCTCTCTACAACTCGACAAAAAACTTTATATAAAAAAGCGGTTTTCTTTCGTCGTTGTTCTCCAGAGAGCACGTCGCAGTTTTTACAGCTATCTCTGTAAAAAACTTTTTTTTTGATATGCAAATACATGATGTGATTGAGTTTTTCTGTATAATGGTATGTGTGAATTTTAATAGTAAAATGAATATGCAACGCGTCATAGACGTTAGTACAATATTAGAATTCTTAGTATGTAGGAGTTATTTGTAAAGTTGGAATGCGTTTGTAGAAATATGTAATATCTCGTGCACTGATTGCACACTTTTTAAAAATTGTTACATATTCAGCCTACGTAAAAGTGATAACATATAAAAGATTCTTAAATAACATATACATAAAAATCCTTATCTGCAAAGTGAACACATAAATTAAACTAAATTAAGGAGTAAATAATTGTTATACATAAGTGAGTGCGTTCAACTTTTTTATTGTATATAGTAAATTCAAATGCACAGTATGCACAATTCATGAATTAACTACAAACGGGAAATTATAAACAAAAGAGCAGCCACATAATGTAAAAATTCTTATACGGGAAAATGTTATTTGTTGGATTATGGTGGAAATTAATGCAGAATTTATTTATTATGCCCATCATTTAGAGGTTGCTAAGGTTGCCAAAAAAAATATAAAATTCTAAATCGTCTGATTTTCTGTTTATCCGTCTGCGTGTTGTTTACAACCTCTTGGTCCATCTTAAATTTGACAGATACATTGGAAGTTCTTGTAGGCAGATTCCTATTGAAAATGGGTAAAATCGGTTAAGGGTTATGCCCATTGTGCAACGTAAAGTGAAAACAAAAATTTTTTAAAGCAAAATTTGGTCAATTTTCCCCGTTACTGGCAAAAAACCAAAAGAAACAACTTAAATTTTGTGCGAGTATTAAGAAAATGGCTCAACAGGATCAGTGAAAAAATTATGTAAATGGGCCATTTCAAACTTTCATTTTTTTATGTGTACGTTTCCGTTCTAAACTGAAACAAATCTGGAATTGTAATATCATAATGTTTGGATGGTGGGTCCTCAAGATTTGGCCATATTTCTATGATGGGTAAATTTTTTTTTATTGATTTCTACCAACTAATAATTTTGATTGAAGAAGAGAAAAGAAATTATTGTAGAATTTTTTCATATAGAATTCTGGGGTTTGAAAGCCAGAACAACAACATTCAGCAGTGCTTTAAAAAGTTTTCCATAGTGCTTAAGTGAAAATAATAAATTAAAGTGAAATTATACGCTCACAGGCATTGTATGAATTTCATCTAATACAATCTAAAATTTTTGAAGTGAAAAGCCTTTGTATGATCTAAGCCATGTATTTCTGGATAACTTAATGCAGCAACCTTTGTTGACCTGTTAACCTGTTTATATACGTCCACTTATACATAAATGAATACATTTATGTATAAATCATGTCAGTCAATAATTAACAAAAATAAACAATAAACTAAAATGTTGTTCAAATAAGTAAATTTTAGTGTACTACGCAATTTGGACACGCATGAATAGAGCCCTATTAATTTAGCTAAGTACATACATGTAGCTTTGGTCAAAGTACTTACGCATACATTTATAAATATCCGTATACATTTTTATATGCGTAATAAATATAATTAAAGTGTGACTTCTCATTAAGATACAGTCCCCCTTTAGACTAGAAGTTTCTAATATCACAAGTAATTGAGATACTTCCATCTTGTACCCAACAACTCAGATTTATCCTTGAGTAGTCTTATACCTGGCCGTTTGACTATCTAAAATCAGTCCATATAAACTTTTGAATACTTTCAAAGATATTTTAATTAAATTTAGAATATCAAAGCTCGCTTAGAATTTAGAGTTTGATAATTTTTACAATCACTATCCGATTTGGCACGAAAAACTCTTTTTGCATGAAGAATTTCTAATTTTGTATAATTTTTTTAGGAATTTTAACACTTTGCTGTACAAAATTAGATCCATATTAATCCCATTTGAAAAAATTTTTATTTTGACTTGCAATCCGTTTAATCACAATAAGCATAATAAGCCGTGTAAAGTATTTAAGAGTTTGCCATGAGCGAGTTGAAAATTTTTACTATTGGCCCAATTATAATATCAAACTTGCTATAACTTTGATAAATTTGATCAGGTAACCAACTTTTCATTAAAAAAAAAAAAATGGTTAGCAATAGACAGGCGAATTTAATATACTCAGAATTTGAATCTGATAAGGAATGTGGTACCTTAACAAATTTTTCGAAAAGAAAAGTTTTAACAAAATGTTGTTATTATTGTAATCGCGATCGTCTAATAATTCAATAAAACCAACCTGGCCGCATTAACCATTAAAAATATGTGGTAAATCTTAGCGCAATATCGAATTTAGTTTTAGTAAAAAAAAAAATTGGAAATTCTTATACAAAAATTTGTATTAAAAATATAACAATTTAGAGTCAAAGAATATGCCAAAGAATTATTAAATAATGTTTTAATTTATTTTCTAATTGCCGATAATTTGCCATTTAAGTGAACTTTTACATTTTTTACATTGTTTACAATTACATTACATTTTTACATGAGCCCACGAATGTTGTATTTTCTGTGCAATTTGTCGTAATTAAATTTTTAATGATAATATAAAAAACTTTTGCTATTCTTCAATTTGTATCAATGAATGAAATTTTATTTAAATTTCTCTCTGGTTCTTATATTCCGTTTTAATGGTGATAAAGCAAAGTTTAATGCAAATTATTTTATAGACGTTTTATTTTTTTTATAAATAAATCCTGATGTAGATGAGGAAAGTTGGAAAAGTCTTTTTTTTTTTTGAGCAACGTGATAATGTTAAACGAACAATATTTTAAACATATACATCTAAATGATTTCAAATAGTTCTTAAAGAAAGGTTACTTGAAATATTACACTTTAAAATGTTATTTGATTAGAGCGTGCAGTGCAAGTTATTCAATGATTCAAGAGAGCGTAATCAAGTTGGTTGTCAAATATGTTCGTCTTTGTTCGTATTTATAGAAAAAGTTTCAATTATATTTTTGTACTCAGAGTTTGAGGGTACACTTATTTTATTAATACATTTACAATTCATAAAATAGAGCATCTGAGATCTTCTATTGAACACATGTTTTACATTATTGGAAAACGTCTCACTCTTAAAATTATAAAGAAATGGTTTTCTACACTTTCGTTTTTCTTCTTCAGTTTTGCGCAAAATTTATTTCTGCGTACACGTTTGAAGTAATAACAATTAAAAAACTTGGCCTTAATTTGGTCTGGAGCCAACTCTTAAAGATTCTTATTAACTGCAAATTTGAATTTCTTATGATTGGCTGATGTGCCTAACTGCCAACGAAGTAGGCTTATATCGGTTAATTTAACTTAAATGATATTAATACAGAAATACTTAAGGAGGATAAGAAAAATTGTTGGTGGTCACGAGTACCTGGTACCCAGCTTCTAGTTTAAAGCCTGTATTGCGCCTAACTAATGAGCCGCCCTCAGCGTCCTCCTCCAAAAAATTCCCCACGATATAGGCCTAATTGAGCTTTTCGGAACTGATCGTTCCCAATTTTGGAATAACAAATTTAAAACTTCAACATAGAACAATGAAAATTTAGTTCCGCACAAGTGTTTCGATATATACCATTTTTCTAAAGCCGTTTTATGTCAATCAATAAGTTAGAACTTTATAGTTTAGGGTACTTAAGAGTCGGCTCCGTTTACAAAATTCTCATTTGATTGCGTTTGCATAAACAAACCAATCACTTATCATTATCGCTTAAATATGCCAAATTTCAGTGAGAGTAAAATACACGACATCTCATATAAAAAAAAGAAGAAAAGCAAGAACAATAGCGCGTAAAATAAATAAATGTCAATTTATTATTTAATTTATTTATGCATTTTGTTGTATAAAATACTCATCTATTTTAATTTTATTCATATTTAAATAATTTTTACAAACGTCGTGTTAGTGTTTACGAAGGTACTCGAATATCACTTTACGCAAGGTAACGAAGTAATAAATTTGTCATATGTAATTCGTTAGTTAGTTTACGAAGCTATTAACAGCAAGCCGAGATTGAATCAGAATCACTCTGATTCGATTTAAGCTTATTTGTCCATATGTCCGTCTGATGTCTGTCAATGAAGGAGTTTGATACCTCACAACAAATCGTTATAAGGAAAAAAGTGTAATTTTAAATGTATTTTAATGTAAAATCGTGCTAAGTAAAAAAAATATGTGTGGCAAATTTCGTCCAGATCGGTTCATTTTTAAGACCAGTTCGATATAAGTCATTATATAAAGAAAAGCTTCAATTTTGAATATATTTTAGTACAAATTTGCACCACTTTGTGTGTTAACATAAAAAATATGTGCAACAAATTTGGTCCAGATAAGTCAATTTGTTAGATCTTTTTTCATACATCACTTTAATTTACTGAGAAATTACAATTTTATTGGGTTCTAGTTTCTCTCACTTAAGTTGAACCACATTAAGAAAAGTCGTGTAGGGTATTTAAAAGTCGGCCCCGACTGATTATAAAATTCTAACTTGTTTTTGCATTTACGTCATACAATTGAAAATAAACGTTTAGCAAAATTAAAAAATTACCATATAAATATTAAATAGTTAAAGTAAATGGAAAAAATCACTTTTTAATTAACCATAAGTAATTAAGTAATTAATAAAACAAGTAAGAAAATTATATTTGGTTATGCCAAATCTTGGATACCCTTCACCCGAATACTGTGAAATTGCGTTTAAGAGACTGCTTTAGTTTTTTAGTAGTAGACAGAAAAAGTAACCACAAAGAAATGAAATTTGTTGTTGTGTAATTTCGCAATGGCGTGGCCGATGTTTATCAATTTTCTATAGCTGTTGAAGACTAATGGGCTCATTTTACAACAGCTGCAAATTTGTAATTTGTAAAAAACTTCAATTTTCGATGTTTTGCCATTTGTATGGAACGAGCAAAAAACCATAAAACTTTTTTATAAAAAGCAAGTGTTCTCAGTTTACTTTATATTGTAGGCGTGCCCTTTAACCGATTTTGCACATTTTCAATATTAACCCGCCTACACGAACTTGCGTTGTTTCTGCTGGAATTTGAGTTTTTTTTTGCGACCAGGAGAATGATAGCAACACACGTACAGATGGACAGACAGACAAACATCTAAATCGATTCAGCGTTTAATGATGATCAAGAAAATGTATACTTTGTACGGCCTGCGATGCTTCCTTTTGAGTGTTTCAAATTTAATGGCAAAATGAATATACCTCCAACCTTTGGATAGCAGGTAGCAAACACAAAGCATTTGTGTTTAAGGTAAGCGGAAGTGTTCTATACAACGACACACTCTTCAATATGTTTTATGGGTTGTAAATGTTTTCGCAAACCAAGTGTACTTGCCAAACTCTGGGCATAAAAATATAATTAAAACTTTTTATTTAAATACAAACAAGTACATCTTTGACAACGAACTTGATTTTGCTCTCTTGAATCTTACATTACATGCTTTGATCAAAAAACATTATAAAGTGTAATATTTCAAGTAACCTTTTCTTAAGAAGTCGTTTAACTATGCACATTAAGCATATCGTTCGTTTAACATTATTAGGTTGTACAAAAGGAAATTGTTATTCTTTTCATCTACATTAAATTAATGTTATTGCATGATACAGTAGGATTCAGAAGGGTTTGAAGATAAATGCGAATATAACTAGCAAAGACCCAAACCGAAACATATAAAAGAGCTCTGTTAAGTGCTTAACAGAATTCTGTTAAAAGAAGTATTAAAAAGATTTTGACGATAATAAGCATATACAACCTTTTTTTTTCATATTATAAAATGGAAAATAAAAGGAAATGTTCAATTTTCATTAATTCAGTGAAATTTATGCTAAAATACATAAGGTCAAAAATGGCACAGATTTAGTTATTCACCAAGGCCAAAATAAAGACTGCGGAAGAGAAACAAGGATATCACGTTAATGCCTGAAATATGCATTTTAAGATAATGTGCAACAGTTTTGGCACTGTGCTAGACATTTCTTTTTTTTTTGGATAGTGAAAAATATTTATTTAATGTACTTATACTATAATAACAGAGTCATCTTCCTAGATAAATTTATGCCCAAACCAAATACTGCGGAACACCAATGTAATCGTATCATGGATATTTGGAAAGCTATCTATCAGATGGTATGCCAATTCTATCTGGCTGTGGCCCGTATTTCAATTTTTTCGGTAGTGAAATATATTCGTTTTATGTAATAACAGAGTCATCTTCCTAGATAATTTTAGGATTTAGCAGCACTATCCAAAGTTAAAATCAAAAATCAAATGAAATTAATTCATTGATACATTAATGGAAATTAAGTATTAAAAACATTTTTTTAGTTATGATAAATTGCATAGGTTATATATTTGAACATATTTCTTATTAAGAGAATTTTTCTACAATGCCCTAGGCCACACCTACTTTATTTTATAAGGCCACGAATTCAAATACTTTTCGTTCTTTTACTGGAAGAAATGAATGTCATTGGGCAGAAGTACAAAAAATAGGCCTATTTGGATCATGATAATTCCATGATAATTTTCAATGAAATTTTTTATATATAATTTTTTAATTTACAGAAAACGGTCTGCTGCACCATTGGGCAAGAAATTCAAACTCTTTTTAATAATTAGAGACGTCTCTAAAGTAGTACATTAAAGTAGTACAGAAAGTCAATGACTTTATTTGTGATAAAAGTTAGGTCTACTTACAATATTTTTCTTTAGTGGTACATAAATTTATTATAAATTAAGCGCTAAAGTTATGTTATGTGTAACGTGTGTGCAATGAGCATGAGAATGTAATAATTAATAATAGATTATGGTTATTCAGGTTCACTTATTACTTAATTTTAACTTAAATTTTTAGCGTGAAATAACTAAAATAATAAATAAATCGTAAAGAAAGATTTTCATAAAGATGTTGGAAGGGCGGAAGTCATTTATACTCATGATATACTGTCTAATAAGTTGTTTTGACTCAACTAAAACTGAAGTATATACATCATTAGCAGATATGGAAGAGTTATTAGAGACCGAAGCTGTGCTAATTAATAATTTACAAGGATTTATTCAAATTCAACAGAATAAATTGGATTATTTAAAAACGTAAGTTGTACCTATTTTATTTATCTTGTAATGAAAATTTCCTTGTAAAAATCATGTACAAATACTTTTTTTAGAAAGCAATAAATTTTAAATGATTTCATAAGATTTTTCTTTTAATTTTGCATCAACTAAAACTCTCAAGAATTTGTCTTTAAGTTTTAAAATGGGGTGAAAATTGAAAATTGGAAAAATCTAATTTTTCTATGGGCATTCATAATCGACAGGGGTCCAACTATTGAAAATCCTACTTTATATTTCCATAAATGAATATCGAAAAATTACTTTTTTCCATAAAGAAATTTCGACGGCCTTAACTGTACAATTCTTGCATTGTAGCATTATGTTTATTTACATTCACTCAGTGTTAATTGAAATTTATTGGACTAATTGATTCTTGGCTTGTAGTTATCAATTATATATAAAATAAAGTCGTATAAAGTTTTTGTAGCATTTGTCTACAGTTAAATAGTTTTTAAGTGCAAGAATTTAAAGACTAAAAATGTCATTTGGCGGAAGTGATCAGTGCCGTGATTATGAACGTTTATAGTTTTTTAAAGTATTAGTCGTAGCCCAGTATAAATAATGGAAAAGAGAAATGAGCGCGACTAGTGCAAACGACTTATAGCACACGGTGAATGAAGAAATTGGTTTTGCGGGATCCTGATCCAGAAAACTAGATAGCTTGCAGCGGACACAAGACTACCAAGAGGATTACAGAGATTAAGATCAACATTAAATCACTAGATTTATCTTTTTAAAGGCAGTTGTTCTTCTGATTTGTTTAGTCAATTTTGATCGTATTATTAACTTATAACTCAATTTCGATCGTATAGTAGAACAAAGAAATTGAACCAAAATGTAGTTATATTTTCTGTCCTACATATTTTATTAATTTTTATGACTAGTCATCAATTTATCAGTTTAAACTTTTGTTTACAGTTGTCCATGATTTTGTAATATGGAATGCCTTCATCTTCTATTGATTTATAATAAAAATTAAATCTAAATTATATGATTTGATGTTTAATGTTAAGGATGTTAATTGTTTAAACTTAAATTCTAGATTAACTTACACAGACTCATTACAACCCTTAACTATCTCGAAGTTTTTATTAACATTAAGAATTCAGGTCAGACGATAGCATTAAATTTATGAATAAAAACAAAAATTAGAAAATAGATTTTTAATGCGTAAATTTGTTTTAACGTAAATTTTCATTTAATTTTCATATTAATAAATGCATTTTAGAAAAACAATACTTCTTCTTTGTTTGCAATTCATTATATCATGATAGCAATAACACAAAATTATCCGGGTGTATCCGTTTTTATCCGCATGTATACGCGTGTTGTTTATCACCGCTAATGCAAGCAAATTCCGTAAAAGTGATGTGTCTATATATGATCTTCATAATATAACTTACAATTTATGCAGCCGCTTCACTTCAGTAATTTTCCACTAGAATGAATGCTTTAATAAATCTATATAGATGAACTACATATATTTCTACTTTTTGTTGCTTCGTACAGGTTAGATTGAGTAAGAAGAATGTATTAATAATTGCCATTTTCTCAGTTCTCAATTTACATTGCAATGTGGGTGTGCCTTTTAACATTTTTGCTTAAAAAGTAGCTGTTCGATCTGGGTACAACAATTTCCAATGTTTCTACCAAATTTGTTTTTGCCCAATAGAATGTGTACGACAGGCAGACACTCAAGCGGACAAATGGACAGACGGGCAGACAGAAGATTGAATATATATGTATAGGCCTATATATTTTATGGGGTTTTTGACGCTTCCTTTTAAGTTTCGCAGAATTTTACACAATCATAAATAATGATATTGGGAAATAAGAGACATCAAAAAGCCCAAGATTTATAAATAATAAAAGTTAGCTTGCCCAATTTTTCTTGTGCTTGAAGGGATCTGTTTAGATTCTTTCAGAATTAACGTAAAAAATTTTGGGCGTCTCTATTTTGTAATAACATTTTCTTCCGCTTTGTTTTCGTTAAAATTGCAGTCAGTCACTTTCATTACAGAGAACTGTACTTATTTCATATTATGTTGTTGGTTGTGTATTACATTAATGAAACAGTAATGTTAATTGTGTACTATAAACTATAAACTATAAAAACACCCTTAGAAGGGCTTTTAGGAGAATCCGTGACACGAGAGTATACAAAAATTTTAATTTATATTGGAACACATTTCACAAAAAGAAATTAGATACTTTTTAGGCGGATCGCACACGACTTATAACTACTTTACACTTCTCTCTCTCTAATGTTATTAAAAACTGTAAAAAATTAATGGCCCCTTTAACTTTTAAATGATTTGGAAGGACAGGAATCTAAAAGATGTCATATCTCAATCAAATTCTGTAAACAGATTATTTTTCAGTGACTCTCACCAAGCAATATTAAAAATTGTAAACTTTCTTTGTATATTGACTTATTTTTAAAATGGATTGGGCAAATTTACATCTAAATCCAATTAAACTAATTCCTTACTAATCAGTGTACTAGATAGACAGGACTATTTTAAAACAATCTGCGTTTCACAAACATTGCCAAAAACTTATAATACCTCTTTTCACAAGTGATATAGAACTTAACAATATGAAGAATGCTTTCAACCCTCATATAAAACTAATAACACCACGAGTCAACATTTTAACAAATAAACTTGCCTGTTGGATATTGTTAAGCAGATGTTTTTTTAAAATAGAACGCGCTTGATGATCTTACCAATACAAATAACCATTAGAATGACTATACGTAACACCTTTTGAAAAATAAAATAAATTTCAAAGTAAATTCGTTTTTACATATTTTAAGGGTGACGATCGTGGCAGTTACTTAGACTAGTTTGTGACGTTAAGTTGTAGTCGCAAGTAGAAGTTTGTGAAAACTTTTAAGTAAATACATATAAATTGTAAATTATTATTAGCTAGCTATGGCGAAACACAACTATACAAACGCAGCATTTTGTCAAAGTAGTGAATTTTGTCCAATATTCTCAGAAAATATAAATGATCGGGTCGAATTTATTTGCAATAGAAGTTCTCAATCAAATTTTGATTTAAACGCAACTCTGCCCAGCAATTCTTCATCACATATTCACCCTAATTTGTCAAAAGTAAAGCGTAAAGTTATCTTGTCACCTACATCCCAACGTACAGGTAATCGTCGAGCCGGTGAAAAGTATTTCGTTCCAGATAATTATTCTTTAGTGTCTGTCGAAGGTTTACATTCAGGCGGTGGTATAGTGTCTAATATTTCACCTATAAAATCGAATGATACATTATGGAATCGACGTCAAAATAGTTTTCATAAATACAATTACAATTATGTCAATAATACTTTAGAAGAAGAAAAAGATGAAAAGGAACAAAAAAACAAGACCAACTCGTTTTGTCTGGAATCTGCTAAAACTGTGGAACCTTTTAGCAGTTTACCAGTAACATTTGATGAATCTCTAATACCAACAACTAAAAAGCGCCGCATCTCTACACGAAACTATCGAGATGCACAAGACAATGAATGTAAAATGGGCAATGTATTTGCCAGCAATTTTAACAGTAAAAGTTTTGTTTTAGTTGATAAGAATACAAATCAATGCTATCAAATGGTTCCAACGTCAGAGAATGAAGAATTAGTTGATGATAATCGTGAAATTATTCAAATGCATAATGGGCAGACTCATCGTTACGCTATTATACCCACGGACAAATCAGTTAACGATCATTTAAGTAAAGATGCTGCACTAGAAGAAGGAGAAAATGAGGACAAAGAAAAGGAATCATGTCTCAGTAATAATGATCTTCTAAATACTTCTGAGCAATTTAAGGTGGTAACTACTAATTCGAGTTCAAATATGAAAAATGCAAGTTCATCAATGATTAATTTAAGTTCATATTCAAAGACGCCAATGAGAAATCCAATTGCCACAAAAATGTTATACGACTTATTATCAACTCCTTCCCGTAACAATATTATTAGAGAAAGTGTGCGCTCTTATTCCCATACACCACGAAATTTTGTGGATTCCTCTAATACGCATCGAGATTTATGTAGATATCAAGGCATGCGAAATCTGCCACCGATTTTATCACACAAAAATTCTCAATTATCTTTGCAACGTTCGCATTATGAATCCATTAAATCACATGGTGATAAAGGGATATTGGATAAGCCACCTCATTATGAAAACGATTATACTACAGCAGTAGTACAGCCACGAGTTGACACCATGCGTTCGGAATTACCGTTACAATTAGCGGAAGAAGAGTATTGTCATAGTAATGGGCAGCATCAAAAAGATGCAAAGAACATGTTATTTTATCCACGGAAATTAGCCCAAGCTACTATAACTTTGGCAATTATATCATTGATGTTGGTATTGAGCAGCTCTATGAATTTAGGTCTTATTCTGTACATGATAGCTCACTTGGGTAAAACATTTTATCTTCAGTTTAGTTTGGTGGCTGCCATTTGTGGTGTCGGACTTGGCATTTTAGGTTTTCGTTCACGACATTGTGAATGGTTACCAAATCGCAGTTATATATCCGGCTATGTATTAGTTACAATGTTTTGTTTGTTAAAATGTTGCAGTCTTTTAGTTATTATTATATTGGATCCATATCCAGGATTACCTTTACATGATGTAACAACCGGCATTATTTTAGGTTTGTCAACATTTACAATGTTTTTTATAGGTTTAGGTGTTATTGGAAGTTTATGCTGTTATCATCCACCACCAGACAATCGCATTAATGTTGTCTAATCCTTAAATAATTTTTATGCAGTATGTAGTAGAAGTCGTAGTGGTAGTTGTAAAGCAATAAATTTTCAGATCTTGAAGAAGCTCTTTTGCAAGTAACGTATTTTAAAGTTTTATCTTTTCAGAACCAAATTTTTATTATTAATCAAGAGTTGAGATGAAACGCAAACTTTATTATACTGATTGACGCAGTTTTCACTTTCTGAATCGATTTATTAAATGTATGTATCAAGAGTTTTCCAAATAGGCGCGTTTAACGAACTTTTTAAATTTAATATATTTATTTGCCCTTTTAATGACATCAAGCAGAGTTATTTGGGGTATCTGAGAGTTGGCTTGAACTGATTTCATTTCTTGCTTCCTTGTTTCATTTTGTTAACTTTAATATAAAAGATTACACTTACGTTACTTGAGAGAGATCTACTACCGAGATCTACTACTCAGCAGTGCAGGCACAGTGCTGTACTTGAGGGCAAGTTCTACTTCCTGGTATTAATTTTATCACAATGATGTATGCCATAAAAAAAAACTTACCATACCACAAATATTCAATTATATTCAAAGTAATACTAAATCTTTAAATCAAAAAGTCAAAGGACTTTGGAAGAAATGTGAATTTTTGGCATTAGGTCTCAACTTATGAAAGGATTTGTCCATTTGAAGCGCATATATCAAGAAACGAATTTTTATAACCTACAAAAGGGGGGTGTATTTTTAAGTTAACACATATTTTAGCATTAAAAGTGCGTAAATTATTTTGTTGTAACGTTTACCGTTAGTTTTTTATATGTTTAATTATAATCAGTAATTTGGAAAATTCAATATTATATTTTCAATAATTTTGTGATTATGAATAATAAAAAATAAAAAACGAATAAAAAAGTGAAAATTCAGTGTATGGTAATTGTGGAGAAGCATATATTTATTTCTTTAGCTTGTATTAATAACAAATTTTGACTAAAAACTGTATAAAACTAAAAAATTGCCTTTAAGCTTTTTAATACAAAATAGGCAGAGCCGCTTAGCGTGAATTTCAGAGCGATATTAAAACAAAATATCCTTAACTTTGTGCGAAATTTTAATCTTCTCTTTGTGGAAAAAATTTGATTTAAGGAGCCTTTAAAGTAGTTTGGCCCAAGTTTCATATCAATCATATTTCTGCGGAATTTGTATTCGATATAAATTGCTTTTTGTAACCCAGAGAGCGTTAAAAACATACAAATTCACCATGTCTAAATCGATGCTGAAGTTGATACTAATCAAAAATATATGCTCTCTGAAGCTTCCTTGTGGGCCTTGCACCATCCAGAAATTGAGGGTATATTAATTTTCTCATGATATTTGTGTAATAATATAAGTCTATTTTTAATTAAATCGAATTCTGAATTAATTTAGCCATATCGTGTCTGTCATATGTCTGTCTCTGTGTAACTGGAAACTTTTCAGTTTTTTTTAATCAACATTTATAGTTTTTCCGTTGGTAATTCAAAACTTCTAAAAGGTAGAAGAGTTACATTTTTCTTGAAAAAACTTGTATAAAAATGATTCAAATTTTTTAGTTTTTGTCGTTTTTTGCAATTGATTATTCTTTTTGCAAAATATACCATGTAATTTACCTTTTGAGTCCAATTGTTTGTTTTCCTTTTTTTATGTTGTTTTTTATGTTGTTTTATGTGGCCTGTGTTATGCAGTACTTTTCAGTAGTGAAATAGCGCACTGTTCATATAATAGAAAACCAAATCTTATCTTCTCATACGAAGCGCTTTAAAGCGTATTTAAAACTTTTACATACATTTTACATAAACGTAAAAGGTCCTTTTTAATGATACTTCAAGTGCAAAAACTTATTATTTTTTGTGTAAAATAAATATATGATAAAAAATTTTAATAAAATGTATTATTAAACCATAATTTTTTAAATTTTAATAATATTATTTTAAACTTCTTAATACTGGATTGTAGATTAACTATTTGATTTTTTACGTGACTCTAGTCTAGTACGTCTATCTGTTTTAAACTTGTTTAAAATATGAAGAAATATTGTTTTTTTATATAACAGCAAAGTTACTGAATATCAAAGAGAACATGATGAAGCGGCTGCTGATATTACCGCATATGTATCAAATCCTATAAATGCTTATCTATTAACAAAACGTTTAACAACAGATTGGCGTCAAGTTGAAAACTTAATGGCCCATGAAGTTGGTATTGAATTCTTAGAGAATATAACAAATTATCGTAGTATATTAAAATTTCCCTCTGATGAAGATTTAAATGGGGCAGCGGTGGCGCTAATGCGTTTACAAGACACGTATGATTTAGATACATCTAGTTTGGCAAGTGGTGAATTGAATGGTATACAATATAGTACTGAAATGTCATCAGATGATTGCTTTGAATTGGGTCGCCAATCCTATGTGAATAATGATCATTATCATACAATATTATGGATGCAAGAGGCAATGTCACGTATGATGGAAGAATCTAGCAATAGAACGCAATCATTTAGCAAGGCTGACATTTTAGAATATTTAGCATTTTCAACATATAAACAAGGTTAGTATTAACAAGTAATCAGTTTTGAAATTTTACAACTTAACAAAGCCATCTTTTTTTTAGTAAAAAGTATTTACAGTATGGTAAAAATATATAAGAGATTTATTTATCGTAAAAATTCGGTTCATCTCTTTATTGTAGAATTATATATAAGAGCTACTTAGTTCTTTAATTTCAATAATAATCATGACCTTCTCAGTACTTATTAGCAGCGCAAATTCAAACTGTTTTTTAAGTACTCTAACAATTTCATAAAATGTTTTCAGCCAAGTCTTTTACTTGTTTAAATTTGAATGACTAAGACTGTAAGATAGATTGGAGTTTCTCTCGTTATAATTAAATTTGTGTCTTTAATTAGTTTCGTTCTTTTGACTCTCTGATAAAGCATGTAATCTACTTTGTCTATAAGATGAAGTACATTTACTTTCTGTGTCATCGAAATTGCCTCGGCTTTCATCTTTAGATTGAATTATCATTAGATTGTTGTATTTAGGTTTTACTAGTTCATAAGTGCAATTATATAAAAATGTGTACTGGTCTAATGTTCGTACCATTTTCATACGTTGAAAACGTAACTTCTTCACAGTTTCATATATATTAATCCTTGATTCATTTTTCAGACGTTGCATTGTAATGTCTAAAGCTATATAAGTGCCAGTTCGTCCTACACCATCACTACAATGGACAATTTTTGGCGAATAAGTTGGAATTTTTTCTGATTTAACTTTACGAATCAAATTAATTAAATCCGCAGAACTGGTAGTGCAGTTGTTATCAGGCCATTTCTTGAAATAGAAATGTACTACTTTTTGCTTTAATCCGTACGTTTCCTGAGTCACTGATAATTCTGTACGATCATAGATATCAAAAATATCTTTTCTCTTAACAGTTACCTCAATGCTTCTTAAACTAAAGGGAAAATACTGGTAACATTTTATTGTATCTCCTTCACGAAATTGTGTAAGCATGACAATAATCCGAATGTTGTATTGTAAAACCATGCGCCAGAAATCTTTTGTACTCTCCATTGTAGGTCCTTGAGTTGCTATAAATTCTTTACGATATCGATAACCATCTATAAATGAAGCGTTAATGTAGTCGGATCCATCGGCATCGATATCCAAAATAACTCGGTTTTTATCATAAGGAATAATATCAGTGCATAAATTTATGTGATTACTCATTTCAGAGGCTGAATAAGTTAAATCCGATGACACGATTGAAAGATCTTTGAATTCTCGTCCCAATTTTTCGGGACGTGTTATCTCATTGTAGAAAATTACAAAATTTTTAGGTAGTATATCTCCAAGTGAATCTTCAATACCATGGCATGATTCTCTTTGCCATGTAATACGTTTTTTTATCCAGAAATATAGTAAGCCAGCTGTAAACGCAAAGAGAAAAACAGTAGTTATACTTACAACAATTGTTATCACGTCTATAAGAGCTTCCGTTTTAAAATTTAGAATGGCTACATCATTGTATCCAGATTTGGTAAAAAGTCTTATTACCAAATTGTATTCAGTATTTGCTTGAAGTGGACCATTGCAATAACGATTTGGTGATACTGAACAATCTTCTGTTCCAATTATAAATTCAATCATATCAGTTTTATCCGTTCCCATTTTACTTGACATTTGAGGCAACCAACGTATTGGTGTTGTTTGATATTGATGAATACATCTTGCAGTACCATATGCCTCACTCCAAGAAAGACTGTTCGGCCATTCCAATTCCGTATTTAAAGCACCAAATTTTAATTGGGTTTCACTATCGCAACTCTTTTCAGATAGGAGCAAGGCTAGGTATACAATGGTACCAAATTTGGTTTCTAAAATGCTAACTGGAATTTTAATTGCAATTGTTTTAGCTGGATTACTGTCCTCGTAATATTTTAAATGAATTTTTTTAATAGTTTCTGCCTTTAAACGTTGTGGAATTCCAGCCGGTGCTTCGAAATAATCTTTAACAGGAACGCTTAATGTCTCAATATTCATTGTTTTTACTGAAATAGATATTGTATAATTGTATTCAGGATTTATTTTAGTTTCGTTATATAAAATAATTCCATCAAGACTGATATTCGGTTTTATCAAACGAGAAAAATATAAACTTTCGTAACCGGGGCGATCTCCGTGAAATTTTAAGTAAAAGCCTTCAATTTTACCATTTGAACGACATGGCTGTTGCCATGTTAAAAGAACATAAGCTTTATATTCCAAGTACGATTCATATGGACCTTCCGGACTTAATTTTAGGTTTGTTATAGGTTCTGAAACTGACAGTTTAATTTTTAAGAGAACAGTTTTAAATTAATTGAATACTTTTGCACTCCAAATTTCACACTTACCCCAAGGATTTGTAACTACTATGTAAGGGTCAGTATATTCACTTATACCAAATTCATTTGTTGCGGCAACTTCAAAACTGTATTGCGTAAAAGGTAGTAAATCGGAGAATATTAGATCTAAACTTGTTGTTTCACGTACAATACTTTCAGGAGCTATTGGATCGCAAATTTTTGGTATAAAAAATGCAGCTTCGATACGTTTTAAACGTGCAATATATATTTTAATTACGCCATTACTATATGGAGGTGCAATCCATGTAAATTCCAAAGAATTATTTGTACTTAATTTTAAATTAACTATCCTCGGTTGTTCTGGATAGTAAAGTTCCGTGGTTTTAATAACAGTTGTGTTCTTAGACCACCCAGCAACATTGTAAATTGATACACTACATGCGTATTCTGTAAATGGTGATAAGGGAAAAATATCAGCCTCGTAAAGTATGCCAAGGTGACTTTCAACAAATTTTTCTGTGAACTTAATTTTGGCATCGGCCCGAGTTTCACAAATGAATCTAGCAAATATTCCTTCACATTTGTTATTCGCATCAGATTCCTGAGCACTAAGTAATAAACGGTTAGAATTGATACTAATAACTTCTACAATCGGTACTGCGGGCTCTATTGCTGATGTTTCAATACGAATTTGTACTAGTTCTCCACATATCGTATTGTTTTTAGCCATTGGTATTATTTGTAATGTGTATCCTTGACAAGAGAATAAACCATCAAACAACATAGAAGTATTTTGCGTTAACTTATCGAATATCAACACGGGTTTATTATCGTCGTCCCAACCAGCGAAACGATAATAATCAACACATAAATCACCAAATTCTGGGGGATCCCACATGATTTCTATCGTGTAAGGTTGGGAACTGATATTCACATTGCGAACTTTTGTTGGTTTTCCCGGTAAAGTTTCAAAAGTCGAATTCCATGATGGTTCACTTGAAGCCGTTTTACTAAGCACTTTTATGCTTATATTATACTGTCCACAAGGTTCTAAATCTTTAACTAATATGTCGTTGCATTCATTAAGATTAAAATTGTAAGTGCTCGAGTTTAACCGTTGCATTGGACCCACGATTTTTATATTATACATAATTACACATTTGGCATGCATTTCTGGTTCATGCCATGAAATTGTTACTTCGGTTGTATTAGGCTTAATATGTGCTTCCTCTATCTGACTGGGGTCTAGCGAAGGTGAATTAAATTGTGAAGTAACCTTTGGAATGGTACTGTTGTTAATAAACATTTCAAAATTGTACGTTTCGCATCCCTGTAAGTTTTCTATTACATATTCATTTGTGCTTGGCTCAGTTACATTTACAGAGTGGTTGCACAGTAAAGCTGTAAAGTTTTATATACAAGAAAATACATAAAATCAGAGTCGCATGATGATTAGTTTCTTACACCTATTTTTAGACACTCTTCTAGTTTGCATACTTAAATCATCTTTACAGTTTCTCCTTGTCCAATGTAATCTATACATCTTTATACAACTGACGTAAGTAGGAGTTGCCCATTGCACTTTAATATGGGCCTCTTCTTGCACACTAAAATTTAAGGAAATGTCACCAGGTTCAGCATATAAGGTAGACTTGGTAATGGTCTTATGCGATACGAGAATACGTGAGAAATCATACGCCTTTAATTCAATTTCATGGCTTTGACAAGGTTGTAATTTGTCCATTACCAAATTTTGTACATCACTAGCTAAAACCCACTTATAAGTTTTATCTATTGATTTAGCTTCCACTTCTACTTTTTGTATACATGAGCTATTATAGACGTCCCAATGCAAGGATATTTGCTCTTTATAAGGTATTGCTTTCAATACTCCTATTGACGGTTTTGCATAGGATGTTT
Organism: Melophagus ovinus; assembly: GCA_023089585.1. Lineage (NCBI taxonomy): Eukaryota > Metazoa > Arthropoda > Insecta > Diptera > Hippoboscidae > Melophagus > Melophagus ovinus. The sequence continues at coordinate 2,525,481 of JAKKIB010000177.1, forward strand.
GAATCTCACAAGATATTTCTTTAATTTTTTCATTACTCTTAATGGTATTAATCTCCAGAAGAACTAAGTAGATTACACATGGTTCTAAGCCTTGACTGTGCATTTAAAGACAATAACACTTTGTTATATAACCAAATAATAAGTAAAATAATCGTATTCACCAAATGTGATTTTTATCAGCTGTAATTATTTGACCATGCCCACTTGAAGTAGTTGCAATACGTTTACATGTAATTTTCTCGAACTTAAAAATTGTAGGCTCTTTCAGTATGAACTCTATACTATTACTTTCCACATGTACAGTGACTTCAATTCGATCTAAATAATTTAAGGAAAGTTAAAATTTGCTAAAATTCCACATTTTCTGCTACTTAATTTTAATTTTTTACAATTTACTAAAATTCATATTAAATTACCTACAAACATATAATTAGTAGTTGATGCATAGTGTTCAGGCACTCTTCCAACACACTGACAGTAAGTATAATCAAAACATATTAGTAAAATAATATAAATAAATAAATAAATCATAGTTTTTAAGTCAATTGCAAATAAAGTGAAGTGGTGGTGTTTTTCCAAGATGCATTTCATAAACATTCTGTAAGTAATTGTAAATTTCTTAAAGAAAACGATCCATTTGATATTATTTTTAATCAATAATCCATTTTATATTAAATAATAATGCTTTTGTCGTCATATTCACCACATCGGCTCATTTGAAAGTTTTTTTTTACGAACAGCAAATTCTTAAAAGTTTTACATTTGCCAAATACACAATAAAAGCATAGATTTTCGTGGGTCTTATTTGATATTTTTCTTTATTTTTTTATTTAAAATTTGAACGTCTCTAGGTTTCAATTAATTAATTCGGTTTAGTTAATGTGAATTGTTTTGACACTAAAAATAACTGCTTCGCTGTAATTTTATAACGTAATGGTTATTTTTAAAATTTGTTTATATCACATGACGAACTAAAAGGATATCAAAGAGTGCAAATTCTGCTTTGCATAACATTAAATTAATTAGTAATTCACACGATTAATACCGATTTGAATTTTTGCGAATAACAGTAAAAGAAGGTTGTTGCTTTTGTTGATACTATTCCATTTGTTTGATTAAGTGATATTTCTTCTTGTAATTTTATTTATCTTATCGTCAAATAAATTGAGAGTTAGCGATAAACTGCACTTATCAAAAAGTAATACTTATAGTAAAACTTAGCTATGTTCGATTTAAATTGTACATGTAAAAAATATCAGTAATATAATGTCATAGAAATTTTTTTAATTCACTACTAAACTTAAACTTTATTTTTATTTTAATAGAAAATTGGCACAGAGATCTGATTGGTATATTTCATAGAACAACGAACTGTTTAAAAATTATAATCCTTTCGTTTTTTTTTTTGACTTTTGAACCACATTTAGAAAAGTGGTGTAGAATACTTAATAAAAGGCCTCTATCATATCCAACACTTTTACTTGATTCTATAATTTTTTTTTTATTGTCTAGGGAATATTGAAAGTGCCCTATCAATGACAAATGAATTATTAGAATTAATACCACATCATGAAAGAGCTAGAGGCAATAAAATATATTATGAAAAGGAATTACGTGATGTATCAGTAAAAAGACAAATTAATGGTGATGATGATGGAAGTGAAATTACAAATTCAAATTTGGTAAGAGAGAAAAATGTTAAATTTCGCTTCATTCATTTGTATATCCTACACCATATTTGACACAGGAAATAGTAGGCCCATAAGCTCTTAGAAGTTTGAGATGGACATAACCTTTTATTGCAAATATCGATTTAGAATCGCTTTTTAATCTTAACTCAACTGCCTCAACAAATATTATAATCAAAGTAAAGTCCACAATTTTAGATATATTATGAGCTAGTTTTGGTCCAAAAACAAACTCAATTGAAAATGATTAAGTCTCTTTTCATAGAGCACTGTATTTCAATACACTCTACATCAGGTCGATGTTTGGAAATAATAATTTGATGTACTAAAGAATGACCCAGATTGATCCATATTTGGGTCCTTGCCATTAAATCTCTAAAATTTACAATCTAAAATCTTTAAATTTTCTGACTTATAATTAATTATTTAAGCAAAATGATGTAGGATATTTATGTGTCGGGTCTCTTCGACGATAAAGTTCTTACTTGCTGAGTTTATTATAAAACTCAGTTTCATTGTGTTAACTTAAAATGTAGCCCATATTGACACCTCAACCGGCAACTTTCGACTACAATGAACGCACTGCCTATGAATTACTATGCCAAGGAAAGTTGAAGCCGCCCCTAGAACAAGTGCGTTCACTAGAATGTCGTTACGTTAACAATAATACGCCTTTTTTAAAAATTGCTCCATTAAAACTGGAAGAGGCTTCTAAAGATCCTTACATTGTAATCTATTACGATGCTATGTATGATAGTGAAATTGAAATTGTGAAAAGAATGGCTAGACCACGTTTTAGAAGGGCGACTGTACAAAATTCTGTAACAGGTGAATTGGAAACAGCTCATTATCGAATTAGCAAATCTGCATGGTTGAAAACTGATGAACATCCAATTATTGCAAACATAGTTCAACGTACTGAGGATATGACTGGGTTGGATATGTTAACGGCTGAAGAATTACAAGTTGTAAACTATGGAATTGGTGGACATTATGAGCCACATTTTGATTTTGCCAGGCGTGAAGAAGTAAAAGCATTTCAAGGTTTAAACACTGGTAATCGTATAGCCACCGTTCTATTTTATATGAGTGATGTTGAACAAGGCGGGGCAACAGTATTTACAGCCATAAATATTGCCCTGTGGCCTAAAAAAGGTACTGCTGCCTTTTGGTTTAATTTACATAAATCGGGTGAAGGAGATTATAGGACGCGTCATGCGGCTTGTCCTGTCCTTACTGGTTCGAAATGGGTTTCTAATAAATGGATTCATGAGTACCAACAAGAATTTCGTCGTCCTTGTGCTTTGGAACCTGATAATAGCGAATTTGCCATTTAGTGTAATATAATTCATTCATTTTAAAGACGTTTAGTAATTTGTATATTAATTGATATTAATATCGATGTTAAAATTTTTGCATCGTACATTACTTGTCGCACAGGATACAATATATTTGTGCAATTGAACTGCAACTTGAGATAGCCCTATTTTCTAAATTAATTTAAGTTTGCCTTAAACAAAAACAAAGTAGCAAAATTATACGAAGAGCAAATTTAAAATTTGTAAATTTCTAGTGAGTACAAGCAAAATGTAAATTTGAATGCCTTGCAATTTTTTGGAGGTGTATTCATTTTTTTAATCATTTTTAAATAAATAATAAAAAATAAAATATTTAATAAAGTAGAAGTTTTTAGCCTTTTGAATAGTATAACTCCTCATAAAAAGGAGATCTGGTCGATCTAGATCGCTTTTAATTAAATATTGCAAAAGCGCAAAAAACATCTGATCCTTTTATTTATCAATTTGTGAAGCTTCTATACCAATTGACAACAGATCATTTAATGTTACGATGAGCCATGAGAAGGACATGTCTTCAGAAATTATGAAGGAGTAATAATGATAAGTATTTGACTAGTGTTACAAGGAACTACATGAAATAATTCTTTATGCTGATTAAAGACTTGATTAGGCTGATAGAGGCAAGACTCAGATATGAAATTAAAAATAGGTGCGACAAGAAGAAAAACGACAACTTACGTTAAAATACCTTCACCTAAAACAAGTGTAGAATTAATTTTATTAACTCAGAGTTTATTTTCGGCTTAAGAACCTACCTCGACTGACTATGAAGTGCTTACTTGTTTATAAGTGTCTTAATTTCTACAGAATTCGAAAGTTTTGTAATATTGTAATTGGTTTGCATTATGTATAATTATTTTAGAATTGTTTGTGGCAATTATCATTCTTGCAAAATTAGTGTAAGCCTTTAATGGGAAGTTCTACACTACCAGTTGTATTTACCTGACATGGCTCTTTTCAATTTTCACCTAATTCTTTTGAAGACATCCGGTCTAGTTGCCAAACGATGTTATTCTTACAAAGAAGCTCAAAAGTGGGTCAAAGTTTGGAAAGTCTCAAAAGAGGCGTCGTTTGCCCGACAGGAAATTCATATATTGCGAAAAAGATCTGTGAAAGTGGTTTTTTTAATATTTTTTTTTAATATTTTTATTCAAGGTACTAATAAGCCGTACCTTTTGATCGATTGGGTCACTTTTTCTGTGTATTGTTTTAGAATTTGACGCTCTTCAAAAATATATATCCTTTATAGAGTTTTGACTGTGCGTTTTAAGTTTTGCTTAATTCGTTTATGATTAATATGAAAAAAATTGGGTTTGCGCAATTTCTGGATGGTGGCTACCAATCCTCGATCGATTTAGAAAGCTTGTTATATGAAAGGCGGTAGAAAAAAGGGATCGCTATAAATCATAAATAATATCAACGCACATATGTAGAATATCAAAATATTTATATTATGCATCAATTTTACTCCAAAACCGTTTTAGTAATATATTTTCTATTAAGATTATTAGATTGCATTTAAAGGTAGGGTGAATTTGAAAATTTGCGAATTCTACATGAATGTTAAAAATGTTTTAAAATTTCACATTTTTTATATTTCAATCATAATTCTATTTAATAATTTTGTATTGCAATGATATTTCATGGTCCCTATGTAATAAACAGGGACGTAATAATTCTTGATTTCTTTCGTGAGTCCACACATTGCCAACCCATTTAGAGCCTTTCAAAACGGGACAAGCGCCATGTTTAGTGCGATAATCGTAATCCATAGAACGATGTAAATTATACCAAAACAAAGCGGTACCTTTTACAGGCTTAACAGAGATTTTCAAATACGGAAATACTGTGGCACCACCTTGTTCGACGTCAGATAAATAAAAGACTGCTGTGGATATACGATTTCCTGGTTGTTGTGGAATATTGTTCACTAAAAAATCAAAATGAGGCTCATAATGTCCACCCAAGCCATAATTAGCTACTTGTAATTGTTCGCTGTATGTCATATCCAATCCAGAAACTTCATGAATATTACGTAAAATGTTCATAAGATGTGGATGTTTATTGTATGGTAACCAAGTATTTTTGCTGATACGATAGTTACGTTTTATTGCTCCGCCATTTGCTGCAAACACCTCTGAACGTTTCATGTGAGGTAGAGCTAATTGTTTAATGGTTTCAATTGCATTATTTGATAATATTTCATGAAGTATTCGTATTAAAGGATCATGGCTAATAATTTCAACTTTAAAAGGCGCCAAATAACAAAAAGCACAACGTTTGTCCCTTTCATAATGACAATACAATTCACGCTGTTCTTTAGGAGATTGTGTAATTTCTCCTCGACACATTTTTTCATATAATTTGAATTCATTCGATTTGTGATATGGTACCAATCCATTAAAATTTTCTTCTCCTTTTTCCTCAGACATACAAATCACATTTCCGAGTAATTTATTCATAGTTCTATGACGTATGGGGTCCATTTTCGCAACAAGGTTTTGTAATCCCCAAGCTGCATCACATACTCCCATATGTGTGACATTTGTTACTAAATTCTCCAATTTGTCTAATGAATTATTATCTAAGTTGTGATAATACTCTTGAAGGAAACGTTTTATTGTCTCTTGCCACCATATTTTTGTTTTATTATAAATCTTCATGTGAAATAATTGTTCACTCAGAACTAAACAATCGACCCAGGACATGTCAGTACTAAAGAAAATGAATAATACAAAAATAAGTAAGAAAATTGTATTATTTTGAATCGTTATCACTTATACACCCACGATATTACGATTCAGAGCCTCTATCAGTTTTTCAGTGGTAGATAGAAAACGTGAATTTAAAAAAGTGAAAATTTGGTATTGTATAACTTTGCATAGGTGTGGCCAATTTGCATGACTTTTAAACAGATATTGCAGACAGATGGGCAGACATGCCTAACTCGATTTAGAACTTGATGCTGAATTTGATGCTTCCTTTTACCTGTTATAAACATAATGATAAAATCAACATACCACCAATCTGCTTATGGTGGATATAAAAATAAAAATGCTACAGTCAGTTTGCGGATGAATGGAACAACTCGAAGACCTTGAGGTAAAACAATATGTAAAAAATTGTACATTTTTAACGTTTTAAAACTAAATCGAAAGGTGCCACTAAGCAATAATTAAGAGTCGGCATAACCGACCATAAAGTTCTTACTTATCATTGGAGTAAATTCAATGTACCTCAGAGCTCTGTGTGACATTTTATGAATAAATTTTAAATTAAATCTACATCTCAAAAGCGTCCATATGTGGTAATTGCAGATTCCTCGCTTATATTTACCTATATTTTATACCCTTTAATATACCGGCAGCTGTTTGTGGTATGGACAATTGATATGTTTTTTGAAGTCTTAATAATGATATGGCAGACTCGTGAAAGTCTTCTTGACTAGGAAAATTGAACTGCTGTTTTCGCTCTTCGATACGCTTTAAGATATCTACAATTACAAATTTTTCATTACAACAAAAGAGAAATATATTGATTTGTAAGAATAAATATCCTTACGTATTAATTTATTTAGGTATTCCTCATATATATCCCAATTCAAGTACAGTCGATTTATTAATTTGTATACATTAATAGGATTTGCAACATATTCTTCAACATCTTTAAATGCCATTTTATGTTCCATGTCAATATAATTTATATCTCTACAAATGTATAGACTTACTTTAAACACGCCTTACTTAGTAAGAATTAATTCGATAGTTTTCTAGGGCATTCTACGAATTCAAATTTTTTTTTTTTAATTAAAAATAGCACTCTTTTCCGTAAACGTTTACATTTGCAATTTGACATATGAAAAAGGGGCCTAATTTAACTTTTTTTTGTACCTGCAGTGTGATTAAAATGAGAACTAAGAAAAAAATATTTCTCCTAATTACGGACAAATTGATTCAGAATTAGATGCTGATTAAGTATATATGTACTGCGTATAACCGTTTGATCCCCTAATCGAGAAACGTATGCGATACCTTACTAAGTAACATTTGTTATCAGAATCCAATAAACCTTTATAATTTTCATTTTTTCAGATTCTATTTGATCGTTGAAAAATACACAGAATATCTAAGTGCAATAAGTTCAACTTTATTTTTGTTCTAGTGTTGACTGTTTACACAAAAATCCAATTTTTTTTTTAACATTTTGGTTTTGGTTTTACTTCTTAAAGTTGAAGTTTCATGCAACTCAAAATAAGAGGAAATAGTAAAGTAAAGTAAAATAGACTTTCTCTTAATTCTATTAAGTAAATAAATAAAATTTTTACTATTAATTATACCTTGCATCACTTATGCTACGGGAAATTATGAGAATATGCTGATTTATTTAAAACACATTTACTGTATCGATCGACTCAGAATTACTTCTTGATTAAAGAATTGAAGAACTACAGACTTACAGAAGTCTGTTTGTTCGTTTATCCTTCTGTCCGTCTGCCTATTGCTTGCCTATGTAAACAGATTTTGGTATAGGACTCGCTTGGTAATGAGTCATTAAAAAATTTTATAATTTTATAATTTTATACTGTAAGTCTACTGGGTTTTCAAATGATAAATAAAGGGAAAATTACTTATTATAACCAGATGTTTTATATAGCATTTTTTTAATCTTTTTAAAACATTTCTTTCTTTTCGTGGGATTTCTTTTTTACAAGTAAAATTTTCTAGGCAAATGTTTATAATTATCAGACAAAAAAAATTATATTCCAGAGTGAAGGTTGTTAAGAAGGTTTCTGGTGGTTTTGTCAAAAAAACAGCCAACTTTTCTTTGTTAACTCCTTCACTAATGTAAATAGTGCAATGAGCGTTATTGCAAGGGCTATTCTTTCGAATTATGATGAAAGATTTCCGAAACTCTTATTCGGTCAAGTTTATATTCAGTTCAGAAGTTTACAGTTCATGGATCTCCCAGCTAAAGAACGCAATTAAAATTGTCACGCGTACTTGTAAATTCCGTGTATTAATCAAAAAATTACAAAACCAACATTTTAAAGTACCTGCAGGTATTGTTTAACGAATTCGATAATACCCATGCTTCCGAGAATATCTGTCGCTTATGATCGTAATAACAAACAATGAGCTTTATTCTGGCAAAAATATTTGTAGTTTATAAAATATCGTATTGTAAGTATCGAATTCTCCATTTTTTCATTTATGTTGTCTATTTATTAATTAAAAAAGCTAAAACTTTGTTCATATATAAAAAAAATATTATCCTAAAATGGAAAATATATTTCAAATTGGCTGGGCTTGTTAGACTGTCACTTACTTTTTTTTTTGTTCTTTTTTATTATTTACTTATTACTGAAAATCTGTACAATATAAAAAAATGATATTTTGCGCGATTATAAAAACATTGAATCACAATGTTTGTTGTCATTATGTTGTTTACTGATGACTGGTAATTTACGCATGCCAAATCAATACAATTTTGTTATATAACATAACAATTTTCAAAATTTTTATTCCTTTTCATACAATAGCTCTTTATGAAAAGTGATCGTAAAAATATTGCATTTCTAAGCATTCAGGCAACAGGATTCATCCATCTACATATCAAATTTCATTAAAAATCTCAACAATTGCGCTCTGTACTTTGATAAAAAACTTACATAGACAAACTTTAAGAGGACAGACGATTAGGTAGATTAAAATCGATTCAGAAAGTGATTCCAAGGTAAATCTATCGCAACATTTTTTTTAACGTTACAAACATCTCCATAAACTTATAATACACGTACCAATTTTTATAAGAAGTCGTGGGATCTATTTATAAAAAAAATATGACATTGGAAAATATTTGTTTTCCTAACTTTTGCAATTTTAGATTTATGTATGTGTTTATGATTTAAGATTTATTTATGTAAAAAATACAAAATGAAATCTCATCATGTATTGTACAAATGGACAGATGATATTGGTGTACAAATATTTATTGGTAACAGTTAACAATTTTAAAAAAAAATCAAACAAAAAATATTTGAATAAAGCAAAAAGTGTTAAATGTACAGACAAATATGTTGTATGGAACGTAAAAAATATTTTTAATTATGTTACGCAAATTTTTGACATTTATTGTTTAGTAATAATAATGATTGACTGCCTTCCTTGCCCTACACTGTCCATGATAAAAGGTAAATTTTGCAATATATGTTGTAGCCAAATATATGAATATTCCATAAATTTTGCTTCACATTTTTATACCCTACATCATTTGTAGTACAATTAAAATACTGTTTGTGCGAATGTTTATAATACCCAGAAAATATTGAGATGGACCCATTTTTTTATTATAAAAGTTATAGCTATAAGCATGTCCGTTCCTCTGTCCATGGGTTATCAAGGTACAACTCGCAAGTTTTTAGTATTTTAAAAAGAAATTTGTTACAAAAATGTTTTTTTTTTGTATAAGAATAATTGTAGTTCTTCTATTTCTTCAACTTGTTACTCAATTGACGTTTTACTCACATTAGGTAAAACGGTATAGGATGTTTAAGTGTCGGCCTCGGCCAGCTATAAAGTTTTAACTTATTTAATTTGCAATTAATTTTATTGACCTTTAAAGGTCATTAAATAAAATGGTATAGGATATTTAAAGTTCGGCTGCAGCCGACTACATATTGCCCTTATTTATTTAATTTTTTGTTTAAATTACAGATTATTTCTATAAAATTTCTTAAATTTTTGAACCAAAAAGTGATTCAAATCGATTTTCCTTGCTCAGAATTAGAGGACATAATTTTGAAAATTGCACAGTTTAAAGTTGGAAGTTTCACAAAATCTTATTTATAAATGTAAGATGGTATAACATTTAACGCCTTCACTATCTATCACTTCGTCTGTCCATTAAGTTCTATTTAGTGGTGAGAATTTGAGGTAGCCAAATATGGTTTTGTTTTTTTTTTGTTTATTAACCTATTAAAAGTTAAAACTTGGACTGACTAGAATTTCTGGTGAGTTCGCATCAATTTGTACATTGGTCCAATTGAAAACACTCTATTTTACTGTTATTTTCATCATCTTGGCTTCCTTACTTTTGTAAAAGTTTTGTATACTTATCACTGATCTTAACATAATACTTTAGATCACTTAAAAGTATATGTTCAGTATTTAGTAGTTCTTCTATGCCCGCTATAGAAGTAAAGTACTCATTTTTTATTTCACTGACATTTATTAATAGATAACACAATAAAAAGAATATCTCGAACATTTTTGATATAAAACTGTTTAAAACTAACACTTAAGAGGTAACTTTTTTATATAACAAATGCAAATTTTCATTTAATTTCAAGTTGACAGCTTCGCTTTAAGAATATAACTAAAGCTGTGCTAAGTGTTCAAAAATTTTGAAGAGATCAATGAATTTTGAAGAGAATGCCTTGTAACGTGCATTTGAAAAATATCATACATGATGCAGTCGCTTCTAATTTATATACCATACACAACTTGCCATACAGAGTATTATAATTTCAAGCAGATGTTTGTAACACCTATAAGTAAATGAGATAAATTCATCTTTTATAAATCTGAAAGATCGAGAATTAATTTTAAACTGATTATTCGTCCTTCCTTCTGTCCACTATAAATCAATTCATGTAAATTTGTAATCAAGTCGCACATAAATTTCTCAAAAATTTTACTGACATTTGACAGGTAGTTGGGTTTAACTATGGAATATGGTTAAAAGAGGACCCGATTTAAGAAAATCTAATGTAATGCCTTTTCTTTAATTTCGTTCAGAATAAATTCATAGTTTGGTATATTTTAATAAAAAATGGGCGCCTTATTATAGTTTGACGTAAGAAATATGTGCCCAATTTAATCTAAAACGATCCGTTTTGAAAACCTTTTAAGCGGTCACAAAAGTGCCAAGATTTTTTATTTCGTTATTTGTAATTCGTAATTCATTTGAGCTGTTCTTTACATTGAAGAATATATCGGCCCTGACCGATTGTAAAGTTATTACTTGTTTTATATGAACAATATTAGTATGTCATAAATAATTATTTGAATAATAATTTATACAATATTTTTAAACATTTAATAAACGTGTTTTACTCAAGATTCTTATGTTCAAATAGCTAGATATAATTATTATTGTACATTTTGCAGATTCGCTATGTAATGTATGCATGTACTTACTTATACGGACGCAAATACATAATTAAATGTAATAAGTAAATTTATTGCAAAATTTAATAGTTTTTACTGGTATTTGTTATTAATTATTAAAAAATTAAACAACTCTTATAAATTAAATACAATTTTTAAAAGATTTAAGTGGCTGTTATTTATGTGAGCAATAGCGAAGACACTTAAATGCCTTAATATTAATAAATTACAATCAAATCATATCAATTTACCACAATACTGTTTAATATACTTCTTCAAGTCCACTTTTTATACCCTACAGCATTTTTGATACAGCATACTTAACCTAATAATAAAGGCACGGTAAAAACGAAACAGATAGAAACAAAAAAAGGAAATTATTGAATTGGACGTACTTTTGGGTATTGTGAAATTTACAGATGTAGAAAAATAACGGTCAACGCTTTATGGCATATTACAGTAGACCGTAATGACCATTACGTGAAAGACCCTTGCAATTTCAAGATTTGACACTAATCATCTAGAGAGTCTAATGAGAGTCTATATGGGGCATAGTCAAAATAATGCTCCAATTTAAGGCATTTTTTTATAGGATTCGTCTTTGGGTTAAAAGGACCACATACACCAAACTTCTTTTAAATATCTTAAAAATTGTTATCTGTAGCTAGATAAAATAAAAATGGACAGACCTCCGGCGAACACACGGAATGGCTTAAATCGAATCAGTGAAAATGATTCTGACTGTATTGGTGTAACAAAAAGATTGATCAGTCTTAACTCATTTTGGCTGTTACAAACATCTGGCCAAACTTATAATACTCTGTACCATAAATGCTGTAGGGTATTAATCAAAGATTAAAGCAGTGGTAAGTGTAGCAACAACAAAAGAGCTTACAAGTGCAATTTGATGATTAAACAAAGCAATAAAATCTTACTTGTGACGACACGTCCATTATACCATTTGAAAATATATTTTGCATTTTCTTAAATGACATTCTCATGCAAGAGAAGTTTCAATTACCTCTCAAATCACATACTAGAAATTATACGTAAATATTTCACGCTACCCAGATGCGCCCTACAAAACGTGCGAAAGGACTCCACATATACTTGCACTAATAATCTATTTATCTTAGCAGAAATTTTTTATCCATGTCTTCTATCTGGTGATTAGAGAAAAAGTGGAAGAATGAAGAAAAGAAAAAAGCCTCTCCAAGCTTTTTTGCTTTTTTTCTTTTATTAAATATTACATGAACAATAGAGCCTTCAGTGTCTTAGATAATACATCACAAGTTAATCTGGCGAAAGTATGAAAAAGCAATAAATTAAAAAGTAACAGTTGCTATAATTGTTCAAATAATTGTACTTACTTGACCATGTAATAAAAATTCATTAATTAATTCACTAAAAAATGAATAAAAATATTGCCTTGTTAAAATTTTGATTATAATTAGAATTAATAAAGTGTGATTATAATAAAAAATTAATTAATCTGTAAAAGTAGAAGCATTATTTTTATACCCACCAACCACCAGAGTTATATTCATTTTGTCATTACGTATGTAAAACCCAGCAGCATCAAATTCTAAATTGATTTAGATATATCTGTCCGTTCGTCTGTCCGTCTATCCATGTGTTGTTAACATTTTTCCGGTCGCAAAAAAAAGTGTTATCAAATTTAAATTTAGTACGACCATCAAAAGTTCTTGCAGGCAGGTTGTTAAAAAATAAGCAAAGTTACGCCCCCAAAGCAACGTAAATAGAGAATGCTTCAGTTTTTTTAAGTAAAGTTTGGTGTTAATGTTACTCTTATAAATAATGGGTACCAATGAAGAACATCTAAAATTGCTGATACAGCTCCTACAGAGAGAATCTTATGAAAACAAGTAACAGCATTGTACTTGGTACTTGGTAGGGGCCAACTTTTAAATGTTTCATACAGCCTTACTAAAGGTAGGTAAATTACAAATCAGCAAAGTTAAGAATTGTACTTTTAAAAGAATTGTCTTTTAAAAGTTCTTTATTGGTGGAGATCTAAAAAATTGACTGATAAGTTTAAATGGAATCAGTAAATGATTATGAATCGATCAGTCTATCGCAACTCTTACTAAGTATTGCAAACATCTGCTGAAATTTATAAAGCTTTATAATGCCCCTTTATAGGAAAATATATTCTCTTAGTCTAAAATAATTTAATATTAAATTTATTTCATAAATATAACATTTATTGAACAATTAATGACATTATTTGCTTTTGTTTGTTTTAAAATTTACAGCTATTTTCACACAAAAAATTTAAACATTTCACAAAAATTTAAATCGGCCTTTAGCGTGTCTTTTTTTTTTGTTTTTGTTTTTTAGTTATGAGATATTGTATACTTAATGTAGTAGTGAAAATATTACAGAAAGATTGTCATGGTGGGTAGAGTTTCTCATTCTTAACTCTTTTAAATTACTATTTATTTAATTATTTTTTTTTTTAATTTATAAACGTTGCTTCCCTATTGCTTATGTTTATTGAAATTACAGTTTCTTAATTTACTAAACATTTTCCAATTTTATATTTGGTTTGTTTTAGTATACATATTAATTTCTGTGCATATATTTTTGAGTAAGAAAAATTAACATTTACATTAACATTTATTTGTAAAATCTTCATCAGGTTTCAGTTGCTTTACTGGATTAAATTAAATTTCATAATTACGAAATTTATTTGCCACATCAGAATTTTCGCCGCTCCATTCGGGCTTACGATTATCATAATAGAGAGCGGCACCACCTTCTGAAGCACGACGATGAGCCGAATTTACTTTTCCAGCTGAGAGAACGTCGCTAGTAGCTGTAGAACCATCAACGGCCGATTCAGTGATTTCATCAACTTCTTTTAGCATGCGGTCTTTAGTTTTTGGAGTCGCCCAATGCATAGACTAAGCAATAAGCAAAAATATTAAACATAATTGGAAAAGTAAAATTGTCTAACGCATTTTATTGTATGAGATTAAATAAAACACTCTATCAGTTTACTTATGAACTTGGAAGTAGATGCACAAAACAAACTAACTTTTACATTTTCTCAAGTAATTTCCCCTCAATAATGTAACATCTCATTTAAAAAATGTGAAATAATTTCTAGAGTTTTCTGTTACAAAAATTAATAATTTTCTTTAATTTTGGAAATTTTTAATATCTGTACCCATTGGAAGATATTAAAAATTTGCATAATGATTCTGCCGAATTCTAATTTGGCGAATATAAAAAAAAGTTAAAAGTACCGAAGTTAAACTTGGCCAAACTTATTAAGAGTTAAAAACTACTTAAGAAATAATGAGTTATACGAAAATCAATATTCTTTTCATGTTACAACTTTAGCCTTTTTTAGTCTCACCTGACCAACATGTTCCTTCATGCCCAACCAATGCTTGTAGCTCATGGCCACACCACTATTACGCCATTTGTCATAATTGGCTCGCTTTTCTGCATCACAGAGTGTCTCCTTTGCTTCCTATTTACAAATAATCATGAGTTAATTAAAATTTCTGTTACATCTCTTTTCTAAATCGATTTAAAATCGTAAATTGTTCTAACATCATAAACTATAATTAGATATTGATGTGTAAAAATTTTAAAAATACTTCGACCAATTTTTACAGATAACATTGAGCGAGTCATTTACCTTTAGTTTTTGAAATTTTATTTCAGCATCTTTATCGCCACTATTTTTATCAGGATGGAATTGCAAAGCTAAAACTTTATACTCAGCTTGAATTTGTTCCACCTAAAAAATCCAATAAAACTGGGTCTAAATTCAACAAGCACATTAAATAGATTTTATTAGACGATGCCTTTTTACATTCTTCACTATTTGTAGGAAATGGTATTATAAGATGTGCAGACATTTGTAACACCAAAAATAAGTTGAGATAGACCCATCTTCTATTATGTAGATCGACTTACAATCATTTCCTGATTTAGTTAAGTCTGTCTGTCTTTCTGTCTGTCCATCTCAAGTCTGTCCACGTAAATTTCAAGTTAAAGATCGCAATTTTAATGATATTCTCATGAAATTTAGTACATGAGCGTTTTTTGGCTTAGATACGAACCCTTTTGAAAATTATTAAAATTGGACCGCTTTTTCGATCAATTTTAAAAAATTACAATTTTAATTAAATTTTAACGAAAATTTGCCATTAATTGTATTTTAACATAAAAAACGTATATACCAAATTTAGTCCAGATTAGTCCACTTTTACAATTACTTCTCATATAACTCCTTTTTTACTTAAAAGTCAAATTATCAATATAAAAAGTGTTGGGGATATTTACCGTTGAATTTTCATTACAATTTAACATTCGATAAAAGTCTTCATCGGGGCTGCGTTTGTAATTAATAATCGAATCGATGGCACTCATTTTGAATAGTTAATAACAATAGTAACATAAAAGATTATAAATAGAACGAGATAAGCTGCCCTATTTTATTAAAGTGCTAATGCTAATGAAATAAAAAAAATCACAATATTTTAAGAAGTAAACAAGTAGATTAAGACCAAATCTTGTATACCCGCGACCCAGATACTATTTGGAATTTTATAATACAGGTAGATAATTTAAAGTTATATAATTTCGAAAGGCAGTGCCAATTTTCACGACTTTTTTTTACAGATATTGTAAAATAGCGACCTTAATATTTGTACAAAAATTTCAACATTCTATTAGTATCAGTTTTCAAGTTATGAGCAGAAAACTATTCAATTTCGCTTGAAAAAACTGAGAGTTTATGGGGCGCTGTGGGCGTGTCCTTTGATCGATTTAGCTCAGTTTCAACACAAACCAACATACATAAATTTCTAATATTTCTGCCAAATCTAAAATTTATAGCTCTTTTCTGAAACCAGCAGAATGTTTATCATACAAGGACGGACAGACATTACTAAATTGATTTAGTATTTGATGTTGATCTAAAAGCTATATATTTTATAGGATTTATGTCACATAATGGCAAAATGTCTACACCTTCAATCCCTTCAGTTTCCGAGTAGTGGGTATAATAAGTACAGGTGGCCGCTATAAAATTTTTTAGAAAGTAGTTACTTGAAACAAGAAAGTAAAAATTAATCGAAATGGAGTAAATAGTTCTATGTTTTTTTATGTTATACAAAAATTTAAAAAACCATTGGCAACCAAATGGCAATGTACTTATCGGAAATAAATTAAGTACATCGAGTTATTGCTTTGTAAAGAAAATATTCAAAATTTTGAATTTGTTATTATAAAAACATCCAAAAAAATTTGTGGAATAATTCTCAATATATCACTGTTTATATATAAATAAAATATATAGCTTTATATATATATATATATATATATATATATATATATATTGTGTGTGTGTAGCCTTATATTTATATATAAAAAGCTTTCTGGGTGTTAAGAAAAAAAGCATCGCAAAATTATGTCCTATAACAAGGGTAGCGTGAGGTATAATGCAAGTATTAGAAAAACAACTTTTACAATGAAACTCACATATATATATATAGATACACATGCACACTCACACACACATACACGCACAAACACACACACTCATACATACACACACACGCACGCACAATTTGATGCACGTAATGCAATACAAATATTACTTAAATTGATTTGTTTTGTTTTGATTGTTTCAAAACTGCAATATTATTCAATGGTTTTATAGTTGAGTCACACTTGAATATTATTTGAATGTATTTTATTTATTTATTTATTTTTTATTTTTTTGTAAGATCGTTTTACAAACAATTTATTCATTTCATTTACTTAATAATTGCTAAACTAAAAAAAAAATTATGCTCATTGTCTTAATTATTATTTCATGGGAGAAGGTAAATAGCACACAAATAATTGTTAAGTATCTCTTATAAATTGCAAGAGTAGCTGGTAACGATTCAAAGTACTAACTGTCACTTGGTAATGTAGATGAATTGTATAGACTTGTTTGTGTTATGTGTAATAAAATTTTTGGTACATAATTTGTTTACTCGAATAATGTTAAATGCCGCTCTCTTTATATCTCTCTATTTTATTACTCCCATGTCATTGGGAGTAATAAGCAATGAATGTGCAATTTCATTCAAATAAACTTTACACTCTACAATTTTTTGTGAATAGAATGTTACAGCAAAATTACGAAGTTATTAGCAGGATCTTACTTAAAAAGGTTTTAGATTTAGATTAAATATAATGGAAAATTATGGTTACAGGTTCAAAGACGCATTGTCCTGAAAGTAAGTAAGAGCAGTAAATTTTTCATCAAAACTTTTTGAATAATGTTACAATGTATTGAGTTTTTATTTTTTTGGATATTAATTTGAAATTGGAAACACAAATGTTGAAAAACATTAGCGCATTACTTCTATGGGAGTTTTCCACATAAAGCTCTATATCGAAAGCACAATTTATAATACTTATAATTTTATTGCCAATAATCGATATAGGATTGTGTTGTTTTATAAGTTAAGGTCTGTAAATCAAATGGTTTTGTAATAAGCAAATAATTTAAATAGTTTATTAAGTAGTTAACTTGCTGGACTGTGATAGTGCTATATAATTATCAAATATTAAAACATTATTTCATATTTAGTAGTTGTTGTTGTTGCAATCGTTAATAGAGACTTTCATAAACATTTATATATAATTTGCACAAATTATATTTATAAGCATCGAATGTTACCTCAGAATATTCTAATTGAGTGCTTGAATTTCGGTTTTATCTAAACCATAATGTAACTGAGATTTTAGAGCAGCTTTATTATAAAGCTTTAAAGCTTTTGAAAGGTTTTCTCTTGCAATTCATACAGTCATTACCTGAAGTAGATACATAAACATTTCATGCGATTTGAGTTTGCCAGAAAAAAGACAAAAAAAAAACTCCCATCTAACTAAAAATACTTTTGCTTTTTTTTTGTGTTTCATGCTTCTGATATGCTATCACCACTCAGAGATGGTGGGCAGCACAGTTTCAGAGTATACTTAATTTGTCAAAATGTTTGCAAATATTTGTATCATGCCTCTTCAAGAATAGTTTTAAACTATAGCGCCTTCACCGAATTGTAAAATGTTTTCATTTTTGAAACATAGAATGGGTTGTAATTTCAATCAAAAATAAATTAAAAACATCAAGCTGATCTTAACTTATTTTTACCTTACTTAAATACTCTTTACTTTAAAATTAATAGAGATAAAAGACATAAATTTAACTTAGCATATGCCGATCATATTTTAGATATTAACATTAACTAATTAAACAATTAAATGCAGCTTAAAACTCCAGCAATAGATATAGCATGGGACCAGCTTGGAGTTTATATATATTTAATAATTGACAGCTGTAATAATAAGAAAAAAACACAATTTAAGCGTAAATATAACTTTTAAAAAAAAAAAAAGAAAACAAAAACAAAAAAAACTTAGAACCTAAGCCTAAATAATAAAATATTAATTTAAAAATTTATAGAGTAAAATTCTTGTTGCAGCAAATTAAAAATAGAGCGCGAATAATTATTGAAAAAATATGGGCTCGATTACGGCTTAACATCGAATTGTGTGTTATGTGTGTATTAAATTTTTTCAAAGGGATTCGTAGTATTATCAAACAAATATTTATAAAAAATATATTTATTATTAAATAGTTGAAATGTCAGAATAAATGAATCGAATAATTGATAATTGGTTCCAAACATAGCAAAATAAATAAATAATTAAACAAATATGTAAATTACAAATCAAATGAAATATTTGATTTGCAAGAAACTTAATTAAGTGATTTTTACGATGTTGATACGCGAAGTAAAATTGCGCAATCTCTGTTAAAAATGTAAATGTTAAATCTGTAACTTTACTTAGCTCAGAGCGAGATATATAAACTCTTAACATGTCAATAAAGAACCGACTGCCTAACATTTGAGAATATTTAGGTAAACTTGACAAATCAATAGTGACTTAAATTAAACTTTATTTAAACTTTATGAAATGTACTCAGAGCACAGAAATGGGGCACCCACGATAATGGAAAATGCAGTCTCCCAAAGACAGTGAACTCTCGTTTGTATAACGGGCGGCCAGAAAGTTTTATATTTACAGCGCTATATCTTCATTATTAGACAAAGGATATCAGAGAAACTTACATCAAAATAAGTAATTTATAAATTTCGGAAAACTCTATTCCTTTTGTTTTTCAACCATTTAAACTCAGGAGTAATTTAGTTAGGGCATATACTGGACCGACCAGACAGTTTGAATGGCAACGTTGCCGATATTACATTCAAGAGAATTTTACATAATACAGAAACACTTTCATTTTAATTTGAGTAGTTTGAGTTCCAATATATGGAATGTGGAAGGTGGACTTTCGGTTTTTAACTGGTTTAGTGTTTTTTTTTTTGTTTTACAATCTTATTTTTGGGCTTACGCAAACCTGTGAACTGAATAAAGCCTTTTAGAAGTAGTGCTTTCCCACTTTAGTTACAAGACTCTTTTAAGAAAATAAATTTTGTACCATAGACCATTTATGGCAGAGGGTATTACAAGTTTCTGTAGACGTTCGTAACACCCAGAAAAAATTGAGACAGACCCACATTTTATTACAACGACCGACTCAGCATAACTTCTTGATTCAATTTAAGATTGTCTATCTGTCCATCCGTCTAATGTCCGTTAATGTAAATTTATTTAGAAGCCACAGGTTGCAATTTTCGAGATATCTCAATAAAATTAAGTGAGTGGGTCTGTTTTGATCCAGAAAAAAAATTTAAAAATAAATGTCTTTATATGGAAAAACTTTACAATTTTCTAATATAATTTAGCATAAATTGGTCCTTAGTTATGTTTTAACATACCAAATTCTTGCAAATAGTATTATAGGGCAATAGCCATAGTTCTAGAGTCTTTCTCGAAGTATGAGTAGCTCAATTCGCCGTAATACAAGCGAAGCGGCAAATAAATCTTGCCGGATTTTTTACTAAAATCTTCATGTACGTCAAAATAATCTATAAACGATTATTGTAAACAAAAATAAGAATTTATTCAAAAAGTTTCATTTTTATTTCAATTCGTATAAGCAGAAATTATATTAAGTCTACAATATTGAATAAATGAAATATTATGTATTGTTTTGTTGTGGACGTGGCAAGTTTGACCAAAGTCTCAGTATTATATCAATACTTATCATCATTTGATTAATCTTAAAATTAATATCTTCCTTTATGCCTTGAGAGATATAACGCATACAGAAAAAAGCATAATTAGATCATATCAAAATAGACGCTAATCTCTGGAAATTGTATTTTATGTAATTTTTTTTTTGTTTTGCCTATTGCAATCCTTCGAAATGTAAAATTTGTAAATAGGGAAATGAAGAGCATTACAAATAAACCAGACAGACGTACATTTAAGGCTGCATCGCATTCAAAAAAAAAATTAATTTTATTTATTTCTTCTCTCGACGTCATAGCGTAAAAAATCAACACACAAAAATCAAAACACAAAAATTCTGTATCATATTAATTCATTTTTGTATATTCTTTATACTTTGGTGTACTAGTGCTAGTGCGATTGTTCTTAACATAATGTGTATGCGCATATATTTTCGGAAAAAACAAAAACAAATTTTGAAATATAATAAATATGTCTTTCCAAGTGATGGCAAATGAAATGTTTATATACATAAATACATTTTTATGTGATATATAAATTTAAATAATGTTAAGTCTGAATATCAAAAAAATGGTTATATATGTTTAATGAGTTTAACCATTTTATTAAAAAGCATCATTTGACATAGATTTAAAAAAAAGAAAAGCAACTATTTTTTTTTTCATTTATATTAAAAATTTATATTTTATTATGTTGTTTGTATAATTAAATAAATAATTTCTTGGTGTTACGTTGTATATAAAGAATATAAATTATTTTAACATTAGAATTTATGAAGCAAAACTAACTCACGGTCAATATTATCAAGCAAAAAATGAAGTAAATTATTTAACAAAGAAGAAGCGATAGAAAAAAGTAAATGAAATCATATTCATTGATTGGAGTTTAAATATCAATGTAATGAAATATCAAGAATTTATTAGTAAGTCATAAATCGACAATCAATCAATACAATCGACTAGTTAATTTTTTGCAGCTTAATATAAAAAGTGATTTGCTAATTTGAAGTCTATGTAATGAAAATTGTAACTTTTGAATGAAAAGCGATCAAGCGTGAAATTCGACACAATTATTTATTTTGCAAGGGCCTTCATCAAAAAATGTTAAAAAATTCAAATGTCAACTGTTTTTCATAGTAAGCCACTTTACGCTTTTTATTATAGCACTCTCAGTTTGCTTTACCTTAGAGTAGTGTAATCTGCGAAAGTTTTGGCAAAACAGTAACACCGATAATTACTGGGCTGGGATCGACAATACTAATTCTATTTCATAATAATGCTAAAATAACACGAAATGAAAGTACATAAGAAAATTTGTGAGGCTAAGGGAAAATCTTGAATACTATTTGATTGCCTTTTAAAATTTGAACTCAAGTAAAAAAACTCATACGCTGAATTCAAATAAAATTTGTAATGTTCTACCTTGTTATCCTAAATAAGAAATGAGTAAAAAAAAAAACAAAGAATATTAAGTGAAAAAAAGCACGATAATCTTTATCTTATATTTTATTCAGTAATTAAATTATTGGCATCACATTTTGGGGCTTTAAAAATAGCATAGATTTTATAATAAGTAATTAAATGTTATAAAGCGAATTATACGAAAGTAGAAAAAAAAATAAGAACGATAAAAACGAAAAATGGCCGATACAAATGCTACTACTGAGTCTATTAAAACAACTGAAGTTTTGGGCGAAGAAGTAGAAACAATGCCTGTTAAAGAAACAATTAAGGATACCATTGACGAAGATGGCGACGAAGTGGAAGAAGTAACTCAAGTTACTCGTAAAGTTGTGAAACGTACTTTAAAAATAACTGAGGTAAGCAAATCTTGTATTTTCAAATTGTTTAGACTGATTTACAAAATGAAATTCTTAATTTTTTTTTCAAATGGATTTAGTTTTATATATAGCTTTGACAGGTGTCAAAATTTGGCGCATTTTAATGTTAATACTTTTTATGTTTATGTAATAAAATCATAGTGAGGAAAATTTGCTCGGATTTGCGAATTTTCAAAAAAAATTGTTGTCAGAGTCGTATTGAAGTTTAGACGTGGTTCATTTAAAAGTATGACTCGAAAGGTGTACGGCCACAAGCAAAAAATCATGAATTATCACAATTGCTATATATATTGCATAACGCTTGCGGAAAAATTAAATTCGTTTGACGATACATTGTGCCCCATTACTTACTTAAGATGGGAGTACTGAAATGTTCATAATAGTGCAAATTTCGATGATTAATTATTTTTGCAGGCCTTGCCGATTTTATTGATTTTTCAATGTATAATTTGAATACATAAGCTAACTCACAATACTTTCCATTTACAAGGAAAATTGTAGTAAAAAAATGGGGTTACTTTTTAGTGGAAAATTGTACTATAAAAATTTACTTTGTACTTTTTTATTTATATCTAATTTTCAAAATACTCATTTAACTATTTATCGTACGAATTCACAGATACAGATATAATGTAATAAGGCATAAAATTTTAATAATATTTACAACAAATTTGAAATTTATGAATAATAAAGAAAATAAGAAAAAATGGTGTCAGTTTAGAACGCATAGGACTTTGTTTAATATGATCCATAATTAACGCAAAGCAGCTGTTAAAAGTTTTTACGTAATCTTAATATGTAGAACCATGAGGAAAAATATAACAAAATGACAGAAATGCAAATACGTAGATTAAATGGATTTCTTCAATTTTTGACAAGCCTTCATGACTTGCGGCTTATGCGGTAAACTTCATTTTTCTATCTATTTCAATATTCAAGTAATACCTTATAAGTAGAAAATCAACAGATGCACAAAAAAGAAATAAAAGTAAATTTATACATTATGAACGGACTAGGCCGACTAAAAAGGCCCTACACCATATTTTTATTCAGAAATATCCAGAATTGATTACTTTTTCACATAAAAACGCTTTGGAAAATAGGTTGTTGTAGAGGGCGTGGTTGTAATAATAATCTGATCTTAAATATAATTATTATCCAACATCTTTGGGCTAAACCATGCCTCCACGCCATATTTTATTCAAATAGCTTTAAAATTACGCACTGGACTTGGCTAAGAAATTCACATGTACAGACAATAGACAGACGGACAGACAGGCTTAAATCGAATTAAAAAGTGATTCAGAGTTGCTTGGTAAAACAAAAAATGAGTCCATCTTAATTCTTCCCCTGTATTAAATTCCAATTATAATAGTTTGTAGTACAAGTGGTACAGGGTATAAATTGGCCTATTGAATTTCCGTTGCAGATATTGTACGGTGTAGTCATTACTTTCCAGTATGGACCAATGGGATACAAAGTGTAATATATGCCAGCAGAGGTATTTTCAAATTAGATTGCAAGTTATAGGCTACTTCGCCCATTGAAAATACATATATTTTATAATATTTCTGACGCCTTCTTCTGACTGTTGTAAAAGTTTTGATAAAATGAGTGTAGTTTTAGCTTCTGCTTGTTAATAATAATTTTGAATAATAATTTCGTTTCGAATAATAATAATTTTGAATTTAGAAAATGTGTGACACATACAAACAAATTTTCATTGTTTTAACTTACACAACTAAATAAAACCATAAAAAGACAGAACAATAAAAATTATCTACATTTGGATGAGCGCAAGCGATTTTTTTAATTTCAATTTTTGGACATGTATTCATATCGAAAAAAAGTTAAGAGGATCAAAAAGTGAGACAATATGTAAATTTGGTAGGCGTGGCTAATTTGCTTCGTATACGCAAATAACATTATAGGGCTGTTTCTGAAATAATCAAAAAAAAATTTTAATTAAAAACGGTCTCAATAAGAAAATGAATTTTTATTTAACAAAATTTAAGCCTCAGTTACCGCTTAAATTTAATTCAGGTCACTTCAAGTAAAAGCAATTTAATTTCTAATGGATATATCAAACATAAAGTCTACATATTCATTTTTGTGTCTAGGAAAATTTTCACTGCAGACGGAGAGACATAACCAAATCGATACAGAATTTGTTGTTGATCCAAGAATATAAGTCTATTCTAAAGCTTTCTTATAGATGCTATAAACATTTTGGCAAAATGGTTTTCAAGTTAGTCAGTATTCAATAGAAGTCGCCAAGTTTTTCATGATCTATATTTGTCACGCGGTCACGCTTTAATCCCATCGTATGTTCTTGATTCCTACATATAAAATATATTTTATTTAAATTATACATTTACATAAAATTAAATATTTTTAGAAAGATCTTCCTTGAACCATCTTGAATTTAATTTTTATAGTTTACTTTTATATTTATTTATTATTATTTCGCTTTGTTCATTGTTCATTGTTCATTTTATTATGATGAATATAAAAAGTATCGTAAAATGACAAATAATGGTAGGAAAATATTCTTTTGCAAATCATTTCCGATAGGCAGCATTAGTATCGTAACACTTATATCAGATTGTTACAAATAAAATATTATAAATAAATTCTGAGCGATAATGCATATGAATAAAATATATTTCATGAAACAGAAGAAAAGCGAAAACGCAGGCACTGTTTTTCTTGATTTACACACAAAACAAATTAAACGTATTAATAGTACAGCCAGTCAGGGCCAATCATTAAATACTGAATTGCGCAGTTTATATACTGTTTATAAAATGAAGAAATAATATTTAACTTGAATACCCACCATACAAAACACCAAACAATTTGAAGTTGTATAAATTCGAGTAGGCATGGCCGATCTGCACGATTTTGTTTGTAAACTTTATAAAATAAAGACCCCAATATTTGTAAATTCATTTAGCTTTGTGTATGCTTCACTTTTCGAGTTATGAACAATGAACTATAAAATTTTGCTTAAAAAAGAGAAATGTTCCAAGTTTACGTTACACTATGAGCGTAACTTTTGACCGATTTGACCCATTTTCAATTCCAATTAATATACATGAACTTTTAATGTTTCTGTCAAATTGAAAGTCGATATTTGTTTTTTTTTACGTTAGCGAAAATGTTCACATAGACGGACATATGGGCAGATCTGTTAAAAACGATTTTTAAATATTATAAATTCTGTCGCACTTAACAAAACTAAAAAGGATTTAGTTAAGGCCATGTCTGGAATATTCGACAACCACTACCACTGCTTTTAATTAAGTATTGGAAATTGGAATTGGAATTCCAGCTTATACAATTAGAAAGTTGTGAATAAGTTAATCATATGGATCAATTTATTATTTTTACAATTTATTCACTGTCTTGTAAATATTTTGACAAATTTGATGAATAAATATTTCTAAATCATAGAGGATTCAAGTTTATGCCAAAAACCAATATTTAGCTATGGGAAATACTGCATTCCATGTATATGTAAAAATTTTTGTTATAAAGTCAAGAGAGAACGATGTAGTTGGTCCAAATTGACTTCCAATTACTTTGTCTAATGTTATTAAGAAGCCAAGTAAGCAAATTACAAATTAAGAAGTAAAATTCAATTTTAAAACGATATTAAAGTAAATTTATAAAAGTAATGATGATTCAAAGAATAGATCGATGTAGATGCTGCTTGCCAAATAAATTCTTTCTGCGTTCTATATAACTTACACTTTAATATTTTACAAGTTATTGAAATGTCATACATTTCTAAACATACAAAATTCAAAGAGCTTTTAATAAAATACTTATAAAGAGACAGAATTCAGCTGATATTCATAGTTTAATAAATTAGGTCGTGTTATCATTTTGAAAAAGCGTTTGAAATATCGCATTTTCATACCCAGACGTATCTTCCTTTTACCGTTATGTTTGCAACACCCAAAACTATTTCTTTATCGGCATCAAATTATGAATCGATATATTTATAACGAAACTATTGGACTTTTTATTAACTTCTAAGTGCTATAAAATATTTAAGAATCAATAATTTATTGTGGTTAAATTAAAAATATATTCCAAACCAAACTATTTAATTCTCGAATGTGACTTAAGCGAGTAAAAAAACTGTGCTTGACGCATTTTTATGAGGTGCAAAGTACTCGTAGATGTAAATTTATTTTATAATTAAAATTTGGCACAAATTTAAGGAAACGAACATTTTTGATTCGCTACCTATCACTTGGGTGTAGCTGCATAAATTCTATTTAATTTATATATTAATAAGTAAAAAAATTATACTTGGCTTGGCCCCAATCTTGGATACCCATCACCTGAACCATAAAATATTTCAATTTGATTTCGCTATCAAATCTGCAAACCTGCTTGAAAAAGTTTTCACTGTTCCTAACATTTTCCTAGCCATAGGGCATTATAAGTTTGTGTAGATATTAGTAATACCCAGAAATTGTTTTATTATACCTATAGACTTGCTGTGATGACTGTCCGTCTGTCTGTCTGTTATAAATCTACAGTTTATAATATGTGAGATATTGTATTGAAATTTAGTTCATAAGTAAGTTTTGGCTTACAAACGATATTGAAAACCTATTGTAAGTCTCCCGATTTCATTATGCAGATCATAAATGTAAACATTGAAAAGGTCGCTCAGGGCCGACTCTTGCACTACTCTGCACTACTTTGCTTAAAATGATTAAGAAATAAAGAAAATGTTTTACAAGTAAAAAATTGTAATTATTAAATTATTGGTAAAGTTCGTTATATGAGTAGAGATTATGGTTATATATTTGACTTAATTAAATTTAATAATTAATATGCATTATAATTTCAATGTATTGGCAACATTTGTAAAATTGTCGTTGTTTAATGCATAATTTTTTTTAGAGTTATTTATGCATTTAATTTTTCCATGCAAGGGAAAATTGAAGTTTTTTTTTTTTGCAAGAAAAACCAAATGAACCATTTATATTTTTAAAAAATCTATTCCAAATATTCTTTTACATATATTTCCTACAAATTTTCTTTCTATTATATTTAGCATAAAGTTTTATACATCGTTTTCTATTGCCCAATTCTTGGACTTAACATTTCTTTCGATTGTCACTAATTTGATGATATTTGCTTATTGGAATTAAAGTATTTTCTGCGCTTCTTTTTTATATTTACTCATTGGCTCCTCAGGTTATTGAAATATAAAATATATAATATATTTCCTTGAAATATCTACTTAGTCTCCTTATACAGAGTGCAAGCATTGATAGCTTTTAATTCTAAATTGTTAAAGAAAACTTATAGAGGTCAAGTATACCCATGCTATATTTTTTTAATATTTGGGCACAAAATATATCACTGGAAATGTACAGACAAATCTTCATTAATAACTTAT
Source organism: Melophagus ovinus (assembly GCA_023089585.1). Lineage (NCBI taxonomy): Eukaryota > Metazoa > Arthropoda > Insecta > Diptera > Hippoboscidae > Melophagus > Melophagus ovinus. The sequence continues at coordinate 2,553,161 of JAKKIB010000177.1, forward strand.
TACAGAGTATGAAAAAAATGTGGCTATAGATGGGCTGATTATAAATCATCGATAGGTAGAATGATCGCAAATATTGTGGATAAGTTTCAGATGAACAAATTAAGCGATTGGACAAACATCCAAAAAGAAAATATATTTCGATCTTTCGATCTAAATATCTTTAATCACCTTTCGGTGTTCCTCTCTTTGACATGTTAATTTTTTTTACATTATATTTCTAACATTTGGTTTTATTAAAATTCTCTTAATTCTCTTAAAAAAAAGTTAAAGAAAAGTTAAATTAACAAACAGCGAAATTTTGCAAAGATGGCAATACGCCCATTTTAATCAATATTAAAGTTTTCTATAATTTAAACACAACTATTTCAGCTTTTGACGGGGTGCAATATTTGGGAATTTTGTTAGTGTAAACATTCATGGAAACACTTCATTTGATCAATAAAAAAAGTATAAATATAAATGTATGATTTTGGGTCTCGTAAACATTTCGAGAACATGCACAAACTTACCATTTGCCATTCAGGTAGTGTGCAAAAAAAAAAAATAAATAAAAGTATAATTTGTTGCCAAAATCTAAATTTATGTCAACGGCATTTTGTATTGTTAATCTGTTCATCAAAAGTGCTGTCGCATTTGACCAAAATTAATACTAATTTTGGCTTTTGATCTTGCAAAAACCTGAACTCTTAATACACCAATTTTTTTTTTTTAGTGGCGCTAATGAATAAAAGTTAACTTATTTTTTTTTTTTGTAAATTTACAATAAAAATTTATTTACGTTAAAAATTTATTTATTATGACATCATAAAGAATCTACAACGTTTTATAAATACTTTTTATTTATAGATTTTTATTAAAATGCAAATACTTAAATTCAGAATTGTTAGATACAAAGTATAATAATGTACAACATGTGAAAAATAGGACAACAACATCTGGTCGGTAAGTAAAATTTTCTCCAGCAAAATATTCAAATCAAAGAAAGTTTTAACAAAATTTATGTCTATTTGCTTAAACAAGTACAAAAAATGTATTTATATTTAAAGGGCTTCCGGGCCCATTTCTAAGATACAAACTTTATGTGGAACATACATTTCCCTCTGCATAATATAATCAGAACTATTGAGAGAACACAAATGTTAATGACATTGCTTATTGACGACATCTTATCATCTTTTAAAGACTACACTTTACACGACTAACGGTAAACAGTTAGATGGGCTTGAGTTAGAGTCAGTTTTTGATTTACTTTAAGCCCATCTGTCTTTCTGCCCCTCCACTCATCCACCTCAGCCTGTCCACTTAATGTTTATGCGTGTTAATTGTTATGGTGTAAAAGTTTTTGACCTATTTTGACAGAGGCAAACCCTTTAAGAACTTTAAAAGCTGGAAGAGATTGGACAACTTATAGTACTCCTTATAAAAGACCTTTTTCATGAAAAAAACTTAATGTGTAAAGAAAAATATAATTTTGCATATTTTTTGTTAACAAAAACTAGCTCCAGATTATTCCGTAATCTACCAAAGAACTATTCTAAATTTGGTCCAAATTAAACCAGTTTCTTTTTGACCCCTTTCTATACAACGTATCAGATCATTTATAATCTACAATTTTGTTTCTTTCTTGCAATTGTTTTAGTACATTGCATTTTACTCATATTAAGTCAAGTGGCGTAGGGTATATAAGTGTTCGGCTTTTCGGACTACTTGCTGATTTTAATATTTGTGTGTATTGACTTTTTATATCTTTTAATGAGAGATATCCAGTCGAAATAATGTTTATAAGAATATGCTGCCATTTGTAAATTGCAGTTTTCTATGATTGAATTTTGTGCTTAGCCAGCCATCCAATGCCATTCGTTTGCACTGAACGCGCGTGAGTTCTGTAATAAATTATATATAAACAAATAATTATGCCCAAAAGCATTAAATAGCAAAAATGGAGCAATAAAATGTAAATTTTTCAATAATATAAACAAAGTGAAAGAGAATTTTATTGCTGCAGCGTATACTTGTGAACTGTAATTAAGACAAATTCTGTGGAAATAATTTAATAGCCAAAAAAAAAAAAAAAAAACAAAAAAAAATCGTAAATAATTACGATTCAAAATAGTCTGAACTTTTGCTTTATAATAATTTTAGTAAAACGTTGATGATACTTCCGCAAAATTTATGCCTTAAAATAAGATCAGACAAAAAAATGTAAATAATTATAAATAATTGGAAAAAATTACTGTTTGCTTTCAAATTTTTTTTATTATATTCATTTAAAAATGTTATTGCCAATGGGAGCCGACTCTTACCTACCTCACACCATTTACCTCAGTTACATACCTTACAAATTTAAAAGTCAATAATATTAATTCCTAGTTGCACTGAGGGCTTCTTTTTGAAGCGATTTTACACATTTTTTTGCCAATTCCAACTAACGGACATGAATTTCCAATGTTTACGCTGAATTTTAGCCTTCATTAGGAGAATTTATACCACACGCAGTTAAACATGTCAAAATTTGTGTCAATAACATGTGGGGTCTCCAACGCCTTCTTTTTAGGCGTTACAAACCTCTGGGTGGTGGCTCCTGACTGTACAAAAATGAAACAATTAAGCCACGCCCTCCCAAAATTACATAATATTACATTTTCACTTTTTTCATCCTTTTCAAGATCTAACTAAATCGTCTACTAGCTTAATATTAGTCAAAGAAGAATGACTGGCCAACGTCTCCAGTTATTTTAAGATATTTCCTCTCTTATAAAAATTAAGTTAAAAATTTTTCTAGAAATTAAGTTTTCAATTTGATAAACAAAAATCGTACAGACGGAGAGATTTAACTTAATTTCAAGAAAGGTTTTTAATAAATCGATATATTAAGTAGATTTTTTTTTCATCCATGATTAGTGTAAAGTCATGTAAAAATGTCCACCTTTTTGCTGTTTTATGTGTACATAAAAAAATACATACCAAAATTTAAAACAAGGTCATAAATGTAAAAAATTTATTTGGAAAATAATTTTATATTCTTTGCGAAACTTCATGCATAAGTACAAATAAGGTATAAATAATAATAATTATACCCTACAAACTTGTGTGTAGGGTGACAGTGTAGTGAAAGAAGTCTCTGCGGATACTTGAAATATACAAAAAAAAGTTGAGGTAAACATTTTATTATACCGATCGCCTTAGAAGCAGTTTCTAATTGAATTTAAGTCTGTCCGTCCGTCTGTGTACAAGCTATAGATCACATTTTTGAGATATTTTTAAGGAGGTTCCGTATTAGAAATAAATAAAATTAATAAATTTTTACGATCTACGCCTCAAATGTATCATAAATAAGTAGATCATAGTTGGTCTAGTTGGTCTAAACAGAGTAAATGTAAAAGTAAATAAAGTGGGATTTTATTTTATAATTTGGATCTTTTAGAATTTTCTAGTTTCCTTGAAAAGTAGCTAATCGATTTATAAAAACTTAAATAAATCTTATACAAGTAAGAATTTAGTCGAGATCTACTTTTAAGTAGTTTACAGTGTTTTGCTTTTTGTGATTTAAGTGATTTACAAGATAAGAAAAAAAAAAGTTGTAATTTCTGAATGATGAATGAACAATTTAAACGAAAATTGTAATAATAAAACGGTTCCATCTAAGGTAACAAAAAAATTATATACAACAAAGGCGTTTTATGAATTATTAAACAAATATTCGCAATATACAAAATCGAAAGAATATAAATGCATAAATGAAGCTTAAGCTGTCTCATAGTAAATTTTTTACAAAGCAAATTATAATTTTACGAAATTAAGCAAATTTATAATGGAAGATGAAATAAGTGAAATAGAAGAAGAAGAAACAACCATAAACACATTATTCTCATCGAAGTGGCAAAAACAGAAGACAACAATTAAGGTTAGTACTTGCGCACAAAGCTACTTGAATACCATACAAAAATTTTTATGCAAGCACTTACGATTTATGCATTATTGATTTTCTTAAATTTTTCATTGATTAATGTTCAATTGGATAAGCTAAAATAAAATAAAATAATATTCCAAATGTGATGTTACATTTTGCATATAAAAATTACAAGATTCATTTGAGCCCCGTTCAAATTTATAAGGGTTTAATTTTCACTATTCCTTTCTAGGTGGTTTGTTCATAATTCGTAAGCGCACCATGTTATCATTTTTATTTTGATTATTCCAAAAAGAATTTGTAACTTTAAAAACTGATAAAAAATTGCAAACATTTCTTTAAGAATCATACATTTGACAACTAAAAACAAATGCAATTTGTTTTTAGTTGTCCAATTTTACAGTCATGCAAATCCTTTGAAAATTGTAATACTAATAAAATATTTAACCGATTTTTAAATACCCTACATCATTTTGCTTTATGTAGTTAAAGTCAAATAAGAGAATTGTAAGGTAATAAAATTGAAAAAGTGCCTTGAGAGATGAGGTTCAAAATATAAACCGATCTGGATTGAATTTTGTATTTATGTCCCAAAGAAAAAAGGTTTTTCCCATATAATGAATTTTCTTCAAAAAAGACGTTATGTGAGAAGTGGTCATAAACTGGTCAACCAGTTTTAATAGAAGTTTCAGTTTTAAGAAGTTTCAGTAAAATATCTGTAAAATTGCCAACTTGTAGCTTACACAGTTCTTATTAAGAACTGTGTAAGCAGATAGACGGACAGATCGGTTTAAATCAAACAAGGAAATGATTGGTGCGTCTGTGTCAACTTTTTTTGGGTATTATAAGCATCTGCCCATAAGAGATGTAGGATTTAATTCCCATTTCATTTTAAATTCGGAAATAAAGATTCTTTTCTACTCGAAATATTTATAAGATTCGAAAGAAAACTTCCGCTATCCTACTTACATTACAGATCACAATTTAACAAATCGACTTCGCTATGACTACTGCTTTGTGCTTTCTCTCATATGAAATTTTTCATATAAATTTCATATAAAATTTTTCTTGATCATAAAGACTTAGCATTTAAATTCGGAAACATTGAAAATTCTAACAAATTTATGTTTTTTGCGATTCTTTATTTATTGATCTGTGAACGTTTGGAACTTGATAACACTGTGAGCTACCAAAATCAAGATTCGTTCATATATGGGTGTAAATTTTAGAATGATATTAGAGCAATGCATTTTAGTCTTATACAATGAAGGCAATGCCTTCATTTTATAACTAGTGGATGGGACAAATGGAATATGAGCACAAAAACTTCTTACTTACTTATTAATTTAAGTAGATTTACTAAAACTCTTTATACATATTTAATATACCAAAATATTGACTAATGCCATCGAAAGGTCGGATGGTTTGTAGATAAAAATATACATAAATTAGAAACACTAATACATCTGAACATGAGGATTTAACGTGCATGTGAATATGCTCATTTGTATAAGTAGATATAAACTTAAAATAGAATTTTACGTCATGTAAATGAAAAATGTATTTCATATATCATGCAATAATTTTATTTAATATAAACAAACACACATGTGAATTTTAAAATGTTAGTTTGTAGATGTACAAGCAGAGGCAGCATAAAAATCTATATATATAAACATATTTATATATATTTATATGTGGGATATATGTATATAAATATATATTTGGTATTAGACAAGAGCTAGAAATGTGCGTGAAGAGATGTGTGAAAGGGAAAACAAACAAACAAACATAAAATTGAATAGAAAATTTTTATTGTTACGCAAGCCATTGCAACAACAAAACATATAACATTTTTCGAATGGATTATATGAGCAGCATTGTATAGAGTCCCTCTACACAGAAACATTTAAGTGTCAATACATTTTTCTTGCAAGTTTATATAAAATTAAGTTACAAAACTTTTGTTTCAAGATTTTATTGAGAGAAGTTTCTTTTGCACAGCATGGCTTTTATAAATTAATCTCTAAAAGGAAACTTTTTAGATTTTTGATTAACATTAATTTTTTATGTTTTTTGTTTTTTGTTTGGTGCCTTCTACAGAAGTCTAAATTTGAAGTTTACCGTAAGCATTTGATCGCTTTGATTATACTTTTCTAGAGATTAAAATGCCTTAATTTGCCAAAGGTATTTGCTACCTCACTCGCATGACATCTAATTTAGTAATAAGTAAAATTTAAGTAACTGCTATAACACTTAACCTTCTGAACATTTGATTCATTTTTGTATCCTTCATCAAAAGGTTTGGAGCGATTTAGCCATATCCTTCCGTTTATGAGTTTTTTGAGACTTCTCTGGCCGCAAAATTTGCGATATGGACTTGAAATTTAGTAAAAGCGTTGAAAGTTCTTGCACGCAGGTTTTGTATTGAATATGAGCGAAATCGGCCAAATGGCATGGGAACAGTGCAATGCAAATTAAGTTTATCCTTGTTTTTTGAACTAAAATTTATAATGTTTGACTTATTAGTCGCAAAACACAAAAGATAGAAGCTGAAATTTTGACCAAATATTTACAAAGGCAAACCTAAAGCTGGCTCTGAATCATCATAACATAATGTTGTGGGTGGTGGATATACAAGATTTAGCCTTACCCAAATTTAATCGATTTAGGGTCTGCGCTTGCTTATATATCTCCCTCTCCGACTCACTTTCTTAGAATTTCTCTTTAAAAGATAAATTGAAAAAGTTAAATGATAACTGCACTCATCCAAAACTGACGCATATTTGTAAGTATTGAAAATTTATTGAACGCTTATTGAACGCTTATTGAACGCTCATTTTTAATGTCGCATTTTACAAAGCCAAGTTATTTAGTATGCATTTATGTATGTAAAATACATATTTTTTAATTTTTGTTTGGTTTATGTAAATTAAGGATGTACTGACATTTGTCCTCTTGTTTTGCTAAATAATTTCTATATGTAGAAGTTTTTTTCATCACAATGTTCTTAGTTTATTTGAAAAATGGTTTTTTATATGAAATGTTTGGGCCAAACTATAGAAAGCATTTTGGAGAATCTTTAGTAAAAGTAACATTTTATGCTTTTTTAAATTAAATTATAAAGTATAAAAATGGAACAAAAATTGTAAACTTTTAGGAGTTTACTTAAAAACAAAACAGTAAGTGAACTATTCTGTTAGATAAGTTCAACTTAAAGAAACGTATGCTTTGTATCTCATTCATAATTTTTAAACTCTTCGCAGAGTTTTTCAGCAGAAACATCTCTTTCTACTGCTCGGCAAAGAACTTCATTTAAAAAAACCAGTTATCGAGAAAGCCAACTATAGTTTTTATTGCTATCTCTGTCGAGAACTTCGACCAGTGACAATCAATTAAAGAAAGCATTGACATTTTTTGTAAAGTAGTATGCGTGAATTTTAGAAGTGAAATGACTATGTAAACTAGATTGCTAATAAGAATTTCCAGTAGCTATTTTTTAAAATGCATTCCTTATAAGAAGTGTCGGGTCTTTGTAAGGTTGATCTGTAATAAATTGTATGCGTCATTTATGTGTTGATTCTAATAAACAGTGGATTAAAAGTATTTGCTTAGAAATAAACGAAAATATATTTAAAATCTAATTGGAAGGGGTACGCCCTATTACTTTTAAAAACTACCAGTGAAAGTGCATTTTTTATGCAAATATCAAAGGTTATCTAAAGTAACTAAACAAAAGGTCATCAAAGTGTATACTTTAATATATTTGTGATTTTGTGAAGTTTTTTTTCATTGTAATTATACTATAATGGAGGTTGGTATTTCTTACAATTGCCAAATATATATGTATGTGTGTATGTATATAATGTTGTGCAGTTTAAGTTTATTAATTGAATTAACTTTGTTTCCAATTAAAATGATTGATAATAACATTTAGAAAAATTACATTACGTCAGTTTTGCATTTTTTGTGTTTTTGTATTATTTGCTCTTTCAACAAATAAAATCAATAATGAAATTTCCTTTGTAATACTAATGGAATATGTTGTTTGTGTTTGAATAAATAAAATCTCCATTTGACCAGTAGGTGTAGTGTAAGAAGTGAAGATTTTCTAAGATAATTGCAGATTACGTAACTAAATGAAGCAGGAGGAGCAAGATGACAGTAATATCAGTTGCTTTTTCAAAACCTCTTACACAAGATTTACATTTTGAAAGCAAAATTCTGGCTATCTTATACTTAGTGTAAATGTCGGTGGCTTAAATATATATTAAATAAATAGGAAAGCGCTCGTATCTGACGCGCAGCAAAAGTAAAGCAAAATGGTGTAGGGTATGTAAGAGTCAGCCCCGAACGATTGTAAAATTTTTACTGGTTAAGGATAAACAAATAAGATAATTATATTCAGCCATGGCCAATTTTGGGTACCCATAGCACATTATTTAAATTTTTTTTTAATACGTCCTTAGTAAAAACTTAGTTCAACAAAATTTAAAGAAGATGCGGAATGTTGTTGGAACTTATTCAGAAGCACCTAAAACATGCAAATTTTAATAAGGATAAATTCAAAAATCACATTATCAAAATATTATTAATTGTTTAATAAAAATTTTGTAAAGATAAATTAACTATAAAGATAAATTAGATATTTTAATTTAAAAAGTAATATTTAATTGTGAATTACAGACTTCTTCATCAACCAAAACTACCCCATTAACTCCACCATTAAAATTATATGGAAAGAACTTAAGTGAATATGATGAAGTGGATGTTGAAACCTTATTGGCTCAATTATCCCCGGAGGAAATTAATATTTTAGCTAAAGAAGTAGATCCTGATGATAATTTTTTACCACCAGACCAACGCTGTGGTTATGAATGTACTAAAAGTCCCACTGGTCCATTAAATCGTAAAAAGCTAATTGAACATATTAATAAGCAAGCTTTAGAAGCACCCGATGAACCTGAATTCGAACCTTATGTTAAAGGTATTATTCGAGGTAAGAAATGGGTACCACCGCCACGGGATCAACGAGAAATGGATGTAGAAGAACAAATCGCAATTGATTTGGGCGATGAATATGAACAAGCATTGAAAGGTGCCTCCCAAGAGGAAATCATTGATTTGGCTGCTATTTTGGGATTTCATTCGATGATGAATCAAGATCAATATCATGCGTCATTGCTGAATAAAGGTCAACCAGTTGGTTTAGGTTGGGATGGTATAACTAAATCAACACAACCGAAACTTTATCCTATGGATCCGCCTAATCAAACAGATGTTGAAGAATCTATAAAAAGAGTAAAGGAGAATGATTCTAAATTAATTGAATTAAACTTCAATAATATAAAGGTTTCACAATACTTTAAGAAATATTATTTTATTTATTTATGTACGGTGCTAGTGTCCCTAAAATTTTCTTATAGTTTTTGTTTTCTTTTTTTGTTTTAGAATATATCGGATGAGAAGTTTGAACAACTTTTCGAATCACTGCCTCAAAATGAACATTTGGAGGTATTGTCTCTAACAAATGTTGGCCTAACCGATAAATCTGCTCTTCAGTTAGCTGAGGCCATTGAAAAAAGTAAAACTTTGAGAGTGCTAAACGTTGAAACAAATTTCATTAGTCCGCCTGTGGTAGTAAAATTAGTAAAAGCTTTGCTTAAATGCCGTACTATTGAAGAATTTCGAGCTTCTAATCAAGTAAGATATTTCTAAATATAAATCAATTATAGCGTTTTTTTAACATTATCATATCCACTGCCCAGAGATTTGGATTACGTTCTATTTCTGTAACGCCTAAAAGGGGTGCGTCAAGAATTAATCATGTCCTATTTATAAGTTAAGATCCTAAAGTAAGTGTTCGGGATCCTATAAAATGCACATATATTATTAATAATGATTTACTTAAATTTACTAAGTTGTGTTACTCTCCGCTTTCTATAAAATTTGTATTAGTTATTAAATTATTAATTAAATATGTAAGAAGCATTGAAAATTGTTGCATGTCTTTAACGGGTTGACACGAAAAGGACGCAAAATTTAAATGTAGTGGTACACTGTCTTTATTACAAAATGCCAACGATTTTCTGGGTAGTGGTTATTTGAGATTCGGCATCATCTAAATATAATTTATTACTTTTTTTTCTTCATTGAAAGAGGTCCTCGGTGTTGGGTAATAAAGTTGAAATGGAAATAACCGATTTGATAGAAAAAAACACATCACTACTAAGACTGGGTCTCCATCTTGAATTCAATGATGCACGTCATAGAGTTGCTGCTCATTTGCAACGTAATATTGATAGAAGTAAGTAGCTACGTATTGAAATGTTTATTCATTTCATTTTTTTTCTTAAAATCGCTCTAATATTTAGAAAATTATCCGTTAATCGAAAATAAGAAAGAGGAATATTTTCAACGTTGGTCTATATGTATATTTCTTTGAATTTTTTAAAGTATTTTATTTGTTCCGTAATTGTTCCATACTTAGGTGAAAATGATGCAGAAAATATTGATGTAAATCCATTAGTAAATGTTACGGTATCTTCGGTCTCCTTTAAAACGAGCTTTAATGAAAAATCAATCATGCCACAGATCAATTATTCATCACCTTCATTTGAGAAAATTTCATTAGTTGAAATTGCTGAAATTAAAACAAATACTGCCACGTCAACAACCACTACTGAAGTTGAACATAATTTTTCATTATCGTTACCACAAACATCATGTTCTATAATTAATTATGTTAGTGCTGATTCTTATGCAGAGGAAAATGGGCTTAACCATTCAGAAATCATATTGTCAACGTCTAGTTTTGATGCTTTTAAGTATCATAACAAGTTCAAAGAAAATCGAACAAAATGATATATAAAAGAACTTCAATTTTACGAGAGCTTCCTGCTTTTTCCCCTTCATATTTTACCACCCTCTTTCAATCAATACTTTTCTCATACGTTTTACATTAAAATATTACAGGTAATATTATTCGACCTTAATTTTTTTATGTTCATTTATATCAAATATTCGTTACGTTCAATTTTCCTTCCCGTTTACCTTTTAATGATTATAAAATTGTTGCCAGCTTAATCATTTTGTCAGTTTGTCTAGCAAATTTTATAGTGAGCGCCCTAAATGTCGATTCGTGAAAAATAATCATTGTTATTTAATTTGTAATATTATTTTAACCCTACTTTAAACTCATCTAAAGTGTATCAGCAGTGAGTAAAATTATGAAATTGTTTAACATTTTGTGTAAGGTAATTTTTACCGGATTTTGAAAATTATGAGGAAATTATTTATGGGGTAGTGTGATGAATCGACTAATCTTTTTGTATATTTGCAAGAAATTTATATTACATTTAATAGTCGCAGGTGGCTTTTTAACAATGCATTATATCTCAAGTACGTACTTTTACTGTTACAATCTTGAGTTTAAAATTAACAAATGAAACGAAAATATTTTTAATATTTACAATTTTTATTAGGCAGAATTGATTTTCATACCTTACTCTACTTAAAGTACAACCCAGAAAAAGTTGAGACAGATGCCCTGTTTTTATACGGATGGACACCGAATCTTTTTCTAAATCGACTTAAACTGTCTGTCTGTGCGCCCGACTTGTGCTATATTATAAATTCCAATTATTAAAATATGTTAATTACTTTTATTTTAACGAAAATTGTCATGATATAAAATTTTAACATGGAAAACGTGTGTACCAAATTTCGTTCAAACTGGTTCGTTTTTACAATCCCTATTCCATAGAACCCAAGTTTCATAAAAAGGTGTTGTAACCTTATTTTGGTACTTTACTTAATTTTAACATAAAAGTTATGCGTATCAAACTTGATTTACATTTTTTGAACCCACTTTCACATTGAAAATTTTATATAAATTAAAAATTACAACATTTTACTTTGTTGACATGTAATTCATTTACTTAACATCTTAATCACATTAAATAAAGTTTTGTAGTCTAATTAAGAGTCAGGCCCTCCCATTATAAAGTTCTTATTTATTTCAACTTTTTGTTAGAAAGTATAAAAATGTATAATCTAAAAGTATGGAAGTTTTTTTAGTATTTTTTCTCTTGTACTATACGAATGTAATTTGTTTTAATAGCGTTGGTATTCTTATTCTTTGGTTAATATTAAATTTTGCACGAAACCTGTGTGCTTTCAATAACTGTTGGTCTGAATAATTTAATTTTAGCACTTAGAAATTTGAAATTTTTCTAATCGCTAAAACTGATTGCAAAGAGTTCTATCAACTAACATGCATCACAAATAGTCACTTTTGTAGTTTTACATTACAAAATATATAAAATTGTAAATTTTCCTAAAATTAATCCAAAGTATTCTAACAAAAGCAGCAAATGTTGGTATATTCAACAATGGGCCTCAACCAACTATAAATTACGCAAATGCTTTAAACTTACTTTGCCAGAATTCCTATAAAAATAAAACAACAAATGTAGGGTTCGATTTTTTATTCACACAATTTACGCTGTATTTACCGCTCTTGTGTATCAAATGCTCATTTGTTTGATTTTACTTGCATTCATAAGCGAATTTCGTTTAACAAACTATTAGAAGAGAATTATTATTCTTTTAATCTTCATTGATTTTTTTTCTCTTGTTTTTTTTTTTTTTTGGTTTATACAAATAACATTTTTGTAAAATTATTGTAAATATTACAACAACAACCATAATCACAACCATTTTAATTGAATTCAATAAGTTGCACGTATTGATAAGAAAGCGCGCCATTTGCCGAGAATTAACATACCATTGAATAATACAGACATAGACAACGATCGAATGGTAACTTCGCCTGTGTCAAATATGATGAGCGACGATGTTGAGGTTAGTTCGCATAATATGGTTCTTCCAGATACAATGTTAACAACGTCGCCATCTCCGTCTCGATCTCCGTCTCCGTCACCTCATCCCCCTGATAATTATGATGTGGAAGTGGATCCGGATAATATGATTATTCGTAGTGGTGAGAATAATAGTTGCGATTTCAACGATTACAACGAAGTTCTTATGTCATCCGAATCAGCAATAAAGTCCGTTTCCCTTAATACATAGTTTTGATGCAATATTTGAAATCGTGTGAGTGTGTGAAAAAAAACCCAAAAATTTGCTGCCAAAATATCAATCTAAAGCATATATAAATGTATCCACAAAGGCATGTGGACTCATTAATTTATTGTCATGCTTATTTGCTAATACCTATGAACTCGTTTGTTTGATGAAAAGCTTCGTACTGCAAGCATTTAAAAAGACTCAAGAAACAGGATATCAAAACTTATAAAACTATTTCAAGTATCCTTATTTTGTGCAGTTTGGTCTTGCGCTAATTCATTTGTACATTTTTTTTTAAATTTAGTTTAAAGTATTACACTTTCATCGTTCATCATTTGCATCATTTATCATTGCCGGCCTATTTGCTATTACGCCATAAGGATTTCATATATTTCTTCTTAGGAAAAGATTTACATTCACATTAATGTATTGTGCTTTTATTTATTTATGGATCAAGTTAAATCTTAATTGAAATCATTTTTTCATTCTTTAAAAATTTACTTGATATGATCGAAGTTTTCCACGTTTCTTTTATGCATGATCCTAAAGTTTCTGTTTAAGAATGAAGTACTGCCCCAAACCTTCTTTCTCTAATGTCACTAAATAACTGTCAAATTTGCTGTTGTAATTAGTGTTCTTTACGTTTTAATCATATTGAACGAAATGGTGTAACGTTCTTGACTTGACGTACACAAACGATTTGTCAATTGGTTTTTCTTTTATTTTATTTATTTATTTTTTTTTTTGTATTTGATTTAAAATTTGATATAAAATTTTGTGTATGTGACGTAAAAATGAAAAAACGTCAACTAAGTATAATACAAATTTAGGTTGTGTGTATTAACGTTTTTGGCCTAAGCCGAAGGTGCAATATTTATACCCTACACCACTTAAGGGGAGTTAAGGCAGATCCATGTTTTTTATACCAATCGACATAGAATAATTTCCTGATACGATTTAAGCCTATCTCTCTATATGTCTGTCCATCCGTCTGCTGTCTGCCCATATAAATTTTGTCATCAAGCCACAGGTTGTAATTTTTAAGATACTTAAATGAAATTTGGTACGTGGCTGCGTTTTGGCTAAGGGACAAATCCTATTGAAAATGGTTAAAATCGAGCCGTTATTTCGACACCCCATACAACGCCCTTCTTAATAAAGAGTCGTTACAAGGAAGAAGGTTATAATTTTATATATATTTTAATGTAAACTGGCGCTGAATAGTATTTTAACAATGGAAAATTTGGCCCAGGTCGCTTTATTTGTACGACTACTTTCCACATAATGCCTTTTTCAAAAAAAAAGTATTTACATGGGCAAAAGCTTTTATTTTAAAGTCTTGTGGGCCTTGTGTGCCCTTTATTTATTTTAACATGAAAAGTATACATAACAAATTTGGTCCAGATAGGTCCATGTTTTGAACCCCCTCTCTCTAAATTACTGAGAAATTATAATTCTTCCAATATTATTGGCTTGTAATTTCTTTATTTGACTTTTCAATCACAATAAGCAAAGGGGTGTACGGTGTATGTGTATGTCGGCTATGATCGACTATCAAGTTCTTAGTTGTTTTACCTATTGTTGTCTTTTTGAAGCAATGCGTATTATCGCGTGAATGTTATTACAAAAATTTTTAAGTATTTTTTCAATTGTTAGAATGTTTCTATTTGCGTTGCAACTTCAATGTTTGGTTGGTTGTATTGCCACATTCTCCTTCATCATCGTTTTCATATATTTTATTTTTCTTTCTGCACCATTCATTTGATTTTATGATTCTTAATTGTTACGATTTGTGCAGTCATCCTTTTTTTTTTTTAAATTGTTGTTCAACTTTATCCTTATGTGGCTTCTTCTTCTTTTTTTTTGTTCGTTTGTTTGTTTTTTTCATTTTTTGTTTACAGTTAGAAAGGATCTTGATTTACGTCTACAATTTAGATATTTCAACCATTTATACAGAAATGCCACTGCACGGGTTCAGTAATTGAAAAAAAAACTTTTATTAACAAATTAATAATTTTTATATGGTAAAACATACAAAAGGCAACATATCATGATGATGATGATGAAAAAATAAAAACTGCAATGCATTGCACAGTATTTAAAAGGGTTTGTCTTATGTTTTTAATTTAATTTATTTCACTTTGTTTAGCGATTTGTCTGAAATGTAGTAAAAAAGAAAACCATAATAAAAATGAACAAAAAAACAGAAAAAAAACGATATTTGATATAAATCATGTAACAAAATGTAAAGCAAGAAAATGCTAAATGCATAATTTTCATGATAAAGGAAGAAGCATCATTTTCTACAAATTGTAAGGTATATAAATTTTTGTGCTGCACAAATATAAAAATTTCACAATAAATCTCCACACAACGATAACAATTAATGTACGAATTTTGAATCTCTAAAAATATTGAAAAAACATCAAATTGTAAGAAACTTAAGTAAGTTTGCTGTTAATTTTTAAACATTTGATTAATAAATGTTTTATAATTTTAAGATGAAAAAGAAAGGCAAGCAACAATTGTTTTGCATTATTTAGCATTATTAACTTTGTGAATGAAAATTCGTTTGGCATGTTTGTGTTGTTAGCACGTGTTTTTTTTTGTTTTTTATTAAAACTAACAATTTAAAAATAAGTTTTTAAATACTAAATTCAAACTCAATCTAATTAAACTTAATTTTTTTTTGGGCCAGAAAATTTGAAATTATTTTGTTATTCTGATGAGGTAAAGAGTTGAATGAGAGCAATGTTTATAGTTCGCATAACTTTTTTAGGAAAAATTTTATCGAATGTTTATAATATTTACTAAGTGAGCTTTGATATGCCGATCTTTCTTTTTTATTATTTTAATTTATTTATTGTAAAAAATAAATGAAAATGTTATAGTTCGCTGATAACGACTCATAAATATCCTGCACCTTTTCACCTAAAATGATTGAAGTACCGAGAAAATAAATCACAAGAGAAATAAAGAGCAAAACGTAAAATTTTTAAAAATTGAAAAAGTTTTTTATGGGGGCCCCAAAAATCCATCCATCGGTCTTATGCAAATTGGTCATATAAATTTAGAACGTCAAAGCATAGCGTTTATGCGGTTTTTGGAAAAAAAAAATCTCCTAAATGATAAACTTTTTTCACAAAATAAGGGAGGGGACTAATCATAAAAAAAAGGAGTTTGAGATCCAGACAGATCTGCTCATTAAAATTTATTAAAATATCCAAAATTATTGTGCCTGTAGCGTGATAATAAAACGTTACTCTTAAGACGCTTCAAAAGGTGATCCTAATCATTATAAATAAAAAGTGGATGCATTTCAAGTCAAAATTTTCACAAATTTATAGAAAACGCATTAAATTCATATGAAAAATTATAGTGAAATAAACTAATTTCGTAAATTTTTTATATTGTTATATTCTTCGAGTTCTTGGAGTATTTTTGTTTTTGATGTTGCAACATCGTACATCAAGATAATCGACCATAACTGCGTATGTAATTCTTACAGATTTCTTGTTTGAAATATTTAACCCTGCACAATTTAAGTAATTCATTTAAAGATTATGTTTAATAAGGTGAATAATGTTAATGGAATGATTAAACTCTAATGCTTTTTATATATTGAATGATGATTGTATTAACATTTTCGTATCAACATAAATACAAATAAATTTTGTTGTGTTTAAAGTAACTTTACTTTTACTAAAATTATTAACAAATTCTTGTACATCAATTTGTTCGTATTTTTCTATCATACTGACTTTTTTATTTATTATATATTTACAGTACGTATACAGCGTCTGAATCAACGTACAAATGATGGGAATTTAATAGAATCGAAATAAAGGCATAATCGATTCCAATAAAAGAGGAAAACAAAACTTCATCACATTAATAAGCCATCAATTATTTTAACACATTTTATGATCATATTTTTATCTATACCAATTAATATTGAATGCATAATAACAAGGACATGTAGCTGTAGAAACACAATAATTGATTATTTGGCATAAATGATCAATAGCAATCTTATTTAATATTGAAATAAATATTAATGCATGCTTTTACTTTTAACTTTTAATTAAAAAGCTGCAATTTACATGACAAGATATTCTTATCTACCCGAATGCACGCAAATATTTGTAATGATATAAAAGCATAAATCTAAAACGGAAGAACATCTCGGTCAGCTCGACCTTACATTAAAGGCTGATTCTTAAATAGCTTACATCATTTTGCCTAACACGATTAAGTATGAAAAAAAAACAAAAGAAAGAGAAAGGCTTCAAAGAATTTTGCAACATTTTTCCACAAATAAAAAATGTTAAAACACCACTTTGAAGGATTTTCGTTAAATAAATTTTAATTTAAAATTTTTATCAAATAGCTTTTGAGAGGCGTGGTTTAAATTTTACATCTTCAATTCAAAAAATTGTGGCCTATATTTTGAAATGAAAAATACTTTCATAAACAGGCCAAAAAAAAAATGATTATGAATTTATTGGTATAATATGAAAGTGTTTTCCACCTTACATGTGTTCCATTTATCTACAAAAACTTATTATAACTTACAAAACAAGCGGTGTAACATACAAACAATTTATATTTTAATATTATTTGTATTAACAATAGCTCTAAGTTTAACTAAGTTTAAATTATACATTTCATCTAAAATTATACAGAGACATAGTATTTGGCTTTAAATGATTTGTATACACGCTACAATTCTAAAATATTATTGTCGCATACGTACGAAAAAAATAAAACCATTTTATTATTATTATGCTTCTCAAGATAGTCCATTCAAACGCAGGCTATCTTCATTTGAAAACAGTTAATTTCCTTTAATCTACATCAATTTATATTTCATAAAGCTTATAAATTAATTCTTAATTAATTAATGATTAAGCCTACTAAGAAGCTTACTCATTAGAAAAAGAAATCATAATTTAGTTATTTTTTCTACAGATGGACATTTTATCAGTAATTATACCATCGCTTCTTGATAGACAAATGTCAAGTGATCTGTCACGCCTTGTAAGAAGCATATTAAAAATATTTCCCAATGCATGGATATATAAAAAATTATGAATAATAAATGGATTCTGTTTTAAGTTTATTTTGCTTGCATTTGCCATGCTTTACGGGTTTCACAGAACAAATGAAATTACTTCAAAACCTACTTCATAATATTCGAAAGGAAAGACAGAATGGCAACAGGTTTCAAGATGTCAAGATAGGTAGCAAACTTTTATTTAGCGACAGGCCTGATTTCAATGAAATTTCGAGGTAAATAATGTTTTGATAAAATGAAGGAACGGATCTGCCAGCCGTAAATAAATTAAGTATATCATCATGATAGAAAAGAAGAAAAGGTCTGACAAATCGGCCCCAGCAGAATAATCGAAAATGATATCAACATTTCTTATGTCGAATTAGTGTGATAATAAACGTTCATTTTATAAAATTTAGTACAGAAAAAAGCAGTGTTTTACAAGGTTCATATTTTATATTAATCGTGTTAAACTAATAAGACAAATTAAATTTATAATATTGTAGATTTATAATATTACACTTATAGATTTGTATTTTTGAGAAAGTTCAGAGAGCGTTCAGAGAACGTTCAGAGACGATTTTACTTTGCCGTGTAAGTTGCTTAAATTTAAGAATTTTATATGTTTCAATGTGTGGGCTAATCGAGAATAAGAATAAGCATTAATTGTGATTATTCCTTGTGTCAGTCTTCAGTCATATTTTTAAAAATCATATTATTCTTTAATTAGATGCTTTACACAGTTACATTGAGTTAAGTATAACTTTATAAATCTTTTCACTGTAAATGCAATGAGAAATATTTATACATATTCATATCAAATCACAGTTTTTATATAAAACTAAGCATTATGTAGGGTAGGACATACTAAGGGTGCAATATATTTTGAAAAAAAATAGGTTACTTTAATTAGAAGAATTTATACAAAATGGTACATTTTAAGTGGATCATTCTACGAGTACTTTAATTTAAAAAAAGGGGTTGTGGTCAATATTTATAAACTATTAAGTTCAATTTCACACATTTCGTTGATTGCCTTCGCGATATTCGTTACTCGATAGTGCCATTTCAAGACTATCCATGTCGTACAATACATTTAAGCCTCTGTGAAGACCTTCAAACACTTGCGCCACTCGTGTTTGTAAATTAAAGAAATATATTTTTTGTTGGCAAGCTTCAAAATCATTAATCATCGTTGATATAACTTTAGCTGCTGTAAAATCTGCCCCATATATATGGGTACAATCGATAACAACTGGTAGGGTTGATTTACGTCCGTGTTTGGTAATAACATTTCGAACAAATTCTACTGAAGGAAATATTAAGCAACGATCTGGTGTTAACATTAAATATTTGAGACCCTTGGAGGACTATATCAAAGATTGTGTGCTTGAATTAATTTGAATAGAATTATACTTCTCATATTTCACTCATACGTACAGTTAAGGTTTCTACACGTAATTTTGGCCGTGCTGCATGGTAAAGTATAAATAAAATGTTAATGCCAATGCCAACTAATACACCAAGTTGAAGTGGTAAAATCAAGCAGGCTACAAAAGTTGCTAAACCTGGTATAAGATCAGATTCTGGGGATATATTTAAAAACAAAAAAGAACTATACAATAGGTTTTGGCCGATTTTTGAGTACCCTACACCATTTTACTTAATAAAAAGTCAAGTACAAAAATTGTAGTTATTAGACTTTCTGTAAAGTTCGCTATAGGGGAAGGGGTTCAAAAAATGGCCATGTTAAGCCTAATTTGATATACGTGCAGCATGATAATTTTCGGGAAAATATATTCCATATAATGGCTTTTTTTTAAAAAAAGTCGGTGTAAAAATTTTTTTCATGTAACGCTTTTTTTTTTAAATTTTCGCAAAAATAATTCGATTTTAACCATCTTCGGCTCTAAGCCAAAACCTACAATTGTAATAAATTTCGTTAAAATATCTTAAATATTGGGACCTGAACCTTGACAGACGGACAGACTGACAGACAGGCTTAAATTGGGTATATTTCAATATCCTCTTCTGCGTGTTACAAGCATCAGAGCAAATTTATAAAATCCTGTATTACAAGTGGTGTAAGGTAGAATAATTAAATTTAATTAAATTAAATATACAAGATGGGTTACTTTTGCTTCTCCACATTGGTTTAATAACACGATATTGTACCATAAAAATTACAGCCGCCATAATAATAGCAGCTAATGTAGCCTTTGGTACATAGTGAAAAGCTGGCGTTAGATACATTAAAGCAATTATAACAATAATACCAGTGTATAAATTGGATAATTGTGTACGAGCGCCGCTTGAGTTTAGCACAGCACCACGAGCAATGCCACCGTTTCCACGGAAACCCTGAACAAATGAGTTGGCTACATTACATACACCTAAAGCAATCAACTCTTGAGTTGCATCGCATGGCCTACCATTAGCTTTAAAAGAATAAATACTTAATAAACAAACAAAACTCCGTATTTAGTAAAATTGTATTTACCAAATGTTTGGACTACAGCCATATTTTCTAGTAAGGATATTAATGGTACTACAATTATACCATAGCCCAAGCTGCTTACCATATGTGGAAAATCTTCATATACCTTTTCCACTTCGCCAAGCGTATTATTCTTTAAAGTGTACATTGATAATGGTGGAAATTGTACTTTTGGTAAACCGCTAGGAATTTCGCCGATCATACGGAATGTTTGACGATTGGTCTGTACTAGAAAATAGCCAATTATGGCACTTAGAATTACAAGTACGGCATTACGGGAAGTGCCCACTATCCAAAACAGAGCTGAAAAGAATTTCTGTGGCCATGTTTTACCATTTTCTTGACCAAATCTCGTACTGGCCATTGCCCGCATAATTAATAGTACAATAATGCATAGAATACCCAAACCAGCATCGTTCCAACTAATGTTATGCAAATCGCTAATGATAGAAACCCACATTTCAACGAACGTATCACCATCTGTATTTAAACCGAGCAAACCTTTTAGTTGTGAGGTGAATATAATTAAGGAACCGGCACTAGTGAAACCAGCACTAACTGGACCTGATACAAAATCAATGAGAAATCCTAAACGAAAAATGCCCATGCAAATTTCTACAAGGCCAGTTAAAAAAGTTAGCAGAACTGCTTTTTGCCATACACCATGAGTTGTTTGAAAGGTTAATAAAGCTGATATTGCGGTAGGACCAACTGGAACGTCTTTACTGAAAAATGTTACATATATATTGATTAAAATAGGTCATGCATTTTATAACATTACGATTTATTTTACCTTGATCCGAGAAATATATAAATAAAACATCCCATAAAGCAGCTATACAAACCATACTGTGAAGAGAAGTAAATTTTTTATTTAAAATTTTATTTAAAAAATGCAAACATTTGGTAGTTAATTCTTTATATAAGCACATTTACAAAAAAAAAAATTTTGTATACATATACAAATATGCATATTCAAATACATATGTAAATTATTAAAAAATTAAAAATCTTTTATTAAACTGCACCGCGGTAAATTTTTCAATAAAATTTTAATGCCATTTAAGTTAATTGTTGCTTATGTTTATAAATTAATAACGATCTCAAATCTGGGCAGAAAATATTAAATATACCTATTGAAGGATGCTAATTTCGTTTGCTTGGTTATGAGATGTTCTATGAAAAAACTTTTTCTATTTATGAGAAATGCTTTTCTATAAAAATTGTCCGATTTTAATCTTTTTCAACAGGGTTTGTTTCTGTGCCAAAACATACCTAAGCAGCAAATTTTATTAAGATGTCTCAGAAATTGCGGTCTGTAGCTTGATAAAAAATTTATACGTACACACATCAGACTTATAGACAAGCTTTAATCGAAGCGGTTAGTGATTCGGACTCAATTGATCTAATAAAAGATGGGTCCATCTTAACTCCTTTAGAATTTTACAAACATCTGTACAAACTTGTAATATTCAGTAAAACAAATGGTGTAGGGTATAACAAGTTAGAAAAATATACTTGGCTGAGGTCAAGCCTTGGATTCTCATCACAGGTACGATGCTTCTTACTTTGCATTTTAAGCCAGACCCTGTACTTTTTATATTTATCAAGTTACATGCAAAAACTTAAAAAAAAACGAAAGTAAAATTTGTCATTATATAATTTCTGATAGGTGCTAGATTTAATTGATTTATTGCAGTTATTTTGGGACAATATTTTATTTAAGTTCTTGCAAAATTTGTAACTGCTATCAGTTCTAGTTTATAGGAATTGAAAAAAAACTTTAGAATAACGACGAGTGGAAAATATAGAAAAATTCCTTTTTAGCTTTCGAAGTGTGGCAGTTTTTGCGTTATATATAAAAAAACAAGATTTTCTCAGTTAATGTTGCTTTAAGAATATGCCCATTGAACAACTTGGCCCATTTTCAATAATTGAACTTTCAATGCTTGCGCCAAACTTGAAGTCGATATTTCTATTTTTACGACTAGAAAAATGTTTACCACAGATGTTGATCTGCAGATCAACAAACGGCAGATATATCTAAATGCATGCAGAATTTGGTGCTGATCAAAAATATCTATAGTATGGTATGGTCTAGGACGCTTCTTTTTTTTTGGTGTTACAAATATAATGACAAAATTCTGGGCGGTATTTATAAAAATTGCACTTTGCAAAAGAAATTTTTCACAAAAAGAAATCGTAGCAAGCAATAATCTTATAACTGTTAATTATGAAGATAATTGTTGCCAATTAATAATTATAAAATTTATAATTGCAGTTTGATATAAACCCTAACTTTGCATGTTTTTAATACTTCTAATGAGTCCTAAATTGCCATGATTGAATGGCCTTGACCTAATTATTTATGTTATCCTTTAAACAGGACATACAAAATTTTTTTTTAATTTTAATTACATTTTTAAACAGTTAGCATACGCATTCTCAAATGTTATTTAAGAAAAAAAAGAGGAATTACATATCCTGTTAAAAAAAGGATAAATTTTGACCTGTTTTTTCGAAAGTGTATTAATTTATTTGCAATGCTAAGATCTCAAAACTAAATATAGAAAAGTAAAAACAAACCTATACAAAAATTTATCCAAAATAGAGTGTAATTCACTTTTAGTTCTATATTAAAAAATTGCTTCTTCAAATATGGAAATTTTCTGCTTAAAAATTCAATGGCTATTAAACTTTTTTTTCCGTCAATTTGGAGTTAAATCTCTAGATTCATTTCAAATGTCAGCACTTTACAATTAAATTAAATCCCCTCTATGCGATAAAATAGAACTCACCTGTAAATCTAAGCCAGCAATACCAGCGTAAGCTAAACCTTGTGGTATTACCGTTAATCCAACAGTAATACCTGCTATAATATCACCAAGAAAATCATTACGATTATATTTTGGTAACCAAGTTAAAATGGGTAAAATTTTATAGAGAGTCTTTTTACGAAATAGATTCGAGGATATTTCTTTAGCATATTCTTTAAAAAACTCACAACACTTGCATGTCCGATCATAATCATCAGTTTGAATTATACAATCACTTGATGTATTATATATCGCATTAGATGGTATATCTAAAGATACTTCACAATCAGAATTATTATTTAAACGTTTTGAGCGCATTTTTTTAATATTTTTTGTAAAAAGAATTTACCAAAGTAAACTTGAAACTTATTTGTGAATTTGAAAATTTATAAATATTTTAAATGTATATTTATTTATTTAATTTATCTAATTAAGTTATCCGTGTTCAAATACAATTGAACTTGCCTTTTGAAAGTCAATAGCACAAATGTTATACATGTTGAGATGAACAATATTCTTTAATGATTGTTGTTGAATGTTATTGATATTGTCAGATGTAAAGGTGAAAAGATGATGAGAGATGGCGAGAGAGGCATAATAAAAATTTTCATAATGGATATATTTTACCTCCGAAAGTGGTATCATCTCTGAATGCCCTATAAGAAAAACTTTTCAATATCTCTTACAGTATTTTGCGAAGTAGATGCTAAATTAAAATTAAAAATTTTATTAATAATACCACTTACGTACATATAAATACTCCCCATGGATTTATAAAAATTTATAAAAATTTAAATGCATGCATATAAATCATTTTTAATCAATTTTATTTCCTTATAAACTTTTCATATAATTTTCATATATTTTCTCTTTCAACTATAATATTGGCCAAAAAGTGAGTATATAGACAGGTGAATGTATATGTAAAATGAATAATTTTGCTGGCACGTGCTGTTTAATCTTATTGTTGTTTATTATGAAATTCTTATATCTTTATATTTTATTATTGAAAAGTTTAGAAAATATGAAAATTAGAGTTCGACCAAAAATACATAAAGATTTAGATAGGTTTATATAATACTTTTAAAATATACCAAGAAGTATTAATTTATATGCAGAGCAATCAATTTAAACAACTTAAACAACTTAAGCAAATACATTTTTAAAAATAAATACAAAGCTTAATTGAAATGAAAGAACATTTTTTTTACGAAAAGCCTTTGTGGACTTCCTTTTATTATATCGTTCTCATATTAAAATAATCATATTAAAAAGTATTTATAATGTTACAAAAAAAAGAGGACGAAAAAGGAATAAGAATAATTTATAATTAATCGCTTACAATTAATTACGTTAGAAAAGTCCCCTTCGGCAAAACTTTATTTTTCTTTTTTATCTTTTAAGTACCAGAAATTGTGCTTTTTATATAATATAAAATAAAATTATATGATATAATTTTTAGACATTTTTACAAATTAATTTAAATGTTAGTTAATTTAATTTTTAAACGGTAATTTACATTTTTCATTGTGTAGTTTTGTGATGTTACAGTTTATTCAACTGTCCTCAAAGATGTTTTATGTAAACTTATTATAAATTATTTGACCTTAAGTATGCTAAATAAGAATATTAACAATACAATTAATAATAAAAAAAAATTACTTTTATTGCAGATGTTTTATACCAATTATTCCATTATATCTGTTAAGGGTATAATAATTTTGTCAAAACTTTTGCAATAAGGACGCATATATTTGTTTAGCATAAAATTCTGAATATACCCACATGTAGTTGCCAACCTGAGTGGCCTTAAGGTTATAAAAATTAATATATCAATTTAAAATTACAAAGAATATTTAAAAGTCTTGAGCAAACTATTTTAAAAAATTGCCCGCACTTCTGTTTCAAGGCGAAGACCATTTAATACTCGTAAATTATTGAAATTTTAGTTATAAATATTTTATACTTCCTCTCAAGGAAGTATATAAATAGAATATGCCCATAAAACATCAGTCATGCAATATCTGGGTGGTGAGCATTCCAGTTTTGGTCTCTTTCAAAAATAATTAATTTATTTCTTTTCTTGTTTTAGACATCATTATAAAACCATTAAAACCACAAAAACGAATCACGTGATCAAGTAATAATATAAATAAGGAGATTGCTTGGTATAATGTTATCATATATTCTGTACAGGTTGAGGGTATGTTGGTTTTGTTAAAACTTTTGCAACAACCATTTAAATGGACGTTACATTTGATTAGCACCAACCACTGAATAGATCCACACTTTACCATTTATTAATATGGTCAAGGCGTGCTGTTGTGTACAACATGGAGATTTTGAATATAACTTTGGACTTCACGCAAAATTTAGACGAAAAATAAAAATGCCTGTATTTAGAATGCTCTTACAAATCAAAAGAAAGTTCAAAAATCTCAAAGATCGGCATCAAATTGTAAATTTGATTTGAACTTTCCGGTTCTTAAAATTTAATATGTCGACTTCACAATACGTAGAGTCCCTTGAAGCACTTTGAAAAATAGGTTACAGTCAAAACTACGAACAAAGTTCGTAACTTATTTGCATACTTCTTTGGTTACTAGATATTAAAGGACAAAAATATGAAAATGAACCAACCATTAAAAGAGCTGCAACTTGTTCATGTTATGGATTTTCTCAAAAGTTAAGCAAATGGACATTCAATATTTAAAATTCTTATTTAAATACCTTCTTTTTCAACGTTTCAGTTCTAATTTTGAATTAAGTAAAATATAATACTGAAAATTCATTTACATATTCTTAGATCCACTTGTACCATTCCTTATGTGGTTTAGTTGATATTATAAAAATCTTAGTACCACGCTTATAAAGGCAATGCAATGAGTACTGGGTAAGCAAAAGTTATAAGCAACCTAACGCAATTTTTTATTCTTAAGCAGATTTCTTATAAATTGCTTAACACATTTAGAATTTTAATTGACTTAATGCGCAAACTATCATTCACATTAAGAAGAATTATACACTTTTAAATTAAATGCTTACAAGTGTCCGTAACAAGTGAGAAAATTATATTTGACTGAAACCTACCAGGGCCGATTTGTAGCGTAGAATAACGGCCCTAATATGTGTACAAAATTTAAGCTTTTTAGTTTGCTAATACTAAGTAAAGAACCATCAAATTTTGCTATAAACAACAGACGTCTCCTCAGTTTCCATTTTGCCCATATTCAATATCAACCTGCTTGCATGAATCACTAATGTTTTTGTCAAATTTAAGCTCGATATCATACTCTTTATGACCTGGAGAATAAAACCATACACGGATAAATGAGCAGGCAAACGAATATGTCTAACTCAGACTCAAAAAATGATGCTGATCGAGAATAAATACACTTTGTGGTGTCTCTGACGCATCCTTTTTGGATGTTACAAACGTAATAACAAAATGAGTAGACACCTAATCTTCGGATGATGGTTATGATGGTTATGCGCGAATTTTGATACAGCCATAGTCTTCTGCGGATTATACTGTATGTTCATTTCGGTTGGCCCTCGTAATTAAAGATTTATCACAGGTGCGTTTAAGGCTGTACATCTTGGGGTTACTCGTTCTAAAGTACCACAGTGCACACAAAGGAGCCCAATAAGCTCCTTTTAATTGTTGTAAACATTTTGTCAATAATAAGTACTATCACATAAATCTTAAATGGTTGGTACAAAAAATTCGTTCATAACATTTGGAATTCAAAATTAATAACCTTTTATGAGGTGAATGTACAAATGTTATGCATTAAATATGATTCACTCATTTATTTACAAAAACGATATTGCTAATAAATTAACATTATTCAATGCTTCTCTAATAGTTTTAATTCTCTTTTATAAATTATTAATTACTTCTTTTAATTTTATCAATTCTAAGTAAAGAAAAGTTTGGAATTGATATATAAAAACCTCAAAAAAACTTTAATGCGGTTTAGTTTTTTAAGCGTCTCTTATTCATTTATTCTACCTTGACGAATAATTTTCAGAAATACATGAATAACAGGAAATTATATGTTAGTCGAATTGTTAATTCATTTGGTATTCATACGGAAAACCAAATGGATTTTTGATCTGTTCAATCAGCGTTACATATTAAATAAAGTACTAAAGCAGTACAAAATGTATGTCTTCAAACAATTTGTATCTTTGAAGTCGGCATATAAAAAGTACTTCCAAACTGAAGATTACTTAAATTTTGTATAGTGATATTTTTAATGAATTTTATACATTAATTTTAAGATGCATATAATTTAATAAATAATGTGAAGGTTCCATAAGATATTTTCTATAAAATATTTATAGAAAATAGTTTTAATAAACAATGCAAAATTAACTATTTATAATGATTTACAACGTTTATTAAAATAACTATTCAATATTATTAAAATCGTATGCAGTAAAAGTACATTATAGAATCTTTCAAAAAATGACTTAATTCATGACGTCAATTTTATTAGAGAATTTAAATAAAGTTTATAAAAATAAACTTTCTCAACTATATAAAACTTTTCTTAGAAGATTTCTACAAGGCTTTTAATGTGAATTAAGAAATCTTAAGAATAAATCATAAACTTAAGCCCAACGTAAAAGAAACATATAAAATTTAAAATAAATCTATTTTAAAGTTATCGAGAATTATAAATCTCAATGCCCAATTCCAAAATTTGATTAGAATGCTTCCAATGCGGCTCTTAAATATTCCAGGACACTTTGTTTATTGTTTGTAAAAAAGCAAATTGTAAAATATTGTAAAAGAAAATTAAAAAATGAAATTTAGAATTAGAAAGGATTCAAAAATAGGCCGATCTGAATCTCTGGGAAGAAGAAATATGCAAAATTGAAAATTTTCAATAAAGTTTGTCTTCAGGTGAAAATACTAGTGCATGAAAACTTCGTTAAAATTTTATACCAAGCAATACAATCTGAAGATCAAGAAAGTGTGAGCTTGTATCAAGTTTTTCTAGGTGTTGCAAACATCTACACTTAACTTACGGGCCGTACAGCAGATAAAGTTTTAAAATAACACAAGATATTGCTAAATGAAACGATTTTATAAGGAATGAAGGAAATAATTTTTAGATTGCTCTTAAAAAATATTCCATTAAGGCATTATAAAGTAGTTTGTGTTGTAGCACCAAAAAGTGGCACCAAAAATATAAATATAAGATAAAGGATGTGCATTATATCGATTAAAGTCTTAGACGTTGAATAAATAAAATTTTATCATTACGCTGTTGCAGTTTATAAATCAGTGGGAGCCGACTTTAAATGCCCTAATAAGGGCATTAATTAATCAATCAAAAAAGTGTCAAATGCGCTCTTGATTGTTTACAATCCCTTAAGCGGCTTAAAACTTGATATTAATGCTACATAAACAGTCAGTAGGCAGATACGTAGATACATACATATGGGCAAATGTACATCAATTTAGAAATTCCGGTCCAAAGTTTGGAAAAAAAATTAGTCAAAAAATTTCTATAATGATAAAATCGTTCTGTAAAACATTGGCTTATAAATTGTGAATGCGCTTAAAAGTAGATCGATTTTATGCAAATTTAGAACAAACATTAAATTTATTAAAATTTTATTCAAATGGCTTTAAAATTAAGGAATATAATTTGACAAATAATTTTTGCATAGGCTGGAGTTCCATACAAGAATAATTCTGAGTTAAGCGGTATAATGAATTGCGGGTACTTATCTAATCTTTCTTAGAGTTACTTTAAATACCGTATTCCAACTGATTAAAGACGGTGGATATGTGGCAAATTTTATTTATGCCCATTAAAACATATAAAGCATTTTCATTCCTTAAGGCTTTTTAATTCGTAACACAACCCTTACAATTAAAAACGACGAATTTAGGTGTGTACAGTTTCTATACCCATCGATGTTGGAGCAATCAATTGGTGGTAGATATTCGCTTGTCAAATGCGCGTTTCTTATTTGCCTTTAGTCTTTATTAATTATTACAATGGCAACAAATGTACTGGCAAATGTTATTATATTGCGTACTCGGTAAGCCCTACTTATTAGGAAGCAATTTAAAAAAAATCCAGCACGTGATTATTTAAAAGGTAAGATTTCTGCTTAATATTGCTTTTGCAAGTATTTCTTACATCATCTTTAACTATACTTACCAAATATTTAAAGTGCAAACACATATTTAAAAAAAATATAAGCGTAATCGGTCGGTATCAACTTTTAAATACCGTACACCACTTTGATTGGTATAATTGAAATATCAACGTTAAGTACGTTAAGTAACTACCATCAAGAATTGATTGTAAGTCTATGCTTATTATAGAAGGTGCGTTTATCTCAACCTGTTCTGGGTGTTAAAAATATCTGCATAAACTTTTAATACCATTTACCACAAGGTGTGGGCTATAATTACATCACGAAGCTTACAGAGCCTGGGAGAGCGTAAGTAATTTTTCAGTTTTTGATTTCTATACCTTACATTACTTGTGTTACAGAATATAAATCTGTGTGGATGTTTGTAACACCCAGAAGTTGATATAGACCTTCATTTTATTATACTGATGGACTTAGAATTACTTTTTGAATCGATTTATACATGTTTGGGCGTCAGACGTCTATTATTAAGGTGCAGATTGCAATTTTTGAAATGAAATTTTGTTCATGATTGTGCTTTGCCTTGCAGATGAACCTTATTGAAAATGGTTACAATCAAGCATCTCTAACGAGCGAACTAATGTTTCGACGATTTCTGGAAATACATAAAGAAAAATAATTGCAGCCGCGGCAACAAAATCGTTTCAAGAAATATCTCAGCGAGATAAAGGAAATAATCTGAGCTTATAAAAAATATAATTACATCAAACTGCACGAAATAAGTATAAATTCACAGAACTGCAGTAGTAAACAATCTCACTTCAAAATTTGTTCATAATTACATTGGTGCACTGTACTTTATTTCTCAAAATTATACAAATTTAATTTCAGCTAAGAAATAGAAAATAATTATCAATGAAACTTATAATTTTTCCACTTTACAATTTTATTATAGTGTTTTTTTAGTTAAATAATAAGGGAAACTTAAGTAACGGATAAAAACAACGTGCTTTTTAAGATATTTAATTTAATTTAATGCAATTTAAATATATAAATAACGGAAAGTAAACTAAATTTTAATCCTCTAAGGTAACATTACGGAATAAATATGACATCGATTCCTTGTTGTGTATACGTCTTATAGCTTCAGCAATTAGTATGGAAATATCTATGGTTTTAATTTTATGACACTGTAACTTCTGAACTTCATGTGGAATTGTATTAGTAACGACAACCTAAAAGAACAAAAAAAAAAACAAGTAAAAATATTGAAATGAAAATTGATTTATATCAAGTGTAAAGAAAAACAAACGGGTAGGATAAATTGGCATATTTTATCAAGAATTGTTTACGCAAAATTTTAGATATGTTTAAAAATAATCTTTGAGTAAGTATTTGTGAGATATGGCAGAGCAAGTATAATGAATGATATAAAAAATATTTACTTCATCTATAAATGATTCTTCGATTAAAAGTGGAGCATCAGAACTTAATAAGCCATGAGTTGCTAAAACATAAATTTTACAAGCGCCCGATTCTCTTAAAACTTCAGCAGCCGCTACGAATGATTGGACATCGTCGATTAAATCATCTACCATAATTGCTATACGGCTATTTACATCACCCACTAAATTAATCGGGGGCTTTACTTTGGGTGGATGTTCTGGTACTCCAACAGAGACACTTATTGTACGCGTACGGTTGCTACTGCTACTTGTAAATTGTAAATGTGAAATTTAAAACATGAATAACATAAATATAGAATTCTTCTACTTTTATATATTAAGGGATTCAATAAATTTGTAAATAAAGAAAATCAATTGTATATAGAATGAATGTAATACCAACCTATTAGATGCTGGTAAACACATTTCAATTGTATTTCCTTTTAAAGCATTGCTAATGGCATATGTACTAATAAATTAACAATTGAGGAAAAACACAATAATTTTATTTTGTCGCTTTGGCTCTCTTTTTTTTTATATTTTAAGTTTTAGCTTAGCTTAAAAATACTTTGGAACACTCTCGTAAAATTATACGGTACGTACAATGATGGAGACTAAATGCCAGATTAAGATGAAAATTTTATTGTATATTGCATACCGTATAACGATACGAGACCGTCTCACGAAATAACTTGGCTTCATATTTGTATTTATATATACATAAACAACTGAGTGGTTTACGAGCATGCACACATAAATGAAAAATCTTATATAAAAACAAGTAAGAAAATTATATTTGGCTGAGGTCAAATCGTAACCAAATCGTGGCCAAATCGTAAATTATCCGAATTAAAAGTAAACAATTCTTACCTGGTTGGTGGAGGCGAATAACGACCATCTACTTGATCGCTTTCAGCCTCTTTTTGTTCACCATGAATCACCGCTATACCCAAACGTAACCGTTCAGCATAAGATGTTGCTTTTTTGGCTGTACCTGGATTACGTGCCACAATGACTGCATTTCGATAATCTGGTATACTTTCTTGGATATACTGTAAAAGAAAAGGCGAAGCCCTTAAATTATCCACAGGTATATCGAAAAATCCTTGTATCTCCTTTTGGTGTAAATCCATGGTAATTATATGAGTTAAGCCAGATGTGCACATCATTTTTGCTAATAATTTTGTAACAATGCAACCGCGTTTCCTCATTTTACATTGCTTGGAATAAGGTAAGTATGGTATAACTCCAACTACTGAACGAGCTGATGAAGTTTTACAAGCATATGCCATTATCAATAATTCCATAATATTATTATTGGCATCCCTATTTAAGAGTAAACCACAATTAATAAAAGTGTTGTTATAGTTGTTAAATATGAAAATTTTTATTTCTATTAAACTAAAGTTGATTGGTATTGCCCATAATTTACATAAAACGTGCAAAAAATTCTTTGAGATCCTTGGAAACTTTTCAATACTTTATACTCTTTGGCATAATATGCTTAAACAGTTACATAAGCCAGTATTTATGAATAAAGTTAAATGAGGACGATTTTCATTTCATTAAAATAATTTATGTAGTAAGTAAATTTTATTTGATTGAAGCTAATTTCGGAGAGCAATACTACGCTAAAAATTGATTTTAATTGCTTTTGCGTTCCATTATAATTAAAATTGAACATGAAAAAATTGAACATATGAAAAACATACTTTGTGCCAGTTTGTATTATGTAAATGTCTTTGCCTCGAACTGAATCTCCGATTTCGACCATAGTTTCACGATTGGTTTTATGAAAAACTGAGCAACCGCCATTTTTAATACCCATCCTTTCAGCTACCAAATTGGCCAAGTCTGGATGCGAGTTACCATGTAATATAACAATATCGGATGTTGATGTTGTATCCATATCGCTGCGACAGCGTTTCGGTGGTCGCACACTACCCAATCTATAAAAAAAAAAGTTAAAAAATATTTATCTTAAATAATAAGAAAATTATCTTTGATTGCGGCCAAATCTTGAATACCCATCAATTGGACTGTACTTGTTGATAGTGCAAAAAGTATAACACCATATTTATTATTTACAGATAAAGAGTATATATTTTACATTTTGTTTACAAGTTCAGTCTATGGTACTACAATATGTGTACCCTCTAGTTCATTAAGCTCTATAAACTATCAGAATGTATGGGTGGGGGATGTCTATGATTTGACTCCCGTCAAATACAATTTTTATACTTGTTTGAAAACAAAAGTAGGATATGTTTGTTATGCCTTCTTGGAAAACTGATCTTCAGTAAAGTAATCTAAATGTCGAAAATGAACCCACTCTCTACATATAACTTTATTTATAGACTTCAGTTGCTTTCTGTCTTCTTAAAAATGCTATTTTAAACACTAATTGGAAAAAATTAAAATAAATTTGACATTTCCGAACTACTTAATGAGTTATTTCATAAAGCACCTACGAAAAGATCAGTTAGTCAGACGGACATATACTACTACTTAATGTTCAATTTATATACATATATATAGATTTCACAATCGTAGCTTTAATTTTTACCCAATTTACTTGTCCCTTAAAAACAATTGGAAAAAGTTTGCAAATTTGTATTTGAATGTAAACAATATAAACAATGTAAACAACTGTGTCATCAAATTCACGAAGTACTTTTTTTATACTTAAATTTTCATTTTTAAAGTTAACAGTAATATTTCAATAAATTTCATAATATTACAATAAAATTGATACACTTTGGCCCTTTATTTTCTATTTAAGTAATCAATCTGTAAAAATATATCTACATATATTTCTTACGCTAAGATTTTCAACGTTTCAAAACTAAAGTTTCATAAGTATGTTCTTCCAATGAAATTAGCAAAATAATCCATTCATATAATTGAGAAAATTCAATTATCACAAGTAAATTGCGTAATACACATTTTTGTTCCTTAATACAAGAAAAACCGTACCGTATTTTTTTTGTTTTTTTTGCACAGTTTTTTTCATTTACTTTATCTGAACAACAACAATGAAATAACAAATAAATTAAATCAGGTACATTATAATTACATTCGACTATTTTACAATAATTTATTATTAATGATTAATTTACTGTAAAATTATATTTCCAGGAATCAGCCTGAAATATGCAATATGAAATCACAAGCATTCACTTTAAAATTTCTAAATTGATCGTTGATATTGTAATGTGAATTAATGTAATATTTATTTAACGAGTTTACTAATTTTCGATATATATAACGAAAATATATAACGAGCACTATGACAACAAAGGGGGGGAAAATAAAACAGTACAAAGAAAAAAAACTGTGATATATAAAATTACAACGCGTTAATGATAACTATTTAAAATCTGATATCGCTTAATATAATAAAGGCGAAAAAAAAATAAACAAATAAACAACGCTAAGTTCACCTAATTTATAATTATAAAAAAACTGTGATTTAAATATATAAGTTTAGAATATATTTTTGAATATGTGCATGTAAGAAGAGTTGAATCCATCTTATGCGACTCTGGTATTATGTTTTATTACAAAAAGTAAGTTATTACATTCTTTGGCACGAATACGCGTAATAAATATTAGAGTATAAACGATTGTGATGCAGAAATGTTATACGTAAAAATATTGATCAAGCTTATTGAAATACAATTCTCGATTTGTTAAGTAGCATATATTGAAAAAAACAAATGCATTATTCTAAGTGTTTGAAATTCAATTTATTTTAATAGAAATAAGTAAATTAAGTGTATATACGCCTCTATTTTGATAAAATATATTTTAAAGGAATATTAAAAAGAAAAAAAAAACCAATCTAGTAAATGATTAAACTGGTATTAAAAAGACACGCAAAGTTTATAAATATTTTGACGGCTTCCTTAAAAGCCCTGAAGTATGTTTTATACTTTACAAAATAACATACACATTTAAGTCCAATTTTGAAATGCTTAACTACAATTTTAGAAAATCATCTATTTAATAAGTGAAATGCTACATTTTCAACTTTAAATAATAATGGGAGATTCAGGTAAATTATTATACAATATGAATGAAATTGTACAAAGTGTGAAAGTTCTAGAACAT
The DNA here is from genome assembly GCA_023089585.1 of Melophagus ovinus. NCBI lineage: Eukaryota > Metazoa > Arthropoda > Insecta > Diptera > Hippoboscidae > Melophagus > Melophagus ovinus. Next base: position 2,588,214 of record JAKKIB010000177.1, read on the forward strand.
TATTTCATGAATATTATATTGCTATTAAATTTTACAAATTAAAAATAGTTAAAGAGAAAAAAAAAGAGCACTACAATTACATCATCTAGTTTTTCATGCACTTTTTTAATGCTAATGTTGGCAGTACACTCATTTTATCAAATTTTTCTATAATTTATAATTTATATATCGTTAATAAATTTAAAAATATTTTTATCCATAAAGTAGCACTTTCAAATTATAATAAAACTATTGCATGTAGGATTTATTGAAAATGGCACGCCCACAGTACAATGTGACACTCTAAATTTCCACTATGAAGGTATTCTACCAATGATATATATGTATTCGTATGGGAGTTAAGTATTTAAATATATTTAAAAATTGGGCCATGATAGTCAAGTGTTATAAGCATTTAAATAGTTAAAGGATTTTATAAAGTTAATATAAATTCAATAAAAATTGAACAAGTGCACATTTTTTAATTTAACACAATGAAAGGTGTCAATGCCTTTAAATGAAACTTCTTGATGGAATGGAAGCCACAAAATTGTATGTGTCTACACAAAGACAGTTAAAAGAACACACTCAATGTCTAGAGAGGCACTACACATGAAAATCTTAAATGAAAATTTATAAGTTTATAAGTTTATAAGTTTATAAGAAGTGACACCACATGTAACTTAACATTAATTGAAAGACGTTGTTAAAAAGTTTTAGCGGTATTTGTCTATGAAAATGAAGAAAATAATAAAAGGCCCAGAAAATTTCACATGCACTTTTATTATGCTGCTGCATTAGCGAAGTGCTAGCTTGGTAGCATGGTAGCATGGTAGCATTGTAGAGTAGATGCAAAGTAGATGCACAATCCTAATCAATCTAATTAATCCGAGTTAGTTGAATATTGCAAAAATTTAAAATTAATAAAAGTTAGAAATGTTGGGTGTAGCTAAAGATCCATTACAACATACCAGTATGTATGAAAGACTGGAAGAGGGTAATCGCTATATAACAAAAAAAAAAGAAGCTTTTTTAAAATATTAATAAATTATTAATTTGACTTGAATTTTACTATTATGGTTATAATTTTTTTTTTATAAACTTCTTACAGAGAGTGAAGACAGTGATGGTGAAGGCGGTTTAGGAAATGTTTCTCGAATTATTATACGTCCGCCGGTGTTAGTGGTAAAGCTAAACGTGGCCATTTATGTTTTGATGCAGCATTTGAGACGGGTAATCTAGGCAAAGCTGAATTAATTGGTGAATTCGAATATGATCTTTATTTACGACCAGATACATGTAATCCACATTTTCGTTTCTGGTTTAATTTTACCGTGGATAATGTTAAACAAGATCAACGTGTGATATTTAATGTTGTCAATTTTAGTAAGTGTCATAATCTTTTCAATAATGGTTTAGTGCCGTTAGTTAAATCGTCCAGTCGACCTAAATGGCAACGTTTACCACGGAAAGATTTATTTTATTATAGATCACCATATCATCATAATCATTATGTATTAAGTTTTGCTTTTTCCTTCGATAAAGAAGATGACGTTTATCAATTTGCTTTAGCGCCACCATACAGCTATTCACGTTTACAATCATATCTGATATTAATTGAAAGTAGGCAGCAAGATAACGATAAAAAATTTATACGTACTCAAATAGCAAAAAGTCTTGTAAGTTAAATCTACATTATTAAAATGCTCTACTCTTCTTTCATGTAATGTAATTTAATCATTTATTTTTATAATGATTTATGTATTATAGCAAAATCGTACAATTGATTTAATAACAATAAATCAAGTGATGAACAATCGTGAACAAAATAATCGTATAGAACGAAATTTTATACGTGTTATTGTTTTATTGAGTCGAATTAGTGCCAGTTCAAGTCCAGCTTCATATGTGTGCCAAGGTTTTTTAGAATTTTTGTTAAGCAATCATACTATTGCAAAAATATTACGTGAACATTTCGTTTTTAAAATTGTGCCAATGGTTAATCCTGATGGTGTCTTTTTGGGCAATAATCGATGCAATTTAATAGGCCAAGATTTAAATCGAATATGGCATGTTGCCAATGAATATTTACATCCAGAAATATATGCTATTAAAAATATGCTTAAAGATATTGATAATTCAGATATTTATCAAATTGATTTTGTTATTGATCTCCATGCGAATAATAGTTTAAATGGCCTTTTTATTTATGGTAACACTTATGAAGATGTTTACCGTTATGAACGTCATCTTGTATTTCCACGTTTGTTTAGCTCAAATAATTCACAATATTCGACCAATAACATGATTTTCAATACGGATGAAAAAAAAATTGGCTCAACTCGTCGATATTGTTGTGAACGTCTAAGTGATACCGTAAATGCTTATACATTGGAAATATCAATTGGTGGGCATTATTTAAAAGATGGTACTACATTAACTTTATATACGGAAGAATCTTATTATAGATGTGGTCGGAATTTAGCTCGCACACTTTTACAATATTATCGATTTATTAATATTTTACCTGTACCAATGGCAGGCAAGATTAAAACAAAAACGAAAACGAAATCGAAATCGAAACGTCGTCCCTGTACTCATCGTGTACAAACGCGTTCTAAAATACGATACGAAGTTAAACCGCGACCTAAAACTATACGATGTTATGCACCAATTTCTTATACAAATCTTTCAATAGCATGTAACAATTCGGATGGATCATCTGATGAGGGTTTATCTTTATTGCGTAGTCCTTATCGACCATTGGTACGTGCTAGCACATCCATTGGCAATGATTTTCGTAATTATCATAAAGTTGCAACATCTTCTTTATTAAGTGATTATCAAGCTCGCGAGCAATTGACATTAACATCCTGCATAAAATCAGGAAAACATGTAAATTTAAATTGCGAGTGCAATAGTACAATGGAACAAAGGCGATCCTTTCCAATTCCATCGGAATTGAATAAACAACAAACAGAGTTTAGTGTTACTTGTAATATCTTTCCAAAGCCATATTTATCAATAATAGATTTAAATCAATTAACTCGTGGCAGTTTGTGTAATAAATCGTCCACTTTTTAAAAATAAAAAATTACGCTTTCAGAGTTTCAAAGTTCTGTTATCAAAATTTTAATAAAACCATAATAAAAATAATTTGAAACGCCTTTTAAAATTTATCATGCGCTTTTACTAAATTTCGAAAATTGTCACTTTGTATAAAATAAATGAGAAGGTGAAATCTATTTGTATGAAATATCAAAAAAATCATGCCATAAAAATGTTTATTATATTTAGAGGGCGTGATCGTATTGTGTAGACATATCGGATGTTTTAACAAGCAGATTTCAGTAACACTGAAATTTAAAAAAATATGTGCGTACAAATCACACAAACCAGATATGCAATATAATGAAATTTCAAAAAAATTCTAAGCAATTTTTTTTTTATTATGAACCCAATTTAATATAAATTATCTTTAACATTTGCGTCCGTATACGAAGTAAGCTCTATTTTGCTTTAATTGTATTGCAAACAAAGTCATACAAAAGTTTAATAAGTACGAAATTTGTAGTCGATCGGAGCCGATTCTTAAGTACCCTACACAATTTTGCTTGTTGCTATTAAAAATTCAAATAAATTAATTACAAATCAACGAATTAAAAAGTTGTATGTTTTCAATTATTTGTTAATGATTTGAAAGATTCATTATAAGGGCGGGGTATCAAATTTTGGTATACATATTACCAAAATGTAAGGCAAAGGTATATTTTCACTAAAAAAAATATAATAAAAATTGTAACTTTTGTTCACATAATGACTTTTATTTTCGAAATTATTCAAAAAATGAACCGATTTGAATGAAATCACTTCTTTAATATGTTAAGGAAGTCAAATAAGTCTAACAATTTTTATTAAAATTCATTCAAAATTGTAAATTATTTGATGTATCAATTTTCGAAAAAACAGGGCGTGTGGTGTCTTTGAATTAAAACACATCCATTTACCAAAATTCACTAAAATATCTCTAAAGTTGCTTTTTGTAATTTTATTGCAAATTAACATAAATAGGAAAATACACAGACAAATCGACTAGTACAATTAAACTGCTACAGAAAGTGATTTTAAGTCGACCAGTATTATAAAAAGTAAGTTTATCTCAAGAATGGCTAGATGTATATTCCTACAGAACAAATTATACCCTGTACCACAAGTACTGCAGGGTGTAATAAATAATTTTTGCCTTTTAAAAATACTTCATATTCTATCTCTTATATTCGTTTATAGTTTATCACTTATGTTTGTTGTTTTACTTGTTTCGTAGCAGCAACATGTTTTCATTAAAAATTGAAGATAATCAGTTTATATTTTGTTGATACAAATATTATAAAATAGTAAGTATTTAATTTAATTGTATTAAATTTCACGTAATACGTTATTAGAATAATATTAATATAAAACGTTTGCAACTTTATCGCACAAATATTTAACAAAAACTGACAATTACCTTTTATCCGACATAAGCAATATCTATATGCCTTTTTATACTCTTCCTTTCTCTTTGCAAATATCACAGTCAACTCTCTTCTTAAATATTTCTTGAAGAAAGTAAACAATACGTTTAGCAAAAAATATTTTCTTATATATTAAAGAATAAAGTTGAACCTTTTATTTTTATTTTTTAAATTTGTGCTACATATTTTTTTTTATTTTATATGATTTGATTCCACGGTACACGGCAGCAGTATTATTTTTTTGTTTTCTCAAAATTTAATTATTAAAAAATTAAAAATATCTCAGGGTTGCATTTTCACACTACGATTCATGAGCATCTAAATTACGATTAATACTCTTAATCAATCAGTGATGTCATCAAGTATGTTTACTTATGCAACAAATATAAACAATTTGGGATATGAAGAATAAGTTTTGCTTGATTTTATTAAATTTTTTTTTTTTGGGTTGTAAAAAGAGACAAAAAAGTACAGTAGTTGCCTTATTCAATTTGTCAATTGTACAACATAAATTAAGAGACAAAAATAAATTTATGCCTCTCTATCTCTAAGTTGAACTTGAATGAAGTTAGTTGGTCAGCAATTTATATATCACATTATAAATAGAATTCGCTCTAGAACAAATCACGTTTGGCCCCAAATCAAATTTAAATTTAAAATTTCAAATTTAAATTTAAAATTTTATACTTTTAGAATTTAACTTTTTTTGAATTTTTCTCTTGAAAATTAAGATAATTTATTTTGCATTTTTTAGACAATTTTAATAAAATATTTACATTTAACGTAGATTGTTATAGCTTGTTTTCAAGATATTTTCACAAAATTTGGTGGACTGGGTTTGACCAATTTTTGAAAATAATTATAATCGAAAAATTCTGTTATACTGAATAATAGAGAAAATAGATTCCTGAAATTACAATTAATTAAATTTTAACTCTTATCATAAAGTTATTTTTATAGTGGTTAACTTTAATTTGATAACTAATGAAATGAACCATAAATAAATGGCCTAAAAGCTTATGGCTTTTATTTGTTGCCAAAGATGAATAAAAATTTACAAAACATTTTTTTACACATACTAAGATGATATTTAAACTTAATAATGCACTAAAAGTGTGGCAATTTTTAAAACCAGCTTTAATAACTTTCAATGTTGCCGCCGAATTCATTTCTTAATTATTGGAAAAACCGGCATGGAGAAATAGGCTTGATAACTATTTTTTATTAAGTCTGATCTTAAGTATACGCTTGCTATATAACAGAAATTTTGAATTGAAATTGAATTGAAGTCTAAGAAATAAGCAGATAATTTTATGATCATTAATGATGGAAAATTTTATGGCGTCATTGCTAACAAGAGACTTATACTTACCTTATTACACGATCTGCATAATGCTAACTGAAATTTTTTTTTTTTTGATTTTTTGTATTTTTTATTGTAAATTGTAAGTTGTTGAGAGTCGATTAAAAAAGGAAATTTACAGTAAATACTAGATTTTCATAAACGACTAAAGCTCCATGTTTAATGATTATATTTTAGATCATACCTGCCAGGAAACTTTGATAAATTGCTTTTATTACCTTTTGCCAAATTGTACACCAGTGTATTTTGTGTGTTCTTGTGTGTGCTTATACGAATCATGTTGTTTTTATATTAGATTTTTTTTGAACAAAAAAAAATTTTTTTTTTTTTTTTGTAATATTTATTGCCATTTTCCTTTGTTGCATCATTTGACATGTGTGTTGGTAGTATGTTTGCGGTAGAGATATTAAGATTTTTTATTCATGTTTAAAAATTTAGATTAATGTTTATTTTATTTGTTTTGTAGAGTTAAAATTTTTAAAGAAGAGTTAAAGCTAATCATACATTCACATGTATTTATGTATGTGTGTATGTATGTGTATATGTAAAGTGATGAAGAGTAATGATGAAAATGATTTTACTATCCCAGTTTAATTTGTTTTTTATTTGAGAAATTTTATGTGTGATAAACGTTGATGATTCAAATGTTCTTTTGAATTTTAAATTATTTTTTTTTAGTTGTCACAAAATAATGATGGGATTTATTTTTGAAACGTCGTATTATTTAGCTTCTTTGTCTTCTTTGTTTCATAATTTAACGAAATATTTAGATTTAAAATCTTCAAAACTTTAAATTGTTTTAGAGAAATGTTGTACATGAAAACAGAGCTCTAACTGGTTATTTAAACTTAAAAAAGTTTACAAAATTTCAATATTTGACCAATGAATCAATGACAAATAATAATGAGTAAAAATCAAAAAAAAAAAAAAAACTAAGAAGTCATTTGAAATTCGAGGCCTATTAAAATGGTTATGGCAAAGTTATTTTTTGAAATATGCGTCTAATAATTAAAAAATATGAATATCTTCTCCTTTAAACGATTTTTATAATTTTTATATATGAATCGACTTGCTAGAACTTTTAATAATCCTTTCACACATGATCTCGATATTTAAATGATTGCAATCAGGAGTGTACCAACAAGTATGTTTCCAAAAGGAAATGCCTGACTAAAATGGCAAAATTATTTTAAAATTTTATTTTAATTAACAAAAAATACACTTCATGGTGTTTTTTAAACTTTCCTTTAGTTATTGCAAACATTAGGACAAAATGAATACACTTTGCTTCTCTGGGAAGTTTCATAAATATAACAAAATACCCACTTAAATCGAATCATCGTGTTCCCGTTATTTTAAAGCTAAAGTAGATTAAGGCTTATCTAAATTTAAGGCATACCTAAATTTTGTCACGCTTAAGATATTTCAATGGTTTGTGTACCAGTTCAAAACCAGTTCTTTATTGGCTTTTAGTCATATTCTTCAAAGGCGTTTTACAGTACATGAGGTATACTTAGAAAATTAATGTGCTGTACAAACAACGTTTGACTTTCAAGAACCAAAGTATTATTTATAAGTGATATTTGGATACGGAGTGCTTTAGTTCGCTAGTTGAATTTGATGGTATGTGACAAGTGGCAGCTCATTACTTTCCTTATGTAGTTTATATCTTTTATTTTATATGTGGATAAACATTAATAATGCTTACCTGACTCTCCATTAAGAAGTTATTGCAAGTTTCCTTGTAATGCTTAAAAGTTTTTCTCTTGTAATACATTTAAGCCTCATTTTCTCACATTCCCTTTCATTTCATTTATTATTATAATGCAGTAATTTACTTTTTACATACCTCAGATAATTGTGCGAGTGTTGTTGACATTTTCAAGGAGGAAATCTTTGGGGAAAATCTCCTGACATCCGCTCTCTTCTTTTTGTAATAATTCTATCATTAAAAAAATGTTATGTGTGTGTATGTGTGTGTGTGTGTGTGTGCTTCTCCAGTTACTAATTTCAAAATATGTTTGTTTTAGATACAAGTTACATTTTATTGCTTTAGTTTTACTTAAATTAAGGCCAATCATAGTTAGGATGATATTTAAAAGTAAGTAGAAAAATTATATTTAGACCAATGTCCAAAAACGGTCCATTTCGTGGCTCATTTTCAACAAGATACCTTAGTTAGAATATATATACCACATTTCAGCACTTAGGGTCCTGTTCGTCTTCTAAGAAAGAAATGATACTTCGGAAAATGCAAAATTTAATACGTGTGAAAATAAGTAAGTTTTGGCTGGAGCAAAATCTTAGATATCCGCCATGCACTACTTTGTAATTTATGGTACAAACAGCTAATTTGAAGTTCGTATAATGTTGGGTAGGCGTGGCCGATTTGTTCAATGTTTAAATAGGCATAGGTGTACTAACAACTTTATACACTTCTAGGCAATTACAATTTTCTATGTCAATATTTCTTTTTGGCAATCAAAAGTATGGACAGACAATTAGGTATGTCTAAGTCGATTCCGAATTTGATTCTAATCGAGAGTATATATACTACGATGTTTCCTTTTAGACATTACAAGCATTACGACGCTACGCCATTTATATTCTATAGAAATTAAAGCTCGTATAAAATAAGCAACATTTTGCATTTTCATTTTAATTGACAGAACAGAAAATACTTCTATTAAACGGTATCTGGTAGTTGTTATCTGATGTTTAGCTGATCTAGGAATTATTTTGTATTTATTTTGACTTTTCTTTTTCTTATATAATAAGCGTATCACAATATAAAAAATGCAAAATTCATTTGCATAATTTTTTTCAAGAGCCTCTGGCACTTTAACTCAATTCGAGCTTGTAATTTTTTAATTTTTCTAGTTATTTTACAAATTAGTTAGTTTACATATTATTTATGCAAAATATTTTAATGAAAAGTTTACATTTTTCTTCTTTCTTAGATTATTAACATGAAACATAAAAGTTAGGCATGAAACATGAAAGTTAGGCAAAATATAATGCCAAAAATTTATGTGTGCATTACAAATGTAGGGCAATTGGAAAATATGCATCATATCATATTTTTAATAATGATTCAGTACAGTGTACAAATTTTGTAAAATCGATTTTTGAGGAATGTAATTGTAAAAATCGCTTGATTATATTCAATTAAGTTCATGATTGAAAAACAAGGCCATTTACTAAATTATTGAATTACATTAAAATATTTTTAAAATGTATTGTCCATGGACAGACTGCCAGACAAATGTACAGATAAATTAATAAAGAAATTTTAAAAAATGATTTGGAAACAATCGGTACTACAAAATCTATTTCAAAATGAAACATTTTGAATATTTCATATAAATGACAATAAAGTGTGTAGGGTGGCCCTAGGCAGATGAATATACACCAATTTTATAGAGAGAATGCACTTTCGATTTATATGAATTTTATAACGTGCGCTGCATTTTTTCGATTACGATTCTTGCCTACTTTTGCATTTGCAATAAAATTGGCATAATAATAATAAAAAAAAAAAAATCTAATACAATTTCATATTTTGATTTGAAAAGCAATAATTTTTTAAATCTTTATTCATACACACCCATCTATATAAATGTCTATGTAACGTGTTTTTGTATGATAATTTAGATTTTAAATTTTGCAAAGTTAAAAAAAAGGTACAAGAAGATAAGCAACCATTTTCCATATTTTGCTTGAAATATTTTTGTTTGTATGGGTTAAAACTAACCATGGTACGTCTTTTGCATTCCCTCTGGCATTTTGTTTATGATTTTATGCCCTGATTAAACATTGACACCAAAATATGGTAACAGATTGAATCCTAATCGAGCTTCGCTTCGGTTTTTGTCTGCTTCTCTGTCATACATAAATATCAACTAACCTAAGCATTTACTTTACCTTGTGTATTTGTAAATAAGAAAAAAAAAATTATTGAAAATGGATAAACACTCTTAGGCCAACGATGGCGAATTTCTATGGAGTAGACCCTCCACTCTTAGCCTAACAATTTCATGTTTGTTTTGTTTTGTATGTTTTGGGTGTCTTTATATCATTTTGAATATATGAATTGTTATGTAATAAAAAAATATGTTGACCAAAAGAGCTTACAGCTTTCAGCTTATAGCTTACATTGGTTGTTTTGTTGTTTGCTGTGTTGTTTGCTGTGTTGTTTGCTGTGTGTTGTTTGTTACATTGCACCTTTATTGCCTAAGATTGTATATTTTGGTATGCATTGTTCCCACATGCATTGTTCCCACATGCATTGCTTGTATGGCATGGTGATTGCTGCAATTCAAGCCTAAATATTCTAGATAGATAAAGGTTGAAGAGTATCATATTTATCTATTTGTTGGTATGTTGATATGTTGCTATGTTGGCATGTTGGCTTGTTACAAATTTTGCACATGTCAGTGTAATTGCTTTGGTTTAATTGTCGTTGTTGTTAACATTATGTTTTTTTTTTTGTTTGAAGGGGGGTGGGGGGAAGGGGAGCTAGCACAAACGTTACTTTTTCTTACTGACATCTGTCATTTGCCCTTGTGTGCAATTATGTACACTTTGATGACTTTTTGATCTCGTCCCTTTCTATTTGCTTTCTGCTACTTTTCAAAATAATATTGTTGACTCCATTCTAGCAGAAAATTGGCGTAACTGAAAATGTATATAAACTTTACTGTCATATTCCTATTCCTATTCCAATTCCTATTCCTATTCCTATTTCTATTTCTATTCCTATTTCTATTTCTCATGCTAAAAGAGGCAGAATGTTACGCAGAGTGTAGACGCTTTATATTAAGGTGAACAAGGCAAAACTTTTATCCTTGCTCATTTATCTCTATATCTATCTCTCTCTTTCTCTCTCTTTCTCTCTCTCTCTATCTCTCTGTCTCTCTCTCTCTCTATCTCTCTTTCTCTCTCCCAATAGAGTAATTTAATTTAGAGTAGTTTGTTGGAGATTGTCTGCTGTTAATGTTTAATTTGAATGCACTTGAAAATATTGAAATTTATACTTTATAGCCAAAAAAATATTTTTATTTTGTATTTCCTGAAATATAAAAATAATGAAGTAGTGATAAATAATTATTTGACATTTCGAAATGGTCTACTATTAATCAGAGCATTAAAGTCAAAAGTATCATTTATTTACAATAAAAATTCTTACATTAATTAATATAAATTTATTATAAATATAATTTCGTATAATTTCTTAATGGAAATGTGCATCGAAAACTACAGTACTCTTTTAATTTAAATTTGCAAATGCTCTTTCCAAAAGATGAAATAAATTACTAAGTAAAAATATTTCATTTAGAGGCGCCCTTGAAATACTTTACACTTTCTGATTTGCTAAAGTCAGGAAAGTAAAAAATTGTAAATTTGAAATAATTTGAAAAGTTCGTTATTTATAAAGGGACTCTCAAAAATGGAGAGATCTATATGAAATTTGGAATACATGTCCAATAAGTGAATAATAAATGCGAAACCATTTTCATAAAAAAAATATTCATATGTACAAATTTTCTCATATTATGACTTTTGTTGAATCAGAGGCTGGTTCTAATTATTCTAATTGTTCAATGCTAATCATTTTTATTAGGTATTGCCTTCGATGTAAATAACGTAGCTACACTTAATTTTATCTTAACATATGTCAAAAATTTGCATGTGCAGCTTAGTAAGAAATTTTTAGATACTGTTAAATGGCTTGCTACTAAATGGACAGACGGAAGTATGAAGTTGGCTTCAAAATATATCTAAATTGGCTGGTAAAATAAATATCTTTATGAAATTTATAATATTTCGTATAATAAGTGATGGAAATAAAGGATGTACGGATGTGTAGATTAAAGTACAATGAAACGAACCATGAGTTCAAAGTTAAATAAACAAAAAACTAATAATCATAAATTAAATGACAATCGATGTGGAAAAACTTTTCGACCTTTGAATTTTTCACTTTTGGACTTTGCTTTGTACATGTACATGTGGTGTGAAAATATGCTTTTTGCTTGTGCTTTGTTTTTTTTTTCTTTGTTTTTTTTTTTTTTTTTTTTTTTACTGAATAACGTATTGCAAACATTAAAAGTAATTTCTTAATTGAATTTTAATTACACTTTTCCACATTTCTACATTTTTGTTATCATGTTATGTTGTTTACCTTTCACTTGCTTCTATTTCCTTTGTCTTCAATTTATTTAGAGAATAATATTTTGTCATTATTATTATTGTTGTTATTATTTTGTTGCAATCATTGTAACAATATTTGCAGATGTTCAACTGTCTACTATAAACCGAATATTGAGTTGTTGGTATAATTGTTTGTTGTTCAAAAAGTCGTTTAATATGTTACAGCAGACTTATTTCGATTGTTTTGTATTATTTATTGTATTGTTGTTATTTATGTTATTGTTATTGTTATTAAGCTATTTTTGTAACGTCAAAAATTTGTCAAAAATTTGTGAATGTGAAAAATTTTTAATCAAATTTATAACATTTCAACAAATCGCTCCGATTGGGGTATTAGAAATCTTCAAGACCTCTAAAGTTCATTATGCCTAATTTAAGTAATTTATATAAAGTACAACAAAATTGCGCGGGTCAGAAAGTAGACATTTTTATTTTAAAAGTTTTTTGATAGATTTTTTGATTTTATGCAGTTGCTTTGTTATTTCAATAGTTCAACAATTCAAAATTTAATAGTTCAAAATTTATGGTTTTCAAAAATTTGCTCTTAGAAAGAAATTTACAAAGTATTATTTCCATTTAATATTGATTTAATGGAATAATTTTGGCCAATTTTTGTATCAACTTTCAATAAAGTAGTTTTATGGGAATTTATGTATAAAGTTTACTTTTTCTTTTGACCCTTCAATCATATTTCAATTTCGCTACAAATTTTTCAAATGCACCTTTTTCAAAGATTCAAATAAAAACGGGGATGCTTTTTAATTATACCTTTATTTTTAAGAAATACCTATTAGTTAGCTTTTTTTAAATGACATTTTGCCATTTGTCAAGTGATTTATTAATTCCGTTAGTGCAGCATTTCATTTCTTTAGCTTCCATGGTTACGGATATAGGGAATATAATGCTACCAGAATTTCCCATCAAGTAGCTTTGGTCTAAATTTCAATAAATTCTCTTCTTTTTTTTATTTCTTTTTTTTTTTTAAAGAATATTTCTAAAGATAACTTAAGAATATTTCAATTTTTGTATCTACCTTAGAATTCTTAAATTTTTGAATCATTAAAATTATGAAAAGTTGATTGTTATGTTTACACCGTGATAAAACAAATTATTTCAAAACAAAATATTTCTTATAGCTTTATTGTTACCCTTATAAAGTTGTTACCCCTTTCATCACCGATTATGCAACAAATATAAAATAATTTACTAATAACAATATTACGCGTTAACAATAAGTATGCTAATCAGTTAAAAAAAAGCAGCAGTAAAAGAAAGTAAAGCGAAAAATACTCAGTACCATTTCACACTTAAAATCCGTTGTAGAAGGCATCAAATCTTCATCTGAAAGGAAACTAACAGAAACGTAAGGATACAGAAATGTAAGGATATAGAAAAAAAGTTAAGAAAGAGAAGAGTAAATTTTAATCACTTTCTTAATTAAATCAGTTCGAGTTTTGATAAATTTTCCCTTTCTTTTTTCATGAAGTGAAAATAGCCTGTGAAACATAAGCAAAAACCAGGAAAACAAAAAACAAGAATCAAAAAAACAAAAAAAACAAAAAATTAAACAAAAATGGAAAACGTTGAGAAATTTATATATAACTTAAGTCGTATCTGTAATTCACACTTTCTTAGATTGATGTGCCTTATAATTTTGAAATGTAGCAAATATTTTTTATTGGGCCAACAATACATTTTTTGAACTATACAATTCAAAGAAGATATTTTGAAAGTTGAAAGAATTTTAAAATTAAGAGTTATTTTCATTGCACTTCTTTCTAATAAATAAATATCACAGAATTATGACAAGTTCCAAATTTTTATTCTCAAACAACTGATATATAAAATCGTAAACATTTTCACTTTTTTTTGGAGTAATACAAAATGTATTTTTTTTTGATTTTTTTATACAATGTGAGGTTGCGCTGGCAAATATTCAATTATTTTTTGAGAATTTTCAAGACCAAAAAAAATTTTATGCTTTTAGATCGATTTCCCATTTTTTGTAATATATTCGTATTAATATGAAATTATTTCTATTTACGTGTAAAATCTGGAAGATGGTTGTAAATGATGTTTCAAAGAATTTATGTTATTTAACCATAAAAAAAAAACTTTAAATTGTTTCCTTTTGGATAACAATTTTTTTTTTTATTGTACTTTTGATATTTAATTCTTTCATTAAAAGTTTTTCTTTTAAATTCTTCTGTTACTTTCATTTGGCGACCCAGATGCATGATGATCCATGTTCTTTTGCCTTGTTTTTTATTACATCATTTTTCTTCTTCCGTTCGTCTTAATGTTTCTTGTACATTTCTTTTGACTAGTTGTTATTATTACGCGGTTTTTTGATTTACCTTTTATTTAAGCGTAATTTTTTTTTAACCTAAAAAAATCATTCATTCGGAAATTTTCTTTAAAATAATAAATTACTTGCTTAGTGAATTTTATTTTATGGTAGGCCTTTTGTACCACTAATGTTATCATAATTTAGATGTAACAATAAAAAGATTTTAGTTGGTTGGGATCACCACTCTTATATATCCTGAACCAAGGAATAAAGGAAAACCAAAAAAATTGTAATCTTCGAACCAAAAAGTATATCAAAATGGGTTACTTTTTTTTTTAATTTTAAGGGCACTGAAATGTCGTAATGCATTAGAGAAGTCACGTTATATTTTTTAATTTTATACGCACTTTGATTTATTTCATAAAATGTCATTTAAATATTTATTAATTAACATTTACTTATTTATTAATTTTTTTTCTGATTTTGCTTTGAATATTTTACCTTTTTAAATTTTATTAATTTTTTTGTAATTTACGGACCAAGAGTTTGCGTTTGTATTTATGTCTGTAATATAAAAAACGAAATGTGCGAAATACTACAAATTATAGATTAGCCTGATCAGCATTACATTCTGAATTGACTTGGGCATGTCTGTCCATCCGTCCATCCGTCCATCCGTCTGGTTGAGCGTTGCCAACATTCTCCCGTTCGCAAAATAAAGATATCGTGCTCATATTTTCCTAACGGCAAATTGGTATTGAAAATGGGCAAAATGGTTTAAGTGACACGCCCACAATGCAATGTAAACTAAGAACATCTCAGTTTTTTAAAGAAATATTTGGTGGCCTTGTTGGTCGTCATCTGCAATATCCGAGAAAAATATATCTGTAAAATATTGTTCAAATTGGGCCCCATTGGTCAACAATGTCTGTCTAAAAATCATATAAATCGGCCACGGCCAGGCGAAATTATACAATGGCAAATTTTAATTTTCCATTTACTAAAAAATAATAATAAACTAAAAAAGACTCTAATTCGTAATGCCAGGATGTACGGGTAATGGGTATGCAAAAATTTAGGCCAAACCAAATATAATTTTTTAACGTGTTTCAATTAAAATAAGCATTTTACAGTAGATATAAAATCAAGCAAATATTGTGAATTATTTTGATTATTTGACATTTTAATTCTTTGTAAATATAAGAAATAGAATACACGGCCATGTAAATTTATAAATGTGTATGTGCATATAAATTTAAATGTTATATGATTTAAGGCTTATCACGTAATACCAGAATGATATTTAAAAAGAAAAAGGAAAGTACAACTAAAAACAAAATAAGTGTTTTAATATAAAAGCGAAACTAATACGTTATAAAAAATAAGATGAAAAAATTACAAAACGTAAGACTGAAATGCAATATAAGAAAGAAAGTTGTATGAAAGGTAGATGCCTAAGCGCACATTTTACACGTCATTTAAAAAAAAAATATATTTATAAAGTTATATTTTAACGTTATTATTACAACTACATTCGCTTGAGTATTAAAAATTTTCATGGTATGAAAAAAAATACCAATGTCTCTTTTGGTATTTCATATTTCATATTAGAAAAACAATGCAGAGAATAACACCTTCGTAAGTTATTTACATGAGATACAGCTAAGTCCACACGTAGTGCCAACATTTGCATATTAAAAATTTGATATTTAAAATGAAAATGAAAAAACAAAAAGAAAGAAAGAAAGAAGAATATGATGGTGGTAAATGCAACAAGGCATGGCAAAAGTCATCACATTACACATAAAAAAAAAAATTGCGTTATTACATAAAAAGTCAAAAATAGTTGGAAAGAGAAAAAATATAATAAAAATCACAAGAGGTATTGTTTTATTTTATCTGTTTATACATAAAGAAAGCAGAAAGCAGAAAGCAGAAAGCAGAATAAGCTAAATAGAGAAAGTAAAGAAAGCAATGAACTTCTCTCACACATAAATTGCATGCCATATTTTTAATGTTATATTTTTGAATCATATAAGCTCTTGTGTCTTATGTATGACTATTTGCTAGGCAATTTTTTTTTCTCAGTCTTAATCTAAAATATATAGCGCTGCTTTATACATTCCAGGTTTAAGCACGTGTTGCCGGGTTTTTGTAATGCCCAGAAGGACTTTAGATATTTCTAATTTCTTGTTACATCACTTAACTAAATTTTCTAAATCGATTTCAGTATTGTTTGTCCATTTGTCTCTATGTTGAATATCAAGGTACAGGTTGCAATTTTTTAAATATATGGCATATTTTTGTATCCGTGTGATGTGGATAAAATCTAAAAAAAAATCTTATTGGTAAAAGTTTAAATTTGAAATACATTTAAAAAAAAAACATAAGTGCCAAATTTGGTCCAAATTTAGTCCATTTTTTTAAATCCCTTTCTTATAACGAACCATTTAAATAATTTAATAATAATACTTTTCTCAATTGTGTCAACTAAATCGTAATTGGCCCTGTGAAATCATACAAAGTACATGTATATTCTTGTTCAGCATACTTAACATTTTTTGTATTATAAGCGATACGGCCCACTTTAATAAAAAAATTTAATGTTAGTTAATTTTTTATGTTTATGTATTATGCAGTACATTGAATATATGAACTGAAAGTTATACCAATAAACAGATACCAGCACTACTAAAAGTAAAACAAGTAAAACTAAGGTAGTTGGCAGAAGCCAACTGTTAAATGCCCTACACTATTTTAATTAAGAATAAGAGGTGATACAAAAAAATAGATCGATCTGTGCGAAATTTGCCATACAATTTTTTATGCATGCTTTATTTAACTCTCTCTAAAATTACGACTTAAAAAATTGTGTTAAGTGTATGCCTAAATCTTGGATACCCACCACCAATGCCAAACTGTGTGCATAATGCTTTTGCCAAATTTGAGTTCGATATCTTATTTTTTACAATCAGGAGAATATTACCAATATATGGACAGACAGACACAGACAGACATGTTTAAATCATTTCGGAATTTCATGCTGATCAAAAATATATAAGTACTTTGTATAATATTTTGACATTTTTTATATTTTTTGTGTGTTACAAACATTATGAAAATATGAATATACCACCAAACCTTTGTATGGTGCATATAACAAATAAGACGATTAAGTAAATTGCTTAATATCATGCCGGCACATTCACTGGCACAATGGAAAAAATTAACTTATTGAGTGAAAAGTATTTTCACTAAAAATTAGGGTAAATAACGTATTAAACATTTAACGGCATTACAATAAATTTTTCCAATATACATGATTTTTCTTGCATTAAAGAATTAATCGCACATAAACGTACATTTCAAAATTGAGTGTTGCATAGAAATTTTCTTTCCTTTCAGTAAATAAATTTCTATAAAAACTTAAGTAGCTTAAATCTATCTTAAAGTTTTTATTTACTTTTTGCTTTTTGTTTTTACATTCAACATCCAGAAGTTGGTTTTTTTCTAGGGTTTGAGTTTATATATTTTTGATAAGCATCAAATTCTAAATCGGTCGAATGTCCGTTTGTCTGTCCATTTTTACGTGTTTTGTTAATATTCTCCTGATGGTAAAAAATAAGATATCGAGCTTAAATTTGGCAGGAACAGGCAGGAACATTAAAAGTTTTATGGCGCAGATTAGTAATTAAAATAAGCAAAGTCGGTTAAGAGACATGTCCACAGTGTAACAAAAACTAAGAGCACCTTTATTTAAAAAAAAAAAAATCTAGGGATTTCTTGCTCGTTACTCGCAAACTTCAAAGTATAGAAGGTTGTATAAATATTATGGGTCCACAATGTTTTTTTAAATCATTTAAAGTGACCGTGCCATAACAAGATTTGGCTCCAGCTTAATATTTTTTTTTTTTGTTTAAATTCAGTTTATGTTAAGTGCACGAAATATACACCTATCTATTTATTTTATACATTCATATAAAATTTAATAAGATTTGATATATTGTATGTCCATATATGTTCATGGTTAAGTTATAAATATTAAAAGTTTGTTTACTTAGCTCCGGTGAAAATACATTTTTATTACAAGTTTTTTTTTTGTTTTTCTAAAAAACAAGTGAAAGCCTTACAATTGGTTGAGGGTGACTCTAAAATGCCTGCACCATTTCATTAAATGTATTTATTAAATAAATGAACTTATGTTTAAGTTGAGATGGCCAAAAAGACTAATCTGAACTAAATTTGGTTCATTTACTTAGAACATCGAACATCGAACATCAAAATGCTATTTCCATTTTAAACGCAAACATTTTATATACAACGACTTTTCTCTGACAAAACATTTGTATGGGGAGTGCCTGTAAATAATCTCTAATCCTAACCATTTTTAAAGGCTTCCCTCTACACTCATATTTGAAAATTGCAACATGCAGTTTGGTAAGAATTTTATACGAAACAATATAAGACGGACAGATAGACATGCTTGAATTGATTCAGAAATTCATTTTGAATCTTATGGTATAATAAAATATGGGCGTATTTTAATGTAGCAGATAGATATTTATTCTTCCTTGTTCCATAAAAAAAAATTTTTACCATTTTGTTATTTTTATCATTTTGCCTCTAAGCACTATTTTTGCAGATTAATTTCTCACATGATTTAACTTGGAAAAAATGTATTAAATTTATGATTGGTGGGTATTTAAAACTAAATGTTAAATAAGTATAACTTTCTAACTCAATTTATTACATTCTTCTTTACTATGATTTTCCTTGAACAATCTAATATAAAGGCAAATAATATCTACAGTGCAACAAACAAAATTGTTCCCATAAAAAAAAATACCCTAAATTTCATATCACATATATAAAGATACGTAGTAAAATATTATACATTATGTGGCCCAATATTTCATATAGATTTTGTTAAGTTGACGTATATTATATCCATTACATTAGCGAACACACTTTTCTACTTTTACATGTAAAATAAATTTGTTAGAGAAAAGTGTATAAGAAAAAAATCTGAAGGTGTTGCTAAAAGCTCTAAATTCGAATACGTTCGAAAAGAAAAAAGTTGCTAGTAATAGTTACGTAAATTCTTAAATTTTTTTGCTCGGCAATTTCCGTAGAAACTTTTCGAATTATGAATAAATAAAAAAGAAGACTTTTGTGGGACCCTTCGAAGGACTATTATTTAATTTTCTTTTTTTTTTTTGTTATTTTGCCCTAAGAAATTATTGCAGCAAATTTTAAAATATATTTAATAATAAACATATAAAAAAATATTATTTTTCAAAAAAATTTTATTTTGAAAATTATTTTTTGGCCCTTTTTTTTGCATATATTAAAAGTATTGATCTTTATTTCAAACTCAAACACACTTTTTAGTAGTTTTGTAGAAGTATAAAGTTGTTCCCACTTTCAAACAGCTCAGGTTTGCCCAAGCCAGAGAAACAAAGTTAAAGAGAACATAAAATATTAGTTAATAATCCACGGACAGAGGAATAGTCCTATAATTTCTTTATTAATCATATTTATTTAAAGAAAGGCATGGGCATTAGAAGAATTCTGAAAAGTTACACTTACAAATCGATAATAATTTACTTGGACATAGCAAATCCATTTAATAGCGATATGCGAAGACTTTTCATTGCTTCTGATTCAACAAACATTGGCCTTATTATAAAAAAAAAATTGTTTAATAATCTAAATAATTAATTAATGTGTAAAAAATTACAAACAAACAAATTCAATATAAAATTTTACCTAAATATTTCCAAATTTAAGAAACGCGTTTATAAACATAAACTGTTGCTTTTAGATTTTGTAAAATGACTTCTTACATATTTATTGAATTAATGTTAAATAAAAATTTACGATATGTTCGATTTTGTTATGTTAACATATTTATAAAGTTCTTTAAATAATCATTTTATTTTAACATTGTAATTATTAAGGTTATAACATAAAAAAAATTCTTAATTTTTTATTGGATATTTTTTGTTAAATAAAAGTAAATGTTAACTGTGTTATAGATCTCTTTTAACATTTCAGTGGTATATTGCCAACTTCTTAAGGAGATATTTGTTATTGTTCAGAGACATTAATTTTCCTTAAATTCTATTATAAAATGCATGCAAAGAAAAATGGTGACTATTTTTCTTAAGTTATTACGCTATGTCCATTTTTCATAAGTAATTAATTAATAATAAACAATTTGCAATTTTCTTCAAAGAGAGAATTTTGTCTAAAATATTTACTAGATCTATAAATTTCTTAATGTTACAAAACAGTTCTGTTATGTACATTCTGTAAAAATTACTGTCTATGTTATCTATTTTTTTTTTTAAATTTATTTTACTTAACAGCAGGCCATCTGTAATTCTCTTGTGTAAATAAAGTTCTCCGAGAGTAGTTAAAGTCATAATAGAATTTGAATTGAATTGAGTTTATGATGTAATCGGTAAAAATTGTCTAAATTTTGTTATGCGCATGTTTAACTAACCAAAATTATATTTACATATACACATAAATATCTACTCAATGATATAATGGAAAATATTGAAAGCCCACTGGTTTTAAACAGCCATGCAATGATAGCAGTTTGTTTTGACACGTGTGTACATAATGAACCTTACGCATCTACCAATCTACCAATCTACCTGTGTAAAGAAAAAAGAAAGCAAAAACAAAAAAAAAAAATAAAAGAAAAAAGAAAAACCCTTCAATTATCCCTAATGCAACGAACGAACCCCTATTTCAAATGAAAATTGTACAAGTGTCCGTGTAATACAAACAACTACTTACATATATTTGCTATTATACAAACTTTTTTTTCTTCTTCTTTTTACTTTTTTTTTGTTTTTTTTCTTTTTATTTTAGTTTTTGTTTTTCTTTTAGTAGTATGCCATTCAACTACTACAGAGGGGTATGGAAAAATTTTTATATACATACATAGAAGTTACATATAAATAAACGATTTGTGTATATGTATTTGTGTATTGGGTGTGTGCTTATAGAATATTATTGTATATACCTGGGTTAGGTGTTCGTGTATTGGTTACGGTGAGACAATCTGCTATATTCTAGTTAACTTGAGGTGGAAACGTTGTCTGTTATTGTGTAAGTAGTAAGTACAAGAGATAGACAATGAAAATAAAGACGAAAATTACATTTGCCTAAAGAGAGAGAGAGAGCAATGGCAGTGGTAGCAGTATCAGTAACAGCACTAACATCAGCAAATAGTAACAAAAAACTAGTTACTAGTTACTAGTTGTAGCAATAAGGATGGCATTTGTATATGTATAAAGAGAACCTACCGGTGAATGGATACAAAAATGTTTTGAATGTTTTTGTTTGGTTGAGTTACACATCTATATACGGGTTAGGTAAGGTACCTAAATTTCGCCATAACAAATTGCGTCCATTTTATATATATAGAAGTATATGTGTATGAAAATAATTTTATGTATGTTTGTATTATGTGTTTTTGTGTTTGGTTGAATATAAAATAACTAAGAATATTGGGTTAGACGAATCACATCATTTCTTCACACATTAAAAGAGAGCGCAACCTGATCTATGTGGTAATGTAACGCTTTGTGTATGTGTGTGTATATTTATTTACACAAAATATATATGTCACGCACCTGATGCCACCTACTTTTATGTTACTTTACATCATTTTATTATACTTCATTTTTATTTTGATTGTGTGTCGTTGACAGTTTTTTTCCTTTAAATATCTCGTTCTTTTCATCACTTTTTTATATACACTTAGAGAAATTTATATGTGCTTACACATATATACATATATGTATATATATATATATATAATATATATATTATATATATATATATATATATGCGAGTGTGTGTGTGTGTGTATGTATGTATATTTAGGTATCAATATGTTCTACATGTGAGTTATCATAAATGAATATTTCCTAGAATAAGTAGGTAAGTTGTGAATCATTTATTTTTCTTATACATGCAAAATTTTATAATCATACTCTCTTCTCTGTTTTACATATCCATATATATATATATATATATATATATATATATATATATATATATATATATGTATATGTGTGTGTGTGTATGTGTATGAATATGTGCTAAAAAGTTGAGAGCCAACCAAAGTAACGAAAACTTTTTTTACTTTTTGCTTTTTTTCGCCTTTTTTTTGATTCGATTAAAATGTCTTCTTCTTATTACCTTCGTATTACTACAATTCATTATCATGTATCATTAGTGTCTTCTGCGGTTACTCTGGTTATTATCATGTTGTGTGTGCATATTTTGTCACAATGCTTTTCCTCGATATACATGCATGCACATTTTGCAAAAATGTTTTCTTCTTTTTTTTCTTTTTTGAAATATGTATTCTAGTATTTTATGTTACATAGTTCTTTTGTTTTTTCTAAATGTAAATAGTGTAATTTTTATTGCTTCTAATTATATTTTCATCTTTTTATATCCAACATCTATCATGAAGTTGAAGGTATATTCAGTTTGTTATTAAATTTGTAACACCCAAAAATGGCATTACAAAGTATAAATATTTTTGATCAACAGCAAATTCTGCATCAAGATCGATATGTCTGTCCGTCTGTCCATTTATTGTTCACGTATTCCTGGTAATAAAAACTGAGATAATGAGTTCAAATTTGTTAGGAACATTAGAAGCTCTTATAGGCGGATTGTTGGTAAAAAATGGTGATTGGTCAAAGGACATACACTGAGAACAACTCTTTTTCCTGCGCCGAACAAAAAGTATGGTTGTTTTGATGATCAGACAATTTGCTCATGCAAAATTGCCAGTAGCCGCTTTAGCTGTAGAAACAAAATGGGTAAATATTACTAAAGATAAGGCGCTTATGAAAAGGCGAGTTTACAAAAAGGTGACTTTACATCAAGGTACTTCTAAAATTTTGTCTAAAATTTTGTCTCTATTAATCGAATATTTTCAAATGAATCATTAAAAATTTGTTCTAAGCAATGTGGCCAAATATAATTTTGGTTGGACTTTTATTGGATTCATTGGAAAAGATCGTAAGTTTTTTTTATAAAAAAATCATTATATGCACAAAAGCATCAATTTCTATTATATTTTAGCGAAAATTGGTACTGCCCTGTGCTTTGACATAATAATATGGGCATCACTATCTATCTAGACGGAAATATGTAGACGGATTTTTCTAATAATGGAGAAATTGCAACTTTTTTAATATAATTTGTTTGTAATTTTCTTAAATGACTTTAATTACATTAAGAAAAGTAATGTAAGGTACTTAAAAGTCGGCCCCCGGCCGACCATATATTTCTTACTTTATTTTGCTTGAAGAAATGTGATATTTACATCAAGAAACTTATGATATGTCGGGACACACTGTTATATAAAGTTTGAGGATGGATAATGGTATTGAAAGAAAGAATTAAGTGTGAAATCATAATAATTAAAATAAAGTTGAGCCATTGCCAAACATTGAATGTAAAATTTAAAAAGGTTATGTCTAGTGGAAGAACATTTAAAATGATCTTATTTATGTGTAACGAAAGTTCGTTCACATATAGAAATAGATGACGTAATACAAAGTTCGGAAAGTTTTTTTAAGTAGGTTAATATTAAAAATGGCCAAATTCAGTAAACATTCACTCCCACAGTGCTACACATAAACTGTTTATTTGTAAATTGCAAAAGGCAAAAAGCTGAAACTATACAAAAGTATTAAAATTATTAGTCTTCTACATTTTTTCATAAAGCATGTAAATCGACTATGCCTACGGGAAATTATAGAATACTTCGTACTGGTTTTAATTTCGTTTTATGAATTTAATAAATAACAATTCATAAAATACTTTAGTGTAACTTTCTGGCACATATGGAATTAAATTTCATTGTCTGTATGGGAAAGCAATAGAAAGCTAAAGTAAATCTCCTTTTTGATTTTCATTTATTAGTTTGCTTTACTCCTTACACTAAAAATCAGTCATATGTGATTAGAAAGTAAAGATAACTAAAATTAAATAAAAAATAAAAAATTGTCATATTTAAAGGACTTAAAGAGCTTGGTATTTGGGAAAAAGTTTAACAAATGGATCAATTTGGAGCAACTTAGTTAAAACAAGTAGCGAATTTGAGATAGTTTTGTAAATATATAAAATTTTTTATTAGTTATATGAACATTTTTCCGAATAAATCGTTATACACTTCGTATTTAACTAACTTTAAAAGGATTCACCTTTAAGTTAAAGTATGTCCTTGCATTAAAATTCATATAAATATTTTACAAATTTCATGTCCTAATTTGGCAAGAAAAATGAATGGGCAAATTTAAATGAAATAAGAAAAAGGTTTTAAATCGATTGGTATAATGAAAGGTGAATCAATTAACTGGGTATTGCAAATATTCGCAAACATTTATAATATTTTGAACCAAAAGATTATGCAGAGCATTACAATGAGTTAATATCACGTCAATAAAAGAAGAATTGTTCAAGAATTCTCATTTTTGAATTGAGAAGAAAAGTTGTTATTGTGTTTAGCTCATTCCATGCATCCATTTCATTCTTATAATTATTATCAGCAGTGGGTAAGGCACTGATTTTCTTAAGATATTATTACAGCACTTATGCTACAGGATACGGTGAGATTTTGCGGTTTCATATAATGCCCAAAACTTTTATTGAGCTGGTCGACTCAGAGTCACCCGATAATAATTTTTCCTTATTTTGTTGCCTGTGCATAAAAATATGTAATCAAAGTGGGAAATTAAATTTGTTAGAAACTGTTGAGCCAAACTGATTGAATATACATTAAACTGGACAATTCATATGTCCGACATACATTTTGTCCTCTTTTTAAAATTTTTGATTCATTTTATTGATATTTTAATTATTTTAGGCAGAGTTCAGTAGAATATTTTTCAGTCGTCTTTCGACAGTTATAGTTATTTTTATTTGATTGTGTTCGTTTGTTTAATTTATATGTATAAAATGGGCAAGAGAGAAGCTAAAAACGTATTATTTATATAGACGACCCCATATTGTCTGAGCTTCCTTTTTACTGTTGACCACTTTATTCATCTATATTATTGCGTCATTATTAACATCTTTCTCGGCCAATAGAATGTATTGGTATATATGCCATTATTAACATCTTTATACCCTACACCATTTGTGCCATATTAGTCTAATCTTGTACATATTGGGCTCAATCATGTCTCCATATTAAATTTCCATCAAAATTGCGCCTTGCACTTTTATAAACAACTTTCATAGACAGGCGGCAAACAGACCGACGGACAGAATGAAAAGTAATATTGAGCCGATAAGTAAAGAAATTATATTCCAAAACTTGGTTATCCACTATACGCACATCGTATTACGATTCAGAGCCTCTATCAGCTTTTCAGTAGGCCATAGAAAACGTACATATAAAAAATTAAAAATTTGGTATTGTATAACTTTGCGTAGGCATGGCGTATTACAGGTTTGTTGAACATACATTGTAGACAAGTGGACCTAATACTTGTACCAAATTTCAACTTTCTATCTTTTGATGTTTACGACTACTGAGAGAAAACGATCAAAGTTTGCTTTAAAAAACAAAGATGCTCTCAGTTTACGTCGTACAAGGGACATGTCCATTGACCGATTTAACCCATTTTCAATACCTACCTGGCTGCAAGAATTTTCAATGCTCCTGTCAAATTTTATGACGATACCTCGTTTTTGCTATCCTAAAAATATTAATAACACAAGGACATATGGACACACATGACTAAATTGATTTGGAAATTGATGATGATCTAAACTTTGTTGGATCTTCGATGCTTTCTTTGGGATGTAACCAACATAATGATAAAATGAATATACTCTCAAGTTCTGAGTGATTCTCATGAAAAGTGGATTTATCTCAACTGCTTCTGGGTGTTACATACAACCGCACAAACACATAATATCCTGCATCAGAAGTGGTTTACGGTGTAAATATTATAAAGCTTTTCATCATTATAAGTTGTGTATACAGGGGGTTTGGGCTATTATTTCAGAATGTCTACTCCATCATTGCTTTATCCTTCTGCCATAACTGTAAGTATAAATCCAATGTAAAAGGTCAAGTTGAACAAAACATATAGATTGTGGTTTTCATTACTTTATTTTCTTGTATCCCGTGTTCGCTTTGATTTTACTGTTGAGTATTTGAAATTTATGGATTTTTGTTTGTTACTCGTCTTTAAGATTTCTTATAGTTTCTACTTTTGTTATTTCTTCTCATCCAATGGTTCGTTAGTTTGATTTTGTTTGTTATGTCTGCTTTCTTCTTTACTTAATTCCATTTTCATTTTTTACTTTGTAGTTTTTACATATCTTTATCATTTTCCAATTGCTCTGCGTTGGCCACTTGTTGGTATAATTTTCGATAGATTTGTAAGTGTAAAGACAAAAACCTAATAATACTTGACATTGTCCACAATGTCAAACTAATCATAATGATAATTATTATAATAATAATAATGAGGTTAAAATCTTGAAGTAAGTGTTAAATAGTTATGGATTATTAAATTTTGAATCCTTAACGGCTTTAGAGACATGATGAAGCACGTGATCTAGGTCAGATATTAAGGTCAAATATCTTTAAATTCACCATTTATTAGACTTATATGCACAAAGTAGAGAAATTTATATTTTCACTGGGGTCTTTCCTTTTTAAATATTCAAAGAGTGGAATGATAATGTATTCGGTGATATGATGGATCGGTCCGAAATACTTATGATGGTTATTAATACGTTAAAGATGTATCAAAAAATTCATGTGTGAAGTAACTTTGTACTATAATACGTATTACATCATTATACTAACTGATGTCCTTCCAAAAAAACCAAAAAACCCAATTTTTGAAATATCTGTACAAAATATTAAGTTTTGGCACTTATTTATAATATCGCACTATTTTTACACTTTTGAATAGTTTTCAAACAATTTCATTTCTTCTCAAGCGGGCAATAGCATTTCCCTGTGTTAAATCCGTATACCTAAGTTGCTAAAGATTGGTCCAGGCCCACATAACAAACTTCTTAAATAAGCTAACAATTACGTAATTATATTCCAATACCCAGAGGTCCGGTTGTATATTAATTTTGTAAAATTGTTAATAATGCCATCAAAGAAACGATAAAATTACATTCATGATACAACGGAAAGTGAAAGTATTTAGCTTTTTTTTTGGCGAATGAAAGCAGATTGAAATTTCACATAAATAATGTTTCTAAATATTACTTTTGATTTTTTACAATTTTACGTAGAAATTAAAAGTTTTAATTTTCCAAAGTACTACGTTTTATTTACGACATTTACTGCATAGAAATTTGGGGCATTATTATTTTGTAGACTCTAATAAATTAAATTAAATGATAATGTCAAATATAGTGTAAAGTATGTAAAATATAAAAGCCCTAATTTTAAGTAAGTAAAAATTGATCATATCGAATATAAGCGAAAATTCTTCAAATTTGATCCAAGTACGAAAAAAACAGTGCTTGAAAAAAGATAAGCACGCCTACAATGCTCATTTAATATTATGGGACGTTGAAATTTGACAGTTAACTTATATTTTATTATCCCATTACTCATAAGAGTGTATGAGAAGTGCATCTCAAGTAAAGTGTAGAAGACTGAACGCCCTTTAAAAAATTCAAAGGTCTTCCTAGCCGGAGTTTTTGTTTACGTTATTCAATATTTTCTCACTCTCTAGGTGACTCCTATTTTCACAGATGTTCTTATGTTTTAATAACGAGAAATATTCTTTAAGACAGTTAATTGCCGAAAATTTTTTAAGCATGGAAAAATTACCAAATCATCAACATGAATTATTGAATCAATTGAAAAATCAAAAGACTGACCCATTTGTTTAACATTTATAGTTCTTTATTACGTTAGTAGGTGCAATATTTGGGTAGAGACTACTTGTTAAGTTAGCTTAAAATAAAATCTACAATTCTTATTTTATCTTAACAAAAAAGAAATGAATCAAATACATTATTAATTGCTATTCAAACCGCAGTTGAATAAAGAACAAAAAAAAAAAAAGAAGAAAACTAAATACAATAAAAATTTGATCATATAATCCATTTAAATTGTTACTTAAGTTAAACAATATTAATAAATGGCTGAGAACGTCTGAGAGGTTGGGACAATGGGAGTATGAGTGTGCCTGAGCCAAAGATTTACATACCGTTAAATCAACAAGCATTAAAAATGCACAAAAGAACAAAATTAAATACCAACAATATCAAAGTAAAATAGAAAATATAAAGAAAACATGAAAAAATGGCAAAGACAAGACAAGCTACTGCGTTAAACAAGAATTTGAAATGAACTCGCATCAAAATGAAACCAAAAAAATATTAAAAAAAAAAAAAGCAACTAAAATTTGTATATTTTGGCTTGAACAAAATCTTAATTACCTGCCACAAAGATATTCCACGTATCATCATTTAGAGAATTTACATTCATTTTATCCACATGAGTAATTAAGCTAAATTATAAAATGGAAAAAGCAAAAAAAAATAAATGGCCTTGATTTAATTTTTTGTTGGATACTTTTAAGTTTTCACTAGACGTATATGTAAAATTTACAAGAAAAAGGTGTTGCATAAATTGTTTTTTATAAAAAGTCCCAAAAAATTCAGTAAAACTTTTATTATGATAATTTTCATAATAAAAGTGCGTATGAGCGTTGTCTTAATTATTTAAAGCTACCATTTACATTTTTCTCCATCAAAAGAGTTTTCACAATAAAACTGATATGTAGACGGATAAATAGGTCTATTTGAGTACATTGGTTCAGAATTTTATGCCCATGAAAAATATTTCAAAATTTTGGATATCTAAATAAGAATTTGGAGTTTCTTGTTGCAAACGTTTTGAGAAAATTTAACATCTGAGCCATGAACATAAAGAAAAAATTGAAGTTTTGTTTGTCGTAAATTTTACGCTTTTTCTTTCGCTTCTTATTTCATTCACTGTCTTTTCTTTTCAATACATTTAACTTAAGTGACTCTTTAATTCCGTTTAAGCGTCTTAAGGGTTCTATATATATAAATAGAAGCACACTTCAAAATAAATAAATAAGTATACATTTATACATGTTTTGTATAACATAAGTAAACAGTAACTGGGAAAATAAAATGTTTCCGAATGCTGCATCAAGCAAAATAAACAATTCGATGCGACCAAAACTTAGATACCCACCATCAGTTTGATGGTGGATATGCTACAGATATCATATTTAAATTTACCAGATATGATGTAAATGTTACACCTTTTGCGTGACTTTTTTATAATGAATAAAAGTTCAAAAAAACCAAGCTAATAAAAATTTTAATGGTTAATTTCTCTCACACTCTTGTTCCACAATTCAATATTAAGAGAACTTAGGTAAGATGAGAACTTAAGTAAGAAATAGTTTAATCAGAGCTGGCTCTTATATATGGCACCTCACTTTGCTTGCTGTAACAGAAAAATCAAGTAAGTATTCTAATTCTTAAATTATTCGAAAAATTAGTTATATGAGATGGGTACTGTGACCTGTAGTCGTACAGAAATCGCTCCATCCATGCATGAGCAATGGATGGATGGACGTACAGGCAGGCATAAATCCATTCAGAAAAAGATGCTGAGTCTAAAAGTGCAATAAAAGTTAGGTCTATCTCACCTTCTTTTGGGTGTAACAAAAATTTGCGCAACTTATACCCAAATTGGTGTGGAATCTAAAAACTAAAATATAAATTTTCAGTGTTATTATGAAACTTAAAGATATAGACTCAATTTTCGATTATCGTAACTAAAATGATTCAATTAACACCGCCAATTATGTGTATATATTACCGGGTTTTTGGCGTTTCTTTCTGGGTAGTACAAACATTTTGAGTATGATTTTAGCGCGATAAACAATTGAATAATCGTTTTAAATTTATTGTATTCTCGAATTTAACACTAAAATGCAATTTAGCTTTGCAAAATTTATTTATTTTTAATTTTTAATTATTATAGAGTATTTAGTTAAGACATTTCGTTGTTGTATAAATCTTTTGAGGTATTATTTTCCATAATTGACTTGTGCCAATTATTAGTAATTTCGTAATTAGAAAAATTAAATGGCAAGAATGGACAAACTTTTAACGTGGAGCGCATTTTTCGACAGAAAATGTAAACTAACATTTGGAATAGGCATAAAAATGTTTAATATTATACTAAGTAAAAATGTGAACACCAAAGGAAACAGCAGGAAGTTAATGTTTGAAGAAAGTGAAAATTTGACCTACTACAGTTTTGGATTGGTGTAGCCATATATTACAATATTTGTATATTGTATAGGCAATTTTTTATTCACCGGAAAACGCAAGTGAGCAAAAAAAATGAAACTGTCTATAAGAAAATGGCGGAAGCGTTAAAGATCATTTTTGTAAAATTGAATAATACCCTAATCAAGAATATACATAGTTTATAGCGGCTCTGAGTCTATTTTCTGATTTTTGCAAACCAAATGAAAATATATGACAAAATAATTGTATTTCCTAAAATATGGATGATGATTATACTAAGATAAATGATGATGATGATATAAAGGAATTGAATTTTTGGTTGTATATGAAACTTTTTCTACTTTTAAGAAACTACCTTGCTCTCACTATCAACTAACACTTTTTCAAGGTTATGTTACATTTGAAATGGTACAGCAAATACAAATACAGCAAATTGTAGTATGAAAAAATGCTACAGGATGCCAAGACATGTTGTATCACGTGCTATAAACCCAATTCAACTTGTCGCCATTATTACCCCGTGATATCACAAACGTATACATGTAATGCCACGTTACTTATAATAAAGTTTGTTTCTTTCTTGTCTGTACGTAAGAATCTGACTGTCATTCACTTAAGTTTTAAATACATTTCATACGCTTGTGAATCTCATTTCATTTCTTCTCAATTGGTTTTTTTTTGCATCAAGGTATGGGATAGAATTCCTCTAAGTAAAATGTATATATATTAATGTTACAATATTAATTTGGTAGTCCTTAAGGATATTTACTTCCTTGAAAATATGTTTATTCGTGTTGTGCATATTTTAATTGTTACGTTTGTTTCTTTTCCCAGCTCAAACCCATTTCACCTCGTCCAAATGTACAAGTAAACACCATCTGTTTAATATTGATTTGTTTTTGTAACCAACATTTGGAAGAGGTAAATAATTTCTTTTTATGGGCTTTACTTGTAAGATTCAGAAGAAAATGTTAGAGATCGTAAAAGATGTGTATAATATTCTGAATCGAATCATTTATAACAAATGTAGATATACCCTACACTGCTCTCTCCTTCAAGGAATTATACCCTATATAATATATTGTGTTTGCCGTTACAAGGAGTGTACCATATTTCGAATGTGTAGATTGCTTGTCAAGCTTATAATTCACGTCATAAATTTTTCATTTAGGCGTGCCATGGAACAAATATGGTAAATCGGATGGCAATAGCTTCCCGCCTCCAAACTTAAAATGAAAATGAAGTTAACCTTGGCGAACTTACACACCGAGTGACGATTTGTAATGATTTTAAAATTAAGTACCATAGCTTGAGGGACATAATTTAGAAAATCATTTAAAATTGTGGACTGGAACTATAAGTATTTCATGAAGAAAATTAATCAAAAGTCGAGAAGTTAGAAAATTGTACATTTCAAATGACTTATAGAGTTCGTTAAATGGGAAGAAGTTAAAAAATTGGATTAATCTGAACCAAGTTTAGTTCACATAGTTTGTCCTATAACAATCTATAACCGATTTTCTTTGTACAGTATTTTCTTACAATATAAGACATTTGAACAATGATTGTAAAAACTGTTCGATTCTATCTTCAATATGGTTTATTTCCAAGTGAAGCAGTTTGTCAAATTTTACTAAAATATAGCAACTTCATTACATGACAACACCTGATAACATACTTAGTCATTAGACGGTCATATGAAGGGAAAAATGGTGGAATTAAATGGAATCAGAAAGTTTTTTTGACTCTATTAACTTAATAAAAATTAGGTTCATGTCGCTTAAACGTTCGCATAAACTTATTGCATTCTGTACCAAAAGTAGTGTACACAAAAAAGCACTGAATATTGAATATCTAATCAAGTATGAAAAGTCTCAATGAAAAAATATGAGACTTTAAAATTTGCATAAATTTATTTTCTTAAAGTGATTTGTTAGTCAAAAAAAATATACAAAGCCAATAATTTATCTGTAAATTTTAAAAATTGTGCTGCACTGCTTGACATGTGAGTTGGTAAAATATAATTTTTTAAGCTTATTATATCTAATAAAAATTAGGCAAAATATCGGCTTTTAAGCTCTTTCTTAATATTTTTTTTTGCATTGTGACATAATTTATAGTTTAGCAATATTTTTGGCGATGTATCTTTCTAAAATGTAATAAATGGGTTTGCTTTGACTCATAATAGTTTAAGAGTCGGCTCTGATCAAGAATAATATTTCTACTTGTCTACTTAACTTTACGGTTTTTAAGATTTTTCCGTACAGGAAAATGTTTACAAATCTATAAAAATTATTATTAAATTAGTTTAACCAAAATGTAATTTAAAATTAGTAATTTTTTTAAAGCGAATTTAAAATTTTGTCTAAATTCATTACACTACATTCACAGACGTGCATTGCACAATATTTATGTTTATATCTAAATGCTAGTTTATATTTAGAACAAGAATAACATACCGATTAGAATTTAATGATTGGGCATGACAGTTAACATTATTTTGGTGGTACATGTGTACAAAAAAATAAGGCAAGTAAAATGTATGACATTTGACATTTGACATTTGCAGTTTTAGGTGCAAAAGACATACAGTCATGTATAAATGTGTCATTCAAAACCATAAACACATAAACATTTTATTTTAAATTGTAAATGGATGACTGGACAAATAGGCAGGAGATTGTTTACTTATATTGTAAAAGTTTTACAATTGCCTCCTTATTAAGCATCTGGTATTGTTAATTTACTGAACTTGATTCTAAAATTTCACACTTGAATTGTTGCTTCTTAACTAGAATAGCAGCAGCTTTAATTTTAACTCTACCTTACCTAATTAAACTTTACGTCACTTGGGTCACTAAGTATTCTTGTGCTTATGCGGATATATGTAACACCCAGAAAGATTTGAGATGGATCCACCTTATACAAATAAACTCAGCCTAACTTTTTTCGATTTCAGCCGTCTATCTACTGCCTGCCCATGTATATTTATTAACAAAGTACATGGCGAAATTTTGGAGCTACTTGAATGAGATTTGGTGTGTAGGCTCACAGTTATCCGGGTATAATTATGGGTAAGGTCATACTATTATTACCAGCATCCCGAGCGTCTATAAAATTCTTATTTGGTTTTACTACAATTAGTCTGAAATAAACTTTATTTAATAATAAAGACAGATAAAATTTAACAGATTAATATCGTTAAATTTTAAAATCGAAGGAAAAATAAGCAGATCGAACTTCTAAGGTATATAAAGTGCTAAGTTTTTTATAGTTGGTTAAGGCCGCCTTAATGTGATAAAAGAAATCAACTAGAGAATTACAAATAAGCGAAGCAAAATGATGTACGGTGTTTAAGAAGCGGTTCCAGCGCATTCTACGTACCTTAATTAATGAATTTTTCTCCTACTGGCTACCGGACATTCAAATTAAGTTTCTTATATGTGCAAATGTATAACTGTCTTCATCTATTTTTTTTATTTGTTTGTTTTTTTTTTATTATAAATCACAATGTTGGCAGATTTTTAGACCGAAAATATTTAACATAAACCATTTTATGGTTTGACTTTACCAAAAAAAAAAAAAAAAACATGGATGTATGTGCATGTTTTGTCCCTTTTAATGGTAAAATACTTTGCTTGCACGCGTTGCTTCTTTGCAATTTTTACAGCGTATAAGAATTTTACGCGGACTTATGTAACACCCAAAAATTCTTTACACAGTTACACCTTTTTTGAGTCAGAAACACATTTGAAATTAATTTAAACCTTACTGCCCAACTATCTACTTGCTATCTGTTTATATAAATTCTTTATTAAAAAGTACATGCCGAAAATGTGCACAATTTTCATTGAAATTTCTTACGTGAATGATTTTGGCTCAAAAATACTTTATAATTATTATTTAAGAGATTCCAACATATAGATAAGACCGGATATAATAAAGTGACACATTTAATTTGTGCTGCGAATTGGCCAATTCCAAGAATCCACTTCCTAGAATAAACTTTTTAAATCATTCGAAAGTTAAAATTCCGTATTTTCTTGTAAATAATTTTCCTGACTTTTGAGTTACTTTAAGCAAAGGCATGTTGGGTAGTTACAAGTCAGCCCCTTGATTTTTTTGTAAAAGTATTTCATTATATTAAATAATATACAAATTTCATTACATTTTCATATTTCAAACTCACGCACTTGACCTCAAAAATTTTAAATGCTTATATTTGTTTATTTCTATTTTACAAAGTCCTGAAATAATTAACACCAACAAAGCTATAATAAGTAGTACAAATAAAAGGGTTATATTAGACAGAATTTATAAGTCGATTGTCATCTACCAAAGCAAGCACTGGAACTTAATCGTCTTTGACGATATTTTTAATGTTAGCCAAGCGCTACAAGAGAAATTATAGTTTGATGTCTTACTAAGTAAAATATATTTATGTCTAAATAAAATATTACCTATTGCCGAATTGTAAAAACTGATTGACTTATTTCATTGACTTACTGATTGGCTTTATTTTATTAAGCAGTAGATATTTTTGACGATAGAATTTCTTAAAAGTGGATTTCTTAGAAGTGGATTTAATAGCTACGATATATTTTAGTGACATAGGTGGCTATAAGTTTGTATATATATATATATATATATATATATATATATAGGTATAAGAGTATTATCAGGCTATGCATAAAATGAAAGTGAAAAGTTTAAATTACTTAACTTTTTTTATTTACAAATAAAATAATAAATAAAAAATTTATATTTGGCTTTTAAAGACTCCAAATGCTTTGATAAACTTAATATACTTATCATACTTGTTTGGCCATTTTAATAAAATTTTATATGCCAGCAAAAAAGAAGCGCATTATAAGAGATTATCGTGCAAACACAACCATTCATATATTTATATTTTACCATAACAATTCTTTAGTTTTAAATTATGTGGTGATAAAAAATTTCATTCAGCCGTTCTTTCCAAATATGTACTATAATACAATAACCATATACCAGACCAGAAGAGACTTATGTTTTTATATGGAAAAGGTCATTTGGAGAAACATCCTTTTATTTCGTTAGTTAATGAACATTTCCTAACATATAAAGTCTACTTTCCCTTTTTCAACATTTTCAAAAGTAAAATATGCCATGATGCTATATCTTCTAAAGCAATATTCAATTTCGCAGTATGGACCTTTTATGTTATTCATAAGTTCATACATGCGTAAAGTATATTTTATATTATTAGAAGTTTTGTACAATTAAATGTTAAGTCAAAAACTTTTTGCCTGCTATTAAGGTAGTGTTTTGTAAAATTAAATGTGAAATGTATTTATTTTACTCATTTTTCCGGTCTTTTTGTTTTTTCTATATTAACTCTCTTTACGTTTTCATATAGGTGTTGTTTCATTGTTTGCTTGATTGTGCCTGTACATATATATTTTGGAGTGTTTGTATGTGCCATTGAGAATTTAATTAGTGCCAGGATTTAATTATGTCATCCTAAGAGGATTTCATTATTTCACATATTTCATTCTGTTTTTATATATCTCGGCTCTAATATGCCCGTCTTTTTATTTAATAGTTTGTTATTTTTTTTTATTCCTCTATCAGATTTCATTTTTATCTAGCTTTTTTGTAAACATTTAAGTGCGTTTCTTTTTCTTCTGTAAAAAAAAAAACGTTTTATTAAAGGTGACATCCAATTAGGACTTTTATTAAATTCTACATCTAAGCCCTTTATGATAAAAGGCATAATTGGTTTGTGCAGTTCTATGTAACAGTCAAAAATATTTGAGTTAGGCTCATCTTTTATTAAACTGATTTACTTAGAATCACCTTCGGATTTGGTTCCATATATTTAAATTTCGCTCATGTAACCGAGAAATGGTTACTCCCTTTTAGTCAGGCCCATTTAAAAATGTTGATCTATATTAAAAATATACAGTTTTTATTGGACATTGCCTTCAAGCCCTATATTTTGACTTTTTCTACATTTTTATATTTCAAATGTATGTCCACATTATGTTATTTTTTAAAACAATTGCCATAAAGGAGGTCTCACTCATGCAACTTTATAAAATTAAAAATTAAACTTTTATCAGCTCTCAGCCCACCACCCAGACTTTGGGGTTTTACTCATTTTGCTTACAAAATTGATGAACATCAAATTCTGAATCTATTTAGACATATTGGTCTGTTTGTTCTTGAGGGACGGGGCGACCAATACCGAGAAGCACCTGCTCAATTGGGAGTGGCTCATGAGATGGTTTCTGATCCATATCCATCAGGGGGCATCATGAGTTTCACGAGATCAGATCCAAAGATTTAATTTGGTACCACGGGATCACCAGTTTCATATTTGCCCATGTGGTGATGTTGGAGTTGGCTTCGAGCTGTATGGGCTGTAGTGCCCATGTCGCGAGCGTAGCTCGACCTATTATGTTTATACCACTATTATATTTCTGTCGAGCAGGGTGCCATTTCCCGAATAAAATGGCTAGCTGGGTAGGCTTATCGGGCTAATCTAATCTAAGCCAAGGGGTATTAAGAAGGCCCCGAATCCTTACACCAAGGATTAAGCTAACTAGATGAGGTGCAATAGTGGCTTTAAATTGGAAGCTAGTCGTGACGGTGGCAAGCACTTTGTGTCGTGTCTAGCAGCGCTGGCGATCATAAGTATGTTTATACCATGCATTTGAGCCTTCACGGCAGGTATGCATGTAAAACACTAACTGTATGTTTGTTCTTGAGGGGGCAACCAGTCCCGAGAAGTACCTGCTCAACTGGGAGTGGCTCATGAGATGGTCGTTGGTGATGCCGGCCATCAGGGGGCATTATGAGTCACGAGCTCTGACCAAAGATTTAATTTGGTACCGCGGGATCACCAGTTTTAATATACACCATTGCGGTGATATTAAGATTGGCTTCGTGGGGGCTGTGATGCCCATATCGCTCATTCAAACATATATATGCTTGTCGCGCCGGGTCCCATTTCCCGAATAAAATGGATAATTGTGTAGATTTATTGAACTAACCAAACTAAACCAAGGAGTAATTAGAAGGCTCCGAATCTAGATACCAAAGATTAAGCCATGTATATAAGATGCAATTAGGCTTTAAATTGGAAGCTAGTCGTGACGGCAGTATGCACCATGCGTGACATGACTACCAATACTAGCGCTCATTTTGTACGTTTGTGTACCATATAGTTAAGCCTTCACGGCTTCATGTAGGTTACTTGGTATTGAAAATATGCCAGACCGCCTCATATATACGAACATTCACCCTGTAACAACTTTTGAAAAAAAACAAATATTGTATGGACAAATGTTATAATTTTACATATCTCTTAAAAATTTGACAATAGAAATATGTGTACTAAATTTCATTCAGAACGGTCCATATTTCGAATCCCTCTCATATAACGAATCTTTCAAATAACTTTGAAATAATTGCATAATAATAATTTTTTATTTCGTTGATTTGCAATATACTTTTTGACTTTTTCCTTAACTGTTTAATCACTTTAGACAAGATGCTGTAAAATATTTAAGATCAACTGTGCGATTCTTATATATTTTTTATACAATCAGTATATGATATTTGAATTTTGATTACCGAAAGGTGAATATTAATCACCATCTGCGCTGTCATCAAGAAATTTTTTTTCATATTTTATTTTCCAGTTCAATACGTTTAGGCAACGTTTCACATAAATTATGTTCTAATATTTTTGGCGTATAAAGCTGTGTCATAAATAAATAAATTTACCTATACAAATCCTTCGTTATAGAATGCTTTGCTTTATTGTTCTTACTTTTATCGTAATTCAATAGATTTATTCATTCAAGTTGTTCTGATTTCTCATCTTCTCATTTTTTACAGTTACACTTTATAATTTGTAATAGCTTCCTTATTGTTGGTAATATGATTTTTTTTTATTATTCTTTTAACTTCATCATTGAGCAGAATAACGTATTTGCTAACTTGTTATACCAAAGTCACTTTGTGCAAGTATTTATTATACGCAGACAGCTATAGATCCACATTTTATTATACCAATTAACTTAGAATCACTTTTTTCACATTCATCAGCTAAACGGTATCAAATTTTATTTAAATAGTTTCAAAATTACACCTTGTACTTTGATATGTAGTTTGCATCAACAGACAATAACAGACGTACGGTCAGTGAAGCTTAAATGTACTCCAAATGGGACTTTGAAGAGATCAGGGTCTATCTCAATTGCTCCTAGGGTTAAATACATTCGCCTAAACACATAAAACCTTTTGCCACAAGTGATGCAAAGTATAAAAATTGAAGGTACACAAGT
The DNA here is from genome assembly GCA_023089585.1 of Melophagus ovinus. Lineage (NCBI taxonomy): Eukaryota > Metazoa > Arthropoda > Insecta > Diptera > Hippoboscidae > Melophagus > Melophagus ovinus. The sequence goes on from JAKKIB010000177.1 coordinate 2,627,247, forward strand.
GACCATGTTGGGCAAGGCCAATTCTTAGTTAAGAAGAACAAACGGACGTTCAAGTGAATAGATTATGCATAGCTCCAAGTAATCTCTCCAGAATAATGTTATATAATAAATTAATATATTTGTAGCTTCTTGAAAATGACAGCAGCAATGTTTGGAATAAAGGTAAAGAGGAAACAGTTAGAAAGAGAATTGTAGAATGGGAAAATATACAACTTAAAATTAAATTAATATGTAAATTAAGTACAACAAACAAAACCAGCGAAGCAAATTTTACAAATACACAATCTTAAAATCAACGTCTTCAACAAGAAGATGTGGTTGTGCTACATTGTGGTGCCTATTATTATTTCTGTTCAACTTTCTTTCTCTTCCTGATCTCGTTGACTAATTAAACGAAAGTAAACTTATGGCAACAACTGACAAATTTTTTATATATAAGATAATATTTCGGTGTAAATATTCATAGTTTACACTTATTTTAAAATAAATTTCTTTTTTACTTTACAGCTGGAAGTAGAATTATTTTCCGATTTGAGGGCCTGCCTCTTCGTGGGTTTAGCTGATGTCGCTTCAAGTAAAATTGCTGTTAAAGTACTGGTCGTAACTTTTGAAGTACTTTAATTAATTTTGGCATGCTGTTTTGTATGAGTCCCAAAACTAAACCTTTTAAAAATGGTTACGATTGGACAATTTCTGCGATTACTAAACAAAGCTCTTTTATTTTGAAAAAATCCATTGTATTGAAAATATTCATAATAATGAAAAGCTTTTACGATTATTAACACAAGTTAGTGCTTTTGTATATTAAATTACTTTGCCAAAAATGGTTCAAATTGGTTTACCTTTTGGATGTCTCATATAAAAAACTTTTCAATTAATTAAACTAAAACAACTTCTTATCTTTTGTCATTTGAATTTTAATTTCTTAACTTTTTCAATACAAGAAGCAAAGTTATATAAGAAATTGACCTGCCGCTTGTAGCAGTTTCATTTGTTTTATTTACATGAGTAGTAATGAGAAAATCTACCAAAGGAAACAACTACAAAAATGTTGAAAAAATGTCGGCTTTACCTCTGAGGGAAAATATCTTAAAATCTACCATGGCAATCACTTTGACGTCGCATAATACCAACAATAATATTTTTACCTCATTGCTCCTACATTTTAAGTTTTGCCATTTTTACACACTTCAAAAAACAGGTGGAAGAAGCTTAGGATGTTTGGGCAAAAGGAAAATTCTTAAATCAAGGTACCATCGAGATACATATTTAAGTGTAGTAGTTTACTTGTAATAAGTACAGAGAATTTGTATTCTATAGGCATGGCATAAAATTCCATGTCATAATTTTGGGCCCACTCGTTCTATTCACTTTGAAACAGAGTAGTTTCATGGAACCATTTGAGGGCGACAATTATGAATACGTGGATAACGTATTAATATTTTTGTATCATGGTTCTCTAGAGGTGTGTATATATATCATCACGAAATTAAAATCTTAAGATTTTTAAAACCTTTATTTGCTTGTCTTTTTTTTTAAATGTTTAAATCTCTGACGTTTAAATATCTCAACTTTTACGTGGTGAGTGCACATTTATAAACAGAGACATTTGTTATGTGTAAACATTTTCATGAAAAAATTGTTCTATATGTGTTTGTTTGTTTACTTTTTTTTTATTTGTTATTATTGTATTTGTGAATATAAATTATGCAAAGGAGTTATTCCGTTTAATGCGCTTGTAACCTTAATTTAATCGTGTTATATATTTTAGCGGTAACTGGAAGTATAAATTATTTATAAGACAAAATACTAAATTAGAAAACATGGAAACATGAAAAAGATAGTCAGTTGGCCTAGACCTTTATATACTTTACACCACTTTGCTTATTCTTACTAAAAATTTATAGAAACTTTAAATCTCAAGAATTCAAATATTATGGCTTTTGATTAACTTCAAAACTTTGCTACATAAAAGAAGATGTAAAACTTAGACTTACCTGATTTAAATATTAATAATTGAAAGTATTGTCTGATGATTATTTTTATTCAAAACTATGTAGAATTGTGTTTTTTTTATGTGTCAACTTTTATCAGAAGAAATATTATTTGCATTTTACAATCTTGTAATACGATTTGTTTATAAGCGGAAAAGTATTCATCTAAGTAATCGAAAATTGCAACTTATGCCTTGATAATAAATTTGCATGTACGTACGGAGAGTTAGATAAACTTAAAGTGAAGGCAAAAATGATTTTGAGTTTAATGGTATAATAAAGGGAGGGTCCATGTCAAACTCTTTTGTGTATGACATATATTCTCACAAAATGAGCCTTAATATGAGTGATATGCATGCTTTTTTTTTGAAATTTTTAGCAAAAGAGTTGTCTTGATATTTACGCAAAATTTTCTCTTTTTAACTGTTGTAGTTTTTAAATAATAAACAAAGAAATCGAAATGTTCTCACTTCAGCTAAAGCCGTGGGCATGTCCTTTGACATATATAGCATAATTGCAATACCAATCTGCGTCTAAGTTTTCGATATCTCAAATTTTACGACCGCGAGAACTATCAGAACATACAGGCACTCAAACGGATAGATATGCCTAAATCGATTCAAAATTTGATGGTGATCAGGCATATATGTATTTTGTAGGGTCTCCGAACATTTCTTTTATAAACATAATAACAAAGTGAATATACGCCCACTCTCTAGTACCTGAGTGTAATAGAACTATGTATATGATATAAGTTTCATGTTGCTTCACTAATAAGTTCATGTGCAAGTTCCCTTGCCATATGTTCTGGATATAATATAATTTTTTTTTAATGAAATGTACAAATTAATTTATTTTTTCGTTTATTTCGTTGCCGCATAATACAAATGGTAGGTGGTTATGGATAATTATTTCTAAAATTTATGAACTGTAGCCGCATAAATGTCATTTTGCCTTAAGTAAACGATATAAAATCTATAGGTGTACTGTAAATTGTTAGTCATTAAGTTCATTTAAGAAAAAATAAAAAATATGCATAAAAAATTTATTTCTGCGAATTGAGAGCCCAATGAGAAATAGCGGACAATTAAAAATCAATTGAAAGCACCAAATAAAAAACTTTGAAGATTATACTTTTTCAGCCTACAGTTTTCCGATCAACATTGCAAGGTAGCATCAATAGGAAAACTTTAAATTTGTATATTAAAAATTATTTACGTACCACAATTTAAAAATTATTTGTTTTTAACACACAAACACAAAAACAATTATAAAAATTTTGTCCATCCAAAAGACTATGCCAAATTTGTGGAATATCTACGCTCTTTTTTATTGTTTTTTAAAGTAAGTCTTCTATTGATCTCAGAGTTATTGAAAGAGCGTAACTTGGCTTAATAATCTTACAATTTATGTCTAAAAATTTTAAGAAATAATATCATTTTGTATCTAAATGGTTTGGCTCGCATTTATTCTTTCATGTTTTATTTGCAAAATATTTTTTTTTTGTTTTGTTTTGGGAGCGTTTAATGTGTTTATTAAAAATCTTAAAAATCTCATACAGATCTCCCTTTCTTCATTTTCCACAAATTTTTTACGTCATTTTACTTTTCTACATCAAAAGTGAGAAGCTAAAGGTTAATGAATTATGGAGGAAAACTGAAATGACAAATTTGATGGTATGAATAGATTTTTGTTATTATAGTTGAATTAGGCTAAGATGTCGTTTTTTATTCAACATTAAATACTTAATCAAAGCAAGTTAAATCGAAAAGGAAAGGAGGAAACATTAAGAAAAATTTACTTTATTCCTTAAAGAAAACAAAAAAAAAAAAATTATAACAAAAAAGGTATGAGTTCACCTTCTTCTCATAAGATGTAGGATTGTAAGTCCACCCATAGATAAGTAAATAAGTTATTATATTGCAGATTAAAATGCAAAGCAAGTAAGAAAGTATATTAAGCGGCATTTGAAGTACCCACCACATAGCCATTAAGATATTTGACAGGTAAAATATCATGTCGCCTTTTTTGAAGAAAGTTATTATATAGAGAAAACCTTCAATTTTAAATATATTTTAGCAAAAATAGTCAATTTCGTATTCTAACATAAAAAGCGATCCATGGTTCAGAATGATCCATTTTCTGAACTTCCTCTAACATAATGAATGTATGAACTTAATTTAAAATTACGATTACTATAATTTGCACTTAGGATTTTTATGTATCACATTTGAGTTACCTTTCATCTTTTTTAATTCAAATAACCGAGCCCTTTTCTACTTTTATGGAGTACACAACTTGTGGTTTCGAGCTCTTTAAATTTGTGGTGACCTAAAATACTTTATTACACTGATCGATTTACCAACATTTTTTGAATCGATTTAAGACTCTCTGTCTATGGAAAATTGTTGTCAAAATAAAGGTTTCCATGTAGCATGGTAACCGAAAAAAATTGACAATTATGAATAGATTTTAGCAAAAATTCTGTACCAAAATTGTCAGTAAATTTTTTGCAACCCCTTCTGTATAATAAACTATTCAAATTACTAACTTTGCAATTAACGTTACTGACTTTCTAATCATATTAAACACAGCGGTTTAAGATAGTCAAAAATCGGTTCGGTCGTTACCGATTGTACCAGTTTTTGTACTTCATAATACAAGATGGAATAGTAAAGTTAAGTTATTCTTTTTATAATTATTTAAATTAACTATTTGCAAATGAATGATCAATAAGTAACTTGAATATTTTATTCAAGCTGACGATGATTATAAGTCTCTTTAATAACACTTCGATAATAATTAAACTGAATTTTTAAGTTCTTCTTACCCTACCAAGCCTACCAAGCCTACCAACTTATACTTTTACTCTACCAACTTATAACCTATAACTTTGATTACTCTGGTTAAAGAAGGTTGATGAAATATGTTCACGTTACTTAGGCTCATTAAGGTACATCTTGAATGTACCTTTTAAAAGATTTTCTGTTATATTATCATTATTATTATTATTATTATTATTATTATCTATTTTTCGACTCGTTTATAATGACGTAGTGATGGAGTAGATTGTGAGAGAGCAAGGTAGAAAACTCCTCGCTTTATTTGAAAATGTACTCTATGTCAAAGTAAATTTAGTGGAAAATTACAAAAATTGTTAATGTTATGTTGACCTATCACATGTTTATGTACAAACCTTAACATTCCGAGGGAGAAAAAGCGATAGCACGTACAACATACAGAGAGAATAATATAAGAGTTACGTGACACATACTTTAATAAAATAAACAGTGACACAACCCAACGGAGACAATCTGGCTTCCTTTTCCTTTTAAAATTTACTTGTGTCAGACATTCATCCGCATATTTCAAGCATACCAAAAAGTATTGAAGTATTGTTGATTTTGTACTTATAACGTTGCTCCATTTTGTTAACGGAGAGAGAGCGTATACAAGTCGTATAAGTAGTACAAGTATTACAAGTAGAACTGCATTTGACTTATGACAAATTTCTTTAGATATATATGTTTGGTTTAAGGTTGTTGCTTGTTGTTGGTTTTTATGTTGAAACGAACTTCATGGTCAATATATGAAAGTGTTTAAGACTTGAAGTCAATTTTCTTGTCTTGCTACTTTCATTGAGCATTGGAATGACCATACAGGAAATTATTCAAGTGTAGTATACTGATTGACTGCCTAACTGACTAGATGACAGATGAGTCAGACAGACCAGTTTTAGTTATTCCATTACCAAACAAATCAACTTAAACATATCAAAAGCAATGGTATGATATAAAAAAGGTCAAAATATAGTTTGCTTGGACAAAAATTGAATTTTCACAGACATACAAAATGAAAGTATTATTAAAAAAAATTACTTGAAGAAAAATTGCATTTGCTCAAGAATACATGACGTATTCAGTCAAGATTTATTTACAGTTTGTAAGCATTGGCCATCATCCATCGTTGTCATTCATTATGCTTTATTTGGGCAACAACTCTTTGATATGTAAAATAATAAAATCATTGTTTGACTAATGAATTGATTCGTTCTAAGAATCACACTTAACGTTAAATGGGCGCCTCAATGTTTGCTAATAAACCAGAACAAACTGCCGGCTTCTTCACAAGTTGATGTTTTCTTTTTTTTTTTTTTTTATTAAAAATCTTGTTTTAAGTAAATCAGGTTGCCCGGAAACAATTTGGCCCATTTTGTAAATTTGCAACATTTTTGCTTAATTTATGATCGATAAGGCATTTGTTGGCATAATGCTAAATGATAGTTGGGATAAGTAGTAAACTTGTAGATTCATTTTTTAAAGTACTTTTTAAACTTAATTAATTATTATACTTTGGCTCTTTATTGTAATCATATTTGGCTGTAATTGAATTTTGTAACCAATGTAAATAAATAAAGAAATGTTTTAAAGATCTTTAGAGTAAAAGAAATTAACTATCAGCAAATTTGTTACAATTTGTTTATAGGTAAATGAAAGCAAACAAAAGAACAAATACAATTTGCCTTTATTTGCATTATTTTACTCCTACCTATTAATACAATTTGGGTATACGATATTGAGGTAGCGTAGTAAAAGTTTGAAGTGTAAATCAGTTTTAATACCCATATAAATATAAAATATATAAGATAATTTTTAAATCAAATTAAATATGCTCACATATAGGACAAACATCCCTGTCATTAAATTTGTATTATTGAAATCAGTACAAAAATGCTTGTGTATGTTTTTTGCACAAATCGTTTTTGATAAAAAAAAAAAAATAAAATAAAAATTGTATAAAAATCGAATGTAAATGGTAAACAAACTTCTACTGATTTGCTTGCGTTAACAGAACTTTTCACTTAGCGTCTTAGAGTAAAGGCAATAATGCCAATAATATAAACGAATAAATTCTTTAAGCAGCTTTAGATACCCGATTTCATGTATATATGTACAAGATCATATTAAAAGATATCCGCGATTATTTGAACTAAAATCTGATTATGTTTTTTAAGGTAGCATTTTAGGCATCATTTGAAAGAAAAATCATATTTACTTACAAGTGAGTGAAATATTTGAAGGGTTGAAAGCGTATCAATAAATATGAAAGATTTACTGGCAGCTACCAGAGAAAATGGCAATAGGTCATTTATAATAATGATCATTACAAATTTAATAGCAAATAATATTCTATGACCCAATAAATAAATAAATTTATATAAATATATGTGTGGATAATTTTACATATATTGAATAAACTGAGACAAGAATAAAATAATTTATATCAAACCCTAAATACTTAATATTAACTCGGTGCATTGTACTTGAGAGGCGTGGTCGAATATTATTCATTTTGCCACTTTTAAATCACAAAGTAGTTAGTAAGAAACATAATGAAAAAAAATTTAGGTAGGCGTGGTCGAAAATTTCCCATATGGTTAGATTCTGAAAGTTGGTTTTCGATTTTGAGCCATATCTTGTATAATCACGAGAAAGGAATAAAAGAATTTAGAAAAGTAGCAAGTAAAAATTTATGCAATAACTTTCTAGATGGGATATAAAATGTAAAAGAAATTTTACTTCAATATTTCAGTATTTTCTCCTTTCATTTTGATAAAAATACGAAACCCAAGACTTTTTTATAATTTTATGGCCGAAGCACATGTGCGAAAAAGTTTCAATAGACCCCTAAAACATGAACAAACATGGCCCCATTGAATTAATAACTGATACTGATCAAGAATGTAAACCATTGCTACAGTTGCTGATAATTTCTATCGTATGTTACAAATATTTTAAGAAAATTAGTGTAAATTTAAACTGGGGTTAATGTACATACAAAGCCGAAATTTAAAGTAATGGAATATCAACTTGTAAGTGCAAACATATCAAGAGGATTGTATTACATATGCATACTATGAAATCTAAATCCATTTATAATAGAACTTTAAATTGCGTTTTGCTTTCGTCTTTTTTTTTTTTTGTAGCAAGTAACGTGGTATGTTCTTAAAATTTAAGGAAAACGGGTAAACACATAAAATTTGCATACATTACATTTTACATTTTATATTTTATATTTTACATATTACAAAAATTATATTTTCCTTTTTGTGCACACAAAGGATTTTGTGCGTGAAATACTAACATACGTCGCGCTTTATTTTTCGTGGATCGTAGATAAGGTGTGAAAGCACATAAAATTTATTAGACAGCCATTTTAATAACATGAAATCTAAGTGTATTTGGTGATATTCAATAATATTTTTTTGGTACGTACGCCAAAAGTGGAAAAAAAGGGAAACTTGCGATTGTAGCCAAATGTCAAGCACCTTCTACTTTTATTATCTCTATTGAATATTGATTTATGAGAAATCAGTATACGTAAATCTTGTACGAAATCTTGTACTAAAGAAAGTATTTGTAAATTTATCAATTCTAAAAGAAAAATCAAAAGTGCTTCTTCTGTTATATAGTTTAATAATATTGAATCATTTTTTTAAAATATAATTTGGAATTTTTTTAAAAATACTATAAACACTTTGTTCTTGTTCATCCATAAGATTGGAGTATTATTCGTATTCAAAAGCATCATTTAAGATGTCTGCTTCTGCATTGTTTTCTGAAGGGGAAGTATTCCATTTTTTGGTCTATTTGAAAATGTCTTATATGCCTACGCGTATTCTCAAGTGATGGGCTAACCAATTATGCACCCTTGTAACAAAAATTTTCAATAAGGTGCCTAATCAAGGGAGCCTTTCCTGATATACGGAAAGCAAAGTTTGCCAGCATTGGTTGTTTTTAACAATTTGACTCCAGTTAAATACAATTTTGCTGTTTATCCCCTTTTTATTCAACACACCACTTGCGGTACAGGGTATTTTGCGGATGTATATATCTCTCAGAAGAAGTTGAGGAGTTTGAGTAGTTGAGTAGTTTGTTTTCTGGATCAATTTAAGTCTGTCTAATGTTTGCCTATGTAAACTTATTATAAAAATGCAGAACGTATTTGTATAATATTTCGTATGTAGGCGTGGCCCGAGGACGCCCGGGAACAATTTTGGTTAAAATCAGACTATTATTATGATCGCGCTGTATATACCAATCAATAGTTCGTTGGCGAAGTATTGTCTAAACCTTGTATATGGAAAAATTAATAATTCTGTATATTTCTTTATAAAAAAGTGGTGTAAAGTATTTAATAATCTGCACATGAATGACATTAATTTTGTTAACGTTTTTATTATTGCATTATATTTTTAGGACACTATTAATTGTAATAATTTCATCTAATGAAATAATTAAATACGTGAATAGGTGTTATGAAATAAAAATATATTTATAAATTAATTTTTATATATTTTATTTTATTTTGTTTAAGTACATTTTTAATATAAAAGATGAAATAAAATAACATTAATTTACCAATATATTTTTTTCCTAGAGTCTATTATTTTCACACACATTTAATTTTTTATCATTTACACGCTTGGTTGCTTAAAATTTACATTTTCTAATATATTATACTCACCGCCCAAAAGATGACGACATATTTATTTTGTCATTATATTTGTAACATCTAAAAAGGAGCCTGCGATGCTTCTTTTATTCTTGCTCAGCATTAAATTCTGAAACGATTTAGACATGTCTGTCTATCTGTCCATCTCATAATTGCAAAAAATGAGATGTCGCGCTCAAATTTCGTAAAAACATCGAATATTATTGCAGGAAAATTATTATTGAAGTTGTGGCAAAATCGGTTAACAAACACGTCCACCTTGCAACGTAAACTGGGAATACCTCAGCTTCCTCTTGGATGTTACAAATTCATTGACGAAATGAATAATCTCTTAACCTCTGGTTGCTGGGTATAAAAAGCAAGAACTGTACAGACATAATCAAGTTGATATTCTTTCCTTTGATATAAATTATTGCTATAACAAAATAGTGGTTTTCGCAGTGTTCACAATGTTCATTTAAAGGATAAACTTTTTTTCTACATAACACTAACATTTATACACTTATGAAAAATTGTATCTTATGAATCTATTCTTTTAGGAATTTTGTTTTCATCTGTGTACATGCTCATGTAGAGTTAGTTTTTGGAATAGTGGAGTACTTTGTTAGAAGCTTTTATGCGTCCGCCTCTCTTTTTCTATACCATAAAAGCCATAAGTAAAATTAGTTCATATTTCTAACTATCAACTTGCATTATCATGAAAATTCTTTTCTGTAGTTGAGTACTTCATGTAAATGCAAATGTATTAGAAATTTTTATAGGAAATAATAATTATAATTTAGATGAAACTTATGCGAACATAAACGCACACACAGAGCACATTTTTTGGGCTTCGCCTTCAAAGACTTTTTTTTTGGTGTACCCGCCTCGCAGTGATTAGTTGTCTGTATGTGTCTAATAAATAGAAACAAGAAATATTTGTTCTAGATTGTGTTAGAGTTTGATAGAAATTGTCTTTTCAGGTAATTTGGTATTTAAAATCGATCAAAAAACAACCTCATAAATCAACCAATAATAAGGTAACTTCTAATTTAAAAATATCTTAACAATCATATCTTAAACAGTGAACATCCCGATTTGGTACGATCTAGTGGATGTCTGAAGTCGAAATTTTTTATAAATTGAAAAATGATTTACGTAGAATATTTTGCGGTGCATTAAAAAACTGCGCTACGTTTTCTTTTAAGAACCATCTCCAATTCAAAAAAGATTTTTTTAAATAGCCGCATTTTTACGTTTAATTAAATCGAACCGCAGTGACAATAATATATTTATTACTTAACCCTAATGAAATGAAATGCAGGGTTCCGAATAAAGCATTAAAATGACATCGTTCCCCAGTGCAGTCCCTTAAATTACTAGTATTCAATATTATTTGGCGCAGTGCATTCTTAAATACCCTACACCAGTTTGCTTAAAGTTCCATAAGAGAATTACAAGGTGACAAAAATTGATAAAATTGTTATACATGGACAGACAAACAGACAGATAGTTACATAGGTCTAAATTCAATTAAGAAGTTATTCTGAGTTGTTTGATATAACAAAAGGCGGGTCCATTTTAATTTCCTTTTGGGAGCTGCAAACACATTGCTACAAAGTTATAATCATACGTGGTGTAGGCTATAAAAACACATTTATTGGTTAAGTTTTACTATGCAATTCACGCATGGTGTATAACTAATTATATTAAATATAATATACAACAATTTATTTAATGAATTCTTTAATGAGGCAACAAATGCCACACACATACATGTACAGAATTAAAGTATTATTAGTCTAAATAATATTTTTTAATGAGTTGACTTAAAAATTTTTAGTGCGCTTTATGTTGTTTCGACGTCGATAAAACATGCATCACAAGAATAAAGGTCATGCTTGAAGATACGTCAATGTTTAACATTACACTGGAATTTCGTATGTTTTACGTTCTTCCGTTTAATTACCAAAGGAAATTTTGCGATATTGAGGAGAACACAAAATGCATTAAGAATCTAATGAGTCATATTTGTATTTACTTCGATGTGTGATGTGTTTTAATGTACTATATAATCATAAACATAAAATATAAAATCTATTTTTACATACGCCGCCTAAAAGTTGCTGGTATAATTCACTTCTTGCAAAGCCTACAATTCTAAATTGTTTTAGCCATGTACATTCGTCTGTTTGTTATTAAGTAGTCGTAAAAGTTGCGATATTGAAAATAGATTGATATTAGAAGTGGGTCATAATTTGTTTTTTTTACCCTAGACCTCTTGCGATACAAGGTATGTTAAGTTTTGTTAAGATGTATGTGACACTTATAAGAAATTTAAATAAGCTTATCCTTTATTATATCGATCGTATTAGAAGCATTTTCTAAAGCAATTTAAACATGTCCGTCCATTTGTTTGTCTATCAGTGGTCCCTCCATATAAATTTTCATCACAAGCTGACATTTTGCAGCGATTTTAAGAAGACTTGATTTAGCCCACAAACGCTCAGGATGTTTAATGGGTAAAAACAGATTGTTACTACGACCACGCCTTATACAACGACCTACTTGAATAGAGCTTTTATTTAAACAAAATTATAATTTCATATAATTTACATTTTCAGAATAAAGCGCTGTTTGCGAGGTGCTTGTTGAAAGCGTTTCAACATTTCAAAAATGTTGGTTTTTGAGCCAGAACACGGCTGCATACCAAATCTTTTGAAATGACCTAACAAATTGTCAAAGTTTGACAACGGAGAGAAATACAATCAGACGAGCAAGTAACGCTTATAATGCCCAAAAGCATGTTTCGGAGACGCTTTAACGGACATATTTTTTTAATAACATCAAATTCTTAATTGATTGCCTGTCGGTCTTAAGTTAGTCACTTGTCTATTTATTGTAAACATTTTATTGGTCACAATATTAGAGATATTGATCTTCAATTTGGCGAAAGAAAAGATTAAATTTCTGTACGCAAATTTATATTAAATGGTGCATCCCTCTTTTTCTAAGCAAAGATTTCTAATGCTTTAAATCATGATCATTATCCAAGGCCCCATTCAGCATGCACTTAGTCGTTCTCAATACAAAATTCCCAATGAAATGTTACACTGTCAGCACTACAAAGTACAACAACAATTTCTGCATGGTGGTGCCTATACAAAGTTCCAAGATTCTGTGGTGGATATCTAAGTTTTGGCTTCAGTTAAATTTACTTTGTAGCCAAATTTATTTTACTTGCTTTTAAGATTATGCAAACCGTATTGCACTTTTATCGCTGGATTTCTAGCCTGCTGTACCTTCTTTTATATACGTACTTGATAAAATTATAATATGAAAAATGGTTTGGAATGGGCAATATGAGACATTACATAATATGAGTACATGGCCAAGTATATTTTTGTTTTTCATCTAGTTTTATGCAGGCACAGACGTAAATTACAATTTTAAGTAAACATTTAACATTGAACAATAACGCATACAGTTCACAAAATTGAACGCATAATTTATAGATGTTTTTAAAAATATGAAAGCCTGCGTAAATTATATATTTTTACCGAATACGCATGCATTATGTGCAATAATGATAATAATTTGAAAATATTTGTCATGATTCATATGTGTATTTTAATTTTAATGGCATTAAAAGAGGTAGGTGTAAAAAAGTGTATTTTTCAGGCAAATTCTTGTTGCAGTATGCACAATGTCATTTTTTCAATCTGTTACATACATTATTATTGATAGAGCTTGCTGATAATAATAAAGAACAAATGAGACTCTAACTTATTATTTTAGCGTCCTTTGTAGACTTCATCCAGCATTTTCAGACACATTTATTTTAACAAAATGTTTGCTTTTATTTATGTTTATCTAAAATGCGTACATTTTCATGATTGATATGTAAAGGATAAATTTCTGTTTCTGTTTGAATCGATTAAGCTGTTAAAAATTTAGAAGGAATGAAGTGTTTACATCGAATTTATATTGAAAATGGGCCACAACGGTTAAAAGTTTTCTGCTCTATACACGCGTGTCCTGGAAAATGTAGTGTACTTTTTTCATATGTTTTGGTTATCTTTTCTTTTAAAATTGGGAAAAGTCGACGACAAATCAATAGATGGTCGTGGTATCGGGCAAATAAACTGTGGCATCAGGTGTTTATAATTATTTAACTTATTAAATATTTCATTTATATATTTTTAAATGTACAGGCCAAAAAACTTTGATTCAATTCATTTCAGTATATTAACAAGTAATAAAATAATATAAGGGGCTGAGAGAAAATCATCAAGCAGACATTTTGATATTTGATGGTGTTTAATAGAACTTGTTGGTGTAAGCAGTTTAGCACAATGGGTTTAAAGTTTAGGAGTTCTATATAAGTTTTCTATAATTTACAAATAGGGATTAAAAATTTTCGATTAATGAGACTAATTTTCTTTTTAAATAGAAACAAATTATTTGATAACAAAGAAATTTTGTTTCTTATTACAATTTTCAAGGCGAACTTTTTACATTCCAATATATAAAATATCAATGTATTCAATAGTTCTTTAATTACCATATTAAATTGGTAATTAAATAAAATGTCAATGAACCCAGTCACACACACACCTAAAATATTACAACAAGAACAAAAATAACACTAGGAATTTGCATAATTTAATTTGTTGTTTGAATATTTTCTATGGTTCAACATTCTTTGAAATTCACTTTAGTTACATTTACAATAACCCGGTAACTGAAAGTAAGTTGGCACTTACTTACATATGGCATACCTAAGTGTACGAATCTTGCGTACAGAAAACTGGTAAAAATTGTTATGGTGTGTGACTCCTCGTGAAATATTCTGGCCAAATGTACCAAATCCAAACACTTTTTGAAGTTCTTAATATAAGGCGATAAAGGATGTACGTGCTATCGTTAAGAGAAACTATCGAAATTTGCAAAAATATAACTGTAAGTTTGAATGAGATCCAAAAAAGTGATTGAAATCAGAGACCATGACAGGCTAAGTAAGCTACATGTTGCGAATAAAACTTTTAAAGACAAACTTGAACGTTTTAAAATATAAACAAGTTGTCCAATACAATAAACTGGTTGTTCACAATTGGAAAGCGTTTTTAAAAATCATAATTTTTAGTTTCTTGCCTTGAATCGACCTGGATTAACTAAGAGTTTCTCACTTATTTATTTATTTATTTATTTACATGAAAGTATCCCAACTTATAAGTTAGGCTTTTTAGGTAGATGGATTCGAAAATCCGAAATAATAACAACAACAAAAATATTAAAAATAATAATAAAAAAAAGTCTCAAAGCAAATCTCTTTGTCTGTCCAACTGTTGTCGATAAATAAAGTTCTTACTTGTTATATTCGAATATTTATTTTAAGTTGTTAAAAGTAAAAAACCAGAAAAGAAAATCCAATTGAGTATTTTTACTTAGAGTTAATTGTTAAAATATTGTATAAAAAAAAAAAGAGAATAAAGATGAATTCAGTTTAATCCTTCAGTTGGAAAACTTTAATAATGAAACCAAATAGTGTTCTTTTAAAGAACAAATTAAGCTCAAAACGAAGGCAGTCTCCATTCCGTCTACTTCGTCCGTATTGAATTATAGACAAATAATATATGAAAAGAATCCATTACAACTTGTGCATAATAAAATCGGTCGTATTGTTTCAATAATTTAATGAAAGGAAAAAAAAACCTAAGAAAAATAAAGGAAACAGCCATCAAGTTAAAATATACGTTTTATAGGACATCTGGCGCAGCCCTTTTGAGCATTGCAAACATTATGATTAATCTGAAATCTGGATGGTCCATATTACAATTGTGCACACAAACATAAAAATTTAATTCAGTTAGAATTTGCCACTTTAAGTTTACATCAAAATCTTATTTGAATAACAAGCAACTCACAACAGCAAATATAAAATATAAGGGCGAAATTCTTGTAACAAAACTTTTCCCTGAAAGCATTACATATGTACCTATCATAACTTCAATAGTTTACTAGTCAGCCTAGTTCTAGATTACTAGAACACAGTCACACAAATATTAGCGGAGCAGAAAACAAATGCTTAAAGAAAAAACTGTAATCAAATCTTTTATAGAGCAACAATATATCATGATGATGATCAAAACGGGGATGAGTCCGGGTATGACTATAATCGACAAGGAAGTACATGTTCTATATGGTGTTAAACAGTATTATTATAATCAACAACAATATCATCATCATCATCAATAACATGCATTTATCAAAAATGGACAAGTTTTCTTTATGTATATGCGTATGTGTGTATGTATGTATGTATGTATATATATGTGTAGATGTATGTATGTATATATGCGAATGAGATTATACAATTTCAAACTTACATATAACAAAAACGATAATAAGAACATTGAAGACATAAGTGAAGGTGCCATAGCATTTAAGGATATCAACAATATGTAGCTTTGTAAGAATATAAGTGCGAAGTGAGAAAGTTTTACATTGTAATGTAATATGTTCAACTAAAGTATTATATCTCACTTTTTATATAAATATCCATACTTAAGCCAAGTAAGAACTTTACAGTCAGTTGGGGCCTACTCTTAAATACCTTATACCACTTTACTTAAAGTGATTACAGTCAAAAAAAAAAGAAGAATTACAAAGCAATAATATTGGAAAAATTGTAATTTCTCAATTATTTAAAAAGTTTTTTATATAGGAGGAAATGCCAACAATAAGATTAAATTTAATGCATATATAAGACAGTTATTTTTTGCTAAAATATATTGAAAATTAAAACTTTTATCCATATAAAGACCTTTTTTGAAAAAGTTGTTATTTGAGAAGTTGCCGAACTAATGGTCTGTCTTAACCTTTTTCAATAGGTTTCATCTTTTGGCCAATGCACAGCTATGTATTAAATTTTACTAAAATGTATCAAAATGTACGTCCTCTACCTTGATAAGAAACTTATATGGACAAACATCAGTTGGATAGATGGACAGACAAGCTTAAATTGAATTAGGAAGTTACTCTGAGTCGCTTGGTATTTAATAAAAGTTGAGTCTAGCGTAATTTCTTTTTGATGTTACAAACTTTTGCACAAATTTGTTATATCCTGTACCAAGTGTAGGGTAAAACACATACATACGTATGTTTCAGTTCGCACACGTATAACTAACATATGTTGTGCTAATATAAGAAGTTTTTCTACTTGCATTTGCTCTTTTGTCTTTTTGTGTTAAATGTTAGAGTTAGCTTGAAAGGATGGCTATTCTCTGGTTTCAATATTGCTGACCATTGCTATTATTACTTTGCAATATATTGATATCCTTACACTGTATTTGAGAACATATAGATAAGAATGTATTTTTCGCATTATCACTAATTCTTTCCTTTCTAAAAATGTGTAACATGCGGCTTTTTGAAGAAAGGTAAATTCATCATAAAAATTTGCAATAAAATTAAATTAAATGGATAAACTTTTACCAAAAAAAAAAAACAAAAAAAAACCGTAGAATTAAATCTATCCTAACACTATTTGAAATGTACTATTTGATAAAGAATCAGTCCCTAATAAAGGGAAGTGTAGACTTTACTTAGAAATTAACCCAGATTCGTACAAGGGAGGCCATCAAAGTTTCACTTTGTACTGAAAAAGTACTTTCTATGTTTCATAAAATACTTTTCTGTGTATTGAGTACTTTTCGAATTGTTTAAATTTTTTTTTAATCGAATTTTCTTAAAAATGTATGCTATCGATTGTAAAATTATCTTTCCAATGCGCTTTAATTGTATAATTTTTAAAGTAAGTAAATAAATATAAATTTTCACAGAATAATTTGAAAAAAAATTTTTTGTTGCCTAATGTTTTTAGTACTTTGATCTTTTGCATATTTTTAGGCTGAACTGGCTGCATATATTTAGGCTGAATATTAAAATATAAAGAAATTGAGCAATAACTTTGATAGTTCAGTTAAATATGTATATAAAAACGTTAAAAACGAGATATCTAGTTCAAGTTTGGCAGAAATCTTGGAAATTTGTGCGCGCAGTTTAGTTGTGCAAATGGTAAAAATCAGTTATAGGACAGATCCACAATTCAACGTATACTAAGAACAATAAAAAGCTGAAATTTTGTGAAATTGTCTACAATAACTGTCCAAAAATTATAGGAATAGATGACACCTACGCAAAACTTTCACTTTTTGATGTTTATGTTTTATGTTTATTATACAAAAACTGAAACCATTTTAGTATCATAACTTCCTAGTGTTGAGGTGATGCCTATTCAAGATTTGTACCAAGCCATATTTTATTAGTTTACTTATTTATTGTTATTGTTCTTGATTTTTAAGAAAAGAAATATTGCATAGCAAGAGTAAAGAGGTGGAGATACATTTTGGAAAATATAGAACTTAATAAATTAAATAAAATAAATATTTGTAATGCGTAATGTATGATGCGAATGTACGTAAAGATGTCTCACTAATTACCGCATAATTTGTGGTATAAATACGTTGTTGATTTGTGAGTTAATTAAAGTCAAAAACAAAAGCAGTTATTTTATTAGGCCATTTCAATAACAATGATGTTAAAAGGAAAATTTGATAATAGAAAGTAGAGAGAATGAGTCAATACAGATGCGAATTTTACAATTAAACAACATTTGCATTGCTTTAATAAACGAGGCGTACACCCACAAAGTTTGCCCGTAAACAAAACATACAGAACTGACTTTCCCACTTAACTTTGTATACCATATTTCTTTGCATATATTGTTATATCAGTAACAGTTTAGATAATTATTTCAGACAATGGGTGTGATAGTTGCAGCTAATTAAAATGTTAAAATGTGTCTTACATTTAAGCACAAAAATTTCTTATTTGTATTTAAAGAAACCTCCCACTACCTAAAGGTTTGATTGGAAGGCTGAGATATCTTTAAAAATATATATATATTAATAAACAGCTAATTCTGAATTGAGTTTAACATATCTGTCTGTCCGTCTGTCCGTAACATTGGTAACATTGTCATAGCCGTAAAAATCAAACTCAAATTTATCAGAAACATTAAAAGTTCTTGGAGGTAAATTGATATTAAACACGGGTAAAATCGATCAAAAGAAACGCTTACTGAACTGAAAACATCTTAATATTTTAAAGCAAAAGTTCGCCATGTTTTACTCGCAAATGAATAAAGTTAGAAAACCATGTGTCTACAAGGCCCCTTAAAAAGATGATCTAAATCGGCGATGCCTACCTTATATTACCAGATATTTTCTTTTTTAAGTTTATATTTTCCTTTTATTACTCCAGAACTGAATGGGGATTTGGATATCCACTCCAAATTTTTACTTTCTATATTTTATTGTTTTTTAAGTAATAAGTAAAAGAATGTAAAAAACGAAACTAAATATTTGACATTATTTAATTTCTAGTAAGCGTGAATCAATTTTGTAAAGTTACCGCCATGTAAGAATTTCTAATGTTTCCCCTAAACGTGATTTCTCGATACTATACCACCAAGAGACGGACATATAATGTATATATATATTTTGAAGTATCTGCTATGCTACAAACATAATGATAAAATGTGTCACCCTCAGGCATTTTAGGCATAAAAAAGATAAATAATGACATTGGAAAGGTAAGAAAGCTTGTCAAGCTTTATTTCTTTTAATTCAATTATTATTCTGTAAGAAGTACAAAGTCACCACTGTTATTATTAAGATGGATGATAACATAATAGACAAACAGACTTTGTTCATTTGATTTTTATTTCCATTTTTGCTAAATCATAATATATCAATTAAATCAAGTTGTTCTGTTATATTTTTATACCAAAAGTTGGGAGTATACTCACTTTGTCATTGTGCTTGCAACGCATTCAATTTTGAATCGATTTAGCTGTGTCTGTCCGACTTGACGTGGGATATTAAACTCAAATTTGCTAAGAACATTGGAAATTTATGTTTATTGGTTGAAAAGAAAAATCGTTCAAATCGGTTGTAGGACACGTCCACAGTTTAACGTAAATTAAGAACACCTCGGTTTTCTAAAATACGATGATTTTTTATTTATTGCATTTGAAAAAAAAGTAAACGCTACTTTGCTTGAGTTTAAGCTTAATTACCAGCTAACCAGTAAAAGTTGTGAAAAAGCGGAAGACTTTCGAATTTATTATCTTATAATATAAATGTAACCATTATTCTAAATTTTTTGTATAGATAATGTGCCATCGCATTTGAAAACTTCCAAATGACTTGCATTTTTCTTATAGAATTCGATATAACTAGGTATTTGGGCGATATACAGAATTTGAACTAGATCGATTTATATTTCGAAGCCCTCATATAGTGTCACATTAAGACATCTTAGGCACCAATTTTTATAAAAAAATACTGATCTGTAGCTTGATACTAGACAGACGGGCAAATTTAACTTGATTCAGAATGTGATACTGAGTCATACGGTATAATAAAAGGTGAATCTGCCTCAACTCATTTTGCATGTTACAAATATTTCTACAAATTCATAATATCCTATACCACGAGTGGGACAATTAATAAAAAAAAAATCATATGAAATAATTTTTATGTCTTTTTTACTAACAATTTCTATTGGATAGTAAACGGTAAAGTACATTTTGTCCCATTTTGTTTATGGAAATAAAAAAAATTACTCATTATTGTTCACTAATGGCTTTTGGCATTTTGAAGTAATTTGTAATTAAGTGCGTATACCTTTTGCGAACGTCCTAAAGTAGAAAATTACTGAAACCCTGAATTTGTTTGTGTATGCTCAAGTAAAAGTTATGAACGATTGTAAAAATAAAAGTAAACATAAATTTTATAAGTAAAAAAATATTTTTCTAAAAGGAAGTTAAGTTTTAAAGTTATTGCTGTTAATGGTGCAATGTAATTGCTTTCGAGAATTTTCCGGTTGATTTTAATCATTAAAAAAGTTTAATAAAAATTATTATACCAATAAGATAAAAATGCTCTTCGTATGACATTACTAATAGTTTCAGTAATTAGTTGAAGAACTATAAATCTTCAATTCAAAACTGTAACTTGAATGTGATATTGAATGCTTATTCAGTTGCACGAAATTTCTTTTACCACAAAACTACATTTGTTATATTTAAACAATATTCTAAGATTTTATGCGATTTTTATTGATTTTTTGTCTGCGTACATTTTCAATGGTGACTCTTTAATATTTTATTATAGATGTCATTTTAATAGTATGAGAAAATTCGAACTTCTTGGTGCTGAGCAAAAAGTAAGTTTTAGATTCAGAATTTTATTGTTTACATTTCCCACAAATCACATAAAATTGCGACTCCTAAGTAACGTCATAGTCTCTAAGTTCTTCTGGGTATATCTATAGGGAAAGTGCTAACTGATTAGGTTTTTAGCAAAGTGTACTTAAAATTTTCTCTGATGATGTGGCATATGTAAAAGCTGGCATAAATCTAAGTGCCAGCAGATGAAATGTGAAAGGTCTGTGGTAAAAGAAGTGCACATAGAACTACTTTGATAAGAATACGAAAAATAGAAAGTCGAAAATCTTTATTTATGAAGCAAATTACATAGACTACTTTCACCAATTGAAGCGATATATTGTCAGAACATTGATGGCTCGACCAAGTGCGCGTATAGGTAGAAAATTTAGAACACATTTTCCTGCATGCTTTTGGGTACAAAGAGATGCAGTTAATATTTATTAATACCTGGCGAAGGGAGAAATTAAATGGAAAGAATTCGATAACGGCGTTAAGAACAATTCTTGTCAAGTTTTAAGACGAATTGCTTTTTAAACAACCCTTTTCCTTGGTATGAAACTGAACTGAATTCAAATTTAGAATAATGGGGTTTGTCAATTATTTGACTTTATCATTGAAAGAAGCAACTACTACATCCTAATGGGTATTCCATAATATGCATTTCTATCATGCATTTAAATAAAAAATTTAGCTGTACAATATCGTATGCATAAATGGCCAATAATAACATATTAATCGATAATGGCTAATCTTGCTTTGTAATTGTTGGAGCCAAACTTTCTCCTATAAATGTAAGCGCAATTTTATTTGTCCAAAAGTGAATACAAATACATTTACATTAAACATTACAAATACAAAATTCTATTAGAAACATTGATTGAATATGCCTAAATGCCTAAATGAAGAACTCCTTATAAAATAAGTTTTGACAAATGAATGATTCAAAATGACGATTTTTCGTTAAAGCATTCAATTAAAAATTCCATTCTTATTGTTAGCACTGTTGCTTTAGCCATAATGCTAATAATGTAATTTGATAAAATTGGCATAATTTTGATTGTTATTCAACTGAGAAGATACCTTCCTGCCCGAATGCAATTTTCCTCTATTTTTGTGCATTTTGTCCATTACATTTACATACCTATAAATCTGTCAATTGATAAATTTATCCATTCAAGTGTTTTACGTCAACTCTTCTATGCACATCTTTCTTATAATTACTTTACTATCAAATACTCAATGTTAATGTTAACGTACTTATTTCTAAATCACTAAATGTACGTATGTATGAGAAAATAATTCTCGTTTAAAATTAAACATATTAGACTTAATGACATTTGTGTTATTTTTTGTTTTATCTAAAGTACAATTTCAATTGAATTTTAGTAATCTATACGGCTGTAAACATTTGATAGATAAATTGGCTAATTCGATTACAGAAAAGCTTTGTATTTGAAAATTATAATATTTTGTAACCAACCATTCAGAGAAAATGTTAAATATTCTTGTTGAGCAACTAAATCTGAATCGTTTTAAGCATGTCTGTGATTGTTTATCTGTATCTGTGCGTTGTTGGTAATTTCCTTGTAGCAAAAATTATAATATCGGGCTCAAATTTAGTAACCTATAAGTGAGTACTAAGAGTGAATAGCATCTGTTGAAGGACACTCTCTTCGTTCAGCTTAAATTGAAAAGATCTCTAATTACTTCAAGTAGAAAGTCGTAATTTTTAACTTATCATTCATGTGATGATATCAAAAAGTAGAATCGTAATACCCGAGCATTAATACAACGCAACATATTTTGAAGCCATAAGTAAATGTAAAAGAAGCCGAAATCTATATATTTTTGATACATAGATCCAAAAAAAAAAGGTCAAGCAAATGTCATTATTAATCTTTGGCAGATACTATTTAAGAGATAAGTCAAGTAGTGCGATAATTAAAAGCTAGGAATTTCCACAAAAGAACTGTCCAAAATGAATCGATCATTTTTTACTTTATTGGTTTATAATTTATTTTGTTGTCATTTCCGTCGTATTAAGCAAAGCTTTCGGTGTAAAATATTTAAGACCAGAACTCCATCGTTTGTTATGTTTTTGCCTATTTTATGATATTATTATTAGCAACTAACGCGTTGAATGTGTTAGTTTGCAACACTTTAACGTAATTACTTTGGGATAATTATCAGCGATACCTAAAAAGAAGTGCGCTTAAACGGCAAATAGTACAAGTTTTATTTATTATGTTTATTTTTTGGCATCATTTCCAAATTCCACAAATTGCGCTTGTTTATGGACATATAGCCCCACATTTGTGCACTTACTACATACACACATATTTATTCCTTTGGTACATATTTGAGATATAAAAAATGAAAATTAAGAGAACTGCTTTAAGAAGTAATTGATGATGTCTGAAGATTAAATAGTAAAAATTAGTGTACGGTGCGGAACTAAAATAAACAAATTTTTCTGATTGCTGTCTATAAACAAGAACGAAAAAATCTAAAACATATTTAATTAAACTATAAAAATTATTAATTATTAATTAAACTATAAAGTTTTCAAAACACTCTTAATTTGCTTTAAAAAGCTTCATTCCATTCAGTAGCCTATAACAAACAATTTTTTACCTTTTTTGGTATAAATCACGATAATAACTTTAAGTGCTCTAGTAACTTATGAATAAAATGGAAAATGAAAAAAATTTTCAGTTTGGGAAACGACCTCTGGATGGTATAAAATGTATAAAATGGTACACCTTAAAAAAGGTTCTTTCAGTATACACCCAATTTGGATCTTCAATCTGGACTAAAATGGAATATCTCTACAAATGGACCTTATAAAATAATTACAAGAACATTTACAGTAGCGGAGAGTAATTCATCATCGAACAATAAAACAAAAAGGTAAGACTGAAATTTTTTAGGGAATTATATGGATCCATATAAAAGCACTTTTAATTTATTTCAGAAAAAATAAATATTTAGGTGGCCACTCTACAACTTTTATTTTCCACTCCTTTGCGAAAAAGAGAAGAGAGAAGAGTGGAAGGACCTCAGCGAAAAAGTAATCGAATTTTTTTCATTCTAAATTAAGAATTCATAAGAAGCGGTCGCTAAATAGGGTTAATTTGTTTGATTAGATGGATCTGTATATTTTAGCATTGAATTGAATACTCAATTAAAAAGTTTATTAATACAAAAAAATTGTCAAACTACAACAGTGAAATATTAAACAAAATGAAATAAACTTGGAAGCAAATCATAATAAAAAATCTTTTTAAATACAAGTGAAATTACTCTTTTAGTACAATTCTAAAAATTTTTTTCTTTTAAACAAAATTGTTTATAATTGAATATAAAGTAAAAATCCAAAACAAAAAATACCCACCACACCATTTTGCTGGCTAAAAATTGACTAAACTTGAAAGACATACTTTTATCTTTTACTTAAATATTACGACATTACAGAAAATTTAATATCTCACTAAGGTGCAATATTCTATATTTATATTTAGTCGTATTCCCTTTTCTTTTATATCTTTGATAAAGATTTCAGTCACTCATTCTATGAACATGTAAGTAATTAAGAGGCCATTGTTTAAATTGCTGACAAAAGCGAAAGTTAGCATAACAGAAGGACATAATTGTAGACATTTTATAAAAGATACATATCCATGTGGCTGTGCTGATGTATTCATGTAACTGTAACTGAAACTTTATTGTACAAGTCATAACTGATAAAGAAGATCAACTATTAAATAGTAGCGAGAATCTTTAATCTTCTTGCTAAAAATTCATTAAAGTTTGTTTCATAAATTTTCGTCGCATCACTTCAATCAACATTAGAAGTCTTTATAGTGGCCTTTAAAGTAGTAAACTCAACTTCACTAAGATTCTAAATTAAAATTTACCTTTCTATCTGTGACGGTTCCGGTTTTCAAGTTACATATAAAAAATTTGATAATTGTCCTGTAAAAAACAGATATATTTTCAGTTTACATTGCATTGTGGGCATGTCCTTTAAGTGATTCTAACCATTTTCAATACTAACCCGTCTGCAAGCATATTTAATGTTTCCACCAAATTTGAGCTTGATATCTCCTTTTCCACAATGGGGGGGAATATTAAAAACACATGAGCACGGACACACGGACACACGGACAATGGACAGACATACAGACATATATAAATCCTAGCAGAATTTGGTACTTATCCAGAATACACCTTACGTGTATTCTGTAGGGTTTCTAAAGCCTTCTTCTGAATGTTACAAATATAATGCCAGAATGAATATACCTTCAATCTTTGCCTAGTGTGTATAAAATGTCGTTTGAAGGATACACTCATAGTGCAATTTAAAGTTAAAGCATGTCTATATATAAATACATTTTTATATCTATAAATATGTTTACGCTTTACTAGAATCCTTTTTTTTTGCAGTAAATTCAATTTTAGAATTTTATTCAAAGAATAACTTTGTTTATTTGTACTATCACCATGATATTTATAAATAGTATGTTTATATATAAAGCATATATATGTATCTATATCTATATTTGCAAAGGTTAGATGTGCACTTGTAATAATTGTCTTGAAATGCGTTAATGGTTTATAAACGTACTTGGTAAACGTCACCATAAATTTATCAGTGTATACTTGTGTTAATATGAACACAAGCGTACGCCCATTCTCTAATATCTCTAATACACTTGTTGCTAATTTTATATAAAACATATTGAAAATAGGATAATTAATGCATTAGTGTTAGTTGTTGTAGTTATTACTATATTTGCATGCTTATTATTTGGCTTATATAACTAACTTGATGTGTGATAAATAAGTGCTTGTGTGTGTATGTTAATGTTTGAGGAAAATTAGTTAAGTTTTAATTATGTACATATGTGTGTATATATTTATATTTATTATGTATAACCACAGGTAGATAAAATTTCAGTGTCTATAAAATTTTAATATTCTTAACACACAAAAATGACAACACAAAAACACAAACAACAAAATAGTACAGTTTGGGCAATTAATGTCTAAATTTACATATTTAGTAATGTATATGAGACAAATTGGGCGGTATATAATCTTGAATTGTTAATGATACATAAACGTATTAAAATAATGAGAATTAACAGCTGAGTAACATGAAATGATTAATTTATAAACGCATATTTTTAGAGCAACATATTACTGTAAATAATAAGTAAATTTATTCAACTTTATTTTTAAATAAAAATAAGTAGGAATTTTAGAGTCGGTCGAGGCTGCATCTTCAATACAATGCACCTCTATTCTTAATGTGTTTAAAATCAAATAAGGCAACTACTAGCTAATATTATTGAATAAATTGTAATTTCTGAATTATTTTGTTATATGAGAGAAGGTTCCAAAAATAGACTTATATGGAATGAATTTAGTACACATATAAGGCAGTGTCATTTTTTGCTATAATATATTCAAAATTAAAGCTTTAGTCCATATAAAGACTGTTTACGAAAAAAAGGCCTTATTTCAGAAGTGTTCGAATTAATGGTCCGATTTTAACCATTTTCAATAAGGTTCGTCTTTGGCGAAAAAAACTTATATATGTACCAAATTTCACAATACAATTTAACAACACAAAAGCAGTAAGTGCAGTGTAGTAAGTGTTTTACATGCATACCTGCCGTGAAGGCTCAAACGCATAGTACAGAAACGTACGAAATGAGCCCTAGCCTTGGTAGTCATGTCACGCATGGTGCTTGCCATCGTTAAGACCAGCTTTCAATTTAAAGCCTGCATTGCACCTTATATACATGACTTAATCTTTGTTATATAGAATCGGAGCCTTCTTATTACTCCTAGCTTTAGCTTAAATTAGCGCCATAAGCCTACCCAGCTACGCATTTTATTCGGGAAATGGGACCCTGTACGACAAGCATACATTTGTTTGAACGGGCGACGCCAGCGATGTGGGCACCACAGCCCCCATGGAGCCAACCTCAATATCACCACAATGGGCGGTGATATTGAGGTTGATCCCGTGGTACTAAATTAAATCTTTAGATCTGGTCTCGTGACTCATGTTGCCCTCACATGGCCAGTATCACCAACGACCATCTAATGAGCCACTCCCAAGTAGCAAGTACTTCTTGGGACTGGTTGCCCCCAGACAAGCTGTAAGTAAAAAGGTAGAAGTTTTATATTGCACGATTTCAGATAGATATTGCCGATGTTAATAAATTTTGAACAGAAAATGCGGCAATTTCTAAACTTCTGGATATTTGGTACAAAAATGTTTTTCTTTTGCATTGCAAAAAGTTTTTAAAAGTATGCGTGCTATTTTGTATATGAAGGTTAATTATTGCCTCAATTGGGAATAGAAGAACTTTCGTTGTGAATATTGTTTTTAAAAAAGGAGAACATCATGAAATAGAAGAAGAATAAACTCATAAGGTTTTCTTTTATGCCGTACTCATACTCAAACTTAATTTTTTTCGCAGATGGTTTTTGCTTCTGGCTAAAACTACACAAATGCTAAAATTTATATGTTTCAAAAAAGTTTGCATGTTTGCAGTTCAATCAACAAGATTAAATTTATTGGCTTTTATTTCAACCATTTATTCTTACGTTATGCTCTTCCAAACATAAACGTTTGATTATGCCCAGGTGTGACAATAATCGTAAAAATAGTTACCTATAAATTGTCAGATTAAAACAATAATGTCAGTTGAAAGTATTTTAAGTTATATTTGGTTAATGGCATAATGTGGTACTTTCTATTTTTGGTGTGCTCAAATAATTTTCACTTTTTCATCAAATAATTTTTATATAATAATTATGCTAAAATACCATTTTGAGACCAGCTTCCATAAAATGTATTTTTTTAATTATTGGAAAACTTTTGAAAAAGTATTTAACAGTTCATGTTAACCACATAATTTTCGTTTGGCTTTTTCTTTAAAAAAAAAATGTCTGTCCTAGTTCATTTTGTAATGGTCCTGAATGTCTTATTGATTTATTAAGTACATTCTCATTACCCCATTAAGTAAAAAACTTTTAATACTTTTGTCAAATTTCTAGTAAATGTATAAATTCCTAATATCAAAAAGTAGACGGTCACATATGGCCAGCTCTATTTAAAAACTGATCTAATCAAAAATTAAAGCATTAAAAGTTTTAATTTTAGAAAATTTGATACGTGGCTAACGTTAACTAAAAGCTGAATTTAACGATTTTTACGCACTTTTCTGAAAAAACAGTCATTATATTTAAAAAAAAAAATTATAATTTTCAATTTACATTTAAAAAAAATTAATCCGTTTTAATATTTTGCCATAAAAAACCATGTACATTAAATTTAAACTGAATTTTTGTTTGGATATTTTGCTTATGCGGAGTGTAACATTAAAAATTTACTTGTAAATATTTGTATCAAGTGTATTGCAGCGTCCAGCTGCACAACATCTGATTCCAACTAAATAAACCAATTTTATTAGTTCATATAGAGATATTTCAAACGTGCATTTATGTTTTAACCACATTTCCTGCGTACATTTTTCTTTTTACCATAAAAAAAAGGAACTTGATTTATAGATTCTTTTAGAAAAGGTGAATAATAAAATACATTCACTATACGAATGTACACCCAATAATTCTTTAAACACAAAAGTCCAGAGCACAATTTTCAACTGTATGTATATATCAATTATAGTACAAAAAAAATATAAGTAAAAATATGAATAAAAATAGAAGTAAATAAAAATGTGTATATAATGACACTGATAGATATGTGAATATGAATTTTATCATATAAAATGAAAGGGTAATCATGGAAAATGTCGTGCCAATAAATATTAATATTGCAAACACATATTTTAATCCAGCAAAACTAACAACTATATTAACAGCATGAAATAAATATGCAAAAAAATATGAACACAATGGTAAATATGGTTATGATTGAAAGTTCATGTAATAACGGTCTAGAAGGTTATGGTCAAGATGAGATTCAGTGGTAAAAGAAAAAAATATATATATATAATATATATATATATAAAACGATATCACAAATATGATAAACATGTATATTACTTATGACAATTGGAAACTTCATACAATATAGAACTAGAGTTGTAGTGCCTCGCATATTTATTTTACTTCTTTTCCTGCTTTCTATACCTTAATAAATAATAAAATTACATATAAATCAAATATCCTTACGTGACGTTTATGTGCACTTCTTATCTTATATGTGTTACAAAAAAAAAAAAAAAGGGAATTTAAGTGAACACGCCGATAGTAAACGCCGTGTGAGTCATGTATTGCAGAGGACATTTTTATGGTCAAATAAAAGAAAACAACTGAAAATGTTAATCGAGACAAACTTTTAAATATCTTACATTGGCTAACTGCCATTCGTGTAAATTTTAATGGTCTTGCATAAATTTCAGTTCCCTACTTGCAACAAATTTTAATCAGCAAGCAAAAGTGTTCCACCTCTGTAACACTTTGCACTTATACTGAACAAAAAATCAGTGAAATGGATCGAAAGTTAAAAAAATTATAAATTCCAATTATTAAGAAGATCATTTTATGGAAAGGAAACCAAAGGAAATCTAGATGCAAAATTTAAAATTTACAGATTTTCGTTGATTTTTCGAATAAAGCGACAAATGGACAGAGGTTCACAAACAATCTGATTCTAAAAATTTCAAATAGGATTCGTTTTCGAGTAAAGCATATTTGCTTATCAAATTTCTTTCAAAGTACAATTTTTAACTTAATAAAAAACTGGCATGGACAATTGACGAATAAAATAGTTACTTTTAAAAAACTTGTTTTCACAAAATGCTTTCACTAAAAGGCCCTTTAATCCACATATTGTATGGACTGTACCAACTAGTAACACTTGTGCATATTAGATACAGATTTTAGGACTTAAATGGCTCCAGTTTTTTAAAAATAAATTGCAAAATACGTTACGATGCTGTGTGGCATGCATGGGCACTATAACACCCAGTATTATTAAAATGGATGCTAAATATTTCTGGTTTCCTCATAGCCACTAATCAATTAAACTTATGTAGAGTTGCTAAGAAAAAAAATTGTGCACAATGAATTCACGTAATGATATAACAATTTTCGACAGTTGTAGTTGCGTCCAATCATGGGGCTTATTCCGCTCAACTGCGATCTCAACGCCTAACAATTAGCCCTAATTATCTGCTTCATATATACCATAAGTTCTATAAAAAGTAATAATTTGTGAATTCGTAATGGCATACTGTTTCATGTTACTAATTCTTTTGAGTTATGCAGTGCATGATTCTTCGAAACTTCGAAACTTCGAAACTTTTTTTTTTGTTAAACTGGCAAAATATGATTTCGAAAATTTCAAATTGTTCATTCTATAATGTAATCACATTTTTGAACTAACAGTTTTTCAATATTATATTTAGGGTAATTCTTGAAGAATGAATAAAAAATTTGAAAAGTCCCAAACCATTGAACTTCGGTTTGGAGATTTTACGTTATAAATAAAAAAATATTTTCTTGGAAATAACAGCTAGACTTCGTTTTGGAACATACAGAAAAATTTTCTATTCAATTTACTTTGCGAAGCAATCAATAAAAAAATACGTTAAGCATTTAAAGTTTTACAATAAATAGTAGTCGTGGCCGATTTTCAATATTTTGGGTAGACCATGTTACATGGAATTTAATTGAAACTTAAGAAAAAATTGGAAAAGTTATGCATTGTGGCCTTTTGTTATTACTTTTATATACATCATTTATTTTTGTACCCTATACCACCAATTGTGGTACAAATAAGTCTGCAGATGTAAAACCTAGAAGTCAACTTTAAATCATTATAGAATTCTTGTTATTCAAAAAAATGAACTAAGTGGTGGAAAACGAAAAAATGTGAATTTTCGGATGTTCAGAAAGATCGTGAATAAATAATGTGCCTGAAAATCACTGAGTGCCGATTTTGGTTAAGAAATATTGAAGTATGTAAATTTTATTAACATGCAGATTCCTTTAAAGTAAGGTGTTACATGGCGCCCACCTATCAAATTTCCTTTAACTACTTTTAAAATTGCGACCTGTAGATTGTAGGGATTGATAGCAAATGGCGGACAGCCTTAAATTGAATCAAAAACTAATTTTAACTCTATCGACATAATAAATGGTTTCTTTAAAATTCCACTGAGTGTTACAAACATACGCACAAACTTTTAAACTTTACATCACAAGTGGTGTGAAGTATAAAAGGCATGCCTTTGTTAAATTTAAAGTCCGCACCTTACACTTTGTGAATAGAAATATACTTGCAAAAATTGCACAGAGAGGCAGGGACAACGGTCTAATATTCGATGCTAATCAAATGATCTTTATATTAATAATTTTTTCTTTTGGGCTTTTTAAGAGTTTTGTCCGAATGACTACTCCCTCAACTGCTAGAAAGTAAATATACAAATTGAAATAAGAAAATGGATTTTTGCAATGAAAACCACCTGAAATAATTCCCATATATATACATACAAATACAAATAATCGAAGATGTAAAAATAAAAGACCATCAAGGACTTTGATGGCAATTTGAAGAAAGAAAGTTATCCTCCGTTTGTATGTTAGAAAATTCTTTTCCTCTTATTACTATTATTGCTATTAGGTGGACACTTTGCCTTGCTTTGCCGCATAAATTTGTTTTCATTTGTTCATGGAAACTTTTTCATTTCTTTTATGCTTATTTTATTTTTATTAGAATAATATACTTATGTCTCTGGATATTTTGAATTTATATATATATATATATATATATATATATATATATTATATATATGTATATAAGTATGTCTGTCTCTCTTCATGTACCTATAATTTTACATTGAAGATTTGAGTCAATTGGATCTCATCAGGTTTAATTTCAATTGAATTTCCCAGCAGACATTTGTTTGTGAATCTTTAGTGCTATATATTTTGCAATTTTTTATTACATTTTTTCTTATTTTATATTTTTTGTTTTTTTATAATTTGAACAGCGATGCTCTAGTTTGATTGTGTATATGTACGGCGCCTTTTTTGCATTGTTTTACATTTGCATAAACTTTTATTTTACTACCCGCACTTTTAAAATTGAAAATTGTTACTGATTTTTACTGCTGCTACAAACACGCACACACACGCACACACACACACACACACACACACATAATTGTCCTTTTTTGAGCTACTACTTCTCTAATGATTTTACATCATTCATAGTTCAGCAGTATGCTTATTTTATAATAATGTTTGTAACACTTAAAAGAAAGTGGCAAAAAAAAGGCTCAATATGAATATCAAATAATAGTAATAAATTAAAGATCGATTTTATGTATGTCTGTCTTTGTTATTTATAAAATGTTGAGGTATTGATTTCAAACCTGACAGAAGCATTGAAAATTCTAACAAGCAGATTAGTATTGAAACTAAGCCAAACTGTTCAAATAACACACCTACAGCACAGTTTTAAAAAGTAACATCTTTAGTTTTTTTCTTAGAAATATGTTCGTGATTTTATACGTCAATGAAAAATTATAGAAGGCTGAAATTTATAATTCATTGATTAAATGTCAGTTTTTTATTATGATTGCACAAATTGGATAAAATTGTCTGTCCAAAAGTCTGAAAATCAGTTAGGTCCACGGGAAAATGACAATATCGAATGTTGAACTTTTTCATCTTACATTTTATACTATTTACCAGTTACATAAACTAAAATAATGAAAATTTTTCTGCTTATTTCAAGGTAGGGCTACACTTTTACCAAAAAATTTCAAACAATTAGTTAAGCTTTCCTTACTTTTGAATTTTATTAAACTTTGTTACTTCTTAATACCCAACGGATCGTTGTAGATATTTCTAAGCATTTATGATTCTGCATGTTTGATGCAAAGTTACTTTTAATCTGAGAGATTAATATAATTTTATATTGAACACTTTTCGTATTCAAAACGAACAAAGTCTGTCCAAGTAATTGTCTATATTGAAGCCTAAATAGAAGATCTTTTTTGTGCTTTGTAAGTTTTTTTTAAGGTACCCAAAAGGTTTTTTAAATATAAAATTTTGACTTTACTGCAATAAACTGAAAATAGAGCACACAAATTTTCTATGGATAATTTTTCTAGATACTCATCACTCATCGACACCTTTTCTAGATTTCATTACTCAGTGAAAAAAATTGATAAAAAAATTGGTCACCCTATCTGGTTTTATAAAATATTAAAATTTGAATCATCTTAATAATTTTAGACTTGCTTTGACTATTCGTACCTCAATGTAGGACATAATGCTTAACATTTATTTAAAAATTTTGTATTTAGGGCAGCACTACCTGTACCATCGAGTGTAATCAAATGCCACACAATGCCTGAATACTCTAGATTTTACTAAAATAGAATTTTCTTACTTTTGTTTTCCTTCTATTATATTTCATTGTTATTGCTTTAGAGTTTTTATTATTCTGCTTAACAATTCATTCGACATATAGCACGGATGATATTCTTAAAAAATGTAATGTAAGAGAATGAGAAAGGCAAAAATATATTGCGACAAACATTTGTAAACGATTGTACACAGCTGTTTGTAATTCAATACCTTTTTGTATAATTTTTGTTGAGATTTGTTAAAATGTTAAATTTTATTGTTTACCAAAAGAGACCGAGTTATCATCATGCTGTTTGTTATAACCTTTGTTCTGGTTATCATTCACAGTTTTGAAATACTGGTAATGAGTTAAGAAGAAGATATAAAATTAAAGCTTCAAATAAATAGATAAACTTTTAATAAGAATGGAAATTAAGTTTATGGATATCAGTAAATTGGTAAATATCTCCAAAATAGTGGCAAATATTCTTCCTTTATTAATGGTGTCCTATAAATCCATTTTGTCTATTCAGCAACATTTGATGGCACCGCGAAATGTAATCTTTTACTCAAATGAGGTCTTTTTTTGGTGGAGTAAAATGATTGCTTTAAAAAAAGTGGGTCTCTCTTAAATTCCTCCGGTACATATAGCTTGGTGTTGCTTTAGTACAAAAAAAAAACCACAAAATATTGCTTATAAAACAGAGGCGTGACCTATTTATATAATTTTCAACAATTTACTCTACAATTAATAAAAAAAATTTATTTATTTTTAATAGCGGTAAAAAAATTGAAAAAATTATACAACCTTACGGAATTTGGGTCTTCAGCTCACTTTAAATATTACCTTTTTATTTACTTCAAAATATAATATTTTGTAATTTTGAATAAAACAACTTTTATTTATTAATATAGCAGTTTTCTAAGACTTTCTTTGGTTGTTGTTTCAATTACAAAAAATCACGTTTCTAACTCAATTATTTGGTAGATATTAACTATCAGCATTTACAGACACTGAGGGAAATTCTTTTGATAATATTAATGGCCTGCATTTACAAAGATTCAATTACCTTAAAAGTACTTAATATTTATGGAGGATACAGATTTATCAGAGCAATGTTACATTTGATATGTCTCTAATGTTTATTTATCAAATTATTATGTGGCTTTAATAAAGGAAAAAAAGTTATAGTCATTTGGAGTTGCACAAAAATATCCTCTACTACTACGGCACTCTATCTAAGGAATGAAGAGGAAGTAAAAGTGATTTTAGAAAAATCATATACTGGAGGGGACGTTCACACAGTAGACCAA
Source organism: Melophagus ovinus (assembly GCA_023089585.1). Lineage (NCBI taxonomy): Eukaryota > Metazoa > Arthropoda > Insecta > Diptera > Hippoboscidae > Melophagus > Melophagus ovinus. Next base: position 2,661,756 of record JAKKIB010000177.1, read on the forward strand.
GTTTAGTATACTTATTATTTAATCAGAATATTGAATAAGCTATGCCAAGCGATTTTTATATATAAATAAGATTTATATATAAAAATCATTAATTCTTCTTTTAATTATTGACAATTTTCTAAAGTGAGTCTTGCTTGATGAGTATTGCCCATTACTATTTTGGAACGTCTTTGTACCAAAACACGACCATCTACCAAACATTTTCTAAGTATTTCTAAAATTGCTTTCTAGGTTTTAATAATTTACATAGACAGGCGTTTGGGCGGACAAATATGCTTGAATCCAGCTGAAACAGAAACTGAATTTTGAGCCGATTGCTATTATAAAGGCTTTCTCGATTTTACATGAATTCCCACAGGACCAAAATAGCTCCTACCATAAATGGTATGGGTATAAGAATACAAAGGCATAAGGCTCAAATTTCTTAACAAATTTCTACTGCCATTTAAAGAAAAGTTTAGTAGCATATTTCTTAGCAAGTTTGCTGAAATATTTTAATAATTCTAGCTAATTGATTAAAAATGTTTTGTGCGAAATGACTTTTTTAATTATGTCATAAAAGAAATTTAATAAACATGCGTAAAAATGTGAATTCAAAGTAATGCTTATTATGCATTACATTTAATATGCCTTCTTAAGAAATATTGTTCAATTGCTAAAGGCAAAATGTTCATTTATATTTATTTATAACAACTTTTTAATATAATAAAAGGCCAATATTTTCTTTTCTTATTGATATAAAAGCAAGGGCTAACAAGGGCTAATTTCACATAAGGCAAAATAAAAAATGAAAAAAAAATTATATGTAACTGGAACGAACAATTATAGAATTCTCAATCTTTACGATTGTGCCATATTAAATAGCTTAACCGAGATATTAGATACTTAATGCAACGTTACCTAATTTCAATTACTTTTTCTAAATATAACAGATTTCTTTAGATTTATGTTTATTACAATTAAGGGCATAAAAGAAAAATGTAATTCCTTTTGTAGTGGACTTGAGACTTAACCTGTATGATCAACTTTTGAACTTCCTACAAGAATTTGCCTTATTTTTAGCCAATTTCAAATAACGACAATACGTCCTTCATGTCCTTTAAGCAGAGGAGTATTTCTTAAAGATAGATCGATTCATTAAATTATGAATCGACTTAACTTTATAGAGTACTTTTCCCATTTTAGCTGATGGGTATTTAAATAAATTTTAATTACATATGTTACATAATATTTATTTAAAAATTTATAAGAACTTTTTTTTAAAAAAGATTATATGCAAGTCGCATTTATATTTGCATAGTTGAATACATAATAAAAGAAAAAAAATTTAACGGAAAGTTTTTTGGCTATAAGCTAAAAGATGCTTAAGAAACATATTGAAATATAAGATTTTATCTTGAAGTAGTAAAAGGAAGAGATCTCAAAAAATTTCAGTGAATTATTGTACACATATCAAATGAAAAAAAATTCTATATATGTACATATGAATGTGTCTGTGTCTTTTCCTCTTCCGGTATTGCCTTTTCATTATTGTCCAATATATGAATTAGCAAAGAAACCAATAGCTCTTGGGCAAAATATACAAAATTCATTTGTGGCCAAAGCTACAATACAAAGCTTAATATTTATTTGTATACATCTCTTTCTGATATATTTTACTATTGGAATAAATATGGTAATGTTTGGATGGTTGTTTTTTTTCTCTTGAACAAGTAAAAAATTTAATTAAAAAGTTATTAAACGGACACAATTCCCAATCAAAAAATTATTTTCTTTTATGTTTATTCTTCTTGTTTTCTATTAAGAAAAAATTGCAATTTGATACGTAAGATTTCTAAGAATTTATACACAACCGCAATCATTGATGGTATTTATTCATTTATTTGGAATTTAAATAAGTGACCTTACGTTAATACTTGAGCATCACTTTCATTTTCGTATCACTTTCCCATCAATTATTGTGAAGATGAAGTAGAGCTACTTGAATTGGCCGATTGGCCGTTTATTGTTGTTGTATTAATTGCAATTTAATTGAAGTTTATGTTTACATTACGTTCTCTCACTTTTAATATTGTTCTTATTCCTTCAACCGAAAATTGAAAATACACTCATTTTATAACAGTGTTTCTAATATTTAAAAGAAAGGGTCAGAAGTCTTAATTGTATATATTTTTGATCAATATCGAATATTACATCAATCTAGACATGCTTTTCTATTTGTCTATCTATCCTTGTCTTCTCACGTTTGCAAAAAATTAGGTTATCGATTTCAAATTTAGTTGAACTTTTAACAATTTAAACAAGCAGGCTAATACTAAAAAAATGGGCCAAACCAATTAGAAGTAAGCGCAATACAGTTAAAAAATCTTTGAGCCTTTCAATAAAATATTTCAATACATAAAAATCTATAATTTTACAAGAAACTTTAGATCTAGTTCAAAAATGAAGGAAATTTGTCTCTTCTACCAAAAATTGCTTTACATATCCATCTCTAAGAAAAAGCATTTTCTTTTCACTTTTGAAATAAGCAATATCAAATTTTGAGTAAATCTCTCTTATGTTAACTTTAAGATATCGATTAAAAGTCTTGGAAATTTATAAAGCCAGTTTATATCAACCCTCATCATTTTTTCTTATTTTTGTAATTTTTTTTTTTAATTACACTTTTCTTATTTTCTTGACTTGTACTCAATTTATTAGACTTTTTAATAGCACATAAAGCAGTGTGGTGTAGAATATTTAAGAGTCACTCCCGACCATAATAAAGTTTTTACTTGTTTCAAGGTCCACACAAATTTGTAATACCCTAAATCACAGGTTTTTTGTTAAATAACTTTAATTATCCTGTTAAATTGGTGTAACTTATAAAGATGAGAAAAAAGTTACCATATTTCAATAATTTTCAATTAATAATAACGCGAAATTGCTTAGTAACACTTTTGTAATAAAAAGAAAAATTAAATATAAAAGTTAAAGTGTATGAGCTATTTTTAGCTGATATTTTATTGGTACTTCGCTGCGTATTAAATTTAACTTACATACAGAAAAATAAATATTTTTTTTACTAAATATGAAGGTACAAGAAATTATTGCAGAAATATGAAAATAAGTTTCTATAAATTTGAAACTTCAAAGCATTAAGCAACAATTTTCAAAATGTTAATTACTTATTGTACTTTAAGCCGCCAAATAGATCATTTAATTATAATCTCGATTGCATATAACACTTGTATAAAATTATAATATTACTTTTTTATAGCGAGTTAATGACTTGAAAGTTCAAGAAAAATGCCTCTATAATAATTTCATATTTAACAATAAGTAGATTGTACAAATTTCTTAGCGCAACACTCAACTAACAAATATTAAGTACCTTAAAATGTTTGTAAAAAAAAAATGTAGTTGAATGATTCTAAAATTTAATAACTTTTCTTTGGCAAGTGATATTTTAGGCTTCATTATGTAAAGGGCATTATTCCAATAGTAGTTTTCTATAAAAAGTTATCTATGTTTGAAAGTGAATAAAAATTAGCAACATTGGAGACCTATTTGGTTTTGCTTTATAGATAAGTTAAGAATGCATCGGAGACTGCTAAAAAAAATTATAAAGTTTACGGAAGCAATGTTGTATTTCTAATGGCAGGGAAATGGTTTACTCCTTTTTAATCTGATAATTTTGATGTTAAAGATGCACCTCATTCCGAATTGTGAGAAATACTGACATATAAGCAGCGTGTCCTATGAAATATTAGTTTAATAAATCGAATTTCCATTCGCATAATAAAAAAAGCATAATAAAAACATAATAAAATCGAACCATATTTGAAACCAATGATAACGGGCGATGAAAAGTGGATCCCTTATGACAATACTGCTTGAAAAATATCATGGACGAAGCTAAGCGTACGTCAAAGTTTGTGGCAAAGCCAGAATTGATATCAAGAAAGGCACTGCCATGAGTCTGTTGATCAAGCGATTAATTCTGATGTGTATTGTCAACAGTTAGCTATTTACTACAGTCATACTAGAAATGAAAATTATCGGATACACACGCTCACTAACTCATTTCGAAACATTAAATTTTGTTTCTTTAATTTATTCGTATAGATAACATTTTGTCCACTTTAAAAGAACTAGTTAGACTCTCGATTGCCCTTAATCTATGTTTAAATTTTTGGTACTTTCTGTTTATGTGTTTTCAGAATTGTCCGCATCAGTATTTATAATATTTTGATAGGGCTTAACAGGCCTTAGTTATTCAAAATTTGTTACACAGAAAATTTTAATTTAGAATTGTCCAAAGTTAAATAACATAAAGTAATAATTTTGTGTACACCAGATAAATTCATTTGTTTAGACTTTTTTTCCACATACCTTGGACTTTCTGAACTTTTTGATTACACGAGGTATCATAGTAAACTCTGTGATTGTAACGGTACTATTCACTTCTATTTTTCTGATTTTTCTTATTTTTTGTTATATTTTTTACTTCATTTTTATCAAATTCCACTTAGACACCATGATGGCGCTGATTGTGTTACAAGCAAGTGTTGGTCTAATGCTTAATGTTGATGTTGATGACAATTTTTTTTTTACAATTTGGTTTTTATTTTTGTAGTACGTTCTTGTTGCTTTTGTTATTATTATTGTTAGTAATACTTGAAAGATGATGTCATGTCATGTTGGTGTTAGTAAAATATAAGCTGAGAAAGGTATGAATGACGGAATGTTTGGTTTTTGGCTCCAAGCAAGGTTTGCGTTAATCTAACACCGTGTACGTGATGTGCAATTTAATGTTTCAATTAGAGGTAAATTTACACAAACACATCCACACAAACTCCTCACTACATCTTTAGCCACATATTAATATAATAAATATATATATATATATATATATATATATATACATCTGTGTGTGTGTGTGTGTGTGTGTGTGTGTGTGTGTGTGTGTACGCGTGTACTTGAATAGATTACTGAGTTATCAATGGCATCGCTCCTACACTCTCATTCGACTACTTTCTCTTTAGTAGTTGTTAATATTAATCTTAGAAGGAGTTTTATAACCATCACACAAAGGTTATGGATATACTTATTTTTTCGTCGTGTATGTAGCGTTCAACAAAAAATGTGGACATCCAAATTATATATATTCTTAATCAACATCCAACTCTGAATCGATTTAGATATGATTGTAGGTCCGACTTTTCGTTTGCTAGTGGTTATATTTTTCTGGTTGCAAAATGTAAAATATTAAGGTAAAATTACAATCAGATTGATTAGTAAAATTGGTCAAAGAACACGCCCTTTGAACAACAAAGATTGAGAGCATTTCTGCTTCTTTAAGTTAAAAATTTTGCAAAAAAGAAAGTGGTAAAGCCCTTGTTCCACAATGTATGTTCAAGGATTATGGGAATCGGCCATGCATTCACTAAAAATTATTACATTTTTTTCTATATTTTCTACTTACTACTTTAAAAAGTACAACCGATAAACAGATGAAACTTTGTAAGTTATAAAAAAGATAGCAAAATATTTAATTCAAAATATTTCGTATTTGGTAGGCCACGCCTACCAGAAATTCTGCAAAGTTCAATGTTTACTTTCATTTCTATAAGTTTTTTACTTCTTGCTTAAAACCTTCCACAGATAGAAGTCTGAATAAATATAAAGAAATATTGTTCCCCAATACTTGAGCAACACTTACTTGAATCTACCACACTTATCAGAAGTTATACTAAATCATTTTCTACTTTGGTCTATTTAAGTTTTCGTAGATAACTTAATTAGATAATTCCATAAATGCTGTTTTCATGTTTCTACCACAAAATAACAAACAAGGCATTGGCGGTGGGTATGAAAGACTTGGTCTCAGCCAAGTATAATTTTTTTACTTGTTTATTTTTTATGTTACTATTATTACAAGTACAGTAAAAAAATATGAAAGTATGCATATGGGTTTAGTAATACCGGGATGAGCGTCGTGGTTAACAGTTAATTTAAAAGTGCTTAACAAATACACTTTCTCTTTTTCAAGTGGAATTCCTTAATACAACAGTAATTACAATTAAAATTCTGATATAGAGAGTTGGGACGTTCTAATCAAACTTTGCAAAAAAAAAAAAAAACTTATCAAGAGTGTATAATAATTCACACACTTTGCTAATTGATATATTACAAAAGAATTTTATTAAATGTTCAATAAATATTGATTGAATTTTAAAGTTCACTACAGAATTGTTATGTTGGAACTAAGTTCCATGAAGTACCATTAATTTCACTAATCATTTAATTGGTTGCTATGTCCACGAATGACTTTTCTCTGCATTGGCGATTTATACAAAAAATTGCAATCAAGCAAGTCTCTTTTATTCATTACAGAATACAATTAAAAAGATTATAAGTAATCATGAGGTCCTACCATAAAACTATTCGAATTTTGTATTTTTATAAATCAGTGTAGAAATAACTAACTGATTCGTTACCAATTCTCTTTCAGAGAAAAATAATGCACAATTACTGGACTACACTTTCATTACAACTTGAATAAAACCTGACTCAAATAAATTGCAAATACTCTCATTTAGTTAACCCATTTTCAGGTGCGATATTAAACATAAGTGGTACTTTAATATATGCCTTAAAAACTTTAAAAAACTTCACACTCAGTTCAGAGCAATTGATCCACGCCTTTTTTTTTTACAAAGCATAATCTGAACATTAACATTAACATTAACATTATTCAAACTTAACGCTTCATTGACTCTGCTATGATTTTCATTGATTTTCATTTTGTTTTGTTCCTCTTGATGGTTATTAATGTATTTCATAAAGTGTAAGTTTAAAAACCTTAGTCATCAGTACTGGTAACGTAAAGCTTTTGTCTTCCTTTTCTTAAAAGCTTTGTTCTTTCCGCTCGTTGATGCCACAAATGTCATAACCGTCATAAATTAAAGATGTAAAGATAGAAAAATAAATGTTCCGGAACAACAAAAACAACATCGGCCCGATCATCAGTAGCTACGTCGACAGAGTTTCCATGTTGAACGAACTTCAATAACGTATATTTCTAGAATTAAATAAATTAGATGGATAACATTGAATGAGATGTCTGCCAGTACATTTTATTTTTGCTTTATATTTTAATAACGCGGCGTCCTTATTCTAAAAGGGTTCATGCTGAAACGTTTCGCAAAATTAGGCGTTGTATGGAAAAGTGTCGAAAAAGTAATACAGTTTTAGCCAGATATATTTTCAATTGTCTTTTGAGTCAAAATACATCCATCCACCTAAAAGAACTTTAAAAATTGCAAGCCTTACTTCGTTTAGAATTTTAATGGTTAATTTCAATTGATTTGATCAGTCTAATCAAAATGGCTAAAGAAGATAGTGCGCTCTTAAATTTCTACATACGCTCAACTTTGTTATATCCTGTTGAAGGGTTTTACTTATTATTCAAATTTTCATATTTAAAGAATTCTTTTATTTTTTTATATTATGAATTTTTTTTTTTTTTTGCTAATTTATAAAATATGCAAGTTTTCCTATTAAAATTAGTATTATTAGTATTTTTTGAGAATTTTCTAATATTCCCATAGAGTTGAAAAACATCATCAATTTTTCGTAGAATTAGACAGTTTGTCTTTCCTTCAATTACTTTTCGTAAAGAAGAAAAACTATATAAAAAGTTCAATTTTGCATTATTCCATCGATAAATTAAAAGCCAGAATTAAGCAATTGAGAAACTTTTTTGGAAAAATTTCGCAAAAGTAGGTGAAATAAAAACAAACAACAAAGTCAAAATATTACAATAAAATATAATGAAAATGGCAAATTTTTGATGGTGGTTTTTTTTCTCTTCATATTATTTACGGAAAATATTACGTAATGTTCAGACGGAATAAAATAATATATATATTTGTATAATATTTTATCTTGTATATTTGTGAATAATATGAAATGAAATAAAATGAATTGCATAGAAAAATATGAAGTTTAAGTAAATTTAAGATGGCGCCCTTTTATCACTTTTGTATCAATTCAAATTCTTCCTTTCATCCTTTTACCGTTCTAACAGCAATAACATAAAATAATAACAACATAACCAATTGAGCTAGTGATTACAATTATTTAAAATAATAACGATGACAACAACGATTATATAAAATATATTCTTTGACGTCAACTTGTACTTTTCTAAGAGCAGTAAGAAAGAGAAAATGCTTTAAGTCTGGGAGAAATATAAAACATTCCATTGTGGAAAATTCTTAATTTACCGCAGCGCATAGAACGGTTTCTTGTTCTTCCATGTTTCTTTTTTTTTTTGTTTTTCTTTTTTTTTTTTTGTAAAATTCTCTTCTCTACAGGTTGTTACAAATGTGATTCAAAAAGCCAAGCCTTCGTTTGCGTTGTTCAGTAACATTAACATTAAAATTGAAGTTGTGCACAATTCAGAAACTTTTATAGCTTATTTTTTATACTTGTAGCACAGGGAATACTAAATTTTTATAGATTCTTGTAACACCCAAAAAGAAGTTGAGATAAACCATTCGATTAAGATCTAAGAAATAGCATTTTCTTAAATGATTTGATCATGTCTGTCTGTCTGTCTTATCAAATTGTAGATAGCAATTTTTTAAGATGAAATTTGGTGCATAAGCATGTTAAGTTTATTGGTAATTTATATTACAACCACTCCCACGAATTATTTTTACGACCACTACTCATATAATGCCTTTTTCGAAAAAGCCTCGCCTTATAAAAAAGGTGACAATTTTGAACTTATTTTTACGAAAAATGGCACATTCTTGTTTTAAATATAAAAACTATGTGCATCAAATTTCGTCTAAATGCGGCCATTTTAAGCAACCCTCAGTACATGATTCCTCTTTCAAAAAAAATTCTTGTAAGAACAGACGTTCAAATTTTAAATATATTTTAATGAAAATTATTATTAATGTAGAAAAAGAGTTGGCCAAATGTATTGGTTCCAATTGGCATATGTTATAAGCCCTCTTCCTTTTAAAAATCTTTTATGTAATTTAGAAAAAATAATTATGACAACTTTTGTTAACTTTTAATCATATTTAACAAAATGGTGTAAGATATTTAAAAGTTGACCTCAATCGACTGTTCAATCCATACTTGCTTTTATAGTCGGTGGTTGCTTGATGTTGATGAGCCATTTGGGGATCTATATGATTTGTCTCGTTATACGTGTATCCTAAGCATTGTTGTTATTGTATCTCAATCATTCTCTAACTACAAATGAAAGTACATTGTTTACAAAACAGTTCATTTTATTTGAGCAAATTTTCTAACTTAAAATTGTTGTTGTTATTGTCTATATGTTCCTGTCATATTTTTTAATTTTTTCCTTCTTTTTTTTTTCTATTAATATTTTTTATTTTGTTTTTTTATTTTTTATTTTTTATTTTTTATTTTTTATGTTTATTTTTAACAACAGTGTTGTTTTCACATTTTGAATACAAATTACTTTATTTGTCTCAAATTGGCAATACCTTATCAACAGAAAATATGTTGCTCCCCTCAATAGGTCACTTACAAAGTTCTCGAAATATTATTCTTTTTCTTATTCTTATTAAAAAAAAAAAATATACTTTACACATTCTAAATAAATATTTTCAGTTTCAGTTTCAGTTTCAGTTTCAGTTGTCGTGTGTATTCCAAGAACTTATTGAACAATGTGACATCTAAGCCAAATGGCATATTGGCATAAAGCACAGCGTTTATATGTCAATCTATTGCTTTTATTAACAAACGGGGCCACATGTAAATAAATAGAAAATAACCAAACGAAAATATTTTGATAGATCTGAGGCGATCTTAGGATATTATTAAATGTGCTCCCACAAATAATTTTTTATAATGCGTTTAGAAACTCAAGAATATAAATGGCAAGTGGAAGAAAAGAAAAAGCATTTTTTTAATTATTATTAAATAATATAAAATAACATAAAATTGGATCTAAAAATGTGAAAAAATCTTAACTAAATTTTTTAAATTATGCAAACAATTTTCTCATAAATCCTCGTTTTGGAAGTAGAGCTTTACGTAGGGAGTTATCATAAAGACTTTGGACTTTAAATATCTTTATTTTCAGCTTGCTTTGAACTAAAACTAGCCCGTTTATCAAATTTCCTAAAACTATCTCTAAAGTTGCAGGTTTTACTTTTATAAAAATTGTATCAAAGTGCAGCAAATATCAGATAAATAGACGGGTAAGCTAAAATCTACTGTGAGAAATATTCTTCTTCGGATGTGGCTGTTACAAACATCCTCATAAACTTAAATAACTCTCTACAAATCGTGAGAAGTTCTTGTCACATTTTGCATATCATAAACATGTAACAACAACAATTTGTGAATATTTTATATTGTGCAAGTGTGTATGAGATTTTCATGTCTCAAGCTATTTTTTCAATTTTGTTTGCTTTGGTTTTTATTTATCTATTTTCATATTTTCTTTCCTGTTTGATTGTTTGGCATTTACCTTTTTGTGCTCTATGCCGCTTATAATAAAAAGTATTGTAAGGCCGGGCGTATGTTTAGAAATTTTTAAAAAGGTTTGAGGTCGCTTCAGTTAAATTTATTTTCATATACATTGATGAAATTCAATAGATGGGCAGATTTTCTGCTAGAGACCTTTAAAAAAGCCATTTAGTTAAGATTAGTTTATTTTAACAATTTTGAGAATTATTCTTAAAAGTCTGGGCACCGGTTGATTAAGTGTACCAAAGGGACTCTAGTAAAGTACTTTACATACTTTACTTTTTTTCTAAAGCTAAATTCTCTTAATTTGTTGTTTGGTTAAGTAGGGCATTTAAGTGTTGATCACAACCGCAATTTCAATAATTTGTTTTTTTTTCCACCATTTTTTTTATTTACTTTTATATTCACTTTTCTCCATCTATAACGTTATGTGGATTTTTGTTATTACTATTTTATTCAGATATAATAATTCCATAATACTTGTCATCTGAATAAATCTTTGCTTGTTTATTGCTCCTCATTTACACAACCAAACATACAAATAAACCGAACACGACAATAAATTCTATTGTATGACAGTTACTGACAGAGAAGTTAATATGACATCAGATGTTTCTTACTTTTTGTTTATGTGTATGTGCCGCCTTTACCTATGCCTTTAGATGCAGGGATTTAGGAAGTATGAGCAATGAATTACGACAGTTTCTAAATGACCTATAAGTTATCTATTGCTTGACTGCTTTTATTAATTTTATTTAAAGTCGAAATGCAAAAATTTTTATTCATGCCTCTTTTAAAAATAAAAAAAAAAAGTATGTGGAATTATGATAAAAAAATTCGAATTTCCCAAAAATGAACGGATGATAATAATCTAATAATTTACTTATGATAAAATTGTTTATACTTGCTATAATTCATGTCCTTTTGCCTTAAAAAAATACTTATATATCCATAAGGATTTTACAGCGATAGCGGGAAACTTATTTGCAAAAAATGATATGCTACAAAATTCCTAAATAATTTACCGTGAATTATTAATTAATAATTCCATAAAACAACAGGTCAAACTTAAAATTTTAATTTTAAAACTCTTGAAAATTCTTACGACCATATTAATATTGAAAAAGGATTGAATTGATCAAAGCACTTAGCTCTTTTAAAGTGAATTGTAATTTACGCTCTCAAAATACAACAGATGAAAGTTTGAAATTTGGAGTAAATGTTCAGCCTTCAGCCAACAACAAATTTCGCTGGATCTACTTAAAATTATAAAATATTAACATAAGTTTTTTTCATGTGTTTCTTTTGAAGATTTTTACTCACTTCTTGTGAGTTTAAAAGCTAAAAGAATAAAAATCAGGAGTCTCTGTCCATCTGTTTGTCCATATATAGTCTCTGTCCATTGTGGCAGATCGCAATTTTAACGATAGTTTGAGAAAATATTTCATTGCATGTCGTATAACTCATAATGATTATTAAAGAAGGCAAAACCTCAGAAAAAGTGATAAGTCATCTCGTTTTCATTTTAAGTGTACATAAGGGATTTTTCAAATTCTTAAATAGACAACGTACATTTAAATTATATAGATTTTAGCTTATACTTGTAATCAGTACGAAAATATGAAATAACAAAAAATCAAACTTTAGTGTCTTATGATTTTAAGTGGGCTTGGCAGTTTTATGGTTTTTTGCTCTGCCAAGGTATTTGAAATGTATTCACAAATATCTGTTTTAGTTTTTATAATTAGAAATCATGTTTGAACTTTGTAATCGATCGGAGTGGACTCTTAAATAGCCTACATCACTTTGCCCAATGCCTTCAAGAAGTCACATAAAAGAATTACAAGACAGCGTAGTATAAAAATGTAATTTCTAAGATGGTTCTCAAAATTAACCGATGTGGAACAAATTTGCTACACAAAATTTTTTATGTCAAAGTACAAGACAGTGTTCAAATTTCCTAAAATATATTTAAAATTTTTGCTTTAGTACAATTTTGAACTTTATTTGAGAAGAACTCGTAAGAATGAACGATGCAAATATTATTCATGTTAAACTTTAACAGCATGCCAATTTTTGCTAAAATATATTTAAACCTATAAAATTTTTTTATAAAGGGACTCTTTTCTTTGATGCTAATCAAAGAAAAATTACAAACATTACAACAAGCTAATTATACCTCTAAATTCAAGATATAAAGAAAAAAAGTTACAAGCAGTTGTTTGTGTAAAGGAAAAGCAAAATATTTGGTAAAGGAGACCATAAAGCCATGTAAAAATAAGTTGACATATAATTCTCATTTTACGTTAGCATGATATTCTAGTCATCTATTTCACGGTAACAAAAGGAGCGACTAAGAAAGAAAGGAAGAAGATATAAAATGAAAATACAGAAAACGCAGAATAAGTTAGAAAAAAAACAGTCTGGGGAAAACGGATGAACATTGTACTACTAAACCCGCGATATATGACCAAAGAACGACATAAATTATAATCGTGTCCTGTACATACCAAACAACATACAACAAACACCATGACCAAAATATCAACTAAGTGACAAAATAGTCGAAAAGGGGTACAATCACAAAATACTGTGGAAAGCGTATTATAAGCAAAAATTAAGATATCAACCTTTCTCTTACCCTTTTATTTTTGCCAGTTTCTCTATTATTGTGACCACCAGCCATTGATGGTTAAGCCATGCTTATTTTGTTAAAGGAAAGTGACAGAGATCCTCTTAAGTATATATAAATTTTTTAAAAATATAAAATTGTGAATAGATCTACATTTTTGAGTCTGTCTATAATGAAAATTCTGCTCATCGTCCAAAATTGAGTTATGGTTTTGAAGCTTGACAAAAATTTCGAAAGTTCTTCTTGGGAATAAACCAAATCGGTCAAAGGACTTACTTAAACTTGCTTATTTAAATTTAGAACATCCTTTTAAAAAAATGTTTTTTAGTGTCCTTTAGTGCTTTCATAGTTTTCTTATCCATCACCAAGATATTAGAGGTCCATAATAGGAGAATCTTATACAATTTATATATATATATTTAATCAATATTAAGTCTGCAGACTTGTTCTTGGGGACGTACTTCCATTTTGATTACAAAGCGTAAAATATCTTTCTTAAACGTTATTAAAGCTTTAAAAATCTGTACCCACACCACGATACAAATCTATCAGAAGACGAATAGCCCATTATAAATTTTGAACCGAAAATGTTTTGCGGTTTTTTTGTTATTCATAAAGTTTTGAATTTTTTAACATGAATTTTAACTAATTTGCTGCACTTTTACCAAAAACTACAAACATGACAATTGCGGTATCTCATCACTCTTAAGCCGTAAGTCATATCAAATAATACCCAAAAATTTCGTAAATGGTGCTGTACTATCGCTCAGTGTATAACGCCTGGATGATAGGTATCCAAGAACTGGCCTTGACTTAATAAAATTCTCTTCATTGTTTTATTTTGAAATGCTCTTATTACCGTACAAATAATAATATTTCCGCTTTTCGTTTTTTTCAAAATCCTTCTCCCTAACTCTAACTTTTCATCTTTTCATCTTACAACATCGCGGCACGCTTTTGTTCGTGTTCTTGCATTCGTTCATCATTTTATTATATAATCGTTTCATGTTTTTATTTGACGCGATAGTTTAGCATAGAATTATAAATTCTTTAAGCATAAGGTGTGCGGCTCAAAAACCGGCTGTTGCCCATTGGTTTTATCTCACGTACTAATTAAAATTTAGATTTATTCTTTTTGTTTTGTTGTTTGTACAACTCAAATTATATTACAACATATTACTTTTATTATTATTATTATTATTATTATTGTTGTTGTGTTGTGTTGTTATTATTGTTTTTTTTTTTTTTTTTGTAATAATAAACATAACAAAGCACAACCTAATAGCGCAATAAAATACTAAAGCGTTATAGGAATTCTCTTGGGTTTAGCATTGTTTTTATAATTCTTTAGACTCTTTACACATAAAACAGGTGCCGTTGATTTATTAATATCGAGGTCGAGTATTATTCAATCGTTACGAAAGCCAATACAATTTAAATAATGTAATAAAAAAATTAAATTTCCATAATTCATTTTAATGGATTTTTGAATGCTCTATAGCCATGAAATAAATAATGTTTTATTATAAACTAAAAGTTAAATGTTAAATATCAAAATTTTGTTAATAATAAGCACAAAATTTAAATATTCCTTTTCTAAACTCTAACAACACTTTGTGCCTTTATAACATCCAGAAAAAGTTACGATGTCTTTTAATATGCCGTTGGACCCAGAATCATTTTTTGATTCCAATTAAGCCTTTCTGTCCAGCTATTTTACAATTTTGTGGTCACGTGAACTTTTTATGAAGTTATACAGATTTTAGGAACATTTAAATGAAAGAAGGAAGGACGTTTTGATGGAATTCAATATTTTTCATTTCAAGCATTCGTACAACCATAAAACACTGCCTACACGACCAAGGTATAAGTGCGGTGCTATTCTCACTTTGGAGTTCACTGCAATCATGTTATTTGTTTGATTTAGCCTATTCTTAATAACGACTTGTGAGCAATTGTTTGTACCTAACTGGAAGGGGGCGACCAATCTCGAGAAGCACCTGCTCAATTGGGAGTGGCTCATGAGATGGTTTCTGATCCATATCCATCAGGGGGCATCATGAGTTCACGAGATCAGATCCAAAGATTTAGTTTGGTACCACGGGATCACCAAATTCATATTTTGCCCATGTGGTGATGTTGGAGTTGGCTTCGTGGGGGCTGTGGTGTCCATGTCGCGGACGTAGCTCGACCTATTATGTTTATACCACTATTATAGTTTTGTCGAGCAAGGTGCCATTTCCCGAATAAAATGTCTAGCTGGGTGGGCTTATCGGGCTAATCTAATCTAAGCCTAGGGGTTTTAAGAAGGCCCTGAATCCTTACACCAAGGATTAAGCTATCTAGATGAGGTGCAATAGTGGCTTTAAATTGGAAGCTAGTCGGGACGGTGGCATGCACTTTGTGACGTGTCTACCAACGCTAGCGATCATAAGTATGTTTATACCATGCATTTGAGCCTTCCAGGCAGGTATGCATGTAAAACACTAACTGTACTGTACCTAACTGGAACCCCTTGTCTCAATTATTATGACCAAAGGAATATTTATAACAGACAGACAAATGATATTGTATATACCTTTTTTTCTAAGTATTGCAAGCGTTTTGATAAAATAAAAGGAAGCCCAAGCCTCCGGATTGAATAGTTTTAAATTTGGTTAGTTTGTAATAATTTGTGTGCTTATTTTTCAATTTTCCTACCTCCATGCATGGATAATTTTGTGCAACTTGAATCTAAATATTTACTACAAGTAAAATATATACATTAGGCGATAACATGAAGGATGGAAAAAGCTAAATGCTAAAACGACTAAAATTTTATGGTGATCAACAGTACATTTATAAATATCCTAAGACCTAAGAGCCCTTTTCTGGTTGTTGCAAACATTTCAACACAACAATTGTACCTTTAATTAAAGTTGTGAATTTCAGTCGTTTCTTCTTCTTCTTTTTTTGAAGTACACTCAAACAGTGTTAAAATACATTTCTTAAAAATTGCCCTAAGGAATGTCACTTAGTTTTTCATTTTTGTATTCCAATGTCATCACTATGAATTTATTGTGTACTGTCTAGTGAAAAGCATTGTTTGTGGGTTTAAATCAACGACGCATAGGCAAAATAACATCTATTGTGATATGTGACATAACGTTAAGAAATAAACTTGAAAAATGTCTATTTCACTACTACCGAGGGCAGACATTTACTTAAATAATTCTCGTAAGCATTTTGGTAAGACTCAAATATTAGTAAATCCATCACAGCGCATCATACATCATAAATGCATGGTTGAAATCGTAAGAACCAAAAACATAGATTATAATTTAATATCCCAAGCAGTGTAGTCTAAAAATATAGTCACGCCTAACATGGCCCGTTCACTGTAACCATTAAAACAAACTCCTTTTATATAAATTTTACTTGAAAAAGTTATCTGAAACTAAACTGTATTGAAAAATAAAGCCGTTTTGTTCTTTATGTAGCAAATTATGAACTTAGTAAGCGGCCCTCGTATACACCTCTTGCCACATACTTATTTATTTTTCCTTAAATATCTTATTTTAATTTTTTGCTTTTTATAGCTTAGAGAATGCTGACAGGACACTTCAACTATTGTTCAACAACAATTTAATTCAGCATGAAATTGGTTCTTGTTTATGTATGGCTCTAGGTATACTATGATATTACTACGGCAACAATATGGCTTGTATTGTTCTCGTTGCTGTTGTCATTTGCGCTTTTACTTCTGTTGTTTAATAAAAGGTGTGATTTTGATGTTTAATTTATGTGCCAAAGAAAAAAGAAATTTAGAATTATAAATTTATGCACCACCCCATAAATTAGGACTACTAGGAATCACTTTTGTCAAATGTTTACAAAATGTATAAAAAAGTGACCGATATGCTACAAGATATATTCCTTGTCATATATATCATTGTCAATTTTTAAATCGCCATAGCCATATCGGTATTTTCGTGTTTGCAAAAATTGAGAAATTTTGCAGAATCATTAACTTTTGCACCCAAATCAGGCAAATAACACTTATCCAAAATTATTAAGTTTTTCACTTTGGTCTACAGTGCTTTTCCAAAAGTTTAAAGAATCGGCAAAGCCCATTTAAACTTAATCAATAGAATGTTTAAAATAAAATAAATATGATTCTTAGATATTTCAAATTTTTAAGTTTCTGCAAATTCCTAGTATTTGGCAATATAATGCTTCAAAAAAATGGACAAAAAATATATGATTATGAATACTTAGAAAATATATTTCGCCCAATTTTACAGTTCAAATTCGTACGTTCTTGTAGAGTATAATTTTTGCAGCTTTTTCATTATCTATTCTATATTTTTATACATACAACCCAGAGGGAAATTTTTGAGACATTATAATGAAATTTGGTAAAAGTCGAAGATTATTGAAAATTATTTTGGCCACTGCTTTTTTCGAAAAAACTTATTATATGGACTAAAGCTTCAATTTTCTATATATTTTGGCGCAAATTGGCATTGCCTTGAGTTTTAAAATTAAAAATATGTGCGCCAAATTTAGCACATGTGGACGGAGAGGTACGCTTTGAACAAATTGGAAAAATTATTTTGAGTTGTTAAGTATAATAAAATTGTAGCGTAAGTATTGTAGGTTACAATAACGTCATACTTCAAAATATCATGCTCCTTCTACTTGCTGATCATCCTAAATTATACATTTTCATTTTTTATTAAAAGGTTTGCATTAAATCATTTGGATTTATAAGTCTATTTATAAAGATATATCAAACTTATTTTAAATACTTCAATTGGTCACTTGGAAATTTTCCCCGACCTCTTTTGGTTTTAATTTTCTTTTTTTTTCGATGTTACAATGTAAAAGTAGAAAACTTGATTTAATAAAAATCAAATTTCCTTACACATTTTCTTCTACTTTTATCTATCTCATTCCTTATTCTATACATTTCCCTAGTCCCGTCCAAGTGTTTCTTTATTGTTGAAAATATTAATGATGAAAAGTCCCAAGAGTGTTAGAAAATATATTGGTTATATACTCAATTCCACATAAGCAGTTGAATTTGGAAAATAAAAAAGAATAATGCGAGTACTCATACAAGTGTTTACAGCCCAATAAATCGATAGAAATGATTATATTTATAACATCTCCACATTTCCACTACTGAACTTAAGGACCTTTAATTAGCAATGAAAACTTCCGCTTCTGCATTTGGCTTATTATCAATTGAGTTGATCTTTATAATTTATGATTTAGAGGGCAAATCGATGATAACTTTAATGATAAATTTATGGATTATAATTTAGAAAGAAGCGTAAGAAGCTTCGAACTTCCGTCGCTATGTACCACCCATAATTTACATTTGTAATCGATAAATGAATACTCTTAAAGTCCATTGCAAATGGACTAATGGGTCAACCCATTTAAATACAAATTTCATTATTCTCAAATGTATAATTAAAAAATATTGAAAAAATAATAAAATGTATTAAAATTGAAATGAAGTATAATTTTTTAAAATGGCTGTTGCAAAAATTATATAAATCTTTTCTAAGTTTCAACTCATTTACTATATTAAAGGGAATTTAATTTGATGTTTAATGTGATCTGAATCATCCATTAGAACATGACACGAAATTAGAAAAATGGTGAAGCTTAAATCAAAAAGGAAATCAACTAATTTTTCAAGTATATTGTGAAAAACTTGAAAATGATTGCAGGTGATTTTTTTAAAAAATACTCTCATCTTCTTTCTTTTGTAAATAATTAGAATTTAAGATTGGCAGCTTAGAATTAACAAATAAAGGAAACCTAAAATAAAACAAATAGGAAAATTATACTTAGCTAGACCCAAATCTTGATTACCCACCACCAAAGATGGCGCAACAATAACGTATTTATATTTGTGAGATATAAAAGCAAAATCTTGAAATAACGAAATTAAAATTTGATGTTGTTTAATATTTCAAAATTTCTGCACTTCTTTTTGAATGGTATAGACATGATGACAAAATGAACCTCCAAATGGTGGATATAGTAATTTTTCTTAGCAACTGAAGAAGAAATTGTCGAAGCCGACTTAGAAAAAATTGTAACTTTTTAATAACTTGAAAAGTTCGTTACGTGGGAAGGTTCAAAAAATAGAGCAATCTAAATTAAATTTGCTAGATATATAGATATATATAATTTCAAAGTTGGCAAGTTCGGTTGCTATTTATTCAAAACTGTAACTTTTATGGGCCGAAATGCACCCATATACCAAATTTCAATAAAATAACTCAAAAATTGCAAACTGTAGTCTGCTAACAAAATTACAGGACAGACGGACAGACTGCGGCGCTTATCTCAATGCTTTCTGAATGTTTCAAACATCTACACAAATTTATAATACCTTATGTCACGGATGGTTACAAACCTTCATTATGTTGATGGCTAATTTAACCTGACTGCAATTGGTTAGATGGGCTATCTCTGAAGGGTTTATACGCAGACAACACGTTGTTTTCATTGCTCATTAATGAAATGATTTTTATTTTCGGTTTCCTTTCCTTTTTCCTATGGCTTTTTCCAACTTTATTTTTTTTTTGCCTTTACCTAAAAAGGCGCTGAATTTAAAACTACAAAAACGAAATTCTTTTTATTAAATGATAAAAGTTTAACTTTATAAGAAAGTTTTCTTATCTTACAAATAAGAAAAATAATACGGCTGGTTATAGCCGGCTGTTAAATATCCTTAAGTCAAAAAAAAAAAATTAACAGGTAAGAAAATTATATTTTATTAAATAAAAATTGGTAAAATTGGTTATTTACCCACCACTTAGAAACTATACCGTACTTATTAGTGTAGACACTGTAGCTTTATATTTAGTTTATACAAATAAGTTATAGGCATTATGTTTTGTATGACTTGCAAGTCATAAATAAAAATCCAAGAAATGTAATTCAACTCAATTCAGTATTTTTTATTCCATGGAAAGCAGTGCTTGATTATTGCTACGTTTATTTCAAATTATGATTGTGTTCTTTTAAGTGGCTTGGACTATTTTCATACCAATACTGTTTTCAAAACAATTTTTATAACCAAGTGGAAGCTTACAATAAACAGAAAAGAAATAATAAGTTTATAATCTAGCAGGGACGAGTTTTAAATTCGCTAGACCACTTTGAGTAAGGTTATTAAAGAGTTAAATAAATTCATACAAATATTTGAAAATTATTTAAGGCGGAGCAAATTTGTTACAAATATTTTTTATGTCGAAATAGAATTATCTATCAATTCCCATTACAATTTCTATTTTATCTGCAATTATTTATATCAGTCCCTAACATCTTCATGCGTACTTGAAATATAAATAAATATAGAAAAAATTTCTTTAAAGTTTCGAAAAAGCCCAACTAATTTATTATAATAGAAATATCATTTCGTTACTATTAAAAGTATTAAACAAAGTTATAAACAAAGAAAATTTATTATTAAAGAATGTATTTGTTCAAATATATTAAACATCTTTATATGTGTCCGTTACCTCACGTTCACCAGCAAAAATATTTTATTTAATATTTTTAAAATAATAAGAATATAATAGACGGTCATGGTAGACTCTTAAATATTCTACACTACTTTGCTTAACGTGAATAAAAAGTCAAATAAGAGAAATTTCAATTCAACTTAGTAAAAAAAAAATTATAATTTTTCATTTATTTGTATATAATTTGAAAGGTTCATTATATTCGTTAGATTCGTTGGGTCCGATTTTAACTATTTTGCATTTTCCATAGAGTTGATCAAAGCACGTATATCTATGCTGAACATTTCAATAAAATCTCTCTAAAATTGAGACCTAAATCTCGAAACAAATTTACATGGACATAGATGGACAAACAGCAGATGGATAAAGGCAATTAGAATCAATTCGTTAAGTTTAAGGCTAAGTTCAATAAAGGAAGGATCTGTCTCAATAGCCATACAAACTTATAATATCCAACAATATAAGCTGAGTAAGATTTGATAAAGTTAAACTAAAAGTTAAATGTTAAATTATATTGCATTTAATTCATCTAATGTTGCTTTACATGGAACTATACATGTGGGTGTAAAATTACGCATTATATAATAGAGTTATTACTCTTTTCAAGCACTATATTGAATCCATTTATTCCACTTATCACTTAGTTATCATAAATTATACAATAACACTTGGAAAGATGCATAAAGGTCTGAAAGAAAAAAATTTTTTCTTAAGTTCTCTTAATAAAGTGTCAAATAATATTAAATTTTATGAAACCTTTGGGTATTATTATTACGAAAATTATGGCAATAATAACTATTGAAATCAAGTAATTTTTACGGTCAATGGTTAAATAGAATGTGTAACACATTGAAGACAAAAACTTAAACTATGATTAATTATTTGGTTTATCCAAAAAAAAAAAAAAAGAAGAAATTTATAACCGAAATTAATTAAAATTTTATACGATTAATCAAATTTTATATATAAAATAGAGAAAGTGCTGTAAGCACAAGGCGTTATCTTATGTATATGATGCAAAATAATAAGACGGTGGTGTAAAATGATACATTTTGAAACTTTATGATGATAGAAAATTTTATAGTCACATACATTTTACATCAAAAATTCGCTTTCTATTACAAGCCAGCCCTTTAACTCTTTTAGAATATACTCTTATTTTTATTATATTATAGATACCTCCGATTAAAAGGCAACTACTGCGGGAAGTTCAAGTAGTACTTGAAATTTTTTTCTGTTATTAAGAATTTTGGTTACTTCTTATTTTTTAAAAATATATCACATAAAAATTGAAGTATTAAGAAAATTAAGACTAATTAATAATAAAAGCAAGTTTCTCTTATGTCATAATCGAAATCTACGTGAATTCTTTCTTACAAATACAAAATTTACATTAGATTTCAAGAAGCATAAGTGGTCCGAATTTTTAGGTGTTACATTGGAAGAATGGACAATTTTGCCAAACAAATATATGTAAATATTAATAAAATTAAAAAATTAATACGTAAAAGTTAATTAATTACAAGTTGCTGCAGTAAAAATTTGTAATTATCAGTAATACAAAAAATTTATTGGTTCGACTTGAAGCAAATTTGATATAATATAATATAATGCACTAAAAGACCACTGCGCTCCAAATTTTCTTTGTAAAAGTATTCAAAATTGTAAACTTCACATATCAATTTATTTTTTTAAAGAGAATGTTTTATAAAGAGTGACGTATTATTTTAAAAATCCATTATAATGGAAAATTTCGCTAATATTTAAAATCTTTATAAAAAGTAGCCCGTGCCTTTCTCAGCGAACTTGCTAACAAAACGCCATAATATGCTGAGACCTTCTTTGCCATGTTAATATAAATACATATAATTTTCATATAACACACAGGCCTTACAATTCTTAACTAATTAATTCTGCATTAATTATTATAATATTAATAAAGTATTTAACAATTACATACTAAGAAATTTTGGTTCGGTAAGTTACTCTTCAAATAGAAGACACTTCTATATTTTATAAAGATTTCGATAGAGTTGTCTTCTCACAATTCTGTCACATTAACATCATCCTTTCAACATCTCTTTTTTTTTTTTATAAATACTCGGCATTATATTTATTTTTAAAGGAATTGCTTATGCAAAAATTGCTAACTTTTCAAACAAAATATTGATATTTTCGCAGAAAATCACATTCAAATTTAAGTGTAACCGCTATAACAACAAAATTATTATAAGTATAATAACTTTTCTGTTTTTGCTTGTGTGTGTGTGCGTAGTATTTAATATATAAAAACGTAAAGTAAGGGTAACTTGCCTTACGGACAAGTTACAGCTACATATTAATTAACACCCTTTTATACACAAAATAGTATCCGAATATTGAAGACAGCATTTTAATGAAATGAAGAATTTTTACTTGAATAATATCTACTTAAAAATTGACTAAGACATCTGCCAAATAATGTGTATACAAAATATTATTATAAATGATAATTAGAAGAGTGACAAGGTTGAGAAGTTTGTTTTCATAAACAAAATATTGAAAAATTAAATCAAAAACTTTTTCCATTATTTTTTTATTTTTTTATTATTATTATTATTATTTTTTTTTTTATTATTTTTTTTTTTTTTTGTAAAAAAGCCCTGGAGAATGACAGCACAAAATTATTTGAAATATCATCTTATGAAGCGCTTAATTGAATAAATTACAAATTCAAAGACGAATTTCAGAGGCTTAAGCGGTTCTAGGCAAAATACATTCATAAAATTAATAAGGCTAACGATTTTCACTTATGATGGCAAAGCCTTTTTGACAATAAGTAAATTTTGATTAGAATTTGATTGCAAAAAACGAGAAAAGAAATATATCAAATATGAAGTATCTACCACAAGAGCCTTAAAATATCTTAGGAAATTAATTTTCTAATTTTTATACCTTACAAATCACTAATCAAAACTATGCACCGTATTTTTTCAACAATAATTCATTTATTAAACTTTGCTATGTCCTTCACGTTGTAAGCCTTATGCTAATGCCTGGCATTATAAAACTTTAAATTCGGTAGAAAAAGTATTAGAGATCATTGCAAAAAATGATTACAGCACTTTATCCTCATTTTATATTGTTCATATAAAAACGAGGAGTATGCAAAATTTCATTGTAGCCGAAAATAATATTTAAAATAGCGTTAAAGCCTTGGCACTACACACACACACACACACACACACACACCAGCATAGTTGTATAAATAATAGTAACACATACCATAAGTCAAAAATTTACCAACAAGGACAATAGGATTAAATCGAGAAATGTGTCTATATCTGCACTTTTTTTTCCGCATGAACATTTTGTCTTAAAATTCGAACGCACTGTAATTTCCCTTTATGCCAAAATATGTATATAAACAATAACAGTAACAATGTGAACTCTTTAGTCTCACTAGTCTCAATGATTAACTGGTTAAGTGTACAATATTCTATAACTAAATGATTGGTATGAGTTCCATGTTGATTTGAACAAAGTTTTCTTTTCTTGCATTTTTTATTTCAACATTTTGTGGAATGGAAACGTAAACTTATCTGTCGTTTACATATCCTACAAATGGTTAAATAAACCATTCACTAACTAACCAACTTTTTCAGTATATAACAAAAAATGAAGATGTAGAATGAAAAACATAAAATTGACTATCACGCACGTACGTTCAACGCAGCATTGCGAAAAATATGTCTTTGATGTCATAAATCAATTACAAGTATTCTCATATGCACATACACATATACACATACATATAGACAAACATAAGCCCAACAGTTTTTTTTTTTCTTTTACACATAAAATAAAGTAAATGAATCATCCTTCATATTTCTTCTACCAAATTTGTCACATTCAACATCTTTCACTTTTTCCTTTTTGCTTCCAGCACAATGCGTAATACAAAAGTATTATGGAAGTGATTCGTTTTTAATCATTCTAATTACGGTATGTGTAGTATTATAGGAAACTACAATATTTCAACGTCTTATCATGATTTGTTTTCTTTTTTTTTTTTCTTTTGCTTAATACTCATAGGTAACAATATATGCAAAAAATATGTAGATAGACATTAGAAATATTTGATATATTTTCTCCAAACTCTAAACTATTAACTTGCAATATTTGTTTAAAAAAACCATACATCATCTATTCGTGCTTAAAATTTTAAATAATCATAACTTGATTTAATTATTTTTTATTTATTTATTTTTTTTTTTTTCAGATAGATATTTCTAAGTTATGATGCCACAAGTCTGTTCAAAAATGAACAAAAAGAGTTATGTTTACATAAAATTATAAGATTATCGTACAAAGGCTGATAAAACTGATAAAATTTAATGACAGGCCTTTATGATTTATTCAAACATGTTTGACATAAAGTTGTCTTTAAAATGTTTATCACTTCCACTATGTCATTATGTCTATTTTTTCTACGATTGGCCTTACTCTCCTCAAAGGAATCAAGCCAAATACTTAGCGATCTAGCGTACGCCTACAGCATTTTAACTTTAAAAAGCAAAACTTTTCTAGAGTAATACACAGCGTAGATTTTTAGAGGCTTCAAGTTCATAAATGCATATTTTTATATCGCGAGTATTATTTTATGCGATTTAGGTAAATTTCTCTTGAATGAAACGTTGTACTCGTACAGAAAATTTCCGGGTTGCATACGTTGCAATTTTCCAAGCAAAAATGTTAAAATTTTAGACATGGCCAATTTGAAGCATTTATGAAAAAGTATTAACCTTACTACTCGCATCAAATTTTATAAATCTAATTGTTGCTATTCACGGGTAACAAGAAAAACTTTATTAATTTTTGGGGAAAAATGCGTTGCGTCCATTTTTTCCACAGAGATAAAAATATAAAGTATCCAATTTTTAAATATTTCGCTTTCGCATTTTGTACTTATCGCTTCAAATTTGAAACTAAAAGTTTGCTCATAATAGACCTCCAAAAATGCCACCATGGCCCATTAAGCATTTTTACAGATTTGCAGATTTATAGTAGTAATTTAAATGGACTCCTAAAACTCTACACAACCTTATTTAATGTGAATAAAGGGCGGAGAATTACAAACCAACGAAATTCAAAAATATTGTGTAATTTTTAAAATATTTATAAAAGTTTATTATACGTAAATGAAAATTCTGGAGCGTCCACAAGCAGAAAACTTTCTTTTACTTATTAAGAATGTGAATAATTTTTAAGATCTCCCATGAATTGTAATGACAAAAAAGTAAACTTTTATTAAATAGAGTATAAAATTTGTTTGCATGCTCATCTCTCTTTTTTAATGCTTTATAAACTTTCCTAAATACCTCAATAGCACTTCAATTGATACAAAACTTGGCCTACAAGACAAGTTTTGCCAGAGAAACTCTTTACACATACCATTACATCATGTTTTGTAAAAGCACATATTTGAAAAGTAAAGAAGTAAATTTACACAAACACGCTACCTCTAAATCGATATTTGTCATCGTATTATTATAAATGTAATAACTTTAGATCACTTACTTGACTAGTCAATATAAAACTTGATTTTGTGTTTGACTTTAAAAAAATAAAATTTTGCAATTTGCTTTCAATTAGGGGAATAAAAAGTCGCTATTTGATATATAAGAATCATTTGCCAACATTAAGAGAAAAGTGGTGAGAAAAAAAATGTTAAGTGAGTAAATATCTTCCATAGTTCTTCTTTCATTTACCTAAAATATTTCTAATTCGTATAAAAGTTCATTCGCTTTTAAACTTCGATTAAGTACAGTGCTAAATTAAAGATTTCAAATTAAAATTAAATATTTAAAAACGCCATATTTTTAATAGTTTTCCAAATTGAAGGTGAAAACTTTCTGCAACACATTAATAAAATGAAAGTTTTAGCAGAATCAAGTAAGTTTCATTCATAATTTCCACGAAAATTTAACAAAGGGAAAGGTTATGGCCTATCGGAATTGGCTTCTAGATACACTACACCATTTTGCTCAGTGTGATTAACAAATCGAGAAGACAAGCAGTTCAAGAAATTAAAAAAGTTAGACTTTCAACTGACAAGTTCGTTACATAAAAAATAATCCAAAAATTGATCTGAACTTGATTTGAGTCTAATAATATTCAAGGGGACGCGTTTTTTTTTTAAATTTATTATTATTATTTAAAATTGGATAGACTTGGATAAATTTTGTTGAATGTTGTTAGTGTTAATAGAGTTTTACGAAAGGCATAGAAATTTCATGATATGAATAAGTCAACAAGCCTTGTAAATTTACTTATAAGTAGAAACGATGATCTTGAGCTAACATATTTAAAGCCAAAAAATATTATGTGGTTATTGTCCTTTTTTTATGAATTGCAAAGTACGCAAAAGTCGTGCAGTTTCAGGTTTTTTTTGTCTTTTTTAAGTTCGTAATGTACGCAATGACTTTCAATACTTCCTCCCATAATTTTCAATAAAAATATGAGCTATAAAGCTTAAAAAAGAAAAGATCGATATGTTCAATTTTCAATACAAGTTTCCCATATTTTTTAAATATGAACAAGTTTTCAATATTAGGTTACCGATAACTCTAGAATAATCAGTAGAAAATATAAAAGAATGGAAAGACTTAAAACTCGAAATGTTATACTTTAAGATAGAACATATCCAAAATATATTTAACTTGCAACATCACTTTTAGCATATATAAAAGCTTTTTGAAATTATATGAAATTAGTAAAAGGACGTCAAAGTTAAGGCGTTTCAATTTTCGACAAGTAATGTGCAATAATAGGCTAAGTCCAAAAAATATAAATATGATTTCTTTTGCAGGTATAATTTTATTAACCATAAATGTTATATTGGCATTACGTCTTAACTCACACTTATCTGAAAACGAGTCAAACATTTCCAAAAATCACGCCACTGAGGCATCACGTATAGTGGCAATAAATTTGTTAAAATCTTATAATGATATCGACAGTAATCAAGTATATTCACCTTTAGGCATTACCACTATACTGGCAATTTTAGCTGAAGCAGCTCAAGGTAGTACATATCAGGAATTTTGCAATGTTCTTCAATATCCAACAAATAGGTCATATTTAAGATTGTCTTTTCAAAATTTGCTTAAAACTTATCAAAGTCATGTGTACGGTAGTGAACCATCATTCCAAACGTGGTTATACATTTATCGTAACTTTACGATTAATGATAAGTTTAAACAATTATTACAAGATTATTATTATGTAGCAGTTAAGGATATTAATTATAATGATTATGATTGGGAAATATCGACTACAGTTCCCGCTATAGAGTCCATTTTATTAAGCACAAATTCAACATTAACTACCAACAGTAAAGATGTTATAGGATTTGAATTACTGAAACGATTTAAGCTTAATGATAATGAGAATTATGCTGATGTTGTTGTCCGTCATTCTAGAGATGACGATGGTCCAAATAATCATAATAATAAATCTAATGTTTTGACAACAACAAAAGTCACCTTCACTACTAGCAGTTGTGGTAATGATTTTCTTTATAAGAAACCAACAAAATTTGATAGCACAATTGACAATAAGCAATACATTAAAAAAATGCAAATTATGAAAACAGAAGGAGTCGTTGGTCTTCTGGAAAAACAAGACTTTCTAACTAAAAACGCTAAAATACATAAGAATAATCTGGAAGAACCAGAATTATATACACAAATACATAATTTCACAAATGGAGAATATATAAATGAAAAACTAGTTACAGTTAATACGACTGCAAAAAATATTCCTCGATTATTTAGTGGTAAAGAATACAATTTAAAGGAGAATGAAGCTAAGCAAGAGGAAGAAAAAATATTTAATCTAGTAAGAGAAAAATCTAGCAAGAGAAAAATGGCAAAGAAATTCAACTTTAAGAACCCAATGAAAAGAAGTGCAGCATCTAATGATGCTCAAAGTGTTTTACTGCCTTTAGGGAAACCAGCTGTAACATTAGATGATGCAGTAACAAAAAGTACCAGATATGAAGAGATACATGCATTAAAAGAACATATTAATTCATCTCAAAATGTTAGTGTAAAAATATTTTATATCTTATCTTAAATACGTTTCTGCAAATTGTCTTACTTTATTAATCATTTGATATGCTTTTCCTTTAAGGATTTTAGCGGCCGCAAATCATTCCGCAAGGATGATATTATTTCAGCTTTAAGTGCAAATTCAATTACTGCCCGTGATAATAATTCAAAAACAAAAATGTTACTTTTCAATGGTTTATATTTTCATGGTACATGGGCCATTCCTTTCATTGAAGAACAACAATCTGAAGTATTTTATATGACAAAAGAAGATACTACAAAATTTACCATGATGCATGCTAAGGGTAAATTTCATACAGCCAATTTACCAAATTTAAAAGCAAGAATTCTTTGTCTACCATACAAGGTAAGATCTTAAGATCATAGCATATAAAAATGGGCTTACTTTATAACATTTTACTGTTGTAGAATCAAAAATATAAAATGTTAGTGGTATTGCCAAACGAACCCGAAGGTTTACACGAATTGATCGAAACAATTCAATCAAGTGATTTACAATGGGCTAAAGAAAATCTGATAGAGCAAGATTTACATGTAAAATTGCCAAAATTTCAATTTGAAGAAACATCACATTCAGAAACAATGTTAAAACATTTGGGGTTAACACGTATATTTTCGCGATACGAAGTTGATTTGAGTTTATTATCTACAGATCACGATGTATATGTGAAAGATGTTGTACAATTTGTTAATATAAGAGTGGATAATTCTAGTACTAATCAAGCATCCTTATCAGCTTTAGACATGAGCAGATCGCATAACTGAAAAAGAATTTGAATTGTTTGAAGTGAATCATCCCTTTATTTTTATGATTGTTGACCATGAATATGGTTTCATCTTGGTCTCTGGTAAAGTTTATTCACCCGAATTGCTTGATGATGTATCAGAAACTATTGAAGTGGACTTAAGTATATCGTAAATATTTATTTTGAAGAAAAATATATACAACAAAAAAAAAAATAAATATTAGTATAAACACAACTTGCTCCACACATGGTGCAAAATTTAGATGGCTTATTTTAATATTATAAATTAAACACATTTCTTTCGTCCTCTAAAATGGACTACGCTAATTTTTTTTTCAAGTGGTCCAGTGCATGAGACAATATAATACAGAATATTTAAAATTTAACCTTAAACTTTTATTTTCGACTGGTTTTGTATAAAGTGAAAGTACTCTACTAAGTAGAAACAACTTTTGTATTATTGCAGAATCAAATATTTCCTTGATTAATAAATATATGTATACATAATATTAGAAATTTTCAAATAATTCCGCATGACGATTAGCTTTTGCTCTATGTATGTGTGTACTCTCAGGGTATCTATCAAAATTTGATAGATCTTCCATATTAGTAATAGTTGGCACATATGGTGGCGTCGTATCTTGATTTAATATGGAATACCAATCGACTGGCTTAAACCAAGCATGATTTTTAATATCTTGTAGACCATTTGTTAAATTTCCATACCTCTTTGATAAATCCACTTGCAATAAATGATCAACTAAATCTCTTAACGGAGCACTAAAGAATGAGGGCATTTTGTATTCACCTTCACAAATTTTTGAATACATTATCATAATATCACGTGCATGAGGTGAGAATGGTGAATTACCAGCCACAAATTCATATATAAGTACTCCAAATGACCACCAATCAACGCTGGTTCCATATGGTTTCGATTGTATTATTTCTGGTGGTAAATATTCGGGTGTACCACATAATGTCAGTGTACGTGTATCTACTTTCTAAAAATTTATATTACTTTAAAGTCTTTCTTTAATTGAATACAAATTGTATACAAATCGAGTACCTTAGCAAAACCGAAATCAGTGATTTTTATATAACCATTATTGGCAATCAATATATTTTCGGGTTTCAGGTCTCTGTAAAGTAAATGTACGTTGTGTAAATATTCTAAACCCAAATACACTTGAGCAGCATAAAAACGGGCCTGCTTTTCACTAAATTTACGAACCCTTAAGTAAAAAAGTAAATCAATATAAATATCAGTTCTTTAATTATCAAAATAATTAACTTACTTGCGGTGATACGTAAATAATTCCCCGCCATTTACGAAAGGCAAACCCAAATATAAACAGTCATTATCCTTACGCGAGAAATGTAAATATATCAAAAATGGAAAACGTATACATTGCAAAACTTTCTTCTCCTGATGAACATGAGTCACTTGTTTAGTTCGTACTATTTGATCTTTTACTAAAATTTTAACCGCATGATAATCACCAGTGGCTTTCTCTTTAACTAAAACCTTGATTTCAAAATGTTATCTAGATATAAAAAATTACAATTTCAAAACATAATTTTAACTTGTCATTACCACCCGACCAAATGAACCAGCACCCAATGTTGCCTTCTCCTCGAAGCCCTCTAAACCGGTTTGCGGTGATACACGGTTTTCCTCCCAATTTTTTTCAAAATCTTCACGAAATTTATTTAAAATTATAGAATATTCAATATTAGCACTAAATATTATGCTGCGTTTTGTACGCGAATCACCTAAAATGCACATATTTTAGAATATTGAAACCAAATACCCATTTGGTAACATATAAATTTACCCGCCTGTTTTTCATCTTTACTCATTTCGAATCATTGTATATAAATAAATCAACCGCATCAAAAATAATTTTACACCATATTTTTCTATCGTTTTATATTTTGACAAATTGTTAAAATTGAAAAAAAAAATAAACTAATCGATTTGTATTCTTAAACGACTTATTTATTATATGCCCTTTATCGATAATTTCTGCTCATCCATTACAGGATGATATTTTTAATAGTTTTTAAACTAAGTACTGAGTGTAAACTTAGAAAACGATAGATGTTTGACTTTACATAATTTCTTCAAGGCTTGGCCGATTTGGGGCATTTTTAGTATTTTTTAAATAAATGCAAAATTTTGACTTTGTGTTCCTTTTTTTCTTAATCAGCATAAAACTTATAATTTAATTTTGTATAAATCAGCGTAGGCATAGCTCGATTACCTGGTTTTTGAACTGATATTGGAGAATGGTAGTCAAAACTTAAGCATTCTAAATGTTACAGATAAAGAGTTATAAGGAATTAATTAAAAATTAAAAATTTAAAAAAAGTTTTGTTTAACAAAACAGGGATGTTTTAACTTTAGGTAAAACTGTAGGCGTGCTTTTTCACCGATTTAGCCCAATCTTACGCATAAAACCTTCGAATGTTGCTGCCAAATTTGAGCTTAATATCTTAAATTTTATAAACAGAAGAATGTCCACAACAGACCACAGATGGACAGGTATGGCTAAATCTATTCAAAATTTAGTGCAGATCAAGTGTATCATAAATGAAATAAATGAGCGTTTCTATAAGAAATACAAACAACGAAAGCCTTTAAAGGAATTTTACCACTTATACAACAAATATCCAAAAATCAAGAGTTTTATTCGATCCATAAAAGGCTGCTCAGCTAGCTTTTCACTCAGGTTTTTGATCCTTGCAAAATACTTTAGCCTCTCGTTCTCTAAGAGTATGCTCACGCATTGATTCGAACTGTAAAAGAAAAAGCAAAGAAAAATCAGAATGTTAATGTTCCGATAACTTTTTAAAAATTTTCAAATTTAAATATTCAGATTCAGATTATAAAATGTGCTTTCCTAAATTCACTAAAAACTCAAAACTGTAATTTTGTGCTGTGTCAATAAAATCAACGCTTTGACAACTATATAAATTTTCAATAATCAATTTGAACTTATTTACAAATTTTTTAAAGTTTTTGTTTTTTATTAAATCAATTTTAAATAAATATTATGACATAAGATATTGCACAAACGCATTGTAAAGTTATTCAAAACGAGCATAATTATTATTATTTATTGTTTTTTTTTATATTCTTCTTATAAAATATAAATAATTTCTATTTCTATTTTTTTTTTCAATTATATTTAGACATTCTGTTATATTGTCATTCTATCCGTATTTTTGAAATATTTTATTTCGGTAAATTAGAATGAAAGAAAGGAATATTACGTATTACGTAATTACGTAAAAAATGAGACGCGATGAGTAAAGTAAAAACGGGTACGGTATAAAAATATTAAATTTTCAATCAAATATCAAATTGAATGTAATGTGACTCTCATAATGCATTCTAATAATCCTTCTGCATTTTGGTTTTCCTTTTCTTTTTTGTTTTGCATGTGCTCTCTCCCCCCACCCCTTTTTTTTTTTGTATGCGTTTTTTTTTGTGTTTCTTAAATTTCAGGTAATTTAAGTGTGAGACGTAGTATAACATTTAATCCCAATGTTGATTATGATCTAATATTAGCTAAATTGAATGAAGATTTTAATAAAAGATGGGCCAAATCAGTCGCCTCACCCGAAACAGGCCTAGAAGGTTACGAAGAAAGATCTACCTTGGGTACCGGTTCGTTTGGTCGTGTGGTAAATTTACAAAAAAAAAAAACACACAAATTTCTATTAAATATTTTTAAATTATTTTATAAATATATATGTGTATATGTATCTTATATAAATATAATGAAATGTGATGTCTACAACTGGCTATAACTGAAGGTTTTAGTTAGAGAAAAGTCAAACGGAGATTTACATGCTGTTAAAATTTTATTAAAGGAACAAGTTGTTAAAACGAAACAGGTGGCACATGTTCATCAAGAGAAGAAAGTATTAGAATGTGTACATTTTCCATTTGTAATACGTTTACATTTCTCACGTAAGGACAATGATTGTTTATACTTGGGTTTACCATTTATAAGTGGCGGTGAATTATTTACATACCACCGCCGGTGAGTTATCCAATTACACATAAATTTTTAAATAATAATGAAAAGCAAACAACAAAAACCTATCGATCAGAGTTTTAAAATTTGGTGAAAAGGAAGCACGCTTCTATTCATGTCAACTGTTATTGGCTTTGGAATATCTACATAATGTTAACGTTTTATATAGAGACTTAAAACCTGAAAATGTTCTAATATGTGCTAATGGTTATGTTAAACTTACAGATTTCGGTTTTGCTAAGGTAAATAATCATTTCATATCGATATATATAAGTATATTTGCAATAATTATAATTATTGTTAGAAAGTTGAAGGACGTACAATGACATTATGCGGTACACCAGAATATTTATCACCTGAAGTAATACAATCGAAACCATATGGAACCAGCGTTGATTGGTGGTCATTTGGTGTACTTATATATGAATTTGTAGCTGGTAATTCACCATTTGCGCAATTTTCTCGCGAAATAATGACAATGTATGCAAAAATTTGTGAAGGTGATTATAAAATGCCGGCATTCTTTAGTGCACATCTTAGAGATTTAGTTGATCGCTTATTACAAGTTGATATATCCAAAAGGTATATCGAAATAATTAATTTATTAATTTAACAATCAATTTATTATTGTATTTATTATTTTTGTGTTATAATTATTTTTTAGATTTGGTAGCTTAACAAATGGCATTAAAGATATTAAAGAGCATGCTTGGTTTCAAAATGTTGATTGGCCTGGTATATTGAATCAACAATTGGCGCCTCCATATATACCATCACTTGAAAATAAAGAAGATATATCGCATTTTGAGAAAGTGTCACCAACGAAACCAATAGCAAAATCGAAAACTAATCGTTTTGCAGAAGAATTTCAATATTTCTAATTTAATATTTCTAATATATATATTCAATTGAATTCGCGTTTTTATTATATTTCTATATATACCTTATCCTTAATATGAGTCTCTATGCGTTATTGATGTAGTTGTGTACGTGTATATAGTAAGAATATTTGAACGATGATGGAATCTTATGAATTATTATAATCATTCTAATAAACAATAAATAAATAAATAAATAAATTCCTATCTTCATATTATTTTATATACAAAGGCAACAATTGGAAGGATAAATGGATGGCTGGATGGTTGGTTGGATGGCTGAATGAATGTGTAAGTACACTGATATCCTTTTATAAAAAAAAAATATCTTAGTAAATAAGTAGTTTTAGTAGTCTGCCATGCCATGTACAAAAATATATTGGAAACCTTACAACATGGAAGCTGCTAAACAGAAAGGGACTACAAAGTTTTACCATATGTTGAGTGAAGAAGAAACTTATATTAAATGTGTAAGAATGATGAGAGCACAAAAAAAAAGCAGCAACAAACCAAAAGAAAAATTATAATGAGTGAGAGTGTAATGCAAGATATTTGGCGCCTGACACTTAGGCGCCAAAAGTCAGAGGTAAAATCAGAAGTACAAAACAATCCTTGCAAAATTGTGATATGATTTTATGTATGTACATATATATATATATATATATATATATATATATATATATATATATTGTGTGTGTGTGTGTGTATGTATAATATAGTAAATAAGACAATTTAACATAAAGCTGATGATAAATATAATACATTGATGGGATACTTCTTCATACATTTAAATGTACGATGCGAATAAACAATCACTATGATATTTTACCCCATAAAAGACAAAAAAAAACCGAAAGTAATTCAGTGTCTATTCAATGGCCAAAAGGAATTCATTTTACGTTTATTATAAAGCTTTACAGAGTACAGACGATATAGAACGGTCAGTCTTATAACTGTTGTCGTATTTCTTATGGCTGCTTGCGACTGCCTCGTATATCTATTTTTCATTTGAATTTTATTGTTGTTTTACTGATGATGATGTTTCATCTTTTCCACATGAAAACTCACGTAACATAAAATTATGATAATAATAACTTTTTGCTTTCTTACATTATATTTTAGCCTGTTTTTGTAGTTACCTTCCAAAAATTCTTTCCCTCTTTTTTACTCAAACACATTATATAGTCAATATTTATTATATTTTTATGCCCGACACCACTTGTGGAACTTGAGATATTATAAATTTGTTCAAATGTTTGTAACATTCAAAACAAATTAAAATAGACTTACCGTACTAATCGACTTAAAATTCGACCTGATTCGTTTTAAGGCTGCGTTTGATTTTTGCCCAAGTAAATTGGTTATCAAGCTACAGATCGAAATTTTTTAATATAGTTTAGTGATATTTGATTCATAAATGGGTTTTGGACCTTGTTTTGGAAATGAACCCTATTACGACCAGGCCCCTTTTAAAAAAAGTTATTATATGGCAAGAAAGTATAATTTTAAATAGATTTTAACACAATTTGGCGTTAAACTGTACTTTAACATAGAAAACGTATGTACCAAATTTGGTTCAGATAGGTATACTTTTACCTTCTACTTTCCATATAACGCCTTTTTCGAAAAAAGTCTTTACATAAACAAAAGTTTTAATTTTTAATACTTTTTACCAAAAATTGGCACTGCCTTGTGTTTTGACATAGAAAGTTTGATCCAGATAGGTCTGTTTTTAAACGTTCTTTATTTCTTCATTGTAAACTTTCTAAATAATTGAGAAAGTGTAATTTTTCCAATATTATTAACTTCTAATTCTCTTATTTAACTTTATTCACATTAAGGAAAGTAGGAAAGTAGGAAAGTAGTGTAGAATATTTAAGAGTCGGCCGCAATCGATTATAATGCTGTGACTACTTTTTTAATGTTATCTTTTCTCTATTGTTACTACTTCTTCCGTTCTGACTTTGCTTATTCCATTTTTACAATATTACTTATATATATATATGTATCCATTGTAATGAATGCAAAAAGAATATAACACTTTTTTTGATTTCATCCAAAATTTACATTCATTGTTTTCCTTTATAGTGACCACTTTTATTATTTTACTAACTGAAAACTTATATGAGCGTAAAAAGTATAAACAAACAGGCAAAAATATTTGTACATCACTTTAGTATTTAAAGATTATCCAAGCGTTTGTTACATGTTTCTGTTATTTCCTTTAAAAACCTTTCAAGAATGTGACAAGATATTTACGAAATACGCTCGAATGAAATATGCTCGAATTTTTAAGGGACATGTGAGAGTTCACATGATTGAACTAATTTGCAAATTGTTGAAATTTTTGAGTGCTATTAATAATTTTACAAATTGTACAAAATGGAAATTTTTGAATACTTTAAGAAAATTTTTATATGATAAAGAGTATAAAAAGTAGACCAATTTAGACAAAATTTGTAACACTAATTAAGTATGACAGACATTGCAGTAACAGATTTAAAACGTCCATTTAAAATGTCCATAATTTTAGTTTATGAGTAATCAGTACAACTTAGGAGGAATAAAAAATGTCAATTTAAATTTTTTTAGTTAGAGGTGATCAATTTGGGCCATATTTTATAAGAAAATATTCTCTATGCTTGCACCTTGATATTGGGGGCAAATATTAAGTAAAAAAGTTACATTTTTAGCTGGAACTAAATCTTAGATATCAACCGCCAAGACGTTTTTTGATCATTTACCTTTAAACAGATTATTTGAAGTTATACAATTTTGGGTGGACTTTGGTTGAAATAAAAAATGTTTCCAACTAAAGAATTTTGATTGTTATAATTCATTTTCTTCATATTCATTCACTTTGCTTATTATAAATTTTTATAAATTCTATATTCAAAAAATATAAATTGTAATATTGATAAAATTTACAAGAATTGTTACAACAAACGTACAAAACAAACCGAAAGGGGTTTATTTATTATTTGTTGCATTAACTTTTACAATTTTACCCTTTACTCTCTCTCTCAATTACAGGGTCTTCTTCCCTTTCTCAACCTCTTTCCCAACTTCCACCTTTTTTTTATTTTTTATAACTGGCTTTCATTAACTCTGCTTCTTGTACAATGCAATATTTATATTTTACAAAACTTGTAACAGAAAATAAAATGCGTGAATATAAGCAGCAATCAGAGAAACTTGAGACAGCTTGAGAAATCATAAAATTATACTGATCAATTCAGAATCACTTGCGGAATTGATTAAAACATTTTTATCTATCTGTCTGTCAGTTTAAATTTTGACGTTCATATAAATTTCCTTCTACAAATATAGGCCACAATTTTAAAGATTGAAATTTTTATTGAAATGTGTTGGCTAAAAGCTCACAAATACAAATGAACGAAATCGTTTTATGCCAGCAATCTCTTTTTCTATAATGCAGCTCTTTAAAGAATAAGAAATTTGTAATAATTTAATATTAAAAAAATCAATAAATTTTGATTAACATCATAGTTAAATAATTCAATTATTTGATAGAGGTCAAACAATTTTTTTGCAGGCATTTTTACTTGCCAATATTTTGAAAATTTCCGTTTGGTTTTTTGCATTTCCAATTCATTTACAAAGTCCTGTAGAGTATTTTAGAGTCAACTTCTTCTTTTTGTAACACAAAATATTTATATATCAATACACATACACACCTAAGTTTTGGCCAAAAATTAGTGTTGTATGATAAATTGACATAATGGTGCGTTGCGTCTATTTGCCTTTGTTACCATTTGTCTCCATGCGTATTCTTGTGCTCATTCATTTAAAGCATTTCACTTAAACATGTCACAATCTATCTATTGCTCTATATATATTTTTGCTATATTTTAGCAATAAGTTCACCCTAAATAAAAGGTAAACATATATAAATAATACCCAAATAGTAAATCAAACGAATGGTACAATAGTGAATAACTTCCGTCTTCTAATGCATGCGGCTGGTTGCTGTGCCGGTATTATTATTGCACTGCGGTTACTGGCCTAAATGTGAAATTTTATTTTTGTCATTGTTATTATTGTTATTGCAATAAGATATTTCAATTGTGCATTTATTGTTCAAACAGCGGGCGCTCCATTCAATAATATGAAAAACGTTTTGTGAAGCGTTATTTGCAAATCATATGTTGGCATAAGTTATTCAAAAATAGATTTTTTGATTTCTTGAGAAAATAATATTCCTCCATTTGAATGAAAAAATTATTTTATTTATTATTTATTGGCCCAGTTTTGAAATTCTTTTACCAAAGGAATATATTTGTGGAAACAAAGTTCTTGCTTAGACATTATCTCAACGGCCGTTCTTAAAAGGTCCTGCTTCGTTCTACATTATCGCAATTGATTTCAATAACTTCTGATGTTCTACAAGACAGCTATTTAGGTCCTCCGATGGTCATTTGTACCAATATAAATGTATGAATTTGATGCTTATTAAGAATAAGTGTACTTTGTAGAGTTCCCCGATGCTTCCTTTTGGGTATTACAAACATAATGATAAAATGAATATGCCTTTAATCTCTAGATGGTAGTTATCAAGAAGTGAAAAATTGTTATTGTAGGATGCTGATTTACATCATTTTTTCTGTAGGCATTGTAAACCAATGGCCTTAATATTTGTATAAAATTTCAGCTTTTCATCGTTTGATATTTGTGAGTGAGTGATGAGCAAAAAGCAAAAAAATTACGCTTTAAAAAACAGAAGTGTTCTTGGATAACTTTTCACTATAGATGGGGCCGCTTGAACGAAGTAGCATGATCACGACCTCTAAAGTTTAAGTGGAAATATTACTACATAAATAAATATTTAAATTCATATAAAAAACTTTTTTATTTTTCACGTTGATATTGATTATTAAAACATTTTGATTTGCCTTTTATAAAGTAAAAGAACTTTTTGTTAAGAGAAAACAAGTTGCTTGATAAGTTGCATAAATTGTAGCTTGTTCATCAAGTTTCATCAGATTACGCTTAAAGATTATAAAAATTGTACGCATTATAGAAATGTCATGAATGTCATTAACACAAGTCCATTGTGTTTCGTACTTCTGGACACTTAGATAAATACAAATAGTGCGTGCATTTAGTAAGATGTATAAGAGGTAAGGGCACCACTGTTGGCATGGGATATGTGGCATCCATTTTGTACTTTTCCACATTATTAAACAATAACACTTAACAAGTTGTTAACAATTACAAAATGTTTCTTTAAGAAATTATTATTATTCGTTGTTCAGATTTTGTGTATGAAGGTTTTAAAATAGTTTAACTGGTGTTATGAGTTTTCGAGAATATATTTAATCTCTAAAAGAGATTTGAAATAAACCTGCCTTTATTATAGCAACAATCAATTGAATCATTTTCTAAATACATATCTGTCTGATGTTTATTCATCGAAATTTATCAAAATGCATATCTAACTATAGAGATATTTTTTAAATCAACTTTAGTGGACTGACATATTTTGGCGTTACGCTTTTGATAAGCATGACTAAGTAGAGATAAAATAATGGCCACCAAGCTTTACATGTTGCCCTTTTTTTAATAATTTTTACCTTTATAAACCCACATATTAAATAAATGCTCCCTCCACATTGGTTTATTTTTTAACCTCTTCTTAAATAACGAACCTTTTAAAGTGATTACCAAATTACTTTATTTTTACTTCTTTAACCAGAAAAAGACCTTTATACGCATTTTGAAAGCCGGTAAGTTGTATAGAATATTTAAGAATCGGCATTAACTTGATTTTTACTTGGTTAAACATTTGAAACAATAAATCTCCTTTTGCAATTTCATCTTTCCATATTTCCGTTCCGGGAATTTATTAAACAACGTGATATACGTAAATATATTTACATTTCTTTTTTCTAATCATTTACGTTTGAGCCTGACAAGCGGATATAAGCAATTTTCAACTTTAAGAATAAAATTCTCTTGGTTGTATGTATGAATGTACAAAATACTTTTACCGAACAAATGTTGTAGAAAATTACCAACTTATGTAATCTTGGTTGGCATCATTTATCATTTGGACATTTACTAATTTTTCTCAATTTTTATATTGCGATGCGCTACTATGCGTATACTCTAAAACAGGATGGTGCGAATGTTCTATACAGTACAAGAATACGTGTAACTTGTATGCGAAGCCATCAAAAAGTCATATACGGGTCTATGATTTGAGGGCGATTTATACCAAAAATCATTATCGTTAGAAAAAAGTTTTAGCCACCTTACTATTATTCTATTAATATGTAAAGGTAAGTGTGCATGTTTTTATACCCTACATCACTTGGTACAGAATGCTACGAGTTTATACGGATGTATATAACACAAAGAAGGAGTTAAGACAGGCCCAGCTTTTATAATACCGATCGAATCGGAGCCAGTTTTTGATTCAATTTAACAATGCTTGCCCGTCTGTCTCTCTGTCCTTTTGTCTGACATTTGTTGATGTCATTTGATTACCAAAATACAGGGCGCAATTGAAAGCTATTTGAGAGAAATTTGATATATAGGCGTGGCACCCAAAAATTATTATGAGCAGGCTACTTTTATGACGGCGCCATATTTAGTAAAGGCTTGTTATATGGGAATACAAAAAATTCTGACTAAGCCTTTATAAAAATGTAGCGTGGAATAGCCGAACGGCTATGGCGGATATTATTTGATTGAATTTATATATATCGTGCAATCGCTAACCTGTGCCATATAATTCATAAAAAAAATAAAATATCTAAAGTTAAGCATTTTACATTTTACAATTAGCAGTTTCCTTCACAGATGAATACGTATCTGGTCAATATTCTTTACCGTGAATTAGATTTAAATTACTTTAACTCCTTCTGTAAGAAAACTAAATAATTTGAGCCCCTCTATATTATTGTTTAAGGCATAAGTTAATCTAAAATAAAAAGCTTTTCATATAAATCACCAGTTTTGTAGGGAAAAATATCGTTTGCTAAAATGGGAAACTACCAAACGTGTTATCAGATCTCTACACCAGTTTTGTAACTAAAATATTATGATATCAAAAATTGTTACTCTTTTTAATGTAGTTTTATTTTTTTTTTTTTATTAACAAAAAAGGTCATAAAAATATTCTTATACTGAACATTTTCAATGGAGTTTATGGTACTAACTAGCGTATCAATTTATAGTGCTCCGTACCACAAATGATATGAAGGAAATGAGTAGTTTGTCAACCTATAAGTTTGGCAAATTTTTCAAATCGTCTTGGAGTTAGCAATTTCAAGTAATAAGGATACTTTATTGACAAATTATAAAAATCATAAAAGATGTGATTCAGCAGACACTTCTTTAATCTGCTTTAAGGTATTTAAAATCTTATGTCTAATAGATGATAATAAAAATTCTCCAAAAAATTATCACAGCTTACCAATTAGA
Organism: Melophagus ovinus; assembly: GCA_023089585.1. NCBI lineage: Eukaryota > Metazoa > Arthropoda > Insecta > Diptera > Hippoboscidae > Melophagus > Melophagus ovinus. The sequence goes on from JAKKIB010000177.1 coordinate 2,703,665, forward strand.
AAATTGTATGCTCGCCATTCTCACTCTAAGCTAAAAAAGAACTTTTGTAAAGAAAACTCTTTTTTTTTAGTCCGTTATTCCTTAAAGTTGAAATTCAAAGTTCAATTACATCTTCATGTCACTTTTTGTTCAATTCTTTAACTGTCATACTGTTAAAAATGGCAGAATGACAATATTTATGATAATGAAATTGATCCAATTGTTAAAAATTTCCGAATATTTATACCATGCGTAATCAGTTAGTGAAATATGACTTTAATTTGATATCAATAAATTTAAATGTGATTGTATGATTTTCCGCTTTTAATTTTCTTTTATAAATTTATCCTGTGAATACAAATGATTGTATATTTTTAACATAATCCAAATAATGAATGGTAAAATTAATGAATCAAACAATAATACTAATAATTTACCCTCATACTCAGAAATGTTGAATGTTTGTAGATTTGTTTATTTAAAATATTATTTCATTTAAATTAAATTTAAAATACATATAAATAAATAAATTTTAGTAATGTTGTCTTTTATTGTCATCACCAAAAAGGATGGAAATTTACGTTGGATATTGAATTGAAAAAATAGCTAAACAATTCAAAAAAATTCCACCAATTGTATTCGTCACTGTACGCTTGTAATAAAGCACTTACATTTCATAACGAATTATTCGCTTAAAATAACGGAATTCGCTTATAATAACAATGGTCGCTGCATTTTGTCAATGTTGGTATTTTTGTAATTTTACTATTGTTATTAGAATATTGTTATTGCTTAAACGGAATCGCTTTATTTTATTATTTCTGTTTTGCATTTCCATTTATTATATTGTTTAAACAAGACAAACATCATAAACATGACATGATTGCTCAAAAAGTATCAGCAAAATTTATTATCATTAATTTTTTGTTTACTTTCAATGACATTAGATCTATTTATTAAATTTGTTAAATTTTATAATAATTTTACAATATTTTGAGAAATTGTGAATAGAGATTTCCTGTAAGATTTTATACTCAGTTTTCATTAAAAAGCAATTAACAATTTTATTTACAAGTTTTGCGCCAACTAAGTTCATCAATGAGCCGACAAAATAAATAGCAGAAAAATGTAAAAGTAGAGATAGAAATAGAATATGAAAAATGAAAAATGAAAAATGAAAAATGAAAAATGAAGGATGAAGAATGAAGAATGAAGAATGGAATATGATTAATGATTTTATTATATAATTAAGGATTTCAAATATATTTTTATTTATGTCACATATAATGCCTTCAATTTCCGCGTACTTTTTGAGCGGAAAATATAGATTTAAACGTAAATTTCATACACACACATACATTAATTTGTATGTATGTATATATGTATGTATGTGTGTGTATGTGTGTTTGCGTACGTGAATGCTTTTGCGTTTGTTGGCCACTCAATTGGATGTAGAATTTTTACTATTATTATTGTTTTATTTGTTTCATATATTTTACAATTGATTTATTTCTGACAGTAATAGTCATTTTACCAGAAACTAGAATATAATGGAAATTTATTACTTCTAACATTTTTACTAAAAAAAAAAATTTTTTTTTCATGATTAGTAAGAAGTATTATGTATGCATGTACCATACAAGAATTTTGATAGAAAAACAATTTTAGATGCTTTTGACAGATAAGTTTCACTTAAACATTAGTCAATCTTTTATTCACACTTTTTTTATTGGACTATACTAGTAGAATATTAGACCAATATGCCAGTAGTAGAACAAAATTTTTGTAAAAATTTTCTTAAACATTTCGCATAAATTGTTCGGATTATATGATTTTGTAGTATTCAACATCTCGCAGTACTTTTATACGCATTTGAGAGACATTCCTTCTTTAAATTGATCATGCATTTTAATGTAGTACAATACGGGGAAATATTAAAAAGTACAACTTCATTATCGCCACTTCTAGCATTTTCACAATATATAAAAAATATTAAAATTCATAGCACTAATAATAAATGTAATGAAGGGCATTCTGTAATTATACCTTCCACTATCTACATGTAAGTTTGTGCAAATGTCTGTAACACCCAACAGACAGTTGAGGAAGACCCAACTTTTATTTTACAAATCGGCTCAGAATTTCTCTCCTAATTCAACTTAATCCTGTCTGTCTGTCTGTCCGTCAGTCCGTTTAATGTCTGTTCATGTGAAGTTGTTATCAAGCCGTAAGCCGCAATATCTGAGTTATTTTAGTTTAGTACATGGATGGCTAAAATCGCCCTTCTTAAAAAAATCCTTAGAAGGCCTAAATATCTATACTTATGCCCCACATACTATTTACCTTAAATATCATGTGATTTATTCGACAAATATTATTGCTTGTTGGTCAAATAAGGACAACTTATATTCTACATAATTTTTAATATTTAATATGCATTTTACGATAAAATAATATGCATTATATCGACATTCTGGACATGCCTTAAATGGGTGTTAAAATTCTGCTAAAGTTTTGAATTTTCAATAGAATTTTACTGAAATCTTTTTTTGTAACTTTGTTGACTTGTAATTTATGTAATTGATTATTTAATTACATTAAGTAAAAGTTTGTTGGGGATTTAAGAGTAGGCCTCGACCGGCTTTTAAGTTCTTAGCAGCTTTATTTGCAATATGCCATTAGATTATTGGGTTCTTCTTGGAACTAAATTTAGTGAAAATGCATTTCAATTAACAACAAATAATTGTATGTAAGATTTCAGTAGAAAAGTAGTAAAAATTATCACATTGTAAACAGAAAAAGTTTACTTATGATTTTTAATGAAATTTTGAAACAATGAGCTATTCGTCTTATTTTATTATACTTTAAACATTTTTCTGACATAAAAAATTTATGTAATGTATAAAAAATTAACCAAACGGAAATTCTCTTATAAAAAAAAAAAATTTCGCATATTTACACGCCATTACTATTTCTTTTCCAAAACGCTTTATTTGATTTACAGGAAAACAAGAAAAATTTGAGCATTTACTTTTCTTTTAAGAAAGTGAATGTTCCTTTTACCACTTGATTTACATGGTATAATGGATTTGTGCTAATATATGTAACACACAAGAGGGTGTGGCATAGATTTTTCTTTTTTTACTTTAAAAATTGACTCAGAATTATTTTCCAAATCAATTTTAGTTTGTCAGTTGTGCCTGCTTTCGGTCTACTTTCGGTATATGTCAATTAGCTATTAAAGAACAAACTGTAATATAAATCAAATTTACTAGGTGCCCATGGTTTGATCCAAAGATCTTTGCATAATAGCGAAACATACTTCCGACCAATCTTTATGAAAAGTATTTACAATTTTCTAACCTTTTTAATGCCGCGTGTACATTTAATGCATTGAATAGTCTAAAATTGCGATGCCTTCTATTTAACCTACTTTCTATATCATTCGAAGTGCTTTACTTATCTTGACTTTTAATATATTTTAATCATATAAAAAAAAAGTTGTGTAGGATAACCAGAAGTCGGTTTCGGTCGAGTACTTATTTTCCTCTATATTTTGTATGTAAATAAAAATCGTATTTCTTACTGAGGCCAGATGTTAAATACCTTCTACGCATTTGCTTAGTATTAATAACTTAGACAGGTGCAGTGCTTTATTTTTCTCATTTGAAGAGGCAATGGAAAAACTTTAGAATAATACGATAAACGTCTCATGAATAATGATTAAAAAAGTTAGGAAAATTAAATAACTCTTAAATGTTTTGTAATTTTAGATAATTTTGGCTTATAAATAAACAGGTACCATGGGAGTACTACTGAACTTATAACTGCTTTAAATTTTATAGATTTCTCGAATTGACAATGAGAAAAAATTAAGGGTGCTTTTATTTTCCTTTTTTTCTCTTCAATTTTAAAGACCTTGCTCGTTTCATTTTGTATGACTACGTGAAGGAAAAGTCAAACTAACACAAATCTTACATTTACAATCCAAACTTTATGTTAATGCTTCTTCTTTGGATATTTGAAGAAATAAATACTTGTGAATATTTCTCTTTCATAGAGGTTGATGATGCAATTCTAGCAATCATTCAATTTTTCTTAATAAATTTGTTAAATGTTTTGTTAAGAAAGTGTAGATCTGAGATAACCAAATTTTTATTCCCTACACCACTTGTGACACAGGGCAGATGTTTGTAACAACCAAAAGGAGTTGAGTTAGACCCAGCTTTAAAATCACTTTCTGATTCGAATTCCGCGTCATGTAAATTTGTTATCAAGCTAATTTTCGCAATTTTGGTACAAATTTTAGTGAAATTTGTACATGCATGTATATTAACCTAGAGACAAAACTTTTTAAAAGTGGTGAAAATCTGATCATTTTTACGAAAAAAATTGCATCCGTTTTTAAAATTTTTTAAAATTCTCTAAAATTTTACAAATAATTTAACTTAAATTGGCATTGAATTTTATTTTAACATAAAATACTTGCGTATCAAATTTGGTAAAATCGATCCATTTTTTTGAACCTGCTTTCATATAACGAACTTTTTAAATAACTGATGAATTACATTTTTCTCAAAATTATTGGCTTCCAATTCTCTTATTTGATTTTAATAACGTTAACCAAAGTGGTGTAGCGTACACCTTAGCGTCTATAAAGTTCTTATTTATTTACGGATAATGCCATATACATTTATATAAAAAAAATCATGTACATTAATAGAGAATAATTGCGTTTATAGAATTGAAAGAAAATCTTAAGTAAAAAGGCTTTATATATGGCGACTAATAAACATACAATGAATGTTTAAATTGCTAAGATTTAAATGCAATGCATGACTGCAAAGAAAGAAAATTCGCACACAACAACATTAACTACCAACTAAAGCATTTTGAAGGCCTTTATAAAATAAGATAAAAGGAGCGTTACACTATGCAGGCTTCCGGTATCCCATCCTTAAAACTAGGCTATAACTTAACGCTGATGCAAATGATACAAACAATATCTTTTAGAGGAACTACGTGGTTAACGCTTGAAAAATAATAAAGCTGTATTTTTAGGATCAGCATTATGTGATGACCAAAATAACAGGCATAGAGGAAGTATACAGCAATGTGATTGTGATTGTGATTGTTTAGAAAATGCACAGAGGAGGAAGAACCTGAATAAAATTTTTCTATTCTCCAGGCTATATAGAATTTGTGGCTTACTTTCTCTTTAGTTTAAAAAAAAAAATATAGCATAATATTTTAATATGTATATGAGAAATTGAACGAGTATGTGAAAGGCAACTTTACTACTGAAACGTGCTGTGGTGTAAATTTCTGTTGTGATATAATATACATATTTTACATCTCTTCATTCTATTGATATTGTTATTGTTATTATTATTATTATTATTATTGTTAACGTCGTTTTTGTTATAAAGGTTGAACATTTTTCAACAACATGCATAAAAAACTATTTATGGCCACTTCACGACCCCAGTTAACCACCCATTGTTTCAAATGTAAAAAAAAGTTAAACGAGAAAGTGATAGGTACATGCAAGGCATTTCTAAAATATTTACGATTACTTGTACAACTTAAATAAAACCAAAAAACTTATGCCAACTGTACTAAATTTTATATCTTTTTCAAATATATTGCTTTTGGTATTTAATCTTTAAAGATGGAAAAAATTATTCCATGCTATAATAAATAACTCATCATTCCAAGTGAAGAAGAATTCATGTTTCTACTTCATGGATTAGTGCCCTCTAAATTCATTTTATATATTTTTGTAAGTCAAGAGGCTCATATCACAAAAAGCCAGTAATTTGCTCTTACAAAAATGGGTGTACGCTTTTGGAAATGGCAAACAAGAAAGAATTGATTTGGATGATACAGAAAATCTTTTATTGATTTAGCTTGTAAAAGTGGCAATAATTTAGTATAAATTTGAAAATAATGAAAAATTCATTTTCGATGGCATCAAAATTTAAATGGAAATAGGCATCTAACGGTTTGTTAGAAATATTAAAATCCCCTAATCCATATAATAAAAACTGGTTCTGGGCAATCTTATAATGCCTTGAATCAATTTGGCCAATTTTACATATTTGCTATGTGTATTCTCTTGTAAAGTAATTAAGGATGTAAAAAAAAGAGAATAAAGTTATGGATGATTTAAAAATCAATACGATAGAACATAAATATAACATCAATCATTGAAGGGACCATAAGAGGAACATAAATGAAAATTATAAGACACGTGCTAATATTGTGCCAAAAAAGTTGATTATCGATAAACAGTTGAATAACGACGCAACAAGACAAAAGGATATGCCATAATCCATTACTAATATAATGTTTTGATTTGTTGATACCTTGCACACGATAACATGTATATTTTATTACATTTTATCATAACATATAAAATAATTGCTTTATAAGAATTAAACTTGTATACGGAAAATGGAAAAGCAAAGTTAGAAAAGCGATCAATATTATTTGTATAAAACAAAATTTTTACTGTGAATAATTATTATTCTATGTTTTACTAAGATATTTATTTGAAAAGTATGGCGAATTGTTGAACTATGAGCATTATGAATTTTTGATGATAGTTTTTATTACATTACATTAAATGTATCCGTCCCATCATTTCTTGGGACGGATATTGGATTTATTGATGATGTATGATACACACTTTTTTTTTTAATCAGCACGTGAGACTGCTTTGGTGAATCTTTTGGGGATTTGAATAAAATTTGTGAACATTTCCTTTATTTAATGAATGGAATAATAATCGTCCAATGTATATTAATAAGTGTAATGCATGATGCACACATTCAAAAATTTATTTTAATTTTTTAATTTTCTCTATTGTTTTCCTTTAATAAAATTATTAAGGAAAATTAAAAATTGTCGAAATCATAAAGAAACTCTTTTCTAAGCATTGTTACTTTTTGATTTCCTTTAACATCTATTGAAGATAATTTTTTAGAAAAAGCAAGTAAAATTGTTACAGCCAGCTGACACTACTTGTTAAATGCTTTACATAATTTTACTTAAGGCAAAATTAAGAAAATAGAAAATTAATGGTAAAAGCAAAATTTCTAATACTGGATTTTTTTATTTGAAAAGTTCGTTTTATGGGAATTGCTTAAAAGTGTCAATTTTGAATGATCGCAGAAATAGTTGAGCTGGAACCACTTTTAAGAAAATTTATCTACATTTCAAAATTCAACAAAATATCTCATAAAATTCGACTACATTTACATTCATATTAATAAATTTAAATAAAAAAAAAGCAAAGAGAGCGGGTCCATAACAAATTCCTTTATACCTAAACACTGATTATACCCGGCCCTACAAATGATGTAAAGTGTAATAATGGGGTGAAATATGCAGAGTTTTATGTCATCTTTATTATTTCATGGTTTATTAATTTTATTATAAAATTTTATCTTCTTAGTACGAATAATTGAAAGTATATCGAGCTCTTTGTTAGACTGCTTTTTCAAAAAAGTTATTTATATTTACAAGTGTAATATAATATAAATTTTCTTAGTGGGTTAACGGTTGAAATTTAAAAAAATATGCATAGTTCTTCGTGTGAAAACTTAAAAAGAAAAATTGAAATTTTACATAAAAATTAAGGAATATAAAAAACGTACAAATTGGCCATGCCTTTCAAAAATTAGCAACTTCAAGTTATGTGGCTATACCAGAAAATACCAATCAATGTCAAAGATTTACAAACGTTTTAGAATTAATTAACACCAAATAATAATTACACTTCCTTCTTATACTCTCAAATAATCGTACAGAATATATTTTCATAAAAACGTATAAATAATTTTGATAGAACTTTTTGAAAACTTCTGTAAACCTTCTCGTTAACATTAAGTACATTGACTTAAAAATACGACAGATAACAATGACTTGTTGGCTTAAATCAAAGCGTTTGAGATTGAGTTTGTTTTATAATCAATGATTGTTACCAATCTATTTATTTCTTTTAAAGAACTTGTAACAATCAACAATGAAGTTTAGTTACTCTAAGCATACTCTTTAGAAGTGTCAACTTTCGTCGGTTGTTTGTCTGCATGTCTGATCAAAAGAGCTTGAAAACTTTTAAAGATTAAGTAATTTGTCATTATTGAAATTAGCAACATTAATCAAAACATCAATGAGATTTCATTTTATTTTCTGGTGAGAAATCTTGTTAATTTTTAGTAATGCCCAGCATGATAGGAAAAATAAATTTATGCGATTTTTTTATTCTGAAATATGACAACATCAAATTCTCTATATTCACAATTTTTAACTTAGACGTAAAGCAACTATGAACTATTATTTTCCCAAAAAAAATAAGCATTGTTCATTAAATGAAGCTGTGGAATAGCGGATCCTCAATATTTGGCTCTACCCAAATATAACTTTCATACTTTTGTTTTTTATGTAAATTGGGATCTTTCTCTTTTCTTGATACATTTAGCTAACGGTTGTTATGAATTCAAATGGAAAGTATACAAAATATAATAAGCTATTATCATAAAAAATATTTCAAAAAAAAAAAAAAATTAAATAAAATAAAAAAAAAAACGAAAACACGAAAAATCCAAGTTTCGAAAAGAAAGAGCACCTTAAAAAGGGTTTACAAATAAAATTCACAATTACAATTAATTGTTCAGCTCTTAAAGATTTTTCTCTTATATATAATTAAAAGTGTCTTTGAAAGGACACAATCGTAAAAGGAATATGTTTGCATTCAATCATTTTATTGTACACAATACACATACATACACACAATAAATATGATGAATAAGTAATTTGTTGTTAAAAAAAATTTTTATTTAATTCAAGTATTTTTTTACCTTGTAATTAATACAATTTATTTAAGCAACAACAAAAAAAATTTTATAAATTCTTAAAGAGGCTAAAAGTAACAGAATATGAAAAAATAAAACAAATTGGAAAAAAGTAAAGAATGATGATGATTGATTCATTTGAAAATATTGTAAAGAAGACCCTAAAAATTGTCTCTATAAATTAAATTTAGCTCATTTAATTCGTATGTCAAGTAACTATTGTGAATTGATTTTGTTTATATATAAATTTTTGCATGGACACGGTCATATACAAAATTTCAGTACAACATGAAAAAAATTCCAAATCTGAACTTTGAACAAAATAACATGAACGGACGTCTGAGAATCCTACGAACAAACTTAAGCAGGCACAGACATACTTAAGTCGGTTCAGAAAGTAAAAGACATTTGAGCCAATCAGATGGAATTAAGTGAAGCCTTTCTAGTTGTAAAGTAAATCCGCACAAACCCATTATAACTGTAGGTTAAGAATTTATGGATCCATCGGGCAGAAAATATACAAGCTTTTACAATTGAATATTTTAGTAACTTTTTTTTTTTAAACAAATTTCCTAAATTACAGAGCCATAATGCCAGTTGCGTCGCAAGAGTCTTTCAACAGAATTTTTTCTACTTTATCTACTTTAAATATTTTACAAAAAAAGACTAATGCCCATTTTGTTGTTATTGTAATAATAGGTGGCACTTTTAATAGTTTTAATTTAGTTGAAAACAAAGTTTTATTGAAATTGAAAAAAACAAAATTTTAAAAACCCCCATATAAATTAACTTATTTTTAACTTTTTTTAATGGCTCTATTTTTCTATTTTGTTTTAGCCGAATGTACACTTCTAACTTGTTCAAATATTTGACTCATTCTTCTAAAACTAAACATTTTATTGTACATTAATTATTTGGTAATATTATCCAATTTAAAATGATCTTTAAATCCAAATTGGCCTCAACAACAAGTTACTTACATTTTATATGAATGTGGCCATTTTAAATGTTATTCAATTTTTATTAGAATTTTTTTTTTGTATTTGCTTTCGCATTCTATTTATATTTCTTTACAACATTTATAAATTGAGGCCATAAAATTTCGTAAAAGTTTTTGATTATTATTTTTTCCCTTTTTTTTCTTTTATTTTTTTTATGAATCTGCTTATTATTAATGATTTTCCACACCAACGCGATGCAATGTTATTTTAAATGACTTGTCTTATGACATATGAGACTATAACATTATAAATAATATTAATTTATTTATTATTTATTACAAGAAAAGGATATTTTGGCTACATTTTCTTAGCATTTAATAAATAATAGGATAATTGCTGTAACTTATGCCAAAATTTTATGTCTTGTAAACTAAATATAATTCATTAAATCTAATGATTTTTTTTTTGTTTATTAGATTTTATAATCAATTTAAGATTTGTGTAAATGAAGAGTGCCCAAGAAATTTTATTTTATATATAAATCTTAAGGATATCTTGATATGTCTCCTTGTTCAAAATTAACATGCATATATAAATCTAAATAAATTAAACTGAAACAAGTAGTCCATCTGAACCGACTCTTAAATACTTAGCACCACTTCGTTTAGTATGATTAAAGTTAAATAAGAGAATTACAAGTCAAAATAATGAAAAAAATTATAATATTTCAATTATTTAAAAAGTTCGTTTTATGGGAGGAAATTTACAAAATAAATGAATCTCAACTAAATTTAAAACACATACTTTTTATTTTCAACTGCATTGACAATTTAACGAGAATATTTTCAAAAAAGGTTTTATGTAGGCAAAGTTGGCACACATTTTTTCTGTGTTAAAAAACAATTCAGCACCAATTTACTTTAAAATATATGTAAAATTATGACAGTTTTGCTACGATCAGTAGCTTGATAGTAAATTTACATGGGTAAACATCTGGCGGACAGACAGAGAGACAAAAATGCAGGGTTAAATCGAATCAGGAAGTGATTTTGTGTAGACTGGAATAATAAAAGATGGGTCTGCCTCAACTCCTTCTAAACGTTACACACATTTTCACAAACTATACCAAAAGTAGTTTAGATCGATATATTTTAACGAGCCATTCCTATATAACGCCTTTTCAAAAAAAAAATTATTATATGGCCAGATAAAAGCCCTAATTCTTAGTATATTTCAGAGAAAATACGCACCTTGTGCCTTGTGTTTTCATATAAAAAAATGTGTGTACCAAATTTAATTTATATCGATCCATTTTTTGAACCTCTTTTCATATAATGAACTCTTTAAATAATTGAGAAATTACAAATTTTTCCATATTATTGGCTTGTAGTTTTCTTATTTGACTTTAATCACATTAAGCAAAGTGGTGCAAGTATTTAAAAGCCTGCTTCAATCAACCATAAAGTTTCTGGTTCTATTTTATTTTGTTGTTGTTATTGTTTTAAATTAAATTTAAGATTATAATAAAAAAATTTAACTCTTTTTCCAATGCGGAAGATCATCTAAACTTATAACATTTCGATTGGACACTTTTCCTGTTTTTTTATATTCTTCTAAAATTATTCGTGGCTTAGACAGAGAACAAAAGTGCTTGAGTATATTGGTCAGGCATATATAAAATTATACCAAACTGAATATTCTAAGTGAGTAGTGCAACCTTCTAGAAAGAATCTAATCATTTGAAGAAATAATTTTTATATTTAATTCAAAATATATTCTTGATATAATTTTTTAGATGACACTTTCAAGAAGAGGTGGACATATCTTTGCCATAACCTGTTCCACAGTACATATACGTACAATGAATTAACACCTATTGAGTCTTTAGCCAATTTTGCACGTCTGGCTTTGTACATTTGGCGTAACCTTCCTCTTAATCATAAAATGTTAAAATATCAATAATGTTAAATTTCAAATAATTCAAATCGCTTGAAAATCTCATTATATTACTTTTAACTGCCTTCGTATTTGTATTATTGCTCATAAACTACAAAGGCAAAAGTAAACCAACACTGTTGCATGTGAAATTTTCATTGAGAGTTATTTTAGTTAAAGCATTCAAAACTATTCAATTTACTTCTACAATTTATGTGTAAACTTTAACCATGACTTACACCAATATCACCAATATCACCAATACCACATAATGTTTGGATGGTAGACATTAGAAATTTGCCATAGCCAAACATAATTTTCTCGCTTGTTAGTATTGATTTTATTTTATAGCAGCAACATAAAGCCTCCTTATCATCCGTGCTCATATGTGCCATATTTTTGCCTCATTTTTATTTTTTTTTATCTTTTGGTTACCTTCATTCATTCATCGTATTCATTTGACCGGAAACTTACTTATTGGACGGCATTTAACTAAAAATGTCATAAAACGTATATTGAGTTTTATGACGAAATTATCAGCTTTAAATGAATGCGGCAAAATACCAATAAATACCATTAATGTACTGTATGTAATTTTACTTTTAAAATATGAAACAATTTAAAATTTGTATACATTTTTATAAATGATAAAAAGCGTTTTATGAAAAGTGTGGCATTAATTCACAATACAATTATTCTATATGTAAATTTTAAGATACTTAAAGAAGTGTTTCAAAAATTCATTCCTCCGGTATACCATTTGTAACCTTCATCCCTTGTACTGCAGTGTACTACAAATTTTGGTAGGACATTTGTCTGAAATGGACCACTCTTTTATTATATTAATAGACATGTTTAAATTGAATAAAAATTTGATGCTGATCAAGCATAAACTTTATGGGTAAAATGGCACTGGAAGTTCTTGCAGGAAAGTTGGTATAGCAAATAGGCAAATTCTGTCAAAAGACATGCCCACAGTGCAACAGTGCTTTTCAAGCATAATTTGCGACTTATTTTGTTTGGTTATATTTTATTCTGCAAATCAAAACGTCTACTTTGTATTCCAATATTTTACTAATTTTTTCGCTGCGCTATGTGACTCAAATACCAAAAAAATAAGTATACCTTATTTTGTATTGGGCGCAGACTTAACTGTTTCCCATCTTTAAGAAGTACACTTTAGCCCCTTTTCAATGATATTAATCTTATTAAAATCGGTGCAGGCGTTTTCGATTTATAAGCATCTAAAGAAAAACTAAAAAAAGTTACTTTCTATTGCGGCTTGGTTCCTGGTGAAAAATCAAAAAATTTTGTAAAATAAAAAAATAATGACAACTACAAGGAAAAATTGATAAATCTAGTTTTGTTTATAACTAGAGAACGCCTGGTACGAGTTGGCTCAGACTATTGTCATTTTTTAGATAAAAATGTCCTCTTTGATTTGGTATAAATGTCTTGTGATTTGCCATGCCCACTTTAGTAAATAAATACAAATAATCAAATATAAATTGAAACGTAAGTGTCTCTTATTAGATGAGAGGTAGGGCTCTAAAATTTCTCTATTATGAGATACCTTTGAGACCTTCCTAATGATATAAAATTTCTCAAAATCGCTGCAGGCCTTACAAAGGCCATAAAAATTGTAAAACAACAGCATGAAGATGTGCGTACAACTTGAGAATCACTGAACAACAATAACAACAATAAATACCGCTACAACAACAAATACCGTTGTTTGAGATAAATCATTTGTTAGTCATAATAATTAATAGATTGCATACAAATCACATCAGTGAAAGGACATTTGCTCAAAGGTACAAATTTTAAATATATTTTACTCATAAGTTATATGAGTTCCAAACATTTCATATCTATGCTTCTTAAGCTCCTACTTTAATTAATTAAGAATTAAACAACTCGACTTCTCCTACTAAACATTAAATCATTTCAAATTTTCATTAGAATGTTTACTAGACAAAGTTGTAAAAATTCGGCTGCATATTACAAAATTTATTAAAAAAGAACAAAATCGATCACTTACTCGATTGAAAAACATTGACATTTACATTTACATTTTCTTGGGCTTATTCAGAATTATACAGATATTTGCGATACTTTATCAAAAAAATCAAGTTCTACTTATCGTTGGTATCCCAGATTTTGTCTTAGCCAATAGTTTTGCTTTATACTATTGTTGTTGTTGTTATTGTTTTTTTTTTTTTTGTTGATTGTATATGTGTAAATAAGTAAAAGGCCTTTTATTTTGGAATTTCCTTAATTTTCCTTTATTAACATAAAATAATGTGACATCTGTTGTGAATTTTAAAAGGAAAATCGAAGGAAAAAAAGTCCCAAAAGAATAATATTTTTTGACTCTGAAAGACAATTTTAGCCAATTTGAGAATAAGAAATTCACTACAAAACATCTTAAGGTTAAGATATGATGATGTTCAAAAAATATTCTTTTGGGGTTTTTATGTTATCATGTATGTATGTCACATATGACACGTAACTAAATGTTTTGAATTAATGTAAATAAACGTGTACGGTTAAGAATGGCCAAAAAGCAAACCGAACAATATTGCTTTTTACACACTCATTCTTTCAATATAATGTTTTGGATATTTGATGACACCTCAGAGTAACTTATAATTCACTTTATGTTTAAGCAAAGAACACTTTTATTTATAACAAGATTTGATTAATACAAGACTTCACAAAATTATCTTTCTGATGATAAAAAAGAAATGTAATGGGTAGTAATAATAATTCTTCTATTTGATGGTCTTAAATTTTGTTGTCACATAGAGGCTAAAAGATTTGTAATGCCTATATTTTGTAAAGTTAACTAGGAAAAAGGTACAACTACTATGCTGAAAGTTGGTAAAATTGGCATGAGCATGTTCATAGAATGTTAAGTGGCTTTCATATAAAAATTGACCTTTTTATTAGAAAACAGTCACATTAACCAACTTAATATAAAACATATTATTCATTAAAAGCCGATAAAAAGAAAATGTAAAGCTACATATAAAAACATTAAACGTTTCTCTTAAATACAGGCCTGAAATTATAAAGCATTGTAAAGCGTACATTGTCTGTTTCCAAATAAATAAATAAATTGATGACGATTAACTCAAGTTATGACACATTAATTTATCTTCTTTTCAATGCATTTAGATTTTTTACTCATAAGAATAAGTTCCTGCAAAATTTACAAATCGAAGTGTGTTACTCATCATTCCATTGTATGAATTTAAAATAAAGATAACTAAGTAATAAAAAATTTATAAAATTGTGTCATATTTTGGATTTAAAATTACTTCTCCCATAAATTTAATGAGACTTATCCGCGTATTTCAGACAAGAACAAGCCAGATATATGGCATTTCTTTGACTCCCTGAGTAAAGTAGCCGAGGCATTACACTATGTAAAGCCTTTTTATCATAAAAACGCTAAAATTTCTTAAAAAAATATCCCAAAAATTTTGTGCAATTTCAATTGTGAATATCGGCTGGATATCGGAACCTAAAGTCTTCTCCGTAAATTTCGTCAACTGAAAATAAACCACTTATATAACAAGATGATAAAATGAAGTTTTTTTCCAATGGAATTATGAAGCTACAATAAAAATCACAAAGAATTATAATAATAATGGTCGATTTGAGGCACAAACTTCTTAATATGATCAAGAATTTATACTCCGCTTATTTTAAATTTTACCAAAATTATTTCCAATGTTAATGCTATTTAAAATTCTCATGTAAATTTAAACTCTTACAGATTGCAAGAGTAAAGTGCATTCAGTAACAAAATTTGGGGAAAGTAATATAAGAAAAGTGCATTTTTCAAATTTTAAATCATTGAATGCACAAGTGTTGACAGACAATAAAAAAGCGGCATATGAAGTACACTCCATAAAAATGTTAAAATTATCATGCACACCAACTTTAAAATAAAGCCAATAAAAAAAAATTGTAGTACATTTCAATTTTTGATAGAGCATTTGTAACACACAAACATGTTCGTATTATTTTAGCCTCTGTAATTCTTCTTCAATTGGCGAGTAACCAATAAAAACGCAAAAGGATGATGAATGGGAATTTGATTGATGTTATATAATTTCAGAAAGATGTAACCCATTTGCACTATTTCCGCCATTTTTGTTGCACTGAAAAATATATAAATTTTACATAACCAAATTTGGTGGTTGTGTAATTTTAGGTGGGCGTAATTATTTTACTTGATTTTAGTGGGCCATTAGCATTAACACTTATTTGAAATATCAACTTCCTACCACTTGGCATGTGCGTGTTATAAATGAAAATCTATAATTTTTTTTTCGAGCCGAAATAATTTAGCAATTTCAGTGTTCAAATCGAAATTGAAACTGGAATTATTTTTGGAAGCCACTTTACAACGCAATATACCAATTATTTTGCATATTAAAAGTGAGTGCGCTATTCCAAAAAAAAAAAAAAATGTTGTTCTGTATAACAAAAACTTAGTTGTCTTTTAATAATAATTTAATTCACAAAAATTTGAAAAGCACGTAGTTTTTAAAATGTCATAATAATTTAATTACGTGTTGTATATATCGGAAACATATACAGTTGGATATTTTTATTAATAAAAAAAGGACGTACAAATAATAGTTTGATTATATCAGCGAACAAAACCTATGAAAGATTAACGCAAAAATACTAATGCGCTTCTAATGTAAAAAGTTACATTACTTTGAAAATAAATGAAGTTTCACGCTAAGTGATCTTCTTTTTTTATAAAGGAGGAAATTTTTGCAGTAAGTGAATGCCAGTTTTTCAGAATAGTTTTCTCAATTTCGTTCCGAATATTTACAAATTAAAAATGCTCTAAATTATATTCAGATCTTTACTGTAAGGCCAAAAAAAAGTACATTTTCAATGGAGTAAGTAAGAGATGCAAAATGGAAAACTATAGTAGAGAGACTAACATCGAGCATATTACTATTTGAAAACACATAAAGGCAAAGGATTCATTGTACTAAATGATTAATATATAAGATCGAATTACTTTGTGTTAAATCCCCCAAAATCGAATCTCTCTCTCTTAGAGCGATTTTGTTTGGTCAATAAAAAGTGGTCTTATTATAACAAAATCCACTACAAGCATTTCTATTTGAAGTATAACGATAACATATCAATTCGTTAAGGAGTTATTGGATTCGAATGAAAATGATCATCACGAGTTGTTCCAGCTAGGTACAGTGGTCTTCTACATCACCTCGATATGAAGAGAGACTTTCTTTAGAAACAAATAGAATTGAGTCACAAATAAGAAACAAGTCACAAACGTTCTCAATGACCTTCCTTAAACAAATTCACGTAACTTGTCTGAATAGTAACTCTAAATAATCCAGAATACCTTAAAAATTTAAAAGTGAGCCGACTGATGAGTCTCTAAATTTAATTTGATATGAGTAGAGGCTATCCAAGATTTTACCACAGCCAAGTAAAATTTTCTCACTAGCTTTTTGTTCAAAAATGTACAAAAACAAGAGGTTTGTATTTTCTTATATGACAAGATGTTTGTTTATACCATAAGATTTTTAAAAGGCACATTCAGTTGATGATCTTGAGAATATTATTCATTAAAGCAAATGGATCCATATGTTTTCTAGTGATCACAAAACATGAAAAGAGGGACATTGCATGCCACTATCTGCCGCAATGTTCTATGTGGCAACTGCATACTTGTTCTAATTAATTGTTTTCCAATAAACATACATTTTGTTGACGTTTGTTTTATTTCATTTTCTTCTCTTCTAATTTATTTTATTTTATTTTATTGTTTTTTAAAAAAAATGCATTTACAAGATAATAAGAAACTTTTAATACAAATTTTTGTATTAACTTTATAATTAACGATAATTAAAAAAGTGAAATTTTGAATTTTCCGTGACGTATGGTGAAAATATTTCTATTTCTAGTCTAAAGTGAAAAAAATCTGCCACACTTTTCAAATATTTTTAGATTAATATTTTACAATTAACAAATTTTTTTTTAAGTTTTTTATTTAATTTTCTTCAAATTCTCTTTCCGAAACTATGCCTGCTTATCCGACTCTCTGAAGACTGTCCAATTAAGTTTGTTATCAGTCTTGATGAAATCAGTGTTGATGAAATATAATATATGGCCGTGCTTTAAAATTTAATAAAATATGATTCTAAAAGGCATACTCTTTGTACCTTTCTCCATATAATGGAATTTTGCAATTTTTTACTCTCTTCAATTTGTCTTTATGCTTGTAACACCTAAAAGTTAGCGTTGGAGACATATATATATCCTTCATTTAGACTTGTCCGTCTGTCCGTCCCACTATTAGTGTGATTTTAATATTCCCTCGGTCGGAAAGAAAAAATATCGTGCTTAAACTGAGAACATCACAACTTTTTATTCGAAATTTGGTGGTTTTTTGCTTATTATCTGCAAACTGCAAAAGAAAGGAAACTGAAATTTTGCACAGTTAGGGAACTTATCAATCTGCAATGTTGTCCAAAAATCATGTAAATCGGACTCGTCTGAGTCGTACTTTCATGCAGTCTAATTGGCGGGTATCTAAGATTTAATACAAACCAAATACAATTTTTTAAATTGTTATCATCTTGTACCATACATATGTAAATTTACTTTTTAATGTTTTTAAAATGATTTTTAAAATAAAATTCTTAAATTTCTTAAAGAGCAATATCAAGATCAACATTACGTAAGTATTTGTGTGTTTACAAGCATATGTATGTTCCATAGTGGGTCCAGAAATGTCTACCCCAAATAATCCATGCAAAAATAAAAGTTTTGGCATTCAGGAAGAAAATGTCGGACATTCAATTAAATTCAATATTGCTTAACATTAAATTCATGTATTTACATAAATAAATTCATTTCAAATTCAATTATAAGTGTAATTTGCCCACCAAGTCGTATCATGCGTACTTAAAAAAAATTTCACTAAAACTCACATCTTACTTTGAATGCTTTACAAACACTTTTTAGTTGGATGGACGCCATATATACCCATACTTATAAAAAAAAACCAAATGTGCAAAACAAAGCAAAACAAAATATTTGTATTTATGTTACTAAATATTTCTACCTTGTCAAAAACAGTGAGGCCTCTTTTAAGTACGATTTTCTCCAACGAACTACATTGAGAATAATTGAAAATAATGTATTTTGAAAAATAATGTATTTTGATTTCGATCGTAATATTAAACGTTTCTTTATTCGATTGTACTTAATTGGACAGATAGATAAGAAAATTCCTTAAAATCTAACTTGCATTTTATGCAAGGTATAAAACTTACGTGTAACATCCAAATATATTTGAGATAGATTTGCAACACAATAAAAATATTTTTTTCACAATGTAACTTCTACATGAGGATTTTCTGAAGTTGATTTGAAACAATTCTGAGAGAGTTGACTGTATTTTCGAATACAGAGCACATTTTATATATTGTGCGTGCATAACATGCGGACGCAACAGCGTTTTGTATTTTGTGGTTTACTTGCAAAAGTTGACTTTTCGTGCTAATGCTTGGCGTCAGTAGACATCAGTAGTTGTCATCCATTGCCATTACAGTAATGCAGACATCAAGTCGGCATGCATTATTTGCATACCTTAAGTTTGAATATTCTAAGGAATTTTTTTAAAAGCTTCAAAATATACGCTCCTAAATTTGGGTTGTCTGAATATTCATTTCGTTAAAGCTGGTTTAATTCAATGAAATTATTTTTGGTGTAATTGTTACCATAAAACTGATAAATAAAATTTTTTACATCAAAGGAAAGAGTACAATATTTATTCTACTTTGGTATTACTTAGTGATCATGGTTCTTTGAGTAGCATGATCTTTATTTCCAAAGAAAAACTGTACAACTAATTTGGCTATTACCAATATCGTATTAGGGACCAATGGACAATGGATTTCACTTTCTTACACCTTAAGAAACCTTCTTCAACTAATATGCCATGCAAATGCAAACTATGTAACGTGTGGACAAGAAGATCAGTTCACATATGCCAGATAAAGTCATCAAAACAATACAATAATGAAAAGTCATTAATTTAAATAAAATGAAGAATAACTATCTAAATTTATCTACTTTCTCGTAAACTGAATAATATTAACGAAAGTTTCAATGCAATGGAATATATGTATTTCAATGTGGGCGGTGTAAAAGAAGGATGTGATACCAGATTGTACACAAAGTCCATGAAAAAAATTAAACTTACAAACTTCTTATTCAGTTTATTCTCATTATGATATAACAATAAATTTTAATCAAATATGACACGTCTTAAACTATTTCATCTAAACCTCTCACTTTGCTATTTATATAAGTTGGATTATTCCATTTACAAAGAAAGAATGGAATTATTGAATCGTATTTAACTTCTGCTAATTTTCACTTTACTCATAACATGACAACTTTAAAAGTTGACAAAAATTTTGCTGATTCGTTGTAAAACCAACTTGTATTTGGCCAAAAATTTCACTACTTTTATTTCATGTCTTATAATTTTTACCGCATCTGATCGATACCGATTTATTGTATTATTTCACCATGAATGAAAAATTTTTTTTCAGTTGCTTCCGTTTTATTCCGTGTCTATTCTTATTATTTGTCTGCTAACCTTTGTTAATAAAATGTAGATCCTAAATATTAATAAGGTTTTGAGAAATTCTATTCCAAGGGCGTATGTCCACTTTTCATAGATTAGATGATTAGACAACCGGTATAGCTGAAACTGAGGTTCCACAATTGGCAGATTAAGCACAAATTCAATTATGATCTACATTTAAAATCACGAAGTTTGAAGTAGAATACGACCCAAATTAATTTAAGGGAATATGAGTTAAAATTTTACTAAATAAGGAAAACCAAAAGAAAAATGGTTACATTACATGAATTCATCAATTTGTAAGTGTTTGAAATGTAGTGATGATCAAGTCCATATTAATTTTTTGGAATTTCCTCTCAAATCTAAATTACGCTTTTGCTTTATTTAGCATTTAAAAATGATGGATTTGGCATTAAGCATCCACAAATCTATTTGAGTACCGTGAAATTTTTAATGTATAAGAACGTCATTAACCCAATAAATTAATAATAATTTTTACACACGTTTATGTGACACTTGTCAGTTAAATATATAACAACTTCAAAAAAGGTGGTATTATCATTATATTCTTACATTGCCATTTCTTTACTATGATTTTTGTCGGAATTTTATTACTCAAGGAAAACGTAAGAGTTGAATGTCCTTTGTTGTCATTTTAACATAATGAATGAGAATTATACTTTATTCTTAAGAAGCAGTAAAATGGCAGTTGTCTTGAAACACTTTTGGGTTTCCTTTTTTTTAATATTCTTATACTTTGCGCCACTTTTGGTATAAAGTAATTTAAGTTTATACAAATGTTTGTACCATCACAAAGAGGGTTATCATAGTCTAAACTTTTATTATACAAATCGCCTAAGAATCACTTACTGAATGGATTTGAGCCTGCCTATCTGTTTGTCTGCTTGTCTGTCTGATGCCTGTCCATGCAAATTTCTAGCTATCAAAGTACAAGTCACAATTTATGTGCTTTAAAGCAAAAACAAACCTCATTGAAAATAATTAAAGTCGAATCATTATTTCGACCACATAATAACACAAGGGTCTTTTTCAAATAAAATTTTTTTACGCATAAAAAGTGCAAAATTGAGAGTTTTGTGTTTCGACAGACAAAATATGTGCCCTAAAATGTGGTCCAGATCGATATATTGTTTGCATAGCCTCTCGTATAAAACACTTTAAAGTAAATTAAAACTTTGTTAACTTTGTTAATTTTGTACTTCTTTTATTTATCTTTTTAAGCCTATTAAGAAAAGTGGTGTAGGATATTTAAGAGACGATTTCGACCGACTGTAAAGTTCTTGTGTGTATTTTTTTTTTTGTATGATTGTTCAAGCGTCTAACATTTATTTCTTGGTAAAAATGAAGAATTTTTAAACTCACCCCCAAATGGTATTTTTGTATGCACCTTCAGTCAAAGTCTCAATATTTATAACGGACAAATGTCAAAAGAAAATTTTCAAAAATTTTAAATAAATATCCTGCCTTCCAAAGTAGTTTCTAAAGTAATCAATCCTTGTAATTGCAAGTTGAAATTATTTTTACAGAAACATTCAAAGTAAAAAAGAACACAAAATTGCCCATAATCGGTTTAAGGCTAATCTTTAATGTCCACCATTTACATTAAATTGTAAACTGTCATTCTTGCTAATTATGAACGTAACTTTAATAAGTTGTGAACACACAATTTTATAAATATGTTTACACTGTTACATGACGACAAAATAGCATGTTATTATTATGCCAGTTCCAAGCACATTTTTGACAACTCTTGTACCAAGCATTAGAACATATGAAACAGTTTAATTTGTTCAATGAGGACATTAAGACTTTCTTAATATCAGAGATATACGATCAAGAAAATATTAGCAGAAAACCACTAATAATTCGGCTTAAATTTGAATGAATATAAATAACTTTACCCAAATTATTTACATATAAGTGTAAATAATTTTACATTTACATGTAAAATTATTTACGTTGCATACGCGTTAATAAATCAAACATTTTTGTCAATTGTACGTCATTGGGTTTAAAAAGGACACGCGAAAAGGAACGAAAAATTATTTAAAAAAAAAAAAAAACAAAGTGAAAAGTGAGTAATCCAGAAGATGAGAAAAATTACGCAATAACTGGAAATGTATTTTAAAAGAAGGAAAAATAGAATGGACACTCTACTCTAAGAAAATCGAACTATTAAAACAATTTTTTTCAAATTTATTTATAGTTTTCACTAATTGTACTGAAGGTTACAATAAGTTTTTGCGGTTTAAAATCATACCCACAAGAATTTGATGTATAAGCATCTTTCAATAACTGTTGGACTCAGGTTCACACTTTCTGTGCACTTAATCTTTACCCAAGTAAATCTTTATTAAAGGCCAGGCCTTAATTTACGGATATTTTAATGCAGATGAGCGTTTTTGGTAGAGTATCCTACCTTTATAATTATAAACTTTATATAATACTTCTAATAAGGACATTTGCCAGCTATGTAATTCAAGATAGATGCTTTATGTTACAAAAAAATGCATAAACTACATAAAACTACATTCATTTAGCAATAAAGGAAGACAAGAAAACATAGTTAAGGATATACATAAAAAAGAACGCTAGAACTTTCGAAATGTTACTAATCATAGTCAAAATAAGCAATTAAGTGGAAAGAAAATAATGCCTGACACAAAACATGTTTATACATAAATAAATTGTGCAAATATTATTGCATCACTTTACAAGTCATGAGAGTTAGGTTTAAATATAAAATATCGCTTACAATCTTAATGTGGAATAATCAACTATTTGCACTTGGAAAGTCATTACTTTAATTAGGCAGATTTTCTTACCAAAACTCCAACTCTTACCAAATCTGGTGTTAAGGAAAAGTCTATATTACTAGAATCTAGTTTTGTATAATCTTGTCTAATCTAATCTTGTCTAAGTACGTTTAGCCAATTTTTTTATTGTTTCTAAGGATGAATAAAAATTATCAAATAATTTATAAGGCAAAAAATCTTAAATCATATAAAATATTTATAAAATGCAAAAGCAGGAATTTTGAAAATATACAACACTTATATGAGAATTCAATATAAGATCGAAGTAGAATTCAACGAATGGTAGAAATAATTTTAAAATAAATGAATAAATAAATTATTATTAAATAAATCGCATAAATTGTAAAACAAGAATATAAAATTTTAAAATTTATAAAAGTTCATTATGAGGCAGATCCAAAAGATGTACTTACCTACATCCAATTTGAAATACTTACTAAGTAGATTGAACAACAAGCTAAAGTCAATTTTTATGATATCCATCTCAAATATCTAAAGTTTAAATTCTTTTTCATAAATTAACTTTTCTCAAAGTAAGACGTTGGAGAAAGAAATTTTTCTATTTCAACTCATTTGCAATAGAATTCGCCTTCAAGTCAATGCATACGTCTGTACCAAATTCTCAAAAGTCAAACTATTTCAATAGTCGCGATTATTAGCTTGATAATAAAATTAAAGCGACATAGTTGGACGTAGATTTTGTTCCTTTTAAAATAAAAAAAAAAAATTCTCTTTAAAGAAAAGAATTTATGTTTTTCATTTTAATATGACGTGATTGTTTAGCTACTTGTAAATGATTTATGAACTGTCGAAAAACGTTTTTATACTCACACCCAAAGTTTGGAAGTGTACTCATTTTGTCATAATGATTGTAACGCCTAAAAAGAAGCATTGGAAATCTCATGTATTCTCGATCAATATCAAATTTTGAATCAATTTAGCAATGTCTATCCATCCAACTATATGAGCGTGATTGGCTTTCCCTTGATCGCAATGTTTGATATATCGAAATTGTATGAAATTGATTTAACTTAACCACGCCTACCATAAATTGTACAACATTAAGTTTTGCACTGATTTTCTAAGAGGTTTATATGCAACTTTATCACAAGTTCTCCAGAAGATTTGCATACAACTTTATTGGACAATTATAAAGAAGGTGTTCCAATATCTGTACTATAAAGTATGAAAGTATCAAATCATATCTGGGTGATATACAAGATTTGGCGCTAGCTATACATAATTCTCTTAGTTATTCACTTTTAGGTTGAACGCATTCATAATGAAACATGTAAGATTGTGTCAGCCAAAACAAACTATCAAATACCATAAAACAGTTCAATATAAATTAGAAATATTCAATAGCATAACGAATAAATCTTTAGAAGAAACTATGGCCCCTTAACAAACCTCATGTTTATACCACAAGTATATAAAAAGTCCATTCTACATAAATTTTAATTAAATAAAACGTAACTTTAATTTATTTATTTTGTATTATTTAATTATTATCTGTTTCATATAAACATTATTACAAATTTCAATATTTTTAATTCGTTTATTAAAAAAATGTTGTAATGCTTGCTTACTTTGTGTACTTTATGTAACTTTGACTTTTTTTCGAATTTCCAAAATTTTAGTTTAAATGTAACCGAAATAAACTTAAAAAAATGATCATGATGTCACTAAATAATATTTGTATAAATATAGCAATCCCTTGTAAAAATACTATAGAAATAATTAAATAAAATTAAATAGCAATAAAAAAAAAGGAAGATACAAAATGTCAGAAGGAACATGAAGAACAATTAAATGTGAACAATTGTACAAAAAACCACAACTTTCATTGACATTTTTAGTGTTCAGCTGTGACACTAATAAACGATGTATGTGTCATTAACAACAACAAATATGAAATTATGTTCTTATTTAATATGTACAAAGAAAAATATTAATTTATTTTTGGGGATTTAAAATTGGATACCGTTCGCACGTTTACGTTTTCTATTTGTGCTTTTGTTTTTTCTCCTTCGTTTTTTTTACTTTTATTTTTTTTTTTTTTTTTTTTTGTTATAAAATCATAAAATCGAAATTTCTTATTTACAAAAATTATCTTGTGGTGGACAGCAAGTGAAAACGCGCTAATCTTTGGGTGAGGGCGTTTACAAAAAAAAAATGAACTATTGCGAATTTTTTGTCTGGCGCAAATCAACTATCAAAATTATGATTCAAATAACATTTCCATCGCTTTGAATAAAATTTTTGATAAAAAAAATAACAAATTTGGTCAAATTATCAGATATTAGATGTATAAATATCACCATCGAGGCAAATGCTTAAAGCTTTGAAGTATCACGTAGATTCCTACAAAGTTATCACATGCCTTGTAACGCCCAGAAAGAAGCATTAGGGACCCTATAAAGTATATGTACTATCTTAATAAGTTTTACCTTCTGAAGCGATTTACTCATATCTGCCGCCTGTTCGTCTGTATGCTGTAAACTTTCCTCTAATCATAAAATTTGGGAAATGAACTTCAAATTTGGCAGGAACATTAGAAGTTCTTCCACGCATGTTGGAATTAAATTTGGACCAAATCGGTCAAAGAACACGCCCATAGTTCTACCTAAAGTGAAAACATCTCGGCCTTTTAAGCAAAAAAAATTTATTTCTTTGCTTATATATCGAAATCCTACAAAAGGTAGGAAACTAAAACCTTGAACAAATATTGAGGCAATTATTATACCACGACCACATCTACGATAAATTTTACTATGTCAATTATGGTGGATACCCAAGATTTGGCTTCAACCAAATATAATTTTTTTATTTGTTATTAATTGATTTTGTAATACTTTGAAAAAAGGCAAGGAAAAATAAACATAGAGAAAATATTTATTTTCCAACAAGTTCGAGCAAATAATTAAAACTATTTAAGGGAAATTTACGTTTAATACAAAGTGATCATTAAATTAAAATTGTCAAAGTAAATTTTACAAATGACAAGGGGTGTGAGTAATCAGGTACATTATAAATAATAAAAATAAAAATAAATAAAAATAAAAATAAAAGTCGGTTGAAATGAAATCTTGAATACTCTACACTCTACTTTACTGAATGTTATTAAAAAGGCAATAAAATGAGTCACGAGTCAAGAAAGTAAAAAATTGTAATTTTTGAATTATGTAAGAAGTTCATAATATAAGACGTGATCAAAAAATGGACTAGAGAATGTATTTTATCACATTGATTAGTGTTTTTATACATTCATTTTTTTAGAAGAAGGTATTGAGCATGAGCTATAGACGATAAAGTTGTCGTATCTTAACCACTTTCAGTGGCGTTCGATTTTGGACCCAAAAAAACGTTTACTTAACAAATTCTATCAAAATATATCGAAAATGTTCATATGTAGCTTCATAATAAACTTACCTGGATAAACATCAGAGAGACGTGTAGATTTAAGGTCAATCTATCTTTAGCCCCAACATCTACCCAAACTTATAATGCTTTGTTATTACTTCGCCGTATGTATCATTTAGAGAGTTACAAAAGCAACCATTAGAAGCCATTAGAAAGATATTGTTTTTATCTCCACGTATTTACATCAACCCCAAACCGCATTTGTAAGTTTTCAGAAGCGATATGATATATCGCTTATAAATATAATATAATATATAAACTTCAATATATTTATTATTGAAGTTTAAGTTTATAGCATTGTGATAGGGTGTATTCATTTCTTTCTAATTACAATATTAAATTTAAGAAAAATTTATATGAATATATAAATATCCTAATTTAGACTCATCTACTTTAAGGAATAAATGCAAATCATAATCAATATAAAATTTATATGAAAAAAAGTCAAATTTCTTGCTTTTGTAATTTACAAATTAGTAAGAAGGCATAGTTTCAGCTTCGTACAATTTTCAGCTTCTTTACATTTCAACATTCTTTGCATTGCGGAATTTTAAGACAGTGTGACTTTTAAGGCACCATAGCACATTTGTAAAAAAGTTTAATTGATTTTCATATTCATGTTCTTCGAATTTTCTCCTGCATTTATTAAATATAAGTATCATATTCATGCCACTCTTCATATTTACGACCACTCCCCATAGAACAACATTTTTGACAAAAAAAAAAATGAGTCATTTTATGGACAAAAATCATAATTTTGCATTCGTTTTATCAAAAATTGGCGCTTTATTGCAGTTTTACATAAAAAATGTACAAACCAAATTCGGGGGTCGATGTTTCCACCCTCTCTCATGTGCTAAACTTTTTAAATAAATCAAATATAAATCTAATACTCGACAAAATATAAAATAGGTTTGGGGTTATTCATATTGTGTAAAATTACACAGACGGACATTGCAATGAATGTTTTACGTGCATACCTGCCGTGAAGGCTCAAATGCATGGTACACAAACGTACATAATGATCGCTAGCGTTGGGAGTCACGTCACATAAGGTGCATGCTACCGTCACGATTAGCTTCCAATTTAAAGCCTGCATTTCACCTTATACACATGGCTTAATCTTTGGTATAAAGATTTGGAGCCTTCTTATTACTACTCGGCTTAGATTAGATTAGCCCGAAAAGCCCACCCAGCTACCCATTTTATTCGGGAAATGGGACCCTGCACGACAAGCATATATATGTTTGAACGAGCGACGCCAACGATGTGGGCACCACAGCCCCCACGAAGCCAACCTCAATATCACCACATTGAGCATATTAAAACTGGTGATCCAGTTTTAATATGCTTTCTTTGAGGTGTTGCGAAAACTCTATTAGCCACCAGTGAATCTCCAGATATTGGATATAAAAAGAAAAACAAAATGAAAATTAAAGCCCAAATCTATCAATGCAGATGGAAAAACAAACAGAGGAAAAATATTTGTTAATATTTTGCCCAAAATAAGAACAACTTCATACAAAGTATAAAATACATAAAACAGAACAGAACAGAGGACAAATGGAAAGGACAAAGTACTTCATTAATACTGATCGATGAGCATAAATCCTTTTTGAACAATTACTTTTGTCCTTTCTCATTACCAAAACTTGAATTGCCAACGAAAAATATACATACAAGAGGGTAAATATGTATGTTTGTATGTTTGTATATTTGTATGTTTGTATATTTGTATGTATGTATGTACATTAATATTATCATTAAATATTTCATGAGTTGATTTACGTATTATTTTCAATAATTCACTTGAATACTTTTTTTCTGCTTTATTTGCCACAGTCTATTTTACAACTTTACGCATTCAATATTTATTGAATGAAAATTTACTTGCCCCATCTTCGTACTTTTTTGTCCTTATCGCTCTATTCTGTTCTGCTCTTTTTGTTCTTTCTGTTCTTTATGTCCTTTTTGTATTCTACTTGTATTACAAGTTATATATTTATCGTTACATCAAAATTTTAATTCATTACGCCATTCCTATGTGATGCTTATAAGTTCATGATTATTCTTGTTTCTTTTTTGTTTCAGTTTTTCTTTTCTTTTTTTTTTTTTTTTGTAATTGTTTCTGTCATGCAATTTATCATTTGCTATGACTGACACGATACTATGATGCATGACAAAGTAAGTGCTTGCAATTGTTTCTTTGTTCTATTCTCTTAATACCCTACACTCCTGAGGGTACAGAGATGATTTGTGAAGTCCCAGAAAGTTTGCAATAGAAATTATATATAATTTTGTTATCAAACTAAAGGTTGCAATTTTTGATAAATTTTGATAAAAATAAACCCTTTTTTGAAATGAATAGAATTAGGATATTTCTAGAACTACTCTTCACATGACACTTTTACCTAAAAAAAATCAATATGTAGGAGTGGTTACACTTTGTAAAGTTTCTTAAAAGAAATAGGCACTTTCCTGTTCCAAATTTGCTTTTGAACGTTTTATTTTACATCTCCTTTCCCTCGCCCTACACAAACTTCTTACGAACTTTTCAAGTGATTCGAATATCAATTTGTTACCTTCTTGACTTTTATTGACTTTGTAATTACATTAAGAAAAGCGAAATAGACTATTTCAGAGTCGACCCAGACCGTTCATAATTTTTTTACTTATTCCTAATGAGTTAGTTGGATAATTCTGTGAACATTTTACAAATTATGAGTCCAATTGATCATTTTAG
Organism: Melophagus ovinus; assembly: GCA_023089585.1. Taxonomy (NCBI): domain Eukaryota; kingdom Metazoa; phylum Arthropoda; class Insecta; order Diptera; family Hippoboscidae; genus Melophagus; species Melophagus ovinus. The sequence goes on from JAKKIB010000177.1 coordinate 2,733,046, forward strand.
TTATATATCTTTTTGTTTTAAAAGTAACAATGACTTTGCTTCTTCCATAAATTCTTAGTTAAGCAGGTTGTGACTTATTAACTAAAATAATACGCAACATTTTGAATTTCAATATATCGAAATGTTACAATTAGTCATTTTTCCTTGGATTTAATTATTTTACAAATAAGTGTAATATAAATCAATTAATAAGTAAATGCAGGAGAGCCAAAGTAAATTTTTTATAATTTCATACATTTTTTTTTTTTTGAAATATTCAAATTAAATGAATTTGATGTGATTACTTCATATTTAATTTAATTTGATATAAATTCAAAGTGAAAACAATAACACACTTGATATAATTTTGATATCGCAAATTCCGCTTAACAAAAAAGAGATAAATGTACAAAGATTTAGTATACATCCAACTTTTATTACAGGAAGTTCGTTTTTACCCTCCTTTTACTTCTACATCGATTTAATTTTTTTTTTTTGCAGAAAAGCTTTATTGATATATGAGATAAATTAAGAATCCAAGGGAGTTTAATAGTGAAAAAGTAATTTTGGTATTAAAAATAAGCCAAATAATTTTTAAACTTGCATCCCTTTGCAAAGTTTGAGCTGATAACTGATTTTTTTTTAATTATCATATTCTAAGGATTTCTAAAACCTTTCAGTAATTATTATTCTCGTATACCTCTTTAAAAATGAAGCAAACCGATCGGAGTAATTTGAAATTATCACATAAAAAACTTTGGTTTATTCCTTTTTTTTATATTTTGCATTCATTATTTAAAAGTTAGCATTGATAAAATGTTGGAACTTTTCCTAAGCACTTAAGCTGTTAATTTAATTCACTAACTAACTTAAATTTGCTGAGCCTAGTAAAACTTTGAATACTTATTTTTTTTTTTGTTTTTTAAAATCAAATTAAAGCTAAAACAATGAAAAGTAGGTTGTTCCCAATACGTTACAATGCCCTTCAAACCAACGGCTACGCCAACTTTAAATTATAATATTATTTAGGTTATAAACTTTAAAAAAAAATGTCATTTTATTCCAAATGTCCGAATATAAACTTATAAAATAACAACTTTCAAAATTAGAACACTTCAAATTAAAAGTTCATTTATTATGGCACAAATTGAAGAGATTTTTTTCAGATACTCCCGTGAAGATAGATTACAAATTTGGCATTGCCTTATCAATCGAAAAACACTATAAAGCTATAAATTGGAAATTTACTTTTTTAATTTTGAAATGGGTTTACATAATGCGAACTAAAAATTCTCTCAAATAATTTTCGGAAAGTTACGTACTGTACACTTCAAATAAATCTAATGTATGGCCCCACATTGTACTTGCATTCTAAAAAGAAATAAATAGCATTATTTTTTTTTGAAAATAATTATAATGTCATTTGAAATTCGGGAGATTAAAGCATTTCCATTAGAAAATGTAGAATAGTTTTAGCAGGTTGCGAATGGATTATTCGGGTAATTTATTAACAAATAATTATATTTCATTTGATTTATTACAACTTTTCATCAGCATAACATTAAGTTAGACCAATGATATCATATTTTCATTAGATGTATTTATTGATTGTTGGAAAAGTTCTTTGAATATTTCAAAATCATAAGCATCCGTTGGGATTAACTTTAACAAATAACAAAAAAAAAAAAAGTCATACATTATGAAATCACATTAATTTTGTAATTTTTAACCCAAATATTTTTTGACGCAAACGAACATTCCACGTTTCCTTTATTCATGAAACATTTTGACATAAAAAATTAACTATTTATTGGGAAGAAGAAAAGAAATATAAATAAAAATGTTGCAATCAGTCGAAATGAACTACTAAATACTGTACTCTATTTCGAAAAAAAAAAAACTAATTAAAAATGCTTGAAAATGATGGAAAAATCAGTGAGTGAGAACTAAGTAAAAAAAACCAAAAAAAAACAATGATTAAATGGGCAGACTTTTTCCACTGAAAATACAAAAGGGTTTAGAAATCAAGATAAAGTCAAAATAATAAACATTTCTGGAAAGCACTTGAAAAGATTTTAAAAAATGAACCAATTTTATACAAAATCATTTTTCAAGTTTTATGAAAAAACCTTCATAATTGTACACTTACTTTCTATAAGAATTTTTTTTCGAAATAGTGAGAGGATACTCAAAAAATATCACTATGGTCCCTAAAGATAAACAGAAAAAACGTCTTAGATATAAACAGTCTTAAGTTAGAAAAGTTATTCATAACCGATCGATACAGTCGCATAAATTTACATTAGCCCATGCCAAACCAAGTGTAGGGTACCAAAAAAAAAAAAAACTATGAAGAAAAAGACACAAAATAAAAACTTATTTCAACTTTGTTTTTAGTATCCAAAAGTGAAGTGAAGAAGTTTTCATTTTGTATATTGAATACGTTACCTCTTTCATCCCGTCAACACTTGATACATTTGCCACATGTTTAATAATACAATTGTTTTTATTGCTATTGTAGTTGTTATTGTTTTATTGCTATACTATAACAAACAAAATACTTGTAATGATTTTCTAAGTCGGATGGTTATATTTCCCTATATTAACCTCACTCATTTCACATAAATTCCTGGTATTATTCGATATTATTGTCTTTGAAATATTTTTCAGTTGATTTCAATTACAATTTTAAATGTGCGTTGTGTCTCCATTTTCTTGTTATTATTTTGTTTGTCTAAAAATTTATGAGTTCTGATGTGAAAAGAAAAAAAATAAAAAATAAAAAATTAAAAGCAGAAGCAGCAACCAACAGCGAAATTATTTTATATTAGAACAAATTTTAATTGTGTGCACTATTTCTAATGGTTTAAAGTTTTCTGCCATTGTACGCACCCTCTAAAGTTGTTTAAGTTTTCTTTTTTCATGTTGCTTTTTTTATACCCTACTTCATTTATGTTATAAAGTATTATAAATTTTATGCAGATATTTGTAATATCAAAAATGAGTTAAAATGGATTCACCTTTAATTAAACAGATCCAGTCAGATTCAGATTTCCTGATTCGATTTAAGCCTGTCTATCTATGTAACCATCTGTCTGTCTATTTAAATTTGTTATCCAACTGCAGAACGCAATTATTTAGATATTAAAATGAAATGGGTATTTTGATCTATAGAGAAGCCCTATTGAAAATGGTTAAAATCGGATACACACCTCGACCATTCCTGATGTAACACTTTTCTTAAAAAAAAAGTCGTTATAGGGAAGAAAATTATAAATTTAATTATATTTCAACGTAAATGGACAATTAATTATACTTTAACTAAACATTTGAACCAAATTGGTATATTTTTTCGACCACTTTCCTTATAACGCCCTTTTCGAAGAAAAATAATTTTTACTCAATTTTGTGTATATTTTAGAAAGAATTGGCATTGCTTTAGATTTTGTTATAAAAAACATGTGCATTAAAGTTGGTCCAGATTGTTCCATTTTTTCAATTTTCTTTCATATAATAAACTTTTGAAATAAATTCAAAATTGCATTTTTTTTCAATTTGTAATTCTCTTATTTGAGTTGAATCAAAAGGGTCCAGGGTGTTTAAGAGTTCACTCCGATCGCCTATTAAATTCTTATTTTTTTTTTTTTTTGCTTTGCTTCAAGCTCACATCAAGCATGCAAATGTATATGTAGCTCTCTAAATAAAACAGGAGTGTGAAAATTCATTGTGTCGCCATAAACTATTTAACACACATTTTAACATGATTATTTCTTCATACATACATGCATACATTCAAGTACGTATATATATGCATATTTATATATATATATTTATATATGTATGTACATATTTGGTGACACTTGTAGCTTTTATGTATGCACTTCTATGGATTTGTTCTTAGAATTTCGTTTGCTTCTTGTTTATTATATGTTAAGTGGAAATACTTTGCGGCATAGACTTATCTTTCATGTATCATGTCAATGCTGCTTTTATTATTAAAATTAGAGCAATAATAGTGATAATCAAGAAAAAGAAATACCACTTCTTCATTTTTACTCACAATTAACAAATATAATTAAGATCATAGAATTCCTTCCGTTAAATTCACATGCTCATATCTGTTGATACTCTACACAACACTTTTAACATGGGTATATGGCATTACAAGTTTGTACAGATGTTTGTAACTTCCAGAAGATAAATTCTACAATTTATTATATCGAAAGATACAGAATCACTTTTCGAATCGATTTAGGCATGTCTGTCTGTCTCTCTATGTGGAAGCTACAAATCACACTTTAGAAAATATTTTAATATTAATTGTTATTTAGATGTATTTTAGTTCAGAGGCGAAGCCCACTAAAAATGGTAAAAATCGGACAATTTTTACTCCTCTTCTTGTAAAGTCATTATATGAAAAAGAGTTACAATATAAAATAAATTTCAAAAAAATTGACACTTTTCTTTGAAGTGTCAAAGTTTGACCACGTTTGATCCAGATCGGATCATTTTTATTACCCCTTCACACATAGCACTTTTCTTCAAAGGAAAATGTTATAATTTTATTTTTGTGAAATATAAACATAAAAATTATGTGTGCCAAGTTTGGTCCCAATAAGTCCATTATATATCCTTTCCCCTACTGCGAGGTTTTAACTAATTTAGAAATTACAATTTTATCAACTTTGTTGTTTTCTGGTTCCTTTACTTGACTTTTTTTTTATATTCAATAAAAAGATTGTAGGATATTTAAAATTTGGCCCTGACTAATCGTACAGTTCTTACTTATTTTATGTTGTTGTTATTATTATTATTAATAGAGTTGAACTCTGTATTCATTATAAATATAAATATACATTAATATGTGTAATATATAACATCAATAGAAAGGCTAAGGGTAAATGTTTTAAAAAAGAAGAAAAAATCACATGAAAATAATAGATTCGATCGAAGCTACTTTTAAATACCCAACACCACTTTTTGTAAAGCAATTAAGAAATCAAGAAAGTGAAGTAAATGAAATTGAAGCAATTTAATAAAATTTGTTTTATATTTTTGTTCAAATGTTTGTAACACCCAAAAAAAAAGATTAAGATTAAACCCTTTTGGGTTTTTTATTATGCCCAAAGAATAAGCATCAATTTGTTATTCAATGTAAAACTTTCTACTCGGCAAATTTACGTTCTTTACTTTTTTGCTATGAAGCTACAACTCACAATTTATAAAATAATTTGATAAAGCTTGGTACACCTGATTAAAACACGATCAGTCTGATGACACGCTGCCATACTTTTGTAGTGGAAGGCCGTCTCATCTAACAAACAAGTTAGAGAATTACAATTTTTTACTTTCTTGTCTTGTAGTTCATATTCTTAACTTTTTAATTTGAATAAATAAAATGCTATAGAGTTTTGAAGTATCAGACCGGACCGACTACTGTTTTTCGTTAATAGTTTTTTTTACGTAACTCTTTTAGTTAGTTTTCAACACTTGCACATTAATAGGGAAAACTTTATATAAGTTTGAATACATGTGGCAATTAATTTTTATATATAATTTCTCATGTAATGTGGGAATACTTAGTTAGTAGCATGTACACTTTTTAAAATTATTATCATTATATTTTATTTCACCACTCTCATCTCTTTACCTCACTCAATTTGTCTATCAGTTTAAATGAAACGTTTACTTAGCAAATTGTCATCAACAAGTTGAACAAGTTGTACAAGTTGAAGTTTTTACATTAATGGTATTACTAAGAGACATGTGTAGGTGCATTGTCATGTAAAAATACTAATTGTTTTAAATTTGCCGTGAGAATGTATCTTTTGCTTATTTAAATCCTTTAAGCTCAGATTAATGAACTTCCGTCTTCTTTTATATCCAATTTAAATTATTGTGCCTTTTTTTTTTATAAAATGTTATATAATAAAATGCTAAAAATAGAAGAAATCAAAAATTATATATAATAATTTACTGACATAGAATAAAATTCTTGGCAGATTTCTTAAACTTTAATTCAACTTTAACAGAGATTAATTATAGCAATAATAGAAGTTCATTTCCATTTTATCATTTCACTAATTGTAATTTATGAATAAGATAAGTAAAATTTTTTTCAACTGAAAATTGAAACTTTTATTTACTTTATAATATACTTTGGACTAGCTTTTTAACTGGTTTCGTCCAACTGCAAGAACAACTTTCAAAGATTGTGCTACAAATTGAAACCCATCAAATTGAAGGATCCCTAAAACTTACTTTTTTTAAATCGTTTCATAATATATATAATTTGTAAAGTCTCTAGGGTCTTGAATATATTTTTAATAAACTATTAGAATTTTGTTCGTATCCCCTTCTATTTATGCCATACTTTTCAAATAAATAATTTTTTTTCAATTGCAGTACATTGACGGAAAACAATTTGAGCTCATTTTAATAAAAATAGTTTGTAATTTTTATTGTGCAAATTAAAGGACTTTTTAATAAAAATCTATAACAATGATTGAAGGAATCGTGCTTAGCTTAACATGAGACTTATACAACTTTAAAATGATTGCCATAATTTAAATAAATATCCAAAAATCAGGCATCCACAAGTATTCAATTATGCTAAGCTATTTAAAAAAAAAAATTATATAAAATATTCATTATTGATTTGAAAGAATTAAATTCATTAAATTCAAAGCATTTTATTGTAGTTGAATAGATAAAAAGGGGGAAAGCCTGCATTACATCATGATGATGCTTTAATCATATCATACGTATAATTGCACTTATTATTCAATATAAATATATTTTTAATATATAAAAGCAACAGCACAATTTAATATAAAATTCTTAACTGGTAAAGAAGTTAAGCAAATTTGATTTTTCAATGTAATTTAATAAATATCAAATACGAACTATACGTTCGCATAAAATTGAAAAGTATGTTAGACATGGGTAGATCAACTTAGAGCTATGTCAAATATTTTCAAAGCTATTAATAGCTTTATTGTATCAACATAGCACAATATTGGTTTTATGATTGCCTTAGGTTATTGTTTATTATGCTACCTCCTAGTTAAATACATTCATTTAAAAAAGTAGCAAACGTATGTGCGTTCTTTTTGTACCAAATTTTCCTATAACCAACAATTTATTGTTATTTTTTGTTATTTTATTTATTGTTATTTTTATAATCAATACCGAAAAAAAAGTTCATCTAACCAAACGCTGCAAAGGAGTCATTATGGCAAACCTCAAAGCGACCACAATAAAATATGTTTAAATAAGTTTTACTAATATAAAATTATAAATTTTTATAAAAATATCTGAAATATGAAGGAGCCTTTTAAAAAATTTTCCCGTTTCTCTGGGGTGCTTTGAAGGTTCAACTATAAAAGTGTCTTCAAACAACTGAACATGTTCCATTTGGATGAAAACTAATAATTTGGAAAATGAATTTCTAGATCAAGGAAACATAAATTTTAGGATAACTTAAATAAGTCTCTTATATAGAATTCGTGTGTCTTATAAATAAAGCATAATTAAGGCAGATTTTCGTTCTTCATTTCTTATATTTAAAAAAAGTGGAGCATAAATATTATACGGTCTTATCTAATTCGAATACCCTACACCACTGAACTTGAATATTCCTACACACAATCTTTCACTTACTTCTGATAACATAAATGCTTAAAGTGACATCATCATTATTGTACCCACCACTGAGGATTTGATACTCACTTTGTTGCATTGTTTTAAATTAGAAGCATCTATAAAATATGCATATTTCTAATCCGAATAAAATCTGAAGACCTGTTTTGCAAGTCACAAAATTTGCAATTAGCAAATTTTACCCAAAATATATCAGGTATAAAGCAAATTTTTGTATAAAAGTTAGCATTGAAAATCAGTGCAGTCTAAACAGAACTAATCTCTGTTTTTTTTTTTTTTTTTAAACAAATTATCACAAATTTTGACTTAATTCTAACAATTGGCTACAACTAACAAGTAAGAGAATTTTATGTGGCTAAGACCAAATCTTTAATAATAATTTCTCAAACTTGCTTTATTTTGTTATATATTTGTTTATGTGTTTACACTGTTGCTATTTTATTATTATATATGAAAATATTAAAAATATAAATTACGCAATACTAATATACATTTGGGTGCGTTGATAGAGGCATCTTGTATAACGTACACTTAAACACTCACTTTATGATATTCCTTGATATTATTATTATTATTTTTATTGGCATATTATTCTCGTTTATATTCTGTTGTTGCATGTTTGCTATTATGGTTGTTATTATTATTATTGGCAGCGGTTATAATATCCTTATAATATCCTTAAGATATTTTTATAAGTATTCAGTAAATTTTTTATTATATATATGTTTAACCCAACCTGCCTCGCTAAAGCGCCTTATGCGCTTCCCAGCATCTAAAAACGCGTAAAATGACTTAAGGAATTTTTTTTTGTAATAGTCAAAAAACGATTAATCGAAGCAATATAAGTATTCGCTTTTATTTTTTATTATTTCTCTTATAGCTATTTCCATTGTTATATATATTTTCAGAATTATATAGTTTTCCTTAGATATTCTCCACATACTCCACTTTGCTTAAACTAATTAAGAAGTTAAACGTAAACAAATTTAACGAGATACAAAATAAATTTAATTAATAATTGAGAGTAAGAAAAACAAGTTAACCTTTACACATTTGGGGAAGAGTGTTTAGTCGCAAGATAAGAAGTAAATAGATGAATGACGGTTGAAGGTACAGGTTCCTCTATTAAGCCCCCAGGCGAAAAGTAATATATATTAAACCAGTTTACATTTCTTTCATCAGGCAAAATTTCCTTACAAATATTTGCAGAGATTTCATGCAGTACAAGGAAAGCGTTATTATAAAAGTAAATTTTCTAGAGTAGAGAGCAAGGTAAGACTTCTTATATATGTACCTTTGAAAAGTTTCCTCTACAGAATCTCAAATTCTTGCATTACTGTGGGAGAAATACTAAATCAAATAAGAAAAATATAAAGTATAATTAATGAGTCAAAAGTTTAGTGTACGTTGAAAAAATATTCGTAAAAAGCAGCTTCGTCTTTTTCGATAAATATCTGTTGTGATTATTAAATCTTAGAAATTTATCAAAGTATACAACGAGTATACCAAGCCATTTAGATATTGATTTAAATTTTTACTCTATCAAAAGTATTCATAAAGCATCCGTCTTACCATTTAATCGCGCTTATTTTTAGATGCCAATCTTTGTTGTAATTATCTACACTTTGTAGATATTTGAAAACCTTGTAAAGGATAATTTTCGGTAATTTATAATGAGCACTTCAGTAATTCATAAAAACGCTCTTTTGTTTCAACTCCTTTAAAATAAAAGAATATGAATCGACTTTATATTGACCCAACAACTGCATTATCTCGCATAGTGTTTTGTGATTTTTTAACTGTACCTTAAGCTTTCGCCTGCTTTTATTTATTATTTTAAATTACACATTTCTGCTCGGCAATTGTTCAATCAAATTTATTAACATTGAAGAGGAAAATGGGAAACCAATATTTATTGGTGTTTTACCTCTTTTCATCCAACTTCTACTTACCTTCATCATTTTGAAAAGTGTTATTGTCTTGTTCAGCATTGAAACAAAATTCTCCCAGCATTGCAAATCTCTTGTTATTATTACAATTTTCATTGTTCCACTGTTATGCATTTAATAGTGAATGAATAATACGCTCAATTTATAATTTTATTTATTTTCCATAAATTTAGCATGATGTTTTGTTAAAATTAAACAAGTAAATTTAATTTTTAAAAATTTTAAGGAAAATTCAATTTTCATTAAAAATTCTAAATTTTCTATTTTTTTCAACATACAAAAAAGTTTCTTCAGTTTGATTGAAATTTCAGTCTTTTTACCAAAAAAAAGTTACAATGTAATGTTTTACAAAGGTGGGCCGTTACCAGTATTTTTATACCAGTAATCAGGAAGTAGCGTAAAAATCATCAAAAAGTAAACTTTCCGTAATTTCAAAAAATTTAATTCAGAGATTAAGGATATGCTCATCTTATCATTGTATTTGTAAAGATCAAAAGGAATTGTCATACTTTTAATCACCATCAACTTCTGAGTAGATTTAGGCATATCTGTTCGTCTGCGTATGCGTATCCAAATCTCTTTGACTAAATCAGGATTAAAATTATTTTCTAAAAATTGACCGTTAAAATTCGGACGGTTTTTTATCTATCATTTCAGAATCTTCGAGTATTTTATCAAAAATTTCTCGTTAAGTGATAATTTTTTTATCAACTCTGATTTTTTGGTCATGTTTATTACAAATTCGGCCTTTTCAATACGAACATTTTATGCTTTACATTCTCTCTTGTAAAATGAATTCACAATGTACACACTGTGCCTCTGGATATGGTCAAAACTTCTTAGTGTAAAAATACTGATACTGAAATTTGACAATTTTTGTGCATATTGAAATATTACTTTTTTAAATTTTCATTGTCTCAGATTGTGTAATTAACGAATAACTAGTAAAGCATATAAAGGCCTCAGAAGCGTTAAACGTTTGATCTTATATAGTTTCTGGCATGAGCGTGGCCAACTTAAATCATATTGAGAAGGATGTCGGATAACAAAGACCCTAAAATCTGTGCAAAATTTCATCAAACCCAAATTTCAGAAGCGTGTAAAATAAATCCACCTTCTTCTGTATCTATCGGCTCAACCTCCCTTATTGGAACAAATTTAAACCTCCCTGTCTGTTCATTATGCTGTTGTATTTAACAGTGCGTATACAGTATCCAATTAAAAAGAAATTTAATCGAAATGGTCCTTTTTTGTACTTCTGTTTTGTAAAAACTTTATTCTTTGTTGTTTAATAGAATTAAAAAGTTTTATGACAGTTTTTTTCATATTTATTTTCGTTATTGGCACCTTTCTATAATCACCATTCAGAAATTGAAAGTGCAAAGTGTACGTTAACAGCTTTGCAACAGCCCAGAGCAAATTGTGAAAGCTCTATAAAATAAATGCATTTTTTGATAAAATAAAGTAAGACTTTTACGAGCGATATTCAGAATTCGGCCTTATCGAAATATGCACCCTTTACCAAAAAGTCGTGAGAAAAACTCAAGTTACTTAAAACTTTTTAACAGTCAAAAAGAAGCGAGTTTAAATTTATATGTTTAGTATAAATTATTTTTAATATTATTACATTTGGAACCAATTTAGACGTATCTATCGATCTGTGTGCCTTGTGCTTGTCTATGGTAAATATTCTCCTGTTAATAAAAATTTCAATAATGTACTTACTTTAGTATTTAATATGAGCTTAATAGGTGAAATAAGTTAATCTGCATGAAACTTCTGTTTTTCTTGATGAAAATTTGACACTTTAACTTATAGACTACTCAAACTTTAATTTATATGCTTGATTTTATATATTCTAATATATTTCTACAATGGCTGATCAAAAATTAAAACCTGGTCACGCCTACACTTTTATACCGCACCCATCACACGCCTTACACTACACAATTTCAGATAGATCTGGCATTTGTTACACCCATCGGCTTTGAATGACTTTGTTGATAGAAGTAACTCTGTACGTCCATTCTGTCATCATGTATTCTTGTTCTCCAAGATAGTTATATTTAATTTAAATTTACTACCTACGGGGACTGATAAGATCGGAAAATTTTTAAAACAGTTCTTTTTACAGTGCACTGTTCAAAAAGTGTGCTTTGTATGAAAAAGGTTCATCACTTTCAATGACTTCTAATAAAAATCTGTGTACTATGATTATTTGACATACTTATTAAGTAAATTACAATTTTGTGATTATATTAAATTCTAATGGAATTTAGTGAAGTGGCCAGTTGCTCCGATCAATTCAAATATTGCACTTTATATATGAGAAATGAGTTTTAAAAATGCGCCACTAAAAGTTTTACAATGTTATAAAAATGCCGCTACACTGCTCATCTAAATCTGAACAAGCTCTCCAGGCACATTATGCATGATAAAATTTTTAAATGGTGGATGTTCAAAAATTAGCTACGTCTCTTGTTTGGTTTTTTCTTTAGTACTTTCTCTAAGGTGGAAAAACTCTCTGAAAAACTGTCCGAAAAACTTTCTTAAACTTATTGTATAAAACAAGCTTTGCCGTTAGACTCACACACGACAGCAAAGTTGCCTTAACAAATTTTACAAAGAAAATGGAAAATGCAAAAAAGGCAGCAAGATTAAAACGTGTGATATCAAAGTTGGCCAAAAGAAAAAACCAGAAATGTATAATAGAAAAAATCATGATGTTTTTCTACTAATTGAAAATATCTGTTGGGATCAATTAGGCGGCGACGACTTTGTAATTTTCTTTTTCTCGGTTATATATATATATATATATATATATATATGTGTGTATATATATTTAACAAAATGTGTTGTACACAATCAAGATAAGAAATAGAATTTGCACGTTTTTTCTCTGCTTTGGAGCTGGCTATTAACTTTATAGCTTTAATGGTGTTATGTGGTTTCCTGCTCTCGTTGCCTTATTTTATTGATATTGCATTGTTATTTAAAAAAGAATTACTCCAGATTGTCGTTAAAAGTTTCCCAAAATTTAAAGCAAAATTCAGAAATAGAACAAAAAATAGAGTAAAACTATTTAAACTTTGACATTCAGCATAAACTGAAAATACCGATTTTTTTTCATTTATATATAAATATTTTTATTTATTTATAGAAAATGTAGCAGTCCAAACAAAATATATACACAAATTGTACTGTTTTTTATTAGACAATAACAATTAAGTAACAAAAATAAAATAACGTAATAAAACGTTGATTCTTTATACTTCTTAATAGACCTTTCTCATTTGTGAGGAAATTTACCTAGAATAAGTGTAACTACTGTTAGTTGTCTGCCGATGACAAATTATGTATCCGAGTAGCGAATGGAAATGTAAACTTTTACTACGATTAACTTTTTATTATTAAAATGTATTCGCAAAAGAATTTTATTAGTGCATTTAAAATAGACTTTTTAATTATTGGAAGCAAAAGTTAGTGTTTTTACTTTACTTTTAACTTATTAGCTAAGTTCAAATAGAAGAACACGAACACATCTGAAAAATGTACCTCAGTTGGTGGGCGTGTTTTTTATTGCCTCCATTTTGCGTGTGTGTGACCAATGTGGCCAATTTCAATTATCAATTTATGTAGAAGAACTGGCAGAACATCTGTCAAATTTAAGGTTAATTTCTCTCTAAATATGGCTTATAAATGTTCATTAAGTAAATATGAATAAACTCTTCTAAGTTAAAGCTTGACAATCCATTTTTAGCAATGTGTTAAATTAGCCGGGCCACACAAAAATCTACAACATTTAATTTTCATTCTATTTTTTATAATTGTTCATGTAAAAAATATTAATGTAAATAATATTCATATGTAAATAAATAATATTTAATGTTGCCATCTAAATAATATTAAAAATTTGGCAGTATTTTCTAAATATGATGCAGCATTGCCTTAAAAATGAAACAAATCGACTTTTCAAACTCTCTATTTTTAAACTTTTAAGTTGTTTACTCTTCAGTCATAAATTTTACAAGATGTAAATTTTGCATAAAAATTTAAACATTATTCGACTTAATAAAAAACTTATGGCAAATAATGTAATTTTAGCTAAAGTGTTTAAAAATTATTATAATTGAGACATGGCCTTTAAATTTGCAAGAAAAGGTTTAGCCCAAAAACAGTTTCCCATTTTTGTGTACGTTTCTTTCATTTTGAACCAAATAATAATTTTATGCATTACCCGAAAATCAACAATTTACCAAACATTTTTTTCAAGTTCCTTCAAAATAAAAGTCAAAGTAAAAAAATTACGGTTTTTGAACATGAAAAATAAAACCACTTATTTTAAATGTCGCTTTTCTGTAGTTATTTTTAAAAAGGTAAAATTGACATGATTTTTTAATAATTTCTTATAAAGTTAAGTAAAATATAGATTCGCTTAGCTGTCTGTAACATTAAATACCATAGAGTCTATCTGAGATGGCTATCTGAAATTTGATCACTGCCCAAATTTAATTTATTCTTATTGTTTGTCAATTTTGACATAAATTTTTTTTAAATATACATTCAACATCTCTGGCAAAGTTATAGTGTAAATCTATAATTAATCATATGGCATGTGTTTGTACTTGAATAAAAGCCCACGTGGTAAATTCTTAATATATATTATCGAGAAGGTTAAAAACAATAAACAGAAAAAAAATTATACTCATACTGCGCACCACTTTCCAAATCATAAAAATATGTGAAAATTTTATGTACAATAACATTATTTTAATTTTAATACACTAATCCATCATAATACTCACACTTTTGGCACGTACCTTTAGTGATAAAGCTTATATTATTTGGCACACGGTGCTCGTCATTATAACCATTGTGATAATGATTTTAGTGGTAGTGGTTATGATGGTGGTAGTGGCAAATGGCAGTTTGTTGTATACATTGACCACGATTATAACCTAAAAAAATTATCAACGGTAACACACGTACTGTTATAATATTACAGCCAGGTAAAATTTTAAACATGTGTCTTGAATGCCTGCCCTGCCTGCTCTGCCTGCCCTGCGTACCCAACCTACTCAGCCAGCAAGCTCATCCCTTAATTACAATAAAAGTTATAGACAAGGCATTCAAAGTGGTTGTGTGCACAATAAGATAAAAAGAAACTAACCCTGAAACCCTGAAAGTTATATTTATATATGAACAATGAACGACAATGTGATAGTTATAAAGGATTGCAACAATTTAATACGATTCAATGCATTCGAATGAAATATAAATTACTGTAAAGCTGTCAATACATTAAAAATTGTTAAATGCTGTAAACGTACGTACGAATGTTCGTTGTGTGTGTGTGTGTATCTGTGAATGCTCATTCACTTGCGCATACACTCACTATTCTAGATTTTTACTTGAACAGAAAAAAAACCAAAAAAAAAAAGAGAGAAAAAACAAATTTCATTGTTGTGCAAGACTCTGAAGCTTAAAAACCCTGCAACGATTGGATTAAGTGATTCGTGTGCAATCAACTTCCCAGCACGTAGTTTTACTAACAATAGAAACATACACATATACAGCGAACGCTACATACAATAAATATAAAATCATAGCAAAAAAAAAAAAATATATTCTGTACAATAGCGAAATAAACATATAAGTCAAGGGATGCTGTTAAGGTTTAAAGTTATGGAAAAAAAAAATTGAATTTATCGCTTGCTCGTCTTTTTTGTTTTTCAATCTTTTAATAAAAGAATTTTAATATATTTTCACCTTTTTGGCATTTTTCGTGCAGGGTAGGTAGGTAAAGTAAAGATAATGTAAGTACGATGCAAATTGTAATCGCATAGTTTGTTCAATGCAGTCTCATTTAGTAACATTAGTAACAAATGAGGGTTAAATGGTCACGTTTAAACATCTGTTGAAATTTTCTGCTCTCTATCTCTATTACTATAATTTCTATTAATTTGAAAGCGAAATAAAATAATAAATTTTTGAAATCAATTTTTTAAATTAAAAAGCGGTTACATTTTAAATAATAAGTCACATTCCTAACTAAACCAAATTTCTATAGCAAAACATTTCCCAAAATGGTGTTGTCTTGTATAATACAAATCAATTTTTGGAAATTTTACCTTCAAAAGTATTTTTTTTGTAATTACATTGATCAGTTATTGTTTGTTTGTTTCCTCTAAAGCGAAAACTTTATTTTTGTACAACATTCATATGTCGTGACAAATATGATGACAGTAATCGTTTAACTTTTGATTTGTTCCATAATTCCATATTTACGTATTAATATGGAATTCAAGAAATTTAAAAATTTACATTACAACAATCTTATCTGGCAGTTACCAACCTTGAGAAGTACCAGCTCAACTGAAAGTAGACTTAGGCGTTTTCTATCTAAGCATCGGATTTTTAAGAGATACGGCTAAAACTTTTATCGCCAATTGTAATTCAAATTGGATTGTATTGCAGTTGGCTTCGTAGACGAATGCTTGTTCCAAGCCTCTACTCTTCGTTAAATAGTTTTCACCGCAGATAAGTTGCAATGAAGTTTTTAGATTCGTAGATAAATAATGCTTGGCTACCATTTTACTTAAATTTATAGTAAGTTCTTAGTAAATTTATAGTAAGTACTTAATCAAGACCTCATGACAAATTGCCTTTAGTTGTACCACCCACTACTGCACCAATTATCAATCTGTAGTGTATTAACCAAATTTTTTATAATCACTTAATTTTATAAAACTTTTGTAGCATCATAAAAATTTTAAGTTCGGCAAAAACCTGAGAAATCGTTCCACTTGTAATAATCCTAAGTATAAACTGAAATTGTCTAAAAGAATTCTACAATTTTTCCAAATAAAACAAGTATCAAAGTATAACGACTAAGTATTTTATAGCCCGTCGGAGCCAACTCTTAAACACCCTAAACCACTTTGCTTAATGTGACTAAAATAAAAAATTAGAATTACATGCCAGCAAACGTTGAAACTTGTGACTTGTTTCGAAAAATATGCTCTATGCAAGATGGGCATAAAAATGGGTCAATCTAAGTCAAATTTGGTGCCCAAGAAAAAAAAAATACAGTTTAGCCACAAGCTATGCAAAAATCTACTAAAAATTGTATTTTTTTTTCTATAAAATTATGTTGCTTTAAGAAAGCCGTTATATGAGGCATGATCCTAAAAAATAGCCAGTTCTAAGAGTTTTTACTAAACTTCATTTACGAGCTAAACATCCGTTCAAACCTAAAAATCAAATATCACCCTATGCCATTACGATTTCATTCAAAATCTCAAAAATTTCGACCTTGCAGCTTGATAACAATTTACATGAACAGACAGACGGAAAGTCAGACAGGCGAACAAATAGCCTTAAAATGAAGAGGAAAATGATTATAAAAATAGGTTATTACAAACATTTCTACAAACTTATAATACTCTGTAGTAAAAGTGATGCAGGTTATAACAAACGAATAAATTCAAATAAATTCCAAAACAATTGACATTTTTTGTACATTTTTTGTATTTTATTGTCATTTAGACGATGATATTATTTATTACATTAGACAATATGTATTTGTATATTATATAAAATGTGTCTCTCCCTCATATCATTATTATAATATGAAACAAATTGTCACAGACGAATTCTAAGAATCTCGAAATTTGAAATAAACATTACTTTTCCATAAAACAAACAGCGTAATAGAGAAAATTGGAATAGAAAATGGAGGCAATTTTTAAATCGAATGCCATTATCAATAGCATGACAAGTAGTATTTTATGGCTACATAAAGCACCATTTTTAAATGTAAAGACATGTCTAAATAAACGCCAAAACTTAATGAAAGATATAAATCACTTTAGATCAATTTCATTGTTTATTGTATTTTATTTTTGTTTTTCCTTTTTTTTTTTTTTTTTTTTTGTTGATTATCGATTACTGATGGTATGCGTGCCAATTAAAATTGATTGAAAATTCTTAACATTTTTCATTTTGTATTTCATTCGACCTATTGAACAACTAATTCAGATATTTTTATACAAAATGATTTTAAAATTCTAATAAGGAGATATAATTTTTAAGTAGATAATGTAAAGGCCCAAGTAAGTTATTTATTTATTTGACTCCTAAAACAGTCACAGCAAATTGTCAAATTTAAAATCAATATAAATTTGACATTAGGTAGACACATTTTACCATAATTCGTTCAAGAAAATATGGACCGTTCAAGTAAAAAATAAAAGTGTAAGAAAAACAAAACTAAATAAAAACAAAATACAAACAACAAAATAAAAAAAAATAAAATAAAATATAAATTAATAAATGAGCTTAAAAAACAAATAATTTGAAAAAAAATTATCAAAATAAAATGAAAAGTAAGATTCTACAAAAGTAAAAGAATTCAAATTGCTTTAAGCAAACATAAAAATTTTAAAAACTAATAATACTAATACGGAATAGATTTTTGTACTTATATTTCTTATATGAAAATACAAAATTAAACCAAAATTTTCGTTAAAATATATTCAAAATCAAAGTTTCCTCCATTTAATAATTTTTTTCGAAAAAGGTGCCATATCAAAGTATAATAAAAATGGATCAATCTAAGCCAAATTTTATTCAAAATATATGCAAAATCAAAGTTTCCTCCATTTAATAATTTTTTTCGAAAAAGGTGTCATATCAAAGTAGTAATAAAAATGGATCAATCTAAGCCAAATTTTATTCAAAATATATGCAAAATCAAAGTTTCCTCCATTTAATAATTTTTTTCGAAAAAGGCGCCATATCAAAGTGGTAATAAAAATGGATCAATCTAAACCAAATTTTTCCTTCAAAATATATAGCAAAATAAATTCCTCTTAATATTTTCGAAAAGGCGCCTATAAGTGGTATAAAAATGTCAATCTAACAATTCTAATAATCAAATGAAACCTTGTTTTGAAAGTTATATATGTCAGTAAATTTAGTTAGTTCAATAAATAATAATGATTCTTTTCGAAAAAGGCATTACATGGAAACTGATTGTAAAAATGAACCAATCTGAACTGAATTTAGCATAAATGTTTCCTAAGTTAAAATACCATTCAAAGCCAAGTTACGTGAGAGTGTTATCATAATTGTTAAGCTTCTGTAGAGTGTAAACTGTGAAAGACGTTACAGTAAACATTCAGTACTTTAATAGCGCACATTATGAAGAATTTTTTTTTTTACATGCATCACTTTATTGATGGATTTATAAGTCGTTTGAAAAAAAATGATTCCAAAATGATATATCAGAGCATCGAATATATTCTTCTTGGGCATTCAATACTCAACTGACAAACACTGTGACAACATTTCTAACTATAATTATACTATTGGAAGATAGCACGCACACTCTGATACTTAAAATAAGTTAAATTAATCCAAGAACTCCATACAAAGAGGCCCAAGCTTCGAGCATCATTTTTAAATTCTTTGTAGAAGCAAGTCAAATTAGTGCTGTTTGTTTTGTAAGAAAATTGATATGATCCTGTACATAAAATTTGTTGGGGGCGACCAATCCCGAGAAGCACCTACTCAATTGAGAGTGGCTCATGAGATGATGATCCATGGCCATCAGGGGGCATCATGAGTTTCACGAGATCAGATCCAAAGATTTAATTTGGTACCACGGGATCAGCAGTTTCATATTTGCCCATGTGGCGATGTTGGAGTTGGCTTCGTGGGGGCTGTGGTGCCCATGTCGCGGGCGTAGCTCGACCTAATTATGTTTATTTAATGTTCCACTATTATGTTTTGTCGAGCAGGGTGCCATTTACCGAATAAAATGGCTAGCTGGGTAGGCTTATCGGGCTAATCTAATCTAAGCCAAGGGGTAATAAGAAGGCCCCGAATCCTTACACCAAGGATTAAGCTAGCTAGATGAGGTGCAATAGTGGCTTTAAATTGGAAGCTAGTCGTAACGGTGGCATGCACGTGATGTGTCGTGTTTACCAACGCTAGCGATCATTAAGTATGTTTATACCATGCATTTGAGCCTTCCCGGCAGGTATGCATGTAAAACACTAACTGTATGTACGTAAAATTTGTTATGCATATTTGAAGATAAAAATTAAGAAATTTTACTTTGCTTCTCGTGCTTTAACCTTGAATTAACCAACTTAATATGCATGCAGAAAATCCATATTCATAAGAAATTCCATACAATAAAAATAAAATTCAATTGTGGGTGTTTAAAATTTGGTTGCAGCTAACTATAATTATTTCACTTGTTTCATTGTGGTGTTGTGCACGAAACTGTTTTATCAGTAAACAAGTGCGGTTTTATATAGAGAAATGAACCAAGCATAAACAAAGATACACAATAACAATAATGACAAAATCACATGCAAATGAAGCTGAAATTAAATTATAAACAATTTTATTGGATTATAGACTCAGATGAGATGATACCGCATGGTGATGGTGATGGTGATGGTAATGGTGATGACGGTTATGTTACCTATGAAAACGACAACAATAAAAATAACAATAGCAATAGCAAAAATTATAACCAACATATATTTGCAAAATGTAGAAAAAAATATATTTCATAAAAAATATTATTCAAATTTGCAATGACAAGAGTGGGAAAAATGTTAAAATTTGTTATGAATAACCATAAAAATGAAGTAAACCTTAAAATATGCCCACACTAATTTAATCATTTCAATTTGAATTTGTAGGCAATTAATCTCGTAAGTATTGGCAAAACTTAGGCCGAAGAATGTTACACAAATTTAATATTTTGCAAATTTTTAAATGTTTTTGTGATACCCTGCTTTTTTGTGATACCTCGTCCATTTAATGCTTAATAAATCAACATTAAAGTGAATTTTAATTCTAATAATAAAATTATGTTTCTAGCGGTATTATTTTAACTTAATATTGGTGTAGCATAAAAAATCAAATAAAAATAATTCAATCAATTGTTTTTGAATCAATCAATATGAATAGTTAATATAGACTTTTGCTCTAGTTCCACATAAAATTTACAAGATATTTAAATTGTTTTATATCTATTAAGCTTCTTCTTCAGTATCTACAACTTTTGATACTTATTTAAAACTATTTCAAATATCTAATTTTCTTTAGAAGAAGTCTTAACCAATTTGACCATAATTTGTGTGTGGCCCAAGGACGCCCATCAATCTAAATTTATTAATATATTTTATTAATTGCTTTCCAAACTTTCAAGCCTTTTTGACATTCTCAAACGCAAAACTAATGAACGAAGAAACTTAAATCAAATAGCAAAAGTAGATCTATCTCCGAAGCTCTTACGAGTGTTATAAATAAATGCATTAACCTATAATATCCAATATCACAAGTAGTGTACAGTAGGTGATACAATTGCAACTTCATAAACAAGTGACGTTTGGTTATGCACTTCATGTCAATTTATTTCGCCTACATGTATGTCAAATATAATGGTTAGAGCTCAAAAGTATGCTACAATATTAAGGAACACATACTAAATTGTCATATTTTAATGTTGCCAATATTAAATATTATCCATATAAAGTTAACAATCACGTTTGACCGTTTTGACATGTTAGGATTTACTTTAAAATGAACACAAATTTAAAAATTAATCTCTTCATATATTTTTTGACAATCCTTATGTATGCCTAAATTTATTGGCAATTTGTAATCTGACGTGTTTCCCCCCCCCCCCCCCCCCCCCCTTTCCAAACCCACCACAAAAAAAAGAGAAAAACGTTTTAATAATTAAAAGCAAGTGGCAATATGAATTGGGTTCAATCTTCCTCTTTCGTTCTCTACCTCTTTAAACATTTACCATGAAAACCCATATAACCATAAAAACAACGTTTTCATGATTTTACTTTGCAATTTATATTTCTACATATGTTCATACGTTTATGGAGATGTATGTACAACATGTAAATGCTTGTTATTAAAGAGACTTAAAAGGCTTTCGTAACAATAACAATACACGTAGAATATCATTAGAGGACGAGAATCGCATGAGGTAATCGAAAGATCTATTGCACTCACGCATAATAATACACATTAAATTAAAATACCTTTTAATTGACAGAAGTTGCCTTCAGTACTTTATAACACATGAACATCAATATTAAATGAAATGTAATAGATATATCATTTAGTATTACAAAAATCTTATATATTAAGGCATTATATAACAAACTGGAAAAGAAACGCTTTACACCAAAAAAAAAAAAGTATTAAAGATGATTGTGTTCTTGAAAAGAAGGTAGAACTACAAATATTTAGGGATGAAAATAATTTAATGGCAAATAAAGAATTCGCCTGTTTACTTTAATTGAAGCTTATTTATTGCTTCAATGATAAAGCATTTTTATACCCACCACCCAGAAATTGGGGTTTTACTAATGCATACTAATGGAGACACTAAAATGTATACGTACATCCTTGTTCAGCATCAAATTCTAAAGCGCTTTAGACATGTCTGTCTGTCTGTCTGTCTGTCTAAAGCCGGTCCATATTATATTAACATTTTACCGCTTGGAAGACAAAATATGTTAAGCTCAAATTAGGCAAAAGCATAAGAAGTTTTTCTAGACAGGTTGGTACGGAAACTGGGCAAAATCGGTTAACGAATACGCCCCCATCTTTTGTCAACTTTTGTTTATGAAATTTAATACGTCTCCAGTAACATTTACCACACTATTGTCAGCTAATTTTAGTAGAGTTTCGTTGGCTTCTGTCCCCCTGCCCGTCACTTTAGAATTAGTAGCTTACTGTGTTGGTCACTCGCTAGTTCCTAGAGCTGTAACAATCATACCTAACCAATAATATAAAAACCTACAATTCCAAGTAAGCTAATCGATTATGGCAAAGTCTCAATATAAATTAAACGAAACTAAATACAATTTCCGCTGCTTGATTTTGATTTATATTTCTTTATGGTTGTGGTTTCCTTCTTGACATTTCATGTTTGCAATGACACTTTGGAATTTCAAATACAACCAAATAATAGTTTGCTGTCATGATATAAGGCCTCATTAACGTTAATGAAGCCACTCTTTCAATCCAAATAGTCAGGTATCATTATACAGAAATCTGTTTGACTTCAAATCGCTGCAAAAAATGCCAAAAAGTTTGTCATCATAATCAACAATAAGTCCATACTTTACGAGATCCACTTAAACTCGTATTAAAAATATTATTGAAATATTGTTAAAATACCGGCTTAATTGCAGTATTGCTCTAAGAGTCCTATTGTTCAAGCACTTTATAATTTGACATATTACTTTGATTTAGTAAAGGAGCCGTAATTACGATCATTCTACGTCTAAAAATGCTGGAAATTTACAGGGACCATACTGAAAGTACGTAATTGTGCTGCTAAATTGGCAGATAAATATAGATTCTGTGAGAGTAAGCCGAGCATGTAAAGTTCGGACGACTCCATTCCGAAAACCTCATCAATGATGTATTTCGATGCGAATGAAATTTCACCTCGATGGAGTTATAAAGTTTACCAAAAACAGTCAAAACATTGTTGGTAAAATCCGCCTTTCTTTTAAATCACGTACATATCAACTTGTATGTAAATTTTATTATATTGCAAGGATTTAAAAGATTACAATGACTAAATAAGTATAGGCCCCTAAAATAATTTAAGTATTTCATTTATGTACAATAAAATATTAGAAGTAATTTATAATTTGCTACATCTAATTATTAAAAAAAAACCTTTATGTAGAAGGAAGTAATTATTCACTAAAAGAATTATGATATAGAAGGTTCAATTAAGTAGTTTTTAAAGCTACCTAAAATTAAGAAAACGTCTTCAAAATCAATGATACAATAAAAAATAATAATAATAATAATAAAAGGAATTGATGAAAATGGCTAATGGGAATAGTTAGAAATTATTGAGGTAAACCGGAAAAACATGCCTTTATCTCATGCTGATGATGACGACGAAATGCGCTTATAAAATTGCAATAACAATATTTCAATTAACAATAAAAATAACATTAACAATAACTAAACGGATGAACATACATTGACGATATGTATCAGAAATAGATCGTAACAAATTTTGTGTAAAATATTCTACATAACATTTTGTTATTTTTTTGTAGGCTACACCTCATTTTCAGAATTCAAAGTAACAAACATTTTATTATAGCAAACGTTTCGTCTAAATTGATTCAAACCTTTCCCGATGAAATTTTTCTACTCTGTTCATTTGTTGTCTGCCCATGTAACTTTGATTTTGAAACTACAAAATGCAATTTTTAAAATATCTTAATGAAATTTGATACACAAGTGGATTTTGAAATGGTTATGGGACCATTTTATTCTAACAAAACTGGAAATATGCAGAAATATTTAGAATGTCGAATATTTGTTAATGAATAAATAAATGTTCCATATTTGGCTTAGTTAGGTCTATTTTATTGGACCCTCTTACATATGAAGAACTTTTACTTTCTGGGGCTATTTTAAGTTTTCAATTTTCTTAAATCATGCTTAAGGAAGTTTAGACTTCCAAAACGTCTTAAGCAAAGTGGCGTAGGATAATTTATAAGCAGACTTTAATTTCAGAAAAGATATATGCTTTTTTCGTTGGTAGAATTTTTCCACTAAAAAAAAAAAAAAGAAGGGAAAACCTAAACTGCACTTTCATACCATCCATATGTTCATGTATTTTTATATATGAAAAAAGCATAGAAGCCAAACCAAAGTCAATCTGAAATATAGAATTTTCATATATATACACAAGCTCACACTTGTTCCGATAATTTCTTATAGATTATCGATACAAAACAAAGTGTAAATCGTTTTTGTTAAGAAGGACCAAAAAAACAACAAAGAAAAAGGAAAAAATATATATGAAAGAGAGCAAGACAATGTCTACACCACAACATAACACGTTAGAAAAAATATACAAACAACAAAAGTAATAGCAATAAAATGGATTTAATAAAATAGAAACAAAAGAAAAATGAAAAACTTTTATTAACGTCACAAAATCCGGGTGATAGGAAAGTAATTGTGTATTTGAGAAAAAACCATATGTTGAACAACAAAAAGCATCCTACTGTATCCACAAGATATGCTCTATTTTATATGATTTACTAAGCAGGAGTTCAACACTATGAAGAGGAGAGGTTACAAATCAAAGAAGGAAAGTATTGCAAAATAAAAAACGTTGTAAAAAAAAGAAAAGTTGAAAAAAAGTCATGAAAGCAATAACAACCATCCACGCTTAGTTGAGTAATTTTTCAATTGGTGAATAATTGTCGGTTGAGTGAGTAACAGAATAACAATACAAAAAAAAAAAGAAAAATAAATGTTAGCATTCAACATGGGAAATAAACAAACGCGCTAACAAATAATCGAACGTAATGTTGAATTTTAAATGTTGAATGTTGAATGTTGAATGTTGTACACAAACACAAAGATTATTTAGGTGTGAAAATAGCACTTGTTGTGCTTACATATATTATATTAATTTTATATCTGTGACATTGTAGATTTGTGCAATGTAATAGGTTTCCGGTTCAATATGAATTACCTATAAATATGTGCGTGCAATATGTGAAACTTTACACAATTTGCTTTCGATATCACATTTTAAAATTTTTATGATTGTTTGTAACACTCAAACAGGCTTGCAATGGACTCAACTTCTATTATAATTCATTGAGAAGCATTTTCTAATTAAAATTAGATCTATATGTCCATCTGTCTGTCTCAAGTCTCTTTATATAAAAAAGGTTATTAAGTTCTGTAACATGTAAAATATTTTATGACTAATCTACTTTGTTTCAAAGACAAACGCTTTTAAATTTAGTTAGGAGCAAATTATACGATCAAAACTGGTATAAGTATTCAAATTTAGTGCAAACAAGTCCATTTTTTTTGAATTACCACTCATGTAAAATCAAATCATTTAGTCATTCAATAGTTCTACATTCTTCATTAACTGATGATCTGTAGAGTATTTAAAATCAGCTCTAACCGATAACATAACACTTTCCATAGCTAAATAAAACGAAACATAAAAAGTGTAGGGGATATAATTTAAAACAGTTGTAAAATGTAAAATATGACACAAATGCCGTTATCAAATTGCTCAAATTTAAATGGTGTATACTTTTTTCGTCATTTATTCTCTTTAGCTCTCTCGTAAACTCTCTCTCTCTCCCTCAATACCTTTTAACGTACTCTGAATGATAAAATTATTAATGATGACATTGATATGTGGTTTTGTATCAGAGGTATGCTGTACAATTACGCTGTCAGCAAAACATTTCATTTCATTCACTTGCTCATTATATCAGTTTCTTAAATATGAAATTATAAAACTGAAATATGTAAATGACATAAAAAAAAGCTAAAGTTTGCTTACAATTTTTATAAGAAATCGCTCTTTAATTATTTATTTTACATTTCTTGCTATTTAAACGGCAGATGATTTAGATCATGGGAGGCGGGGGTCTATGAATTCTTGAAAGACCAGTTTCACTACACTAGTGGATTTGAAATTTTATTCCTTTAAGAAATCACTCAATATGCTAAATTAATTAATGAGAAATAGATTTGTTGATTGTGGAGGGTGCTAGATAATGAAGAACTTTCAACTCTAACAACCTGCTTGAAGCCTCGCGTTATTTTACAATGAAATAGGAGTTTATCTTATGACCATTGCGGGCTTTTATCTTAAATTTTGTTGCTTATATATGTAGCGTGATCAGTAAGACTAAATTCATACATAATACATCAATGCTATGTTTCTTTATATATGAGGGGATTTAAAAACAACCCGATTCGGAGCACATGTTCGCCAAGTAATCAATGAGTAATGATCTTCATTGAAAGGCCTTAAAAATTTTTAATTTCTGTCATATATTGACATTTTCTAAAATCTAAAGTCATTTGTTGGGAAATTATCGCAAAAAAGTACAAAAGACACCCGTCTAGCAAATTTTATTTCATTTTACTTATGTAAAGCAGTTTAACCTGATGGGTGTAATCTTTACTCTGATAAGAAGCAGTTGGACGTACAAGTACACTTAATTGAAATCAGAAGATTATTAGTAAGTGATTGTTATATTAAAAAGTGGATCCATATAACGTTCTTCTAAGAGTTACAAGCATCTAAACATATTGTCAAAACTCTAAATGATGATGGTATATTATTTTGTAATAAAAGGGACTAAATTTCTCTAATCACCATATCGTTGCACTAATGAAAGTTATTTCTTTGAAATTAAGTAAAGCATCATTAAACTAAAGAAATACTTTTGCGATAAGTATTTTTTACTTTTCTTACTTTTTTCAAGTTAAAGTCCTTACATAAATAACATCTCAATTGTACCACAAATGTAGAATTTTTTTCTTGATAAAGTATAGTTAATACGTAAAATATGTAAAACGCTTACAATATCTAAAAAAAAATTTTACTTGATTTGAACCGAATATTTTACAGCCACCATCCAAATATTCAAATATATAATGCAATTTATATTATGGCATTTATGGTGCCATTAAATAATAGAAGTAGCATCATCTGAAAGTATCGTCTTATCTGAGTTTTAAGGTAAATTATTTCGATAATGAAAACATGATATTTTATAATTATAATTTTATCTTCAAGTTACTATTAGACTGTTTTAAAAGTATAGTAAGATTGCTTTCCCTTTCAAATATTGCGATCTTGATACAATTTGTAGAATGCTTTCAAAACCCTAACAAATTTAATATATGCTTAATATATAAAAAAGTAGTGGGTTATGTAAGATTATATGAAACTTGGAAAGTCACGCTTATAAAAGTAAAGAGAATACGCGAGAACTACAACTTATAATACTACGATATGAAATCATGTATCGGATTGTAATGTGGGGTCAAATAATGTTGAAAACAATATTTAAAATAAGTGAGAATTTAATATTCAATCGAGCTGACTTTTAAATATCCTATATCAATCTTTCTTACTAGTTATTGTGATTAAAGTCAAATAAGAGTATTCCAAACAACAGACTTCCAAAAATTATAATTTTTAAATTACTTAAAAAATTCTTTATATGAGAGGATGGTAAAAAAATATACTGATCTGAACGATACTCTATTTTATATGTCAAAGTACAAACAATGCCAAATTTTCCTAAAATATATTCAAAATTGAATCTTTTGCCCATTTTTCGAAAAGATCTTATATGAGAAGTGATCATAAAAATGGAATGATTTGGAGTATATTTAAGGAAATTTGTAAAGTTTCACTTTGTAAAACATACTAATATTCGATATATTGTACACAGGAAGCAGAATAAATTTCATAAGTTTTGCATATTTTCTATAAAAAGTAAACTAAAAATTTTTGTTTAAAAAAGCCCAAATTACTTTCACTTGTACTTTGCTTTTAATCGTAATCTTGTAAAT
Source organism: Melophagus ovinus (assembly GCA_023089585.1). Classification (NCBI taxonomy): domain Eukaryota; kingdom Metazoa; phylum Arthropoda; class Insecta; order Diptera; family Hippoboscidae; genus Melophagus; species Melophagus ovinus. Next base: position 2,761,080 of record JAKKIB010000177.1, read on the forward strand.
AGATACGCCACTTTTTTGTAATCAAAAGGCTCTTAAAAACATGCAAACACGCGATAGATGTAACTAGGTCGATTCAAAAAAAATTTAATGCTTCTGATAATTTTTTTTAAATGGTGCAAATGAAACACTTTTCCAAAAACATTAAAATGCTTTATAAATAATAATGGGTTTTTAAATAAGACGAAGAGTCCAACTTTATTTATTCTAGATTATTTATATTACTTAGTAGAGATTTATTACGAATCGATTGATACGATAAAGGATTTATCCATCTCAAACCCTTCTTGCTGTTACATGAACTCATACAAAAGGCTTATACCAAATTCGATGCAAAGTATAATTATATGATCTGAATAATATTTGATATATCTAGATATCTAAATATATCGTTACTAGACTTTTTAGCGATAAATATAAAAAAAGGCCTTTACTAGAATCTCATTTAAAAAATTTAATTACAATATCTGAAAGGCAGCTTTTAAGGATTTTTCCAAGAAGTTTTTAGGACTGTACAAATATGTAAACACCGATAAAATTATCAAAATTTCAGCGGATGCAAAATTTTTGCTCAGTTTTCATAAAAATCATTGTAATAAAACCTAAGAATAAAAGCAACTTAATTCAATATAAAGTAATCTCAAAAAATAATTTAAGTCCACAATAAAAACCGCATTAAGCGCTTTCATTAAAGTGGCATTACAATGCATTTATTACAAGATTACATGTATTGAGATTTACAAAGGAAACCCTTCCGTCTACGCCAAAAGGCCTTTAATGAGCCGCACTCTTTATTATAAAGAGTGCCACTTCTGTTACAGGGCATTACAAATTTGTGCAGATGTTTGTAAAAATCAAAAATTGTTAATATAGATCCAACTTTTACTATACAGATGACCAAATAGGACCATTGTTATGACCATTTCCCATAAAAGACCTTTCTTAAAAAAAGATTGTGTGAATAAGTAATTCAATTTTGAATATATTTTAATGACAATTGTCACTACTTTGTATGTTAACTTTATGAATATGTGTACCAAATTTCTTCCAGACTATTCCATTTTATGCAATTTCTCTCATATAACGAACTTTTTGAATAAATGGAAAAATTGCAATCATTTCAATTTTGTTGACTTGTAATTCATTTTTTTTGATTTTAATCACATAGAGCAAAATGGTGTAGGGTATTTAAAAGTGGACTCTAACCGACAAAGTTCTTAATTGTTTTCTTTGAAGTTTTTATATTGCCTTATCGTTTCAATGCAATTATTTTAACTTTGAATTATTTTTACTTGCTTTCAAATATACTCGATAAAATGTACATAAAGTTACTAGAAGGTTTGTTTAAGAACTGAAAATTTTCATAAAAAATTGCATAACATCTTATTGTATAAAATCCAGGCCTCTTTTAAACTTGTTTAACAAGATTTCAATTGAAAAATTAAATAAAATAGAATGAATTATTTATTACATGCTTTTTTTTTGGGGATTTACCGAACTTGATCACCAGAAAGTAAATTACATTAATTTAATGTTTGATGAAGTTTTATTTACCTTCTCAAATGTAGTACATTTATTATGTAGACGGCCTATGTACTTTTATCCTTGCAGCCTTTTTGCTTTTTTGAAAATAATCTTATGAAGCATGAAACGCTTTTGATAAAAAAAATATGCCGCTTTGCCACGATTTTTTGAATTACTTTCGATGATTACATTTATACGTAATAGAAAAACTAGTCTTTTAACTGGAAGTAATTACTAAGAAATACAGCAGACATATATTCGTGCCTTTTAAATCGATTCAGAATTATATGTCGAGATTCCAATTACACATCGTCAGATCTCTTCATTATATTCGCTTTACAACTCATAAATATACGTTTTTGGCGTTTTTCGAAAGCTCAATATTTACATTTTAAGGGAAATTCACACTTTACTACTTAATACCTTGAGACATTCCTCCATTTGAGATTAGATAGGGTTCTGCATGTCTTCAATTCAAATTGCTAAACTAAATTGACACTTTGTGGTACAGGCCCGTGACTTTTGTATGACTTTTGAGCATAGAATTAAAACAATAGGAAGACCTGGGCCCAGCTTTAGACATGGATTTAGTGTGCTCCAATAAGATTTTTGCACACTACATTTTATCACAAAATCTCCACAATTTTAAGTTGCAAAGTAATTGGTTTTTTGTGGTGCGATCATAATAATAGTCTGATATTATCTTTAACCATGCCCGAAAGTACGCCTATATGATAAACTTTATTGAAATAGCTTTATAACAAATTTACGGATGGGCAAAAAACAGTCTCCAAACAGACTTAAATTGAATTAGAAAATGATTTTGAATTAATATAATAAAAGACACGTCCCTCTCAAATCTTTTCAAGTGTAACGGAGATTTATAAATTTAACAAAACATTAGCTAGAACAGTTCCACTGGAAATATTCTTCGGAAGAAAAAATAAAATATTATTGCAATTTGACAACAGTCATCACAACATTAGTGATTTTGAGCCACAAATATTTATTTGTTTATAAAGTCCAAGGATACAGAGAATATCCTTCCCTTTTCCTTTACCTTAACAGTAAATGGCAATCAATATTCTAATAACATAACAATTTGCTAGAAGAAAAATTGTCATAGCTATCATAGTTGTCACATTTAAATTGTCACATTTAAATTATACTACTGCACCTGGTACAATGTACATGTAAAAATCATAATCATGGCATTGTGAAAAAATTGTGTAATGATATATGTGCATATTTTATTATTGTATTTGAATAATTTTGATTTCAGAAAACGAAAATACTATGTAATTTGTAAGAGAAAAATTTGAAACAATTAACATTAGTTATGATACACTTTTGCGATTAGCGCCTGCATTAAATATTGTATTATTCTCTTCAGCGACCAATATATTTATACTCTTCAACACTTACAATACAAAATGTTACAAGTTTGGGCAGAAGGGCCTAAAATAGACTCACCTTTCATTACGCCGATCCACGTGGCAACACTGCCTTATCGATTTAAGTCAAGACCCTTTCGTTTGGCGGTCTGTAGTCAGTCCACATCCTATCAAAAAGAAATACTACTATAAAACTTGGTAGGTAGGCGTTTCTTGAAAGAAATAATTTTAATCGGACAATTATTTAGAACAGGCCGTTATATACAAAGTAGTTTCATTAAGAAAACTTTAATAATCTTCAAAATCTTTAGAAGAAATAGCGTACGTAACAAAGTAAGATACAAAATCGATTTCAGTTTTTGGCTAATAGATAAAAAATGTAAACATAAAAAGTGAAAATATCATTTAGTATAAATTCGTGTAGGCGTGGCCAATTTACATAATTTTCCTACAAGTGCTGTAAACCAAGGACTTTAGTACCTTAAAGCAATGTCGCCCTTCTTTGGTGCACTTAGTTTATATTGCATTGGAGGTATGTTCTTAGTCCAATTTTATCCATATTCAATATCAATTTGTCCATGAAAATTTGCCGTGTTCTTACAAAATTTAAACTCACAGTAATATCTTAATCGATTTAGAATTTGTCGCTGATCAAGAATATATGTACTTTGTAGCGTCTCCAAAGCCTTCTTTTGAGTGTTACATGTGTTATATAACAGGGTTAGTATAATTATATCGTGTAATATGACTTAAATATATTTCTTCAAGAAATTCGTTAGAATGTAAAAAAAGTGTGTATGTATAAAAAGATTAAAATTTACTGAAAAATTTGCTTTTAATTTCTTTCCCGACAAAAATAATTTCTTATCGTACATTCTCCTTAAAAAAAATTTATATTATAGTTTGTCAAGTTTGTCATATATAAATAAGTATATATATTTCAAAGAAAAAGAACAAAGCTAAATCGAATTTAAATATATTTAACATCTGAATAAAGCCAGAATATAGAAAATAATAAATAAAGAAGTATAAATATTATATTTTTAAAGATAAGCGGTAAGCGTTATCGCATAAAAGTGTTTAAGTTCAAACGTGAAGATCAAATGAAAAACAAAGAAATACGCAACTTATATTCGGATTTAATTTTCATTTCTCATAGAGACATCATTAAAACTATAACAAGTGATTGGCTGAAATATTATTTTAAAAAATTTTCATTTTTATATATAAAAATGGAATTAAAATATATAATACTTTTAAGTTTTGTATCATTAACGTACAGTGAAGTCATCGATTTTAAAAAATGCGATATCTCAAATTGTGATATCCATGAAGTTCGTATTAATCCATGTCCAGAGGCAGCATCGCATACGGCTTGCAATATAAAACGTCGCAAATCGGCAAGTATGTCTTTTGACTTTACACCCAATTTCGATGCAGATACCTTAGAGGCTTCACTTAATTGGGTTCGTAATGCTAATGAAGAATTGCCATTAATTACAATGGATAAGGATGCTTGTAAATATGTTAAATGTCCAGTAAAGAATGGTGAACAAAAAACTTACACAATAGATATACCAATTGAGAATAAATTTCCTTTGAGTGCTTATACAATTAAATGGAATTTTAAGGCTCCCAATGGTGAACAATGTTGCTTCACACATGATATTAAATTAATACGTTAAATTACAAAGTCGAACTCTTATTCTAAATTGTTCTTCAGTAAAATAACATATATAAAAATGCGGAAGGTGATATTTATGTTTAATAAACATAACGTTCTAAATTTAATGGACATTTCCACATTTATATAATTTGTGAAATATATAAATATTTTATATATATATTTAAATAATAAAAATAAAATACTCATGAAAATTGATATTTTCTCTAAAACAATGTGAAATTTGTTTAAAAATTAAACTTGGAAAATTTTAATTGATTTCAAATAACTCTGTGTCTCTAGCTCAACTCTTATTAGTTTAAACTCTTTCAAGTCCTTGACATATACTTAAAGTGAAACTATCAAGAGCAAATAAACCTAATAAGGTAAGCTTCTGATTATAACATGGTAGCATCGTGTGAAATGGACCCACTAACCAAATTAATAAATTAATTTTCATAAATCAAGCGAAACCTAAGCAAGCAAAGACGTCGAATGAAATTAAAATAAATTGCTCATCCAGAAGCAAATAAGAAACTTATATTTTTCTGCGAACAAAACTTTCCTAAACATCTCTCAAACCCCACGATATTTATTGATGCAGAGACCGAAGCAACTTGCAGAATAAATATGGGCATCACGTCTGATATTACTTAGGTGTAGTGAATATAAAGCTAAGCAAAGAAAGAAAATGCAAATTCCAATGCCTTATAACTTTTGTAAGGAGAATTTAATTGTTTTCAATATTTAAAGGTGTAATGAATCAGGGCAAATTATGCTACAATCATCTGCATAAACTTATGATACCCTGTACCACAAGTGGCATAGAGTACAAAAAGTGAGAAAAAAATTTGTCGTGGACATGATCATTTTTTATGATTTCTGAATATAAGTTACAGAATAATGCTCTTTAATATATGCAAAATTCTAACAATTTATCTGCTGCAATTTTTCAATTATTAATAATGAGCTACAAATTTTTATTAATGGTGCTCTCACTTGTCCCATTTTCTGTACTAATCAACTTACACAAGCAATGATTTTTTTAAGTTTCTTTTTATCATGTTTATTGATATTTTATTTGACAATAATTTAGCTAAGTTAGATTTTCCAATGAAAATTTTGACCTTCTTTTTATTACGTTTTCAAAACTCTCGGCTAAATTTTACAAAGTTCGCACAAAGCAAATAGAATCAAATTTAATTAAGTTAATTTAAATATACCCTTTGCAAGGGTATATTTACAATTATGATTGGCCATAAAGAACTACTTTCATATAAAAATTAAAAATTTTATTTTTTTTTATTTGATATCTTATTGAATATTCTAACTTCGTTTGGGGCACCGTAAAGAAAAGTATAAGATGAATATTTGACTTTTTTTTTTTAATATGGAATTATAAAATTACACAGCAAAATAAAATTGGAAAAAATGCATAACAAAATTAATGAACAAAATTATAATTCAATAAAGTATTTCAATTTTGAATATTTTACACCACTTTTACAGAAATTTATTACATTTTGTACTATGACTTAGTATATAATTTGAAAATTATGTAGCAAAGAAAATATTTAAGAATAACTCTTTTTAGAACTCCTAATTCAACTGTCTTAAGAAATGATATTATATCAAGCATTTCCATAAAACATTTCCTCAATAGACAATAGTGAACTTTGGTGCACTTTGGCAAAAATTGCATCCACCTAAAATTTCAATAAATTAAGAAAGTATTTTTAAAGTACAAATATTTTGTATGCTATTCTGAAATTTTACTTTTAATTGCCCTAAGTAAATAAGACTATTTCTAATTTTGCCAACTTAAATTGATATAAACTTCTTTGTTATAAAAGATATACCATGTAAGATATTTAATAATCAACCAGCCAGATGATTGTACTTTATATGTCCTTCTTATATTTAACAAATATTCAATTACAAATTACGTTACGTTATCTCTTATTACTGATGTGCTACTTCATGGTAAGCATTTATATAGATTTTTCTTTATTACCTAAAGTAATCATTCGTTTTATTTGTTTTATTTGTTCTCATTATTTTGAGCTTAAAATTTGAGATTGTATGTTGACAGTACCCTCTAATTATCCTTAAAAACATTTGACAATGGTAGCGATACAACGCAAATAGTATTAGTATTCTTAATTGAAAGTTTATTAACCGTAATAATTAAACGAAACAATGAATGGAATAGCAATACTTAAATTGTAAATAAATTGTAAGTTTAAGTTCTACAAACAACACTTCACACAATATGCCCCCATTTTCCAGAATAGATCGTTATATGGAAAATGGATAATTTTAGATAAATTTTTCAAGAAAATTAACACAATGCCGTATAATAATGTCCTAAATATGTGTGTGAGATATTTAAAAAAAAAACAGCCCTTACAAAATGTACCTTATTTTACTTTTTTTACCTTTCATAAAATGGGGCGTTTACCTTAAACTTACACAATCTTATTTTTTATTAGGTTAAAAAACGCCTAACGACCAAAGTTCATTAAAGTAACTCTAAAATGACAAACATGGAGTTTGATAAATTATTTACATAGACAAACATCGAACAAACATTTATAAATCGTTATAATAAAAAGTCGGTCTAGCAATCATCCATATTCCTATCGCATACAGATTGTACTTACGCACTAAAGTAATTTAGTGTTATAAATCAAATTTATTAACCAATTAATTAAAATAAAACCTTAAAGAGTCGTGGAAGTTTCTAAGACTCTGCAGCTTTAATATAAATTTAAAAAATTTAACTATGGACTAAATATCCTAATCATAGTGAAGGTTAAAAAATTATTTAAAATTTGAAAAAGTGCAAAATTTTTTGACAAACTTAACAAGTTTATTACAAAGAAAGGCATCCAAAGTTGCCTCATAAAATTACCATTACTCAAATGGTAAATTCAAAAAAAAAAAAAAAGGAAATCAAAAACCGTAAATTTTTATTTCCCACTTTACTTACTGGCCTTCAGTATAATAAATATATGAGAGCATATGTAACATACAGATGTATTTAATGTATCACTCAGCTTTAGACGCGATTCAAGTTTGGTTTAATAATTTATTTAAGGTGTGCCCCTATTTTATTTTTTTGGGCTGGGCCAACATTTTTATAGATTTTCGTCCATCCAACGTGTATTTTTTACCATAAAAACAAAACAAGTTGAACGTGATTGAGATGATTTTAATTATCTAAATTACAATTTTGTTTCGTTTTTTTTTTCTTTTCGAAAGAAATTATTACATAGAATTTTTCGTGGTAAAGATTTTTAAAAAGTCCACAATTTTAAATAAAATTTTTGTAAATCAAATTCACAGCACAGACATTTCTAATAAATCGAGCAATATAATAAAATATGGATTTATATTAAGCCTTTTTCTATGTTACAAATAAATGCACAAATTGATTAAGTCTTCAGCACCATAAATGTCTAATGAAAAAGAATTGAATGAATTCAACAAACTGTCATTTACGATGCCACATGTGGCCTTATTATTCAGCATATCTTTTATATGACCCTTCTCCAAGTTACGTTTAATATATTGTCAAAAAAGATAAGCGGACAATAAACATAATGAAACAAAACAAAATGCTACAAATAGAGTGCATATTTAAAATATATAGCTAAAATTCGTAAGTCTTCTTACAGAAATTTACAACATGTATTCATTCCATTTTGCTAAAGCACAAGGGATCAACTGTTTAACTGTGAGAAATTAAATCTGCTACATTTATTTAAAGAAGCTTTACTTTAAATTATACAAATAAACCAACAATCATTGGAAAGTAGAATATTTAAATGTTCCGTAAAAGGTAATTCCAAAAAAAAAAAAAATTAAATAAAATAAAAATTAACAAACAAATATATTTCTCAAGATTTTGAATTCATTAAGTTTTTCTTCTAACAAAATCCCAACCAAATAGCTATAAATATAAAATTCTTGTCTAATCAGATTTATAATCAACCGAAATTTCATTTTTATATCCTAAATTACGCATGGACTCTTGGGACATCCAAAAGATATTATATTAAACATGCGGGAATTTAAAGCTACTTGCCCAACCAGCCGCCTTTCTGTTTATCTGATGTCTAGCTGTATGTATGTACATGTACATGTTACCAAAGTTCAAGTCAAAAATGTTGAGATATTTTGATAAACTTTGAACAATTCCTTACATAAAAGAAATTCCAAAATATAGACCCAACTAGATCCATATTTATTAGGTCAATATACAAGAATATTCTAATATGCATTGGAAGTTTTTTCCTTATAAGAATTTGCTTATTAAAAAGTTATAGTCGGAAACAGATTAAAACTTAACCGTTATCATTGGAGTCCTTTTCTAGAACAATACAGGAATGCATAACAAATTTCAACCAAAATATCTCTAAAGTTGCGATATCTAAGTTGATAACCCAAGGATAAACGGACAGAAAAACAGACTTTCATGCACATGACGATTCTAATGACTCTGATATCTGATATATGGGTCCATCTTAAGATCGATCTATCTATCTATGATTCTGATACACTATGATAAAAGATGGGTCTATCTCAATTACTTCTAGACACACATTTCACACACATTTATAATACCCATGTATAAAAAATTTCGAAAATGCCAGTCTTATCAAACTTCTCATAAATGTTACTACATATTGATTCCAGAATGAAATTAATTTCATTTTTTTTTTATTCAATTTTTTTTGATTAATATTTGTCTTTCTTTTGAGAGTAGAGCATCAAAATAATCAATTGCAACTAAACAACCCAAATTAGGGGTAATTTTGAATATAAACCTTTTTAACTGTTTACACTAACCCAACTAAATATACACTCTCATATATTGTTATATATAATTTGATTGTCTTAAGACAGTCAGTCCATTATATATATAAATATAAAATTGTAATATTTATATCTCTAACTAACCATCTTACCATTTGTATATCTTAAATAAATTTCAATGAATGTTATATGTAATGTCTTAAAGGTGTTTTCTTTTAAAGTAAAGACGGACAAACCTTATTGTAATCTTTTTATGCTATGTGCTATACAAACGCATACGTTACATATATTCAATTTTGTGACCACACATTGTTGAAAGTTACAATTGAAATTAATTGTAATGAAAATTCTTGATAAACAAAATAAAATAAAATTATAGGATAATATTTCTTTGGTATACTTTAAACCCTACATAAAATATAATCACTAATGGCGGAGAGTTTTATAAATTTATAGGGATGTATGTAACAGTGAGAAATGCCAAAAAAAAATAGGCACCCCACGACTGTTCGATTGTTCGACTATTCAGAATCAGAATCACTTTCTGTTTGTTTGTTATTTTTCCATATAGATTTATAATAAAAGTAGAGGGTGAAATTTTAGATATGTTCTAATAAATTTTTAGAAAAAGCTCTTTAAAAAAATTAAGCTACATGAAACAAATTTACAATTTTGAATAGTTTCTTAAGAGAGATTATTAAATACATGTTTCAAATTTGGTCCAATTCAAACAAACTTTTCAAACTTCTTCCACATAACGATCTTGCCCAAAATGACTTTAAAATTACATCTTTCTTAATTTGTTAATTTGTCATTCATAATTTTCTTGATTTTTTATATAATTTAAGACAATTGATGTAGACAATTTTGAGAGTATCCTTAAAGTTTTAAAAGAAATCGTAAAAAATTAGACGTTCTAAGGTTTAATATCACCCATTCCCTTTTGAAAATTCTTTATGTTGAACATAAATATGTAAATCATTTAGTTATTTTGTTAATTTTATAATTATAAAAAGTTATTTGAAAATCATTTTTATTGATGTTCCAACAAATAAATTTATAAAAGTACAACTTCCGCAATAATCCGAAATGATTTAAACTTCTTCCCAACTGATTTTATATGTTGCCTTACAACACCTTAAATTGAATGTTTTATCAAAATGTTTGCATAATTTTCTGATCTCTTTATTTTTATGCGTTATTTATTTAACAAAAATTGTTGATTACTTCTTTTATAATTTTTTTGTTTTTTCTTTTTTTTTTTTTTTTTGCTATTTTTGTTATTCCCTCCTTTTACTTTTTCATCCTATTTGCCTATTGTTTGCTTTCTACTATCTAGCAAAGTGATTTACCACATTAACGATTTGTGAATTGTTTTTCATACTAACAAATGCACTCATGTAAACAATGCTCTAATATTATCCTTTTCGTTTTGCCATTTTTATTTTATTTTTCCTTTTTGAACTATTTTACTCACCATCTAGAAATTAAGAGTATCCTTATTTTATCATAAGATTTGCAAGTATTAAAAAGCAGCGTCGGCAGCGGAGATCTTGATCAACAACAAATTCTGAAATAATTTAATTATTCTGCACTCAGAGAGCTAGTGTGTTGTTGGCACTTTACTGGTCACTTAATTTGAAATATCAACCTCAAAGTTCTTTTGTATAGATTGATATTGAAAATGGACAAAATTAATCGAAGGACGCACCACGTAGAGCAATTCTATAGTTTTTAGGTTATTACTCGCAAATAAAAATAGTTAGAAAGCAGAAATTTTGTACGAGTAATAAAGCAACTAGTTTACAAGGTCTATGACCACAAGAAATTATTTACTATCAAAATTTTCTCTTTTTTTATGCTTCAGTTTTTCATCTTTCAATTAAAAAACTCAAATTGAAATAATTTCAATATCATAATATCTCTAGTTTTAATGGTGGGTATTCTACTTTAAGCTGTAACTAAATGTACTACTCGTTATTGCTACTCGTTAAATGCTACTTGATAGAAGTATATCAGTATAATATTACTTTCATTATGTAAACAACTGAAAGTCTAAAGTAAAAACTTCTATTTCTATTGACAGTAAAAATAAACTTTATATCACATACTTCTACAACTTTATCTACATCTATTTAAAAAAAATTACATTTAAAAAAAAAATTCAATTATATATTCCATAGGCAAATAAATCAATTGTACGAAATAATAATTTAACAAATAATTCATTGGAGCCATTCAAATTGATATATATATATCAAATATTATCAAAATATTACCAAATTTTACTTAACTGTAAACTGTTTACACATGCGTAATATTAAAAAGTGTAAAAGTATTTTTTTTAATATTAATTTTAAGTTTCAAATATTTAGGTATAATTTCTTTTTAAAATATTTCTACTTAAATGCCTAATTGTAGGTTATTATCAAAGTCATTTCAACTATGCACTTTTATATACTTCTTGTTATACCAGTTGAAAAATCGTTTATTGTTTTTTTTTTGTTTTTGTTTTTGTTTTTGTTTTTTTCTTATGGAAAAGTTTTAACATATTCATTGTTGTTATATGTTATAAATATATTTGTATGTGTTTGTATAAATATATTTTCAAGGATATTAGCATGTGTATTTTCACAACTACATTCATCCATATACCCATAAATATTCAAGTGAATTTGTTTAAAATAGGAAGGCAATCTCATAGAAATGTAAACTACTTTTTCTTAAAGTCTCTTTCATTTCATTTTAAAAAGTTTATATACATTTGAATACATATTATGGAAAAACTTTATCATTGATACGTTATATTTGTTGAGTAGTTTGTATGCATGCATAAATAATATTAATACTATGTGAAATATTTTCTTGAAATGGAAAATTCTCAACTAACGTGTATATTTCTTTACTTCAAACAAGCGATAACATATACGAGTCATATAATTATAATAAACAGTTAAAAACGCTTTAGTCGATTATAAGTGTAAACTCTACAGCACCCTACACAACCCTACGGCACCCTCCAGCATCTTACACCATTTTATTTAACGTGATTATGCTAAAAAGTTAAGAAAACTTTGAAAAATTTGAGCAAATAATTTGCAAACTTCATAATATCTAAGGGGATCCAAAAGGTGACTGATCTGATCTAAATCTGGGGCACGTATTTTGTATGGTAAGTAACACCTCTAACCGACAATTTTCAATAAAATGCATTCAAAATTGTAAATATCTAATTCATCGGGTTTTTTAAGAGTGACTAGTTTTATAGCTTCATAACAGACTTTAGACGGCCATGCAGGAAAAAACTAATTACGGAACGAATGGTGAAATAAAAAGTGAGTCCATCTGAAGCCTCTTTGAAAAATAAGTAATTTTATAGCTTCGTATTAGATTTCAAACAGACAATCGGTATTAGACTGATTGAAAAAGTGATTGCGAGACTATCGGTGAAATAAAAAGTCAGTCCATCTTAAGTCCCTTTGAAAGCAGTAAGCATACAGATCTGCTTGGACTTTAGAAACTCTAATATCTACAAATATCGTAGGGTATAATTATTCATAAATTTTTATTGATGACATATGAAATTATCTAATTTTTGAATCTAATCTTTCATCGTCGTATGTGTCATCTTCAAGATTTTTATTTCCACGTTTTAGTTTCAGAATATTGCGGTAAGCATCGCTAATGCACATCTATTGTTAAGTTTAACGTTTTTACTCCTTCGTAGAGCGAAGTAAATTTAAATTCTAACAAAAAAATTGACTGTAAATGAGTTTATCGTGCAATTTGCAACTTGTTCTTGCTTCTACAATTAATTGTGGACTCGTATTATATTACTTCATAAATTAATATATAGAAAATTAGCGGAGCATCCTAAAGAAAATTAGTATAATAATTGTGATAATTTTTTTTTTGTACGCAAATTTATTTATATCAGTTTCTAACATTTCATTATAATATTCAAATGAAATGAAATGAAATATAATCTAAGAAATTTTACCATTTTACCATGTTGTTGGGATGTTCATCAAGTGGCTGTTGTTGTTATTGTTGTTGTTATCTTTTTTTTTTTTTACCTAAAATAGAACATTTCACTAATACTTTTTCCAGATAATACCTCAGTGTTTTAAAAGTATACAATGATAAAATCTTTCTCTTTAGCTGCTTTTTTGGAGTTTATAAATTGAAATTCGAATTAAGTTAGAAAACTATTTTTGGCGATAATGAAACCCCAGAGTGTTATTTATTGTTGAAACTGAAGCAATATACAACCACAAACACACACACACATACATATATATATATATATATATATATATATATATATATATAGATTTAGGATTATATTGCTCAAGGTAGTTAAGGAAAACATTAATTTCAATTTTCTTCAACTTTTCGTCGTTTAGAAGAACAACAAAATGAAAAAAGAAAGAAAGTAGCACACATAAACTTCTCTATTAAATTGTTCAAATGAAAGTTTTATAAAGTTCTTTGTTACATTAAAATTTTGCGATTTTTAAAATATATTACAGAATAATACATGAAAAATGTAAGCAAAAGATTATCCCACAAAAGTGTGTAAAACTTAATCTTTTGGTATTAAATTTTTAATATTAATTAATAAAATTAGATAAATGAAAGTTTGTAGTTTAAAAAGAAAAAAAAAAGACAAACGGTCAATTTAAAATTTCAAATTATAAAAGAAAAAGGAAATTGTTTCCTTATTTATTGTTTTCGAAGATTTAAAAAAAGTGCTTCATTTATACAGAAAAGGTAAAACCCTTGAGGCCCCCTAAGAAAATAAATATCTTTAATTTTTTATATATAAATAAATGTGTGAAGTTTTTCATTCTCATTGGATGAGAATGTACATGATATAAAAATCTGTTAAAAACCAAGAAAAAACAAAAAAAGAGAAAATGAAATATGAATTCACACTTCTCTGTGCGACACATGAGCATATGGGAACACATGGATTTTTTTCCTCTACACGTTACGTTACTTCATTTTATTTTATTATTATTATTATTGTTTTTTTTTTCTGTTTTTTTTTTTAGTGTCATTTTTTAATATTTGCTGGTTTACTTCAGTCTAAAATTTTTATCATTTTATCAAAAATGTTTATACCATCCAAAGCAAAATTATCAAAGAACCTTTAGCCTTAATTCAAAATTCCTAATTACCTTTAGGTATTGTATCCTTTTCTTTATATACTGATAAGATATTACTGATAATAAAAATTCAGACAATGATCTTGCATTTGTCAGCAACCATTAAAATTTTAAAATTCATAAACAGCCATCAACATCAAACATAATGTCTGGCTGATGAATATAAAAGATTTGATTTCAGTGATATATAAATTTTACATTTGTTTTAATTATGTTACTGAACTAAAAATATATATATTTTTTTCTTCTTCCTGTCTGCCTGCCTGGCTGGCCACATAACATTTGTCAAACACATGTTATTAGGATGTGTGATTGTAAACCTTTAAACTATTAACTTCTATTTGCAATTTGGGTAAAAACTAAATATTTATATAAATATTTTACATACATAAAATAATTTCATAAAATTTCATTATGTGACATGGCATGCGATCCATGCATTAGAATTGAAATCATTCAAGTTCTTTTAAAGGTAAAAGTTGGGTGCCTCAACGCCATCAAATGAACAATATGAACAAAAAATTAAATTTTAGTTCGGTTTAGTTCATGGACTAAATATATAAGAAGTTCAAATAAATATAACTAAAAGGTTAATTGAATTAAATAATTTAATATTTACAAAAATGTTTACAACACTTTTAACTGAATAAATATTTGGAAATGAGTTAGAATAAACATAGAAAAATCAGTTCAAAGGCAAGAAACGTTTCTTAAATGCCCTAAATCAATTTGTTTATTGTGATTCAAAATCGGTAATGTTAAAGAAATTATGCCAAAAACGGCCTTACCTGCAACAAATTAGACAACAGCTTTTTAGAATGTTAAATAATTTCGTAGAATAAAAAACAAATTCTCGTAAAATAAAGCATTAGCTAGGAAAGGGGAGTGGTTGTAAAAATGACTTGCTTTTGTCCATATATTTTTCTCAGATATTTTTCTCAGAAGTAAGTTCCTTTCAAAATCTTTGAATTTGCATTATTGACAGGCAGGATTCTAAAAGCGATTATCATTCAAAAAAATCTTTCTAAATTGGTATAACAGAAAATGTTTCTATCTCAAGGATTTCCAGGTGTCACATACATCAGCAAACACCAATTATGACCTGTCCAACAAGTAGTGTAATATACAGAAAGTAAGAAAGTTTAATATTTTATTATTTTATACAATTGCGTCCTCATTGGTTTCCACTCTAAAAAGGAGAACTACGACAAATCACAAAACAGAATAATTGTGAAAACTTTCAATTTGTTAACGCTTCATTTAGAATTCATTAGTGCTCTAATTACAAATTTGTTAGATAATATTCATATAAATGGGGATTAATTTCGACATATACGCCATCCAGGCAATACATTGAATAGAATTGAATTGAATTTAGCTTAACTAAATCCTTTAATCTTGAACACATTTTATGAGGAAATGTAAAAATCGTTTTTTATCGTTTATATATTTCATTTATTAATTTTTGACTTTCATTGCCTCAATTCAAGATATTTAATGAAAAATTGCATGGGCAAATAAAAGCAAGTTATAAAGTAAAGTATTTTTACTACAAAAAATAGCTTAAACAATTTTCACAAAAATCATTACATCACACAATATTTATCCATTTTAACTGAGTTTTTTTTGTTTTTTTGTCATTCATTTCATTTTTCATGAATCGATATAACAACGTCATTTTACATTGTCTCTTGAAAATTTTATCTTTATTATCACAATTAATGAATAAAGTGATATGTTTGCCATAAAATGAAGTTACTTTAAACTGATAACTGAGTTATTTGGCTCTTTGGACTTTTTACCATAAGAATTTTCATGTCAACGCCTAACGTCGCAAAAAATTATTCTTGTGTAGCTTGAGTTTGCTTCAAGTATAATTAAGACAACAAAAATATAATATTTAAATATTTGTAAATAAATATCTAGAGGAAATAATGCATCTTTAGTGATAGATAAGAATATTGTTAAAGAAAATCAACACTTGTGCTTCATTTAACGAAAGCATTCAAAGGACGTTCACATCTCACACTAAAAATAGCTTTAGATATTAAAAAACGTTGAAAAAAAATAGAAACTAAAAAAAGTAAAAACAGAAGTAGCATTCACTTAAAATGAATTGTAAAACCATTAGTAGACTCATCCATACTCATCCATATAAAAAAACCAAAAAAAAAAAAAAAAAAAACAGGTACTGACTGTCGTGATCAAAATAATGATAATGATAATGATAATGATAATGATGATGATAATGATGATAATGATGTGAAGCAGTATTAAAAATATCATCAACACAAGTAGCACAACCACCAAATTTATCACCACCATCATCAACGTCATCATCATTTGTATAAAAAAAAAATTAAAAAAGAGACTATGTCAGTCAGCAGGATAATAGGATATCGCAATACAACATGAATATAATTGAAAAATTCTCACCCTAATAACACCATTTGAATAGATGATCATTAGAATGAGACCCAGATATTGACAAAAGTACTCATTCACATTGACGTAAAGTTTGTAACATGCCAAGCAAAGAAAGTTACAGTGACTTTAGAAATGGATTGAATGGATGGAATTTTGAAGCAACTTAATCAATTCAGTTAAGTCAATTTATTTGTGATAAAAAATTTACCATTTGGAAAAATTGAAATGTCGATTGAAATATTGGCAATTCATATAGGCTGGTCAGTTATTGAAAATGGGCCAAAGTAGATTATTGAATTCTAAAAAAAAAACACATACAATAAAAAAATTTTTATTTACTTAATTAATAGATTGTCTTTTTAATTACTTATAGAAACAATAGAAGTCGACCATCTAAATGAAATTTCTTTTTGAATAAAAATTTTTATACTTATTTGTATTTACTTCTTAAGAACATATAAGAATAATGTATGAACACATCGTTTCACACTAACCTCACTTTATATAATTTAATCAATTAATCTAATTTAAATTTCTTTCTCTCCATCATTATTAACTTATTGTGTATATAAAAGTGTAAAACATCCCTTTAAAATTTTTTCAAACAAAATTTAAGTGACTCGAATTAGTTAAAGTGATATAAAGCATCATGTAGAAAAAAAGAAACAAATGGAAACATTACATTCGATCATGGCCGACACTTAAATACCTTAAACAACGTTGCCTTATTAAATAAAAAAATAATTATAAAATATAATTTTGAAACGGATTTAAAAAGTTCGGTATATTAGAAGGTGTCT
Source organism: Melophagus ovinus (assembly GCA_023089585.1). Lineage (NCBI taxonomy): Eukaryota > Metazoa > Arthropoda > Insecta > Diptera > Hippoboscidae > Melophagus > Melophagus ovinus. The sequence goes on from JAKKIB010000177.1 coordinate 2,778,877, forward strand.
AAAATATTAAATATGCTAAAATTTAATGTTTATTTCCATAAAATACGAAATATTCGAAATTACGAAATCGTAAAAATTTTTTATAGCTCGATTTCTGGCAAAAGAAAACGTCCCATTGGGAGTGATCAAACAAATTTTTCAAATTTGCTTACTTGATTATACTCGAGCTTATTTGGCCCAAAATTTTCTTAAAATATTTCCGAAATTCGAGACCACTATGAAGGAGCATGCCCAAGGCTATTCAGAATATAATTCTAAGTCAAGAGATCCATCCAAAACTTTTCTGGTTATCTACATTCAACCAAGAAAAGCCATTATACACTTTAACACAAAAGATGTAGAGCGTTAAAAATTATATTAAAAAAAAATAAAAAAATAAATGAGAAATTTTTTTTTAACTTGTCACCGCACACCAAAACAATTTCAGCTCTTCCCTAGAACTAATAACGCCATTCTATTACCCATGCAAAAGTGTGACTATAACAAGGATGGAAGCATTTTAATTGATGGTTTCAGTTACTACAAAAAAAAAAAAAACAAAGTAAAAAAGGTAAAAAATCTGCATAGAAAAAAGGGAAGAAGAAAATAAGAAAATTGGTATCATGATACAATTGACTACAAGTGTCCATGACTGTATAGAATCTTTCAATATTCTCTTTTTTCTTCATTTTCATGTTTAACACTTACTAACGTACACCTTCAAAATTCTCAAAGCCATATTTAACTACTTGAAAACTTGAAAACTTGAAACCTTGAAAACTGTTGCAGTATTCAATTTAATCCATTGATATGCCACATTTATTTGATTTTCGAAAACAATAAGCCGTTTAAAAAATAGCATAGAAAAATATAAAAATTATTTAATCCTGTGAAGTTGTTTAAATGGCAATAAAATAAATGGCAAAGTAATTTCAAATCCTGAAAGTTAAAATTAAAAAGTAGTAAATGAAAAAAGAAATTAAATATAATTTTGAATTTCGCCTTTTTATTATACAAATGCAAAAAATATATATATTCTCGTAGAATCAACAGCATTTTTTGTTTATTGGAATTTATTTGTTTCTTTAAAATTTTTCATTTTTTTATAAATAAATTCCGTTTTGCCAAAACATCGTTACATACTTTTACTATTGAAACTTTCTTTTAAATTTCAGTATTTCAAATTAAATTTCTAGTTACTTTCACATTGCCTGAATATGTTTTTATTGTACTAATCATCCAGAAGTTGGAAGTATATTCATTTTGTCATTATGTTTGTAATGCTTAAAAAGAAGTTTTGGAGACTCTGTAACGTATAAATATTCTTGAGCAACATCAAACCCTGAATCGATTTAAACATTTCTAGACGGCTGTCCATCTATGTGTCTGTCTGATCGAAATTGAATTTGGCAGAATCATTGAAAATTTAGCACACTAGTTGGTATTGAAAATGGGCCGGAATCGGTAAAAGCACAACGTTTGCAAAATGCAGAAAGCTGAAATTTTGCACAAGTAAGTAGGCCATTGGTTTACAACACCTTTCTAAATGTAGGCAAATTTGCCACGCCTATGCCTAATCGCCTAATTTTCATCTTTTCAAGCTTACATTTTCTATTTGCAATTGAAATACTGAAGCAGCCTATAAATCGTAATGTCATGGTATTTGAGCAGTGGGTATCCAAGATTTGGCCTCAGTCAAATATAATTTTTTTACTTTTTTTGTTTAATTTGTTTTGTCGGTCACATTACTTCATTCAGAATAATTTATTGCATTAATGAGTATTGAATAAAATGAAAAAAATTTCGGTGCAACTAAATCGGATTTACTGATCAAACATTAAAAAGTTGAGGGCAGTGAGAAGTAAAAAATGTATAAACTGCTAAATTGCTTTATTTTCCTCTTCAACATTTTAATAAAACGTACAGTGATACATGTATATATTTATAATTTTATTTTATGGACTGCAACACTCAACCACCAAAAAAATTACAAATATTATTTCAACAATTAATTTTAATAACTGTTTCCATTGATATTTCAACATAACAATTGGATGGAAATACGGTTTTACAAAATAATTGAAACATTTTAAACTGAATTTAAAACAAGTAAGATCGGGGCCAAATCTTAGATATTTACTACCCATATACTGCTTGATACTTTGTGATATAAACAGTGTAACATCAGTGTTTATAACTATCCGTTAAAATTCCATACAAACTAACTTAGTAACTTCTGATAGACGTAACAGATTTATAGAGACATCATGGCTAGTTATTGTGTGAAAATATCTTTTAAAGACATGGCAGTTTAATATTGTACAATTTGTAGAGTTCTCTCTAGGATTTCTTAAGAAATTGAATCATAATTTTAAGCTTATTCATTTCCAAATTGAAATTCATTCCAAATACACTAAATATTTATATACCTTGACAAAGACATGAACCATCACGAAGTAAACGAATATTTAGAAATTACTTATTAAAAGGGATCTTCTGTACCATACGCAGGGTTGCATTTAACGTTTGACAAAGGCTATTTACCCAGAATACATAAAATTTACATGAAAAGTTTCGATCTTTCTATATAAATTTTACGTGTTACACGAATTTTCATCAAAAGCATTCTTAAAACTGGCATTTTCATAAAATTATGAAAATGACTTCATCTGAAATTTTTTTGATTATTACTCAGATGTACGGCATATATTGCCACAAATGGTACATGATAAATGTTAAAATAAAGTACCATGTGTGCTGTAATAAGATATTTATGTGTAAATTACTCATATTTGGAAGAAATACTCAAATAATTAAAGTTTGAATTTGAATTTGTACACGTGACAATACGTAAGCATGTTTTGCGTATATAAATATAATGAATTCACTGGGGCACCTTTATTAGAATTGCGCTTGTAAAGATTTGTTGATTATTTTACCCAAAAAAAAAAAAAAAAAAAAAAAAAAGGATAGCAAAATATTTGTCCGTTTGATTGAAACTGAAAAAGAGAGGAAACAGCTTTCGCCCATTCAGCTTTTCATTAATGAAATATAACAAGCCACCATAAAAGAGCCCCTCACTCAAAAAAAAATATACAAATCAAATCTACATATTTATGAAAATAAGTATAAAAATAAACTTTTGTAAAAAAGTGAAAGGCAAATCAAAGCTATGAATAAGTCAAATATAAATCAAAATAAAAGCGAATAAATAACGTTGTATCTGATTAAGGACTTGAATTCTCACTAACCGGTATTTATTACATGGGGCTGATGTTTTTAATGCCCATTTCCTGTAAATTGCAAGCAAATGCTTTGTATTACAAAAAAAATATTTATTTATATATTTTCAATTATTTGTCAAAATTTTATAGTTACCATTTTACAAATGAAAAAAATTGAGCCAAATTCATCTAACGCTAAATCTAAGCTGAGACCGTGCGAGTATTTTAATCTTGCAGAAATTTATGAATCTGCCTTAAAATTTTCTAGATGTTTTATACATGTGCGGAAACATTATTTATATTCCAAGTGATATGCCTTATAAAATTAATTTTTTCTGCTTTTTAAATTTTTATAGTTTACACAAAATCTAATCCTAAAATTTCTCTAAGGATAATGAATTTAGAGATTTTAAAATTAGTCCAAAAATTAGTGTACTTAGGCAAAATTGTCAGGTACTGAATTATTATCAATTGTAAGAAATCTTTGCTTAAAACTGAAATAAATCGATTACTCCAAGCAATTACAATACATGGGCAGGAATTGTCAAAATATTAAGGCCAGCTAAATATTAGGGTTCTATTTATTTCCAATTATGCTTTTTAAAGTAGCATGATACTTAAAATGTCCAGTTTAACTTTCCCTAAAGCAAGCTAAACAATACAAATGAAAATTTGATATCTTGTAACGTTCAATGGACGTGGGCGTTTACGTATAGCAAAAATAAGCACTGTAAGGTTTTGTGATGAAATATGAAAATATCCAAATTATTATAAAAAATAAATTTTTGTAAAACAGCGAGCAAACTTTTTAAATCAAATCTCTTAAAAGTTATCAATTTCAGTGTTTGTGGGAACGCATAAGGGCAATATTTTTTATAAAAATTACTTCACAATTAAACGTGGAATTTAAATAATAAAAACAAGACATTAAGCTAAAATTTCTGCATAAAAAAAACCGCAACAAAACCGTTTTATTTAATTTTAAAGGCATTTTAATCATCCTTTATTTACTCGTTCATTAAAGTTTACTTATTTGAGAAGACTTCTCACTACAATTGAATATAACAATAGACTTTCCGAGATCACTAAGTTCATCGTTTACAAAAAGAACCCTTTGTAAAATTTCTCAGTTTTTTATATGAATTTTCCATGCTTTTTCCACGCCAATTTCTATGTCTAACACAAATATATTTTTAAAAAAAAGTAACAGACAATGCTTTATGCTCCATTTTATATTCTCTTTAAGCCAACAACTTTTTCTCAAATTTTCCCAAACTACCAGATATAACAAATAAATGATATAAAAGTAAAATTTTACCAATTTTGCAAAAGTTCAATATAAAAAGGATATTTATATATATGTATGTAAGTGTATGTGTATGTGTGTATGCAGAATCACAGCATGCCATTATATTATACTATTGTTATTTAGTGATATCATTTGAAGCGATTTCATTGTGCTAACAAAGTAAGTAATTTTTGACATCAAAATTAAAACTTATGCATACGCCCGCCTTGAATCAAATGAAATGATGCAGATGGGTTTTCAACAGCAAAAAAACAGCTACAACAATAAAAACAACAATATGAAGAAGCAAAAGGGAGGAAGTAGAAGAACAATTGCAATTACTGCCACAGATTTTTATTAAAACATATGATTACAAAATAAAATTTCAGTTTGTTCATATAAGCAGACATAAATGAATTTAAAAATTCCATATAACAATTTCTTAGGATAATGATTTTTCTTCATTGTCTCTGTCATTTTTTGTTAAACATATAAAAATCGAAGTCTATACAAATAAATATACAAATTTGATTGAAGTAAAATATAATATGAATAAAAAAATAGCTTAATGGCTTATTGTTCTTTGACCATAATGCCAAATGAATGCCAAATGAAAATAATATCAAATAAGTGGAAATTTTTAATGCTTAGGCATCGATTTGTAATTACCCTACAACAATTTATTAAATTATTAGAAATTTCAGTTAAGCAAGATTATGAATTACAAATTGAGTAAGTAAAAAATTGAAAGGTACTCTAAAGCATCGGACGATTCGAACTTAATTCACCACAATTATCTAGTGTAATTTTAAATAATGCAAAGGAGACTTTATTAAAAAGAGACTTTCATGAGAAATGATGAAGGTCCGTAGATCACTTGTGTGGCCTGGACTTTGATAACAAAGATATCGGATAAAAAAACAGGCTTACATTAATAAAACGATTAATTCTAAATCGATTGATATAATAAATAAGTAAGAATTTTATAGATCTCCAAAATGATCTCCAAAAAATAAGGCTAAACTAATAAGGCTGAACTAAATTTGATGGGCATATTGTTCATGTAATAATACAAAAGAGCTTATTTTCGCAAAAGTTTATTCAAAATTGAATTTTTTATTCATTTAATAATTTTTTTTTTGAAAGAAATGTCTTATATGGGAAATGGTCGTAAAAATGGACTAAATGTGGACCAAATTTAGTGTGTATGTTTTTAATTTTAAAACTCAATTATTTAGTTTAAAATATTATAGAAATTTTCATTTTTTTTCCAAATACCAACTTTTTTAAGAAAGCCGTTAAATGTGGCGTGGTCAAAATAGTGGCCTAATTTTAATGATTTTTAGTAGGATTCGTCTGTGTATACTTTTATTGGAATACCTTACAAATTGCAACTTGTAGCTTAATAATAAATTTTCTTAAACACTCATCAGATGGACAGCTAGGCAAACAGGCAGACTTAAATCGTTATTCTGTATCGTTCTGTATAAAATAAAACAAGGGTACGTTTATCTCAACTCCTAAAACCCTGTATCACGGTTGTAGAGTATAACAAAAAAAAATGTGTCCATCTCAAGTCCTTTTAGGTGTTACATACATAGTTACTAACATATTATACCTTCTACCGCAAAGGTCCTATAAAGTGTTAAATATATATAAAATAACACGGTAGCTTTTTCAGAACTAAAATAATACAAATATGTATAAACATTGGTCAATAATAATAAAAAAAAAATAATATATATATAATGAAATTGTTATGTAGAGTCTATTAAAGTAAATAGTTTAGTGCCCTACATTTATAAAATAATTTAAATCTACGTATTGCAACATTCAAATATTTTAATATAAACTAAGCAAAAATTAACATAAAATTTTACAAAGTCTTTAATTCTTAGTAACTGATTTTTTCAGAGTCTTCTAATTTCCCCTCAATAATAATCTATAATTTATTAATTCTTTTCATATGTAAAGATATCGGAATAAATTGAAAATTCATTTTACATTTATAATCAGATATAACATAAATTTCAAGTCGATACAATCACAATAATATTTAGACGTAATGAATATTACAGTTACGTGGACCATCAAAGTAAAATATATTTTATTAATAATGTACCACTGAGGTTTTATATGATACAAATAATAAAAAGCCCTTATAAATAAACATTTCGGAATACGCACGCCGTTCAAAATACTCAGTTTTATATTTATTGTTACGCTATTACATACACACATAAATTGCATAAAATCCATTGCACAATGACTAATTTGACACGCTTTTCTATTTCACTGTCATAAATTTTTATAAATGTGTGTACCTTTTACTGTCATATACCTTGAGATTCACCCCCATTAAAAATTTTGTTTCGCACAACATGTGATACTGGATATTAACGGTTTATGCAAATGTTTGTAACATCCAAAAAGTGTTGAGATAGATTAAACGATTCAGAATCACTTCCTTAGTCGATTTAAGGGGGTCTGTCTGTCTATCCTTCTGATGTTTGTCCATTTAAATTTGTTATCGAGTTATAGATTGCAAATTTTGTAATATTTTATTGAAATTTAGTAATTGAGTGTGGCAAAAGCAAACGCTGTTGAAAATGATTAAAATCGAACCATATTTACGACCAAGCCCCATAAAACCTCTTTTTAAAAGGACATCATTATTTGGAAAAAAATTACCCTTTAAAATAAATTTTATAGTAGATTGACGCTAAATTGTATTTGAAGGTATAAAATATAATTTAATTTAGGATATAAAATATGGGTAAAAAAATATGGTCCAAATTGGTCTATTACGGGTACTTCTCAAAAAGTTACAATGCTGAATACATTTTAGCGAAAAGTGCTATCTTTCTATTTTAACACCAAAAAAAAAAAAAAATTTTTTGTGTACCAAATTTGAACCAGTTCGGTCCATTTTTTGAACCTCTTATTTTTTATATATGCATCTCTACAAATAATTGAGCACTTATAATTTTTCCAGTATTATTGGCTTCTACTTTAATCACATTATGCAAAATGGTGTAGCATATTTAAGAGTCAACTCTAACCGATATATCTATATATTTACTTTTCATATATACGGGTTTCAAATTTAAACCATTTACCTGTGGTTGACTGTTTACATTCCATTTTATAAACGTATTTGTATGCACCATATGAAATAAGTTATTTGTACATTCATTGATTAGGACTTTTTCGTTTCAGATTTTTAGCTTTTTACTGCCCTTTACCAACATTGTTAATCAACAATATATACATCATTATCACCAACATAATAATCATTATTATCAGCATCAGTAGCATTATCTATCGTCCTTTATGCTGTTCGCTCCTTTTTTTTTTTTTTTTTTTTTGGTTCTTTTCATTTAATTTTATTAATATCACGTGCTTTTCATTTTGATAAAAATTGCGCATGCTCAAAAATTGAATAAAAATTTTTGGGGTTAAAATATTAAAACTTGAAACTTTAGTAAAACTTTATTCTTTTCCTTTCCATATATCCGTAATACAAGACAACGCCACATGTTATCCTTTTTTTCTTTAACAAAAAGGAAACTGAAAGTAACTACAAACAAACAAAACAAAACAAAGCAAAACAAAAGAAAACAAAAAAAAAATTCTATTTAAATGAAACTAAAATCTTTAATAACCATTACATCACCTTTTATATTTTTCTTTACCTTTCATTTATAAATTGGCAAAATAAATTTCAAATACAAAAAGTAAGTGAAATTCGAAAGATGCTAAAAATTATAAGAAGCTTGAATGTTAAATGTAAAATGTTAAATATAAATATTACAAAATTCTTAGTTAAAATATTGATAAATATTGTTCCTGAGTTTGGCATTTACGCTAACACTTTTAAGTGAGCACTTTATAAATGAAAAACATAAAATAATAGAGAATTTGAAGTTGGGTATTCTATAAAACTTCCTTCACTTTAGAGCGATTTCAATTTTATGAATAAAAATAGCAAATTTTAATTTTCTAGCTAATTTTGTAGCTTCAAATGATAAATGAAAAATTAAAAATTTTACTTGAAATAAAAAATACACCTCATGAAATAGTTCTTACGAGTACAGAATCTTATAGGTAAAAATTTTGAGGCCAAAACTATTTGCATAATAAAACTTTTTGATGAAAGTATTATAAATTCAGACTTTTAAGTTTTTCTAAGAGAAAATCATATGTAATTTATTTGGCGACCTTGTACATAAGAAATTCGATAAAGATGCTAGAAAAATCGCGCAAAACCAGCAATTACATTACAGCAAAAATTCGTAATCTTGAATGTTCGTTTTCTGCATCTTTTAGAACAATTACTGAACAATTTTAATCGATCAAACAAAAAAACGCATTTAACTTTCTTGGCAGATTAAGACATTCAAAAAGAAGCGTTATGGATCATATAGAAAGATTGTCATATTCCAAATATATCTCTCTAGTCAGTATTCACAACAACCAAAACCTTTCAAGCTCACCTTAATGTGTAAATATTGGATATTCAAGATTTGGCACCTTGAAAAGACATTCAGAACATATTTTATTTTATGGATATTGCATCCAAATGAATGATAATCAGGTACATAAATTTTGTGAATATTTTTCATGTAACGGCTTCTCGCGAAATAAAACGTTCAATATGTAGAGAGTCCATAATAAAATATGTTCGATCTGAATAAAAAAAAAAGACGGACAAGTGGATAAACGTATTTTAAACTAATCAAAAAGCAATTCTGAGTAGATCGGTATAACAGAAGTTAGGTCCAATTTAAAATCATCTGTTTATTAGTGAATAAACCATGTCTAAGTTAATATTTTTTCTAATAAAATTACTTTTAATCGGAGAATGTTACCTTCATTTCAAAAATACTAACATTTTTTTCTTAAATTGATGACAAAATTTTATATATTTCCCGCATTTTGATACGACTTATTTTTTCAGTTTACTTTTTCCCACGTTTACCTTCTACTTGAAGAAGCTGTAAATTGAATACTCGAATTATTGAATAAAATGTATTGAATAATAAACATATAAACATAATTTAATATATTGATAAATGAATACATTTAATTGTTGCTGTTGCTGTTGCTGTTGCTGTTGCTATTGCTGTTGTTGCTACCATTTTGGCTATTGCTGTTGCTGTTTGTTGATGAAAGAACTGATGGTACCGGCATAATCCAAATACCCTAACATAAAAATTTCATTAATATTAATTTATAATAATAACAAATACTTAAGCAAACTCAATGGATCATTAACACAGCAGCATCCATACTCTATTTATATATTTATATATTTATATATTTATATATTTTTTTGTTTATTATGGTTGTTTCTGGTTATGCTTCTAATGAATAATAAGCAACTATTTGCACCCAATGTGTTTAAGTAAACCTTAATTGAAAACCTTATTGAATTATAATTACTTTGAATTGACTTACTATGTACGTTTTAATAGTACTATGTGAATTATCGTAATAATATAGAAAATATAGAAACGAAAACAAGGAAGAAAATTATAATCCATTGGAGCGGACTTTTAAATACCTTACAAATAAAGTACCTTTGGTAGGGAATTGCAAACTAAAAAAAAGCATTCAATAAAATTGTAATTTTTAATTGATTATATTGAAATATAATTTTACTTATATGGATTGCTCGATTTTAATCATTCTTAATAAGATTTATCCGAGAGACATTTATATATCAAATTTCATTGGAACATTTTAAAAATGGTCGCCTGCAGCTTGATAATAAATTTAAATGGACATCAAACGACAGTTAGACTTAAATCGTAAAAGGCAGTGATTTTGAGGGAGTGAGTTTATCTCAACTACTTTTGAATGTTACAAACATTAGCAATCCCCCTAAACACTTAAATGAACTTAAATGACAGAGCTTCTACCATCACCACCAACATTTTTATAGTAACTAAAACTTATACGGCTAATTTTGAGATATTTAATATTTATTGGAATATAATAAAGCTAAGCAATAACATTATTTAAGGGAATCACAATAATAATAATAAAATTTTCAATCATTACATTTGACATAATGAAACCAAAAAATTGAAGAAAATATTTTAGCATTTCAGGCAGTATGCAAGAATTTTAATACTCTTGAATTTATTCTCGAATATTTATTAAAATTATGCTATAAATTTCTTATATAAACTTCAAATTGCAATACTTGATTAAGTAGCTCAAAAACTAAAGTCAAACTTAAAAATTAAAAAGCAAAGTCTAAAGAACAACATTACTAAATATTTAGGCCCGACTTTCGTTTCTTCGAGAAAAATGCTTAAAAGATTTGCTTTTCAAAATATCATATTTAAATTGATCTAATTGGAATCGCGCTTAAGTTGTTTGTAGTTGTTACGCCTCTTAAATTTCATTGGCATAATAAGTCACTTTTGTAAATCGATTTAAAGCTTTTGAACGCTGCCTTAAACCGCCTAAAATGGAGGACAAACTTAAAATAATCAAAGTTCTTTGTTTATGGTATAAGATTTTACCTTTTTTTTCCAATGATATCGTCTTATTAGAAGAGTTTTCATAAATGAATTGATCTCAATGAAATTTAAACAGTTATTAAGCATTTTAATTTAAAACAATCGCATAAAATAATTTTTGTTTATATTTTGGCCTTTTTTCAGAAATTGGAGTAATTATTGTAAAAATACCTCAATTCTAATCACTTTCAAATAGAATTTCTCTGTGGCTTAATTCATATAAATGTCGCTTTTGGCTTAACCTACTAAATTTCATCAAAATGCTTTAAAAAAAATTGTTGTCTCTAGCGTTATAATAAATTGATAAAATTGATTAAAGGCAATAATTCTAAATCGTTAGTTATAATAAAATATTGATCTAATATTTAAGGCTTTCCTAGATCCACAAATATCTTTGCAAACTTGTATTACTTTGTACAAATATTGGCAAAATTTACAAAATGTAATCTATACTTTACATTAATTCATATTTTCTAGTCTTGTGAAATAAATCAATTTACCATAAATTCAAAAAAACTGCAACGAACGATTACAAAATATGAAGCAAAATTTTAAATGTAAAATAATTCATTAAACAAATCACCGAAAAAAGAAAATTTTCCCACACTTGCCATCTTCTAAAATCATTTTTTAACATAAATTCTTTGGATGCGTACTCAATAAACTGAAATATCTTAAAATATTTTCACTCCAACAAAAAGCAAACCACAAATATCTATTTGAATGTTTAAGGTTAACGCTACTCTAAAAATAATGTCATTCATCTTACCCTTACGGAAAAGTCTTCTTCTTTCTTTTGTTTGTTTTTTTCTTTTTTTTTTTCTTTTATTTTGGAAAATAATTCCAATAATTCTGTAATCAATTTTCATTTTGTTAGGAAAATGCAACAATAACAATAATGATATTTTAATATTAATGTGAAGTCATTAAACAAAAGACAAATGTCGATGGTGACATTAAAATAAAGTTTACTGCTAATTAAAAAAAAAAATTTTTTTTTCTACATATTTATTTGTTTAGTATAAACTTTTTAAATTCTACTTGGAAAGAAACACAAGCTAATTTTGTGTGTGTGTGTGTGTGTATGTGTGTGTTTGTGTGTGTGCATGTATTGTTATTTATTGTTGATGAAAAAGGAAGACAAAGAGATAAAAACTAATAAAGTCTGTATGGCACATATGGCTTTTGGTTAATTCAAATATCTGTAAACGTTACAAAAAAAAAAAAAAAAAAAAACATTCAGGCTCGAAATGTGATTCAAACATTCACACTACCATCATCATTTTATGGAAATGTATTACATCATTCTAAAGCGGATTCGTATGCAGTAACAAAGCAATTAAAACTCTTGCATAAATATACGTGTGAAAGTTTTAGATGTTGATAATAATTAAAAAAAAAAAGAGGGAGAAAGAAAGTCGATATAAGTTTATAAAGATGAAATAAATGTTAAATTATTTAAGTAAATTTATGTTTTTTCACATAAAAATTATTAAAGGATCTCTCAGAAAAGGCCGATTGGAAAATATCTTTCATTTTTCTCATTCATATTTATAAAATTCTTTTGAAAGTTTATACTTTAAATTCATTTGCAATAAATTAACTATTTAAAATTAATGATTCATTAATTAAAATGATAAAAATAATTAATTAATTATTTAAAACATATATAAATATTAATAAATATTAATTAATTATTTTAATTAATTAAAATGATTAAAAAATAATTAATAATTAATTAAATAATAATTAAATGGACAGACATATTTAAATCACTTGAGAATTTAATGCTGATCAAGAATGCGCTCTACGATGTTTACTTTTAGGCTTTACAAACATAATAACAAGTTAAGTATACCCCTAATTTCTGAATAGTGGCATCAAAAATAAGTCACAAAATATGTCAGACACATTTGCATTTGCTACAAATGTAGTATAAATTTCAAAATTTATCAAAATATTATGTAAGAAAATTAAATCGAGCATTAATTTAGTTTTCCATAAATATAGAAAAATATCGATATTAAAAAATGAATCTAAAACCGTATCTAATGCGATTACAACTGTACCAATCAATTATTACTACTTCAAATAAGTAACTGTTATCAACAAGCCTCTTTACATTATTTTCTATTTCTACAAAAAGGAAAAAAAGAAAAAAAAACTTAGGAAAAAAAGCAAGCAAAACACCGATGACGAATACATGATTAAATAACTTTTTTTTTTTAAATCACGAAGTAAAATACGAAAAGCCAACACTATAAACGAAAAGTGAAATGAGCAGCACCAAACATAAAAAATTTTATATATACATACATATATATATATATATGTATGTAATTATGTATGCCTATATATATAAACATACATACAACCATATAAAATAATATTTTAACAAGTGTGTCAACAGATATTTTGATAGGTATAAAAATTTTATAACGTGAGAGGCTCCACCTACCTCACACATGTTTTGTAGTTTAAGAGACTAACATAAAACATACACATACACATACACACATATACATACATATATGCCACAAGCATACAGTACAATTGAAATTGAAATAAACAATAATAAATAAGTAAATGCAATGCCACCAAACTATCGCTAATAATATAAATATTAAAATATATATTTATTATATTATATTATTATTATTATTATTATTATTATATTATTATTATTATTATTATTATTATTATTATTATTATTATTATTAATTTATTATTATTATTATTATTATATTTTATTATTATTATATTATATATTATTATATATACATTATATATAAATATTAAATATATAATATAATCACAATTATTATTAATGCTTACTTATTTTTTGTTATTGTTTTTTATTATTTTGTTTTTTTGCCATAATAAATAACATGATAATAAATGTCACGTAAGTAAATGAAATTATTGTAATTTGATGTTATTTTATTATTATTTATTTTTTATTATTTTATTTTTTTATTTACATTAATAAATATAAATATAATAATTATTATTATTATTATATATATTATTATTAATTATATATTATTATTATTATTATTATATTATATTATTATTATTATTATTATTATTTATTATTATTATTAATTATTATTATTATTAATTATTATATATTATTATTATTATTATTATATTATTATTTATTATTTATTATTATATTATTATTATTATTATTATTATTATTATTATTATTATTATTATATTATTATTATTATTATTATTATTATTATATTATTATTATTATTAATTATTATTATATTATTATTATATATTATTAATTATTTATTATTATATTATTAGCGAAAGCAATAAAATATAACACAACGTCGTACAAGAAGAAAGAATGCATTATATTTTGAAGTATTATTATACCGGTTGATGTGTTGATGCGTAACATATTGAAAATGTTTGACTTTTAATATAAAATATTTTCTTCTACTTCTACATCTTTTTTTGTTTGCACAATAAATTTTAAAAAAAGGAAATGTAAATTCAAAATTAGTAACAAATTTTAGCAGATGAAAAGCATAAAACTCCACACAAAAGAAATCTTCAAATTCATTAATAATAATCGTCTAATTTGGCGTGGACGATTCAGAGCAGTAGACTTGGTCTCGGTCTGGTTACGTATTAACTTTCAGTCCATTTGCCGCGCATTAATTTTCTCCCGAAAATACTGTCAGGCAGTGTCTTCATATTCATAAGCATTAATCTTTCTTCCGTGGATTCTAGTATTTTTGATTGTTCTAAATTTTGTGAATGTGTGGACGCTCACAAAACTGTTTATTACTCTCAACTTTTCCTCAGATAACTTAAGTAGTACCGTGGAAAAACTTGGGTAATGAAAAAAAAATACATGTTACATATTCTCTTTCTTATTGATGCAGGCGGGGCACATCCTGGAAGTTCTTAACTCCAGATTTTTAAAGATAAAGAACGCCAACTAGTTTAGGAATTGCACGATGTACAAATTGATCTCAATAACTTGCTGCCAGGCCTGATCTCGATGCCTCTTTTACAAGTTTGCATTAGTTTACTAAATTAATTTTTTTTAACAGAACTTTTCTCTGTGTGAAATTAGTTATTAAAAATTCTAAAATATTTTTCAATTTTTTTTTTAATTTTTTTACACGTAATTGCAATTTGTATGATTTTCCCAATCGACCACTCGATTTTCTATCTTTCACTTTTCTTTTCATTTGTACACACCAAAAAAACAACAAAAAGCAAAAATAAAAATAAAAATAAAAAACGTACTATTTTATGCGATAAAAATATGATACTTATTCCATATGGTACCATATTAATTTCTACATAAATCAATAAATAACCATACAACTGTTAAATAACATTTAATTAGCACCCTTAAATATTTTATTCAACCAAACGAACCTATAATTTTTCATAGAATAATAACATGTTCGAATGCATGCAACTTAACAGTATTAACATTATAGAAAATTTTTAACATTCTGTTAAATTAATTGTCCAACTATTTACATATATCGTAAATAATGTTAAGATAAGAAGAAATTATAATTGAAATGAATTTTAATATATTAATAATTTTTACACCATTTTTATGTTGATAAATTTCTGGAAAAAAATTTCTTATAGAAAATTAATTAATTGTTGTTATTGTTTAATGATGTTTTTGATTTATTTAACATTAAGTTAACAGTGGGCTAAGTGTTTCATTTCATTACAAAAATAATAAAACTACCTGCATTTTTTTACCTGAAAGAATTAAAGTTTCTTGAGCTTATCTATTATAAAGATAAGTAAATGGTTTCTCAAAGTGCAATTACAAATTGATTTATTGATTATGAGCTCTTAAACTTCATAATAAAAAGTTTTCTTTTTAAATAAAAATGCCGAATTATTTTTTTTAAATCGTTATTCGCAATATTAACCAGAGTTTTAATTCAATTCTAATTTTCAGCTCATTTACAATTACGAAGGTCTAAGCATCTTAAAGTAAATCCATAATCTATAAACATTAATTTACTACTTCATTTGTGTGAATAATGGAAATAGCAAATGAATGCGTAACAACAGTAATTTTACTACACAGAATAATGAAACGATTCAAATGATAAAATGTTAAATTTTCATAAGACTAATAATATATTACACCAGAGAGAAATATACTTTAAAACCAAAAAACAAAAATGAAACAAAATGCGAAAGAGAAACAGAAAAATTGAGAAATCTTTATATGGCAAAGTGTAAAAGTAGTGTTACAAAATGAGAAAACTGTAATATAGAGAAAAATGTAATACAATTTAAAGCAATTTATATGTAAGTGCGAGTAAGTGAGTGAGTGATGATAAACATTCTGAATTTTGTGGGCATCCTCTTTCAATTATTGTTGCTTTATTTCATTCATAGAAAAACCCATTACGAGTTTAACTAAATACAATAATATTTCTCAACAGTCGTGTATATATGTGTGTATTTGTCCATTGAATATATGTGCGCGGTGAATTCAAACAAAACCATAAGTAATACTTAATGTTTGTGTGTATGTTTACAATTTACATTTTACGTTTGACTTTATGCATACTCTGAGTGTGATAACATTCAAATGTAGAATTCTAAAAATGAACAATCATCATTATTATTATATTATTAAATTGTGTAATAATTATGATGCTATTGTGGATGATGATGATGATGATAATAATAATGATGCTGATAATAATAATACCAATAATAATAATAATAATAAGAATAATAATGCTGTTGTACGAGAGGGTCATTTTATGTGTATGATTATTGAACGAGTAACGGTACATATGAATATACATGTATATGCTTGTTTATTCATGTATATGAGAATAAATTCATATTATGATGATATATATGTTGATCTAAAGCATTGTTGTTAATTCTTACTTTTTCAAAATCAGCTGCAACGGTAAAGATTTTTATGTTGAAAATATTTTGTCACGTAATACGGTATTTTAACAGTGGTGTATTGAACGTCGCGATGTGAAGACGCGCGTTATTCCTTTCATTTTATTGTAATCATTCTAATACAAATGAATAAATAAAAATATATGAATGAATGAATAATAATAAATCAATTAAATTTGTAGTGAGTTTTTTTAAATAATAACAAACTATACCTAAAGAAAGGTATAAATTATTACAAATAAATGTTTTAGTTAATTCTTTGAAATCTTTCAAGAGTTTGAAGAATTGCAAAGAAAAAAAAAAGAGGAAAAAGAAAAAAATTCAATATGTATAAAATTTTTGAACAAATTTGTTATTATTATTTGTATCAATCATTGTTGTCCAACAAACTTTTTCCACTTTCCATTCACCAATCGTATACTTATTTCTATTCTTGGATAATTTTATTGTGATTGATATAGTGATTTTTAAAATAAATTAATAAATAGCTTGAGTATTGAAAGAAAATTTTAAAAAATTTTATACAAAAATTTCAATTGCACTTACTTTAATTAGTAAAAAACAAATTGAAAATATCTCATTTTAAAATATATTCAAATAAGTTTATTTGATTAAAGTGTTAAAAATACTCGTATGCCCGCTCATCTAATCTCTCAAATATTTCTAATAAATAAAATACTAAGCAAAATTTTCAATAGTTTTAACTTAAAGAAAAAAATGAATAAATAAAAAACTAAGTAAATGTTTTTAGTTAACAATGTAAAAAAATTACAATAAATAAATTGTAGAATGTTAAGGAAAGAAAATTAAAATTTCTAAAAATTTTCAACGTTTTTGAAATTCTTACAAATTTATCTAATAAGGCAGAAAAATTCTAATACAATGTGTAATAATCTTATAGATTGGTTCTTATTCGAATAAAATCCATTTTTAATGCCAACTTATCTAAACATAAATTTCGAAATTTTCTGCCAAACATTAAATGAATATTTTACAACAATTTTACAATGGATGCCACAATCAAATTGAGTAAATTATAATTATAATAAAAACATACATACAAACATATTTAGATATATAGAACTTTCAAAAAAATTATCAAATTTATTAATTAATAATATTTAAAGAAATTTTACATTATGTTGTTATAAATTATTTTATAATTAACAAAATAGTTACATCAAGAAAAAGTTAAATAAATAACATTCCAATGTTGTCATGTTTGGTACCATCATCAACATCATCTACAGCATCCATACATTTCGATCAACAAAAGGATAATATAAGTATTGAAAAAAATATGCCTTCATCGCCAGCATTCACTATGCAGTGTAAGTTTTCTAGATTAGAAAAAAAAAGGAAAAATCTAACGACCATATTTTTCTTTTTTTTTGGGGAGGGAGGGGGGGGGGGGTTCAATAATGAACAACAAGAGTTGTTATTTACAAGTTACTTTTTGCATTTGGCAGTTAGTTAAGTAAATCGAATCGAATTAGTTAGTTAGAACTTGATGAAACAAAATTATTTAAATTTTTCCTTAATTCTAAAAAAGAAATGTTTAATTTTTCTAGACTGTGAATCTTTTGCCTAGTTATGGATTTATAGTCTTTACTTTTATGGTTATGATAATTTTTGAATTATGAAATGATATTGGACTTATGTGAATTGAATAATATCAAGAAATTTATATTGGCGCTAAAAATAATTGAATTCGTGAAATACAGAACCCTGAAATCTATCAATTTATTAACAAAAGTGCTTCGCATTTTTTCGATTGAAAAAAAAATATGAATATGGGTGGTCCTTTAAAAAAAAAAAATTGACGCTTACACAAAGTGTTTACTAAATGTTAATATTAAAGCAATTTGCTTATTATGCTCATTATGCTTATTATGCTTTAAATACTAATAATTTAAATTTATACAATCACTTACTTCGCCTTTTGTTAACTTAACAAAATACCGTTGTTTATAAAAGAGAAATTCATTGCAGTAACCATTTTATGAACAGATCATATAAAATTAATCTTAAACCATACACAAATGCACAAACACACAAACATGTAGGAACATAAGATCAGCATATACAGCGAAATACGCCAAACAACAAATTATGGATCATATTACAATGGAAAAACAGAAAAAAAAAATCAAAAAAGGAAAAAATAAGGAAGAAATACTTTTTTGTTAGAGAAAACAAAAAAAAAAACAACGCTTTAATGTAAATATTTTTACGAAAGCAAGACGTTACGAAGTTAAGAAGAGAAGTGTTAAGCCATTATTTCATTTTTTTGGCATCTTTTTTTTGCTTTTCTGTTTGTTTTTTTTTTTTTTTTGCAGAAATCATTCAAATTAAAATTTCATGTATTTGCAGGTTTTAATGTTTGTTTTTAGAAAAAGCTTCTCCAATAAAAATTTTGTAGTTTTAGTAAATAAAATATAAAAAAAAAATTTTTTAATCACCAGCCAGAGATTTTTTTTTCGTTTATTATGGTTTTTCCCCCAACTTTTTAAATCTTCATAAATCTAAGCATAAATTTCTTACAATAAGATTTGATATCAATAACTATTGACTATCAATAACGAAAACGTTAACATCAATATCAAGCATCAAATCTTTAATAAAAAGTACATTGAATATTTTTCAAAACAAGTAAAGAATTCATTTATATAAATTTTGTTTATAAAAAAAATTCTTTACATATAATTTCAATAAAAAAAAAAAAAAAAGAAAAAGATAATTTTCCATTACATTGAAAAATTATCTTTCAATTCAAGTGAACGTAAATTTTATTAATAAAAAATAAAATAAAAAGGAAATCATCAGGGGTTTTATGAAGATTTTTGCCAGGATTATTCCTGTGCAATTTTTAAAAATTAAAATTTAGGCCCCAAAAACAATGCCGTTAGTTTCAAATTTCTATATAACGCTAACAAAATAATTACTAGAGTAATGTAAATTCAATAATCAATAAAATATTTGTCAATTATTTAAATAAAATACTTTACATTTCTTAAGTGATCATAATTAAACAAAATAATGTAATTTTTTCAAATTTTTTTGTTTTTCAAATAAATGAAAACTCTTAAAGCTGTTTGCCGTCGGCATTTATCATTGTATATCGAGCTTCATACTTATGCCTGGCTTGGCTACCATTGGTTACTATTCTAATGAAAATGTAATTTATTTATTGTAGTGTAGATAAACTGACTACCTGTTTTCATTATGGCCGGTTTATTATCTCACCATTTTATATGTCGACACTTGTCGTGACATGCGCACCAAATATTAAACTATACATTTATTCATTCATTCATTCATTCATTCATTCATTCATTCATTCATTTGTTTTTTCTTGTTAACTTATTTCTTTAAAGAAGTTTAAATGAATCCATTCTCACATTTTCACAGATGAATAGCGTGAGGAAAAAAGTTAATTGAATTTGATACATTTAACTTGATGCATAAAAATTGGCATTCTATCGTAATTCTAATCAACTAATTCTACATTTAAATCTCTATTAATTATTATATCAAGCCCCCACCAGAGATTGGAGATATACTAATTTTGTCATGGTATATATATTCTTGATCAGCATCAAATTCTTAATCGACTTGGCTAGATATGTCCAACTGTCTAACCGTCTCTGCCGCCGTATAAGATTAACCTTCTTCCATTCCCTTAAAAAAGAAATATCTAGCTCAAGTTTGGCAAAAATATCGAAATTTTTAGTAAACAAGTTTTTTTTTTTTAATTAAAAATAGGCAATATCTGTCGAGCAATTTAAACTGAGAGCACTCCAATTTTCTGAAGTAAAATTTGGTGATTTTGTACTTATTTGTTGGAAACTTCAAAAGATAGAAAGCAAAAATTTTGTACAAATGGCTAAGAAGAAGTAAAACCAGCTCTGAATCGGAATGGTGGGTATGCAAGATTTGGTTCCAGCCAAGTATAAATTTCTTACCAGTTTTGTAAGCCAAATAAGGCAAATAAGTTACAAATTTAAATTTTAATTTTGGAATTATTTGTAAAAAGTTTAATATAATAAAAAAAAAAATGATACCATCTGGATTAAATTTGATACACTCATTTAAAATGACACACATATAAAAATTTAATACCTTATTCATTTTCATTAAAAGGCATTCAAAATTGTGACTTCTTTCCATAGGACGTACTTTTTTAAAAAAGTCCTTATGTGAAGTGTAAAAAAAAATAATCTGCCCGAAGTGAATCAAATTTGCTGCAAATATTTTAAAGATTTGAAAAAGTTTTAAAATTGAAAACGTATTTTATGCATAAACTTTTTTCAAAATATTTCTTACAATCAATTTGGATTGATTGTAAAAATAAACAATTTTAATTATTTTTAATAAAGTTCATTGTACACCAAAAATGTCTACTTAACAAATTTTATTTAGCAAATTTCATTTTAACATATCAAAAATTTCGACTCGTATTTTAATAATAAAATTACAAGAGCGGGACTTAAGCAGGCAGACGTGTCAACAGGCTCAAATCAAATTAAAATGAGATTTTATTCAATTATAATAAAATATTAGTCTATCTTAGGATTGATCCCTATAACAGATGATGATGTACCATCCAGACTACCAAATTCTTTTTTTTTAATTTTGAAACGACTTGAATGAACCACACAGAGCAATACTTAATTTTACATCTTTTATATTTTTGCCTCATAGAAATACCGCATGCACTTGATTCACCACGGAACTGTGGATCAAGATTTTAATACAAATCTGCCTCTGTGAATTCTTTTGGACCTATCATGAAGTCTTATAAATATCAGAAAGCATACCAAAGAAAATTGTACTTTTTACAATACCAATTTCAACAGTACCAGGTAGCCTTAATTCGATTTGATTTCATGGCGAATTTGATGTAGCCTTAATGTCTAATAGGCATTAACTTTTTTCTTTTTTTTTTTTTGTCCCTTCCTACAAGGTGGGCACAAACACTTTAATGAAATATCGCAACACTTTTGTTTTTAATCTTTTACAATCATAATATAAATATCTTTAACAAACAAACATACACGAACTTCTTATGTAAATAGCATAAATGTTGTGCCAAAATATGAGAGTTGGGCATAAATGTGTTGCATACATTTTTGCGCCCAATTCTAATAAAATTTTATAAAATTGTAAACAATCAAAAACTCACGATTTAAGCATCAATTTTTTTCCACTTTTTTTTTCCTGTAATTTTTTTTTGTGTGTAATATTTTTTTTTTAATTTTTTTTTTTTGCCTTTTAATGAAAAACAAATAAAAATAAGAACAGAAAAAAAATAAATAAAAGCAGAATATGGCACGTTTAATAAAATGTAAAATGTAAAAGAAAATTACAATGTTTAGAAAAATCAATTAACCACATTAAAAGAGAAAATATCAAAATGTAAAAAAAAAGTTCATACATTTTGCCTCAAATGAAATTTTGTATACGCGCATCACTTAAACAAATGCCCTACACTCGAAACATTTGTAATTTAATCACTTAACATCATCGTTATTTACAGAAATTATTTAGAAAATAATAGTTATAAATATTGACAATAAAAATTTGACATTTAACTATTTAAAATAATTTGATTTTTTTTTTGCTTTCTTCAACAAAATTTTCAAGCCTTTTTATTTAAAGGAATTTTTTAAATCAAATCGTTTTATTACTCAAATTTTTAATTGAATCAAGATAATTTCTAGGGCATTTGAAATATTTGAAATAAAATTTGTATGCAGTCCCAAACGATGCCATTAATTGGACAGGAAAGTGTAAACAAATTATAAATGATATAAAAAGGAAGAGCGGAACGGAACGAACTCATAATGAAAAGTGTGAACTGATAGCCCGAAAAAAAACCAAAACGAATCCAAAATAATCAATTACGCTTTTTTCTAATTTTCTTCCTCTTTTTTTTTTTTTTTGATTTTAGTATAATTTTATTACACACAAAAAAAAGAGTTTCTTTTTTGTTTATTTCATCATAAAATTTTCACGTATGTTTTATACAGGCCGTATACATTGCAACAGATTATCAGGGAAAAAATTATACAGTGTTGACAAAATAGCGGGGAAATATTCCTCAGTATTCTTCTGCTTCTGCTTCTGCTTCTTCTTCTGCTTCTCTATTTTCTTCTTCGCCTTTGCCATCGCCTTCGCCTTCGCCTTTTTCTTTACTTTCATGATTTTTACTTGTGCTTCGGCTTTTTTTCGTAGAAAAAGTATGCACTTCCAATTATTACTATGAAAAAGTAGAAAAAAAAAAGTATGATCATGAGTAATGTAATTATTTGTAAATATACAAAAGTACAATTTTCCATATTTTATATTTTATGGGCGTTTTTGTAGGTGTTTACGTATATATTTATTAATGCTTTGTTTTCTCTTTCTTTCTTTTTTTTTTTTTTTGGTTTTTTCTTTAATTTCTATAATTTTATAATTCAATTAACTTTGTAGGACATGTTAGAAAAATTATCCATTAAACGACTGAAATGCCAAAATCTTAATAGTTATATTTCATAGACACAAAACCATAAAACTTTGGGATGTTTAATAAAATTTTGATGAAACTTACCATAAAAACTCTGACGATATTTTGCTTCTTAATTAAACAAAAAAAAGCTTTCAAAGTTTTTCTTAAAAGGAAAAATATATTTTAGGTCCTTGCAGATACTTCATATTTTGACAATTTAAAGTAATTAAAAATACTGGAACGTGTACTGTTTAGTGGATATTTATAAGAATTTTAAGATTTTGTACAAATAATATTTTTCTTGTAACAAAATTTTGTTATACCTTGTAAAACATTCACATCTCAAATACTTCGAATCCGCTTCGCCAAAAAAAGATCTACAAAAACCACCAAGCAAAAGTTGATGGTCAACTTAGATATATCTGCCTGTCTGTCCATCTGTGTATATGTTCCTAAAAATCTCCCAATCGCAAAAAGATAGATATCGATCTCAAACTTGGAAGGAATATTAAAAGCTCTTGTAGGCAGCTTTATATATAAAAAATGGGCAAAATTGGTCAAAGTCAAGTGGTTAAACATAAACTGAGAGTACCTCAATTTTTTTAAACAAAATTTAGTGATTTTTACTGATTAAATGTAAACTGCAAAATATAAAAAGCTGCAATTTAATACAAATGAGGAAACCTTTGGCCTGCAAAATTATACCAAACTAAATTATAATGTTTCTATGTTCACGCTTTCTATTTGCTGAAACCTCTCTGAAACGCAATATCTTGATGCATCGGAAGTGATTTGGCTTCAGCCTACTTTGACTTTTCTTCATTTTCTTAAGCCTTTATTTGATCTAGGCAAATGTGATGTAATCGATTGTAGCTCTTTTAAATGTTCTTAAATTAAAAATGTATCTTCCTTTTGTTTATGATATGAAAATTCTACTCCTTGAAAGTAAAGTAAAAAATAATTCTAGAAAATACTTCATTTCCTTGTTCTTTGACAATCATGAAAGATTTTTGTCCCATTTCCATTTCTATAATAGAAAAAATTGTTGATCTTCTTGAATATTATTTCCTTTATATAGATTACATTCCATTTTAAAAGTAAGGATAATTATTTTCTTGTATAATGCGGTTTAATGTAGAAAAAATTTATTGTAAAGCAGGTGAATGCAAATTTTATGATAATCGTCTTATAATGAATGAATATATTTATACTTTACGATTTTAATATTTTATTTTATTATATGTAGACGTATGTAATTAAAATAAATGCATTAAAAATTCTATGAAAATCTTTCATAAAATACTTCATAATAATTGTAAGTTCATAGATTTTTGTGTCACAAAATAAAAACGAAAACATATTTGAATTAAAACATAAAAACATAAAATTTTAAAAATATAATTTTTATGTATCAATGTATCTTTTGAATACTATGTAAAGTCAAAAAAACAAAAAAAAACAAAAAACAAAAATTTGTACAATTATTCAAAAATTATTTTTTGATTTAATGAAAGTAAAGTACACTGAGGACCACGCCTATTAGATGCATAATATAGAAATTTATGTCCTACAAAAAAAATCAGAATATAATTTACAATGAAAATGAGATTGGTAAATATCCAAAATTTTGGCCTTGAAATGTACAAAGTACTTCCTTTTACATTTTACAAAGATTTAGTTCTAGTAATTTGAGTATGGAAAGTTCTTAATGATATAACTCGATAATTTCTAGAACAACCTTTTAGTCATTTGTAACGGGATAAAGAAAAATTTTTTATCAATTTCACAGCAATACAACAATTTAGTGATTTGAGAAGTACTTTATTTTTCAAAGACTCTCGGTTTTATCAAAACCCTTTCTATGCCTTCCAAAGGAATCACAATCACAAATAAAATTTGTTAAAGAAATATTAAAATTTTATTTTATCTATGGACAGTTTATGCTATCGGATCAAAAAAGACTTAAACGTTCTATTCCAGTCTATTTAAGGGAAGCACATTTGTCGTAAAATCTCATACGTGGAATATAAAGGCATATTTACCGTTTTTTTTTTATACTCGTGATTTAAGAAATATCTTATTTTTCAAAGGCCCTTGGTTTTATCAAAACCTCTTCTACGCCTTCCAAAAATAAAGTTTGTCACAAAAATATCATTTTTTAAAATTGAAAACAATTTTTTTAAATATAAATCTTTGCATATTTAATAATCATCGCCATAAATAGAGTTATATGAAAAATATCATTACATAAGGAATCTCTAGCTAATGTTGTTGCCGCCAAATAGTGGAAGAAACCTTCTCGTGAATAAAAAAAGAAATGTGACAGAATTGTTATAATTTGATGCACTCTTGAAAAAAAAAACTTTAAAAGTTATTAAATTTTTTCATTTATATCTAAAGTCAAGTTTAAATACTAATTATAATGTAGAAATTTTAAAGTATTTTTTTTAGAAGTACAATCATCTTGATAATGCATAATTTTTCTGGTATATCATTGAAAATAACATTTACTTAAAAAATCTGAAGTAAAAAATACAGAATAAGGGTAATTATCTGAATTCTTTTACATTTTGTTAATTTACATGAAAATTCAATCTTTAAATATACATTGTTTTTTTATATGCATATACATATAACTGTGTATATATAACTGTATATAAATATAACTGTATATATGCAGTATACGTATTAGAATTGTGTAAGAGCAAAAAAAAACAACAAAAAGTAAGATAAAGCATGTGTTATACCTATTCTTATAATAAATGACTAGGAGGGTCTGTGTAACAATATGCATCATTGCATACACATACACAAATGCACAAATGCACGTTGATAGGTAGATAGGTTCTTAGGTGAATCAATAAGTAAGAGCGCATGGCTGAATATGTATATATATAAATGCAGGCGTGACGGGTGGCATATGTTTTTTGTTTTATGTTTTCTTGTTGCTTTTTATTTTATTCTTCTTTTAGTTCCTTTTGTTTGCGTTTTGTTATGTTTCTAGTGGTCCAGTAGTATCATATGGATGCACGTATGCTTGCTACATACCATACACAAACACACACATACATACATATATAAATATAAATATGTATATACCTATTTTCAAAAATCTATAACTGAAATCTAACCAGATGCATATAATAAATCAAGTAAAAGATTTATATCATGCCAAACTATAACGTGTCGTTTGTTTATTTCTTCTTCTTCTTATCCAAATGATATGTACCGTTGCATTGTAACATTTCTTTTATCTATATAAATATAAAATAGTTAAAAAATATTATTTTAATAATGAAATTTTAATTTAGGTTCGTTCGTATGTGTGTTGTTCCTTTTTAAAAGCATTTTCTTATTTCTTCCATCATCAGATGATGATGATCAGATGATAGTTTTTATACTCAATTCTTTTTTTATAAACATGCGTATTTCTCTGTTCTCAGACAAAACTTTCTCAAAAATGTTGAAACAATTCTTCATTTATTTACTGTATCATCCAATGATAGTGCAACTAAAGATTTAAGTACATGATGTAAAGATTGAGGTGTTGTCAGAAAGTTATTTACTTTTTTTTTTTTTATTTATTTATTTTGATTAAACTTAAAGATGATGATTTTTATTTAATAAAATCATTATTTACATGAATCCATAAGTACAAAGTTGATGTTTAATTTAAAACATTTCAGTTAAAATAGAAAGGCCAGTTTTGATTTATAACTTTACATGATACATCAAAACTTTATAGCGTATTTCCTCAAAAAATTCTCGTAAAATCTGCAAAAATATAAAAAGCAAATTTATCTTAAAATTTGAATTAACAGAGCATAATAAATTCCCTTTAAGTGATTTCGAAGATATTTCATAAATATTTTCTTAAGATTATATTTCACAAATAATGCAAATAATCAAGAGTAAAATATGCCACGTCACCTAAATATATCAAGTATTTTATGTGAGGTAGAATGGATAAATTATAAAAATGAAACATGACTGAGCCCAAAACTAACAATATTCGGCGACCATTCGATTTTAGAATTATGATTGATGGTCGTGATCGGCTTTTTATAATTTTGATCATTAAAAAATTTTGATAATTAACAATGAAAAAATTTTTTGTGCAAAAATTTAAATGTTCTCAATTTGAAATTTACATTTTATTGCCAAGTTGACATTTTTGATGGGCTCTCTTTTTTTTATAACCAAGAAAATGTTCATAACAAATGGATAGAAAGAGATGCACAGACATGAGTAAATCAATTAGATGTTTTTTTATACGTTATGAATGTCACGTGTTCACCACTTTACCCCTTCTTTTGAGCAGTTATAAAAATCTAACTAAAAGTGGTTGAATCGTTTAAAAATGCTTTTTTTTTTTGTTGCAAGGTTAGTTTATGCTTCTGAATTGCAAAAAAAAAAAAAATAGAATCAAACGTTCCATTTTAGTCTATTAAAGCGACATACATTTGTCGTAAAACAATGTGCACGGCATATAACGGTAAATTTTCAGTTTTTTTTTGGCGTTAAATTATTTCAAAAAAAAAAAAAAAACACACTAAAAGTGTGAACACAATAAAAATTCGATAAACTTCAATCTTTTATGTGCTGGTATGTAATAATTTTTTTCATTTTTTGGCAGGCACATGTCCTGCTTGCAACTTGTTAAAAGGACAAATATTTAGCATTTAGAACGTGTAAAATTTAACGTTTCTAATCTATGACCATTTAGAAAACTGATGTTAAGAGGACGCACTGCACTGCATGAGCGCTTTCTTTTCTCCCAAAAAATCTTTCAAGATTTATGGTCAATATCTGAACCAAAACACTTCTTATTTTCTCTCTAAAACCTTTTTTTTTTTTGGTGTTAGAAATATTTTGACAAAGTGCATGCAAATCTGAGTTGGCGGGTATTACTTCACTTCCTCAAGAGACCGTAAAAACCGGGTAAAACAAAATTATATTGTTCAAAATAATTTACGAGCAGTGGGTAGAACTTCAAAAGAACTTCAAAAGAAAGATAAAATTTTTGATAAGCTGTCGCTCTCCTTTTTATGCAAGCAATCAGTGGAAGAAATTATGAATTTTGTCGGAATTTTGTGTGTACCCGAAATATACAAACTTATAACGTCCATAAGAATTGCTTTTGAGCGGTATGAAGATTTTGCCAAAGTGTTCTATTTATTTGGTTATTTAGTTTTTCACTCATCAAAATTAACGTTTAAAATTAAATTGTTCATCCATATGGACGTTGGTTATTTAAGAATTTCGTTTCGAGCCAGATAAGTTTGTATGTGTGGGGCCTGTTTAATACATACTTTGCATATATTTTTTTGCCTTTTGACTGGCTGTTTAAATTAATTGTTTTTCTCTTCTCTCATTTCTTTTTCATTTATTATATATTTGTTCAAAATTAATACCAAAAATTTGGTAAGCAACAATCGGAAAGATCTTTTGTGTATGCCTCCATAACAACAACAACAACAACAACAATAAAATTAAATAAAGTGAATATATTTTTTTTGACAATTCTTGCAGCCATCACTCAAACGTTGAATATATTAACTTTGATAAAAGTTTTGCAACAATCAAAGAGATTCTTAAAAAGTGTAGAATAAAGGTCAAATTTTAATTTACAATGTCTCTGTTTCGTTAATTGTCATTTCGTCATGTGCTAAATATTCTACAAAATCGTGCCTTGAAGGCTTTGACTTCAACAATTAAGATACTCATTGAAAGTTCGTATGAAATTTTTATTATTAAAAATGGATCAAATGTTTAAATACAAAATTCTAAATTTAGAACCTTTGAACGAACGTATTTTTTTACAAAAAATATAAAGTTTTTCTATTTTTCAAATAGAATTTTTCAAGTTGAATTGCTTCACTTCATTCAAGTTCATTTGTAAAGTATCTATTAAAAAATTTCAAGCAATCATATACATCCATAAAATAGAAAATACCATCAAATATTAAAAAGTGGGTACAAAAAATTTCACTTTCATTAAATATAAATTTCTTACTTGCACTTCTTTTCACAAATATGCGGGCCTTGTTTGTGTTTTATGATACTCCTTCTATACATCTATATTATATTTATTTATTTACTTTATATATTTCTCTTGTTATTTTTATACCAAAAAAAAAAAAAAAATTGCCTTTTTCTTTACTGATATTATGTTACAATGCATATGGACCGTACGTTATACGTGTTGCATATGTTTAAATGTATTTTTATATAGTTGCAATATACCAATTTGAGCCTAGCGACCACGATGACAAAAAAACAGAAAAAAACAGAAAAAGAGATGAATAAACAACAATAGTAAAATTGATGCGCTTTTCAGATTTTCAACAATTGTTTCGTTATAAAAAATTTTTTTTTATTGTTATTTCATAATAAAACCAAAGAAAGTAAATTATTGTTTTTCCTGAGGCCAAATCTGTACTACCTATCCACCATTCCAAGGCATTGTAATGTAAAGTACTTGATGATAATGACTAACTTTTTCTCATTTAACAGCATAAACCGTACAATAAACAGACAAATTTTCAGTGTTCACGAGTAATGAACCAAAAAAATTAATAAATCGAAAATCAATAATAATATAAAGTCCATTAAAAGATATCTCTAGATAGCTGAAGTAAGTGCAGTTTAATGTGTCTAAAAATCGAAGTTAATATTCACTTAGACCTTAATTGTAGGCGTGCCTTTTGAAATTTGAATACTTCTAATAAATTTCCAGTTTATTTATTTAATTTTTGCAACCAACGAAGCAATTCAAAATTTAATATTGCTACAAGGTTTCACGCCATATTTAAATCGACAAAATAGTAACAATAATACTAAAAAAGGTGATCCACTACCGAGATATTGGAAGCAGGTTTGCCTCTAAGTTTGTAACTCCTAAAAACTCTTAAAAAGGAAGCATTGGAGACCCTACAAAGTGTATGTGTATTCGATCAGTAACATTTTCTAAATCGATTTAGAAATGCCTCTTCGTCTGTCCATTTTTGGTAAACATGGCCTGATCGTAAAAGAGAGACATCGACTTGAAATTTGGCAGAAATATTGGAAGTTTATGTATTTTGTTTGATTGATATTGAAAATGGATTAAATTTTTCAAAGAACACGCCCATAGTGCAACTTATGGGAACTAAGAAAACCTTGTTTTTTTTTTTGGCAAAAACTGCCACGCCTAAACGAAATTATGCAAATTTCTTATTATCCGTATGTAAAATAAAGTAACAAACAATGTCTAGGTGAAGGGTATCCAAAATTTCGTGCCAGTCAAATTAAAAAAAAATTCATTTCGTTGTTAAACTTTTTTTTACTTTTTTCATTTCATTCTTATTTTACAAATTGTCATGCCACTGCAATTTGGAAATAATGGCTTTATAGGTAACAATAGAAAATAAACTTTTTATATCATGCATATTTTAAAGAAGTACAAAATTTACACACGTATTTTTGGACAAGCAATTTTAAAACATTTTGTAAATCCATAAGAAAAATTCTTGCCCTTATTTAATCGAACTTTTCAAAAGAACTTTCACAAGATAATTTAAATGGGAAAAATTTTTCATAAAGTTATCGAGTCCTTTAGACTTCAACTACCTTGCCCATATAAATATTTCCCTAAAAAGTTAGGATAACTGACATTTTCTGATAATTGCAGTGAAACTTAATCTCAATTTTCTATGCAGATTTAAATTTTCAATTATTTGTAGGTATTTCTTTATAACGCAAGTCCCTGATTCCATCAGAAATTGTATTAAAAAACACTTTTGTAATTGGAATTTGAAATCTTTTTAAACGTTTGCTTAGGAAATTTACATAAACCTTTCAGAGATGTTTAAATGAAGTGAAATTATTTACAAACTTAAACCAAATTTATCATCCTTATTTAGTAAGTCAAGTAATCATTTTCTATAAAAAAAATTATTCAAAATTATTGTAAACCTTTAGTTAAGTCAAACTTATTTAAATAGACCTTTAAATAGAGCGACTATAAATCGTTCGGCATATCAAAAAGTGAGTACTTGCTCCCATAACTATTTTTTCTACGCATCGCAACTGGTGAAGTATATAAAAACCGGCCAAGGGGAAAGTCAAGCGCCAATCAAGCACTTTTATAGAAGATTCAAATTATGTTCTGCATTAAACTCTGTAGTAAATTCATTTTTAACCATAACCGAAAACTACTTGTAACTTCTTTTAATTTTAAATTTTGAATCCTTATTCAAAACACATGCAATTAGGGCTACGAAGAAACTTCAGCGAAATGAACCTTTACCAAGTAATATAATTTTAGACCAAAAATTAATTACCCACATACAGAATTTATAAGTGAAGAAAATACAAAATATATACAATAGAGATAATTTTAACAGTTGTCATAACGTGGGCCCTTAATAAAATCTCCTTTTTTTCCAAACTTTATTTATTTCTCCTTTATTCTATTAAAAGCATAATTAATTCATATATTTTGCTTGCTATCGAAACGCTTGCGCTAACTTTTCCAATTTTTTTTTCAAAATTAATATAAAAATATTTTTTTGATTCTATTAAACAGAATATTCATTCATATATTTCTTTGCAGTATGTTTGCGCATCATACCTAATTAAGTATAATTGAACGTAAATTGTCTCTTCTTCTACTCCGGTTTCTATTAATCACGCAACTGTCGTATATGTAACCTTTAAATTTGCCTGCATTTTTGTACCCACATTTTATGCATTATTATTACAATTCATAGACTATTATTGTTATTGTTATTATTACGATTATTTTGAAATATACGTACATTTAAAATATTATTTTAATTAAGGTAAATTAAGGTACATGAAGGCACTAAGATATTCTGAATGAAATAATCTGGAAAACTATCCAAGTGCATGCTTTGCTTTATTAAAGTTTTGGGTATATTTATTCTGTTATTATGTTTGTAACATCTAGAAAGAAGCATTGGAAATTCCTTATTGATCAGCATCAACTTCTGAATCAAATTAGACATGTCTTTCCGTCTGTCCGTGTGTAATAAACATTCCCTTGGTCGCAAAACAAAAGTTGTGAAATCAAAATTTTGTAGAAACATTGGTAGTTCTTGCATGCAGGTTTACATTAAAAATAGGTAAAATCGCTTAAAGGACACGCCTACAGAGCAACATAAACTAAGAACACCTCAAGTTTTTAAGCATTGTTTGATGGTTTTTGGTGCATTACTTGAAAACTGCAAATTACAGAGAACTGAAATTTTGTATAAGTAGAGTTGCCATTGATCTACAACATGTTTTCAAAAATCATGCAAATAGGCTGCGCCTAAGCGGCACTA
The DNA here is from genome assembly GCA_023089585.1 of Melophagus ovinus. Lineage (NCBI taxonomy): Eukaryota > Metazoa > Arthropoda > Insecta > Diptera > Hippoboscidae > Melophagus > Melophagus ovinus. The sequence continues at coordinate 2,811,660 of JAKKIB010000177.1, forward strand.
CTCTATACAAAATTTTTACTTGTTTAAGTTTAAATTTTCTTTTTTACTACTGCAAAATTTTAATCAGGCTCTTAATCGTAATATCTTGGTGCATAGTTGGTTGGTACCTAGAATTTGGCCCCAGGCACATACCATTTTTTTTTACTTGCTTACTATAGATTTTTTAGTAATATGAAAACGACAAATTTGATAAATTTTAATAAATTTGTTATAATTGTGAAATGCTGAAGTCACATGTTTTTTTCCGATTAGCCTTTCAAACTCGGCCAACTTAAGAACGATTAGGAAGCTTATTCTAAAATACTCTGCATATTTTAAGGGAAAAGGCTTTCATGGAATAATTATACGTTCAAACATGTAAGGGAATGTTTTGTTTTGGACAGACTCTAGTTTAGCATGCTAAACACTCAACAACATTGGAACGTTTAATAGATGACCATGACGTTCGGTTGGTATCGAATATGTAAAATTTTTAAGTCTTAAAACTTTCACTTATTATATTCATTAAAGTGATTCAAAACAAATCGAAAAAGAAATTTTTCTGCTTCATAGGCTGGGTTTTGATCGAATTGACACATTTTCAACATTTATTGTAACAACTTTATACATAAAAAAAATTTCAACTACCAAAATTTCTTCCTCAATGTATATAAATATTTTGGACTACGATTTAAAGATCCAAAAACTTATGGATAAGGAAACATTGATCTAAAAAATATTTGGATACAACATTATTTAAAATTTTATTTTATCATTGAATTTATAAAATGAAAATTCTTGAATTTTTAAAATAACATTTTAGAAGTGATTTACTTTTTTACTAAACACAATTCAGAAAAATTGTATATAGAAATTTTTTATTCTATTCGTTTTATCCATCTAATCATTTTATTACATAAATGTGATTAAAGTGATTAAAGTTTAATCACTGATGAATTGTCGCGTTAATTTTTTTTTTTTAAATAATTAAACAGTTATTTGCAGTTAGCAAAAGATAATTTAACTTGGATTACAATAAACAATTAAACTTTTGGCATTTTACAATAAGTACATTTCTTGTTCACTAAAAATAGGCGTTAAAAATTGCCACAAAAAACAAAAGTTAATTTAACACATAAAATGATGAACACAAAATTTGAATCAGCATGTTTCAATTATAAAGGCAATTTAGGGAGTTTTTCAATTTTATGTGTTTTTTTTTCGATTTTCTTGGTTCTTTTTTTTATATTAATTTATTAACTAATAATTATTTAACATTATTATTGAACATTTTGTGTTAATTATTTTAATGAAAAATAAATAAAAATATTACAAAATTTAATAATTATAAATAAAAATTAATTCGGTGTTGCCCTGTTTTAAATTAACTGTTATTTGCAACATGTGAAAATCCTCAAAACGCCATTAGTGATTTTAGCTTTTTGCTTTATATTTTTTTCTCGCTTTTTCTTTTTGGGCATGCATAGTAAAAAAAATGTATGTTATTTGAAAAGTGAATTAATAGAATTGAATGAAAAAGGCGGTTTTGTTTGCATTCTTGTGTGTGTTGTGTTGTAGTGAATTTTGGTGTCTTCTAGTGTTAAAATTAAAATTAAATGCATCTTGTGTGATAAAAGATATATTTTATAAAAAAAATTTGATATAAATGAAAATAAATGAAGAAAATGGAAATATGAATACGCATGCACATGTACACAAATGTAGCGCACGTACTGCCGTCATCTCAGGTTTTTATTTACATTTATTGCGTACTTTAATTTCTTAAAGCGCCATTTTGGAATTGAAAACCAAAACGAGTTTGTAAAAGAAAGAAACCAAAAACCAGAAAAAAAAAACAAAAAACAAAAAACAAAAAAGAACATAAAGAATATTTGTATAAGAAGAAATAATAATATATGTCTGTTTCTTCATTATGGCATTTTTTGTTGCTGGCATAGCTAGCGTTGCTAGCTAGTGTTATTATTATTATTGCTGTTGTTATTATTATTATTATTATTATTGTGATTCATGGTATAGTGCTTTGAATGCCCGAATCACCTTATGCATGCAAATATGTATAAATGTATAAGTTAAGTTAACTTGCCAAGGCAATGTGCGCTGCCTTCTCTCTCATCAACATTAGTTTCAAATGCCTTAAAGAGTAAGAGCGCACACACATATTACTTAAGTGATCCACACATTTCATTCTGTAATACATTTTGAGGCTTCTTGCCTTGTTTTTTTTTCTTTTTCCTCTTACATCAATGTATTTTCATTGTATTTATTACACTTATACATATATACATACATACATATGTTTAATTAATATATAATATATATATATATATATATACACACAAATGTGTATGTGTGTTATATATAAAGTAACAGAAGATGAATGCCAGTCTTCACCACTTGTGGTACAAAAGAAAGAAGCGTCTCGTATATGACAAGTATAACATGTACAGTTATATTTTATATATGCATACATATATACATATATATATATATATAAAGCGTATGGAAAGAAAAAGGAAAATACTATGAGATCATCAGATGATTTTTATACGTTTCTCTCTGATTATTTTCATATTTTTAATTGCACAAACTAAACTAAGGCAACTCGAACTCTCATGCCACATAAAATTATGTTTTTCATGTATCTCTAATTGATAATTTAATATTATTAGATATTTATCATTAGAAATTTTTTAAAATATCAAATATAAATTTTTCTAATTACGCTTGAATTTAGATTCAAAAAAAAACAAAACGGATGAATTATTTTTGATAAATTTACCAAATATAATTCATCCGATATTTCAAGATATCATCCTAAGAAACAATTTGTACAGCTCTTTTTTTTTTTTTTGAAACTTCTCACAGAGTGCATGAAAATTAAAAAAGGCCTGACTAAATTGTAATGAGTCTAAAGAGGAAAGAATGCGACTGAAACAACTGATCAACACATGTTGATTTCATATGCTTTACTATCTCTTTTCATATATATTTATGTATAAGATGCTCACGACTAGTAAAATCAAGTAAATCTTATGTATAACACTCAATCTATAATAAAACAAAATGAAAAAAAGAAAGAAAGAAAAATGAAATCTTACGGCACGACTTCAAAATGTACATACAACAATAAACGAACGCAGCAATAACTTCTTCAACAAACATAGACTTTGACTTTGCTTATCTGCATGTACATTCATGCATATATACATATGCATATACATACATATATGTATAAATGTACATATGTATATGATTGATTTACTTTTTATATTGTGTTTTTTTTTTTTTGAAATGATTTCGATTAAAACAGTTAAAGCAGTAACGCACGCAACTTTATATTTTGTTGAGTCATTGCATTAACTTAAATGCTCGCAACCGTCAATCCAAACTATAATGAAATATTTAAGTATAAAATTTTGCTGTCGCATTTGTCCTTTTTAATCGGCGATCTAATTTAATACTACAGTGAATTTGTTGAGCTTATTTATACATAAATATTTTTATTAATTTGTTATTTTCAACATTAATTACAATTTACAACAATTGTCACAGAAGATCATAAGTTTGAATAGACGTTTGTAAGACCCGGAAGGAGTTGTAATAGAACGAACTTTCTTGTAGGAATTATTGTACTATCATTTTCTGCTTCGATTTAAACATATATGTTCGTCTGTCTGTCTTTCTCTTGTACGTCGTACAAATTTGTTATCACTGGGCCATCTAGCGCCCTGTTTAAGAAACGTAGTTATTTATTCAGATTGTTTAATACTTTGAATCCTCTTCCATACAAAGAACTTTTCAAATCTCTTAAGATTTAGAATTTTATTAACTTTAACTTGAAGTAACTTGTAAGTCAATTTTAGGCAAAATAAGATAAAGAATTTAGAATTCAGCCCCCATGGATTCTTAGATTTTTGGGCGCTTGGTAAATTAATTTAAATAAAATTTAAGTATCTAAAGCTGAGGCCAGTTGTATGGGCATGATTTTTTTTTTGCAAATTATATTAAACGCTTTTAAATGAAACTTCATTCACTCTCCAATGAAACTTTACTCAGAAGAGTTATAAATATTAGAGATTCATATATAAAGAGGTTCATATTTTCTTTATTATTCTCAACATGTCAAAGAGTCCTCATAACGATAAAATACATATACGGATTTGAGGGTTAAGGAATTTGCATAAAATTCCCTGAAAATTCTTAATGTATATTTGATTGGCTTTAGTGGAAAATATCCTTAATTAATTCATTGTTTGATTACAATTAATTTGAAATTTTTTTCTTCTACTTGTTCTTTTTTTCTTTTGATCTCATTATAGTTCAATCTTTAGCTTCAACGTTGCATCATCATTCTCAGTGTCTTTCACTTAATCAAAATAAATTTGATCATGTTAATAAAAGTATCAACAACAACAATAACAATAACAACAATAACAATAATAATAACAACAATAACAATAATAATAATAATAATAATAATGATGATGTACGCAATAATATTATACATATTGATGATGATGATAATGATAATAAAAGAAATGAGTCAATTGTCTCAACCGACTTACAATATTCAACATACATTATAAGATGTCCCATTTGCCATATAACTCTACCTGGCTTTGAGGTAATTTTGAAAAAATTTAAAATACAATGAATTACATTACATGAATTAATTAACAATTTAATCTTTAAATGGCCAATAATTATTAAATGTTTTGGCTTCTCTTTGTTACCAATTCCAATGCCAATTGGTATTTTATTAATTGTAGGCATTACGCCAACATATTAATCAACAACATCCGCCTGATAAAGTGCTTTATAATATTGAGCCTACAATTCATACAGATGCCGTGATTGAAGAACAAAATAAGCAGCCTTCATTGACTAAATACCAACAATTGCAGTTAGAAGAAGAGGAAGAAGAAGAACAACAACAACATCAACAAGAAGAAGATGATGATGATGATGATGATCAGCAAAATATAAATATAAATGTAAATAGTAGATTAGTGGGCGTTAGTGATGAGCCTGAAAATAATTATGATGGTATTATGGAAGCGAAATTGCACACAATTCATAATGAAAATAATAATAATAATAATAATAAAAGCGATAATAATAATAATAATAATAAGAATAATGCATTTACACAAAACAATAATCATGTAAATGCATCACAAATAATTTCCGTAAATACTTCACTTAGTCAAACACTTGCAGAATTGAATGCAATAACAGTAACAGCAACAGCAAGCTACAGCAACAGCAACAGCAGCAGCAGCAGCTGCTGTTGCATCAGGAAGAACAAAAGATTATTGTGGCATTGTGTTACAGAAGCAAGATGAAACATCACATCATTTGACACATAATTTCGAACCTACAGCGGCGGCAAAATTTATGGCAGCCTGGGCTATTCAACAGCATACCACACACATACACAATAATCCAAATATTAATAATAAAAATAATGGTAATTCACAGTTATTAGCATATGACAATACAATTCATTTATTACACAAGCCTAATGCTCATCAACATCATCAACATCATCAGCATCATCAACAACAGCAGCAGTCACAGCAACAACAGCAGCCGCAGCCGCAGCAACAACAGCAACAGCAGCCACAGCAACAAGTACAACAATCAATTGTCTTACCAACATCACCTTCAAATAAGATGTCATTGGCAGCAACAGCATATGTTACCAGCATACCAGCAACTGAATCAAGAGATTCAATTGTAGCAGCAACAGCAGCTTATGATATGGATGCAACATATTCAATATCAAGCCCTAGTTCAACGATCGGTAGTGATAATAATTCTGTTTCAAGCAGTGTTACCATAAACATCAACAATAACAATAATAATGGCATTTATCAGTGCAGAAATTGTATGGCATGCTTTCAAACGCGCCATCAATTGGATAAACATGAAATAATGCATTCACCAAATGGCCATACAATGCAATCGTCAATTGGTATTACTCAAGTAAGTAACCAATAACAAATAGAATAATCTATGTAGATTCTAAAATTTCATACAAATTTCATCTAAACTATTTATAATTAAAAACGGATTAATTAAAAAAATTGCATCAAAAAAAATAATGCATTCAAATAAAGTGAAACCAAATCGAAGCAATCAATAAAATTGTAATCAGATGAATTACAAATTTTCGGCTACTAAAATGTTGTAGATAGATCGCTGGTAGAAATCTGTTATACCACTTTCACTCTCCCTGTTAATTTTGGTAGGTGCAGTCACTTTTCTATCAAATATTCGATCAAATTGTTCCATTAAAAAAGCAAAAAATTTTTTTAAACCTCTCGGACAAGTTTCAAATGTAAAGCCCTGCCAAACAATCGACCTATTCAAACATTGGCACTAAGGGACCCAAGAGAAATCCATTTCGTAAAACTTATATGAAAAATCAAAATCTTTAAAGGAACCACCCAGTAAAATCTGCCTTACATAAATCGTAGTTTATAAATCGGATTTACCAGTACCGAAATGCACCAGTTCAACGAGAGAGTACTATGGATAGTGCTTGAATATCAAACCAACAGGAAAAATTTGTACTTTTGATATCTTACCGTTTAAGTCTACAAGCCAGGATACCGGGCACCTTAAACAACCAATAGATTTAAGTTGTTTATAAATAGCAAATAAAGGCCTTACTAATAAATATTTTTTAATTTAATTTAATCTACCTCGATTTTTAAAGCTAATCTGAAATACTCTAAATGAATGGAGAGACATGACTAATCAGTTATATTTATATAAACATCTTCCTTTTGTGCCTTCCTTTCATAAATACAATGCAGTAACAAAATAAATATATTTCGAATTTGCTCCCGAGCAGTACAGAAACTGTACTGCCTGCCAGAAGCAAACAAAGACTAATCCTTGTGCTAACACATTTTCACATATATTTTTTTTGTTCTCTTGTTCTTGTTCTTATTATTGTTCTTGTTCTTGTTAAATCTTATTATATAAAATGAGTATGTATGAGTATGTTGAGATATGTGAAATATGATAATGGACAACAAACAACAAGCGTAATGCATGAAATATCTACGCCTTAAGGCATAAATACTTTTTTTTATTTATTTTTATATTTACCTTTTAGTTTTTATTTTGCTGGTGCCTCTCTGTGTGTGAGTGTGTGTGTTTGTGTTTACATATACACTTGCGCACTTGATAATGAAAGGGCATTAATATCCTCTTTCACCATTGATTGAATTTTTAAGTGGTTACATAAATTCCTCTCTCTTATTAATTCTACTCTCCTTAAATTGGATGTATAAAATTAATACGCATACTTAAATAATAAAATTAATAATAAAATTTAATGTAATTCTAGATTTTCTTTTCCTCTCTTTCTATACTTCTCTTTGTATGCTTAGATGCTTATAACTATCACAATAAAAAAAAGGTCTGAAAATTATCAAAATGTCTCTCCCGTTAAATGAATTCTCTTAGATAATATTTGTTTGAGTAAAAGTGAGTTTTCTTTATCTAGATCACTTTGAATATGAGGTCTTTATATTTGCAAAACAGAGTTTGGAAATGCACTCTCTGTGTTTCAAATTATTAAAAACACTCGAAAAGAAGCTTCGTAGACCTCACATTCATCTGGTACCAAATTTGCCAGAGCAAAAATTCATATTAGCAAATAAAAATCCATAGAAAGTTACAATTTAACAAGTACCTTTCAGCCCATTAATCTCTAATATTTATCCAAATAAAAGGAAACAACTTGATCAGGCCTAATCGAAATATAAATTCTCGCTAATTTCGTCCCGTTTTATTTCTGATTCTATTCCTCAATTTTACAACTTCAATTTCAAAAGCGATGCCATTGCTTATCCATATAGAAGAACAACCACGCCTACCTTACAATTAAGAAATATTCATTATTTTACACTCTTTGACGGTTGCGCAAGTCGAAATTATGAAAATTTATCTGCATGTTCCAAATTTCAACATTAACTAATTAAAAATTTTTTAAAAAAAATTAGCTACCATTTCTGATTATTGGGCCATATAGAATTTATCTTCTTTTAGGGTTTTTTCATATTTCACAAATTATTTTTGAATTCTACGAAAGGTAATATTGAAAATTCATCAGTAGATTTCAAGTATAATGAAGTACGGCTTATCGAAAAGTGAAGATCTACGACATTTATCAAAAATTGCAACTTTTCATTTCTTTATTGTTGTATTTATCTAAATCGTCAGGTGTGATAGTCCACATGAGAAAGTATGGGCTGTAGAAGGTGTGCCAGATTTGAACTTTAGCCAATACAATTTTCTTACTTGTTTCATTTCAAATCTTAACATATGTCACTGCAACAAAATTGAAAGTAAAATTGAAACTCAACGTTTCAAACATTTTCGTAAAACAGAGTTATACACTCCAACTCAAACATTTTTGTACGCTGGATATAAAAATATATTTATAGATGATCTTTAAACTTTATAAAAGTAGCAAAAAAAGATGAAGAAGAAGAATAAATAACATTTTATGTATGTACTTTAGCCATCACCACCACAATGCCATGGTTTTGTATTACCGTCCAATAATCATATAAAATGTTTCTACACTTTTTTCCCCATTTAAACAATAAAGTCGAGTAAATACACTGATAAAAAAAGTTTCAAAAAAAAATATAAAAAATAAAAAAAAGACAAAAAGAAAAAGCAAATAAGTAAATATCGTTCTTTATCATTTTATTTTTATTTTTTTCATTTGTTGTTGTTGTTGTTGTTGTTGTTGTTGTTGTTGTTGTTGTACTTACTCATACATTTAGGCTTTTTGTGTACGTTTGAGTGATGCCATTATTTGACCATTTGATTAAAATTTTTATGATTGTATTTATGTATGTGGAACAAAGAATACAACTAATATATAATGGGCTATGTATAAATGTATTATATACATTTACATACATACATACATACATACATACATACATACATACATACATACATATACATATATACATAAACAATGTCATTTCCTGCAATATTCAGAATGATCTTATGATTTAATCATTGTGTAAAATGTAGAAAGAAAGAAATCTTATTTATATAAAGAATGTAGCCTTAGTGGTACATCGTACTACAAAATGTATAGAATACTTATTATCGTCAGGTTCAGTCTTAGTGTTAAAAAAAAAAAGTAGAGGTTTAATTTTTTCTAGTAAGCATCTGCAAAAATAGGAAAGTATAATAATTTTGTTAAAATGTTTAAAACGCTCTCAAAGAAACTTTCCAAGGAATTTGGAACTATTTGTTAAAATTGTGAAATTGAACTCAATATCAAACAGGAAAATTTTTATAAAGCCTTAACAAAACAGAAGTATCTAATTCATACATTGCCTTGGAAGTTTATATTATTAAACCTAAAGGCTATAACAATAGCGCATGGAAGAGGACGGTATACTGGTTGTATTCAATCCTCAGGTGTTTATCCTGCAGAACTTACAATCTACAATCCTGGCATCAAAGAAAACCCTATAAAAATTCTTTATAAATTTAAATGTACTGAACTAAAACTAAATGTCCATTTTTTTTATAGTAAAATGGACATTTAGTACCAGTAAGTACCAGTAAGTCGATTGGGGCCAAACCTACAGCACTTTACTAAGTGATAATTAAAGTCAAATAAGAGAATTACAAGCCAATAATATAGAAAAAAAATGTACTTTCTTATTTATTTTAAAAGTTCATTAGATGATAGGACAGGTTCAAAAAATGTACCAATCTAGAACAAATTTGTTACAAATACTTTTTATATTAAAATATAAAATAGTGACAATTTTTGCTAAAATATTTTCTAAATTGTAACTTTTTTCCAAATAATGACTTTTTACGAAAAAGGTGTTATATGGGAAGTGATCGTAAAAATGGACCAATCTGGACCAAACTTGTTACATATGTTTTTTTTAAATTTAGCGCCAATTTACTTACCACAATATATAATTAAAATGATACTTTTTCTCCATATAATGGCATTTTTTTACGAAAGGCGTTACATGGGAACTGATCGAAATATTGACCCGATTTTATCCATTTTTAATAAGCTTCACCTCTACACCAAAATACATTCATGTATAAAACTTCATTAAAATATCTCAAAAAATACTAACTTAATAAAAAAATTTACATAAACAGACAGACATGCTTAAATCCTATCAAAAAGTAATTCTGAGTCGATTGGTATAATAAATTTTTTTTTTTTTTTGGGTGTTACAAACATCTACACCAACTTATAATATCCTAAACGACAAGTAGTATAAGGTGTACAAGAAGATAAATTGTAAGTCCATGGTGAAATGAAAAGTGTAAATCATGTTTAAGTGGTGAGTACTTAAAGTTTGCCTTAGATTGAACTTAACTTTTTTACAATTCTTATCGACGCCATAAAAATACAAAGAAAAAAAATGGCCTGAAATATTCAACGTTTAATATCAGACTAATAATAGCATTGAGAGTCGAGAGTCAATCAAAATAAGTAAAATAATATTTTTGTATTTTTTGCTTTTTATTGTTGTCGCCGCCATAATTTATAAATGTAAATGTAAATGTAAACAAAAAAAATCTTGGATACTCAGGACCCAAATGCGATAGAATGTAGATTTATTCAATAAATATGAAATTTGCAAATAAATTATCAGACGAAATGTATTCTTAAACTTAAGATTAATGAATAAAAATCTGAGAATATGAAGTTAATGAAAATTCCAAATTTTTAATTTTTGTAATAACGATATTTCAACAAATTTTGAAGTTTTAATTTTGTATCTGATTCCAAAAATACATCGCATCTCATGAATTATTAATATATAAAATATGTAAACTTAAAAACAATGAAAAATATAGAAATTCAATATTTGAGCGACTTTTGAAAAAATAACCAGAAACTTTGTATTTAAAATGCAAAAAATGTTTATTGTACTTTGTTGAATAATTAATAAAAGTAAAGAAGAAAAAGTTGAAAAAAAATGAAAGAAATTAAAATTTAATGTTATATAAATTTGAGTAAACGCGATCATTTTTGAATAATATGAATCATTTTTGAATAAATGATAATTCAACAAATTTAGAAATTTACTGAATTTTCTACCATTTATCCATTCAAAATTTGTACAATAGTTATGCCATTTCGAATAATATCTATATACAAAAATATACACAAGTGAAATGGAAGTGATGAAAATACACAAGTGACTTCCAAAAAAGAGAGAAAACTTAATAACTAAATTTGAGCCGCCCATTTTTGAAACAACAAAATATTATTATTTGCAAAAATTTTGATTCAAAACTGCCTTAAATTTTTACGAAATTTTTTTTTTAATGAAAATCGTAACTATTTTCAAGTATTAGCCAAAAGTAGATTAGCTTAAATCGATACAAAATTGTTACTACAACGATTGGGCTGGGCCCAACTTAAGTTGTTTTGGAGTGTTACAACAACACTTGGTTGTTGTAACAACCAAGTGCAAAATGTTAAAATCTTATACTCAAATTGAACAAAATTTTCTTCTTCTTCTTTTTACGTCTTCTTCTTGTTCTTTTTCTTCTTCTTCATCTGTTATGTGTTATGTGTTTTATTTGCATTGCAGTTTGTGGTAATTGCACAGAAAAATAAATTGTTTTTAATTTTTCATTTAAAGCAAACCCAGTTAAATGTGCAAGTTAACTTAACTTTTGTTTATTTGTCTATTTACTTATTTATCTGTCTGTCCATCATTCAAACAATCCATTCATATGACCATTTATATATATATATATATATATATAATATATATATATATATATATATTTGTATGTATGTATGTATCTATCATTTCTATATTTAACCATTATAAAAACAAAAAAAAAATTGAAAAAAAAGCCAAGCAGCTGTGAATCGAGCTGTACACGTATCACTTTTATATGTTAAACGATTGTATGAGATTAAATTGTTGTTCATTTATAAAGTTACAAGTTCAATTGCAAGTTGTTGATCTCTATAAATAGAGAAATGTTGAAAAAGATGAAATAAAAGTAAGAAGACGAAATAAGTGGAAAATAGAAAGAATGTTGAGTTATAATGAATTACAAGTTTGTATCGCAACAGATCCATCTCTCAACCATCATCATTATTTAACTATTTTTTTCATATACTTTGAACTGTTCATTCATGTAATTGTTATAAATTTGTAATTGTACAAATATGAGGCAACTTCACCTCTAAAATGTATGCGGTTTTTCAATTTAAGATGCAATGCGCGCTTTTTTTATTATTGTTATGCCGTTTTGTTTCTTTGCACTTACGTACGGCATTATGAGCCAATAAAATGTTTTAAACACAAAGAATATTGTTATATTGTTATCTAGCTCAATATCTAGGCTTGTGTGTATGTGTGTGTGTTTGCATGCCTCTACATCAATAAGAAGAAGAGACAAGAAAACTCATCAAATGATTGGTGTATTTTTCTTTGTCTTACCTCTCTTTCTTATAATTGCCATATATATATATATATATATATATATATATATATATATATACATGAGAATGAGAAAGAGATAGACATAGAGTTAGAATGAGAAGGGAGAAAAAAAATTTTTGTTTAAATTGTTTAACAACAAATAAATGATAAAAAATGTACAAATGTGCCGTTAAACAAATATTTAATTGTTTCGAATGGTAACCGGTCAACATTTTAGTAAAGCCATAACAGCAACAACAACAGCAATAACAACAACAATAACAGCAACAACAGCAACTATTTAAACAAAAGTTTACATTTCACCCTTTTTTTTATTTTTTTTTGTTTTTTTATTTTTATTTTTTTTTTGTTTTCTTTTTTTTTGTTGCTTCTCTCGAGATGGAGTCAAGGAGTGATAAAAGCGAATGAATAAATACATGAATAAATGAATAAATGAATGAGTGAATGAGTGAATGAATAAATATGTTGACCAATAATTTATGGCCAGTCATTTGGCCAACAATTAATACTACCACTCAGGCAGTATGCTTTGACCATCATTCACGTTGCCATGCTTGCATTCAACTGTTTTGACCTTTCTCTTTTTTTTCTTTTTTTTTGTTTCTTTCTTTCATTGTTTTAAATGAAATATATATTAAATTGCGTTATATATATATATATACACACACACACATATGCATATGCGTATATAATATATGTTTCTATATATTTACATGATGATATTGTAATAATGGAAAATGTGGAAAATGTGGAAAAAAGGAAAAAATGAAAAAAATGGAAAAAATGGTTAAGTTGTGAAGTACACTTCAATATTATCACTTGGTTGCTTTATTGTTGCTTTATATATATATATTAAAATTTTTTTTCTGAATATGCGCGTACCAATTATGTGTATGTTTGTATCGCAACTTAGCCGTAATCAAATATGTATAGGCCTGAAATGTCAGACCATTAAATGGTACATTTCAAAAAGGCATCAACAAAAGTTCAAATATTGAAAATGTGATAAAACACCATAACACACATACACATATACATATACACACACATTATATATATATATATATATATATATATATATATGTAAAGGCTTACACCCTACACCACTTCTAATGTTTAGGTTATTATAAACTTTAGTAAATGCTTGTAAAATGGATCGATTCATAATTGCTCTCTAATTCCAATAAAGCGTTCATTCTATCCGTACGTTCTTTCTATTTAAAGACTGTCTATGTAAACTTAAACTCACCACTGGTAACAATTAAATGAAATTTCATGTATGGGCATGTTTTAGCCCAAAAGCCTTCGAAAATAACTATGGGCAAGGAACAAATACAAAAGGACCGATATATCAAAAAAAACTTGCAATTTTTATGATGCATTTGTCATTCGAAAATTACAATTAATTATCTTAAATAGTTCAGATTATAGACCATTTAAAAATCATCGCCGATTGACCCTTCAGAAAAATTTTTACTTCTTGACTACTTTACAAAAATGTAACCCGAAAATGTTCCTTCCATCAAAAGAGTTTTCTTTTTTTTTTCTTACTCTTCCACTTACTTTCTCTTAAAGCTTACTCTTCCACTTAGTTTCCCTTAAAGCTTACTCTTCCACATATTAAGCCAACGTACTTATTTATGTGCAATTATGTATATATTTTAAATTAATGCTCATCGTTATTTAGTTTAAATGTCACCGCAAAAGTGGTTGGCCGTTTCGTGCAACTTATTATTATTCACACTTAAAATATGACTCTACTGCATTCAATATTATTTTATATTTATTGCGATATCTGCGCTTATTTGTATATATGTAACGTACCTAAATAAACTTGAGAAGTATTCATCTTTTATTATAACGATTATTTCATTTATATGTGTCCATGGGGTCGAGTAAACACTTTTAAGTGAAATAAACTTTAAAGCTTCATAACGCAATAGAATGCAATGTCCATATCTATATATGTATATATGTATGTGTATGTTTGTGTGTGTGTGTGTGTGTGTGTGTGTGTGTGTGTGTTGTTGTTGTGTGTGTGTGTGTGTTATATACGTATTACACGGTATTATAGCAGAATGGTTCAATTAGTTTTAATATGGCAACAAACATAAAATTGTGCACCCACCAACCTCACACACCAAATACTTTCACATGTTTATACATAACGAAGCAAATAAAGCAACCATTATTGTTGGTTGTGGTCGACTCTTAAATCACTTAAATCACCATTTTAGTTAATCTAATCTAAAAAATCAAGAAAGTTATGCTTGGCTGGCACCAAATCTTGTATAGCCACCAGCAATTTAATGTTTGTTATAGTGCCGCAATGTTGGCATTTTATACATTAGCTTAAACATGGCCGATTTGTACTATTTTAAATGCCTTAATACTTGAGCAAAGTTTTAACTTTGTATCTCTTGTAATTTTTGAGTTATAAAAAAAAAAAATAAAGTATTTGCTTGAAAAACGGAGATGTTTTCACTTTAGGTGGGGCTTTCACTTTTGGTGGAAGGGTTCTTCGACCGATTTGGCTCGATTTGGCCCGATTTCAATCCCAAAAGGCGTGCAAGAATTATCAAGTTAATTTCTGAAATTTTAAGATCAAAAGAATGTTTACAACACTCAAATGGAAGGCGGACAGACATGACTAAATCACTTCAGAATTTCATGCAAATAAAAAATATCTAAATATTTTGTAGAGTCTCTAATGCTTCCTTCTAGGCGTTACAATTATAATGGCAAAATGAATATACCTCCTAATTCTGGATCAAGAAATACGGTAAAATATTATACTTTTCAAAGGATTTTTTGTGCGATTTGAATATTCTTTATATTAAGAAAGAAGAGGCAAGTCCAAAAAAAGTAAAACGATTTGGAACCATTTCATGTATGAAAATCCAATAATTTGATCATTTTACTTTCTTCGAAAAAAGGCCTTATATGAGAAGTAGTCAAAGAAATGTGCCGTTCCTAAGTATATTTAATAAGATTTACCCTTTTGGGTCAAAGCACATAAAGTGTCACATGGACACACACCACACGAACACATAGACTTACATCGTAACAAAATACATTTCTGAGACAATTGATCTAGCAAAAAATCAGTCTATCTCAACACCTTCCTGTTGTTACATACATTGAAGTAAAGTTATGAAGCACATGCAATTTTAAATGAATAAACTTTAACACTAAAATCAATCTGTTAAATATCTAATAACAGTTTAAACAAAAAAAAAAAATAACAAAAAAAAAACAAACAAAAAAAATCGAGTAATATAATAATTCTCTAGGATTATTATAAGCTTAAAAAGAGGAGAACGAGTAAATTAACATTTGATTCATTTATCAACCAATCTATTAAAAGTATTTCATTTCCAAATGGTCATTACCGGTCACATATGTTCTATGACTGTTCTAATTATCTCATACATATAAAAATTTATGCATGTATGTGTAGAAGTAGGTGTAGGTGTAAGTGTATTAAGTCACTTTTCACATGCATTATAAATGCATTTAAGTGAATAATTACACGTGGAAGGGAGATCAAAAATGACATTCCATCTAATTATTATACTAAGACAATTAACAAAATACATTTAACAAAATAGCAAAATAATTAGATTTTTCTTTTTGTTAGGCAAAATAAAACTCATTTATTTAACTCATTTATATTTCAATGTTTTTTTTTGATTTAATTTGACAGAAAATGGCATACAGAAAGCCAAGAAAGAATTGGGGCAATTTCACTTGTCATTATGGATACAGTTTCCCTTTCTAATACAATTTGAACATGTCTGTCATCAAATAGATCAAAATTTTTAAGATATTTTGCTGAAACTTAGAAACTTAAGAGCGTAGTTTTTGCTCGCAATTTATAGAAAACGCGATACTGAAAAGTTGTCCATCCAAAAATTGGATTAAATATTTAGCATCAATTTACGAAAACGCGTGTTCAAAATTTAGTCTAATAAATACACACCATTTATGGTTGAGCGTATGATGATACTTAAGTGGCTTATTTTCAAAAAATCAATAAGTGTAGCGGGACTGTGAAACATTTTCATTATTGAATAATTAAAAAAGTTCCATGTATAGAATCAGATTCATAAAATGGACCAATTTTTCTTAAAATATATTTAAATTTGTAAAATTTCTTTTAATGCAAGCCATTCCTTTAAAAATGCTGTGATTGTTTGATCTTAATCATTTTCAATAGAATTCGTCTTTCAGCCAAAGCACATGAATTTCAATGGAAAATATAAGACATTGATAAAAAAATTTACATGGGCAGGTGGACGAGCATTTATTTCAAATTAATTCGAAAATTTCGTTCTATGTAACGACATTTAATACTTAAGTGTGCTTGTATAGTTGTGTGTAAATACATATAATAAATATTTCTAATGATTCATAAGTGTTTTATTTCTAACTCCAATTGAAGCAAATTAATTAAACAGTCCTACATAAATAGTACTCATAACCGCAATTATATATTTGTGTTTCAGTTTTCTTTGCTTCTTATTTTTTTGAAGAAAGCAAAGGGATTTTTTTTTAGATATTTTATTAAAAGTTAAGTTAATACGTGGCCATATTTTCTTTGTTTATTCACGTATAAAAACAATTTGTAGAGAGTGGAGAGTATTATAAGTTTATGCAGTTGTTTGTAACATTTAAATGGGCTTGAGATGGTGAAATATTTTTTTATACCGATCAACTAGAAGATCAGAAGTCTGTTTGTCTGTTTGTCTGTTTATCCGCCGTCCGTTTTGAAATGAATTTATTATTAAGCTATAGGTCGCAATTTTCGAGGTAATTTAATTAAATTTGGTACCCAAACGTCTTCTAATCCAAAGACAAATATTATGGAAAATTCTTATCATACGGGAATTTTTCAACATTCAAATCATACCTTTTTCACAATAATCAACACGTGGGTTGACGTGCTTAAAATTTGATTCAGATTGGTCCGTTTTTTGATCTCTCTGCCATTTAAGAAACTTTGTTAATCCTGCAAAAACTACGGTTTTTTTTTATTTTTTTGACATACTGATACTTTTAAAAGTTTAATATTCTAATATTTCAAAGTCAAACTCGACTGACTACAACATTTTAACTTATTTTAGTTGAAAGCATGGGATAACATTAGTTCTATGAGGATACATAATTCATAATGAAGGAATGCTAATTTATAAAGAAGACAACACTATTAAAAAACACCATGTGCAAGCACTAACATTGTTTAAAAATCATCAGACCTTGAATACACATGACCTCCATAACTCTTTCATATATGAAATAAATTTTGTTATATTTGAATGAAAATAATAAATCATTAAATCCAGAGACATATGTTTACCATTAACTATCAATTACACTACGATGCTACCAATTTTGGCTGCCTTTGGAATGCTCATTTTGACAAAATGCTTCTAATACTCAAAAAGGATAAAATTTTAAGACTATTTGAGAGAATTTAGTTGAAGCAAAAAATATACGAACTTTTAACAACTTTGCGACATAGATTTTTATGCCCCTACCACCCAGAGATCTGGTATTTCTGTCTGTTTGAAACGCCTGCAAGAAAGCTTAGGAGACCAGACAGTATACTTTTGATCGATTTTGAAACAATTTCGACGTCGTAAATAAAAATGAAAAATATGGAAAAGAAAATTTCAAGCCTTTTTCCTTATTTACTGTAATTCTGCAGAACTATCTTTTGGACTCTTTTGCCTGCTTTCAATATTAATCTAAACCCAAAAACTTCTAATATTTTCAATAAACTTGTAATGTTTTCTGATCCAAGTTATATTTATCAAGCACAATGACACACAGGTATGACTTAATTCGATTCAGAATTTTATTTTAATCAAAAATCATAATTTATATGGTTTCTGGAGAATTTTTGTAATTTTACGAATATTTTAATGGAATAAGTGCCCTGAACAGTTTCATGGGCAATTTCTCAAGTTTATTGTTAAAGGATTGAAAAAAAAAATATATGGAAAAGCATGTTCGTCAAAATTATGATAAGAGTAACTTATTTCTGATCATAAAAGAGAAAGGTATGCATCCACAGACGCCACAAAATTCTTCTATAAGTTGTCAAGGCAGAAAGTTCACTTCATAATTATTTTTGGGTACTCAAAATTATGATGCCACATTATCAGCAGTGCAACAAACTTATCGTCCCCAAATTACCGAAATTATTCGATCAGAACCTTCATTTGCGTTGCAACAGGTTCCTCTACGATATCCTAGCCAAATTTAATGAATACTTTGTCATTGTTTAATATCACAACAACTCATCTATACATGCGGAAATATTGAAAGAGTTTAATGCCCTTGTCAAGAAAGGCGGCTAAAAGTTCGGCCATAGAATATCCGTTCAGGAATTTTAGATTCAAAAAAGAATAGTAAATAAATTCAAAAAGTGTCATCGTAAATTCTCCACTATCTATAACGATAATTCATAATAAATTCTATTATAAGTTTCAGTTATGTCAACATAATTCCACTAAAAGGGCACACTTCATCTAACTTGAATTACCTTTATTAAAATATATTATTTAATTAAAGTGATTTAATCAATTAAAATTTTCTTAAATTTATTTGTTATAGAGCTGTAAAATATGCCAAAAACAATTTGCTAATGTTTATCGCCTACAACGTCATATGATTAGTCATGATGAATCCGAATTATTGCGTAAATTTAAGTGTAATCAATGCGATAAAGCGTTTAAATTTAAACATCATCTGAAAGAACATGTACGCATACATTCCGGTGAAAAGCCTTTTGGCTGTGATAATTGTGGTAAAAGATTCTCACATTCCGGCTCATTTTCTTCACACATGACATCTAAAAAATGCATTAGTATGGGATTAAAGTTGAATAATGGGCGTAATCTATTGATATCATTGGAGAAAAATGGACAACATGTAGCCATGCACCCTCTTAAATTAAATAATTCTTCTAATCCGCAAAATATCAATAATCTATATAATAATGAAATAGATAAAATAGCAAATCATTTAACCAATGCAACGAATTATTTTGCTGCTGATAATTATAGTAATGCAAGTGGCCCATTTTATCCAAATCTCTTACCAAAATATAATGACTATAATGCCATGAATGCAGCTGTATTAGCAACATTTCCAAATCCATTTTATAGTATGGCATTAGCAAATCCCAGGTTTCATCCATATAATATACAACGTTTATTAGAAATAACTGCTGCTGGGCAGCAACAACATAATCAAAATATCTCTTCTCCAGATTTAATATTAAAAGAAACTGAAAATGTTAAGATCCATATAAATGGCGTACTTAATGAAGAAGATGGTACAATGAAAGAAGATAATGAAAGAACGACGAAGGATAATGGTAAAGGTGCAGAAGTTCCTGAAGAATCTCTTGAAGTAATTGACGATAATCATGATGAATCAAAATTAGTTATGGATTTAGGTGATAATGAAACTAAAGAATCTGAATATCAAACAGCAGCAAATGACTGTGCATTTCAATTTGGAAAAAGAACACCTGATCAAGAAAAGGCAAGCTTAATTGCTGAAGAAGCAGAAATTAAAGAGGTGAATATTTTAAATTCACATATACTAAAGCGGGAGCAACCAACAGCCGAAAAAACTACAGAACCTCTCAAAGTTCAGAATATTGAGCAAAATTCAATAATAGCGTCTAACTGTATTAAGCAAGAAACACCAGATGAAATTAATGAAGAGAATGGTGCTAGCATCAAAGAATATACGGGAATAAAGGAAGCATCCATTTCGCCACAACATTTATTCGCTGGATTACGTTGTAGGCGTTGTAATACCCAGTTCAATCATGTCACAGAACTTGTACAACATGAAAAAGTTCTTTGCGGTATTATTAAAGAGGAAATGAAATATTATCATCGTGAACAAGTTGATCCCACCAATACCTTAAATAATGATAAAAAACCTAATAGCGATATTGAAGATGAACTAGATGAACATGATTTGATATCGCATAATGATTGTAGTAGTAGCGGAGCTGAGAGTAATGTTGATCGTAGAGTGCGTACACGCACATCCATAACAGAAGAACAACAATTGGAACTGAAGCAGCATTACGCTTTAAACTCCAGGCCAAGCCGTGATGAATTTCGTATAATAGCGGCACGTTTACAATTAGAAGCTAGAGTTGTACAAGTGTGGTTTCAAAATAATCGCTCACGTGAACGTAAACTACATTCCATTAATGATAATAAGCATAAGGCAAACCAAAATCCCTTAGTACAAAATATGAGTCAAAACTTTGACATTGGCATTAAACTTCCCTCATCCACAACTGATGAGCCATTAGATCTTTCGATTAAGCCAGAATGTTCTAATATACTTCAACAACATCTAGAACAGCATTCACCTTTATACGGTGTAGCTCTCCATCAAACGGATTCTAATATAATGTCAATAAATGATCTAACTGAAGCTATTAATTTAAGCCGCAAAATGTTACCATCTGCAACATCACCAACTTTAACTGCTTCTATTCCCACCACATTTGACCATAATGCAACAGGAAGTGCAGCTGCTTTATATTTTCACAGTCCTCCACTACAAGATCAGCTAGGAGTTACAGCGCCCAAAATGATTAACAATTTACGTTATACACCGTCGCCTGTGAAAGCTTCACTTCTAACACCACAACAACAACCGGAAACCCCGCAAGATTCTTCCAATTTTAACACATTTTCCCAACTATCATCTTACATGATGCCAACTGCCATGTCGGTTGCTCATCGTACTTTAATGCCAATGGAAGCACTTTTTCAAATGAATCCAAACCAACATTATGCAATGAAAAATAATTTTCATAAATTTCATGTAAATTTTAATAGTCTCAGTCCAACGTTAACTAAAAAATCTTGGCGTGATGATGAGCTAAGGCCACAATGTGCCGAAGCTTTAGCAACGCAAGCCGCTGTTACTGCTGCTGCTTTTATACCACCGAAAACAAAACGTTCCAAAGCGGAAACGCATGGACATATAGGTGATCCTGATTTACCATTTATTTGCGATCAATGCGACAAAGCATTCGCTAAGCAAAGTTCATTAGCACGTCACAAATATGAACATTCTGGTAATTATAATTAATTTAAACTAAAATGCTAAACGTTTCCTTAATTGCAATATATAAATTTATTTTTAGGTCAAAGACCATATCAATGTATGGACTGCCCAAAAGCCTTTAAGCATAAGCATCACTTAACAGAACATAAACGGTTGCATAGTGGTGAGAAACCATTTCAATGTTGTAAGTGCCTCAAACGTTTTTCACACTCGGGTTCATACTCACAGCACATGAATCACCGTTACTCCTATTGTAAGCCATATAGGGAATAGGTAAGAATAGGTAAAAATGCCCATATTACGACCTGCCGCTCAAAACCACCCCCACCAAAAACAACTTTAAGAAGCAGAATTGGCGGAACAAAATTAATACTGGCCCAACAAAAACATCAAATGAACAATTTTACAAAATTCATTAATAGACAAGAGCAGCTTCAAGAATCCTTTAGTAGATTGGCCACATTTCAGCAACAACAAAATACCAAATTTTCCACTTGGGATTTATTAATGCCAAAAGATTTTTTATGGAAAAATCAAATATATTCAAAAAATACATTACAAATGACACCACCATCATTTATACATGGCCCACATACACCTACAAAAAATATTCAATTACAATGCAACACTGCAGCAATATTTAATGGCGCATTAATGCCAACACATTTTAATGATCCACCTATAACGTCCGCCTTATCATCTTATAGATTACAGTTCACCAATAACAATAAACAATAAACAATAAACAATAAACAATAATAATAAAATATAAAAATATCTATGAAGATACATTCTGATTTTTATAATGGAAAATTAATTACTAATGAACTTAAAAGGAAAGAACTTAGCTGAATATTGTCAAAGGCCGCCTCTTTGTTTCTTTATTGTTGTATTTCTTTTTTCTTTTTCTTTTTCTTTTCTTTTTTTTTTGTTGTTGTTGTTTTGTTGTTGTGTGTGTAATTTAAGATTTCTCATTTCAAAATGTATAATTTATAATAATAAAATTACTATAAATTGCTTTTTTTTTATATAAATTAAACGTATAATAATAATAATAATTTTTTTTTCTAATTAAATTGATAAAAAGCAAAATATATAATTTATATTTTTATAAACAAAAATTCCTTAAAAATACAGCTATTTACCAAAAACAAAAACAAAAAAAAAAAAAAAAGCAAAAAAAAAAAAACTAAAAAAGCAAATGTATATTAAAAATATAATAAAATTAAACTTGCACTTAAGAAGTGTACTTAAGAAAAAAGCAGAAACCCAAAGCAACCATTTTCAAATATGTAACGCAAGATATTACACAAACAATAACAAGTATTTGAAACTTTTTATATTTTATTTTAATTTATTCAATTTCTTGCTCTTTGGTTTTTTTTTTTTATTTTATTTTATTTACCTAACTAATAAGTTGTAATAATTGAATTAAGTAAAGTATTTTAATTGATCCAAGTAAAAGTATTTTGTCAAATATTATAAAAAAAAAATAATTTTTTTTTTCAATGCTTCCTTTCACAAAACTGCATAGAGCTTCCTTATTATTATTATTTTTTTTTTTGTTTAATTCTTTATAAGATTTTTTATTATTAAAATATTGAAAAGAGCACAAACATTTAAACAAAAATCAAATTCTTATAAAATGAGTTTATAGATTATATATAATAAATATATTAAATAAAATGCGATTATATAAACAATACTTATACACTACACTATACCATTTGTGGGTACAAAATAGATTTCTGGGAAATGATTGATGTAATAAAACAAAGTTTTATTACATCAATCAATCAATTGGCTAAGAATCCAACTTTCTAAATTCATTTTAAGTTTAATTATCAAGTTGCAGGGCATAATATTTATTGGATATTTCAAATTTTTCAAATTTTTCCAAAATTCAAGCAAATCAAAACTTAAATGTCTTTGTTTTTGTTTAGCATTTTATTTGGCATTAGCATTTCTAAAAAAATGATGTAAAATAAATGCGGGTTTACCGTCATTCGCTAAAGTAGTTTAAAAAAATGCAATAATTTTAAATTAAATACGAAAAAATTTATTGAAATAAAAGAAAAAATGGCAAATTAATATTTTTCAAATAAACTTTCGTTCAGTTTGAATGTTAAGAGGGCATGATCATCAAATTTTTATTAAATAAAAAACAGGGTTTATATCAAAAAAATATACTAGTCCCTACATGATCAATGCCGTGATCAATATTGATTAATAATAAGAAGAGTAATGAAATAAATAATGAAAAGGATCACGCTCAATCTGGCTGATTCTTAATTAAGCCAATGCCATTTTCTTTAATGTTTTTTGAATGATTTGAATACTTGAAAAATTGGTACCATCTAGACCAAATTTTTTTTCAAAAATCTAAGCCAATATTCAATAGAAATAATAAAATTACCAACTTTTTATAAAATGACTCTTTTTTTTAAAAGAAAACTAGTTTAAAAAAATTGTTCTATACTAAATATTTCCAATACGATTATACCCTTAAGTTACAAATCAAATTTCCCTAAAATAACTGAAAAATTCTGATCTATAATTTGATAAAAATATATTAAATGGAAAAAAGTGTCAAACGCACTGACAAGTTGAAATCCAAACAGAAAATCTTAGATAAGCCCTTTAAGGGTGTTACCAACATCTCTATAAAGTTATAATACTTTTTGCGGCAAATGGTGTAGGGTATAATAATTATCATAAAAAATAAAAAAAAACTCGAAAAATTACATCAGCTAAAATTTATCATTAATTTTGATTCATTTTTTTTTTTATTTGATTTTCGGGATTTTTGACTTAATTACGATCAAATAAAATATTCAAATACATTGCCATTCCATTAGTACATCACACACATACATACATTTGCACAAACATACATACATACACATGCACACCCACACACACACACACACACACACAACGCATATATGCTTATTGCAAATAAATAAATTAATGCTAAAAGAAAATTTTTCAAAAGCAAAAAAAAATTGTTCAATGAAAAGTATTGAATAGTGATTAATTAATTAATAATAATTTTAATAAATTAATTCAGTTTTGCCTTATATAAAAATTAAAAATTAAAAATATTAAAAAAAAAATTCAAATACAAATAAACATGATAATGAAAATAAGACGTAAAATAAATAAATTATAGATATTTAATGTATAAAAATGGATTCATAATTAATTAAGTTGCCTAAATTTCTGTCAAATATAACAATGAAAACTGGCATATTAATTAAATTGCTTTACATGTATGTACATAAATATTTTATGTCATTTATGAAATATTGAAATTAAAGAATGACATTTATAATTTATCATCATGGACAAATTTTACATAAGAAATAATTTTAATTTTCTTATTTGATATTTTTGTCAATTTTTATGACATTTTTTTTCTGTTTTTTTTTTCTTTTTTTTTTTTTTTTTTTTTTTTTTGGAGTAAAGCAATGTAAGAGAGATTGGAAGAAAGCAAAAAAAAAATAAAAATGAAATATACAAAGAAACCAAATGACAATAATGCATTAATAAAATTTTCAACAATTTTGTGAACATTTAATTGAATAATTAATTCAATTAATTAATTATTATAATAAATATTTTTATTTTTATACTCACTATGCAAAGTTGGGTGGTAGACGTAACAATTACAACGCCCAAAAGGAATCATCAAAGGGTATATATTCTTATTCAAGGTCGAATTTTTAAATAACTTTGACTTTGACATGTCTGTATGTCTGTTCGTGGGGGCAAGCAGTCCCCCAGTCCCCCAGACCCCCTGCTCACCTGCTCAACTGGGAGTGGCTCATGAGATGATTGTTGGTTCTCCGTTACCATCAGGAAGCATCATGGGTCACGAGATCAGATCCAAAGACTTAATTTGGTATCGTGGGATCACCAGTTTTAATATAGCCCATTGCGGTGATATTGAGGTTGGCTTCTTGGGGGCTGTAATGCCCATATCGCGGGCGTTGCTCGTTCAAACATATTAGACTAATTTAAGCTAAGCCTAGAAGTAATAGGAAGGCTCCTAGTACTTCTAGATACCAAAGATTAAGCCATATATATAAAATGCAATGCAGGCTTTAAATTAGAAGCTAGTCGTGACGGTAGCAAGCACCATGCGTGACATGACTACCAACGCTAGGGCTCATTTTGTACGTTTATGTACCATGCATTTGAGCCTTCACGGCAGGTATACATGTAAAATATTCACTGCATTGTCCGTCCGTCCGTCTGTCCGTCTGCCCAAGTTGTCAACACTCACCTCAACGCCAAATTTTAGATTGCAATTTCAAATTTAGCATGTATATAGGAAGTTCTTACCTGAAAATGGACAAAATTGCTCAAGAGATACGCCCATAATTCAGTAATGAACTATGAAAATTCTTGTTTTTTTTTTAAAGTAATATTCGATGATTTTTAGCTAATTGCACGCAGATAAGAAAAGATAGAAAACTGCAATTTTATACAACTAATAAGGAATCTAATTTATAATATTCAATTCAAAAATCATGCGTAACGAACACGCCTACACGAAATTGGATAAAATCGTGTAGGCATTCCATTTTTACGTTTACATTTTCCATTTAGTACTCGAAAATTCGTACAATTTCGATATCATAATTTCAAGGGTTTTGATGGTATTTTGAGTATCCAAAATTTGACCCCCCCCTAAATATAATTTTTTTTTTGTTTTTTTTTTTTTGATTTTTTGATTTTCATTTAACATTAATTTTGCAGCAAATTCATCAACGATAATGAACGCTAAACATTATTTTTACGGCAAATTACAACGAACCAGTAAAACAATAAATTACAATAAATTTATCAAACACAAAGTATATACATATATATGTATGTATGTATGTATGTATGTATGTATGTATGTATATACCATTAAAGAAAGGTTTCTAAACAACGACATTATAAAAAATAGTAATAACACTTTAAAATCACTTAAAATAAGTTTTACATGAAAAAATTGATTTTTTGCCTTTTTTATTTAACTTCCTCGTTTAATTGTATTAATTTTAATGTTATTATTGCGCTTTGGTTTTGTTTATTATATTGTTAAAATAGTTGAACAGTGACAAGTTAGGCAAAGTAAAGATGCCTAAATTACCAAATATAATGCACAAATATGTAGCTGATAATTTTATTATGAATAATTAAAATAAATCAAAGAAATTTATTAAAGAAAATTTAGTATAAATTCATAGTAATTAATTACGTCAACAAAATAAATAAATACGTAAAAAAAATTAAAATGGTTTTCATTTAAAAATTTTTCTGCAATTAACTCATTCACTGGCATATTAAATTTTAAGGTCGTTTACATAGACTATTTTCTAGTCTATGTATTTATGGCCGTGGGCATGGAATACTAATAATGGTAAAAGGGACCAGAAATTTGTCCTATTTATAAAATCTAAGTTAATTTGATGTAAAGGGTAAATCATCATGAACGTAATTTAAAGTTTCTATGTGCAAGCAACAACGATATACCAAACTTGTCTATAAACATGAGCAATTTTAAATTTAGTATCAGCATTGATTCAAATCTAGCAACCGACCTGACTTTATTGCTATGTTTGCGAGTCTTGCATTTTCTTTACTTTTAATTTATTAATTAGCGCCCTCTCTTTTTTCTTGTATTTCATGTAAAGGGAACAGTTTTATTACGGTCAAAGTTCTCTTGAGAGCCAACTATAGTTTTTAGTGCTATCTATATCGAGACCAATGACAGCCAACCAAATAAAGGTTTTTTAGCGCCCTCTAATAACTACTAAGTATTTCTACATTTATTAACTCTACAATCTCTATTATGTTATTGTTGTTTTGTACATACTCTTTAATATAAATTTGTAGAAACTTGCTTTTTGTATGCAGAAGTTATTATTTTAGCTATTCAATTAAAGGACTTTTTATTTCTCTTTGTTAAATAACCAAAAAAGAATACGTATAGGTTCTCAGAACAAAGTTTGCTGAAATGTAAAGCTTCATGAATTTGCTTCAAAAAGTAGCACCATCACCTTTTCTCCTTCTAATGATGTTAACATTCGTTTCTATAACAGAATATATTGCTATAAACATTGTATATATGTATATAACATTGTTCATAAAAGGTAACTACAAATCTACAGTTTCGCCGCACACTTTTTTATGTAATCATTTTATAATGAATGACAATTTAATAAAAACATCGAACCGTCATACTTGTTTGTTGGATGACAATGTAGCAAAATATATTACATAGTTATAGGTTCATACAAATTCCAGTCTATATTATACATGATTATATTTACAGTGGTAGTTTGATTTGTGTTGGAGATGAAGCCGGTTGTTGGATTTTGTTTAGAAATAGCAGTAGTTGTAGTGGTGGTGTCGCTAAAGAATTGTTGAAACGATAAACAAAAAAAAAAAAGAACAGTACGCTTTGTGATTTTTCTTTATGTTTTGAACCGTGTTTAACTTTACATAACATCATTCCATTATTATACATAAATGTACTCGATGTTAGGAATTGAGAACATTTTGTGAATTAAAGGTGAAAAAAAGTTATGCCATAATTTGAGCAAATTACTAAGAGAAATTTTTTTCATAAATTGAAAAGTCTAATTCTAATGAAAATATAAAAAATAATTTACTTTATATATTATATTCAATACAATTAAAGAAAAGAAACTAAAATGTTTGAATTAGAGGATTATACTGCCGGCAGTTTACTTGATGGTGGATATATTAATAAATATGCGGTGAGAAAATTTGTTTTCTTGTATTACTTTTTTTGTATTTTTTAGATTAGTTTTTTTTTCTTTTTTTTTTGGTGAAGAGGGATGTTTTTATTTTGTATTTGAACACTACATACATCTATATATTTTAAATGCAATGCAGTTTGCCGCCTTTTTTTTACTGCTATGTTGAGTTTGCAGAATATTTAATACAGAAAGCTCTATGATTGAATTTTTCTCTTTTTAATAATGAAAAAGAAAAAATATACATTGAGAACGCCTGAGAGAGAGAGAAAGAGAGAGAGTGTGTGTATGCGATTATGTGTGTGTAAATAAATGTGTAAGTCATCTGTGGATTTTTCAAAAGAAAGTATCCGTTAAAATTTTCATTTAATATTTTGCGACCACATGTTTATTGTACAAGAAATTCTACGCAACAAAAAACAATTAATCTATGAATCTTGCACAGACGGTAAAGTAGAGTTTTTTATATTTCATTATAAGTTTGTGCACATGTTTGTAACATCTAGATGAAATTAAAATGTACTCAATTTTTTATTATTATACCGATCGTCTTAGATCTCCTAAGATCTAAAATTGCTAAGTCGCAATTTTTGAGGTACTTTTTTGAAGTTTGGTTAAAAATCGTTTAAATCGGACCTTTTTCAATCAGTTATACGAGAAAAAATTGCAATGTTAATTATATTTCAACGAAAATTGCCGTGTTATTTTATTTTAACTTATAAAATGTATGTACCAGATTTGGTCTAGATCATTCCATTTTTACGACCTCTCTCCATAAATTGGTTTTTTCGTAAAGTCTTTATATGAAGAAAGGTACAATATTTAACAATGTTTAGCGTATTAGCACAAGATTTGCTACAAATTATGTGTGTGCCAAACCCATTCATTTTTTGAATCTCCTCCTATATAACTAATTTTTCAAATAACTTAAATACAATATTTTTAACCTTTTTGAGTTGTGCCCTGCCCCTTGTCGTACCAGGTACTATGGCACTCTCGGGGATAAAATCACTATTACAATTACGCTTCATATAACTATTTTTCAGAATTTTTATGTGAAAAGCCAAAAATTAATTAAAGTGTAATGGGTGGTGTAGGGTACGTAATAAAGCGGCCTCGGCTGACTATATAACCAATATACAAAAATTGTTTTCAAATTAATTAAAGAGGTTCTTGAGAATTTTGAGCGCATTTTAAAAAGTTTCAATTTACAATGCGTTTGGTAGTTTTTCAAACCAAAAAATTCTGAAGAATATTCAAGATTGTTTACATTTTGAAATTACTTTGAATACAAATGTGTTTTATTTGAGATAATTTGTCGTTACAGACTCATGGTTTTCTTCCTCTTTCTTTTTTTCCTTTTTTGCGTTTTTATAATCACGGTTATTCAATTTATTTACTTTCTTTAAATTTTGTACTTTTTTTTCGCATTGTATTTACATTATTTCTACTTAAATAGCATAAGCAGAAAGAAGGAAAGAAAAGAAAAACAAGCTAACATTTTATATTCTCTTTAATTTTTCTCTTCTCTATAACGTTTGCATATAAAATAATATCAAAGCATGGTTCACATTTGTTTTTTTGCTTTTTCTGGTTTTATGCTCAATATGTAAAATTTTGGTTGTTCATGCATGCATGTGCACACATTTTTAATAGTAGTAGTATAACATTGTATGACTTGCAACGGTCTTGGCAAAACATTTATTTATTTTTTTCATATATTCAATAATTATTGAAAATCTTAAACGGAATAACTCTTATGTCAAGACTAGTTATTTTAAATAAAATTTTACTTTAAAAAGAAAGTTAATGAAATGCATTTATAATAATCGCTTAGGAAATATATTAATTATTTGCCGATGTCAGCCATATTATAACAATTAATTCTCAGGGGTAGTTTAGGTTTAGTTTATTTGATTAAGAGAGACAGAGAGAGGGAGAGAGAGACAGTGAGAGTATAAATTTGTTATTTGGCAAAACATCTATCGAATGAATAACCAGCAGCTGCAGTTGTTCATGTTATTCATCATTTCATTTAGTACTACACACATTTAACACCATAAAATACTTTACTACTCTGCTAAAGTACTAATTCATGTAAACGTATTAATGCCAAATATGTTACGAGACTTAAATTATTCTAGCGCAATTTCTCTTTGTGTACTCAGTGAGCCACTACGGTATAAGAAATATGTTAAATTTATTAAATTAGTTGTAACACTCAAAAGAAATTTATTGAAGCCATAAAGCATTTTTTTGGCTCTCCTTCAGATTTCGAAATTATTCTTATAATACACGCTTAAGATTGATGTGGATTAGGCTTCAATATAATCGAATGATCACGCCTATTAATAGAGAATGCTGGGCCTTAGAAACATGCATATTGTGCAGTATTATCTTTATGTTATAATATAATTACTTTCGAAATGTAGTACCTTTAACACATTTAGGCGTATTACTGCGTACTTGAGACTCGTTAAGAGAAGAATATACGTAAATATAAATTTAAGCAGACATCAAACAATGTATGTAAAAAAAGCAATTTTTATTTTCTGTTGTATTTTGCTTTAAAATCATGATATATTTATATTGTGTCCGAAGTATTTCAAATGTAATTGTATGAGTAGACATTTGTGTCTAACATCATTTTACCTTGAAATTTAACAGAATGTTGTTGTGTATTAGGTAAGAGGCTCGATTTGTTCTGTACAACCTTTTCATTACAACTCAAGATTGGTATAGACAAATCTTTCATATATAATGATGCTTTGCTTGAGAGTGAAAATGGATGGTATGGCCAACATGTAATATATTCTTTTCAGAATATGTTTGAACAGACATCAAACAATCAAGCAGGCCATTCAGTCAAACATTGAAATTCAAGTTAAATGGAGAAATAATGACAGAAAAGAGCAACTCTGGCAAACGACTAGCAGCACAGTTCGTTCTCTCAATATTTGGACATTTATTCTCTTCTTTTTGATTGTGTAAAAACCATTTGTCATGAGTTGAAAATACTTAACCGGTATGAGTTTAATAATTGAGGTGTTTTGTGATCAACTGTACTCAACTATACTCAACTGCTGCTATACTAATCTGTAAACAGTGAATCGTTGGTACTCCAATGTATGCTAAAATTCCCTAAAGTATATATATATATATATATGGCACATGGTTATTTTTATGTACTACCACTGCTTATAGTTGTTGCTTTTTCTTACATTCTCCTGTATGGTTGAATGTTATTTGAAATGAGAGAGCCACTACAGTTTTTTTTCTTCTTTTTTTTTTTTTTTTTTTTTGCTTTTTTCGATTATAAAAGTGGTGAATATGTTTTATACGTTATACGTTATAAAATCGTATGTATATAGATATGTTCATGGAACCAAGTATAAAAAAGCCAATGTGGAATAATTTTTGAAAAAAGGAAAAGAAAAATGATATTAATACCAAAGAAATGCAAAATTATTAATATGTCTAATTAATATGTATAAATTTGATTTAACTATGTAAAACGTAAATCTTATGTAAGATTTCATATTGGAAGAATGCTCACATGAAATTTCTATGAAACTTTTATTGGTAATTGCTCTAAAAGTACTACAAAAGGGATACTTACTAAAATCTAAATATATTAAATAAGTCTATAAGCTTTCATATTGTTCAGAAGTTTTCATTGAATAACAGTAACAGTATATGAAAGTTGTAAGGTAACTTATATCAAATGAAATAACAAATTTAAGACTTCGCTTTCCGAATGATATTTGATTTCTTTTCTTTTGTTGTTAATAGTCTAAGAAATGGGCGCTTTTATTGTACTAGCTTCCATCAAACATTCTTTTAATTTTATATCTTTTTCAATAAACTATCTGTTTTTACAGAAAAACATTGTAACGAGAGTGATCGTAAATATGTACGTTCTTTGCCCAAATTCATTTCAGCATAAAAACTGGCCTACTCTTAACACATTTTATTAAAATCATGGCCTGTACTTGGATAATAAATTTACATGAACAGAACAAAAAACGGACAGATGGACAGACGTATAGACGCACTTATATTGAATAGTTCTTTGTAAAGTTTTTCTTGATGTTACGTACACGTACACAACAAACATCTAACATCCTGGTGTATCTGGTGTAGGGTATACATTGTAGATGAAGTGATCGTTATTAATCTGTGATAACATGTTTACCCGTTTCTATGATAAAGTGAAAAGGCTACCTGTAAATGATTATGGAATTTTTTTTATACATTTATAGGAGTCATCATCAGAGCCTACATTAGATTTTTATATATCAGATTCTTTGCAAGATATGCTTGATGTGGATATACGTACAGAAATAGCCAATGTAGTAAATGGTGGGAGTGGCATTGATAGTGATTATGAAAATGGAACAACAAGTATTGAAGGTTTACAATCATCATTCGATCAGGCAACAGATGCTTCTTTATTGCAAACTACTTATTCTAATTCTAACGGAAATGTTATTAATAATAATGACAATTATAATGCCAAAGAAACATTTTATAACAACAATATTTATGTAACGACATCAATACCACATAATTATGGTACAACAACATCAACAAATTCATCATCATTTTGGTTTGGTTCCAGTAATGACTTTTTTGCTGATGTTGGGGCCTGCGTTAATCCAATATCTGTTATGCCCTTAATATCATCATCTCTAAGTCACAATAAATTTTCAACGAAAAGTTCTAATACGAAACAGCCATCTTCTCCAGATGTTCATGATATCAAATCGCATTTAACATTTTCTCCTGCCCATATTAAAGTTAGTGCCAATTCAATCAGAAATGAACAATTAACATCATATATACCCAAACAAAAAATTATAACATCACCAACATTGATGTCATCAACAACATCATCTGACAATCTGACCTTGACAACAAATAATATTTTGCAAGGAAAAGTTGTTTTAGCGCCTACTGTCTCATCTACATCAACAACAATTACTGCTCTTGAAACAGTTAAAAAAGATCTTAATTATGAAATGCGTAAGTTATCTAATGCTAAATCGAAATTGGAAAATAATGAATATAAAAATAATACTTACACGTATGCAACAACATCGAATCCTGTAACATTATCATCTGTTACATCACCACCAGCAAAATGTTCAGGAAGTACCATTAAATTAGGTTCAGGTATAGGTAGTTTAACATTTGCTCATAATGTGACATTTAGTAAAATGAAACCTCAGACGACGACAGTATGTGTGAAATCTCCTTTAGGCTCACCAAACATTATTATGACGAATCGCAATAAAAATGTTTTATTAAATCATGAGAGTTCATCTCAAAATAATATTAATCATAATAAAAGTTCGAATGTTACAAAAATTTTAACATGTCGGACAATATCACCCGTATTTGAATATACACCACGATTGACAGGCTCGCATCAGCGAGTTGGATCAGGTAGTAGTAGTGATACCATTGAAACAAAGGATAATGGATTTTCAACAAAATTAGTGTCAGAGTGTATACGTCAAGATGTTAATCGATTATCTAATGATGAAGAGAATATCGAAATTGTTTCGTCATCTCTAAATGGGGCAATTGGGGCATCCAATGGTGTTTCTATAAATGGCGGTATAACAGTAAAGTCTTTGCAACAAAAAGTTAAATCTTCAAAAATTGAATCAGAATATCCGAAACCCGCCTACTCTTATTCGTGTTTAATAGCTATGGCATTGAAGAATTCTAGACGTGGCTCTCTGCCAGTTTCTGAAATTTATAGTTTTATGTGTGAACATTTTCCATATTTCAAAACGGCGCCAAGTGGTTGGAAGAATAGTGTGCGCCATAATTTATCGTTAAATAAATGCTTTGAAAAAATTGAAAAGCCACCAACAAATGGCTATCAACGTAAGGGTTGCTTATGGGCTATGAATCCAGAACGTATTGCAAAAATGGATGAAGAAGTACAAAAATGGTCACGTAAAGATCCAATGGCCATACGTAATGCAATGGTGTATCCAGAAAATTTGGAAGCTTTGGAACGTGGTGAAATGAAACATGGCAGTACCGATGATTCAGATATAGAGGTAGACAGTCAATCAGACATTGAAGATACATCAGACATAGAGGAACCAGATTTAGATGAAACATTAATTGAACAACCAATATTAATAGAGGATGAATTTGCTATTGAACCAGATAACGATGATGATATCAATAACAATAATGATATTACTTCCATTTTGAATAGAGATTTTTCTCCTGTACTAAAAAATGGTAATAGCGTTCTACTTGTAAATAAAAATAAGAGAAATCAACATAACCAAGATGTTGCTGCTGCAACGACAGATGAATTAAATTTTATAACAAAGAACAACAATTTACATCGGTAGGATCAAATGTTAATTCTACATTACCAATAACAACCGGTGCAACAACAATTGTGACTGCTAGAACTTTGCACAATTTTGATAATGAAGTAAGATTTTTATTGCAATTTTTTTTTAAGCAAAATATTTTAAGTGTGCTTACATTTCTTTGTTTCTGCTTAATTCGATGTTTAGGTGGAAGATATTTATGATGCTATTGATATTGAAGACAATAAAGACATCGCTCATATGGAAATCAATAATATGGATATTATTGAATTGAATACTGTGGATTATGATGCAGTTGAAGTCGCACCTGAAAATTATCAATCACCGAAACGTGTTCGTTTAAATATTAATTGTAACTCAAATATAGGAAATGATATAGAAAAGAATTTTAAAAAGCAGCGTCAACAACAACAATTACAAATTTCTAATATTAAAAAAATGATTAAAGTACAAAATGTTAACGAATTGCAGCAGCAACAGCAACAACAACAACAACAGCAGCAGCAGCCGCCGCAGCCGCCGCAGCGCATGATAGGACAAATAAAGGCAACTGGAACTGATGGTAGTTTAGATTCAATACCAAATCTTAATACGCAGCAAAAGAATCCAAAATACGCTTCAATTATTGGTTTACGTAATATCATAAATCGTCGAAAAATGTTTGTTAACGATAGAATTGTGTAAATATCTATTTAGAGGCCTACGAGGAGATTGCGCTCTCATCTAAATGAAATGGATGGGTAGCCAACTGTGCTGTACTAATTAAAAATGTAATAATATAATTAATAGTAATAATAATAATAATGCTATTATTTTTATTTTTATTTTTCATATTTTACATTATCTATTCCACATGAAATCATTTTATAATTTTTATTAAGTACAAAAAAAATACGCTTAAACTTAGTTGTATAATTTTAATGTTTATGTTAATTTTTTCCAAACTTTTTTTGTGCTTCTCTTAATTCACTTTTTGCAACGAACTATTCTTTTTGGTTAAACATTTCAATTAATTTGATTAAAATTAATAAATAAAAAAAAAGAGGTTGAACGCGCTCTTTTAGTGGCCTCAATTATCTGAAAAAATGTTAAAAAAATATTTAAAAAATATAAGCACTTCTTCTTCTTCATTCTTCCAATGTATTAATAATGGATAATTTTAATTAATAACGAATAATTTTGTATACATTTGATATGTTGTATTGTGATTATTAGTATTTGATTTAATAACCGGTATTAATTTTTCCTTTATCATATTAATTTGATTTAATTATATCCCCAGTATAAAGTAGTTTTTTTTGTTTTGTTTTTTTTTTTTTTTTGTTATTGTTTTAATTATGGTAAAAATGAAAAATCTCTAAACTCGGCAAAAACGTATTACATTTTGAAGTATGTATGAAATTTTTTAAGATGACAATTGAGCAACGTGTCACTATTATTTTAAAATTTTTATTTAATACGACGCCACACACCCAGTAATCTCTAAGAGGATATTAAAAAAAAACCAATTTTTTACTTTTAAGGGTTTTTTTGTGGAAGTATTTACTGTATAAACTTAAAAGTTTTTTTACATAAATGACTGAACATATGAGCAGGAATATATTTTAAAAATAATATAAGTAATTTGTATATAAATTTACTTTCCAAAAAACAAAAAAAAAAAAAAAAGCAAAATTCTAAATGTTGCATTTATACAATGTAGATGTAAAAGTAAATAGAATTAAAATTTTTGTACAAAAACAAATATATATATATATATATATATATATATATAAAGGAAAAGTAAATTTGTAAATTAAATAAATGCATGTAATTTTTAAATAAAAGCAATACATATAATTTGTAAATTATATAAACGCAACAATCATTTCATTTAATATTAAGTTGTGAACTTTAAATAATTTTAGTAAATTTTTGGCATCGTATTTTTATAAGAATATTTTAAAGTAATGAGGCTCATTTTTAGGTGTCCCGCGGTTGATAAGAGTATGGAGTCAAAAAGATGAATAAAATTATAAAATATACAACGTGGATTTTTGAAAGATCTCAAAGTCAAACTCTGAAGGAGAAAAGAAGCATTTGAAATAGACTGCTCAATCAACTTATGCTTCAAATGATTCAGGAATCGAAGTCTAAAATATTACCATTAATTGAGGAAAGCATTGTACCCTCCAAACTCACTGAGAATAAAATAAAATTTCATATTTTATCTACTTTTTATTATAATCGTAAACACATTCACGAGGTAAACATAACGGTTATTACCATTACAAAAATAAAAAATATTTTTCGATTATTGCTAACATTTCCTAGAGGGCGATAAGTATTAATGCCGAGTTTTACATAATTTTTAATTTTTTTTTGAGACGTATAAATTTAAAAAAAATTCTAGTTTTATATATACTATATACTAAATTGTATATAGTTCTATTTTATATATATAACTTTGTGTAATTATATGGTGTTTAATGGTAAAAGGAGATTTATTGTTTACATATCTCCCTCTCCAACCCTTTCTCGGAAATTCTCTTTATAAAATAAGTTTGAGGACTTCACACATTAACTTGTTCGTTAATTTAATTAACACCCAGAAATGTTTTTAAATAAATTCTGGGAATATATTTTGGATTTAGTGTAAACACTTATCTCTGATTGAGACAACTAAACAAAAGAAGAAGTGTGCGACATAAGAAAGCTTGCCTTCTTGTTTTACGAGAAAACATATTTTAAAAATGAAAAAAGTGCACATTAAAAATAATTTCAAAAGTATACTTGCTAATCCGTTCGAATTTAAACGCCCCGTTTCTTTGCTTGAAAATGAAATGGAAACTTTAAAAACCATACTGCTGAGTAGTTGTAGTGAAGCGAAAACAGATAAATGTTCTTCCAGCCAAAAAATAAAACTTGGATTAGAGACTGCTTTACGAGCGATTAACAATTGTCAAGCGAGCTGTGTATTTTTATCCTTGAGCATTAAACCGGCATATATTATAAATTTAATAACGCGTAATGCTATTGTAAGAGATGCAACCATTTTAATTTATGCTCAATCAAATCTAGAGGAGTTCACCCAACAAATATTTGGCATAAAAGCCACGGCCATGGTTCTTCCTAAGAATTTAGAAGCGATCAGTACAGATTTATTTTATTGGATGCAAGAAAAAGTTAAATCGAAGAGTAATATAAATAGCGAAATTTTGTCAAAGCCATTCTATGAAAATGATAGGAGTTTTTATATTCTTAATAATGATGGTGGAACATCTGCCACAGAAAGCTGCATGATGACTAAAGCAAGTACCACGTTGCAAAGATCCAAACATCAAAAATTCAGAAATTCTTGTGATGGGAAGAAGAATACGTCAAAGACGAAAAACGCATTTGTAGAATATCAAAGTTTAATTGTGAAAAAAATTAAACCAAATCCAAAAATGCGTAAAGCAAACAAGCATAAGTTATTAAAAAAATAAACTACAAAACATGCCTTTCGATTCGATGCCTTGTGAAACTGACGAACAATCAACAAAAAAAAAAAAAAGAAAGATAAAAGAATGCAAATTTTACATCGTAAAATTCTCCATGGATATTAATTAAACAACAAATTTAACAATTAAGGGTAAAAAAGTTTTATTCTATCTTCCATATTCTTTTATCAAGTCCGTTGTCCTTTGGACAGAAATTCAAGCATATCTCAATATACCACTTTTTATTAAAGGCTAAGAAACTTTTCACAATACTTTTCCTGCTTTGATCCAAAGATTAATTTATTTTAAATGACATAAAAGTTAAAACAATTACTGTAAACGTCCAAAAAATTTGTAAACAAACAGCTGTCAAAACAAAATTGCTAAACATATAGAATTTATAATTGATAAAACAAGGACAATTGCTAGCACATATATTTTACTCAGTTTAACCCATATAAACTGTGCAAAAACAGAACTTTTGCAGGTCACATATAGATTTATGAAAGCATTGTAATTGTAAAAAGCATTGTAAAGTACTGAACAATTTTTCCTGATTAATGTAAACATCTTTCAAAAAAATGATGTCTATAAGTCCATTTAAACGTGTCTTTAATATTGTGAGAGTATTAAATAATTCCCGA
This sequence comes from Melophagus ovinus, assembly GCA_023089585.1. Taxonomy (NCBI): domain Eukaryota; kingdom Metazoa; phylum Arthropoda; class Insecta; order Diptera; family Hippoboscidae; genus Melophagus; species Melophagus ovinus. The sequence goes on from JAKKIB010000177.1 coordinate 2,850,529, forward strand.
AAATGGTTAGACAAAATGCCGCTTTCAACTATGATAATGAAAAATGGAGCACGCTCATCAGGCGCTAAAAGAAATTTATATTGCAGTTTTTTTATGTGCAAGCAAAATAAGAAAATAACATCAAAAAAAGACAAGGATAATATCGACGATGATGATTTTGACTATGAAAGTAACATAGAAAGTGAAAGTGATTCTAAAGTTGTGAAATCTAATGTTAATTCATTAAGAGTCGATGCGATAATAAAGGCGGGCCTAAATATTGCTAGAAATAAAATAGAAAATATGTTTTATGAAAGTCGTATAAGAGTTAATGGATTAAAAATAAACAAAAAAAGTTTACAGCTTAATGAAGGAGATGAAATTGATATTATACGAGACTTTAGTCAGAATAATCCCTCACATCTAATAATATCACGCATTATTTTACTATCAGCTGTGGAACGCGAAGATAGTTTGAATGTACAACTACGACGGTATAAAACTATGCTAATAGAAAATTATAGCGGATCGCATGCGCATAAATCATCCACATCTATCGATAAAGACAGGCTAAGATAATAAAAATTCGGCTTAATATAATGAAATTTTTGTTATATTTCAATTAAGTAAAATAAACTATAAACTAAACTAAAACTACTTATTTATATAAATTTTTAATATTTATTGTTGTTGTTAGAGGTACCATTAGATGTATTTACATTATCTATAGACCAAGTGGAATCAAAACCATAAGCTGAATCAGAATCAGAATCTATTACAGAATTCGCGGTAATATCTATGCCACTATTCTCCATGTGAAGAGATGATCGAAAGTGATTCGGTGTTGTGGGCATACTACTATAACCAAGTGTTTGAAAATTTGTACTAACTGGTGATGATATAGATTCTCTTAAAAAATCTGCAGCAGTGGAAGTACCAATTTCCAAAGGATGCTTTAAGTGTTTGGGACGTCTTTTCACATTGGTATCGAATACTTTAGATGGCGGTGGCATCAACATCGTTACGCTGTTTTCCGATCTATTTGTAGAATATGGAATATTACGCTGTGGTATGTTATCAGCCGAACTCCACGATTTGTGTAACATGGTATCATGCTTTATACTACTATTGGTTGCAGTTGCTCGTCCTAATAAATTGTTACTCTTTGCGAATGTAGCGGATTTCTTTATAACTGTTTCTCTACGACCATGATTTCGCATTATATCGTCATTGCTATGCATAGAGTAATGATGGTGACGTTGACCTCGTGGATGATGATTTGTAGTTGCACCTTGCCCACCAACGTTACCGACACCCAAAAAATTACTAAACGCTTCAGTCGTTTTCTTTACACGTACATTCAATGAGCCAATTCTTAGAAAACCGGTATCTTTATCAACTAAAAATGGTTTTCTCTTTGCTTTAATTTTACTGTACGTAGAAGCGGACACACTGGTCTGTTGTTTGCTATAATCAAGTGGTTTATTACCGGCCCAATCTAACAAATCTCGATTAGCCTTATAAGTATTGCATAATAATGCAAATATATTAGCTCTACCTAATTGCATAGCAATATGTAAAGGGGTATAACCACCATTTGTTCGAGCATTCACATCAGCTTTATAAGTGCCTGCTATTAATTTCACTACATCTTCATTTCCATGTTTAGCGGCCCAGTGCAAAGCAGTATAACTAGTAGCTGGATCTTGTAATTTTACAAGTTCTGGATTGTCATGCAATAATTTTGCTAATTCTTGGTAATTAGTTTTAGCCATGGCCACCACCCATTCCTTAGCTTTAGGATGAGTCATTGTTACCTCTGGTAACATTTTCACTTGAACTGGTAACTTTTCTACTTTCCTTTTATTTGGTGAAGTTAAAATTTTTGCTTCTTCCTCTGATGCTAAACGATTAAATTTTCGTGTGGCCTCTTTAACACTTATGGGACTCTCTAAACTACCTGCATCATCAATGGGACAAGACAATTTGGCATCAATTTTTATATTATCACCAGTATTTTCTTTATTTACTAGTTTTTCATCTTTTTCATCGGTATTTTGTTCTCTGAAAATACCGTTTTTTGGATCAGATTTATACGCGAGTGTGCTAACTTCATTTGTGCACTCGCGATGATTATCAAGATTTTGTTCTTCAATAGGATTTCCACTCATCATTGTTACAGACGTTTTGCATTGCTTTTGAGAAATCAAAGGAGAATTTGATGCAGCTACTTTAGGTGGAGGTTTATATGGAGGCGGTTTTCGTTGGAGTGATGACAAAGATGGCGTTTCACTGCTGCTAGATGATTTTGATTCAGCGCTACTCATTGAGGAATCATTGCAATTTAATGTAACTTGAGCACTCACTTCTTCGCCTGGACATTCATTTTTATATTTTTTTCGTAATATTAAATACTTTTGATTATTTTCATTTTTGATTGTGGCCAATATATTCACATACATTTTAAATTGTTTACGCTTCTCATTTTGCGTTTCTGGATGCGTTAAGAAACACTTGAAATGTTTTACTAAAGCATGATTAGTAACGCAACAACCATTCGCCAACATATATTTACGTATTTCCGATAAGGATAGTTCTTGTGGAGGATCCATAATAGTTGAGCTGATCAAATACCATAAACATTGTTCTTAAATTAACTCATATATTCCCATTTTCCAAAATACCTACTTGAAGGTCTAATTGGCAATAAAAATTCATGTCAGATGAGAGCACTAATTTTATAGATTAAAACATACATTTTTTATGTTTCCATGATGCAAATCAAAATAAATCTTTATCTATTATAATAAAATAAATTGTTAATACGTATCTTTTCTTTTTTATGTAATTTCTCAAGTATTTTTTGTATTAATTAATGCACTTTAGATAAATAATGCTTCCTCTTTTTTGCAATTCATTCTATCTTGATATCATTAACATAATTATCCGCTTGCATATGATTTATTGCTGTTTGCTACTGGTGTTTACTACTACTAATGCAAGCAAATTCCAAGTAACGCATCCTCGTATGATTTGTGCCATGAAGCATAGACCAACTTTGTGATTAATATATATTAATAATAAAATATTAATTCGCAGTAACAAGCTGCCACTAAAAACGTATGAGGGTTTTTTTTTGTGTTTACATCGCGCAAATCAAAATAAATTTTTCACAAGAGTTATATTTGAAAAGTAAATTTGTAGTATACGAAATATATTAGTCACAGGCAGTGCTAGTCTATGCCATAGTCCACAATAAAATGAATAATGCCTATAATATTAGCCTTTAGTTTTTCGTTATGCTGCTACTCACCCAACCTTTAGAATTTTATTGTTTTTTTCTATTAAGTATTAATAAGACTTGATCGTGTTCTTTTTATTGTACTTATTAGTCCTTTTCATGGTACTTTTTCTATTTTTGGGGGTTTGGATATTTTTGCACATTTTAACTTAAAAATTATATGTCAAAGGATTTACAGCAAAGTAACCTTTACTTTTAACAATTTGTTTAGATAAACGCTGCCAATTAGCATCATTATTAACATACTCTCCATTATATATCTCTTGAGTTAAAGTCTTAGTTTTATCTCGGCCTCCAATACAAATTGTAGTAGCAGTTAATAATTCATAATCAGATAATGGTAAACCAATACAATATGAACGAGAGGCGCGAGCCAAACTGGCAAACATGGCATAAATTATTGAAGACATTTCCGATAAGCGCGCTGCCTCATTGTGACGTTCCAATATATCAATACCGTAACGCGTTAGTAGTATTTCAACGCTCATCCGTAAACGTGCAACCGAATGCTCCAAACACATAGAAGCTGGCTCGAGCGATGGATGTAATTTTTCATGTAATAACATTTTCGTCGATGGATTATCAATATTTGACATATCTAAAAATTTTTTAAGGACGTGCACGGGATTATATAATGGATTACGTTGACGACGTATATCATCACCCAATAGTAATCCGGCATGTCTCAAGCCAGTTAATGCTATAAAAACGCTTAAAGAATCCATTGTTTCCTCTTGTGTATATAATTGTATGGCATTACGTATAAATGTTTCAGTCTTCTGACCAATTATTAACGACTTTTCACCAATTATATCTAAAAAGCTTTGTATGAGTCTTAACAATTCATTTAAACTGTAATACTTTGTATTTGCTGCTTCCAAAGTAATATCAGGATTTTCGAATTCATCTAATAAACCGGCCGTTAAATATATCATACTTTCCATGCCATAAACACAAATTGTCGCTTTACCTAAATGTGTCCGCACCGAATCTAAATTTATTAAAGGAATATTGCAATGTTTACTGTTTATGCAATAACGTGTTAAATAATTTAATATATTTTTACTCATACAAGTAACAATCATTGCCTGGCGTAATCGTTGATAGTTTAGGTAATATTCCATTATATGTTCACCCTCATGGGCATTACCCAAAATACATGAAGCACCGATACCATTATTATTGGTGCTGTCGTCTATTAATTGAACATTTTCAAAATATACATCACGCATGTCAACATCACATTCACCCAATGTTTGAATTTTCTTGTCACCAATTTTTACTCCCGGCATATTAGAATCGATTAAGAATATTGTAGTAGTTGGTAAAAATTTCTCTTCATTATTAAAACGATCACTTTGTGCTAATACCACAAATAATTGATGCGCATCTAACACTTTTGGTGGCATTATAACAAATGTTTTACTACCATTTAGAAACCATGAACGTTTCGATGGATCATATGTAGCTTTTGTATTAAGAAAGCCAGTTAAATCTTTTTCTAGGAAAGCACTTGTACCAACTAACAAACCTTTCGTTAATTCCGGTAAATATTTTTGTTGTTGTATAATGGTACCTTTTTTATTTAAGACATCAATAAGAGTACGATGATTTAGTAGACCCATTGACACATCCAGTGAAGCTAAGCATTCTGGCTCCATGGCCATTAAACTACCACTCGTATTCCAACCCTTGCCATCGTAAGCCAATGGTGCATTTATGCCATATAGACCTAAAAGTTTCAAATCTTCGGGTAATGTTTTACTTATTATAAACTCATTTCCTTTATCTATTTTAAAAGTATCTTTTATTGGTTTCAATGCATTTATTAATTCCTTCATATCGTCACGTTGTATAACCTCCGGAAAGCTTAGTAATTCTCTATCCACTAAACCAACAAAGAAATTCTTCACCAATGGTAAGCGTGGTTGCAATTTTTTAATTGTTTTTGTAATATACTCGGCAGAATCATGTCGTTCTTTGAGTTTATCAATGGAGTTAGGGCTACTTGCAATTCTCGTACTATGTAAATATCTCTTAGTGTTATGTACCCATTTTAATTGTTTCTTTTGTTGATGCTGATGATCTAAAATGCTTGTTATGTTATGAAATTTATATTTTGAATATAATTGCCACATTATGGTTTTAAGATTAACAAGTTTATAAAGTTTAAATGTACAAAATTTGTTTCTGTTCTCGTCCTCCTTATTAACCACAGATTACAGATGTACCATTTACATTCATGTTATTAACTTTATAATAAACTCTTCTTCTTTTTTTTGCACTTTGCTTAATGCACAGTTATCCAAGTCACTCGCTTCTATTACTCACACAACTACTGTACACAAAACGTCAAATCTTTATATATTTAGCTATCATCGGTCGAAGTTCTCAACAGATATAACGGAAGTAAAATCGTTTTTTTTTTTTGTATGAAACTTTTGTGGAGTTCTAGAAAAAGACGGCGAAACTATACTCATTTCCCGACCAAAATTCTACTATCGACAGAATAATAAGAATAAAAAAAGTGCTCTAAATACTGCAACAATAATGTATATGTATAAGTATGTAAGAATAAAAAAACAAATAATAATAAAAATAATTATTACTACTTTAAAGAAATACATAGCAAAATTAATAACCCGAATTTCGTAGTAAAGCCAAATAAATAAGTCATTATAACTACTTAAATGCTAAAGAAATAATGTCAAATAAGTCAATTCATGACCAAAATTGAATAAAAACTCTATTATAATAATTAAATTAAGACTCTTTTATTGATTTGAAAAAAAAAACTACATAGAAACGAACTATACAATCTGATATATAAAAAATAATAATAATAAAATGTGTATGTGTGTGTGTGTGTGTGTGAAAAATATAATATAATACAATTTTAATTTTGCTACCACACTTTACATTTCGTTTCTGTAGGGTGCATGATACTACCCAATGAACAATTAAATGCTTTAGCAAAATCAGCATTGTTTGTCAGGGCACCCAATGCCCGATATTTATCAATGGTATGTTCATTCAATAATTCTTCCCAATAATTAGCCTCTTTATATGATGAACACCATAGTTGAGTAAAACCTAAAAAAAATAGTTGTTCCGGCGTTAAGTCTAAATCAGGCATTTTTTCTAATTTATATGAAGTACTTGAATCATCTTCGATATTATTAGAAGTTTTGATGAAACGTTGATAAGTCATTAAAGCTAAATGTAAACCACCACTGTCGGCAATATTTTCATCTTTAGTTAAATTCCCGTTAATGTAACGGTTAATTTCGGGTATTAAATATTTTTCGTAGTGTTTTACGTAGCAATTGGAGCGTTCATTAAACACTTTATCAGAATTTTCCGACCACCAATAATTTATCATACCGTTACCATCGAAATTCGCTCCCGTTGTGTCAAAGCCGTGCGTAAATTCATGACCAAGCAGATAACCCAGTGTACCAAATTTTAAAGCATCTGGCCATGTTTTCTTATAAGTTGGTGGATGAAGAAATCCAGCTAATATATATACTGAATTATCAATATTATAATAATAAGCATTAACTTGCATGCCAAGTAGTAAATCTAATGGCTTTGTGTGATTTCCTAACTCTTCTATATGTAAGCCATTGTAGCGTTTCATATATTTACGAAATTTCCTCAATTTCAAATGGTTCAAATAATAGTTGTCATTAACAAATGTTACATTTTGAATTTCACGAATTAGTCGCTCCATTAGTTGCGGATTTTCAAAACGTCCTATATGTACAGTCATAGTAGCTTCCTTATTTAAAGCCGCCTGCCTTGTGGCCTCATCTAGCCAATGTGCGTCTTTCAATATCATCTGAAGGCTTTGCCTTACTTCTTTAACTATATCAGCTACATCATGTTGAATATCTTCATTGAAATGAGTCTAATAATGTACACAGTAAATATTTTAAGTTATAGTCTAAATATGGAATAAGTAATAATGGCTTATGTTGGTCTGTGTCCTTGTATAGAAATTATAAAATAAGCCAATTAATATTTGTACTAAATTTCAACTTTCTATTTGCCTAAGTATAATTTTTTGCTTAAATAAATAAAGTTCTCAATGAGAGTAATCTTTGACTGATTTGACTCGTTTTCAATACCGTATTCGTTACTTGAACTATTAAATAAAGCAATGCACTTAAGGTATGTAAATTAGTAAGTTTACATCTAAACAATTTATGTGTAATGAGTAAAAAACCTAAAACATAGGAAGAGATTAATACCTGACATAATCATGGGCTAATATTTTAATTATACGCCACACCACTTGTGGTACATAGTCTTATAAGTTTACACGATCGTTTAGAGCACCCAGAAAGGCGTACTCACCTTTTATTATACTCATAGATTTAGAATCATTTTCAAAATCAATGATCAATGTAAATTTATTATTCATGAAGCTTATTAAGAGGACTGTTTTGGCTTAAAGGCGAACTCTATTGAAAATAATTTAGTTCGGGTTCTTATTCCAATCACTTTCCATATAACGTATTCTGTATTTTAGTTATTAACGAACGTTACGCCATTTTAACTTATACAGAAGATCTTTGACCTAAATAATCATAGATTATTAGCGTTATAGGCTTTGGAATTTATGTATATTTTGAATATCTATGAAGGGTTGCCAAAAGGATCAGTAAATTAGAGAAGCCAGACATATTGTCACAAATTGCCTTAAATTGGAAATTTATGAACTACTATCGTGACTTAATAACAACTACTAAGCTAATAACTAATAATAATAACTAACTAATAACTGATTAATAACTAATAACTGACTAATAACTAATAACGGAAAAAACGAAATATGTCTGATGTAACTGTAATGTAATTAAAACTAATACTTTCGTCGCTTCCTCAACATACCTTCATATACAGTTGATCAAGCAAAAAAGAAAATGCACCCTTCATAACTCGAGCGCAATATGTTTTTTGATATTTGATATTATTAAGGCGAGCGTCCATTGCGTGTAAAAATTTTAATGATAAATAATTAGCTGCTGCTTTTTCATACTTCAAACAAATATTATTCATTTGAACATACAAATAAAGGCAAGGCATAGCAAATAATTTCAATATTGCATCATCAGTATTATCCATAGGATCTTTCGGTAATTCTTTTAACCATGCTATTTCGTAATAATGTCTCCAATAATTAAAGAACCAGCCTTCCTCTTCTTTATTTATATAAACGTCACTTAAACGTTCACATTCGTGTAAATCTTCTTGAAATTCTTTAAACACGCCTAATATGGCCATAATAAATTCAAATATATCATCAATAATTTGTTGAATAACTTCTTCATTTTCAACGCCATAAAGTAATAATAAATCACGCATGCGTTTCGCGTTGATCCTATAAGCATTCGATGTATCGCGAATTATATTGTCAAAATGAAGTTCTATATCAAATCCTAAATCAGGTAATTTAAAGTATGGTTCAAATGGGTATTGAGAGGTAATAGCTTCATTAATTAAGCCGACTACATCATAATTACTCATATGTGCACTCATATTAATCCAGTTGAAATTCTCAGAATTCCATTTGTCACCTTCTACAGCTGGGAATCCACCAATTTTTTCCAATATATTTAAATATGCCATAGATTTTTGCATTGGATATAATTGAGCTGTTAAACAATTATTATAAAATTGTTGAACTATTCGAAACTCTTTTGCATATTCTGGAGCCAAAGTTTCAATATTAGCATTTTGTAAAAAATCATTCACTACATCTAATAATTGATACGTTATATCCAATAAATTGTTACGACGATGTTCTGAATCGTACGGTTCAATAGTATTTTTCCAATTGCCACACGCGTACTCATAAAAGTCATCACATGGTTTTACTGTTTGATTCATATAACTTTGCATAAGTTCACTATATTTTATGCGATCCTTAATAGTCATTGTTAACATGGCAGTTGTACTATCATTAATTTCATTTTTAATATCACTGGCATTATTGAAATGCCTTGCCTCATTTTTATCTTTCCTTTCAGCGATAATTACTTCCTTTATATTTATAAGATTATTTATTAAATTTGTGTCAATTTTGTTGGAAGTTATATTTAAAGTAGTTCTACTGGAAGTATCGAAAGATATATATTTTCCAACACAGGCATTTATTCTACTCATTAATAAAAAGAAACCTAATATTCTTAAATAATTTCTTTGTAAATTCAACATATTATATATATATAAATATACATATATACAAATACAGTATACACCAGTAAACATTAAAATCACTTTTCCAAAATTTCAAGTCAAAGCATATCAAAAACAAAATTGAAAAATTATTAGCTTTTTAAGTCCAAAAATATAAATGATTTAGTTTAAATTATATTAATATTAATTAATCATAAATCTTAATCTAATAAAGTTTTCATCTCCTTTTTATTGTTAAACACCAACTGACCTAAAATAAGAATATTTTTATTTCATATTATTATCTTCTATCATTCAATCGAATATAATATAATTAACAAATATTCTTAGAGAAACGTTAGAATTTAAGATCCCTCTCTTTGTGTTGCATTAATCTTTTTTTTCTTTCTATCAGAGAACTTTCCTTTTTTCTAATCGTTTCAAACCTATCAGAGTTTTTTAGAGTTAGAGGTGAATAAATAAAATCTACTACGATAGTCCGTTCAGAAGTCTTATTTATATTAATAATTCCTTTCAATATATATTTAATATTTGTTAGCAAAATTAAAATATGCTTCGAACCCATTTTCTCCAAAAAAGCCATTACATTACATTCAACATTATTGTATTTTGTTTTTCATGTTCTAGAGAATTCTCATAAAATTTTATGTAAAAATTTTTATTTATATTTTTGAACACAAAAATAAGTTTTCATGCAAACAGTTATGTAAAATTTGAATAAATTAAAAAATGTCTAAATCGTATAATAAAAGGTGAGAGGATTTGATTCAAGTTCTATTTTTATATTGGATTAATGTGCGCACGCAAAACGTGCGTACAAAACGTACACACCCTCTTAAAAGTAGCGAAAGGTAAACACATGCAAATTCAACAAATTTTGTAACTATTAATTAACTTTAGGGAATAAAATATGATTTTCGTGAAATCACTAAAAGTTCATGTAGTTTATCAGATTTTTTTTTATAAAATTAGAAAATATTCAAAATTTTCAAAATTTTTTAACATAAAATAAAATACTACGTTTAATTTATTTGTAAAACTGTACACAAGTTCAAGTTTCCCTAAAAAAAAATGCACACGCTACTTTTGACAAAAACATCGGAATGATTTGAAAGCAGATTTGGGATTTTGGATCAAGTTGATTTATAAAAATAATACAGTTTACAATTAATTGTTAAGTAATTACACTATTTTTTATTCATGCCTGACACTATTGGCAGTCAGTTCTTACAGATCTTTTTTACTTCTTCAAAGATAAAGCAAATTGTTTGTATCGATCTTTTCTAATTATTTTGCAGTTTTCTAAAGTTAATCATAAAAGTTACATTTGATCCTCAAAATTTGACTTTATGATGTTTCATTTGTTATAATTTCAATCATGATTAAAGTGTACGCATATGAATAGTGAGCCATATATCAAAATAAATAAGAAATGAACATGGGGAAAACTTAATATTTATACCTTAAAGTACTTATAAAGGTAAAGGTATAATGAGTTTGTCTCTATACATTGTGATGAATACAAATATTTAGAACTTGAGACTTATAGTAGCTCTATATTTTTTTATAGTGTTTGACTTAGAATCATTCTCTAAAAGGAATTAATCCTGTCTAACCGCCTGTTAGCATTATGTTTATATTTGTAAATCCATTACCAATGAATAGGCTAAATATTTAAAAGTATTATAATGAAGTTTGATCATTTGTATATTTTGTCATATAGCAAATTTTTCAAACTGTTTTGTATTTGCATTCATTTAGCTTTTTCTTTTTTTGAGCATCTTGATCTTTTGTTGCTACCAAAAAAAAAGTAATTAAATATATTTCTGTAATTCATTTAATATCACAAAATATTGGCTACATCAAAAAAAACTTAGTATATTTTGTGTGTATGGAAAAAGTCTATGGAATAGAAAATATTGTATAAATTCATGTACTTGGAAATAATATGAATACTTTTTACAAGTAAAAATATTATAATTAAGATTTTACGTTTTAAAAAACAAGATTATTAATATCATAACATTAGTTTCTCTAGTTATAGTCGTTTTATTAAAGGATACTAAGCACCACTGTTTCTTATGTTTCAATTACTTTATCCATTGATGTATCCAGTTTAACTATTGCACTCACATTTAACATTAGCTGTTCAGCATTTAAACTTCATTTGAAAAGTCTTGTGTGATTTTTGTATAATTTATTTATTATTTTACATTAATTAATTGTAAAAATTTTATATATATTGACGATTAAATAACTATTATTATGTTTTGAGACTAGTACTTCCAACAAATTCAATTAATAAACTGATTGTGATATATTTGTCCGTCTTTTGTGTACAATTTTAATATTGTATTAAATTTAGTACCCAGATAAATAAATTTTATTAAAATGATTGTAAATGTAGGCCTCGGGTAAACGACGCTTGAAATATAAATGTCATGTATATTTTTAGTGATACATAAAAATATGAAAATATAAATACATAATATAAGTCTTTATGTAAGTAAACTAAAATGAGTTATATATATACAACCAAGCTTTGTATCGAATTAAGGTTTCTTATTATCGTTTGTCTTTTCGTTGTTTGCTTAACCTTACAATTAAGGATCATTTTAATGACAAATTATATATTTTTTATTTGGAATTATTAGGCGAGACTAATAAAAATCTTGGTATTGTATTTGAATGTGTTGTGAAGTGTTTAATAAGAGGAGATGAAATTAATAATAAAACTAATAAATACAAGTTCACATATATTCATCTTATAATGCCATTAATTCACTTAAGTTTGCATTTATCCTTGAGATTCTGTTAAATTTGAATCACCATTATGGGCATTATTATTATCAACATTATCATTTCTACTATCATCCATAGTAAAAGGAATATTGTCTGCTGGATTGGGTAGGCAACTCGTAGTGTCATTTATATATTCAGTTGGGCCCGTTAAAATATCATCATTAAAATCTAAAAAGTCATTCAACCCCGAACCGATCGTTTGTTGTAACGTTTGTAAACTTTTATCAGCTATTTCAATGGCTCGATCAATTTCATCGCTTTCATCTAATTGTACTGTAGCAAATATTTCCTTAAAAGTGTCTTCAGGCAGAAAACTTAAAACATTATTTAAGACATGCTCTCCGAGCAGTTGACCATCACTTATCTGTATATCTGTATCTGTATCGGCGGCGTCACTTAAAGTTAACTCTGTATCACTGAAACCACCTAATCCAGTGTCGGTAGAACCAGCTGAAGTATTTTCAGATATATTTAGCATATCCTGAGTAAAAATATTATCACCACTTAGTAGTGGTGATGCCGTCGAATTCATGCTGGCTGACATACAATTTAAATTTAAATTCGTATTAGAAATTACATTAATTTGACGTGCACTTTGATGTTGATATTGCTGCTCAAGAAGATGATTAGTGAAAGTAAATTGATTTATCAAATCATCCGTTTTACTTTGCTCAAAATTTCTTTGCATTTTATTTTCACAATTCACTAAATTCAATGATGGAATAATGATATTATTATTATACATATCAGAACGACAAATGAGTGAGGCAGAATCAAATGGAGGAAATTTTTGTTCAATTCCACTATTTGATTTTCGGTCGCTTATCGATGTTGATAAACAAGACGACTGATGGCAGTTATTGGTTGTAGATTCTAATGAAGTTCCATTCGATTTTGTTTTGAGTGTAGTAGGTAAATTTTCTAGTGGATGCTGATGTACTGTTGATGATGATTGCGACACACTTTTGTTACAATTTTTTATAGGTGCTTGTTGCAGTTTATTTTTGTACGCTTTCGGGGTTTTTCTTTAAAATTCAATTTACGTTTGAGTGATGTTGTCGCACTTTCCGTCAGTAAAGTGGAAAAATACGAATTATTATCTTTCGGCAGCAGTTTTTTTGTTAGTTGTTGTGACGTATGTACAGATTGTTTTATATGCGGTTGCGACATTAATACTGTGGCTGGTAATATTCTACGAAATTTTTGCTGTTCTTTAAAAATATCATTCAATTCATTACGCTTATGGGAATGTGTCACGCATAAAGGAAACTCCTGAGTTACATCGAAAACAGAGGCATCACAATGATCGTTATTGATGTACCTTATTGCGCACGGTACAAACAATTGTTGAGTAACATTTTGAACTATGTGCTTTTGACAATAAGATGCCATTTCAATACACCAAGAATTACATCCAGAAACGGTACAATGTCTTAAAGGATTCAATGATACACATCTGTATTTGGAATTATAAATTGTAATCATAAATTATAAAAATATAAATATGCATATTTCATAAATATATTATTAAAAGTGTAAAAAAATTGATGCGTAATGTTTTCGTTCAGTACAAATTTTTTTGTTTGTAGGAAAATGCAGATAGTTAGTATCCCAAGTTTGGTGTTTTATTCAAAAACTTTAGAAAAATACATTTTTAGAAAACCCAAAAGTATGCTACACAAATAACAAATTAATAAATTTATAATAAAAAATAATTAGAGGTTATCGATTTCAAAAAATAAATACATCTCAGAATGACGGCTAAAATTTACAAGTACGCCTTTTTTCGTAAATTTGGGTGAATCTATCAATCGTAGAATATAAAAGAAATATTTATTAAAATTTAGCTTTAAGAGAATCTTAAATTGGCCATACAATAAAGTATGACAAAGGATCATGACAAGTACCTATCTTAACAGGTGAATATACTCAATACCAAAATTGTAATAAAAATTTGAAAAATATAACGTACCCATTATTATTTTTTTGCTGATTATATTTATATAAAAGACGTTTCACACACAATAATCGTTTTTTAGCTAATTGCAAGGGCAGTTTTTGAAGAGACTTTATAGATAATAATTGCTGAGCTTTGTGCCTTAATTGCTTTTTATGTTTAATAATTCGCTCCTCTCGATTTATTGTTACTGCTGTTAAAGGTAAGGATTCAATAGAATAGGTATTTAGCCAATTATGTTGTAAACAATAGGGTAAACTGGATGCTGATGCCATTAAACTGATGTCACTTAAGGCTTCGTTCGGCGACATTTTTATTACAGCAACAGCTCCCTTTACAGTACTACTTACTTGCCAATTTGGATAACTAATATTTGATGTACCTTTTCGTGGTTTCTTTTGTTCAGGCAATGGCAAAATATTTATGCCGCTATTAACATTTTCGTTTTCCGTTAAAGTTTTTAATAATGTCAAATCTTTATTTTGATTTATTTTTACATCTACTATCTGATTCTTTTCTTGTAAAGGCAAAACTTTATTTTTTCCTTCATTTAGAGCTAACAATTTTATGGAAGACGTTATATTGTTGTGGTTATTATTGTTAGCAGTTGTACATAGTAACTCATCAGTTAAACCGTGTGAAGAAGACTCTTTACTTTGTGCTTTTAAACAAGATGATGAATGGCGCGCTGAATTTAATGCGCAAATTGGTGATGATAATTGGCATGATATTAATGATGTATTTTCACATTTTAAAGGAGTCTTCATTTTGTAATCCGGTATCGTGGCCGCATGACATATAACATTACCGGGTATATCGTTGAAATCTTCATTATTTTTGGAATGTTTAACCGGTGCGTCCACAAGATATTGTAGGGATGGTGATGATGATTGTACAGGCAGTGCACTGCTACATTTTATATTTGGCACTTTTAAATTTTGAACTTTTTGCAGTTCCTGGGCCATTGTATTTTGATGAAATTTAGAAGGCGGTAACTTTGTAGAATGAACATTTGTAGGCGGGACCGGAACAATGAATGCCACTTTGGCCATGGTAGTAGGTATGCTAATGGTATTCGTACCATTTTCATCTAAACCATTATTGCTATGACATTGAATTGTTGAATTGATACTTGTATTGAGAGGACAACCGTTGATCACTGGTACACTCTGTAGGCCATCTAGAACAAATGGTGCTTGCCATACTGATGGCGGAGTACAAGTGGGAGATAATGTTGCTTTGGACGATGCAATTGAAGGTTTGATTTCTTCTAAAATCGATGAGTTAACATGCAACGGATTTGGTTGTTGTTGCTGAGGACGTACAATGCAAACATTTGTTAGTTTTTTAACGCTACTTTGTGATTGGACACCACTAAAAGTTTTAGCATTATTTGTTACACTCGATACTGATGAATTCACCTCAATTAATCGGGTTCGTGATTTCTAAAGAAAAAAGTAAAGAAATATTATCAAATGAAAGATTATATTAAATAATTATTAATTGTTTGGATAATCTGGCCAAATACACTTGCTAAAGAGGTATTAAATCCATACAAAAATGTAGGCAATAAATTAATTAAAATAAAATGCTTTATTTTTACCTGCGTATTAAAAAAGGCAGGTGGTGTTGTTGGAATTGCTTCACTGAACACATAAGGATCCTCACTTTGATAATTAATTTTGTAATTGTCACAGACATTATTGTTATTATTTTTTTCAGTTATTGGAATATTATTGGAAGCAGTTCTCAGTAATGCTTTCTGGCATGACATATCCAAGGCACTCAAAAAATAATGTATACATATATACGAGTATTTTAATCAAAATTATACAACTTTAAGCTGATGTTTGTTCCTGTAAAAAAAATTATTTTTTATTGTAATTGAACTCCCACATTACATACATAATTTAAAAATAATAATGTTGTAAAAATTAACCTAACTCTATTAAGCGAACTAATAAATCTACAGACAGTTTCATTAGGGCAAAGACTCTCTAACCTAAAAGACCCGTAATCACAAACAAATGTAAGAGTAACGGAGATGTATTTGTTGCTAGATTTGATTAAGGTGGGATAATAAAAGTTTACAAACTCACGTGAAGTGAAATGAAAAATTAAAAATTTACTGAACAATTTTAGATGCAAGTATCAGATATTTTCCATATTAAAACCTACATTGTAGACCTTTATTAGTTTTTATTTTATTTATTAGTTCAGTGTAATAAATAACAGAGAATTGAAAAATAAAAAAAGGTAATTTTGATTAAATTTAGAATGTATTATGGGCGTGAGTCTCTCTTACTTTGTCCCTTTTTTAACACCACCATACGCACAAGAACTTCTAATATTTCTGCATCCTAATATTTATAATCATGATTTAGGCAATGCAAAAAATGGTGTAACATAAAAAAAATTCTCACATATTCCTGTAATAAAAAATTTCTCTTATAAAAATTGCAAGTAAATAGATTATTAAAGCAATAAATAATATGTACATATATAAACCACTATACATAAATTATTATCGCTATCGTTTCATTAGATTAATCAAAATAAAAATTAATGCATGGTATTACTAAATTCAAAAAATTTGTTAATCGTATTGTTTCAACACAACTCTTTTTTTTTAACAGACAACATTAAAATGATACACACTTTGCTTAGGGCTCATTTCTTTATATGTATTTCATATATAGATATTTACATATACGATATTCCAGTTTAAAGACTAAGACTGCTTAATAATTTTTACAGCATTTTCATTAGTATATTTTGACTGTTTATTCCTTGAAAATTTGATCTTTTTTGAACTTTAACAAATAACTCTAGCAAATAGAACAATGAATCAGCAAAATACTACGCGCACACATATATACTAACTGAACTTTCTGTATATTACAACTTTCGTACATTTGTAAATTTCGACTCTATGTGTAAAAACAATAGCGAAGAAAATGTAAAAAACCAAGTAGCAATATTAATGCAAAGAAATTTTCTTGAATCGGTTGTAAATATGATACCATTTAAAGTTGTTGTATATTTTATATGTGTTGTATATGTGTATATTTTATTGTTTGTACAAATTAAATAATCGTGGCAGTCTTTAAATCGAAGTTTGCCTTTTTTGTTGCAAATTAATTTAATATTTCATTCTTGGTGAATAGGAATATTTCATTCCAATTATTTAATGTAATAACATAATTAATCCAACTTTTTATTTGTACAATATGTATAAGTAAAAACGTACTTATTACGTCTTATAAGTAATTCTGTATTAATATACACTACTCTCAATTTATTTTGCGTTATATACTAATTTACGCAGACCCGTCACAACTCACATGTACTACCACGTTACAAAATGACTACTAAAAGTTCTTATTACGTTTAGAATTTTACTACCGACGATAACATTATGGTGGTGGTAGAAACATATGATATTAGTTATGTTTATGTCATGCAAATCAAAATAAATCTTTAACACTTATAATAACAAAATTAGAAAATAAATTTTAAATACGCTTGTTTTCTTTTTTATGTGAATTTTCACTTAATTTTTTAGTGCATTTTAGATAATTAATGCTTCTTTTTTGCAATTCACTCTATACTGGTATCATTAACACAAAATTATCCGCATTTATCCGGTTTTATGCATATGATATTGACTACCGCAAATGCAAGCACATTCCTTAGAAATGATGCACATATAACTGACGTTTTTCTCTTTGGAAAAACATTTAGCGCGGAATGACAGCACGTTATTAAAATGGCGGATAATTTTGCATTATTAATTTCAAGATAGAATGAGTTGCAAAAAAGAAGAAGCATTGTATATCTAAAATGCATTAATTAATACGAAAACTTTATAAAAATTTACTTAAAAAAGAATATAAACTTATTGAAAATTTACTTTCTAATTATTTGTTAAAAATTTATTTTGATTTGCATAATGTAAGCACAAAAAGTATTCTATATTTTTACACATAAAATTAGTGCTACCTTTATGCCGTGAATTGTTAAGGTGAATAAGAATCTGAGTAGCCATTCTTGTAAAGGCAATATACGTAATTTGCGACGGGTGTATATATGTAAGTAGTCTGTGAGTGTATTTATACTCAAGTTTTAAGTCATGGATTTTTCTTTCGGATCTCCTGTATAATAACTTAATTGTATTCTACTTCAGGTATGGGCAATATCAGGAAGTTTTTGCGAAACATCGATATGCGATATACACTTAGAATTTTGAATATTTAATATATTAATAAAAACCGTCATATAAATGGAAAATTTTATATTGTACGATTTTCTATAGGTGGGCCAATGTACTTCACTTTTGGAAAGGTATTGTAGACTAATATCCTGAATACTGCCGTATAATTATAACACTTTATTTCTTGCCATTGGCAGGTAACGAACAAGAGATCACGATATTCGATACAATAGACCAGGGTGTGTTTAGTTAACGTAAACTATGGGTGTAATCTTGAATCGAGATGGCCCATTTTTAACACTAAATTTCGTTCAAATGTATTACATAGACGGACAGACAGATCTAAATCGATTTAGAAATTATTCTTTATTACCAATACATAAAGTAGCGCAGTATGCCTACGTAGTCAGTATCCAAGGTTTACCAGTCAAATTAATACTTAACTAGCAAAGCTCTCTCTGCTTGCTTAAAATTCGAATGTATTTTTACGGAATTTATGTTTGCTCCTTTCATTTTTCCATACATGTAAATACTATACTTATAAGTAGAGAAGAAACCATAAGTAATTAGTACTTTCTTTTTCACTATCAAATTCAACCACTTTGAAATATAACATTATTGAAAATATAAATGAATGAATGCATGAATAAATGCATTAATTTTATAATTTGCATGGGTTTCGTTTTTCGTTTAATGGAGTTCTCTCTCTTTGAAATTTTTATTCTCTGATCTCTCTGATAGATCAATTTGAGTACACCAAACATGTTTTCTTATATTGCATAGCATACAATTATAGTAGCACATAGATATATGTATACATGAAGCATACTATCTCTATCTTTGCTAGAAATATGTTTTTTGTGATTGTATTTGGTGCTCTTGTTTTTCATTATTGCAAACTTTATTTTAATCTTAGTTGCAAAAGTAAAGTTGTGTAGTTTGGTTTTGTTCAATAGTTTAAGGAAAGGTATTTTACGATTTCTTAAAGAAAAAAAGAAACTATCTACAGTCATCTCTGATGTTTTACATGTGTGCATGTTTGTGTTATAAAGTAAAAAGTTGTTTTTAATTTGCATATATACATATAATTCAAATTTATTGCGCTATTTAATTGAATTATATGGGGCTGCGCTTAATAATTTTGTATGGCAAGCGAAGTATGCTGTATAATAATGAAAAATTAAAAGGAAAAAACTTGAAAAATATAAGTTTAATATATAAAAATTACGATGAACGGAAGAATGAAAATATCAAAAATTAAAATGTGCAATAATGAAATAAACAAATAAATGAATATGATGTAAGTATTTTTGCAAAAATTGCAAATTTTTAAAGTTTCCATCCAACATTTTGTTACAATTCGTTCATATTACACTTACTATATAGAAATTCAAGGCACGGCATGCATTACATACGATTATATTTGGTATTATTGTTTCTCTTCGTAAAGTTGGCTTATTTCAAAGCATATATAACCTTTTTTTTTATTTCATTGTTAAATTGATTTCGTTAACTTGTCTATTCAAAGTCAGTTTATATAATTCTTAATAGCGCAATGATCAGCGGCATTAATTACAGTGTTTGTTTTATATGAATATTAAAATGATCTTAACGGTATACTACATTTCATTTCATGTAATAAACAACAAGTAACAAGTAAGAAAAAAAACAAAAACCAAGAACAATTAAAAAATAAAATGGCAAAATCTGACTACTCACTATCCAGATACTGTGTGATGCTGTGTTACAAACACATGTAAAATATGCCGATATCTTGCATAACTAGAGTGATAAATTAAAACGCATAAAATATGAATAAAATGCAAATATCAATTTGAATTTTAATTTGTGGTAGACGAGTCTGATTGTTTTAAATTAGATAATAAAACATAATATTGGGATTATATGGAATAATTTTCAGTATCTTAAAATAGGGTCGGAAAACTTAGACTTTATACTTTAAAAGAAAAAAAAACAAAATTGGTTATCAGTTTGGCACACTTTAAATGCCAGACTACATGGAGAAAAAATTTAATATTCCTGCCAAATGTCAACGAAATTTTAATCTTTATGATCGTGCTAAAGTTTATAATAAACAGACAAGTACAGGCACAGATTTATTTCAATCTTTTATTCAATCTTCAATTTTCAGAGTATAAGTACACTGAAACTTCTTTTTGTTATAAACATTTAGAAATTATGATTTATTATCTATTAATTACGAGTATTAAAAACATTTAGAGTTTGCTCTTAATATTGAAAAAGTAACACATGATTATATAAGACATAAAAAATTATTTAATACGAGGACAGTAAAGTGAAAGTGCAATTAACTGTATTAACGTAATTGACTTTATTGTTTACATTAATACTGTTTTTAATTTCTATAGAATGCAAGGATTTTTAGTGGTTATGAAATGGTTTCCTCTTGGTATTTTGGTATTGTTTTAAAATACGCTGTAAATAGTTTTTAAAAAATTATATGACCTTTTTTAGTAGTAATTATTATTAAATTTCAATTTGAAATAAGAAAAATAGAAGATGAAAACAGTTAATCTTTTTTATTTTATAAAACAGAGTAAGCCAGGTTTATTTTCTTGAATCTTTTGACGGGTGCAGCAAAATAACATCTACGTCTAACATCAACGTTCTAATATGTTTTCAATAACATCTATAAACCGAAAATGACTAAAAAAGGCATATAAAAATTTTAAAGTTTGTGAAGGCTCACTCTTAAATACCCTCCACCATTTTGCTTAATGTGATTAAAATCGGAATTACAAGTCCACAAAATTGAAAAAATTCTAATTTTAAAATTATTTTAAAAATTCGTTATAAGGTTAAGGTTAAAGTTCAATAAGTGGACTATCTTGGAAAAATTGATGCAAATAGTTTTACGGTCCAAAACCACTCCATGAATGCCAACTTCCTAAACATGTAAATAAATTTTTCAAAATAAATTTTTTTAGAAGGAATGAAAAAATTGCCCAATCTGGTTCAAATTTATGACATACATTATCATTCATGGTAAATATCATATGTCGACTTTTTCAATATAAAAATATATTGATAACTATTTTAGCGAACTTAAGTTCTGAGTTAAAAACTTGTCAAAATTTTAAAGTATCTTTATCTAAAATTGTGTTGCAAGTGATGTGGGATATAAAAATAGACGATTAAAATGCGGCTTCTTAGCAATTTTCCGCAAAATAATTATAGAATTTTTCGCTTTGAATAATCTTTTCAAAATGAAATGATATAAAACACTTATTGAAAAGTTAACTATCTATTCATTTGATATTTAGAAAACTTGAATTTTCATATGAGTAACATCTAAAAGCTTCCCTGGCAATAGAATGCTTTCAATATATGAATGGTCAAAATTCTTTTCTATCTTAATATAAAAATCTAAATCAATAGCGGATTGTGTAGTCGTCTAAACATTTTATGTTCATCTGTACTGTACAAGTAGTAGAAACATTAGAAATGCATTTGCGTAAGATGCCATTGAAAATTATCGTCGATGATGAACGTTAGTAAATCGACATTCCTGTCGTGCAAATCTTTAGTTTTTTCGGTATTTGCCGTACTTTGTTTATTGTTTCCTAACATACATTAGATTTCAGCCTTTCGAGCTATTTTCGTAGAAAAATGTGCAAAACTTTTAAACGCATTAAATTATTATTTTTAATATTCCGCTGTGCTTTTCTCGCTGAAATGTACTTATTGAATTCGCACCCATTAACTGCAATATGGCCTGTGTATGGAGGTATTTGGCCACAATCAAATGCCACTTTCTTACTTGTTTATGTTTTTTTTTGTTTTACGTTTGTTTTTCGCCACTTTGCTATAAATTTTATAATGATTTTGTATAGTTGCTTATCCACTTTTTTTTTATCATAGATCACATTAAAAGGTGTTCTGTCTCTATTTTAATCAAATATATTTATACCATAATTATTAACGATTTTTTACCACTTTTATTGGCTAGTCGTTACATCAGAGTAGAATTTAATTTTATTGACTTTTTTATTTAATAAGATTTTAACCATAAACCGCAGAAATATTTTAAATTTCTTTTTACCTATGCAAGTAAGAAAGTTATACGTAATTGGGGCCAAATTTTGGATATCCACTACTCAAACACCATGATAATACGATACAATATAGAGACTGTCTCAGTTTAATAGATAAAAAGCTTGTACATAAAAAAGTTAAAATTTGGTATTGCATAATTTCAGGCTGATTTGCAGCATTTGTAGGCAGATGTTGTAGACCAATAGCCTTCCTACTTGTGAACAATTTCAGTTTTCTATCTGTTGCAGTTTGCAAATAATAAGCAACAAATCACCAAATTCTGCTTAAGAAAATTGAGGTGCTCTCAATATCAATCTGACTGCGAGAATTTTTGCTGTTCCAATGCTTAACTTTGGGTCTTACAAAATGAATGTACCCTCAACTTCCGAATGGTGGCTTTAAAAATCATCATTTAGCTTAGTTGTTCAAATTATACAAATGTTTTCATACAAAATATAATCTGAAATGCAATGAAAACGCAAATGAAACACGTGCACTTGGGTTAGTAATTTATTACATATATGGAAATCGCGTCTTGTTGTTCAGTTAAAATGGCAGACACTTTTTAATACGACCTAATATTTGTTTGTTTAAAGAAACACTATAAAATATTTGATGGGGAAAGTCTCCTTTGTATTAAGTGAAAATTTGTTTTATATAATATGACAGAGTGCCAGATACAATGTAGAAACTATAATTATTTTGGTAAGTTAAGTGTTTTAAATGCCTGATACCCCTTAAGAAATTGATATATGAAATAAAAGTAAAGTTTTCTTGTTAAATTTTATGTTAAATTGACAGCTTAGTATTATTTTTTAAATCTTTAAACCTTCAATATCATATTAATAACATATCTATTATGGGAAGGTCCATTAACAAGAAAATACCTCGAAAAGTATTAATAATATAGAAAAAAGTTTTATAGTGAACGTAAACAGTACTTCATAATATTTTTCACTTGGTACATATTTTTTTAACATCAGTCACCAAAAACACTAAAGATATGATGCTGGAAAAGTAAAACTTTGAAGTGCTTCATAGTACAAGCGAGGTTCGACTTCCGAAGGAACCTGTACATCCCATGATCCCCATGATGCCCCATAATTCGAAATCTTTGCCTTTGAGTTATATGTTGAATTCGTGAGTTTCCTCGACGACGAGTTTGTAACGCACATTTAAGGCAGATATTTTCATCACAAAATGATTTTCTAAAATTATTTAAGTTCATATATTCAGTCGCATGCTTGCATGTTCAATGTAATTTTCTCCACTTTTCGGTTTGCTGGAAGTTGCTACAATAAGAGGCAGCATATATGGAGAGAAATTGATGCAACATTTCTTAATATAGTTCGACCAAATAAAAAATGTTAAAGCGACGTAATTTTTAATCCACATTTGACTTGTGAATATTTAATGGTAATATATGTTTTTTTTTATTTCTAATTAAAAATTTTTTTTTAATAATAAGTAAAAGGGTTTTAGTCGTTCATTATCTACTTAGAAATACCCTACGTCATTTCACTTAACGTGATTAAATAGTAAAAAGTTTAAGAATGTTGACACTACAAATGAAAGATTTGTTACTTTTTGATATGCACAATGTAACATCATATATATAAGGTACATGGAAAAGTTTGAAGAAAGTAAAATTTGATGTTTTATAATTTCTGTGTAACTTCTGGTGGGCCTAATTCATTTAAGTCCTTTTTGCGTATGTATTTTAGTACAACATTTTTTCTATTCGTGCAAAATGTTAACCTTCCATCTGCTTGTAGTAAAGTGTACTTTTAACCTTTTGAGAAACTTCGCCAAAATGAACTTAACTTTACATAGATAACCATAATTTCGTTTATGTGTATGTAATGTAGCTTGTGTAAGTCTTGTTAGGTCCTGTTACATGTTGTTGGGTGTTGTTGTTGTTATTGTGAAAGATGCTGCCATTAGGCACAGGACAGATAATAATCAATAAACAAGTACCAGTACCTTAAGGAATTTATGTACAAATATTTGTTGTTTGTATAAAATCGATATTTGAAGAAAATGGTCAATTTTAAGTGATTTTTTCAAAAAAAAATTTATTTAGAGTTTATATTTAACATATATCTGATCGATTCTGGAAAAAACTTACAATTGTTAATATATTTTAATATAAATTGGCGTTGAATTAAATTTTAACATAAAAAATGTGAGCACCAAATTTGGTCCAGAGTACTTCATTTTTATGACCATTTTCCATAAAGCGTTTTTGCCAAAAATATCATTAATTAGAAAAAAATTTAATTTTCGATATATTCTAGCGAAAATACAATGAAGATACATTGCATTTCGATATAGAAAATGTGCATACCAAATTTGGTCCATTTGCAAATTTGATGCATTTTTGAAGCTCCACTGATAAAACGAATTTTTTAAACAATTAAAAAATTACAATTTTTCCAATATTATTGGCTTGTAATTCTCTTATTTGACTTTAATCAAATTAAGCAAAGTAGTCTAGGATATTAAAGAGCGATCTCGATTGACTATAAGGTTCTTTCGATAATTCTTCCACTTAATCCTTTTGTTGTAAGAACGTTAAATTTCTAAGTGAAATTATTTTAGCTTTTTCTCCGCTTCTATTGATTTATCATCCGCTGATGATGCGGATTCGGATTAATTGGTATTGTCAATTATTTTATTGTGGCTATTGCTGCTTAGAATGCTTCACATAAATTTTCAGCAAATATCAATGGAATTTTAGTTTCTATTGTGTAAAGTTTAGAAAATAAATTATAAATATTTTCATGACCAATGTTCAAAGAACCTGTCTTAATTATACATGAATACATAGACATATATATACTTTGTAGAAATTAATAGTAGTGTTATTCAGTTTAGAGTCTTCAGCTCCCTTAGCTAACAGATTAAATTCTTCTAAAACAAAGAAGTTGTTTTCTTTGTATATGACAATTGATGAATTAATAAATTGTACATATATCTATTTTTTATATGTATTTAAAAAAAAATAGAACTTGCAGAATTGAAAATGAAAAAAAAAAGAAAAAAAATTTCCGGTTTTATTGTACGTATTTTACTGTGCCCCTCGTCAATTCAAATCAGTTTGTTTAAGTAAAAGTTTGATCTTTATACAATATCTAAGAATTCCATTACTAAACGACAAACCGGTTTTTGTCTTGTAGAATGTATGTCAATCTATTTATACTTTACATTATTTACGGTACAAAGTATAGCAAGTTTATGTAAATGTGTTGTATGCACCAAGTTTAATGTGGACCAATTTTTTACTATACCGTTCATTTGGCATCGATTAAGCTTATCTATCTGAGACCTATTCATTCATCCCTTTTATGTTTTAATTAAATGATGTGTGATACAACAAGGTGCAAGGAAAATACGTCTTGATACTACTAGTATAATAAAGCGCATTCAGTTCATCTACGGGACAGAAGGACAGACAGACTTCAATTAAATTGAAGAATTGCGTATATTTTTGTGTTTTTTTGTTTTTTAAATTTAAGACTTCCATTTTAATTTTATTTAGAGAAT
Source organism: Melophagus ovinus (assembly GCA_023089585.1). NCBI lineage: Eukaryota > Metazoa > Arthropoda > Insecta > Diptera > Hippoboscidae > Melophagus > Melophagus ovinus. Next base: position 2,876,608 of record JAKKIB010000177.1, read on the forward strand.
AGTAATAATGATCAATAATTCGATATTTATTTTAATAAACCAAGCAAATTAATGAAATGAAATTAAGGTATAATTAGTAAATTCAATTTTAAATTTATTTTATAATTTTATTCATCTTTCTCTCTTGCAGTTTGTTGTTGGTGCCATTTATTGTGTAAAGGCTGGTTAAAGTCAAAGTTTAAAAAGTAATATATGGAAATATTTTCAAAGTTTATATGATGGCTGCTTCACACATGTGTACACATTTTACACAGAACACTTGGAAAAAGGATTTGTGCTCAAATTGTTTTAAATCAAAAGATGAACATAAACAAACTTCTGCCAATATGACTAGTAGTATTATTAAATATAATTCGGTAACTGCAACCAATATTAGTAGCAGTGGTAATTTGCCTACGAAGTATGATTATCCAAATCAACACAAAACTCCCTCAAAAAGTATTATACGGAAAACAAGAAATAAAAATAAATCAAATAAAGTATCATTTCCGAAGAATCTTTCGAAATTATAGGTTATGGTGGTGAAAGATCAGAAAATTCTGATGATGATAACGGTTTTATGAATTTAGCCAATAATGGAGATGATGATGAAGTTTTGAATAGTGATGATGAAGAATCGGCAGAACTAAAGCGTTTAACTAAGGTTAACACCGATTTCAATATGCATAATGCAAATTTTTTGAATGATCCTAAAGATAATATCAAAAAAACATATACCGCATTAAAATTGGGAGCACCACAAGTAGATAATGATGGTAATAAGCGTACTTTGCAAATCAATGTAACACCATTCGGTAGTAATGTAGACTTAAAGCAGACATCCACCCCAGTTTCAGGTAAAAATAAATATGAATTGAGAACAACAGAAACGAAGTTTGATGCTGAAAAAATTTCGAAGGCTTCTCCAAAACAAGCAGCACCCTTATTCACGACTGCTTTAATAAACAGTAAAACACTGGACAATTGTTTGCCTTTGTCATCAGCTTCTCCTTCTTTGGGGGTAACTATTAACCACACTTCCCCTCCAAATTCGTCGTCTACACCTTCGGATAGTGATGGTACAAATAGTCCACCCATAGAACGTGCTATGGAAAAGTCACTGTTAGATGAAATTTCTGAAACTTTGGAACACAAAAAAAATCAATTGCAACATTGTCAAAATTCTTTAAACAAAGTTAGAGAACCTTCTGCTGTTTCGCCTCGGTTAAATTCAACACCAAGAAAAATTAAATTTGAAATTACTAGTTTAGCAGAAACTATGGAAAATAAAACTTTACTTGACATTAAAAGAGGTATCGTTCGTAATACCCCAATTGTTAAGGATCAAATGAAACCTACAGTTAACGTACTTAATAAATATTTAGATACTGAGAGAGGTGGTTCGGACAGTGAAAATGGTATGTTAAATTATGACGTTGTAGAATCGCAAATTAGTTACGAAAATATACCAGACGGTAAATTTTCTAAAAAATCGGATGCAATTTCTTTGGATAGTGGCAAAACAAAACAGAAGAAAGAAGTACCTAATCCTGTGCACACAAGTTCGCAATATTTGACGGATATGTTACTATCTTCTAAAACAAGAGCAGCCTCATATAATTTACATGAAGGTAATCTTATGACTAGTAAAATTATGTCCGACGGCTTAGTTATAACTAAGTGTGTATCGGAGGATACTCTAGATTCAACAGCCAGCAGCATTGATGGTAGTAGCGATGAGGAAGCTTCATATAACATGATACGTAGTGAATCAGATTCCGGCATCGGCATTAGTTTAAGCAATGATTGCAAAGCTTTATCAATGTTGGATGAAAGTAAAAGAAATCAGGAAAAGTTTGTCGGGCGTCCAACAAAAGAAAGAAGAAAAAAAGTAATATCAAAAAATAGTAATAACATCAATTCGGACTATGAGGTTATAGATATTGTTGAAAATGGACCCATTGAAATTATCAGAGAGAATGATATAACTGAAAAATCACGAGAATTGCACGGTGAGCCCGATGGAAGTGCTGATCCTGATGGAAGTTTAGAACGTACTCAGGAGAGTGATTCGCTAAAGCCACCAGCTCTGCCAAAATCGCTACCACCTGAAGTTATAGATGCCAGACCTTCATTCCTGCATGGAGTACCACAATTAACAGCATCCTCGTTTTCAAAGAAACCAGACTTACCCGCAAAACCACATATAATGAAAAGATCAGAACGACAACAACAACAAATTATTACCCAAAAATGTGTGATGATACGTTGAATAGTACAATAGATTCCATAAAAGACGACTCAAAATTGAAAAAGGCCAAAGCTCCAAATCCTCCAAACGTTATATCAGACCAGGGCAATAAAACAGAATCGAAAGGCGATATCATAATTCCGAACGAAAATCAAACAACAACACAATATAAAGGTATTTCGACAAACATCAAAAAAGCTTCAATAACGGATCCAAATATCGATACTGAAAAATACAGTAGCAATAGATATATGTGTAAACTATCAAACATTGGAAAGAATAATTTTGTAAGTAATAATTGTGGAACTGTTAGTAAGGCAATGGCTGCACAGGTATTAAAGGAGAAAGAGAAAACGGAACGTAATATTATGAATACGAAATTTAGAAGTCTTAATACATTTGCTACTCAACGTAGCAATGCTATCAGAAATTTAGAATTACAAAATGTTGAATTAGCGTCAACAGCCCGTATTACACAGCCTTTGTCGGAATTGACATCAAAGAATACCAAGGCTTTATCTATGTCAGAAGAATGTTTAACAGAAATGCCTACGTCGCCAACATCAGTGGCAAATTCAATGTCTATTACAAATTTATCCGCTGCTGTTATTAGCGGAGAAAAGAAATCATCAACAAAAAGTAAAGCAATATTCTCCATAAAAAAATTCTTGCGAATGGGTAAAACAGCGGAAAATTTTAGCAGTAATAAACTCAAAAAAGGTCGCATTTATTCAGAAATTTGTACCGGAGAAGAAGCAAACATTTCTGGTAAACCTCGTTTAGTTATTATTCATCCTATTGATATAAATCCTACTGCAGTAGAAGTTGTTAAAGATATAAACCAAACCAATGATAATGTAGTTACACAAACTGCGCCTGAATGTATATCATCTAAGCCGCCGGCCCCACCTTTACGTTCATCAGATAATCAGAGAAATCAAGAGATTAATAAACCATGCCGTCCGCCGCCACCTAAAAGTGCGGAATTACGTAGAAAGCAAAAAATTGCTTCAATATGTACTTCATCTACACTGCAGCATACTACAACAAATGATATATCAGTAACTTCCACGAATCTTGCCATGCCTACGAGATGTGATACCATTAAGACCAAGCCAGATAATGCATATGCTAATTTAGGTCAGTTTAAACTATAATATTTACCTCCTCTCGCATAAAAGATATCCCTAATTTTCTATAACATTTATATATTTATATATATTTTTTAATAATGAATTTAGGTGAAATACGATCATCGATAGCACCGCGTAAACCAGAAAGGACAGCTAGTATGCGAGAACGAGAAGCTCAATTAGAATTGGCACGGAAACGTCATATGGAAGATACAGGAAAAGAGAATTGTGATTCCATTTCCATTTGTTCTTCAGCCAATAATGATAACATTTTAACCACGGGACAAATTATGAATACGTCGAATATTTCTTCGAAAAATAGTCCACACGTTGGAAATAAGGTTATTAATAATAAGCTGATAACAGTAAATGACATCAATAATCATCGTAATGGCGAAAGTTTTGAAGAAGTTTGGAAGAAAAATGAAGCTAAAATAGTGCTTTCCAAGAAATTAGAAATATTTGATAATAATATACACTCTTGCGTGGAATTGGGTAAAAATGACGAAATAAATGTGGATGGCAACAATCGGAGTAGTGGTCTTAAGGATTCTGTTCGTAAAATAACAAGTACGATAGATAATTACTTAAAGGATAAGCGCGATTATGAGAATTTATATGAATGCCTTAAAAATACGGTACCTTCAACTCCATGTACAGCAATAGAAATGCGATTTAATCAACAAAAAGCAAATAAACGGAATAATCTGTCTTCGGATACAATTTCCTTGTCAAGTTACACACGTAGTGACTACGGACCAGTTCGTCCTTCCGGACTAAATAATTGCTTAGTAAATGTGCCACGCCTTACGTCAGCTTCATATTGCGGCAGTGAAAGTGGCGATTTTGATATTTATTCACCCTACAGCTATTATAGTAGTGAACCTGGTGGTGATGTTAATGCAGACATCAATGATGCTCTTTGGGGTTTATCATCTGCAGGGAAAAATCGTACAAAGGGTGGTAATAGACTACGCATGCGTAAGGGGCGTAGCGTTGTTCATAAATCTATTGAAGACAATTATTCTGCTGTTGTAAGTGCTAATCATGAGGCTTTAGCCCAAGTTTTGGAACAGGTAATTATTAGTAATGTCACTATTATAATGTCCACTGATTGGCAATTGTATTTGGTTATCTAGTGCATTCTTTTCTTTTTTGAAATAAACTAAATGTACATGAATAATTTTTCATGCATTGCTAAAGAATTATCTTCTTCTGTTCAGTTATTCAAATTTAGAATACTTTTGTAATTCGTATAGTTTGCATATATTTGAAATTTGTTTAAAACCATCATATATGGAAAATTGGAAAAAACTGTTCAATACGTTCTTGTGGGGAAGTGCCAAAGATAGAGACCCTTGTGTTAGAAATATTTAAGCCTACCGGTTGGTACGTTTGTGCATTCAAAGTAAAAGTGATATTTCGATAAAATTTAATATATAGATTTTAGCAGAGAGCCAGCATTATAAGAAATAGGCCAGATTCAGTTCAAAATATTTTTTTCCTTAAATTTTTCATTTAATGCCCAACTCTTCTTTTTTCACAAAAGCTACAGCAAACACCTATTGTGCCGTTAGCTTTAAGGCCACTTGCGCATGTTCAAAACTTACGTTTTGAAGACTTTACAATATTAGAAGATGGTCACGCTTTTGTTGTTGGCAAAAAAGCTTTTCATTCCGCAATCTGGAGTGCAACACCTGTTACATTAGCCCTTTCAGCTGATTGTAATCAATTGGCTGGCGTTGGCGGCGAACTAAATCAATTATCAGGAGGAATTTCCGGCGTTCTGAATCCTATTACCGAATTTTGCGATTTAGTACCGAGCTACCATTTGCCGGTTATGCCCTTAACAGAGTTTTCCCTATTACAAGCTACAATATCTGTATTGCCACGTCTACAATTAGATACGTTACAATCCATTGGATCTCTTTTAAATGAAAAAACTCAAATTTTAAATAAGAACAATTCTAATTTTCGTGGTTCTATTCCAAACCTCGTGATATTAAAAGAAAATAACATGAGCGTATTGCGAAATGGTACATCTGTGCAAAATTTAGCAACTCTGAATGAAGAAAGTACTGACGTATTGCATGAAGAAGTAGATTCCAGAGATTTCAATGACAATCCAATCAATGCAAACTCTACCATAACTGCATTTGATGATATAACAACACGGGAGGTGGCATTTATTATGCTACAGCTAATTAATGGAATGAAAAATTTACAAATGAAAGGTATTGAAGAAATGCCATTAAGCTTATCAAATGTAGTACTATCAAAGGAAATTGATAATACAGATGCTCAGGCCCGCCTATGTGTTCTACAAGATAATTGTAATAACGAGGAAGATGGATCTATGGGTTCATTATGTAAATGTGCTTATACAGCCTTAAATGAATTATTACCAATTACCAAAATCACAGGCGTTGTCAGTGATATTTTAAAGCAAGAACGTTCCGAATCATTGTCTAAAGCGAAATCAGTTTTGGAATTTATTTTATGGGGACCATCAGATGTAGCTTTAGCAGGTACCGCGAAAGAACGCGAGTTGGCATTACAACGTTGGTTAGATTTGGAAAGAGCTACAGTTTTGCATGGTTTGGTCCGCAGCCGCGTTGAGCTAACTGTATATGATGAATGCCATTTAATGTTTTTGGTGCGTTCAACAGCTAAAGTAATGAATGATGCTGCCACACTCTTAGAAGTACAATTACATTCTCATTCTACTGTGCCTGTTACTACCCTTCCAATTGCAGAATAATCGCAACATAAGATATGTGTATGGTTGTATGTAAATATACTTTTATTTTGACTTAAATATTATTAAAAAACAAATTCTCAATATTTGTCCATGCCCATCACAGTGTGGTTGGATCTTAACTAATTTGGCTAATATATTTTTAACATGTACAAGGATATTTTGATCCTTTTTTGTGATAGGCCACAAATTTTGAATTAATTTCCCTAAGCGTCTCTCCATGTCTTTTTTTTAAATGAAAATATATGAAACAAGCATTAAGAAATCAACATTTTATTATCAAAATTCTGTCACTCAAATTGATATTGAAAATATACCACATCTGTAGACTCACGTACCATGAGAACACTTAATTTTGCATTATTTGCAGTTTATTTTCTTGAATGTTTACACACATAAAACAAAACAGTGCTGGGTGTTTAGCAACCGACCCGAGATGGTGGCTTTTATTTGTTACGTTTAATAATGAATTCTTAATCAAACAATATTATAATACATTAATTAAAGGGAGAGTGTAGAAGTGCGTTTTTATTATTTTATATTTATTGCACCCATCACATAAAAAGTGTAAAATTTTGGGAATCACTTTGAAATGAAGTAAATAGTTAACGCATTCAAATCTAAATGTTTACTTATTTTAATTGTACATGATCTTGTGACCTGTTCTCAAGATTAACGTTAAATTTAGTTTTTGCTTACAAAAAAAAAAAATTAAATAAAATTACTTAGTAATAATTGGATATTTTTAAAAAAACTAAATCTCCTTTATTTGCTTTTCTTATTGTTATTATCGTTTTTTATTTTTACATTGTTTACTCAAAATATTCTCAAATATTTATTTAAATGTTACATTATTGATTATTAATTATCGGTTCATTCAACGATTCCAAAATGTTATCCTTTAACCTTAGAGTGAGTGCGTTTATTCGTGTAGTAAAATTTGCGGTTCTTTCATTATTTTTCATTTTACAATTAATAAATTTTTCAAGCAGAATTTGTCCACATTGATAACCTCTTTTTTGAGTGTACTCCATGTTTGTGCTGCAGTGTTCAATTATATTCGTACAGACCATCTTAAATGTACATCTTATGCAAAAAAATATTGTTAAATACATACCGCCATGTCAGGTGTTATTTCTTTTTGCTATGATCACAACTACTATCATTTTGTAATGTGCGCTTTATAAAACTTTAAGACTAAGACTAAAATTAGTTTATTACAATTGCGTTTCTTTTATGTTGGAAGATGGTAGAAAATATTGGATATGGAATTTGATGTAACCAGCAATTCGATGATCTTATATTGTATCTCTTGCTAGACCCAATAGACATCTAGTCGTCTACATGCTTCAAATAATAATATTATTGTTGTAGTTATTTCAACGTCAACCATGACAAGTCTTCAAGTTCCGGGCATTCAATTATCGCAGCATTTGCCTTGTCTCTTAGTAGTTAGTATCTGTTTAATACTATTAATAGTGTATTGAACCTCTTTTCTTGTATCTAAATATCAAAAATATATAAATTTTACTTCTTAGACGTTTACTAAAGAATCGTCTTGCTTCTTCTTAAAAGCAATACTTTTTAAGTAGATTACTTATAACTTTCAATATATTACGTACAATAATTTTATTATAATAAATTTTATAATATTGTTAACTCTTTAAAAATTGAAAAATTGAAAATTTATTAAAATATATGTAATTAATGAACCCTGATACAGAAGGTACAATAAATAAAATTTTCTTTGTTAATTAATAATTTTCAAATTATTTCGATATACCTTTGCAATAATAATTTACTATAATAAAGCAATACTTTTCTATTTGTATACTGAAAATTTAATAAATGCTTTTTATAAATATCATTATTAATATTTTTTATTTCAATTTACATCGTTTTGCACAAATTTCCTTTTTGTATAAATGAAATACTTCTCTAATAAGCTTTAAATTGCAGTCTAGAAACACTTTCCAGTACACCTACCACATTACGAGTTATCTTAACTTAATAATAATCGTGACGAGCAATGTGGGTCTATAATAACTTCTTCTGGACGTTACGCAATATCTACACAAAATTATAATACCATAAGTGGTGTAGGGTATTAATATTAGTGGGGGCAACGAATTAGAATTTAAAGCACAGCTATTGTTAAACTTTCTTAGAGAACCAAGTAGTATCATAATTATAAGAATGTATTCGGCGGGGTCTCAAGTAAATGATGGAGGGGTTATAGTATTCCCAAGAATACGGCACTACATGTACTTTGCAGTCTACTAAAGTGTAACAACTAGGATCATCCTTTCCATCTCAACCCTTTTTGGTTATTACAAACAATTGAAGAAACCGGTAATACAAAAAGTGATGTAGGGTATAACAAAGACAATCAGCACTCAAAACATTTAATGTAATTTAATCGCCATTTTGCGTACGTACCTAAGATAAATGAGTAAAAGTATAATTATTTTATTTTCATTTCATATATTTAATGCGACACACAATTATTATTTTTTTAATTGGTAAATTATAGCCATTATATTTAATATAGAGTATACATATATAACTTATTATTGATATTGTTCGCAATAATACAAGTCAATTACACTTTACACTTACATGCTAACTTATCTGTCATAGTTTATTTTTTATTCTCTATATGACATTTTTATGAGTTTTGGTCCAAGTTAATATTCTTAATCGTTTTATTTAATTTTAGTTTATTTATTGTTTTTTGTTTTTTCTTGCAACTCATTTAAAGGCGATTTCATGAAATCGAGAATATAAAATAAATAAATAAAAGAAAACATTTTATTTGCTCAGTGCCCCTTACCATTTCGTTAATGCTAATCTTCAGAAAATTAAAAAAATTTTTTAGAAGAAGTAGCAAAACATATGGTCCAAATTTTGCGTAAACATTTATTATTCGAAAAAGTACATCTTTATTCAAATTAGCATTGAATGTATTCATTTAAAAGTAGGATTTTCTGAGGTAATGATAACGTAATGATTGTATCACTACGCAGTCATTAAGTAACAGTTATTACTGCTTAAAAAAATAAAAGTCTAAGTAGAATTACGAAAATATTGCAATTACTTTGGAATTTACAAATGTCTAGAGTACAATATATTGTATTTATTTTAAAAGGAATGCCAATACAACGGAGAATATTATTATAACCCAATAAAACGTGAAGGCTTTTTTGAAGTAGTATGCATTTATATAATGCAAGACCTGTTATGGCTGATAAGCATTTTGATATGGTTAGGGAATAAGTTGGATAATGATCGACCCAACAAAAATTCCTCAAAAATGTAGTCTACGTCGTAACACTTTTAAAATTAATTTGTATTCGATTTACTAATTATAATGAACCGCAATATTAGTATGGAGTGATTTGCATGATTTTCGGATAGCTGTTGCAGATCAATGATTAATTTCAGCCTTCTCTCTTTTTGACGGACGTAAGCTTAAATCGAATAAAGAAGTAATTCTTCAACTATTGGTGTACTACAAAATGGCTTTTTTCAAATTTCTCTGGGTATTCTATATCGAAGGTGATGTTCAGCCGTGGATATAAATATCAAATATATAACTTATTTTACATTTATGTTGTTCTTTCAAAATACTGCGATAAAAATATGGATTGGAAAGTACATATAAACATTTTCACTTTTGGTCATCTTATGTACCGTACCTACGTTTACGTATGCCTATAAATTTAAGTATTATTAATATCTATGGCTAATACGTGGTCCAGGATTTAATATGCGGCAAAAATGTGGTGTTGTTACACAACAGTCAACTTGTATATGGCGCTGTTGTCATATCAACATTCGTCATGGGCGTTGCACATTTGAATTCGTATTAATAAATTCAGTATGTTTTTGTACCTAAAATAAATTAGAAAAGATGAATAATAATAAGAAGAAAATACACTGTAAAAATATTCACATTCTTTAAAAAAAAATACTATATAAAAATGCCTAGCCGCATCTTATATATTGATTGTTATATATGATTGAAACATAACATTCGACATATTTTTGATTTGAAGCAGCAGTGGCTTAATAGCTGTTCACCTTGTATTTTAGAATATTCAACATTTCCATCCACCAATAACTTATGTAAATTATGAGTAATGAGTACAAGTTATACGGAATCGAAAAATTGGAATATAAATTGAAAGTAACAAAGGTCAATATCGCATACATTTACGTACATCGCACTGTTTGATATAGAATACATTGACTAATTATTGTATTGTATGGAATCTTTTTTCAAGGTTTTGTTAAGCATTTCTGGCGCAGTAGAAAGCTACCCTAATTATATTTTTGAAGTATTTTTAAAGTAATTGTAAAACGTATGTATGTGATCATCTAAATTCTTGCAATTTACCACACTTAAGGATATGTGAATTAGAATATCAATTATATTAATAATTTATATACGAATACTAACCACATCAGCAACAATTGATTCTTCAATTTCAAGGCCTTGCAAAACTTGTTCACGGCTTAAATGCAACTCATATGAAGTAGTTGGTGTAACAAATATAACACGATATTTACGTGTTTGTAAAACGTTAGCAATAACTAACTTATGTTTATATTTTCTTAAACTATCTCGAGCTTTTGTAATTAATAAACTTTCATCAGTTTCTAATTTAAATGATACAACAAACGCTTGGGGAACCCATGAGCTAACTAAAGGGGCTAACATTTTCGGTACTAACTGTAATTGTATTGTTGGTGCACCTTCACCTGACTGAATTTTATGTGTAGGCTGAAAAATAATAATAATAATAATAATATATATATATATAGAGAGAGAGAGAGAGAGAGAGAGAGAATAATACATGATAAGAATGTGTGCACATGTGACACTTTATCATTAGTATGATTATGTACCATTTTATCTTGCGGAATGTAAAAATCGGATACAGCAGCTGCTAAATACAAAATCGCTTTGTCTTCATATGCTGCTAAACATTCACAAGCAGCACGCAATAACCACATGTAATCGACAACACTTGTAAAATTTATATATAAAATCAATTGAGATTCACGAGCTTGTTTGTACTTGGCTAATATTGGTGCAAATACATCGACTGAAGCCGGTTTTACTACTATCGATGTACATTGATCATTCTCTGTGAGCTCCAACATGTCAAAAAATTGTTGACCCGTAAAATGTCGAGTAAATGGTTCCATTGATTTTTGACGATACATGAAAATAACAGCATAATTATGATCCAGAAAATATTCAGCAGATGAAGACCCTCTTGTACCAGCACTAAAATTATCAACAAAGCGTACTGTATTGTGTTCTAATGGAACTGTTGTACCACCTGACGTAACAAGAACAATTTTATTATTCAATTTATTGTGCCTTTCACAAAATTCTTTCAATAATGATCGATTGTCCTCAAAATCTGTTGGTGGTAAGTGTGTATTGTAAAAATCTTCCCAATGCGTCATTATTACTCAAATGGAGCATATATTTACACAAAAATGAGAAGAGCAAACAACATGCAAAATGGTGACAGTGCTAATACTGTTCTTCTTTGATCTGTTTTGTAGTAATCCAACAGTGCTTATCGATAGGCAATGGGACATTCGTTCTACACTAAGGTGTTTGGTTCATTTTGATTTTACAATTATATAACATACATGTAACGCATGCTATCGTTATATCCATAATAAGCCAGGACTTGCCATTAAGAAATGTTGTCTTCATTTCTAGAACAATTAAAATCCATATATTTTTTTCGCAAATATACATATATTTCATTTCAGGTAATGATGTAAGATTTAAATGAAGTAATAAGTGTTATGTAGTTTCCCTTGTGAAAGAGCTCTTAACCTTACAATTTTGTAAAGTTAAATTATTATCTGGGTACTAACTACATCTGTATATTGTAGGCTGTTATGTTATCACATAGATTTGGAGCCATCCAAGCTTTGTTTTGGTTAGAACTTAGGAAAAAACAATCACATTATGTTTGGGGACGTACGTATATCATCTTAAGGTCATCCTTTCAACACAAAATTTGCCTTAATTTTTATACTTTCAAGCCGTTTTAAGACTTCTAAATCTCGACGATTTAATATTCATCAAATTTATTAATTATTTATTATCTATAACAAGGTTAACTTTTTTTTGCCACCACATAACTTTCTATAATCAAGTCTTCTAAGATTTTTCTCACTATACTCTTACATGTTTGCAAATCTATGATTATTTTTGGGCCATATGAATGATTTCAATATTTTCTTGATTTTTTTTTCATCGCTTGCTTATAAAAAATAAAATGGTATTGGTTACTTTTCCATTATTACATACATTAAAAATTGTGACCTACATAAATAAAATGAAACTATTTAGTACAATAACAAATAGTATTTGCAATAATTGTATCTATTTATGCCTCTTCTTTATTAACATTATTATTTATTTTTGTTATTTTTTCTGTACATACCAATTTTATTATTAATATAAATTTTCAATATAAAAAATTTATTACATTGCACATTGATTAATAATTAATAATAAATAATTTATAAAATTAATCAATACAAATCGTTTTAATTAATGCTTGAATTGAAAGATATTTTGGAAATCAATTACACTCCACTACAAACAGCCACATAATAACTTATCCAGTCCCAACACATATGTGCCGTTATTGTTAAAAATTAGATGTATGAAGTTATCAATTAGCTCTAACAACTTACTTTTTAGAAAGAGAGAAATTCAAAAAATAATTGAAAGTGGCAGAGAAATTTAAATAAACATGTGCCCTTTTTTCTATACTTTAAAAGTCATATTTGTAAATAACTAATTATTTATAATTAAATAAAAATGCATAGTAATAAAATACAAAAGATCTGCAAGTTTTTCAATTATACACATTTTACAGTATTATTAACTTTCGAAAATAAATGAGCGTAAAAGTTGAAGTTAATGTCTCACAAAAATATATATCAGAGTAGGTTTTTAATAATCATTATTATATTAATATTTTCAAAACTTTATTTGTAAATGTTATCACTTTATGCCTTATAAACATATTGCCAAAACATTATTGCCCACAAATTTCACAAACCTATGCAAAACTAATTATCAAAAATGTGTTATGCCATGCTGCTTTTCAAATATCATGTCAAATTGTCATCGTGGCAATGAGTGAAGAAGTGAGGAGTGTTTCGGTTATACACAATTAAAAAATGTCAAAATTTGAGTCTGTTATGCGTAAAAACAGGACATCCCCGCATATTCTGAATATGTAGACACCGAAAATGTCATTACTTTACATGCTTTATGTTTCAAATTATGAGCGAAAAAGAATAAACTTTTTCTTAAAAAGTAAAGGTGTTCTCAGTTTACATTGCACTGTACTCCCGTCCTTTGGTTAGTTTTTAATCCCAACCAATGTACATGAAACTTCAATATTTCTTCCAAATTTCAGCTTGCTGTCTCCTTTTTTACCATACACGGACAGACGGAAGGACATGACTAAGTTTATTCAGAATTTGATACTGACTAAGAATGTTTATACTTTATGGAGTCTCCAAAGCTTCCTTTTAGCCGCTGTACACATAACGACAAATTAAATATTTCCCCAAAATTTTGTATGGTGGGTTTATACGTAAATACATATAACGTATAATTTCTTGCTTAAAAAACATATAACTTTTTATTAAGTAATTAAGTACCTGGTTTTATAATAATTGACTATAAAACTTGTCGTACAAGTTTCTTTATAAGTTTATGTAGATGTTTGCAATAGGCGAAAGCGCTTGAGGTGAATGTATCTTTTATGATACCGATCGATGCGGAATTATTATCTAATTCGATTAAATATTTTCTATTTAGGCATCTGTCTGTAAATTTTCAAAAAGTTTTACATAGATCGCTGGATTTTTTCAACCTTTTTCAGTTTTCCAAAATGTTTGAAAATTACGATTCTTCACATGCTTCACTTGTAACTCATTTTTTCTTTTTTTTTAATTTCTCATCTTATTAAACAAAGCGATGTATAGTACTTAGAAGTTAGCCTCCACCGATTGTAAGGTGTTTGTATATGTTTTATATGTATCACAGACTTTAAGTAAATAATAATTATTTTTATTGACATTATTGTATTTGTACAAGCTTATTCTTCTCTATTAAATTACACGATGAGACGGTAGTAATTGATCACTCCAGTAATCTCTGTTATTTGATGTTACAAATAATTCTCCAGTACCTAATTGCTGCGCAATATGTTTACGGCATAAAATTACTGTAACTAATGTGCTAATTATTGACAATGTAACGAAAAAAATTATTAACGTCGCACTTAAACCATCATTTTTATCTTGCTCAAAAGTCATTTCGATATTTTCATCGTTTACTTTATCCATATTCACTATTAATGAGGATCCCCTATTGATTAAAATCGGTAAGCATGACACTACTTTATCATGAATGTACATTTTCATTAAAGATTTTTTTATACGCCTTACACCAGCGAAAACATACATATATTACATATATTACAACATACAGAAAAGTTTGGGTTAAACCCACCATTTATTCTTCCGCTTTAATTCAGACGCAATTCCTAAATCAATTTAATCTTGCCTGTTTGCTTGTTCAACTGTTTGTGTTATGTTTCTCCATGTAATTTCTTTTTATCAAAATCATACTTGTTGAGATAGTTTAATGGAATTTGGTAGATGGACTTTGTTTGGCCCAAAAGTGAATGGTTTTGAAAATGGGTAATTTGCTGTCACTTTGTGTGAAATGCTCCTTTTTGAAGGAATACACTTTTGAATGTTTTCTGATGAAAGCCTCGATACATTAAATTTTATTCATAACAGTGTAGTTTTGGACAAACAAACAAATTTCTCAAGTTATTCAAACATTACATTTCTTTTACTCTGTTTAATTGTCAATTTCTCATTTTTATTGCTTAAATATTAAGTAAAGTGGTGTAAGGTACTGAAAAGTCGATTCCGACCGACTATAATGCTTAGGGTTTTATGTTTTTAAATATTTTAACTTGTAAAGTTCTTCAATTTCCGCATCCTCTCTTCCAATTTGTGTATCCTCCAATAATTCTACATCGAATTGCAAACTCTTTCGAAAAGTCATGTCTACATCGCTCCCATTTATATTGGATTTTAAAAGCGTGTTCACATCTTGATGTGCATGCACAGGTTGAAATATTTGCGTGTAATCCTAAAAAAAAAATTGCATTGTTGTGTCATATTATAGTTGACTTTAACATTCTCCAAATCATGCGATCAGTGTCGGGTATAATTGAAAAAGTTGCAAAAATTTGAATATGTATGCGCTGATAGTCGTCCGTAATCCGTAATGTAGGGACCAATTTTGTGGTTTTCAGTTATTTGATACAGAAATAGTAATATCTCAAAGTTATTTACCTTACTTTCAACTAAATCATTAATTTCTTTATTGCTGTATTTTGTTACAGGATCCTCCGTAACGGATGTTGCACAAACTACAAAAATATTAAAAGATTAAATAATAATTAAGACCCAGTCACGTGTAATAGTTGTAATGAATTGATATTTTTACGCGAAATTTACATTATAAATTTATCACAATACAATGATATTCTCAATATTTATTTAATGAGAGGCGTAATTAACAAATTTAAATTTGTTTTGGCAGATTAAGAAATACGAAAGGTAAATTATAGAATAAGAAAGTAAATAATAGTAATTTTTAAATGATTTATATTTAAAAATGCAAATATTTTTCATTAATGGGCTTTTTTTAACAAGGGCGTCATTGAAAGAGCGGTCATAAAAATTATACTTTTATTTTACGTATACTTAATCAAAGTGATTAGGTCAAATTTTTCAAATTGCTTAAGAATATCGCTAAAGTTGCAACTTTGACAGACATCATGTTGCAGACAGATGGACAGATGTACAGATGTACAGATGTACAGATGATTTATATCGATGGAATAAGGTTTCCTCTGTCGGTCAATCTAATAAAAAATAAATTAATTGGAACATCTTTCGTGCTGTTACGCACACAAAGGTCACAATTATGACACACAATAGGGCAGTAGAGTATAACTTACTGAAGTGATTAATGATCATGCCAAATGAAATCACTACGAATGCGGAAGAATGCAATTTAACTGAGTCTTTAGGCATATTTGCATCACACTCCAAAAAGATAATTTTACAATTTAATATACCGCTAAGAAGGTAATACACAATAAACACAAATCAATTGCTCATTTAATAATAAATTTTATTAATGATTACATATACACAATTTTATATAAAAAACTAACAACATTTTTATTATCGTGCACGTTATTTTAAGTTTTTATTTTATTGAATTTTCTCCGTTAACCCAAGTTTAATGATACATATTTGAACAATAACTAAATTCTCTGAATAATATTCCCATACTTTTAAGGCGATTTCGCACTTTTATTGCACCTGTTTTATTTTTGTTTTCTAACTAAGTTATTATGAATGAAATGTAAATAATAATAATTCTATTATAATAATTATTTACATCATCACATTAAAAAATTTAATAAAAAAATATATTCGTACTTGTCAGGTGTGGGGTTCGAACCCACGCTCCCTTTCGAGAACCAGAGCTTAAATCTGGCGCCTTAGACCGCTCGGCCAACCTGACTCGCTTGATGTGAGTGTTTTAAACTGCTTTATGTATCGCACAATAAATGCTTGTATACGTTTTTATTTGCTTTTTTTAATTTTGTAAAAATATATTATTATTAAAATAACAATAATAGATATTTATATACTTAGAAAAATTACTAATTGAAAGTTGTTCTCAATAGAAAACGTTTAATTTTTAAGAGTTCACGCTGATTTCAAAAGACAGGAAAATTAAGTTTTTTTTACATCCCCAAGAATCAATGAAACGCCAATTTTTGGTAAAGTATATTTAATATTGTAATATTTATCATTCTAATAACTTTTCAAGAGGAGGAATCATTACAAGAGACTGATCTGGGTCAAATTGGTTATACGTTAAAATATATTTAAAATTTTAACTCTTCTCTAGGCCAAAACACATCTTTTTACCAAATTTAATTAAAATATGTCAAATATTATAACCTCTAGTAAAATCAGTCAAGCGGCACGCCCACACTGAAACAAAAACTGAGAACATCTCGGTTTTTTAGAGCAAAATTTAGTGGTTACTTGCTAATTTCTAGGAAATTACAAAAAATAGGAAGCTACAATGTCTATAAATGCAAGTCGGATACATTTACGCGAAATTTTTGAATTTTTTATGTTTACGCTTTCTATAGATTATTCAAAAGCTGAAATAATTTCTGTGACATATAATCGTAGAGTTTTGGTAATGCGTATCCAAGATTTGGCTCCAGTTAAATATAAATTTCATGCTTCTTTACTATTTACTACTTTCATCTATAACTCTTTTTGTTTGTTATTCTTGAGAGCACTAAGTTTGCTTTTCAGTTTTACTCCGAGACCATATAAAGCAATGCATATCTAATTACCTTGGTAATATATGTTAAATTTATTTAATCAAAATATATTAAACATTGAAAACGAAAGTGTGAAACAATAAAATTGTAGTATAAAGAAAATATGTCTTTTAAATATACTGAAAAGGTGCAAAATAAATATCAAAAAGAAACTAAATGGGATCGCATTAGTAAAAGATATAGTAAAGCCAAGGTTTTGGGAAATAAATCTGAAGCTATAAAACGTTTAATAACAAAAGACTTTATAAGTCAAAAGCAGCACGATCTTATGGTCGGAAATGAAAAAAAAAATGTTCAATTTGATCCGGTATTAGTTATGGATTTAAGGCACAAAATGGTAAGTTCCTTCTGTTATAAATTTACTTTCATGATAATTTATCATCATAATTCATAGGGTAAGGAATTTCCAGAAAAAGCACCATTAATTTCTGCACATTATCGAAAGGCCTCATTAGACTCATGTAAACATCATAATATAACTGTCGAGGATCATTACTTAAAAAATCAATTAAATTGCTTTCGTGAAAGTCTAACAAAACAGTATAAGCATATAAATATAAAAGAAAAGGAGCTTCACAAATATCCTTGGTTAATTGATAACACGCCCATAATGAATAGTCTTGAATTTAATGAAAAAACCGTACAACATTTTTATGAAACTCCTTTAGTAATGTTAAATAAAGTACATAAACTTTTAAGGCAACACAAAAAATCTCTAGATGAGTCCCTTCCCAAAAAAAGTAAGGAATTTCCTAATGATCAAATTGCGATACTAAAAGCAATGCCGTCAGAAAAGCAACCTACACAAAACTTACCAGACATGATTTCACAAGGATTTAAAGAAACGCACTGCAAAGGTAAAAACATAGACGAAGATAAAATTGAAAATATTTTGAATGTCCAAAATAAATTAAATATTGATGCAAAGAAGGAAAACGATAAACAGCATTTACCGAAACAGAGTGGTGTTACTAGTTCTTTTACAGAATCTTCTTGCAATGAACATTTAGATGCGGTAATAACTGAAATAACTAGTGATGCGTTATTGGAATTACAAATAGAAAAACAGGAGAAATGTAAGAAAAAAAATGTTACTATTAATGAGGAGATTTCTTTAAATAAAAGAAATGAATCTTCAGCTTTAGAAAAGGCAGAGAATCATTCTACGTGTATATCAGAGGATCAAATATCTTATACGAAAAAGAAAAATATTGAAAACCATGGGCATGGACATCAGAATATATGCAATATTCTACGCAAATATTTTCTTAAATGGGTTCATTTTACAAATATTGAAAAAATTGAAAGGGAATATGCAAGTAGTAAAGCAGATAGAGTCCAAAAGATAAATATATTTTTGGATAAAATTCGTTTTGAAAAGACCAGATTAAATGCGAATGTAAACTGCAGGAAAACGCTGATCGATAAAACTAAAATTACAAAAAAGTATCAAAATAAGTAAGTCCGAAGATCATGAATTAAAATATAAGAAATTGTTTATTATTTAGTTTTATTGTATAGAATAAAGGTTCAACAAGATATAATAGATTTACAGCGTATAAAACTAGAACGACAGGAGAGAGTCATTGTAGAATTAAAATTAAGTAAGATAGCTGAGGAATCCAAAGAGGCTAGAAAAGAGTTGAGCAAAGAAATTAAAGATATGGCACGTTTGGGTGATCCAAGAATCAAAGCGAAAGCCAAATGCTTACAATTTTTGGGGAATATAAAAGATGAAGATGAACGGGACGAACGATTGCAAAGCAATGGCGTAGAAATTCCAAAATTTTTACGTAAAATGCAAGAAAGGGCTTTAGAGCGCTCTATTAAACATGAACAAGTCAAGGAGAGACGTTTACGTTTAGAAGCTATGAAAGAAGCTCAAAAATTAGCCGCTGAAGAAGCTAGGGTAAGTTCTTGCGTAAAAGAGTATTAACTTTATGCGCTATCGATATGTAATGTACGTTCAATATCTATTTGAGTAGCGTTTAGAGGATGAAAATGCAAAACGTTTGAGAATTAAACAACTAAAAGAAAAGCGTCTTCAGGAGAAAATGGCAAAAGAATTGAAAGAACGGGAAAGGCAACGGGCTATAGCGAATATACAAAAAGCTGAACAGTTTTCTAGGCGCAGACTCTTACGTGTCGGTATAGAGGGCTTTAAAAAACTTATTCAACGAAAACAGGAAATCTTAGGTGTGCTAAATAAATTGCGCATCACTTTTTACCAAAGAAATTGTTTTCAGTGTTGGGCCACTACATATTATATTGCAAAATTTAAGCGAGATCAAAAAGCCCGTGAGTTATACGAAAGTACACTTAAACGGCGAGCACTGCAAACTTGGTTTAACTATACAAAAGATGAACGTAGTAAAATGTTCGTGGCAATAGATTGGAATGATTTAAAATTAACAAACTTAACATTTGGCAAATGGGCACGTTACACTGAAACTGTACGCATGATTAACGACACTAAAATGATACAAGCTACGTCACATCACGAATGGTATATAGACTTGCAATATTTTGAATTCTGCAAATTAACTTTTTATTTTGTAGGCAACTAAAATGGAAGGTAATGGATTGTTGGCAGCGTTTACCACACATATTAAAATTAGAAAAGGAGGCTGAAGAAAGGCGTCAAAGATGGCGCATGAAAATATGGGAATTATTACCAGACTATTTACCAAATCGTGAAGAATTAAATTATACTTAAACAAGTACAAATTTCATACATCGGTTTAGTCGACTGTTAAATATGTTTAAAAAAAAAAACGAAATATGAAAACAAATTGTAAATAAATATAAATTTCTATTTTGTACCACAAAAGTGCACTTACTTTATTGTTGCTTTTAAATGCACCAATTCTTAATAAAAAGTATTAGTATTCATTACATATTTGATGCACGTTTAGAAATATTAAACTTATAGGAAGAATAAGAATAATTTTGTAAAGTACACTTTCATTTTAATCTTTATTGTGCGTACTCTTATTCTTTACTACCACCGCACTGTCAGTTCCAATTGGAGCAGCTTTTACAAATGGTATTTCATCTTGATATTTTTCTGGCATATATTTCTTTAAGGGTTCTGGTACTTTCACACCAGTGTCAGTTTGATGTGTTTCTAAAATTGCGCATATAACTCGTGTAGTTGCACACATTGTTGCATTTAACATGTGAACATATTCTACTGGGGCATTCATCTTTTTTGTTTGCCCATAACGCACCAAAAGACGACGTGCTTGATAATCTAAGCAATTTGAACAAGACACTAATTCACGGAATGCTCCACTACCGGGGAACCAAGCCTCCAAATCGAGTTTCTTGGCTGCCGCATGATTGAGTGCACCTGATACAATATTGACAACGCGATATGGAATGTTTAACGTTTGGCAAAATTCTTCAGCATTGCTAATCATTTCATCCATCATTTTCCATGATTCGTCATCATGTGGAGACGTCAATACAAATTGTTCTACTTTCTCAAATTGATGTACTCGAAAAATGCCACGCGTATCACGACCATGAGAACCAACTTCCTGGCGAAAACAAGTAGACAAACCAGCGTATTTTATGGGTAATGACCCTTCAGATAACCATTCATCACGATGATAAGCTGCAATTGGTTGTTCGGATGTTGCAATCAAATACTTCTCATCAACTGTACCATCATCGGATTTTTCACTACTCTTTCCAATAACTTTGTATAATTCCTCATCAAATTGAGACAGCTGTGCTACTTCTTGCATTACCTCCTTACGCATAAAAAATGGTGTGTACAATGGAGTGTAATTTTTAGCATACAACAAATGTAAAGCATGTTGTATAAGAGCTTGTTCTAAAAAACGGTAGGCCCTGTAAGAAAATAACCCCGACCTCCGGATACTACTGCACCTTTTTCACTATTCATTCCATTAATCATTACAATTAAATCAACGTGCGAATATTTACGACGTTGTTCACAATCTCCGTAAACACGCTCCACTTTATTATCGCATTCAAAGTTCGATACTGGTACTGAACAATGCAAATGATTACCTACTTCACGTAGAGCGCTATTACGTTTTTGTTCTGCTTCCTGCAGTGAAATTTCATTTTCTAATAATGCCTGATCGATTATTAGACGCACATTTTTGATTTGATTTATAGATAATTCACATAATTTATCAGCCGTAAGTTCTGACAAGCTATTCTGAAATTCTTCAGGAATCACACCTGCATTATCCCCTAATGCTTCTTTCTTTTTCATTTTTTCTCCAATTACCTTACTGCAAACATTTTTTATTTTGTTTAGATTGTCAGCTTGATGACGTCGACGACGCCACTCATTGTCTTGAGATATCACTACATCAACTAAACACACATCTTTAAACCGTTGCTCCTGATTTTTGCGTATACTCTCCGGATTACCTCCTTTTTCTGAGCGAAATAAATCTAAATCAAGAACCATTTTCAGATATATTAGAGATGTTCAAGGATATTGTTAACTCGTTTATTTTAGAACCAAATGAATGAATGAATCATAAAAGCATGTTAAATCAGCTGACTGCACATATGTCAGAAAAAACAACGAAATTTTAGTCACCGATAACATGCTAAAATATTGAGAGTTAGTTTGTCCCGAATGAAGAGGTGCAATGTTCAGATATGAATCAAACCGGAATATTTCAAATGCAGTTCGATGGCAACTTATTTATACTGCTGACCATTATTACCGGAAATTGCTGAAGATTATTATCACAAACATAGAGATGAAGTGACATTCAAACAATTGGTTAGTGTGACTACATTTTATTCATGATGAGAGCTCTTTTTTTTATTTAAAGCCATTAAAATCAAAAACTGTATAAAATTTTCATAACAATTTCCAAGAATGACCAGAAATAATGCCAAAGTGTTTGTTATGAAATAATTTAATATGCTTTGGCTTTGCTGCAAAGCAAATCATATTTTAGATCACTGTCCGAAAAAGTTATATAGAAAAGATCTATTTTGAATATATTTTGACGACAAATCGGCATGTTATTGTATTTTCACATAAAAAATATGCATACCAGGTTCGGATTGGTCAAAGTTTTGGATATCCTCTTATACAACGAATTTCTCAAATCATGTAAAAATTAGCCAGGTTAGGTATTCTTGGCTGTTTTTCTTTTTTTTAAGATATTTTTTTATTAAAATAAAGTTTATATTTATTCTTATATAAAAATCATTTTATTATGATTGCTTACCTTTTTATTAATAGGCACACATTGATAATATGATTGAAATAATAGTGTACCATTCATACAAAAATTTTATCTAATATTGCGTGGAACAATTACCGATTGCTCGAGTATCCGTTAACTTTGTACAATTTTATGATTATTGTAAGTAAAGTTATATCATAATCCCTTATAGAGTTTTGAAAAAATTTTTATAAATTTTTAATAAATCAAAGGCACTAAAGCATCAAGATGTTTTACTTTTATTTTTCAATATTTAATTATGGCTATGGTTTAGAATATTTTTATTGCAGTTTTGCACTGCTACTTGCAAGTATTATTAGTAAAAAGTTTATTTAACACCCAAATTTTTATAGGGTTTTCCGCCATGACGATTCCATTCACGATTAAATTCATGTTCCAATATTTCAGCACCTCGTTTACGTGTAAGACCAGTTTCTTCGAGACTTAGTTCACACATTTGCATGTCATCAATACCTTAAAATAATTATAAATCAACGAATCAAATTGTAGATATTTACGAACTGCATTAATGCACATATCCACAAATGCATAATAAAATATCGTGAATATCAAGTATTAAGCGATCGATACTCATTCCTACCGAATTCTATTTCTATTTTACTTAAACATATTTGCACTTTCTCTACTCGTTTCAATTATATATGAAAATTTTCAACTTAGAGTACTTTTCACATATCAATCTCTACTAAAAAATATTAGCATTATTACTGAATGCAATAACTTGGCTTCTGTTTAAGAATGTGTACGATTTTTATTTCGGAAATTTAAATTTAAAAAAGTAATGAATCAAATTGTAAGACCTAAAGTTGAACATCAATTTTAACTTTCCAAATTTTTTAAAAATATTTTCATAACTGTGCAAAAATATGAAACACTGAAAGGTAGAAATTTTAAAATACCTGCAGTTAGCAATATGGGCGGTTTATCAGAGTGTATTTCCATTTGCCTGGCTATCCATTGTCCATCAAAATGTGCATACCATAACCCACGTTTACTATTATCTGGTGCATTAGCTCTGATAAATGGTATTCGAAAATAACGATGTTGGGCAGTTGTTATTTCATGTTTTGCTTGCACCAAAAGTGGTGCCTTTGAAGCTATAAATATAAAAATATAGAAATCGATGAATAAGCAAAGCGAATCTATAAAAATTACGCATTTTTAATGTATACTTTAATATCTTTCATACCTGCTTCCATAACACTTTTAGGAGCACGTTCATTTTCCTCCATAGTTGTACGCTTACGATTTTTGGCTTTCCACGCATGATAAACTTTTAATCGGCGATGAAACTCTTGCCGGCAAGCCTCCAATAATTCAATATCACAAGAAGTGTTTATTGCATCACGTAACTCGGAATACTTCCATTTGGATAAATCATATTTTTGTTTACTTAAGGCTTGCTGTTGTGCACGAACATTTTCAGATCTACTTAAAAAAAAGACATGAACATGTTGATTTATTTAGCTAAAATTATTTTAAGATGCAAAATGAAGTGATACAAATAAATGTCAATGAGACAAAATCTAAAAAAAAACTAAGATATTGAACTAAAAATTTCTTTCAACTAAATTAAAAATATTAAATATTGCGTAGAAATAATGGTGCTGGCTAATGTATACACACAATTAATACACTAAGAATAACTCCTCAAATGAACTCACTTATAATTTAAAAAGCAAGCTGTTGTTTTGACATCTCGTGTAAAACTTAATGGAAGTAAATTTAAAAAAATGGAAAGAAAAGAATATTTCGTCTATTTGTTAAATAATGCAAATACATTTTATAAATGATGAATTCACTTAAGTTTTTCTCAAATAGAAATATTTAAAAAAAAATACACTAACTAAATATTCACTTTTAATTCAAATTGTTGCGTTGTCTAATACTTAAATATGATATAGCCATTTTTAAAACGAAGCTATGTATCAAGTGAAATTTTCTGTATGTAATCAAATAGTAATATCTAAATTGATATTAATTCTTAATTTCGGACAAGTCTGGCAAATTTTTCCTTTTTTTAAATATATAATGACTTTAAATTACTTGTTCTCAATTTTCAATGTTGCACTGCAGAACGTGCAAAACTATTAAAAAGTGATTTTTCTTATTCTATACTCATTTAGTTATACAATATATTCAGATACAATATATATTCAGATTTTTGCGCATTTTTGGACAATTTCAAAAATCGTGCATTATATGTACCTTATAAGTTTGTTGGAATCGGCAAGTGTTGAATCATTTTGATCACTGTAAAAAGATAGAAACACTGATATAGCACATCTCCTTTTCTGAGTTATGTGAAAAAAAATTTGCAATATCATATAAAGAATATATGTTGTGTCGAATTTTTTGGAATTTGTTGCATTTGGAATTATGAGAACTTAAAATACATTTTATAGTAATGCTAAATACATACTTTCGTGTAACTGGTGGACTGTCTTCGACCAGACTATTAGTCTCATTTGCTAGACGTAATGCCAACTCATGATCTCGTCTCTCTTGTTCAAGTTGTCGCCTGTATTTCGCGTCATCATGAGCTTCTTTCTCTAGTTGAGCTTGTAAAACCAAAGCTGCCTTACGATCTTCTTTTTCTTGCCTTAAACGTTCAATCTCTTCAGTTTTGCGACGGGATTCCATTTCAGCTTTCAATCGTTTATTTTCTGCCTCTTCTTGTTTTAAACGTTTCTCCTCTTCCTTGACACGCCGTTCAGCTTCTAATGCTTCACGAATTCTGCGTAAGCGGTCTTGCTCATCAGCCTTTTTCTGTTCCTCTAATTTCATGTTTAAGCTTAAGGTAATTTTATTCATCATAGTCATAACTGTTGTATATAATAGATCAATTTCACGTTGAGAGATTTTCGCATTTTTTTTGATTTCACAAATGGTCTTATCAATTTGTTGTTGTAAATCATTCACTTCATTCAAAATCTCTTCACTGCCAGTTTTTAAGCCTTTAGCTATTTCTACAGTTTTATCAGCATTTAAACGTATTTTATTAATTTTTCCTATGCCTAAATATCTTGGACGATGATGTTGCCGCGTCAAATAACCGCGAACGGTTTTTTGTACTATAAGTACACATTGATTACGATATTTTATACGGTTGCGCAATTTAATAACACAAACAGCACCCAAGGCTGATTTTATCCATCGGGAACGTATTAGCCATTTTTTAACTTTTGCTACAATGGCTATAAGATTTTCTGGATCTGATTTCATAATACGATCAAATTCCACAAATTTACCAGGGCGAAAGAATACTTTAGTTATACCGAATTTAAAATCTTTCGAACTAAGATTTAATGATTGCAACATAGCTTCACAGAAAGTTCTTGGCGGTAATTTAGCTAACTCTGGTGGTAAATATGACTTGTACATATTATACAAGTCACCGAAAGGATACACGAGATGGATAACCATGCTCCATAAGTTCTAAAACAGATATAGTGCCCGAACATTTTAGTTGTCCTAAGGCTAGACCCCCTTCAAATTTTTTGTCAATCATTTTACTATTCGGTTTAATGCAGCGTATAAAATTAGTACCATTTTTTTCCAATTTTTCCATTAGTTCAGATAACTGCACCTTAAATTTAGATCCGACAGACATGAAATTCAATTTACCTCGTGTTGTGAAACCACTGCCCGAAGGAAATAAGTTTTTTAATAAAACATTGTCACATTCTTGAACCAAGCCTTCAAGAGAAGCATGTAATGCATCATTATTTTTTTCAATGAAATGTTCCGTATTATAGCATACAGCACCAGCAAAATGTCGCACTAGAAAACCTTCTTCATCTCTTAAGGTTCGATGTGCTTTCAGTCTTGATGATCTAGGCAAAGCTAAATGAAAATGATTTGCCCAAGCTTTATGGACTTCCATGGTAAAATGTGTAGCTAATGGTTTTGGCAATTTGGACTCCTCATCTAATATCGTATAAATACCATTGGACTTTGATTCAATTAATTCAATAATATCTTGATTATCCGTAAATGAAATTTCTGGTATGTTTAATCCTTCACGTTTATATAATTCTTGTTCGTTTTTTAATATATTATCGTTAAAAAATTTTTGCAATTTTTCATTGCAATAATTTATACAAAATTGTTCAAATGAATTAACGGTAAAGTATTCAAAACCAGCTATATCCAAGACGCCTATGTAAAAGTTAGATGCTTGAAATGGTATACTTTGATTGATCAATGCAACTACATGATCAAATAGACGACTATATATAGCCTTAGCTAAAGCATCACGAGCATTTGAAGCTTCGTACATTTTTAGAGGAACCATAATAACAGTGCCTTTGAAGCCACCACCTTTGCTTTGCATAACTCTGGAAACTAAAGCTTGTCGTAATTCATCAGTATCAATTCCCAATAGCCGACAAGTAATAGTCAATGATACCTCTGATGATTCTGATACTTGACAACCACCGCGTACATCATCCGGTATTTCCTCAAAGCAAATGTTGCCTAAATGTAAAACAGCGGCCACTAATGAATATATCGCTCGCTTCTTTTCATCACTCAATCCCAAGCGCAGTAAAGTTTTATCTAAATTTTGAAAATGATCATAATCATCTATGATTGGATCTTTTAATGGACCATTTTTTATATGAGCGTTGGATTTTCGGTCTTGAGCTATTAAGTTTTCTGTCGTTACATTTGTAAAGTATTGAGTGCATCCAGCAAGATACCGATAATCATCTGGATTTGTTAAATAAAGCTCTTCCCGTAATTCTTTAGGTGCTCCCGCTAATAACATATAAAATACATGATAATTACGCTCTTCAACACATTGAGTACAAATTCGACTCTTTTCCAATAGATAATGCGATATATAACCCCCTACTAATTGACATTTTGAATTGTAGTGTACTTCAATAAATTTACCAAAACGTGAAGAATTATTATTTCGCGTAGTTTTAGCATTACCAAAAGCTTCTAAAACGGGATTAGCTTCAAAGGATAAAAAATAAATATGCTTTTTTTTAGTATATAACTTTTATATATTATCAGAATGCTAAAATTTTTAAACTTATTAGACATAATTGTCCAGGTATCTTTATCACACATAAATCTATCACTGACAACATAACTACATAAATATATTACAAATAAATTCTTGGTAATATTTTTTGTGATCTTATGTAGTAGTTATATATAAAGTTATATGTAGGACTGTTTCATTAGAAATTGAAAGTAACTTTTCAATAAAGTATTTTAATATTTTGTTGTATAATGAGAATGAAATACTATCACTCATGAAAAAAGGCGTAAAGCAGAATACTGACCATCCAATATTTTTTGCTCTATAGGACCCGCGCCATCATGTGAGTGGCATAAATATTTTAATAAATATTTTGTCGATTCAGTTTTGCCAGCACCCGATTCACCCGATACAATAATCGATTGAGATGATTTGTATACACGCATATCTCTTATAGCTTTATCCGCTATGGCAAAAACATGTGGCGGCAGTTCACCCAAAGAACGTCCTTTATATTTTTTAATGGTAGGTGGAGTATAAAGATCTTTAACTTCACGATAAGGATTTACTGCTATTAATATATTGGCAACGTACGTATAAATTTTATCTTGGTAATAACGACCTTTTAAATTGTCTAAAAAAGTGGCTTCATTCAATAGCATTAATTCACCTAAAAATTAAATTCACTGCTTAAATAGATACCAAACTTTATTAAGTAATTTCATAGCTTCTTTTATAAGCTACGCTTTTTTTTGATGATTTTAAGGTGTCGTTTAAAATTGAGGCAAATTATTTTAATTTTGGTGTTTAAATATTGATTTAGCAGTCAAAAGCTAGTTTCATTTTGAAACCAGTAACCATTTTAGAGAGTTAGAGCTCTCTATTGAATATTCCACACTGTTTTGCTTAATTAAAGAGAAGCAAACAAATCAAAAGAATCTTCGAATGATTTGAGAAGCTCATTAAACAAAAAGGAAGTCCAAAAGAGCAATATCCATCGAACTCGTTCTTTTTCAATTTGCTGTACTTGGAGTAACGAAAATCTTATACTTAGTACATATAATTCCTTTTAAAAATAGAAACTATGGAATTTGTCCGATTTTAGTGATATTTATTTGCTATTGTCTTTATAGGAAATCAGGTCCATTTGGCAAATTTCTTTAAATGTACTTTTATGACAAGCGGTAGTCAGTCAGACAGGCAAAGTGGATGAAAATTAATTTAGAAAACGTAAAAAATTCTACGCCGCTTGCTATGAGAAAAGTTAAGTCTATGTCAAACACTTCTGGAGTTCCTCCATTATATCTTTAGTCAAATGCGTTACAGGTTATTGATATATACTTACAATTGTCATCATGATCTTGGGGGCCATCACATGACGAATATATTTCATTCACATTACATATACGTTTCTTATAATTTGGATTAATAGGTGTAACTTCAAATTCTTTGGTACCAATCTCCGATATACGACATTGTATATAACCTTCAATTAGATCAGGAGCCCACACAATTTGTGCATCCATTTTTTTTTCTAAAATAGATACGTCAAAAAAGCGATACTTTTTATTTGAAATTTATTAACTGACTTTATTTATTTATAAGTCTTACTATGTGATTCATATAATTAGGCATAAGTGAAGCATTAATTTATAGTTTTAAAAACTGTAGAAAGAAGAATTACTGCTAAATACGGAACAATCTTTTATTTGATGTTCAAAATGTTTACTTAGACTTAATTTTAGCTTATAAATAAGTGTTTAATAATTTATAAATGCAACATTTCGCTTCCAGCAAAAAACCACTGGCATGTGGTGTGCATTACTATAAATCCTTAAAATACCATAAATCAATTACTTAATTCTAGAATTTATACAAGCGACTTTTTTAATTTTCGAGTAATTATTTTCGAGTAAGTAGTTAATTTTTGAATGTATGTGTAATTTCACAATTAATTTCACAGTTAATGTTTCTTCCAATTGTTATTACTCTTTAAGATACTTCCAGTTGTTGTAGTTCCTCGTTAATGTAAATAAAAGAAAATCATATGGCCTGGGTGTTGCTTTTGGTCTGAACTTAAGTGCGGGGGGGTAAATTCATGCATGTGTCAATGGAAATTAAAAGAAATGAAAAAGAAAATACTATAAGCAGAAATGCATGTTGCATCGGACGGAATACATCCACCAAGCTTGTTTGGCATCATTCTTTCAAAGAAATGCTAAACCATCGAAGGCAAAAGAGGAAACTTTACCCTCAATCAAAATATTGATGTGTGATTTTTTCGAATTACCAAATAAAAGAAATCGACAAATTTAATAAAAAACAGCTCAAACACGAATCGTTCTAAGTGTTACAAATATCACCATAAACTTACACTGCTCTCTGTTACAATTATTATAGAGAACTAAAATAAAAGTAGAACGACTTATATTCACCTTTCAGTTAGTTAAGCAAGCATTATCTTAGCTTTTTACATGCCATCTTACTTACCAGCAGTATTTTTAGATCGTTTAACTGCATCGAAATCCATGTTGCATGTATGTGCATGTATTTTTGACTAATGATGATATTTACTTAAATACAAACACACCAATTAAAAATAATTGAAATTATTTTTTAATTTTTCTAACTTATTCATCATGAATAGTCATGTTTAAACATAATACACACAATACACGCAATACCACATAGATATTACATAGACATTACACAGCGATAATTAAAGAGATATCATACTGTGCGCTCACAATTTACTGTACCAAATATACGTAACAATAATAAACAATAATAAAACATAAATAAGCAAAATTATATTTTATATAAATTGCAATTCATATGAAGCTTTTAAATTATTCATAATTTAAGAATCGTTTATTATATATTTTTTCTGCATATATTCTGTAATTCCTGTAATCGTGTCAACCATTTTCACAATTCGTTTTGAATTGTATTCATTTTATAATTTTTTATCACAACAAATGATTCTTTACAGATGACTGATTAAATATTTTACGATAATTTACTAATTTGTTGAATGTACAAAGAAAGTGAAAAGCTTTAATATTTTGATAAAATAACTCATCGTATGATTCGTAGGTATAATTCGATTCACATCAATCATATTATCATGTTAATTTTGATCGATATATATCTTAAGATTGTAAAACAATATAACAATAATAGTTGTTCGTAGGACACGATCGCTAGACATCAATTTAAATATATGTGGATGGCGGCGTTTTTTTAATATTTTATTGGATAATCTAACACACAGATATTCATTTACCCTACATCGCTTATAACATAATAAATTTGTGCGATTGTGTGTAACATCTAGAAATGTTTGAGATAGACTCATTATGCTTTCTGCGTCGAATTAAGCTTGTCTGTCTGTCAGTCCATGAGTCACTGAGGTGGGCATTTTTGATATAATGAAAATTGAGAAATACGTAAGTTTTGGCACAAGAGACGGATTTCTTTGAAAATAGGTAGAATTGAAACATTTTTAAGATCACTATAAAAAGGGGGAAAAAAGACGCTATGTGGAAAAACTTATAATTTTGAATATATTTAGAAAAAAATTTTGCCTCGAAGTGTTACTTGATGCACTAAATAACTTTTTCCAAATTCGTGTAACAAACTGTTCAAATTATTCAAATAATTTGTATAATAATCTCGACTTTCTTAATTTGTAATTTTTCTTTTGCCTCATGTCATTCATAAATAAGTTGTTTACTTTTTATAGTTACGGCTTTAATTAACGCTTTTATACTCTAGCAAATTTTTGGTACAGAGTATTATAAATTTGTACGAATGTTTGTAATATCTTGAAGAAGGTGAATTATTTTACTTTACTCAGGATTACTTTCTGAATGGAATTCCAGTCAATCTATTATCTAGCTACAGGTCGCATTTTTTTAAATATTTTAATGCGTTTTGATCCAGAAGCGAAACTTATTAGAAGTGATTAAAATTGGCTAATTTTTTGATCTCTCCCTAAATAACATTTTTCGAAAGAACAAATGGGCAAATTTTATAGTTTGTTTGAAAACATTTTTAAACAAAATTGGCTTTGCATAGCATTTGGGTAGCATTTTAGCAAAAAATGGAAAATATTGATCCAGATCCCCTCGAATTATTTTCAAATAACTTACAAAATTACAATTTTCTTTTCGTTGAGTTTTCATTTATTTATTTGACATTTTAGTCTAATTAAGCAAAATGGTGGTAGGGTATTTAAGAAACGACACCGACTGACTTTAAGACATTTACTTGTTTTTATTATGAAACTGAAGTCGAATACAATTTAAATTACATTTAAAGCATTTTCACATTTTCACTCATAATGCGTATAAATTCAAATGATTTCTTAAATAATTTTATCACGATACGTTTTGATTTTCATTTTTATGTTGTTCTCTAATTTTCGGCAACGTCATTACCTAGTACCCCAGTTTCGCATTTCTTTATCTAACCCATTCACCTATTTATCTATCTATCTATACTTCCTTCTCTTTTCATTTTTTTGTATTTATTTGAGAAGAGAAAAAAAAACAAAAACAAAAAGACAAAAGAAGCAAATATAAAAAATTATAAAAAATTGCAAAATTGCTTATAATTAAACGACACTTACACAACTAAGGCACTAATGAAACTACTCATTTTGCACATGTTTCTTTACAAAGCGTTGCTTTCGATTCATACTATTGGGGTGGTTAATATCGTTTACGATATAATACCGCCCTAAAAATATACATGTTATAAAAGCTTTCATAATGCGCGTGTCTATCTCTTCCAAATTCTACATTCATTGGTTTAAGCATTTCATAAGGAAATCAGCTTAACATCATCTTCAATTTGAATTGAAACTAAATATAACGCAAAAAGAAATGATTTTCTATGATAAATATTTTTTAAATTAGCAAAACTTGTTATAAAAAAAATGTTGTGGTGGCAAAAAAAAAACCAGTAAGAAAATTATACTTGACTTTGATCAAATCTTGGACACCCACCAACCAAACAATGCTTTAAATTTTCAAACAAAAAAAAGTGTAGGCATTGTAAGATTTGCCTACACTTGCCTCGAATCAATTAGAGCTTTAGAAAATGAAATTTCATTGTTTTTGTAAGGCTTGGTCGGTTTCCGCCATTTTTTTTGCATGTATAATGAAATATATAACTGTCGGGATATATGGATTAATTTTAGGAGTTTATCTAATACAATTTTTTGAGAATAAATTTGATGCGCTATAACTTCAAGAAGTGCGCAGTTAATTTGTTCCGCTTTTAGTTCAAAGTTGAGGGAACTTCAGGCTTAGAACGCACTACGAGGGCACCTCTTCCCTTTCTGAGTTAATTGTATTTCAATTTTTATGATCAACAATAATTTCATATCAAGTGAAGAGGAGCAAAATTCAGGTTGATCAATTTATGATGAGATCGCATTTTATGATGAGATCAAAACAACTTTCTTAAAAAATTAAGAACATTAGTTAAAAGTCAAGCACATGAAATGGCCAAATTTATTTTAAAATATTGATTGCAAAACGGAGATTTAACACTTTTATTTATCCTGTCAAATAAAGAGCATCTTTTTATTGGGTAATGATTGAGAAACATAGTCCAAATTTTGAACTAAAAGGCATTTTTTGAATCAAAGCATCTGTTTGCCGAAATTCCATCAAAATGTCGTAAAATTATGGTTAACAATAAGTGCATCTGGATAAGCATGAAAAGAACATGAATTAGATGGTTATAACATAAATAAAAGTAGGGATATCTCAAGTCTCTCTGAATATTTCAAAAATAGATGGAGTGTGAAGAACAGTTGGAGGTGATTCGAAAATTTCATGTGTACATGATAATAAGGTTCTTTTTAATATTTCCTGCTTTAAATAAAAGATAAACAATTATATGCCATCTGCATAGTCAGTTAAAATAGTTTGTTCTTCATGGTTTGGTGAAGATGATATTAGGTCATGCCTAACGGCAACTAAAAACAAAGCAAAAAATAAAAAAAATAAAATAAATAAGAAAAGAACTGGAAAACACGGTTACCAGTTGCATTTGGGCCTTGTGCTAAGGGCTAATACTAAAATGTTCAACTGGTTAGCGCATTTTACCTTTTTTGAATAAAAATAGAAATAATAATAAATATAAGCAAATGTATATAAAATGAAGAGTCCATTAAAGTGAGAAATAGTGTTTGTTAAAATTTGTTCGAATAGATTCGGCTTTATCTGTTCCATATATTTATATATTTGTGCGGATATTTCTCTTATTTTCAAATTGACATTTTTTTACATTTTTGACGGCGAATGAAAATGTTACCTTCTAAATGTCAATTATTCTTATCAGATTATTATTACGCACTTGATTGTGCGTACTTTATAAAATAACTTATAAATAACTTATATATTTTGTTTGGCATGAAATTTCTATTAATTATTTCTCGCAAAGTAAATTGAACACGAACACGATGACGATATAAATTTATTTATATTTTATAGGAACAATATAAAAATGCCGTGTACATTTTTAAAAATTACTGATATTGCTTTATCATAAATGCCATTATGAATCACAGTTTTCTGTAGTTTAAGAACAATAAAAAAAACTTTATAGTTGGTCGGAGTCAATTCCCAAATAGCCTATACATTTTGCTTAACTTGATCAAATTAACAAGTGTATAAAAAGTTGCATTTACCGAGTAATTAGAAAAGAAAGTTCATTTGTATACGTTACAAATAATTTAGCGTATACAAATATAAAGCTCTTATTGTTGTCTAGTTTAATACTCATTTATTAATCATTAAAATAAATAGATTATCCGTTTTTTATACTAAGGAAATTTATAGAAACGTCTAGATAAGATAGTAATTAAATTTAAGGTTAATATTTCAAAGTAGCCCCACGTAAGACGAAGAAAAAAAGAATTGCTTCAAATATTTGCAAGTTCATTTTTATTTAGTATTTTAATGGGCATTAAAAAGTAAATTCAAAGCAAATTTAGTAAAAAGTAAATGCACAAAAATTATAAATTTACTTAGGTCAAAGTCTGAAATATTAGCTATCGAAGACGTAAACCAAGTGAAAAGGTTATGGTGGAGTGAGAACAACTCTTAAATGCCCTAAAATGCTTTTTAATTAATCCAAATAAATTTTACAAGTTATAATTTAAGTTTTTACAGAAATATAATTTTCAAGTGAGTTAAAAAATTCCCTGGGAGGCCGTTCACAAAAGAGTTTGGTCAATTTAAAAAAAAAATTAATTGTACATTTTTCCGTTTTTCAAAAACCAGCGTTTTATGTGTGTTAATCGTAAAAATTCTGTATTTCTAATCATTTTTCATAAATAGGATTTCTTTTGGAGCCGAAATATTAAATGGCTTCACCGACTGATTTATTTTGCTAGTTCAATTTCGAATCTACGAATTTTCAATTTCATCAAACTCCGACTGAGACTAAAACCAAGCACTAACATTAACTTTTAGAAAAACCGACAAACGGAAATAACTGTGGGCCTTTAAAACTTCTAAATGTACATTCTAAAGAGTTTTACCCTTAATCATTATATTTACACATTATATCTTACATTTCAAAATTCATAGATAATAGATAAGAAAAACAACCACTTGTTACGTCATATAATATAGACAAATATTTATGTATCCTAATCAGCTAATAAGATCAAGATTTTGTCTTGACATGGCATGAACTTTACAGTAATATACATTAGCTAACAAGAAAATTATATTTAGCTGAGATTAAAATTCGAATATGCAACACCCACTTCAGCTTTTAATGAGAAGTACCGAATTTTCCAATAGGTTCTGCCATGTAAAGGCAGTTGCCAGTTAACATGTAAACAAGGAAAAATCAAAATGAAATAAACAAATTTAATGTCTCAAATACATGAAAAACTTAATCCTTCTGGATTTTTGATAAATTATGGCAAAAGGCCAATAATTCGGATATTTTTAAATTAAAAAAAACAAGCGATGTTCTCCATTTCACACCACACTGAGCACGTGCCTTCAGTCTTAATCGAATAATTTTGTTAATTAAAAGCCAATAAATATCTCAATTATTGTGGCAGTCAGAAGTTAACTTAAATTAGTATTTACAAAATAGCCCGCCAGAGTGCTTCAAATTTTAATAAAATGTATATCCATGAACTCTGGATGGCAGGTGTAACAAGCAAAAAAGAAAAAAAAGAAAGAATTACAATGCCATTTTAGCAGAATTATACATACAAAATGTCAAAGAGATTAGGCTTTATGTTTTTTTTATTTTTTTACTTTTTGTTGTTTAGTTAATCCTGTAATTTTGTTATTGCAGCTTTTCTCCATTTTAAGTAAAATACAAACAATATCAATAAAGGTAGGTGAATGATTTACAAAAAAATTCATAATAAAAACTGAATTATTTAAATTAGTTACATAGAAAAGCAATTTAGCACGAAATTTACATTTAATAGAGAATCTCTGCTATACATATTTTTGCATTTTGGAATCCATAATGATAATTTAAAATGAAATCATCGATTTGTTTCATTATATAAGTTAATTAACTTTTAAATTGGTTGCGATTTATGGAAAGTTGCAGTACTAAATTGATTTTATGCGGATATTGTAATACATTTTCAATAAATAATATCATAATTCCTATCATTAGAGGTAAACAAACGGTATATTTTGTGAGGCGAATATAAAATGCACTAGTTATTTGTATGAACTTAAAATGCAATCACAAATTTAGGTTCTAAGAAGTTGTTTGTTCAAATTCCATTCCATTTGTTTAAACCACATTACAATCTCTTTTAAAAAGAAGAATATCTCTAAATTAAAATTACAATTCTACACAAATATAAAAATCAAACATTTGCAAATTATGAAAAACATTGTAATTTTCGAAAGTTTTAAAAAGTTCGTTATATGTCGAAAGATTAAAAAAATACTTTAATCTGGATAAAAATTTAGCATAACTTATGACTTATCAAGTATGTTGAGTAGTATAAAAAACTCTAAATATTTTTCTTTCATGGGTTCTTTTTTCAGAGCAAGGCCTTTTATAAGTTATAGTAGAAAGAATGATTTCATCTTAAACATTTTCAATAGGGACTCTTTTTCTTTATTCTCTTATAACTTAACATATGATAATTGCAATATTCAATTCAGGTATTTATACCACAGAAATCTTGAAAAAGATAAAAATTTATCTGAACACGATAATACAAAGGAAAATTTGATAAGTTGGGAAGCACTCTCTGCAGAATATGCATGTTATGTAAATAAAATGAATAGCTATTATATATGCTATTTTATATATGCATCTTCAAAGGCAATGCACATATTTTATATTTACGATATTCATGTATTTAAAGTAAGGGAAATGAAAATTGAAGTAATGTATTCATGCTCACTCGTGCACATACTTCCAATTAATCAATTCGACTTAATTATTCAACTTATATATTTTGTTCTGGTATTACCTGTTTCTGAGACCTGTCGACTTTGATAATGATGATAATGATGATGGTAAGATAAATAATAGGAATATCAACGAATTTATTGGGAAAATTCTTTTGCGGCAGTTATTGCATTTATTGTTTATTGTTTACTTGAATTTTTTATTATGCTTTTCATACAATTTCAAAATTGTAATTTTTTTTATATCTGTTTGCTTTTTACCTTAAAACTTGTTTTCGTCAGTGTTTCTTTTTGGCCACAGCAGAAGAAATTTGGAAAAGTCTTATATATCTTTTTTGCAAAGGAAAAAAATATATACAAGAATATTTTAACTTCCGATATCACAAATTGCAATAAAATGAACACACATATAATTTCTTAACACAAAATGAATATGCATAAAAAATATGAGAAAATTTATTGACACTTGTTATGTTTTTTTTGTATAATAATTAATCTAAACTTAATTTCAAACACTTAATTTTTAGAAGTAATAAACAACGTTTACACGAATCGATTACAAATTATGACGGCGCTTGTGCAACTACATAATTTTCTCAATTATTTATAATTGTTTATATGCGGCCAAGTTGATTAATGAGAGACCGAAGTTAACAAAACAAAATAACTCTATAAAAAGTTGTTGCTACTCATATATATAAATACATGTTCTACTCCTATTTATCACAGACAGATGGCACTAATTTCATCAAACATATTATATATATATATATTTGTGATAAAGAATATGCAGTATTTAACTAATAATTATGTTAAAAATTTCTTAATTTTTGATTATATGTATAACTAACATATACTTTCTTACAATTATTAATTAAAATCTAATAACATTTTTTGCTTGCGTGCGAAATTAATAAAAAACTTGGGCGCACAAAATTGTAATGCAAAAATCGATAATGTAGACTCATTAAGAAACAACGGTCAATTTGTAAATAAATGATTGTTAAAATTATAATAATAATAATAATAAAATAATAACGTGAAACACTTTAGCAGTAAAAGTATGATTTGAAATTGAAAATGTTCATTAGTCAACGGTTTCAAAAATTATAACAATTGAATTCTTTATTAAATAATATAGAAAAATTATGCATAATGGATGCTAATGATATTGATTTAGGTTATACGTATCATATGCCCTCGGGTGGTTTATTATTACGATTAAAAAACTCTCTATCACAATTTAGTGATTTATTTAGTGAATTCAATAAACATATTGCACCCGCATACCATCATGATCGTTGTGAACGCTCCGTTCATATGCGTTTATATTCAATGCATAAACGTGAATTTGTTAGTGTCTTTTTAGGATTTTTTGTATGCTTTGGTTTAGCTACAATTATTGGTTTAACAGGACCACCTATAACTCATACAGTTGCAATGACAGGTAAACATATATTAGCTAATACAACGTTAGCTAACAGTAAGACGGTATTATCAACTGGTCCATTTGCTATGAAATCTCCCTTAATGACAACATATTCCCAACAATTATGGTTAATAGCGAAATTAATTACATCTAATAATGATGGTAATTGAATTAATGTTATCTAATAATATTCAATCGTTTCAAATATGATTTATACTTTATATTTAGATGAGAAATATGAGAAAAGTTTCCTTGTGAATGTGGCCATTGATGGCATTACCGAGCAGCATAAACCAATAAATATTATAACATCAAATGCTGTAAATAATCGTACACGTCATTTATCTTGTATACGTAATGATTGTCAAGAGTTTTCTGTAATGCATTTAGGTTTTTTAGAATATGCTCATTATATTGTAACGGTACGTTTTTATGGTCTTGAATCATTTCATCATAAATATAATATAAAAGGAATTACATTTTATGTAAGCGAACATTTTCTTCCATATACACAATTTTTATTAATTAATTAATTGATTCATTCATTAATTAAAACAAACAAAACAATGTATATTTTTAGTTTAAATCGTATAGTCCAGATTTTACGCAGATTGAAATATGGTTTCGATTCATATTTTTATTATTTGCTTTCATTGTTATTGTAAGTATAAATTATTTTACTTCCATCACCAGATTCTGGCTTTATAACAATTTTTTAATATTGATTATCATTACTTTAAATTAATTGGCAAAATTTTTAAGCGAAAAGTGTTAAAGTGTTATTTATTTTAAAAGTTTTTGGTAGTTCCTTGAGGGTTCAAGTTTACCAAAGCAACAATCCATTCAATTTGACTAAAAAAATGGGTCAAGTAAAAAAAACAAAATCGACTGAAATTGTATTGGAAGAGCCTTTGAGTCGTTTCTAAAGTTTTCATCCATTAACTTAAAGTTTAATAATAATTCAAAATTAAAAGAAATCGTTCAACTCTACAAAATTTAATAGCCATCAGGTTGATGGATGTTTAATATTTAGTTCAAATCAAATATAACAATTTCAGTTAATATTTTTTTTTTTTTTTTTGGATGGGCATGTTTAGTGTTGGTATGGTCATACGTTACGAAAATATTCAATATATGATTGGTCTCTGGAACAAAAATGGCTTTCTGTATTATTGCCCCTACTTTTATTATTTGACAGTAAGTATAATCTGTTGTATTATTAATGTAATCATAAGTTGAACAATCTTTATAATCTGAAATACTTGTTGCTATAGATAGAATTGGATCGTGCAAAATGTACTCTGGCAAATTTGACGATATACCCAACTTTACTATAAAAACGATTTAGAAGTAGTTTCTGAGTTGTTGACATAAGCACTTCTTTTTATTTGTTCTTACGTTGTCTGCCCATGTAAAATTGTCACCGAAATACAAGCTGTAACTTTAACAATATTTTCACAAAATTATGTGTAAGAACGGTCAATATTTTACTTTAAAAATTAGTCTACTGTATTTATATAAAACACTACCTACATACATGACGCTAAATTTAATCGAAATTCATACGTTTTTTAATCGATAAGGAACCTCTTTTTTTTGCTACTGAATTTACAATTTTAATTATAATAAGCAAAGTTTTGCAAGATATTTAAAAGACAACTATGGACGATTATAACATTACCAATTTTATACTTTATTACTTTATTCTTTACAGATCCTTTTTTCCCTTTAATATTTTTAACAAAGTCTTGGCTGCCTGGAATGATGGATGCCCTAATGCAATCCACATTTCTTTGCGCTTTATTAATATTCTGGCTATGCATTTATCATGGTCTAAGGCAAACGGAAAAACATTTTGTATCATTCTATTTACCCAAAATTATTGTAGTTCTACCGATATGGTTATGTGGCATCATTTTAGCAACTTGGGAGAAATGTAATGAATTCAAGGATCCCACTTATAGCCATCTCATTGATACAAATAATTATAATGTAAATAAATCTATCTATGCATTTTACTAAAAAAGCTCTTTGGATTTCATGTGTTTGTTTGTTCGTTTTCTTTGATTTTTAAAGAATCTTAAGATTTTCTTTTATGGAACGGGCTGCTTTTACATTTTATATTTAAGCGTTTTAATTTTACGCGCCTACACTGAATTAAGATCAATGCCATTTTTTAGTAAGTTACATGTATTTTTATGTAGATAAATTTTGCATAATTTCTCTACCTTCCATTTTTCAGATTTACGCTTAAAGTTCCTTTCATTGTTAATGTTATTTGTTGTATGCGTGTCCATAATGGTTACCGCATCTCGTTTTGGTTTTGGAATATTAGAAGATAATTTTGTTGCTAATTTGCGTACAACATATAAAAGTTCAGCCCAATTTATGTGTTATTATGGTTTATTAAATTTCTATTTATATACAATGGCGTATGTATATTCACCAGGATTGCGTTATACAGAAGGTATGCCCATATTTAAAAATATTACATTTTATCATTTTTAATTTTTATCATTTGAAAATTTGAAAAATTGTCGCCAGCTGATTTATCAATAACAAAAGATAATCCCGCCTTTTCATTGATTAATGATTCGGATGAAGAAGTTATTTATGGTTCTGATGAAGAATCTCAACAACCCTTAACTGTAACTAATAAAAATGACTACGATAGCGATTAGTATTACATTAGTTATTGCAAGTGAAAGTGTGTGTGCAATAAACAATTGAATTTCAAATAAAATAAACATTAAAAATGGTAAGCTTTGGTCATTTACATTATGTTCTCCAATACATATAATATAAACTCTTCTACGTAAGCTACACATTAGATATTAATCCCAATATTTAATTAAGCCATCCCAACCAGCTGTAACAATTTTACTAGCCTCATGTGGATGCCACAATGCGCTTATACAAACCCCATCATGCGCTTGCCATTTTTTGTACAATTTTGTTGATTTCCAATCCCATATATAACATTTACCGTCACCATCTCCCGATACTAAATAG
This sequence comes from Melophagus ovinus, assembly GCA_023089585.1. NCBI lineage: Eukaryota > Metazoa > Arthropoda > Insecta > Diptera > Hippoboscidae > Melophagus > Melophagus ovinus. The sequence goes on from JAKKIB010000177.1 coordinate 2,918,374, forward strand.
CTTAAATCTGGTGAAAAATCTAATTTACAAGCATAACCAGACACCATATGACCACTAAATGACTTTTTTCTATTCATTTTAAAACGATTTAAAGCTGAGAATATCACAATTTTATTATCTAATGATTGACATGCCAACCACTTGCCATTTGGAGCTAATGTTACAGCCGGCATGGAATGCATAGTTGGATCAGCAATATATTTCATATCAACCGGTATATCCCATTCCCAAATGCGCATCGATTTATCGTCTGATGTGGTAACAAAACGGCGATTTTCATCCACAAATGTTATACTATTTACAGCACCCAAATGTCGATCGTATTCTTGAATAATATCGCCACTTCTAATGTCCCAACAAATAATTTTTTTATCTGATGTGCCAGCTACGAATAAATGTTGCTTATTATTATCAGGATGAAATTTAACACAAAATGGCATTTTTCGTGCCGTAAAACGAGATATCACTTCTCCAGTTTCAGCATCCCATAATTTAATATAACGATCATATGACGCAGATAAAAATTTCGTTCCCATATTATTCCAGTCGATGTCTTTAATGGCTTGACGATGACCATTAAAAGTGCGTACGCAGCGCCTATCACCATAAACTTCCCATAATTTTACACGACAATCCATTGAACCAGAAAGCAATAAATGTGCTGTTCGAGGGAACCAACGTATAGATGATATACCTTTTGTATGACCTGTCCATGTGTGAATGTGCGCTTTTGGTAGGAAGCATTTGGGAGGTGGTGCATTTGAACGCAAATTAACGCCTAAATCGTGCGGTGCATGTAAATATGAGCGCCCTTGGTAATCAAAAGCATCTTTAATGTGTAGTATTGATTTTTCCTCCAAAGGTTTCTCTTCCGGTATGCGACCGCGCCGATGTCTTTTAGACAATAATTCATCTAATTCGGCTTTTTCTTGTTCATTTGGACGTGCTATTCTTTGTTCATTATCATATTTACCCCAAGGTCCAACAAATCCATCTATATCTTCTGGATTATCGTTCTTTTCTTGTTTTCGTTTTTTTTTTGATTTTGGTCCCTCAAAAACAGTTTTACCGTCATCATTATAAGCACTTTGCAAATCTCCAACATAATTTTGACCATCTTTTACTTCATCTACTGAGGGGTCTATGGCATAACCATATGTATGAAATGTGCGTCGTTGATTTTCAAATTCAAATCCATTAATGTGGGCTTTCTCCACGTACCCAGCCAATACATTACGTTGGGCACTCATTTGTTGAGTTACATTGGGATTTGCAGGACCCTTAATTGGAGCATATAATTCTTCATATTTAGGGTTATATTGTAATTCATTAACAGTATGATCTACGGCACGTTCCGCGACTGCGGCTCCCATTGGAACAACTTCAGGATTGGAACATATATCTAGTAGTTTTTTAGATAAAATGGAATCAATTGGTTTTAGGTGTTCAGGCGTAATATCCTTTTCGTCATTATCGGAACTTTCACTATTTGTTGATGAATTATCGCCATAATTCTTTATAGATAACATTTCACAAATATCTTTCTCTTACTTCAGAGTTTAACTAATTGTTTTTAGGGTTAGTGAAGTTACGAACTAGCTTTATCAACTTATTTCTTAAGAGAGAAATTCTGAGGAAGAGAGACAGATAAAAGTGTAAACAAACATAAGCTGTATTTTAAGCACAATATATATGCACATTACATGCATTTATAAATAAATAAATATACAATTTAATAAAATATAAAACTTCTAGAATTTTTTAATTTAAATACTGTATTTATTAAAATGAAATTACGGAATTCTGGGAACGTAACAATAATTATTTGATCACTAATGTCTAATTTACTCTTCTCTAGTAGAAATGTAATTATTTTAATTTACTCTTCTTTAATATTAGAAGTGTAAACATAGTAAATAAATAAATCGAATTAATGGAGCTAAAAGTGATTAACGATTGTTATAAACTAATAGAAAATTTTGTAAATAATAATAGTCCCCATTTTGAATCATTCCACACCCAATGGAAATTTAATACATTTCAGCATATTTATACTGCCCAATCATCTACAATTGAAATATTACAAACCACAAACATTCTTTTTTATATCGCGAAATGTATGGTATGTGGCCTTTGTAATGTGGGTGACAAAATTGAAGGAAAGAATGCTTCGAGTAATAGTTGTATTTTAAGACGTGTTGGAGGATTGTACTTAATGTACGCCGTATACTTCAAACAACCAACAAGACAATATGTAAAGATTCAAATTAGTTTTCAAACATGGATGAGGATTATGGATTTTATTGCATCGCTAGAAGTTCTACCCACTACGTGTGAAGCACGTTATGTTTTCTGGCGTTTATATCAAAAGGACGCTTTCCGCTTTTGTGCTTCAGATTATCATGTGGGATTAGAAAATTTGATTGATTTTGATTCCATTAATGTGGGTGCGCACAACAATGGAATTGGATCAGGAGAAGTTCATTTAAAATATAAATTGAACGATTTATGTGAAACACAAACGAAATTAACAGAAATGATAAAATTAGAAGACAGTTATAACAACACTAAAAAAGAACTAGCATTAACTATGGCAACTTCAGCTCAGTATTTGCCTACTTCTGATATATTTCATAATATTCAAGGTACTTTGAATACTCTTCGAGATATTATGAAAGCAACACAACAATCAGCACCCCCTGAAAATGTAAGTAAACGAGCGCTAAAAAGAAAAGCATTCAATTTTGATGGAGAGAGTTCTACAATAGAGAAGATGTCATCATCATCATCATCAGATGAAACCAAACAAGAAGATATCGAGAAATATAATTATAAACGTACCTTTCGTAGAATGTCATGTAAATCTTTGTTCATTGAAAAATTACCTGATTCTGTACTTAATAATTTAGAGTAAACGCCTTCAAGTTATGAAAGCTTTTAATCAAAATAGTACACAAAAATATTTTAGGTAATATATACTAAATAATCTTTATTGACATCCAGTATTACCTTGTAATATTATAACAGTATGTCTAGGACTAGTTCTGATTATTTCATCTTTACAGTCATGGATGGGCAAATTGGTGTCACGATTTAAAACTAATATATAGAATACCTAAAAATTTCAAATGGTAATTCAATTTTCAGTTAGTTGTACTAGTAAATTCGTCTTTATATAAAGATTATTACATTTCGCTTATTCAGCACTTTGTCTAATACGATTAAAAAGTCAAATAGTTGACATACAAGTCAACAAATTTGAAGAGATTGTAATTTTTGCATTATTTGAAAGGTCCGTTATAATTCAAAGGGATTCAAAAGATAAGCCGATAAGGGCTAAAATTGGCACACGTAACTTTTATGTCAAAATATAAGACAAATTTCGCTAAAACATATACAAAATTTTACGAAAAAGGTATTACACGAGAAGTGGTCTTAAAAGGGGACCGATCTAAATTAAATTTACTGCAAGCATTTTGTGTATCAAATGCAATGATACGTTAATATCTGGTGAACAGATATACTTAACTCCATTTCTCTCCACAAAGTGATTATAAACCAAACGGTATAATAAAAGGTGGGTGCATCATTACTCCTGGGCCTTACAAATATACGCACAAACTTGTGCAGCATCAAGAAGGTTAAGAAGGTCTCCAAAGCTTCCTTTTGGGTATTGAAAACCTAATGACAAACTGAATAAATTATATGTTAAGGCTCTTGATCTAAAGAGTTTGTTCAACATTTATGTCAATTTAAGTTGCCCTGTGTCCCGCAATCTGCTCGGTATTTTAATAGATTAGGAGCTTGTTAATAACACACGAATACACAGACGAATATGCAAACAAGTTTGTCTAGGTAGATTCATATTAAAAATATGCAATTTTTTCACCCTCAATTTCTACATGTTGGACACAAAAATATGTAAATTACATTTACAAGAATTTAATGCTATAGTTACGAAAACAAATGTCAATAACACACTACGCTTAATTATGTCACTTGGAATAACTTCAAGAGAATGAGAAGTAAGACTTTACTCCTTATATTTATGTCTCACGAATAATGTGTAAGAATAGTAAAAAAATTGAAATTCGATATTTTACAAATATGAATTTGAACCGGCAACACTGCTTAATACTTAAAACATGCGGACAGATCATTATGTTAGCTCGAGTAACTGATGAATAAACAGTCAAAAAGTAAAAGGATGATATATGAATAAAGCGCACGGTGAAATTTTGTATCTTAGAATTTTAAGTAGGCGTGGCCAATTTTTGGAAACAATGCCGGATGATAGTTGTGCATTTTGACAAGTAATATGCATAGATCTGGAAGTGCTGTAGACACTTTGTAGAGTATTTAATACTTTCTTGTGGCCTTAATAAACAATTAGATAATGCCCCTATTTTGGGCCAAAAATTTAACAATTAGATTCGGCGTCAGTAGCTTACTAATAAGTTTGAGTAATTTTGGGTAGACTTTTTTTTTTAAAAATAATGTAGCATCGCAGTAAAATTTTTACAGTTTTATTTGCATAACTATCGAGTATAATATCGAGCATATAAGAACGAAAAAAGTTAAACTGAGTTGGTGTGTAATTTAAAATAGACGTGACCAAGAAAGTTGCTTCATTTTTGGATAATCATTTTGATAGTATGTGCAAACAAATTTCCATTGATTGGGCTTGTGCGATTGACGAATAGTAAATCAAAAAAAAAATGAAAACATGTTTATTCTAGGTGTATCTAATGTTTCATTATAAGCCACACCAGTTACACCACATACAGTTTATTATGTGTTTGTGCGGAATCTAAAGGGGTTTGAGGTAAATGCCTTCATTACTCTGTAAATAGTTGTTATATCAAAAAAAATTTATAAACATTTCCTGTTTGTTTGTTATGATTTTTGCCAGTTTATTGTGGGTTTATGTTTTTCATATTCATGCAATTCAATTTTATTACAGATCAAGAAAATACACACTTTATAGGATCTATGATGTTTTCCTTTTACAAAGAGATTGGTTGATATCCAAATTGTACAAATTTATTTTACAAAATTAGTAAAAACTACAATTTATGTTTTGTTCATGCAATATAAATATAATGTTTTTTCAATATACTGGTCACTGGCTAGTTCGGGGGTTTAGTCATTTTGTCATTATGTTTGTAACACCCAAAAGGAAGTGTAGAAGTCCCTATAAAGTATTTATTCTTGATTAGCATCACTTAATTCAGTTATGTCTGCTTTTCAGAACTTACAAGTCTTCTTATTTTAATGTTTTTTATTTATTACTTAAAAGGGATGACAGAAGATCGAACTTTTACACGATATTAAAATATTTTGCCGCACAATACCTACACAAATATGACTTAAATCGGTCACGCCTACTAAAGATTATAAAATATTATTTTTTTTGGAATTTTTGTTTAAATTTTTTTTTTGATAATTATAAATGTAGTGTTATACTGAAAGCGTAACTGTCTGAACCATAAAACAACGAAGAATATGTTGGTGCTGCATTTTCAAATTTCTTACTTCATTATATTGATATAAAATTTCATCACTATTCGTTGCAATTTTTAATAATAAGTAAAGAAGAAGTGAATTTAATAAGTAAAGAATATTGAAACAAAATTTACATTTAGTAAAAAACTATAAATTTTGTTCGTAAGAAAACAATGAAATTTCTGTCAAATTTGAAATGGATATCTCTATTTTTACGATCAAGAGTATATTTACTCTAGAAGAGCAGATATGTCTAAATCGATTTAGAATTTGACACTAATCAAGTTTTTTTTCAGGCATTACAAACATAATGACAAAATGAGATTGCCTATTTTCTTTGGGTGATGATTAAACAAGTTTGCATGCTTAATTTAATTAAGCGGCAAAAGGAATTTTTTACGCATATTGTTGTTGTGTTGGAACATGCCCCTATGTGTGTGGATTTATATACTTTTCTTAAGTTTTCCTTTCTTTTTTGTATTTTTTGTTTTTGTATTTTATAGTTTGGTTAAAGTTTGGTTTGTCATACCTTAATAATGAAAATTGTTATAGTAGTAGACTTTTGAACTTATGACCGTAGAGTATTGTATAATTATATAATTCATGCATGCAAGCAAATACGTCTAATAGTTTCTATTGCTCTTAATCATGAATTTTGATAAAATTTATGCCAGTATTCGCATTAATTAAAGCCTTTACAGTGCAACTTGTGTTTTATGGCCTCACGATAAATATAATTTCAGAATAATTTTATTAGATGAAGTAATTCTCTCTTTACACATATTTCTTTTGCACTTTTAATTGCGCTTTGCTGAAATTTGTCGGATAGATATGGATTAGCTTTGTTGAAAATGCATTGGTTTTTCAAATAATTCATTAAATGGAAATAAACTTAGAATTTTATTTAAATTGCCTATCATTTTTATAATTAAACTGATTATCATATTCTGGGTAAATTTATTTTTAAAGTATTTTGACAAATATTTTGAAATTATTAATATACTATTCAATTTTTAGAAGGCCTCTTCATACAATGACATTTTTGTAAGCAGCAAGCATATATTTTATGCTAAAGTGCAACTTATCGAATTTAAGAATAAATAAAATTTGGTAAAAGTACGTAAAATTTAGACTTTTAGATTTAGTAGAGATTTAGTTGTTATATTTTCTTTTTCGTTCCTGCTTATTTCTCCCAGATTATAATGAACAAGGCTTCGTTTCCAGTAACATTTCAAAAATAAATGTTTGCTTATGCATACAATGCATGCATTTAAAATCTTATTTAAATAGTCCAAGTTCAATTCCAATCTATGTGCTAAAAAGTGAAAGAAAATTGATTCACATATCCACAGCAATTCTACTGACTATTTGTATTTCAATTTAGCTCTAGTGATATGTAATTCCGTTACTTATTGTGTGACATATTTTGCATTTAGAAACTGCCTTTACAGTTACTTACTTTTATAAAAAGTGTTTGTACATGTAGAATAGAGTAAATCAAAAATTGGTGATATTCAAAGAAGTATCCATACAGTGCACCTATTCCAAATACCTGTAGACTTGGCACTTTATAAGTTTACATAACATTTAACTTTCCATAGATGTCATAGTTTATATATCAACTTTATAACAATAATATATAAGAACAAAAAGAGTAACAGCAATGCAAAATAATGATAAATATTGTTAGTCGGTTTCAGAATTTGATGCTTTGCATTTATCTGTATGTACAAATGTGGAAGTTCTTTTGAAGTTTTGTTTTTTGTTTTTTTTTGTAGGTGTCAGAATATTTTACAAAAATAAATGAATATAAAGTTGAATTTTGACATTAAGGGATTTGGACAGAACATAATTAAAACCTTATTTTTTGTTGTTTCATAAGATTATGATACAATTGAACTTCCCTCATCTCACTCTCTTAATCGTATCATAATTTTGATTAAATGAATTTAAGCTTTTTTAAACTCATACCTGTATTTTAGCACTTATTTGAAATTTTGTGCATCACCTTTCGAATGCGGACTGCTTCTTTTTCTTTCTACTTCTCTATATCGCAGTCTCTCTAAGATTTTATTGTCTTTTATATGTAATGCGACTACAGTAATACCGCCTTCTGGAATATATTTCTTCTGTCTTACAATTAGCTTACAATTTCAAACATTACCCTTGTTGCTCTCTCTTTAATTTTTTTTTTGCGGAATGTGTACTGTACGCAAGTACAATGTGTAAGATTGTAATGATTACTGGTGTACGTGAAATGAAATGCTTTAAATTGCACATTAAGGTAGTTACGAAATAGTTCTAAGTAAACGGTCAAAGTATATGGTAATAAAATACAGTGTAAAATACAAGGAATTAAACAAAGTTATACATAATGAAATTAAAAAAAAATTAATTAAGAAAAAGAATTTAATTCGAAAAGTAAATTTTCCTGAAACTTTATCTTAAAAAAATAAAATAAAGAATATTAAGATATAAACGGTCTGGATTAAATAATTAGTTTTCATAACAAGAAGTCGAAAATTAAAAGCTTAAATTAGTAAAACTATCTATTTTTTGTTTAGAGAGAATAAAAAACAATATAAAAATCGAAGTTTTAACAGTTAAGTTTTGTGCCAAATCAATATTCTGGAATGATACTGAAAATTACACCTTCTTGCCTTTGCTAATGTGCTTATATTTTATAATTTATTAATGTATTTATGCGAATGAATGTGTGGTTTAAAAACATGATTTAACAAAATCAGATATTCCGTATGAATTTTTTTTTCGATTTATGTTAACGATAATTAACATTAATTACGTTTGTAAATTAAAAGTTTTTTTTCACATATAACAATATTTTATGTGAAGTAGTTTTAATAAATGCTGCCAAATTTTGAAATAATGTTTTCGTGAATCACTGTGTACCTAAGTTCATTCAAATATTGTAAAAGTGTTAGAAATGCAATTAGAAAAGCACATGCGCCTACAAAATAGGCGAGCAATTTCATATTTTTGATTAATTAATAAACTATATCAAGTATGAAATATTCACTTGGCTGAGGCCAAATCGTGGACACTCATTTTGTAGACTAACTGTACTTAATCGTACAGTTAAAATTTACATTTAAAACTTATATTTAAAATTTACAGTTCATACTTTAGATAAAAGTCCTGAAGAGAAATTTAATATTAATTTAATTATGTTGAAATTTTTAGAATATTAGGCTTAAAGATTTTGCAGTTCATAAACAATAAATAACCAAATAATGTTTTTAGTTTAGGATAATGAAGTCCTTCGAATATTTTTTCATCTACTTTTAATGCCATGCTGTGAGTAAGAATTTTCAATATATTTTGATATCACAATTTTAAATAAGCGTTATTGATTTGCACGACTTATAAACAGATCATGTTTCATAACAAGTGTAACATTCTGACAAATATTTGTTGTCTAAAATTGTGTAAATAACACAAAAGATGATAAGTAATCAATACAAAATATAAGCGCATGTTAGAAGTAAAAATGTAAAAAGTAAAAAAATTAATGTTTAATTGTAGTGAGAATTAAAAAATGAACGTAGCTGTATAAAAAATTAATTTTTTTTAATAGTGGATAGTATCTTGAATATAAAGATATTCTCATGTCATGATGCCTTAAGCTTTGATGTGACTTATTACTCTAGTTAAATAAAAAAAAATTTTCAGTTTAATATCGCATATTTAAAATAAAGTGTAAATATAATAAATAAACAAGTATGAAAATTATGTTTGACTGTAGCCAAATATGGGATTGCCTATCATTCAAACACTTTGGTACTATGGCCCAAAAATTAAATCTTTATTTAGAATGTGCAATGGGCATTGCGTAATGATTGACTTATATAGTAAATGCATAAGCCTAATGCAAGTTTCAATGACTTTTAAGTTTTGGCATTCTTGAATGGATGAAATGTAACATGGAATGGATTCTTTTAATTTTCAATATTTTTATATAGCACATTGTTTTTGTGATTGGTTTGAATATTAATCATTCATTTCATTTTATTAACATAAATTTAGGTGGTGGGTATTCAAAAATTGGCGCTAATACAATTTTCTTACTTGTTCTTTATTATTTCAGTTTAAAGTGTCTAACTAAAAAAGAGTAAAATCAGCCATGCACATTTCGGTTTTTCTTTTTTCTAACATTTTTTACACGTTACTCGAAACACCAAGTGGCAACAATATTAAGATTTTTTCTATTTCTATTTAAAAATTGGGTCACATTTCCGAATGCCCAAAACAAATGAAAATGTAAAGTTGCTTCTAAATAAAACAAAAATCATTAATTAAATTTGGAAATAAATTATAAAATTCTTGCAAACGTTTTTACAATTTTCTTGTAGTGTTTTATGTTGCCGGTATTGTTATTAAAATTATCACCATTATAAGTACCAGGATTTAAAAGTAGTAAAGACACAATTATGACCTGCTATAAAATAAAAAAGTTAAAAATTCTATGTTGTTGTTTGATTATATGGTTCATTATATTAACTATGCTAATACAGTTTGTTAGTAGTAGTGAATTTCCTGAAAGAGAATGTTGCGATATAACACCAACAACAACAATCAATTCATTACCAATACCACCGGCAGCTTTACCAACGGATAAAACGGATAAAGAATCCACCCAATCATCTATCCAAATAATTAACGTGGGAAGATCAGGTAAGCATACATTTGTACAATGTTAAAATAAACATCAAGAACAAGAACAAGTAAGGACTTTATAGTCACTGTTTGCTAAAACTGTACAAATGACTATGAATTTTTGCTTTAAAAGCGATTTGGGTGATTTAGTCTAATATCAATAACAACCTATTTGCAAGAACTTATCATGATGCCACTAAGTTGTTAAGTTTGAGGTCGATAGTCCAATTACAACCACGTTACAACCACGAGTATGTCTTTTACTAATAGCTAACAGTTTATACTTCAAACTAAGTATAAACTGTTGAGCATGCTTAAGTCGATTCAGAATTTACTATTCAAAATTTTTTATGCTTTATAGGATTTTTGCTGTTTTCTTTTGCATGTTACAAAATAAAATGACAAAACGAGTATACATTTAATCTTTAAGGTATGCGTATAATAAAATTTATTTTCAACTAAAGCAAAAATTTAATACTCATGCAATTGTACGAAATTTTACAAAAAAAACTTTTTCATATCTGGACTAGTTTTGTTGCTCCTGATCTTCTGCCAATCGTTCACCTGTTAAAAGTAAAATAAAACAAATCAATACATTACACTTGGTCGAAACTGTTCTTTAAGCATTCTACACTATTCATTAATTTAATCTAAAATATCGGTGTAAAGTTTTTTCAATATTATTAATAGATCTCAAATATTTCAGTAGACCACAAAGAAAAAATTCTAGCTACATAATAAGCAATAAATTATGAATAACGAACAGAAGTTCATTTAGATAGATGTGAGGAGACCTATGCATATTTTAGTATGTAACTTTACGATTACTTCAATAGGATTTTCTGAATGGATGGAGACAAATTGTTGATTTGTCTAACATCTGCAATAAAATCAACTTTCTGTAAATCAATTTCAGTGCAGCTTATCCTTGAAATAATAACTGCCAATGTATTGGTACTCAATGTGCCCATAAACATAAATAAGTTGGTGGAATTTACAACCACCAACCATTCCCGAATGTTTTGCTTTCACTTGATACACGGAAAATTAATTCAATAATTAAAGTGATTGTGGCAAAATACGAAGTTTTACAAATATTTGCTAATTTTTTATTTGTTTTAGTATATAAATGTAAATATTAGTTGTGCAGAAACCTTCTTCACGATTTTCATAAGCCCAAAATTTATGAAATTCAATTAAAATGGATACAACCGTTTCTGCTTGGCCACAATTAATTAAGTCTTGTAAGGTAATTTTGTACGGATCCTTCGATTTCACCATATCAAATATTTCGTCCTTTAAATCTTCAAAATTGACAGATTCAGCGTTAACAGCATGTATCTGTTCTTGTATGCCCTTAAAAAAATAATACAAGGTTTGAGAAGTTAAGTAGCCTTTATGTTGGACATCTAATATCCGGAATAAATAGTGCAATGCTTGTGGTTCATGACGATTATCTAAAGCTAAAACAAAATCTAAAAATGTTTTATAATCCATTTCACCATCAAACGTTCGACATTCATCGAATACTCTGTCTAAAAATACTGATGTTAATGTGCCAGAACCATAACCAGCCAATTCTTCTTTGCTTAACATCCCATTATGATCTTTATCAAGATTTAAATAGTTACCATAAACAGTCAATACTGATGGCATAGAAAACCAATTGCGCTCTTGGGACCCTTTTGAGGTATCTTCATCACGCAATTCTAGTAATTCAGTAAATAATCCTGAAGCCAATATATCTTTTATACGTATACGACCAGTATGTAAAGGATCCAAGAAGAAAAAAAACTTCTTTACCACAGTGCACACGTAAAAACTTTGAAATGATGGTTGTACGCAACTACTTATTTGAGCTAATGTTGGTATTATGTCAATTATATAATTTTCCATGTCAATTTCACGTAAGTAGCCTTGGCCAATTTCATCATAAAATGACAAACCTATACGTCCCTGCATCAACCACACCTTACGCATTGCATAATTGAATAATGAAACAATCTCAACTTTTCCCGGATAACCAGAATAATTTTGCAATTTCGCAAATAAGCGTGCTGTTAAGTATTTACGGCATTTATCACTTATTGTTTTTAATACTTTCAAATAATCATCGTAACTTATTAATTGCTGTCCTAATTGCGTCACTTGAGTACAATGTTTTTCCAATATTGACCATAAGGCATTCAATTCCTCATTGTCCAGCAACTCTTGTGAACGCTTTTGTAAAAATAATGAATGGGCTTCTTTACGTAGATTATGTTTTAGCGAATCATTAGGTACTGGTGGTGCATGAAAGAAACGTGGTATGGTTGTGTACGTATGATGCTCATTAATACAACTTTGAAAATTTGATTTAATAGAACAATTTCTACTATATTTCTCTAAATCTTCATCGTTTTGTAAATTATAGGACACTTTTGATTCTTCAAATTCTTTTACAATATCAGGATCAAGTTCCATCACAAATTTGTTACTTTATCAAGGATAATTTACACAACAACTTAACTCTGCGATTCACAAAACGAAACAAACAACTTTTCTATCAGTGAAATTATCAGCGTAAAATTTGTGCAATATACGTTAAGTATATATTTGTACATCAATATATATGCATACATATTTTACATATATATAAATTAAGTTTTAAAAATCGTGCGCAAAATTTTTAGAATAACAGCCCTTGAGTGCAAAAAAAAAATCTGGTGATCTATGTTTGTTCCCTGCCAATGCTATGTGCATAAATTCAATGCATTCAAAATTTACATAGTATACATTAAATTTAAAGTTAAGTAAAAAATACATGTAAAGTAAAAGTAAAAAATACATGGCTTAGTCGAAACATTTCAAATTAAGTAATAGAGAGTAAAAATAATATACTTCCATTTCAATCTTTCAACTTAAATTTATTTTCCTCCGCTTAATTCAACTTAAAGAAAAAAATGCACACATTTCGATTTATATCTCTTTCTTTATGTTGACTTATTAATAGAGTTTTTTGGGAAAGACAAGTACAGCTTCTTCGTTTGCTTCTACAACTCTGCATATAACTTTATATAAAAAACAGTGCACTCGAACTTCTCGAGGGAGCAAACTATAGTTTTTAGTGCTATCTCTGTCGAGAACGTCGATTGATAACGACCAAATGTATAATTGCATTGACAATCTTCGCAAAGTACGTAGAGTGAATTTCAGATGTGTAATGCGTAGATAGACTATGGGTCCATTGATATTCAATCACGTTGATGAATTATGAACATTTTTTTTACAACAAACTTTATAAATAAGACAGGGAGAAAATAAAATAAACATTTACAATTTATGTAAACAAATTATTATTATTTCGAAATACTGCACTTTTGAACATCTAGTTTTAGATGAAATGGATAATTCTCAGAATATATGCAAATCGATCAGTTTGGTTTATGAGTGGGTTAATGAACTGAACCGTATATTATTGTATTTATCGGCACATATTTTGAAATTCCTATTATGTAAAAAATTTTTCAAATAACCATTCAAAGGTTGACGGTATATTCACTTTGTCAGTTTGTTTGTAACAGCTAAGAGGAAATCTCGGAGTCATTTCAAAGTAAATGTATTCCTTATCAGCATCAAATTCTGAATAGATTTAGACATGTATGGCTGTGTGTTTCTCTGTCCGCTCAAATTTTGCAAGCACATTGCAAGTTTTTATCTGCATATTGCTCCAGCGAAAACTGAAAGCACTTTATTGCTTTACTTTTTTGACTTTTTAAAGTCAAAAGTGATGTAAAGTAATTAAGTAGGGAGGATATTAGAGATCGGAGTTCTTACTTGCTTTTCTATCGTAAGTATTTTATCGGATATGTATTATTGGATGTCACGTAATGTAATATGTAATTTGTAATGTCATAATTATTTAATATTAAAAATTTTAACTTATTTTTACTTCTTTTTATTTGTTGAAGGTTCTAATATAAAAGTTGCCTCAGCAATATTAAATTGTATATTAGCTCGCCAACTTTGCTTTGAAGATTCTTCATGCTCTGCGATATTAGAAATTATACCTAGAGTATGTGGTCCCATACCAGGTAAAATTATTACTAAATTAAAATAATGAGAGAAAATGAATATAAATAAGAAAATTATACACAGCTAAAATCAAATTTTGCATAAAGAGATATTGCGCGATATGTAATGGGGCTGGTAGAGATTATGCAAAAACATAAGTCCAATTTAGAGAAAAATTGGGTCTTACTAATAATAAGTACAAGAGCAATAAACCAAATGCAGTAGAACATTTGAAATTTAAAGTGTTGTACTTTTGAGTGGGGGTATCTGTTCAATTAAAAAAAAGGAAATATTTAATTTAAGTAAAAAAAATTACAAATTTTTTTATAACGAACTTTTGCAAAATCGTTCGATTGGACCGATTTACTAAATTCAATGGACCAAACTTCGTACACATATGTCAAAATACAGAGATAATACTAATTTTTATTCTCTACAAGACTTGTGATACAGGGCTTTTTATGGTATTCCGTGGACTTATGTAACATTTTTGAAAATATTTTAGCAAAAAATTTAATATCGATGTCAGCCTTTTCAAAATTATAACATAAATTTTAGTGGAAAACGTGCTTTATTATAAAGTCCCATTGATTATTATATATTTACAGTATCCTGTAGTACGGTTACGGTAACCAAATGTCAGGCTGCATTACGTACATTGCAAGCCTTTCAATTCTTTCGTCCTACGTGCCTGTGTAAAGAACCAGGTATGGATCCTGATTGTAATCATTTTCGGGATTTCTTATTTGATCATCCGTGTGGATTTGTTTTGAAAAAAGGTAAGCGCCTACATTTATACTTTACATTTGACCTTACCATACTTAAAATCTACTTATTATGTTTTGTGTGGGTTTATAAGAGCTTCATATAAACCCAGTTTTTATTATACCAATCGAGTGAGAATCATTTTTTAAATTCATCACAGTATGACACTAATGAGAGAAAACTTATGTTAAAAAATTACATTGTGTCTAATTGTGTCTATTGGTGTTATTATTTAAAATACGTAAATTTATTTTAGCTGAAAAGGATCCATATCCAATAGATGCTTTACCCACATGTAATCATGCATTATCAGTGTGTCAACAGGAGAGAAAGTGCTTAAAATTATTTGAAGATTTTAAAACACATTGCAAAGTTCGTGATAATAAATGCAAAATGGAAAGCAGGTAAGAAAGCAAATCAGTTTTAATAATAAACTAATTTTTGTTATTGCAACTACTGCTAGTGATTATTATAATAAACTAAAGATGCAAAATTAAGTGGTTGAATATAAGAAAGAGTACAAAGAGTGTAGCCAAGTATTCCATAATAGGTCTATTGTCCTAAGGCATATGCATAATTTTATAAAATTATTTTAGTCACTTGGTCGGGCAATCAGAGAATGAATTTAGACAAGTAAAAAAATTCCACCTGAACGCATAACAATCATCCAAATACTGTTTGCTTTCTAGCTTTGCTTATAATTCTATTTGTTCTTGTCCCAAAAATCAACTGCCTACTGCCTACTGCCTACTGAATTTCATAAATTTACCTTTTGAATTGTTCTTTAATAATAAACGATTGAGGTCCTTTCAGAAAGCAGTTAAGAGTTAATCGATGTAGAGGAATCCTCTTAGATATAAAAACGCGCCTATAAAGTTATTTTATTTTGTACTACAAAGCATACAAATAATTCAAAATAATCCAATTTAGATGCATTAAATGAATTTCAAAAATTTCCTCTTTATACTTATACTGGTTTATAATAAATTATGTAATCGATTTGATTAATATTTAATATGAACTGAAATTTATTGTGAATGTGAATTATATGCGTAGGCAATTAATTGTATATTAAAAATATTTGGCTTAAACTGTAGCTAAATTTTAAACTTTAAACTTCAAAGTAACATTTGACGATGCACTATAAAATGTATGCTTTATATTTTGTTTAATCCATTTCTATAGAGATGCCTGCCATGATGCATGGACAAATTTAAGGTTGTCACCCATGTTTGGTTGTATTTGCCCCAATAATCACATGAAAAAACGTTGTGATCGTATTTTTAATGTAGTTAACCATAATCCGTGTGTTGGTAAGTTGTGCATACTAAATATTTTCATTAAAACAACACAATAAGGAAAAATTTTATCTTCCAATTGCGCTTCTCTTACACTTGAAAAAAGTTTAAACTGAAATTGTGTATTTTGAACACTTTCAAATCCAATGGGACTATAAATAGGTGTATATTACTTTAAGTGCAAGAGTTATCTATATATAATTATTTCTTTTTTTTTTTAAAACTTATTATTTATAAGCAATTTTCAAATCTCCTTTTGTGCTTTTTTTTATCAGTCACTTCATTGAGAAATTTTGATGAAAATTTATTGTATATGCAACATACAAAAATTAATAATAGTATAAATCCTAGCACGCTTCCATGTACCATGTAGACAAAACAGTTTTGTAGTCGATAAATGCTATTTCTTTAATATCTTATACAATTATTCTATTACACCGTTGTAGTGTACTGTAACATTCAACGAACATTCATAGGAAGAGTATATTTAAAGTGTTTAAAATGTTCCTAATTTTACTGAACTGAAATGTATAGAAACAAAAAGTTCTTAGTTTAATTGAAACCATCTAACTTACACATTTTAGATAAATTTGTAAATCTCTTCACAAAATTTGGATTATTCTGGGAGTCTTACACTTTACAATATGCAGTACACTTTTCCGATATATACAGGCTTCAAATAGATCAACTAATTGTCTAATACACAAAGAAATCAAGGAAATTATCCTTATTAGATCGAGCTCTATTAGGGTACGCATTCAATAGACTGAAGTATATAAAAAAGTAAGATTATATCATACGTAACACTATTCATAAAAAACTCTATTTATTTATCTATTTATTTATGTAAGCCCCTTTACTCCTTTGCTCCTTTTCTCCTATCACTAAAGTCAGTATTTGATGTTTCTCAAAATATAGTTATGTAATTCTACAGCTATATATTTATAAATGTTTGGACTGATCAATGTCTTCTACACTCTCTATTCCTTCAAAAGCATTTTCAAAACATTATTGTTTTAGCTAATACAATTAACACCCCACCACCCAAAGTTTAAGGTTATATCCATTTTGCAACACTCAAAAAGAAGCTTTTCGAAGAAGCTAAACTACAAAGTTTATATATTTTTGATTAACATCAAATTCTATATCTATCGATTTAGATATGTTTGTCTGTCTGTCAGTCTGACTACCTGTCCCTTTGATGTTAGCATTCTTCTGGTCCTACTGATATTTGATAGAAACATTGCAAGTTCTTGCAGACAGCTTGCCATTGAAAATGGGGAAAATTTATCAAAGCAAACGACCACAGTGCACAGTATAATCCTTGGTTTTTGGAGCAACATTAAGGCTATTGATCTACGATGTGTGTTAAAATATCATGTGAATTGGCCACGCCTATGCGAAACTATGCCAAATTATTCTACAAATTATTCTTCAAATTATTCAAATTACTTTTTTATGTCTGTTACTCAAATATTACAACAGTCTCATAAAGTCGGCATCATAAAGTCAGAATGTTTGGATGGTGGGTATTCAAAATTTGGCTGCAACCGAATATAATTTTTTTACTTCTCTTATTTGTTTTTATTAATTTAATTTATGCAATTAATATGTAGATGAAACGATTGCAAACGACACCGCTTAATTACTTTTCAAATTGCCTAATGTACGCAATATAAGAAAATTTAATTGCATTTGCTTCAGCTAAAGCTATTTTTCAGTTTTAATATGTCTGGAGCAATATGCAATATAATCTAGTTATATCAATGTATAAATAATATTTACAATTAGTGTATTAGTGTATATTCATAAATAATAAAATTTTATATGTTAAATAAAATATATGAAAAATGTTTACTCCAAATCAATTAATAGTTATGTAGTGTATAACATTTATAAGTGAATTTTCCTTATGCTTTGTAATTATATTTATATATTTATATATACATAATTTTGACTTAATTAAGATATCACAAAAAAAAATTATGATAGAGAATTTTTAATATTCAACATTAATTAAAAAGTTATGAATTTATTAAATTATTTGATATTACAAAGTAAATAAAAAAATTGTCCCACTTTGAAATGTTGAATATTGAAGAATTGATGCCTATAAAATGACATTATTATTATTATTTGTCTATTTGTAAGACACATACTCAAATAAAATAAGACGCAAAATTCTTTATTTAGAAATTAATGGATGTTAATTTTATTCCTTTCAATTTACGTCTTTTCTTTGTTATTATTTAAAAATACTTATATGGAAATGAGATTATTAATATATTGGAAAAATTTTAATGAAAAAATTTCTTTAAAAAAAAATTGTCTATATTTTTTAAAGGGTCATTGCAATAAAATAATAAGAACAAATTTAGTACAAAACAGCACCGCACATAAAAAAGAGCACAAAATTTGCACACATTATGCTAATGCACAGTAATTAAAAGTTAAAACAACTGAGAAAATTATATTTGACTGGAGCTAAATTTTGTATACCCACCACCCATACATCATGATATTACTATTTCAGAGCCTGTTTCAGCTTTTCAATAGTAAATAGAAAATGTAAACGGAAATGTAAAAAAGTGAAAATATGATATTGTATAATTTCCCGTAGGCATATTCGGATTGCAGGATTTTTGGACAGACATTTTAAACTAATATCATCTCTACATGTGCAAAATTTCAGCATTCTATCTTTTGCAGTTCGTAGCAAATTTTGCCCAAAAAGACTGAGATGTTCTCAGTTTACATTGGACTGTGGGCGTTCCCCTTTACCAATTTTGCCTACTTTTTAATGTCAAGCTGCCTGCAAAAGTTATCAATGCTCCTACCGTATTACAGTAAGATATCTCTTTTTTTTAAGACCAGGAGAAGGTTAACAACACACGACAAGACGGACGTACAGATCGACATGTCTATATCGATTCAGAATTTTACGCTGATCAAGGATATAAATACTTTGTATGGTCTCTGACTCTTCCTTTTGGGTGTTATAAACGTAATTAAATAGTGAATATAACCTCAATATCTGGGTGGTCGGTATACAAACGCAATGTTGTAACTTTTATGGCGCACAATTGCACTCACATCTATGAATTTCTATATATATTTTCTTCTTCTCTCTCTATTTTTACATATATTTTGTATTCAATGTGCACGTTTCATTTGTAAATATTTTTACTTTGTCAATTGATGCGTATATTTGAATGAAAATCTACAACTTGAAAAATAACTATTCTTCTTATGTTGCTGATTGGATTGTTGGTGGGCCTAAATTGCTTATTGGTCCATTGGTTTTATAAAGATCGGCTAATATTCTTCCTAAGTGGTTTAACACCTAAAGTTAAGCAACGCTTTGAACAGAAACAATCGAACCATCAAAAAAATAGACTTAAAGGATTGCAAAGATATTTCCGTAAAAATAATACGGCACCCAAAAGTAAATATTATGAGCAACAACAAAAACAACATCAACTATATAATTACAATGGTAGCGATAATAAGAGTAAAATTCAAAATGAAGAAAATGCAGCAATTTACCATCAGCAGAAAAGTCCTAAATTGATGGTTGGAGATAACAAAAATCTAATGATGAATAGTACAGAAGATAATAATGAGAATGGTAGCAACAGAGATATACATAATAAAAATTACAATGAAAAAGATAATGAAGATTATGATGATTATGATGATCATATACGAGCTGAAATTTATTCCAATTATCCCCATTATTTGCATCCACCATCATGGGGTCTTAATAATCCTCTTGTGTTAGCATCACGCAGCCCTCATACTTATAATAAACCTAATAATGATTTAATAATTGACATACTAAGTGGTGAGATTGACACATCATCAGAACAACGTAAATATTGGTTGGATCAACACAAATCTGAAGAAAAAGAATCAAGCCCATGGTCACCATATTTTAGCAACACACAATCGCATTATCCTAAACAACATCAAGATGATCATAAAATAGAAGATGTTGTAGTTATAGTTGATACCCATAACAAGAACACAATGTCACTTGATTTAGGTACCGTAACAACAGCCAAATTAGATAAAAATAATCTTAATCATATTCAACGGCAAACATATTACACGCATAATAATGATGAATATCGTAAACGATACGCTGAATATAAACATAATGCTGATGATGATAATGATAACGATAATGATGATGATGATGTGATTTTTATTGTTTTCGATAATAAAACAAATAGCAGTCCAAAAACAAAAACAACGAATGTAACAACTGAGATAGATATCACAACGAATGTTATTTATGATAACTCAACAGCTTCACCCAAAATTAATAGACAGCAATATAATTTTACAGTTACAATGAAAAAGTACGTGATCTTAATCTTTTTTAAAACCTAAAAAAAAAGATATTGAAAGCCAACGTATAAATCAATAAACCATGAAAATTATAACTCTTTATTTGCCTATGAGTTGATAGCTCGGACAGTTTCAGTTGATTGTGGACGCAATACTTTCTATATTTGGTCTTTATCTAGTGAGAATATAAAGAGTAAAAAATATTTGCAATTAAAAGGCGCAAATATTAAAAATAGGGAAAAGTCTGCCTTTAAGTAAAAGCTAACAAAAATAATGTAATGTGCTAAAAAAAAGAATTAAAACACACATTTTTTTTCTTTTGTTTATCATTCAATTCCGTATTCAATTTCCGTAATGTAAAAAATTTTTCTTATGCACAATTAGCAACTATTTTCGAATAAATTTTTGGCATTGACATTGCCATTGGTTACAAAAATAATTCCATCTTACTTATGTTCAATGAGTTTTTAATTTTAGATTTTAGAATCAAATATGATGAAAATATCTTAAACATTATGATTTGTATAAAAAAGTAGCAAGATGGACAATTAAATCTAAATCTTAGAAAATTATTATGATTTAAGTATAAGTTTAATACTCTCTTGAATATTAAATTTATTTAAGATACTTAAAGAACTTGAATTTCGATTAAAAATTCTCATAGACACTTTCAAAGTAGATATATATAATGTGCAACTTAAAGAATCCTTCTAACTCACTTAGTAATGTTGTTGTGGATTTTTTAAACTTAATGACTTACAAATTTTTTTATTATAATTTGAAGGTGTGACATGCACACCTTCAAATTATAACAATAAACTTTTTTAAAGATTTTATTTTTTAATGCTTTTTGCTCCTTTTATCTTTTTTTTTATTTTTTTGTTTCCTTTTCCTGTGCACATATTTTTTTTATTTTTTCTTATCCAAAAATCAAAACATATTTTATATAAAAAATTTTTCATTCACTCTTTATTTGAATGTATGTTTGCACTAATACATATGTGTAATTTAAATATCAAAATGCACAAATTATTTATTAAAAGCAATTTAACCACTGGTAGCGATGATTTAACTGCCCACCGCAACGCTAACAATAAAAATTACTTTAAGAGTCAGGGCCTAACTTATGATGGTCTTACTATAAATGAAAGAGGTAAGAAATTTTATAATATTTATATTTTTATATAGAAAAGTACGCATCTCTTCACTTATATTGTATTTCTTGGTAAGAAACCTGATAGAAAACATTTGGTTTAATTTTTAAAACATGTAAAATTTTAATATGTGCATAGCACAAATCGTTCAGAGTAAAGTGAAACTCATATATTTCAATGCTAATTTATTGGTAATTAATATGTATTTTTAAAAGCTAATTTATTTTTGCGTATTGATCTTTCTTACTTTTTACGTAAAATTATGTCAAAATTTGCCATTTTTTATAACTATTATTTACTGTCAATAATTCATTTCATTCAATTCATTTATTTACCAACATTACATTCTTAGATTCACTTCAAATAAAAATAAATAAATAAATTATATTTAATTAGGGGGAAATTTAAAAAATCCACATATCCACATATAACTGATGGGCGTGTCCAATTTGAATACATCGCGATTAGTAAGTCCACAGAATACTAAAAATGAAAATTTATTATTCTGTAATATTCTTTTAATGTTTCTATTTTTAAATGCCCAATGCAGGAATACACTTACTTACATACTGATATATTTTCTATACATTTCATACAAATTAAAATTTTGTTAAATATTAATAATAATAATATTAATAATAATAATAAATCAAAAAATAAATTACAAGTTACTGAAATGAAAAATGAAAAATTGTAATTTTTAATTGATTTCTCTTTAACCTTCAAACCTTCAAATGACATTCCAATTTTAAGTACATTATTAATCAAATAAGCAAATAAGAACTTTATAGTCTTTCGAAGACAATTTCTAAATATCGTACACTCCCTAGATCAGTGATCTTTAACATTTACATCTTAATTTGTGTCTCATATTTGTGAGCATAATAAAAATGATTTCTTAAATGAAAAAAGCAATAGCTAAAGCTACAAACGTCTGTCGTACATAAATAAATCTCTCTAAATCGATAGATATAGTAAAATTTGGATTTACCTCAAATTTTTTTGAGATTTAAGTACATTCGCATAAATAAAAATCAACTCAGCATTTCTAACTGGCATACAAAAGCATGTGCTACGGCCAGGTGCCTATCTCGTATAAGGCGCTTTCAAAAATGTAATTAAATCGGAAATTATATTACTTAATATTTTTACTCAGACACGCCTATCAGAAGTTACACAATATCGCCTTTTACCTGAGTTTTGTTACATTTTTTTGTGTGCTGTGCATATGTGTAGGTTGCTACACCATCCATATAACAAAGTTATGGATATCCAAAGTTTGGTCCCTGCCAAATATAATTTGTTTATTTGGTTTTGCGTAAGGCACTTAATTCTAAAAATTTATTTATTTTCATTTTAGTTTTCTTTTCCTTCTATGTAACTATTGATTTTATCTTTTGGCTTTGGTTACACTAATAAATTGTAATTTAATTTGAATAGGTAATTGTAAGGAGTATATAATTTTTCGCTTAAAAAGGATCTTTTTTATTATTATATTTTTTACATAAATGAAAGGTGAGTCGTATACACTCGAACACTTAGTAATATTAATATTATAATAATGACAGCACAATTAAGCAGCGTAAAATTCAATAAGCACTAAATTTAACTGCCTATTCATAGCTCTTTTCCTTCAATACGTTTTTATTGACTGCATTCGGTCCTTTCTGCTTTAAAAAATATTTCACCTACTTTATGTTTATATAAAAAGTGCACTCAGAGAACAGAGAACCTACAATAGCACGGATGAATTATTATGATAAATAATACTAAAACATTAAGTAACGATTGTTCAATTACTTAGTTTTGTTTACACCCTGCACCATTAAACTATGCAGGGTGTTATAACGTTTTATGTAACATCCAGAACGACTTGAGGCAAATCTACTTTATGTTATATCGGCCTAGTCAAAATCAGTTTCTGCATTGTGTGGTTTCTAAATTTATCTGTCTGATGTTTGATAAAAATTAAAATTAAATGGTTCAAATTTGATGAAGGTGTATTTTAGTTCGAGTACAAACTGGATTAAATGGAGATAAAATGGGAGAATTTGTTTAAATTTTATAAGACCCTACTTTGAACATGATCCACACGTGATAAAAACTTATCATATAAAGTTTTCTTTTTTTTTTGATTGCTTGTATTTCTCTTTTTAAATCGTACATCATTCGTAGTATAAGGATAGTACAATTGGTTTTTGTGAATAATGAAATACGCCTAGAGGTTTGAGCTAGACCAACCGACCAATCCAGAATCATTTTCTACTTTTTTTTTTATGATTTAAACTTGCTTTTTCATATGAATAGCTTTTGTTTGTACCGGTAAATTTCTTATCCAAAATGCTGGTGAAAATTTGATAGGTGGGCGTGTCTTAAATTTAGCATTTAAAACTTAGGCTTAAAACTCAGCATTTTGCGAAAATTCGACGTATAAAAAAAATTGTACAATTTACCTTATTCTTCGTTATAAATAAGTGTACTTATTTTTTTTTATTGAAATATAATTTATTTTCCAGAATTTTTATACAGATTAAGTAATATGGTGTAGGGTATTTAAAAGTCGGCTTCAATCGACTATAACGTTTCCCTCTGTTTTATTTTATGTATTTTTCAAGGTATTTATTGGTTTGAGTAAGTATAATATACGTATATATGTATAATATTTACAGTAAAGGCAATGGGCATGGATGCGAAATTACATCAGAAACTTTTTGAAGATAATTTGGCATTAATTGATACTCCATTAATAGTTACAAATAATATACATTACCATGGTTTGGGTACAGTCAACTATAATGTCAACGGCAACAATAATGGCTATTATTATCATCATACACAACAAGGTGTATTAACTTATCCGTATAATATAAGTGAATTTCTTCATCGTCATATGCCAACACATGAATCTCCTTTGGATAACATAAGCACCGGTAGGGCTTGGCAATAATAATAACTAATAGTTTACATAATAGTTTACATAAAAAAAATTACATGAGTAAATAATATAAATATATAGATATTTATTTCTTTTATCTGCAAAACTAAATTTGATAAACTCAATTAAAAATTTTATAATACTTTATATAAAATGGGATACGTTATACTCGGTCTCAAAGGTGCCACCTTTGCTTAATAATATTTTTATCATTTACAAAATGTGTAAATAAAATTCTGGAATGGAATTTTGAAGGTATGAAATTTTTGATCGAAAGACAATTATAGGTTTATACAAGTTCAGCTTCCATATAACAAAAATTTTTTTTTGTTAATGTGTTGTCTAAATTCATTGGTAAAATGTGGTCGTCAGTCAGTTATGCAATTATGCAAATTTCTTTTCTATTATTGTTTATGGTATTTTAAATTTTGCCTATGCTGAAATATGCATAAGTGCATTAAATGTATTTGACAAAATTTAAAATATATTATTAAGATAAATAGTAATTGTTTGCATGGTTTACGTTATTTTTTTATCACTTCGACAGCATATAATGTTTTTACTTATTTTCATATATTTGCTATTCATTTAATATATTTAAGATATTAAGTAAAATATGTATCAAAATTTAATTTAATTAAGCGAATTTAATTAAGCGAAAGTAAGTAATTATAATAAATTGGTCATATTATTCTTAAAAATTTCTTAAAAAGTTTATCATTTAAATTTTAACGTTTTCAATTTTAAAAAAGATTGTTACATTTGTCACCTATTTTTTGCGAAAATTTACCCTTGGATAATTATACGCGACACCATTTGTGGTATTATAACTTTATGCGGATTTTAGTAATACCCAGAAAGAGTTGATGATGTCCATCCGTATTTCAGTATGTCTATTTGCATTTAAGCTATAGATCGCAATTTTTGATATATTTTTGAGAAATTTGAAAACGATTAAAATTTTACCATTTCCCCGACAGCTTTTCTTACATCACTTTGCTTAATAATGTGATTGTTGTCAAATAGGATGATTACAATTATTTATCGATCCATCTGGACCAACTTCAATATATATTTTTGTTATGTCAAAACATGAGGCAATGCCAATATATTCAAAATTGAAGTTTTGTCCAAGTAAGCCAATTTTTTTGTAAACTTTGTAGCACTTATGTAAAAAAAATCGTTATATAGAGCGTAGTCGTGAAAATGGTTCCATTTTCAATAAAATTCGTCTCTGTATACAAAACACACTTATAAACCAAATTTCATCAAAATATCTGTAAAATTATGGCAAGTAGCTTGTTAATAAATTTACATATATAGGGGCTTAAATCAATTCAGGAAGTGAATCTAACTTAACTTCTTTTGGGTATTACAAACAGCTCTACAAATTTGTAATATTCTATACTGCAAGTGATGTAGAGTATAAAAAATTATTATTTTAAATTTATTTAAACAAAAATTTTACCATTAAAAAATGCGTGTGCAAAATTTAGTCCAGATCAGTTTATTGTTTGATCTCTTCCCATATAAACAAATTTTACATAAAATTTATGACTAACACTTTCTTTTAGTTTATTTACACTTATGTATATATTTATATTTATGTATTTTATTTATTTTTTGAAAACATAAGAAAAATGTTTACTTTAAATTTTAAATGGTTTTAAAAATGTTTTTTTAAAAAGTTGGAGCACGTTAGTTTTTCCTATTATCTATTTGATACATTTACCTGAATGGTTAATATGCACTTCTTTATACAAACTTTTGTTATTTCAAAAAGCAGAAGCATTTACTATTGTCACATGAAACATACAAAAAGCGAAAGTAAAAATACAACAAAATGTTATTTAAATAGATATTAAAATGTATTCCTTAATTATTTCCCTACTTGAAGCATATGTAAATGTAAATTAGGATTATGTAATTATTAAATCCTATAAAACTTGTGCTACAGTGTATTAAAAGTTTCTGTGCACGTTTGACAGGATTAATATAGACTTACATTTCATTATATTACACTGCGAATCAAAACTAAACTATCTGGCTGATATAATAACATACTAAATTTTATAATGTAATATAATGTACATTATATTATAATATGTTATATTTATTACACGTATGTTATATGACAAATTACAATGCTCTTAGTAAGGACGCATTGTTGGCTTTGCCCATTTAAAATGTGCTAGCTTATGCGTAGTGAATAGTTCCAAAGGCCATAAATAGTAATTTCAACAACTTAAACTCCCACTATGCTTCCATTCCAACTTCTGATGGACCGTCTCTGCGCCCGCCAACACAGATGACGTCTATTTTGAATAATTACCGTAATCCGATCAATTCTGTTGCAACTCTCAGTAATATTCTACAAAATACTGGTACAACCAACAAAATGATAAACCAGTAATACGGGTTCCCTCTCCGATAATTCCGTAATTTGTGAATGTTTCTCTCTTTCAAACCTGTCTGCGTTAATAACCAATAATAGCTGATTACCCAAATAATAACCCATTTAAGATATTGTCTGCAATCTAATTATAGACCCATCAAGTAACTGGACTAGTTCTGGCCACCTGGAACAACAGTACAAGAATTTACTAAACGGCAGCTTCCACCAGTTGCAAATGTTTCAAAAAACTAACTGATTCACTTCATATTCTGTATCTAAACGTGCGTGGTCTTAACACCAAACTTCATAATTACTTATTCGTTATATTCTATATGTAGCCACATCTTATAGATCTCACTATTAATTTGTAAATTAGTTTATCATGTAGCTCTAATGAATAAGTTATTTGTTATATTTAGGCCTATGAAATTATTCTATACTATCATTATATCCACCACCCAGAGTTTGGGGATAGACTTACTTTGTCATTACGTTTGTAGTGCCTAGCAGATCCTTCTTGATCAACATCAAATACAGAATCGATTTAGACATGTACGTCTGTCTCTGTATGGATGCTTCTTTATTCTCCTGGTTATAAAATTTAAAATATCGAGCTTAAATTTGGCAAAGTTGTTGCAAGTTTTGCACGTAGGTTGGGATTAAAATTGAACAAAATCGGTCAAAGGACACGCCAAATGCAACGTACACTAAGAAAATTTCGATTTTTTAATGTGAAATTTGATAGCTTTCTCGGTAATTATTCGTAAATTGCAAAAGGTGGAACGCTGAATTTTGTACAATTAGAAAGACAACTGGTCTATCTAAAAGTCATGCAAATAAATTACGCCTACGTAGAAATGCACAGTATTAAATTTTCCTTTCTTTTTGTATACGTTTTCTACGTAGTACTGAAAAATTTAAACAGGTTTTGAATTGTAATATTAAAATGTTTGGTAGTGTTGGGTGGTGGGTGGTGGGTGGTGGGTATCCAAAGTTTGGTATCCCAACCAAATATAATTTTTGTACTTGTTAATACTCTCAGTTTAGTCGTTAATTTGTAAATACTTTTATTTAGCTAGGTTTATATCTTAAGAAATTATTTGTAATATTAGTAAAACAAAATTTTGGTATTATTAATTTACATGTTAATTTAGATCTGTTGCTGTCAGTAAATTTCGGTTGTTAAATACTCTACATAATTTTGCATATTGCTATTAAAAAGTTAAGTAAGTGAATTAAGAGTAATCTTAAATATTTGTAGAATATTTGAAAAGTTTTTTATATGGGAAGCGGTTATAAAAACCGACCAAACTCTATTAAATTTAATATATAAATTTTTTAGGTCGAATTATAATTACACGACAGTTTGTCTAAAAATATATTCAAAATTACAGTACTTTTTTACGTGAAAGGCATTAAGTGGGAAATGAACATAAAAGTGGTCCGATACTATCTATTTTCAAAAAGATTGTCCTTGGATTAAATTACGATGTGTCAATGTTTATGAAATTTGTTCATGGGCTAATATCACACGATTTGGACAGACATCGTACGCACAAATGAACAAGCAGACTTAAATCAATTTAGAAAAGTTGGTGTAAAGAGAAGAGTCCATTGCTTGCAGCAACCATGTAGTAGTGTATAATGACTTTTATTTGACAGTCTTGAAGATAAAAATTTTGCATCCTGAGTTTATCCAAATCATTTATTTTAATATTTAAAACTTATATTCGTAACTTTGATTCGTAAGCAGTTTCTTACGCTTCATACAGTAGCTTACAGTGTACATTTGATACAAGGTCATACTTACCCCACGGTTTCATACGTTTTATCTAAAGGAAACTTATTCAAGGTCTTAATAATCTGCAAAAGATACATCATTTTCTTTTTATAGTCTCTATAAACTTTTTTGCATAAAGCAAATAGGATGCTACATTTTTCTCCCCCTGCACATCTATTTCAAATTTCTAATATAGAATGTAAAATTTCTTTTAAAATTCCGAGAAGACGCTAGAATTTTGCCAGGTATATATTAATATGTTATGTTCAAAAGTAAACAAAGCATGTGAAAACGTAGAATTGAAATTTCCATCATATTCATGAATTAGATATTTTCACTTTCTAATCGAAAGTTATGTCAGCCATTATGGTGAAATTTTAGGCATCATACATGTTACTAATATCAAAAATAAAAGCACGTCTAGATGGTGGATATGGGTGATGTTTGGCCTCAACCAAATGGAACGTTCTTATTTGTTTTTTTTTTTTTCAAATTTATATTGTTCATTAAAAAAGTACAAGTATATCAATAAAAAAAATTTATTAAGGAGATTTTCTTCATTTTGGTCTTTTTCTTTTTTCAATTTTATATGTTTTTACCTTATGTTGCTGCATATATTTGTATTTGGGAAAATGCGCCTTTGCAAAACATGTCGTGCTTCTACTGCTATACATTTAAATAATTACCTGCCATATGCATAAATAAATATAATACAATTGAGTGCAAATAATGTGTGATGGCTGCTATAAAAAAATATACATTCATTTTATAACAAAACATGAAAACGCTTAATTACTCAAATTACAAACGAAAATTACATTTCGATATGTATGTGCTTGGCAACATTTGATGAAATGAACTTACGAACCATCTATGTGTTATTATGAAATTTTTGGCTTACTTTCAAATCGATGGATGCGTGTTTTTGCTTTTTTGCGTTTCTGCAAACACCACACTTATTTAATTTATCTGCATCATGGAATGGAATAGGTGGTCAAGACTTAGAAGCTGACCTTTCAACGGAAACAATTAAACAACATTTTCAGGTATGACTGCATTCATGTATAACAAGAAACTCAAATGTAAATTTGATACAATCTTAATCGAACTCTTAATTTAAACCATAAAATAAGTAGCCATTAGATAGAAATATTCCTTCCAAATTGTTTGATCGACGACACAATTACGTTAGATTTTAGAATGTTTTTCATCATTAATACGGCCACTTAAGTAACTTTCATTTTACAATTTACAAACTTAACTAACTTAACATTATATTTGGTAGTCCGACAAAGTCTAAGGATGTTGCTTCAGGGCTTGAAATATTAACTGGTGGCTATTCAAAATTTTGCCCTAGGCAAATATAATTTTCTTACTTGTTGTCATAAAAATGTAGAAAACTAGTTTAAAATCATTTTTATGCCATTTTATGTCGTGCAAACTAAATGTAGATCAAATTTGAAGACTTCATAAAAAAGAAGCAAAAAACTTTCACCTCAAAATTTTGAGCATATTACAATAACTTTTTCGGTTTTTTGCTAATTAGTTGTAAGATTTATTAATAAAAATCTATGACTATATTCCAAATGTCTGCCCAAAGTAAGCACGTTGAATTCCTGTGATTTCCCGTACCCTTCTTTGAAGAATTAAACAAGAAAACTTTCTTTACTATACTATGGAATATTTACCAAAAGTTATATCAGATAAGATATTGAAAATTAGACCAAATTTGTCCTTTATATTGTCCTTTCAAACATGTAAAAAAAAAATTTTTCACTTTTACCAAAAACTGCACTTCATTGAAATTTGTAAGGAAATTGTTGGTAGTTTGGCCTCAGCCAAATATAAGTTTTAACTTTGTTTAAACTTTTTACGTATGATGGCTAATATAAATGTTCTATTAATATTACAGAGTACCTGCCATACGGCTTTGACTACATGCCGTGAAGATCCGTCCTGCTTATCGTCCCTACAACCGATGTTAACACACTGTGAGATACATCAATGTAATCGCAATGAATGCATGACTTCTTTACAATTATTTTATAAAAGTCCTCATGAGGATCTCAATTTGGATATAGCATTTTGCCTTTGCAAGTAAGTGCCATAACATCCCTCATTTGAATTTCGCATTCTTTAATTTCAGAGATTTTACTAAAATTTCACTAATGTGAAATGAGGCTTAAATATATTAATGTAATATTAAAGAGCGGAATCTTTTTTCTTTATGTTACTTAGAAAAACTCCAAATCGACAAGATGCTTGCATGGTGGCCCAAGAAAAGTTACATCCAATTTGTGCTCAGCAACCAACAGATATCCAACAACAGGAATATGCCTTACCGCCATTATGTCATGCTGTTGCTGAAGTTTGCAAAGAAAATCGTGAATGCCGGTATGTAAAAGATCTGTCCATGCACTTATTTTTATAAGAAAACTCTAAATGTGAAATCTTTATTTTTATATATTTAAATAAAGACTATCCAGTTATTGGTATTGTATATTATTCTAACTAAAAATATGGTATTTTGACCAATAGCCCTTTTGCCGTTTTAATAGTAAGTTCATTATTCCATTAGTGTGAAACTTCTGAGATTTCTGGGCTGAAAATTGGGCTAACTGCGTTTTGCAGGCATATGCGCAATTTCAAATCAAACGACTGAAATTGTTCTGTAGTGATTAAAAGAAATGGTAATCTGAAGGTGCAAGGTCCAAACTATATGGTAGGTATGACAAAACTTCCCAGACAAACCGCCTAAGTTTCTGCTGCGTCATGAGAGATTTGTGTGATTTGGCATTATCATAATGAGACGCAATACCATTTCTGTTAACCAATTTTGACCGCTTTAACTGAATTACTTGCTTCAATCTTAGATCGTTTAATGTTTTGAATGAACTTTGCAAATAACTTGTTACTGATAATAGACACTGTTGAAACTTATTTAAGACTCAGTCCTATTGTCCGTATAGCACCTTAGCTTTTCATATTATGTGCTTGTATTTGCAGTCTCAAACTTGAATATTATGAACAGGCTTGTGCTGTTGATAGCGTAACCAAGAAATGTGCGGGTCGGCCGAGTGGTTGCCGCATAGCTGTAGTTGGCATTTTAGGTACAATGCTAAGAACTACTTGTACTTGTCAAGGTGCAGATCTTCAATTTTTATATCATTGTATTGGTTGGAGACGTCTTCTATGGATGAATCCTTGTGTGGGTAAGATACAACACTTAATTTTTTTTTAACAATTTCATAACTACAATGCCTAGAACTTTCTGTTACTACTTTAATGGTATTAATAACTAAACTTAGTAGTTGAGGCACAAAAAGACTTCCATATGAAACGTCTAACAGAAATGGGGTTGCTTACAACTTCTACAATAACAGCCACAACAACTACAACAACTAGTACACACGTTACTACAATTGTAAAAGCCACGTCTCATACACCGTTACCAAATGGGTCCTTATTTACACCATTCATTGAGGATGGACGGAAATTACCAAACCATGTGCATATGGTAAGTTTGAAGGAGGTAAACTTTATTAGTTTACATAATAATCAATAAATAATTAGGTTAAGAATACGTGGCTTTTGGACTCACTCTGTACACGATAGACATGCGAAATAAGTGTTTCAAATTTGAACCAGATTTGTTAATATTTTGAGGCCTTTTTACAGACTTTTCAAATTTCTTAAATAAATTACAACTTTCTAGTGTTTTAACTTGTAATTTATTTTCTTTATTACCCACCGTCCGGAATTTGGGGGTATATTCATTTTGCCATTATGTCTATAACATCTAAAAGAAAGCGCCGCAGATCCTACGTAACTTTAGCTTTTTGTCTGTTGTCAATTTTAAGATATGAGCAAGAGATAAAAATTTTTACATTTTTTCATGTACATAAATGTTTCGAAATCGTATTTTCTATCAAATTTTGAAACTCTATTTTGAAACTACATTTTGTATTTTAAAATCTAATAATTTTTGTGTTATAAATATTTTTTTATAACATCTTCTGCTCTTCATCTTTAAAAACTCTTAAATTTTTAATCAAACTTTTGGTTTTTCTTTAAACTAAAAATGCGCTTAACTATATCAAATGACTTAAAACACAAACTTGCACAAATTTATTCGCTTCATGATATCCGTAAAAAATGTTAAATGCTGTTAAATGTTAAAAGCCTAAGAAAAAGTCGCAGTTAACATTAATGGAGCACAATTCTAACGAGGAACTTTCATATGGCCGAAGTTATGAAAATGAAAATAATGGAAATGAGGATTACTATAACACTAATTTCAATAACAAGAGGAAATACAACAATAATAGCGATGACAGTAGTCACAATTTTATAAGCAGTTTGAGTAATCGGTCAAATAATGAAGGTAACAACAAGCAGTTTTATAACATTGGAACAAGTGGTACTACATCTCCAATACTCTCAACTACAGTGAATACAGTTAATGGGAAAGCCATTATCACTAAAAGTAATGGAAGTGGTATTCATTATGGAAATAATTTAAATGATAATGATGAAAGCATTAGGTCTGTAATTGTGAATTTAGATGATCAAATGGTTTATGTGGAAGCAACGGAATTTGTGAGTACCGACATACCCATTACGCTTATCATACCTAATACCACAACAACAATAACGACAATAATAACAACTACACCAGAATCAAAACCTCCTCGTAAGTATTTAAATATTGTACGTGTAGAATATCAATACCTTGGGCTGATTACATTCACATGTAAAATAAATGTTCAAGAGCTGACATATTGTAACAAGTAAAAACTGTAAAAAATGATGATAATGCACATTTTAAAACTTGTTGTTTCTGACAGAGGTAACCAAACTTTTTTTTTACTCACTATCCAGACGTAGGGTGTATATTCATTTTGTAGTAAGCGTCAAAGATCCTACGAAATATATATGTTCTTTATTAACATGTATTTAGACATGTCTGTCTATCCTGAGGTCCGTTAAAATTACAATATCAAGCTTAAATTTGGCAGGAACATTAAAAGTTCTTGCTTAGAGTTCAGTATTGAAAATGTGTGAAATGAATTGGAAATGGAAATTAAAAATGCACTCCATAAATTAAGTATTCCTTTTCTTCTTTAGGAAGTTGCGTTGTCCAGAGACCTCAACAGGCGGATCAGTTAATTAGAGAAAGCACTAGTAAGAGGGTAAGTAAAGTCTTAACACGTATGGAGAAATAGATTGCACAGAATAATTTAAGAAATTTTGTATTATTCAATCATGAAAATTAAACGGGCTTTTATAAAACGGCAATTTTTCGTCAAAATTTTAAGAAAATGAGTTTTGTAGTACTTAGACGTACATTGTAAAAGTAGACCTATTTGAATCAAAATTTGGTACATAAATTACCAATTCATCCATATTCAATAAGATTGGGCTTTAGGCTGGTCTCTACTATCAACTACTATCAAGTAAAATAGAGTCTCTAGGTGTTAAGGTACTCTCGCTATACATAATTTTATGCATTTTATTTCAGCTGATTTTTATTTCATTATCTATATTTTGATATAATATTCCAATATATTCTAATATAGATATATACATTGGAGGATGCTGAATGCAGTGAATTATGCAGTTGTGGCGAATCATTAACGTTAACTTGTCATGCTCTTTGCGTCCCATTTTCACCATGTCGTACTGCTTTGGCATTTTATAGTCATGCATCACCAGCCTATCAAGCGTTTCGTGGACGTTGCCTCTGTTACTCGGGCCGTTTTATATGCATGAAACCACCATTAGGCGAATACACATTGCCAGGTAAATAAGCAAAATAAATTTGAATGCAAAGTTTTATACTTCACATTGAATCATCCTCAATAGTTATTTTCTGTTTTGCAAATAATTAACGCAAAACCACAAAATATCAATTAAAACAAAATGAGATATGCCTACTTAATGTTGCCCTCTGGATGTCTCCTTTTAAAAGGCTTTACTTCTAACTAAGAAAATAATTTATTTTATATATTTAAATCATTTTTATTTAGGTGGATTATTTTTAATGCTTGGCTATAGCTCTGCTGATGAAGCTTTACTTCGTCCGCACACTAATTTAGGAGTTCAAGATGCTGTACGAGTTTTACAGCAATATATCACAAGTTATGTTGATAATCAGGTAAAAAATTCCTCTAACTATAAAAATTTGATATTAAACAAGAAAGACAATTATAAATATTATTCTACATACATTATCAGATATGATGTTTTGCTGCCGATCACTAATAATATTAATGAATTGAAATATCTTTAACCTTTATAAAATGTTTTATTTAATACTTTTTAGACGCAATGTACTCTAACATTATTTAATATGACTGATGAGAATCTAATAATTGCGGCACGTTTACCACATGACCTTAAAATGAAAACTGTTGAATTGTTGCATAAAGAAAAGGTAAATTGATATATCAAATATAAGTTTATTATAAAATTTTGCATTAATTAATTATAATTATAATTCATTTCGTGTTAATTGACTTGTATTTATATCCTCTTCATCTTATATCTTCTTTATTATAAAGGATGAATGTATAACAATTTTAAAAACCATAGCACATCATATTAATTCGGAACATCACGAATTGCAATCCCACCGTTTATTAAGCATTTTTAAATTAGCTGAAGTGGAGATTGTATGGCCGGAAACTAATCAAACAATTCAACTTTATAATAACTATAAAACATACATAATTCTTATGTTAATTAGTTTATTGTTGTCACAACCGATAGTGCCAATTATTGGAAATTGGAAATTGAAGTTTGACAACAAAAAGAATTCCATTAATATTAAACAAAAAAATGCTGAACAAATTGAACAAAGGAATCAGCAACAAATTGGAGCATTTGCAACATAACACATTTTAGTAAGGAAAATATATTTACCCACAGTTTTTATACAAATCATTACAAATTTATTTTATTAGATAAACATTTATTATTTATAATTAGCATTGCATTAGTGTTGATACAAAGAAAGATGTACAATTAAGTAAAACATGATGATGATGCACACAAGACCTTTTTTACTAAAAGCAATCTCACAAAGTATTATTCATAAACTTCATTTTATATACAAAATTTGGACGCCTAAGAGATCTACATAAATTTTTATATGTACTCTCTAATGAAAGGCATTATATAACTACAATACAATAAAGTACAATAGATGATCATTATTATAAAGTTGAAAGTTGAAAGTTGAAAGTTGAAAGTTGAAATATGACAGCATTAGCCCATTTGATATTTGATTAACAAATATTAAGTTAAATCAGTAAACAGCAGTATTTCATTTTTTTCATTATATAGAAATGATATAACTGATAGATCAATATCTCTGTGTGGTACAATATACCAAAATAAAGTTTTTACAAACTTTATTTTGGTTATCGATATGGTTAATAGATATCACAAAAAAAAGAAAAAACTGTCGATACTATTTAATATGACAAAATAATTTAATGAAAGCACAAAGAGTTACAGCACTTTTCTTTTGTAGTGCTAACTTTCCAATTTGTACATTATTTCACTTAAGATCAAGTAAGAATTGTACCGAATGGTACTTGGCAGTTAACTTTGATATTCTCTAGAATACTTTGCTTAATATGATACAAAACTAAAGTTAATGAAGTAAAAATTGAAAATTGCAATTTTGTAATTTTTACATACTTTGAAAAGTTTGTTGCCTGGAAGACAGTCCATACAAAATTGGCCGACCTAAACCAAGTTGGGTACATATACTTTTTATGTCATGGTAATTTTTGTTGAAATATATCAAATATTGTAACTCCTCCCACATAAAGTTATTTTTCGAACAAGGTTCGTTTCTATCCATTTCAATGGAGTTTCACTAAAATATCTCACATATTTCGACCTGTAGTTTAATAACACACGTATAGGAGATTAGATGAACAGGAATGTGGAATTTGATAAATGGACATGTTTTGATATAAAGATGAATGAATGTGGGTTAACGTTGAAAAATTTTTACTAACCGATGCTAATTTGAAAAAGTCCATATAGGAAAACATATTCTATTTCGAAAATGGCAATAACTATTTGTACAATATATTGAATAAGAGCGTTAAATTTCATAACGATCCATTGTTTGGGCCATTTCCCATAAACCGAATTTTGAAAGGTTAAAAAATAAGGTTTTTTTTTAAATTTAATTTGACTTTACAGCCTGACTGGTGATAGTTTAATCACATTAAAAAGCATGATGTAGGGCATTTTAGAGTCGTTTCAATATAGTGAAAGTTTTCACTAGCTATGTTAATTTGTCTTCTTTTTTTTTAAAATGTCGAAAAATATCTCACAAATTTAAATTCAATTTGATAGTCATGTTTTTAATAAATTGCAAATTGCTTCCAACATATCAAACATTTCAGTCTTTTATACATAATTTGCCCCATTTTCAATTTATTATACATAAAAGTATAAGTTAATGTTTATATAAATTGAACATAAAAAAAATTATCATATTAAAATACTCCAGAGGTTTCATCAACAAAACGAAAGAAAATTGATTTGATTGAACTGATTTATTTTTGAATTTAAATTAAATAAAATTATTCGCGCCCTTTTAATATAACAAACATTACAATGGAATATAATACTAACAAACACAAAACATATCATAGTGAACACCTAATAAATTATACAAAACTTATATACAATTAAATATAAAATCATTTAAATGAAAAGAAAAATACAAAAAAAAAATTAAACTTAAAATATCTGCATAATTATATTTATTAAGTAAATATATATACTTTGTAAAAGGAAATACATAATTGAAACAAGAAAAGCTTTTCGTAACTATTAAACCTTTATAAAATTAATTACAACTACATTAAATTACATTATATTACATTAAATTATATTAAATTAAATTATAATATAATGATCATTTGTTATTGTGCACAATACCACCGTGCAGGACTTATATGATTTAATGCATTAATTCTCAATAAACATAAAATTTTGTTTATTCAAAAAAAAACAAAAAAAAACTTAAAAATCCCAAAAGCTCCGAAATAACCATAACAATAATAATAAAAAGCAAAAAAACAAAAAAAAAAAAAGGAAAAAAAACCAATAAACATTTTGTGGTCACAATCATGAGAAAAATGTCTTCCTTAAAACAAGTTAAATAATCATAATTCAATCGTTAATTAAATTTTGGATTTCAAAATCCATAGCAGAGCTTTCATATATCTAACATAAAAACTATACATACACATACATTATAATAATAATAAATACATACATTATATATATATATACATATATATATATATATATATATATATATATATATATATATATATATATATATATATATATTATATATATGAATCTTTCAATAATGATATTATTATATGAAACGAAAGGCGTAATAGAGCAATATTTAGTATAAATGAATTGAAATTAAATTCCATTGAAAAAAAAATCTTATAAGCAAATTAAAGCAAATTTAAGCAAATAAAAACGCACGTACTTTAGGGAACATTTCAATGGCGAGATGCAAGACTGCATGCATGAAAGGATAACTAAATTATTCCTACTTATTTCATGTGATCGATCGCCAAGATATTACGTGGTATGATTTAATTATTTTGAATATCATATGATGAATTATTTATTATTAATTGAAAACAAATAAGCAACTCCTAAACGTACAACGACATTATAATTTCTAATTATAGCAATTGAAAAAATTTCCATAAGAACATACTCTTTTGTTTTACAAATTTAAGTGCCCCCTCTTTGTTATACAACGATTTTATCAATTATTTACACAAAATTGCATATTCATCCCACTAAGTTTCCAGAGAACTGATAGGCCTAGAATAAATCTTCTTCTACGTGGGTTTTTAATGATTTAAATAAAAGATACGACAAGCTAAATCAGGCACATTAAAAGCAACGATTGCTGTTCACAAAATTTATTTATAAAATCTAGAGATAGTCGGTAGATAATAGAAATATCTTAAAATTAAAATTTTTTTATTTACTTCTTTCTTATACACTTTTAAGTATTTAAAAAGGTTATAAATTACAAGTAAAATTGAAAATTTCCATTACACGAAATTGACTCGATTTCATTTTAAAAATAAAATTGCAAATATTTTAGATAACTTCACTACATTTAAAGTAAAGCATCATTTTCAATAGGGTTCGCCTTAAAGTCAAAACCCACCTACGTAGTAAATTTCATTCAAATATCTGTACTTTGATAAAAAAATCTCTAAAAGGCTGGCTAATGGCTTAAATTCAAAATGTAAATTTTCTGCGCGTTAATAGTAAGACATGGGTACATCTCTAGTCCTTCTAAATTTTTTACCTACAGAATATTTATAAATGCAGCGCAAAAATGCCTTCATGATAATTCCAAATTTAAATATTACTTTTTTAAATATAAAAATTAAATTCAGAGGCAGATATCAGATGGAATGATGAATAGACCCATGGGATAATGGATTGTATTGATTTAAATAACAATTTTGAATTAATTCTAATATTTAAAAGGTAAATCTGTTTACATATTAATCCGCACAAACTTATTGTACCATGTACCAAAATATATATGATATAAAAAGTATAAGAAACGTTACTTATGGCTTAGCTTTTAACTTAACTCATGCACCAATACTAAATATTATAACATTTACGTAGAGAGATAGAGGTAAAAAAAAAACTTAAATATTTATAAATAAGGATTAATATGCACATAGTTAAATACAAATGGCAAATGATTATTAATAATAAAAAGAAGAAGAAAAATAATACATAAGCAATATCTAAACATGCAAGCAAAAATATATAATATACAAAATAGAAGATTATAGGAAAAAAACCGCTATTTCATAATAATAAAATAATGAAATTAACAGTAATAAAAGTAACGCGTTTTAAGCACCTGTATATTCTGTAAATAAATGTTAAATTAAAATTGAAATTTCTAAAACAAATATCATTTAATTAATTGCTTTCTTACTAATAATCTATTCTTTTAGTGAACTATTTTTTTTAAAGGAAAATATATCCAATTATTTCGAATTTATTCTTAAAAAAAGTTTTTCAAAAAATTTCCTCTATTTATAAATAAAAATAACACAAAATTATTGGTAACGCAATGCTTTTAATATAAATAATGAAACAATTCTTAGAATAAAAACGAAATTGTGCACTGTGTACTTTACATAGAAAACTATAAAAAAGCTTTATATAGAATGAGAAGAAAAACAAAATATAAATTTTAAATATATATTATACACATTGCCCTATATAATATATATATATATATATATATATATATATATATATATATATATATATATATATATCCATATACATAACATACAATATTAAATATAATTAAATTATATATTTATATATATTAAAAAACTTACGTATATACATACTACTAAAGAATTGATCGAATAAATTAAAAAAGAAAAAGAAAAACAAAAAAGGTAACAATAAATGGTAAAATTATGTACAATGTACAAAATATATTAATTGTCATTGATTATTTGAATTGTCCGAAAATGGATTGCCAAAAAAAAATCGGTAAGTAAGGAATGCACATAATATCATGTTACATTTGATATTAAGCGAACCTTGCCGTACAAAGAACGTTTGGATCAGCTTTTGTTTAAAGAATTTATAGGCCTTTCAAAAATTATTAATATTATTTGATGTATTTGTTTTACATAACCTAAACTTACAATCACTCAAAAGATCGAATATAATAGACACATTTAAATTGATAAGTAGTATAAACTCAAAAGTAGCCAAGGAAATTATATAGACCAGAAAATTGCCATACAGATTTCATATAACTAGAGATCCAAAAAAAAAAATGAATGAATATGAATGCCTTGATCTCAACTTGTACAATTGATACTGATGTTTTCTCTAATGTATTCTCTTTTAAAAAACTGATTATTTTGCAATTTGTACTGATCAAAAAATGGATAAAAATAATTGTGGAGCAACTTAGATACTTAGGGAAAGAGTAAATGAGAATTAACTTGATTAAAAATTGTACCATTGCCTACTTTCTTCTTTGTTTATTAGGGGAAACTTCGTGGATATCGTACAAGTAGTACGCATGCATTTTAAATAATACTAAAATTTAGTAATGGACTGCTTTAGCAAAGAGTCATCTAAGAAGCAAGGACACTCATCTGCAACTTATTCTACGTACAGAAATAGCTGTAGTGGTGTAAAATTAGAGAAAATTTTTTTATGTAACTGGGTCGCTCGAAAGCATTTTTTATTGATTGAATGGATTCGATAAATTTCTGCGAAAATTGGTATACCACTTATGGTTCAGGGTTTTATAAGTTTATGCGGATATTTGTAATACCCTTTTTTATTATACAAATCGACTCAGAACCACTTTGTAAACCGACTTAAGCAAGACTGTCCATCCCTATGCCCTTCGCAATTTTTGGGATATTTTATTAAAATTTGGGAGAGATGGTTTCAATTCACTGTGTAAATCAGCTTATAGTGTAAACTATTTTCAGTATCAAGGCCAAGTACCAAGAGCTTCCCAAGTTTGTAACAAACCTAAACTCAAAATGGCCTACAAAGTTTCTAACAAATGTAAACTCATATGGCCTACAAATCCTGCCATATGTAAAATAGATATTTTTATTTAGTTTATTAGAATGATAAGTCTCATCCAAAATAAATTTGAAATACTCACCTCTACACATTCCATATGATTTTGATATAACCAATAAATACTGCCCACATTTCTAATGTATATACCAAAATAAATTTTAATTGAAGAAAAATATACAATTCTAGAGTCGTGTTCCATACTTTTTTCTAAACATGAATAATTATTAAAGTACATATAATCACGTACATCACAAATTAAAAAAAATAAAATTCCAAATTCAACTTAGTGGTATTTTTACGCCCATCCCATTAATATGTCTTAATAATTTTTAATCATGGTAATTATACAGAGTGTATGGTTAAACAAATTTTTATTAATGAAATATATATGGTATAAAATTAAATTTTTTCTTTTATAATTTTTAATGGTATTCATCGATTATGTATATGTATACATACATACATATATGTATATATAATATATATATATATAATATATATAATTATATATATATATATATAATATATATTGTGTGTTTGTTTTTTTTATTTCTGCGGTAAAACAATATTTTACAGATACACTTAGTGTTATGTAAAAAAACAAAACGTAAAACTTATTATTAATACATTAATGTTTTTTTTATATATTATCAATGATACTTTGCCATTCATTAAAGTAGTTATAAATAAATTATATTCCACATTAACGTTATCAATTGAATAAAAAAACATTATTCAATGTATTCCTAGATAAGCTTAATTTAACGTAAATATATTTTTACTCATCTATTACGTACGCACATATGCTTTTCTTTTCTTGCTTTTTGTACCCTAAATCTATTGTAAAACAGAAAACCTCAACTTTATGGGGAGATATGCGTAACTCTTAGAGTAGTTTCTTTTCTTTTTTTTATTCTTTTTTTTTGCAATTCGGATTTTATATCTTGGCAAGTTTTATGCAAGAGTAAAAAATCTATTGCAAGTGCACTGATAATCATAGCAGCATAATTTTGATTCAGATTCTGTGCCAATTGGCGTGGGGCATACGCTATATTTAATACTACTCGGCCATGATCAACTTTCATATTCTTGTCTCCACTTGTCTCCTTTTCATATATTTTTTTAAAATTATTTTTTATTTTACATCCTAACATAATTGTTGTTTAGCTTCAATAAACAAAGCTAACAGCGATTCCAATTTTAAATCTTCAAAACGAGCGAAATGATCCATCATAGGTTGAATTGAATTTATTTCTATAGCAGCACAAATTATTTGATTTTCAATTGTATGATTTAATGCAGACGCAATATTATCCA
Source organism: Melophagus ovinus (assembly GCA_023089585.1). Lineage (NCBI taxonomy): Eukaryota > Metazoa > Arthropoda > Insecta > Diptera > Hippoboscidae > Melophagus > Melophagus ovinus. The sequence goes on from JAKKIB010000177.1 coordinate 2,961,284, forward strand.
AAATTTTGCGCCAACTTTCTTTATTTTCATATGTTAAGGTATCATCATTTTTTTCAAGAAATATGTGCTCAACTTGCAGTATTAAACAAACAAGAGAGGACATGCCAAACTATATCGAAAAAGAAAAATAATAATAATAATAACATTGTAATTACCAATTAAAAAGTGCAACAATCAAATCTTAAAAGAGTGTATTTAATAAATGTATTAATAAATTACTTTTTCTTACCTTAGTGCAGAAAAGGCCATTTGCTTTTTTATCATCTACAATAATTGCTGATGATATTTTAACAATTGTTTGAAAATTTGCAAATTTTATTTGTTTTTTAAAATCTGCGTATAGTGCGTACAAAAGGCCTTCTGTATCATCGCGATCTTTTTTAAAAACATTTTCCAATGAACTGAAAACACTAATCCAAACTGTCCAACGTATATCGCACTCTTCTATATAACGCAGTATACGTTTTATAAGAACCTTTCACAGTAAAGAAAAGAAAAAATATTACGTTAATAAAAAAAAAGATCTTAACAAAATATATCGGCTAATGCATACTAAAGTTGTTAATAAGCTAATTATAAACCCATTTTACATTCGTACAAAAAAAAATATATCTAAAATTTAGTATGTCGTGAAGCTACTTTATAAAAAAAAAAATGCAGTAAAAATTATGATATTGTTCCATAAAATAACTTTCTGCAGACACCAAAAATTTTTCAGGTTCATGTATCAGAAATTGAAACTAAACCATTATAAAAACCGTATTCCTAGAAACTAAATGCAGCTCATTACACCAACTAGTCAGACAAGTCATGACAAGTTACTCGTCAATTGTTTGAAACTCTATTAATATGTACATATTTTGATACCCGCCACCCAGAGGTTGGGGTTTACTTATTTTGTTATCATGTTTAAAACGCTTAGAAGGAAACGTCACACCCCTACTAAGGATATACATCCCTGATTAGTATTAAATTTTGAATCGAATTACGGGAGGGGCTCTCTACCCGTAATAGGTGAGAAACAAGCTCCTGGTCGTAAAAATAGGAGAGATAAAAAAGCTCAAATTTTGCACGATGTTTAAGCATTTTTACTGTAGAATTAATATAAATATTTTGCCTTAAAAGTCTGTACTTTTTCCATTACTGATTTTACATTTACCTTTCCTTTGCGTACATTCATCATTGCTACAATTTTATCATGTTGTAAACCACTTATTAATCTTTCAATTAAAATCTCCTTTGATTCGATGTCGTACGTGAATTTTGATTTTAAACATGCATTATTAGCAACATCAGCAACTCTTTCTTCCATGGTCTTATTAGAAATTTCTAATAACTCCAATGCAGCGATACGTTCATGTTCTTTTTTTTTCTTTGTTAATATGGTAGAAATGGCTTTAGGATTATTAAGATCATCCAATTTCAATATAATACGATACAAGCTTTCAATATGAAGTAATATATATCGTGACTTCCGTTGCCCATTAACTGCATTTAATTCATTGGATGTTGCTGTTGAGTTAACTGTTAGCGATATTTTATTTGACGTAGAACTACCATCTTCTTTAGTGGAATCAGTTGATTGGGATATTTTATCAATTTCAATATTTTGTATATTTTGCGTTTGTTTACTTAAATTGTTTGAGTCTAATATTTTTCTCGTTGTATTGGTATCAATATCAGTAGTCATTATATCAGCATCAATAATTTTACGTGGTGCTGTAACGCTACCATACTGCAGTTTGCCCAAAGAATTTTCAAATTTTATTGGAGTAAAAGCATATGATGGTAATTTTATATCCTGAGCAGTGTTAGCACATCCATAGTAATTATCTGTATTACGTTTTTCCCTTAATTGACCATTACGTGAACCATTCTTATTACCCAATTGTACTAATATCAATTGTGCATGACCTTTTGGTTGTGTTAATGGATGATTTAATTGATTATCTTTATGAGCCTGACTATGCACACTTTCATTTTGGTTGCCTTTTCGCTCTCTGTATACCGTATAATAATAATCGTCAATATATGGTGTATCTGTATTTAATTGAGATAATTGTATGCCAATTAACCAATGTTTATCCCGTGTACTCATTAAATTAGAATACTCATCAAATTCTTCTGGAGGTAAATTCCCACTAGCATTTGATGTTAAGTTATCATTTCGCCCATTATGATTTAATTTTTTATGGCTCATAAACAATGTGTTCTGATGTTGATGTAAATGCTGTTTTCCTACAGCGACAAGTATAGAAGGAGGGTTTACTGAAGGAGAATGTGCCAGACGCTGAACATTTTGCAACAATGGATGATTTTGCTGAATTTCTTGCATCAATCGCATATTAAACATGTTACCATTACCACCAGTATTTACGGGAGCTGTTGGATGGTTTAATAAATTCAATGTATTAAACGGCATTGGTAAATGGCCCATCGTGCGACTAGATTGCTGTTGTTGTTGTGTTGCAAGAAATACTGCAGGATGTACACCAGTAGCATTATTAGCAGGTGCAGTTGCAGCAGCAGCTCGTATAGCATTAAAATTAGGATGCATAGCGAAATTATTCAAAGCTATTGGTAAATGTGAGTTGGGCAGATTGCGTTGTAAGAGGGAGTGCTGATTAAGTAAAGGATGAGGTGGAATTTGTGGTGGATGCCCAAATTGAGAATAATGCGCACCCAAACCAGGATGAACCAAAGTTACACCCGGAGGTGGACGATAAGGTGCACAATGAGAATGTTGCGCCATTTGTGAATATGAATAATATTGTTGCTGTTGTTGTATTTGTAAATTTTGATGCTGCTGTTGCGTCAGTTGTGTCAAACTATCCTTTGAATGATGCACAGGTGCTTTTATAGGCGATTGTGATATTTTTCCAGTCCTGGATATATTTTTTAATTGCAATTGAGTAAGTTTTTGTTGTTGTTGCTGCGATTGTTGTTGTTGTTGTAATTCATTTGGTGTTATACACGGTACCTCTAGAATTTGTGACCGTTGTTGTTGCTGATAAAGTGGCTGCTGTAATGTTATTAGAGACGTTTTACAATTATTAGTGAGATTTTCCGTCGAATTTTTAAATTTGGTAACTTTTTCGATAGTTTTTGAATGTTCAGATTTCTGTTGCTGTTGGTCCTGCTGCTTCAACATAGCCTGTTCCAAGAGTAAATTACGCTCAATATCTTCTAAAGTACAAATATTTGGGGGATTTGGTGTTTGTTCCCTTGCAGGTTTCTCAATGTTCTGTTGATAAGTGACTTGTTGCGACTGCTTTTGAAAATGCGTAATAACATTTTGGCATAAAATATATGGTGGATTATCCATCAAACCAGTTTCCGCATCAACTTTATTCATTCCTTTTAATATTGAATCCGTTTTCTCTCCATTTTTTTCTATCGGATACGTTGACCAAACATTTAAATCCAATTTTAAACTATTTTCCAATAAATTGTGAAAACCGAACTTGTCCACAGCGTTACCGCCACAAGTTAAATTGTCCAATTTCATAGTGGATAAACTGTTTATATCACAACTGGTCTGATGAGTAGCTGCATTTACTTTTTGCAATTCGTTTTCAGTCTTTTCATCCGAATTGCACTCTTGTGTTAAAACGGGATGTCCACTACGATTCCCACTATCTAGTGCGTCAACGGATTCTTCTAGATCTCCCGTCAAACGCACTAAATTTTCATGCACTTCTTCCCAATCACCATTAATAGCTGAACCAAAGGTTTCATCATTTAAAGCATCATACTCTTCTTCAGGTGGTTCAGCAATTTGTTCCCCACTGACATCATCATCCAAAGGTAAAGATGTTTCAAAACCAAAAAATGATTCGTCCATTGATAAAAATTGTTTATTTTATGTGTGATTGTCATGACTTGTCTTAAAATTTACACACATATGGCCGCCTTATTCATATAATCGGCACCATACGACGCTAAACGACTATAGAAAGGATAGGTAGTCGTTCCCAAAAATTGTGAAATACATACTTACATACACACGATACGAACATTTTATGTGGCATTTGCAATTTAATAAATCACAGAACAGAGTTGCCATATGTTATATAATATTAAACTATACTCAACTATATGCTAAGACATGCTTGTTGTATATATATCATGTATTTAAGTCTTACTTTCCTTTATATTCATTTATAATGTTGTCTAAATCAAATGATTTTAAGGATTTACCTAAAAAATTAAAAAAAATTCCAAAATCTAAACTATTACTTAGAGGAAATTTTTAAATTGTGGGATTTAATAAAGAATACTAAAAACGCTGTAATATAAGAAATCGTAGAGGATAGTATTATATACCTTATAAGAATACATTATTGCTTTTGAAAATAATAAAGTTAAACAACATAAATAATAGTGTACGAAAAATATAATCATAAAGACTCATTAGTAACTACCACAGGCCACAATCATATCACTTCTAATGTTTACACATACTACTTTAAAAGAAATCTCAATTTATTCATAAACTTGGTTAATAACTTCACACATCTAAATATTAAATTGGTAGACCGTGATTAAAGTAATAGTAGATTAGATATAAATAATTAATTTCCTCAAGTTTTGTGGCAGTATTTTAGGTAGTGCAGATTATTTTTATTTTTATTTTAATGTCCAATACAAAAAAAATTACAAATAAATGGGCATTGGAAAACTATACGTACCTGGGATTCGACTTAAGTACACAAAAAGTAAGTTAATAAGTAATGAACACTTATTTTAGAGGACTTAAAGTGTATTACTAATTACTTGAGTAACTGTTTGCTCATAATTTAAATCGAAATGTTAACCATGAATATGTACCGCCGCTATATATAAATTTTTTAAGCTTCTTGGTCACAAAAAGCAGTATATATTACATGCAATTCAATATACATCTTAAATTTGTATCGAGAATTGTTCTACATAAACTTCCGAAATTTGGCCACCGACTATTATCTTTCCTCATTTATTAAAATATTGAGAACGTGGGTCGGGCCTGTTTAAAATTATAAAGGCTTAAAATTTTTATCATATTCATTGTCCAAGTCAAGTAATTTAAGATGTCCTTACTTCATATGGAAATTTTTAGTATTGTACTATGGTGCCTTTCTTGGAAGAAGGTTAAACTATATCATTTATGCTAAATTATATGCATACACTTTATTTATTAAGTTGAAGGCTGCTCAGCTGGATAATTCTTTAAATGCTCTAGCAACTGCTGAGGTACAATTTGACAGTGATTTACCTGAATTTCGAACGTGTAATGGTATAAATGTTGGCTTCCACAAAAATGAGTTCTTTGTGCATCCTTTAATGTGGATAAAAGCGGTTGATGTTATAATGGATCGTTTAGTTGTAAATGGAGCTGATTTGAGTAGTGTAATGGGAATAAGTGGATCTGCTCAACAACATGGTACGGTATATTGGTCAGAGTATGGTGTACGAGCATTAAGAAATTTAGATGCAAACAAATTTTTGCATCAGCAATTCAACGATGCGGCTTTTGCTTTAACTCGTACACCAATTTGGATGGATGAATCAGCAAAAAGTCAATGTTTAGAAATGGAAATGGCAATTGGCGGATGTAACGAAATGGTGAAGATCACTGGTAGTAAATGTTATGCGCGATTTTCAGGACCTCAAATACGTAAGGTGTATCAGACACATAACCATGCTTATGAAAATACAAAACGTATATCATTGATTAGTAGCTTTTTGGCATCGATATTTATTGGTGACATTGCACCAATTGATTATGCCGATGCATCTGGTATGAATCTCTTTGATATTAATAAGAAAGCTTGGTCAAAGGCATGTTTAAATGCTTGCGCTCCTGAATTGGAACAACGCCTGGGTACTCCAATAAAAACAAATTCGATTTTAGGTTTTGTAAGTAATTTTTTTGTTCAACGTTTTGGTATACCTAGTACTTGTTTTGTTGCTGCTTTTACCGGAGATAATCCATCATCTTTATCTGGCATGTATGTTGAAAAAGATTGGCTGGTTATGTCATTAGGGACTAGCGATACTATAATGATGACTTTACCTGAAGCTTTAATCATAGAAGAAGGTCATATATTATGCCATCCCACTGATAATAAACAATTCATGGCATTATTGTGTTTTCGCAATGGTTCCTTGGTAAGAGATGCCATTAAACGAGTGGAAGCTGAAGACAGCTGGTTGATATTTAATGAACTGTTAGATTCGACACCCCGCGGAAATTATGGTAATATGGCTTTACATTTTCATACTAAAGAAATAATACCGAGTGTTGAAGGTGTACTACGTTGGAATAAGGATTGCAGCATTAAGTGGTCTACGACAGAGAAAAGTGTTACTAAATTCTCATCACCGCAAACCGAAATTCGTGCTTTAATTGAAGGCCAGATGTTGCATCGACGTGCTGTAATAACCGATATGGGTTTTAACAATGATCAAGCTATGAATATCATTGCAACAGGTGGAGCATCAATAAATACATCAATATTACAAGTTATTGCTGATGTTTTCAACGCCTCCATATATGTTCAAAAAACAAGTGAAGCTGCTGTACTCGGCGCTGCTTACAGAGCTAAATATGCAGTATATGTGAAAGAAAATGATTCTGCAAATGAGGTGACATTAACATATCACGATTTTATTTCAAAATTTGTACGAGATCAATTGGTGTGTGTATGCATACCAAGTAAGGACAGTCGAACTATTTATAATCCAATGCTAAATCGTTATCGCGATATGATCAAGGTGCTAAAAAATCAACAATAAATAATTGAAAATGAATAATCTTCAAAGCCATTAACTTTACATTCCTAACCTCTTCAATGGATAGTTATTTGTTTGCTCTCTGGATATTTGCAATAATTTTCTTAACTCTTAAAAATGTAATTTAAAATAAATTTTGTAATGTAAAAGAGATTTTATGTAAATTTAAATTTAACTCTTTCTTACGATATTTGCAAGCTTAGACTTATTTCCGTATAACAATTACATTAATAGCTATGAAATGCATTTGTGAAATATCCAAAATTTTCCTATTTAGCATTGAAAAGATCTTTTTATATAAAATGTTGGACCAAACTATGGAAAGTATTGTGGAAGCACCCTTTATTAAAAAGTCAGCCTTCAAGAAAAAAGTAACATTTTACAACAATGATATATAAAAATAAAATAAAATTTTAACAGATCTAGCACTAACTTACTATATTTTTCTTTTTACTAAATAATGGAAGCCATATTTTACCAAATTATTATATGGATCTGGAAAATGAAACGCATGAAAGTAGAAAACTAAAATACTACTATTTGAAATTTGGCACTATTTGAAGAGCATAAAAATGTATATGAAAAAAAGCAAGCGCCTATAAACTAGTTGGTACGGATGGGGTCTCCAATATAGAGGAACAGAAAATTATCAAGCACATTGTATATTGTTTTGTTTTTACGTTTTGTTTCATGTTAAGTTTTATAAGTTAAAATATTTTTATAGTTCAGTCGAAACTTTTAACATTTGTTGAAAAAAAGAAAAAGAATGAAAAAGATCTTATGGGCTGCCACGAAATATCGATTTGTGAAAAATTGACGCGAAAATAACTGAAATACCCATGTATTTCCATACATTTTAATTAATTACGAAGCCTTTTTAATCAACTTTGTTTTAATTACGACGTATTTTTAAGAAATCTGTTAAAATTTATAGGGAATTAATATGATTGAAACATTTTTACGAAAAGATGTTATGCGAATAATCCAAAATAAATTACACAATGACATAATAATGCGTATAATTTTGCCACTTTCGTTGGAACATTGTGTTAATATTTCCTTATTTTTTGCGACCACCGCGTTCTTTAATTTGTAAGTGTACTGTTGCTCCAGTTAATAAATTGTAGAATGCCATTGTATTATTATCTTTAAAAAACATTCCCTCATATGAAATTTTTTGTTTAGCCGGTGGCATACCAGTTTCTTCTTGTATCTTACTTTTCAATATTGATACAGCATCCGTTAGAGCTAAGCATACAGCAATCGTTTGACCATTAAGTTTCCACTCAGATTTTTCTACAATATTTGGTATCTGTACTTGTATGGTTATGGGACTCTTATGCATATTTATAAATTCACTTTCAGGTGTTAGATTATCTTCAGAGCGTATTTTTTTATTTGGTGGTTCATCATCTAAAGTGGCTATATTTTGATCCAACGTAGAAGGAGGTGGTGCAATTTGTGGTGGTCCGCTAGTTGGTGGCATGCCACTCAAGTAACTGCCAACAGGAAATGGTGGAGGCATCATTGGTGGTGGAGGTCTCATAGACATTATCGTTGGTGGTGTTGGTGGTAATGAATGAGTTTGCTGTTGCTTTTGTTGATGTTGACTTATACCAGGATGATTTTGAGTTGCTTGAATATTTTGAATTGGCAATGGAGGTTTTGGTGGTGGTAAATGTTGATTGGTTGTTTGAGACATAGTTGGTATTGGTATTGGTTTACTAATCACAGGCTTAGGACCAATCTTTTCCTTTTCTTCATCCGGCAGTAAACCTTTTACCTAAGCATAAAGGAACTAATCTTAATAAATATTGTAAATAATTATGTATTTATATTTTGACCTCATAGAATCCTTATTATATCCTACACATGTCGTGTTGCAGTGTATAATGGTGTTGATATGTGTATAACACTTAAAAAGGCTGTTTTCTTGCCTGTCTATCCTTGAAAATATGTTAACAAAATTTCTGACATGTCCTATTTCTTAGCATATACAAGCTGTACTACAATAAGTGCAAGTTTTGTATGAACAAAATTGAACCGAACTTGAATAATGCATATCAGGGACACTCAGCACTTAAAACGTTTGCCCAATTAAACATGCTAGTTTTTTATTGCAAAGGAGCTTAGAAGAATTTCTTAAAAATGTAATGCAAACTTTAATAATTAGGATTAAAACATTTCCAATTTAAAATTTATAAAATATATTCTCGACACTTAAATGGTGGACATAAACGGAAATATTAAAGCAAATTTAATACAACTGTGTACCGACTAACCTTGTGAATTTGATGTATTTGATCTTCAAGTGTTATGTTCGCTCGCGCAGCTCGGGTAGCTGCTTCAACACTCGATGTATGACCATCCCAAGTAACGCGATCATCTTTCTTATTTTCTTCTTCACCTAATTTTTTTCCAATAACAGTTTCTTCATCACCAACACCAAAAATGTCTGTTCGACGTTCAGCCAATTGTTTAAGACTTGCCTCAATAGCTGTTCCCGCTGCATATACTGTTTCTTGGTTTATCTTTTCAACGGTGTGCTTGTCTCGTTGTTCTACCCATCGTGGATCCAGTAAACCAATACGCATATGCTCAGCAACTTTAGAGGCTAGAATTTTCTCGCCGGTTATCGGTGATATTAGATACTCATCCGCTGTGATAGGTTTTACGGCTTTTATTTGAGCTGCCTTGGGATCGTACTTTTTAACTACCACTTTATCATGAGTTGGTGGCATTGGCGCAACTGATGGTTGTAATTTTCCCATATTTGTCGGTGTTTCTTCATCACTGGATGCTTCGTCCATATCTTGAACTTGTATATTATCGTTTTTATTTCTACCTTGTTGATGAACATCGTCTTTCATATGGATACCAACAAGATTCTCCATTTGGGATAATTTCACAGAATTGGATGGATTTGCTACGTTCGGGTTGCTTTCTTCATCCGATTCGATTTGCATCTCTATATCATCGTCTTCTTGTAAACGTTCTTCCATAAGAACACGAGCCCCAACCTCTTCAGGCGTTGTAGGGTGGGGAAATTGCCTGTTTCAAATGGTTGATAATCCACAGTCTCCACTACCACAAAGTCGTGCCAGTCGATTTGAGCGTATGCCACTCGTTCTTTTTCAATTTTTTCCTCTTCCCTGCGGCGCTGAGCACCTTGATGTTTTTGCCAATTGGCTCGATATTTTACTTGTTCTAAAACTAAATTTATACTAGAACGATCCGGAGCACTTTCCGCCCTTAATTTGGCAGGTAAATCTTTTGGGGGTATTAATATTTTAGTATACTGCTCCAACAGTTTTGTAAAATATTGAAACAGTGAGTGTTGAGGTCTTAAGAAATCAAATTGAAAATTACGTTGTTCACGATTCATTAAATTCGTAAGAAATTGACGACCATTACGAGCTACAAATTGTGCTGTTAATTTAACAATATCCAAATCAAGTGCCGATATAGATGGAGGATCAGCAATAAATTCAAATTCTGGTGGTGGATCCTTTGGTACAAACTGTGCTTCAACTACTTGTTTCAATAATTCTTGCTGCTTCTGTTGTGCTGCACTTGTTACTGATAAAAGTTTTAATCCCGTAACAATACTTGGAGCACTGGCATCTAAAATGCAAAGCGCCACATTCGTTTACATCATTACATAAAAAAGTAGCGCAATATAAAAGTTGTAAAGCAAGTACCTTTTCCCTCACGAAACTCGTTTACTTTGTGACGGTAATAAGCATGATATGGATCACCAGAATTTAGAAAATTAAATTTTGGATTACCCAACTCATTTTGCCGGATACGTGCCTCGAATTCTGGACCATTGCGTGCTACAAAACTTGCTGTCTTATCAACAATGTTTCTAACTTCTGGCGGTGGGTAAATAATGCCAATAATGGGACCAGACATTGGCTTTATTTGATTATTAATTTCCACCTTTTCAGCATTTATTTCTGCTTCTAAGCCAGGCATTTCTCGATTCTATAATAAATTTATATTTATTAAATATTAATTTTTTGTATTATGTAGTACACAAGAATGTGCTACTAATAAACATAATAGGTAACGCCACAGACTAACTAACTTAGGTCACAATTACAAAAATGGCTACTTAGAGTTCTTATTAACATAAAAAATTCATGGCAGATGATAGCATTAATATTATGAATAAAAACATATGATATTTTTAGCGTGTATATCATGCAATTTAAAATAAATTTTTAAGTTATGTAATACAATAATCAGAAAATAAATTTTTAAAATATTTCTTCCCTTTTTTACGTAAATTTTCATATAGTTTTCATATTAATTAATACACTTTAGATAAGTAGTGCTTCTTCTGTTTTGCAATCCATTCTATTTTGACATCGCAGTCTCCAAACACCTCATATTTAAAATTCAATACTATTCAAGAAACTTGAATTCATTCATATACGTGGCTATCGATTCAAATTTTCGATAAAAAACTACCTTTGGCGGAAATAAAACTGCTTTTTTTATATGAAGTTTTTTGCCAAGTTAAAAGAGACGGGAAACAATAATAGTTTCTCTCAAAAAAACTATACTAAAAATCAAACTTTAAGGTGAACTTACCGGAAGTAAAATAAATTTGATTACTAACAGTGAAATAAAGCAAACTAACATTGCGAAACAGTTCACTTATTAATTTGCGTTTAGGAGACTTCTAGATCTCATACAATTTTATTTTACTTTTATACTTTATTATTGAATTTAATAATAAAAAAGCTACTTTTTATTAAAGGTTATTATTTTTTATGGCTTGGCCAAATATATGAAGACACATCCTGCCGCAAACAACGTTCAAACTGTTCAAATATGCAACTAAATACAAGTACAGCAACAACAACAAGCTCAACATCAACAGCATTAAAAAATAACTCAAAAAAGTAACAAAATTAATGATTACAAAGCCAGCCATTATTTGAAAATCCGTATAAAATAAAATTTAAAAAATGTGTACAATAATTTATTGAGTCAAAACTGTTAGAGAAGGAGATGAAAAGGGAATGTGAAAGAGAGAGAGAAAACAATTTTGAAACTTTGAAAATTACGAATTGAGAAAAATGAAAATAGGAAATTTGTCTTAAAAGGAAAAAAAAGGTAGAGAAAGTTATATGCGGCTGGGGCCAAATTTGGCATACTCATTGGTATTTTACACATAGATAATTTAATGTTGTATCTTTCTAAGTAAGCCCAAGTAGGCCATTTGCAAAAGCATTTAATATACATGAACTTCCAATGTTTCTGCCAAATTCAAACTTGATATATTTTTTTTGCGATAAATCCTTTACACCGTATTAGGAAATGATTCTGAGTGGATTGATATGAAAAGCGGTGGAATATTGCAACTCCTTCGCAACGCATAATCTCATACCGCAAATGATGTGGGGCATGAAAATGTGAGGATTGTGAGGATTACTTGACGAATCTATTTAAGCCTGGCTGTCCTTCTATCCATTTCTTATCAAGTAGCAAATGGCATTTATTGAAATACTTTAATGAAATTTATTCATTAAGTAATTTAGTCATGGCGTAGAGACGAATCCTATTATAAATGGTTAGAATTGGAACATTTTTAGAAACACTTCTTCATACACTTTTTAGAAACACTTCATTATACTTCATAAATATTTTAATGACAATTGATATATTATTGTCATATATAAGTGTATCCATTTTTAGATCCACTTTCATATCCCATAAAATTTACACTGTTTTACTTTCTTGACTTAAATTATTTATTCGGTTCTTGAATAACATTAAGTAAAATTGTGTAGGGTATACAAGATTCGACCGCTATAAAGTGCAAAGTCCTTTCCTGCTATTTATGGTTTTTATATCATTGTTTACAAAATAATTTTCTATTTTTCGATAAGTACGAATTACACATACTTTTGAGTAGTTTAATATAAAAAAAAATAATTCAGAGTGTATGCCACTAACAAAAGTTCTTGATACTTTATATCGAGCTATTTCGATTAATTTGCATTACTTTTCTATAAATTCTCTTACTTGGCCACATTTACCAATAAAAAAAGTCCACTATAAATAAATGCTTTTCTTGAAAGAAGTTTGCTTTACATTACATATTTTTTAACAAAAATTTCTAAAAGAAGTCATGTTAAATTACCATGAATATTATGGAACTAGCAGAGCAATTTTTAAAACTAAAGAACAAAGAATTACAAACAATTATTATCAAGTTTTTTATTCAGGCCATTGTCGTTTTTTTAATTGTATTAGGCAATATACATTGTGGATTATGCATGTGGATCGGTATGACCTGATTACTACATTTTCATAGGTGATATATTTTAACATGTCACCTTATCTGTATATTAACACATGAATATTTTTAATATCAAAAATTTTTTGCAATGATAAACGAAATATAATAAAAAATTATCTGTAAAATCATTTTAGTAGTACTTTTTTGCGTCTAACAGGGTATTGTGCATCAATGTAAGTATTAAGATAACTTTGGCAACTTTAGGGTATCAAGATATTACAAGGTATCCCACAGTAGATATGTACAAATCATTTGTTTAATAATTATTAAAGAAAACTTGAATAGAATTTAATAATAAACTAATTTCTTTTTAAGATTTTTTCGATGATTCATTGGTATAAAATTGATTAATTCGCTGATTCAATTGCTTTCGAAGTATTAAGAGTATTATTCAAAAAAAAAAATAAATAAATAAATAAATAAAGCAAGCTGAAGTAAGAAAAATATTTTAAGATGTAGATAAAATTACTTATTAAAAAATTATAAAATAACAAAATAACTTATTAATTAAGGCTTCGTAGAAAATAATAGCAATATCTAGAAATATAAGGTAAAATATTCGATCATATTTTCGCATAAGTGATAAAAAGAAAAGAAAAATTATAAAAGAAGAAAAACACAATTGGCCAAATGTGGCCAATTAAAAGTTTAATGTTTCTAAAGTTAATATTCTTAGTAAAAATTATGGAAAGACATTGAAAAAGAACTGAAAGGAATTGCATCAATAATCACTCAACTCAAGTAACCATCTTATGGAACTATTTAGTAATTTTTTAAAATACTTTATTATTTAAAATATTTCTTAGATTGCATAAAAAAATAATTATTTTATGTGCAAGTGGTGCTATAAAAATAAAAATAATAATAATAATGATAATTTTGAGTAAAGGTCAAAGGTTCTAAACTTATACTGCATTTAATAAAAGTACTTTATATTATTAAAAATAGCAAAATATATATCAATAAGAAGCATTCTAGCGGCGCTATGGATATTGAAGATATTACACGAAAAACTGAACCCGAAGAAAATCAATTAACTAATTACTCTTTATTGTTAAATCATTGTTTTGAAGATGTGGAAAAATTTCTTAAGCGACTAAACTGTATAGGCGAATCTTTAAAACAATTGGAACCATACAATTTTAGTGAAAAGAAATTACCGGCAAACTTTTATCCACCGCTGGAATCTGAATTTCAAGATATTTTAGCTAAACATAAATTGGCATTCAATTATATTGTAAAATTACAAAATAATTTGAAAAATTCATTGGAATCAATACATAATTTATTTTCATCATTAGAATCAATCGTAAATATATGCAATAATTTATATGAAAATCGGGAATTGCCAAATTATGTAATAGATCCTTTAATGAATATTGAAACTATAACATACTTGAAGTCATGTCTAAATGTGGCAGAAACAAAATTTTGGCATTCATTAGGCTCAAATTGGACGCAGGCTAAAGAGCATTTTATAGATCATAAAGGACAATTTAAACCAATATTCTTTGATGGATGGTCACCAGATTGGATTGTTGATGAAATAGTACCTTATGTACCGCAACCAATACATTCAATAAAATTGATACAAGATAATCAAATATTGTGGTTAAGAAATTTACAATCACGAAATGTTAAAATTGCCGAAGTTCTATATAACAAATTGTCAAATAATCATAAAGAATTAAATGTTAATCGAGGCGAATATCTTGAGGTTGGTACCCATAACTAAAATTAATTTCAATTTAATTTCAATTTAACCGAATTGTAATTAAAAATTTATATTAATGACGAACGTAATAGAAATTGAATGACTACAAATACCAAAAACAAAGATTCTTTTGGCACATTGAAATTTTTCAAAGATTTATGACTATTAACATACATAATTAAACTTAGGGGTAGTCTTAGGGAGATTTTTAAAAACCGCCTATTACCAACTATATTATTTGTATATGTTTAAAAGGAAAAAATTTATTGTAAATTGTAATGTGAAAATATATTCATCACGGGACTGCCGTATATGCCGTGATGTAGGTTGACTAATAATGGGCGTGGTTAAGGAGTCAATTAAACTTATTTAAGTTATTTATATTTTCGTAAATGTGATTATATAATTATAATAATTTGAAATATTTAAAATTAATTAAGGTTATTCATCACATTCGAGATTGGTGGAAATGTCGCAATGTATTAGGCCTTGTGGGCTATGTACCCTATACAATTTTATTACCTTTTAATTTTGAAAGTACTCCACATCGTTTGATAAAGAATATGGAGACATCATGTTCAACTTCATTATTGGAAAACGGTAAATATAATTCATGTAGTAAATAATTTTCTATATTGGGGCGTCAGATATCGAACAAAATGAAAATTTAATAGTAGTATAAATTTATGAATCAGAGCAAAAATGTTGTAGTAAATCGCAGGCTGTAATACGTAAAAATTCAATGTCGCGATCAATTAGCATGCCAACTGTTCCTATACCACCACCAATGCCACTTAATAGTGCTACTTCAGTTGCTTCTCTGAAAAGAAATATTAGTCGCCCAGGTAAACAAGTTTGCAAAAATGACGCGAGCCATAGCAATAATGTCTATAAGGAAAACTCCATGCATGATGAATTAAAGCTCATATTACAACAGCGTGAACGACGCAAAGATTTGGAAATTTTGATTACTCCTGATATTTACATTAATCAAAATTCTAATTCAAAACAAATAGAGGACTGGTTAAAAGCTAAAGGTTTCTCAGACGTAATTATTAATAAGTTAAAGGGTCTAAATGGTCAAGAGTTATTTGGCTTATCAGCCCATTTATTGGAAACTTATTTCGGTCATAAAGAGAGTAGACGTCTAATATCACAAATTCTTTTACAAAAGAAAATGTGTGAGTACAAGTCAATCAGATCTTCCGAATTTTCGGCAAAGTTAGCAAAAGCAAGGCAAAAAGTTGATGAAGTTGATGAAACCCTTTAATCTCGGTACTAAATATTTCTTATGAAATACATACTTAAGAGATCTATCGGTTTTAACTAATCATAACAAAATAATTGCAAAAGTCATAACAGCATAAGTTACATCATTTTAAAGCAAAGTTCGAGGAAGTTTTCAATTCACTCGAAAATTACAATTTTCTAGGTTCTTAATTTGTGCAAAATTTTGGAGACTTTTAAATTAAGCTAACAATGATTAACTTCAATTAGTCAATCAATTCGTTAATAATGAAAATAATTGTAATATTTTTCTAAAATATTTTGAATTTGCGTACATTATTTTTGCATTACTCAAACTTGATGAAAAGCTTCTCAAGCGTACTTTATGGAAATTGCAGCTATTAGACTAAGTAAGTAAATTGAACGCTATTTATTAATGTCTATGGACCAGAGATTTTGGGTCATAAATATTTGTAACAAGTAAAAGTAAGCATTTTTTTAAAGTTAACTTTACAATTATAGTAAAAAATTTTAAATGTTGGACTTTTTGTCTAACTGAAATCTTCATTTATCTGCTATGCAACATTAATTTTAAGTTTTAAGGTAATTCAAAATCTTTTGGTCGTCGTAAGTGCCAGAAACGCCTGACGTTTTGCTTCTGCGGGGCCGTAGTTGTAAAAATTATATTCGAATCGAATGCATCATTTGTGCAGAGCCTAAAATTTATTAGTCTACGCAAATGTTTGTAGTATACAGAAGTTTGCATAAAGTCAACTTTTATTACACGATTGATCCCGAATCACTTTCCGATTCTATTTAATCCCAGCCGTACGTCTATTCTACTGATGTCTGTTCAGGTAAATTTGTTAAAAAGCTATACGCGGAAATTTTTCAGTTATTTTAATTAGGTGAATTTTGAGCTTAAAGATGAAATCTATTGCTCAGAATTGGACTGTACTTGTGATCACAACTTGTAATTCATTTATCCATAAAAAGTCGTTATGTAAACAACTGTTACAATTTTAAAAATGTTTTAACGGCCATTGATATTTTGACGTAATTTATGCATGAAATTTTGTTCAGATTGATAATTTTTTTGAGCTTTTCCTCATAGTTATGTGATTTGCAATTCCTTTACTTAAAATCCGGACTCCATCGATAAGTTCTTACTTGTTTAATATTAGGCGCTTGAGATCAATTTTTGCAATTCTTTATTTCTTACTTTTATTATTTCATTTTGGCTTAATAGGAGTACTACATTAGTGTTCAATTCCTTGAAAGCATTTAACGAGACTACTTCTTTCATCTTGTGCTTTTTTGATTAAGTGCAATACTCGTCTGATTCACTAAATAGTTTACGGATACTATTTGTAGATTCCCAGTTTTTTTTAATTTGTATTAATTTGCAATTTTTAATTGCAAAAGTTTTTCATTTATGATTTTTCAGCTCACTGTTTGATAAGTAAATCACAACTCCAGTAAAATTGATATATTTCGATCTTTTTCTTTCTATAATTTACGACTGAAAAACGGAAGGATCATAAAGATTTTATCTATGAAAATGTTTTTAATCAATATTTTAATGTCAGACAAGTTTTTCTGATTGTCGAACATACATTTACACAAAATTCCAATATTACTAAAATTGACAGATAATGAAAATTAAAACTTAAAATTTGTTTTAATTTTGGACAGATCAATGCATTATTACACTT
Organism: Melophagus ovinus; assembly: GCA_023089585.1. Classification (NCBI taxonomy): domain Eukaryota; kingdom Metazoa; phylum Arthropoda; class Insecta; order Diptera; family Hippoboscidae; genus Melophagus; species Melophagus ovinus. The sequence continues at coordinate 2,979,030 of JAKKIB010000177.1, forward strand.
AAGAAACTTTTACGACATTTGTAAAAAATTTAAATACTAAAACGAAGCGAAATTTCAATGCAATTTATACGTTTATTCCATTTTGCATGACTGTAGCAACAATAGGCGTGAGTAGAACGATTTTCATTTTGGGCATTTAGAATTGCTTTCCGTATGGAGTACACTGAAAGCATACCATTTTCAACGTATAATTGGCATCAAGAATTCCTATTTTTTCAAATAGATTTGAGGCCGATATGCTAAATTTTACAAGCGTCACGCACGTTTAGATGTATGCAAAAATTTGAGATTGATGAAGAGTCTACTATTGACCACATTCCGATAAACTGAATTTAGCCCTTTAGCGATACCTTTTGGATAGCACAGATATTATGACAACTTGTCTTTTGGATAATTTTTTATCGATTTGTTAAGGCCATTACATTTAATGGATGTAGATCAAATTAGATACACTTATCTGAATGTCAAGTAATCATGATACATCAATTTTCACTAAAATACATACTTTCGCACAAATTTAATATGCTTTGTATCATACGTATAAAATAATAATAATTTATTGTACAAAATTATTACATAAAATTTACAAAATTTGGTCTGTTCTTAAATCTCTCTTAAATCCATTTATCATAAGAAGCTTTGCACTAACTAATATTTTCCCCTATCAATTGCTTTTTATGTCATAGCATAAGCCATTTAGTGACCACCTAAAATGCTTTTGCTTATTCTTTTTTTTGAGAGAGGTTATTTTATGAATTTTGCTTTTGCTTTATATATATAAAGAGCAGATACAACCACATACTTTAATGTATCAAAATTCCAGTTATGTTTAAATACATTCTTATAATAAATTGTAAAAAAAAAACAATCAAACATTAAAAAGAACAATTATTTAACGAGTTAGCATTAACAAAAAAAAAAAAAGCGAAAAATTACTTTTCATATTTTGTACCATTTGTTGTGTAGGGTATTCTAAGTTAATGCGCGCGTACGTAACAACCAGATTTTAGGTAGAGGCATGTTTTCTTATATCGATCGGTTCAGATTGGCTGTCTATTACGACGTCAGCCTGTCTGGACGTCATAACGCAATTTTAGATAACAATAATAATAAGGCGTAGCACAAGTCGGAATGTACATACAATTTTTGGCCCTTTAAATGATATTTGATTCGGTTTTAGGATGGACTATATTAAAAACATACGAAATTCAAAAATTCTGAAAATCTTGTCCAGTATAAAACTTGTTTTATATTCTTACTTGAAATACTAAACTCGAATTATTTTTAAGCACTTTTCCTTATGAAAAACGATTCTATTGAAATGAAAATTGAACATGGTGTGTTTTGCGTCTTCCATGATAAAATTTGTTCCATCAACATTAATACAACATTAAGTAGTTACAATCTGAACGTTTTTATAGTTTTGCTCCAAGGTAATGTAAGAATTTTTAAAATTTTAAGTGATTGGTTCTTTCACAATTGCAATTTTCATCGCATGTGTAAAGTTGCAAGTAATAAATAAAAACCAAAATGAAGACAGAATGTGCCAACCAGATTTTGTCATAATTTTACACAAAATTTCAGCAATGTACTATTACACATACTTAAGATATGTGGATCAATTGCCAATACATTATTTAAGGCAACTGTTTTAAAATTCGTAAAAAGTTGTTATTTAATATTCGATTCCAAATTTTCTCCTTAGTTGTTTATATACCCATGACCTTAAATACCTATCAATACGATCCGCAAAGATTCCCTTTAAAATGTTCTTGTGCCGTTTAATCGCACTTGTGTAATCGTGCTTATTAAAAATTTGCACAAATTTATGCTGATTGTACGTATACTTTGTAAACATCCACAAGAAACATATGTAGCCTCCAAAAGTCTGCTTAATTAAAATAAAATTGTATTTTGAATAATTTCAAGATTTTCACTTTTACAAAATGTGAGGTGAAAAAGTTTTTTTTAATTGTACCCTACACCATTTGTAGTGCAAGATATTATAAATTAACTCAGTTGCTTGTAACATCCAAAAGAAATAGAGATAGACGCATTTTTGATTACACCAATCGATTTAGAATCGCTTATTAAATTGATCTGACCCTTTTTGTGTGTCTATCTGCCTGTCTGATGATTGTCTGTCGTAAATTTCTTATTAAATTACATATCGCATTTTTTGAAATACATCAATGAAATTTTGGTGCATAGGTTTGACCCAGAGATGCACTTCATTTTTAAAAATTTGCTAGAATCAGACAATTTTTAAAATCATCTTTCTTAGAAAAATTTGATAATTTTGAAAACATTTTAACGAAAATTAAATTAAATTAATAAATTAAATAATTAAAATTAAAAATATAGTTACATTTTATCATAAAAAATATGTGCATCAAATTTCATTCAGATTAAATCATTTTTACGACTCCTTCCCATATAACGCCTTTTTAAAGATAAAAAAGTCGTTATACAGGCAAAGGTTATAATTTTGAATATATTTTAATGAAAATTGGCACTGCCATAGATTTTGATGTATCAAATGTGTGTACCGAATTGAATCCATATCAGTCCACTTTTTTAATCCACCTTCCACATAAACCTTTTCACATAATTTTTAAGTAATTTTGATGTCACAACTTTTTATTTCGTTGAGTTGTATTTATTTTTCATAATTCTTCAATAACATTACATATTTGATAGTCGACCATGACCGACCATAAAGTTCTTTCTTGTATATACAAATAAGAAATTTGGAAGATAGAATTTAGAATGGTTACCATGGGTCATAATAAAAAGGAATTGATATAAATTTACTGCTTTCTACAATCAATAAGCCTGCTTTTGCATCCGCTCATTTATCTTATTATGTCTAAATGCGAAGGCTACAAATGTATTGTTATGATATTTCTCAACAAGATTTTGTGTTTTAAAACAACAATTTTCAAAAATTTTGATGTACATTGATATAATGTGTTTCCCTGACATAGTTACTGTGAGTAAACATTTTAGATTATATTAGTCTTGTCATAAAAAATTTATAAAATTTTTGAAAAAGGTAGAACGGCTTGAAATAAAACCTTTCAGAATCACTTTCTGAATCAACTCAAGCTTTTTATTCATAATGCATATCCTCTTTCATATATTGTATTTCCTTTCATATGAAAAAATTTTCAAATTATTCGAAAAGTTTAAATAAAATATTTGGCATAAAAGCACATCGAACAACCTAAATGCTTAGAATATGACAAACAAACCTAAACTGATTTAAAAATAAAAATAAAGTATCATTGTTAAATGAGAATCAGATAAAATTTTCAAATGGATATGTTGATAATGTAGGCGCCAGCAAAGGAAAAAAATATACTTTTAAAGTATCTTTTTGAATGGATAATAAAATTTAAAATCTGGAATACATAAATTGATTTTAACACCTTACTTACTTTGCCTCTAGATGAAATGCACTGTAGAGATTATTTTGCTCCATTGCAGAAAATTTAGAAGATCAGACAGAACTTTTAGAGGACCAGATCTTATTCCTTCTTTGTGTAGGAGCAATAAATAAAATACCGAAAAATGCTTTTAGTTTGGGAACCTGCATGTAAGAATTAAATATACAATGAAATAAGGGAAATAATATGGACATGGCTTATTATTTTTTTCAATTAATGCTGATCAATAATATACATATCCTTCAGAGGGTCTCTGACGCCTCCTTGTGGATGTTACATACATGTGAAATATATTCTTAATTTCTTTGTGATGATTTTAAAAACTGAATCAAAAATTTAACAACAATTATAATTTTTACATGCACATTGCACCGTAACGCAAGCGCGTAAAAGTGAAAATTCGATATATTACAATTTCGGTTAGGCTTTAACGGTTCTTTCAAGTATTGGATAAACATGTGAAATGTGTTTTAGGAGAAGAACAAAGACTTCTCTTAAAGAATTTATTATGCTTAGCCGGAGTTGCAATTTTTTTTTGAAATTTTAGGACTCGCCTTAGAGTACACAAATCAACTTTTATAAACTTTGAAGTATGCAAACAAATTTTCAAAAATTCTGTATGGCATCAGATATTTTTTTTTGTATATTACAAAATCTATCTCTGGATGCATTCTTTCTTTTCATATATGCATATTGAAACATTAGATAAGTTGCATTTGCAGTGAGATTCTTAAAATGCCTATTCAAAATTGTTTATGTTAGTTATGGAACGTAAGAGCAAGTTCAAATTTTTGTACACTAATCATTACCATGCTAATAATTTGTATTGATGGTAGTAAGGCTAAGTAGTGTACTGTAAAGATTGAAAATGATTTCTAAGTAATGTCAAATACAAGTTTTTTAACGAGTAGTCTTTGTTTGAACAAGAGACGCCCTTGAAGTTTAATTTTTATGGCGCCGTACCTTTATCGTATTATTTACTATTAAATATTAAGTATACATTTGTCAAATACATCTAATATATTTCCAAGATACAAAACGTAATAAAATGTACTTTTGTATTGTACACTTAATTACCATGTATTTAGTACTTTCAAGATTATTTAAAATAGCGATATTGGGATATTTTGGAATCTGTTCTTTATTGTATGTAGTGCTGTATGGCATCACAAAATTAAAGAAAGTCTGGGCTTTATTTTAGATGTTGCGAAGTACTTGCTTTCTTTTGGTAGCCACAAGGGTGTTGACCCTTATTGGTACAATAACCAATGATACAACCTGCGGTAACCCATCTAATGAAAGTTTTCAAAATGAGTTAGTTGAACATTTATTTGCAAAAAAAGAATCTGGAATTTGAATGATTTCTTATTAAATATATTTTGTACTTTCAACACTTTTAAATGGATCGGGTAGGAATAATGCAACTGAAGGTGCGCGATTGCCGACTAGTTTATCTAATACAATCATTTGTGCAACCCATCTAACGGCATGTAAAGAACGTATCGCAGTCTAAATGGTTCATGCAATTATTTGGATACACCGGACTCAGATATGGCTAATAGTAGATTTTCTGAATTATTGCTACCTAAATATGATGATTGTGTATCATTACTCACTAAATCTAGCATTGGTGATAAATTACCCAACGCTCGCCTTGTATTTCTGTTAATATTTGGGCATAAAGATGTACCAGACCCCAGTACACTCTATTGAATATGCAATGGGGCCAGGTTGTAACCCATGATCTATTTATGCAAGCTGGCAGTACACAGTCAAGTAAGCTTGCTTTAATTCTTTTTCAAGGGATGCATAAAAAATATTTATTAATTTTATGTAGCACGACATCTTTCACGTTGTTACACTGACAGTGGTCATTTATTAGAAAATGGCACAGCTCCAAAAACATGCTTCCCGATTTTAGTACCATCCAATGATCCAGTATTTTCTCAATATGATATTGAATGTCTAAATTTTGTTCAAACTCTGACAGATTTTGACGCTAATTGTACCCAGTGCAAAACTCAGACTGAGCAATTGAATATTGTCACGTCTTATTTAGATTTACCGTTAATTTACGGTAATTCATTTGCTTAATAACATACATTTTCAGAAACAATAAACTTTTTATTCGAAAAGATATTGAGCGATTGAAAAGTTTATACGTCAATCCAAAAGATGTAGATTTAACGGTTGGAGTTTCAAAAAAAAAAATAATGCTTTAGCAGGTCCTACATTTTTATGCATTATAACCAAACAATTTCACACGTATTGCAGATCGATTTTTTTTTTGAGAATGATCAAAATGGGTTCACTTTAGGCACGTCTCAATACCATACACAAAGTTTAATTTTTATTACACACTTTGATATAATTTTAGAACAATTATTTGAAATACACCAAGCAAATATCGCACGTTTGTTAATGGAAATGGCATTGCCGCAATGCAATCGAAAGTTTTTGGGCTAGTTTTTGATATTTAAATCTAAAATTGATTCATTAGAATTGTATCATTTTAACTTGCCATTTTTGCAAAAGCAAAATTGTACCATGTCCTAATATACCTGAGGTTAATTTAACCAAATGGCTTGAGTGATAAAAATAGCATTAGATGTAACAGAAGTTACATGTGAAGTAACGACGTGATACCGCAAAATTATATCTCTTTAGACGATCTATTTTAGAGCCACAAAAAATTAATTGCAACCAATATAATAAACTTGAATTTTTATAAATGTACTAAATTGAAAAATTCGTTGGTACAATAGTAGCGTGCATTATTATACAGTGCAATACAGTCAGTTGTTTTTAATTAAATTAATTATTTAATTTAAGTGTGTATTGCAGGGTGTTTAATTTTTGAAAGTAACTAAGCAAAAACTAAAACTGAAAATTAAATTAAATAAGACGTAAAGTTTGAGCAAACAACATTTATATCGACTTTATTAAATGGGCTTCCAAAGCCTAATTTTATTTTAGAACTCATTGTTTTAGATGTAATATTTAGAATTATTAATTGGCAGAGCACTAATTTTTTTCATTAATTTAGAAGCACAGAATTTTAGAGAAAATGACCTTTTTGAGTTTAAATAATCCAAGATAATAAAGATAACTATAGTCTGTCAAATTTTTAATTGCTTTTACACAAAATCGTTTATAATAATTAAAAAATCAGAGAAGATTAAATGAAAATAATAAATTGAACGTTTGAGAGAGATCTAAAAAATTTTCTATAATCGAATAGTTATAAAAGTTATTTAATGTTTATAAATATCAATTATGCATAACACAAGTGATGTAGAGTATTAAAGTAAAGTACTTAATTAAAATTATGAGTTATAATGTTTTAAGAAAAATGTTTAGAAGTATAATTTTTTAAACATATAGGATCCTATCCTCATATATCTTAAGCTCCTACCCGTGTTCTATGGTTTTATGGTATAATTAAAGAATATTGCTAGAAAATTTGTTGCAATGAAAATTGCCCAAAAAAAATAACTTTAATTTAATTATTAAATTAAAGGGGTCTATTTCTGGCAGTAAAAATATTCACAAAATATATAAATTATACATTGCAAAAGTTATAGGGTATAAAAATATTTGTCGAGAATTTTGTTTTTGTACTCGTTAATACATTTTAGCTCTTAAATTAAATATTGCTTATGTTATTGCTCATGCGCAACTTAATGCGGCCCGTCTTTACAGGGTATATAAACAACAAACGAAATAAATGAAGAGTTAGTACCACGTTAACCGTATTTGAATTAAGTGCAAATTTAATTAATATGCATTGCACATACATATTTTACGTGCTATTTATTCAAAAATTTGGACAAAATTTGATGTATTTTTACTAAAAAAAATACAAATTTTTAACTCTACTAATATATGAAATACTAAAAAGAAGAAAAAAATTTATTCAAATAAATTACCAAGGAAAATGTATTACATGTACAAATAAATCGAAATCGAAATCGAAATTGATATAATCGATATATAATAATAATAGCATGAAATATTAGCTAAATGTGTATGATAATTTTATAAAATAATTATACTAATTGCACTTTATTATACAAAATAATAAATATAAAGGAAATAATTGAAAAGGAAAATTAACATTTAGGAAGAATATTATTCATATAAAAAAGGAAATTTATTAAATAATATACAAATTATTTAATTAATAATTAAAATTAAATGTGAGTAAAGCTTTATTTCCTTTTTTAATCATAAAAATAATAATAATAATTTTTTTCCATTAAGTAAATAAAACTTCATTTTAAATCAAAATTTTTCTAAAATTGCTATTATTAACTGAAAAATTCACTGTTTATTCATAAATCAACAATGCTTATTCGAAAGCAATTAACTAATAAAATTAACAAGTATATTAATATTAATGTTTATGTGCATATAAAAAAAATTCTCACAACATTTCATTTGCTGCTCATGAGATCTTATATTTATTTATTTATATATATTTTTTTTTTGGTGAAAGGTTCGTAATTGTATAAACTAAATACTTTATACGTGAATACGCTCCTCACAAAAATGCTTAAATGTTAACAACATTTAATAATAAAATATTGAATATTTCACAAAGGGCTCCATAAAAGCAAGCCCTGTCTATACAAATGCTTTAACGTAAAGAAATATACACAAAATATGCTTTTCAAAATTACATTATTGATATTTAGAATTTGTGCGGATGTGTTGCAAACAAGCTTATTATTATTTATGTATCCGAAGATTTTATTTGAACTTTTTTCAAATCTACAATACTGCAACATGTTTAGCCAAAGTCCAATTTTTTTCCTTATTTGATTTACTTTGTGCTAAATTTGCCCAGGTTGATGATGATGGATGATGGACGTAAAAACCCAATTATACAAGTTTAAAAAGTTGGTCTGTAAATAAAGCCTTATTTAAAAAAAAAACATACCCATTTACAGCAATTTGAGTTTACACTGTTCCACTTAAACGAATGCGCTTCCTATCATGGTGTAAATTTAAACGAATTTTACATATATTTCGAGTAACGTTCTTTATATGAATGAAGCTCTTTCTTTGACTTTTATAAGATGATACAATATTGTAGATGCAAATTATTCAGAACTTTCATGTAACTTTATTAAATGTATGCAATGTGGTTCATGTTGTACACAATTGACAATACAGTTCTAAATTCTATTGTTATAGGAAATTAAACAAAAACATAAATAAAATATAAAGTATGTTGGTTGTTGGTCAAAAATTTAATAAGCATCTAGAGCAGTAGAATCCAAGTTATGATGCTTGATTTTTTTGAATTTTCCTACTTATTTAATTTTATCAAAAGGCTAAAAAATATTTTGCTTATACGTCATTTTCAATGCACTTCGCTACACTCTCATGCGATACAATAGTAAATAGTTGTGAAATATCATAGATGTGAATTTAATTTAAAATTTTTTATTTTTATATGCTTTAAATATTGCTTGCCTCCATTTTTTTAACCGAATAGAATTATAATTTTTTTATGTAAAAGTGTTTTAGGTATCTAAATATTTTAATCACACTTTACAATGGACATCTAAACTAAAATTAGAAGAACCTCTATGCGAATATTGATTAGTTACACTTTCATATCGAGCTGATATTGCTTTCTATGAAATTTATGAGAAAATATTCATTTGTTTTCGATAAAAATCAGTATACACTTTTGTACAAATTCGTCTAGATAAATAAATATTTTACGATACACTCTGAAATCTTTAAAAAAAAAAATTAAAAAATAAAAGGGGGAAAAGTAGGAACAGAAAGCAAAAAGTATTTATATTTTACTTTAATTTAAATAATTTAATTAACAAAAACTTAAGCATATATACAATGATAAGAAATAATAAAAGTTGTGGTCAATTTCAATTTTTGTGTTAACCACTTAATAATAATATTTTTAATTTATTTTATTATGTACATTTTTATTAGATCACTTTCAAATGTTATGTTTTATGCTCCATGCAATTTTTGGTATACGGAAAATTAAGTTTGTACAAATGTATAAAACAGCTGCAAGATTGAAGCGTCATCTTCTTTCTATTATATTGAGCATTTGTAAACTTCATGCATGTTTAACAATCACCTCAACCGTTAAATATCCTAATTTGATTTTTACCTTACACCAAAAGCACTATACGCTGGTGGTGGTACAGCAATGGGTACATTCGGTTTTATGTAATACCCTCTAAAGGCCTTGGCATAGGACCACTCTTTGTTATATCTTATTTCAAACAAAATATTTTACATGACATTAGATTTTTGCACAAAAATCCTTTTATCGTTCTTTGACGTTTTGACACATCAAGTCTGTATGAACCTGCTACCATAAAAAGAATCTGCAAATTATCTCACTCTAAGAAGAGTTTACTTTCTTGCTTTATAATTTAGTCCTTTTGATTAATTTTTCATATTAGTCAAAGTGCTTTAAAATGTTTAAGAATCATCTCCAACTGAATATAAAGTTTAAGATATTAACAAGCAAAAAAAAATTAACATTAACTGACTTTTAATGCTTTACATTTGGTGTTTCTAGTGCACATTACATTACATATTCATAAGACATGATTCAATAACTGATGTTGAAACAATGTATAAATATAAATGTGAATATGAAAATTATGTGGAACATGAAAGTAGTATCTCAGAATGCTAATAATATTTAATTATGAGTCTTGTAATTATCAAATATTTCGTTTAAATATTATTTTCTAACCAATTTTAATCAAGATATAACACAATTGTAAGTTTTCCACATAACAAGCCATTGCAAAATAAATCGTTCTATGAAACGTCCTATTAAAAGTAAGGTCTTACCTAGGGTAAGGTCTCTTTCTGGACGTTTTGGGATCAAGTCACCTTTATATACCAAATTTCATGTAAATTGCTTTAAAAATATGCCCTATATCTTGATAATAGATTTATCATATAAGGATTTGCTTCTCGGAAGAATATTTATAACCATTTTTATTACAACCCTGTCACTTTCGCTACGAGGTTTAATTTGTAGTCAAAAGTCAAAAGATATAAAGCTAAAGTTATGGAATCTTTTCTTTGTAACTCCAAGCAATATTTAACTAAATATTCATTCATCGTATTAGATAGGGCGCCTTAATATGCAAGTGTTGCAGTTCAAAGTGCTATCATATGTCACTAAGTTTAGTTATTTGGTGGGTATCTAAAATTTAACTATAACGCAATATAATTTTCTTACTTGTAATACATGTTTTTATGAGTGATAACCTCTTTGAGCAAATTATCGCAAATTAACAATATTTTTGTGATTTGTTTGCGAGGGAAGTAACAAGTTTGCATATTCATTTTTGTAAAAACCTTATCACGGTTTTATATTCTACATCACTTGTAGCATGGGGTATTGTAAGTTTGTGCAAAAGTTTACTAGACAACAGAAAATTTTCAAGTAGACCCATTTTTTATTAAAGCAATCGATTCAGAATAAGTTTCTGATCTAAATTAAGACCGTTTGCCATTTGACCGCTCGCCTAATGCCTATCACCGTAAATTTTTTACCAAAATTTAAGTCATACTGTAGAAGATATTTTTCTGAAATTTGGCACACAGACAATTTTTGGCCCATAAATAAAAGATGATTAGAATCCAAAAAAAAAATATAGATATATATAAGATATATATAAGAGCATTACAATTTTGTGTATTTTTTGATGAAAATCGACTTAAAATTTTTATTTGACATAGTAAATAGAGGCCCCAAATTTTGTTTAGGCGAGATCACATTTAACGAATTACGATAAACATGTTGTACTTTTGTGACTTGTAATTCACTACCTTGACTATATAATTAATTTAATAACGTAGTGTAGACTGGGATGTATCAGAGTTAGCCTCGATCAATTGTAATGTTTTTACTTGTTTATAATAATCGTTGCTTTTGCTTTATTTCTCCTTGAAAGAAAATATAAATATGAATATTGTGTTAGAGAATTCAAATATTTCACATAAACATAAAAAATTTATATATATATATACATGTGTGTGTGTGTGTGTAGGTAGACTTAGTTTAATTGAAAACACATTAGAAAATTACATTTGGGTGGGTCTAATCATAGTACCTGGTAGCTGACACTTGATGGTACAAATTATGTAGTGCCGCATTTAAAATTTGCTCATTCATTTATTACGTCATATCCTACGCATAATCCGTAGTCTAAGTAAATGAAGGTTATACAATTTCTGACAAATTTTCAATTTTATGCGATATATCGCCCTTGCAACGATTAATCAGTAAAAAGCGTAAATGGATGGAAAATGAAAATGAAGGTTTATCATTAGATTTTTTGTTGATGGACGCGGCCATCAAAAAAAATGGACAATGACATTAATGAAACTTTTACTTGTCAATTGTGAAAATAGTGCAAAAGTTTCAAATTTCTACTTAAAAGCAAATTTTGCTTCATGGGTGTGTGCTTTTGACTGATTCTTATGCTTTTTTTTTCTTATGCTAAGATCGAGTAGTAGAGCATTAGAGTGAGATTTAGAATAGTAGAATTTTAATAATAATCACGGACATGTCTAAATCAGCATTAGGTTTCACTGTGAAGTTCGTTTTATTCGCAAACCAATCTTTTAAAGTCCCAAGCCACAACCTTTAAGATAAATTTTTAAGTTATATTCCATTTAAAAATTCTTTATTTTTCTAGTATAAAGCACATATCTCTGTAACATATTACATAATGTGTATGCAATTTCGTGTTATTTTGATATTTGACGGGCAAAAAAATATTATATTTGTTTTTGAATTTGTGTCTTTCAAAATTATATGTTCAGTTGAACAGTTTGAATATTTTTCAATTGTTCTTTATAATGTTGCAACACATGAACTACTTCTTCTGCAATAAATTCATCCACTTGATTACTGGCACGACCCGTAAATGTTTGTGCATTCAATATAGTATCCAACTGATGTACAATAGGTTCAAAGTAAGGATCCTTACGAACACGTTGCACTAAATCATTATCCTTGCCATGCTGCTTTACTTGAGCAGCAGCCTCTTGTGATAGTACACGTATTTTTTCATGACATATTTGACGATCCCCACCAGCTTTTACCATTGCCATAATAATATTTTCAGTTGACATAAAGGGTAATTCTTGAGCGATATGACGATCTATAACTTTAGGATAAACAACAACACCTTGTGAGATATTTAATAATGTGAGTAAAGCAGCATCAGCTGATAAAAACGCTTCAGATAAAGTTAAACGACGATTAGCGGAATCATCAAGTGTTCGTTCCAACCATTGCGTGGCATGTGTATTGGCCGCATTTGAGTATAAAGTGATTAAGTGACGTGCTAAAGCACAACAACGTTCTGAACGCATTGGATTACGTTTATAGGGCATGGCCGAAGATCCAATTTGAGTTGCTTCAAAGGGTTCTTCAAGTTCTTTGAACGACGCCAAAATTCGCAAGTCCGAACACATTTTATGTATAGTTGTACCCAAACTGGACAAAGCACCTAAAATTTCTACATCTAGTTTTCGTGTATACGTTTGACCCGTAATAATGAACGGTTTAGAGAAACCGGCTAATCGAGTAATTAAGGCATCAAGTTGTTTAACTTTTTCACCATCACCATTAAACAATTGCAAAAATGAAGCTTGAGTTCCCGTTGTTCCCTTAACGCCACGAAAACGTAAGTCATCACGACAACGTCTCAAAGCTCGTTCATCCATTAACAAATCTTGGATCCACAAACAAGCACGTTTCCCCACCGTTGTCAATTGGGCTGGTTGCAAATGCGTAAAACTCAATGTAGGTTTCGATTTATATTTTAAAGCAAATTCATGTAAGCAATAAATAATCGAAGCAATCCTTGGTAATAGTAAACTGAGGGCATCACGTAATATTAATAAATCGGTATTATCGCCAACATAGCAAGATGTTGCACCTAAGTGTATGATTGGTGCCGCTTTGGGGCATTGTTTAGCAAACACATGCACATGAGCCATAACATCATGCCGTGTCATACTTTCTTCAATTGTTGCCGCCGTAAAATCAATATTAGTCATTTGTTCTTTCATTTCAATAATTTGCTCATCATTTATGCCTAACCCTAAAGACTTTTCCGCTTCAGCTAGCCATATCCATAATTGCCGCCATGTTGAAAACTTTATATTGGTCACTGAATAAATATTGCATTTCTTTACTGGCATAGCGTGTACTTAAAGGTGATTTATAACCTTCATAAATGTTCAAATTATTCGTATTGTTTCCGCTCATATTTCAATATATTCTATTCAAGATTGTTATTAAGACTGTTTGAAAACAATCACCAAATCACTTCTAATCAAATCCAATAGTTTCCCAGAAAATAATTACTTTTGTAATATTATGATAAGATTAACAACTGTTTAATCAGCTGGCATCATGTGCATACTTTATAACAAGTTTCATAATTACAATTCAAACACATGTTGAGCATATTAAAAGTACTTCTTATAATTCCAACATTTTATACTTTCGTTCTAAATCATGAATGGAATTTCCACATTTATTTATGCCTTGTACTTGTACTATAGGTAATTATAAATTTGTGCGGATGTTTCTAATACCAAAAGAAGAAGTTAAGATAGACCCACCTTTCAATATACTGATCTCTTCAAAACTACTTTTTGAATTGATTTAAGTATGCCTGTCCGTTTACAAACTTTCAATGTTTCCAAACAACTTGAAATTGATAACTCTTTTTTTATGATCAGGGGAAACGTTTGCCTTAAACGATCAGTGAGACATACATATATAAATCGTTTCAAAATTTAATCTTAATCAAGAGAAGAAAAAATTTTAAATCAATGCATTACAATTTTGGCTACGCATAAAGATATTTTTCGGTTCTTGACAGACTTTGTGGTTTAGCTTTGGTGGACTTGATCCGAATAAATCTTAAAAAAATACGAAGAAGTTACAATTTAATGCCCTGTAATATAAAGCTGTTGGAACAAACATGAGCAGATTCCATTCCATGTGTTTGTTCCTTCAAATTGAAGAAATTAGAGATAGATCTAGGACAATAAATCTTATAGATTATGGCGCTTGCTGCTTTACTAGAATTAGAAAATTCTTACTTGCTTACGTGCTTACTTGTAGTGCGAGTACTCTAACTAAGATTTAGTGTATTCAAAATAAACAATGGGTTTGTATAAAAATCTATAGCAATAATAAATGCAAAAGCTTATACAATTCGTGCATTTCGTTTACATTTAGATTGCACATATTTTGTATTTCGTATATGGAATAAATAAAATTTTTAGAAAAATGTTATTTAACATCATTGCTTATTAAATTCTTGCATATATTATTCTAAAGAAATGCTTACACGCAAAGCAAACGCTTTGCGAAACTCTCATATCTATTGTATTTCTAGTAGGAGCAATTTTTAATATAATCGGAATAAATATTGTGGTCTTTTTTTCAACAAAACAAAAAAATAAAATAAAATGAAAATTATAGTAAAAGACAATTCAAAATATATAACTTTGCCATTAGCGATTGTTATTTACGATTCCGCTTTGTTTGTATTGTTATTTAAAAACCACAAACTTATTAAACATTATAATAGCATAAACGTTTTAAAAAGTTGCACAACATAATCATGGTTAATGTCCGAGTATTACTTTGACTGAATAGTCTTTAACTTATATAATAACTGGGCATCAATATGAGGCGTAGGTCTTTTGCATATAACTTGTTTTGTTCAATAGTTGTATGAAAATTAAGTGAAGTATTCAAAGCCACATAACGTTCCATATTCTTTATAGAGGATTTATAGCAGTACTTTCAGACAATTACTTCGGATGCTACAACCATAAGTAACAAAAGAAGTAATTGGCATTTCCTCAAGATATCTCAAAAAATATCAAAATCAATTTGTTTGGTAATCAAAATCAATCAATGCGGCCAGACATTAAACAAATGGCTAAAGTGTTATGTGTTTATTGACTGCATTAAGTACGCAACATCCCGAGCTTAAACTTGGGTGTAAATACTGTTTCCCACGATACCCAAAAACGGCATGTGTAAATTAAAACCGCAGCCTTATTGAAACAATATTTCCTAGAGAAATTAAGTGCAGTCACTGCGACATTTCTGCTTCAACTCTATCGCCACTATGATGGTAAAATATGCAGGGTTTCACTACTTTGTACTCCATTGGATATTTTTCAAAGTAAGATATTCCAACGAAAGAGTCCGACAAGGGATTTAATAGCACTTATTTTATGAACTAAAGTGGAATGCATTCCTAATTTACATAATATTTCAAAAATTTTGGGCAACCAGATGGTCTCAATTAGGGTAATCGTTTCAATCATTATAATTTATACCAATTTCAAACGTGTTTTTTCCACTAAGGATATAGAGTACAAGCTAGCAAAGTTTTTATTCAACCAGTAAAGCACAATATAAATATAATGCCAATCATTTTTGGTAAAAAAAAGCAAGTCAGAACTTTAACTTTGGTGTAGGCCGATTTTTAAATATCCTAAACCATTTTTCTTAATGTGATTAAAGTCAAATAAAAGTAATACAATCCAATAAAATTGGAAAAATTGTAATTTCTCTGGACAAGCATCAGATGGACAGGCAGGCTTAAATCGAATCATGAAATTATTCTGAGTCGATTGGGAAAATAAAAAATGGACCTATCTTAACAACTTTTGGGTATTAGAAAACATCTACATAAACTTCAAATATCCTTTACTAAAATTGGTGTAGGGTATAACAATAGTCTAAGTAGTGTATTCAATATACAAATATTTTACAATGAATATTTTATAAAAATACACGTTTCATTCGAATAGTTCACTTTTTATTTCATTTTAATGGCGTTTTTGTGCTGTCCAAATATAATGCGTACATTACAATCTATGCAACAGTTTTCAAAATGTAAAACAATATATATATGTATACAATCTATTGTAATGTTGTACATTGGTAATAAATTAGCGTTGCCCTACACGTTGCATTGTTTTATGCACATTGCTGCATACAAGTATAAAGTGTAAGCGAAAAAAATTCTTTAATTTCAGAAGTCGATGAAAACTTTATTTTTATTTACATACAAACTTAAGTTAATTTATCCATATCTTTAATCAAAGCAAGTTTACAAGCACTCATCAACCAAAATATATCGAATTAATACTTTGAATAAACAATGAAAGCAGATCACGCGAATAGCTAGCATAGCTTATCGCCATTCATATATTTAAGCATTTACGATAGCGAACACAATGAAAACTTTCATTAAGCTCAAACATTTTTTTAATTTTATAGCATTATTACAATGCAGATTTAGTATTGCATCAGCCATACATAGCTCACTTAATATATGAGTAACAACTTTAAAATGCCATGCATAACATTGGTTAAAATAATAGAAAAGTTACATGCATGAATTGAAAATCAAATCAAAAATATCAAAGCAATTTTTATTGAAATAAATTTACAATTATGACACTCATCCAATTTTTATTTTCTTTTTTTGAAAAGGGCGTTATATTTGTAGTGATCCGATGCCAACCATTTTCAGTTTGTCCCTGGGCCAAAACCAATTTATGTACCATATTTCAGTAAAATATCTCAAAGGTTGTGACTTGCAGGTTGCTTAATAAAAAAATGTACATATGAGCAAATACACACATGAAACAAGAAGATGGATGTTTTATTTGATATGCTCTGATTAGATTTATTTGCACATTTATGAGTACTCAATAAAGTTGAATTAACACGCAAATCATCCATTTTTATAGCTATCACTCAAAAGTTGCGAATATATTCATTTTGTCATTATATATGTAATACTCGAAAGGAAGCATCTGTGATAAAGTACAAAGTATGTCTGCCTGTCTGTCTGTGTGTTGTTAACATTCTCCTGATCATAAAAGAGGGATATTGGATCCAAATTTATGTAGGATAGGTCGACGGACAAATGGACAAAATCGGTCAAAGTGAAATGTAAACTGAAAGTATCTTGATTTTTAAAGCAAAATTTCGATGGTTTTTACCTTGTAACATAAGAACTTAAACAGATAGTAAAATGAAATTTTGTATTAAGACTATTGGTCCACAAATACTGTTGCACGACCACGCCTCCGGGTATTTTGACAATACCAGATTTTCATTTTTTACATTTTCAATCTGTTACTGAAAAACTGAAACAGTCTTTGCGATATAATATTGTTTTCGGGTGGTGGATATCCAAGATTTGACATCAAACAAATATAATTTTTTTACTTGTTTTAATTTAAAGTCTTCTTTTAATTTTTGCAAAATTTTGTACAAATATATTTCATTATAATATGTATATATTTGTACGTGTATGTGTGTGAATTTAATTCATAAAAATACTTGAAATATTCAGTAATTTCCACAAAGTATTACCTCATCATCAAATTCAAGTTTTCTAATCGAATTTAATGATGTGTTTAATGCCTTTCATTGCTTCACTTGTAGCAGAAACATTGGAATTTATTGCGGGTAGATTGCTATTGAAAATGGGACAAAACGTTTAAGGTAAAGTGCTACAATGAAAGGAAAAGTATAATCTTTTCTGTTTTCTCAACAATGTTACTCCGGGCAGATATTTCAGTAAAAAAATATTGTGTGCTTTGACGTTGTGCTTTTGATATGAATCCAACAATTGGAACCTAATTTCAATTTTGCCATTTTTTTTATGCTTTTTGTTTATGATTCATTAGTTACTAAAATAAAACACATATGAATTATCTTGGGGGCAAGAGTTGTTGGAAAAGTTCGAAAAGACCGATAGAAATAAAGTCGTGACGATCTAAACCCTTCTCTCTTAAATTTCATATATGTATAGGATGCTTAATGGGCAGTATATATGTATAGATTTTGTCATGATGTTTTTAATGATCTTTCGTGCCAAATTCCCCGTCTTCATATTACATTGGCACCGATATATTAGCAACATATATAAGATGCAACAATTGAAACAACGTTTTTGGCAATTAGGAAGTGTTTGACCAATACACTTCAATAACCCTTTACACTTGTCTTGCAATTATTTATGACACGCACATATAAACCTGAAACTTGTGTTTTACATACATAAAATTGCGTCAGTTTTTAAAATTTTTATTTATAATACCATTTTCAAGGATAAATATTGTGTACATGCAATTTTTTTAACATATGGCACTTCTAGTTTGTGAAATTAAGTTGAAGAAGCTCTCTCAAAGCAATGAAATTTAAAAAAAAAAAACCACTTTAAAAGAGTTTATAGTACACTTACGTTGCTTAATCGCTTGCAACTCTGGAGATAAAGTTGAAAAATCCAACAAAGCTTACAAATATCTAATATCCTTGATGTATAGCTGTATAAGGGACATATAATGCCGATTGCAATGAAATCTTACATCAATCTAGGACCATTTGGCAATTTATTTAAGTATTTTTAATGTAAACAAAAACTTACTTAAGTACTTTTTACAAGTGCACTAAGCTAAATACTTAAGATATTCACATGCGTTAAAAAAAACATTCCAAATGACTTGAAAAGTTCGTTATGCGTGAGAGAGTCCAAACAATAATTTAACCCATATTCAGTAAAAAATGTTAACAAAATTCTACGTTTTTTTCGAAGATCGGGTTTTTAAACGGTGACGCTATATAAGTAATGGTTGAAAACAATTTATGATCTCCAATACATTGTTGTCCCATTTCTGCATCAAAACATCTCCATCTATGAAATTTCACTAAATTATTCCTATACTTTGATAGCAAATTTATACAAAACGCCATAAGACATTCAAAATATAGCAAAATTCATTCAAGCAAAATCGTTTAATTTTGGTATAATAAAAAGTGCATCCCTCTCCTTTTTCGATGGATTTACAACATTCACACAAACTCATTACATCCTTTCCCATAAGTAAATTAATATTTTGTAAAATGTAAAGATAACTTTTTAAGCATCACAATTCTTCGTTTTTGTAATAGATTAAATTTGGTCTTTCATTTTTCAGATGTTACTTAATGTGGTTGGTTGTTTCTTGCTACTATTAATCGGCATACCTTTAAGCAGAACTTTGGTTAAAAAGGTTTCAACAACTGCTTATAGCGTAATACATAGTAAACCCAATGTTGCAACGTTTCAAATAGAAAATGTGATACCGTCTTCTATAGTGGGTACATCAGCAGCACCAGTAAATCCATTTCTACCAAACTTTCTACATGGACCACGTTTACTGCAGCGTGGCGAAGCGGCATGTTCTGTCGGGCCCAGTTTTTGTGAAAAGGCTAAATATCGCAGTATGGACGGTTCTTGCAATCATTTGGAGAAACCCCAATTAGGTATGGCCAATACCAGATATGGACGTTTAATAGCACCAAATTATGGAGACGGTATATCATCACCGACCAGGTCCATTACTGGAGATGAATTACCCAATGCACGTCTTGTTTCGCTGGTAGTTTTTGGAGAAATTGATGTACCTGATCCACATTTTACTTTAATAAATATGCAATGGGGTCAAATAATAACACACGATATGTCAATGCAAGCTGGTGGCACCCAATCAACAAGACATCCTACACGTTGTTGTACCGATGACGGCCGTTTGCTAGCTAGTGATACGGTATCGAAGACATGTTTCGCCATTTTAGTGCCACCAAAAGATCCCGCCTACTCTCAAGTGGGTATCGAATGTCTAAATTTTGTACGCTCTTTAACTGATTTGGATTTAAATTGTCCTGAAAGTGCTTTGGAAGCTGAACAGTTAACCACAGTCACCGCATATATGGATCTCTCACTGGTATATGGTAGTTCCATTCAACAGAATAGTGAAATTCGTGCCTTTCAAGGAGGTCGTATGATTGTTGAAGAGCGTAACGGTGCAGAATGGTTACCACGAGCACGCAATTTAACAACAGATTGTGATGCCACATCAATGGAAGAAGTATGTTATCGTGCAGGAGATACTCGGGTAAACCAAAATCCCGGTTTGGCCACGTTACAAACAATTTTGTTAAGAGAACATAACCGCATTGCTGATGCGTTGTCTAATCTTAATCCACATTGGGATGATCGAACTTTATTTCAAGAAGCGCGTAAAATAAACATAGCGCAATATCAGCACATTAGTTATTACGAATGGTTACCAATATTTTTGGGCTACACCAACATGTTGAAAAATCATTTAATTTATAAAAGGCCAACGAACAATTATGTAAATGATTATGATCCGAATATAGATCCTTCAGTGTTAAATTCCCATGCTACAGCTGCATTCAGATATTTTCACACACAGATCGAAGGGAGATTAGAGTAAGATATCGTAGAAACATATACCCTCCATCCATAGGTAATTCATAGGTATTCATATTGTCAAAACACAAAATTCTCAGAAAGAAGAAAATATCGGAGACCCTATTAATGTACATATTTTGTTAATTAGTATGAAATTTAGAAGCGGTTTAACCGGTTTAATCAGAAAGAAGAAAATATCGGAGACCCTATTAATGTACATATTTTATTAATTAGTATGAAATTTAGAAGCGGTTTAACTGGTTTAATCAGAAAGAAGAAAATATCGGAAACCCCATTAATGTACATATTTTATTAATTAGTATGAAATTTAGAAGCGGTTTAACTGGTTCAATCAGAAAGAAGAAAATATCGGAGAAGTTATTAACGTACATATTTTATTAATTAATATGAAAATTAAAAGCGGTTTAACCATATCTATCCGGTTATCTGTTATAAACGCCCCGTAATTGTAATATTAGACGGTTATCGTACAAAAGTTAGTATTGAAAACGGATCGGCGAGTGCAGTAAAACATAAATCGAAAATATCTCGTTTGTTTCATATTGTGCGCGTTTAAGAATATACAATGTTTATTCAAGGCGTAATTCTATCATTGCATGTTTGTAACATATAAAATACAAAACATTTACATTGAACATTTTCTTATACATTAAAATATTTATACTACAAAATTTACACAAAATTTAAACAAAAAAAAATGCAAATAATGCGGTGCTTAGGTGGTGGGTATTCAAAACATGACGCAGGCTAAACACAACTTTCGCACTGGTTTTTCACATCACTCAAACAGAGACAGCATATATTTTATTAAGGATGCATATTCCTACTAATCGGCATCAAAGTCTAAGACATATCTGTCCGTTTATGTGGAAGAAAACCGTTCAAGCCCCATTTGCAAAACACAAAACATTAGTTTATTTTACTTTTTGATGCTTGTATTTATTGTTTCTGGTCAATTATATTGCAAACCTTCCTTTCTAAGGAAGGTTATACAAAACTGAAGTAAAGTTATATTTGCCATGCAGTATTCATGATTAAAGCCTACTTAAATATAACCTACTCAGTTGCTTTTCTATGTACATGCACTATAAACTGGTTACAAAGCAGACCTTGCAAGCGTCAAGGTAAATAATGCATGTTACATGACATTAAATGTCAATAAATTGTGATAAATGTTTGACGGTTTCGACTTAATTTTGAAGTACAAATACTTTTACTTCTATGATCGATTTTTCTCCTAATACCAAATGTTTGAAAGCAAAATTTGTTAAATTTTTCATTATGCATACAAAGTGCAGTAAAATAAGTAATAGTCGGCGACTGCCGAGTTAACAAATTAAAAAGTTACACTCTATAAATTATATAAAAATTATTTGAAAAGTTCGTTATATGAGCGGAGATCCATAAAATGAACCAATCTGGACTAAATTTGTACGTTAAAATGTAAAAACTGTAACTTTGATCCAATTTTAACCCTTTTTAGTGGAATTCTAGTCTCTGAGCCAAAACCTAAGTTCATCAAAATATTTGAAAAAATACAACCCTTATCTTAATAACAAATTTACGTTAGTGGACAACAAGTGAACAGGTTGATAAATAGACGGATAGACAGGCGTTAATCGATTTAGAAAATGATTTTAAGACGACCGATATAATAAAAGTTATGTCTATGTCAGCTTCTTCTGAATGTCACAAAGATACGTACAAGATATACTTAAAGACCCACCATGCTCATGGGAAGTAAATAAGGTAGTAAGGTGTTAAGCCCTACCGTAATTGAACTCTCATAAATTCAGACTTCTGATTTCCCTTTTTGTAACCGTTAAATTTAAACGGTTTGTTCTCTGATCTTAAAATAGTTAAGTTTTCCTTCGGTGTCTTTAAATAGAAACTCATTAATTTAAATAATTTTTGGTGCCTGCAATAGACCTATTTGGCCTTACATTTTTCCATAAGTATTTGAGTATTTGTGCAGTATTGCATCATTAATATCCATTACTACTTGTTGCCACCGCTAATCTTTCATATTTACTCATGCTTTCTTGCACCATTTTTAGGCAATTTATATGCATTATTACTAAGCATTCTTTTATCTAAATTAAAAATCGGCTATAGGGTTTTAATTCGAATCATTATAGAAATTAAATTGTACTGAATGAAAATTTGTCAGTACGTTGCAATTAGCTGTTTAAAAATTTTAAAAATGGGACACGCCCACTCAAAATAATGTTATGTCTAACTTTCATAGTTTTTTGTACAATTTTTTCTTAAAGTTTTATGCTTTTTGGTTGAAATAATGCTCAAATTGTGTCTGTAGAATTCCTACCAAGTCAACAAAATTGTCTGCGTCTGACAACAAGCTTCATTATTTTCGTTTTCTTAAATTTTTATTAATTATTAGTAAGTTACGTGATATATAACGTCCACAATTCATTTAAATGATCCGCCCCCACTGTTTGCCCAAAATGGGAAAAGGTGATCCAAGCTAATCAAATACAATTTAATCTGGGTGGTGGGTATTCTGGCGTTGGCCAAAGCCAAATACTTTCTTTTGACTTATTCTTCTTTACTTCTAGTTTGATGTCAGAATTACGATCTGTAGCAGGTACTTTACGTCTCAGTGATTGGTTTAACCGTCCGGGAATAATTGAACTTGGTGATAATTTTGATTCATTAACCCGTGGACATGCTACTCAACCAGAAGAATTAACAGATATTAACTTTAATCGTGAAATTAAACACTACTTATTCAGACGGAATATGCCATTCGGTAGTGATTTAAGAGCCATTGATATCCAACGTAATCGGGATCATGGACTTGCTACTTATAATGATTATCGAGAATTTTGCGGCTTAAAACGTGCTAACACTTGGGAAGACTTTGCTGATCTCATTGATATTGCAACAATTGAGCGATTGAAAACTTTATATGCTAGTCCCGAGGATGTCGATCTTACTGTCGGTGGTTCTGTAGAATCTCATGTTAGTGGAGCTTTGGCTGGCCCAACATTTTTGTGCATCTTAACTGAACAATTTTATCGCACACGTGTGGGTGACCGCTTCTTTTATGAAAATGGTCATAGACATACAGGATTTACTCCTGATCAATTAACTGAGATTCGAAAAGCAAATATGGCTCGGCTTTTGTGTGATAATGGCAACAGTATTGAATCAGTCCAAATGAAAGCTTTTTGGCTAGTTTCAAACGCAAATCCAATTGTGCCATGTTCCGATATACCAGAGGTAGATTTGTCGGCATGGCAAGACCAAAAGCTGTATTTAACAAAGTACACCAACCCACTAAATTATGGTATATAGTTGCGGATCTTACTTTTTCACGTACATACTGTGTCATATATATGCTATGTACGTATTTATATACACACATTTTTCTAATCTACAATACATGTTTTAGTACTACTTTTAATAAAAATTTGTATAATATTAATTTAATTAAAGCAATTTAAGTAATTTACTTCATCTTGCCAAATAAGTCATGGCCAAAATATAGAATGTAAATGTTATGCACTTTAGAGAGCTTTATAAATCATGCAGAACTTATACATTCAATACTAAGAAGAAAATAATGTTTCAAGGAAATTATTATTTAACAAGCATCGTTTATTTGATTTGTAATTGAATTAAAAAGTTAATGAGAAACTCTAAAAATAATCTAATATAGAAAGCAAAGTTTAATCAAAAGGAGACAATTTGAGCAATGTACACTTGCTGTGCGAATGTGGACAAAATATTCCATGGTGT
This sequence comes from Melophagus ovinus, assembly GCA_023089585.1. NCBI lineage: Eukaryota > Metazoa > Arthropoda > Insecta > Diptera > Hippoboscidae > Melophagus > Melophagus ovinus. The sequence continues at coordinate 3,003,607 of JAKKIB010000177.1, forward strand.
GAGTACGTAAACTGTAAAACAAATTTCTATTCATCATCTAAAGAATCATTAAAAAAATATTAGAAATCGTCTTTAAATTGGATAAAAACCGTATGAGTTCTTATATTGAGAGTTATCCTAATAAAAATAATGCGCATGCATCAAAGAAATCTACCTTATACTTTTAGAAGAACTTTAAAACTTTTGAATGAAGCAAATCGGCCAATTCCATTAAAAATTGTACAATATCCTCTTCTTATTTAATTCGCTTTTAATGTTTTCTGATATAAAATAGAAAATAATTATTTCAAAAGTCCTTTATTATACCATAGCTGAAGACTGACAGAAATCCGAAAACCCATTATAAAACTATTAGATTAAGGTCGCTTGTACCATTTTGTTCAATTATTTAAAAGTAATGAGTTTTAAAAATTATAATCGAATGGATGCCTTCATAAGTTATTTCTTCTCAGTTTATGAGAGTAAATTTCTACAACTACGGAATGCTTATTTATGAGTTGCACTATTGTTTAATAGGATTCGACATTTGAGTAAGCATTTTTTTTCTTTAGGCTTTTTTTTCATCACAGATGAAAAACATATCCTACATTAAATTCATGCTGAGAATTTAATAAAGAAATTTTCAAATTATTATTTTATGACTTATTGCTTAAAAACATCCTTTCAAGAGTATGTGCAAATTTTTCGTAATATCATATAACATTTTTTCAATATTTTATGAACATTTTAACGCTTTTGATCTGCTTATTTAAATACACGTAGATACTCGATCATCATTGTAAAACTTTAAATTGATTTAACAAAAAAAAACGTATGAATTTATCAGTGTAATAAAAGGATTTTGTCTCTGCCGTAAATTATAAAAAATGTGTGCGAGACTTACTTAAGTTTATTAGACTTTTTCAGTAATCTTATTTCTTCCTGTAATGCTTCTATTTGCCTTATATAATAGATTTCCTTTGCGTCAAAATCGTCATGACATGCACAAGTACATTTCACTTCCATTTCTCTATGAATTTGAAAATATTCATCATTTGTATCTGTCAAATTCTCATCATCCAAAATTTCTATATCGATATGTTCAATATAATCTAATTCGTTTGATGAAATCTGCAGGTTCTCACTTTTCATTGGTACAGCATTTTTGCGCAATTTAAAATTACCAATATCTTGTGGAGCAAAGTGTTTGCCACACACATATACATGCTTAGTACTGCAATCTATATCTAATGCTGAAAACCAAGCATCCCTTAAACGCCTATCCTGTGGTATTGCAAAAAAACGGAATTCTTTTGTTTTATTTACATCACAACCTTTAACGCCACATTTCCTCCAAACTTTAGATGAATAATTTTCTATATGTAGGACATGTTTCAGTGGCATTTTATGACCTTTTTACAACGTGTACATTTATTAAATAGACATGGTCACGCGATTTAAAAAAGAATGTTGTCCTTACCGAGTTTTAATGTTGGTACGGCTTCTCTTTTCACTTTCTTCGTATTAATCGCATTTACCTCAAAATGCATGCTGCATACACGTGCTTTAGTATTTAAAAAATTTTCCTCAATTCTTAAATTTTCGCACCATTTTTTACGCATTGAGGGATCCTTAGGAAAGCGAAATAACCTTCTTTTAGGTAAACTCGTCTTACTATTACATCCAGTAACAACACATTTCAAATGTTGATTGTACGTAGTATTCATAATTTTTATTTTTGGTGAACAAAAATATACTTGAAACAAAAGTTCCTGAATTACACCTTCCTATAACTATTTATTTATTTTACAACGATACCTAAAGAAATTTGATGCAAATTACCAAATGGAAAGACAAGCAAAAACCTTAATATAAAATGCTAAGTAAAAACCTCAATGTACTTAACAAACATAATTGTGAAGAAAACAAGAAATGAATTGACATATAAAAATTAAGTGAAGTTTTCAACAATGCTATCGATGACAAAAAGTATATATAAGAAAAGAACCTTTTTATAAATCATATATAATAATTTTCGACAGTATTTTTAGTTAGCCAGCATATAATACAGAGAGACCAAATTGGTTACTTTGCCCCTAAAAAAACCAGAAAAGTGCCAAAATGATTGTTACGAATGATATTTATAAGTTTTTTTTCTTTTGACATTTTTAATAAACTTCCTAAACTGTGTAACATATCTTATAAACCATATATTCCATTTAAAAATTTGTAACGGGACCTTAATACATAAATCATTATTATATCTTCACTAGTTATAAATATCGTAACCTTAGGTAAATGGTCTGGCTATTAAGTTGCAAAGTTAAAGACGTAGTGTATTAATAACATATAGAAAAATATAAATTTTTTAATTTCTGAATATCTTATGTTTAGAGTGACATGCAATAATACATTATTATAAGTTTTATGATTATTCTTTTACATTTAATTAAAATCAATAAACTTAGTACAGATAATTAATTTGATTGATTGAATTAATTTATTACATTATATGTTTGTGTTGCATACTTTTTGATGTAACAGGAATATAAATACTAAATCTAAACCTCAGTTTAGTTAGAATTTGTGTTGCATATTTTATGACATATAATCTAGTTATGTTCTTCTTTTTCTCTAATAGAACTAGTGTTAAAGATTTTTAATAAATTAATAATTTATGAAGAAAGTATCCTAAACTGATTTTCGTTAAAACATATTTAAAATGGCAAGTTTCTTTAATATATCGAATTTTTACAAAATTAAGGACATATTGAGAGTATCCGTAGAAATTGCATTTTTAATAGGTTTCATTTTTGGATCGCGCGATTCGTAGATCCCCAATTTCAATAAAAGTTGTGAGGTGTTCCTTACATGGCATGGACAAATTTAAACCGAATCGAAAAATAATTCTGTATTGATCGGTATTATAAAAGGTAGTTCTACGTCACTTTTATAACAACAAAGAACAAGTAAAATTAGTTAAGGCCGAATAAATATTTCCAGTTAAAAGAGAACTTAAATTTAAAATCAATAGCAAGTCGTTATATATCCCCAGATAAAGCAGATACACTTATACAATTTAATTATTAATAAAACTACTGAGTTTTCAATTCTATTAATGATTTTTATTTTCATTAATAGCATTTTTAATAACGCGTTATATGTGAGTTTATTTGTAAACAAATTTCAATAATCCGTACAAATAATTTTAATTTAAAGATAATTATACATAAGTATGTACAGCTAATTTTATTCAGTGCTTTGTATATTTGTTTCTTACAAAATATTTCATTAATGTATATTTTACTAATATTCTAATAATTATTACTTTCTAGATTAGTTGTGATAAAAGGTATAATAATTTTGTGCGGATGTATATAACTCCCTAAAGGATTGAAATACAGCCATTCTTAATTATACCGAGTCCAAGTAATGTTTGTTCGTTTTTTTTTTCTTTTAAACCCATTTAAGTCTTTCTACCTCTATGCTCGCTTATCGGATTTTATCAAAGAATTTTGTGTAGAAAGTATGGGTCGAATTTCGCGTGAAAAGTGCAATAAGTGCAATTAGGTGTTTTGATCCAAAGTTAAATTCTATTGACAATATCAGGTAACTTTTATTTACCTTTCCTTTATTTTGAAAGAAGCATTTATTTGTAAAAATTCTTTACAAAAAAATTGTGAATTAATGCATTTTGTGTGGAAAAGTAAATTGAGTGAATTGAATAAATTGAGTCCTTTTACAATCTGTCCGCGATGCAAGCTTTTTCTAAAGGGCACAAATATTGTTGTTAAGTTTGCTCAATAATATTACTTTTATATTTGAAAAAATTATTTCTAATTTCTTTTCAAGTTTATTAATGTGTATCGCAACATCCAGATCTCGTCACGCACTAAATAATATTTGAGTTATACCAAGTTTCGGCGGATATATATGCTGATATGTGTAATGTAATAAATTTAACTTTAACTTAAAAGTAAAAAAGAAAATTATGTTTGACTGAGGCCAAATCACTCAGACACTTTATCTGACTTTTCTTCAAATTACAAAGATTGTGTAACGCTGAATATAAAAGAAATAAAGAAATTTTCCATGTTTTGGCCCAAAAACTAGTGTTATTTTCTGACTAATCAAGATGGAACTCTTTAATTGGACAAAGCCTATTTTGGCGTATAATTACTGTTTTTCAAGTGCTTGGTAAAGTGTCTTGTAGTCGACTTCTTAAAACTAGAATGTTGTTATTTGTTTTACTAATGAATACAGAAACACAAAATCTCTATTTTTGTTATGTATACAAAAATATTCTACTATTTATAATTTAATTTTAAGCCTTACACCACTTATTCTACTAGATGTAATAAGTTTCTCAGTTTAAGCACATTTACATTATTCTTTGAATATTTGTAAAATTAAAAATCTCTCTTTTATTTCTACTCCTTGAACGTATTAAACAGATCGATATTACTTGTGTTCGATATGTATCATAAGAAGTGGGTCTTTGCCATTCTAATCTGTATAAAATAATACCTTAAGCAGATCTTTTGGTAAATCAGCTATTTATTTCTAGAAGCACATTGGCACATTAAAAGAAAGCATTATTAATTATTTTGATGTAGGATATTTGATAGTCAACTACGAATGGCTATTACGCATTACTTCTTACTACTCCCCATTAAATGCCTTTCTTGAAAAAAGTCCTTATATAGGGAAAAATTACCATTTTCAAATGTACTTTCATAAAAATTGTCATGTTATTATATTTTGACATTAAAAAAAATTTGCGTTCCAAATTTAGTTCGGATCAGTTAATTTTTACGACCACTCCCTTTCTTCAAAAATTATTCTATGCATACAAGTTACAATTTTGAATATATTTTAACGAAAATTGATATCTTATTGTATTTTGATATAAATAAATACGTGTATCAAATTTGATCAAAGTCGATCCACTTTTTGAACCTTCTTCAATAAATGAGTCTTTTAAATAATTTTTATATAATAATAATGTTTGCGTAAGAATGTATGTAACATTTTATATTATACTAATTAAACGGTTCGACTCAGAATTATTTTCTAATTCGATTTAAGCTCGTTTGTTTATACGCCCGTTTACGCGTTTGTCGATAGTCGGTTGTTGGTCCATGTAAATTTGTTATTAAAATACAAGCTAAGGATGTTTGAATGAAAATTAGAAAACAGACGCTTTTTGATCCAAACACAACCAAAAACAGTTGCAGATGACAATCAATGCACCTAGATTATTTAAACATGCCAAATAAATGTGCCAAATTTGGTCTATGTCGCTGCATTTCTATGACGTTTACTATATAACGAACTTTTCATATGATTTGAAAATTCCAAGTTTTTACTTTTATGAATTGTACTGCATATTATTGACCTTTTAATTTAATTATGGAGAGTGGTGTAGGGCATTCAACAGCCGGCTCCAGCCGACTGCAACGATTTACTTCTAGTAAAAAGTTTGCGTAGTCTTTATCATATTTAAATAATTTTATATTTTCGTATTAAAAAAATATTTTTATTAATGAATTTGTACCAGTAATGAAATCCAAGTTGCCATCAAAACATAAATTAATAGTTCGATATACTTTCCTTCTATTTTAGATGAGGATGACGTAGAATTCTTATATTCACAGCCAGAACCTAAAGCAATATTTTAAAAATTTATTACACATATAATTAAATACGTTTTAAAGCGAAAAAAATGTTGTATGTGTCGATAATTATACAAATATCAAAAGCTACATATATTACAGCCAATTAGGAGCTATTAAATATCCTATACTGGCATTAACTAAATTGAGAAGTTACATGAAGCGTGTTCAATTTGGTCCGAATTTTGGCATAAATTAAGTGTGCCCAAATACAACTTTTATGTCAATCAATCTGTGGAAGAAGATTTGAAAAAAGGCTGATTTAGCTCAAATTTTGTCCATTAATAAACTCGGAAAATGTTCTAGTCCATATTAAAATTGAGACCTATAGAAGAACATATGTTACTGTTTACATAATTTTGTATAGAACAATTAAAAAACAACCCTATAAAATATGTAAATATACACAATTACTCCCAGTCATACTTACCAGCCCAATTTCGAACTTTTGGTAGATAGTCATTCCAAAATGAACAACGTTTAGCTAAGGGGCCTCTTTGTAATATTTCAATTTTTTTGTCTGTGCTGAATACATAATAGATTGGATTCTCCTTAGAGAAATTTGGCCATTCTTCCTCATCTTCAGCAAATGGTTTACTAAAATTTAGTGTACATAAAGTATACAAATGAAAATAATTATGAATTTAATCACATTCTTGATTTTATTTATTTATTTATTATTTTTTCGATTATTACGATTGTTATTTGTACACTTACCCAGTTTTAGCAAATTCAATAACCGAATTGAGCATTCGTTTACCAAGTTCTCTTTCCACTGGACTATATTGTAAAGATGTATTCAATGGTTGACCGAAAAAGTATTCAATTTCATCACCATGTAAGACACCCATCCATTCACCCCATAATGATGTACTAGTGCGCTACATGCACGTATTATTATTATTATTATTATTATTTAGACTATTAATTTTTCAATAAATATTTCTGTTTCTATTATTTTACACCCACCACCCAGAGGCGGTTTTGCGAAACGCAAAAAGGAATTTTAGACATTCTTAAAAATATATACATTTAAAACTCGAACTACCCATGTCTATATATGGTTTTGTTATTAATATTGCATTAATTACCGAAATTAATGCATCCACTTCAATTGGTGAGAATTTTTGCATGGTCGAATATATATTTTTAGACCTTATTCTCTACTTATTATTTGCTATATTTGTTATTAATTTCGACTGGTATACAAAAAAAAAGGTAATACAAGTAAGGAACTATTGTGGGTATCTGGATGGTGAATATTCAATTGTAATATTTTTACCGGTTTCAGATATTTGCATTTTGTATTGCATAATTTATTTTCAATACTTACATGTGTGAAATAATAGTAATATACTGAAGCCCCTCGTTCGGCAAGTGCTTGTGCATACTCATTCGTTGGACAAGTAAAGAAATGATCACCGACTGCTCTACCAATTTGTTGCTGATTCTGAAAGCCAGGATTGCCCTCCCAACTTGTATACTGTGATAAGATTTTAAAAATGAAACCTTTAAAATTTTGAATTCACTAACGTCGCCTTGTTAGACGCTATATACAATATATTTCTTTTAATAGAAATTGCATAAGGGAAATGGTGTCCCATTTGATAAAGCTTTACGTTACGTAAGTAATTGGAAAGAATTTGCGGGAGTAATTTTCACAAAAAAATTTAAAATAAGAACATTTTTATACGAATTATCCAGAAATTCTTTTTTATATTTGGTTTGATATAATTGGTAAAATCATTGAAAGGAAGAAGACTGCGATTTCTGTTTGAATTCTATATATAGATCCCAAACAAAAATTATCGATTCAGAACTATTAAACAGAGTTAGACAAGAGTTCATAAAAAGTCACTTTTTTTTATTTTTACATAGATGGGCAAATATAACAAATATTTTTCTTTAAATCTTAACTAAATAACGAAGAGGACATTATCGTCCAATATGGATTAATAGGATTGTAAAATGATGTACCAAATATGTATAAAATATAAAATGTTGTATTGAAAAATATATTTCAATAACTATAAATTATTTATATTTTGCCTAAAATAATACCGTAGAATCAAAATACAATGTAGAATAAATGGAGGCAAAAATTTATTGGGGCAATCAAACCAAAACAAAATATTTATATAAAAATATGTTTACCTGAAATATAATGGCTTCGCGTTCGGCTTGCGTTGATTTACTAAAGATATTATTCATAATATCCAAGTACTTTTCACGTGGCAACGATGTAGCTTCATCTTTATCAAAATAATCGATAAAATCATATAGTAAAAAATATGTACCTGTAAAGAAATTTTTGCATGCAAATTTTGAATTAGGACTTTAATATGAAACTATAATCTCATATGATATTAAAAAGCAATGCCCATTACAAAGAATTAATTGTTTGCTGCATAACGCTAGCAATCTGTCGAGGCACACATTTTTCATACAATTCGTTACGGACACGGCCGTTTTTTGCAATTTTAATCGATCAATGTATAAGCACTCATTAAATATACAGATATACATTCGTTGTCCTTCTTGTATAACATAAGAGTGACTCTAAAATAATTGATAAGGTGGTTTTTTTGTTTTTAGTTTTTTTGTAGATTTTGCTAGATAAGAACTTACATATTTAGTAAACAAGTGAGAAAATTATGTTTGCCTGTCGTTAAATCTTGGATACCCACCCCTCAAACACTATTTGATAATTCATAGATACTTTGAAGTAGAGGCACATTCTTTCATTCGAAAAAATTTTTAAATATGTTGCGCGTCAATGAAAGGCGTTATATATTGCCCATTAAAGCACTCTAATGAATTATAATTTTTACGATTCCCAGTAATATTAAGAGTAATTTTAACAGTAAATATATAAGTAAAAATTATAAATTTCACGTGTACCTTCATCCTTGACATTTCCAATCATTATATCATAACCAGTAAGGTTGGCAGTTTTTAATAGACTCATTGGATCCGCTGGCAAAAAAACTCCGTCTATAGTAGGCGCTGATGGAAAATTTAAGATACCGGAATATGAATTCCATTGTTGTACTGATATAGTTTTAGCATCCACTGAACGCATGCAAGCCATAACAGCTTGAGGATTTTCCTAAATTAACATAACAAATAGTTAAAATCTTTGAATTTCTGTCGGTATTACTTAATTATTCTGATTATTATGATGTCCCATCATTTCATTTATACCCTTATTAACTGTAATATTAATTACAAATATCAAAAATTGCACGTGTAAGACATTGCTGTGAATATTTTACTATTCGAGTGGTTCATTTTCTTCAAATGCAAAAATTATTTTTATCCTCTCTCTGATAGGATTTAGTACGTAAACTGTTTGATTTTAATAAGTGTTTCGGATATATCTGAGTGTATGCGATGTTTAAGTGGTCCAATTCATTAATATTTCTATTTCTGTTTCTATTCTACCACTCCAAGAATCGTGTAATTATGTACAACAAATAAACACGGGAACACTTAAACAACCATGTAAAAATGCAAAAATTTATACGCACATGGCGTCATCATCGTAATAATTAATTAAAGTGTTTTATCTATTAAAGAAGGACAACTCTTAACTCGTAACTTACTTCTAACATGGATGCATTGCAATTACAATCATCGATTAATGTTTTGGCAATTTCAACGGCCTTTTCAGATGTCATATGGCTCCAAGGAGCATTCATGGTACCTGATTGCATCATACCACGTTTAACTATGCCCCTAGTTACAGGTGACATAAGTTGAGCATTAACGGAACTCGAGCCAGCTGATTCGCCGAAGAGTGTCACCAAATCGGGGTTCCCGCCAAATACTCGAGCATTATTTTTTAACCATTGTATTGCCAATGATTGATCCCAGAGACCAACATTACCAGGTGCCTCCTCTTCATACCCCGGCATAACCGGTGATAGATGTAGAAAACCAAATGCGCCAACGCGATACTGAAATGATGCAACTATAACATTTCCAACAGCAGACATTATATCTGCATTATATATATCTAAAGTGGCTGACCCAGTCATGAAGCCACCCCCATATATCCATATTAGCATGGGAAAACCATTTGTAGAATTCTATCGGATAAAATTATGTTTGATATGTCTTCTTGTTATATTGTTTACAATAAAGTCGTTAATAATCGTACTTACTTCAGCATTTCTAGATTCAGGATTGTGATGCATGTGGGTTTTCGAAGGGGCCCAAATATTTATATATAAACAATCTTCCGATACATTTGTGTTTGGATTCCATATCTCTTCACCGGAAAATCCAGGAAAATATTCATACCTATGTGTATATATTTATGGGTACAAAATAATTGTTATATTGATTTGGTCTACAAGTACAACTACATTGTTTATTGTTTAATGAAATTCTTAAGCTGAAAGAAGCAGCTTCATATCGGAATCCGATTCAAAATGTACAACGATTCAGTACAAAGTTTTCAGAGTTAATTTGGAGCATAAATTAATATTATGGACAAAGTATATAAATTTGGCTGAGGCCAAATCTTGTATACTCACCACCAATGCAAAGTTTCAAATTTTTTATAGCATATAATTGTACAACAAACCTTCTTACAAAGACTTAATACATTTGAAGTAAAACCTAATATTGTATAACTTTGGACTAATAACCTTAATGTTTGTACAAAACTTCAGCTTTCTATCTTTCTAATGCTTCTATCAAATTTGAACTTGATATCTCAATTTTTACTCTTGACCAGGGAGTATAAATTTTGGATTTTTTTTTGTACGTACCTTTCTTGTACACAAGTTGCCGGAAGTTTAGTTGCATCCAGTACATTCTGCCATGTCTCAACTGGAATTGGCTTACGAAAACGCAAATCATTTAATGGTGCCTTAGCGTATGGTATACCCGTATAAACATGAATTTCATGGCCCTGTACAAAAACAGCACGACCCCGTATAGGACCACTTGTTGTTTGTACAACTAAATGATCCGTGGTGCCATGTACCGTAGTTAAATGTAATATAAACACAATAAAGGCAATTCTAAATAATACGCCTAAGTCCGCTTTTAAACATAGTCTTGGCGACGATCGATATGAATGCCAACGAGAATGTAATGATTTATGTACCCGTAATGTCGATGTATAAACATTATACGTTATTGTGCATAAAAAGAATAATTTTTCTGCTAACATTTTTTTCATTACAAAATCAAATTATTACATCAATTGAAATTAAGCAAAATAAAGCTTTGGAATTTAATTTTCCGTTGTTATGTGAGTTAATTAGTTCTAATTGTAACATAAACCACATAACATAACAGTTCTAAATGTATAATTTTAGATTACTTTTAATTATAGACATTAATTATATAAAATATTTCTTAATTTATACATATTTTATTCTATTCACATTTTTTATTACATTTAAAAAATAATAGATTTCACAAAACGTGCTTTGACAAAAAAAAACCAATCACAAAAATTTCTTACATTTATCTTTAATTAATAAAAACATATCTCAATTTCACAAGTCTTACTCATTTATGTTTCTCCACGTTTAATTAATATTAATTAATGTTTTACCTTTAATTTCAAATAATTTCTCATTATTTCACATCATAAATGATGCTTTAAAATATAAATTCTGCAATGAAAAGAAATAAATAGTGCAGGATAATTAGCAGGATAATTGTTAATAGACATAATGTATTTTGAGGTTTTGACCTTTCCTTACATTATGGGTTACCATGTAATAACACTTATTATAAGAATAAAAATTTTACAGATAATTGTAGATATCTATTAACCAAAATGGGAATGATTTTTTCTACTCTACATTTGGCTGGGGCCAAATCCTCGATATCGCCCACTCAGACACTGCTTGATACTTTTAGTAAAAACAGTGTAAAAAATTATAAAATAATTTACAACCTGAGATGCCCGTTTGTAGTACACATTTGTAGGCAATGAATCGTTCTTGCATAAACATTGTAAGGCAGTATTTTTCAGTATTGTGTGAATTTTCGAAAACATAAATAAAAAAGTGAAAATTTAATATAGTCCAATGTCGGGTACAGTAGAAGAAAGATTTTAATTTTTCAATTTTCCATCCATTTCCATCTAATGTAATTTTTTATGTTTTAAGCGAGAAAAAAAAGGTGAGTTATCCTGAGCTTATGTTAAGTGTAGGTGTGTCCCTTCATAATTTAGACTTATTTCATAACAACTACCGTTCATGAACTTCCCACATATTTGTTAAGTTTAAAGTTGACATCTTTTTTTTACGATCAGGAGATCAAGAATAAAATTAATTCAGAGTATGTTCTTGGCAAACACTAATTCAATTATTTTTGTTAGAACCCTTATTTTAACAATGCCTCTATTATTAGTACCAGACTTTCTAGGACCAATTTTATATGAAGGCTTAATAAACCTAGCTTTTCAGATATCATCAAAAGCGTCTTTGATTAAGCAATTATTGAAGGTTTTTGTCAAAAAAGTACAAAAAATGCAAGCACAGCACTTAAGAATAGAGGAAGGTATCATCATCAGGTCCACGCATCTAGGAAACTTTCGTGGAGGTAGCTTTCAGACAATAAAGCAAAAAGAAATATATCAAGTGATAAAATTGTTTACGTATAATTCTCAGATGTCACAGACAGACAGAAGTCAAATGCGACGTTTCAAAGTAATTTGTAAAGAAATTTGAAATTTCTTTTGACCAAGATGATACAGAGCAAACACTTTTTGAGTTCCTTTTACAGTTGCGGCATTTATAAAAATACCCTGGGTCAGCTAGCAATTTGCCTTTTATAATTTGAATAAGTATACTGAATTTACGCCTAATTTATAATTAGTAATTATTGTAATCAAAAAGCCGACCAATAAAGTCATACTTTTAAGTTAATCTTTTTTTTTGTTGCGGATGCAGCGTGTTTGTTACACTAAACCAGACACTCAGACGAAGAGAAGGTACTTGCAAATTTAACAGATGATGAGATAGCAATGAAAATGCTGCACAAACCAGACAAGGAAGAAGAGATATAATAAAAATCTCAAAGTTCAATCTACTGCGAACAAAAGTGATTTCATTTTACAATAATAATTTAATTTAATTTTAAAATAATGATAGCACATCTTTTAGAGGGTGTTCATTCAACCACATTATGTAGAAGCTGATTATTTAATGAGACTAGCAAAGCAGAACGGTACATATCTACACTTTTTAACTAATGCCACATCCGGTCAAAAGGCTTTACTAAAACTTTCTTAAACGGTAATGCCGGCAAAATTAGTTTAAAAGGCGATGCAAGCATAGATTGCTAATATAAGCGTTTGGTAAGTCTACCATGTCAGAACTCACAAGAATAGATAATACTGGTTGCGCACATCGCTCAGGAAAGCTAAAGAAACTTATTGAAACTCTAGTTGACATAACTGATGAAAGGGATAATAACCGAAGGATGATAAGATCGAATTGTATTACGACTTAAATCAACTGTCATCACGATATTCGCAGTTGTTAATTATTTATTAGAAACCTACCTAAAAAACATCATCTGTATTTCTCAAATTTTTAGAGATTTCAATAAATCCACGTTAAGTACGTTGAGTTGGGCTTTGCTAAAAAATTTTATAGAAATTCACATCCTTTGTTCTACACTTCGGAAACGGGCCAACGTAGCCATTTTCATAACTCGAACAGCTTTCCAATTTAAACATTTTATTTGTGACAAAATTAATAAATCACCTAAATCAAAAATTTAATACCATACGCGAGTTACATTTTCTTTTCTATGGTTGAAGATATACTCATTTTATATGTATGTTTCTAATGCTTAGAAGAATTTGTGTAAAAAATTCTATTACCATTTCCAACACTTATCTAAAAATGAATTAAATTGGTCACGCCTTTCAAAAGTTATACAAAGCCAAATATTTATTTTCGTTTTATAAGTTATTTAACCACCACTTTGAAACTATCACCAACAGATACTTGTAGTTGAATGTATGGTGCTACATTATAACAAGTATTGGTGGTAGGTATCTAAGATTTGACCTCACTCAAAGATAATTTTTTTTTACTTTTTAACAGTATATTGTAAACTATACATATAAATGTTTTAGGTCAAACAACCCAAGTCGTGTGAAATTTTTACTGTCAGCGTTGACGCAAAATTCAATTATATTAATGTGTAAATTATGACAGGATGACAAGATGCATTCATATTTACGAAAATTGAATCTTATTAGGTGAATCGGAGCTTAGTATTCGCCTTTAATTTTATTTTATATATGTTTATATCTACACCATTTGTGGTACATATCGATCGACTCAGAATCATTGTCTCATTTAATTTAAGCCTGTCTATCCGTCTACATTTTGTCCATGTGAACTTGCTACTTAGCTACAGGACACACTTTTTGAGATTTTTGAATAAAATTTGGTACAGGAGTGTATTTTAAAGACGAACTTAATTGAAAGTGGTTAGAATCGGACCATTTTTACGGCTATGCCTTATATCATGCCATTCTATATTATGTCGTTGAATTGCAAGTCATGTATGCAACTTTATAAACACATTAAGCAAAGTCGTGTAGGATGTTTAAAAGTCGATCGCAATTATGAATCAATAGCTTTAACAGTGGTGCGAAATTTCAGTCTTCTGTACTTTGAAATTCGCGATCAAAAGAGGGAGAAAATGCCAATAAGGCCCAGATACATAAAGGGACAAATTTGTTGTTAGACTCTGACGCTTCCCTTTGAATATTGCAAACGTTTCGCCAAAATAAGTGCACCCCAATCTGATGGTGCATTTAAAAAAAATCCCAAAAATATAACAGCCTTTGTGGGTATCCGTCAAACATACTCAAAGATATATTATCAGATTTCTAGCATATGGACACATATAAATTCTCAAAATAATTCTAATTCCACTGGTGGTTTAATTCCCTATAAATTAAATGTAACGTATTGAATGTAAACAAAACATAACATTTCTTTCAAAACGCCTTACCATTTTCATTAATTCATGGAAGGTAACGAATTATATACATTTGCAAATTGCATCTCACAATTGACAAAGTACATTTTTTAGAATTCTGGTGTATGCATATATTTAAAAAGTACTTGATGTATGTCACAATAAAACATGCTTTTTTTTATTGCTTTTAATTCAAATTAATTTAACTGTTGGCACAAAATTTTTCCCCTTCAACGTAAACACAAAACATTTTTGTCACAAGTTTATGTAATAAAATAACTAAAGAATGACATGTAATGGACTTTTTTTAAAAATGTGTTTTGTATAAACTGGTGCACGTCTCTACATAAACTGAATATAAAATCCTAGTATTCTAAATCTTTTAAGTTTCTTATAAAAATTGTGTCCACAACTGCAAATTCTAATTAACTGTTATACACAACTTTAAATAACAGAGGCTCGATAAAGCTCACTCTCTTCATCACCGAATCTGCAAGTACTTGCTTTTCATAAAAATAAAAAAAATAAAAAAAATTGTTCAACTTTTTCATACATACAATTTAAATTTAATAGAAAATTTGTACTTAATTTAAAGCATTATTAGTAGATACCACCCTTAAGTTTTATACAATACAATGCGATATGATACACTCACTGATTTGAATTTAGGTTCATTAAATATGACACGATTCGTGGTGTGCTTGAAAAACCAATAGAATCTCAACCAATGTAAGTAATATCAAGTGTTTACATGGATATTAAAAAAATCTAATATGCCAATTAATATTTTTTATATCATAATAGATCTCGTTTGTTCCATATATTCTATTCAACTTATTCTAATCTATTCAGAGTCATTTCATTCATGTACCCACATGTTTATTTAAACCACAAAATTAAATAAAATTTTGAGTATAACTCTGACAACATTTCATTTCATGGTAATGTTGGATTAAGTGTTGGTCCAATGGCCGCGTGTTTCTCATACGGAAATTTTTGTTTAATAAAAAAAAAAATTGGACTTTTTAAGTATGCATAGGGAAAGATTTATCTTACTGTTGCTAAACGTTATACCAGTTGTAATTTGTTTCCAAATTTTTTTTGTAAATGATAAATGATTACTCTGTGGCACAGAATACTTAACAATCGAGGGCTTTTAAAAAGAACATATTAGAAAGAAGATTACTATTTCCATTAAACTTCAGAGCTCTTTCAATTAAATTTTCTACTATTTACGTAAATGTATTTTAAAATGTAAAAGAACATGCTTTTGGCATGGACCAAATCTAACATACTTACCAAATAATTATTGCATTATGTAATACTCGATATATGTAGCTGGTATTATTTATTTTCTTTTTACAAATAATGCACTATTGTTCTTGGAATATGATTGATTGATTCCTTTGTTATACTCAATAATATTTAAATGGTTATTGACTAATCATTTCAAGTGGCTTATTTCTTGTGGACTTCTACCTGTAACAAATATTAAAAAACTTTTTTCACATTCAATGTATATGCACTCATTTAATTGAAAGAAGTGAGAAAAGTACTGTAAGCATTTTGTTTAAATCCATAACCGATTCGAATCTGCTTTTTTTTTAATGAAATTAAAACTTATTAACAATTTTTGCATTCGAAAGTACATTCAAAATTTATTATTAATCAAAGATCTTATATTTTGATACAATGTTTTGATAAATACTATGTAATCACTTCTTTTAAACTTTCAATGCACAAAAAAATTTTAAGCAAAAAATATTATTTTATGAATTTTTAAGCACACTTTTCTAAATTATGAGCACTAAAATAGATGAATTTTTGTCATTTAAACAAAATTTATTTTATAATATTTGCTGAGAATATGATTTATTGTTTTTTATTCACTCTATTCGATTTCTTTTCATTAAAATATACATATTTATATATATATCAATATATGTAATACAAAAATCACTACTGGGCAATCGTAAGCAGAGAACACTCATGTTGGAATATTCATGATTTTCATTTACTTTTTATATCACATGTAGAGAGTGACGTATACAAATAACTTAAATAGCAGCTAGAAGCTTAAAACTTTATCCAAAAAAGTATAACACTTTTTCAAATAAATCACCATTATATTTGCTTTTATATATTTCACTTAAAAAGCTTTTAATAGATTACATCTACCGGCCGGAAATATATGAATATATAAAATATATGTCAAATTTAAAATTACCAGCCTTAAAATAGTCCAGTTCAAAACACTTACAATAAAGCTTCGCCGTTTTTAATCAAAGCTTGTTGGCGCACCTTGTTTTTAACAGTAGAACTGGCATTACAGAAAGTTGCTTAAATTGATTTATTTAAAAATTATTCCTTAAAGTATTAACGGTTTCAAGTTCGTTAGAGGTAAATACGATAAAAAAGGGAAATATTACAATTGTAATACTTTCTAAATCTAGATTCGTATATGAAATGTATTGGTAGAATAAAAGATATGAAAAAAAATATTCTTGACTTGTACTTTCCAATGCGCGGTTAGCAAAATAGGAACAGAACAATTTAAACATTTTTTGGAACATACTTATTTTCCATTGCTATAATTTTGAAACGCCATTAGTCTATGCAATTTAATTAAATTAATTATCCATCTGCCGGGCCATCCAGCTATCTGATGATTTGCTTCTTTCATCAATATAGAATCGACAATTTTCCACATATTTTTCTGCCTTTAAAACGAGTGGTATTAAGTATGGAGCAAAATGGTGAATTTTTATTATTAAAGATTTTTGCATATGTAAGACGCATTTAATATTTCGCTTATTTCAAACTAAAAATTTAGACAGTTTTATTAAATCTAAATTCCTTAAATATGCTTATTTTAATAAGGATAATTAGCTATTATCCCGCTTTAAACTTTCGCATCATGCATAGGAAATTGACAAACAAAAAAGAACTCTTTAAATTCTTGTATTTTTGTTTACACATGTTTTATGTTTTATATTTATATTATATATTTGTGTGAATATGTTATGTTTGTGTTATTTTTATTTAGGGAACACTTCCACCCTTTTGTTCCAATAAAATTAAACAAGTTATCATTTGATTCTAACCATGGTACTTTTTTACGCAATGCATTCTTTCGGATAAGTTTTTATAGTCTTATCATCTTTCTATAAATACTGCATTTTATGAATTTCATGAATTTCATAAAACTATGACAATTTTGTATATATTGTACATAAGATAAATAAAAAAATGTTTACGTCCATATTATTAATAATTATTATGCGGCTTAGCATGCTTTTTTACACTTTACCATATTTTGGACGCAATAATGTGGAAATTGTATACCTTTTAACAATAGATCGTTTAAGGGCTGTAAAAGAAATAACATTTCATTCCGAAAAATACTTATATTTCGCATACCTTTAATCCTGAAATGCAAACCTCACAACAATAAAACCATATGTAAAACCAAGCACAAATGAAGGCTATAATAATTGATACAAGCCAAAAAACTAAAAACCAAAAAAATCCCCAAAGCACATTAGCCATTACTTATTTTATCTATTCGCAATAGAAATAAATACAAACAAAAATATATTCGAATAGTTTAATTCGAATTGTCTTTTTTTTCAAACCAATACGTATTAGAATATGATTTATGTGCTTCTTTCAAATTTGACAGTAACAGGAAACACAAATTTCAAATGTTTTGATGAAAAAAAAATTGCCCGGTAAATAAAAAAAAATATATACTTAACAACTCTGGTTCTTTTACTGTGATGCTATAATGTTCAAGCTGAACATACCTTCCTATAATTCAGAATTTGGATATGGAAAATGTTTACTAAAAATATAATTAACATAAAGCAAATAAGACACGTTGCGTATTTTTAAACGACCATATTACAAAGTTATATTTTGGCTAGCTATTTGTTTTGAACTATCGATTATACAGAGATATTTTTTTTTTGATATTTTACGCTATAATTATTTTCTTAGCTTGCGATTCATATTTCTAAACTGTTAGAAATAACAATAATGATAACTATACTTTTATTTTTATAAAAATAATTAAATTTACACCATGCTTTAACAATCTTAACACGTATGATTTTGTTTTTGCATGTAAATTGTACAATTATACCTTTATTGATAAATAATATTAACATAATGTCGATCGGTAGAAATCAGGGTTCATTCGGTTCATATCTGCTTTAAAATGGTGATTTACAATCTAACATCGCTTTTGCACAATAATGGGGAAATTGTATACCTTGTAACAAAATGTCTGCAAGACTAGATAAACCAGGGACACAAATTACCAAAACGTATACAACAATATAAATAGCTGCGCAAAAAAAAGCCACGAAGAAGGAGATAAACCAGAAGATTAAAAACCATAGTATAAACCAAATTGGATTGCCCATAACTCTCACTAAATTTCGTTTTTAATAATATGACTCACTAAATATAAATAATGCAACAAAATGGAATCAAATAAAATGAAATGTTTCTAGGGGCCATATTTATAATTTCGATTTATAATCAATATTAAAATTCAACAAGAATTCGTTTTTTGAGATGAAATTGTAAATCAGCATTATACATAAAAGACGTGTCCGATTTTTGCCAATTTTTATAACATAGATCATTTTTTCTACTATAAATATACTATAAATAAATACGTGAATTACGTATGTTTGTAATACCTACAAGGACTTAAGTCAGACAGATCTTTTACTATGCCGATCGATTTAAAATCACTTGCCGAAACAAGTAAAGCCCTTACTTTACGTAAATCGAAAAGGTAGAAAAAGTATGTAATTTTCAAGTGATTTGAAAAGTTCGACATATGATGGAAGCTTCTGTAAGTTATTTTATTTGGACCAAATTTAATCCACTAAATAATTAAAATAAATGAAAGAAGTATTGTACACTGATTTTTATTCAACAATAATCTAAATTGTAAATGTTTTTCATACATTAATTTTTTTTAAAAGTATTCATTTTATTGAAAGTAGTAATCTAAATTGTATCAACTTTAATAAATTTTTGATATTTTTGATTTCATATTCTCTCATATTGCTTTTGAAGACAAATTTTTCTGGTCACTTAACAGGCAGACAGATTTATATGCAAGCTTGAATCAAATCAGAAAGTTATTTTGAGCCGATCGGTGTAATAAAAAAGGTAAGACACTTCAAAACGTTCTGAATGTTACATACATTCGCACAAACTGATAATATCTTGGGTAATTTGGAAAAGTCAGCGTTTAGTTAATGTTAGACCCACTAATCTTCTTTGGACTTTTTTTAATATAATGCCCCTTATTTTAATCATTTAAAATTACAAAATTTTACTTTCTCGATTTATAAATCGTTGTCTTGATTATTAAATCACAAATTAAGCAAAGTGACGTATGGTCTTTGAGACTACTCGCTTTAAATGACTTTCATTTTGCACATGCACACATGCATACATATGTATAATTCCGTTTTAGGATATTTAAAATGTGTGATTGATAAGACTGCTTTATTTTCAAATTCTTTTAAAAGTAATGTAGCGTATCATAGATAGTAAAAACTTAATAAGCGGTCAGGGCCAACTTTAAAATGCCTTACTCCATTTTGCCTAATGTAATTTAAAGCAAAAAAAAAAAATAGGTAAACGAATTACAAATCAAGAAAGCAATTTTTAAGTGATTGGCTATCTAAAAAATACACTGATACCGATAAAATTTCGTAGGCTCATATAATACAACAAAATACAATAACATGCTTATTTCATTGAAATATTATCGAAATTTACATATATTGTGAAAAAGAAGCCATTAGAGAATGGTAGTAAATATTATTTGAGTCTAATCATTTTTAATAGAGTACGTTTCTAGACCAAATGTCATCTAAATACCAAATTAGATCTATCTTGTTTTCGTTTTAGGGGCACTTATCTCCTAAAAGGGAAGGGAAGCGAAGGCACTTTAATAATGTAACGAATTGTTTATATATGATCAAATGGTGTTTTCTGCTACAATAGGGAGATGCAGTAAGTAAAGTTTGGAAACCACTGTTCTATGGTATATGATATCATTTACTATTTCTAATGTAGAAGCTTTTTCATTAATATTTTCAGTTAGCTTCTTTCTGTTTTTACATGTATTACTCTTTTTGGTATGTTAACGTTTAAAATCCACTACATTAAGTATTAATTATTAACATGGACAACAAATTATATAAATACACCGTGAAGTTTTCACTAATTATATTTTTTTATGTTATATGTATAATTATGAATTATAATTACTTTAATGTAAATATACATTATAATAATAAGCAATTCATTACCGCACTTTTAACATATAGTTGCAATGGATGAAATTTGACTAAACAACCAGCAAATAGATCGTGAGTACTTTCATACTTTACTTTGATTTCTCCTACAACTTTTGTTAAAAAGATTCTCTTATATAGAATGCTACAATGTTATTTTAATAAGATTCTCTTTAAATTATACGGTTTAGTTTGCTAACTGGCAAATTTAATTTTTATACCCTACACACTCGCCAGTATGATAAAACGAATTTCAGTGAATATAACAAATTATGGGGCTTTGAAACAAGCCCATTTTTGTTATTATACCAATCGGATCAAAGTTATGCGTTAAATATCTATAAGCCTGTCTGTATGTCTATCCTTTATCAAAGTTGTAAGGACTCGCTTACTGATCTTTCATTACTTGATATAAGAAGTCGGCTAACCAAAGTTCGGTACATGGTGTAGGTTTATAAATTCTTTGTCCAATTTCTTAATTTCTTTTTTTTACGCATGATATTTGAACTGTGTTTGTATAAATGTAGCTTTATGTGATGTTAACATAGCTCATGTGTAGTAATTGTTGCACAAAAATAAATACTTATTTTTGCTGAATTCGATTTATGGTAATATTGTGATTGTGTTCTCCACGATCACTGGATGTTATTTTTGTTTTTGTTCAAATTGATAAAAAACTTTAAAAATCGCTGTGCATGC
This sequence comes from Melophagus ovinus, assembly GCA_023089585.1. Taxonomy (NCBI): domain Eukaryota; kingdom Metazoa; phylum Arthropoda; class Insecta; order Diptera; family Hippoboscidae; genus Melophagus; species Melophagus ovinus. The sequence continues at coordinate 3,025,265 of JAKKIB010000177.1, forward strand.
CGTAGGGTATTTTCGGCAAATTTTTGCTGCTATTTGCGTTGCTCAATGATCTGACTTTGTTATTGTTAAGATTGTTGTAGTTTAAAAGCGTTGTTCTTGTTGAAGCAGAGACGCTATTTTTGAATATATGTACTTCCCCTGTTTCTTAGTTAGCCAATCTCAAATAACAGTTAAACTTTTATATGTTTCTTATACCCATCACCCAGAGTATACTCGCATATTCGTACTAAATGTACTTTTTTACTTTTACATAAGTAATAATAAAAAGAAATATTGTAATTTAAGATTTTTTATTTTAACAATTCAAAGTGTACTACTAAATTATTAATATTAAATTTTTTAATGACTCCATTTCTTGTATGACGACAAATTTAGCGTATGCGAGGATTTACAACTAAATTTAGTTATAACTGTATTTGATAATTTCACTGTTGCTGCGTAAACGTAATTAGAGAAAAAGAAATATTTTCTCATCTTTGATTTTTACAAAAAAAAAAAAATACATGCATAATTTTTTAGCGAAACGCGACTAAAATTCTATATATTACACTTTATGGATGTAGTACGGTGATAATTATTCTGTTATTTTGTTTTGTTCTTTAAGTTTTTGAAGTTAAACTGTATTCAATTCCTTTTTTTATATTATTTGTTTTTAAAAATTCGGACATTTTAGTTTTGGAAAATGTAAGTAAACAGATCTTTCACCTTCCGCTTACTCAAATTTTATGTAAATCAATATAACCATAAATAATGGAATATGTAATCATAGTTTGAGTTGTGGAGGAATTTATTTAAAATAATATCTACAGATATAAATCATGACTAACGTTTAAGTTCAGTGTTAAAGAAACTTCACTTTAAAAAAAAAAGAATAATGTTAAATTTGTTAAAGTCGAAGAATTTAATATGACACTCAGTTATAGAATAATTTTCATCCGCCGGTTTTCATCCGCAATATTAAAATATGTACTTGTTATTTGCTATCACATATTCGAAAGAAAAATTGCACAACCAAATTTATTTCTAATACGTAATTTTTTCCATGCAAATATACTGTAATAGCCTTTTCCTCGTAGTATTGTCATTATTAGAACGAATAGATATATTTAATTCATACAATGAATTTGTTCATATAATGTAGCTAGACATTTGTTTCAGTTCAAATATATTACTGACAGTTAATGATATTAATTTTAATTTCTTCCAGAAATGCACTTTTATTACTTCATCATGAGTTATTGTAAGTTAATATTTCATACTTGTTTATTATGAAGTTCCTAAAAAGAAACTTTTACTTTATTTTAACAGACAAAAGCAAAGAAGAAAATTCTCCTTTCATTTATACACAAAAACCAGTTAGCCTTACACCATCATGGGAAGATCAGAAACTACCTAATGATGAATTAAATTTTAAAGGTATATTGCTCTTGAGGACCCATTAAGTACTTTATTTAATATTTACAGCTTACATCACTTGTGATGCAGGGTATTATAAGTATGTGCGGACATTTGCAATACTCAAAAGAGTTTAAAATGTGACCATCTGCTGACACGATTTAAAGCTGTAAATGATTTGTATTTTTTTTATTTCTAGATTTATCTATGAAGAAAGCTCAAATGGGGTTGACACCACCAAAAGATAAACTTAAATTGGTTTTTTTTATATATTTGCTACATGGCCTAGGAACATTAATGCCATGGAATATGTTTATTACAGCCAAAAGTTATTTTGTAGATTTCAAATTAGCCACCAATATAACAGATAGCGGCTTGTCATCATCTTATGCCGGTTACTTTTTACAATACTTAGGTTTTGCCTCACAAATTCCTAATCTAGTTTTCAGTTGGTTAAACATATTCGTACATATTGGGTTTGTTAATGCTTCTATAAATGGCAACGCATACATTTTTACTTTTTTTATTTTTTATTTATTTTTTTTTTTGCTTTTTTCAGAGGTGATCTTACGAAGCGCATTGTCTTTAGTATTGTCGTGGAATTAATCATTTTTACAGTTACAGTGTTTTTGGCAATGTTGGACTCTTCAGCATGGCCTGATGTATTCTTTTGGATAACAATGATTAGTGTTGTATTATTGAACAGTATGTTATTTAAATGATATTATTAGAATTAACCACTTTAACATGCAATCAGATATAAGTTATTCTTGGCAACTTATTTGCATTGACCTATATAATAATTTACTAACATCAAAAAAAGGCAAACAAGCAATAGAAGGAAGTTGTTATGCTTTATTATATAGGGTTAGTGCAGCTAACTTTTTTCATATAAGAGGATACATATATTAGGATTAATGATATAATAAAAGTGGAGAATTTTAGTTTTATATCTCACATATTGTATTCAATGTTTAGAATGTACTGTAGGTGTAACATTAATCCGTACTTCTTAACCTAAGAAATGATTAGAATCGGATCAGTCTTAGAACCATGCCATTTACTTAAAAAGGTCATTATATGATTAAAAAAATTGCACTTATTGAATATTCTTAAACAAATATTGGCACCTTATTTTACTTTGACAATAAAAATGTTTTTTTTGTTTTCCTTCACATATGGTAAATGGATATTTCAAACATATCTTAAACAAAATACTAATTCAATATAAATTATTTGCGAATTTTTACTGCTTCATCCGGTAATTTTTGTGACTGTGATTTCTATAAAAAAAAAAAAGAAATTTTAAATTTCTCTTCTTTTTCTGTTCTGTTATTTGACTTTGGGATCATTTGGGATTTATTATTTAATTCAGATAGACTGTAACGCAATTACTTTTTTAAATTTATAATTATTTGCAAAATAGAGATTATTATATTACAAATTACCAATGGCATTACTGTTTCTAATTGCAGTGGCGAATGGCATTTATCAAAATACAGTTTATGGCATGGCTGCAACTTTACCTGTTAAATATACAGGTGCAGTTGTTTTGGGATCAAACATTAGCGGTTTATTTACCACGATCGTTTCAATTTGTAGTTCCTATATATTTTCTTCATATCGCACTTCAGCAATTTATTATTTTATTACCGCAATGCTGGTACTACTTATATGTTTTGATACCTTTTTTGCTTTACCATTAAATAAATTTTTTCGCTATCATGAAATGCTGAAACGTAAAGAGGATCAAAATCGTGATGAAAAAAAATTATTAGACATGCCTTATTTAAAGATATTTATACAGGCATTCCCTCAACTATTGAATATATTTGTTGTATTCTTTGTAACATTGGCTGTTTTTCCAGCAGTTCATTCCGGTAATAAAAACCATAAAACAAAAAAGAAAAAAAATTTAGCATGCAGAATTTTCCAAACAAGCTTATTTTTGTTATACATTATTCAAAATTGAAAATTTCCATACTGATTACATTGAAAAATTGTCTTAGATAATTGCAATATTATTTATCCAGTATACCGATATTTTTCATTTCATTTAAAGTACAAAACCAAGCAAATTGGACTATTTTTGATTTAATACTAAATAACTGAAAACGTATTCTGAGAATTGTAACTAACACTAACTCTTCTTTAGCGATTCGGTAAATAGGCGAGAGTTTTTTGTTACATTAATTCTACATCAGTTGATTATTAATTGATTATACATTAACATGTAGTGCATTAATGCAGGCGAAAGATATGTGCTTTATTTGTTTCATGAATATGAAATTGCTTACATATTTTCTTTCTGAACTGAACATGTTTCAATATTAATTACTTTACGAAACATTTTTATATGGTATATAAGAAATATATTTTACAAAAAATATTGTTTATTTTTTTATTTTCTATATTTTCAGATATAAAACCTTATTCAACGGATTTTATATTATCGCCGAATCTTTTTACATCCATTACATGTTTTCTAACATTTAATTTATTTGCCATGTTAGGCAGCTTAACGAGCTCATTTATACAATGGCCTAAACCGCGATATTTATGGATACCAGTATTTATGCGTTTAGCATTTTTACCATTATTTCTATTTTGCAATTATTTACCACAAAATGCAGAAAGGAATTTACCTGTTTTAATCACTAATGAATGGCTTTATTGGCTTATAGCCATTATTATGAGTTATAGTTCTGGCTATTTAAGGTAATATATTCTATTAAAATGAATTTTATCAATATACGTGATGTTATATCGATCATCCAGATCATTTAGAAGTTAGTGGTACATTCATTTTGAAAGTTACTTTTTTATATATTAAAAGTTAGGTATATTATTCATATCTACGGGTGCACTGGGTCTTTTAAAAAGCATTTAATTATATTTTTGCCATAAAGTTTGCATGTAATGACTGGGTGGGTGATCGGTATGCAAAATTTGGCTTTCACTAAATATAATTTTGCTTACTTTACTTTTCAAGTTCCCTCGGAATGATGTATACACCGAAGATGGTTGCACCAAAGTATCAAACAACAGCTGGAATGTTTGCCGCCGCAATGCTTATAACGGGAATTTTTGTCGGTATTCTATTTTCATTTCTTTTTCCGAAAATGGTTACTATTTAAAATGTAAGAACTTTTAAAACTTATTAAGACTACAAATAACAATTTCAAATATTTGAGTTCATTTATATACGTATGTATAAGTTATATATTAGCTCTCCCGATTTTATAATTCAACTTAATGAAATGAATGTCACACATTTATTGTAATTATGATATAAGATAGCACAAACTTTTATTTTTACATGTAATTGTACATCTGCATTCTACATTATACATACAATGAAGTCCTTTTTTTTATATTAAAGTGCCTTGAAAAATTTATCAATTATTTATCTATTAAATGTTGGAATAATTTCCCAAGAACTTGTTATAAAATCGCCTTGCACTTAGGTATGCAAATTGCATGCAAGTAAAGCAGAAAACGTATGAAAAGAATATGGATAAAATGCTAATTTTGAAACACTTATGGCAAAAGAGCAAGCAAACCTAATATTTCACGTAAAGTGGGGTTAGACTCTTCAAAAATTTTACGCGCAGATGTATCGCAACAAAATGCATTGCTGAAAAATATTTCAAGATTGAACGTAATAAGAAATGAGTAAATTTCAAGGCCTATGAGATTATTCATAGAGCATTATTATAACTTGCACACGGGACGTTTCTATGGCATTAAAACTAATTTTATGTATATATAAAACCTACGCATTCATATGCTTTGTAACCGAAGACATTTTTTTTTTATTATTTCAAACTTTTACATCGCCAATCCAGTAGCTCTTCAAACGTTTCAAGATCATTATTTTCTGTAGCAATCGATTCATCAACTGTTTGCTGTTGCCGGTTGGCTTTATTAGCACAATGGATATGTTTCAATTTCTCTTCTAAAATCAAAACTTTCGACCAATTATGAATTTGTTCATCTATTTCTATTATTTGCCTATCAACATATGTCTCACTTTGATCTTGCGTAATTAAGGTATTGGATATAACGGTCGCCTCTTTGATTTCACGTTGAAAAAGTTCCCATTCTTCATCTAGGGAATCCTTCACAGATTTAGTTTTGTGAGACGGTTCATCAAAAAATAATTCTGGTAAAATACCTTTACTAGCAGCTGTGTGTTTTCCATTTTCAGGACCGCTAAGTTCTACATTTTCGCTGGGAGTATGAGAAGTATTAATAATTTCTGTAGCCTTACCTTTCGTACTTTGTTTTGTTGAGTTTTTTGTAGCAATGATAATGTCTTCTTTTAATTTTTTGGCTTCTTCAATATTTATTTTGTGTTGTTTGGAATTTACGTGAACTTTCCAAAGTGCCAGCGATTTAACGTTAGATCTACATATTATGCAACTTAGATTACCTTTGGAATCATACTTTATAAGTGGCGAATTTATTTTTTCTGTGGTGCTTTTTTTTAATTGATTTAACTGTCGCCTCTCGGCCATTATTTTTCTTAAATTCTTTTCATCATTTCTGCACACTAATTTATCCATTATACTTTTTGGACAAATGCTAAAAACTTTTCTTAAATCTCATACAATAATTTAATAATATAATATTGAAATTGTTATTAATTTTTATAAAACATATATCACAAGTTATAGACCATAGACTATCCTTTAAATAATTGTTCAACACATTACTTTGTTTTATTTCACTCTCGCTACAAAAATCAATTTTTCTTCCGTCAAGTTCAATTTACAGAAAGAAATGCCTGATATCTCTTTCTTTATTCTAAACACTTTGTAAACTTTTTCCATAGAAATAATTATAGTTTCTCCGTCACTTCCTACAAACCATATAAAAAACAATTTTATTTTCGTCGAAGCTTACGAGAGGACTATACTTTTTAATGTTATCTCTGTCGAGAACTTTGACTGATGACAACCAATTTTATCAAGGTATTAAACTATTTTGATTAGTTGTTGCATGAATATTGCAATAGTAGTACAATGGAAGCCAAATGACAGCGTAAATTGTGAATGAGTTATGTAACAGACATATTTGGCAATTAAAAAAAAAGACATTTAATAGATAGAAATTTATTTGGTAGTTTTTTAATTGCACACAAAAAAAACGACCAAATGAGGGACCATTGCCATTTCACTCTTAGACATAAATAAATTTGGTTATTAAAATGAATGTCTTTCAAGCTCAACTTACAGAAAGTACACTTTCTGATTTGTGCGTCTTTCTTTCGAGGGCAACAATTAATAATTAACAAATTTTATTTGTACTACTGCAAATGCAGGCCAATTTTATTGAAGCAACCGTTCTGTGCTATGTGATCTAAGATGTAGAGTAGATCTACAATTGAAATTTAAAGATATAACAAATATTCAATGGCATTAAAATTTGCAGCAAATTTAAACTTTTTATTCACGGAATGCCCTAATGTAGTTGAGCGTCTGTATTTGGCACACAAATATGGCTTTCGTGCTGTTGAAATAGCTTATCCAGCTACGGAAGAACACAAGCAAGAACTCTTAAAAGCACAATTAGAAACTGGCATGCATATCGCATTATTGAATATTTCCACTGAAGATAGAACGATCAACAATTGTGATCAGAATTATAGGTACGGTACAGCGTGTATACCAGGCGCAGAAAGTATTTTCCAGCAACAATTAATTGAAACTATAGATTTTGCCCATAAATTAAATTGTTCCAAAATTCATATAATGTCAGGACTTGTCAAGGATTGCAATAATAGCTGTTATATGGAAACGTATGAAAAAAATTTAAAATGCGCCGTTGAAAAATTGGAAAAAGAAAATCTTATCGGTTTAATAGAGCCTATTAACAATTATTCAGTGCCTTCGTACTTTCTCAACAATTACAAAATAGCGTGTGCAGTCATAAATGCACTTAACAGCAAACATTTACAGCTAATGTTGGATATATTTCATTTGCAACAAATATGCGGTAATGTGACTTTTTCGTTTAAAGAAATGTTCGATATAATTGGTCATATACAAATTGCCCAAGTACCTCATCGTCATGAACCTGATGTTAAAGGTGAATTAGATTATGAATACATATTCTCAATGATTGAGCAATCTAATTTTACTGATTGGATTGGTTGTGAATATAAACCACAAACAACTACAATTGAAGGACTCAAATGGATGCAGAAGTTTGGTTATCAATTATGAAGTACAGATAAGTGTATAACATTTAAAAGAATAAATAAATGTCAACTGAAAAATAACTTTATCTTTACCGTTCTTCTTCTTTACACATAATAAATTAATAATATAGAAGAATGTGGAGATACATTAAAAGCAAACCTATAAATTCAATAAAAGAAAGTTAAGATGTTTTCTATGATATTTGACCGGATATATATAATGTTTCATATATAATAAAATTTAATTTTTTTTATAAAATGTTAAATTAATTTGACAACTTGATAATGAGTTCTTCGACTCTACATTTTAATATTTTATATATTGTCGTAAATTTTGTTATATGACTTTTTAATTACATTAAACAAAGCGGTGTGGGTTGTTGGAACGTCGGCCCTGAATCGACAATAAAGTTAATCGATTTAGGGTATGAAAAAATGAAATGAATCAAATTTAAAACACTCAGTTAATATGTTAACAGTTGTGCACATATTTTTATCAGGGAAATATTTAAAATTGTAAGTTTCTTGCACTTTTATATGGAACGCTGTATGAAGAATGTTCGAAAAAATTATATTATTTTGTCTGTATATCTTGTCGTGATTGGTTTGGTATATTTGCTTCAAAATATGCTCTTCTAGACAGTACGTAAATTACAATATATCCGGTGTATATCTATGTGTCATTTCCATCAAATTTGCATTTACAAAAACTTTTATATAGTTTTATAAAATTTATTTATTTACTTCTATTTGTCTTTGGACAAGATGGGACTTGTTACAATCTATGTCTCTTTATATATAATTTCCTATTTTGTAAAAATTTTAAATTGAAAATGTCCAAATTAAATTAAATTAAAGCTCAAAAAATTATTAAATATCAAGTCTTTATGGAAATTTTTTTCAAAGCCCCATTAAAACTTCTGATTATTATTCTTTACATCGCATGGTTGTATTGTGGTTTCCGAGCAATGTGTTCTTTTTTTTTAATTGTAAGCTTTATCCAGAGAGAATTTAAATTGTATTAGAACAAGTAGGTAAACAGTGATGGTTGAAAATGAAGTTGTCATTAATTGTCGATTAACAGTCATATAACCTTTTAAACTGACAATAGCAGGATTCATTTCAATGGCAACAATAAATAAATCAATTTCTTTTTTTGCCTCCATATCAGCTTTAAGTAAATCCACTGATAATAAAGTTTTTTGTATATTTTTGGCTACACCCAAAGTAGAACTGTGTGAACAATCGCATATAATAAATAGTAATGTACAACAATAAATGACATCCACAATTAATCCAGCCTCTTTATACGATATGGTGGTGCCTTGTTTATAATCAACAATCTCTGCAAATGCTCCATACACAGCAATTATAATGTTAACAAATATGAAGATGCATAATGTTGAATAGGTTCTCGCATAAGCATTACCCAGAGACTGCAATAATTCACTGAGATTTAACCATAAGAAACGGTAACTTGATATAATTGAAGCCTTACAACTCTTCATAACTTCCTAAGCAATTTCAAAACGATTAAATATAATATAGTCGGGCAGTGTCGACTATTATTTATACTACACTGCTATCTTTATTCAAAATTCAATATAAAAGTTAAGAAAATTTTATAGAAAAGAAAGAGAAAAACAAGTCTCAAATCCTTTGAAAAATAATATGCAGGAGACGAAAAAAAACGCCCTTGTAGCAAATTTAATATACTTTTGAAATACATTAAACAATTATTCAAAATTAATTTTTATTAAAGGAGACTTCAAAATGGTAAATTTATTTTAAATATTAACTTTTTTATAAAATAAAATATAAAAATTTTAATATATTAGTTTTTATTACAAAACACGCCCTACAACCAAATAATATACCTTAATAAAAAGTATACTCGACCGCAAGATCAAGCAAGAAGCCGAAAGTGAAGTAAAAAATGTAAATCTTTTATATATTATAAATTTTTTTTGTATTTCATAAACAGGCATCACACTGACAAACATGTCTAAAGGGAACCAGAAAGTGATTTAGAATCGATCTACATAATAAAACGTGGGCCTATATGAACTTCTCCTAGATGTTAAAAATACCTGAACGAATTTATTTTTCTCTGCAACCGAAGTAGTGTAGAGGACACAAATTAAAAATTTAAAAGATTTAATTTTAAAAAAAATACCTTTATGCTTACAGGAGAAAACTAATTTTATACCTTTCTGAAACATATTGCTAGTGAATGCGACGCAGCTTTAATAGCTCTGGAATTTATATACCACAAAGCACAATTCATATTAATCATCGTTATAATGTGATAATAAGCTAATGTATGCCATAACGGATACCCTTCTAGTAGAAAAGACAAGCATAGTAAGAATAGAACGGCACATAGAAGACAGGCAGCCGATATAATAACAATAAGGGACTTTAAGCGTGGAAATTGTAACGAAGTGCCCGTTGTACGGAAAAATCTCAATTGAAAGACACCCCAAAATGATTTGTACTTAGCTACTTCGCTTGCTACACCCCAACCAACGAACGGTATCCAAAAATGAGGCACCAAGTATATAACAAATATAATTGCGTAAATATATTCATCGAACTGTTGTGTTATTTGTAAAATGCGTAAACGTTCTTTACCAACTATTAATACCACCATAGTCATTAGACACCAAAATATAACCGAATATATTGTAGCAATAGATGTCCACGAGAATGTAATGCGCCCTGGCTGACTACGTAATATTGGCATTACAGCAAGCACACGAAATAATACCAATAAAAGCTTATGATCTCGATAGAACTGATCATGTATTTCTATTTCATCACCGTCTTTAGAATTTAATCTAGCACGTTGATATCTGTTATATTCTTTCTCTTGTACAGCGAGATCAACAGAGTTAAAGTTACGTTGAACGCCATCATTTTTTAAATTAACTTTTAAATCAGACTTCAAAAGATCTAAATTAATATTTGTAATACTTTCTTCAAGTGCCCGATACATAATGTTTCAAGGCAAATAAATTTATGTGGAATGAATGTAAAAGCCACGCATGCTTTACAATTTATACTATATCCCATACACAAACAGAATATTTTTAAAAGAAAAATTACATTAAATATTGATGGCAAATAGGAGGAAGGTCAACATACGTTTAATAAAAAATAAAAATGTTTATTTTTAAAACTTATAAAATAAAGGTAGCTATCCTATAACTCATGCATATTAGCCATATGTTATCTGTGTGTTATATTGTGTTATATTTAATTTGTTGAATTTGTTGAAAAATTGTGGTATAAGAAAACAGTTATTTTTTTAGGTATTACATTATAAGGTTAATAATTTATTTTATTATTTATTTTATTGATTTAAATCCTTTTCACAAGTTCGATATGCAACACCAGCACCAAAACCTGTACCCATTAGTATTGGCCATGTTCTTCGTTTGAAAAAAAGTAACGATAGCACTGAACCAAGAATTAAGCCCCCAGTGCTTTTTATTAGTGTATCACTTATGCAGCGATCCAATTTCTTGCCAAATTCATCTTCTGTATAAGATAATTTTGCTGTCGTTCCTGTCATTTTATTATTTTACAAATCTCACTTTTTTTACGTTACGTGCTTATAAAATGGCAGACGTGAATATGAACTACGTTTAATCTTGCTTCCACAATTCAACAGACTGGATTTCTCAATTTTATAATTTTGCTTTACTCACATATTACTATTGCAGTAGCAGTAGTAGCCGTAGTAGAAATATTAGTGGTGATACATGCTTCTTTAAATTATTAATTAAATTTTGCATTAATTAATAAGACACATTGTTAATCACAGAATATGTGCATAAAAATTTTTTTTATAAATATTCTCTATATAAATGAAATATATGAAAATACGACAATTAATTATTACTATTAGTTAATGTTATTCTATTTGCACGATAAAACTTATATAGAGATTGCATCTAAAATTAGGCAAGCAGAATTCTTGCAAAAACTAATCGATCATTTCTTCTAATTTTATTTGCTCTATTTCCCTATATATATATATATATATATATATTCATGCGTGTGTAACTGTAAATCCTGTACACAGTTGTTTCGCGGGATTACGAATTTATGTATTTTTTGTGCAGTTTCGTGTAGTTTAATATGAATTTAGAATTTACATAAGTGTGTAAATTTTACATTACGCAGTCTTCCATGTTTATAATTAAAATTTACATATATATATATATATCTAACCTGTCTTCCTGTTGTGTATAAAAAGTAAATTGTTCATTTTGTACATATCACTACAATGGCAATGGATCATGGTCACTTTGCAAAACAAAATCCAGGGCCTTTTAGTGAGGGTGCGACTCAAACACAAGGCTCTGTTTTATGGAGCCAAATTGAGAGTCAACCAGAAGAAAGTGTAGTATGGGGTCGTTTATATGGGAAATATATTAAAAAGAAATCTTTGGGTATGAGAAATATTTACTGTAAAGTTCTTTGCATGAATAAGTCTTCGTCTGTTGGTAACATTTTAATGTTCATAAACTCTAATATATTTTAGTTAATATTAAAAGAGTTAATAATAATTCCATTTATTTTTCTCTATCAATACGTTTGTAATATCTTAGATTTAAATGTGGAACACTTTAAAGGTGGCCGTGGTGAAAATAATGATCTCATTATCACTATTGGTGATTTACCAGAGAAAATACTAAATCGAATATCCAAGGAACATTTTACAATTAAAAGGCCTAAATGTGATTTATTGAGTCCTGTTTATATAGAGGTGAAATTAAGTGGAGAATTCTTTGTACTGCCGAAATTTTTTATAATTTACCATTTCATTTTCTGTGTCTTCTAGGATCTTTCGCGAAATGGGACCTTTGTAAATGGTGAAAAAATTGGTAGACATAAGTGTCGCATTTTGCAAAATGAAGATGTAATATCGTTGTCACATCCCGCTTATAAAGGTACATTAACTTATGATAAAAAGGATTCTGATATAATATAATTTTTTATGTAATGCCCTTTAGCTTTTGTTTTTAAAGATCTTGGGACAAATGAAGGCTTGGGTTTACCGAAAGAGATAACATCAAATTATTATGTAAGTCGTAAATTAGGCTCAGGGGCAAGTGGTCTAGTGCGTCTTATACATGATCGTCGTACATGTAAGCAATTTGCAATGAAAATTGTTAAAAAGAACATGTTAGCTACTGCCGGCAATACATCAAATACGTTAAATGATGGGAATCGAGTTTTAAATGAAGCCAAAATAATGACAAGATTAAACCATCCGTGTGTTATTAAGCTGCATGATATAATTGATAGGCCCGATTCAGTATATATGGTATTGGAATACATGAAAGGAGGGGATTTACTTAAACGTATTGTAAGCAATAAATTTTTATCTGAGGATCTATCAAAATTATATTTTTATCAAATGTGTATGGCAGTAAAGTATTTGCATGACAAAGGTCGGTACTATTTGGCTATAAAAATTTTTAAAATGTTTTCGATACAAACAATTGCTTTAGGTATAACGCATCGCGATTTAAAGCCTGATAATATCTTATTGGAAGATCATGGCAATGAAAGTTTATTAAAAATTTCTGACTTTGGTTTAAGTAAAATCATTCAGAACGATTCTGTTATGCATACATTATGTGGTACTCCTTTATATGTGGCTCCTGAAATATTAAAAACAGATGGCAGGGGTGCTTATACAAAAAAAGTTGATATTTGGAGTTTGGGTGTCGTATTATTTACATGTTTAAGTGGGACTTTACCATTTTCGGATGAGTATGGTACGCCGGCAATTGAACAAATAAAAAAAGGTTATTTTCGTTTTAATCATCCATCTTGGAGAGCCGTGTCTCCGAATGCTATATCATTAATTAAATCGATGTTAATGATTGATCCCAATCGTCGTCCTTCAATTGATGATATTTTACACAATAAATGGCTCAAAGATAAAAAAATGTTACTCACAGCTAAAAAATGCATGAAAGTGGAAGAAGAAGATGAAGAAAATTATATGGAACCATCTAATAAACGTTCAAGAAGATAATTTTCTATAATAACTTCTAATATACTATATATTTAACTGTAATAAGACAATTATTTTTCGGAAAATATTCTTAATAAAATTTTATTTAAGGTTACTTAATAGTTTTTTGATAAAGTTAAATGCTTTTACTAGTACAAGGAACCCCCCAAAAAAAGGAAGAAATTTAAAGGAAAGTGCCACAAGTACAACAATTATGGGCATAAAGCTGGTGACTGCATGAATTGCATGAAAAGAAATCCTATGAATGTCCAATAAAAAGGAGTATGCTTTATGAATAAGATCAAGCATGATACATGGAAGCAGCTATAAAAGGACAGTTAAGTTTGAACGTGTTAAAAAATTGACTGAAAATGGAAAAATCTTAGGAATATTGATTCATACATTGAATTCATTTTATCAAAAAGTAATCAGAATATTTTGGAAAATAATGTAATATAAGTAATAATCAAAAATGTTTTGTATATATCAGTATTACCAGGTAATTTATTATTCGTGACTCTGGCGCTAAAAGTGATGAAGTTCCAGGAGTTACAATAAGGCTTAAGTAAAACAGGGATGTTACTAGTATTGATAATACAAAGAGTGTGTTCGTACGTAATCTTTACGAGGTAAAACACGAACACGAAAATAACACAAAGGAAAATAATTTGAATAATTTGAAGAATATTATTAATAATCATTTGACTAAGTTAAAGCGAAAATACGAAGAAGTAATGAAATGATTAGAAAATAGGGGAACCGAATGACAATGAAATTAACTCTGAAAGGAAAGCAAAGCAAAGTGAAAAATTAATCTTTATTTTCCGACAATAGTAATGGTAATAAAAAGAAAACAGGTGACAATACGATTATATGGAGATAGTTTTGTATATTGGCTAGTAAAAAGTACCGATTATACAAACACAACCATGAGAAAGGTGGTAGATATAATGGACAAAAGATAGTTTGCACCTTGTATATATGTATTTTATTATGTACATTGAGTTTTACATTAAGTTAACTTTTGCGTCATAATAATGAGTTAAAATAATTTTGTAGTACAATCGAAAATTTCTAAGAAAAATTTTGTTTTTTGAAATTTTAAAATCTAAAAATAAAAACCTTTGTTGTTTTGGTATAAAATGCCATTCATATAACGTTAAAAACGATAATCTCAAATATCTTTAAACATTTTTATTTCCACGTTATTTACTTGTTATTTACTTTCCTTTTTCAATTCGTTTGAAGTTTGAATTTTTAAAATTTTCAAAAATTTTGTTGAGATAAAGGTAAAGCTAACAGTTATCAATGTAATTTGATAACTGCTAGCTTACCTTTACCATTCGTTTGGTGTTGTTAAGTTATACAGTGGAGTATTGAATTTTCACATTGTATTTATTACAAAATTATAGTCGAATTTAATTATGGCCACAGAAACTGAGGTAGTTAAACTAAAATACAATAAAATGATTATTAAAGGATTATTTTTACTAATATGAAAATTACAAATTGCAATAATAAAAATTTCAGTTATTAAAAATTGTAAAGGATCTACCCAACCAAGCTATAAATGCAACAATTGAAGAGAGGCCACATTTATTTAAAAGAATTACACTTTTACTAAAAGATTGCGGTAAGTTTCTGAAAGTCGATTAAATAAGTGTTAATTAAAATTAATAATGTTTTTCAATGTTTTAAATTAATAATCTTTCTCTTTGTATTCGCTTAAAGGTGTAAATTCCTGTTTTATACGTGGAATATGCAAAGTTATTGGTTGTACTCTGACAAAATACCAAGACAACGATTCGCAACAATTAGTAATATGCCTTATAGTAGATTTGTTAGAAAATCATCATGATTTAGCTATAGAGCATTTGCTGGCACTTTTTAAGGTGCTAGCTTGTAAGGAATTAAGTAACGCACCACCGCAAAAAGCAGCTAAGGCGGCTTCAACTGTTTTAAAATGGAGTAAAATACTGAATGAAAAAGGCGATCTAAGTTCAAATGTATTTAAAAGTGAATTGGCACGCTTAATCGAATATCAAACTCTATTATACTACTTAGCATTACGCGATAATGATATCATTTTGACTGATTCTGTAAAAGATATAATGATCGATTTCTTACGGCATGACACGTACTTTAAAGAATATTTCGGTTTTTTGATAAATAAAGAACCATCAGGACATGTGCTTGTTATGCTAATGTTAGCATACAATTTACCTCAAAATAAATTGTTAGATGAAAAAAGCAAGAGAGAGAAATTAATGGAGCATTTTGTAAAGGGTATATTAATAGCAAAAACAAAACCACATAAAAATCATATACATTGTTGTTGCCCGTTTCTAAGTACAATAACCAAAGAAGAGTTTGAAGAAAAAATACTACCACCCATGCATAGGGCAATTCTTCGTAATCCTGAAATAATAATTGAGACAGTTGGTCTTATTATAACGTTTATTAAAATTGACTTTAGTCCATATGCCCTTCAAATAGGTAAAGTGTTACTACAACATTTATATTGTAAGGATGAATTAGTACGATCGGAATCAGTTCAATGTTTGAAGTGTTTATCAATGAGCTGTCATAACGCTGAAGTTGTTTTAGAATTGGTAAAATGTATATTTAATATATTGGATGGTTCTGAAGGTAAAATTACCGTAGCGGAGCTCCGTATCAATTTATTTCAAGGTTTGGGTAATCTCAGTTATAATAGTGTTCCTCCTGCTGAATCGCAGAATCTGCTGCCTATTGTAATTGAGTTATTCTCTAAAGCTTTATATAATGAGCAACATGAAAAAGTTATTTGTCATGCTTTGAGTATGTTCAGCTTATGGTCTCGAAAAATTATTGGTAACATAGAAAAAAGTATAATGGATATATTTTTAAAAGGCTTACAATTGAAGACCACTACACAAGCGGTGCGTTTTTCGTACTTACTATGGTTTTTGGCAACCATAGAAAACATTAAACTTAATGCAGACGCCACATTTGTCAATACATTAAGTGGTATTTATGACAAAGCTATGCAAAATGTTGGACATGTTGTACTTATTTCAGAAGCTACATGTGCGGCTTGTATTATTTTGAAAATGGAAAATGCCATAGGAGAATTTAAATTATTAACTTTTTGGAATAACATATTGGATATGAATAAATCAATACTATTTAACGAACGTTTCATGGCAATGGCATCATCCGAAACGATGTGCTATATCATTTTGTGCGCCAAGTATTTGCTAAAAGAACATTATGATGAAATAAAAGGGGATGTGAGTATACTTTTTCGGGTTATTGTTCGGGGTATTACCTCATATTCTAGTAAAGTACGTAATAGCACAAAACTGATATTACCAAAGTTAACACATTGCTCTAATGGCATATTATTTGTACGGAACTTATTCATGGAATTGGAAAATTTTACGCTTAATTATGATAACTGCCCTAACACGAATAGCAACGATAATCCTGGTAACAGTGTAATGGATAATACATTCATTGAAGATTTCTCAGAGTCTATAAATTTAATGTGTTCATTTAAAGAATTATCTTGTGCTGATGCTCAAATTTTGGCATTGCAATGTTTAATTCCATGTCATCATCCATCATTATTGTGCGGTGAGAAAAATTTATGGGAGCATATATTACGCAAAAATTTTAATTTAGTTCCCAAAGTCTTAATATCGTTAAATACGAAATATATTACTGAAAGAATTATAAATAAATTTCAACCAATTAATGCGTTTGAGAATGCTATTGCCACTCTAATAAATCTAAGCCCAGATGTTATATTACCATTGATAATAACAAAAATCGTAAATGATTTAAAAGATGACAACATAATAAATATATCTGATGATGAGTATTTTACTTATTTGACACCCGATGGTGAATTATACGACAAAAGCGTTATACCAAACAGTCAAGAGATATACTTAACTACAGGATTAAAAAGGGAAAATAAAGTTTATACGTATAAAGAACAGTTGGAAGAATTACAGTTAAGACGAGAAATTGAAGAGAAAAGGCGTAAAGAAGGACGCGCTAAACCTCCCCAGTTAACTCTCAAGCAACAGGAAGCAATAAACAACCAAATCGAAAAAGAAAAATTAATTAAGAATCGCCTTCATACATTAAACCATCAATTGACATGTGCTATTAAAATGGTGCAAGCAGCGTGCTCTGGTAATGCTAAACAATTGTCTTTACATTTTCCTTATTTTTTGGGCGTAATTCTTAATGCCATGAAATCGCCTTTATGTGCTGAACCGTTGTCTGAATTATATTGGGGTTTACGTTTGGTCTGTCTTGAAGATTCTGAGTTAGCAGAACATATTGCCATCACTACTATCCGTTTAAATATGCCACGTTGCGATTTAAAAAGCGAATGGACCAAGAGTCACATAAATCAGAGTGTAATAAAAACTTTGGAGCATTTACATGAGTATGTCGTTGATAGAAATAATACTTTATTGGCACCTGCTTTTACATATGTATTTGAGTTCCTTAAAAGAGCATTGACCACAAAAGAAGTTACAGCTGATGAGGATTTGCTCTTAAAAGGTATTGGAATCTTGGAACAGCAAGCAAAAATAAAAGGTGATACGTCAAATGGTGATATATTTGACTACAAACATCCCAAGTACTTACCGCGTATGGAAATGTTTGAATTGTTACTTCATTTCATTGGTGAATATCGTGGTAGAATACAAACTAAAGCTGTGGCTACATTACTAGATGCAGTATATTTAAGTTCAGGTAAAGATTATTGTGCAACATCTGATCAGGACGATTGCAAGCTATTTTTACATACTCTGGAGGCTAGTTCAGAAGCATTAAGAGATGTCGCTTTGCGTGCTTTGACTATTATATCTGGTCCTTTGGTGGAACAATGTCATCTTAATGACGAGATGTTGCGCTTTGTAGTTAGACGTTTGTGGATTTCCAAGTTCGATGTTTCACCTGATATTAGTCGTATGGCGGACGAATTATGGAAAATAATTGATTTGCAACCGCCCGAATTAGAAGACTTATTATGTGACATTACTCATCCTGAATTGTGCTTACAGAAAGCAACATCGGCTTCATTGGTACCACTATTAACTACAAACCAAATGTTAATCAAACCAACACTTAAGAAATTACTTACAATTTATAATGAAAAATTGACTATGATACCACCTAAATTAGATCAGTTTGACCGTGAAATTGAACCAGCAATTGATCAATGGAGACCCCGCAGGGGTATAGCTATCACAATTGCACAAATAGCTCAGTTCTTTACCATAGATGAAGTAAATCATATTATGCAATTTATGGTATCCACAGGATTAGGAGACCGTGAAGAAATTGTCCAGAAAGAAATGTTAACAGCTGCGCTAACGATTGTGGACTTGCATGGCAAAGAAGCTATTATTACTTTGTTACCAGTCTTTGAAGGATTTTTGGATAAGGCACCTAAATCTAAGAATTTTGATAGTATTCGGCAAGCAGTAGTTATATTAATGGGTTCCTTAGCACGTCACCTAGAAAAGGATGATAAACGAATAGAACCTATTATAAAAAGATTATTGGCTGCCTTATCAACACCATCGCAGCAAGTTCAGGAGGCCGTCGCTAATTGTTTACCTCATTTAATGCCTTCTGTCCGGGATGAAGCACCTAGTATGATAAAACGGTTATTGCAACAGCTGGTTAAGTCTGATAAATATGGTGAACGCCGTGGTGCTGCTTATGGCATAGCTGGTATCGTAAAAGGTTTAGGAATACTATCTTTAAAACAATTCGACATTATGTCTAAACTCACTACTTACATACAAGAGAAGAAAAATTACAAATCCAGAGAAGGCGCTCTATTTGCTTTCGAAGTGTTATGTACTACTTTAGGTCGCCTATTTGAACCTTATATAGTTCATGTATTGCCGCATTTATTGCAATGTTTTGGTGATTCATCCCAGTACGTACGACAAGCCGCCGATGACACTGCTAAAGTAGTAATGGGAAAACTATCAGCACATGGTGTCAAGTTGGTACTGCCATCGTTGTTAGAAGCACTTGACGAAGATTCGTGGCGTACTAAAACAGCGTCAGTTGAATTACTAGGAGCTATGGCTTTTTGTGCCCCGAAACAATTATCCTCATGTTTGCCATCAATTGTTCCCAAATTGATTGAAGTTTTGGGTGACTCACATACAAAGGTGCAGGAAGCTGGAGCAGACGCTCTTAAAGTTATTGGATCTGTGATAAAGAATCCTGAAATTCAGGCTATTGTGCCTGTTCTATTAACAGCTTTAGAAGATCCTTCAAAGAACACATCTGTGTGTTTACAAAGTTTGTTACAAACCAAATTTGTTCATTTTATAGATGCTCCTTCTTTAGCATTAATTATGCCTGTTGTCCAAAGAGCTTTCATGGATCGATCAACTGAAACACGCAAGATGGCAGCACAGATAATTGGCAATATGTATTCTTTAACTGATCAAAAAGATCTTACACCATATTTACCTAATATCATACCTGGACTAAAAATGTCGTTATTAGATCCAGTTCCTGAAGTTCGAGCAGTTTCAGCCCGTGCCTTAGGTGCCATGGTCCGAGGTATGGGAGAATCATCGTTTGAAGATCTATTGCCATGGTTAATGCAAACACTTACCACTGAATCCAGTAGCGTAGATCGAAGTGGTGCAGCTCAAGGTTTGTCAGAAGTAGTTGGTGGGTTAGGTGTGGAAAAGCTACATAAATTAATGCCAGAAATTATAGCTACGGCCGAAAGGGGAGATATTGCTCCACATGTCAAAGATGGTTACATAATGATGTTTATTTATATGCCAGGAGTTTTTCCACAAGATTTTACGCCTTACATTGGTCAGATTATTAATCCCATACTAAAGGCTTTAGCTGATGAAAATGAATATGTACGTGATACTGCATTAAGAGCTGGTCAACGTATTGTCAATCTTTATGCAGAATCGGCAGTAACTTTACTGTTACCTGAGTTAGAACGTGGTCTTTTTGATGATAACTGGAGGATACGGTATAGTTCTGTTCAACTATTGGGCGATCTTCTATATCGTATATCTGGAGTTTCTGGTAAAATGACAACAGAGACCGCTAGTGAAGACGATAATTTTGGAACAGAACAATCTCATACCGCTATTATACGATATTTAGGGCACGAACGTAGAAATCGAGTACTATCCGGTCTATATATGGGTCGCAGTGATGTATCCCTAATGGTGCGACAAGCTGCCCTTCATGTATGGAAAGTTGTTGTAACAAATACACCACGCACATTACGTGAAATTTTACCAACACTTTTCAGTTTGCTATTGGGCTGTCTAGCTAGTACAAGTTACGATAAACGTCAAGTAGCCGCTCGTACGTTAGGAGATTTGGTGCGTAAATTGGGAGAGCGGGTGCTACCGGAAATTATTCCTATTCTTGAAAGTGGTTTGAATTCCGAGCAACCCGATCAAAGACAAGGCGTATGCATTGGTTTATCAGAGATTATGGCGTCTACATCAAAAGACATGGTGCTATCATTTGTCAATAGTCTGGTTCCGACAGTTCGTAAAGCATTATCCGATCCTTTACCTGAGGTGCGAGAGGCTGCTGCAAAAACTTTCGAGTCCTTACATTCAACTGTTGGTTCTCGAACTCTTGATGATATATTGCCGTCCATGTTGGAGGGTTTATCCGACCCTGACACTGAAACAGCTGAAAATACTCTAGATGGATTACGGCAAGTCATGACTATTAAGCCAAGGGTGGTTTTGCCATATTTAGTGCCACAATTGACAGCTGCACCAGTAAATACAAAAGCTTTATCTATTTTAGTTTCAGTAGCTGGCGAGGCTCTAACTAAATACTTGCCCAAAATCCTTTGTGCTCTATTGCAAGCATTATCTGAGGCCCAAGGTCAACCACACGAAACACAAGAGTTAGAATACTGCCAAAGAGTGATTTTATCTGTAACTGATGAAATTGGTGTACGCACAATTATGGATACATTAATGACTTACGCTCGTTCAGAGAAACTTGAAACTCGTAAGTCATCAGCTTTTTTATTATCGGCATTTTGTATGCACACACCAGGAGATTATTCACAATACGTTCCACAATTGCTGCGCTGCCTTTTACGCCTTATGGCTGAAAACGACAAGGATATTTTACAAAAATCTTGGGATGCTTTAAATGCAGTTGTAAAGGGTTTAGATTCCGCCCAGCAAATAGCACATGTGTCAGATGTACGCCAGGCTGTACGTTTTGCTTCAAGTGATTCAAAGGATGCAGAACTGCCAGGGTTTTGCTTACCCAAAGGTATTACACCCCTTCTTCCAGTTTTTCGGGAAGCAATACTAAATGGTCTACCGGAAGAAAAAGAAAATGCTGCTCAAGGTTTGGGTGAAGTAATTTCATTGACAAGTCCTTTATCTTTGCAGCCGTCTGTAGTTCATATAACTGGTCCTCTTATACGTATATTAGGCGATCGCTTTAATACTGGGGTTAAAGCAGCTGTACTCGAGACTTTGGCCATATTGTTACATAAGGTTGGAGTTATGTTGAAACAGTTTTTACCCCAACTGCAAACTACATTTCTAAAAGCTTTGCACGATCAAAATCGTGCAGTAAGAATGAAAGCTGGTCGGGCTCTTTCGGAATTGGTCATTATACATACGCGAGCTGACCCAATTTTTAATGAAATTCATAATAGTCTGAAAAATACGGATGATTCAACTATACGAGAAACAATGTTGCAAGCTCTTCGTAGTGTCATTACACCTGCTGGTGAAAAATTGTCTGACCCACTTAAGAAGCAAATTTGCATGTCACTCTTAGGAATGTTGGGCCATAATGAAGATGTAACTCGAAGCGCTGCGGGTGGTTGCTTAGGGGCACTACTAAAATATCTGACACATGATCAAATAGATGAAGTTTTACGTCAACATATACTTGTTGATGATCATGATGAGTCTCCACTGAAATGTGGCCGCAGTGTAGTATTGTTTGTTGGGCTCAAAGAAGGACCAAGCGCACTACTAAATACAACAAATTATGATAAGATATTAAAAGCTCTCGTTGCATACATATCATCTGATAAAATTCCCCTAGCCAGTAATGGTGTACGCGGTGCTACTTATCTTATAGAGTATTGGATGAAAAATGAACTGCCACCAGAACAACAAATCATAGTAGCTTTTACTCGAGCAATGAATCACAACAGCAATGATATAAAGCAACTTGTAGCGAAAAGTTGTCATTATTTGGCGAAGTCATTAGATGCAAATCACATTCCCACAGATATTATAAAATACCTGATACCAATGTTGGTAAACGGTACAAAGGAGAAAAATGGATACGTGAAATCAAATTCTGAAATAGCACTAATTTCAATGTTACGATTACGAGATGACGAAAATACATATAATAAAGTATGCTCTATATTAGATACTGGCGCGCGTGATTCCCTTACTGATGTAGCTAGTAAGGTTCTTCGTAAAGCGGCTGTACAACCAGCTGGTAAAGATGAAGAATTAGATGATACCCTACTGACCTAGTTTACAATCATATTGCACTTTAACTTGATCTAATAGCTTACATAAATTTATTGCACCATCAAAAATTAATAAAAACGTCTTAATTATATGTGTAAAAACGATAAACCCAACTATTGTACACTTTGTCACTGCCCATTTACTGTACGTATATTTCTTTGGAGAACTTTTCTCATTCAACAGTATTTACCTTGGTTCTTTACTATATATTTTAATTTGTACCTTGTCTTTATTATAAGTATTAATTACGGTTAATTTAATATAAACCAAAATGATGCATATGTGTTGTGAAACTTAAACTGTATTTAAAGTCATTGATATTGACTTTGATTTGTAGAACTTTGACCAAAAGAAAATGATTTCGATGGGTCGCCTAGTACACTAGGATCTTCTGCAGGTGGAATAGGATTTCGAAATTGTTCTGCTGATAATCTTGTAAATAATATGCCAACGCCTTCAATTAACGCCAATAATACGCCTCCAATAATTGCACTGCCAGCCATAGCGGGTATACCATTTCTTGCTGCTAATATGCCTCCAGTCGCAAACCCACTAATTATTGAATTCCATGGATCCTCCTTCTTACGGAAGTGAACTAATGTGCAATCTATAGTACTAAACATCCCTCCCCATATAGCAAAATTTCCAGCAATTACAGGAGAACGAACTTTAATTGCTGATAAACTCCCAAGTAATCGTCTGTTCATACCCGACGGTGCATTACGAAATCCTTTTATAGCTTGAAACACTCCACCTCCTATACATCCCATTGCAAAAGCACCACCACAATCATCTACAATTCTATAAGGACACGGTTCCCTTGCATATTCCTCCATATTTTCGTTAATAGATTTTCTTTAAAATTAAAGAAACTACAATATTATGCCATCTGCAATGCTTTTCGTAATTTTCGTTCTAATGTACACAAAGTTTCATTTTAAATAAGAATTTTAATACATTCTTGCAATCGGTTGTCATCGGTAGAAGTTTTTGACAGAGAGAGCATCAAAAAAATATGTATGTTTCTTTCTTTAAACTGACTTTACCAAAAAAGAAAACCAAATTTATGATACAATTACGGTTCCATATACATTTCACATTGGCTTTTTTCACTCTCTTTTTAGAACGGAAGTAATTTTAGATGTTTTGAAGAAGTCTTTATATGTAACTACTTATTTTTTTTACTTTTTATAGGTTACTGTGATTAAGAAGTATTTAGTGACAATTGTACTTGCATTATTAATTACAACTGCTCTATATGTAGTAGTTTTGTTGTATTTTACTGTTATTATTTTACTATTATTTTAATAGCTTTGAGATTGATTTGAGAAGTGTGCTTAACTTTCACAGTTAACCTGGAATCCGTTTTCTTATATGAACTACAGAAAGTATTATGGAAGCTCTCTTAGACTTTAATAAAAAGTAGCATTTAATTACATGAAGTATAGAAATGAAATAAAATTGTAAGATATCTAGCAGTTTACCTAAATGCAAATTTATAAGTGAATCGTTTTACAAACGTTAATTTCCTTATATTTCTCTCAATAAATACATGTGAAAGAGGCAAGTAACCAAAATTTAATTTAGAGGGGTATGTCTCTGAGAGCGATAACAATTTTTGCCATAATATATAGTAAAATGTTGCATATTTATAGGGAGGCAAAAAAATTATACCTTAATAATTCAGCCTTACCTTTATACAAACTATAAGCAAAATATACAAGCAGTTAAGTTTTAAAAAAATTGTCGCAATATTCATGGATGATTTACGACTTAAGGACCCAAATGCACTGGGGTATCTATTCACCACAATCTCAAACTTAATAAAATGGTTTTAATCATGGTGATGACAACCAACATGATGGAAAGTCAACTTGTACTATTACGATCCTATGCGTCTGAGAATCATATGAAAATAATTATAATTTGCAAACAATTGTAGATATTGCAGAGACAAAAATCTATATGAACATATTGTTCCATTGTGAATTTATATTTTAATTCTTTTATGAATAAACTTTCGCGTATTTGTAAATGTACTTGACTTCTTGTATATTTGTTTTATATTGCATTATATTGTATGTATATGTGTATATGTGTATATCTATATATTCCTAATTATAGTTGTATTACATATAAATAAAATAAAATTCTAAATGAGAAATGTGCATTCTCTTTCATCAAATTTTTTTTTATACGTGTACGAGGAATTCAATTTTTAAATAATTGTAATAGTCTTGATTAGAAAATATTCAAGTATTTTATATATATAATATAAATATGTTAAACATATTTAATGAACATTATATAAGTGGCTTTATAATTCTCTTTCACATTAAATTACCTTAAGTTTATATAAAAAAAGAAATTTAAGATTTAAATGCAAATTACTTTAAGATATTTAAATATTTTGTTATAATGTATACATAAGTGCATTTGATTTTATATACAAAGCATTCAAATTTTTTTGTAAATTTCAATTTCTTTCACGATACTATATTTAATTGAAAGCTTAATAAAATCCATATATTGGCATATATGGGTAGACAAGATTGTAATAACGCTGGTATGAGTGAAAAATATCTAATTCATCTAATTCAACATGTAGTTTCTAAAAGAGTATCAGCTGATTTCGCTATATGATTTTCGTTGACTATTTGGTCGAACGTTGAACTGTTATTATTTATGTAGGTATTTTTTAATTTTCGTTCAACTTTTTTTGTCTCATTACCACGAAATAGTTTTAAATATTTGGAAATATCTGCTCTATTTAATTTCTCTGTAGAAGCATTAACATTATTGGATTTTTTCAAACAATTTTCATAGACCATGCTTGAAGGTTGTTGATCATCGCAACCTTGGTTAATATTACGATCACTGTAAAAAGACTTGATATTACTTGGACAAGCATTTTTATTTGAACTTGTCTGAATCGCATCATCATAAATAATGCCACCATCGCAATCATTTTTACGAAGCATTTGATCTGATAAGCGCCGCATATTTAATTGTAATTCTTCATCGAGCCAATTGTCTGCCTTAAGGAAGGAAGAAAAACAATGTCGATCTTGTAATAAATTAGAACTAGGAGCAGGTATTTTGAACTTTGAATGATTTGGAAATTGTATATCCCCCGAACGATTATTAAATGTTTTACTATCACTTGCTATTGAAATTAATGGTGTTGTAGATAATATGCTTCTATTCGTAGCGGTATGAAAATTTAAAAAAGGATTACAAAAATTCCTTCCCCGAATTGGTGAAAAGCTAGAAGAACGTATAGGCATTTCATTATTTGATCCTTTATATTTCCGTTTTTCCCATTTATCTTGGATTTCACTTGGGTTATTATTGAAGCAACATACGGATGAGAATGAATTGTCTGATGTTATAGGCAACTGTGGAGATGTAGGTGCTGACTGCAATGGTTTATCTATAGCAATTCTCGACATGCACTTGTCATGTGTGGCTTGAATAGGAACATTGCAATGCTGGAGCATTGTAATATTTTTAGTTTCATTAATTCTACTAAAATATTTTGAAACATTTGTGTATTTGCTTGTCGAAGGCTCTCTTGTTCGGCTGTTTTAGATGTAGTAGGCATATCATTACGTCTTATCCAAGGATCTAATTGATTTTCTAATAATATATTTGACATTGGTTTACTGTTACTGTTAATAAGGGGTTTCCGTTTTATATTAGATGAGCCAGAATTGGCTCTAGTCATTTGTAACCACGGATCAGTGGGTACATATGTTAAACAATCCGTACTATGATTCGTTAATTGGCTATATTCAAATTTTAAATATAGATTATCGCTAACATTGGGTGAGGATTGTTCTGATCTACAAGTCTTCTGCGGCTTTCTATGACGTAATGTCATTTGTTCAGAATTGTTTACAATATTTAATATGGAAGATGAGCAGTGAGTGCCATGATATTGCAATGTTTGTAAAGTGTTTCTGCCGGCTTTTAGCTCCTCATCATCGTCGCTTGCTTCAGACACTATAATAGCATGTTGATGTTGTATTTGTGGCCGTGGTGACAATGAACGCGTGGTTCGCAATAGCTTGTTTGATTTATTTTCACTTAATGACTTGGATTTTTCTAAAGTATTTTTATAATTTGGAGCGTCACCATTCTCATGCGTACTCTTAAGTTCATTTAAATTTTTGTGAGATTTTATAGTACTACCAGAAGCACTTATGGTTGTCATACTAGATAATTTTCTTAAATCTAAATTAGGGCTGGTGGCAGCATTACGTGTTAATATTAATCGTTTCTCTACAGTATTTGAATTTAAAGGAATTCTGTGAGATAATTGTTTCGTGTTGATTATATTAATATGATTTCTTGGTTGTACGTTCATAGAAGTTGTTGCTGATTTGGAATGTACATTACCCTCTTTAAGGAATTTTTCACAACTGCAAAGTAATCTTGATGTCGTGTCTTTGAGTGAACTGGTAGACGTTTCATTGAGTAATATGGTTTTATTAGTACCACTGGATGATGGCGATGGCGGTGATAATATTGATGCATCAATTGTATAACATTTTTCAGGTGCAATACCCATTTTTTCTTTATTATTAATATAACGCGCTGATAATTTTCCTTTTGGTGTAATATAATTCTGTTTACATGAACTAGCTGCTGTGTGTTTCCCTTCAAAAACTGACGAATTTCTTTTCACATTATCTGTGGTAATAAGTACGGGTGAATGAGGTGAATGAATGGGTAATGTTTGAGCCGTCGTACGTTTCCTATGTTTGTCCGCATTATTTAGATTTTGCGATACGTTAATACCAACTGTCTTGGTGCTTAATTTAAAGTCCGCAAATGTGGCATCTATCTTATGAGAGTCATTAATTTTCTTCTCAAGTAACCTATTTGAATTTTTATTGATATCAATGACGTTATTGTTGTCTCCATTTACTTCAATAGTAAGGTGCTGCTGTTTTTGCTAGAGGAATTTCTCTGATGGTAAATTTGGTGATGCAGAACTACCTATTGGTGTTGGTATGGCAGCTAATTATGGAAAATAAATAATACATCAATTAGACAAACTATAAATTTAAAATATACACTTGATCATACCAGTTTCATTACCTTTTTCATGTTTTTCCTGTACTGATGTTGTTGCTTGTACAGCCTTAAGAGAATGTAGTAAATTTGTTGCTCTCGTATTACTAGTTGCTTCTGTCGTTTTCTGTATTGTAGTTGAATTGGTTTTAACAGCAGATAATTTGTGTATACAATTTTCGTTTGCAATTGTAATATCCGCATTTACAGCAGAGCTAATAGTTGCTGTTTTATGGATGTCATCATTACTATTTTTTAATTGTCATTTATTAAGTTCAACGTTAAGAAATTTTTTTAATCTCTCGAAATATTGTGGATGAAGTTCGACATCATTGTGACCAGCTCCCTCAACCCATAGTGGTTCAACAGCTTTTGGACATCTCTCGTATATGCCGATCCCATGAGAAAAATCAATCACTTCATCATCAGTTCCATGTATTACCAAAACTGGTGATTTAATTTTCGATACTTTGTCGATACTAAACAAATTGTCTCATAAAAGTGTTAATTTTTCCGTATGCATATATACATAAATGTAAGGATGATTTCTGATTACCTTGGAAAGGCGTCAAAAAACCATGTTCGTTTGGTATTGCGAAAGACAACTCTTAAACCTGACATTAAAGGAGAATGTAGAACTACAGCAGCAACTTCATATCGGGTTGCCAAGTCAACGGTGGGTACGGTACCAATACTTTGACCGTATAATATAACACATTCTGGATTTATGTTGAATCTTTTCGTACAATTCAAATACCATTACACATTATATACAATGTAAATTTGGAAAATTTACCTGCTACGTAATGCTTGCCAGGCCGCTTCAATATCTGCATATAAGTTCTTTTCAGATGGTTTACCGCCACTCATACCATAACCAGAGTAATCATAGCCGAATATATTACAATTTAATTGGGAGCCTAATGATATATAAAAACTACTCATTTGACCGAGATCAACAGCATTACCATGTGAGAACAATAACGTATATTTGGCATTTTTACTACAACGGATGTAAATGCACGTAATAAGATTACCCCGCGAAGTTCGTGTAAAAAATGCTTCCACCTTGGATTTGTCACGTTCTGAAAATTGCCACTCAGCCCGATCAAATAATTGTAACTGATACTTAACATTGGCATCATCAGTTGGTGTTAGTTTATATGTTGCTTCAGGTGGCTGAAATGCCAATTTTGCAGCGATAGGACCAGGACATGGCGGACAACAAAACATACAACATAACTCGCTTATACTAAACATTTTTTAATAATGTTCGCCTTTTTTTACTCGAAAAATTTCTTCCTTTGCTCAAGTTCGTTTATTTATATTGTCTATTACTATTGCACTATTATATTTCAAGCGACATAAATTATTTTACTTATAATTTTTACTATTCACGCACAAACTTAGCGCTTCTATGATCTTTTTTTCTTTTTTGACACCATCCGCTTAATTGGTAAAATAAATATTTACATGTATATACACTTAAGCAATATTAGAAAAGTAATAGACACACATCTCCTTTTCAAAATAGAATAAATAAACTTCATGAACAACAAAAAAAAATGTCGCTTTTAATATTTTATTTTACAATAAATATAATATTCTGTATGTTAGACATTAAAGCAACTATTTTTTCACCATTAATTCCTTTAAAAGTGTATTCACACCTCCTTAATAGTTCTTCTTACTTTCATATTTCATTGACGGAAATGATATGCATCAGCTGCTTTTAGTGTGATATATTAATTGAGTATGTGAAGTTCGCAACATTTAACAAAATTTTTACACAGACCATTATTATATATATATGTGCAGGTCGAGTCTGTGATTTTTTAATTTATAATTTTTATTATTCATGTTAATACAATTAATTAATTCATTTTAAAAATTTCATAAAAATGGGCGAAAATTTATTATTCCCTCGCTTGGAAATCTACATCATAAGTTCGAAGGTAGTACAAATCAAAGTGTGTATGTTTTTCGTTGTAAAAACGGACAAGCCCTATTGAAAATAAATAAAATCGGATCGCATTTTTTCGACCACGCCTTATCTCTTAAAGAAAAGTTATTATATGGAAAAAACTTACAATTTTGTGTGCATTTCAATGTAAATTTGCGTTCCAGTGTAAATTTACAATGATTTCTAATGATATAAATTAATTATTTTAATTTTTTCATAATGGAGTTTGGAATAAAAAATGGAACCAACCATGTGACGTCTGACGTTTGTCAATGTAAATTTATTAATCAGCTAAAGGTAACACTTTTTCAGATATCTTACTGCAGTTTGAAATTTTATGCAGACGAGAAATTTTGGCCCAGAGACCAACACTATTGAATATAGTTAGAAGCCAATTATTTTTAAGACACTTTAAGCATAACGCCTTTTTTGTACAGAAGTCATTATGTAGAAATAAATTATAATTTTGAATATACTTTACTAAAAAGCAGCACATCATTGCATTTTCACTTAATTAATGTTTAGTCCACGCATTTTCCTGTTAAATGGTATAGTAAATTTTTATGTACCAAATATGATCCCAATAGATGAGCATATTGGCCCCCTCCATGTAATGAACATTTGAAATCACGTGAAAATTACAAATTTTCGCTTGCTTGACTTTTAAATTACATTGAGTAAATTAGTGCAGGGTATTTAAAAGTCGGCTACAACCGACCACAAAAATCCTGCGTTTTTCAAGTTAGTTTTATTCCTACTACTACTGTACATGAAAAGTGTGACCACTCATGGCCAGGTGTGCATATATGATTTATTGTCTTTGAAGTCTGTTTAAGTTTTACTTTTTTAGCGAACATGCTACGCACTACAATTTGTAAGTAGATGACAATTGTAAGTAGATGTGTCCAATAAAGAACAAGGAAGAATGTTTGTGTTTTTACCCATTAGCTAGGTAGGTACACTAATTTTTATAATCACCAACTGTAGGTTGAGGGTAAATTTATTTTGTCATTAATCGTAAAGCCCAAAAAAAAGCATTGGACGCACTACAAAGTATATATATTTGGATCGGCATCAGATACTGAATCGATTTAAACATGTCTGTCTGTCTGTCCGTTTATCCGTGTATTGTTAGTATACTGCTGAGTGTAAAAACTAAAGCATCAAACTAAAACTTGGCAGAAATATTGGTGGTTCTTACATGCAGGTTGATATTGAAAATGGTTAAAACTGGTCAAGGAAATTTATGCTCACAGTGCAACGAAATTTAAGAACACTTCGTTTTTATTAAGTTAAATTTGGTGATTTTTTGCACATTTCTGGCAATAATCAAAAAATAGTGAAATACTAAGATCATTGGGCAACTTTTAGGTCAAAGATAAACTATGTTGAAAATAGTTACAATCTGATATATTTTACGATTCATACTTTCCATATTAGATCCATAAAAAAGTTCTCAAATCACTGGAAAAGTAAAATTTTTAAAAAAATCTGTCAATATTGCATCTATATGATTCATGATTTTTTTGGTGATAACCTTTTTTACTCTGAGAAAGAAGTATTGTAATTTTAAAGAACTTTTAACTTTAAAGAAGTACCTTTACTTAGAATATGCGATATTCCTGTTCTAAAGTGGATGCGACCAAGCAACCATTAATAAGCATAATTATTGTTGTATTGCAACGTTTGATATTAATTTAAAATCAAATTATCCTTTATCCTTTATATGTAAAGGGTGTATTTGAAACGTGAAATATGTTAAAATTTGATCATACCAAAAATGATCGAAATTGAACGATGTTGTTACTCCTTTTGATGAAATGCTGCTGTACAATGTAGGCCGTATGTAGCCACAATTAATATCTTGAATTTAGGAGTCTGGCATCAATTACCAGTGGAGTTCGGGTATTTGAAATTTAAAACAGTTCTAATTTCAACAGAGTTCATTGGATATTGGAATGTTTTGAAAACTTGCTCGCT
This sequence comes from Melophagus ovinus, assembly GCA_023089585.1. Classification (NCBI taxonomy): domain Eukaryota; kingdom Metazoa; phylum Arthropoda; class Insecta; order Diptera; family Hippoboscidae; genus Melophagus; species Melophagus ovinus. Next base: position 3,057,478 of record JAKKIB010000177.1, read on the forward strand.
ACATTTGTTAAATATGCAAAAAATTAATTTAAATCAATCATTCCACATAAAGATGGATTTATCTTATGCACGCGGCTTAATTATATTCAGGATTTTGCCACATAAATGTATGAATGTATAATTTTACGAGTGTACTGAATTTGACGCGTTTAAATTGTAAAAAGACAATTACAAAATCACCGACGTGTACGACGTACGTGTAGAGTTTGAATTGTTAACTAACTAGCTCAATCGATTCGTATATTACAAGCGTAGTGTCCGCATCCTACATTTTACTGGATATTACACAATCATCAAAAATATGAATGACATTGAATTGAATATTTATTGTGTTAAATATTTATTGTATTTACTTTGATTCATGTTTTATGAAAATGTTTTAATACCTTTAAATATGATGCAGCAGATAGCACCAACTCTATTCTATTATTTATTAAATTATTTATTTACAAGAATAGATAAAACAGTTTTCAAATGCACAATATATTTACATTTCCAACTATTACTAAATATAATGTGAAATATTTAAATACAGATAGAAATTTAATAACAATTTAGATAAATTTGGTTTGGTAATAATTTATAGCATTTGATTGCAGTTTATAATAAATGTTTACCATGTAAAAAAGTGAAAAAAAGATGGAGACAAAGAAAATAAGGGTCCAAAAAGTATAAGGCAACAGTTTTATGAGTCATTGTCATGTGCATACTTGCAGTATTGAATTATTAATGGAATATGAGAATCTAGTTTATTTTCAAATAAGATTTCTAAAATTTACATTATCTTTCTTTTCGATTACTCAAAAGTCAGGCACTTTATCTGTAAATTATAAAAATAATTCCCTGGTGTCTATATCGCCATTTGCCCTCCCAGTGAAAGATGGGTATGGATTTGGTCAAGTAGAATTCTCTTATCCGTTTAAATTATCACATTCAAATTTGAAATGTACTTTATTAAGATATTTTATATATTTTGATAAATTCTGTCATAATTTTGTATTAAATCATATTGTTAATAATGATAATTTGAGTTAAATTTTCAGATATTTGATTTGAAAGGAATGCTGTCAATTGATAATTAAAATAAATATTATTATTGTTGTTGTTATGTTAAATAAAAGATGAAAGGTTCAAGGGAAGGTTATAATAAATATTTCTGTGTCATTTGAAAGGTTTATCTTAAATATAAAATTTTTATATATATAATGATGAAAGCGGCACGCAACATCTAATTTACCATGTGTGTTGATTACTACTAACTCAATCAGAGAATCATATACAATGAAAAAATATTATATATGTGTATTCTGCATGTGTATTCTGCATGTGTATTATATATTGTTGGCAAAGACGTTTTGGTTACTTGCTTTCATTTTCATTTTCGTTTTAATGTTTTTTTTTCTCTTTCGTTTTGGTTTATTTTATTTTTTTCTTTATTATTTAATGTGATTTTTATACCGCATAAACGAGTATATCGAACCAGGCAATTCGCGTTAAATAAATTAAAGTGGTTATAAACTGATCCAATAATTCAAATCACATTTCTCCCATGCAAACAAACAACAAGTAAACAAGTAAATAAGTAAATAGGTAAGCAACGAAATATCAAAGCGACCAAGTCAACCAGCCAGTCATCTACTTCAAGAATTGCCCGCTTATAAAATATCTACAATGCAATTCAATGCAACGCAATCATATAAACGTAAATATACATTCAAGTTCAGTAAAACTTTATATGTATATAAATAATTTCATACATAAACATATAATATCCTCATATAACATCAAATTATGATCCATACTTTAAGAACTAAAACAAATTCGCAAACTTTAGAAAGGCGATATACATACATACATACTTGTAACCCTGCATACATATATACATATATGATTGTATGCATACATACATATATGATTTAGCTTGCCTATATGATTTGTTTTATTCATTTTTTGAACATTTCTACATTTTTGCTTGTTTGCTAAAGAGTAGAGTGAGGGAGAAAAGGCAGTAGTGTTTGAGAGGAAAGATGAAAATGAGATGATGATAAGGAAAGGTGAGTGGAAGGCTTGTATGTATATATGTATGCATCACATAAGGTATCAAACATATTTGTACGATTATTTGTTGGCATCCGTGATGCGAAATGGTGTGAAATAATAATATGTTTTATGCCACAATTCTAAATGCATACTTAGTCGTTCTCCTCTTCCTTTTCGTCGTCTTTTTTGTTTTGTTTTTTTTTTTTTTTAATATGATTTTTTACGTTTTGCTGCTTGCCAACCATTCTATCCCCTACTCCTTATGTCCACCTTAATTTCGCACTTAACGAGTTGTGATGATGGTTGTGATGTTGATGTGGTAGAATCATTTCCTAGTATTTTAACATACATAAACACACATTTGGTTAATGCTGTTAGTATTTTTTATTTTTTGGTTTTTTTGATTTTTGTTTTTTTTCCGTTTTTTTGTTTTCTTTTTCATTTTATCTTATTATTTCTTCTTATTGTTGCTTTTGTTGTTGCTATTATTATTATTATTGTACTTAAATCAGTTCGGAGGTGGTTAGATGTTGTTTTTTGTACGAAATTTGCTATATTTTGAAAGCAACAAGCCGCCAATTTATTGAAAGGCAGAACACTAATTTGAGGAGATGAGTTGTGTTACGTACCCTAAGGTTATATTTGATAATGTATTGGTTTATTGTTGTTGTTATGGCAATTTTTTTTCTCTTCTTCTTCTTCTTGTTCATCTTCTTCTTCTTATCTCCTCTTCAGTATCCCGTTTTTCATATACAAACTCAAAAAACCAAAAAAAAAAATACAAAAAAATCCTGCGAGAAAATATAATAAAACAAAATGCACGGTCGCTAACGAAAACTAAACTAAGTGATCGTTTACAAAGAGCGTCATATGTATGATTGGTACTTGAACAAGCAGCACAAATATTTTGTTTACAGCTCATATCAGGACAATTGATACAGTCCACCAATATTTTATAAGCACTAACTAAACAAAAAAATTTTTAAGGCAAAATGTGTACAGCATTCAGAAAACAATTTGATGATTCTCTAAAAATTGATTCATTACTTCTAAATTATAACTGCTTGAAATGTTAGAATTTAGAAATCAATATTTTTCAAAATAATCATATTCAAGGATATTACGCATATTTGTATGTATACTGCATATGGTATGTGGGGTGATCAAAATTTTATGGACACCCTTTTAAGAGCATCTTATATGAAATTTACATTATTCAGATAAATGAAGGGCCTTTTCCAATGGCAAAATGTGTCTGAGTTACAGACAGATAAAATGTCGAAAATCACTCACTCTACAAAGTTCTTGTGATGCAGGACATCACTAGCTTATGCGGATGTATGCAATACCCAGAAGGAGTTCATCTATTATTAAATCCTTCAATTTAGAATAACTTTCCGAATCAACCATCTGTTTTCTTTTCATAGCAATTTCTTAACAAAGTCTAAGAGCGTAATTTTGTGCATCAATGACGCCAGGTATTAATTATGGTTAACACTGAACTATTACGCTTTCACGCTTTGTACCACAACCCATTTTCTTGGAAGGGTTTCTTTTATAAAAATGTGGTGTACGGTATTTAATAATCAGCCATAACGAACACTAACGTCTATACTTGTTTTCATTTCATATTCAGCACAGCCAGAAGTTATAGATATTTATAGATTTCAACAGAAGTGTTAAAAAAGCATACATTTTAAACCAAATTCTTCTATAAACTAAACAAATTGTTGAAAGAAGTGCATAATATTTTTAAGAAAATGCGTAATATTTGAATATCAGGCCATCCGTTCAAACTTTAGGTAGTATTTTACGACATATTTTAATGATATTTAACATGAACCTTTGAAAGTTTCAAAGTTTGGATATTTTTCCTTTTTAACTTTTTTACTTTTATCACTTTAACCGGGTAATGTGTGATATAAAATTTGTAATATTTTACTATCAAATTCTTAAAATCAAAAATCATCAAAAATATATATAAAAAACTACTTTCCAGTTTGCACGAAATCAGTTGCATCGAAAGATTTCTTTTAATTATATTAGTCCGTCTGAATTATTTAAAAATGGTTTGCAATTATCTTTAATAGAATTAAGAGTTTGAAAATTAGGATACCAAAAAGCGAGTTATTGAAGCTGTGCCTTCACCATGCGAATTAGATTTACCGGTTAGTTTTGGTAGCTAAACAATGTCTCAAGTATATTTAGTTTAAAAAATACATTGATTGGCCAGATTTTTGATTGCAATATGATTGAAAGCGAGGCGAGCATAAAACCATTCATCCAAAGTTATTTATTTACATGAATTATTGTAAATTACAGGTTTGATAGTTCTATGTGAAAATTATACTAAAGTAATTTTCTATAGTTTCGATACTGGATGGAAAAATTTTGGCATAAAATATAATAATTAAAATCCAATTTAATGGCAATATTCTGCAAAAAGATCTAAACTCAAAATCACAATAAAAAATTTAAATTAAGTCATTCTTTGTTGCAATCAAACGGAAATTGAGAATGCTCATCTAGACAAGCAATTTGAAAAAGATTCAGTAAAATTAATAATTGTATTGTCTAATTATTGCAGCTTTTGGCCATAGTTAAAAATATCTTAAATATTATCGATTCGAGCATAATGTTTATCATATGGAATTTATATTATAAAATTTCTTATAATATTCATAAATTAAGGTAGATAAAGTGTCCGTCAATGGATTTCATGACTTCTTCAAGTTTTCTCATTCTCTTTAATTTTCTTTATAGAATTTTACTGGTAAACTATGTGCTGCCATGATAAGCATATAAAATTTGGCAGAGTTTAAAATAATTAATCATTTCGGGCGTTAAGATTAAAGTGTAAACGTTCTTCCTTCCATATATTTACCATATCGCTTCAGAAAAGCTTAGTTAGAAAAGATTTACTTAGATGACAGATGACAGATCTGAGATCTAATTTATAAAAGAAATCTTTTGTAATGATAAGCGTTCATGAATAATGGTATTCAAAATTTATTATAATATTTTTAATTAAATATTATGCTGGTCAAATATGCTTCACTAAATGTCATATATTCTTATTCCCTATGTGATGTTAAGTGGAAAATTGTTAAAATTGTTTAAATGTGATAAAAAAATCCGTTTGGTTTAGAGAGATGTTAAATGTTTAGAAGTTTATAGGATATAAGTTTGAAAAAGTAAAATATTATGATCTTGAGTCTCTGCTTCTAGATGCTGCAATATATGTAATAAAATAAGTACACCCTCATTTGCGTTTGGTGGCATGAAATCAACAAAATAGCAGCGCAAAGCATGAACTGATGGATACCATTATTATTGAGTTTTTTTTTAAGCTTTGCAAACTATAGAAATGACTACTGATTTTAAACTAAAATGAAAGTAAAATAAAACAAGAATGAAAGAAAACAAATGAATGAAAAAATCATATTTAAATCGGCACCTATCTAGAATACCCACCATCCATAAAGTGGTAACAACTCTGATAAATATAGTCAATTATATTTTGTCTTGTTTTGAGTAGCATCAAATAAATCGAAATCAAAGAAATTTTCAGCGTCATATTTCGTTGAACTAATAAATAATAAATAAAAAAACTTATTACAATTTTTAATTTTTAAATGGTGTGATCGACTTGTATGATTTCTGGAACCAAATCGCTAAAATAAATTTGAATAATTTTGCATAATAATTAAAAAAAAGACACTAAAATAAGAAAAGAGTAGAATGATTTTAGTCTCAGACTCAGTCTCAGTATCAGTCTCAGTTTCAGTCTCAGTTTGAAGCTTTTAAGGCGTACCTTTTGGTAAAATGTTCATACCGATTTGCGTAGTTAAAAGTTTATTGTTGCTGTCAAAACAAAATTGAGATTATGTTATTTGTATAAACAACATTAATTCGAATTTAAGTTTTATGCGGTGAAATAATTTGTATTTTATTTAAAGTTTTGCTTTAGTTAGTTGGATTGCAAGTTGTTTGATGAAACGAATAGATTGCCACTCTCAGAGCGATGAGTGTTAAAAAGAATAAAAACATCATCAGTAACATTGGCAACAATACTAACAACAACAACAACAACAACAACAACAACACAGCAGCAGCAGCAGCAAGAGATAATACATGGAAAAACAAAAAGCAGCTTTCAACATGCCAGACAGTGTGGCGATGCTGTGAGATCGTCTCGTTAGTTCATACAATTTATTTGTATACATTTGTTTGGTATTTGTGTTTTGTATGTACGTACGTCTTTTCCAATAAGCAATATATATGTATGTATACGTGTATGTGTGTTTGTGTGTATGTATATATATTAAAGCAAGAAGTTGATTTTTTCAAATTGTTTGATACATTTAAAAGAGAGCGTCCATCTAAAAATTATATATAAATTAAGTGTTAAGGAAGCGTTACGTCAATTTAATCATACCCAACCATTTCTCTGGGAAATAGATATTCCTGCTTGTAAAAAAAAAGGTCGACCAGAGATTGAAAGTATTTCTGGCCTACACAATTGGAATTATAATTTGAATTGGAATTGGAATTGAAAATTGGCCAAATGGATTATAAAGCACACGCGCAGCATACTTTAAACAGAATATGTGGACAGTTGAAGGACTTTACGTTCATTTTAGTTACAGTCATTTCATGCTGGCTTGAATGTTTGGCCATATAAGTCTTGTAAACGTTGTGCGGGCCTATAAAAATATAAAGCATTTTTAAATTGTTTGATACTTTATATCTAAAGTGATACATAATAACGATCTGTGCTCCATTGAAGGCAGCTATTTATTTAAGATTTAGATGAAACATATTCAATTCTTATCAATGCAAATAATGCAATGTTTTTCTTAAACAAATTTTTTCAATGTATAAGATTTATAGTTTGAATACAGGAAAACATATTTAAAAAGTATATTTAAAATGGTTGGATAAATAGAAAAATGTGTTTATCAAATGGCTTTAAAGTGGTAGAAGTAGAACTACAATTACAGAGAATTTATTTCAGGTACCTCTTTTAAATTGTTATTATATTTGTATTAAGAAAAAAAAATTAAGCACTAGTAATTTTCTCAAAATGTTTGTACATAAATTAAAGTCTTTTAAAGACACTCCCATCATACATTTAAACTGAAAGTTTGTTTTTTAAAGCAAAACTATCAAAGCATCAAAGATACACATCTTAAATATTTCAGCAATATAAATCTGACTACGCACCACTAAAATGATAAAAGATCATATAAATAAATAACAAAATTATAAATTTTTTGTTTGTTGGTATTTTCAATTTGTTTAGATTGTTGTAATTTGCAGACGTTACGCATTTTATTAAATCTTTCGAAACCGAATAACTTTCTCTGGCTGTATAATTGTCTGATATTTGTCAAAATTTGCTCATGGCTAATGTTTGGCAATTTAAGTGTATTATTCTGCTAGAGGACTCAATTCTGGTGATATTTTCATTCAATTTGGTATTTTAGTTTAAGGACAACTAGGAAAACGAAAAAAGATGGCATCATTTATGCAACTTGTAGAGTAAAACTATGTGTCTCATTATAAAGATTCGTTTCTGCATTTCAAATATATTCCATGGGAGAATGTTTAAAAAATGACCCGATACGGACAAAAGTTAGTGCACTTTTATTTCAAAATATTTTTTATGTCATTGTTTCATAATCAAAAGCGTCAAAAGTTCTTCGTCAAAATCTACACATCCCACATTAGCACAAATGTGTAAATTGATCTTGGGGATCCTCTATGGATGTGTCATAAATTCTTGTGGTTGTAAAAATTAATATGTCACATTCGAATGTGACTGAAACCTTGAAAGTTTGTCCAAGTAAGTTGGTGTTAAAATTGATCAAAATTGGTTTAAACAAAATTCCAACAGCGCATTGTTAAGTAAGAACACTTTTGTTTGTATAAACTCAAACTCAGGTTATTATTCGCAATTTGCCCCAGGCAAAAGACTGATATGTTTTACGCATTTTCAATCGTCAATCGACGTCACAACATATCTGCCCAAAAGTTAAGCAAATCAAACACGACCACTTGAAGTTACAATACATCACAAGGTTTATATTTTTCCAATCTTTGATGTTTTTTACTTTGATAATGATTTCGTCAGTTGTACAACAAACCGTTCACCATGGGCGTGTCCTTTGACTGAGTTTGCCCATTGTCAATACAAACCTGCGGGCAAGAACTTTGAATACTTTTGCCACATTTGAGTTTACCTTTTTTTCAGTTTTTACGGCCAGAAGAATGTTAATAATACACCGGCGGCATTTTTCAATTCAGAATTGTAATGCTGATCAAGAATATATATACTCTAAAGAGTCTCCGATGCTTCCTTCGGAATTACTACAACATTTCATAAAGCTAAAGTGCTGCCGTTAATCCCATTTTCTTCATCAGCAACAATCAGCAACAAGTAGCCCTATATTCGCCGATGCCAAATATCTTTATTTAAATGGAACCGCTGTAGCTTTTTTTATTTGGATGTATTCGTCTAGATTTAATCTTCTAGGAAGCATATATTTAAATTTTTAATGAGAATTTTAGATATTTAAAACTTTTTAATTTAAACTACCGACGTGTTTTTTATAAGCCACTGTACTTTATTTAAGTATCGTTAATTTTAAACTTTATTACGCTAAATCATTTGTTCTTCTTGTAAATGTTCACAATTCCGTCTCACCTTTCTCAAAGCTCCCAATTCAGTTATCAGTCCAATTGGCTACATTTACTCAATATTATAATCTATAAATTACATTTTCTTAGGTTTGGTTTTTACTTTTAAAAAAAGTGACTGATAAAGCGTAAATCAATAGAATGCATCGTACGGTACGCAGTGTTTGTTTGATAGATGATCAAGTTGTGGATCTATCCTGGTAAAATTGTCGTATTTGTTTAGAGTAGTAAAATTTTCATTGAATCCATTTTTAGATGACATTATTTTAGTTAAGAATAAAAATAAATAATTCAATCAAAAATTTTCAATATGTTTTATATATTTAGAAGTTTACAAGAAACTTTATTTATTTATTATTTTAATCAAAAATGTCATACCATTAACTTTTATGTAATGGCATAATATTTACTTATTATTTATTATTATTACTATTATTATTCATTTATTAATATATTATTTTAATGTGGGTGCGCATGTATGTGTAAGTGTGTTGTGTGTATGCTTTTTTTTACTTCCTAATATTACTTGAGGGTGTTCAATTTATTGCATTAATTCTTGTGCTGTTGAATTTTAGCTTTGTTGAGTAAAGTTACAATTCTTTTAAATGATGATTTTGCAATTTTTTGCACTTTAGCTTCTGCTTCTTATTAGATTATTTTGTACTTTCATCCTCTTAAAACCAATCAAAATAACCATGAAAAGTTAATGATCCTTGATTGAGTAACTGAAGTAATTTGTACAAAAATGTAATGAACTTGCAATGTAAAATATTATAAAATATTGGTTACACGTGTACAAATCTATTCAATAATTCTAATTAACGTAGCATGTAAGCTGATTGAATTCGATAGTACAGTATCTGATATCACAACGTATAGTTTTGATAAAAGGATCAAAATCAATTTAAAAGGCTGAAAAGTTTTATGCACAAAATATAAATTTCTATAGTTTTAACACGCGACATCGAACATCGGACATCGGATATAATTTTCGGAGGGGCTTGTAGTAATTCCACTGAACGAATCAGAATTACTTTTTGAAGCGATTCGAGTTTCTTCATCTGTTGGGCGTCTCAGTGAATGCGCCACAATTTTCAAAACGATGCTCTTAGTGAAAATAATATTTTTATAGAAATGCAGAAAGAAGTAATCTATTTGTGAGACCACTCTCCAATACAATGACTTAGAGAAGTCAAAATTTGAATTTTTGATTATTCTTTTAATTAAAAATATTTTGAGAGTATTAGACGTACTCCCTTGGAAATGATGGTTTTTAAGTGACTTAATTACACAAAATTTTAAATGTGATTTAAAAATTATTTAAGATGCACTTACTTAAAAATTACTCCATGATTTTATATGATCATCTAGTAAAAGTTACTATAAATATTAGACATAGATAACATAATCGTTAAAAGTGTAATATTAAAACGGAGTAATTGGTCAAAACGGACCGTTTAATATTAAATACTATTTTGTTTAATCCAATGAAAAAGTTAAGAGAATTAATCAGAATTATTTTTCGTTAGAAATTTATTTCGCTTTCTGAAGGTTTTAAGAAAATGAAATTTTAGTGTATTCATTAATTACTAAGCATCAAATTTCAAAAAAAGAAGTAGTCAAAATTGTACATTTTTGTTATACATTAACTTTTCGTAAATATAATTTAGAATATATTTCGGCAATATACATTCTAAATTGCAACTTACTTTTTGATAGCAAATTTTGAATGGACACACTTATTACAAAACAGATAAATTAGTAATTAAAGTAAAAATCGATCAGTATAATAAAAGGTAGGCCTATCTGAAGCCTATAGCAAATTTATTGCCACGTGTGCTACAGTTCAGTATGTGTTTTACATGCATACCTGCCGTGAAGGCTTAACTGCATAGTACACAAACGTACAATTGAGCGCTAGCGTTATTAATCATGTCACGTATGGTGCATGTTACCATCACGACTAGCTTCAATTTAAGGCCAGTATTGCACCTTATGTGCAATGTGGCTTAATCTTTGGTATCTAGATTCGGTGCCTTCCTTTTACTTCTTGGTTTAGTTTAGTTAGCTCAGTAAGCCTACCCAGCTACCCATTTTATTCGGGAAATGTTTGCATGAGCTACGCCCGCGATATGGGCTCCACAACCCCCACGAAACCAACCTCAATATCACCACAATGGGCATATTAAAACTGGTGATCCCTTAGTACCAAATTAAATCTTTGGTCGGACCTTGTGACTCATGATGCCCCCTGATGGCTGGCAACACCAACGACCCAATTGAGCAGGTGCTTCTCGGGACTGGGATATGTGCATAAAAATTCGAAATCTATTTTGTCAGCAATATTTGTGGCATTTTATAATAAAAAAAAAGCTGAAACAAGTTTTAACACTATTACGAGATATTATCCCAAATCAAAATTATTTACTAAAATACAAATCATTTTCATTAATTTCAAATTGTGTACTTGCTCACAAATCAGCCATGGAAATTTTGGTGTTACCTTTTTAAAATCAAAGTGTTTTTTTGTCTTTAATTTCATAAAATACATTAAATTATTGACAAATAAAAGATATTTACAACTATAAAATCATTTTATTCCTTGCTGTGAATTTGTTTAACAACCTACTTATAATACAAACCATAACAATAATCCTTTATTATTTGTACCGTTTGTTCCGTTTGTGCCATTGTATGTTGTGTTCATCAAAAATATGGTATCAAGCTAACGCGACGTATGAAATTAAATATAAAAAGTCAAAAAAAAAAAAGTAAAAACGAGCTGAAAGAAGAAAATTAAGTGCAAAAGCAGCAGAATAAACAAGAAAGGCTGGCATTTGGCTGCAGCGCAAATTTCTATACCTACCACCCATATGTTTGACCCTTTTGGTGTACAATTTATTTAATTTTTTTTTTTTTTGAGAAGATACTGTAAGATCATGATTGGAAAAGACAACTAAAAATTTGGGTACTTTTTTTTTAAATCAGCATAATTTTTGATCTTAAAGATACAATTTTATTGAGTGCAATTCTTGAAAAGACCCCGCAAACAATTTATGGATTATTCTTTAGGATTATTTTTGGATACAAGGCCAAACAAAGTTATAAAGTTATAAAGGCTTTCAGGCTTTAAATGTTAATGCAAGCATTTACGTGTACTTTTGGCGAACTTCTAATGATTCGCTTTGAGTGTAGAAAATGTTTCACTGAAATGGTTCTACTACCAATCTTTGGATGGTAGATACACCAAAAAACAAAACCAGTTTAAAATAAACTACATAAAAATCTTGTACATAGTTATGACCACTACTCAGATACCTTATTCCATTTAGAAAACTCATCAGGTTAAATAAGTGATATTAAAAGAAAGATGAGGCAATGTCTTCTATTTGTGATGATAAGCACTCTGAAAATTGTCTCTATCATTTGCGTAAAGATTTATCTACTTAAGATTCATGGATTTCACTTGAATGAAAACAGTTTAAGGCCATACTTTTAAATGAACTAAATATAAATGATTTGTTAAAGCAGAGAGACGTAATAACAAATAAACTTTATGGGTTAACATAACAAAGTTTTTGGTGAAATGAAAATATTTTCAAACTATGAATGATAAGTATAAAAGTGGAATTAAAGGTGTGATGACTTTGCATTCAGTTACAAATTACCGCCGCAGGTTGCCTCTGGATGCGGTTTCCTTTCATATTGTTGAAATTGTATCGAAATCCATTAAGAAAACGTTCAAAAATTTAAATTGTTTTTTAATACTAATAAAACAAAACAAAAAGAAAACGTTTATTTATACAGTTTCTTCTTCATCGATGAGGCCGCTAACTTTAGTATGTAACGTTATATGTGTATTTAAACTGAAAAATATAATTAAAGAGGTAAAAATAATATAAATATATATTACGGTTAGTAGAAGTTGCTTATTCAACACTCTACAATATTTTAGAAAAATTAATGAACTCTCATAATTAAAGATTAATAATTTCGTCAACACTTGAAAGGCTACCAAGAATGCATTTGCGTTATCTTCATTTTTCATGCCTAAATACCAAGACAATACTTTACTCTAATTTTTAAAATGCAATGCGATGTATTCTTAATTTTCACAGTATAAAATTTTATTTCTCGTTATAAACTTTTTATATGAAATTTATAGAGAAGCGAAACAACTGAAACGAATTTTATTTAAATAGTTCATAGTTTTATGTGAACCTTTTTCCAAGTAATTGCCTTATTCAAAGCAACATGGAAGGTAGTCCTAAAGAAACTTTTAACTTTTCTCTAACGATTCCATAAATTAATCTAAAACAGTTTAAGAATCTGATACGGATTTTTCATGTGCGAAATATATCAGCAAAGCGAATAAGTATTACAGTATCTCTAGATCAAAAGATTTGAATTTGTGTTAGCATATATTATAGCGATCGATCCCATCTGCCCATCTGCCTGTCTATTCATCGGATCATGTTGATTGTATAATAAGCTGCATTGAGCAATTTTTTAAATATTTTAAGAGATTTTGAAAGTGAAACGTATTTTCTTGATTTGCATTTTATTTTATTTACTATAAAATTTATATATACTTATTACAATACGCAACAATTGTTACAGGCAAACATATGCCTATAATGAAAATATTTATTTTTTTTAATTTTTTCCTGAAGGCATAAATTTACATCGAAATATTTCAAAATGAACGACCTTTCACGACCTTAACGAAAATTCAGGAAAACATTAACAGATGTGAAATGGGCATAGAGCACATAGAGATTTATACATCGATCAATTCAAAAAAAATATTGTAAATCGATTGGTATAGTAAAATGCGATATCAAAATTTAGTATCAGTATAAGTTTCTTCCATGTAAGGCGCTTTAAATAATTTAATGTTATTCTTAGTAAATGATCTTAATAAAAAATCATTATCTTATTGCATTATGAAATATTTGATTTCAATAAATTATAGCCCATTTTAAAATGATCTCATTAATTAATAGATTTAAATGGTTTACTTTAGAGAAATCAAGAAAAACTTACACACAAAACTTACCTGCCTTATTATTATTTTATAATGATGGTAATTACATTCCCCACGTTCCTTCTCATTGGTGCAACATTTTTCAAAAATTTAACTTTCCTGATCTGATTCAATTGTAATTAAAATTTCAATTTGAATGATTCAACATTCAAGGAAAAAAAGTCAATGTTTTATTTCATTAAGTAAGTGATATTAAAGTAATGCTACTGTGCAACATTATTAAATTCAATTTGAAGAGCATAACAAAAAATGAAAGAATTCAAACTGAAATGCAATTGTACTGGACATAAACAGGTAACACAAGTAAACTTTCTAATAGAACAAGAAAATCTTTGTAATTTTTAGTACAAAAAAAGATATTCATCTTTATTTATATTTATAACAAAGTATTACAAAATAACTAGAAGCGGTAATGTCAATCAAGGTCGATTCTCATACAAAATAAGAATTGATCTGATTCAACTTTAATCCATTTATTTAATATAAAGCGCGGTGTATTGATTTTTGTAAAAGTTTGTACAACTGCAATTCCAAATTTTTCTTTCTATGGGCTTTTTTAAAGTTAGGCAAATGATACAACGAAAATAGTACAACGTTGCCTACATTAGGCTCATTTAACTTCAGTCATCTGCGGAGTAAATTGTATCTTGCCCTTTGACAAAGTTTTCATGAATAGACAACAGAGGAACTGGCAAAGTAACAGCTGTACAGAAATCTATTCAGAAAGTGAGTTTACTTTGAGCGGTATAATAAAATTTGTTGAATGTTACAAATATTCTCATAAACTTATAATAACAGCCATAACTTACATTTTTTATATTGGAAATAAATTTTGCATACCTAAATTTTGGCTTAACTGGCATACTCTTTTCGTGAAAACGTTTGCATTGTACCATAGAAATTATGAAGTTCTTGGCCCTGCCGAACCATCTGTTCTATGTTTGTTTGAAACACTTTTTCTGATCATAATTGAATAATTTTAAAGTGGACTGAGTAATTGCACACAAATTGAAGTTTAATATAGACCAAATAGTCCACACAAGTGGTTCATAGTGCAATTTTGAAATTACGATAATTAAAGTTCTAAAATTGTTTGCCGTAATTTACTTAAAGGTAAAAAGTACATATCCGCAACTGGAAAAGGTGGAACTATCATCTGAAAGTGATAGTTTGTTAATTAACTATGCGTATACAGAATGAAAGACTAAAGATTGCTTACAATTGAAAAAGATTTAATAATCTTCATCCAAAGTAATAAAATAACTGACATTGGTGGGTTATCAATATTTGAATTCAGTCAATAGTCATAACTCTTTTACTGATAGTATTTCTATCCCTAATTCGGTTTAGTATTATTATCATTATTGTTATTGTTATTGTTATTGTTATTATTATTATTATTAGTTTTGTTGATGTTCTTGTTATTGCATGTTTACCAAAACGATTAATATTCTATTCACACGCTGATTCTATTCATTCCATGCCCATTCCGTCATAATATGCATAACAAAATTAATGTTTCGGCGGTAACTTTTCATGTTTTCGTGTTACTTAGATGCGCACCAGAGTAAATGTTAAATGTGATTATAACTTAAACTACCACATCTACGCCAACCAGATGGAATAGGCGCATATTAGCCAACACTATTTAAATGCTGCTAAACACGGCCAATTGGATTTCATTTCTGTTTGTTTGTATCTGTTTGTATATTTGCCTCTCTACTACACATGTGTCATCCCTTTTCTTTTCCATTTAATTTTTTTTTTTTTTTTGGTTTTAGTTGTTTTTGATTTTTGCTTTTTCCTTTAAGTTTTATTACCAGTTTTGATGATATATTCATAATTCTTTGGTTCATTTGAACTTGATATTTTATTATAATTACTTTTTCAATCAACTTTTTATAAAATTCATAAAATATTTCTTCAGTATAAAGATGTGTTTATACTGACTCTTAAATAATACTATAGCAATATATTTCTATTTAACTTATTTGAAAATATTTGGAAAAAGTTTTGCAAGAAAAGATGTATTTAGTTATATTCAAATCTAGAAATCAAAGTTAGAAAATCTATTTTACATTTAAAAATAGGAAATTATAATTAAAACATATAAAAGCACAAGAAAATTTTAAGTGGGCGTAGATAAATTTTTCAATTTTCAGATTACATTTAAAATACACAGAAATATTTTCATTGCTTTGGTTTGTGTAACTTTCGATTAGCCCATAAGAAATATAAATTACCGCCAATAAATTTAAATTTGATGACTTTAAGCGGCTAGCAATTTGTAAGCTATTGGATGATTGGACAGTGGCATAAGATTTGAATAGTGGTTTACTTAAACATAAGTAACGAATAATCAGCAACTTTTTCTGGGATAACAAATTTATATGAACAGACATTATACGTAAAAACTCGTTATTAACTGTCATTATTAACTGTCATTCAAGTGGTGTAGGGTATAATTATGTCTTAAAATAAAGTGTTATAAAGTGGTTTTTTTTTTAAATTACTGATTAATTATTGTAAAGCAAACATTAAAATTTCAGTTAAATAAAAGAAAAACCAACAAATTGACGAAAGAATTTTAGTTTGTTGTTAAATTGTGGGCAAGCTGTGTATATAAATTTTTTAAGTTTTTTCTAAATCAATGCATCAATTTTTGAGCATGTGCCAATCCAAATCAAATACATAGATATAGGTATTTGTATTTTTAAAGACGAAAAAATAGAACAGAAATTTAAGGATTCTTGTAAAATGTAAAGATACTCTTCTGCATTTATGAAATTTCAGTGTAATGTTGCTAATTTAATTTTTCAGAGTGTTCTTTGTTAGCACAAAACTAAGATGGAATTTTTAATGAGGTCAAAATGGTTATGACAAAAAAAAAGTTCATGAATAAGCCATTAACAAGAACTTAGATATAGAGGGCAGTAATTAAGTCCCGCCTTTATCTGATTATATTTATTGTGTTAAATGAAGAGCACTCATTTTCAATATTTATATTAAGCGATTAAGATTTTCCTTTACATTTCAAGCATTTGCCAATATCATTGTCAAATGTCAAATGTGATTGTCACATTTGACATTTCTTAGTCGTTATGACATTTAAGAGTTGAGACATTGGAAGTTTTGTGGAGCCCATATAAAAATTACAACACTTAAACATTCGCTGTACTAATTTGCAAAAACAATAATCGACAAGCCTTTGAAATCGAAGCTAAATATAAGTTTCTTACTTTTTGGTTTAATTTTCATTTAAATTACTAAATAAAAATACTAAAATAGTGCTACTTTCTACTAATTTTCACATCATAATTACAGTTTATTAAAATTTAGATCACAAATATTGCGGTAGATAATGTGCCATAATATTTACGCGGTATTTTTAATATTCTTTGAAAGTTCTACAATAACAATAATAATAATAATAATAATAATAATAATAATAATAATAATAATAATAATAATAATAATAATAATAATAATAATAATAATAATAATAATAATAATAATAATAATAATAATGAAAGCTGTATAATCAATATTACGAGCATATTAATGAGACTTAGAGTTTTAGAGTTCAGTGTAAGTTTAGTGAATACATTTCATCCCTTGTAAAAAATTATTCTTAACATCTTCACAATATGAAGATTAATGCAATCAATCTGTGATAATGCTTTTTATACCTGCATAATATAACATTAATACCACAAGCCGAATGATTAAAACAAAAGAAAAACAAAACAAAACAAAAAAGGGAAGAGAGAACGCGTGAAACCAAAACCTTTTGACTTTGTCGACTTCTACATTTTATTGCTAACCAAATATAATTACGCGGAACGCAATGATTGTACATTGAAGATACTAAGAGAAAATATATAAAAGGGAATAAAATATTATTAAAAATAAGTAACTATAATATATGTGGCTTTGGCAGACTTTTAAATACTCTATATCAAAATATCTTGGTTAAAAAAATTCAAAATATCAACTTGTAAGATGATATTGATTCAGAAAGTGTATAGAAATATAATGAAATACTTCAAATGTTCCACAAAAATATGGTATAACAAAATGCACTTTTCCAAAGAATTGATTGCATATTTCGAGTAAAAAGTGCTGTAAATAATCGATCTATTATCGAGCTGTCTCACCTATTAAAATGATTTAAGGGGAGTTGGTGCTGGCCTATGAATTAAATGAAAAATTCTATTATGATTAGATCAAATCAAGTGTTTCAAAAATCTTATGGATTGGAGAATCGAATTACATGGCGCAAAAGTTGACAAAGGTTACCTAGAAATACATGCCCGCATTCAAAGGGAGATAGTCCATTTGAAGATAAAATTATAAAAGAATTAAGAATTTATGGGACCAATACAAGTTGTCTAGAGTCACACAAATTGCCATAAAGTACAATACAACTAGGTAGGGAAAATGTGATTAAAATATAGGAATCCATTTTTTAGATAAATATCGTAGCATTCTACTGAAAATATGTGGAAACATATCAAACCTAAATTTCATTTTAGGTATGAAAGTAAGAGCAATAAGAGAAGTTTTTCAAATTTTATGGCACCTTTTCTTTTTTGGAAATAATTGTAGAGCCATAGAACCCTAGAATCGTTTTAATATCCTGAACATTTTTGAGTATCAAAATACAAACAATTGTTTGTCTTTTTTGGGCAATTTTGAGATCGAAGCACAAACACGACCAGATCTCTTTGAAATTTGATGCTGACCAATTCAGCTGAATTAAAAGGACCTTTAAATATTGCAAATGTATTTTTTATAAGTGTTTGCTGAACTTTTTTGGTAGTGCATAATAAATGTACGTCGTCAGTGTATCCGTGGCAATGGCATTAAATTCTCTTAACTTTATATGAAAGAAGTGAAATGATTCAAAATGAAATGAAATTTATTAAAAGAAACTTCTTATTTTTTCCTTCTCTCTCTCTCTCTCTCTCTCTCTCTCTCTCTCTCTTCCTCTATAAAAAAGGAAGAGATGGAAATAGAATAAGATAATTTTGAGAGGGAGCAATAGTGACAGTGTGAACAATTTACTCGATGAAAATCAAAAGCAAAAAAAAAAAGAAAAAAGAAAATTTATTGATATATTGAAATATTGTCAACGGAGAAAATATTTATAAAAAATTATCCTTTTGAATTTTTACATTATTACATTTTCTTGTTTTTTGGGAATATTTACCGATGTTGTTTACAAGAATAAACTTACAAGAATGAATTATTTGTGTTGCCTGTTTCACGTAGATCAAACCGTAAGAAGTTTCTATCTAAATGTAAGGAAAAGTTTCAGATTTACTTAAAGATATATATATATATATATATATATGTATATATGTTTTGTGTGTATGTGTGTGTGTATGCATGTATGTGTAAGTGTGTAAGTGTGTGTGTATTTGTATTTATACATGCATGCATGTTGATATGCATGTTTATTTATTTCACTGGTCAATGTTAACACCATAAAGGTATTGATAATTATTATTATTGTTGTTGTTGTTGTTATTGCTATTACTGCATTACTGCTTTGTGAGATGGTGTCGATGAACATAATTGGATGGTGGTAATAATAACACATCCTGACCTGACCACAAACAATTTTTTCGCTTTTGCTTCGCTTTTACTTCACATTTTGCTTTTTATTCTATTCATATTCAGATCAACATACACACATACACACACACACATACATTTGTTTATATATGTTTATATATGTACATGTGTATTCATAGTTTATAGTTATTTTTAGTGAGACGCGTGATGAAGTACGCAGACAATGGAACTAATAGAAGAAGATGCTGACTGTGCGCTCGGTGATAAAATATTCTGTTTGGCTGCGGAAACGGTCTTTTGCTCTTCCTTTTTCTTTTTTTTTCTTTTTTTTTCATATATTTCTTTTGTGTCGTTCGTTTTGTGTGTATGTGTATGTGTGTGCACTTTATTATTTCTTGTTCTTGTTCTTCTTCTTCTTATTTTGTTGATTCTATTACTGTTGTTATTGCTTCTGTTGTTATTTCTGTTATATTTTTGGAGTGGCGACGAAACGTCTTTTCATCTTATAACCAAAGGAGTATAATAATCATTCTATGGTTAAACTGCTATATAGCTGTCGGGTGCTCAAACTTCCAAAAAAACAAAAAAAAAATGTAATAACAATAATAAAAAGAAACTCCAATGAATTACCGAGGTGTTGGTTGCCATCCAAACTAACCAATTATGTTCTGATCATTCATTGTAGCCTGTTGTTTCTTTTCAGTTTATTTTTTTTTTGGTTTTTTATTTTGGTAAAATTTTTGGTTTGGCTTTTGTTGAGTGAAATTGAGTTAAAGTTGTTGCTACAGTTGTTAATGATCATAAGGATAATAATGAAAGTAACGGCTGTAATATTGATGCCGGTCATGACAATGATGATAATGATGATGATGACCACTTAAGTAATGCCTTTGTCCACTATAACTCTATAGTTCATTATAAACACATATGTATATGCACACACACACACACACACACATGTTCATGTAGGTTCATTGTGGGTTCTAGTTAAATCTTCATATATAAAAAAAATCTCTGTATGAACATATAGAGATGTGTATATGTATGTGTTGGTATTGCAGCATAAGAATAAAATTTTTCGCTGTTATTGTTTTTATTGCTTTTTATTTTAATTCTATACGTTCAGCTTACAGTATTTGGTGTGAATTTAATGACATGGCTTGTTGTCTTTGGTTTGTTGCCATAATAATCATCACACCAATAAAAACAACAATAACAACAATAACAACAATAACAACAATAACAATAACAGCAATAACAATAATAGCAATAATAACCAAAAATGAGATCTCTTTAAAAAATTTTAAGTATACACGTAATTCATACAATCGTTTGATGTGTAATCGTGTATTGTTAACATGATGATGATGAGTTATATAAGCATTATGTGAATATATATACGTATATATATGTAGGTATATAAGTATAGTATTCATTTATTATTAAGAAACGTATAAAGGTAAAGTAGGGGTGTACAAAATAACTCGTCTAACAATCATATTTAACTTAAGCACTTTGTCTGCATAATATTAAGCTTCCATATACATAAATATATACATATAGATACATGTATATACATGTTATTACAACATATGACTTTCTGTATTATCTACCTATAAAAAATGTATACAAAAATCTATACATGTAAACGTATAACTGATCTGTCAGTTGGCTTATATTTTGCGGCTAGTTAACAGACACCAACAACGACAAAAAACAACAACAAAAATCACACACACACACACACACAAGAGAGAGAGAGAGAGAGAGAGAAAGAGGTAGAGAAAGAGATAGTGAGAAAGAGAAAGAGAAGGAGAAAGAAAAAGATTAGCATTAGTGTGTTGAACAAAGTAACGATGATGATGTGCAGTTGTGGTAGTTATTTAACAATTTATAATCACTAAAACCAAAACATTATGAGCTGTACATATACTTACAAATATATCTAATCAAAATGTATAAGCAAAATGTATTTACGACAATATTACACTGAACAATATTTATCGGTGGTGTAGTGAGTTAAGGTGGTCTATAGAGGTCAACTTGTTAGATATAGATTTGTATTAATGGTATTGTTGATGTTGGTCTTTTCTTTTCTTGCCCATTTTTTTTTTGCTTTGCCTTTTTTTGTTTGCCGTTCAATGCGTTTGTATGCGACCACAAAAGTCTACCGAGAATCTTTCAGCTTAAACATTTTGTTTATTAACTTTCTCTTTTAAACTTAATTAATTTATGAAATTTATGAAATTTATGAAATTTATGGAATTTATGTACATAAATTTATATTCTCATCATTATGGCACAAGTTTTTCAATAAACTTATGAAGCATTGACCTTAAAAATAAAAAGTAAGTGAGAATGTTAGAATAATGAGTTATTCTTCTTGCATTAATTTTTAATTTAATTTGTAGCTTAATACGACAAAATTAACAAAAATTGCATTTTTCGGTAGCGCGACTTATCATAAATTTATGTACGTAGTTGTAACACTCCGAAGATTTTAAAATAGAATTGAATAGAGCTGTCGTTTTGTAACTATCTAATTGTCCATCTGTCTGTCTGGCTGTGGGGGCAACCAGTCCCGAAAAGCACCTACTTAACTGGGAGTGGCCCATGAGATGGTTATCAGGGGTCATTATGAGTCACGAGATCAGATGCAAAGATTCAATTTGGTACCACGGGATCACTAGTTTTACTAAAGCCCATTGTGGTGATATTGAAGTTGGCTTCGTGGGGGCTGTGGTGCCATATGGCGGGCGTAGCAAACTTATATATGCTTGTCGTGCAAGGTCCCATTTCCAAAATAAAATGGGTAGCTGGGTAGGTATATTGGGCTAATTTAAATTAAGCTAAGGAGTAATAGGAAGGCTCTGAATCTAGATACCAAAGATGAAGCCATGTATATACGCCGCAATGCAGGCTTTAAATTGGAAGCTAGTCGTGATGACAACATGTACCCTGCGTGACATGACTACCAACGCTAGCGCTCATTATGTACATTAGTGTACCATACATTTGAGCCTTCACGGCAGGTATGCAAGTAAAATACTCACTGCACTGTCTGTCTGGCTGTCTATCTAATGTTTGTTCATGGAATTTTATTATCAAGTTGCAGATTGGAATTTTTGAGAAGTTTGGAGAAAGAAAAAGTTACAGAGAAATACTTAAATTTTTTGAATAAATTTTGATTCAAAATTTATAAAATGAATAAGTACAGTAAATTTTATCCTGATCGTTTCGCTTTTTAGATCATCTGCCAGATTAATCGAAAATCATAATCATCACATTTTAAGTACTTTAACCTAAAAGTGATAATTAAAAGTTGCTTCCGATCACACATCACACTTTTTGAAATTCCATCCGAACAAAAAAGTTTTGAATTTCATTAAATAATTTTTCTATAATTTGATAACAAATTTATATAGACCAGTAAAAAATAGACAGATAGACAAACAGATAAACTGATGACTAAGTAGCCTTAAATTAAATTAAAAAATGCTTCTAAATGAATTCATAAAAGATAAGATGAGTCCATCACAGGGTTTTTCGAAAAAATTTGTACTCATTTTTATCTAACAATGGTACATTTACCGCCATAATCTAATTTGATATATGAAAAGAAAATTGAAAGTCTAACCGATAAAAATATATCACAGGTTTTTATTCGTCAGTTGTGATTGTTTAATACCTTCAAAGAGCAATTTCGAAACGTTATTTATTTTTTAAAATTGCCTGAACATATGAACATAAGAATTGTGAAGTCGAAAGTGGGGAATGGCTTAAAGATTCAATATGTAAAAAGTGCTCACCTCGGAAATATACTGAAACTTTATTAAAGAAGAAATGAACTGCTCATTTCTCCTTTTCTCCTTTTCTAAATTAAATTTTAGTACGAATAACCTAAAAAAAAAACAACCCGCCAATTACACTTTTCATAGGAAAATTTTAAATGCGCTTAATTGAATCAAATTACTTACAATATTTGAGAAGTGAAGTTTCATTTGTTAATGAACGTCTATTAAAATTGCTACCATTCGATAGCAATTATTTCCATTCCAAATTAGGTGTCAATTGTTGAAGAAGCTTATATCGATTCAAAAGTGCAGAAGTGCAGCCGTCTTATATATTTTTGTATATAAATTCATTAGAATAGCAACTTTATAAAATACAATCTATACAAAACTTCCTTCCTGAACAACAACAATTTAAATTAAGAAAATATAAAAATATAACATAGAATGATAGAGATAGAATGATATAGATAGAATGAGATAGAATATCGTAATGTAATAGATTGATATATTGCATGTAACACAAAAACCTTGTTACCTTTTTGTTTCATATTTTATACACTATATTTATGTAAATATTGTGTATTTAAAAGTACGAACACATAAACTTTAATTTATATTTATATATGTACGTATATGTATGTATATAAAATAAAAAGTATTATTTATATAAAAATTTCATGATTTTATTTCAGTTAAACTGAAATGGTTTACGTTCACGTTCATGTTCATGTTCATGTTCACGTTCCCATATCCATCGAACTAAATGTTATTTAACACTTATTTTACTGAACGAGAGAGAGAGAGAGAGAGAGAGAAAGGAGAGAGAAAAGTTAAAAAATTTTAGTGTGAAAAGGAACTTGAAAAGTTACAATCGATCAGAGATGACTTTTAAGTATCCTACATCATCATTTTGCTTGATATCATGAAAAAATTTTAAATGTTTTTGGTCAAATTTTTTATGTAGAAAAAAAAGGAATCCAAGTTAATGCAAATAGCAATTCTAAAAAGATTTTCATTAAAAATGTTCAAATATATACAAAATTTTTAATTCATTTCATTTATTGATTAACTTTAGACATCCAGAACAGAACAGAACAGAACAGAACAGAACAGAATAGAGTAGAACAATTTAGACAAACAGATTTAAATCGAATCAAAAATCAAGTCTAAATGATTTTATGTGAGATGATTTTATGTTAAATTCTTTTCGATGTATCAAAAATGTGAACAAACTTATAATACTCTTTAATGTAAGTTTTGTAAAGTACTAAAGAATTTGTAGAAATATTTAGGTGTATGGAAATTGATGGTGTTTAAAGTCAATACAAAAGAAAAATCAACAATATAACGATGCAAACGTCTTATAATTATAATAAATTGACGTTTACATGTATGTGTGTATGTGTGTGTGTTCGTTTCAATTGGTGATTATTATAAAATTTAAGTAGATGCCAATTCAAATATTAGATTGTTTGTATAAGTTCGCTAAATGTAAATGAAAATGAAAATGAAAATGAAATTGAAAATGGAAGAAGGCTGCATAAAAAGGCAATAAGAGTTAAATAAGAAACTAAAAAGGACAATATTCTATTTAAGCAACTTATTGGGTAACCTGTTTTACATAAATAAATATTTATGTCCATTTATATTCTATTTACATTGAGCATCTGAGAATTGTAAAAATATTATAATTTTAGAATCACATCATTTGAATACGTGCAAAACTATTTTGGTTGTTCTTATGTGTTAATTGATCTGATACCAATTAATATATTAGGATTAACTAATACTAATGTAACAGTTAGAAAATTACAATATTTAAAATCAATTATTTAAGTAAATTTCCTTGGCACTTAAGTCGGGATAAATTTTTTTTTCAAATGATATAGAGATTTTTTCCTATTTTAAATTTGACTAAAGGGGAGTAATCAAAGGCAGACATTTTTGGATTAAATTTAGAAAACAGTGTAGCGGGGGGCTTGATTCTAAAGTATTTTATACATCACTTAAATCAGATAAAAACTGAAGCAGCGGAATTAAAAGTTAAAACAATTAAAAAGTATATTTCAAAAGTGTGCTTTGTGTGCAGGGGGTTTCAAAAAATAGTCCAATGCGAACCAAATCTATACCAAACATATTTGATATTAATATCGGTACATTAATGTATCGCTTTTCATTGAAAAGTGCTAAAAAGTCTAAATTTTTGTCAAATAAAATTTTTTCTGTCCAGAATCATTTATAAACAATTTAAAAAACATTTTAGCTCTTGTCAAAAATTAGTACAAAAGCTTGCGACATGCAACTTAATAAAATTAATTGTGGCAGGAGACGGTCAACAGACAACAAACGGAGACAGATAAATGGACAGACAAACAGATCAACTTAAAAAATAAAAGATGGAACTATCTCGAAAGCTTAGCCTATAAAATAATGTACTTCTTCTTAATTAATAATTAAAATTCCTTTTTTAAATACATAAACATTAAAAATATAAATTTGAACAAGTAGTGAAAATTATTTTAAGAGATTGGCGTCTTAATTCGGAAAGATTTTTTAATAATTGACAAAAATTAAAAGTTTTAAGATATAGAACTGATGGCTTTTAACTTTTCTCAATTAATTAATAATTTTTACTTTTCGGCCCTTTAATTTATTTTGTTTTTTATAGTAAGAGAATTGCAAATGGTTGACTTCACTTAATTCACTGCAATTCACGATTTATATCGTATGTCCAAAATCAATATGTTAATGGAAAGTTTTTTATATTTTGGTTTTTGTTTATGCCTTAAAATTCATTTTAATGATCAAATAAATAAATGTGTAACATTGCAATAGTTCAATTTATATTACTTTGTTTCTAACTTTGTATGTAACACCCGGAAAAAAGTTGATATAAACCGATTCATTTATTGCACCAATCGATTTAGTATTTTTAGCTAATTCGTTTCAAATTTACTTCTCCGTTTGCCAATTGTCTGTCCATGTAAATATATTAACAATTTTGGCCAGCTATTTTGGAGATATTTTTATTAAAATTTGAATTATTTGTGATGTTTAAACTTCGTTTAACGCAAAGACGCCCTGAATTTGTTGCGAATAAGATAAGACTGTTTTTAGAATCCCTTTCTAGAAGGTGACCTTTTTTCAGAAAAATCAACGAAACATTTTTATTATTTTTAATATTTTTTGAGAGAAATTTTTCCATTTTCAGCATTTACATTTGTATAAATAAAAAAAAAGAAATATGAATCAATATGGGTATGAATTTTCAAATCTCTCTCATATGCCAAACCTTTGAATCATTCAAAAATTACAATATTATTACATTTTCTTCATTTTTTTCTTTAAATCTTATTAAAAGGGGAAAGAGAGAGAGAGAGAGAGAAAGAGAAAGAGACTTAAGGTAGCTCCATTCAAATATAATTTGAAGTAAAAGAAAATTTTAGTATTAGTCCATTTAATTAACGAATTACAAAAATAGAAGCTACAAACTTCGATTTATTTGATTTGATTGCCTCTAAGGCCTATTTTGACCATTCGATGTGAATTTATTGATGAAATTTTACATAAAATGCGCACAAATATAGTTTGTAGTGCGAGTTGTAGTTGTTACTTAGCAATAGAAGAAATTAAGCAGGCAAAAACTTAATTATTTTAGTTTTTTGTTTTTCTTTCTTTTTTTTGTTGTTTTGTTTTTTTTTTTTTTGGCTACAAACACAGTTTTATTTACATTATATGAAAGTTGTATATTACAAGAAAAATACAATTCACCTCGGGGCATACGGCTTCATACTTTGACGCACATATTATTACAAGTTTGCCAGAGTTGAGCGTACATGAGTTTACTGCAACAACAACAACAACAACGACAACAACAACAACAACAACAAACATTAAATATTAAGCCTATTATTACGTTTACATTATATTTGCATTTTTTAACATTCGTATAAATTGAATATGTAAACATGGTTTGCCTTTTTTTTCATTCTTCTTCTTCTTCCTTTTTTTTTCTTTGGATGGTTGTTGTTTATGATATTTGTAGACGTTAACATTAAACGCCTGTAACTTCAAAATTCAAAATATACATGCACATGATTTTAAGTTAACTTCTTTAATGTACAGATTACATTTTTGGGTTAAAAATTTTGCAACAATCGTTAGAAAATTTCAGATTTTCTTTCATATAAATTTTCATTACACTTCACTACTCGTAAACAATTTAAATTAGTTTTGTAAGTATTTAAATCAAACAAGAAACAAGAAATTTCTAATAAAATAAAGCCCGAGGCACTTTCCCGAAGGATAACCCATTGAAATTGAAAAGTAGCATTAAGTTCAAGAAGTATCATCGTAATAAATGAACGGAAATCTTTTCGTTTTTAAGATTTTTATTGAGCTCTGAATTAGGAATCATTTTACATTTAACACGAAGATAGAGGAGAAAATCCTTTTAAGGATAAAATCTGCAATTTATTGCATGAGTTACAATAAATTCACACAGATATTAATCTGAAATATTTACAATCATTTTACAAAGAGAAGAGAATTTATATTAATTCACAATATATATATTTTTAATAATTTCATTCTCTTCTTTAAAGTGTGTTAATAAAATATTTCAATTACGTAATTATTAAAAATGGCTTTAACAATTTTGCCCTTTTTTTTCTCCTAACAATTTAAAAGAACTTCTTTGAATGTCAGACCATAATTTATCAGAAATCTCAGGAATTATAACGAGGCCTAACACATCTGCGGCCAAAATGGCCAGTTACTGCTTACTTATAAATTATACGATATGACTTTTTTTTTTATTAAAGTTTGCCATTTAAGCTTTGAAAACGATTTTGTCTCATGTCTCATGGAAATAATTCTCTTGAAAATTTAGCGTTCTTTAAGTTTTATTACACTAATCAAATAAAAGCTTTGTTGGATAAGTGCATTAATCCGAAAGTGAACTCTTTTGCAAATTGTAAGGATCATAAATATCTCAAGAAAATTCTTAGATGGAAATTAAGTATATTTTCATATATTTTTTTGACAAAAACCCCCTGAATTTCATTTTTTTTGCTTTTTAATTAAACTAAGCAAAATGCTGGACATTATTTAACAATCCCTCAATCATCAAATGCGACGTTATTTCTTGATTTTGTTTTTGTTTGTTCCTTGAAACAACTTGACTGAAAAGTTGCTTTGTAAAGAATGATAAATAGCTTAGATTTTATAAATTACAAAAATGACTTAATAAATAAGAGAATTTTCGCAGAAATTAAAATGAAGAAAATCGAAAGCATCTACACTTTCACAAGTATTACCAGGCGAATTAAAGAGTTCACATAAACAAAGTCATATTTTCAGAGACTCCAGACTTTTCACTTTTGATTATAATACTTTTATACGTAAAAAATCTACAAATGCTGGTTTCACTGGCTGGAAATCATAGCTCAGTGAAACAAGCATTTGTAGAATTCAGGCTTCTTATAATTTTGGTTATTTACAAATTTGCTAATGACGGACTAAACTTACGAGGGCAATTTTATTTTATTTATTTTATTCGCCTTTTTCTTTAATTTTGCTTATTGTTTTTTTGGTTGTGTCATCAGATACGTGGGCAGTCATACCTATTTAACTATTTGTTATTCTCTCATTAAATAATTATGTTCAATTACGTTATTTGATATTCTTTGATTGCTCTTTAAATGCAGCCATACACCCTACACTTAGCGTAACTTAGCGTAAAATGTTTAATAACTTTATGCGGACATGCGTAACGTACAGAAAGATTTTGGATAATGATTTGATGAATTAATTAAAGCCTGCCTCGCAATACTGCTTCATTGAAACTATTTGATAAAAATGTTTGGCAGAAAAGTTTTCTAAATCGCTCGAAGTGACATGCTTTTCCTTGAGTTGCACGCAAAATTAAGCAGAATCTACTTTAAAGAGTATTTTTCACTTTGATCAATTAAATAATTGCAGGAGCGATTTATATTTGAGCCTTTAAAATATAATTTAAAAAAAAATTTCTTTTTCATTATTTATAAAATGAAGTTACTTGAAATAACTTTCTAAAGCAAAAGGGGAATTGGAGGATAAATTTTCTTAAAATTTCATTATGGGACTTTTGAAATCATTAAAAATAGCTAAATCCTTATGGCTAATATTAAATATATTTTGTAAATAAATAAAACCTTTATAATTGATTTTGGAAGTGACTTCTATCGCGCCTGCTCCATTTCCCTTAGCTTGCGTAAATAATCAAGGAAATACTTTCGAAATCAGCAAAATACATAAAATTGTAATTTACATTATGCTTTAAAAGTTCTTCTATAAATGGAAGGCCTTCAAAAATACTGAATCCACCTGAATTGATTTAACTATTTAATATATGAAATCCATTTTCATTAATTATATTCAAAATTTTCTTATACATAAAATAATTTCATTACAAAGTAAGACTTTATATGAAGCATAATCGTGAAAGTAGTATGGCCATGCCCATTTTCTACAATGTTCATACTTGAACTAAAACATGACTAAGTTTAGCAAATTTCTCCTATATCGATAACTTTATAACAACTTTATATTCAGACAGGCAGATAGACAAAATATACAAAGAAGCATATATTTTTGCATTCAAAATGTTCAAATAGCACATTACGATTTGCTACAAATAACGGTAAAGTACGAATAAGTAACGATAAAGTATGGTAAAGACAAACATAAGAAAAACAATTTGCCAACGATCACGCCGTCCATACAAAATGGAGCAAAATGTATAACAACAACATACAAAAAATTCATTTATATTCATAATTTTCTTATAGTTTGTCAATTTAATGTGTATACTTAAAGGTTCCTTGTCCGCATTACTTTCAATGTATTACCATAAATTTTAAAAATATTTTTACATAATATTAACAAAAGTAGCGGAAACAAATAGCTCAAATTATTGAAAACACTCAAGTCTAATATTAAATAAAGTATAAATATATAACGTGTGTTTGGCTTGTTATTTTGATTTTCGTTAAGATGTTTATTTGGTGAGGATGAGAATGCAGGTGATACGCAGTAAACGTAATGGGAATGATTATGTCACGGTCGCGGGGTTGAAGAAAGGGGTTTTTGAATTTGCTTTATATTTTATTATATAAATAATTAAAGTGATTTGATTAATAATATTAAATTATTTGAATTGATTTTATTGTCAAGTTCTTACAACCAAATAACTAATCGTCTACAAATTATTTCAAAATAAACAAATAAAAAGAAAAAATCCAATTTTTATAATGTTTTGTTATAATTTGAAATTTATTCTACAATTGTAAACCTAAATCACATGAAGCACTTATACTTTAATGTAATACAAATTAAATTAGAAAATGTTCATTATATTCATAATTTTTACATCTCTCAAAGAGATTAAAATAATACATTTGTCTTCATTTAGATTAGACTAAAAATCCATATAAATATTCTACATCAATCTAGAATATTTTTCAACTGGCCTTAAGGGCAAATGTATCTTTGTTACTCTACACCATACACCATAGAAAAATAAATAAATGTTCAAAAGCAATTGAAGTACATTCATTTAAACCAAGCCATTTACTGGGCCGATCTATAAGTAGGCCTCTATATTTAATGTCTAACTAAGCAAATCATTTTTAGGTCTTACATAAAGTCCATTGAAATTTCGATTACGCTTAGAAAATTTGTTGAGATACATGTTGAAAAAAATTAATGAAAAATCTCAATCTATATGAAGAATCTAATAATTTTCTAGTTGTCGTTTCTTTTTTTCTATGCAAATCAGCATAGAATTGTTATTGGATTTTTTTTATACTTTGCTTTAAAGCGGTCCATTTATTAGATGCGCTATTTTCATCAGAAACTTTTCAAAGTATTTCAAACATGACAATTGCACTTTCTTGTAACTTTTTTACCCCAGTCTTTTATTATGTTTTGTAATCAAATTAAGTAAATTAAGTAAAATGGTGTAGAATATGTCAAAGTCGACACGAACGACCAGAATTTTTCTCCATTTTATTTTTACTTTTATTTTATTTTTTTATTATTTGCTTTTGGTCCTTTGTTTTGTTCTTCTCTCTTGAAATCAAATTAATTTAAAAAAAAAGGTAGATAATTATAGAAATAATTTTATATGTAAATAAATCTTAAACAGTTGGGACGGATGGACAAAAATAGTGTAAGCAATTTCATTCTATTTCTAACATTTAAGTTAAATATTACGTATTAAATATTTTACAAAAAAAAAAAAAAAAGAAATAATTGATAAACAATTCATATTATAATTATTATTTAATATTTAATAATATAAATATTTGCTTTGTTGTGTTTTTGTTTTCTTATTATTATTCATCACTACAATTATTGTTTTATTCTCTTTGTTTTGTTTGTTGAATGATTCACTTATTTATACAAAAAAATGTTTTATATTATATACAAAATTTATTGATAACATCAATTTGATTGATTAATGCCATTTGATTGTAAGCAAATATTGCTGTTATTGCAAGGATCGCATAAACAACAAATGAACAACGAACGAATTTTTTTTTTAGGAAATTTATAAACAAAAGAATGTAAAACAAACAGCAATGGAAATGAATAAAGATGAAGATAGCAATTGAAGATCGCAATTGAAGATGAAGATGTCGATGAAGAATGAGAGAATGAAAGAATGAATTGCTAAGGAGTGGACTAGCTACACAGTGCGTAATGTTGAATTGATACGATATTGTAAATCAGTTGAGGTGTGTGCATGTGTATTGGAATTATTTGTAACATTTGTTGGATTATTTAATGTTAAATTATTATAATAAGATGGATGTAAATTACTTATATTCATTGGATTTGCCATCATTAACAATGGATGTGGCATTGCTCCGGCCAAATCATATGTATTCGATGTATGTTGTTGTATTAGATTTTGTGTATGTACACCATTAACATTAACACCAGTTGTGTATTGGAGAAATGGTAAACTGGCTGCTGCTGTTATTGTATGTAACGGTGGTAATGGTCGATTTCTTTGCTCATTATCATTATTACATAGAAATAAACGATTCGAATTAATACTAATATTGGCTAAATGATTTGATGTTGATGATGAGGCAGGTGAATTATGTTGTATATTAGGTGAATTTGTTTGATATGGTGATGGTTCCCTTTGTGTAATACTATCATCAGCATTTGTACTATTACTATCTACAACAACATCAATATCGGTACGATCATCATCATTTAAACTATCATCGGATGTTGAATCCTCTGGCTTATCGGGCGTTATTAAACTTTCAATTGTAAATGAACGTTTCGGTCTATAACTGCTTAATTGCATAACAGCATCTAAGGCCGATGCTGAGGCTGAGACTGAGGAATGATGTGTTGATAAAGCTGTTGCTGCAACATTTGTTGGATTATTTATGGCCGCTGCCATTGAATGAACTGGTGATACAGATACAGATAGATGAGAGGCAAATGCTTGAGCATTATGTTGAGCTAATGCCGTCGGTGATATTATACCAGGATTGTGCGGTGTATGATGATGGGCTGCTGATGGTGTTAAATGATGTTGCATATTTGGTATGGGCGGCATACGGGCCATGTATAATGTTGGATCACCCATTAATGCAGTTGTTGATATATCCATTGTTGGCATTGCCCCTAATAATGCTGCATTACTATTATTATTACTATTATTATTATTATGGTTATGGTTATTGGATGCGGGATGATGACTTGTCGCTGTTGTTGTTGTAAAAAAGAAACGATTCAAATTGGCTAAGGCAGCCAACTCCTCATTTAATAGATCTTTATCATTTTTATGCAATTTGAAGCGTTTACGGCGACGTAATAAACTACCATTCTCAAACATATCAAATGCTTGAGGATGTAGTGCCCAATAGGCACCTTTACCGGGCCGATCTGGTCGTCGTGGCACTTTTATAAAACAATCATTAAAACTTAAATTGTGACGCAACGAATTTTGCCAACGTTGCGTATTCTTGCGATAATAAGGAAAACGATCCGTTATAAATTTATAAATATCACTTAATGGTAACATTTTTTCGGGTGAACTCCAAATAGCCATGGCTGTTAATGATATATATGAATATGGTGGCTTCTGATCGCCATACGATTCACGTGATGGTCTTGGCATAATTATTATTGTACAAGCACATAAAATTATTATGCACTGTACCTTCAGCATGTAATTGTTTAAACATATGTTCATTTAATATTTCACTTTACTTTTTGTTTTTTCTATTTTTCTGTTTTTCTATTTTTCTGTTTTTCTGTTTTTATCTTATGCTGCTGCTACTTGCTAATGTCTTTTTTCCTTTTCTTTATATGAGATGCGTATAATAATTTGTTTGTATAATTTCTATTATTTCTTTATTCTTTTTTAATTTCCATTTAATTTTCATTTTGTTTGGAATTTTGTTTTAAATTTTATTTTAAATTCATTTTTTTTTCAAATTGCCTTAAAAAATTCTTTAATTTCTATAATCTTTCTTTTATTTCATTAATTTTCACTCCATTAATATTTTTAATTAAATAGTTCTTCGTTTCTTTCTTCTTCTTCTTCTTCTTCTTCTTCTTTGTCTTGGTTTTCTTTTATGTATTCTTTCTTATGTTTTTCTTAAACACTCACAAAAATGCATATGATTTACTTTATATGCATGCAAACACATATGCACACAATCACATACTCACACACACACACACACACACACAAATAAAAACGCTTATGCTACGTTTATGCCATTTTATAATTTCATTTGCATTCGAAACATCTTTACAATTAAAACATAAAAGAAAAGCAAATTAAAATTGTACTCAGCCGTAAAATACCTGCTGGATATGTGTGTGAATATAAATTTTTATCTTCTTCTTCTTTTATTTGCTTCTTATTATTGATATTATTATATATATTATTGTTGTTGCTGTTGTTGTTATTATTATTATTTTTATTGGTGTTGTTAATGTTAATGTTGTTGATTTTATATAAAGTTAAAGCTTAAACAACGCATACGTTTTATTAATTTATCAATTAATCAATTTAACTCTTTGATTTAACTGTTTGCAATCTCGATACATGGCGTATTGTTAATCGCGTTAATCTTTAGAGTTTTCATATTTCATAAAAATTTATTCGTATTCTTTTTGAAGGAATCCCAAATTATGCATTGTACACATACAGACACACCACACACACACACACACGCACACACACACACGCACACACATAACAGTAGCAACAATAAAAAATCATTGTCCGTTTACCGACGGCAGTAAATTTGTACCTTGATTTTTTTAATAAATTATATATAACTTTGCATTATTATCACACCATTCGGTCTATACGTGTTTACGCTGTAGACTGGTTTCTTTGCCAATCGCTATAATTGTATTTTACTCTTTAACCATCATCACACAATCTAACAGAACAATAATAACAAAATAACAAAATCACAATATCACAAAATACACATAAATCTAAACGCATACACATGCAGCACAACTATAAACAGATATTTATACAGATATATTATACATTTAAAGATAGATAAAGAGGGTTAGTGTTTTTGTATTTTTGTGTGTTTGTGTTTCTGTGCATGCATTGTGTGTGTATATACATGCACGAGTGTGTATGGATGCAAGAAATATATATGCGCACATAAAATCTATAAAAATACGAGCACAACGAAATACATCCAATAATCAGCTCGTCAACTAAACATATATTTGGCAATATACAAAAACAAAACACGCAACACGTAACACGTAATACGCAAAAAACAAAAAAAACGGCTTGTATGCTCAAATATAACTAACAAAAAACAAAACGGTTATATCAACAAAAATTCACAACAGACCATCTGACGACAAACGATTTCGCCATGAGGATTCAATTGGATTTCTACCTTCTTTTTTCTTGTACTTTTGATTTTGCTTCGCTTGTTTCTGGTGTTTGTTTTTTTATTTCTTTCAAAATTTCTCCTTTTGTTTTTTCGTTTATGAAGGTTCACAAACTTGAATAAAAGAGCTAATATGTCTATAATATATATATACATATACATATATATATTTACAAATGTGTGGGTACGTATGTGTATGCGAATATTTGTGTATATTTACAAAATAAGTAAAAAATTTGTTAGCCAACCGCACTGCAGTATCTAAAATATAACATATATACATATGTGTCTGTGTGTATATGTAATCAAAAACATTTAACAACCACTATTCACTTTACTCTTTACATATATATACACACGCACTCACACACACACATACTTAATCGCAGACTCTTCTTCTTACACTCTGCGACTGAAACTTCTAAAAGCACTAGAATTGTAAAACTTTTGCAATTTTAAAATTGTAGCATTGTGTATAGTAATCATATGAACAACAACAGCAACAATAGCAACATTTAAAGAGAAAAAGAAGAACGACAACAACAACAACAACAACAACAGCAGCAGCAGCAGCAACAATATTATTATATTGTAAACAAATAATATATGTATAAATATTTTTGTTTTCATACGTGCGCGTGTGTGTGTATCTATGTGACTTTCAGACACAATGGCTGCTCTTTTTTTTGTATTTTGTTTACATAGATTGTTGTTTTATTTATTCTTATTTATATTTATTCTCTCACTATTTTCCACCCTTTTATTTATCTCTTACTCATTCTGAATTGTTATATTTGTATATCTCTCTTCTTCTTCTCTATATCATTGTTGCTATTAGTGCTCGATAGGCTGTTCGTAAACAGTACTTTTTTCTTTTCTTTCTCCTAAATAGTGTCAATAATAATAATAACAACAAATAACAATCAGAAGAATAATAACGTGATGAACGTGAAAAAGACACACATACACATTCAACATTATACTAATAAATATGAATAAAACTTGAAAAGTTTTAGTGCATGTGTCAAATGTGCAGAATATTTATATATAAATATATATATAATATAATTATATTCATAGTACTTTGATAGCATTGAAAAATGTGAAAGAGTGAATGAGATCAATATAGAGTTCAGTGAAATAAATGAGATATAACGTAATACAAACCATTTCTATTGTATGATAAAATGAGATAACAGTAAATTATCAACAAAATTTTTGTTTTAGGAAAATAGAAAAAGAAAGCAAACAAGCAAACAAACACAATGCATGTATATATGAGAGAGAGAAGAAGAAAGAGAGAGAGAGAGAGTAGTTTACAAAAAGTACAAAGTGTTGAAATATAAAATTGTAGAAAAATATTTTACCAAGAGATTTATATGAAATAGTAAAGTATATTTGTATGTATATGCTACCTATAAATGTAAACTATACTATATATATATATATATATATATATATATTATATATATAATGTATATATACAGACAAATATGAACAGTTATAACTTCAGCTCCAAAGATGAATTTGATTTATAGATTTTATGTATTTTAAAAAATCTTGTCATTCTTTTTATTCGTTTTTTCCGTTTTTTGGCATTGTATTTTCACATGATTTTTTGTGTTGTTTTGTTTTGTCTAATTCTTATAAAATTAATTGCCGTCTATGTTAATATAACAGTAAGATATTTCATGCGATATTATTTATTTGTTTAAATTAATCATTAAACTAGTTGAAATGTTAAAAATATCAACAATAAAAACAACAAAATTTACAATTGAATTTTATATAATTTAGAAATTATTCTTGACACTAGAAACATCAAGAAAAGAAAAGGAAAAATAATTAGAGACGTCAAAAAGAAACTTCCCCAAAGAAAAAGGAACAAAAGTTCCAAAAAAATGGAAAAAATCTCAAAAAAAAAATTGCAGACAAAGAACTATGACAAAAGCAGAAAGAAGAACAACAAGCAAAATAAGAGAAATAGATAATTAAAAGCAAATTAAAAAAGGAAAAACCCAAAATTAAAGAAAAAATTTGAAAAACTTTGAATTAAAATAATTCTAACAAACAATAATAATTTATTAGTTTTATTAATTATAACAACAACAATAGCAAATAATTATGACTTGAATATAAATTTATTCTATGAAATAAGATTTTTCAAATATTCTTATTGGTCTAACCAAAGCCTCTCACTCATCTTATAAGAATGTATATGAATGTGTGCATGTATGTGTATATGCATAACATAACATTGTATTGACATTTGTTAAGCATTGCATTTATAAATAGATCGGTCAGTTTGCCCTTAACAAAAGACACAAAAAACATAAAAAAATTTTTTGTATTATTTTCTGATTACGCAGACTGCAGACGAATGAAATATAAAATGTAGAAAGATTGTTGTTGTGTAAATAATTAATTAAGGATTATAACATTAAGATAATAATTTCAATGGCAAGTACATACTTTATAAATGATTGGACAGGATTCATTTCAATGAATCAACAAAAGTCATGCAAAATAAAGAGAAGAAACTTTCGTTAAACCGAAATGTTTTTAGACTTGGGACAACAATAGAAA
This sequence comes from Melophagus ovinus, assembly GCA_023089585.1. Lineage (NCBI taxonomy): Eukaryota > Metazoa > Arthropoda > Insecta > Diptera > Hippoboscidae > Melophagus > Melophagus ovinus. The sequence continues at coordinate 3,095,178 of JAKKIB010000177.1, forward strand.
TGTATAAATTTTTGAAATTAGAAGAATCTTAAATTTCTTTCGATTATATCTGAATAAAAGTTAAAAGTCATTTAACTTTATTCATTGTGTTTGCTATTTGTTTGTTATAGAACTTTTAAATCATTACATTTTAAACATTTATTTCTAACTGGATAATTTTTTGATCAAATTAAAGATTGATATCAGTTTTCAATATTGTGGAGAATTTTTTATACTTTTATAGAGTTACGTACAAATTATTTGTCATAATGAGAAACTTTCGATAGATAACTCGAACAGATAAAAATGTTAGAAAATATTTGTGGCTCCATCACAAATTTAATTTACAAAATTTAGACATTTCCAAAAAAAACTTTCAATTCAAAATTAGTAATTTGTTAACTGTATTAAAGGATATTGACAATTTCATAAATGGATTTGTTTATAAGGTTTCTAAATTTGACCTTTCTTTTAGGTCTCACGTCACTTATGGTAGGGAGCCTTGAAAGTTTAGGCAGCCATAATATTTTAAAATAGACTCAATTTTTGGCTCAAATTTTTGTTATATCGATCGCCTAAACTCGACAATGTAATCTTTCCGTCCATCTGACTGATGCTTGTCCAAATATATTTATTTATTATATTTGGGAAATATTTTCTTAAAACATGATAAGTGGGCGTTTTTGGATCACAACCATCATACGTTTACAGCATCATAAAATCATACATCCTTATGATTTCAATAACATCAATTTTTTTCAAAATTTACAATTATAAATACCTTTTGATGAAAATCATTTTTGATGATGACTTTACTTTAGCATGTTTTCCATTTACAATATTTTTAAATTATTTAACTGACAGCAGGATAATAGAAAATCGTCAGGCATTAATGTAGATAAATTTAAAAATGTAAAGAATGCATAAAAATAAAAAAATTCAACAAAAAGACAACAATAAATATCAGAATAGAAGTGATGAGAAATATGAATAAATAATTTAATTTAGGCATTAGTTTGCTTTACTAAATTTCTTTCTGAAGTAGGGAAATGTTTGAAAAGAAAATTAGTACTTAAGATCTTTAAATTCTGCTTTACACAATCTGATCAATAAAATTTCATGCAGATGTTGAGAATATAAATTCAACATTTAAATGGCAAATCTTATTCTTTATATAAAAATTTTAACATCAATCTAAAGATACCAGACTAGAATAGAAAAAACAAATTCTTTGGGTTTAAATGGATATTTTGGAATTTCTTCTAGATTTATCATCACTAAACTTGTAAACGTGACAGCTTGTATTAGCATCAAGAGTAACAATATTTCCAATATACAATTATAGTAATTCAGCCAAAGAAGAAGAAGAAGAATATATAGTTTTATTGATATTGACGATTAACTAATAATCATTTTACTATCGACGATAAATACAACAATTATGAAATTACAATCATTATAATAATGGAGGAAAAATGTGCTAACTCTTAACCAGAAGTAAATGAATATTTTCATGTTTTTTTTATGCAAAGCATAAAGCACACTTAACACTTTTGCCAACAATAATAAGTATTGACATTGAAATTAAGTCGCTACAGCTTGGCCACTAACTGGGCATCAATAAACTTTTTATATTAACAACGGCCATTTCCACTTGATCTATTTAATAATATTTGGCCATGTAAAACTTTGCAAAAGTTTTGAAAATTTTTAAATATTTCGTAATTAGTGCAATAGTGATAAGATTTGAAAGGAACATGGAGTCTGAGTAATTTCTATAATTTGTTAATATTTATACGTACTAAAAAGTTGATTATAAATGAAATTTACTTTAACTTTAATTTAATTACAACTAATAATAACAACCAACTTTTCATATCTCTTATTTCAAGATAAGCAAAAAGAAACTGTTTGGGGCAATGTCATATTACGTGGTCAGAATAAGTGAAGAACTACACTACAACTTGTGGACAATTAAAGTGTAAAAGATTGCGCTAAATCGATTCAATTCCATGATGAGGGATCTATGACTAAGGAAGATGAAAAAGAATCTAACTTTTTGTAACCACATTTTTCTCATTTTTAAAATCTAATTATTCAATATAAAATGAGCAATTTAAATTTTAATTGAAAAGTCTAGTAAAACATTAAAATCAAAAAGGACAGCATTTTCTCTTTTCTTATTTTTAGTAAATTTATATCAGTAATTTTTGATATGATTTTTAAGATAATTTCGTTTAGATAATTTTATATTTTTAAAAGGTCAATCATGAAAATGGAAATGCTGTAAATGTTTCAATATTTTACGATAAAAAAATTAATTACTATAAAAAACTTTGCATCAATAATGAAACCAATAAATACTAAGTTGCATATTTAAATGGAAAAATTGTAAACTTCAGAGAATCTGGAAATTTTCTTGTATATTTTCTAAGTAATAATTTCAGTTTGCATGTAAAATCTATGAATTTTATGAGAATTGAGTAAAAAGTCATGAATTTTCGTTTTATAGCAATGGAGTATTTCTTAGGTTTGGACTTCGATTTTTTAGGACTGCCATGTGAGTGAGTTGTTGACGATAATAACTCAAACTCTAAAGGTATTTATTATCTCACTTTGAGTTCAACGAGGAAAATCTTTCAAATAAAATTATGAAAGAGGAAAAGAAATTTTTAGCGTAATAAGAACTCAAGTGAATTTTCCGTAGATTTAATAAAACTTTATAAAAATTTTATTAATAATAATCATTTTATTCGTTTTATAAGCATGGCCCTTTTTTGGTACTTTTGAAATTAGAGATTCTTCTAGAAATTTGTGTAGACGGAACATTTCTTTAGTGAAAAAGGCAAATCGATGGTATTTCCGCTGACGTTACTTCTGCATTCTAAATTTGTGCCACTTAAAAAAAGTATTCTCGCCTTGTATAATCTTGAATAATCATGTTTCCTTAATCGATTAGTTTTTAAAACTCTTTTGAAAAAATCTTATCAAATATTTTCCATCTTTTATTAATTAGGAAAATATCGCTTATTATAACTAACAGACCCACTCGATAAATCCGTTTAACTTTTTTATTGATTAAGAAAAATTTTCTCGCTGTGAGTGCATCTACAATGAGCTCATGAGCTCATATATAACATGCATATTATTTGTATTCTCTAAGAGATTTTTTTTTGTACGAAATCACATTTGAAGAAAATTGTTCAGCTGGAAAAAGTTCCATCAAAATGGTAGCCAATCATAATTATATTTATACTTTGCTGCCTTGCTGGCCAAATATTATTCACATGGTACTTTTTTCTTTCTTATTTCTCTCTAGTTGTTGTTGCTTTTGGACTAACAAATAAATTTTTTATACTTTATTTCTACCTTCTTTTGCGCAATTTTGATAAATTACAGGAAGAAAAATTGATATAAAATCTCAATAATTCATTTGAAGTAGCTGAAAAACATGAAATTCAAGTGAAAAAATTTTCTTTTAAAGAAAAAAACATAATCGCATATTTTGAAGGCAGGGCCAGAGCATTAATTTGGAACGTTTGTAATATCAAAACTTTATGGAAAGCTTTTGTAAAGCTTTTTAGCAAAATTTCGGAGGCGCTGCTTCAGTTTTACAATAATCATGTTTATTTTCAAAAAATAAACATTTAGACGGACGAAGACAGAAAATTTTGTCGACAATTTGCCAAAATAATTACACATTAGATTATTAATGGTAAAAGAAATATTTCTATGGCGCTGGTAAAATTTAAAAGTGAATCTTTTCCTTAAGCCAATAACAAATGATAAGGAATTCGATTTCTTTCTTGATAATTAATGCAAATTAATACTTAAAGTCTAAAAAAAGAAATATTTGCATCGGATATATTTGCATCTACAGATTTTCATAGTTAATCTAATTTAATCTAATTTAATCTAATTTAATGTAATTAATGATTATTGTTAACACATTTGCTAATGTTATTTGTTCCAGTTGTCATTTTGATAATAAAATATTTTCAACACAATTCTTTTTCATTTATATGTATTTAACTGGGATCAATGTAGTATTTAATTTTGATGCCCATTATTTTTCAAAGAAAATAAAATACAATAAAATATTATCCAATTTTAAACAATCATCGTACAGCGTACACAACAAATATAATAAGCAAATTGTTGTCGAGGGCATAGTGCCCCCAAAAAAAAATTTAAAAAAACATTATCAAAAAGTACGAGTACGCAAGCGAGTGTGCGTGTGTGTTTTTGTATTTGTATAAATTTTATTGTATGGCATACAATGCAGTGGTAACAAGACAGTCAACAGTTAACAATGAGAAGAGAAATCAAGTTAACAAGCCCTCAAACAAATGATTCAACATACAAAAAACAACAACAATTCAACAACACTTCAAAAGCAATACAAAACAAAAGAAAAAGCAAAAGAAGAAATAAAACTAAAAAAAAAAATACAAGAAGTAAAACAAGTAGAAATGTTTTGGTCAGATCATTCAGAATCGATTGTCAAATATGCTACGCTACATTTTCCCAAAAAAAAGTAATTGATAAATGGAGGAAAATTATAGTTTATCAAAAATATCAAAAATATCAAGAAATTAGGAATGGTTAATCAAGCCAAGGTTAATGCTTCCAATCAGAACAACGTGTCGTAAAAGCGCAGCATGTCAGGCATATCAGGCTTGTCAAAATACGAAACTTTAACGCTTACGGTGCTTGATCAATATTCTTTAAAAAGGCAACGCTTTTCAAAGCAAGATCCCTTCTTTCTATTTGATATAAAAATCATCTGACATTATCCAGGTTTGAAAGTGTTTAAGTGTTTCCCTTTTGATTAAAAAATTTCCAATTTGCAAGATAAAAACTCATTGAAATTTAGACAAAATTCTACGATCTTTTGGTCTTTGCGCAATTTCAATAAACAATTGAATTTAATGCAATTTGAGAAGATGTTTTGAAATTTATAGCTAAAAGTTTACGATACGATTTACAAAAGTTCCATTCATATCACAAGTGGCATAGAGTGCAATGCCTACTTAACAACAACAACCGAAGCAACAGCAGCAACAGCAGCAGCAGCAGCAGCAGCAGCAAAAGTAAGAACAATAAAATCTGAAAATCTGAAAGCAAAAGGAACAAGACATTACTACTATTGCACTTGCTTTAGATACGTTTGTTAGGCATGTGGGTGAAAGAGTAAACAACAACTATGGTAGAGATATTATAAATATATGTATGTACTCTTCCTGGAATCGCCATTGAATTTTCATTTTTTACATCATATAACCATCTCTCTCTTCTTTCAACAATAAATATTTAACGTTCTGCTATTGGCCATAAAATTTTTGTGAAGGTGTTACCTTACGCTAAATGTTGTTTACTATTTGCTTTGATGATTTCTATTGGCAAAATATTAATTAATTGTTTTATGGGGAGTCCTTTTCAATTACGAGTGCGTGCACATTTCAATTTTCATTGGTTTTATTCCATTAAATTGTATTAACTAACTTTGGAATCTCTATAATAACGCTTATGACTAACTATTTAATAAAGAACTTTAATCCGTTGCAGTGTATTGAGAATCAATTTTCTTTGGATGGTCTTTTCATAAAACTCTCTTCTGGAATTGGCAATAAAATGACTTTACATTCAATAAACTTATAAAAAGATTGCAAATTTTGAGATCGTTTATTGAAATTTAGTAAACAAATATTATGTTACGTTATGCTATGTTATGGTTTACGCCCAAAAATAATCAGAATGGAACCATTCTTAAAACTGTTTTCAAAATACTATCTTCAAAAATCAAAATGAATTTGTTATTTGGAAAAAAGTTATAATTTTGCATACATTTTAATGAAAATGTAAAATTTATTGTATTTTGATATACAAAAAAAAAAAATAATATGTGCCAAATTTGGTCCAGATCCATACACTTTTAGAGACCAATTTTTTTATAATAAACTTTTTGAAACATTCATTAATGATTTCTTTTTCACTTTCTTACGCAAAAGTCGATCCAAAACTTAAATGTTCTTAGTTGTTTAATACCAAGTTCCAGATAGAAAATTTGTAGATAGAAAATTTCTTTGATTGTTTTTGTTTTCTATTCGCTATTTTTAATACGACATTTCTCAAGGCCAGATGGACATTTCTCAAGACCAGATGCATTCAAAAAATGCCCAAGATGCCATAACATTAACAAGTGACCACCAATTATTTAAAATAATTTGGCTACAATCCATCCATCACAAATGTATCGGCAAAAAACACTCACTACTTCGGTTAAACAGCTCTAAATGATGGAACTTTTTACTTTTGCAACATCTAAACAGAAAATTATTAATATCCCAATACAAATGTGTAGCGGCACGCCCACTTGAAATTAACTAAAATAACAACAATCTGCCATCGAAATTACGTTTAGAGTTAAAAATTTTATGTGACCAGTCTAAAACATCCATAAAACTCAAATTTTCATTATTTTACGTTTTATTAAAATTTATCACATTTTTATTTGCTTTTTGTTTTGAAGTTTTCCACAAATAAAAATAATAAATATTTGATTATAAGTTTTAAAGGTGAAGCCTTTAACATAAATTGAAAATAATAAATTAAAAATTAACCTTCTTTTTGGGGTTTTTGTGCTAATTCAATTTATTTTACATGGCTCATAAATTCTAAAACATACAAAATCGTTGAATCTTTTGCATTGTTGAATTAAAAGTTGACAAACAATCAATTGAATGGAAACCAACATATATAATTTTCTTTTTTTCTTTTGTTTTTGGAACAACAACTTCATTTGCAACGGGAACCGAAACAAATTGAAAGTTTTAAAAATTTTGATACAAAAAAAAAAAATTTATATAGAATTCCAATTTTAAATGAAACATTTGCTGAAATTATAATAATATCAAATTAAGTTGACATCTGAAATGGCATCTTGAAATTGCATCATATGCCACAATAGAACTTTTTAATTTTTATATATTTAGATAAGGACTAAAAATTGCATTTTACATATTTTATGGTTAATGGCAAAATCGCTGATGCGGAAAGTCATAAAGAAACAGAAAATCACTTAGACATGTTTGAGTGATGATCACACGGTTCAAACATGTTTTAGAAAAGGTTTCATCTTTAGTAAATCTCTACTGGATGATATGACTTTAGAGTCCAAGTCAAACATTGTTTTTTATGCCTCTTAAATTCTCATTGAATTCATTAAATAGATTCACTAAATCTACCAAAACATTATTAAACTTTATGATACTACAAAATCTTTTATAAATATTTGATTTAACATTTAAAGTGTACATTCGATTGGCATTTAAAATGACAAAAATAAGATGAAGTGACATATGTTAGCGTGACAATCACAACTAAAGTGAAAAATAAAAGAATTAAAAAACTAAAATGAAAAAGAGTAAAACCTAAAAAAAAAAGCAAAAAACTTAAATGATATTTAATTATTAAATATTTAACAACCAGATGATGAGGGATGATAAATTTTTTTAAATAATGGACAATATTATTACGGGAGCCACGACAATAATTACAGTTTTCGATCCTTAAAAGAAGCAAAAAAAAAAAACAAAACAAAAACAAAAAAAAAGAAAAAAATGAGCGTTATAGCAAAAGCGAAAAGCAGGTTGCTAGTTGTCTGATAGTTAAACTGTTAAAAATCAAGTTTAGTCGATTCATGATCCATTTAATTGGAATTCATTGGCTACTTCCACATACGAATAAGAAGAATAAAGCAAGAATAAAGTAAGAATATTCTTGCAGTTTGGAGTCTTTACTTTTAATTTTACTTTTACTTTACTTTAACAAACGATTTTCATAAGAAAATAATTGAAACTGAAAATATCAAATTTTTTAAGAATGAAACGTTATTCTGATGTTAATTATTTCCAAAAAAAGTTCGTTTATGAATCAAAATAGGAATGTGTATTAAAATATCTCAAAAAATATCATCCTTAACTTGACAAGAAATTTATTTGGACAGATGGACATACGGTTAAATAAATGAGCTTAAATCGTTTAATAAAATAATTCTGAATTTATGTTTACATTAAATGTTAAATCTTTTTCAATCGCGTCTGAGTAGTTCAAATAATACAATCTGTGCCAAAAGTGAGTGTAAAGTATAACAAGTTAACTAATGTCGCCAGTTGTATGCTTATTCGTTTATTTATGCATAGTTTACATATACATGTGTAATTATAATAATACATACATACAATACAATATAATGATATATATTTATTATGATTTTTTATGATTTTTATGATTTTTTTTATACGCAGAGATTAGGCATATAAACATTAGAGCAAAGAATTTGGAATTGCAGCGTATAAATTTTTCATTAGCATTAAACTTTAAATGGATTTAATGCTTTTAGGTACTGTCCGTCTGTCTGTCTATTTGTCTGTATGTCTGTCTGTCTGAAAGCACTTACATTTGGGAAACAATTATTTAGAACTCTTCAGCATAACTCTCCAGTGGAATTGATCTAAAGAGTTATATTAATGGAAAACTTCAAAAGTAGAGTAATTATTTTGCATGAAAATATTTTAAATTAAGTAAGTGATTCACTTTTTAATATATCATAATTTATTTTTATTTATAGAGTTGATCAATCGATCGTAAACAATCAGTTTTATTGGCTCATTTTCATTTCAAATAGATCAATTTTCACAAAATGTGCCCAAATCAATTCAAATCAATTCCTTTTGTAAAACAATTTTTATTAATCTATTCAAAATCATTTCCTTAAATGCTTTGGGCATCTTTTGTCGGCTAATCAGTCAGGGCACATGATTTCTTATTTTCTATTGAGAATTGTTTTGTAAAAATTCTTTATATATAAATTGCATAAGTTTGTATACATTGATTTTGTAAGAGCGGTTCATTCCAAAATTATAGATTTTCAGTTTCTTGAGAATGTAATAGTTACTGCAATTACTGATTGCGTTACATGCAGGGCATTTTTATAAATCACTCTGACTAAACAACTAAAATATTTTTACTTGTATTCATGTTTTTTCTTATGCCTCTCTTTTTAGTTTTTGTTTTCATTTTCGTTTTTCTTATTTCTTTTTTATTTTGTTTTTTTTTTGTTTTTGTTATTGTTTTGTTTTTTTGTTAAAGGCAAACAAACAAGTAAAACGGCACGACATGACATGAAAAAAATCTATTGTATTTTTTTGTAAACAATAAATGTACATTAATGTTACATCATTTTACTTGCTTACAATAATTTACATTAATAAAAAAAAATATTTAAGTATAAAATTAAATACTCTATAATTTTGGATAATTTTGTACATGTAAATATCTACATTAACATCATCAGACAGACATCAGATCACATTTAATCAGATTACTTAATATAAGTATAATAAATTTTCATTCTCTTGCCAAAATATTAAAATTTCATTATAAAGTATAATTTAATTAATTATAATTACCTAATTATAATTAATTAAATTAAATATGTAATCAATTACAGTTAGTCTTAAGTAAAATAATTTATTGAAAATTTTATAAAATTATTATTAAAATTAATTAATATAATTAACCTTAAGTAAAATAATTTATTGAAAATTTTATAAAATTATTATTAAAATTAATTAATATAATTAAATTTAAGTAAAATAATTTATTGGAAATTTTATAAAATTATTATTAAAATCAATTAATATAATTAATTTAAAAAATTAATTTCATTTGAAATTCATTAAAAAGCATTGATTTCAAATTTTAATTAATTAATTCCAGAAATTAATAAAAAAAATTTTAAGTAAAATGATTAATTGAATTGAAAAATCATTAATTATATTCCCAATTTAATTAATTACAGTAATTTTTTTGAGAGAGATATCATAACCTAAATCTTAAATAAATAGTACAAACAATTAGATGAATAAATTTACTTAAAAATCCATAGAAAATATTTTATTGAATGTTTTTAAGGCATAAAAAAACCTTAACAAAAAAAAAAAATAAGAAAATTATGTCCGGCCAAGGTGAAATCTTAAATACGCACTAACCAAATTTACAGGAAGTTTATAAAGTACCAAAAGTTTTTTGAAATTTTATAATTTCGAGCAAAAGTGTGCGATTTTGATAATTTTCATACAAAATTTTACCTTTCTACATATTTCAGTTTAAGTTCTGAGGGAAAAACTGATGATAAAAGCGAAGTTCACATTGCACTGGGTGCATGCCCTTACCCAATTTGGTCCATTTTCAATAACAATGACTACACATGGACTTGCAATATTTTTGCCAAATTTTAATCCGATATCCTGTTTTTTTTTTTTGTTTTGGATGACTAGAAGAATGTCTATTGAGGCAGATTGATAGATTGACAGATCAACAGATCGACAGAGCGACAGACGGACAGACATATTTAAATCGTTTCAAATTGTTATGCTGTTCAAAAATGTTTATACTTTGCAGCGGCATTTTGAAACTCTCTTTTGAGCATTACAAACTTAATGACAAAATAAATATAACGTAATATTCTGAATGGTGGTGGTGGGGTATAACACCCTTTTCTTTAATATTGTGTGAACATAAATCAGAGTTATTGTTGTATTGGTTGTTTTGATTATTTGTATGGCATGTCTAATTTAATTTTGAGCGTGTCACAGTAGCTGAGACTGTTGTGTAAACTCATTTTTGTGGCGTACACATATAATTTTTTTATTTCGTTATTTCGTTTTTGTTTTTGCTTTTTGTTTTTTGTTTTTTTTGTTTTTTTTTCTTAATATATATTGTTTATTTTCTTTTGCATTACCGTTTATTTTATTTTTACTTCATTTTAATGTTTTATAAAATTTACAGCCATTATTATGCAGCATGATTCGATTTATGTTAAATGTAATTGAAAGGGAGTGTTTCCATTTGTATCGGGTCGAATTCGGGTTGACTGTTGTATTGTTAACAATTGTTAACATGATGCTGAAGCGTGGAACAACATTTAAAAGCAACAATTGCATACGGTAACAGTAACAGCAATAGCAACAGTAACACAAACATTTCTAAGGCATTGTCATAACTCTCTCAATTTTGCGGTTACAAAAATTGATTCCCTTTATAACTTTACCATACTCATACACTCTCTCTCTCTCTCTCTATCTCTCTCTATCTCTTGTTATATCTCTCTATCTCTCATTTTCTTTAATTTTCTGCATATAAATGTAAATGTCAATGCATTTGTGTATGAGTCTTTTTGTCTTTTGTAAAAATCGTAATTTAATAGTTTTCTTGTTACAATTGATATCGTTCCTTTTCATGTTTAAACTTTTATATGGTTTATTAAAAATGAATCAAAAAAACATATATAAATAGACACATATAGACACACGCACTACATTTTCTAATGCAGTCATTGAAGAATGGCTGCCTATTTTGCTTTTTTTTCATTTTATTTTATTTTATTTTATTTTGTAATCAACCTTTTGTCATGTCTGATAATTACAATTAAATTAATGTCCACAAATGTATTTGTAGTTTGTTATTGCATTTGTATTTGTATTTGTATTTGTATTATTATACATTTTTGAGCCCACAGGGTTGATTATGTTAACGCACGACCGATTATAATGAATGTGTTGGGATTCTGTTTTCTTTATTTTTTTTTTTTGTTTCTTGTATTTGCATGAAGCTAAAAAAACAAAAAAAAAATGAATAACAATAATAATAATAATAATTGTTATTGTAAAATCAGTAGCTCAGTTATATGTATTATGCCATAAAATAAAAAGAAAAGAAGAAGAAGAAGAAAAAACAAAATCAAAAAAAAGGAAATTTATGTTTTCAGCGATTTTTACGCTGTTTAATTTTACGGATATAAAATTTTTGTGAATATAAATAAATTGCAAGATAATTGTGTGTGAGAATCTGGAACCGCAAACAGCAACAGGATTTTCTTTTCTTCTATAGTTTTTTCTTTTTTTTCTTTTTTTTTCTTCTTTTTGATTTCTCAAATTTTAATAACAATAATAATAACAAAATTTTACACAAAATTTTATTACAAGAGAAAACAATATTAAATTATGGCAGAAATCGAGAATGCTTTACCATGCCAATATTTATCATACACTTCTATCTCTTTATCTATGTACATTACATGTACTTCCATATACATATTGATTACAATCATTGCGGTTTATATAATAATAATAATGTCGCATCATATTCTTGTAAAATTATTTTGTGTTCAATTAGATCATAATAAAAAAAAAAAAACAACAAATGAGAAGCGTGAAAATAAAGCAAATGGATTTTTCAACTGCTACTGGATTATAATTTAATAATAATTGAACAATTTAAATTGCGAATTGATGAATTGATAAAATGATTGATAAAGATTCAAAACCAGCAAAATTATGAAAATTTCATATTGAAACTTTCATTATATTAGAATCTACTTTCTAAATTTATAGCGAAGACCAACAACAAATTATGTTCAGATTTGACAAAATTTTAGAAAATTTTATAGACATTTCATCAAATCTAAACGAATGATTATTTTACTTATGATCTACATAGAAATTTCATCTTTGACGCTTTTAAAAGAAATCGTCAGAGATCCTACAAAGTATAAACATTCTTGAGCATCTATGAATCCTGAGTTGATTCAAACATGTCTGGCCTTTTACCTATTTCTCTATGTGACAACAAAAATTAATATACTAAATTTTAAATTTATGAAAAATATACTGAAAAATTATGGCAAAAAGATTTTATGGCTTTTTTGGAAGATGATGGCAGACAATGCCAGAACTAAAAGCAAATTGCTGTATTCAAATTTAGAAAATTACACGTTATCTCAATCAGATGAATACCTCAAGCAAAATCCATGATATTTTTCAAGTGACAATTTTCAAGAAGCATAACTAACAGACAAACCTTCGGGAAATAGCAGGCGCCCTAATTAATAACTACAAGACTATTGAAAGGCATCTGTTAAAATGGACGTCTGTTAAAGTGGAAGCCATATAAATTAACTCAAAGAAATTTTATTCATTAAGCAATTCAGTTACATTTCAGATTATTATGGGGCTTAAAAAGTAATTTCTATAGTAAAATTTCCACCCGGAGCGATTTTCAAAGCTCAATTTTTTTTTAGATATTTTAAAAAATTGGAAAAGAATTATCTATTTTCAATTAATTAAAATTCCAAGCTGCTATTAATTCGTCCTCTTAATTGAGATAATCAGAAGAAGGCGTTTAAAATTGAAAAATAATTAAGGACTCGCAACAAATTTATATAATTCGGAAAATATCTTTGTTTACACCGCCGATGAGCTGATAAAATTCATTTGATCAAGTTTTGTACCGATGAATGAATTAAAGTCTGGAATTATGAAGGTATCTCATAAAATGTAAAAGATCCTTAATAATAATTTTAAATTAATACTTCATACTTTTTTATAAAAAAAAATTGCTTCAAGTCTACAAACGGAATTAATATTATCCAATGAATTAAATTAAGAATTAAATTGAAATGATGCATGAATATTAAGTTTTTTTTTGTTAACAATATTCCGCAAAATTTTGTGTAAATTTTAAAGTATACAAATAAATAAATGTACTTTGTAATTAAATACGCTGCATGATTCTATTAATTTATTGAAAAATTTTTGTAGTCCCATTTGCAATATTTATATGCTTAATGCATTAATTTAGCGATTATTCTATAAAATATGATCAATTGAATGTTCAACAGTTAACAGTTTAAGTTGCATTAATTGAAATTAGAACATATGGTATAATTTATCAGGCTTTGCCATAATCTTCTTCTAAATATTTGTTGTTTATATAAGCACGTTCATTATCATCATTGTCTGCTTATAAAAAATTTTTTTTCATTTCATGTTTTCATCAACATCACTCATCATCTTTTTATTTGTTATGCACACAATTATATGCCATTTTATATATATACATATACATACATACATATACATACACACGTACATACATATATATATATATTAATATATATATATATGGATATATAAAAGTGTGTGTGTACACGTCTGTTATATGAACGTAAACATTTTGAGCATGATCTGTCTATTTGGCTGTCATATCTATGCTACTATTACTACAACTACAATTACAATTACAATAGCAACAAAGTTTGTATTGTATTGCTAGCTGTCATTTTATTTATTTCATATAACAGTTAGTCAAACATGTTTGCGGTTTATGAATGCAACATGTATGTGAGTGAATAGTTCATGTTGCAGCACATGCATGCTTTAATGCTATAATTTGTAATTGTATTGTAATTGTAATTGTGATGTTGCTTTTGCGCATTGGTGCTACAAAAGCATTAGCCACAATATTGATATACATGAATACGTGCGCGTTTGCTTAAAGGCGTAATTGCTTCTTTTTTTTTGTTTTTTGTGTTATTTTCATATTAACCAAATTTTAGTTGTTTATGTTTTTTTTTTGTTTTTGTTTTTCTTTTTCTTACATTAAATATATTTATAATTTTTTATTTTATGTTAAAGAGGTTAAATGTCATTTATGAATTTGATAAACATTCATTTGCTATTGTCATTTTTTTTTTGTTTTTTGGTCTATTAATGTTAATTTGACATTTTAATGATAATAACTGAAATTGTGCACCAAAGAAGAAACCAACCCCTCCTCCCTCCCAATTTGTGGTTGAATATATTGATTAAAGCATATGACAAATAATATCAGAAATTTTCTTTAACAATTCAGTTGAAAGAAAAAATATGGAAAGCGCCACTTTAAATTATAAATAATAAGTGATGAAAATGATGAGAAGGCAAGAACGGAAACTGGAATGCAATACAAACTTGTAATTAAAATGCTCCATGAAAGTAATGCAGTTTAAAATTTCCATAAATATTTTTCACTTTCAGTAAAAGACAATACTTTAAATGGAAGGGTCATTCTAGAATATAGAATCCAATTGAATCGATTTGTTTCGATCATATTTATAAATTATCTATTAAGCTTTATTTTTTGTTAATGTTATATTTTGGTGTTACAAATATTAACTAGTAAGAAAATTATATTTGGCTTAAATCAAATCTTGGATACCCATAACCCAAGCATTGTGCTGCCGATAGAGTTATACCACCAAAAAAAATTTTGTATCTGATACTTTGACATACAATATTTTCGTTTGACTTTCAATTAAGCAAGAAATTATAAGAAAGATTTAAATTTGAGAAAGTCATGGCTCAACATCTTTCAATCCATTATGTTTTAGTGTACGTTTGAGATATTGTGTTTCTTGCCCACCATCCAGATAAGATTACTCTCATGGTGCATGTGACGAATAATTGGAATTGAAGAAAGTTTTTTTGCTTTGTAGTTTTTAAATTCTAACGGCAAATTCTTTCAAAATTTTTGATAGACCAGATTTGAAATAGAAGACGTAACAATTTACCGTAAGTTACAACTTACGGTGTACGGTGTAACTTACGTATTTCAATAAAGATTTGAGTGAACTTATTATGAAAAACGTTCAATGATTCTCTCAATTTTTATTTTATTATTTTTATTATTTTGATTATTTTTTTTTATTCGCTCACTAAACTAAAAAATTTGCTTTTATAAATAAAAAATTTGTGAAGCTTCATTTTGGTATAAATAAATAATAAATAAATAATATGAGTGTACTTCCAACCACCGGGTGGTATATATAAAAAAGGAAAAAAGGATGAATTATTTTATATTGAAGCGTATGATTAACCACTCAACTAAGTAGAGGCGTACCGATTATTGTATACGATTGCAATAATACTCATCTGTTCAAGTTTCATTTGAGTAACCTGAAATATTAAAAGTATCAAAATTTAACTTATTGACTCCCATATAATTAAAGAGGAAATGAAAACAAAAAAGTGAACATAATAAAGAAAAAAGATAAAATGAAAATTGGTCAACAATCGTTTAATTAAATATTTTGATAAGATCAGTCGTGCCATCTTCAATAACTGATAAACAGACACACACACACACCACACACACACACATAAAAACATTAGTTTTATATTCGCCACTCAAATATTATTGATATAATTATTTCAATGAGAGTTTTGCAAACGAAACACATAAAGTTTATTTATACTTCAACAATTTTACAGCTCGAATATGCCCACAAATGCTCATGTTATATACCAAATCGATAATGTCTCTGGTACTTTAAGCAAAAAATTTCCATCATTAGTCGTTCAATAAATGTTGATATTTTTCATATTATTAATTTAATTTAGTTTTAAAAGTTGCATTTACTGTGGCAAATATCAAAATGAAACAAATCTTTTTTTATCCAAAAATGTTTCTGCATATCGTAACTAAGATGCTGTATTGTACCGCCCCAAATTAATGTTTAATAAAAAAAAGCTTGGTGGCGGGTATTCAAAAATTAGAATAATATAATCGTATTTATTAAGTGTCAGAAGGGTTAAAATAATACTTATATTTATAACACCGCATACATTTTTAAATACATATAAAATAATTATTGGATAGTTAGTTATTTTATGTGTGATATTAACGCTAATAAATAAGTAGATAATATAAGGTTTAGATGCCTTTTTCAATATTCCCCCATACGCTTGATAAATAACCATGAATAAAAATTGTACAACGTTTTACTTAGGAGCACCTTAATAATCTGATTATAAGGATAAATGAAGTATTTTCATTCGCCTGTTTGTCTATCAATTTTATCAATATACATTCGGGTAAATTATTTTTGATATATTTCGATGAATCGTTGCATGAACTCTTTTAGGCATTGAAACGAAAAAATGATCACACTAAAGAATCTTAATGGCCAGAAAACTATGAAAATTAATAAATGTTGATGTAAAGTAGGATTTTTATGTACTGAAAATATTTGTCAAATACAAAAAAATTGCGTACTCATTGCAGTATGAAATACCTAAAGGATTCTTGAAATCCTTGAAATCCTTTTCAATGGTAAACGATAGATTTTCAGTATTTTATTTCGTATATTTCTTTAAAAATGAAGGTGCGTACCACACACACAAGATTTAGTACTTTGTGGTCCTTGAGTAATAGACGGAATTTATAAACAAAAAAGGTAAGAATGTTAAAATTTCGTTGGGGCCTATTCTGTTGGCCCATTTTAAATACCAACTAACCTGCATGAATTTCTAATGTTTCCGAATGCCAAATTTTTAGTCGGCATTTATTTTTTTAGTATTCATCGGACGGGCAGGCAGGCAGGCATCGATATAGTTGTATTTGCCCGTCTGTAATTTATTTATGACGCTTAATATACCACTAATCTCTGGATGGTGGATATAAAAAGAAATATAGCTAAATTAAATGGTTGTACGCTGATCAATAAAATACGTGGACTTTTTAAGTTTATAAGTTTTCCGTTTTCTGCCGGGTTTAAGAAAAATTTAAAGTACGCCAGTGCTGATTATGAAAGCTTTTTAATATCTGTTACAATACTTATAAAATATGAAATTTTATGTTTGCTTTACTGTAATTTTTTCTGATCTATTTAATGCAAAAGGAATATTTGGACAAACTATCAATTTTTTCTCTTACAATACACTTAGAAATAATAAATAAACGTGCAAAGCGCATATTTTAACTTTTTATACTTGAAACATCAACGTGATGAGAAACCTCGTATAACTAAGGAGAAATAAGTAAAAATTTTGAAAGCACCAAAGGAATGGAAAAAAATGAATAATGCATATTTGAGTACTTTCTTTTTCACTCTGCTTTTTGTCTCTCTGTAATAACTTAACTGATAAGTTCACTAACGTAGTTTCAGTTGGTCTAGAAAGAGGGAACTATATGTAAAACCAATTGTTCTCTTTCTAGTGTTAATATTTAAACTTTTTTTTTGGGTAGTTGTTCATACCAAGCAAAGCTAAGTTTTGTGGTTTACAATTAAGAAATTATCATGTCGTTTATCTAGACATATACTAAGGATTATCCCCAACATTAATAATTGGAAAATTTTGCCCTAAATATCTACCACACAGTAGAATCACATTAGGAGACATTATAAAACAAGCGAACAAAAAAATCTTGCACTACTTAATTTATACTTGAAGCAAATTTTATGGCTTTATTTAAATAGTTATATGTGTTAGCGATTGCAATAACACTGAAGATGCCCTAGTTAATTTAACCTTTAATTAAATTTGATTGTATAATGACAATCATAGAACCTAATTAATGCCGACCGCCACGATTATAATTGGAACGTCCTCTGTAGGGGCCACCTCCACCACGAGCGTTGGTTTTACTACCTTGAAAATTGTTATACTGTTGATCTGGTCCATGACCACCCTGAGTCCAACCACTACCTTGTACACGACCACTACCTTGGATCCAATGTTGATTGCGTGATTGATCGTGAGACTGATATTGGAAACTTAGATGCTGTTGATATGACTGCTGATTGTGTTGTTGATGCTGTCGCTGTGGCTGCGAGTTCTGTTGAAAATTACTGTTTCCACGATTATTGAAGCTACCGCGACCTCCACCTCCGCCACCACCACCACCACCAAAGCCGCCACTGTTACCACCACCTCTCAAGGGACCACCAGCCCTTTGTTGTTGCCAAGAAGGCATTTCTGGTGGTGGTGGTGCATGCTCATACGCTCTCCCTCCACGATCTGGCACACTGCCTATAACATGCTTTTGTATTTTTGAAAATGTATTTTTACGAACATTGGCAGAACTAGTTTTCTCAATAATAGCTAAATCAGCCCTAGCAGCCAACAATGCTACTAAATCCGTATCTGTGCCACCACTTTTATATGGTTCCAATTCATTCAACTTACGTTGATATCTCTCAATAATTTCATTTTCTCGTGAACGTAATTTATCCGACCATTGAAAACTTTGTACTGTTACTTCTAACCTCGTTAACAACATTTGACGCCGCAAATTATATTCTTTATCCAAGTCTTGTTGTATCGTGGCAAGTTTTTCCCATTGCTTTTCATTCAATGGTTGATTAACTTTTAACAAGGGATCACTAAGGACACTTGGCTTGACTGAACGTATTAGCTCTTCCACTTTAAAATTAAGCTTATCAAAGAAAGCTTTCGGCGTTACATTTTCTGGTGGCTTCCCCAATCCCAGATTTTTTGCTAAATTTTCCAATGCTTTAGCTGTATTTGTTTCCTTTTTATTTATTATGTACGCTTTTTCAAGTGGCTTAAGACGTAAACTCATTTTTGTGGCCATCAATTCTGTAGTTAAATAATCCAATAATTGTAGGCAATCTTCTTTAGACTTGAATCTGTCCGACAACGAGCCAGTTACAAATTTGCTAAAAGGACAACCTAATTCTTTCAACATAGCAGACAATTCCATACCAAATTCTGCAGCATCTTCCAATCCTTGACTAACCGACTCATCAGTTTTTTTTAATATATGTATCTGTTCGGTTAACCAAGCTACCACATCACGAAATTGTGCACTATGTACACCACCATCTAAAGCTTTGTTCAACTCATCTTTTTGTAAGCAACGGCCCGTATAATTGAGTGCATTTAACGAATCAATTACATCCAATTCAGAATCCATTCTTTTATATATATAATGCTTCTTATTTTATTATATGCCGGCTTCTACATACGCTTAAAAAAAGTTTACAAATTAAATGTCCTATATTCTACATATGTGCAATGTTCTGAACTAAATAGTTCAATGTAACTAATAACTAAGAAAGAGAATAATAATTAGTGTGTTTCTTGCAAATCTTGAATATGACGATTATAATGATTCACAATTGTTACTAATAACTTTATTATTTACTTATGGTAGAAATAGTTTTCTAAATAGACTTGTATAAAAAAGAAAAAGGAGCGCAGCGTTAAGCATATAAAAAAAAATTATTATATTATAATATGCAATATTTACATGAACTATCAAAGAATTATAGTATGACCAATAACTAGTATAATTTAAATTACACTTGGCAATACTATCATAATATACGTAAAATATTATTTTGTTAAAATATAATCATACTTACGTTTATACACCAAATTGTTTATAAATGTATTTTTAAGTGCACTTTATCCAAAATTGCTTTGAACTTCCTTGTAAATTCTAAATTAACAAAAGTGGATGATAATTTCGCTAAAATGGCCACAAATATATTTTTAATTAGTTTGACGTTATATTTAAGCTTTTGCCTTTTTATGATCTAGAAAGCAATTACCAACGTTCAGTTACACCGCCTTCTTTGTATTGCTGTTTTTTGTACGTCAACTGTGGTTGTCGACCTACCTTATGAAGAAGAAGAATGAATTTATTCAAATATGGTAGCCCTTGTCTTGTTTGCATAAATTAAGGTATCGCTTTTATATTACATAAAAATATTTTAAGAGTTTCTAGATAGAGGCTAATGAAAATGAATCATATTTGGAAACAGATATCAAAAGATTATGCAGGGTGTAATAAATTGGAAGTACATTCATCGCAAAGAAAAAGGTTTTCTTCTATTAAAAATTTATCGCGAAGTTGTCAACACTAAGTTTTTAAAATGTAGCAAAATTAGTTCGATTATTTTCTTGATGACTTTTTTTTGAAGATTCACCATATATAATGCCAACATAGTTACAAATAAGTTGGTTGTAATATATCAAAGGCTCGGCCAAAATTTGTCATGTTTTTAAGACGCTTCTTTTCGTCATTTGCTGAACCTTTGAATCAACCACTCGATTTAACAGGATGTTTACAACAACATCAACAACAAAATATCCAAATAAACAATATATTTAGCAGTGCTTCAATAAATCTAGACAGCTTGTCTTGGCTTTATAATGTGGCACCATGTTTTCCCTTGAAGAGTGATCAAGTTCATATAATACATGAACCGCAACATTTTTATGAAACATTGGTGCGATTAAGCTCAATAGCTCGAAATCGAATTGTTTTAGCTAGCTTATATTTGGGTACAGGGCATCTTGAAGCGAAATTTGTTCAAACATTACATAGAAGTTTAAGGCAACAAGCAACCTTAAAAGTTAATGTTTTATTGGATTTTACACGTGGCACACGTGGTGAAATTAATTCAAAGACAATGTTAATGCCTTTAGTAAGGGATTTTAGTGAGCAAGTTCAATTAAGTTTGTATCACACTCCGAATCTTCGTGGATTAACGAAACGTTTTATACCACCACGATGGAATGAATTAGTCGGATTACAACACATGAAAGTGTACTTATTTGATGATGCTGTTGTAATATCGGGAGCCAATCTTTCCAATGATTATTTCACTAATAGACAAGATCGTTACTTTTTAATCGAAGACAAGGCATTAGCTGATTTTTATGCAGAATTAATAATACGTGTCCAGGAATTCAGTTTGGCCGTACGTAAAGATTCTGCAATTGGATTACATTCGAATTGGAAGGTTTTACCTTATGAAGGTACTAAACATGAATTTACCCAAAAGGCTCGACAACGCATACTTGATTTAATGCAGGATGTTTATCGGTGTCAACAAAAAGTATTACCAAATTCTCAGGCAGTGGACTCATGGATATTTCCGCTAATAGAAATGGGTCAAATTGGAATACATCATGATAGCGTTGTAACGAAACGATTATTATCCAATTGTATATATGGTTCCCGCTTAAAATTTGCCACTGGTTATTTTAATTTAACTAAAGAATATATGGATATATTAATGCATAAATGTTTGGCTCAATGTTCAATACTAATGGCTCATCCTAATGCAAACAGTTTTCAGGGTGCTAAAGGACTACCCGGTGGTATACCCGCAGCTTATTCATTAATTGCCAAAAGTTTCTATGAAAATTTAGTACGTTGCAGACAAGATTATCGTGTGAATTTTTTTGAATATGAAAAGCATGGATGGACATATCATGCAAAAGGTTTATGGTATTATTTACCTTTTTCTGCATTACCTAATTTAACATTGATTGGTTCATCAAATTTTGGTGAACGTTCCGTAAATCGTGATTTAGAAACTCAAATATGCCTAATTACGGCCAATAAGCAACTTAGCGAACTTTTAGAAGCTGAAAATGAGCGTCTATTCAATCTCTCTTCTACTGCCGAAAGGCAAATTGCTACACGTTCTGTACCACGTTGGGTTCAAGCTGTTGTTAAAATATTTCGTAATTTCTTTTAATTAACTCAGGCATACGCCCTTTTTTGTATTTTTTTGAAATTACGATATTTGTATATAAAAAATTTCTAATTCTTATTTCATCTTGTAATTGCATATCTTCATTGTTACATTAATTTATTATGAATCGCTGTGTGTATGTGTGTGTGTGTGTGTGTGTGTGTGTGTGTGTAGATGAATAAAAATCGATGGAAGCCAAAGCAAAAAAAAAACATATCTTATACTTTATTATGCGACATTTTCTGTCCACAAAAAATCGTAGAAGCCTAATAAGTAACAACTTAATGCAGTTATATAAAGTTTAATTTAAATTAAAAAAAATTCTTTTAAGTAATTTAAAAAGTAGCTTGTAGCTCTGTATCATTTTAAAATAATTTTTGATGATATCGAAAATATAGCTCTGAAGAAATTTTTGTTTAAATTAGGTAGAATTGTACTAGTATGGACAATTTCCATCCTACAAGCTGAACTTTTCAAAACCCTTCAAAATTTTTTTGTGTATTCAATTATCGATCCCAAACGAATATGGTATCTTTACTTGTTAATTTATAAATTTAACATTTTTAGACCAATGAGCATTCAATTTTAAATAAATATTGAATCTCCCTCATTTTTATTTTATTACTTAACAATATTAGCAATACAGTCGTAAATTATAATAGCAATAATTAAGATCTAAATTTTGTTGAAATCTTATTTTAATTTATTTTATGCTTTTTTAATATTTATGAGAAACGTTGGTAACTCTAATCATGTAAACAAATAAACATTATTGTGTTTCTCTTTTTTTTTGTTAAATTTTTAAACTGATCAGTTTCTCTCAAACAGTTGCGAAGTTTGGTTTATGTGCGCGTGGTGACATTCGTTTGTCACTTGTTATTTGTTCACATCATTTCTAATCATTTAAACAACTTTTTAGAAAGCAACGAGTACGTAAATAAAATATTGAATTATTAAGAAAAGAAAAACATGTAACGACATGAATATAAAAATTAATATAAATAACAACAACAAACAATCAATTGTTCTCTCTATGTATTGTTTTAACGTTTTGTATTTATTTTGGCTTTGGAAAATACAAAAAAAAAATGCAATAGAATAATGTTTTTGTGTTTTCTTTGAATTTTCTACATATTTTTTATGTTTAGTTAAACAATCGCATTGAATTGGCATTTATATATAAATTTACAACTCACTTGTGATTTGTTTGTTTTTTATTTATTTTTTTTACGTTTTTATTACATTTTTAATTACAACGTTTAATTATGAATTTTATATACCATTTAAAGTGTGTAAAGTGAAAAACGCAATTTTTGAAATATTTGGTGCAAACTTATAATTATTTTCCTAACAACATAATATTGCATTCCTACAAATAATTGCTACATAAAGTAAGCACATATTAAGTATGTACGAAAAATGATAATCACTTTGATTACGGGATTGTAATATTACAATAGTAATTTCTTAATTATTTTGTTATAATATAAGATGAAATTTTCGTAGGGTAAGGTATTTGAAAGATCAACCATAACTGTAACTTGTTCTGCTGCCCAATTTGCGATATCTCGTTTTTTGTTGTTTTGTATTTTATTGTTTGTTGTTGGGTTTTTTCCTTTTTGGTTGTGGTTTTTTGTTTTTGTTTTTTACAAAAATAAAATTTGAGAAAAGAAAAATATTAAGTTCTGCTAATTAGGTCACTTTTATATGTAGGGAAATTACATAGCTAATAACATTCCAATTACATTAATATGTATAATTGCAATTTACCAAATATGTTTGGATACGGATATCAATAGAAATGTTAATTATAAGCATAATAAAAACGGAGCAATTTTCAAAAATTACTTAGAGGCCAATTCTAGTTGAGGCGAAAGGTCCATTAAAGGCACGCATAAATGGACATGCCAGAAGAGTTTAAGAGAAAATATGCATATATTATCAAAAATTTGCAACATTATCTTCTCTATAAATTCTTAAGCAACTATATATTACCGTTATAATAATCACAAAGAAAAGACCGAACACTTTAAATGCTTTAATGCTTCGTTTGCCTTATAAAATAAAGGGTCAGCTTTACTTAACGTGAGATTGCAAAATTACAGTTACATTTAAATAAGCATTTACTAAAATAGCGAAAATTGTATTTTATTCCGTTTTACATTGTTTCACTCTGTTTGACTCTGTTTGACTCTGTTTGACATGTGTGATCTTTTTAACTTGAGGAGCTAACAAATGCTTAATATTTATAATTTGAGTGCCATGTAAATGTATTTAGTTGCATGTTTGTTTAACTTGCACCCTAGAGAATTGTTGTGTAAAGGAATGAGATAATGAAGAAAAATGAAGATTAAATAATTCAGTTACTTACTTGTTTTCACTGCTTTTGTAAAGTTTTAATTGCTCCCTGCGCACACTTTCTGAAGATTTGACTCCAACTAAATACACTGCTTTTCTTATTTGTTCTTGCATGTCGTTTGTAATTAACAAAGGGGGCATATGAAAAATAAAAAACTTATAGAAAAATTATATTGAATACCCATCATCCAGGCACTATTTGGTATTTTGCAGATAGATAATTTAAAGTTGTAAAGTTTCGAGCAGGCGTATTGGATTTGCACAACTTTTATAGAGAATTTGTAAAATAGCGGCCTTAGTACAAAATTTCACCTTTCACTTTTCGAGTTTTATATGAAAAAAACTATAAAATTTTTTCTGAAAATGGCAAAGGTGTTCTCAGTTTACGTCGCACCTTGATTGGTTTCCTTTAGGGCGTTACAAACATAATGAAGAAATCAGTACATCTCCAACCTCTGAGTGGTGATAGGTATAATAAGTAAATATGTTAAGATCGGTTTAGGCTGGTTTTTCAAATGCCCTACACTACTTTATTTAATGTGATACAAACGCTAAAAATGAAAATAAACTAAAAAATGAATTATTCGTAAAGGAGTTTAAAAAAGAAATATGGATTTGAACCAAATAACCATTGTAGAGCGTTACATATGAGACAACCTCATAAAATTTTCTGCATTTGTTCTAAACTCTATTCCATAATATGCGTTTCAGATGAATGTTACTAAAATATGTCTAAAACTGCATTTTGTGTTTTTGTTTTTTTTAAAGATAAATCAAACGTACAATCACAAATCGCCAAAAAAAAATGATTCAGAGGTCATATATAGAAAAAAATTTCTAAATTTCTGAATATTACAAACATCTGAACAAGCGCGTTATATCTTAGCGCTCTAAGTACTGTACTGTGTTAAAATTTCATTAAACAAATTATTATTCCCTGCGCAATATTATTATAATAAAGTGAAATGAAGTCAGTTAATCAAAGAAGAAAATGAAAATAAATGCGCATCATCATCATCATTGTTATTGTTATTATTGTTGTTGTTCTTTTGTACAGTTAAACCATTTATTGAATAAAGAAACGAACGAAACGAATGTAAAATATTTGATCATCGGTAACAAATAATTAATGAATGATACAAAGCTTTTTGTGTAATGGTGTCATAAAGTTCAAATATTTTTATATCAAAGATGTATGAAAAACAAACAAAACAAAAGTGAAAAAAAATATAATAGTTAGTTAAGGTCGTCTCTTACATACTCTTAAATATACCAATGTAATTTAATAAAAATTCATTTTATAAAAATGTTAATAAAATGAACTAGAGGACAATATTGGAAAAATATGAAATGGGAGAGGATCTAATAAATGAAGCAAACTTTATAACATTTATTTACAACAAATCATTGAGTCGATTTTCAAAATATTTAAAATGGCAATTTTATTTCAAGTTTTTAATTTTTTTTCTCGAAATAACTCATATTATGTGGACTGATCGAGAAAGTGATTCAAAACAAAATCACTGAGTTGAGGTCCTGGTCAAAATGCGTCTGTGTAACACATTTCATCTAACTTTTTCAAAAATTGCCAACCTATAACAATAAAAAGTTTATACAAATAGTTATTAGATGGATGGGCGAATAAAAAAACTTCAGATTAATCAAAATGATTCGCTGAAGTGATGGTTTTAATAAATAGATTCATCTGTACAAAACTATTTTATTATATTTATCGCATACCGATTTTCGTTTCATAATTTTTTTTTTAAACATTTGATATTTTTCAAAGAATTTTTATCTGTGATCTTAAGTGCATATTATATATATATTTTTTTTGTATAAAGTAGAACCGAAAAAAATACATGTTAAAATGTGCATAATTTTTTGTTTTTACTGTTCATCTCAAGAAGAAATATTTTATCAAAAATACTTTGCAGATTTTATAACAATATCGGCACCCTTTATTTTTAATTATTGTATATAATATAAAATTATGTCTTTCACATACGTAATAATGTTAATCAGTGTATCATCGGCTATGGATTTAATAAATGCTACAAATCGCAGTGACATTGTTGATATTGGACAAGTCGAAATTGCAACAACGGCTTCTTCTAAAGCAAGTTACAAATATTTACAATTGGATATTACTCAAGGAAATTCAGGTAAATAACAATAAATTTTATAAAATGATTGTATGAAGATTTTTAAGAAATCTTGAAGAACTTCACAAACGTTCAGGATATTTGATGTTTTCCACTTTTAAGCGGACTTTATAGCATTACATGCACTGGAAAGGGTTTGAAGATAACTATGCTAAAATATTTAGCAGATTTCCATTAAGTACTTAAAAGAATTCTGTCGAATGTAGCGTTACAATAATTTTGATGAAATTTGCATTAGAAAATAAAAAAAAATTATACTTATTAGTTTACTTCGTCACTATGACCAAAATCGTTGTTGCGGCAAAGTAAAATGGGCGCCTATTTAATCTACTTAATCCTTGATTTCTGCACTTGAAAAAAATATTTGACACTTTTAACTCTGATCCCGAAAAACATTTTTATACATTTTTGAAAACATGTCTTCTCCAGATATTTCGAAATTAAGGGCAGTTCTAAAGAATAGCGTAACAAGGGACCAAACATTTAACTTTTGCGTATATTTAAAGTACGTTGTACTTAAAACGGCTAAAGAAGATGTAGCCAGCGACTCTGCCATTTAAATACCTTATAATCCTCTTAATGTAATTAGAATATCACGTAACTAAAAGTACAAGTGAAAAAAATGAAGTACAAGTTAAAAAGAAAGTGGTCGAACTGCGTTAAGTTGTTGGGCATATTCAGTATGCCCAACATCAAATAATCAGGATACATAGATTTTCAATAAAATTATAAATTATAAAGTACTTTCATATAAGTACTTTTTTTTAAAAGGGCGCGAAAGCAGCTCCATTGTAACAATTTTCAAAAGTCTTCGCTTTTCGACTTTAGAATTTATAACAAATGTACATGGCCATCAGAATCGGATCAGCAAGTGTTGTAATGTAAATTGCTATAATAAAAATTGAGTTGATCTCAAACTTCTGTGATTGTTATAGATATTTGTACAAAGTGTTAGTGATGCGACTTAATTTAAATGTAATATTTTTACATTTTCTTCTTGTAGATTTTTATGATGTAACAACGCAAAAAGTTTTTAACGAATTTAGGTATCGTGTGTGGTTATGCATAATTGAATCTTAATATTTTTAGATTTTTATCATAAATTAAATATATTTGCTATCTTTATTGTTATTTGCATAATATGAAATCCATGTGGATGACATGTGTGTGTAAAATTTTTAAACTTTTCAAAATGGAGAAATTGTGTTACGTATTATGCGAACACTGGAGATATAATTTCTTTTTTTTACTTCTGAAAATAACAGAGAGCAAGTTGAAAATGTACTTAAAGAAAAAGTGTACTCACATACAGAATTTTATATACGCTAATTCATAAGCATGATGTTGTGATTAATTTTGGGCATTTTTCTTTAGCATTTTAATTCAGGTTGCTTTATATTTGTCAACTTCTGAGTTGGCAGAGTGCTTATGCTGTTTAAGGGAGAATATGGTTAAGCATTGCTTACGATGGAAAACATACAGTTCAATATTTTGGTACATAATTAAATATTCATAAATGGAGTATCAAAGTTAGGCCAGCCAGATTAGTTTTCAGTTTCCTTCTTTTTCTCTTACACTACACCTTTATTTAATCTATGTACTTTCCCATTAAAAATATTTACGATTTATAATAATAATGATTTTCTTCAAAATCTAAAGGTAGGCCATCATGGAACATGATTAAACAGAAAAGTATTTTTGCACTATGCCTAAGAAATATGTTGTACTTGCAGCAAAAGCCGTTCAGTGAAACATTTTTAAAAATATTTCAAAAAACTTTTATTAATTTTGAGCAAATCATGTTTAATGGAATGTTTATTATGGCCAAGCCATTTTGTCTATTTTTATATAAATATTTTACGATTGAAAGATGGAGGGTTTATAGGTGCTGGTGAGTTATTTAGTTGATTAGATCAATGATCAGTACTGCATGTACTTCTCAATTTTTTTGCGAATTGCAGATTGTTTCCAACTTCCAGAAACTTCCTTTTGTGTTAAGGTGACCTCAATATGACCATTAAAATGTTTAATTAACCTAGACATGTCCAATTATAAGGCCTCATATGGATTACGAGACTTTGAATATGCCATTAAATTTCGATAAATGATATTAATAAAAATTTAATTAATTTATATCTGGATCACATTAAATGAAATAATTTCCTGCCTCTACTTGCCAAATAGTTGACTTTGAAACTAATAATAAAAATAATAAAAGGTAATTGAATAATAATAAATGTAATGTTGTCCATCTAGAGATTTGAGGTACATTAATTTTGTCAAAATGGGTATGCATTCTTAAAGACCCTTTAGAGACTTGAACATGTACTAGCAAAATATGTGACGCCATTCTGAAAAGAAAGATAAACTTTGGTAAGTCAAGTGTAGAAAAAGAATCGGGCACATCCATTCAAAATTATAATTTTCCATTTTCAAACTCTCTGGGACATTGTAATTCACAAAATTTATCGAACAGAAATTGAACAAATAGGAAAATTACATTTGGTTAGAGCTAAATCTTTAACATACCCCCAACCAAATCTTACGATTATATTTGATGGGCGTGTCCAATTTATAAGCTTTAGCAAAATTGAAAATTTGATATTTTCGGTATTTTTGAACGCATCACTAAATGATGGCACATTTTGAATATATTCCCAAATTGTCACAGTTTCAGCTGCTAAAATTTGTTCGATAGATGCAATTAATTTGCTCAATTTTCAGACTTTTATTTTAGTCTGATGATCTTAAATAAGTATCAATTTTTTAAATGCGTGAGATGCGCCCAACTTAAGCTGGCACTATAAGTGTAGTGCTTCCAACGAATTCGACCATTTCTAAATATTAATCAGCCAATAGAATGCAAATAACACACGTATAGACAGACAGACCGGCCATCATCAATCAGATCAATAGATGCCATGTAAATTAAAAAAAATATTCTAATGATAATTCAAACAAAATTAATAAAATTGCTTTTTCTGCTTTTTATTTATATTTATATTTATATTTTTTTTATTAAGTTTTTATTGTATGTTTATGTGTTAAAGTTTCATTCTTGTATTCTGATTTAAAAATAACAAATTACACGAATTTTATTTCATTTGATGCATCGATTGATTAGTAAGTTTTTTTTTTGGCTTAACTGATTTCTTGATTGCCGCCAGCCTCATTTGAGATTTTGTAGATTTTATTAGTAGATAGATTTAAGTTTTTTAATTGAATTCTTATATTTAATTTGCGAATTTCTTACTTTTGAGAAATACATATTAATCACTTTACATAGCATTTTGAACTGTCATTAAGTTATTGGAAATGCGTTAGGCGCTTGTATAATTTCGAATTTCTATGAAAATTTTAATTTCTAATTTTTTTCAAAGACGTTTTAGGAATTTGTTTTTTTTTTGTTTTTTTGAATGTTGTTTGGAAAAATCGGCGATTTTAATTGATCAATAAGAGTTATTGTACAATCAATCAATTGTATATTATTTTCGATAGTTAAAGTCATTGTGCAGATTTCAAATGTGTCGGTTTTTAATGCTCTAAATTTACTTAGTTTTTCGAAAAATCTCTAACCTGTGTACGAATTGCACGAAAGCAAAGTGGAGTTGTCCAATTGGCAAATATAAACCGCAACTTACTGACCTATGTCTTAGGTGTTTAATTAAATATGCATGTCATGGCAGTAATGTACAAATTCACTTGTTGAATTTAAATGTGTTTATAATAAATATTTTTTTTAATAAACTGGTTTTTTTTCTTTTAAATGGGAATAACTTGTAAAAAATTGTGTGTTGTGTGTGTATGCTTATGCTAAACTTTGATATTTAGTTACTTTAATTTGATAAACGTACTTCAATATGCTGACTACTGTTATCGCCCTTTCCCTTATCATCATTCTAATTATCTCTTTATGCTTTACAATTTATGAATTCATTAAGTTAACATAAATTTATGTAAAATTTGAAATAGATTAAGATAGATCGATATATCAACAATTTACTTTCTAAACAGTGCTAGAGAATAGTCTACTACAGCTTGGACTTCAGACTTGGCCAAAAATAAAACTACTAATATTCTATTCCGAAAATAAGGAATTTTCAAGAAGTGTATAACTAACCGTGCTGTAAAGTCGACTACTTATTGCAAAATGATATTAAAAAATTGTCCTTTTAAATCTGTTATTAGAGTAATGCTTGAAAGAATGGTATAGACAGACTAAGCACTGTGGCACTCCAACGTTTGCATGACAAGAACCTCTAAAAGGATCATCTAATAGAACTTATATCAATATTTGTCCAAGTGATTTCGATTTTAGATTTTTATACGATTTTGAAGAGTTGCTCTTTTTCACATTTTTCATACAAATTTGTCATGACAGAGCAAAATTGTAGTATGGCGGTACGGTTAAACTAAGTACAGCGGTACTTTAATATCATCAGAACAAGAATGTTAGAGGGCAGTCTCTGAGAATTTGTACCTTTGTTTGTCGTTTTGATGTAAATTTTGTATTTCTTTCGATTTTGAAGCATTTCTCTTTTTTACATTTTTCATACACATTTGTCACGACAGAGTAAAATTGTAGTGTGTGGCACTGCAAAATCATCAAAACAAGAATTTTTAAAGAGCGTTATACTTAGTTATTTAATTTCAATGATTTCTGATATTTAAGATTTAGATTTCGCCACAGTTAAATGTAACTTTAATACTTTTTTCCGTGTTCTTTCGGATTTTTGTTTTCGTTTTATTTCGCTCAATTATTAACTTTCTCCTCATCTTGTTATTATTATTATTACTCTCTTCCATTGTATTTTCTCTTTAAGAAATTCTTTGTTGTATCTTCGCTATAAATCACAAATCCGTTATACATCAATTACGACCACAGCGAAAATAATATTAACGACGCATTAACAAATGCCGTAATAATGAGAACATTACAATATTTACCACCGCAAAGCTTTAGCATAAGGAAAAATTAATATTGAGTAATTACTTATGTAGGCTTTTGTGTGAAGCCTGATTCAGTGTTCTGTACCGTTAGGTTCCGCTATCTATATTAACTCATGCTGTCACTGTTTTTGGTAGTTACGCAAATAATTAGTGCTGGCAGTAGTTAAGCCTTTGATCGTTAATGCCAAGTAATGTTTTAATGTTTTTAAGTCCGTACTTGATATTAAATATTAACCAACGATTTATGTATAATAATTTTTAAGCGTACATTGCGTGTTTAATTTTACATTTCATGTCTTTTCTGAAGTCTCATTTAATTTTCATTATAAAAAAAGCACAAAGTTTAAAATTTGTTCTTCATACATTGACTTTTATACAAAATTGGCTCTTTATCTAAGGAGCGACTATAAAAATAGTTTAATATTAATGTTAATAATTTACAACCTGGCTTCTCATTGGATTAAAAGATAATCATCTTGTTAATAATAAAGCAAAAATGGCTTTCTACAAATTCACATGGACAAATAGTAAGCAGGCAGGCTTACATCGACTCAGCAAGCAGGTCTGAAAGTCAAAGGTGGGTCTACTATAAATTCTTCTGGTTATTACGTTGGACGTATAAAGACATAACATCTTGAACCAAAAGTGATGTACGGTATAAATATAAATTTTTTTTATGAGACAAAATTACTTAAAGTATTAAACGTTGTACTCTAAGTATTCTACGTATTCTAAGTAAATAATAATGTGGGCGAACCAACTTCAAAAATTTTGTATGTACAAAAATAGTTCTCTAGTGCTATCTCCCCTTTTGCCATCGTTCAGTCTTATGATCTTATGCACAAGACAGAATTATTCTCATTTATTACATGTAAGCGTGGGTTCCGTTAATATAACTAAATGTATTGGAAAGATGATAAATAATGAATAAATGTGCGGTAAAAGAGGGTTGTTGTGCATATAAACAAAACTACAAACTATGGTACAAAACAAGTTTGTTAAAAAACAAAGAAAGTAGTAAAATCATTATAAACGTGCTGTTAAAAAGGGCTAACACAGTTATCGTGACTTTAGAAATCCTCTCTCAACAATTAAGTGATGTGAAGAGTATAAAAATCAACAAATACTTACTTCCATATTCTCATGAATATTCTGTAAAATCCTAGTAAGAGTAATCAGTTCCTAAAAACTTTCCCTCAACTGAGTGAGATTCCACTTATGAGTTTTCGTATGAGCTCTTCATAATTAAAACAGATTTTATTGGTACTACGCAGAGCATTATATTTTAAAAATATGAGAAGTTTTTAAATTTGATCTTGTAGCTCCTAAATTTCGAGAGTACAGTCCATTGAAACATTTGTATACTTGTACATTTGATACGGGCTTCATTTTGATATCGCATAGTCACGATTCTCAATGTTACACTTAAACACCTACTCAATAATAATTAAATTGGTATAAAACAGATGGGCAGTTTAATGCATTACATTAATTTAATATACAAATAATCGATCATCGAATCAAGAGTAATGTCTATCTAAATAATGTTAATTGAATCATATTTTGTATAATTGTATTGAATTAATCAAATAGCGGATGTAAGTCAATTATATAAGAAGTGAAATATTGTATTTAGGAATGTCAATTCTTACATTAAATAATTTTTAAATATTAGACTCACAATTGCGATTGACAACTCATTAGTAATTCATGCATCAATGTAAAGATTGAAATGGTTCAACTTTGCTTAAGCCATTTAAAAAAATTTTTTCATCATTATATTCTACAGCACTTGTATTACAAGGTATTATAGGCTTGTGCAAATGTTTGTAATATCCTTTTATGAAACCGATCGACTCAAAATCACTCCCTTTTACGATTTAAGCCTTTTTGTACGTCTGTCCGCCTGACATCTGTCCATGTGAACTTGTTACCATGGCAATTTTTGATACAAAGGTGTGTTTTGCCTCAGAGCAAATCTTTTTCAAAAAAATTTGTTATATGAGCTAAATTAAAATTTTGAATATAATTTAGCATAAATTAGCGTTGAATTGTATTTTAACATAGAAAATGTATAGATCTGGACCAAATTTCGGATTTCGGATTTTTCCATTTTTACGCTCTTTTTGAAAAAATATTTTATAAAGAGAGACTTCAATATTTATAATATATTTTAGGGAAAAAAATAGGCATTACCTTGTGTTTTGATTTACCAAATTTGGTTCAGATGGATCCATTTTTTCAGATTTGTAACATTTAACGAACATTTTAAGTTATTAAGAAAATACAAGTTTTTAAATGTTATTGGCTTTAAATATATTAAACAAAATGGTTTAAAGAGGTATTTAGGAGTCGGCTCCGAATAACTATAAAATTCTTACTTTTTCGAAGATTTTTGTACAGGTGCGATGTTTTTGTAACACTTATCAATGCCAGCAAGTTTTATTTCCATAAAACCAAAAAAAAAAAATTTTTACAAATCGTACTTTGACTTTATTAATCCGTTGGTGCTACTAATAAAAATAATAATAGTGCCACATTTTAGTAAAATGTTTTTTCAAGGACGCAACACTTTTTTTTACTGGTTTTGCATGTTTTTTAAAAAAGCTCCAAATTTCTATTAGTTAAAACAAATTAAGTAAAAATGTTATGGTTGAACGAGGCCGACTTTTATATAGCGTATAGTCATTTTTTTTTTTTGAAAAGGTAGGACAGACATCAGATAGACAATTAAACAAATGAGTACATCTGCAGAAATTGTTAAATCGATTCAAAAAGTTATTTTTAATCTATCATTATACAAGTATAAAAGGTGGCTTACATCGAACCGTTATGGGCATTATACTCACCTCTAGAAACTTATGGTAATCTGGTCATATGTTTAATGATATGCGGCATTTTTGACCCTGACATGGGTCATTTTTATACGTTAGTCATATACAAATGGTGTTGCCTTACATAAATAAAATCTATAGACTTATTGACTTATACCACACGCATATATCGTCATACGATATGTAACAATTGTCGTTTACCAAAGAAAAATTTTAACACAAACAAATTTTTAATTGATATGGTCGTTTGTTCCACTTATTAATTGAGATCAATAGTTTTATAGACATCTTTGAGCAGCATTTGTACTACGTGAACCAGCCACTACATAGTCGTGCTCAGTATACAGTGCAATCAATTCAAAATCAATGTATAATCTGACATCATTATTGTGACATTGTGAAATAGAATCTCATTTTTGTTAGTATCCTTTTATAGCTTTTATTTATCTACTTCATTGAAATGGTCTAATTAAGAACAATGCACAGAGGAATTAATTTAAGCACCCAGCTGAAGAAATCCTTAATTGATAATCTCCTTTTAATTCCACAAAACATTAAATTCTCTTTATACAAAATGTAGCCTGAAATGTTGCCTATTCAAGATGTGTTCTTTTGCTAAAATCACATTAATAGTATCAGATTTAAATCGGAAAAACCATAAATACTTTTTAATCGAATTAATATACTGTAAGATGGCTTTATTTATTAATAACCTTCTAACAAGCATTGTCGGTTAATCAAACGAATTTATTATTGATTTAAAACATTTAAAAATTCTAGTAGAATCGTGCTGATCAGGTTTTACTTTTTGCTTTCCATGACTCACTTATCACTATAGATCAGTTATGAAATTCTTGTCAGAAAATACAAATTTAATAAGAGAGAAAAATTCTATAGCTTTATAGAACAACAAATTACAAATTATCTAGCAAATTGTACACTGCACTTATTTTTAAACACATATTAAAAATTATTGTACTTTTTGGAAACCTATTTTATGCAACAAGGAAACAAGGTACTAAAACGTTCACTTGAGCAATTTATATAAAATAATAAAAATGCTGAAACGAATAATGTTAATAATGAGTCTAGTTATCTTACGAGTTTATGCTGCTAAATAATGTTTACAAATTTTTCTATCATTCATTTTATGTAAACTAATCAAATTGCCATTTATAGCTCAGTTTAGATATATTTTTGAAATCATAGCATTTGAATATTAGCGTTTTACTGCTATCCTATTTTATATATTTCTATCAAAAATTCCTTTTAAATCACGTAATGCGTGTGTGAAGGAATTTATCTATTCATGAAATAATTTAAACGGTATTTTAATGTAAGTTTCAATGTCTTTCAACATATTTCGATTAATGTGTTAATGTTAACAGAAAATGATATTAAACAGATCAGAAAATTGTATTTGACTGGAGCCATATTTTAAATACCTACCACCATTGCACTATTTGGCATTTTGTGGTACAGACTATGGTCGATTTATGCCCTTTTTGGAGAACTACGATAGAACAATAACTTACAATATTAGTGTAAAATTTCAGCTCTCTAACTGTTGCAGTTTTTCAGTTTTAAGAAAAAACCATAAAAGAAATAAAAATTATGGAAAATTTGCTTTAAATGACTTTGAGTAGACGTGATTGATTTGTATCATTTTGGAACAAAATGTAAAATTTTATTATGTTACTTTTAAGTTCGACCCAGTCATATTCTGTACTTAACAGGTTGGTCCGTTTTTTTTTAAATTTTAGGCAAATAATGTCAAAAGATCCGGACAAATTTTCCATATTTTAGTTTGAATAATTTACGAGTAACGATAATTCTAATAAATAAGCTTTATTATTTAGATAACAGATAAATCCATCTTTGTCAAATATGTAGTGCTATATATTTTGACAAAGATGGACCGGTAAAGATCCAGATAGATGCAATATATGTACCTGGGTATCTATAACCTTCCATCTCTGGGTGAGAGCATTAAAATGTGTAAATTTATGTAACATTCCGAAAAGCTTGAGGCAGACTCATCTTTTATCATTTTCTGATGCATTTTAAACGTGTTGAATGTTTGTCCATGTAATTTTGTTGTTGAGTTATACGTCGCTATTTGTAAAAATCCTTTCGAAAATTTGACAGATCTCTGGCTTTTGGCTCAAAGACGACCGCGAATGGTTACAACATTTCCCATTAAACAATGTCTAGATTTACTCAATTTATATATAAATTACTTTCTTAAATGCAGTAATAAACACAATGAACTTCTGTTATCTAATTTGAATAAATAAATAAATAAGTATAAGTCAAAAGGTCAATATTTTTTGCAATCGAAAGATCTACTTTGAAGTTTGCTTCAGGTATCCTACAAAACCTGTTCTTAGAAGATCTCTATGCAGCCACATATAAACAATCATTTACAAGTCAATAACTTGTTCAATTTTTTATGTATAGATATTCAAGTGTCAGTGTAAATGTGGGTGACATAGAAATTTTACAGTGATTGACATAAAATAATATGCATAATATAGTAATAAAATTGTTATAAAAATTTTACAAATCCGAATCGAACATTCGGTTTCTTACATTTTTCAATTATTCTACTCTACTTTGAAAATTTGTGGCACCAGCTAGCAATAACGTTTTTATTTTTATTTAAATATATTCGTGATGTCGATTCTACTTTAAATTATTATCAAAATAACATCCATGATGGTCAAAGAAAATTCCGCATAACTAGTAAAATATAATGAATCTTAAAATGGCGAAATGTTACATACATGACTAAATCGATTCTTTGTGGAGTCTACGATCTTTCCTTTCAGACATTATAAACATAATGACAAAATGAGTGTAACGTCAACCTCTGTGTTATGGATATAAATCAAAAACCAACCCTCGTAATAATAATTTAACATAATTCAATTAAAACTTATATTACATCCTACTAAAATGCTAAGCAACTTAATTGATCTAATTAATTAATATAATTATTACACAAAAGAAGCAAGAATTAAAAAATTAGTGTTTATTTTTGCGTATTGTACAAATTTATAGTGCACCTTGATTTCGAAAACCAGTAAATGGGAGTATTATGGGAGTCTGCCATTTAATTTAGACATTTCCCTTAATTGTGTGGCAGTACTGGTACTAATAAATAGTAATCATCATTTATTAAATTTTCCAATAATTTTGGTTAAAACATTCCTCTAGTTTTTATAGCCTACATGAACAAACAGTTTAATGTAGTTAACATTTTTTGTGTACACTTGTCATGATTACTTAACAACTTTTCAAAAATGTTAGTATTCATGCTTACAGTTAGCGCGTCATTTAAACAATCATTGCATGCTGGGAAAACAAAAAACTTTAAATGCTTTAAACAAATTTGAAAGTTTACAATAGACAAAAAAAAAAAAGCTTTGCTAGATCGTTTAACTATTCGATGCTGATGTACTTTGCAGAGTTTTTTGGTGTTTCTTTTTGTTTTTTTTTTTTGATTTGTTTTCTGAATGTTACAAATATCATGATAAAAGTGAGTATACCATTGACCTCTTGAAGGTGAACATAAGAAATGAATATGATGTAATAGATTTATGCATAAATAGATAAATGTTGAGATATACTTTTCCACAGTTCTTTTTTTCTTTTCTTTTTTTAATATCTGATCTTAAAGCCTTTACAAAATATTATGCTCATTTGCTTCATTTGGCTTCATTCATTCTATTGAATTATTATTTACCTTATGTATAATATAAATAAAATGAAATATCGTGTAAATTTGGAGAATGCATCATCATCATCATCATCATCATCATCATCATCATATTATTATTATTATTATTATTATTATTATCGCATAATTCATTCATGATGAGTTTTACTAGAAACTTTAATCATTTTCTTTATGGAATGTTAAGTATTATTATTAAATTTATATGTATATATGTATTAGTGTAATGTTTGAGTGTATGTATGATAAGCATCGAAATGGTTGATTAAGTAAATAAATAAACATGTGTTAATTGGTGAAGATTTTAAACATTTTGCCTGATCCTCATAAATGAATTAATA
This sequence comes from Melophagus ovinus, assembly GCA_023089585.1. NCBI lineage: Eukaryota > Metazoa > Arthropoda > Insecta > Diptera > Hippoboscidae > Melophagus > Melophagus ovinus. Next base: position 3,133,724 of record JAKKIB010000177.1, read on the forward strand.
AACGTTTTCTTTTCGCTTTATTATGCCATACACCACCATGTACATATTATGATACAGGGTATTATAATTTTAAGCAGATGTTTGTAACACTCAAAATGAATTGAGATAGCGCCACTTTTATTATGTCAATTGATTTAAGCTTGTCTGTCTGCCTATACGCGTAAAATTATTATCAAAAGTGTATGTCGCAATTTTTATAATATTTAAATGAAATCGAAAAATAAACGTAGGCGTGTTTGGGCCAAAAACGAACCCTATTAAAAATGCTAATATTCCATGTTTATTATATCAATCGATTTAAGCTTGTCTGTTCGTCTGTCCTCATAAATTTGTTATCAAACTGTATGTCGCAATTTTTAAAATATTTAAGTGAAATCGTAAAATGAACGTAGACGTGTTTGGCCCAAAGACGAACCCTATTAAAAAAAACCTTTAAAAAAATCGTTATATGATGAAAAAATTCTAATTTTAATGTAAATTTGACGCCGAATGCCTTTTTTACATAGAAATTATGTGCAACAGATCGGTCCATTATTACGGCAAGTTCTCAATATAGAGCCTTTTTCGAAAAATGGACAAAAGCTTTAATTTGAAATGTATTTTAGTGAAAATTAGCACTCACTTGTGTTTTAACATAAAAAATAAGTGCAGCAAATTTGGTACCTTTTTGAACCTTCAGAACTGGTAATTTTTTGAACCTCTCATTAACTATTAGACATTTACTTCGTTTACCTCATTTATTGCACAATATTGAGAAAAATCAGATACGCTACAATGTAGTGTTTTGAGTGGCGTTTGGATGGGTGGCTGGTGTACAAAATTTAGTTCTGGCCAAATACAATAATAATAATAATTTTTTTTTAATATAATGTAATTCGATATGTTTCTATATTTTGTTTTTTTTTAGGGTGTCCGCTCACCACAAGCTCACATTGCTTACGTTGTAATAGTAAGGGTTGCATTAAATGTCCTCTACTGTTAGTTACGGATACGAGACAATGTGTGGATCAGTGTCCTTCCGGTTATATTGATCAATGGTCAGCTCATGCAGAATTTATGGGACGTATTTGTATAGCTACGGGCCATTCAGGAGCATTAATGGCTGCTTTGACCGGCATGTTTTGCGGCTTCTTGTTATGCCTTTCAATATTAGCTATGGCAGTAATGATATTTAAGCGGCGCCGACAAACGACAATGGCCAAACAAAAATTAATCAAAGAAAATGTAATGGATCGTTCAGATTTTTTAAAACAACTTGCACAAATGCGACCGCATGCGGAATACTTTCTATCAATTTTGAATGATACACGTCGACAAATACGTAAATTATATTTGGCTGGCGATATTGCTGCTGCTAATTCATACCGTCCCATAGTACGAGATCTTGCCAGAATTTTAATTTTATTGAATCGTCCCCTTGAATTAATACCAAATACTCCAAGCGATTGGAATCGATTATATAATTGGTCAGAACAAATTTTGGAACGTTACAAGCCCAAAATAGATCAGCTAATAGATATTTTTTCAACATCAGATCATATGGGAACAGATATTGATGAATTTGATACTAGTTTTATGTATTGCCAGGCAACTAATGGCGGTAACCGTTTTAAACAAATTACTATGCCTATGAAAGCATCTTCAAACAGGCGACTAACCAATGAAAAATTACAAAAAATGCATTTATTCGGCTCTCTAATCAGTTTGCATGAGTTTGAAGAGCCACAGTCAACTGATCCGTTTGGTAGTAATTATAACACACTTAAAAATGGCAATTTGCTAACAGATCTCAATTCAAGTTCACTTTGGCTAGAAGATGAATTCTATAAATTAGGTTTTCGACCACAAGACGAAATTACCACCGAATTATAATAATTAAAATAGAAAATTCTATTAAATGTTGACATACAATGCTTCTAAACAATTCTTGATGTTGATAATTTGCTAATAAAATGTGATGCTTCCAAAAAAATGTTTACAAACATTTATTATTGTAATTAATGCCATTGTAATTTAAAGTTAATAAACAAAACTCTGTAGATCAATGATCAAAAGCTTTTTCTAAGATAAAAAAAAATAGTAATATTATTATTTGATTTAATGCCATTGCATGACCGGATTCATTTTTGTAAATAGTAATGGTATAAATAATTTAAATATTATTGTATATATTAATGTGTAAGAAAAAAAAGAAAATTGTTACATTTCCAATATAAATTCCTTAGTTAAATAATTATTTTTTTATTACTTATATTTGTCCAAATGTTTTTATTATAATCTAACACTTTATTTTATATTAATTTTTATAGTGCATTTTCTATTGCATAACATCTATTTAGAAACATTTGATTTTTTCAAATATAAATAAAAAATATTAATTAATTATAAGTAAAATGTATTTAAAATATTATAAATATGGAAAAGAGTTCAAAGTATGTAAATTAAAGCAAGTAGTAAGTAAAAAAATTATATTTGGCTAAGGCCAAGTCTTGTTTACCCACCACCCAAACACGTGAGACATTGTAGTACTAAGACTGTTTCAGATTTTCAGTATCAGATAAAAAACATAATCGTGGACGTGTGCATCATTTTTCCCGTGGCAGTGTAGACCAATGGCTTTAATAATTTGTACAAAATTTCGCCTTTCAATAATAAGTAAATAACCACAAAATTTTTGTTTAATGAAACAGAAATGTTCTCAGTTTTCATTGCACTGGGATCGTGTCCTTTAACAGATTTTGCCCAATTTCAATACTAAGCTTACCAAATTTTTAATGTTCCTGCCCAATTTCTGTTAATTTTCATTAAAAATTAACTAAAATGGTGTAATTTTTTTAAAAACGACTTCCTGCAGAAAAATTCCTTTTATGAGGACTAATTGTCAAAATTGTCTGATCTTAACTATTTTTAACAGAGTTCACCTGGATCTTGTAGACGTCTTTATGTAGGCAGCCATAAAACTATGAAAAACAGACTAACGGGCAAACGCGCAGTAAACTAAATTAAACTAAGTAAATTAATTGTTTGGAATAATAAAAAATGGATCTATTTTAATTCCTTCCTTCCTTCACATATCATGCCCTATCAAAGGTATAATGAGTGTCACAGTGGAAGCAAACGACAAGTTATATACCACCAAGAAAAAAAACACTTGTTTAAAGCACTTTTATGGTATTTTTTGCTTTTTTATTTTCTTAACTAGTCTTCAAATAGAAAATTAAATTTCTTAATGTAGAAATAAAACAAAAGAAATTGTAATCAGTTTCGTTTATTAGTAACAATAAAGAGAAACGAAAAAGGCACTTCCTTTTAATTGGTATCAAAAATGATAAATAATTTTTATTAAAAAACAAAAAAGAAAAGGAATGTTGTGTTCAAGTAACAAAACCATTTATTTTTCTGATTAGCATAATATTTTGTTGATATAAAAAAAATGCAAAATGACAAATTAAATATAGCCCAATGTGAGTATGAAGATTACTCTTCAAAACAATGCAATAGAAAACAAGTAATAAAGTTATATTTGGCACTGGCCAAATCTCAAATACCCAGCATTCACTTGTCTTGAAAAATTCTGTGATACATTTTTTATTTGAAAAGAAAATACCCAGATAAATTTTTATTTTCCATATCTATTTACCAATAATAAATTATAAAGTACAAAGAAGAATGATGAAGTATTATTTAGTGTATCATAATGACAATAAAGTCTGATTCTTTAGAAGAATAACTTAACCCGTCCATCTGATGATTTTTTGTTTAAAAAGGTAAACTTAAGTTAATGTTTTGTATTACTTAAATTGACATGGAAAGCCTAAATGAGCAAATCCATGCAAGATTTTTACATTGGCGAGCTTTGGCAGTGAAAGAATTGAAATGTCATAAATGTAGGAATAGCGAACAGACTATGGACTACATTTAGAAATTCATTCATTGATAAATATGCTTTGCAGGACATCCAAAACATTTTTGTTTGAGGATTGATATGGTGGCTAAAATAAACTGTGAATGATGGGTATGAATTACAAAGCTCGTAAAAAATAAAAACTTTTTAACAAAATTTGTAATACCAAAAATATAAATTTGAAATTTCAATGTTATATCTCAATATCGTTTTTTGACTTTGATGTAAATAAAAATTCCTCTTTCACCTTTAGCCGCTGTCATTTATTATGACGTTTATCAGTTGTGTGTTCAGTGACATTGTCTTTCTCATTGACAAGAGTAGAGAGTTCAGATGCTGTATAACCAATTAGAAGTTTTAGATCGCAATCGAATTTATATGTAAATCGTTTGCCTGATACTTTTGATATCATATCACCATCATAATAGTAACGTAATGCTCGCGATAATTTCTCATAATTCATGGCTGGTTTATTTTTTTTTTCACCCCAAAGTCGAGCCACCCGTTCTGGATCGGTTAGTTTAAATTCACCATCATCACCCACCCATTGTATAATATTAGCATGTTCCCGATCAGTAAGTATTTCTAAAAGAAATTGCCACAATTGTACTTGACCATTATTACCTGAACCGACGCTGCCATTGCCATGAGAACCATGAGCATTATCTGTCACTGATAATGGATCTACAATAGAATGTACTTCTTTTTTAGTATTATGAAATGTTTTACGCATAATTTTCTGTTCTCGTTGCAGAGGACTTATATCTGGCACAGTCTCTTTGGGTATATGTGATTTGCTTTCAATATTCATTACATTTTCGGCAGCTTTGTGTACAATAGCAACAAATTTACATTCTTTCAATAATTGAATGTGAGTCCAAAACACGTTACCAGGATCTGTTGGCAATTTCTTACGAAATTCTTCATGCGATAATAAGCATAATTGACGACCTGTTATTTTCCAATCATTATAAGTAAAGTTACTCAAGTTGAACTCTTTAACTGCCCATTGAAACCAGTATTTGACATGAAGATGCGTCCAATCATAAGGATTTTCCGGTATTTTAAGACGTAATTGCTCTTTTCGAAATGTACTATCTAAAACCCAATTAAGGCATGGCCTTTCCTTTTTATTCGTTGATGTGCTCGGTATATCAGGTTTGAATTTCTTCGGCTTCGATTCTACTTCATTTTCAAATAATTGATCGGAATACTTTTGTTGCAATATATCTTCATCGTCGTCTGATGATGAATCTGTTTTATAGCCCTGCCGATTTTCAACAGCACTTAAAGCGGCTAATAACACAAAAAAAAATTATACAATATAAAATGAAACATTAAACTGTTTTACATATTTTTTATATTACATTGTATTATGTAATGTATGTAATGCTTATATACTCACCTAATGCATCTTCTGTAGGTTTCAATACATCCAAAATATTGATACGTTTTATAATGTATTTAATTTCAACATTGATTTGCACTAGACCTTCCCCCTTAACGCATTGATCTACCAAATTTTTATGAGGTTCCAACTCTTGGGCATCTTGCAACCAAAACTCATAATCCTTAAGGCTAACTCCCAGCTTTTTCTCCAGTAATTTTTGTAATGTTTTTAAGGGTTCTCGTATATCCATATGCATTATAATTTCATTATCCAAAGCCACGCTAGTATTGGTATCATCTTTGCTTGTGGCAATATATAAGTCATCTTGTTGAAATATATCATTGGACATCATACCTTCTAAATCTATGCCATTACCAAATCGTTGTATTAATTCTTCGGACAACTGAGGGATGTCATCGCTTTCCATACTTTGTTCTCAATACTAACTTTTTTTTATCTTAATTGCGTTTTAATTATTAATATATAGAAGAGGAATTATTAAACAAAACAATAATTTTTCCATCTTCTTGTGTACAATAATATTATACAGTTATTGTTTTTTAATATTTTCGTCTTCTCATTATCACATAAATGAATGCAATGCCACATTTTCATAAAAGCATTGACATTTTCTAGGAGTTAGCTTTAAGCATAAAAACTGAAAACGTTGCACATGCAGTGCAGAATTGCCATAATAAAAAATTATGAAAAAATTTATTCCAAAGCATTAAAGGCTTTACAATAGACCACACCAAGTGTTCCACATACTATCTAAATAATTAAGTTAATTAAATTAAGATGAAATTTACTAAATTGTAAAGAAAAGTCTAATTAATGGTACATGTTCGATCTAGTTATACTGAAATGTTATCACGTCTTCTCAAAAATTTAAGACTAAAGTGTGAATACCGTAATACAACTCCGTAAGTAATTCTGAATCTGTGTAGAGTAAATATAAATATACAAATATAATATCAAGTAAATGTAACCGGTCGGCGCCGATTACTGAATCCCCTGAAATATTTTAATCAAATCAAAAACCCTTGGAAATGACTTAGAAGTGGGAAAAAAAAATGCGGTAGTTCCATCTGGTTATCTTGATATGTGCCATTTACTACATGAAGGTTATACTAAATCACCAAACGATAGATGCGTTAATTAATGATGGACAGACAGCACTACATTAATTTAGAAAAGCAAGAATGAATTAAAAGTCAGGATTAAAATAACGTAAATATTTAAAAAATTCAATTATTATGCACAAGTATTTGAATTCTTTTTTTCTGCACTGAAATTTAATATGAAGAAGGTGATACAAAACAAAGTAAGTGCATTAATTGCTTTTAATTAAATTTGTGGATAAAGAAATATTAAATTGGAGCGGTAAGAATGAAATATAAAAAATTTTTTGCTTCATACTTATTTTTATCGCATTATTTTTATAAATAAATTTGTGCATAAAAGCAAATTAATTTGTGACGGCTCTTAATCATTTTAATTTGTGATATTACGTTTTAATACAACATCTAAATTTATACATAAATTTTCATAGACTTTTATTTGTAATATTTGTACAATTTACAGCATTTTTTACATAAAATATAATTCTAAATACACTTTTCACAAAAGTTCGTAATAAATTAAATGCTATAAATTTTTTACATTCAATGTAAAGTAAGAACAATGAAAATCACACATGTAATTAGACCAACTTTGCATTTTTCAACTGTGATTTACACACATGAAATCAAAAAACTCAAAATCTTTGAAGTATAATCATAGATTTTTAGACATTGTGGTTATATAGTTGACATTCTCCTTTGTCGAGGCAACTAAAACTCCTCAAAATTCCTCAAAAGTATTTAACGCGTAATAATACGCTGCTACTCAGATGTAGGATTTAACATTTTAATTAGTTTGAGATTAATGCACACTTCTCCCCAAAACGATTGATTCAGGAGCGCTTTTTGATTTAATTTAATTATGTCTGTCTATTTTTTGTCAGACTATAAAAACTTATGAAAGTAAAGGTAAGAATTTTCATATTATTTGAATGAAATTTCATAAATGAAAAAGCCATTGGCCAAGCTTATGCCAAATATAATCCAGACTGGTTCATATTTTGCAACCTCTTACATTCAAAACTTTAAAACACTCAAAAATTAAAATTTTTTACTTTCTTCAATTGTTATACATTTTTTTTCCTTAATTATTATAAAAGCCAAATAGTGGGTGTTACTTAAGAATCGGTTTTGATCGGCCAAAACGATCTTACTTGTTTATTTTGCTTTTGTTACAATTGAGTGAATAAATTTCAAGAAAATCTTCATACAAAATAAAAAATAAGCAAATCATTGCACACCATTCTATTTAAAAACATAGACATATGTTTCATTATGCATTTGGTTTGATATTTTAATTATTAAGCCATTTCTTTCGGTCTGTATAAATGTGTCTTAAATTTTTCACATGAAAATGGGCAGAATATAAGAATTCTTTTGTAGTAAAGCGTAAGTGTTTTTATTTACAATTTTATAACGATATTGTGGTAATAGAAAACATGGTGATTATATTTTACATGGAATTTATGATTTGTGCGATATTATGAAAAAGAAAAATGCACAAGATTTCCAGTTTTGTTACATGTTACATTATTCATTATAAAACTGATGCTTTCTAAGAAACGTTTGTGAAAATTTTTACTCTAAATCTGATTGCGTAAGCAAAAGTGATTAATTCAAAACAAATGTCTTTAACTGGGATGACATTAAAGGAGTTCTTTCTATAGAAATTACCCTTAATTTACAGGGAGCCTTTTATATTTTATATGGTACTTACTAAGAGTATAAATTATTAGGCAAGAGTATTGCTAAAACTCTACAACCCCACAAAAGTGGAGAAGAGCCAATTAATGTATATGAAAAATTATTTAAGCCGAAGGAGAATTGAATCTGAAATATTCAATAATGGGAGTAGAAAAGATCATGAAGATCATTGAAGCAAAAAATTAAGAACGATGACGTCAGTTTAAATGATACTTAAAATTTGAAGAGATAAATTATGATGCTTGCAGATGTAAGATCATTCCATTTCTATGATGGTTATAAGAATATAATTTTTAAGGGTGGCTTTTATATTGTATTCTGTTGCCATATGTTTAGTACGTGTTAATAAATGAGTTATAAATTTCTTTTAAATTCCAAGAAATAATTTGAAACATGATGACTGAATTCTACCAAAGACTATATAAAATGTATGACTGAAAATCACTCAAAAGAGCAACACGTTAGGTTATTTGTTAGACCTGAGTCGCTTCTAAGACAAGCCCTAAAATTGCCCATGTTTATAAACATATTTCATGTATATCCATTTTTCTAAACAAATGTATGCAACTTAGTTGATTATTACTACGCGAGAAGCAACATTAATGTTTATTTGTTTTCCTTGTACACATGTTTGCACATGTATTTGTAAAAGTTATTCATAACAAACATTTTGACATTATTTCTTGTCACTCTTGCAATATTTACATAAAAAATGGGAACATTTAAAATGTGCCTTCTCATGGCAACATGTTGCTATTGATCAGGCGCTCATATATTTCTGTAGGGTTTCTTCAATTTATGAAGTTTATATAGAACAAATGTATATGTGCGCATGCATCTCGCATGTATGCATCTATACATATTGTATATATACCATTTTCTAATACCATCATATCACTTCAATAAAACGCAATAACACTTATGCATCATGAATAATTTTCTAATTCTTTTACTGCTACTATTCATACCAAGTCTTATATTTCGGCAAAGTTTTGCCGTTTTTATCAAGTTCAATGTCCTCCCAGTTACTTCTATCTTAACATCGGCTACAGTTTGTTATGTGTGAGTAGAAAAAAACTGAAAGCTGGCAACCGTGCATGGAATGCAGTTGCCGAAATCATTTAATAATTTTTTGTAACCTACCCATTCGGCGGTACATTTTATACTGCAGTCGTTTTGCTATTTTCTAATATATACAAATCAGAGATATGTACGGCACGCTAACAGTGTTAAAAAGGACCAGAGTGCAAGGACTAATCAAAATATTGTACAATTTTTAAAATCTAATTTAATCAATTTTTAATGTGAAGAGTGAATTTATATGAACTTAACTTCAAATTTACTTATTCAAAGCAACAGTAATTTACAATTTAAAGAGCGATTAATGAGATTCTTTGGTGAGAGTCTTTTATTACACTCAACTGCTTTAACTTTTGAGCATCTCAGAGAAAGTGTTCAATTTATACACACATATTCTTGATCAGCACTAAATCTTGTTCATATGTGCTTACCATTTTTTTGGTCTTGTCTTTACAATTTATATTGCAAGTTTAAATTGGAAACAGAAACTATGTAAATTGTCATGCGCCGACTTAGTCTATCGGCAATATATAGATATAGTTTGTTTTGACTCAAGAACAGACTTCTTTACTTGTTGCAAAAAAGTAAGACGGAACAATTTTTGCAGCCACGCCTTTTATATTGACCCATCTTGATTACTTGCTTGCTGCGCAATTTGATTATATGACAATATGAAGACATGTGGTGTATTTTTTGAACCATCTCTCATGAAATAAATATTTCAAATCATTTAAAAAGTACGATTCTTTTGTTTCTTTACTTTCTATTCACATTAAAGTCGTATCGTAAAAATCCATCTACGTTGGATTTTTACGATATGACTTTTTTACTTGGGTTTCAATAATATGTAAAATCTATTGCTGGGTAGAACTATAAAAAAAATTTACAGATTTTGCCCAATTCAATATTTTGGAATTATTTTTTTGTAAAAAATCTTTAAAAATGGGGGATTTGCATTCCCATGTATGGACTCATTTAAAAAGAAGAAGTGTTCTTAAAAGTGAACCATTTCCAACCATTTATAAAGAATTCTTGTCTACAAAAATTTCATTAAAATGGAGTTAGAGTTGTTCCCAGTTGTTTGATATTAAAACTAAATGTACACGAGTCGTATAAACCGAGAGACTTAAATTCCAATAAAAAAAAGTGATTCTGAATAAATCAGTATAAAAAATTCCTAATTCAAATTATGATTTTAAATTTCTTTTGTGTAATACGAATAATAACAATGGAGTAGATGAAATTTGGCATACATTGCCTCGTTTTTTTTGTTAATCTCCCCAAAGAGAAATTATCAAAGAAGAATATGTTTAATTATCTTTCTTTTGTTGGTTGGCGATATTTGCCAATCGATTTGGTCAGGAATTATACAATTTTTATTTATTAGTCATTGAATGATGCAATGTAAGTAAAAGTTTATAGAGTTTGTCATGAAATTTATATCGTCTAATATTTATCGTATTTTATGACATACACAGGTATACAAATATTGAAATACACATGCACGTGATTATGATGTCACACAAAAACGGGTATCACATCATCATTTTCTTTCTCTCTCTCCCTCTCTCAGTTGCTGTTTCCCTTTTTTTGTTACATTGTTTTCTGTTTTTTTGTTTTTTTGCTTGCTTTTTTTTGTTTGTTTGTCATTTCTTTTTGTTGTGGCAAATACTTGCCAATTGAGTTCGAGTACAACCAAGTCTGCTTGTTTTATGTGTATACAAATGTATGAATGTAAAATGATCATGTTTGATATGAAAATAAACAAGAATTATAGAGACGGGCACACGCACACACACACACACACACACACACCATACTCCAAAGCAACGTGCTCTCACACATAATTTACAAATATGTAAAAATTAATAAGCATTAACATTCTACCCTCGTATGTATGTTATATATATATGAACACATACAGCTTTAGTTGTGGCTGAATTATGGCAGAATTTCAATTTCATTTTCAATTTTAACAAACAAAATATTTTCAGTCTGCAAACGTATCTTTAGATGAATGGTGGTCATATTTTCGAGGGTGTTTAACGTTTTATGGCATTTCGCGTTCACCTTCTTTCAAATGGTTCAAAATAGTTTTTTTTTTCTTTTTAAGTGTGTGCATGTCCATGTGAATGTGCATTTATTTGCAAAGCAAAAAAAAAAATAAAAACCGAAGAAAATATTGAAAACAACAAAAAATAAACTTTATGTCACATATATGAAATAAATGTTTTCTAAATGTGTTTAAATGTATGAGTGTTGTGATATTTATTAATTTTTATATATTTATATGTATTTTTATTTATTTTGCATGCATTTCATACATTTTCAAAATGGTAAAATATGAATAACTTTAAAATGTAGTTTCCCATATAAAACGCACATAAAATCAAAAATACAATAAAATCATAAAAATTCGATAAAAGTTCATGGATAAATACCTAAAAATATGTAACAATAATAATAAAAAAAAAGAATAATAATTATAGAATTTTTGGAAATTTTACTTGTGTTTGTTTGTATACACTTTTTTTTTTTAGTATCGTTTTAAAACTTTTATCGCAAAGGGAAAGGTAATTACTTATCGATTATATTTTTTTGAAGTCATTTACTTATTTCACTTTTTTCACTTTTCTCACTTTTTTCATGCATAAATTTTCATTAATATTCTTCAAACTCTTCATTGATCATTGTGTTAATAATAAATGAAATAATTTTAATTTTGTTTAAAATGTACAAAATTATTATGAACTTTATTATGAAATGTAATTGTTATTGTGAATGTGAAAATGTGTAAGAGAAGAATTAATAAAAAAAAATTTTCATGAAATTAATAACAATAAAATAAAATTCATAGTAAACTGGTCTTAAATTGCAATAAGTTCAAAAATAGAGCAATAAATGACCCATCAAAATTGTGTTCATATAATAAATTTTTTCTTTTCTTTTTTTTTATTATTGAAACGGAAAGCATCTAAATAAAAGCATCAAATTAACAAATGAATGAATGAATAAAAAATGCTATAAAAATTTTGTAAAAATATAAAAAAGTAGACAAATTTATTTAAATGTTATTCAGTGCTTGAAAATTTTATAAAAAAATATTTTGTGACAAAGATTTTATTCAACTTAAAGTTAAAGCGAACTTAAATGAAACTAATTCAACTTTTGTGAATACAAGAAATACAAGAAATCGATTAGAAATCGATTTAGAATTTTATGCTGATTCGAGAGTTGTATTTAGGATTTTTACAACTTTATTTTAATAAATATTTTAATTATTGATATTGAATTATTTTATTAACGGTTGGTTCAGATGAAAATGTTAAGAGTTTTAACTTATAGGCACTTTCATTTTAGTTACATGATAGAAATTCGATTCGTTTTTTTCTCCTATTACAGGAAATTTATTAAAGTTGGAAATATCAATATGATTTCTTACAGTTCTTTAACACAAAAAAAATTGCCAAATGTAATAAATTGAAGCAGCAATGTTATTGATTTTTCGACAAATGGCCTTCAAATTTTATTGCTACGCTTTTTTTCTTTTTTATTATTATGTTTGTGTTTATATGCAAACTTACACCATGCGATTGTATATACGAATAAATGTAATAATATTAGTTAAATAGAGCTTGAGCACATTTTTAATATAAATACAAATATCATTAGGATAAAAAGCACAGTGGTAGTTGCTTGATTGATACAAGGACAAGAGGCACATGATTTCGTGGTATCAAGCAATTTGTTTTAATTTTTGTTGCAGAGAATTGTTGCAGAGTAAGGCAGAGTAGATGACACCAATTCTAGTACAACTGAAATCATAATAATAAGAAAAAAATGTTAAAAGAAATGCCGGTAAACAAACATGTTTTATACGAACATCGAACTTAAACTAAAGCCGGTGGTTGTTTATGTAAACAACTTCTACACAAAACTGCTTTTTGCGAGATATATTTTTTGGGCTTTGCTTCTTTTCCTTTTTCTTTTATTTTAATCCATATTTTTGTTCAAATGCTTCTGCTTTAAAAAGCAAAGAAAAGGAAGTCTTTAATAATGAAAGTTTTCGTAATAGCAATAAATTATAAGTATGTTTAGCTGAGATCGTCTACATGTTCCCTCTTTTGATCAAACGGCCTAGAAATATGCATGTTAAAAATATTTGGTTAATGAACACATCCTAAACAGTAGTGGGTTTATTTTAATCTTGGTAAAATTTCATAGCGATTCATCTTACCATCAAGGATTATTGAAAATGATGTTTTATGAAGACCAAATTTTGAATGAAAAATCTAACCGTATAAGAAGTTCATACAAGACTTATTTTAAATGGATATTTCGATTCTCTCTAACTCTCGTACTAGAGTTATCTGTCTAAAGGTCTACTGAAAGTTTTGTGTATAATACGCATAGTGCATAAGTAGTGTAATCTTCTAAGGTATGTATATATCGGCGCGTCTGGTTTAACAAAGTACTTTACTAAATGGGAAGCTGTGCTTTGGATTTCAACGAAACTTTTTTTTTAGGATAATGAAAATAAAATTTAATGAAATCATACAAAGCAAGAAAAAGTGTGTCATGTTATATCGAAATCATGTCATATGGTACAAAATTTCATGACAGATAAAATTTCGTACCAATAAAATTTGTTACAATTGAAAAATCTGCTCTTTCCCTTAAAGTTGCTTTTAAATTAATTATTTCTTTATCGTTATTTCTTTATCATTACAAAAGTTATATTATGCGAATGCAATTAATTGCCTGCTTCGATCTTGCATTTTTTCATAATTTCTCTTTAAAAACTTGAGGAACTATGAAATTGCTATTTAACTTTAAGTATTCAGTTTTGTAGATCAATAAACTATTAAAAGAATTATTATCTAAATAATCTGAATAATTGAACGTGAGGATCCTTATTAATTCAGTTAGGTTAAGTTTGCTTTTCGGATCATCAAAAAAAACCCCCTTTTGGAAATTGGAAGTCACTAACAGCATAATGTTACGTTTTGTGGCCTCTTTGAGAGATTCTGAAAGAAAATTTTCTGCCAATCATCATTTGCACAATAGAAACTAATGTACTTAATTAAACGCTGATTGAAGAATGATTTAGTTGTATATTTTATAAATGAGGCGCCCTGATTTGTATATAAAAAAAAATTTAAATTAAATAAAAATTTCAATGATACTAAACTTTAAAATCGCTTTTTAGTAAGCCCGTGTTTTTAAACATAAAATTTGTATGGTATAATAAATTTATATCCTTATTACAACAACTATAATAGCAAAATTATTCTAAACAAGGTGTGAATGCCCATTAATCTGGCAGTTTTTAGTGTACTTCTAAAATGCAATGAAAATTTCCTCTGTTAAGCAGCTCCTTATTGAAGACAAATGCCAGAGATGAGCGTTAAACGTTTAATGTAAATAAGTTCCTCACTATTTTTATTTTTTTTTTTGGCATGCATAGACTCACAAATAACTTCAAGATGGTGTATATATCCGCGTCCAAAGACTGTGGTTCACTTACTTTGTTAAAACGTTTGGAACATCAAATTACAATTTGGCCAAATCGTTGAGGCTTATGCTTAAGCATTTTCTTATAAATAGTGAATATGAATTAAATCGATCATAAGTCAGTTCCACACTAAAGTTTAATTTGAAAGCTTCTTTCCTTTCCAAGAAGTCAACAGATCTTTTTCAGTTGATGCCTGGGGATAATTATGTTACTTATGGACTCCCAATCTATAACCGTAGTTGTGAAATGAACAGCTTTGGATCCACAAAAGTCTTTTTGCATTTTCAATTTATTTTTCTCATAATTTCCCATTTTCTGTAAAATGCAACATTGAGAATTTGGTTCCTTTAGAGTGTTATATTAAAGAAAAATTGCGGTCAGCATTGGAAACTTGCTTTGTATGTAATGCATAATATTTATGCATTTGTATTCAACTGAATAAATTGTACGCCATGCACATGTAAAGTGTGAATGATAAATAAACTGTAAGCACGAATAAAGAAATCACATAAAATCCCTTAAATTTCTGAACATTATTTTCCATTTGTAATCGTAAATGCATTTACACTGAATTCAAATGTAATTTTTTTTTTGTACAATTTCATGTTATAAACTTCCCGATGTTACATTTATATTTTATGTTGCATTGTAAAGTAAAGCAAAACAAAATATGTTATGCATTTTAGTGTTGATATGATCAAATTGGTAAATCAATTGCTAAACTATATGAATTTCCTTTTCAAATTTTTAAACCTTTAAAAAGCTTAGAGTTTAGTCCATAACTGTTTGCAGAAAAAATGCTTGTTCAGTTTAATAAAAGTTTTCGTGCCCCGTGATAGGCGGCAGATCTAAAACGAATGAAAAATTCTTTTAGGTTGAGTAACACTTCCTGGTTCCTCTTTAAAGTTTACGATCATTCGTGCGAACTGTATCACATGTGGCGCAAAGTATAATGTTTATACTTCATTGTATGAGGAGGCAAGTTTAATTGAAACCAGTTAGATGCTGCACTTATAAGAAGTGTACTAATATAAAATGCACATTAATTTTATGGTTGCTCCGTTCATAATAAATTTGACAGGCGTAAGTAGAATTAGACTTTCCAAAACAAATATGTTTGTATTTCTTGATACTTTAATTAAACGTAAAGGCAAAAATTGTACAATTTGAAGTTAAATTAAAATTAGTCTTTTTAAAAAAGTGCGTTTCCTTTTTATTCTGTTCGGCATCCGCATATAAATCTCAAAACGTAGAAGGCTTAGAAAAAAAACCAGTGCATACTAATTCATTGGAAGAAATTATTAATTTGCATGCAAAATGATTAAAATCGATTAAGCGATTTACAAGATATTTCATTGTAAAGCTTAAATTCGGTCGATTTTGGACGAGTTCCAAATTTTTATTTTAAAATCTGTATGGTTTAATTAAAGCTCTACGATTGTGGAGATTGTTAGTTAGATGAGAAATATCATTTGTTACCATGAATCAAACGAATAACTTTTTATTAAGGAATTTTTGAAAATATTCCAATTTATTCTCATATTAAGATAAAGTTAATTTATGCGTTGAAGCCGAACCATTTTTGCGACAAACAGTATCTAGAGATGAGATGTACGGAAAAGATAATCAATCTGACAATTCCAATATCTCTATCAGGAAATTTTCTAAAATCGCTTGTACTTGATCAGATTGTTATAGCGTACGTCTTATTACGAATAATACGAGCAAATGGAAAAAGAGGTTTGTAAAAATCGTTCCGCTTTGTTCAGTAACAAATAAATAATAAATAAAATGTTTTAGGACTTTGCGGTTCATCTAATAAAATACAATTTTTAATACCATTTTTAAAGATGCAATAAAAAGTGAATAAGTAGAAGTCGTCCGAAAAAAGAAAAACATAAAATAAATAGGTTTTGTCACGGTAAAGATTTCATTGTTTGGGCATAAAGTATTAAGAATAAATTACGGGATCTTTATTTCAGCCGTTAATAATTTTAAATTCATTTCGGTTAGTTAGCTTTCAAAACACTTCTTGTTACGTTATGTAAATAAAGTTTTTAATTGATTTATGGACCAATATCTTTCAATTTAATATGCCCAATTTATATTACACAATGAGTTGGCCTCTCTTACAGCATTTTAAATGTTTAGTAGCTCTGTTATTGTTTTTATTTTTATTGTTTTTGCATAATTTATTTCTCGTTTTTTCTGTATTTAAAAAAAAAACAATTGAACGCTTGTGCATTTTTAGAAGTCAAAGAGTTTGACATGTTCTACATAGTTTTCGTTCGCGTTTCCGTATGCGTGTGTTTATGAATGAGTCAGTGCTAATACTTAAACTTAACAATAGGAAATAAATTTAGAATGAGTGCTGGAAGGCGCCCTTAATCTTTATGTGTTATCATTCGCTTGAATATGTACCGTAGACATCAGTATAAAGAAAATATCGAAGCCGGTCACAGGCGATATTTTGTTAATGTTATTAAAATGTTTATAAAATGTTAATACAAATAGAGAAGTTACTCAAATGGAAAAGGGCATAAAAAATGAAGCGTTAAATAACATAAAAAAATATTCTAAATTTGTAAACTTTGTTTTCTATAAAATAGAAATGGTTCTAAATATGCCCAATGTTCGCCATAATTATACTTGAATGCATTTGGTACAAACGGTTCCCACACACAAATTTTATTAAGCTATCTCTAGAAATACGGAACGCACTTTCATAAGAAATTTGTGTTGATCGACAACTGGCAAACAGAAAGATAGGCCCGAAAGTTCTTTTAATAGTGAGTTTATATCTCAAATTCACAAATTAATTATATTTTGTACCAATCGTAGTAGAATAGAAATCTGCGTAAAGGTAAACACTTTGTTTCTGAAACGGAATTTAGTTAAATAACTTTGTATATTTTCTTTATTGGTGTATGGGCTCTTCGAATTCTTACCTTGTAATATTTTCTAAAAGGAAGAAACTTTCCAAAATTATTTCCATTAAGAGAGTAACTTCATTTCTGAAAGTAAGCAGTCTTTTTTTTGACTTGATTTCTTCATAAATTTATAAGGCAAAAAAATCATAATAATCAGCACTAACTAAGTAAAGGGCTTCCAAGTAAATCATAAACTTTTGACTTGCCTTTTAATATTGAAATGGAAAAGAAATTTTCACTTATTTTTTTGCTTCAAAAACAAAAGAAAAAACTTAGAAATGGAGAAAAGATCAATTTAATTTTAGATAAATCTTTCAAATATAAATATTTGCTTATTAAGTAAAATTATTCCAAAAGTAAATTATTTATTATACTTCGGCCCTTCTTGTTACTATAATGAACATACTACCAATGAATTAAAAGTTGAGTTCATGAGTTTGTTAACCCGTACAAGTCAATATCCACTACCATCACCATTCTTTGTTATATTTTGTTTGTTCATTATAACATGTATTTTTCGTTCCAAAGTGTTTTTATCTGGTTTTTATCTGTGCTTTTTATCTCGTCTCTTACCAGCCGGCCAGAACTGAACACGTTTTGTCAAAATACCTGTAATAACCAAAAAAAAAAGAGGCATTCACCTAATGAAGGCTATTTATGTGTATTGGCCTTAACGTCTGAATATCTGTCTGAATATCTATCTAAAAGCAAGTAAGGCCTCGAAAATTCAATTTTGTAACATTATTTGGAGTTTATGAATACAGCTTGGTATTATAAAATGAAATAACGCAATCCAATGACACGCATACGGTGGTGTCGAACTCTGCAGTCAGAATAAGCCAGCTTTTTGTTAAATCAAAACTTATGATTTTTCATGGCTAAATTAAAAGAAATATAAGACTGAAATTTTTTATATCTGTGCAACTTACAAAAGTCTTACAATAATTGGTAAATCTATTTGCTTTTTTATGATTTTTAAAAATGTCCTCGCTATTAACGCACGTCATTATATCGAAAATTTGTCTTTATATTCTGAATAGTGTTTTATGCAAAAATGAAAAAACAACTTATTACTCCGCAAGTACATTCAGGTTTGGACCGCAGCGAAATAACATTTTATCTTTACCAAAGATATTGGACGTTAACAAGACTACACAAAACTGCACAAAGACCAGCAGTTATGGTTTTATAGTATAAAATTTTATGGCTTCGTTTTCCTTAATGTTTAAAGGCGATATTCTTTGCATTCATTTTTGCTTTTTGTTTGTGGTATTCACCTAAGATTTAAAAGTAAAAATTATTATAAAAAAATGATATAAAGTTTACACCTTCTTCAGTTTTCTCATTTTTATTAAATTGTACTTTGCATAATTCAAAAAAAATTGCTTAAGTAATTTTCCCCAAAGAAGAAAGTTTTTTATTCATAATAGAAAAAAAATGCATATCGCGCCTGCAAAGTGTAATGCAAGATCTGAGTGGTAGGTGTTTAGCAATTAGCTCCAGTCTCTTAGCTATCGCTCCTACTTTTACTTAATTCAATTCGTTTTTGCAAAATCAACAAAATGCGTAAACAAGAAATTGTGCAAACTCGAGTGCGATAACGATAACCCAAAATACTTGTGTATGCGTTATAAATTTATATCTTTATACCCTACACCACTAGTTTTGTGCAGATATTTGTAACATCCAAAAAGGAGTTGAGGTATTCGCACCTTTGATAATTCTTACAATCACTTCCTTATTCGATTTAAGATTCTTTGTCTGTCAGTCTGTCTGATGCCTAAGCATCAAATTTGTTATCAAGCTATATTTAGCAATTTTTAAGATATTTTAGGGAAATTTAGTGTATGGACGAAACCAGAGGTAAACTCTGGGTTCATTATCTCAATCAGGCCCCATTTAAATATTATAATTTTACAGTTTTAAATTTACTTAATCGTAAATTGATATTGAATTGAATTTTAACATGTAAAATAAGTGTATCTAATTTGGTCCAGATTGGTCCATTTTTATGACCGCTTCCCCTAAAATCTCTTTTGTGCAAGGAAGATATTTTATGAACCGAAAATTCAATTTTAATTATATTTTAACGAAAATTGGAAATTTGGCACTGCCAAATATTTTGGAGATTTCATCTAAATAAGTTCATTTTCTGAATCTCCAAACATATAATGATCTCCTTAAATAACTAACGAGGAACTTACAATTTTTTTCGATATTATTAACTTGGAATTCTCTTATCTGAATTTAATCGTTTTAAGCAATGTGATGTAAAGTAATTAAGAATCGGCCCGACGGCCTGATCGGCTATAAAGTTTTTATTTGTTTATTAGTTCTTGTTATGATGCAATGTTGATCATGATTATTTGTTTTGGTAAGTTGGAGATGGGCTGGGACAGCAGCGCAGGGCAGAATAAATAAAACAAACATATAAGGCACAGAATTTCACTTATTAAAGCAACATAAGAATATAAAATAAAGTTAAAGATTAGAGGAGATATTTGTTGAGCTGTCATAAAAACTATGATTGTCTTATTTGTTTATTTAATTAGCAGAAAACCGTTTGATAAACAAAAAAGAAAAAAAATTATTTAACTTAAAAATGGAAACGCAATATAAATGTAATTAAAAGCAAAACTTTCCTTTCCATTTTCATTCCGCTAAGCTTCATTAAAATACATAATAAATTTAAATAGGCAAATTTTTTTTGCCCAAAGATATAAGTTTCATTTATGTTTTATATATCATTACTTTATTATTAAAATAAACATGTTGTTTTAAAGTAAAAAGAGGACTTAGATTGCGGCGTACAAAACTTGTCGAACTGTACAAATTTGTAAATCACAAGATTTAAAAGGAAAAATGACTTCGCGCTTAACTTTTGATGTGAGTCAATTTTAGATGAAATTTTTTTCATCTGTTAATTTTTGCATTTTATTGAATTAAACACTTAGATAATTTTAGAGAAAAATATGAGTTTATTGAACTTTATTAAAAAAACTTTTAAAAGGCTTTAAAAAATTGATGTATATATAAAAGTTTGGTTGGGGTTTCAATCTTTAAAAATAACAGTGCTTTAAGAGCTATCAGATAAATTATGTTCGAACCTCGCTTCCACAATTTAGAAGACCCTAAATTTATTTGTATTCCCTTCACTGGATCTAGGAGGGCAAAGCTCATATTTCAAATATCTTTGTACAAATTCTTTCTACAAGTTAAATTTCTTTGTTCAACATTATTTCATAAATCTCTTGACTTATAGCTACTATGACTTTTTTGGCTGGTTCCTTAATATTTAATTTAAAAAAAAATTGGCCAATTTTTTTAGTGTGATATATTTCTCAACAATATTGAGAAAGTTCGATTGCAAAAAAAATTTTTTTGTTTTGCCTTGCATGAAAAACTATTTCTCTAAAAATTCTCTAAAAATTTATATATAACATACGTACACTAATAATACATAAATATATTTGTTACGATTTGTGTTTATATAATTTCCAATTCTATTTTTATAATCGTAAATTATAACTAACGAACGCCATATGTTAACACATTGTTTATAGAAATTTCAAGTACAATGTTTCTTAATTGCTCTCGCATTTTATTTTCATTTGAATGTTGGCTTTCATTAGGTAATGTCCGGATAATATTTGGATAATATTTAACTGACCGTCAAAATAAAATTATCCAAAAAAAAAAATATAATAATAAATTCACATTCGCATGCGATATTCATCAAAATTGGTTTGCGCATTTGTAACCTTCGATTATAATCAAAAAAAAAAATTAATATTAGAATAATTTTTTGTGTAAATTCTTTCAATGAGATTATTTGACATATATTGTATAAAATGACGTATTTGACGTGTATTAAATCAAATGAGCGGTATTTTTTTATTTATACTTTTTCCACATTTTTCATCTCTTAAAATTTTTTGTAAAGTGTGAAATCATTGTGTCAATGGTGCGAAATCATCTTTTAGTAAAATATATTTCCAATTGAAAAGAGATTTAAGATATTTTTGCATAAGCTCCACATGGATATTTGAAGTTTAATCATTTTAGCAAAAAAACTTATGGCCAATTGTAATATTAAACTTTGAATCAATCTGTTCATATTTGTTCATTTAGTTAAAGGTGCCAAAGGCAACGACCACAGTACATCCTACACAACAAATTCTAGTTTTTTAAATTATAATGTACAATTTGTTTGATACTAAGCAAGTAACTTCCAGGAAGCATGTTATGTATAACTGTGGCCAAATTTTAAACATCCAGCAAATCAGACAGAGACCAATGCGTAATAGTTTTAGTAGAATTGTTTCAAAGTGTGGTCCTGCAAGATGGACAGAGAGACAGGCATAGCTAAAATAATTCAGAATTTGGAGCTGATCAAGGCTACATACATCTTATGGCTTCGACATTTTACGGTCTCCAATGCTTCATTTGGTGACCTACGAATATAATGGTAGTGGGTATAAAATCGAAAAGATTAAGATGTCTAATTTGATTCTTTTATTCATATGTTGCAAATTTGTGGACAAAATGATTGTACCAGTTTACTCTGGGTAATAAAATCACACACACATACGAATTTCCATTTACAACACATGAGTGAATATTTATTTGCCACGTATCATCAAAGTTTATCAGAATTATCTAATAAGAATTAAGAGCTAAACGTAAATTACAGAACTTTCTGTACGATTATCAATAACACTGTTTCCTTCTTTCAAAATTTCAGGATCAATTTCATTTATCGATAGAATTTTTTTGTTTTAATATTTTGTCATTTTGACATTTATTAAATATTTATGTTCGTGCCTTCGTCTATAAATTACTAAATTACTAATAAATAAATGGTTTGTCAACACAATTTATTGTACATTTATATGGAGAAAGCTAAATATGTAATTAATGATAAATATCTCTAAGGCATACTCATCATTAGAAAAATGTAAAAGCTAGATCTCAAAATGTTTATAGCACAAATGTAAAATATTATTGAAAATAGATCTAATTGGATTATATGGTTTTTCGAGTGTTCCATTTAAGAAGAGTCCCAGATTTTCATTCAAATAAATTGCATTTAAATCGTGGTGAAAAAAATTAATGCGATTTAATATTTGCATGTGCTAAGATAACATGCCATAGTTTTCCGAAAAATTATCGCAAGAGGACAGACAAAAGAAAATTAATAATATGTTGTTATTATTTAATACTTTACAGTGCGAAAAAATTACTACAAATGTTTATCGTTGAAAGAATTTTTAATTAATTTTTCCATTTTATTACTTTTCTGCTTTAATACATTTCATGAAATGCCATTTTTTTTTATAGGTTAATAATGAATTAAGTGCTCTTACTTAATTTGAACAATTATAATTACAAAAAAAAAAAAAAGAAAAAAAGAAAAAAAATACACGAAACAACGACGCGAAAGCCTAACGCAAAAGTTTAAAGGCAAAAGTTCAAAATGAAAGGTTATTAAAAATTGCTAAAAAGTACTTTGAAAAAAATTTTACACTTGATATAATTAATAATGTAGTGTACAACAATACACAATAATAATTTAAATAATTTGCAATGCGTTACTTATTAATTAAAAGAAAAAACATTTTATTTGTTTAGAGTGAAATCTTAAACAGTTTTCGCCAAAGTTTTTGAAAAGTACTGGTCGATTTATTGAAAAATAAACTAATGAATGCCCGCTGTATAACATGTTGATTGTTCTTAAGTTCACTTAAGAACAATCAACAGTCGAAATCACATTTTTAAAACCAAAACTATTTAAGACTAAAAGTTTATTTATCAATTTACAATTCGGACGAGGAAAGATTCATTTTGTATGGACAACTTTTCCTAAGAAACAAATTAATGTCCTTCACATTCACATAACATTTTTATATTTAATTATATTAATGTCCTTGGCCAATTTCATTTATTTTATGACATCAGACAAACTTAAATCGCTTAAGAAAGTTATTTGCAAACAATCGCTCTGGTAAAAAATACGTTCAGTTCATTCAATTTGCAATGCAAACAAATTTTTAGGTGTAACGTATAAAGAACCAATTAAATAAAAAACTGAAATGAAACTATAAGATGGGCGTGTCAAATTTTAGTCACATTTTAATATATTTATTAAGATCATTAGTAAAGTAATTATGAAAGACTTTAATTACTTTGCTTAAAATTGTTGGGCAATTTATGCAAGATAAAACAGCGAAATTTTTTTAATCTATTCCAAGTAAAAGTTTATGCGGAATTAAATTCTCGGCATATAAAAGTGGAGTGTGCATTGTAGTTTGCTTAAATAAAATTTAAATAAATAAAATTTAAAATTTTTTTAAAGTTTTTAGGCCACAGACTTAAATATCATTTTAGCACTTACATTGATGCTGACGACTCAAACATTCTATAGGCAGTTTTAGGAATTTTCCAATTTGTTTTATATTTTCTTTGCTGCATATAATTAGGCAGGTAATTTATGTTTCAGGTATAACTTTTTATGATAAAAAAAAAATTAAAAATATTGACTGAGCTAAATGCCAAAGTGGAATCTTCAATCAAAATAAGAACAATCAAAATAAGAAAAAAAAATTATTTAAACTTTTAACAGAAATATCTACAAAATACAAACACTTCTCAATTGTAAAAATTATAAATATGTTAAGAGTATTATTAAATATATTTACATTTATTATTCTGCAATTTCTTAAAAAGTTTTTAAAAAATTTATCAGTTGTACTTGTAACAATGAGAAATATTTTTCAATATTTTAATGTAATCTTGAAAGTACTTATCTCTGTGCCATGTAAAAAATGATATTCATTAGCAATAGCATGTGTAATAAAATGCGAAATATTAGATCATCAATTCTATTTTAGAAAGTCGAATTATTTATTTTATTTTATTTTATTTTTATATGATTTATCAAATGCTTTCTTTTGTATACTTTTTTATACACTGCAAAAAGCAAAGCGGTAAATCATTATCAATTGATATAAATGAATTGATTGAATTTATTATTCAAATAGATTCACTTATTGTAGCCTGCCTGCCCTACACCGCTTGTCGTAAAATGTATTATAAATTTGTGTATATCTTTGCAACGCCTGAAAATGACTAGAAATATACCTCCCCTTTAATTACATCGGTAGACTGAAAATGACTTTCTGGATTAATTTAAGTCTATCTGCTCATCTCGTCCATTCATGTGAACCATGTTCATGTAAATTTTAAGCATATTGTTATACAAGCAATTTTGGACCAAAGATCATCTGTTCTCTGGCTATGAGAAACTCTGTTGAAGATAGTTAGGCTTGAACCAACTTCGGTTATTCCAAAAAAAGGTGTTGCATAAAAAAATGTATTAGTTTCTTATAATACCCTGTTTCACAAAAGTGTTATAAGTTTGTGCAAAAAGAGTTTAGGTAAGCCCACTTTTTATTATATAAATTGGCTTCAAATCACTTTTGAATCTACTAAGTGACATGTAATAACACGTGCGCCAAGTTTTTGTGACCCATGGACTCTTTCTATGTTTCCCGTAATACTCGTTCATTATATAAATTGAAATTGAATTGGTACATCCCTGCACACTTTACCATAATACACGGATAATTGGCAAAAATAATTCTTAAGGAATGATGTAAAATAATTAAAAAATTACGAATGTTACGAAACTTGAATTCTATAGAAATAATTTTGGTAACACATTGGGGACTTCATACTAAAAATTACAAGCGATGATTCAATTTTCAGTTACCCAGAAATATTTGTAAGATCCAATAGAAAGTTTGAGAGACTCTTACATATATCAGGCCTAATTGAATATATTTAGCTAAGTGGCTTTCTGCAAAAATTGTTCTGATTTTAGAATAACAGGATCTTAAGTTGAAGTGGTAATATTTAAAATTTAATGCAACCAATATATATTTAATTATTTATTAAATGTGAAAATTGAAATTTGAGCAAATTTAAGAATTTTACTTACATAGAAAAAAAAGAAATACTCTTTTTTAATACATAAAGTTATGTGTAATATTTTGGTTACTTGACTAATAAAGCCAATATTTTTATTATATTATTTACAGATAAACTTCTTCATACACATTATATGTTTCCATAATGCTGATTGGACTTCCAAAGAGTGTGCTTCGCGTAACGTAATGTGATACATAAAAAATATACACTTTTGAAATGATTAAAATAATTGTGAATACAATTTTTTAGGTAGAGTAGAGTAGAGTAGACTATGCAAAGTCCGTTTATTGTAGTAACTTGCTTATTGCATTCGCATAAGAGTATTTGTTCGGCCTTTGATGTTGTGTAATACTTTATCTTTTACCTTTTCATTCTCTGATAAAAGACCACTTAAGGTAAAAACTTTTCAACAATCATGCTTAAGGCTTTTGGTTGTCTGAATAGACATTTTATTAGATAAATATGCTCCTTCAAAAATGGCAGTGTACATATGCTCCCAGAGGTCCTAAAAACAATACGCATACAAAATGACATTTATTTGCTCAATATGCTGCATCTGATTTCTAGTTTTTATTGAGCATCAAAAATTTTCCTTTGATGAAAAAGTACCTTTCCCTAAGCGTTCACAATATAATTCATTTTGAAGAAGAATATTGTAAAGTTTCCAAAAAAGTTGGAATAATCTTAAACATAAATATCTTAAGCATCAAATATAATCTTTAATTTATCACAATTTTGAAAAGTTATTCAAGAAGTTTAAAAAATACATAAGATACAGAGAAAATGCAGAGATGCACTATTTTTAAATATTTGTGTATCGCAAAATTTCCCATTTTAAAATTGTCTTTTGTATTACTAAAACACTCAATAATTTTATTTAAGTGATGTACTAAATTATTTAACTATAAGTTTTTTTTCAAGTTCACACACTTCCCCAAAATTGAGTCAAATTCAAATTCGAAAAAATAACCAAAAAAAGGACTCATCTTGAAGTGAGTTAAAAAAGTTTACTTATCTAATCTACGCTGAGAGTTCTTAAGTTATTTAGGATCACAAAGTGGACACATTTGGCAATATGGAAGGCGGTTACATCAACGAAGGTGAGTTTAATTTTCTTCACAAATACGTATCATATCGTACAATTTCATACATTAATATTTGGTAGTTAACGATTTTTCTATTAAAGAAACATGATTTTAGCTTAAAAAGCGATTTTAGGGAAATGTGAGAAAAAACTTTTCTTACTCATTACTTTTAGAGTATCATTTTCGTTTTACCAAGTCGAGTTTTGCTCAGTACGCCTTTGCATTGCTAAAATTATTAATATGGAGTCTTTATTGAATCCACATTTTACTAAACTATTAAAAGTTTTCCCAGATTTTAAATATAGACTGTGATATAAATTGGTTAGATTAAAGTTACTTTAGATATCTGTTGATTTTTCAATGGAAATATTTACATGTTCTCCTTCATCCTAAACTTCCTAATACCCGGTACCCGAAATTGATTTACGTTATATAATTTTAATACTTATACTTGCATTAAACTGCTTGTTTAACTCATCTAAATTTTCATAGTTTGGTTATCGAATCAGCAAATTATTTTAAATCGATCTGTGTTTGCCTGAAGTCTCTCTTGATCATACAATTATTTCCAGTTGGAGTGCGCATGCAGCATACGTTAAATCTGCTAAATTATTAGTAAAAAGTAATGGCCAGTTTTGAAATCATCAATCCTTCTGGCAATGCATATGAAATCTAGTTAATAAAAGTATGATCTTTGTATCCAACATAGAATAATATTTGCTAATTTTAATTTGCTAAATATAGTAAATTAATGCATATCCTTAAATAGTTCTTAGTTGATGTTTATTCAAATTGATTTGAGAATTTTTCCAATTCATGGAATATCTATTTCTATTTAAAGTCATTATATTTCCAAATGCTTGTTTTATTCTCAATTCTATCTAAATGAACAAGTTGTCATATAAATTTATAATGAACTGAAAACTTCATTATTTAACATTCGCAAACATTTCATTTACCTATGCACCACATTTCAAGTTATACAACTCATATCCACTCTAATAAATTTCTTATTAAATGCTGCATTTGCAGAGGATTCAGATGCTATTATGGGTATGGAGAGTCGAGGTAAATGTATATTGAAATTGTGGCACTATACAAAACCTAAACACAAGAATATATTTGTAAAAAATTTACGTATCATTATTCATTCACATATAAAAAAAGGAAAAAAATTGGCAATTTTATACTTTGACATAAAAAAAGGACCTGTACCAAATTTGGTTCAGATAGATCATTTTTTTTAACTTCTTTTCATATAACAAATTCCTTAAATAATTGAGAAATTGTAACTTTTTCCAATATTTTGGCTTGTAGTTCTCTCTTATTTGATTTTAATCACCTTAAGCAAAGTGATGTAGGGTATTTAAGAGTCAGCCCTGACTGACTATAAAATTCTTACCTATTTTATAGTGAAACTCCAAATTGTTTTATGTGGGAAAAAGGTGGCACATTGTTTTCAATTAGAAATATAAATGAAAACTGTTTGAAAAGTTTCTATTTATTTATGAAAATTATGAAAAGAATACAAAATTGTTATCTCAAAGTGTTAATGAAAAATACTATTGTTATTTGTACAAAGAAAAAAGAAACAACATTAAAATGGAATTTCGTTTAATCTTCATACTTATACAAAAATCTAATTAACAGTACAGCATGCATTAAATTAAATTAATGCAGTATTCGTACTTTGTACACTTTCCGCTTCCTGTGCTATTTTAGTGGAGCCAAAGTAATGCCATTACTTATTAATAATCTAAAAAACACAACGCATTTGAATAATTATCAATGCATTTCATGCGAATTTTTAAATTTATTTCTAATTTCTAAATCGGTTATACAAATCGTCAATATTAATGAATGGATATTTATGGTAATTTAAAATAATGGGATGTTTACATGTTTACTGCACTTTAATTTTGAATAACGATTTGTTTATATCGAACAAGAAAATAAGTAAAAAATTGTATACTTTAAGCGAATAAGACACTTCATTAAATGGGAAAGTGTTCAAAAACTTTTCAGATTTGGATCTTTACAAATATTTTCTATGAAAAGTAAACAAAATTATGAAATGTTGACTTTTTATAAAATGGCATCATATACCCTAAACCTCTGGGTGGTAAATATAAAAATAGCTAATTATTTAACACGATTTAAATGTTTTTTAAATATGATGAGTACTTTGCATTGCCGAGAACAGTGGAAGAATGCTTAGCATTTCTACAAGTCCTAAGTGACAACATAATAAACGAAAAGGAAATTTTTTTATACAAATATTTGGTGAAAATTCTTTTATCAATCTGATCTAATGCTTTCTCCATTTTGTCATACAAAATGGAATACATTTTTTTAATGAATGCCTTTATATAGATTTTGTTTCATTAATCTCCATATGAACTAATAGCTGATGAACTAATACTTGAAAGTATAACGCCATGTGCCTATACGTTTAATCAATAAGCGTGCAAATCTTTTTTTTATTATTTAGTAGAAGTTGATTAGTGCAACTTTATCGATCCCACGCTTTACAATACCCTGTTATAATACCGTGTTAGACAGTGTAGTGCAGTGGATGGTATAAAAAACACAGAAATGTGCTGCATGAAGGACCTGTCGATCTACCGACTTTTTGTTTGTTGTTTTCAGTGAAAAAGGACAATTGTACATTACGGTAAAGTTTATAATAAATTTATACAAATAAATGCCGCAGATTTCCCTGTGCCAATATATTTTTTATATTTCTTACTATGAAAGCAATAAATATCTTGTTGCAATTCTTGTAATATTTCAAAGAAACTAATTTCTCTATGAAAATCCCACAAGAGAAATTGATTTCTATTTTCATTTCTTTTTTTTTCGTTTGAGTATTTTGTCATTAATTTGCAATTCAGTAAAGTAATTTAGATGTTTTACCTTAAACTTAGTTAGTCGTGAAAAGTAATTCAAAGAAAAAGATGATTAATTTTTATGTATTGTTTAAGTCATTTTACAAAATTGAATCTTATGTAATTGAAAAAAGAAAAAACAAAATAAAAGTCAAGTTCATTTAAATCAAGTTCAGTTTAACAAGGCATATCTAATCAATAAAAAGCAAAAGTGGACTTTGAGTGCAATGTGAGTGCAATGTGACATTTATTTAATCAATAAGCATCTTTATGATAAGTACAATAATTTTGAGGGCATTCGAAATTAAGTCCAATAATCTTGTATCATTTTGTCGTATAATATCAATTAAGAAATTTTTGTTTATTTGCGATAGAAAAATTATGAAACAGTACTTCTTCAATACAAGTACAAGACACCATCAGTGATATGGAGTATAATAATGAATTTTTGTTTGGTTTGATTGTAAAAACGAAAAACCGCCTTGTAAATAATTAACTGAAACGTGCATTATTCATAAAACAAAAAATATTTATCATAATTTTTTATATGACCATGTAGCCTGTTAGGCTAAAACTAATTGTCTGAAAATAACAATAATAATAATAATAATAATAATAACATATTGTGTTAAACGTAAGTTAAACAAAATGTTTAAATTACAAGAAACTGTTGTACAATTAATAATTAACTATTTCATTTAATAATACACATTAATACTTCAAATGGTTGATTCCGTGTAAGACAATTTATCGATATAATACATAAATAAATATTAAAAAGAGATATGTGTAAAGCAAGTAAATAATTTGTAATTAGTAAGAGCCGACTCTTAAATACCCATCACAACTTTATTTGATTTTATTTATTAGATTATAAATCGAGAAAGTCAAAGTTAGTGATTTTTGATAGATTTGAAAAGTTTTTTATATGGAAGGGTAATAAAAAAATGGATCAATCTAGACCATATTTAGTAAAATTATTGAGTACATCAAATAAAAATTCTAAGACGATTTTTAATGAAAATGTATCAAAAATTGTACACTTCTTTAATCATTAACTCTCTTCAATTTATAGCATTGCAAAAGCGGATTGTAAAGTTCTTACGATTAGGACTTGCCTTTGGTTCAAAATATATAAATATCATCAAAATATATCGTAAATTGCATTCTGTAGCTTAATAATAAAATTACATGGACAGACAGACAAATTTAATACAAAACTTAATATCGTAAAGTGATTTCAAGTCCATGGATACAATAAATGAATGAATGATATGAATTATATTTAATAAATGCCACGATGGTTAACAGCACGTTTGCTCGAAGCAAGCAGAAGCAATAATTTTAGATAGTTTGTTTTTTTTTTATTGTAGAACACGCTTTATTGGACACCTGTGATACGTTTTTAAAGCATATTTGTGGCATAATAGAAAAAAATAATGGAAATAAGCCTTTCAATAACCTTTCAAAGTAAAATGCATAAATAAGTTAAAGTAAAGTAAAGAATTAAATCCATATAAAAGCGTGTATCAACAATTACAGTCTATTATATATAAAAGCCTTCAATGCATCAAACATCAAACATTAAAGTAAAACAAATACAATAAATGAATGAATTAACCGCTGACTGCATAAACATGACAACTCAACTCCTGCAATTATGAATATCAAGATGGGAATGTATGAAATGATTTCAGTTATACTCCAAGCACATGATTCTATCATACTTCAAACGATTGTCCGCTTTGAAGCGGTTATATTGCACATTTATTTAATGTATTGGCATAATTAGCGGCCTGTTGTGTAATATCAAAGAAATTATACGAATATTAGGCTAAGTGCGAATATTTAATTCTGAATGGCTTAGTATGCATTTTATTAATATGATTTCAATGAATCAAGTGATATCTTCTTCTTGTAAAATGGTAATAGGAAATACATAAATATTTAGAGCATGCATTTTTATGTATTTCTTTATTAAATAAAAAGGATTTCAAATAGAGCACAATTACAAGTGCACTTTCATTGAAACATCGAAACACCTTTAATTAAGTTTTTGTGTTAAACCTATAAAATTGCAGGCCGACCAATAAAGATAGATTTGGAATATAAATAAATAAGGTAGGTAAGAAAATTATATTCGGCTGGGGTTAAATTTTAGATACCCACCACCAATATATCAAGGTATTACGATTCACAGACTGTTTCAGTTTTTGCGGAACAAATAGAAAAACGAAAACATAAAAAAGTGAAAATTTGGCAGTCTATAATTTCACGTACGCGTGGCCGATTTACATGATTTTTAAACAGATATTTAGGCAAATAGCCTTTTTACTTGTACCCAATTTTAGCTTTGTAACTTTTAAAATTACAGATAATGAGCAAAAAACCACAAAATTTTGCTTAATAAATCTGAGAAGAGTTCAGTTTACATTACACTCTTGGGGTGCCCGTTGACTAAGTTTGCTCATTTTCAATACCAACCTGCCCACAAGATCTTGGGAGGTTCCTACCAAATTTGAGCGCGCTAACAACACATTGGTAGATGAACAGACGGACGGACAGGCAGACAAGTCTAAATGGTATCAGATTGTAAAGCCGACAAAGAATATGAATACTCTGTAGGATCTTCGCAAACGCAATGGCCATTCAATAATATATAAATATAGAATGTGCCTTGTAATTTGTAAGGTATGTATAATACTGAACGAATAATGTGTGCCTTATAATTCAGAGGAAGCACTTTTTTTAATTTATAACAATATATCAGGATTTTGTATAGAATGAATGTGGGTAATTTTAATCGGCTAGCTTTTATTTTAATTTACAAATAGTGAATAATAAACTGAAACTGTTCCACATACCGCAAAGTTAGCGGCGCTAAATTCTGTTTTCGTAGTGACGAATACATTGTAGGCGAAATGTTTACCAGGTTAAGAGTGTTATTTTTATTAAGGTGTGCCCATATTTTCTGTAGTAACAGTTTTTAAAAAAATTACCATGTTTTTTTTTTATTGAAATTGAAATTCATGCTAAACGATCGTAAATTGGCCTTTCTTTAATGGGAAATTCAATGCCTTTTTATTGCTTTTTTTTGCATAGTATTTCTACATATACGTAAGTGGCACATGCATTGGTATGTATGTGCCGTTATATAAGGTTATGCCATTCGTTCACGGCAAGCGGATTTATGGTTTTAAAGATGCCCTAAATTTTAATTTAGTCACGACACATTCAGAGATCTTTTTCAGAGGTTTACAAGAAATTTGTATGTGACCTCTCTTTTGACATCTTTTCGTTTGGAAAAAATCAATTTTCATTAAAGAAAATTTGTTCATCAAATAATTGGTCTGTCAATCCCTTAACTTGATAAAAAAAATGAGTTCCCATAATTCTCAGAACCCTTCTTTAATTCGTTTAAATATTGAAATGTTTATCTTACACTCTAATTGAATAATTTCAATTAACTCGCCTCAGAAGTACGCTTACTTTATATTGTTAGAGGGTTTGCCATAGATTTGACCTTATGATCAAAGTTACAAGGCATATATCAAACCGTATTCTAGGTCACCATTTGCATTGCCACTTTTTGATAATTAAGTCACGTACAGGCAGAGAATTTTAACGAAGGACATTCAAATGATACAATTGCTATATCGCAATACACTTTTAATAATACTTTTTCCAATTGGTAGTTTATCTTTCAAATTAGACAAATCGTCCGCTTTTGAAAAACTGATCATTTTAATAAAATACATGGAATGTGTGTACGACAAAATAAAGTCCTGTAATGGTGTCCCCAAAAAAATATTAATTTAATACTATTCTGGCTAAATAATTGATCAAATTTCCCAAACTTTCTGAACAATTTAGAGATTTTTTCACTTGTGAAAGCATGTGTGAGAGCAGTGTTAATTATAAACCACTTTTCACTTGTGTCACAATAAACGGTAACATTAATAAATCTTGTCAATCTTATAGGATTTGTAATTGACCGGAAACCATCGGTGTGTATATATTTCATTTATTATTCAAAATGTTGTGATTAATGTAAGAGAGCAAATAATATTTCCTCCAAATTGACCATTTCTTTTCCTTTATTATTTTAATGGTTATTATTTGAACCCTTAGCAGAGTAAATTTATTAATAAAAGAGGATTTGATAAATTTTTATCATAATTTTAAAATGATTTCAATGATTTCTGAAAGAAAAATTTGTTAAAGAAATTGATTTAAAAAGAATCGTTTCCTTTCAATATCTAAAAAACGCATAGAATCGTCTTAATACGGCATAAATTTTGGCAGTCTCACTTTGATATACTTTAATATAACTTGATATTTATTAAGTGAAGTTTTATTTTTAGATATATGCAGCACTTTAAGTCAATTTCTCGTTAAATTCTCCAAATATAACGCTTGTCATGTTACACGCTTGATGTACTAGAAGTAGATTTGAATTTGCGAATTTGCAGTGTGGTGCTGTCCTAATCCTTTAATTGTGAACATTCATAAAATTATGTAAACTTTAGAACTCTATTTTGGTACCTTAAGCCTATCTAATTGTCAAAGCAACGCAATGCTCAGAAAGTTATTTATTAACTTTATTGTCACACTGTTTTTAATTTGGTTATTTTAAACCAAACATATTTTTCATTCTTTCTTAGATAATGAGCAAAAAAAATTACTCAACTTTTCTAATTTTATGTTCCTTACAAATGATTTATACTTTATTTTATTTGAAGTATAAAATTTGCCCAATTCGTTTGATTCGAAATGCAATATAGAAATTATACGCTTTTTCAAATATTCTAATAAAATTCTTTAATAATTTTTCTTAATTGTAACTTGTTCTATTGTTTTTTTTTTCATAAATTTTTCGTATAATAATTTTTTCTTTATTTATGCGAGAATTGAATTGTTTGCCATAAAAAAAAATCAACATTTGGCAACATTCCAAAATTATATCTTTTTAGCAGTGACATTCATACATCGTATAATTTAATAAGCAATACAGAATAAACAAAAATTATTGCTACTCTACATTTCTCTTCGTGTCCCTCTCCGTCTTTCTCTATCTCTCTATCATCAATTTCTTTATGCAATGCCATGTTGAATCATTTATATTGTATGAACTAAAAATACTACAAAACGTAAACGTCATTTATTGGGTCACTAAGAATATCTTTTGTAGTTTATTGTTGAGGGGAAACCATTTTATTTAACTTTTTTCTTTTCTCGATTGAGCTAAATTTGTGCTAAACAAGTTAACATTATTTGTTAATTTCTAGCATCACATTTAAATAATCATTTATAAACACTATGAAGTACTTCAGACTCGTTGGTGACATTTAATATTTCGTATATTTTTTTTTATATAGTACAAGTTTCGCATGTGTCGATCATGCAGTAAAAAAAGTTTGGTACGAATACGTAAATCTTTTGTGACATAAATTTTTATACCCATCATGCAGAGGTCGGAGATATATAAATTTTACCATTATGTTTGTAACACCCTAAAGAAAATGTCGAAATCTGTTTAGACATATTTGTCTGGATGTGATATTCAAAAATTTAAACAGACTTTATAATATCGTGGCGTATGATGTTTGGGCCACTGGAAGCCATTTTTAAATATAGATTTTTATATTCAGTTACTGATATTACGCAATAATGCTTATTAGACTTCTTCAAATAGTCAATCAAACTGAGAAATCGCTCTAAATCGTTAAAATGCTTTCAACTCTAGTCATTTATAAGTAAAAATAAAACTCTTCGAAAAGAATTTAGAAATGTATAAAAATTTAAATAACAACATCATTGTATTAATGTATGGAACATTCAAGAATGCATACTCAGAAATATGAATGCATGTTTTACAAGTTCAAATTGTTATTACAGCCATTTTTTGTTCATTACTGAATACTGAAAGCATTAAACCAACAAATCCCATACTTGTTTTAAAATATGTTTGCCAAAAATACCAAGTGCATGAGTATTTACGATTTGCCTTTAGCCAAGTATGGATTTCTTACTTGTACCCTTTTTGTTATTTTTCAAGTGTAAAGGAAAAGAGAAAAAGCATAATTTGTTTTAAATCTAAGCTAACTAAGCAAAGGGAATATATAAAGAAGTAAGTAACAAATCACAGAATTGTTTAAAAATCAAAAATTTTTAGATTTTTGCATGAAATACTTTAATTCATAAATTAAATTAAATA
The DNA here is from genome assembly GCA_023089585.1 of Melophagus ovinus. Lineage (NCBI taxonomy): Eukaryota > Metazoa > Arthropoda > Insecta > Diptera > Hippoboscidae > Melophagus > Melophagus ovinus. The sequence continues at coordinate 3,169,547 of JAKKIB010000177.1, forward strand.
TGCAAAGTATGAATCAAAAAATGGAAATGCTTAAAGCATACAAAATTTGAGAAAGTCTAATAAAATAATATCGTACATTCAAGTAAGCAAATCAAACAAAGCGCTATCAAAAGTAATGCTGGATCAATTCTAAAGATTTTTGAAAAATAACGCATGTCTGAAATCATTAAAGAATGCAATTCATATTAAACTACTTTTTGTATTCCTCCCTAAATTATTACCAAAAGGGACAATTTTGTTCAGAATAGATTAACAAAAACATTTACTTATTTATTGGCATGTTCTAGACATTCTGATTACAATATTTCTTTCCTAGAAATGATAAATTATCAAATAGAAAAAAATTGAAACCATAAAAAAAGGCAAAATGTAAAATGTGTCATAAATATGATGCACTCTAATTTAAAAAAGTAGAGCTGTATTAAACTGGTAAGAATGTTATAATTGTGTCAAAAAAGTCAAAAAACGTGATTGTCAAATTATGGGAGGGTGTTACAATTTTTGTGCTAATTTACCATAAAAAGTAGTACGCTTTTTTGAGGCCTAAATTGTACCTAAAAATGATTTTAAGTTGATCAGAAGAAAAAAAAACGTGGTCTATCACAAATACTTCTAACTATTTCAAATATTTGCATAAATTTGTAATACCTTCTTACACGAATGTTGTAGTTAAAAAAAAGTTATATATGTTCAACATGAATAGTAGATGAATGAATTACCTTCAAAATTATGATACCTCAATTGTGCACAATTGCACTTTTATTTATGATCATTTTTTTTTTTTGATTAAGAACATTTCTCATTAATATTTTCGTACATACATTAACATATATACATTTATAAGTTAATGTACGTGTCATTTATGTGCACAAATTGGATTAAATATAAATAAGGCAAACACACATTCAATGTTATTTGTATGTATATTTCAATAAGGTTCATGACTTTTACTTTATATATAACTTTACATTACGTCATAATTTTTATAGGTTAATATAATAAATGATGTTTGATTAGATACAACAATAACAATACTAACAATAACAATAACAATAATAATATTATTATTTACATTATGATCGTTGATAGTATCACAATATTAAATGTAAGTGTGATATAATAACGAATTCATTTTGAATATTGAATTTTAAATTTTGAATTGTTTTTCATTTAACTTTTCTTTGTGTACTTTTTATAGCGACACTTATTACTAATAAATTATATTGCTGATGGAAAGGTATCTCTCCGATCGTTATAATATTTCTGTTCTCATTCATTATTTTCAAAATAAATTTATGAAAATTAGTTCAATGTTTTTTTAATAATAGATTTTTGTATAAGCATGAGCTTATCACTTATTTGTCTGGCGTTTGTTATCAAAGTGCAGATAGCAATTTAAGAGATAGTTTCAGCAAAATAAGTGCAGCAGAATTATGTGACTTACTAATAAAATGTTCCAAATTTGATGCAGATCCGTCAATTTTTTTGACAATCTCTCAAATAACAAACTTTCCGAATCTCTTAAAAATTGACTATTTATTATAGTTTGCTAAGTAGATTTCGATCGGCTATAACATTTTTACTTGTTTTTCTTTTAATTATTTTTACTAAAAATTTATGAATAGTAGATGAATGATAATTGCAATTAATTCAATCTTTGACTAAACAAAATATATCCACAATTGACCGGACAATTTCTGCAACATGATTAAAGCCACTTTAAGCTATAAAAAACCTAATCACTTACATGTGCATATTATGAATGAATTTATTAAGTATGAACTTGGTCTATTTGTTACCTTCAATTTAAGGTAATGATTAAAAATTTAAATTGTTTTGTATACGCCTAATAAGTTTTGCTTTTAGAAATTACGTTAAACGCATTTAAATTTCGTTAACCTTTTCACTCCATTTTATTATTTCATATTCTTAAAATAATAGATTTAAAAAATCCGTGTAACTTATTCCTAAAATTCAATGAAGAATTTTTTTTTAACCATGTTTGTAGTTTCAGTTCATCCACTTTAGGGAATTCCAAAAAAAATATCAATTAGTGTGAATTATTTCATATAACCACTTTTTTCAAAATTGTGTATTACGTGGCATGTAATCGTAAAAATCGTTCGAACCGAAGCACTTTCAAAAAATTTCTTATTTGCAATAAACGACGTTTATGTCTCAAATTTGCTTAAAATGTCTCTAAAAATGACTGTTTACTTAGACAACAAGCTAACATGGCAGACAGACAAGCTTTAATCTATAACGAAGATTATGTTAAGTTCAATCAGTGAATGCTGTTTTGTATAATAATTTCCTCAGTTATACTAATTAAATAATATATTTTAGTATTCTTTACTTTTACTTAAATTAATTTTGCTCAAAAACACTGTAAAACGTTTAGCGTTTTATATCAACGATTTTATACCAACATGAAACGTTAACAAATGGCACTTTAAATATATTTCATTTTCTACATTTTGAAAATGTTAAAATAAACCTTTTAAATATTTACTTTTTATGTAATGCACCAAAATAAAAATAAAAACAACAACAACACAGTTAATATGCTAACTTTGAAATTAAAAAAAACTTTTATGATGTTGACTTATATTAATTAACCGTTTGTTATAGTGAAAGCCATTAAATAATGAGTTTGAGTTCTTCATTCACTCTTCAGAATTACTTTCATGAGTACTCTCAAAGTAAACCCCAAACATCGGACCAAACTTATATGAAAATGGAGTTAGATCAGTAGAATGTAAAACGACACGGACAATTTAGTTCAGTAGATAGAATTCAAAGTCTACTTCTATTTAATATTGATATTGATTATAAAACGAACAATATCTTTTAGATCTTACGAGCGACGTATGCTAGTTTCAACGATTATGTCCGAATTATAAAAAAATTCAAATTGTACCTTCAGCAATGTTGCGCTTCTTAATGGTTTTAAAGTTCATGGCAATAATGTCCAAAACTACACAGACGCGTAGGTTATTGTTGTACGCATAGATTTTAGCCTACCAAAAATCTATGCGTTTGGTAAGCTCTCTGACACACCCTTTTTTGTATGTTACAAATATAATGACAAACTGAATAAACTTCGATATTCTGGGTGATAATTATAAAAAATCGGTCTATCCGAAATTGAAATAAATGATATTCTTATTTTTTTCTTCTATTTTTCGACGTTTTACTTATTTCAATGGATTCAATGCGGGCGCCACATTTATGCTTCCATCCTTATTGTGCAATTTCATTTGGGCATAATGTGCGACATGTCTTTTTTAAGTTTGAAGGAAACCTTAGAAATTTTTATAAGCTGGCTGATATTGTAACTGAACTGAATGGACTGAATACGATCACTAAAAGAAGACATTTATTTTTTAAGTGAAATATTCCACGTACGCTTTTCCCATGTTCCTGCAATAAGTAAAATACAGTAAATGAAACTTAAAACACGCCGAATTTTCGTGGATAGTTTCTTCAGTTAAAATATAGAAAATGGATCCATAGTATTAACGCCAAGTATTTAAGTTTCATTATTTATTCAAAAATGAAAAAAATTACCCACGTTTACCAAGAATGCGAAAATATTGAAATTTAGATTAAAATTTACATTATCTTCCTTGATTACTTTTTTAAATCACGTACGATATAAGATATAAAAAATTCTGTAAATTTTACATATACTACTTGACTGTTACCGTGTACTGCTTGGATTGGTGGGCCTTCAAAATTTGACCTCTGCTATAAATAATAATTTTATTTATTTTGTGCCACAAGGAACGATTATTGTTTGAGTAATTAAACGCCACACAATACAATTGATTGTTTGACATAAATTGTTGCTTCAGTCAATTCCAAAAGCCTCATTGTTAAATAAATTTAAAAACGGTACGCCTTTAGTGTACATATAAAGCACAATTTGTTGTTATGTACCAATATGTACATGTGTACATGTACGATGCGTAGGGAATTTTATATTATAAAAAATGTTTTTTTTATCGATTTATATCGAAAAGAATATTAAGCGTAACATCCTCTCACATACAATTAATGATGATGTGGGCTTTTTATATCCTAAACCACTTGTTTTAGAAAGCATTGTAAGTTTATGGGAATGGTTGAAAGTAACAATTATTTCATTTTACCGATGTACTCATATCGATTACCTGCTTGATTTTTATTGATGTTTGGCCATAGAATTTCCTTACTTATGGCTTACATAGCTTACTGGCAGGTCACAGTAAGCCAGGAACTCTTGATAGAAAAAGGTAACACTATGCAAATTATGGACTAGATTACCTTCTAGTCTGGTTATCCTCTTCTGTAAGGGCCTCTCTGTCTAAATACCCCACTCCTTATGCCTTACACCACACCACATGTGATATAGAGAATTATGGAAGCCGTTGAGATAGATCCATCTCTCATTATACAAATCGTAATCACAATCATTTCCTTATTCGACTAAAAGTTGTCTGCTGTCTGCCCATGCAAAATTTGCCATCAAAGTACAGGACGCAATTTTGAAAATTAATAACTTTATAAAAATGTGATGTGCGGTATTTAATAGTCGACCCCAATTGACTATACTCCATATACTTGTTTATTTTTTTCATTTTTGTTTATAAGAGTTGCAATATTTTAAAAAATTTATTAGTCGACTTCGACTGGCTATAACAATTTTATGGATTTGATTATTTATTTTTTCATGTATTTTGTATCAAACAATTAAATGTTTATTGTTAATTTGGTCACTCATCGCGGCACTATAACAGTCTTCGGTTTGAGTTTTTTCGATAAAATGTGTTAATTTTTCTTTAATTGATTATTCCTTTTTCAATAAATTTTCAAGTGTAGTTTTTTATTTGTATAATCACCAGCAAAAATTTTGAAGTTTGACTTACTTTGCGAAAATAAGTCAAACTTATATTACCGAAGGGGAACCGGTACAGGCCTTACCAAATGTATGCCCTCCTGATCAGTTTTAAATTCTATATTTAAGTAACCATGTTCACGTGTGTTTGTGCGCTATTGGCACTTTTCCAATGGTTACTTGAAATATTGAGCTTAACTTTATCAGAAATATTTTTAATGTTATTACAGACAAGCGCTCAATGGCTTCTTTTAACTATTGAATTAATTCAAAATGGAACAAAAATTCCCAGAACGATTGCTTTAGTTTAGAAAATAGATTTTGATTGCACAATGCTTAGCCAGATAAATGCGATTATTGTAAAAATTGGTTCGTTTATTTTTATGTGATAAAATTAAGCAATTATTATTATGATACAAAATTATGAACATAGAAAAATCAATTGTGATCTTTGTATAAGTCCAGTTTCTCAATCAAAATAGGAACTTTACCTCTCGAACTGGGTTGTCGCATTTTATTAATTTCAACTCAGGAATGAAGGAACAGATACGACAAATATACTAAGGCCACTTCTCTCTTAATTTTACTTGTTACTTTCAGTTATTATGCCGTGGAAATTTTTACTTAAAAATACTGATCTTAAGTTAAATTCGCATTTCTTTATTATTTTATATCAGAAGGTCTTTATAAGAGAAGTTGATGTAACACTTATTTCATAGGCCAAAATATCGTTAAAAACTTATTTCATTTAACAAAGTTTTTGAAATAGTTTGTATGAAAAGTATGGGAAATTTTTGAAATCAATTGAAATCATTTAAGTAAAAGTCTAAAATGGAAGAAACTTTATTGGATTAAAAGAAAACAAAATACAAAAATTGAAATATTAATTGATTATCAATCTATAGAAAAACAAATTTTTGTGCTTCTTAATTATATTTTAATGCATTTTATTTTGCATTTTCAATTTAATGAAATTATTATAAATCATTAAAAGCAAATTTATTGCATTTTGATTGATTATGAGGTAACATATTATTAACAATAACTGTACTTTACTTGTTCTTCTTTCTTCTTTCTATTCTTCTCCTAATAAATGATTTCGAAGCTTAAGTATATTTAGACATAAGTACATTTTTGAACTAAACACACTTTTATTTTGTACGCAGTTTGTACTCTCGCCTACTTCTTAGTGATTTCGTCTTAATGATTTTGCCTTTTTGAGACAACTAAATGAAATCTTTAATATTTTATTCTTGACTTTGAACTTCGCACAAGGTAATTTTAGAATGACTATAAAAAGATAAAATCAATAAACTACGTTTATGCACAAAGCAAACTGAGAAGATAAAATGATTGCGATTGTGGTTGGGACAATCTTTCAATACACACAATTACACCTTAATAATGAAAATAATCAATTGTCTTAAATTACGGATATCTAATACAAGATCTATGCGAATATATTTTCACTGTAGTTTGCACGTTGGGCAAAGGAGTAAAGAAATGTAAAGGATAAAGATAAAAAGTGAGTTGAAGATTTGTTAATTTTTTATAATCAGCTAAGCATAGGAAATTCTTGGCATTTCTGGCAAGCCAGACTTTCAATTGTTCTTTTTGTAAATACTGAGTAAAAATATGGCATAGAAAATGTACATTCAAAACGATAAACAAAAAGGAGAATACAAAATTTTGATGTCGAACAAAAATGAAATACATTTTGCAAAGTCTTTAATGCTTCTTGCTGAATGATTCAAAATAAGTGCACCGCTAAAATTTTTATGGCGGGTACAGCAATAATAATATTGGTAGGCGGATGTATGTATGTACATAAATATATTTGTACATGATGTCGTTTTACATGACTGAACTTCTTTTATAAATTTATCCATTTGTTTATTGTTGCTGTTGTTCCTGTTATTATGTTTTGCTTTTTGCTTTTTGGTGGAATGTGTGAACAAAAAAATGTAAATAGTATGCAATTATATATTTTATATCATTTTATATAATTTGCGTGCGTGCGTGTGTGTGCGCGCCTATAAAATTTCCACTAAAAACGTTGCATATTTTTCGTAAAAATATTGTAAGATTATGAAGTTCTCTTAAAATCGTAGATGGTAATAAAGTTTATGCAAATACGAACAAAGCTGACAAAATTTCAAGATTATGAATTTCAAGTAAAGTAAAAAATGCAAAACTTTTGAATGATTTGAGACATTTTATTAATAAGAGAGAAAGTCTTTAAAATGAACCGGTCTGAATCAAATTTAAAGCATTTTCTTAGTTTATCTAATTTTCATTGCGGCCCTTATCTTGTTAAGAAATTCATATGGTCAGACTTTAGACGAATGGAAAGACAGACGTACAAGTTTAAATTAGAAAATAACTTGGGTGAATTGATATACCAAAAGGAAGGCCTATATGGTATTATCTGCAAAAACTTATATTACATTTTAATGGAAGTGAAGCAGGGTATAGTAATTACCGCGTATTATATTACACTTCTATATTATTCCTGTACGTACAAATCATATAAAACTATATCAACTCCTATAATTCTGGTATTAATAGAAACGGTTTGTCTTAAGGGCCTTTCTTATCTCTATTTCTGACTTATTTGTTACCTAAATGAGTGTACGGAAGTTGTTATTTCTAGGCAATTTGCTTAAATAAAAAAGCGTAGGGAAATTATTGCTTCTCGAGAATTTATATAATACAAGTAATTATAAATGGCAGATAAAAATTTCTCTAAATTTTATGTAAGATTCACAAGCAGCAGCCGAAGCGCTTTATTACATAATAATGAAATGTAAGAGAAAGTTCAGCACTAAAATTTCTCCATTTTTATCTCTCGGTTTTTATCTCTTTTCGATGTTTTATTTACTCTTTAGAAAAGTTTTTAGTAGCTGTGAGTGTGTCATATATTAAAATTTAATAAATTCGATGGACTCATTGGGTTAAGGACTAAAAATATGAGCACTAAAATACTTCTTATGCTGCTTTAGACTATGGCAAACAGACATATTTGTGATTATTATGATGCAATTATACAATAATTATAATTATTTTATTTATATACATATATATATATTAAAAAATTATACCTAACTGGGATCAAGTTTTGGATACCCACCACCACCATTTAATAATGTCTGATATGTGATAATGTGATATGTAGGGAATAATAATCGAATAATCGTCCCATTTTACTTATAAACAATTCTTCTTATCTATTATTAAAATTTATTTAGATATCTCTAAAATCCATACCTAAAATTGCGAGAATTTAAATCAATTGCGAAAGTAATTTTGTGTTTATCAGTACAAAAAACAAATAGGAAAATTGTATTTGCCCGAAGCCAAATCTTCCAAAATAGTGGATTTGGCTTCAACTTTCAATGTTTTTGCCAAATTGAAGCTCGATATCGATTTAAGCACCATAAGAATGTTTACAACAGACAATCAGAGATGGGCAGATGGATAGGCAAGTCTAAATCGATCCAGAACTTGAAGTTGATCAAGAATATGTATGCTTTCTAGGGTCTTTGACATTTCCTTCTAGACGAAACAAACATAATGACAAAATTGGTATACCCTTAACATCTGGGCGATGGGTAGAAAAGTAACATGAATTTCATGCTTTGAGGCGTTACAATAGCAATTATTTTACAACACAACGCATAATGAAATCAATTAAATGTGATGCAAATTCAAATGAATTGTATAAACAAATTATTAGAATACGAACTATCTAATTTTCAATTCAATCATTAAAACTTGAATATTATGTTTATACCTAATTAAATTAATAATAATAAAGAAAATTATATTTGGCTTTTTTTTGTCTATATGTTTTTTTTTCTTTATTTATATTTTTTTTAGTAGAGGCCTTTTTAGATTAACCTTTAAATAAAATTAATGTAAAAAATTTTCACAATTACATACCAAATTCATTTCTTTTGCAATTGTCATTTTATTCTAAATTATCTAAGTATATCTAAATATTTGAAATAATATTTGAAAATTTACTTACATTGGCCTACAACAGTTAGATTGGTGGGCAGACAAGTTTATATGAAAATTGGAAAACGATTATGAGTTTTATCGATATGAAAAATTTACACAAATGGTGTAGGCTTTAAAGAGGAGGAAGAAAGTTTATATATGAATGCATTGGCTAAACTGAATAACACTAAAACTTCATGATGACAATTTTATTAGCTTTTATAGTGAGTGCACTTTAATAAGCTGCAATTGATTCTTTTAATATTCACAATTAAACTGCAATAAACTACTCTAAAAATATGTACAATCTCATCTTCACACATTTATTTACATAAAACAAATAAGCACAAATAATAAATAAAAAAATATGAAAGCAACATTAAATAGTTGCATTTCCCCCGCTCAAATGCTACCACAATGCTGTACAATTAATGAATTCATCTAAAGCAGTCAACTCAACCGCTAAAAACAATATAAAAAATAAAGGAATATAAAATTTCATTTGCGTATATAAAATGTCAGTTTCAATAAACTGCTCATTTACATTTAAACTCTACAATTGAATTTAATTTTAATCACGCAAAAAAAAAGGAGAAATAAAGAAAGACTTAAACAACAGAACCTCCAATTGATTTTTTTAGTTGCTTTCACTTCACATACTTTGCTTTTCTTTCATTTTTATTCTTCAGTTTTTGTTTTTTTTCTCTTTTATTACATTTTAGGAGGCCAATTGAAAACGAAAAACGGCCAAAAGTATGTCTTCAATGGCAGGCCATCGGGAATTTTCGTCTCTAAAACATGTGCCACATTTACAGTGATAATCGCATTTTTGATTTTAATATTCACAATGCTAATAACATATTACGTGACAATTAGTACAACGACATCATCTAGCTGTACTAATGGTCATTTCGTAACAGATACCTTTACAAACCCACCATATATGCAACGGCAAAATACGGGCCAAATATTAACGGCCAGTATGTTAGGCATGACTATGCCCAATAGAGATGACTACAATACAATACCACCTGTAGGCGATATTCTACCCGATAATGACACATTTGATGAGGAATCAATTAAATTTATAGATCGTAAACTACAATTGTATGAGGGATGGTATCCACTCCATTACAGGTGAGTTCAAATATATTTTTCATTCATTGGAATTAAGCGAAAAGTGAATAGACAATTATGCAATTGTGCATAATTGTCTATTAATTGTAATTATCAAAAATTCACTTACAAACCAAAAACAGGATATGAATTGTAATATTTCTAAAAGAATTGAATCTTCAGTATGACTTATTAATTTTCAAATACTTAATCTTTATCATTTAACTAACGCTTAACATTTTGACATTCTGATACTGAGACTGTTTCAATTTTTTAGTAACATATAGAAAACGTAAACATAAAAGCTGAAAAACAAATTTTGCTCTAAAAAACAAAAGTGTTCTCAGTTTCTCTTGCACTGTGGACGTGTGCTTTGATTGATTTTACCCATTTTTAATTTCAAGCCACCTGCAAGAACTTCCAATGTTCCTGCCACATTTAAACTCGTTATCTCTGTTTTACGAGCAATAAAAGTCGTAACAACCCACGAACAGATGGACAGACGGACAGACGGAGAGACGTCTAAATTGATTCAGAATTTGTTTTTAATTAAGATATATATACTTTCTAGGGTCTTCAATGCTTTCTTCTAGACGTTACAAACATAATGGCAAAATGATTATAGCCCGAACTTCTGAGTGATAGGTATAAAAAACAAATACATATATTTAAAATTTCCTGTAGAGGTTCTGCCACATCCTTCAATACGTGAATTTAAGTGCAACATGACAATTTCTATTTGTCATACGCAATCCTTCCAAATCAATTATGCATAAAACATACAAAATATTGCTTTGTATTATCAGTGCTTAATATATGCGGACTTAGCACTATCAGCCTTCAAGTAAACTGTGAATTCTTTTATGCTTTTCTTCTATTTGACATTATCGTGCATAATAATAAAATTCATAAAAAATTACTCAGAATTATGATTAAATGACGATAGAATTGTAAAAGAACTTACCGCACTAATGTGAACATTAAACGCTTTAAACACCCAACAACATTTATAATACAACACTAACAAGAGTCTTACGGTTTCATATTGTGCCTCAGAGCAAATTAATTTAAGATGACAACAAAGTGCCTTCTTTGAAAATTTGAAAATTTTTGCTTTACTTCTCTTTTTTATTCTTTTAAATTAAGAATTAAGTGACTCTTGATTTAAAAGAAAAATACAGCCAACAGCGTAGTTTACATTCCCTTTGCTCACTGTCAAAACTCTTGTATCAACCTCGGCCAACCGCAGAAATGGGAAGGACATTTCTTTTATCAAAACGTTTACTACTTCTTCTTATTCAACCATCTTATTGAACCATCTTTTAAGAACTGCTTAACTTAATTGATAACTTTTACCTGCATTGTTGCTGCTATGATTGATCATTTACATTAATCTACCATCGTAGATTAATGTAAATGATCGCAGCATCTTGAGACCATTTAGGCATCAAAGTTGAAGTTTAAAGTAAATAAAATGGCAGACACTCCAAGTTAAATGATTAATAGTATACACATAAAAAGTTATAACATCTCAATGAATAATTGGAAGATTGCTCAAGAAAATTAGTAAACTTTTAAAATTATAAATCTTTACTTTTGTGTTCCACTCAGTTAAGCCTGTTAAACAACCTTAAGCAAATTGCTTTTAGATAGTTCTTCCGTTTTGGCTTTCTACTTACCGAAATAGATATGTAAAGTAAATAGATACCTATTTATCATATTAATAAGGTACAAGAGAATAAATGTGTAAACTTGCTTAAACATATAACGAACGTAACATTTTATATATTTGTACAACGTCATATCATTACAGATTGGTTATAGAACCGAATTTGCAAACATCGCAAAGTAATGGAAGTGTATCTATTATTATAGGACGTGATATGAGGGTTGCACAATTGGCACCAATTGTCCTAGACGTAAATAATATCACTGTATCAAATGTGCGTGCGTTAAGATCAGCAGATAATTCCGACAATAAAGACTTGAAAGAAATTGAATTGGAATATGATGGTGAATATGGTGCGAATAACAGCACATTTATTGTAAAATTAAGTAAAGAATTAGTCGATGTAAAAGATCTCAAAGTGATTTTAAGTATGGATTTTGTTAGTCAAATAACTGATACATTACAAGGAGTTTATAAGGCTAGTTACACAAATATAAATAATGGACAAGAAGAATGGATGGTTAGTACTCAGTTTTCACCAATAGATGCACGCCGTGCTTTTCCCTGTTTCGATAGACCTGACATGAAGGCAAATTTTACCATTAGTATTATTCGATCATCTCAAACATCCATGGCATTATCTAATATGCCTGTTTTCCATAGTTCCACTCATCGTCCAGGTTTATTCGTGATGATTTTATGACTACGCCAAAAATGCCCACCTACCTTGTTGCTTTTATTGTTTCAAATTTAGTTAAATCTCAGTATTCTGATATTGATTCTGCTTTGATACCACGTGTTGAGATGTGGACTCGACCAGAAAATAAAGATATGACCAAATACGCTTATTATCTAGTACGAAAATTTCTGCCATTTTTTGAAGGCTATTTCGGAATTGAAAATCGTTTACCTAAAATCGATTTAGTGTCTATACCTGATTTTGGATTTGGTGCAATGGAAAATTGGGGCCTCATAACCTTCAGAGATGCTGCCTTATTAGTACCTGAAGATTTCGAGAAAGCTTCTTCTTCTGAACATATGCAATACGTAGCACAAATTGTAGCACACGAATTGGCTCATCAATGGTTCGGTAATTTAGTAACTCCTAAATGGTGGGATGATCTCTGGCTTAAGGAAGGATTTGCTTGTTATATGAGCTATTTGGCTGTGAATTTTGTTCATCCCGAATATGAGATAATGGACAATTTTGCCGTTTTCGAATTTAAAGAATCTATGCAACATGATTCTGACAATAGTTCGCATTCCATAGCCTTTGAAGTAAAATCAACAAATGATATACGCCGAATATTCGATCCAATTACTTATTCAAAGGGCACAATTCTATTACGCATGTTAAATTCAATTGTTGGTAATGAAGCCTTTCGTAACGCTACTCAAGACTTACTAAATTCATTTTCACATGCTAATATTGATCGTAATGATTTATGGGATTATATGACCAAACATGGCCATTTGCAGAAAACTTTACCCCAAAATATGACAATCAAAATGATTATGGATACATGGATTTCTAAGCCAGGTTATCCCGTGGTTTCGATAGAGAGAAGAGATGCCGACATTATCTTGATGCAGGAACGTTTTATGCTACCTTCGCGTAATGCTTCCGATAATAGCAAATGGATTATACCAATCACATACGAAACAAATGAATTACACAAAGGTGATAGCATACCAACCCATTGGATTATGGATAATAGTCAAGAGTTACTTATTAACAATGTGTTTACATCCGACAATAACTCGGAAAATGTTGTGTATTTGAATTTGGATCGTCAAGCGTATTATCGCGTTAATTACGATATGATATCTTGGTTAGCTTTAAAAAAGAAATTCACTACATTACCTCGCGTAACCAGAGCTCAACTAATGGATGATGCACTACATTTAGCTCAAGCTGAATATCTTACATATGATATACCTCTAACATTCTTGTTGGAATTATTTACAGCCACTGATGATGAATTTTTATGGTCTGCCGCTCAAAAAGGCTTAAAATACTTAATACATATGCTCAGTCGAGAGCCAGCTTATGAAACATTCAGGGTGAGTTAGTACATTGAAATGCCATGTAAAAATTAGACTTCCGTATTGCTTAAAGTATTTACAATGAAAGATTTTATATAACGTATCCATAGGCATTTATGAAATTTATTGTAAGGCCAGCTTACGATCGTTATGGATTAGAGGAGCCTGACAACGAATCGCATGTTCAATTACAACACAGAGCGTTAGTAGCACGTTTAGCATGTAAATTTAAATATGATAGATGCTTTAATGCCGCACATACAAAATATCGCCAATGGATGGCCAATCCAAGAGACAATTTTATCACTCCAAATATGAAGCCAACTATTTATTGTACAGCTTTGGCAGAAGGTTCCTTCCAAGAATGGTATTTCGCTTATAAACAATATAAACGCACTACTAGCGCTTCGGAAAAAGAACAAATTCTTTCATCATTAGGCTGCACCACTAAACCATGGCTTTTATCCAAGTAAGGAATTAAACAAATAAAATTTTAAAAAAGAAAAACAAACAACAGCTCGAAGTGGGCTCGAAAGTAACGCTCCCACAGGTTCTACCGAGATTTGAACTCGGATCGCTGGATTCAAAGTCCAGAGTGCTAACCATTACACCATAGAACCCCACGTCTAAAATATGCGCAAGTATTATTTTCACAACAGATATGGGGCACATGTGATTTTTTGTATATATATGTGTACAAATTTGACAAATACTATACCAACCAATTCATCATATAAAAAATCAAGAACCAATCTGTCAGCTCTTTAATATTGAAAAGTTGACATAAGCAAATTAATGTTGCAAATGCATCAAACAAGGGCACAAAATAAATTACCAAAATTTCAATTCTATTTTTAAAGATACTTATTTTTCTGCTTAAGCAATTTTTTTGTTTGTGGTTCGCTTCTAATCTATAAATCATGTAAGAATAAAATAATGATAGAAATTTGTACACGAAACATTAATCTGTTACTTTTCTACAAATTTCAATATATTTTTATACAATTTTACATTTTTACTTATAATATTTTTACCATTAATTTTTAGATATTTAAATATGACCATTAATCCTACATCAGGCATTTTAAAACAGGATGGTAATCGAGCATTTAAAGCAGTGGCAGAAAATCCAATTGGTTTTGAAATTGCTTTAGACTTTTTACAAACCAACATTAAAGAAATTTCTGAATATTATGGTGATGGATTTTCTACGTTAACCTCAATGATTAAATCGATTACAACTTATATGAATAAAGAATATCATATGGAGCAATTGGAGCTATTTAGAGAGAAGGCACAAAAATTGAATCTGAAATCTGTTGTTGCAGCAATTGAATTAGCCATGGCCCAAGTGAGTAATAATATCTATTGGCGTCAACGTTCATATTTTAGTTTAAAAAGTTTCCTGGAAGCAATAGTCAGTGAATTTCAGATTAATGTTTTTTAAATATATAAATTAGAAAACACTACGAAAATTACATGAATTATGTCAAAATTAAATGAATTAGCTTAGATTAGATAGAAGGAAAACTAGTGGCAATTTGCAGTTCCAATTGTAATTGTACACATTTAATTAGATCATAGTACACAATTTAAAACAATTTCAAAGAACTGTAAGCCAAGTGATATAATTTTTAAAGTATTCAGCTCTAGTGTCTTAATTTTAAAAGCACAAAAAAAAATAAAAAAATGAATAAATATTCTTCTATTCATTCTGTTCTTTATCTTTTCATTAAATTCTATATTAATTTCATTTTTAATATATGTAAATTGTTAAAAATATTACTATTAATGTCATTTAAGAATAACAATTTTAGTCATAAAACATATATCATGATATTTTACATTGACCGTTGCATTTGTATTAAATGTATTCATTATTTTATTAACTTGTTTAGTTTCGTGTAATTTTCAGTTTCTTTTGTTTTCTGTTTTTTTTTTGTTTTTATTTTTTGAATATTGTTCCTAAAAAAGTAAACAACAAAACGATAACAAATGACTAAACTACTACTAAAAAATAAGTACTTTAATTTAATCTAATAACAAAGCAAAAATATAATAAAGCAAGTAAAAAAGTTATCCATGACCACGGTTAAATATTGAATGCTTATCCTCCAGTTTTTATTATATGTAAAGGCAATAAGAGATCGTCATTAGATAAAACGGTCAATTCATTACAATTCAAATTTATACAATTAGTAATGTATATAAAATTGGAATAATTAAATTTTGATTTGTTCTAACATCAAGTAGATTCGATCGATTGTTTTTGAATATATATATTTTTAATATAGTTCTGAATATTTTAGCTATTTATTTCATATAAATTTACAAGTAGCTAGTGTAAATTCGTAAATTATTACTTGAAAGCGATAGAGATCTCTGTTTAGGCCCAAAATATTTTTTATTTCAAATTTTCAACTTTCTAACATTTGGAAAAAAATTAACTGCAAACGGACATGTGCAAAAAAGAGAAGCCTACCTACCCACCAAGCCACCTATTTTTCAATTCAATGCTGAGGAAATTTTGAACGTCTGAGACTTTCGATTTTTTTTTTCCTTTTTCCCTTTCGGAGAGCTCTTAAAATTTTGGGAAATTGAATAAACTAGAGCACATAACGAAATAGTTACTTAAATGGAAAAGTTCGAAAAAATGTAGAGAACTATGTTAAATTAAGAAAGAAAGTGACAAAATTTGGTTGCCGCCAAATCTTGAAAATACTTACTTTCCTGTCCACTGCAATATACTCCACTTGATTTCTTTCCAATTTTAAATTAAAATTGATTGAAAATCAGTTTTAAGCATTTTTATAATGCCAACTCCTGAGAAACAGTTATGATTTGGAATTCCATATCAAAGGCAGATAAAAAATTATTTAAAGAATTTGGCTAAAATATTTCCGAAATTTTCAAATTTTAGTTCCCGATAAATAAGCGATATTATCAATGAAAAAAAAACCGTCAAGAAAAATGAATGCACTTTCAGTGTATCCCGTAGTTTAGATCATTTAGGTGTGCCCCTCGGCCGATCGTTAATAATTTAAGTAAAAGAACATCTAACAACATGCAGATCGGTAAATAAACGTGCATTGGAGCTGAAGCCTGTGAAACTTTATTTATTTTGTTTTGAATTACAAACATTTTCATAAAATAAATATGCCTCAATATTTACATGGTGCATAAAAGAAGAAATAAGTAAGAAACCGAATATAATAAATACTAAAAATTTATCAATCACCAAAGAAAACTTGAGTAATATTAAGTCCCATAGATTGAATAAAGGACTACCCTTGAAAAAAATTAATACATAAATACAAGAAATCGTCGGCATTTGCTTAGAATAGACTCTGAAATATATAAATGAATAATAATTTGCCGAAGCAATCAAACGATTTTTTATTTTTTATTCTTTTTTTTTGTGGCTTATCATTATAATAAATGTAATTTGGCACAAAACTTATTCTATATACTTTTATCGATTGTAAGTTTAGTGTGAATATTACAACAAAATAAAATATTGTTTTCAAGGAAAAAAAGGATCGTGCCGTAGAGAGGAACAAAATCTCCAAGATAATTATATTTGGCTGAAGCTAAATAATAAATACCCATCACCCAGTTATTTAGTTGGTAAAAAGCTGAAAAAACTAACAGTTCAATAAATAAAAGTTTTATACTTTTTAAGTACACAGCGTTGAGCTGAAGACTGTAAGTCTTCTGCCTTTTATAATTTATCAATTATAATAAAAAGTAATAATATCAATAATTATCATATAATTCTATATTGTTGCCTTAGAAAATAATGTTAATATAACCTGCTTGCCTTATCTATGGGTGGTGGGTAAAAATGCCAGCCTTATAATGTAAATGAGTGTCTTTCATTAGTATTGTTGAATATAATTGACTTATTGATTCTTAGTTAACTCATTCGAATTGGTCAAATGACTGCTAATGTGTTTGTAAGAATGTACAGCAATAAAGTGATAAAAAAAATTTTTTTTTATTAAATTTCTAAATATTGTAATATTATCTATCTATATATTGGAAATATATTAATTGTACATGTGCATACTGGTTAAATTCTAAAAAATAATTTTTTTTGGAAAAAATATACCCTTTTTTATTGATTTAAATATTAATATTGACCATAATTTTTTTTTAAGTTTGTACGTGTATTTAGCATTTAATTTTATTAAAATCACAATTTATAGTAGACTGTACTTAGCATATCTGCATATGTGTGCTCTAGAAATAATCTATATTATTAGTATTAAATGCACCACCAATTCTAGAGCGAAGGTAAATCGTCCCAACTAATTATTATTATAATATTTGTTTAATCGAAGAAAATGCATTATGGTGAAAATAAAGTAACGAAATTAAACATCTAACTGAACGAAATTTGAGTTTATTTTTATCTACAGTGTTGTTTGATAAGGTTAAAAATTAAAGCTTTATTAGTCATATGCATGATAATTTAAAAGTGTTTACTAAATTCAATTCTTTGTGAATGGAGTTCAAACGCCCGGCTAGCTCAGTCGGTAGAGCATGAGACTCTTAATCTCAGGGTCGTGGGTTCGAGCCCCACGTTGGGCGCATCCACTTTTTTACTTACACTTGATTACTCAATGATTGCAAGGCAGGAGATACCATTTATATTATTTATCTTCTAATGTTTTCATAATCGGCCATTTTTTCCAACAATAAATATTGATTTATCTTCGAAGTCCAATAATTTTAAATATAAACACGACATATTCACGACGAATATCATTTCATTAATGATCTACGATCACCAAAAGCTAATGATTTTTCCATTGGTTTTGGCACTTGCAGCTGTAGTCCAGTTCTCTTAAAAACATAATGTCTTTGAGAAGAAGAGTGTAATGATGAATTGCCACATATCAAACATCAAAAAGAAAAGTTAAATATTGCTTCAAATATTTTAAATATTCTATTTTGGAAAGTTGATTGTGAGTTTGCTTTATCCATTCAAAACTTTATACATATCTGAAAAATTTCATTATAAAACTCTGGTATATTTCAAAATAAAGAAAAAAAACTTTCTTTCTGGTAGGCTTAGTAACCGTTTTCAATTAAATCTGTTTATTCTGTTATTGTTGATATGCTTTAACGATGTACAAATTACAAAAATCATAAAGAAAACGAACAAAATATTGTGCAACGAAAAAAAAATGGAAAAAAAGAAGTCGCTTCTGGAGCGTTACGAAATACCGATTCATCATTTAGACTTCTCTTACATAAATACCTGTGAAAATGTACGGAAATGGAGAAAATTGTTCAAATATTGCGATCTGGCGAGGAGGGCTATTATCCTGATTTAACTAAATGTGCTGAAAATAAATTGAAAGAACTGAAGCCAAACAGTCGACTTTTTCGAACTGAAGAACAAGTACTAAATCGCGATGCATTGCCCCAAAATGAGTGGAAGCCAATTTATGTACGTATATCTTTGCAAAAATATATATACTAATGGGAATTATTTGGTTTTATCAGGATTGGAATCATGACATAAAAAGCAAAGACTTGTTATTGCAGAAACTTTCACAAACCTCTAGTGGCAATGAATTGCCACCAGTGCGACCATTTGGTAAAATATGTAAAACAAATGAAAAAGAAAAGGAGAATATAAATTCCAAAATAAAGAAAAATGTAGAGAAATTTGAACATATTACTTCAACCGATTATAATAAATGGGACAAGTTTGATGCGGACGAAGAAATATTACGTTTAGAATTAAATGAAGAGCGCACCCAAGAGAATATCGAAATACAAAATCGTATTAATATGAGTAAATGCAAAGCACCTCCGAAACCCCTTAAAGTAAGCGAACTTATTCAAGAAATGGATAAACATAAAGATACAATCCAATCGCTTGCTGATATCGAAAAGGAAAAACTTTCCGAAGAGTAAGTGAGGCCTTTCTTTCATGTACTCTTGTAATTTCTTTGATCTCTTACTATTTTCTCGTTGGTATTTTGAAATACTCTTTTGTAGATATCGCTTACATGGTAATGATTACTTTCGGGCCAAGGAATTTGATGAAGCTTTAGTTGAATATACCAAAGCCATAGAAATTTATCCAAACAAAGCGGCATCTGCTTACAATAATCGAGCCTTAACTTATTTTAAACTGAAAAAGTATTATGAAGCCATGAAAGATTGCGAAGAATGCTTGAAATTGGAACCAAATAATCTTAAAGCGCGCCTACGTTTGGCTGATGCTAACTATGCTTATGGACAACGACGTGAGGTATTATTTATATTCAAAGTTTACATAGCAATAAATGTAAAAGTATTTTTCTTTTTACCGACATTAATCATAAAAAGTCATACAATTTGTACTTGAAAGTGTTGGAATTAGATCCGGAAAATACGGTTGCTCTTAAAGCTACACAAGAGTTGCGTGAAATTTATCAAGATGTACCGCCACCGAATGCTACTCGTTTGACAATACAAGAGAACTGCAATAAAGGGATATCTTCAAAAACAAAGGCAACAGTACCGCAAGATGCCGTTAAATCAGAAAATAATGTAATCCAAACGATGTCTGGGTCCCGAAAAGAGGAACAATCTAAGCCCAAAACTGATTATGACTTGGCTGATTTAATAAAACCAAATCGTATTGTAAAAAGTAAAATAATGGAAGCAGCAGAAAAGTTAGGTTCCTTACCCATTAAGTCAAAAACTAGTCAAATTAAATCTAATATTAAAGAACCGGAGCTATTGATGCATGCGGAACAAAATTCTACTATTAAAACTAACAAACTTCTTATAGAAGAAATATTATAAACTAACTAAAGCAACTTAATAAATTTGTGTGCTAACTTATTTGTAACAAATCACTTTACATATAAAAATCATAAAATTTAAATTAAGCTAAGATTTTTTTAATGTAACGACTTAGAATAAGAAAAAGTCGTTGTACAAATAACTCCGTTTCTTCGTTGCTACAAGTAATTTGATCACTTTGTAAACGATTAACTATGATAACACATAATTCTCCGGCTTTAATGTCCAAATGATGTGTCAAAGATGCAAACATTGTTGCTTCCATATCTATATTAATAATGCCAAGTGCTCGACACCGCTCCAAAAACGTGACTTTTTCTTCTTCAGTGTAACTACAACTGGCACCGTCTAAACGCCCTTGACCTTCATAAAAACATTCGGCAGCTAAAGTATTTCCAAGAAGTACCTTAAAATTATCAAGTGTTTCCGTACAGACCATTAAATCTTTGTAAACCATTTCAGTAAATTTGCTTGGCCTTACAATACGTTCTCCTAAAATTGCAATTTCGTATTCGTTTTTTAAATATCCATTAAAAGTATCTTTCGAGATAACAATAGTACCGGGAGGTACGCCTATGCCGCCGCTAGTACCTAAACGTAGAAATATTGGATCCACACATTTAGCGTATTTCATTAATTTGAAGAGTTCATGAAGTAGCACACTCATGCTACTTATGCCTACCCCATGGGAACAGCATAATATTGGACCCACCTATTAATGAAGTGTCTTTCGTTTAAGAAACACAAAATCTTGAGAAGTAGCATTACTTTGAATATGGCATAACGATGACCGGATGCCGCTAAATCGATTGCATCTTCTTTGGATTCTATTTTCGAAGATTTTGATAAATATTTGGCTAATGACAACATGCGCGATTTGGTACCACCTAAACATACGATCTTAACATCGCCAAATTGGTCTTGTAAATTAGTAGTACTTGTTGTATCGGCGATTCTTATATTGATATGATATAAATAATCTGATTTCATTTTAGTAAGATGAGGATTTTTTAAAGATACAGTCATAATGATAAGATCAGAAAAAGAAGGGATAATTAAATCAATTTCTATAAGCCATGAAAAATGTTGCTTAGAAGATAGAAAATTTTTTAGCCCTCTTATCTGTATTTATAGATTAAACAGAGAAACAATTATTTATTTAAATGTAAAAATAATTCCTAATTTCCAAATTTGTAACCTAAGAAGAACCTTTGTAGTTGCTCACCATCATGTATTAAGTTATTTTGGTGTACAAACCTTGATTTTATTCAGTGCTAATAGTGGTGCAGGGTATTTAATAATCAGCTCTCACCAACTATAATGTACGCCACTTTTCTGGTAATGTATGTGTAAAGAAGTACATCTCAAGAATTTTTATTAAAATGGAATAAAAAAAAAATAGCACTTTGTGCCAAAATACGTTTTGTATACACTTGTCGAAATCTCTAACACTTCCATCTGAGTGTTTTCGTAAAATAGGTATACTCTTTAGTACATTGTGATAGTTACAAAATTGAATAACGAAGAAGGGCTCATTAAGATTGCAAAATATCAACTAAATTCAACACTAAACAATATTTTATAGTCAGTTGATAAATTTTAAAATATAAATGAACCTTACTCTACATATACAATTAAAATTGCTTTTCTTATCAACTACAATGAAAGTTAAATGAACTTTCATAAATATATTTGATTAATCATGAACCAATCAACAAAAAATCACAAGATAATTGACCAATTTACTAACTCTTTATATTGTGTGCAGTTTCCTTTTGATTATTGTAAACTTATAAATTTTCCAAACAGTACTCTGAAAAATTTGTTCTCTATGAAAGACGTTTAAAATAAAAATTACAAACTTTACAACGCGGATGATTTCAGCGTAATTTAATGTAATACCACTCAGGCTTAGATTCAAATTTAAACTACAACTGATTCAACGTTATAATCATGTATCATGATATTTGGCTAGACCACAAATGTCCGTATTCTATAGAAATTACCAATAAGTGCAGATTAAATAAAGTTTAATGTGTAAGGACAAGACACTCTTACAAAAAAATTCACTCAGTCACTTCTTTATACTTACCCACCCGCGGTACAAGGTATTATAAGTCTGCTCAGATATTCCTAACACTGAAAAGATTTAAGTTATACCTTATACTTTTGTTAAAACAATCGGCTCAGAATCCCTCCCTGATTTGGTTTAAGCCAGTTTGTTCTAGAAAACTTTCTTTCAAATTACAATTTTTGAGATACTTAAATGACGTTTGGTACAGAGATGTATTTTTGGCTAAAATCGGATCATTTCTACGACCATGCCTTTCCTAAGAACAAGTCATTAATTGAAAAAAAAATTACAATTTTATGTTTATTTTAACATAAATTTGCGCATAGAAAATATGTGTATGAAATTTGGTCCAGATTGGTCTATTTTTACAACCACTACCCATAAAACACCTTTTTCGGAAAAAGTTATTGCATGTATAAAAGCTTCAATTTTGAATACATTTTAGCGAAAATAGGCGCAGCTCTGATATAAGAAACAGGTGTACCAATTTTATGTCCAGCTTGGTTTGTTTTTTGAACCTTCTATCATATAACGAATTTTTTAAATAATTGAAGAATTACAATTTTTCCAATATTATTGGCTTTCAATTCTGTTATTTAACTTAAATCATCCAGCCTCGATCGACTGTAAAGTTTTTACTTGTTATATATATTCGTATAATCATAATGATTCATTGCTTAAATTTGGTAGCAACACTAAAAATCCTCACCTGCTGGTGCTTATAATATACACCAAACTGAAATTATATTTCGATTTTTGGTTTATTTTTTTTTGTTTTGCCTTTTCTACATAATAAAATTCTTGATAATAGAATTCTTTAGAAAAAAATTTTTTAATATTCAGCAAATTTTAAAATGCATGCATCTATTGGTGCTAATAAAGAAAGCGGCATTAAATTCATAATTGGACTAGGCCATTACTTTTGAGGACTTTTTAATTTCTTTAATTTATAGTTTTATAATACTTTGTGAAGAAATTCAAATATAACTAAAATAATTCTCAATTATACATTTTTGAAGCATCCCTCAAAATGAAATGATGGGCTAAACAAAGTGCTCCATGCAATCATAATTCTATAAATCATAATATTATTTAGTAAAAGCATGTATGCTTTTTTATACTTGCTTTGAAATTTTTTCCATATTTTTTTTTTATTATTTTTTTCTTAAGGCATTTAAATAAACGCCAGTGTGTTATTTTAAAAAACTTGAAGTTGAAGTTTCATCATAATTTTAAGTAACATTAACGTGCATAATTGAATAATTTAAATTTATAAATTTTTAAGTATAAGTACATTAGATACCTGTGCATATATTAATAAAATAATAATTAAATTTCACGTATAAATGCCACAATTTTATATGTTTACATTTTAAATGTTTTGTGGTCACGGAACAGTCACAGATAAGGAACGCAATGAACTGCAAGAAAAAGACAGAGAGAGAGAGAGAGAGGAGAGAGAGAGAGAAAGGCAGAATTTGTCCTTGATTTTTTTTTGCATTTTTTGTAATGCATAACTAATAAAACAATAAATATGCCAGCGTCCCCAAGAGTAATCGGCTGAATAATACACAAAGTTTTACGGTAATAATTTTATGATAAGGATGATGAAGAATGAAAAATGGCATAATTCATTACTTATTACGTTGTTTATTATTTCAGTTTTGTATGATTATTTTACTTGTAGACATTTGTAAATTCAGTTAACAAATTTCTCACCTTTCCTTTTTTTTATAGTCTACAACAACTACGATTTGTACAGACGTATGCAACATCTAAAAGCAATTGAAACAGACTCACCTTTTTCTATAACGATTGATTGAGAATCTTTTCCTGATCTGATTTAAGCTTGTCTGTCTGTCTTCTTATCCGTAATGCGTCTTTCAATCAAGATCGCAACATTTGAAACATTCTAACAAAATTTGGTACATAGTTGTATTTTGTTTCAAAGACGAACCCTATTAAAAATGCGTAAAAAAGGAGTATTTTTACGTATACTTCTCGTGTATTTCCGTGGTATGGACAAAAGACTCAATTTTGAAGATATTTTAGAGAAAATTGGCATAAAAAAGTTTGGCATAAAATTTGGTCCAGATAGAACCATCTTTGGAATCTCCTCTCATATAACCAACTTTTTAAATAATGCAAATTATAATTTTTTTCAATTTTGTTGGCTTGTAGTTCCCTTATTTGACTTCAATCACATTAAACAAAATGGTGCAAGACGTTTAACAGACGACTCTAACCGACGAAAAAGTCCTTACTTGTTTCAGCAGTACATTCATCTTACACTCAAGAAAAAATGTCATGCATGTCACATTCTGAATAATTTTGATCATAATTCTGATCATTGGCACTTTGTCAACAGTTTACTCTCTCTGCCTCTCCATTGTTGTTCCATTTAAGCTTCTAATACATTAATATATATGTATGGTTTGCTTTTATATATAATAATACATAAATTCTAAAACTTTTATATATTTATAGTGTACGTGTAAATAATTCAACTTCGATTTAATATGTCATTATCTAAATATATGATCATGTAGCATTAAGCGTAACTGAGAAAATTATTCAATAGTTGTGCTTATATTTGTATATATATATTCATATAAATAGAAATGTATGTATTTATTTATCTGCTTAGGTTATTTACTTGCTTATCTATCTGTGCTCAATAACTTGGCTGAATGTGTATGAAAGAATGGAAACGTTGGCTCAATGTCTTGTTAATATTTGATGTAAAAGATAAATGAACTTATAGAATAATCTATAAGCTTATTCCTCAAAGGAAAATAAACGGAAATTTTACTCGTGAGCTTGTGATTCCTGCTGAACTAATTTGAATCTCCTTGGAGATTTTATTGAACCTTGACTACCAAACAATGTTTTCAATTGACCTTTCTGCGCTAAAATTTTACGTATATATCGCGATATTAATGTTTGAGGTCGTTGCTGCCATTCATTCATTACTTCTTTTGGAGCATTCACTTGATCACCATTGAGACGATTTAAAAGAGATACACAAACAACAGCGGCCTTTATACCAGCATGATAAGTAAGAGCAGCGAATATAGTACTCTCCATTTCAATATTTACAACACCATGCTCACGTAACATTTCTAAATAAGCCATTTTATCACTTTCAGTAAAGTCACAAAACGCTCCATCTAAACGCCCTTGACCTTTGTTTTTAATAAAAAAAAAATAAAAGCACACAAAAAAAATTTGATGTATTTCATCTTATATGGACCTAAAATTGACCCTTACCCTCATAGAAATCATTTGTACATAAAGTTTTACCAACAATTGTATCATATGGATCATCAGGACTTGCCAAAGCTTTTAAGTCGCGCGCTAATTTCTTATTTAATTTGGCTGGACGATGTATTGTCTTACCCAAAATTATAAATTCATGAGAATTTCGTAATTGTCCATCTAAAGCATCATCCGTAATGATGACTGTACCACCTTCTACGCCTATACCGCCACAAGTACCTATACGTATAAATATCGGATCTTGGCATTTGGCATGATACATCAATTTGATCATTTCATGCAATAGTATGCTAACAGATGGTGTGCCCATGCCGTGACTTACACATAATACTGCACCCACTTTATACATTGAATACCGATATGAATAGGCACTGATATCCTGTAGCATAGTTCCTGCTGGTAGTTTAAAACCGATTTCATTCATAATGAAGTGGGCAAAATTTTCCATACGTTTAGGTGTACCACCCATACATACAAACTGTAAGTAAATTAAACAAGCAAATTAAATTTCGCAGAGACAAGCGAAATAGGCTTCTTTTTTAAATTAAAATTCGTTTCCTTTTTTCTCAATAACACTGTCAATTTACTGTTGTCTTAAAAATCCCTTAAAAAATATTCTTGTAATATTCCGTGCGTACCAAATTGTAATAAATAATAATGGTCAATGTCAATACCACAATGCATTTGTGTTGAAGAAAAGTAATATCATCTTTTCAATGCAAAAAATATAATTGCTGTACTAAATTATTAGTAAAATCAGGTTTAACAAGGAAATGAAGTTCAAACAAGTAAAAACTTTTTAGCATTTAAGAGTCGGGGCCGGTTTTTAAATTAAAGTGAAGAGAATTACAAGAAAATAGTATTGAAAACACTGTAATTTTTCAATTATTTTTAAAAGTTCGTTATATGAGAGAAAGTACCATAAATGGATCCATTGGCTGTACTCAAGAGGGTCTTCTGTTAATATTAAACTCTGCATTATGCTGTTCCCGCTTTAGCATATCACAGAGAATAAACTCTTGTAATGGAAAGTGTACATTTTTTTGTAGTGCCATGTCCTTACTATTAAGTTATAGCTCTTGAAAATGCATACCTCAAATGAAAGGTACTAACAGAAATTTCTAAGTTTTGCCAGGTAAGTGGTTTATCTTTAAAATTAGATGATATTGAACCGATACGCTGAATTTTGGTCAACTTTCAAATTGCGAGGATGTGATGATAAGGTAGAATTTCACTTTTTCGCGTATATATCTTTCAAAAGGTGCTCTTTTAAAGTCGATTTTTACAATTAAACCATTTAAAAACGACATTGATTTTTATCTAGATAAACTTGTACATCATTAAAATTCTCGACAAAAATACCTCCTCAAGGGTTTAAGCACCATTTCAAAAAAACATTCAAAATTACAGGACTCCATAAAACCGATAACCAATAAATCGATAAACAATAAATTGCATTAAAAAAGTTGATTAAAAAATTTTAAAGGCTGCTTCATGGACTTAGTGAAAAGATTTCTTTAACTATTTTTTTTATGAAAAACTGTGATGATGTTGAAGTGAGCCAAAATGATTTTAATCAATTTCATCGTTTTTTAACCAAATATACAATTTTATTTGTACAGAATTATATGTAAATATATACCTTACGCACACACACAAACATTTTAAGTATGTAAATTTGTTTATAAACAAAACATCTACGTTAACGACTTCGGCGCAATTGCACCTTGACTTTTCTGCCTAATTTCGTCTTATTGACTTGTGTTGTGTAATTACAATCAAAACACTTCGTTCAAATTACGTACACGTATTTAAAAAATACTTTACATACATCTTTTTTAATTTTGTTGTATTGCTTTTTAGTTTTATTTGGTTTGTTTTTTTTTTGTGCAAATTTATTTCATAATCAGTATAATCAATTGTTTGCTTTGGCTACGAGATGAATTATGACAGAGATATATGAAAAGTATATGAAACGTACAAAAACCACATCATTATCATCAGTAGAGAATATAACCTCCATTAAATATGAGAAAATAAATACATTTATATTGAATTTAGATTCAAGTATTGCAAAATACATGTTGGCTGACTTTAAACTATTTCCGCATGGATTGATTCTGTTTTAAACAATTATTTTGATAAAACTTGATTTAAATACAAGGAAATAAGAAAATTATATTTGTTTGATCAAATCTTGAATGCCCAACATCCAAAGTTTTGTTTAGTACTTATACTGTAATATATAAAATTAGCATGTAAAAGATAAATTGCTTTGTATGAATTTCGAGCAATAAGTTCAAGCTTTCTTACATCTATTTGTCATTCATAGTTTGGCGAAATATAATATTACTAAATAACTTATAAAAGTTTAGTGTTTGTATACTGAAACTTTGCTAATATTTTTCGATTATAAATCTGCATTATTTGCCCATTTAAATTACATCAAACTAAAATAAATTTAAAAAAATTAACTTACTTTAATTTCACCGAACATTTCATGTAAATCATGACTTTCACTCCCCAGTGCTAAGTGGTATAATATATCCTGATCCATTAATTCAATGTTGGGATTGCGTAATTTAACTGTACCATCTGAATATCTGAAATCAAAATCAAAGATAAGTATATGAATAATTATTCAGGAAATATTTCAATAAATTTACAATTGACAACAAGATATAATGTAAAATAGAAAATAATATAACAAGAATAAAAAGAATAACAATACAAATCAATCGATGTTTAACCAATCGACATCGCTACTTAATTAATGTAAAATGTAACAAATAAGAAAATTGTATTTGGCAGTGGTTAAATTTAACACACCCACCACTCAAACACCATGGCACTACGGGACTGCTGTGCTTCAGAGTGTTTCAGTTTTTGAGCAACATATAGAAAATACAAATATATAAAAAAAATTTATGGCAAATTCATTCAAAAATTTTAAACAAGTTAAGAATACATATAATTTCTGGGGTCTCCTTCACTTTCTTTTAAGTGGCACAAGCATAAGGACAACTTAAACCGCAGTGTACGGAATAGAAAAAATTATACAAAATGAAAATTTTCAGTTGCATACCAATGCAACTGAATGCAAAAGTCTTGCAGTGAAAGTTAATAAACTCATAGAATAAACCTCAAAGAGTATAAAAGTAAAAATAAAGCTATTTTATAGCACTTAAAGAAAGCAGTAAAATGAAATATTTTTATATATAATGTCAGTTGGCTAAAGTCAAATATTGATTGAATACCAACCATCATGACGTGATTGATTTTTGCCATCTTTAGGTAAATAATTAATATACACAACATCTTCTGGAACTCACGTACACTGATTAATTGTAACTGATTAACAGAATGAAAATTATACTTAGCTACAAAAGGCATATTGCACGTGATTAACGTTGAAAAATTTTTATATAAATTACGGTTCTCAAAAGTCACAGGGAATGAATGAAAAAACTAAAGCGAATCACAAAATTATTCAATGAATAAGTTAAAGTTGTTTATAAGTAACTGTGTCATTCTGGTAATCTGATATTCAAAGCGAAAGAAATTACAAAGTTTTATAAAGCTCTAAGCAAAATTTATCTAAAAATCATAAATTGACTTTTTTGAAAAGTTATACACATTCATGTTTCTGATCAGACGGACTTATTTCGCTGTATAAAATCTTTGAAGTTAAGCGTTATGTAGCGTAAAATTAATTCCCATATAATTAAAAGATTATGGAAGTTTAGGGTTTTAATTTGGAAGTAGAAAGTTCGCAACTTAAAGTTCGAAATTTAAATTTATGAATTTTACATCTGTTTCTTGGGTTTTGTACTGATTCATGATATCGGTTTATTGTGTAGACAATTTATAACCGATTAATGATTCTCTTTAATGAATCGTTATGTTCAACGTACCAAGGCATCTAAAATAAGTACTATTTCAATATGGATTTTCACTTAATATTTCTATATAATTTTTAATATTATTTATTTAATACTACTTTTCAATGTTCATTATTCTTAATTGTTACACATGAAAAAGCGCTACGCCAACCCTTAAAGTTCAAAAAATATAAAGTACTTATATTTAAAAACTGTGAGAACAATGCTATCTAGGATTTGTTTCAAAATATCATGTAAATTTTACATACAGATTCAATAGGACAAGATATTTATTTGGATCGATATTTGTTTAAACGTATCTGAAATTGTAAACTCTTTTTCAGGAAATATTTGCAAAAATGATCCAATTATTCTGAGTGAAGTTGGTGTAATAAAAACTAAGTCTATCTTAAGCCTTTCTATGCACTATAAGCTACTTTTTGGATCAAGGTACTTTTTGAAAAAATTTAACGCACAATTTCGTGGTATGAGCAAAAACGTATACAAATTGAAAAGCTAAATAAATGAAATATATCAAAGCGGCTTCACATCTAATGTTAAGTAAATCATCTAAGTTTAAAATTAATCTGCTTATTTTGTGGATGGATGGATGAATGGATATGGATTTTTTGAACTTTTATACTACCTAAAAATTCCTGAGAAATAATTCCACAAGTGAACATATTTAAAAGCAATTTACTAATTTACAATTTACTAATAAAATATATAATATTATTTCACATGTACTTCACATTTGAAACGAGCATTTTTAAGGCGCAAGCTAAAAATTTATTCTTAAGTATGTTTTGCTTTTGATAATTAAACATTTAAATGACATAATAAACAATATTACAATTTGCATGTGCATCTTTACTTTGTATAGAACAAACGATTACATTTTAAATGGATTCAAATGGATATTAATTTGGGCAAATAATTAATTTTTTAACAAAGAAATCACAATTTTAGAAGATATTGGCATGTAATTTTTTCAAAAATAAAGGCCATCAAAATACCTAATTGTCTTAAGATTCAAGACAATTTGATAAAATTTTAAAAGATTATACCTGGTAACTTTATGTATCAATTCATCAATATAATTATTATCCGTTTCTTCAGTTGCATCTTCTACGTCTAATGCATGATTAGCATTACATAGCGCTGTATCAAATTTATTACAAGAATGTTGCTGATCACTAAGATCAATAATTGTTGGTGCCATATTACACTACTTTATTTTTTCTTTTTTGATATAATTTTCGGTAAATTAAAATAAAAATTATTGTAAAATTTTATTGTTATTATTTGTTTGTAATATTTACACCAAATCACTTTAATGCATTATCTAATTTTCACATTCGCCCTCTATCTCTACCTTTCTTTCACTCTCTCTGAGTGTATGTGTGTGTATTTCTCTTTCTAATATTAACTGATACGTTATACGTTCTGAACGCGAATCTCTTCCGATAGAAATGAAAATGCAAAACCGTTTTAAATACGAGTATCGTTGGAAAGCAACTAAAGCATTTTCAAATAACGTTTAAATGTTTATACCGAAGAATTTACAGCACACTGCATTTTGATACCCACCATCCAGAGATTGTGGGTATATTCATTTTGTCCTTATGATTGTAGCATCCAAAAGACTCTACGAAATATATATATTCTTCAAATTCTGAATCGATTTAAACATATTTGTCTGTCCGTCCATGTGTTATGAATAATCTCACATTCACAAAAAAAACAGATATCGAACTCAAATTGGACGGAA
Organism: Melophagus ovinus; assembly: GCA_023089585.1. Classification (NCBI taxonomy): domain Eukaryota; kingdom Metazoa; phylum Arthropoda; class Insecta; order Diptera; family Hippoboscidae; genus Melophagus; species Melophagus ovinus. The sequence continues at coordinate 3,201,074 of JAKKIB010000177.1, forward strand.
ACGTTTAGAGTTCTTGCAGCTAGTTTAATATCGAAAATGAGCAATGTTCAACACCTTCATTTCCTTTGGTGGTTTCTTGCTCATTATTTGCAAACTGCAAAAGATAGAAAGCTGAAATTTTATACATCTAATTAGGCTGTTGATTGATAACATCCATTCCAAATGTCCATCTTTATTAATTTACACTATCTATCTACTACTAACAAAGTGTGGTGGGTATCCAAGATTTGTGCCCAGTCAAATATAAATTTCTTACTTGTACTCTCTGTTTATATATATGCATATAAATCTTCTCTATGGACTCTAGGTAAAAGGAAATAGATAAGAAAAATCAAAACCTAATATTCATTCCTTAATTTAGCGTAAAAGTTCTACTTTTACAAAAGCAATATATTTTTCTTAAATATATGAATTTATTCATACATGAGTAAATTTGGCATGTAAATAAAATAAATGTTCTCATTAAAATCGGGGTTCGAATATTTTTATTGCTACTTCCCTGTACTTTGAAAATTGTACTCGAATTTATAAACAATTTTTAATAAATAAATTAAAACAAAATGTAAAGAAATGCAAAAGCATTTTGACTAAAATTGCTGCAACATTTTTAATTATGTGAAATTGTAATAGAAATAATAATTGTATTAATAATGATACTTAAAAATTTATTGTATCGTAACATTGAATAAATTTGACCAGAAGTGCTGACCGAAGGGCCTGTTTTTTTTTAAAAGCCATTTCTAATATCGACTCAAATACGAAAACTTCCCAAGGAGGAGATTGTATACAGTCTACATGCGCAAGAGAAGTCTGTGCAAAGGTTGGAACAGTATTTGAGTAAACTAAATTGAAATTTCATCTTCTCTCTTTCTGAAATTGTTAGTTATATTAATCTTATACATAAAATTAATAATAGTAGATTGTATTTTATTATTATTATTATTATTATTATTATTATAAGAAAATATTTTTTAAATGTAATCAATATAAAATCATTGTTTATTATAAAGACTTAATACTTACTCATCAATTTCTTCCTCTGACATGGAATGATTATTAGTACTTAACATTGACATTGTGACGTTGAATTTATTTACTTTATGAAATTATTTATCTGGAAAAGTTACCAAGAAAGATACATTTAAAAAAGGTCAACTTTTAAATGCATAAAATTAAAAATTAATTTAGAATCTTTTTAATTAAATTTTAACTTAATTATTAAAGCAATTAATTCTTACTAATTAGTAATTAAGTTATACTCTTAAGGGGTAACTAACAAAGTTTATTACGCACTAAACATTTTGGGAGGTAAAATATTTGTTTAATTATAGACTTAACAGTTGAAAAGATTTCAAAAGTCATCAATTTTCTGATACATAACTTGATTCAGAATCTTCTATTAAATGAGGCGACATTTATCCATCGATTCATTCAATCTATTTATCACAATTTTTACGTTATCTCCATTTCAGATATTTTTAAAGTTTTGAAATTAAAATTACTCCGTACTATAGCAGGCATTTTACGGACATTTCCCATTTCTCCATCACTTTATCACTAAATAAACTCACTTATGTCCAAATAATGAAAAGAAAAATTCCATCAAAACTAAATAACTGCATTTAAAAAGTCGCTTTAAAATAAATATATTTATAAAATCAATTCCAATGACGTCGAACTTTTTAAATTACATTATTTTATACGTTCAATTTATTTTAAGTATAATAAAGTGTAATTAGTAGACGCATTTAATTAATTAAAATGTTTATTTTCATTTCTTTATTTAGTTTTACAAACAAACATTTCTTATCTAAAACATTTCCTCGTTAAAATTTACATAAATTTCAAAAATTTGCATGCATTGCAAAAATGAACATATGGATATAAAGTTAATGTACGTTAAGTATTAATATAAAAATATTTATTTCAATGTGACCCATGCGCAAATGTACAAGACAACTTTTTATAAGGAAATAATCGTCCTTTCACCTTTAATCCAATATAATTCTACGAATGAAATTTTATTAAAAAAATCTCTTACAACCAGATAAAAATTTTCCGTGGACAAACAATAGATAGGGAGACGGATAGACAGATAGAGGTAAAACACATTTGAGTGCGAGCCCAGCGGAAAAATAAAATTTGGAAATATCTTAAAACTTTTAAACTGTCAGATCTGGTTTAACTTATTATTACTGTCTAAGGGCAATTGGCATGAAGCCTTCGTAAAGCATGTTATTTGAAGTTGAACAAATTAATGTAAACTTAGAAATGGAAAAAACTTGCCCGTACTCAGCAACAGTAAAAGTGTCAAAAGTTTAAAATTTCACTTCATTCATTTTGTTTACTTTTTTTTTAAATCATTTTAATGAACTTTTGCTAAAAGGTTCTACGTATGGGTTCATCATTGGCCATGAAAAATTCAAAGAAAAATTGTCATTAAATCTAAAACTATGTCTGGGTTTAGATTTGTTATATTTCAATTCGAAATAAAGTCCTCTTCACTTTCCGATTTCAAATTCTCAAACAAATTTTACAAAAAAAAGAAAAAGAAAAATACTGCGCCTCTGATTCATTTGAATATTGATTGGCACTTAATTTTCTGTTATTGATTAAACGTAATTAAACGTAATTTTCTAACTTTTCTCTACCTCTCTACGATTACACATTTTATCTTGTGCTTTTAGATATCACTTTTAACTTACTTTATTTATTCTAATGAGAAATTTCTTTTTAACACTTTACACTTTACAATCTATTAGTTAATATTTAGGATACACACCATCTCAATATATTCTTATTATTATACAATTATTTACATAAAACTTATCATGTCATAGAAATGTCCATATTAAGTAAAGTAAAAAGTAATGTAATTAGATTTGACAAATCCATGTAATGTTTAACATCAACTGAATGATTAAGTAGTTTATTTATTTTAACGCTTAATTTTGTTAACAAAACAGAATAGATAATAACAAGCACATAATAACAATGGTTTTTATTTATCTTAAAAAAAAAACAAACGAATAGCACCAAGCAAACTACCACTTTATAATAAATTACATTAAAGGCCAAAGACAAATTTCAACCCCTAAGAAGAAAAAAAGCATAACAAAAACAATGTAAAATTTATTTCATAGATAAATATCAATTTTTCCAATGTGATATAAACTCTCTATGATAAAATGTTAAGAGAAAATGCACTATATAAAGAAAGCGTATGTACATTTATATTTCTCTTAACTTTTTAATAATTCGACCAAAGACTCTTTGAGAGTACAATTGCTGTACAATTAATCCATACAAGAAAAACAGGTATGTTACAGTACAAAGAATAATATAACGGTATCTATTTGTAATAATCTAACAAATTTCCGAATATATCTGCTTGTTCTTTATTACAAACGACATTTCTATTATTGATAACTATTTTGACTCTGATATTATTATAAGTTGTTTAAATTTAAACTTTTTTTTGTCCATTTTAAAGAGCGAATTAGCAGCGCTTATAATTAAATATGTATAAAATTAAATCTTTTCCTTATTAACTTGTATTAATAGAATAGTAATAGAAGGCTGTTATTTCATGAATTTTATTCTTAGCATATTTACTCTCACAATTGTTTACATTTACATAAAATTTCTATATTGAAATTACCATTTTTTTTTACCATATTTACTCTGTTTTCTTACATACGCATATAAATAAGATGATTAGTAAAAGTGCACTACCGTTGAATTAAAAATATATAAATAAATAAAAAATAATTCCTTAATGAAAAAAATATTAATGAGCAAGCTGCACAAATGACAATTATTTAAACACTAAATAATATTTTTGTGAAATATCTTAAAATATATAAAATCTCAATCAGTACAAGGCGATAACTCCTGCATAATAAATATATCCAAATTCGCCCCATTTATTTCAATCCGCTCAGATATAATTAATATTCAAATCATTTGATTTATTTTTTTTTTTTGACGTAAAATACAATCACGTTCTGGTCTGCACAAAACCAGAGAAGACGAAATGGGGAAAAGAATACGACTGGATTTCGTTTGACCTTGACACTTTTAAAATATTATTAAAATTGTATTGCATATGCAGACAAAATGTATGTAAATTCGCACCGTCCTCACGTTTGTTTATTTTTTTTTATACCAAAATTGTATAATACGTATCCGTTGGTGGTCTAATTAACCGTCAATATATACCTTCTTATTATTTTTATTATTAATACTGGTAATTTTGTGGTAAAATTGCACGTGCCGGTAAATAATTTGGATCCTGTTGATTACGATAGCGGCGAGCTAGAAAAACAGCTAACACCTATAAATAATTGTTGAAAAGAATAAAAAAAGAACATGAAAGTAAATATAATTATAACAATTTTTATAGATAAAATGTAAAATTTTGAAAAAAAAAAACGGAAGCTTCCTAAATGGAATATTTTGATATTTGTATAATTTTTAATATGTGAAAAGAACAAGAACTCATTTCAAGTTTATAGCACTTTTAAGTCTTTTGCTTATTAATTGTCCAATAATATTTAAATCATTATAATAATTTTAAGAGAAATATTTAAATCGTGAAATTCCCGCCCTTTTATTTATTATAAATTAATTATTCGTTTAGATTGTGTACCTTTAGTAAAAAAATAACCTTCTAGAAAGCATAATTAGAAGGTCACTCAAGAGTATGTGCTTTTTGTTACGAATGCTTGAAACGTTCTCTCAAAGCTTAACACTAAATGGATAAAGGACTTTTAAATAAAATTAAATTAAAACGTCATTAAAAAAAAAAGAAGGTAAACCAAAGAATTATTTATACTTATATGCTCACCGAACTTCTGAAATGGTATTCATACAATGGCTAAATGGTTAGTTTGCCTTGTAACATTCCTCTTGGAAACATGTACATTAATTACAAAAACATTTGTTTATATAATAAAGAGAATTCTCATAAAGTCCAGAGAAGGGCAGAGGTGACGTACACTAATTATTTGAATATAAAATGTGTAAGTATTGAATATGCAAATTTAGAATGAAAATAAAATCCATATAGAAATGGGGAAAATAATTGAAGATTATTATTAATGGTTAATCTAAAGAAATGCACTGGGCAATCCTCGTGGATCTTTTTGATTACGATAACGAACTGTTAACCAAACACCAATGAACTGCTCGAGGAAAGCATTCCAAATAAAAAAACAAGAAGAAGAGAGAATTGAATTTTCAATTAAAAGATGTGCAACTTATACTTAATTACTATAAGTTTAACTAAATATGTGTACGTTAATATTAGGCAACTTACCTCGGTGAAACTGAAAAAAATGCCCAGACCACCACAAAGTCTGAATGCATAATTAATTTTCTTTTCCAATGAATACAAGCAAGGTTCACATTGGCATGCTAAATCTCTATTAGCATAACTTGGACAACATTTTTGAATGATAGTTTCACATGAATTATCAATTAGATTTGTTGTTTGATTGTAGCCACAACATAAAAATGTCTCCTGTACACGTTTACGTATTGTTTTGGGGAGATGATTCCAACCTTCTTCAGCAATCTGTTTTTGCTGTTCAGAATTCACTGCCAAACATGAACTGGCTATTGAAAATTGTATTAAGAATAATAAAAATAGCACAATCATGTACTAAACATTTTACATTTTACATTAATTAAGGATGTTCCAAAAAATAATTGAAACTCTTCTAAATGAAATGTTAAATTAATCTCTTAAATAATTTGACCGTTGTAAGTAAAAGGATACAAAAAATAATACAACTTGATGATGTTTAACAGCGCCAACCAAACCCAATATAGATATTAGTATTAATATAATTCCACATGCTAAAATTCCACTAACAATTGGTAAATTTACAACAATCGATGCTGCACGGGCATACACACCAACACCAATTAACACGAAACCCACGATCTAAAAGTATTTATCAAAAGTAGAAATAAACTTATAACTTCTTTTTTATGAAATTTCAATAATCAAACACTTTACTTTTACTTTACATTTTACCAACAAGACAAAAAATTATTCATTGTTTTTAGTAATCTATTTACCACTAAAGAAATTATAAATTAAGATATTTCCAATGTAATTGCTTTCGTTTTATTATTATAGTGCCATAACAAACTACACTTAAGTATTCTTTTGCCTTTCCATTTGGAATCATTCTGCCAATATTTGCATATGATGATATTTATAACAATTATTACTAAAATTGTTTTAATGTAATGCCAAAGTATGATGTATATTTCTTTTTACCCATGAAAATAACTACTTAGATAAAAATACAAATACAGCAATAAAGTAAAAGACATCTCCATATGTTTGTTTATTTATTTAAAATAATTCCAACTTACCACATATAAAATATTTAATGCAATTAAAGCATTTTTCGAACAAGTGAAACCGCCACACATTTTTTTTAGCAATTCCTTTGTTACCAATTTACCTGACAACTTCCTTATGGTATATGTCCCGTTACAAGTTTACATATAAAATTTTTGCCTTTGTTTATACGATTCACTAATGCACACTTTGTTCTAACTTTACATGACAATTTTACAATACACTTTACAATCTTTTTTTCTTTGTCTAACAATTCCCCAAATAAGAGATTGAACAATTTTCGATAAGTGTAGTTCACTCACATATACTTACTAACATTAAGGCTATTAAGCATTTTTTCGATGCATATTTATTTATAGATTTATATATTTTCGATGATATTCTTTTTTACAAATTTCCTCATTACTGTAAATTTTTTAAGTACAACTTTTATTTCTTAACTATTAATAAGAAGTATCAAAAATAGAGGAAAAGTATCAAACAGTAAGAAAATTATCCAGGTTATGAACTCAAATCATTGAGTGTGTAAAATTAACAACAAAGTTATCAGAAATATTTTGTAAAAGAATATTGAGAGAATTTAAGTTGAGAGAAAATAAATGAATGCATAAAAAAAAGCAAAAAAATCATGGATAATTTACATTAAAAAACAACATTATAAAAAAAGAGTGAAAGTTAATAAAAAGTTCGCGCCCAACGTGGGGCTCGAACCCACGACCCTGAGATTAAGAGTCTCATGCTCTACCGACTGAGCTAGCCGGGCTGCGAACAATCCGCTGATAGTTTTAGGATATAATTATTTTTCTTTATGATGTTACAAATATTTTATAAATAAAACAATGTTACTTATGTTATATACTGGTCATGACCTTTTTATACCTTACAACACTTCTGATACAAGATACTATAAGTTTAAACAAATGCTTGCAGAAGTGGAGTTAGAAAAACTTTCAATTGGAGATGTAAGTAAAACAAAACTAAACATGACAAAAAGGAACAGTCGGACTTACAACAAGTTGTAAATAAAAGTTTTAAATTAAATTATTAGATTTATGAATTGTCATTTGTTGTTTTAGTTTTTTTTATATGTGCACATGATACATATTTAAATAATTATAATGAATATTTATATTGAAGTACAAAGTGGCACCGTTATACTCTATAATCGTTGAATTTTAGATACCCTAAACAACTTTGCCAAATGCAATTTTAAATTGGCAATTTTAAATTTTGAAAGATTTAAAAGATCCATAATACTAAAGAGATTTGAAAAATATTGGCCGCTATGCATCACATTTGACATACTTTTTCATTATTTTAAATATTCGAAAAATATTCAAAAATATTCAGATTGTATGAATTGCTCGATTATGACTACGTATCATTTGTCAAAATATCTTTAAAACTGTGGCTTATATTTTGATAACAACAGAAAGAGTTAAATCGGATTGGAAAGAAATTTTCATTCAATTGGCATAATAAAAGACGGATTTACGTCAAGCTCTTCTGAGTCTTACTTATTACAGCATTAATATGTTACACCCTACACGACAAAAGGCGTAGGGAATAAAAGTTAGAGCTCTAGCATTTAAAAAAGTAACTTTCGTTTGTTCTTGAGTATAGTTAAATATAATACAAGACTTATGATCACATGAATCTAATTTGAAAAATCAGTTGTTTACTCAATTAATAGATTACCTTTCGTCAGCAACTAAAATTATTTCCGCTAATTATTGTTTACTTTATAAAATACATAAATATATAATCATTTAAAGTATTAAAAGTATAGACTAGCAGAAACTTAAGCAATTTGACATTAAAGTAAAAAGTTAATCTGGAAACAAGCTATATTAACCTGAAGATCTGAAGCTCTATTGTTATGGAAAAAAGATAAAACCTAGCGGAATACCCTGCCAAAGCACTTGTGCGTGACCATGCTGGCAAAAGTTTTGAGTGATTTAAAAAGGGCAAATTATGCAAAAGCCTTCTAAGCTTCTTTATCACGCTTTAAATTATTGCAAACAAATTTTATTTGACCGAATTACCATCACTGCAACTCTGCTGAAGCCTAACGAAATTAAACTTTTTATTTCAAAAATTAATTTTAAAGGCTTTGAAATGTGAAGTCTATAAATCGCGCTTCAAAAACCTCTTAAAGTATGAACTCTCAACAAATGCTCTACATAACCCTTTCTCGAGTTATGTTGAGTATTTGATTGGATTAGAACGGGGTTATCTATTATAAGTTTTTTGAGCTACAATCTTTAATTTGGTGTTTTAATTTCATCAATTCGATGTTTTGAAGAAATCAGACTAAAATTAGCTAATAAGTTGCAAAGTGACAATGAGATACTCCATTAATAATAACCAATAAGGGCTGAATTCAAATTTTTATATAGACCAAAAAATCCTTAATATTTTTTTTGACAAGATCTAATATATATGAGATTATACAAATAAGCATTTAAACTGTAATAAAATATCGTACTTATTATGAATGCAGGTGTTATATTAGATATTATTAAATTTCTTAAAGAAGTTTTATTTACAATGTACGCATTTAATTACAAAATGTATATTGCTAATTTATAAAATTCAATAATGCAACTGTATATTTTTATAAAGATATGCATGAAATACGATTTAATAATTATAAATCTTCTGTATGAACTTGCGAACTCCTGAATTCAGCATTCAAAATTGGTATAAATAAACATGCAGCTTATAAAATAATAAATTAAGCAAAAACCGTTTAAATCAGTTAACTAAGACTGGTTTTTGTTTCTATATTTCTTATAGTTTCATATATGTTCCGTACACGCCTACCATTTAATCCAACAAAAAAAATGTATTAATATTTTTATAATGACAATAATATTAATATATAAAATTACACTCGAATTAAACAAATGAAAGAATTTTATTTCATTACAGTTAAGCTTTTTTCATTCACCAATCAAACATTAAAATGTATTTAATTGATTCATTTTTATCAAATTTTATACGAAGTAGAATAGCGGTGTTGGAATGCACAGGCAAAGTTCCGCATTATTGTATTTTTTTATTACTTATAAATAATTTTTTTTACTTATAAATAATGTTTTTTTTTCTATTACAAGAATGTAAAATTGTTGATAAATATTCATCTTTTGCTCTTCTAATTTCTGAGTAATAAACAGAAAAATCACAAGGACCTTTTTTTATGTAATAAATTTACGCAGTCGAAAAAAGTGAAACAGTTAACGGGGCATGTTCAGACAGATGAAACAACCAGACAAATAAATTTAAATTGTAGTTAAGCGTTTTACTGATTATTCGTCGGTTTGCGTAAAAAGAAAAAAGTCAGTAAAAATTACTGAATGCAAACAGCAGCGTGGTTGGTGAGCATTCAACTTTGAACACTAGCTAAATGTTTCATATTATATTTGCATCCCAATAATTTTGATTAAATAAATATTAATCATATGAAAACACATAAAATACAAACAGGTGACACAGAATGTTTTGAACTTTTATGGCCATCCTCCACACTTTTGGAATATACTGAAATGTAGTTATTAATTACATTATTAATTACATTTTTAATTACATTATATTAAAGTAATTGGCCGCATTAACATTTGCGGTATAAAAATATAAGAAAAATTTAAGATATAGATAATTTTATACCCATTACCCAAAGGTTGAGAGTATACTCATTTTGTTATGCCCATGTACAAAATTTGGTCCAGATAGATCCATTTTTACAGCCACTTTTCAAATAATGCCTTTTTCGAAAAAAATATTTTATTTTGAATATATTTTAGCGTAAATTGGAACTTTTGTATTTTGTCAGAAAAAAATGCACCAAATTAGATTTAGATCGATACACTTTTTAAATCTCCCATCATATAACAAACTTTTTAAACAATTTAAAACTTATAAGTATTTCGATATTATCGCCTTGTAATTCTCTTAATTAACTTTAATCATATTTAGGAAACTGTTATAAAGTGTTTTGAAAGTCGACAGCAACTTGAATTTGTGTATTTTTGGTTTTTTCTACTTTCACATTTTCAATATTATTTCACAATGACCGCAATGTATGCATCCATTTATCAATTAAATTTTGTTAGTTATACTCACCATGATGAATTGGAAATGTATTCTCAGAATTAGACTGTGATGTGCAAAAATTAGAATTTGAATTTGTGCAAAGTATATTTATTAAATAAATGCAGAGTCATGTCTGTCCATCTAATTCCATATCTGCACAAATAATCTTCTAATAATTTAATCTTCTCTTAAACAAAGAGCTTAAATTGTAAACTCGGAACTAAGTCCGAGTGACTAAGTAACTAAACTGAAACTGCTTAGAATTGATAATAATTCTCTTGAGTAAAACTTTATAAATTTTAACCTAGAATTGGCCAGTTAGAATAAGTAAATAATTGCATTGTTAGACGTGATTATTATTTTTAATAGAGAATTACATTTTGCATATAAAGAATATTTTGTTTTATGTGGCTCGATCCTCATTTGAACGCCTCCATAATTGATTTGTATTTTAGTTATGTTTCATATTTCGCAAGAAAGCACATCACAGTCTAAGGCCTAACACATTGATTCATTGATGAATTGAAGAGCTCTCTTTTTTTAAAAAAACATACACCACTAAATTATGGAATATTTCTTCTTTTATGGGACTTTTTAAGTTCTTAGCGTTCTTTTGTTACGTCCTTCTTAATAAACCATCAATTTATCATAAATTATAATTTGCTTTGTATACTTTTGGGCTTACTAAAAAACTAGTTACTAATATACTAGCATATTATTTATAAATATATAAATGTTTATGTGCACAGTACCCTGCAATTATACATTCAAGTGATAGACCTTTATGATTGGCAAAACGTATTACATTAAGAGTTAAATGTTGCAGCTGTGTGTTTGTATGTGTTTGTGATGTGGCATTGAATTTGCACTTGCTCTCTGTGATTACTTAGCTTTAGCTCATAGAGAATTTGAGTTAATAGCTAATTAGAACTACTTGCAAGAAACTTACAAATTAAGACTAAGTGTGCAACTTACTAAGCTTTTCACGAAGGCAAAAGAAAATAATAAATATATAGGAATAAAAAAAAGGTAAGCCCCGGTGTGTTTCAGGTGGTACATATAGGCAAAATTGGGGTAATATGAGCCCAATTCCGTTACAGCAGTTGTAGTTTCTGTATAAGAGAGAGAGATCCGAAAAATATATATTGTTGGCTCCAATAATTGAGCTAACTTAGAACAAACTAGTGAAAAAAAAATTGTCTAAAAATGCCTTCAAAAGTTGAACATACCAATAAAAATTTACCATGAACAATTTTCCAAAAATACTTTTCAAGCGATGGGCTTTCGTAATGTAAAACAAGTGCGAACTTTATAAAACCAGAACTCAACGAACTAAAAGAAACTATTCTCATATTTTTGAGTATCTGTATTTTCGATAAATAGTCTTAACTTGGGCCAATCGCAATAAACAAAATGATTAGCTCCATAAAAAATTTAAATGCTTTACTTGCTTAAAGCAAAACTTGGCGCTTTAGTAAAATTACTTATAAAGAGAAGTGATTCATTTTTCAAAATTTTTCTATAAATGAAAAAAATCATCAATATACGTATGACTGCAAAAATAGTCCATATTTCGACTTGGCTTAGCCGCCAGTGAAGTGTTACATTAGAAAGACAGCGTACGTAACTGCGCAACATGAAATGCAAGGACATAATTGAAAGTGTTTTTCGAAATATTTATATTATTATTTAAATAGTGAGCCATTTAACTCACTCATCATGAAGGTATATTCGTTTATAGTTTCTCTCTATGCTTTGTAGACATTTATCTAGTTTCAGAACAGAACTATTTTTTTACTCTAAAATTAGAATATCATAAATTAAATTATCGAAGCATGTAGAAGTGGACTAGAGTTTGCATGACTTTTTCACATGGTTGTTGCTCTTTTTACAATTCACTGAATTATCTCAGTAAATTACGATTTTTAAGTAGCCAAAAAAAAAAACACAGACAAAAAACTTTCTTCACAAAATAGACTCTAGAACAATGAAATTAAATTAAGTTATTTAATGAATTTATTAAAAATATGCTACGCCTAAATTCCTTTTAAAAGTTGTATACGTTCCCATAAATTACTGCACTAAAATACTAATTTTGTAATACAATGGAAATTTAAATATCAAAAAATTGCATTTTTATTAATATTAAAATGCAATTACATTTCATACAATTTTAATTTTTACTATTATTATTATTATAATTATTGTTTAATTATATTATTTCTTTTTCATATAACTAAAATATTAATATTAGATCATTATTATCATTTCAATAAACAACAATTTTTCTTAATTGATTGATATCATTTGATTTAAAATTTTTTTTTAAATAATTCAAAAACATTACTCTAAATAATATAAACAATATAAATATGAAAATGAATAAGAATTTAAATCTCGTACACTAAATCAATTCAAAACACTAAATGGTAAGTTCTTTTATAGAAAGTGTTAGTAGAAAATCATTGTAATAATAATAATAATAATAATAATAAGAGGAAGAAGAAAAAAATCCTCCTCCAACAAATTGATATAACAATAACAATATATCAAGTTGGATGCGTGCTTTTTCTTACATTCCAAAAACGTCTTGGCTTTTTTTTTATATATAAAAGTTATACGTGTGCTTTTTAAAAAAAAAAACAAGAAAAGCAATAACAAAAAGTAAAAAGCAAAATAACAAAAATTTAGTTAACACTAACTATCAATAATGATAAATGCATAAAATTAGTTAACACGATAATTAGAACTTGTTATTCGCAGCAATACAATATTTTCAAAATATTATTTATGCCATACCATTCCATTAAAATAAATAACGGATACACACAATTTAATGAAACTTAAACTAAATCGTCAACTTATTAAAGAGACTTGGAAAGGTAAAAAAAATTCTTATACTGTCGTTTCCATGTCTCAAATTTGTATTTCATTTTTACAAAATTTAAAAGTTTATTACTACAAGTTGATAGTAACAACTGGAGAATTCAATTACTAATTGTATGACAAATACCGAAACTGATCTAGTCAGGCATCAATTCCATTAAAAATTTCTTTTAATTTAGAATAAAAATTATATACAACTTTCAGTTATACCAATCTAATCCAAAGATTTTCCAATCTTTTAATGAGTAAGTGTGAGACTTAGCCCTTAAAAGTTTGAAAATTATTAACTTCTAACTTTTGCAGCCTAAATATACATTAATTAAATCTATAAGTCCAAAAACTCCAAACTCATATAAAGAAATATTGACTCTAAATCTTTTAAGTAGGTTAACTGAAAGGTCTTCATGTAGCATCATTACATTCGCTCGCTTTAAAAATTCAGCATCCATATTCTATTTTACATTAAATATATAGAATTATTGTAAAGTTATTGAAATTATTTGGTGCAACTTTAATAATCACGCAATTTAGAGAAATGTAATTAACAAAAAATTAAAATGTATACACAATTATAAAAAATTTGAAATATTTTCAATTGTGTTGTTCAACAGTAATAACAATTCGTTACACACGAATAATAAGAAACGAAAAAATTCTCAGATTTCAGTTATTTACATGAAACAATTTGCATTTACATTTACATTTTCCTTTTTCAATAATAGAAGCAATGTATAATGATCAGAAAATATCTGGTACTTGTAAAATCTCTACTATTGTTAAAGGCGTTTTTTAAAAACTTCTTAAAATGTTCAAAATAAAATCTGTAATTTCATTTATTTATTTAATGTAAAAATTTATATAACATTTCTATAGAATTGTATGAATTTTTGAATATGTAAAACTAATAAATAAAATTTTACAATTGATTCAATTCGATTCTTACAAATCCTATACTATTTTACTTAATATAATTAAAAGGCCAAACTACTAAAATACATTTAAAAGTAAAGGTTACTTGTAAATTTCAAGTAATTTGGGTAATTTAATTTGATTTGAAAAAGTATTCAAAGAGTTGTTCAATCTGGGCAATATTTGATGCACATTTTTGGTGGATTAAAATATCTAAAAATTATTATAATAACTTTTTCCAAATTACATGGCTGAAAAAATCTTTTGATCCTAAGCACTGGAGCTTTGTTTTTTTTTAAGCCAAAATAGGTCTGTTTATCAAATTTCAGTAAAATAACTTGATGGACGGACGGCCAGACAAACAAACTGAGAAACTTATTCAGATAATTACTACAATTTTTTCATTCAATATAATAAAAGTTGAATTTAATTTAAAGTCTTTGAAATATACAAGAATCAAGATTCTTTTTTCATTTTATTATATTTTTTTATTGGAAGAAAGCGGAAAAATTGATACCCAAAATGAGCATGAAGCAACCTAGGCTATTGAAATTTAGATAAGATTGTATAATATTTACAAAAAATCACAAGAAGTCGATCATACCAGCTCAAAGAAACAAATTTTCACATATTTTTTTTTTTGGAATTTTCATTTCTCAGTATTCGGTGACTAGCCAAAACATCTAAGATGCTACAAAAAAAATTTTATTATATATTCTACATTTTGCATCCCCAAAATTGCCTCCGCCCAATGCAATACTTAGATAGTGGGCTTCCATAGTTCGACTCCAAACCTAAAAGCATAAAATACATTTAGATTTAATACAAATATTTTTTTTTGACAAATTTTGCTCTGTAAATTGTACCTAAGGCGAATTTGGTTGCGTTCCACAAACGTGGAGTCTAGCAAAGATAAACAAGTATAAATATAAATGTAATATCTTAGACCATACAACATACCATCCAACATACCATTAAACTAAGTTCAAGTTACTCTTACAAACTGCAAAACCAGAAATATATTTTGACTGGCACGTTATAAAAAAGTCTGTTAAAAGATCTCTGTAAAAAATGTTACATTGACCTTGAAAATGAATGATATTTATTGTGTGCAGAAAGAAACGCTCTTGCTCTTTTCTATAGAGACCTGTTACTTGTACGTAGATGGCAACATATTTTGGGTGTTTTCGTTTTTCTTTTCTTTTTCATTTTTTTTCCTTGCCTTTACTTTGAATTATGTATTAACAGAATTTTATTGATAAATAATAAAGAGATACAAGAACAATAAGTCAAAGTATATCGCACAAGATACTTAAACGTTTCATCATAGAAATTTCATTCAATAATATTGCTATTCTTAGCCAGAACATATTACAATGAAAAAGAATTGTTGCAGCGGTTAATAAGTGGCAGACGTTCATTCTTAGATAACGAGAATATTAGCTCAAGAAATTTCTATGGTTTTCTACGTCTTTCTTTTTAAGATATATTTTATGCATTTCTTACATGCAGAAAAATTGTTTAACTACAAGAAAACTTTTATACATGTGCAACGATCTAAGCTCTTGACCATAAATATAACAATAAGACACCATTCCACAATTTCTTTCTAGATGGAATTGTCAATTGGAAATTGTCATTATCATAAACGAATGAAATTTAAATGCAGTAAAGAAGTTAAAATTATTCGGGGTCGATTCTTAATGTGATAACAAAGTAAAAAAATCTACAAGGAAACATCGAGAAAATGAAGAAACTTGTAATTTGCAATAAATTGAGAAGTTTTTTATATGAAGCGAATTCCAAAAATGTACCGATCCAAATCAATTGGTATACATTTATGCAGTATATTAAACAGCAACTCTGAATCGCTTCTTATTAAAAGGAAATCTTTTCATCTGTAAAATTTTTTCAAAACAATACGCTGCTGTAAAGGTAATCAATAATCAACTTCGCTTAAATGTTGTTAATTTGTTAGAATTACTAAATAAAAGGACATAAGAACCTTTTTAAGTGTTACAAACATTCGTACACACTTATAACACCTGCTATCGCAAATGGTGTATGGTGTAATTAAGAAGACGATTAATACAATATAATATTAAAAGTAATTACAAATTATGCATAGAAAAAATTTCATATATGAACCAAAAAAAAAAAAAAGAAAAAATATATAACTAACATAAATTTTAGATATAGAATTTGAATTAATAGAAAAACTCTAAGGGAAATAATGCAGTAATTGCGAGAGAAGAGGACTCTAATGAATGAGAAAAAAAATTGAATTATGTTATTATTTCTCTCATCGAAAAATGAAAGTGATTGCATTGCAACTCATATTGCAATTACAGTTAAAGTTGCTCCGTTATAATAAAAAACAATTAAAATGAAGTGCAAGAGAAATATATAAGTGAAGGCATAATATACATACAATTACATGTACACTTACACTTACACTTACACTTACAAGTCAATTCAAAACAAAATATGTGAAAAAAATCAGTGAAACATTCAGTAGTATTTTATAAAAGCCAAGGTTGAGGCCATGTTTGAAAATAGTCGTGTAAGAGTCTCCAAACTATCAACGTTCGTCAACTTCATGTAACGTAACACAAAGAAAAAAGTTTGTTAGTTGTTTCATTGAATCTACAACAATATAAAATTTGTAACGAGTTAGCAATAAACAAACAAAATAACGGTTTATATTTTGCTTTTGTATTCTTTTTTATTTTCTATTTATTATTTATAAAGAGTCTAAGAGACAGAGAGTTCAAATAAAATGAAATATTTTACTCAAAATTCTATCCTAAAAAAGTGTAAACATTATTTTTTGCCATTTTTACTTGACATATTATAATTTGAGTTGAGTAATAATTATGGCAACAGAATTAAGTGAATAAGCAATAAATTAATTATGCGAAACAGTGAAAAGTTGTGCTTTAAACGAAAATAAAACTTATACTTTTATCTTAAATCAAATATTAATCTGAATCGATTATCCAGATATTTATTATATTAAGTTATATTTATAAAAAGGGCAGAAGGTTGAAAGACCACACGACGTGCACAACTTAAAACACGGTTGAGATAAAAAAATCATTAAGTGGATGACTTAATAAGCTAAAAAATATTTTATACATCTGGATATTAAAATTGTGTATCAATAGAATTAGAAGCACGTTTTGAATGGAGATTATCAATCTGCATATAAAAATTTCAAATGTTAGTGTCAACTTTGAGTTCTATGCCATGTTTCATGCAACAAAATGTTTATCATTGATTACGATTGCAAGCCACACTTGGTTAAATTAGACTAAACGCTTAGGGATAGAGATTCAGGTGTATCTTGCTGTTGGCAAAAAGCAATCATTAACCCTACCTTAGCCATATATATATGTTTATAAACTGTTCATCAACTTGCGTTAATTAAAAATTTGCCATTTTTAATCAACGATTGTTCTAATGTCATATATATGTAATGATCATTTTTATTATGTTTTCTGTTTTTTTTTGTTTTTATAACTTTAATTTATAAAGAAAAGAAAATAAAAACGATAATAAGAACAGTGAAGAAAATAATTAGAGAAGTACCTCGAGGTGCATGCAAAAAAAAAAACTAAAATCAACACAAATTAACTGTAGTCACAATATTTCGATAAGAAGCAGTTACCTCCTTCTGGTGAATTTTTTGTTTTGGTTCTTGCTTTTTTTTTGGTTTTTTCTTTTTGGTGTTAAAGTAACTTTGTATAAAACGTTTTTCATTAATGCACTCAAAATAAGGATTACTACTGAATCACGACATTTTCTTATAATTATCATTTTTTTTTACAAATTAAGAGCATGATATAAATTACATTTTATATTATATATATATATATATATATATATATATATATATATATATGACTGTGTGCGTGTGCTTGTATACAAATGGGAAAAAAGAAGAATAAAATAAAATCATTTACCTAAAGCGATTTGATAACTAAAATATGAAATAGATTGCATTTAACAATCTGCTGCTAACATTCACTATTTTCTAAATTCTCGTTGCGGGCACATGAATTTACAATAAACTGGCCTTTTATTGTGCCAATCGACAGAGTATCATTTCGAATATCTGAATCGATTCAAATATGTCTGTCTATCTGTCTATTCATCTATTTTTTCTAACAAATTTCAAACTTTAATATTTTACTATATTTATTTAGTATTTAAAATGAATAAGATTTGGTATGTTGACGTGTGATACCTCAAAGATGAATAGAATTCTAATTAGGCAAACTGTAACAATTTTTAGGGTTACGAGGGTGAAAAGTTCAGAAAAAATTCAAAATTTTGATGTATTTGAGCTGGACCAAATTGGCTTATTTTTGCGCTACTTCTTTATTAAACAAATCTTTCATAAATGAGAATTTTTATACCTTACGCCACTTGTGGTGTAAGGTTTTACAAGTTTGAGCAGATCACCCAAGAAGAGTTGAGGCATATCCACATTTTACTGTACCAACTAACTCAGAAACACTTTCTGCTTTCATTTAAGCCTGTCTGTCTGTCCATATAAATTTGTTATCAAGCTACATATAGCAATTTTTGCGATATTTCAATTAAATTTGACACTTTTTGACGCAGAGACAAACCCCATTAAAAATGCTTAAAATTTGACCATCTTTACAACCACTCCCGATATAACGTCCTTCTTAAAAAAGTCGTTATATAAAAATTTAAATATATTTTATCGTAAGTTGTATTTTAACATAGAAAATATGAGCACCAAATTTGATCCAAGTCGGTGCACTTTTACGGTCACTTTTTACATAACGCCCTTTTTAAAAAAAAAACATGATATGGACAAAAACTTGAAGTTTTAATATATTTTAGCGAAAATAAGCAATTTTATATTTTAACCTAAAAAATGTGTGTATCTCATTTGGTTCACATAGGTCCATTTTTTGAATCTTCTCTTCTCCTTCTCATATAACGAACTCTTTAAATAATTGAGAGATTACAATTTTTTCAATATTATTTTTGTTGGCTATAATTGCATTAAGCAAAGTTGTATAAGGTATTTAAAAGTCGGCACCGATCAACCATAAAATTCTTACTTGTTTTATATTTTCAATTTGCATTTACTTTGGACCAAATTTTATTGACTAGTCGGTAAAATGGTAAATGATAAATTCCGACCAACTATTACAAGCCTATTTACTCATTAAATTTTTACTTTCTCTTCTCCGTAGAATCTATTACACTCTCGCAATATTAATAAATATTAGATTATTAATAGCCCATACATACATGAAGTTATGCCCTTCCATACGTGATATACATTGTACGTGTGATTGCTTAGAATTTATTTAAAATAATGCAATAAAATATATAAATAATTCATAATGAAAATAAATCAAGTTAAAGATCATGTGTATTTTAATGATGGCTTTAAGTGTTCCTCGATTAGTATTACAACAAACCTTAGTGAAACTTATACAAATGATGGAAATATGAATGGTGGTTATGGTGATTCTGCAGATTCTGGTGATGCAATTGTAACAAGCAGCTGTGATTCTCAAGGATCTAAAGAATTTATGCGTAAGTATTACATCTATGATCCTTACCGTTAACAGCGTCTGAATTCGAATTACAACTAATCAATATATAAATTCCATAGGTAACGGGCAGCAAGGATATTTTTATAATAGTTCATTTGAAACTTTTGATAGTTCATCATTTGTAAAAATAAGTTCTATTGTTCTAAACGTTTTAATAAAAATTTTTTTTTGAAGATTTTACTTGAAATAAGACGTTAAATGGAGAGCCATACTAATAATCATTAACAGCGGACAGATGTAGAGGCGGACAGGCAACCATACAAACTTAAACTAATTTAATGTTGCTAATTGAAAATGTTGCTCTAAATCTATAAATAATGTAAAAAAGTCTAGAGAAATTACACTTTGTGATTATTTTTGTGAATATTAGTAATCCATGGAGGAAATTCTCTGTGGCCGTAAAATTTTACTTACGGCAGATGCGTCCAAGTTCTCTTCTAAACTGCCTTGTAATTAAGCTTTCAAATTAGCTGCTCACATGGTGAGCACTCATAGTGAAGTTATCTGTATAAAAATTAGATAATGGGGGCTGATGGTAAATGGTGTGGTAAAAACAGGCGATATATAATGATGAAATTATTTAAGCAAACAAATTAATTAATAATGCAAAATTTTAAATCATATAAAAATTTAGTAGATTTTTATTAGATTTCTTGTTAACTTTCTCATTTTAGTTTTTTTTATTTTCATTTTATTTTTCCCTTTTTTTTTTTTTTTGTTATCTTTATTTATTAATGGAGAATGTATATACATACGATGAAATGTTTCCATCTTGTGCTTTATTGGAATGTAAACGGTAAACATTTCACAACTGATATTTTACACTTTTTTCTTTCTTTATTCTTGTTTCTTTTAGCGCAATTAAATGCTTTTACTTTTTATATGCCTTAAATGTTTTTATTATTATTTTATTGATCTATACCATTTTGTCTATATTGTTTCCATTGCTACAAAAAAAAATCTAATAATAATAAAAAAGAAAATATATAAAAATTTTGGACTATACAAACATTTACGTATCTTCAAATTTAAAAATATTTGTTTGTCAAAACTAAAAAAAAAAGATATTTCGCAGAGCTTTCAAGAGGCCACGACTTCTGATTTAGAATGCCTAAACACTTAAAGGAATAAGTGCGCAAATTTTATGTATGTTTACCTTTGGCCAGGTGATAAAACATGGACGGTCAGTTTCTAAGAAAAATTGGAAAAATTTTATTATGGATTGGCTTAATACCAATTGAAAAAAAGGAAGAACACTTCCCTCTTTTTAAGAGAAACGAATTAATCATTAAAAATCAGAAATATTTAAAATTCTTAAAAAATGTTTATTGATTTAAATCATTTTTGTCAAAAATTATAAGAAGTTAAAAGTTTACTTTTAAAAACTACAATTTATAGATAGTTGAAATTTAGCACGAATATAAAAACTATTACTCTATTCTATAATTCCTGTGGAAAAATTATTTGAAACGGCCACGCGTAGTAAAAATTATACAATAACAAATTTTACTTCCGCATTTTCAAGTTTTTGCGTACAAATTTATGGGATAGTTGTTAATATGGTGTTACATTGTAAATTGTAGATATCGCGTTACAGTATTTACTATAGTGGGTGGGTATCCAAACTCCGGCCTTAGGCGAATATAATTTTTTTATTTATTATTTAAAGGCAACACATATTTTAAGCAATTCGTAATGGAAACCTAATAATAACATATAAGAAAAAAATTTTACCGTATCAAATGAATTCAAATTTTATAAATTTTATAAATTTTATACTTATTATTTATTTACTGTAGAAGGCACATAGAGATATTATCCGAGTGGTAATAAAAGCATTCAATTCATTGACATTCATTGTTCTCACTTTAATGAGTTTATAAGTGAGTATTCAAACAGAATTGACGGACATGTAATCAAGTAAGGCAAGTTAATTGAAATTAAATTAATTATACCTTAGGCCATTTTTGGCACAAGATATGATAAATTTGTATGAACGTATGTTGGATCTTATTTTAATTATTTCAAACGACTTAGAATACGATTAAAGGCGAATTGTCAACATCCTTGTTGCCTGCCCATGTAAATTTCTTATTATAAGAAGTGAACATTTTTTGTTTTGAAGTGGAATTCAATCAATCTTGTACTGTCACTCCGACTGTTTATTGTATTGTAAACTCGACTTCTGAACTCGAAAATTGAAATATCTATTCATTTTACAGTCACATGAGTCAAATATGACACTCATGGTAACTCACTTGAAAATTTTTTGGGGGTCTAACAATAAGAGTTTACATGGGATAAGCATAAAATAAGAAATGTATTTTTCTAAAAAAAAAAAAAGAGTTATTTTGCAATATCCTGTCGAGCCATTCCAGAATAAATAATATCATTTCCTATTTAGATTTCTACACTCATTTAAGTTGTTTATCTAAATTTAAAAAAAGTTAACCATGCCACTCCTCTAAAATAAAATATTCAAGCTTTATATGGATGTTCAAGTGCTACGTGTTCAAAATTATACTTAAGAAATTGCATGGCATAAAATTTACAAATCTTAATAAAATCTTATAACTTACAAATGATACAATGCCAACACTATCTGCCACAATTACAGCGTCCATTGTATCATTTGTAAGTCCATATTAATATAAACGAAATAATAAAATTCGCACAATATTAGCATATATCTTAGATTTATTACATTTTACTGGGAGTACATGAGGAAATATCATTTGAAAATACCAAAAACAATAAAAAGAGAAAATGCAAAAATTTTTTACTTCTACTTGTTCTCATCAAATTTTACAATTCAATTGCCATCAACCGTAACGGTAATTACTATTATACCTCGGGCCTCTATTCTCCGCACTCTAGAAATTTTTCTATGCTATTGTAATGACATAAAAAAAATTCTAAATAATTTAAGGGTTTTTGGTTTTTTTTTTTTGTTTTTTATTATTTGTTTTTTACTTTCATATTCTACATTATTTGACACACAAAAGTGCTTAAAAAGTAAATTCAACTTGATTATAGCAAGTCAGAAACATTTTCTGTCCATTCAGACAATAAGCCAGTAAAAGTTTGTTACATAGAAATGTATTGATCTGAGAACGACCAGTGTTATTAAAATCCTGCTGTCAGCAGGATTGGTTTATGAAAGAAGGTCCAAGCAAATACGAATTAAAAAAACAAAAAAGTAATTTCAAGGGAAAATTATTTATGTTCATACAAAAAATTTATAAAATTACCTTTTTGACCATTTAATTCTTTAGATATATCGGATATTAAACAATCAACTATCAAAAATTCCAAAAATACCTTTTTTTTCTTTTTCCCTTTTTTTTTTTTTGTTTATTAATTAATTAACTTTAAAATACACATTTTGTACACAATGTTTTTTGACACCTACTATCCCAAAGATTATAGTTTCAAGCCCCCCAGATCGCACAAAAGATTTATGCATGGCAAATCGCCATTTAATTGTGTATCCCATTTTAAAAACTATTGGTATTACGACATAGCAAAACAAATGATTTAATGCTCCACTCGAAAGTTAGTAGGTCAAACAATGGTCCATCTTACACTAATAATATCTGCCATATTTGAAATGCGCTTGTAAAACGTAATGATCATACGTGTGTGGTAGGTATTCAGGATATAAGTTTTACCAAATTTTCATATAACTTTTCAACTTATCGTATAATTATCATTGTTATTGTTAATACGATCAGCACAATGCAACACAATAGTAAACAATTGTAATGCCTTGTTTTGTCTTATTAGATTTATATGAAATTCGTTCACAACAAATTTAAACGCGTCATACGAATCATATGAGAACAACAGCAAACAAATGGAGAAAATATAGAATTTTGGCTTTAAATATGTGTTTAAATATAGTTATGCAATTTTCAATACGTTTTCAATGAAATTTTAAAATGCAACATTTTACTTTACGACAACTAAATGAATGCATAAGCATTCAAATTAAAATCTATTAAAATTGATCTGAAACTAAATAATTCTTAACACTTGACAATAATTGCTAACAGTATTTCAAAATTATACATTTACATTATACAAGTTCTAACAATTTAGACAAATCTAATCATAACAACTTGAATATGCCTCACCCAGATTTTGAATATACTTTGCAACTGTGCGCAACTTGAGTGCTGCCGAAGAATAAATAAAAGGCGTGAATAAATAGGAAATTATTAAATTTTTATGGTACTTAAATCTATAAATTTACTGGTGCTTCAAATTAATCTTTAAATGAAAAAGAAAATTAAAATTGAAATAATCATTAAAATAAATAAAAACGAATGAATGTAATGGGTGTAAATCTTTGTGCTTTCATTTATAAAACCGCCTTATGCAATTTCTCGAAAATTTTTCACTTCTTCAATTTCTTGACCTCTTCATCGCAATCCATAATATTTATTCATATTAGGCTAAGCGATATAAGGTATTCAATAATCCAGACTAATCAAGTATAACATTATTTCTTGTTGCTTGTTTATTTTGTATATTTTTAGTAAACGAAGATGATCAGAAAAGTTTACAATTTAGTAAATCATGGAATTGTACGAAATCTTGGTTACGTGACCGAAGTCGAAAAATGTTTACCCGTAAGATTTTATTTAAACGTTTACCTATTTGTCAATGGTTGCCGAAATATAATGCTGAAGATGCCATTGGAGATTTAGTAGCTGGTATTACAGTCGGCTTAACTGTTATACCGCAAGCTTTAGCTTATGCTGGCATTGCTGGTTTACCAGTAGCGTATGGTCTTTATGGATCATTTCTTGGTTGCTTTATGTACATATTTTTGGGTAGTTGTAAAGATGTGCCCGTTGGCCCCTCCGCCATTGTTGCCTTACTAACATACCAAGCAGCTGGAGGTTCTTGGCAAAAATCGGTATTATTATGCTTATTATGCGGCTTAGTGGAATTCTGTATGGGCATCTTTGGTTTGGGATTTTTAATTGATTTCGTCTCAGGTCCGGTATCCTCCGGTTTCACTTCAGCCGTCTCCTTAATCATAATAACTTCCCAAATAAAGAATATTCTGGGTATAAGGGCTAGAGGAGGAACCTTTTTAGAAATTTGGTCACACATTTTTATGAATATTGGTGATGCCAGAGCAACGGACACTATTTTAGGTCTAATGTGCATTATCATTTTACTTTTAATGAGACTTTTTACCTCATTCAAAATTGGCCCGAATGATGTTAATAGAAGGACGAAATTTCAATGTTTTGTAAATAAAATTTTCTGGATCGTGGGTACCTCACGTAATGCTATTTTAGTTGTAGTTTGCTGTGTAATTGGTTACATGTTGCATGTCGAACATCATGGTACACCTTTTAAAGTCATCGGCTATATACCGCAAGGCTTACCCAATTTTGCTTTACCACCTACCTATCTTTCGGCTAACGAGACAACAAGTGGTCACGAAGAAACTTTTTTATACATGGTTAGAAGCATGGGCTCCGGTCTAATAGTAGTGCCTCTTATCTCCTTAATGGAAAATATAGCAATATGTAAAGCTTTCGGTAACGAATAATACTTAACATAAAAATAGTGCTGTTAGTCGTTTTTTAACATAGAAAAATTTAAAAATTTGTAAAAAATTTTAGAGAGAGAATATATTTTAAGTATAAGAAAGGTTTTGTTACTCGGCCCCATGACTAATGTTTTCACGAATTATGTTTCTAAATATGAAACTTATCTTAAGGTCCAAAGTTAATTTTATGGACTTAATGCGGCTTCCACAAAAAAGATATTTTTTTAAATTGCTATATATTTTAACAATAAAATGACATTGCTGTCATTTGCAACGCTCAAGACATACTTCTCAAATATATTCCACGGCAAATGAGATGTAACTAAAGAAGATGTCAACTTTGATGACGCTTTGATCGCCAAGAAATGAAACTTTTCTTAAAATCACGTTATAATCTCTCATTGATAGAAAACTAAGCACATGTTTGTTACATTTAAGTCGCACATATTTATTTTAGAATAATAGCAATCATTTATGTAATTTGCAGCCAATGGCAAACCTGTTGATGCTACACAAGAACTAATAGCTATTGGTGTGTCAAACATAGCGAATGCTTTCGTTCAGGGCTTTCCTGGTACAGGAGCTTTAAGTCGTGGCGCTGTTAATAATGCCAGCGGTGTTCGTACACCTCTAAGTAATATCTATTCTGGCAGTCTTGTTATTATTTCCCTAATATTTTTAACACCGTATTTCTACTACATACCCAAAGCAACATTGGCCGCTATTATTATTGCCGCTGTATTATTTATGGTGGAAGTCAAAGTTGTTAAACCAATGTGGAGAGCAAAAAAATCGGATTTAGTGCCTGGACTGGGAACATTTATTTCTTGCTTAGTTCTGCCCTTGGAAATAGGCATTCTAGTGGGTGTTGGGCTAAATCTTGTATTTATTTTATATCATGCTGCTCGACCCAAAATTAATACGGAGGTATTAAGATCACCGGCTGGTCAAGAGTACCTTATGATAACGCCAGATAGATGCTTAATGTTCCCCTCGGTAGACTATGTACGAAATTTGGTAACGAAACATTCAATGCGTCGCAATGTTCCAGTAGTGATAGATGCCTCTCATGTTTATGGTGCCGATTTCACAGCAGCTATGGTAATTGAATCCTTACTGAATGATTTTGCCAGACGTCAACAGTTACTTTTTTTTTACAATATGAAGCCAAGCATATGCGCTTTATTTGAAAGTTTATCTCCAACAGAATTTGCTGTGTATTATCAAGAGCATCAATTAGATGAGCTATTGAAAGCACGAAAGTCTAACATGCCCTAAAATACTGTCTATTTAGTCATTAGTCCATAAGTGCTGCAACATAATTCTTGTTAATAATCTTACCCTAGAATTGTTTATAACAACTATCCAGGATTTGGAGGTACATTCAATTCGCCAAAATATTTACAACAATACAATACAGTAGCGATAATGAAATTCCACAAATTATATGTAGTACATATAATTATATAAATATACCATTATCATAAAAATCGAAATCAATCAAATCGTATCTGCAGGCCTGTGTGATCATCTGTTGTGGGTATTCTACTAGTCGAAAAAACTGAAACAGCAATTTAATTTTGAAAATTAATATTGAAAATAGACGAAATTAAACAAAGGCCACGCTCACAATACGCTTTAAACTAAAAGTACCTGCATTTTTATATAAAACATTAAACGCTTTATGATTCAGCTGCTGTTCGAATACAAAAAACAAATGGCGGAAGTTTTAAATTTTTCATACTTTCTGTTCATATCGTCCCAAAATAAAAAGGGGCAAATAGAAATTATTTATCATTAAAGTTAAGAGGAGGAGATTTACATTATTTGTTAATTATCTGAAATATATAAGAAAAGATTAATTTTTAATTAATGATAAAAATTAATAGGTTATAGGTTTCTAAAGTTTAGCTCTAATCAAAAAAAAGTTTCTTATTTGATATAAAATAATTACATTTTAATTTTTTGTAGGAGTGTTATAGTTACTATTAAGCCATAT
This sequence comes from Melophagus ovinus, assembly GCA_023089585.1. Lineage (NCBI taxonomy): Eukaryota > Metazoa > Arthropoda > Insecta > Diptera > Hippoboscidae > Melophagus > Melophagus ovinus. The sequence goes on from JAKKIB010000177.1 coordinate 3,228,520, forward strand.
ACCAAATATTATAGAACAAATATTTAGTTTTAATTTCCACTCAGGTAGTGAGACTAATGCCAATTTTCTTAATCATAATTCCGATTAGTAAACCGTGTTGTAAATTTTAAAAATATAATTGTACATGTATTCAATGTTAGTAATAAGTTTTACAATTTGTAATTTTGTTGTGTTATTTTCATGTTTTTTTTTTAGTTGTTAGTTTTCTTATATCTGAATGAAATAAAAAAGCCACTTTATTTAAAAATTATAATAAATTTATTTTAATTAGGTTTTATCCTCTGTCACTGGAACTCTGATTTTATAAAATTTTATTTTAAACATAAAAATTGACAGAGATCTTTATAATGGCATGTTATGCATTAATACTTCTTAAATACTTTTAAAGATGGGAACCTTACATTAGAACAACGCTCACTTTTGGAATTAAAGCAACAATTATGAAAAATTTTTCGACTATGAATTATGAAAAAATGTATATTTTAAAATAATATGATCATTATTTTGTTATGTTTATCTAAAACAGGAAGTTTAAGTGTCTTTTAGTTATGGACTTTAAAAGAAGTCCATGACTAAAATTATATTTTTTTATACAAATTTTATTAGGATTTGTTTAAAATTTTTAGTTTAAAATTTTTTCTTTTCCGATGACACAGATCTCCTTTTATTTAATTTATCCATTCAGAATCATTTTTGAATTGATTTACGCCTGAGTGTCCGTTCGATTTCATAAATGTCTATCCATTTAAGTTTAGTATTAAATTATAGGTCACAATATTTCAGATGCTCTCTTTCTAATGGCAAATTCTTTATATTCTACTTTCCTTACTTCATATTTTACTTAACATATAAAAATATTGCCCAAGTACATATTTATTAGAAAAAATTTATAAGATGAAAATGTTTCTAAAAAATATCCAATTAAAGTGCCTTCAAACAAATATCCATCCAAACACTTATAAGTATAAGCAGCAATTCTATAGTCCTTGTTCCTCTCATGTACCGCAGATCACACGTGTGGAAGTTGCTGTAAGCAACTTGTGAAAATGTTTATAAACATAATGTAACATCGCAAAATTAAGTTGACATCCATAAAGTTCATGCCATAACTTTAACAGAAAATTCTTCTATAGTCTGTGCCAGGGGTAGCGTCGATAATTTCAAGCAACTTATAACTTGACACAAATTTGTTGTCCCAAAAATTTACTACATTATTTGTTGATAATGCATTATTCTTCCTCTTTGTATCGAATGTTCTTTAATTTTGTTTCCCTACTAAAAAGTTGCTGTAAGGAACAATGCGTTGGAGTTATCGATAAATGTTTTATAATAATATCATCATTATAAAATTGAGTATATCTTCACGTGGTAAACAAAAGCAATTATAAAAACATGTAAACTAAATTTAACAGAAGAAAAACATCAAGTAAACATTAAACAATTGTTGTTGTTACACATTAAGGATATTCGTTCTACATAGAATAATTCAAGTAAAATATGAGACGCTTAAGTGACGAAAGGGCGAAAATATTATTAGAAAAGTTATCAAAATATATTGGACCCAATGTTAGACTTTTAATTGATAGACCTGACGGTACATATTGTTTCCGTGAGCATTCGGACAGAGTTTATTATGTTTCTGAACGTATACTAAAATTAGCTGAGTCTTTTGGTCGTAAACAACTAATTAGTGTTGGGACTCGATTTGGAAAATTTTCCAAGAATAATAAACTAAAATTACACATAACAGCACTTAATTATTTAGCACCATATGTACAATACAAAGTCTGGGTTAAACCATCGTTTGAACAGCAATTTCTTTACGGCAATCATATACCAAAATCGGCTTTAGGAAGGATTACTGAAAATGCTCCACAATATCAAGGTGTAGTGGTATATAATATGAATGACTTGCCTTTAGGCTTTGGCGCATTGGCACGTTCCACAACAGATTGCAAAACGGCTGATCCCTTAGCAACTGTTTGCTTCCATCAAGCAGATATTGGTGAATACATACGTTCTGAAGATGCCTTATTTTAATTTACATAAATATATTTTTTGTTTAAATAAAATCAAAGACAAACAACTAACATTATTAGCGATCTTTAAATATTTACATTATTATCGTACAATTATAATGTGCTCTTCAACGTAAATACAACTTGTTCTAATACACATTAGCTGCATAAGTTGCAATTAAACTGCATTTGAAGTGCTCCATTTTGATTCATACCTTGTATCTACACATACCCCGTTTCTGGTTAGTTTATTCTGAATAAAGTAACAAACTTGTCCTCTCTTTATTATAAGTTTGCTGCTACAGATTAATCCATTTATCTGATGTGCAGTAAATGTGTCTTCGTAGGGCGAATAATCAAAAAAAAATGTGAATATTTTCAAATACTAAGATAAAGATTTGAAAAAGACGAACATTATTATAATAATAATTTTCATTAAAAAGAAGATTTATCTCTTTATTTAAATTTTACAAATTCTTGTTAAACATTTACTTCGATTTGCACGATAAAAGCGAGGCAAGTATAAGTGTCTGTATAATTAGTGCTATCATCTGTAGTGGACGCTTAACTTAAATAAGAACATTTCTTTAGATTGTCTTAAAATATCGAAAGTGCAGTTTAAATCGTGAAATAACAGCTAAATAGAAATATTTGTTCACCCAAAAAGAGAAAGAACCGTTTAAGCCAGAAGTTTTTGTGGTGTGAATAAAAAATGGCGAATGAAAGCAATGATGAAATGGAAATTATGACCCTGCAGACTAAAATTCGTCCTTTGAATTGTGAACTTAATGTTTTAACACGACCAGATGGTTCTGTAATATTATCGCAAGGCAGCACATGTGTTTTGGCTGCCATGTCGGGACCTATCGAAGTGAAAATACAACATTTAAAAGTAAACAAGGCGTATGTGGAGTGTGTATATCGACCGAAATGTGGTCCACCAACCATGCATGATAAAATACGTGAATCACTTATTAAGGATGCTTGTGAAGCATGTTTGTTATTAGAAATGCATCCACGAAACAAAATTGCAATACAATTACAAGAATTAGACGACAGAGGTGGTTTGGTTGCTTGTGCAATAAATGCAAGTTGCTTGGCATTGCTTATTGGTGGTGTACCCATGAAATTTACTATTGCTGCCGTCCATTGCATTGTAGATCATGATGATCGCTTAGTATTGGATCCAGAAGAATTGCCGGCAAAGTCTTGTTATAAAGCAAGCTTTACATTTATATTTGATTCGTTGGAACGGGATTTGATTACCGTTTACACTAAGGGTTCCTTTAAAATGACACAATTTCAAAAAGCATATGCATTGTCCCGATCAGCCTGCGGTAACATTTTTGGATTCTATCGTAATGTTATTACCACATTTCACAACAATACGAACACACACAAAGATGTTAGTAAAATTGAAACATTAAGTATCAAGTAACAATAATAATCGCACACTCTTTTAAAATTAATTTAATAATTAATCAAAATATATACGAAACTTTAGACCTGTAGAATATTAGATGTATGTGTCTTTGTATTAAATGTGACTGACATTGAGTCAAATCGTTTGGTTTTTATGTGTGAAAATAGTGGATTTTTTTAAGCCTTTTAAGCAACAGTAACAGAAACAGAAACAGTAATTAACACTAATCGCAAACGCATTTATGTCTTTAGCAGTCATTGGCAAGTAAAACTGTCAAATTCCTAACTTTTGTCGCTCATTCATGTCAAGAAAGACAAAATGTACATGACATTGAAAAGTTAAGATAATCACTTTCTTGTCAGATATTTTTGAAGAAGTTTCATCCGCATTATCAAACATTGATTGACCATTTTTCTAATTGTATCTGATAAATCATGTGTTATAGAAAAATTCTGATGTCGCGTACAAGAATGATATTTTTTGTAACTCACTGCTTTTTATAACTGCTGCTCAGAGTCAAGGTATCAAATAATAAATTCTTTAAATAAAATTAATTCAAATTAATCTGTAAATCTGTCGTCCCACAAAGAAATGTTTACTCTCGCATATTTTAACTATATTTTATACTTGTGACAAATACACTATCGCATAATATTTTTCACATTACATCTCACCAAAATATTTATTTACAAAAAGAAAACTTTTTGTAATGAATGTAAATAAAAAAGTGTCAAAGGCAATTTCCAAACATACGTAGCATTTTCTGTCAGCTGAACAAAGATAGTTACTAGTTACTAGTACATGGTTCTTATTCTTTTTAATTATTATGAAGCAACAAAAACAATATAAAATTATATATATATACTTATGCAATTAAAAAAAACATATTTTTGCTGACTTCCCCATATTATTAAGTTACACGACAAAATCTGCTGTCACATTGCAGATAAAATTGCAGCAACGTTTTTTGTAAAAAAAAATGATTTTAATAAATTATAGAAGCATGCAATTTATAGCTAAAAATTTCATAAAGGGACTCTAATTGGATTTCATGAAGTCCCCTATTCTATATTTATATTATATGCGCGAAAGAAATAGCAACAATTGGACAAATAAAATCAATATATAAATAAGGAAGTGGAATTATGGGCAAACTAGTCCAATGGATTACAGCCCTATTGTTAATAATTTTAATAGATTATAAAAATATTCGAGGTATAAAAAGGTGTATACATATCAATATTTTCTCTCTTTATACAACTCATATGAAAAGTTAAACTAAATTCACATTAACTATGTTGTATTATTATTTTAGTGTCAGCATTAAGATTACGAGATAAAATATACGTGCCATTAAATGGGGCCAGTTGTTTTCGCCGTTTAAATGGTACTCATCAAGTAGGTTGTTCATCTACCCAAGCTGGTTCAGTGGGTATATTGCATTTAATTAAGACTGTTCACGATTTAGATTTCGTATTGAAAAGTCCCCCAGCACCTCCGTATGCACCCATGTTACCACCGCATCTATTCACGCGCCAAAATGTATTACGTTTAAGGGATGAAGGTGGCCAAAATGTCTCAGTTGTACTACTGATGGATCATAATAACCGAATGACACATTTTTCACATGATTTTAAATGCCCTAATCAATACAGCGGTATAGCGATATCTAACAGTAGTGGGCATTCCACGTGTAGTAGTATAGTAAATGCCGAAGATACATGGAATCCTTGGGGTACGGGCTTACTATACGAAGACTTGCCATTTCCTGTATATTATATAGATGACAGTTTGGAGATTCAAAATTTAATTGATTGCTTTGAAAAGTTTAATAATCATGACTATGCGACATATTCTAAAAGATCCTTATGTGCCGTAGAAGTAAACACATTTATGTCAGCTGCTCTAAATACTGAAGTATGCATTAGACGAACAAATTTTATAAATAATTTAGGGCGAACGCGTTATTGTGATCCATTAGAAGGTAAAAATGTCTATGCCACCTTGTATCCCAGGGAGATACAAAAAGAAGATAATACCGGTAAAAAGGAAAAATTTATAGTTATCACCAGCCGTCTAGATACAACATCCATGTTTGATGGCCAAGGTTTGGGTGCTATGGACTCTTTACTAGGCTTTGCTGTATTAATCGCTACAGCTCAAATGTTGAAATTAATACTGCCACCACAAAATGCATTAAAAAATTCTAATACAAATGTAATGGTCATTCTTTTTAATGGGGAGTCCTATGATTATATTGGTTCTCAACGATTGGTATTTGATTTGAAGAATTTAGCTTTTCCTCCGCGCTATACTCACACTTCTCCCATAACACTAGAAGACATCGAATTCGTTTTAGATTTAGCAACATTCGATGATACATCGTTAATAAAACTTCATATGGCGAGAGAATTTCCTCAAGCAAAGTACTTATTATCTAAACTTCAATATTATGCTGCATCTGAAAAGTATGATTTTAACATAAAATTTGAAATGGCGATAGGGAATAATTTACCACCAAGCTCAATTCATTCATTCTTAAGAAAAAATATGTCGTTTCCAGCGTGCGTATTGAATGCACTACCAAGTAATCGTTATTATCATTCAATTTATGATGATTCGGAAAATATTAAATTCAATTATGCCAACACTTCCTTACCCTACACTGACTTGATGTTAATGAAAAAAGCGTTCCATTATTTTGCCGCAGATTCAATTCAAATGAAACTTCGTAATATGTCATCTGTACTAGCGATGGCATTGTACGAGCTACTAACAGAAAATCGGTATAACTCAGACGAAATAGCGAATCCATTGCTAATAGATGAATTTTTATACTGCTTTCTAATATCAGCAGATTGTTCACTATTTAGAGCGGCTTCAAAACCCAATAGCCAGCCAGGCTTCCCAATGCCCATAAGTAGATATATCAGTGTGGCTGGCAGTCCACAAGAGTCATCCGGTTGGACTTACCGTATTGTGGGTTATTTATTATCTCAAAAATTAAATAACATTACGGAAGATCGTTGCTATTATTATCCAAGACATTGGTTTGCTGGATTTACGGGAATCGGCGAATGCCGTTTAACAACCCAAAATTATTCTATCGCCTTAAGTCCAGCATTCATTCTAGAAGATTATAATTGGACATCGGGTGAATACTCAACATGGACTGAATCTACGTGGTCACCATTTAGTTGCCGTATGTTCTTACGTGTTTCACATCAGCATGAAATTTTTACATTATTAATCGGTTGTGTGGTTTTTTTACTATCGTTTTGTTTGGTGTATTGGATTAAAACAAAAGCGGAAGTATTATTTGAAGATAATAGTCCAGGAGCCAGTACTGATGCGTAAGAATAAATGAAATAAATAATAAATAAAGCGATAACAATATCAGATATTCGCCTAAAGTTAACTTAAGTCAAAGTTTATTTTTATTAAATGTAATGCGTTTTTTTTTATCTAATTTATTTTAATTCTTTTTTATAACTTATCTTTAGATTAACTCCTCCAACAGCCTATTAAAATGTAAAAAAAATGTTGAAACAAAAAAAAGAAAAGAAAAATGATTATTCTTCTACTTACCACCGCCATTAATATTACACCATCAAACAACACTCAACAACATTAACATTAATTTCTATAAGTACTAAATAAACCATAATGATTCTGCAAAAAGCTAGCGCTCTATCTACAATAATAATAAAGTAATTAGTTAATTAATTCGACATTAAGTAAACAAAGTTTTGTAAATAATAATTCATCATTATAAATTTAGTATTGTCAAAATCGACTAAATTGTCGACAGGAAAGTGAATTATAAATCATAATGTATAAATTCAAATGTTGTCTACTAAAATTAAAAAAAAAGTATTAATAGTTCAGCGGTACAAGTAAACTACTTATAAAATTCGAACCAATTTTATAATTGTGCTTTTAAGTAAAAATTTTACATAGTAAAACAAAAACTCGAAAAACTCATAAACTTTAACTCATATTAAGATTAAACATTGTATAATGTAAAAATATGAGTTGCATGAAGAAAGTGTACATAAAATATTGTCTATACAATTTAAAAATATTTAATGTAATTTCCATTGAAGAACCTTCCTACTAAAATGAAGGTTATGTTTCTTAGTTTGAGATTTAATTTCTATTAGACAATTTGAATTTGTATTATAAAAAGACAAAAAAATAATCGATTATTTTCAAGAATGAAAGAAATAAATAACAACTATAATTTTTTATTTGAAATTGTTTGTATCTCCCTTCTATATTATAATATCAATTATAATTGATAACATTTCGTAAAATAGATAATTTTTCCCAGTTAATTTAACTTGAATTAGATTTCAATAGAAACCTCACTGACCTTGACTGAAAATCAGCCCTATATCTCTCTATGCTCTCTCCCTCTCTCATTTAACAATTTACTTGACGTTGTCTTATTCTCAAAATTCTCTTATTATCAAAATGAATCAACTGAAATGTTAAGTAGAGAGTAGGTAAGATTTAGTTAATCACTAAATACCGTACAATCTGTATGTAAGTTATTTTTGACGGCCCAATTCAGCATGTCTTGAAAAATCACAATATGAAAAGTTAACAATTTCAGTGATGGCCTTGTACCGTCGTACAAAAAAAGCAGAGACAGAGAGAGCAAACGTTCCTTATCCATTCGCCAAGACTGTCAACTTTAGTGTTTACAAAATATTAATTACAATATTTTGTGTACTTTTTAGCTGAGTCTATTCAAATCAAAAGTATATTCAAAATGAATTGTCAAAATTATATCATGAAAATGAAAATATTGTAGAGTTTGTAATAATGCAAAAATATACTGGGAAGGTTCATTGTACAGAAGAAGAATGCGATACTGTTTGGGTAAGACGTCTAAATGCAAATGATGGAGATCTAGATGAAGATGAAGAAATTTTTGTGAAGCCAATTGTTTACTCAAAATGTTATGGTGTTAATTTTGCAAAATTAGAAAAATTGCATCCTTTCGATGCATCGAAAGGCAAAAATATTGCCAAATTGCTGCAACAAGCTCAACTGGTTGGTAATGGAAAATTTTATGAGCCTCATGAAATAACCAAAGAAGAATTGTTAAAGGTGCACACAGAAAGGTACTTACAAAGTCTTAATTGGAGTATAAATGCAGCTAAAATAGCAGAGATTCCATTACTTGCTTTTGTGCCAAATTTTTGCGTTCAACGTGGTTATCTAAAGCCAATGAGATATCAAACTGCTGGTTCCATTTTAGCCGCTAAATTAGCAATACAGTATGGATGGTCAATAAATTTGGGTGGTGGATTTCACCATTCCTGCTCAGATCGAGGTGGGGGATTTTGCCCCTACGCTGATATAACGTTATTAATTCAAAATGTGTTCGCTGAAGAAAGAGATATCACAAAAGTAATGATTGTAGATTTAGATGCCCATCAAGGCAACGGTCATGAAAGAGATTTTATAAACAACGATAAAGTTTACATAATGGATATGTATAATTGCGCAATATATCCAAAAGATCATTCGGCTAAATTGGCCATAAGGTATGCAGTGGAATTACTGCCAAGAACTGGAGACCAGATTTACTTAGAGAAACTAACGCGGTACGTACCAAGAAGTTTAATACAAAAACAAAAAAAACCACGTAATAAAATAAATTAAGTGAAAATTTCGTTTGTACAACTATTAAAGGGGCTTAAAAAAATCATTTGCGGAGTTTCATCCGCAATTAGTGGTTTATAATGCTGGTACCGATATTTTATTAGGCGATCCATTGGGCCATTTATCTATTACACCTCAAGTAAGATTATGATGTCTATTATGTTAAGAAAATTGTACCTTACACTTCTTGTGCGTAATGAGTATAATGGGTTTGTGCGGATATGACACCAAGAAAGATAGAAAATGATAGAAGCATCTTTTATTGTACCGATCGGCTCAAAATCTTTGACTTTATTTAAATCTAACTATCCACCAGACCGTCTTGCTGTCCGTCTATATTTGATATTCAAATGTGCAACGCAATTTGGGAAATATTACATTAAAATTTAGTACTCAGAGGCATTTAAGAATAATTAAAAGCAGCAGGATTGGAGAATTTATATTTTTTGAAAAAAAAAATTATGGATATTGGCCACATTATATAAGTACGCCAAATTTATTTCAGATCAATCAAATGAAATCATTGAAAATTTTAATATTTTATATTAGACAATAAAAATCGAAAAAGGACTCTCTAAAGTCAACAAAGAAACTAATGGAAGTTTCTAGAAGAAAGAAATGACAATCAAGATGCGCCAATCAATATTTGGCACATAGATAACACAAAGAAAAAACTTTTTAAAATTTTATATAGGAAAATTGAAATTGTTGGTACTTATGACAATGAACTTTTGTCAAAAGAATCATACGGAAAAGAAAAATAATCCTCTTTATTCTTACAAGATTTTACCCAAGTATTTCATGATAAAGATATTGATAAGAATATTAAATGTGTAATCCAATAGATAGATATAGGTCGATTTAGGTATTACTTCTAAATTAATCGTAAATGATGCAAATAACACGAACCATTTTGAGTTACAAATTTTTCGCACTAACTTATTATTAACATTACCAAAGCGTTTTAGAGTATAATAATTAAAATTAAGACGTTCAATTATTTCAATGTACGGCAAGTACAGCCGTATTTTTTTAATTAATTAGAATAAAAGGAAATTGCATGTAAATCAATTGATTTTATAAAAAAATATTTATTGCTTTTTACAGGGTGTAATTGAAAGAGATCGTTTAGTTTTTTCTAAATGCCGTTCAATGAATATACCAATAGTTATGCTCCTAAGTGGTGGCTATTTGAAAATCTCAGCTAAAGTTATTGCAGACTCAATTATTAATTTGAAAAATCAAAATCTGTTAGATGTGCAGACACTTCATGGACATTAATTTAATAATATCTCGTTCATTATGATTCAATGATAAGAATACATTTTGTCTGGCTACTGCCATTTAGACTGCGAATTATGTGTTAAAAAAATTTATGATAAATCGAAATTCATTTAATTTATTAAAATATATTTTAAAAAGATTTTGTACTAAAATCTTAATATCGATGCATATATTAAGAAAAAAATGACTTTTAAATCCTTTAAATCTGTGAAATAAACAGCTTCAACCAAAAGTAGGTGCAACAAAAAATGTTATATATTCAATCCAAAATTTTCTCATCTTAAATAAGGCAATGACTGGGTCATGTATATTCAGATGTTAGTAGCTACGCTTAAATTCCAAGTACAAAAGTGAATTTTGTTGGATAAAGTTTTATACACAGGATGGGGCTACATTCATCTTGCCATCAGGCTTGTAACGCTTAGAAAGAAGCATGGGAGACTCCATAAAGTATATCCGTCTGTGTGTTGTTATTACACAGTACTTACTCAAATATGTCAGTCAATCAGTCACGCCTACTAGAAGTTGTATAACATTAAATTGTGTTCCCGTTTCTTAAGGGCTTTCGTATAATGAACTAATCCAGTCCAAATTTTGGTGTAAAACAGTATGCAAGTGGCATAATATTTTTTTGTACCTTCCAATCAAACAGGAAATGGCTAAAAAATTGTATTTCACTAAGGCCAAATTTTAAGTGCCCACCACTCAGACCACAAGTATAAATTGTTTGTGGAAAAATTAAATGAAAACATTGATAATTTCATATTTTCTTATTTTGTATTGGCACACTCGATGTGCTTCATTTTATATTAGTCGTTTATAGTTCGCTGGAATAATCGACAAACTATTGTGATTTGGAAGCGATTTGTCTTATTAATGGCGATTTATAAGTAGTGCATAACGTTACGTTGCTCTGAAAGAGACACTAGACTAATGATGCATCTGCTGAATTTCATGGACATACCGACAGGAAAACATGTCCCTGCAAGGACATAACATATATTAATGTATGCACTTTATAGAATTTCTGAAATAATTTTTTGGTCTTGGCAAACGTTTGTACGTAGTGAATATACCCTTAACATCTGCTTAATGAATATAACTGTTAATTGTAACGGTGATTGTGATTGACATTGTGGCAATGTATTGTAATGATTTGCACTAAAATCCTATTCATCGTTTATTATTATAACTGTTATTATTTTTAATATTATATTATTATAAGTATTATTATTGATATAATTATTATAATAATTGTTGGGATATTATGAAATTATTATTTCCTATTGCTATTATAATTATTATTGAATGAAACGAAATGAAAAATGTGTAATTATATAAAAATATCCACAAGATACAGTCATTATATTGTACTTGTATTTGTATTTGTGTTTGTCATATTTTTTTGTTTTGCTTTATTTTGTTTTGTTTTGTGTTCTTTTACATTTTTCACTTTGAAAATGAGTGCAAAGAAAATTGTTAAAATTGAGATAAAATAGATTTGTCCATACACGACTACAAACGTAACCACCACGTCGTTATGTATAATGCCATTACAATGCACAAAAAAAACAAAAGAAAAACAAAAAAGTAAAAATGCGATCATTAAAAGAGCAATAACAGTAATAGTATAAGCAAAGAAGGCAGCAAAACTATTAACACAATGGCATACACACATCTGTTTGCTACAATATCGTACAAACAAATTCAAATTCCAATATACAACAAGAACAATAATTACAAATACAGAATAGCAATAGCAATAATAATAGCAAATATTGTTAAATAATACTAACACATCCGCAAAAATGTGGTAATAACCGCATGAATACTGTAAGAATGTCAAATGAAACTACAACTCTAAAAAGGAAGAAAGACAGAAAGAGAGAGATATATATATATAAGGAAGAGATAGCGAGAGATAGATATATTTTGTGTATATTTTTGCCTTCTGCATTCACGCTAAAGGTATGAGTGGAAGGGGAATTAACAGGAAAAAACAACAAAGCAACAAAAGAAAAAAGACGAGTACGTGTCGTGATGATTTCCATGAATGGTATGTGCTAGAAAAGCGCCCCATTCATATATCCAAAATTGATAAAAACAAGAAGCGAAAAAGAAAACAACAACATATATGCACCATATACATACACACACACTTATATATATATATACATAATATTTGTATTTCATATGCGTACACATCAATATCAACTGAAATGCACAATTTTCGTGTACATTTCATTTATTATTTACATTTAAATGTAACATGCATTCCTCACACATATTATGTAAAGAGGCCTTCTACGTATATATAAATTTTGCTGGTAACTATAACAATTCTAAACAACAATAACAATAACAACAGTAGCAACAATAATAATAATAATAATAATAATAGCAATAATAATAAAAATAACAGTTTTTATAAAAACAATAATGATTGTGTGGAATAAAATTGCAGTTACTAATCAAGCGCTCTCGATCATCGCTACCACGGTCAGAGCCAACGTTACGACCATAGGAATAGTCATCGTTTTAGTTATTGCCTATGTGTCGTTGCAGTCGTTGCAGTTGCCGTCGTCGGCATCGTCATTGGCATCGTCATAGGCATCGTTTCGAACATTATCCACAACTTGGCGTTTTCTTTTTCATTTCATTCATTTCGTATTTTGGTTTTCGTTTTTCGTTTCTCGTGCTTTTTTTCACACAACAATTTTTAGTTGAATTTTGCTAGTGATAATAAACGCATTAACTGCCGTTCGCCCACTCTCAAATATACATACATGGAAATAAAATAATAATAATAATAACATTATGCATACAACGCATACATATATATGTTGAATATAAACATTTAAAGGATAGAATATTACGTTACATTTTATGTTTTTACGATTTAAGGGGATTTTTGCGCAATTCTCGGAAAAGCCAAAAAATTAATGTGTCTTTAAAGTGATAATTGAGAAAACTTGGAAAGAAAAATTTCATAAAGGTAGTGATGACTACTGGAATGAATCGAGTGGTAATATTGAGACATGGTGAGAGTGAATTTAATCGATTAAATTTATTTTGTGGTTGGCATGATGCTCCGCTTTCTGAAAAAGGACTTCAAGATGCCTCAGAAATAGCTGTAGCCGGTTTACGGCGCAACAACATGATGTTTGATGTTATTTATACATCATTATTACAACGTGCACATGAGACCGTTAATGTCATTGTAAGAGAGATGAATTATCATTATGTGCCCATCTATTGCGATTGGCATTTAAATGAGCGGCATTATGGTAATTTAACTGGTTATAATAAACGTCAAATGGCAGATAAATATGGTGAACAGCAGGTAATTTGACAAAGAACACTCCTTTAGATAGCTGGGGGGACTTACAAAAATATTGACATTTCTTCTTAAACCATTCGAAATGGTTAAAATAAATTTATCTATATTGTCCAGTAATTGACGCAACTGGTCGTGAAAAGATCTAGATCATCTGGTAATAGGTTAACAATTAATCATATGATTAAGCGAAATATTTAGCTAGATATTACGGAATTATCCATTTTAATGATCATCAATAATATTAAGATTGACTTCGTAGTGATTATGAGATCCATATTACTTCCTGGCTCGATATTTTTATGGACTTATTATGGACTTTGTAAATGTCTTTACAGAGAAATAAATTGCTCTTACGAAAAACTATTTTATAAGAAGTTGCATTCAACGTATTTAATTAGATTTTGTTTAGAATGCTCCATTTTTCAAGTGCTTTGAATTTTGCAAAATAATACAAAATATAAAAAATGTTCGAAAATCATTCGACCTTGACTAATTGTAACGATCTTATTTATTTATTAGGTACAATTATGGCGGCGTTCATTTAATGTATTACCACCACCCATAACATTAGATAATCCGTATTATGAAAGCATACGTAATAATCCAAAATTTCATGATATACCAACGGAAGAATTTCCTGATACTGAATCGATGAAAACGTTAATGTTGCGCGTTATACCATTTTGGCAAAATACAATTATGAAACATATCACTCATGGCGAACGTGTATTGATTGTTTCGCATGGCACTGTTGTAAGATCAATCATCAAATATATTGAAAATATTAGTGATGATGATATTAATCATTTGAATATACCAAATAGCGTGCCGTGCGTCTTTGAATATGACACTGTTAGTGGTCGTCGAATAAATCAAATACAATATTTGGCTGATGAGAATTATGTGAAAAAAGAAGCTGTCAAAGTGGCTGGAATTGGTGACAAATGATTGATGGTTTTCCCTTATTTTAATATAATAAATAATTTCTTCAATCCATGTTATATGTACATTATATTTACTTGAATTTATTATTATTTTCATTACTTATCAAATTAAATATAAATTATTTGAAAAGTCGCTTTTATTTGAATTCTTTTTAATCATACAAATTCTTCTTCCTAAGGAATTGTATTGAAGTTAATTCAAATGGTAGTTATTGTACAAACCGCTGGCAATTTGTGGTACAGAATATGATGTGTTCGAAAAAACCCATTCTGAAAGAGTGAGTAGGTGAGGTAAGGGCGCTTACTAGCTGAGTTGATTGAATATAATATTTTTATTATTGTTTATACTTATCTTTGCTGTACAGTGTTATCAGGATTATATTTAGCACCAAGAAGGAGTAAACAAAGATTTTTTGGTCTGTGTTAGCACAGATCAAAAGATTTTTATTTCGGTAGCTAGGGAATTTTCTCTTTATATGATGAGAAAAAAAATGCGACCACTTAAAGTTTAGTTCCGTTAAAAAAACCAACATTCGAATGAAGTTATTGATTTTACTTATCCAGATTATTATCAAATAAAATTAATGAAATTCCTGCCCAAACCATCACATAATCCGTCCATAGCAGATTACCATTCAAAATCGAATATTAGAAAATGAAAATCATTCTTTTATAAAACCCTGAATTACATCGAAAATATAACCATCTAAATTTTGCTCCGCATATTATTCACTTTTTCGTAATTTTCATTTCAATTTTTCAAACGTACCCTCATTCAAAATTATTTTGATTATATAAAAAAAAGACCATGTACATACACTGTCGAGTTCGTGAATATTTTTCTTTTCTTCAACGAAGTGGATCGATTTGAACTTTTTAGGACAGTTAGCTTAGTCTCTTTTTTTGTTCTCATTTTTATTCGGCATTTCTAAATTAGAATGCATTAAGTTAATTGAACATTTGGCTGTTAAATGTAACTCATATGCAAATAATACAAATTAAAACAGACAATTGACATTTATTTAATTTAGCGAACCATTAAATGTATTACGCCATTAACGTGCTCGGCTATTTTCTATTTGCCTTTATTTTCTATTTGCTTAGAATATCTGCGTAATTTACTTATTATATAACCGTACGTACGTGTCATATAACCGATGTACATCTACATCTATATCGATCGATAAACTTAAATAATTTAAAAATAATTTAAAATATAATGCAATAAAATCAAGTATGCTTAATTAAAGTGTTTTGCCTTTTTTTAGTTAAATTTATATTCATTTACTTATGTATAATTAATTTTCTTTCTTTTTTTGTATACATTTTAATTTGTTATATTTTATGTGTTGAAAGTGTTCAATTTTAATTTTCATCGATTAAAATTTACGTTAAAGGCGAATTTTTTTTCATTTTTTCAAGCAAAAAAAACCTTAATCGTCAATATTTCATTCAGACAGACGCCTAAACAAATAGACGTGAGTAAATCGTTTCAGAATTTTAAATGTAAGATTTCTGATTTGTCCATTTAAATGTGTTTGCAAATTTTGGGGTGGTGGATGTAAAAAAAATCTTGTAAACTAATTAAAATGATAATTTGCAGGAAATTTGTTAAGAAAGAAATATAACTGTGTTTTTATTTCATTATTTATTTTTTGTTTTGTTTTTGTTTCTGATTTTTTTTTCTTTTATTTTGCTATTTCTCTTATTGATTTTGCATTTGTATTTTATGGTTATTTGTTTACATTTTGTTTTGCATGGATGAATATGAATTACGGAGTTGCAGAAATAATAAATAAATGTAAAATATTTAGTTATTTTCGTTTTTCATTGTTAAATGGCTTTAACGGTAATTTGTTAACTCCTAAAATTAAATAGATTGTCAAGTCAATTAAAAAACATTCTTAATTAAGTATAATTACAATTAAAGCCACGCTCATTCTCATACAATTAAAATTAAATAAAATAATTTAGAATTATACATTCTATCGGAAGCGACTTTTATATGCCCTACACCATTCTGCCTAATGTGAGTATACAGTCAAATAAATGCATTGCAAAGCAACAAATTAAAAATAAATTTAATTATCGAATCATGCGATCATCAGTTTTTTATATGGGAAGAGATACAAACAGGGGACTACTTTGAAGTGAATTCAATAAAAATTCATAAAACCAAATTAATATTAAAAGTTGTTATTTCTATGAGATCAGCGTAATCAAATTTATAATACTCTATAAGTTTTAATATGCTGATCTACTCAAAATACCTTTGAGAGTTTATGTTTTAAGTCGGCTGTACGCCCGTTCAAAGGTTGCCCATCTAAATTTGTTATCAAACTACAGGAAGCAAGTTTTGAGATAAAAGAAGTTTCATACATGGAGGCTCTAAATTTTGGTTCAAAAGTCGCTGCCTATTGAAAATAGTTACAAGCGGGTTTCTTTTGTAACCATTTTTCATATAACGCACCATTTTCAAAATATCGAAATGCAAAGAAAGAAATTGCAAATTTTTATATTTGTTACATTTAATACTAAAATGTCGAGGTAGTTTTTGCTAAACTAAATAAATATGCCAAAATTTAATCCTAATCAATCAAATCAATTTTTTGATTGCCCTTCTTTACGTTATTTATACTTTCTTGATTTGTCACTAAGTTTCTACTTATGTTAAGCAAAATGGTGTATGGTACATAAAAGTCAACTCTAATCGAGTACAATATTTTTACTCTGTTTTGTTATCAACTGACAGGCAAAAAATATTTAGATATTCTGTTAAAATTTGATAAATTTGTCTAAGGACACATAAAACTGCACTTGACTCATAGAATTGACTTTATTTTCCATAAATCACTTGTTATAAAAGAAAAATTCATAATTGTGTATTATTTTCGTAAGTAAAATCACGAAATGGTAATATTTTTACATGAAAATTTTATATACAAAACTTTTTCTAGATTATCGCACCTTTTACAGTTTACCCTGATTACAGTTTTTCTTTTAATTTTTTTTTTAATATACTTTGTCATAACATCTTTGTAAAATATTAAAGCATAAAATGAAGTGGTATCTTGACCAAAATAGTAAAAGTAACAGAGAAAAGGCTTTAGTCAATTGTTTTTGTTATTGTTATTGTTATAAACAAGAACGGAACTTTTTAAAAATGCTAATATTTTGCTCCAAATATTAATAATATCTGTATATATATTTCTCTTCATAAAAATTTTTCAAAATGAATAAACAATGAATGAATATTTGTTTCTAAGCAAATATATTACAAATACATGAAATATTTAATCCTTTTAAAAATTGTGCCTTAACAATTAAATGTTTATAAACATGGTACATATATGTAAATTTTTCATTAGCCAACTGCAAATCGAAGACTCTCTAACATATAAGATACACAATGACTCAAGAAAATATGGGCGACAATTTTCAAGTCAGGTTAGTTGCCAGATTTAAATCGCTCGTGTTAATAAATTTTAAATTATCCATATTTATAAGCAAAATTTTATATATTGGTCTTTGGTGTAAAATGCACGTTGAATATGTTTGAGAGAGAGAGTTATAATAATATATATGCATTTGATGTTCGATCTCTGGTTTCAGTTTGTTAAATTAAGCGACATGGTGTGGTTTCAATATTTTGCGCATTTATGTGGATTGGAATTATAATTCGTGCTGTAAATAATTGTGGTAAGGGTGAGTTTTGCGGCGAAAATTTCGGCCAAAATAAAAGAAGAAATTTATTAAGTTTCACATAAATACAAAAGAAATTTAATTAATTCGCGTTAATTATTTTTGGAAAAAAAAGCAAACTTCTTGTAAAGTTGTAAAATTTCTGGCTAAACTAACAGGAACAAAAAACCAAAAAAAAAAAGAATTAAATTTTTTAATCAGCAAGTTAAAATAAAAAAAAACTGTTAAAAGAAGTGAATTAATGAACGAATATTTTTAAGATACAATTAGTTCCATATGGTCACCTGTTTTACTAATAAATAATACTAAAGATTATAGTTTAATATAAATTTCATTTCATTTCATAATATAAAATAAGTGGAAGATGCAATAATAATTATTAGAGAAAGCATGAGGATATTACGTGAAAATAAATAACAATAATGAATATGAAATTTGCATAAAGTCAATGTTATTGGGTCGTAAGAGTAAATCATTTGGATGCAAGTCCGTGAGCAAAAATTACAACGAGCTCAACAATTTTTAAATGAGAGAATAAATATGAAAGTCTGGCAGAGAGCCAGAATGGCAAAATGAGAAAGAAAGGAGTTAATGAATTGCAATAATGATATAATTTGTAAAATACGCATGTTTCTTTTTCTACACACACACACACACACACACACATGCTATACGTGTAAACAAATAATTATACAATATGAAAAAAAATATGAATATGAACGTATAAAAAAATGTGAAAAATCATATACAGCAATTCAATTGTTCATAATAATAATAAATATGAAAAAAAGTGGCAATCAAAAGCAATTGTAAACGTAAAAGAAGATAAGAATAAATGTTAATACAAAAAGCCTATCAAAGTCTATACAGATTTATAAAGTGTGATTACATTGTTTAGCAGGAAAGGAAAATGTATTCAAGTGCTTATTTAAATTAAAACAACATCGGCAACTATATCACTTTATTAGAGTAAGTGCATTTGAATTTACGTATATTAATTTACATATTAAGAGAAAGGGATTCATGAATCATATAAGCAAATGAAAAGCAGATAATTTTCTTCTTTAGAGAAAATCGAAGTATCATAATTAAAAATCACTTTAAAGTACGTTTGTATCTCACAACAAAATTGCAAAGTGAAAAATGAAAAAGGAAAGACTTTATCAGGCGGATACGCATACAAACGTGTTGAAAAAATGGAAAGTAATTACAGTAATTTAAAGATAAAAGACAAGCAGCAAAAATATTTGTAATATTTCATATAAAACGCATTTTCTTCATTTCTCTTAAAATTCATTTTATTATGTCAATTTACTTTCATGAATCGTGTTTAATTGATGGAGAGGAAGTTTCACAATATTCGCTTTTGTTTTCTTCTACTTCTATTAGATTATAATGTTTTCGCATTTCGTAATTGTTTCTATTTTAACGATTAGATTCTACATTTTGAAAGATGTTTTGATTAATGAAAAGTTCAGTTGTAACCGAAAGAAAAATTAGAACAATTAAGTACAACAGCAGTTGTGAATCATCATTATAATTGCACAAGTTAACGGCTGAGCAACTTTCAAAGAAAATTAATTATAAATTAAAATAATAAAATGTGAAATTTATAATTTTAAATTTAGCCTAAGAAATTAAGTATATTGCCGTATAAAAAAATTATTCCAAACCTGTCAAAATTCTGTCAAAAACTATTTAATTTTAACATTCTTTCGAAAATTAGTAGTTTTATCATATATAAATTTTTACGTTACCACACACGCGGTCATTTTGAATCAACAATCAGCAATGTTATACCGAAAGGTATCGCTGGCTTCGCTTTAACCTAAAGTTTATTATTAAGCTTTAATTGGGAAAGTTAAAAAGTTGATGAAGCGTGTTCGCCATGAATTAAAGATTGCTAGTCGAATAATACTTTGTGGTGGGCAATGGGGGAACTGGTTTCACTCCATGGTCTCATACCATGACAATCGCTGTGAAAGAGTCATGAAAATATACTCCAACACGTAGTTTTCATGTGGACAGATCGCAAGACTAGACATTGCACTGCAGTTGAAATTTGCTCCTTTTAACTCTTTGCCACCTCTTTTGTACTTTAGAAAGCCTTGCGCTAAAATTTTACTAATAAAGTAAAATGAGTCCCTGATCTGGCCAATCAAGTTTTTATATTACCGGCCTGAATTGGCCTGTAGCGTAAATGGCAAAAATATGTAGACAATGCAGGTGCGTACTTTGATCAAAAAATAATTTTTTATGTTTATAAATTACAAGCAAAGTCTGCCTGAATGTCTTAATGATAAAATTCAATTAGTAATTCCATTCATTATAAGTACAATATGAAGAATAAAGGTAACATAAATACATAAACAAAGAACATTGTGAATTATGGATTAATTTTTATCCGGTCATTCGTATTAAAAGGCCATATGTTGAAAAGCTAGCGGCACTGACATTAAATGACATTAAATATACACATTTCATTATCAATTTTTACTTCCTCCTTTTCTCCTCGATTGCCTTTTCTGGCACGGTTTCGTCTGACATATCCTCTGACATAACAACAGAATTGTTAATTAATATTTAAAGTCAGATTTGTCTGAAATTAAAACATGGACATAAAAATAAAGCAGTAAATGTGTTATTATGTAAACAAGAGAAAATTTATGGAAAATATTTTCAATTTATTTCTATATGTTACAAACCCATATATCCCACAAACATTTAGTCATTCCGACATTTCATTTTTGCTTGCTTTAGTGAAACAAATACAATTTAAATATGCAGGAATACATGGTAATGAATTCGGATACTTTTACTTTAAGACTTTGAAGACTTTGAAGACAGAAAAAATTCAAAAATGAAAAATAAAGCAAAAATGTTTGTACAAAGGGAAATCATTTATTATAAAAATATCCGTGGATTTTGAAATATTTAAAAAAAAAACAAAAATCGTTATATGAATTATTTTTTAATTAAATTTGGCGCGCTGTGATATTTGCCATTTTAACTAAATGAAGGTTGCACTATTTTTTGAATACCCTCAAATAGAAATAATTTTTCAATTTATTCGAAGATTACAATTTTTTGAAGTCTTAATTTTCATTTAAATTTTTTAATTCCTTATATGGATTAAGCAAAGTTATTAAATAGTTGGCTTCAATTGATGATTACATTTTGAATAAATTATTTGTCAATATGTTTGTTTATCCTTAATCTAGACAATGTAATATTGACATTTCTTCATTTATGTTTTCAGATTATAGGCAAGATTTCAATATTGAAAATTGGTAATATGGTATTGGTAATTGTAGGAGTTCCATGAATGAACGAAAATTATGCAAAGTAGTATGAGAGGACGGCGAATAATTATACCACTACCCAATACTGGGTCAACGTACCGTAAACGTAATTCTTACTACATACATGGTATAATAATAATAGCGATAGTGTTATTTTTACTCTTACAATTAAACGCTTTCTCATTTTGTAAGTATAAATTACTTTCTTATCTTAATTATAGATTTGATTTCTATGTATGTATATATATATATATATATTGTGTGTGTGTGTGCGTATGTGTGCATGTCTTATCACGGGAAAATAATTTAAGATAAATTTTTAATAATTAATTCACTTTTAAACACTAAGTGCTTAGCTATGATTTCCCCAATTTAATAACTATTTAACATGCTTGACACATTTTAAAGAATTTACTGACTTAAAGATGGTCATTCTTCATATTGTAACTCCTATTTTGAATACATTATTATGAAAATCAAATTCTTAATTACCGACTCAATGTGTAAAAGGCATTTTATAGTCGGCATCGGTCTAGCAACGTTTAGTAACTTAGTAGTTCTAAACCATTCAAACTAATTATAATTTTTACTTTCAATTTTTACTTTTTTTTCTTTTCATATAATTTGTTATAATTCTGATATTCTCTTTTTAATTTATGCAATTGCCATTAAGCTGAAAGTCGTGATAATCAGGATCATATGTTGGGAGAGCCATCAAATGATTCAGTTGACGCCATTTTATCTATGGTGCCATCGGTATTACATAAGTTTCTAACATCCAAAACACGTAACCAAACTTTTATCACTAATAGTAAGTAACTATCATTTAAATATAATGATAGATATCATTTAAATATAAAATGAATTATCATTGAGTGCCGTTGTCTTTTTCTTCATTTATTTATTTAGTAATACAAAATGGTTCTAGTTTAAATGGTGCAGTTAGTTTAATTGATTTATATCACCCGCCAAATATCAGTGAAATTAAACGACAAATTGCCAAATATAATGATGTACAGTTAGTTTTAAATGAATACACATTTGGTCCGTTACAAAATGATTCTGTGATAATTGTAGTACAAGTAAATTCAATATTGTATATATTTCATCGTTTTATGTTGAAAAATTAATTTTAAAATTATTATATTATTATTGTCTTAGGTACATACCCGTATTACATATTTACGACATTTAATTGTGAGTCTAGCCCAGGCTCGTGATATATCCAAAACTCTATTAATATTCTCACATGATTATTATGATGAAGATATTAATGATTTGGTACAAAGCATCGATTTTTGTAAAGTGATGCAGGTATTTTATCCTCATTCGATACAAACGCATCCACATGAGTTTCCCGGTGTTGATCCACATGACTGTCCGCGTGATATTAAAAAGGATCAGTGAGTATTTGAAATTAAATTACAAATTTTTACTTATTCGATTTTAATTTCACTTTTTCTATACCCATCACTCAGAGATTGAGAGTATACTCTTTTACGAAATAACGTCAATGAGATTTTAGAAAAACCATCCTGATCAAAATTAGCAATTCATCTAAGTAGGCTTATTTTAAAAATAGTTAAAATCTGCTCAATGATACATCCGTAGTGCAAAGTGTG
Organism: Melophagus ovinus; assembly: GCA_023089585.1. NCBI lineage: Eukaryota > Metazoa > Arthropoda > Insecta > Diptera > Hippoboscidae > Melophagus > Melophagus ovinus. The sequence goes on from JAKKIB010000177.1 coordinate 3,251,831, forward strand.
CGAAAGACACAATTAAACACAATTAAACTGTTTCAGCCTTATTGTGGATGAACGCTTCCTGGGTCCATGCTACCAACAAAGCAAAACAAATCTCGGGTTCCCTAATGCACAACATTAGGGAACCTTACGCTTAATGTTTTTTCAAAACTTTCTTAGGCTTTTTACATAATCTGTGTAAAATTATTTTTAAAAAAAATTAGGATATGCTCATCAAAATATAATGCAGTGCTTGGGTCGTGTGTATACGGGAGATGGTCCTAGGCAAAATTAATTTTTTTTTTGTTTTTTGTTAGAGCCATTATACGAAAGTGTAATAATGCCCTTTATCCTGATCTCTATGGGCATTATCGTGAAGCGAAATTTACACAAACTAAACATCATTGGTGGTGGAAAGCGAATCGGGTTTTTGACGAGCTGGAGATAACCAAATATCACACAGGTTTGATTTTATTTCTTGAGGAGGATCATTACGTGGCTGAAGATTTCTTATACGTCTTATCTATGATGTACAAACGCACAATTGATTTATGTCCACAGTGTAATATTCTCTCTTTAGGCACTTATTTAAAAACATTCAATTATTATACTTACAACAGTAAGGTAAGTTAAGTTAATAAGAATTTTATTAAAAATTGTTATAATAGATTTTTGTGCGTAATAGAACATAAACTTGAAATTAATTAGTTAATTGATTGATATATGCCATAACAAGGCTAAATATATATCACAAACCTAAAGAAAGATATTTTTAAAGAACTAAAAATGTGGGTGTGTGGGTGTATGAGTGTTAAATGGTCCATATACCAAGCCTTATTAGAGGAGAGCAGATTATTTATTGTAATTTATTGTTTTATAGGACATTTCACACGAACATACAACAAAATGTAATGGGAAATATATATCGAGAGAGAATGTTTCTACAAAACTTTCACAATTAAACAATTGAAATTGTTAATTAAATTAAACAATTGAAATTGATGAGAATCATACAAAAGCCATTATAAATTCAAAATTCATTTGTGTGGAATGTCCACAAATGTGTTGTAGAAGAAAAAAGAAGAAAAAACAAGAAATTAAAATACTCATAATTGAAATTCGCAATTATATATTTATTGTGCTTATACAATAAGCTTCTAAAAAAGCTAAAGCTTGTGCAGATGTATGTAACACCTTTGACGCTATGGCTTGATGTACATAAACTTTTCATTTTAGTGATGATGTTTTACTTGCTGGAACGATTTAAAATAACTGGCCTCATGTCTGTCTGATATTAATAAATAGATTATCAAATTATGGACTCGCAATATTTTAAAGATATTTTATCAAATTTGATAGGTAGGTACGTTTTAGTCCAAATACAAATTTTATTAAATATGGGTTAAATCGAACAATTTTTACTACTACTACTACTACTCATGAGTGCATTGATGAAATGGTAAATAAATGTACCATAATTGATTCACATCAATTAATTTTTATTTTTGGTTCTCAAATCATTCAAAAAGTACAGCTTCTTACATTCTTAACTTTGATTGCTTTTTAATCATATTAAGCATAATAGTGTGGACCATTTAATAATCAACATCGACTGACAGTAATGTTCTTACTTGTTTTGACATTGTGTTTAATTTTTACAATGAACACTTTAATGTATTTATAAGATCAAATTTTTTATGTTGTGCTTAATTGACCGGCGTAATATAAAAATGCCATTAATTAGAGCCCGCTTCAGTTTTTGAGTAGCGAATAGAAAAAAATGAAAATTTTTGTAATTTCGCGTAGGTGTAGCCGATTTGCATGATTTTTGGAGAGGCATTGTAGACCATTAGCCTTTTACTTGAATAAAATTTTAGCATTCCATTTTTTGCAGTTCGCATATAATTAACAAAAAATTACCAAATTTTACTTAAAATTTTACTTGCTGAGGTGTCCTCGGTTTAGGTTGCACGGTGGACATGCCTTTTAATTTTGCCTTTTTTCAATACCAATCTGCCTGCAAGAATATCCAATGTTCCTGCCAAATTTTTACTCGATATCTCTTTTTTGCACATGAACAGACAAACAGACATGTCTAGGTCTATTCAGAATTTGATGCTGACTAACAATGTGCTCACTATGTTGGGCCTCCAATGCTTCTCTTTGGATGTTACAAACATAATGCCTATAAAACTTGTGACTCTTTCTTACTTATTATACTTTTGTAAAGTTTTAGTGAATTTTCTATTGCGCAGTAAAATGCCCAAAAAGGTGGAAGTTTTTTTTTTACTGAAATATCAAAAATCACATGCTTTTAGAGTTAATCATTCTGGTTGTGTTTATTTTGCAAATGAAGAAATAATTAACATAAACTTAGAATTGCAATGCAGAACATTACAAATCGAAAGAATTTGAGTATATAAGTTAATCATGATCGAATAAGGACCATTACTATGTTTTTAGCCAAAATAATGAAAGGTATATCAATTTGGCTCATTATGATATGTCAAATATCACTTCCCGTAATATAGTTTTATATTAATGAAAATAATCCTTTTACTGTTTTTTCGATTCATTTTATTTTTATTTTATATCGCAATAATTATGTACAATTAATTATAAAAATATATGTTTTTATATTTTGTCCATTAATAAAAATTACATGCGTTATTGCGTAAAATCAAAGACCAAATCATATAGCAATTCATACGCTTCTACTTCTTCGATGATTAATGCCAACAATCTATTAGGAAATCATCATAAAAATCGAAAATCATTACAGTTATCACCATTTGTATCATTGTTACAACAAATGTCATCCAATGACAATCAGCAATATCTTAATAGATATTATTCATTTAGTAATAATTATGTAAAATCTTCTAATAATTATTATGATCATAATGATAATGGTAATAAGCAAAGAATTAGTAAATCAAAGGCGTTTGTGGGTAATGCGAATAATCTGTATCCGAATTCGAATTCGAATGCATACGGCACTGCAGCTATCATTAGAAATATCAGCACAATTAGCACCATAACCTCCTCTCCATATATCGATACAATAAAATCTATGCAAGTTGCAACAACTGCCATCACAACTAAAGCGAAACGCACGACAACTTATTTAAATAGTAAAAATAATTACTATACTAACAATAATAATAATAATAACAATAATAATAATAACAATAAAAATGGTATACAACAAACCTGGAGCTATCATGTTTTACCATCATTGTATTCCATCTATCAGAAGGTATTATGCAAAAACATAAAAAACAATTTGTTCTTTTAAATGTTTGTACTGTTTTAATTCATATTATTGTTTTGGAATCCATTGTTTAATTTAAATTATAATTAGAAACGCTTATTTATTTAATTTTCTCATTAAGTCTATATATATATATTGAACGAGGCTAAAAAATCCATTCGATATGATTTTTTGTACACATTTTACATATTACTTTTATTAAACTAATCAACACAGCATCACTTTCAGATATCAATTTAAGCTTGTTTATAAGTCCCAGCATTCGTCTAATGTCTACTCACGATTGTTATTTGGTGTGCTAAAGTTTGTTCCAGATGATGATGAGCTTTTTTAAATACTCTTCCAAATAATGAATTGTTCACATCATACCAAAATTCCAATCTTTTACATTTCTGAAATTTTGTTAAGAATGGGCCTCTGATGTTGACGAATAATGCTCCTATTTTTATGGGATCCTACCTAACGACTTTTTTTAAGGCACTTTAGGAATTATGTAAAAATTGTGTTGAATAAAATAAACATGATTCAAACTTCAGATGACAGACAGAGAAGTAGATTTAAATCGACTTTCTTTGTGTCTCTATTTAATGTCGATTTTATTAAATATTTGATTAATAAAAGATGGGCTTTTATTAAACCATTATGGATACACCGTAGGCGTTTTTTTTATTTGTATTTACTTTGTGTATGGATAATCCGAAAATTACATTTAAACATAATGAGAGTATCCAAGATTTCATTGTAACAACTTTTTTCCAACTTTATGTGTAGTTTGGTATTTAATTATTTTTTCATTTAGACAAAAAGTAACTGACACGGAAACAAAAATTTTGAAGTACTAATTTGTTTTTTTTATTTTTTGCTTTACTTTTGACATTTAAATAAAATGTTTTGATTTTATTGCTTTTGTAGAATTTGCATTCTGTTGCAATTGTTGCTCTTTTTATGTAATTTTTTTTCGGTTTTTTACCCATCACTTCAGATTTCACTTTTAGAAATATTTAAGTAAAATTTGGTATGGTTTGGCTAAAGCATGGCCGCAAATAAATAAGGACAAAATCGTGAGATCTTTCAAAAAGCTCCCCATTTGTTATACAAAAATATACGATTTTAAATAACTTTCAACATACAATGAATAAGTTTAACCAGTTCGTTCCAGTTGTTGGATCCGCTGCCAAATAAGCATCTTTCTCAACTCAGTTAACGTCACTTGTAATGCATTTTGCTGATATGTTAATTAAATTAAGCAAAGTAGCTTAGCCTATCGACTACCACGCCCACCCCAATTGGTTTTCATATATGTCTTTTCTTCATTGATTTACTTCTTGAAAAAATTGCGAAAGTTGCCTAATTAATGGGGCAACTTTTGCAGACTTTCAGATTAGAATGCTTAATATAATTCTTAATTGATTTAAATTGAATTTTAATTATGTTAAATTGAAGTGACCTCAAATCTTTGGTAATACTAAAAATTTAATTTATGACAGCAATTTCATACATTTTTTTATTTTAGTCATTAATTAAATTTGTTGTACTTTTTTTTAAAATTTTATAAGTGTAGGCTGTTAGAAAATTATGAAGATAAGTACCAGTTTAATTGGCAACGATCCAAACTAAAATATTTAATAGAGCTCTATTAACAACTTAACAGAATTTTATTAGATGTAAAGAAAAATACTTTCATGTGCCCATTTTCGTAAAAATCTTTCCAAGATAACGTTTAATAAAATTCTATGAAGTGATTAACAGATCTCTGCTATATATTTTGTTTTGTTTCTTTGCTAATTAATAGTTAAATTCGTATTTATTTTCATCAAACCTTTGGTTGTTAATATAAAAATTTGTTCGCACCATTTATACGGATTATCGTCTACCATTAACTAATTTATACATTATTTTTCCTATTGCGCTTATCAATTGTTTATCATTTTTATTAATTAGTTAATTAGCTAATTAGTTAATTAATTATTTCAATACATAATCAATTAGCATATTAATTAATTAATTAATTAGCACAACATATTTACTTATAAATGAAATGTTGTATTCAATTTTGTGGGTGTGTCTGTGTGGAATAAAATTTATTTCAACAGGTTGAGGTAATGCCTTGGATAAGCACTAAACATAACATGGGTTTTGCATTCAATCGCACCACATGGAGCAACATTAGGAAATGTCATAAACAATTTTGTTCCTATGATGATTACAATTGGGATTGGTCTTTGCAACATGTTTCGCAACAATGTATGACTGGCAACAAATTGCATGCAATGATTGTTAGGGGGCCTCGTGTATTTCATATTGGCGAATGTGGTGTTCATCATAAAAAGAAGAATTGTGAGTCAAATCAGGTGATAGCAAAGGTGCAACAAGTGTTACGCATTGCACGCAAATCTGGTCAAATATTTCCTAAAACATTAACTTTAACGGTAGCTAGCCTAAATAAGAAAACTAAATTGCGTAAAGGCAATGGCGGTTGGGGTGATCAACGAGATCATCAATTGTGCATTAATATGACATTAAATGCAATTAGATGAATTTTTTTACTTATTTATTTTTATTTTAAGAATTAAAAAGAAAGAACAAAGTGAAATTTATTTCACTCTGAAAGAAATACAAGTGAGAAGTAGAAGTAATAATATAAAGTATTTTCCATATTTATTTTTATTAGTAATTAATTTCTAACAAATAATATTTATACATTTATCGTATTACGTGCATATTCCTAGTAAAAAAAAAATTTTTTTTTATGTTGTGATACAAAGGTGCTCCATGCGTACAAATCGTAAAGACCAAATAATTCTTTTTTTTTTTACCTGCGCCACTTGTACATTACAACGTGTATATGTGGATGGTTTTTGACAGAATATTCAAAACACAATAAAAATATGTGTACGAAACATCTTAAAGTGCACGTATGCTTGGGCAAGATAAAATTCTAGTCATGTCCGTCTGTTTAAATGTCGTGCTTTTCTAAATACTGCGCTAGTTAGGAATGTTGCTTTACTGAACTTAGCAAAACATTTTATATTTTTGTACGCCAATTGTTATTGATATTGGGCCAAATTGACCGAAAAACCTCCTGCTGTGCCTTCTGCCAACTTTGTTTTTTTTTTATTCTTAAAACCTAAATTCATGGTATTAACTTTTTATTCTATTGAAAAGTAAATCATGTTTTTCTAAACAAAGTTTCAAGTGACATAAATTCAACTAAGCTCATTCAAAATTACAAAATCATGAGTTTAATTTTAACATAGAAAATGTATCCTTATAATACATGCACGGAGTGTCATACACTCCTTTTAGATTTAAAAAAGTAAGGCAGCCTCATTTATCATATACACAATGTAATGTCTGGGTGGTGAATATTTTAGTCAGATCTCTTTTGAATTCTTTTTCTTTTATTTGTAAATGTAAAAAAAAAACAAAAACTTAAAGAAAAAGCAATAAGAATAAAAAACATTTATACAAACAATTAAACAAATAAACGAAAATTTAGTAATATAATTATGAAATAAAATTGTATTCATTTTGTACTTTGTATATTGTATTTTCAAATGGCACAAAAATGAAAGATTCTTACAGAAGATCTGAAATCTTCGGGTATGATACGACAAGTATGATCATTTCTGTTAAAAACATATACAGATTCTAATATCGAGAGCTCCATCATATTTTTGTAACATTATTTGATCTTACGAAATTACTTTACATTTCCCCTGAGAAAATTGGGGGCGATAAAGTTCAAAAATTATAAAGATTTTAAAAGTTCAAATTTATATGAAATAATGTCGCGAAATGTCTAGTTACTTGTATACAAATAATACCAAACAATTTGATGTATTTTAAAGGGGCGTGGTTTCAAGTTTCTTATGTCATTTGAACCTAGGTTTTGAATGCTTATCAACGATTTAAAGTTTACTTAGTTTGATTAAGATATTATTGAGTTAAGTTATAAATATTTGAATTGGTCAGTAGTCATGATATGATCATCTAATTTAAGAGTGCCCGTGTCGATTTACTTGAAATTTGTTTTGTTTAATAAGGTGAAATGTTTTCCTTCACGGGGCTTTATTATTTATGCTATTCTGCCAGTAAATACCTATAAATAATTGAATATATTCTAAATTATCATACACCTATGCAGGCGTTCCGTAGTGTTTTTATGTTTCTTTAAAATTATTTTATTTTTCGACATAGTGCAGAATGAAACAACATGGAAATGGAACGCGGGGCGTAAGTATAATATCGCGGCACTTTGTGTGAATACAGATTTACGCTTTGATTTATCAAAGTTTTACCATCTTCTGTAATAAATAAATATTTAGCACGATAGTTAAACAAATTCAGTCACAAAGAGTAAATGTTATTGTTAGGGTGCGTGGGAAGGAGTGTTATTGAAAAGTATAATAATAAATGTTATTGGAAAATATATAAATTTGAAGTTTTTCATTGTGTAAACAAAAACAAAGACCAGTATCGAAAAAGATAAATAAGTGGTAGTTTCATTAATTAAGAGCAATATTGTAATAATATTGTAATTACAACAAAGTACTGCATTAGAAAATAAGAAAAAGAAAAAAACCGGAACATACAGTTTTTTATATGTTGAAGAATTAAAGTGAAGAAGCATTAAAAATGCATTTCTTTTACAATTGTGGAATAGTACTAACTCTTCTTTTAACGGCGATAGCCGGCCAGGATAATTTGGCAGTACGTAAATATGTATTATTTATTTTTCATAAAATTCAAATCAGAAATTTTCATTTTTTTTATTTTTATTGCGAAATATTACGATGCATTAAATCGAACAAAAAGAATTAATGATTTTATATAATACATACATACCACCCCATGCAAACTCACCTATATATATATATATATATATATATATATATATATATATGTATATATATCTATGTGGAGGTATGTGTGTACTTACAAGAAATATTTTTGCAAAATTTTACAAGCCTTGTAAGCATCATAATTTTAAGCAATAATTTATGACTAAAACTAATTTCGCACATATGCATATATACACATTCGACTATATAAAATTGTCTATTGAAATTTTTTTTTTGTTAGTGGTTTCTATAAACGTTTTTGCAATCTGGCAATTTACACTTTGCATATTTCGCATTTCATTAAAGCAAATTTAACAAATGACATATTAGTACCCTACAAGATTTATGGTGTAGGGTATAGGTATTATAAGTTTATGCAGTTATTTGTAACATCCAAAAGGAGTTAAGATAGACCAATCTTTTATTATATTAATCGAGTCACAATAACTGCCTGATTCTATTTAAGCCTGTCTATCTGTCCGTCTGATGTCTGTCTATGTAAACTTGCTAACAAGCCAAAAGTCGCAATTTTTGATATATTTTTGTGAATTTTGATACATAAGTGTGTTTCGGCCCAGAGACGAACTCCAATGAAAATGGCTTGTATTGGATCACTTATGAGCACCCGCCATATAATACCATTCTTAAAAAAAATTTGTTACTTTGAAACAGTGAGTTGTATTTTAACATAGAAAACATATCTGCAAAATTTGGTCTTGGTAATTCTATGCTTGTGACGATTTCCCATATAATGCTTTTTTTGGAAAAAATATATATAGGCAAAAGTTTTAATATTGAATATATTTTACTTTGGCAGCGCATTATATTTTGCCATAACAAATTTGATCCAGATAGATTCATTTTTTGAACCTCCTCTCATACAAAGAACATTTTAATTGAGAGATTACAATTTTTCCAATGTGCAATTTTCTTATATGACCGAAATCATTTTAAGAAAAATGGTGTAGGGTATTTAAAAGTTGGCTCCAATTGACTATAAAATTTTTACTTGTTTTATCTGTATTTAGGATCTATTCAATAATAAAATTGAGTCATCATATATTTGAAATAATTGCCTACTTACAAATTTTTATATGCATTCGTAAATAATCAATCAACAAGCATGCTCACTCATATTCACTTGATATTTTGATATTGATCGGTTATTTTAGAAGAAAAATCTTTTTCAATTTATTTTTTTTTTTTTTTTTTGTTATATTTCTAATACAATTTTATGATTGACCGAACAACCATTTCCCTTATTTTTCAACATTTAAAAAAAAGAATGTTGTATAAATCAGTGTATCAGTGTATCAGTTCTGTCTCATTTTCGATTTAAGATTACAATTTCATTGACCATCAAATCAATTTAATGTGATTACGATTCCTTAATCTTGATATACAATATAAAAATATTTATTTAGATGCATCAATTAATTCTTAAGGGCATATTATTATAGATTACGGCTCTCATGTTTATAATTAATTCATTAATGTATATATAAATGCGTTTACAAATTAACAAATGGTACTAATATTGAAAATTATACAACTTATCAAAATCATTCTGTAGTGGATGGCAATATAAGTTCGTTGTTTAATAACGTTGTATAAAATCTGGCTAGCTTTGGCTATTTGGTTCGCTTGTCTTGCATATTATTCATTAATTCAATATGAATCTATAAAATTCATGCAATTAATTTGCGAAATAAAAATTTCTCACATTTTAACTCTACAGAATGTAATTTCTGAATTTGTAAGCTTTTCAAGCTAATAACCCATTTCTTCCTCTATATGTATTTTTTTGGGTTATTTCAAAATATTTATATCCAATACAATGCACAAAATTTATTTATTGTGGAAATATGGAATAATTTGTAATGTGCTGAACTTGTAATGTGATATAAACACTTGATATAGGAAAATAAAGATGATGATCAAGATAAATCGCAATATATGAAAGCAGTTTCAGAAAGACCTTTTAAAGTTGTTCATGTATTGCAACCAGGTGAACGGGAATATTTATCACCAAATTTGCTGGGTTTGCAAAATATTGCTGTAACATTTCTTCCATTAACCATGAATTTCGTAAATATAATTGATGCATTTCGTGAGATTGTTAATGGAGTACGTTACGAGATTCTATTGAATGCTATAAATACAGAAAATAACGATGAGTATACAGTTTGCCGTTTGGTTATATTAGAAAAGCCATGGCTACGTACACAGTGGGGTGATAAGGTGCGTCTATTGCAATATACAAATTGTTCGGATGAATCAGATGATAATTATATGTTTACCACGGTACCAACAACATTCTTATCAAATGATGATAATGATAGGTATTTAAAAAAACGAATTACTGTTGGAGGTTCAAGAAATGAGCTCTCCATTAATGAGTTGAAAAGATTAGAGGAACAAATTTTTCCCTCTGTAATTAGCTCGAAACGTTTTACATCGAATATAGAAGCAACAACATCAACAACAATTGATGCAATACTCACAAAGGATAGTCCATTTTCACATACCAGCGAAATAGCTGCAGCAGCAGCAGCAGCAACTACAACAACAACAACAACAACAACAAGCGTTGTAAATGGCAAAATGCCATTACAAACTGAAAGTGTAGAAGCGTTACCGGAGCTTAGTGAAGATGAAAAAGAATGGTTGGATAATTTTTTTGCAATAAGCGCTTACAATTGCCCAAATTCTAATTTTCGAGACGATAAAGTGAATCAGGTAAAATTTAAGAACGATAAGGTATCAAAAAATTCTAATGGAGTAATGCCAATAATATAACATTAATTATTTACACAAATGTCTAAGTTGCCTCTTATCGCAAAATTTTATGAAATAAAGGTGATATGATTAACCTTTTTATCTTCTTGTTATAATCTATGTAGAACATTTCCTTATGTGTTAAGTAATCGAAATGGTTTTTTTTTCATGCCGCAGTTCATGAAGTTGTTTACTGATGCCAACGATATGATCTGCACAGTTTCATATTAAACGCTTTTGGGATTAATGGATAGCTATAATACAAATCAATTTGCAGAACTACTGAGTATGAAACAAATCCATCGACAAGATTGAAATATTTTTATTTATACAGAGTTGTCTTATTCAAGCAGCTTTTATTTTTTGATTAGTAATTATTTTTGAAGTGAATGCACGTTTTTCTATCCATTATTAAGTTGAATTAAATAGGCAATTTTTATAACTGATTATTAACAGTATGTATGTATGCATATGTTGAGAATACAGATAGACAGACAAAGACCTCAAATGAGTTATAATAAAAATGTACAAAATAAATGTGCTATTTAATCTAAATATTAAACTAAATTAGCATTAAGATCAATCTCTCACCCAAACAGGATGAAACGATATCTTTAATAAGATCTAAACGTTCAAGCAATCACATCCTTGAAAATATTAAGAAGCTTAGTTATGGTGAAGCTAAAAAACATTTAAACAGCGCTCTAACATCTTTAGCCATTAATAATGGATTGAATTTTAACCTTTTGCATATTCATAAGGCATATAAAAAAATTGTCTCTGGCACATTGACAATAATTGATTGCGATTTAGAGGGAGTCAATGGAAAAATGAAACATTGTAATGTGGAAATTTGGTCACAGCCCTGGCGCCCAGTAAATGCCACTGAAATAACTATAAATTGTCCTAATGAAGAATTAATTAAGCGGCGCATCACTCGTGCGGTAGAGAATGCCGAGAAGAAAATGCATAAAAAACGAAATCTTCATAACCTTAATAAAATTGAACATTTATTTTCTAAATATCAAATAAAATATAAGCGAAACTATTATCCGGACACTGAGAAGCAAATGCGTTTTCGTATATTTACCGAAAATCTAAAATTAATTGACCAATTGAATCGCCATGAAATGGGCAGCGCGAAATATGGCATTACAGAATTTACGGATATGACTGCGGAAGAATATAAATTTCGAACTGGTTTATTATCTCGAAATGCTACTTCAAATTCTAAAACAGCTGTTGTGCCTAATATTGAATTACCGAAGGAGTTTGATTGGCGAGAAAAAGGCGTAGTATCAAAAGTTAGTTGAAGAAGTAAGAAAGTTACATTTGGTTTAGGGCAAATTTTTTAAATACTTAACAGCAAGAAGCATCTGCCTATCCGTTACATATGACAGCAGTTGTCAATTTACTAATGTTTAAATAGATAATGTTTTAAAATGGCAAATTTACAACAATTTTTGGGAAATTTTTGTATGAAAATGTACAAGAAAAACTTGAAAAAGTATTAACAGTTTTAAAAAAATAAGCAGAAGGATTGATGTGAACCAGTACGGCAGATAGATTATTAAAGAATTTGATTCTGAAACAATCAGGAAACAAAGATATCCTCAATTTCTTTTTTTAATTCGTTTTATTGAACATACTTTTTTTTATTAAGGTAAAAAATCAAGGATTGTGTGGATCCTGTTGGGCATTTAGTGTAACTGGTAATATTGAAAGTTTACACGCTATTAAAATGGGCTATTTGGAGGAGTATTCGGAACAAGAGCTTCTGGATTGCGACACTACGGATAGTGCTTGTAGAGGTGGCCTACCCGATAATGCTTACGAAGCTATAAAAAATATAGGTGGCCTCGAATTAGAATCTGATTATCCATATACTGCACGTCAAGAAACATGCAATTTTAATTCTTCTAAAGCGCATGTTTATGTCAGGGATCATGTTGATTTGCCAAAGAATGAAGTGGCCTTGGCTCAATGGTTGGTAGCTAATGGGCCCTTTTCCATTGGTATTAATGCAAACGCTATGCAATTTTATCGTGGCGGAGTTTCCCACCCTTGGCATTTTTTGTGCTCTCGCAAAAATTTAGATCATGGTGTTTTAATTGTGGGTTATGGTGTATCAACGTATCCCACGTTAGGTAAAACACTTCCTTATTGGATTATTAAAAATTCTTGGGGTACTAAATGGGGTGAACAAGGCTACTATCGTTTGTATCGTGGTGATAATAGTTGTGGAGTTAGTGAGATGGCCAGTTCGGCTATATTGAGTGATTAAATATATTACAAAACATTGTAAAGGATTATATACATGTACAACAAAGAGTTATAATAAAAAATAATTATTTACTTTACATAAACATCACAACATTTTATTTGGCTAAAGAAACTGTTGATGACTGGTAAAGAATTCTGAATTGAATTTGTTACAAATAACTCAATGCAAACTTTTATATGTGGTTTCAAGTAGAATTTTATTTTCGCTTTAGTTACATATTTATTACATTTCATATTCACTTAATTTAATTAATAGTAAACGCAGCTTTCTAGCTTCTAATCCAATAGTAAGGGGTTCTAGTGGTACTTCTTCCGATGCCGTATATAAATTGGCGGGTATTAATAAACCATTAACTGAAAAAACAAGCAATCAAAAAGAAAATGTACTTAACATTTAATTTTTAATGTACTTAAGAACTCTTTGGGATCCATCACTAGTGAGTTCAAAAACGGGGTGCAGAAATTGCTTAAAAAGATTTCTAATTTTGATGTAAATAGGTAACTTAATGGGACATCTTATAAAAAGTGCCATAAAAAAGAAACAAAACTTGTAGACATGTTGTTATTTACCTTCACAAGATTTCAAAAAGTTAATTAATTCCTGAATTGTTGCGTAGGATAAAACAAAATTTTGCTTAGCCATGTTAGTTAACAGACCCAAGGTACAACGTTTTACATGTAGCCAAGTATCGGCATATAGGCGGGTCTCAGAGCCACCTTCCAAAGCGTGAATAATACGACTCAAGCCGAATTCATAATTCGATTTGGCACAGTATAAAGTGCCCACAACGAGATTGACTATACACAAATGATGGTATTGCTTGCCCAAGTTGCCTTTTAATTCTTCGGCTTTTTCTACCTTACGCATTAATTCTTCTGCCTCTTCATTTTGAAACGTCATTATATACGAAACACACAAATTGGCCAAAACAGCAGCTGAAACGGATATAATATCATCACTGTGCTGTCGTATAATTGGTTCGTAAAACGCTGCCGCTTCAGTATATTTTTCTCCTTGCATGAATAGAACATGGCCAGCATTTAAACGCCATACCGGATGTTCTGAACAAAATTCAGCGCTTGAGCGAAATTCACGTTCAGCACCGATAAAATCATCTTCACGCCATGAAATCCAAGCTCTAACCATTACAACTGGTAAATATCTTAAGATGCGAATAAAATTGAAAATCTGATTCAATAATATGAATAATGAATATCAAGAAATTTAAGTACAATTCTAAAGTTGCTTCATAATCCTTAAGAGCATTACGTAAAGTGCTATGCTCAGTTGTACTGCGTATCTCTTGAACTTTAACAGCTAAACTTCGTAATTTCCCAGCAAGACTTGTTGCCAAAGTATCTAATTTCTTTGCTGCCAATTCAGCAGATGATTGTATTGTTATTAAGGCATCCAACAGTTCATACAGATATTGTGATAGATATTTATAAGTTAAATCGGTATGCTCTGCTAAAATATCAGCAGCCGTTTCATACATTTCATTTTTACAGCATATTAATAACAAGTTAGCAAAGGTCTCCTTAGGACACGCTGGTGATCCCAATTCTAATAAAAAAGCTAATCTCCGTAGACCATATACTGGTCCTTGGGAATCCGTTAAGGCCATATTATGTAAAGTAATCGGATCTAACTCATTTTCAGCTCTTGGTGGTAAATCCATTAAAGCATCGCGGGCTGCCTCAACTATTCAGTAAATCCAATATAGACCTTAGTAAAATATATTTATTTTTCAATAAAGAAAAATGCGTTATACCGTTTCCTCCACTATATTCGATGGCAGCTTTCAAATTTAATGCTTGCGTTATACCAGAAAGAGCCATAGTTATGGGATTACCGACACTACGAGCGCTACCATTTAAATCAATTTGAGCACCAATTCCCAATTCCGGATGATTGCGAATGCCACGTTCGACAATTTCAACTATAACAAGTAAGAGCTTTATAATATGTCTGAGCCGACCCTACACCACTTTGTCTAATGTGATTAAAGTCAACTTAAAGTTGTAATTTCTTTCCATATAGCGACTTTTTAAAAAAGCCATTATATGAGCAGCTCTCTACACAATGAACCGATTTTAACCATTCAAAGGAGTTTGTATCTGGACCAAACCGCACTCATGTACCAAATTACATTAATATATTTCTGAAATTGCGACCTGTAGTTAGGTAACAAATTTAAATGGACAGACATGGGCCGGACAGACAAGAAGGCTTAAATCGAATCAGGAAGTGATTGTGAGTCGATTGATATATTAAAAGGGGGATCCCTCTCAAGTCTTTTTGGGTGTTACAAACATCTGTGCTGTGCACCATAAGTGGCAAAATATTTGATTTTACTTATGGAAATTATTAATACACATATGTTTACCATATGAAAGTTATAATTGGGTACATACCAGTACAATCTAAAGCTTGAGTTTTTTCCATTTTGCGATAATGCGATAAGGCCAAATTGTAGGCCACTAAAGGATTAAAGCCCCCAACTTGTAAGGCCGCTGTAAATCGTTGTGCAGCTGCTTCGAATTGATCTGCTTGATATAATAAACATCCGTCATCATTAAAAGTATCTTTTGTGCCATCCTTACGTTGATTTAAAACACTTTGTGCTCTAGCGTAATCTTCAGCTGAATATAAAATGGCACTTTGCAATTGTAAACAGACTTCATGTAATTCACCCCAATCATTGACATTCTTGAGCGCCTTTAAGGCTTCACCAAAGAGACCTGCCTGATATAAGCATTGCGCATAATGGAATCTAGAGTAAAAAAAATTATTTTCTAAACGCTATGGCTTACCTTTATGGTCGCTGATTTACCTGTATTTATTATTATGGGGTAATAATTCACATAATTGCTCAAAGCAAGAAGCTGCTTCTTCATATTTTTGCGCATGGTAGTAACAATAACTTAAGATTGATAGACCGGCTCTAGTATTACTAGCCTCACCCAAATTCACAATACATTCTATGACATCTTCATAACGCTTATCTTTAATCTAATTTTGTAGCATAATTATTAGATGATTATAAAGGATAACATGATCATTAATTTTTACCAAATTATAGATAGTTCTTGTGATGAAACCTTCCCTTAAAATAATGCCCTGATGTAACATAAGTGGAATCCCTTGCAATTATTGAAATTTTTACTTCAGTTTTCACCTTTATAAAAAACTAATATATATTTTTAATAAACTAGTAATAATGGTATCCAAGGGAATAAGTATCTTGGCAACGGTCAATATTTTATATATCTGTACATGCCCCTTAGGCTTAGGTTTGGGTCTAATTTTAAGCAAAATGTGAAATAAAAACTCTCTCACTAAAAGAACACAATAGATTGTGAAACCAGAATAACGTTAGCTCCTTATGATAGATAATTCACTATTAATTGAAATTAATTCATTTTACATTAAAGAAATTTGGGCGTTTGTATTACTATATCCTTAAAAATATTTTCTTACCGCTTACTAATCATTTTATTATTTATTATCACAAATTCCATACTCATGAAATAAATATTCCGCACAAAAAGTATGTAGAAAAGATTTTATTTTTATATAGTAATATGTCAGAGAAATACAAGATAGATTACCAGATAGAATGACACATAATAGTTATAGAAATAATTATAATAATTATATATATGTAGAATAATTTGATTAAATTGTCATTTTGTATGAAGCACCATGCACCAAGCACTTTGCCTGCTTATATTTGTATGCGATAAATAATTTGATGATATTAATGTTTTGGTATTACCAGAAACCAGAGGATTTACCGCCTGGTGGATTCCTTACTCGAACGCCTGAACGAAACACTGCTGATTTATCTAATTCCTCGCTAAGTGAAAATGTTGACTCTTGCATGCTGCGATGTCCCTCTACATGTCCTTTATGGGTTGGTGTAATGTCAAATGATTCGCTACTTCTTCCTGCAGTCGCTGTTACACCCTCCAAATGTGGAGGTATTTCAATTTGTAATGCCGCAAAATCTATATGCTTAATATTACCATTCAATTGTTCACCATCAACAACCTTACCATCCAATATATCATAAACATAAGGTGGACGAGGGGGCGTGTGAATAAAATGCCCATAACCCTCAGCAACTCGTACCGTTTCGTATTCTACACAAATGCGACCACGTACCAAGACAATAATCGGTACACCATGACATACCATACCCTCAAATATATTAAAATCGCAATTATGATAATGTGTATCTTTAGATATTGTACGGGTTGCATATGGATCCCATATGACAATATCGGCATCACTGCCAACACCTATATAACCTTTTTGAGGATATAAATTGAAAATTTTTGCAGCATTAGTGCTGGTTATAGCAACAAAACGGCATGGATCCAATAAACCGGCGTGCACACCTTTTTCCCATACCACAGACATTCGATCCTCTACACCATTAACGCCATTTGGTATTTTACTAAAATCATGCAAACCCAATTCCTTTTGACTTTTATTAAACGTACAATTATCACTACCAGTTGTTTGTAAGTCATCGTACGCCAATGACTTCATTAATTGCCTTGGCGATTCGGCTGAATCCCTTATCGGTGGACTAGTTGTATAATATAAGTGATATTGCTGTGGGATATCATTCATCGAACGGCCCAAACAACTGGCCAAAGTCTCACCAAAAACACAATATTTGTTACGTCTTGCACGTCCGATTATTTCTGCTGATAACTTTGAGGTAACTCGTGTTACGTAAAGAGGTGTTTTCATCTAAATAATGTTAAGTAATGAAATTCAAGGCTATGTATGAGACGAATGATACAATAACGAATGATACAAGCACATATAGAGTTTAAAATGCAGTTAGTTAGATAATGAATATCAGCCTGAATGTTTCACAAATGTTTCACAAATATGTACACATTTATCCATGTGTATATGAAGTGAAATCTAGCATAAACGTTTGTGTGAAAGGCAAAGTACCAAAAGTGTTGTTCTTTTAAGGGCAATTAGACCATCATCACTCACTGAGATTAGTAATTATTTATAACAGAGAAACACACATAAATAATGATCATGCTGTTAGTGACAGAAGATAAATTTGAGATAAATTTTTTTTGTTTTGCTTACTTTGCCAACAATTTCATCAAAAATTCAGGTGTTGTTTTATCGCAACGTAATGGTGGACTAAGTACATGAGCTGCTGCATGCTGAAAGCATTTATGGTGACAATTTGTACCATCTCTACCTAATGCCGCCGCTAACGTTTCACCATAGATACCACGTTTTTCATAACGAGTGCGAGCGCGTATCAATTCACTGCCCGCCAATTTACTCATAACATGAACCACATAAAGTGGACATTTCATCTTTTGAATGGACATATTTTATTTTTTAATTTTCATTATTTTTGATTTTCATTTTATTGTGATTTTTTTATTGTCATTGTTGTTGGCATATGTAGCAACGGATTTCGTATTTTATATGGCATATGAATTATTAAAATCATAAATATCACACAAGCATTTTAAATGCAAATTTTTATGTGTTGTATTTACAAAGTGCATGGATCACAAATACACCGTACAAACGTAAGATTATATAAAATTATAAAATAATAAAAGAATATTTATGTAATTGAAATAGTGTGTGTAATATTTTTTTAACAAAATGCAAAAATATTCATAAACCATTTAAATTTTAAACATTTAAAACATAAATTAAACAGTTGCATTTAATTGAAAGGAGTACTCTTCAAATATGAAAGCATGAACGTTGTAGGTCGGTTGAAGCCAACTATAAATACCCTAAACCATTTTGTTTAATGTAATTAAGAAGTCAATTAATTAACCTAATTAAGTTAAGTAAGTAATTTTTAAATGATTTGAAATTTGGCCAGTCTGGACTAAATTCGATACACATAATTTATTATGTCAAAATATAGAATTTTGTTAATTTTAAATACTGTCAAAAAAGTCGTTATATGGGATGTTATCGTAGAAATGCAACGGCCCTAATCATTCTGTATTTTGAATTTTTATCAATTTAATAATTCCATTCACAATAAAAAGGTTTACGGGAAACAATCGTAGAATTAATTTGGTCACTTCTATATAATGCTAAAATCTGTATTCAGTTTGACAAAGGATTTCAAGCAGTGAAATGGACAAGTAGATTTATATTGGTTCCAAGAAGTCTCTAAAATTTATTGCTACAGTAAATAAGTAAAAGAATTACATATGCACTGTAGATGTGTACCTTGATCGATTTTGTCTATTTTCAAAACTAATATACGTTGACAAAAAGTTCCGTTATTTCTTCCAAAATTCAGTTCAATATCTTAAATTTTATAAAATTTTAACAGCAGATTGGCAGACAGAAAGACATGTTGAAATTGATTCAGAATTTGACGCTGATCAAGGTCTCTAACGCTTCCTTTTATATGTTATAAGCATAATGATAACGTTAATATATCACCAACTTCTGGCTGAGTGGTACGAAAACACTTTTGCCACAAATCAATTTGATGTTCAAATAAATCTAAATTTAATTTCACTGTATAATTGTGCATTGTAAAGTAAAAAAAATCTTTTTACTATTAAGTTTTACTGTTTATCGGGTTGATCAATTAATTCGAGGAACGGATTTATAATTTTAGAAATATTATAAGACGCCTACGTTTACAATGATGCCAGTATTTAATGACCTTTTGACCCCTTTATTTTAAGGTAATATTATTAATATATAAATATTTAGTTTAGTTTCGGATAAAGTAATCAATAACATACTTGATGGGCCAATATACAAGCACGATTGACCGCTTCTGCTTCAACTTCTTCTGGACGTGACATCTCGTGGCCTTCTGGACCCGTAATGTTTTGCGCTAAAAGTTGTTGAACATTTTTAGCAATAATATCTCCATTTTCAGCATGAACCATAGCAACACCTTCCAAAGATCGAATGTTTTCAAAAACATCCAATAAGTCGGCATCGTTTAATTGATAAAGACCTTTGTAGGCCATAAACATTTTAAACGAATTCACTCCTAATTCATCGCACATAATTTTCATTTCATGTGCAACTGATTTTGACCACCATGTAATACCCACATGCAACGCATAATCGCAACATACTTTAGGATCTGCCCAGGCGCGCCATTTATCGTATGCTTCAATTAACGATTCACCTTTTTCGGGTAAAACGAAATCAATGATTGTGGTAGTGCCACCAGCGATTGCCGCTTTTGTACCGAAATAAAAATCATCTACAGATACCGTGCCACCAAATTTTAATTGAAAATGTGTATGCGGATCAACGCCACCAGGTATAATTAATTTGCCGGCAGCATCGATAATACGTACACCACCGGGTATTGTTATATCAGAAGGTGGACCCACAAATTTGATAACACCATCCTCAATATAAATATCCGCTTTAAATGTTCTATCGTAATTTACAATTTGGCCGTTTTTTATGTAGACACGATTTTGTGCACTCTACGAAATGTAACGAAGCGGAAAGATAAATAATAAAAGAAAACCGATTAATAAAGAGGCTTTACAATTATTATTACATCGACATACCTGCAAATGGATGGGAACTTTCTTCAGTGGTTTAGGGCTGCCAGACATGATGATTTTTTGGAAAAGAAAAAACTCTACCAAAATAAATTTGCGAGAAAATAAAAAATGTATGTAACAAAGTGTAGAAGATGAAGTGATGAAATAAGCGTCTTTTATATATAAAAGAAGGCGTGTGGTGAATTTACATTCTAACGACGTGAATTGCCTTTACATTGCGCTCATTGACACAAAAATTATCATTATGTACTAGTAAATTTCATGAGAAAATGTTCAAAATAATAATAATATCCTGTAGTTTTTCAATGTACTTTAAAAAAAGAATCTCCTGCAAAATTTCACCTAATTTTAGTATGCTTCTAATTTGCTTTGTTGCTCTAGAAGTAAATTAATAGGCATAAGCTCTATTGTATCGACGTAATGGCATAATATTTTATATAGTGCAATGGCGTGCACATGATTATAAAAATACAACATTTTAATTGGATCTATACGTTAAAGAAATGTTATATTTTCAATGACCTTCACAACATATGGTTTAAATCTTAGCTAAAGTTTAGATAATCCGTAAGAAGCATATCTTATATAAATAAATACTAAAATATCATGTCGCATACACAATATTCTTTTGTTCTTATTTTTATAATGATCATTAGCGTTGTTGTTGGTGCTATTGTTCGCGTTTCTTTGAAAAAAATCATGTTTGAATTACATTTACGGTTTTTTATTTTTTTTGGATTTTTATACCCATCACCCAGTCTGGAGATTTGCTTATTTTGTCATTATGTTAGAAGGAAGCCTCCTGGATCCTATAAAGCATATATATTCTTGAAAACGTATTTATTCATTTCGTATAAAGAACGACATTTAAAAGTTTTTGAAACTTTGCACGATTATAAAAAATATTGTCGTATACTTTTTCGGCACAAATATTTTGAATCAAAATCGTCTATCAGAAGTTGCTTAACATCGAATTTTAGCCCCGTTTTTAAGGTTTTTGTATTTTACATTATCAAATAATTCTAAACTTGGGGTTATACTGTATGTACCACAGAGGAGCGAATACATAAGGGTGGTGGTGGTGGGCATTTAAGACCTGGCCGATGGCAAATAGTATTTTCTGATTTATTTTTTTCTTTCGTTTTTACTTTCCTTTCTTTTTCTTTTTCTCTCTCAATTTTAACACATCAGTATTAAAAACTAAAATAAAACAAAAAAAGTGACGGCTGGTTAATTACTAAACGTGGCATACAATTCTTTAGTATTATAAATTAGTTCAACATCATTTATTAAGAATAGAGAAATTTTCTATCATGCAGAGCATTCTAAAATATAAATCAAAAATTTATATGGCAAATCATTAATCGTACTAAAGTAAATATACTAGTACATTTGAAATATTTTGAGTTATTCTACTTCCTGGAAATGGGCACTTCCTAAGAAGTTTGTAAACAAATAGTCAAATCCATATGAATTTTGATGTATTTAATTTCATGAAAATATGTTCTAATGGCCAGAAAGACAAACAAAGTGAAAGTGATGATTAAATGTTTAAGTTAAATTGTTTGTTCTAGTAGAAGGTACGCCCACTTTATCTGTCCCATGTTTCTAATTAGAGTGATACGTTCAACATTTAAATGTATTGAAACGACACGTTACGTATTTGTAACGAACATTGCCGATTAATCGTACCCACACACACACACACATACACACACACACACACTTAAATATGCAAAGCGTTTCCCCAACTACAAATAGCTACACAATTACAATTTAAATTGTAAAAAAAATACGCAAAATAATGCATTAAAAATATGAAATGTTGTTCTCTTTATGTCATCATCATTACTTTAGGTCATCACTTTAGTATTTTTATATTATCGTGCAATTTCAACAGTATCTGATAATTATAGCAAACCTGATCACTAACAAAATATAATCAACCAGTATACTGCAATAAATCCAATAGAAAAATTAGGCTAATATGATGATCGTTAAACTTTTCAAAGTTAATATGAAGAGTGCAAAAGATTTGTTGTATTTTACGCAGAGTTTGAGTTTTGAGTTCTGTTAATGAGTGGAAGATATTGAATTCAAATCATTACAAAATTTGAATTTTGCAACTGTTATTCAAAAAAAAGTTCAAAAACTTCCACAGACATTGACATGGAATTAGTCAGTTCATTGTTCTTGAATAACCACTTAAAAAGTTTTAAATAAATTTTAGGGTAACAACAAAAGTTTGAATCAAATATTTGTAGCGCTTAAAGTTACTTCTAAAGAATACCGAGCTCTCTGGTCTGGTCATAGAAGATGGTCAAAAAAAATACCAATCAATAGGAAAAAAAAGAATATTTCGCTTTAAATTGGTTTAATGAGAAATTGAACGATCATTACAAACCTTATTATTAAAAACAGTTATATACGTTATAGTTAATTGGCGGCCGAGCATTAAATACCACACCCTCATATTTTTATAAATAAATATCAAGAATTGTGTTAATTTTTCGATATAAAAACTTTGCAAAATCAGTCATCATAAGGGGCATTGTTATAATAAAAGTTCTTCCTCGGCCAAAATTATTTTCAGCCGTGTTTAGGCCAAACCACGCCTACGTATCAAATTTCCTCCAAATAACTTATATATTGAGCTCTGTAATTATGTAACAAATTAACATAAGACACATAACAAAGCAGACGGACAGACAGATTTAAATCTATTAAGGAAGTGATTCTAATTCGTTCGGCATAATGAAAGATGGATCTATGTCATCTAATTCTTTGTATTGCATGCATGCACACAAACTCAGAATATCCTGTGCCAAAAGTGGTGTAGGGTATAACAAATAAAAAACGAATACATTTAAAAACTTTATACTTTTTTTACACATTTCTTATTGTTTAGCACTTTGCTACATAACAATAGAGTTTGGAGAGTTTGAAGATCTACCGGATTAAAGAAACATTAAATCATTTCAACCATGACACATAAACAAGCCCTACTTTCATCTTCAACAAAATAAATTTTATAAATAAAAGCGTGAATTATGTGGTTCTTTATATAAAAACAAAATAGCAGCCAACTAAAGTTAGCAAATATTTTATTTATTAATACCATGGTCATGGTAGAAATAACCACAAGTAACCAGAATAATTTGGAAGTATACGTATACAGTTTGCATCAAAATTTCAATTATTCAATTTATAATTTTTGCGGGTTGTTTGATTTGTTGTTGTTGTCATGTTAAGTGCATGAACAGTTTAGTATGGGCACCTTGTGCAGCTTTATTTGCACTTTGAAATATATTTTATATAATAAAAAAAAAAACGTCAGCAATTATCACTGATAAATTGACACAAAGTAATCAATAGAACGCAATTCCTTAAAACATTAAAATATTTATTAAATATTTAATTTCACATATTATTATGGCCGTGAAACATTTAAATAAGGTTCGATTTCTAATTAAGATTCCAATTTATGAACGCTAATATTCCCACGATTGATTAATTTCCATATTTATCTTAAAACTAGAAGAATATTTATCTATTATCTTCTTCGCCTGCTATTGCCTTCCTATGTTCTTCAAATAAAATAATAATTAATAGCAAATACGCATTAAGCACTGACAATTTTATAAAAGGCAATAACATCTTCGCCATATTAAATTTAATATAATTTACTTTAATAAAATTTTAAGCGCCACCTTTTGATAACACTTAAATAAATACTGATAACCATATTAATAAATATATACATTTGCATAGCTTGTATATGTCAACGAACTGGCACAAATTTAATTAAGCGAAACAGAGCAATTTTTATGGATATTTATCTACCAATTTATGAATATGCCATTATTCTCTTGCTCTTGCAATTCGTTTAATATATATTCACGAAATTCACGATAAGACTGATCTATATCAATATTATGGATAATTTTATGAAAATTTCCAGATTTAAGGCCATAAGCTATTTCATAATGTGCTGCATCGAGACGTTTCTTTAAAGATGCCTCTGTTTCTGTATTACGTTTACGTAAACGTTCCTCCAATACTTGTATTGATGGTGGATTATTATAAATTAATATTGGATTTAAGTTTGTTGTCTTAATTTGTTCAACACCTTGAGGTTCTATATCTAATATGCACACTTTACCAGTAGATTGGATTTTCTCTACAGCCATCTTACTTGTACCATACATATTACCACCGAATGTAGCAAATTCAAGAAATTCACCATTTTCAATAGCCTTTTCCATTTCATCACGTTTAACAAAATGATAATCAATGCCATTCAATTCGCCAGCTCTTGGAGAACGTGTTGTATGTGATACACTAAAACCAAATGTATTTGGGAATTCATCAAATAAACGTTTTAATAGAGTACTTTTACCCGAACCAGACGGCCCACAAATCACAATCGGACGAGGCCCTTGCTTAACCATCTTACCAAATAATCTGCTAGCAATATACAGTACAGTTATCATAGATTATTTTGACTTTTCTATATATTTATATATATATATATATTTATATATTATATATTTATATATTTATATATTTATATATTTATATATATGAATATATATATAGACGTGTATAACAATCAGCTGGCTGCGTTGTGCTTAATAGAATATTTAGTACACGACTAGAAAAAAATAAATAAACACAAGAAAACAAGCACATACCCGAGTACAATGTGTAATCATTATAAAGTTTTTCTCTCATTTCATTTCATTTCTTTTTTCTTTTTTTTTGGTTTTTATTTATATATACTTTCTTTATAGGTGATGTTTATATATCGGCACCAACAAATTAATGTATTAAATGTTGAAATACATTGCGATATATATATAAATAACCTTACTTATATGTAAATATATCAATTAAATATGTATTTAGGCAAAATAATTTACTAAATGCACAATTAATTAGGTAAAACAGAAAATTAGAAACTTTTCTTTTGTTTGGAAGAAAAGTTTCTAATTTAAGGGTGATGACAGTATGAAATTTGAGTTTTTGATTAGATTATTGGAAAGAAATCTTCGCAGACTCCGTAACAGTTATCTAACCGATTATTCATTACCATTAACCCATTACAAGTTTCTCAAAATTGCATGACACGTTTACATGAAATTTTGAACAGGCGTCCATTTTACTGTTTAATAAAATAGTTAAATAGTAATAAGTTTTATAAGTGTCCTACCCAAATGGGTCATTTTTTAGTTATGAAATGTTTTAGTAAGGCGGAAGATTTTCAATTAAAATAGTAAATCTCATTTATCACCGAATTTACAAAATCACATGATTTTGAAATTGAAATTTTATAAATAATCTATTTGAAACAAGTTTTTTTGATTATAAAGAACTTTTGTGAACCTTTGCAAGTGTCGAAATATATATCATTCATCATTAAATTTTTTAAATATATAATTTCTGGTTCTAAAAAGTTAATAAGGTACTTACTTTACTAAGTGAAAATCCTATAAGTAATGTTCTGTTTTAAAGAAAGCCACTACACGGATAAAATTGCAGCTTGAAATTTAACTAAACTGGTATTTTGTTACCAAATTTATATCATATCACTTAATTTTTTGAATTCCTTTCTATTTAATAAACTTTTCAAACTTATGCAAATTTGAACTTATTTAGTTCTTTTGACTTTTTCTATACTCTGTAATCAAATTACTAGAAGTAATGCAGAGTATTTCAGAGATGGCTTTGAACTTTGTTTTAAATCATTTTTCTAAAATTATTTCAATTTATAATTTGATTGTCAAATAAGATCGAATAAAACAGCTTTTTATCATTAATTTGCTACGCAAATATACGTAGCTCTACGAAAAGGTTTGAATTAAGCCTACCATTTATTAAACTGACCAGTTCATTTGCTGATCAAGTTTAAATCTGCTTGTCCGGTGTTTTATTCATATAAATTTCTCATCAAAGTTCAGGCCGCTATTTTAGAAATTTAGAATGTAGGCGCATTTTAGCCTAAAGACATCCACGAATAATTATGGACAAGATTGAACTAATTTCTTGAATACTTCCCATATAACGCTCTATTTTAATAAAATTTATGTACGAAAAGAATTTGCAATATTTAATATTTTTTTGATGAACATGCTGAACACCTCAATACTTTCTTTGGATTCTCCCAATGCAAAGTATTTCAAATATCATAATCTTTTACTTTCTTATTTCATTTTCAATACATTTTACTAAAATTTCTATTACACTAAGCAAAATGAGGTGACGTATCTAAGTTTCGGCACTTGTTTTCACTTGTTTTAATATGAAATATTGTGGAAATGGAAAACTATGTACCTTAATGCCAACAAAAGTAACAAAAACTGATGAAACTTTATAAATGTTTTAAGAAGAAATGGAAGAAGGAAACGTCTTTTTTAAGGCGCTTTTGGCCCGCAAATATACTCGAATAGACATATATTTATATTCGCATTTGGACAGAAGAGGTTGAAGAACTCAAATCTTTAGGAAAATCGATAAGGATGTGAAAGTGTCTCAATACGTATGCTAGTGAATACATAAATAGATATATAAAAAATCGATGAATGAATGAGATTACGAAATTGCACAAAAAGTAAAAAAAGCAATAACCACAATAACAACAATAATATTAATTAAAATAATAACCTAAACCACAAAAGGCACGTCATTTTTCCAATTTAGTTTGACAATATTGTTTAAGTTATCGATCAATAACTTTTCCAACCATTTACGACAATACGCGTTTCCTTTAAATTATTTTAATGAAGTCTTATTGAATGGTAATACAAATTTTATGACGAATAACCATTACTTTATAACCAATTTTGTTAGATACCATAAAAGGTAATATACGTATGAATGGTTTGATGTATTATGCACCACTTAAGGTCTTTTTGTTTGGGGCCAACCCAGTTCTTGTTCTACGGCAAAACGACAGGACAGACAATTTTTCTTTTTTTTTACCTTTTCAATTTTTTCGATTTTAGAAATTTTTCTCGTTCAAAAATTATTGTATAATGTAAAATAATTTTTTTTTGCTTTTGATTATTTTGAAAAATTAAACAATTATAAATTTTTGGGCGCACATACATACATAAACACTCTCACAATACAATGCAACAGCAATATTTATGCATTCAATTTGTTTTTGTTTTAGAAGGTTTTTTTTTTGCTTTTTTAATTAACAAATTTATAAATTAAAATAACCTCTTGTTCATTAATTGGTAAATTTGTATACACCCGGCTACAGTTATCAATCTACTGACTGTGCGTCTTGGCTTATCGCGCATTTGTGGCGAAGAAACGAAATGTTTATCTTTTTTTTTCAAATTTTATTTTGGATATATGAGATGAGAAACACTTGATGTTAATATTATGGCACTACGATATGCGTACATGTATATGTTACGTATGCGAATACTTCCGACTCGGTGCCGTGCATTTATGTTACTATTGAAACTTTCTTATTTTTACGAGTAGTAAATGCGCTCGTGCAAGTGTTTGTGGTTTCTCTTCAATATTACGTCATTTTAATATATAAAGGGTCTTGTAAAATATACGGTTTCCTTAGAGATTTTTTCAGCCAAACAAAATACAAGGAGAATTAATTGGTAAATTGAGATTTAAAGTATAGCACTCTTAAATTTTTGATCCCTTTTTTGTTTTCTAGCACATTTAATTTCTGATTCTCAAAATGCCCAATTCTTAATCATATATATATATATATTTTTATATATATATATAATGATATATCTATAAGTTCAAAAGATCTTAAAACAACTGCTTTCAAACTTGATTTCTATTCTACTTAATTATAATAATTTGGCTTAAGAGCAATTTTTCTATTTGCTACAAGAAATAAAATCACAAAAAACGAGATCGCGGACGTGTGATTAATTCATAGGTCACGAATGAATGAATAAAGAATGAACTTAACATAAAAAATGTACCGGCCATGCCGACGAAAGTGAATCGAGATATATTGCAATATTTCATTCAAGTAAAATTTTAAATAAATTTATTTTATTTGAGAAGTTCGCATGGTAAATGTTAAGTAGGATTGTACAAAAAAATTCCTTTGAAAAAACGCAGATAGTTTCGAAATTAACTAATCTGAAGAGAAAGAAGAGAATTAAATTCTCTTCGTAGATCTAGGACTTTTTGCAAGTGATGTGATTTTAACTAACTTACCCATCATGATTTAGATTGATGATTATATGGGATATAATTAGCCATATCAGATGCTCTTTATACATTTAAAAAATTGAAATAAATTATATTGACCAGACAAAAAGAATTATCCTTATGATGAGAAAATAGAGATTGAATTGAATCGAAACATTAAAATGGAAAGCTATCTCAAACTCACCTGAGCGAATGGACATACCAAACTTGAGGAATCAAACATATTTTTAAAATCTATTTTATAATGCTGCAGAAAAACAAAATGAGAAATATTTATGTATATTAAATAACCAAAAAACCCAAAAACGATTAAAATGGAGCAGAATCTTCCTGCTTGTGAAACTAATTCAAAATGTGCATTTATGTAATACAACAACGTTCTCAATTACAACAATTCTCTGTAACATCTGTAGGCTTCGTTTCTTAACTACTGTTAAAATTTTAATTGATTTTACTAACTAATTAAATTAAAGAAAAATTACCTTGTATCAGTGGAGCACACCAGCTAACTCACTTTTCTGAATGTAGCAGCTAAAATTCCCTTATATTTGATGGTACGATTTATTTATAATCCAATCTTTTAAATGGAGTACGTATAGAATCCTTTTTATTATACACAACTTTTATGTCTCCTTAATTTACATAATTTCTTTGTTTACTATTAACTCTTCTTCTTTCTGTATTGTACATTTAATTTCGCTGGAGTAAATTAAGGCAGTATAATTATCGATAAATTTTACGTACATTAAAAAAAACTTTTAATTGAAATACTAAGTTAATAAAAAATAAAAGATCATTGATTAAATATTAAAAGCACATAACACAAATTATTTATTGGATTTGATGGGTATGAGCGATATTTTACTTTCTTTCTTTCTTTACTAATTAATTGAAAAGTTCACTTGATCAGCCTTGTTTTTTAGATAGAAGTATGTTTTGCCATTAAAAAAATTTCTTTATAGTAAAAGGGTAAAATTTTGTATAATCATTGGAACTCTAACAATACACTATTATCCAATATGATAGACTAGAATTTGATTAGACTTTTGCAATTTAACTTCGTTTTAATAAATATAATAGAAGAATAAATCCACAAATTTTTTAAATTAACTTTAACTTTTCAGTAATTAATTTATTATGTTACTATTTTAATAGTTATCGATATATTATCGTTAATGTACCATATCGTCTATTAATTTATACATTGACTGCATTACAAAGTACAATATAAAGTTTATAGTTCCGGTTTTATAGTTTGTGAAATGTTTGATTCAATTTGTTTAAAGGATTGATTTAATATTTCCATGAAATGAGGGCAGAATTAGGGTAGAATAGAGAAATTTAATTGATAATACATGTTTTTAAAAATTTTACGGAGATTATTGAAAGTACTTCTAATGTCCATTACCGTAAGTTACTAGATGATTATAAAATTCATCTATGAGAAATTATTATTTATTATTGTAGATACTTAATCATTCTAAAAAAAACAGGCTACACTAATAGTTGTTATATAATGTACTTAGTTGTTATACATAAAAATGCTCTTGAAAAAAATATTTTGAAATTATACCGGATTTGCTATACATTATTGATCTCGATTGCCTCTTAATTGTGCCTTAAATATTATTTTATGAGACATATTACATGTACATTCAAATCATTCTACAAAAGAAAAAAATTTCTATTATTATTTTTGTTTAGTTTACCAAAAAACAACAAGAAAACTAATTAAGCAACAGTAATCCCAGTACCTTCTAAAGTCATTGAAGTTTTAATTAAGCATATATATACGTGTTTCATAGTTATTTCGTGGTGGCAAGCAAAAGTCAAAATCTTGTGTAGGAATGACCGTTATGGCGAAAACTTCAATAGCAGAAATTAGTGAAAATGCTAAATTGGCTAGAGATATGGCTTTGACCGGGAATTATGATTCTGCATCGATTTATTATGAAGGCCTTCAAGGAATGTTAACTCGCATGATTACGGCTACAAATGATCCACTATATAAAGGCAAGTGGACAATGATTCGGCAACAGCTTAATATGGAATATGCACAAGTCAAGGATATTCAAAGGACATTGTCTGATATGACTTTAGATTTACAGAATTCCCAGTTGGCATCAAAATTAAAAACTCATATAAATGAAAATGAAACAAAAGATCCTGCATTGTGGTTTAAGCCAGATCCGGATATATGGACACCGATATCTAAAGACCCTGATGTATGGGGTCCACCAAAACCGGAAAAGTATACAATCACATATAAAATATTGATTATTTTTTAATGATTTTCTTTATTGTTTGTTTTCATTCATTTATTCTCATTACATTGATTATTATTGGTGATATTATTGTTATTGAATACTTAAGACCAACAGTAACAAATCGTCAACGTAATGCGGGTGGCGGAAGAAGATCAACTATGGTTGGTAAAAGTGCAATATCAACACGTATAAATATGAATGGTCCAACTAGTAGTAGTAGTAATGGTGGTAATAAAAGGCTGGTAAATTCTGGACAATTGATTCGAACATCCACTAATTCAAATAGTCGCAATCGTAAATCTGCGAATTCGACTTCTACAAATAAAGATGAAGCTGCCTTAAATAAAGACAACGATGACGGTAGAGATGATGACTCACCTGAACAAGATGAGAAAGAAGAAAAAAAATTTCAACCTAATAGTCATATTGAAGCTGAATTAGTTGATATTTTAGGTAAAAGCTTGACAACAACCTTTTTGTTCTGTTTTATACCGTTCTACATTTTATTGGTAATATTGTAATGTTTTAATTATATAGAACGCGATATATTACAAAGGAATCCAAAAGTGCGATGGAGTGATATAGCCGATTTAATGGATGCAAAACGTCTATTAGAGGAGGCCGTTGTACTACCCATGCTTATGCCCGATTACTTTAAAGGAATACGTCGACCGTGGAAAGGTGTTTTAATGGTGGGTCCACCCGGTACTGGTAAAACTATGCTAGCCAAAGCTGTTGCAACTGAATGCGGTACAACATTTTTTAATGTCTCTTCATCAACACTCACGTCAAAATATCGTGGCGAATCGGAGAAAATGGTACGCTTATTATTCGAAATGGCACGCTTTTATGCACCAAGCACGATTTTTATAGATGAAATCGATTCATTATGTTCACGCCGTGGTTCCGAATCAGAGCATGAGGCATCACGACGTGTTAAATCAGAACTGCTAGTACAAATGGATGGTGTGGGAAGTGAAGAAGCCAATAAAGTTGTTATGGTCTTAGCTGCTACAAATTTTCCATGGGATATTGATGAAGCATTACGTCGGCGCCTCGAGAAACGCATTTATATACCATTACCAACAGATGAAGGTCGCGAGGCATTACTTAAAATAAATTTGCGTGAAGTAAAAATCGATGATAGTGTTAATTTATCGGTAATTGCTAAAAAATTAGAAGGTTATTCAGGGGCTGATATAACTAATGTGTGCAGAGATGCTAGTATGATGTCTATGCGTCGTAGAATTGCTGGTTTAACTCCAGAGGAAATACGCCAATTGGCCAAGGAAGAAGTCGATCTACCGGTATCAAATCAAGATTTTATGGAAGCCATTAGCCGTTGCAATAAAAGTGTTTCTAGAACCGATCTAGAGAAATATGAAAAATGGATGGCCGAATTCGGATCATCATGATGCTACAATCAACTTAGTCATTACTTGTACTTTTTTCAGTGTTTTCTTTTTGATATTTACAACAAAAACTTTTTAATTACAACTAATTTCATTCAGGAGTCGCACATTAGTAGTAATTTAGTTTCCATTGATAGTGTCTAACAAGTAATATATTTTTGGATATTTATGATCGTATACAATGAAGTGCAAAGAGACAGAATGCAGGTGAAGTATTATTAACAAAAATTTGCTGCAATTTAAAAAAAATGAAGAATTCTTTATAAACTACATAATGACGGTCAAATTCTTTATCTCTTTGTAACATGAATCTCTGTTACTATAGCATTATTGCAAAATATCTGTTTTCATTGAAAATCACAGAAATGACAGGGAAAAAATTTGTACAGTAAATGAAAAATGAATCAATTTACTAACTCAGCTCAAATACACAAATACACAACTTTTTAATAATATGTAACTACTACTAATACTAATACCACTAATAATAATAATAATTATGCATTTTTTATTTTGTTTTGTATTTAATTATGTTTAATTTGTTGTTTCCTGAATGTTTTTTTTTCTTAGTTTGTACTTAATGTGTTTTATAATAAAAAAAACGAGTTTATACCTGTTATATTTGTTAATTCCAAATTCATTTCAAATCGATTTTAGACACTGCAATGCTGTATGTTCTTGTATGCAGAAAATGACTCAGAATAAACTAAACTATAAACTATCTTTGAATTTAATAGATAACATTTTTGAATTTATATGAATGACTGTAGCTTAGTGTTCATACGACAATTTTTTCAAAACGTAATTGCTCTGTACATGCTAGAATCTGAACTTAATTTAATGCCCAAGTGGCATATAAATGCGTTTCTCGAGGCATCGATCTAACGCTTCATCAATATCCCAATTGTGGCAATGGATTTGTAATTTTGCACCGTCTAACCATTTGCTTTTTTATGTTCACTTCACTTTAGAACGTAAAGACAAGCGCTCATTCTACTTTCAAAATCGCGATCTGCAAGTTTTGGTGCAAGACAAATTGCGAACTCACAGAAAACTGTAAATTGAAAAATTAATTCCTCTGAATCATCTTGAATTGACGTTTTTTAATATTTTTAGCCATGACAAACTGATACTTATAACTGGAGAATTTTTAATATATAAAAAACTTATGCATTTTGCGCAATCATTTAAAATAAATGTAGTCTAAAAACTTGACTAAACACTTCACTTCATTTCAAAAGTTACAAAATATTTACAAAATAATGATTAAATGAAAAAATATTTGATTATTTGCCTTTAGCATAAAAAATTAGTGTTCAAAATATGAAATAGATAACAATTTTTTCTTGATAAAAATTACATAATAGCTTTTACATATCTTTTTATATCCACCACCTAGAGATGGTGAATATTTTGTCATTATGTTTTGTAACACTCGTATAATAAAATATGCATATTTTTGATCGATATTATACTTTGAATAGATTTAGACATGCCTATTTGTCCATGTTTTGTTGGTTTTTTTTATAGCAGAATATGCCACAATTTTTTGCTCATTATTTGCAAACTGCAAAAGATAGAATGTTAAAATTTTATGCAAGCAAAAAGGACAATTGTTCTACAACACTACTGAAAAACGGAAACAAGTCCTGAATCGTAATATTATTGTGTACATGTAGTGGAATGGATATCTAACATTTGGCTCCAGCCAAATAAAATTTTTTGTTGTGTTTAATTATAATGTTTAAGTTTCTTATCATTAGAGCAGTTAAGCGTTAAACCTTTGTTTTACTAAACGTAAATAAAAATTTAAGAACAATAATGAAAATCGTCTTTACGGATTTTCGGCTTCGACTTTTTCTTATATGTAAAATCTAAAAAATTCCATAAAATTAAATTGAAAATTTCAAAATTTTTGTTTAAATTATTTTATTATTATGCATTACATATATATATTATATATATATATATATATATATATATATATATATATATATATATATATGTATATATATAGTATATATATATATATGTTAATATAAAGTTACAACTACAATTATTTTTTTCACATTTTGAATTTTTTTTTATTTTTTGTGTGTTTATTAGTGTTTTTATGTATATGTGTGTGCTTTTATACAAATGTAATAAAAAATAATATATATATATAGAGAATAGATATTTTTGAAATGTAAACATTTGTAATGTAAAAGAATAAAGGGAGTGATATATATAATGATGACGATATAGCGTCAGCATGCATGGAATGAAAGGAATTTGCGCTGCGGTTAGAGGGACAATTTAGGGAAATTAAGGGCTCTAACTTAAAAAATCATGGAGTTTATACATATATATATATATATATATATATATATATATATATATATATATATAAATATATATATATATATATATATATAAATATATATATGGTTATGCTACATTTCATTATTATCATTATCATTATAATTATTATTTCTATACTTTATAATATCTAAGGGTCATGAAATTTACTTTGTTTAAATTTTTATTAAACAAATCTACATACGTTAATAATATAATAATTATTATTTAATCATTATATTAATGAATTATTAAATCTCTAAAATTAATTCATTTAAAATAAAATTAAGCACGTACAACTTTTTTTCTCTATTGAGAAAATATTTTCAATTATATTTCATTACTCTCTGCTTGCCTAAATTTATATATTTATTTACTAAATTATTTCATTATAGTCTGCTTCCTCATTTCTTAGCTTTTATTTCTTTTATTGTATTTTGCTTATGCTTTATTTTTAATTATTAATTACGTTTTTTATATATTTATATGTTTATGCGTATAATTATAAATGAATGCCTGTATGTGTCTACATATTTGTAGTTTGCATATTTGACGACATTAATACCTAATTTAATTTAATTTAAATTACTTTAATTTATGATTCGTATAGACATGTTTTCTTTCATATTTTCTGTATATATATATATATATATATATATATATATATATATATATATATATATATATATATATTGTGTGTGTGTGTGTGTGTTTTCATTTGTTTCTTCTAAATTAGTAAAGTTCGTATTCCACTATATCTAATACATATAGATATATATATATATATTTATTCATAAAATTATATCGGTTTGGATTCATCATTATGATTTATGAATTGCATAAAAGTTAAAACATCATTTCAAACTGCTGCTCTTTTTAAATTTAACCACATATCCACATCTTTTAATTGTTTTTATGTACTTTTATCAAAAAAAAAAAAAAAACAGAAAAAACAACCACCAAATAGAAGCCAAGAACAATTTAATAAATTATAATCCATGTCATAAACTTCGTTCTTTATGTTATAATTTCACTTAATTTTCGACTTTATGACCATACTTCGTTATTATTCGCAATTACTTAAGGTTTCGATTTCGAAGATGGTTAGAAATTTTTGGTATTTTTTGTTTTTGTTTTTCTGGTTTCGTAGCAAAATGTTTTCATTTAAATGTGGTTAGTTAAATTAGATAAAGAAATTATTTCATTATGATACATTTCTCAAATAATCTTGATCTTATTAATAATATTCATAATATTCGTGTCCTTTCTTCTCCCCGCCCATTTTAACATTTCTTCTTACTTAAATGCTCTAAAAAAAAATCTCAAGCATACATAATTAATGTGGTTTATGTTTAATAAATACTGTGCCAAATATATATATATATATATATAAATATACATATATATATATATATATATATATATATATATATAATATATATAATATATATATATATATATATAACAAGGAAACAAAAACCAATTTTAGGAAAAACAAGTACTTACAATTTACATATTACATGATGATTATAATGAATTATGATGATGTTGCAGCTAATATTTATTTTTATTTATTTGTTTATTTTTGTATTTAGTTATTTTTTTTGTTGTTTATTTGTTTTGCCTCTTCTTTAACATTTAATATTGTGTCTATAAAATATGGTTTGAAGAAATACGTTTTTTTTCGTTTGTTTTACATTAACATCAACATTGCGCAATACGGGAAATTATGTATACTACCCCTTTCATTCATTCATCTATTCATTTATTCATGCGAAAATAGGGGGCCGGGCACACATAATAAATATTTTATAATAAAAATAATTTCAAACAATCAGAAAATGGTTTGTTTTTCTCTTGCTCTTTTTTGTTTTTTCTTTTTATTTTCACTTTCATTATCAATATATATATATATATATATATATATATAATCATTAATAAGAAATTAGTTGTCTGCATTTTTATGTAATTTAACGATCACTGTCGAGTATGCTTTTATTTTGCTGTTATATGCTTGTGTGGTAGTATTTTATATATACATATATACACACATATACATACATACATATATATATATAATATATATATATATATATATATATATATATATATTATATATATATTTAACCTCATTTTACACGTTGAGTATATACGACACATACATTAATATATATGCATCAATTTTTCTGTTTTTCTCTTATTATTAGTTCTTGTTGTGCACCATATTTTAGCTTTTACCCAAATCTACATAACTATCGTGTATGCACAAATTTTTAGAAATGAAGAAAATAGATGTAGCAGGGCGTATAGCATCTGTATTTATTACATTTATATTTTTCTTTTTCCGTAATAGGATTACTCTTCTATGGCTGTAAGTTTGGATAAATGTGTACCTTTGTCTCCTTCAATTTTAAAGAATGCTGTCCACCCAATTTTCTTCAACTCTCTTCCCTTTTGTTTTTTGTTATTTCAAGCACATTTGTTTATGTTTTTTGTTATCTTTACGTTTTATACTTCTCATACACACAAAGGATAGTTAAAATACTGAAATAAATATGGAACTATTTGCAATATGTCAATCAATGAATCATTATCGATTTAAGTGTGATTGAAATAAAATTTGTTAAAAATGCTGGCATTTTTAACGCCATTGAAAGTAGTTTGCGTTACATAACATTCTTACGATCACTTTCTCCACTTTTTCCATGTAAAGCTTTTCATTCCGAAAAGAAAAAGTATTAAATAGGCAAATTTAGAAAAAAAATTTTCAACCAACTTTAGTATAGACTGTAAAATGCATATAAGAAATACAGTTTTTAAAGTTCCTTTCCTATGCAGTAGGTTTTCATCAAAACTCGATATTTTCCATTTTTTAACGTTTTTTTTTCATATGAGATAGAGATGATGTAGGATACTTATAGTATCGGCCAACGCCGACTATACCGTTTTTATGTGTATTTTTGACTTATTTATAATAAACATATATATTTGTGCATAATATTTGAGTCAAATGCTAAAAAAAATGGCACGGCAAGCAAATTTAGATATGGATAACAAGAGCCATAAATGTCTGTAAAATGTGACCATGGGGAGAGAGACATATCAAAGATTATGAAACGTACGGAGAAAACACGTGCTTGAGAGCGAAATGGAAAGGGAGAGAGACTGTTAAATTTAAACATGCTTTACATTTATCACTTAATATTAGTTAACATATTTTTTTGTTGTGTCGTTTATTATTCTTCTTGTATTTACCATTACGTTCTTTTGCTTGCGCTATGAGGAAAAGAAAAAATTGAAAAGTAAAAGATTTACGATTTCTGATTCATTAATTACTGTCGATGAGTTTGTAACTAATGTTGGGCATATTTCTTATGTCGATGTTGTTGAATGGCACCATACGTTGCTGTTGATGACGTTGTTGGTGTTACTGCTTTTGCACTACATGAGGTCGTTATCGTTGTAGTAGTGGTAATCATTCCAGTTACTATTGTAGTAACATCTTGTTCTAGTTCTGGTTCTTGTTCATCTTCTTTTTTGTGATATTCCATTAAATGGGAGGACTGGTGTGACGTTATTGATGTGTGCGTCATTCTAGCCGTATGAAATATAGGATTCACAGGCGGTACTGGCGGCACTAAATACATGGATTGTTGGGCAGCAGCTGCTATTGCCGTTTGAGCAACATGTAAAATTGTGTACTACGCAACAGCAGCAGTAGTAGTGGTTGTTGTACTGGCTGTTGTAGCCGACGATACAGCCGCTGTTGTTGATGCATTGGGAGGCGGAAGTTGTGAAGGCGGCGGCGCTACTATCGTTAAGCCGCTAGTTGCTGGTGTTGAAGATAGTAATTTAGGAATATTATCGCTACTAATATCACCATTATTATTACTGTTACCATTATTATCATTGTTACCATTATTATTATTACGACTTATGCTATTAGTCGTATTGCTCTTGTTATTACAAGCTGCTGCAGCTATAACTCCCGTCAATATATTATTCTTCATATGTTCACTACTGTTGGACAAAGTTTTTGTTGCTTGTCCAAAATTTACTGCGTTGGTATTTGGCAGGTTAGCACTATTGCTGATACTAGTGCAATTATTGTTTAATGTATTGTTGCACATATTACTAAGGTTAGTGGTGCTTCCACTTCCAATACTATGATTACTATGTGAACTAGCTACTGTGCCGCAGCTGTTGCTATTTGTACTACTATTACTGACATCGTTAAAGGCAGCAGTCGCAGATGATGTCTGACAACTGCTATTACTATTTTCACTATCTGCTGAAGCCATAATCGTAGATGTTGACGTTGACTGCAGTACGACTTTGTTATTGGCATTTATAGTATTTACGGAGGCAGTATTATTATTATCACAAATATTACTTGAAACGACACTTGTAGCACCAACATTTGTATCTGCTAATTCAATTTTACCTAAATCACGATTTAATGCTTTTTTATCATTATTTTCATTTTTAAGCTGCTGCTTCTGTTGTAACCTATATTCTAAAGAGTTTGATGTTGTGCCAGGTCCTCTAGATACTTGATATAGAACTCGGGATATAATCAAAGCTACTTGCTGGTCCAAAATATGAGACATGACTAAACCCAAAAGACGTTGTTCTTGTTGCATGAACAACGAACGATTATCAGGATGCTTGGCCAAATGTAATAGAGTGCCAGCAGCACGACGTAACATATCTAGACTCGTACCCATTGAATCTGGATTTTCACGTAAATAGTTAATGCCATGCTGATTAGCTACACCTAAAGCAGTTTGTTCAGCTTGCTCAATAAACGCTACTAAGTAGGAAATGCAGGGCGATTGCATAGCAACAGTTCTTGACATTGCACTATCTGCCGCCGCCAAGTAATGCAGCAAATTCACAGAGAATTCTCGCAATACTTGGTCTTCATTGCGACACAGGTGTCTTGTAAGTACAGCGCATAATTTTTCTAAGCGGGAGAATGGTGGAGTGGCAATTACCAAATCAACATTATTATCTGTGACGCATAGTTTACATAAAGCCTCTAATGCTAGCCGCTGTGGGGACAACAATGTTGTTGGTCCGCACGAGGGAAACGGATCTTGACCATGGGAACTCGGACATACTGCCCAATGTAATAAGCCGTCTATTAAAGGGCGTGCAATTAGTTCTTCGTATCGCGTTAGTTCTAAATGACCAGCTATGTTAGCTATAATTACCAACATATTCTCTCTAATACTAATTAAATAATCCCACCACCACTCTTGTTCACCATGCAATGAACTACAAGAATCGGAGAAATCGTAATCTTCTTCGAAACCACGATCATAATTACGATTTTTTGGTGGTCGTGGTAAGTGCTCATGATAAAGCAATAACAGCCGGCCTAAAACAGCTAAAAAACGTGGCGACTTCGCCAAAATCGTTTCATTGCCAGGCACAAAACTTAAATTGCGAAAAATATTCGAAATGCAAATGCAACGGCGGGCCAATGAATCCTGACTCTCATTAACTAAATACAAACTGGATTCATCGCGGGTGTAACATTCATCTTCCAAATTGGAACAAGAACGACGACGTTCTAGTACTAAAGCAGGATCGCGTGCTGTAGCTTTGGGATCGAAAATTTTTCGATCAATATTTGCTATCACCTCCTTTGTAATACCACCCCCTATCGTTTCCAATTCCATATCGATTTCACGACAATCACTATCAGTATTATTTGCTCTATCATCACGTTTACTATTTGCTGATTGAACATTTTTCTTTGAATTTTCTTCTTCCTCCTCCTCTTTTCCATCATTTATTTGGAATTTCAATTTTTTAGCTTTAAAAGGATCTAATTTTGTTGGCGTAGTACTGTTATTGAAGAGGCGTCTCTTTTTTGTTAAATACATTTTGTTGTACCCGCCACTCAAATTCTGCATCTCTTTCACTTTCCATTAAATCAGCTTTAGAAGATGAATGTGCCGTTTTTTCATTTTCGATTTTACTCTTAGGGTATTTGTTGTCAGAGTTTACTCTACCTTTACCAGTTTTAATGTATCGCGCAAACGGAATGTCTATAATCTCTGATTTAAACACATCAATAATGCCAGAATTTTGTTCCGTATATCCATATGTCCAGGCGTTGCATGCCAACGGAGTGGTTTCTTCAAAATTGTGGCTAGTATTTTCAGCATCCCATGTTTTCAAATTACTAGTCACAAAAATATCATTTTCAGCTGGTTGCAAGCGCACTGGCAACCCTTTACGAGACATCATTGTATAATTGGGTGTTTGCGTTAATATTACCACACGTTCTTCTGGATTAGGCAGCTCTTTTACTTGACCTAAATCAATTTCTTTAATATCATCCATATTTTCGTTGTCCATTTTACTATTCAGCTCGTGATGTTGTGCTTTACGCGGAACACTGTTACAAAATTTTCTTTTGACATTACCATTTTTACAATATGTTTCCTCTGCCTCATCAGTAAACATTTCAGATAGTGCTTTTTGAAAATGCTCCAATAAGAGAGTTAAGAGACCCGGTAAATGGGCTAAACCAAAGTACTGAACTGTTGCATCATCAAATAGTAAAACATTGAGTATGTCTAGAGCCCAGGTGCATTCTGTGAGTAATCCAGAACGCATAGCCATAAATAAACGCCACGGATCCACTGGGCAAACATCGACTTTTGTTAAACGCTTACGCCTATATAAGACAGGTGTGGTAGCTTCCACACTATCTGGTGGAAAAACGATTTCTTTTTTGGCTAATTGAATAAAAGGTGCAGGAGGAGCTGCTGACTGTTGAACTGGTGCTACACTAGGGGGGCCAACTGGTGGAGCTATTGTTTTTTGAGGACCATTTATTACACCAGGTATAATTGTTGGGCCAACAGGCACGGTATTGACAGTTGCTTGCGGGGGAGGCATAGAAAATGGAGTTTTACTCACCATACTCGAACCACCACTTACCGGACCACCAACATTTCCAGTAATAGTTCCGCTACCAGTACTAGGACCTCCACTACTACCACTATTACTAACTGTACTTTGTGCACCCACCACGGCTGGGCCTTGTGGAGGCGGAGCATGTGCACCTGGTATACAACTCCCGGTACTTGATGCCATGCGCTGCTGCTGCTGAGGAATAGGAGGCCTTAATGAACAACCGGGTGCTCCTCCACCTGAAACGGTCGGTCCAACTACAGCGGTAGATGCTGGAGTACCCATTTGCGCCCATTGTGGCGGAGGAGCTGGCTGTTGTTGATTTGGTTGTTGTTGTTGTTGATACGGTGCTTGCTGAGTCGGCATTATTGATTGCTGCTGTGATGGATAACGATGTTGTTGCTCCCATTGTGCTACAGTCACAGGTGCGGATGTTTGTTGCCCAGGTACCAACGGGCTGCCCGTAGGCGTCGCAGTTCGTGGCGGTGGTGGTGCCGCAACCCACGATTGCGCCGATGGTGATGATGGATACTGGTTTCGATATTGGTTGGCCGCTGCCCCTTGCCAACCACCTAATTTTAATCGTCACATTACACCTGTTCAATCAAAGTAGTAATTATTTATCAGATACTTACCATAAATCTGTGGCCGAGTACTATAACCTAAATATGATTGGGTATCTTTAACGAAATCCGGATGTCGGCGTGGTTGGGGATTCTACAAACATATTAAAAATTCATACACCCATTAACAGACATTCATAGGTTTTTGGTAAATTATTACTCATATTTTTATATGTATAATCTTACTTGATCTGGAGGTCTATAATAATCTTGTTGACCAGAAGAATAAGGACTCGTTGTCGTTGCTGCTGATCCAGCACCTGTAACAGATCCGGCTGCATTACTGGGTGCGCCCGGCGGTGTTGGTGTTTGAGAATTAGTGGGCGGCGGCTGACTATATGGACGGTTTCCGTACGGACCGTATTGATTTGAACCAGTAGGTGAACTATATTCATCGAAAGAAAAGAAATGTATATATATAATAAACGCTTCCACTCGTTTTTTCAAATGAAAATACAACTGAAAATGATACTATAAATTTGTTTTTAGTTTAAACTTTTTAGCCAATTTATGTCATTTTTGAACAAACGTTATAGGAGTACGATTCCATTAAATGTGATTTAAATATTTGATCGATTTTCAATATCAAATTGCAAGAATTTCCAAGCTTTATGGCAATTTGAAGTCCATATCTCAGTTTATATGTTTATATGTTAAAATCGACAGAAACCCAAACGTATAGTCACAAAGACATGGCTACATCGAAGCAGAATTTAATGCTGATCAAGACTATATATACTTTGTAGACGTGTATTTCTTATTTGTGTTTATTGATTGGCACTCACGCTTCTCCTTCAGTTCCATATGGAGGATACATATTACGATTCTGTGGTGGAAATTGTCCTTGCTGTTGGCTAAACGGTGCCGGTGGTGCACCAGGAGCTGCATTATATTGATCATTTGAAACATACTGACCATAACTACCAGGCTGTGTGGGGTATGGAGATCCTAAAAAACATAACAATAACGAATATGTATTCTATACAAACATAAAGCGGTAAATAATAAAATTTAATAAAAACCATAAATAGTAGTAAGTAATAACGAGAAAATTATAAGCAATCAACTGAAAGTGAAATCGAAGTAAATGAGCAATGTAAGTGTAGCGGAAGGGTACATTATGCGACAGGCAACGAACGAGCGATCGAGAGCGTATGAATAAAATTATGGGTATTTTTAAAAGAGAAAAGCATTGTGTTAGAATGAAGTGAATAATGCTATGTACCTGATGTGCGAGGTATCGGTGGCGGGTACGACCCTCCGGCAGCGTGATATGGCAATCGTATAGTGGGCGACGGTGACGGTAGAGCCAATGGCCCGTTATTATTGTTATTGCTATTATTATTATTATTAACAGTCGAAGTCGTACAAGAACTTATTGTGCCACTACCGACAGCACCATCAACACCCACATTACTATTACTGCCACTGGCACCGGCGCCGCCCACCTGATCCTCAAAAGGATTACCAGCACTCAAATTACTACCGCCACCTATAGATTGCGCTGCCATTGTTCGATTATTGCCACGTCATGTTTTATTAATTTTTCATATTTGTGACCATGATTAGCCCACAAAAAGCCATTATTATGTAAAGTTCAGTCATATTATTATTTATTGATTTTACAAAAATATGTTCCATGAATGTCAGTTATTTAATTCAATTTAAATAAATATACACGAAGTCGCATTACGTTGTTTTGATTTTTTTTTATAATAATGCATGTTATCGAATTGTATTTGTGTTAACATGACAAATCGTAAAAGCGTAAAAGCATATTAATTTAATTAATAGTGGTATGATGATACATGTTGGTAGATGATATTTATATGATGGTGGGTAATCGTGAATGATGATTATTGTGATGATTGATACCAGAACAATCGGTATTGGATTTTGTTAAAGGCATATAATATAAAGTTTCAATATGTAAAAAAGTTGAAAATTAAAGAACAAAAAACAGAAACAAAAAACAAAACACATTTACAACACGGATAACTTAAATGGAAATAACCTAGAAACGAAGATGATATAAATGCAAATTGTGAAGCAAA
Source organism: Melophagus ovinus (assembly GCA_023089585.1). Lineage (NCBI taxonomy): Eukaryota > Metazoa > Arthropoda > Insecta > Diptera > Hippoboscidae > Melophagus > Melophagus ovinus. Next base: position 3,296,392 of record JAKKIB010000177.1, read on the forward strand.
TTTACCTGAATGAGGATTTTGCGTATTATTTTGGGATGGCGGTCGAGACATTGGTCCACTAGCAGCGTAATCAGCTTGCGGACCACCACTGGAATAAGCACCGGAATATGGTGGATAACCATCCATTGGATTATTGGCACCACTGCCTGGAGCTGGAAATGAATCTTGGGAATTAGATGAACCAGCTGTCAAATATTTAAATAAGTAAACAAAAAAAATATCGGAAATCCATTAGTCATAATGTTGGTATTTAGGTTACGAATCTTTGAGTAATACAAACAAAACATTAAAGTATTAATTTAATCTGCATATTAAGCAACAAGTAAGCGAACAAAATTTGAATCGACGTAAATATTTAAAAGCTTCAGCTACCTTAACGAAATTTCATTTCATTTCGTGGTTTGACTAAGTCCTTAGAAGCAGAAAGTTTTTCACAATAAACGCGTTTACAAAAAAATAATTGCATAATGCATAATTCAAATCTAATATTTAATACTTCATGATAAAAGAATTATTATGATAAATTTAACTCAACCTTATCCGAAAATTTGTATTTCGAGCTTTTTATAACCACCATAAATTTGAGATATTAAGCTCAAGTTCTTACACGCAGGTTTTAATTGAAAATGGGCAAGATCGGCCGAAAGACATATCCACAATGCAACATAAACTTTCTTTTAAAGCAAAATTCGATAGTTTTTTACTCATTATTTAATAGTAAGGCCTAGATTTACTACTGTCATTGGTTTTTTTTTTAATATTCACAATACAATAATTGCGTATACTCTTGTTTATTTACCTGGTGATGGAACAGATGCAGCTTTAGTTGCTTTCTTTTTTGTGCCAGCCTCTACTTGTTGTATTATTGGTAATGGATCAATGTCACCCCTATCATAATGACATTCGAATGCCAATAAATTTTTGGTGTAATGCTTACGTAATGTGTAAGCAGCACTACTGCTAGCACCAATACCCAATAAACCAGCGATATCCTTCCAAGTTTTACTTTTTGTTACCTTATGTTATAAAATCAAAAACAAAAAAATGAATGAAAATGTTAAAATAAATTATCATAATCGGTACGTGTACACATGTAGAAATTGTACACTTATAGTAAAAAAACCAAAAAAAAAACACATCAAGAGAACAAAAATTTGAAAAAAGGGATATTACATAGAAATATGAAATAGTAGAAGAGTAGGGCAAACTAATAAAGTGTTAAAAGTGTTTTCTTAGTGTTGATATATGAATTATTTATAAATCATTATAAAATTGAGGGCATTCTTTAGCTTAACAAGCATTCAAATGCGTTACAGATTAAATGAGAATTAAGTGTGCGAGGTATACCTAGTGCAAAAAACTTAGAAGTGCCGCATGATTACTTGTTTAACGATTTCATTATACTTAATCCATTTTTTGTATTGGTGCAAGCCTTTCTAGGTCAAAATAAACTTTTTTTTGTTCGACCTGCCGTCAAGTTAATCTATACGTTAAGAATTAATAACGTTAAAAATAACAACAAAATTTATCATCAATTTAATGTTGAGCAATAATTAGGATAAAATGAAAGAAAAAGAAAAATAAAAATAAAAATTAAGAAAAGAACCCGTTGATGCCTGGCTAGACATGTGATTGTTAATAAACTCGTATTAAAAATAAGTTCTAATAACCTTGTTATTGTTTGTAATTTAATTGTCACACATTGATTCATTCAGTCATTCAATAGTATGATAATTGCAACTTATGGTTAATCTATATAAATGGTAAGAAGTTTATAAGTTAAAGTCGGCTTGGGCCGCCTAATAAATACTCTACACCACATTTTTATAAAGAAATATACAGAATTGATACTTCTTCCACATAAAAACCTTCTAGAAAATACGTCGTTGTATGGAGCGTGTTAATAACAGTAGTGTGATGTTAATAAAATTTATTTTCGACCGTCTTTGTGCTATACCCCGCAAAAGCATATATATAAAGTCTTATTCAAATAACTTCAAAATTGCAACCTGTACTTTGATAAATATACAAAGACAGACAGCAGATAAACGGGCATCCGTATAAACAGATTTAAATTGAATCAGAATGTCATTCTGAGTCGATCGGTACAGTACAAGGTGAATTTATCTCAATTCTGTTATATAAACACGTAAAGTCATAATAGCTTGTAATACAAGTGGCTTAGAGTACAAATATATAATAATAAAATATTAATAAAAAATTTTAAAAAAATGTTCATTCATGTTTTCGGATATCAAAGAAAAATTACACTTCAGCAAAAGAAAAAAAATTAATCTTATTAATTCATTCACAATAAAAGTGCCGAGTTGCTTACTTTAGAAAATAAATAAAAAAATATGCATTAATACGTAATAATTGCTTACTTACGGTCTAAAAGAAATTTTGCTGTACATTTCACCACTATTTGGATATACTTTTTTGGGGTATAAGGAATGTGTTTATTATATATAAGCTATTAACAATTATGTAAAAAGAAGCCATGCAGTAGAAGATACCAAGAAGCAATCGATTAAGCAACAAACCAAATTTGCAACAACTAAGACGTTCGCATGCAAAGCTGAAGTTTAAATTAATTAAACAGGGATCATATACACAATATTACAGTGACCAGATCACCATTTTTCCATTTAAAAAAAAATTTTTTTTTAAATATCTATGTAATCTGTTTCTTTTTGATGGTGATAGATGGAGTGGTGATTTAGATTAGAGATGGACAATATTCTACTTTGCGACTTTTAGGTTTTAATATTTCTTTTTTGTATTTGGTTTTGTTTTCTTTTAATTTTGGGTATGCTAGTAATAAAATCTAAAAAGAAGTTAGTAAAAAGGAAGTTGTCTACGGCACCTTGCATACCTCGACGAATCCGCCACGTTCTTTAACATACAAATACAACCTAAAGAGATCGAGGGGTTGTTTTGATATTGTTGGGCAAGCAGTAATTGGTGTTCGACGTTCATCCATAAATGCTCGTAATTTATCTAACCATAGACGACGTTCCGGATTTTCATCCATTTCGTATAATTTGCAAAGACTGTCCGATTTTTTATTAACCGCACACACTGAGACTGGAGTTACTGGTCCTCCCACATTTCGAAATGCATCCGGTTGAGGAACATGACTATTAAAACTCTAAAGTACCAAGTAATCAAAGCCAAAAGATTATTTTACAACAAAATTTTTTCGTTTTTTTATAAATAACTTACAGGACTTGCCGGTGTCCGTGCCCAATTAGGAGGTGAACTCATCTCATAATCGTCTACAGGACCACCACCTTGATGAGGTCCAACACCAGCTAAACTACCTGGTGAAGTGCTAGGTGGCGCCAAATGGCCTTGACCATAGAGATCACTTTTACGTGATTTGGGTGTAGTGCATTGTGGATCTTCCCCAGAAGCTTGATACCAAAACAAAAAAAGTTATTGACATATTTTACTAATAAATTTGTTCAATAGACACTTTTCTAACAAATGTGTCTGTGGCGAATTACTTTCCCCTTCTTAGTTACCTGCTGATGCATTGGATAGCGAGCTTTGTTGACTAACCTCATCCATTGTAGTACCGTCTGGTCCAGTAGTTACAACAGATGTGACTGGATGCGGAGCTCCAGGTGCTGAATTAGATGATCCGGATGAACTTATTCCGTTATCCTGGGATATATGATCTGAAGGTGGTGGTGGCCCACCGGTTGTTTCCCCTACTACGGCTCCAGGTGGTATCGAGCTCATTATTGATTGAGAAGATGTACTAGTTGGAGGTCCCATATTTATTGGACCATGTGGCGGTCCCATATGATGTGGTGGCCCCATAGGCATTCCCCCTGGATGCATACCGGGTCCATTGCCATAACCCTGTGGTACACTGCCCGGTACATAGCCACCTTTATGTTGTAAATGTTGCTTTAAATAATTTACAGGACGTGGTGAGCCAGCACTTTGAGGCGGTGGCGGTGTTCCCTTGCCTTGAATATGATTACCTGGTGGGGCGCCCGAAGCACCTGGTGTTAGCGCCCCAAGTTGCCCTGCTTGTGGTACCCAACTTTGATATGGCGGGTAAGGCGATGGGCCGCCATGATTTGGTATTGGGCGGCCACCAGAGTATTGCTGCGATCCACTATTTGGTGGCATATTATTAACCGACGAAGGTTGGTTGGATGTCGGAGGCGCTGAAGCGTAACTATTTGGTGGGTATTGCGGTCGTGGCGGGTAGCTTCCTTGAGAATATTGTTGAGCTTGTTGCGGTGGTGGCGGCGGATAACCAGTAAGTAGTCCCTGCGGCCCTGAATTAGGCCCAGTTATTTTATAACCACCATGCATATGAGGTGGCAAAGGATATACACTAGGCCCACCCGAAGTTTGCGTTAATTGTGGTTGTGGAGGCATATTACTCATACTTTGATTGTGCGATGGTAGCTGTTGTGTACCGGGTTGACCACCCACTGAGGTGTTACTACCTGGTGGGCCTTGCTGCGAAGGCATATTACCACCTGCATTTTGTTGAGGTGGACCCTGCCCAGATGGCAGAGCGCCTTGCGGTCCTCCTATACCTGGCTGTTGCATAGGACCACTACTAGACTGGTTACTTGAGGGTCGTGAGATTTGATGATTTTGTGCTACTGCCGGCGACATTGATCGCGAACCCGATGAACCTGTAGGTGAAGGAGTTGGGCGCATTACTTGCTGAGAATTTGGTGTTCCGCTATGTCCTCCACCGCTAGAGCTATCGTTACTATTTTGGCTAATTAACTCCTACATAGTAAACAAAAGTAGCAAAAACACCACGTGATAGTAACCTCATTAGTAAGGCGTATTTGATGTTATAATAAGCACACATTTATTAGAGTAAATTGTTCATACTTTATATAAGTTTTCAAAATGTTCCCAGGGAAGAACCTTATTCATATTTACGATAAAGTGTAAGTGTAATCTTATGTACAATTTGTTTTTTTCACTTTATATTACTTTATTATAATTTATCGTTTTTCTTTTACGCTTTAAAATCAAAAAAAAATTACAGTTATGTAAAAGAAATATTTTTGTGTTTTTCTATTTTCAAACCTTTATTGCTTAAACAATTTTTTCTTACGAAGAAGACAATTTGATTTTTGTATCTATTCAAAAAATTTCAGTGACAACTATGTTTGAAATTGAAAAATGACAAATTATGAAACTGTTAAGTAGTTCAGGAAGAATTTTCATTTCTTTAATAACTTATACGGAGAATAAAATTATAGAAGCAACATTTTGCAAAAGAATTTGAGCAGCCAGTAAGGATCAATGTATGGATATGGATCGATAATTATTTTCTGTTAAACTCAATAACTCTCCATATGTAACTCGATAGCAATTTTTGAAATATATTGACGAAGTTTAATAATTTTTGTGTACCTCTAAAATAACGCCTATTAAAACTGACGTCTACTACGATATATCCTACACCGCTGGAGCTATATATGTTTGTATAACTGAAATATGCATATATGTTTTATTAGGAAAACATTAACTAATATTATTCTGAAAATTAAAGTAATCAAAAACTAAATTGAATATTAGGCTCTAGTCAATAAATTGTTTCGAGCTACAATATCTTGCCTGAATGAAAGGTATTGTTTTCGAATATCCTGCATTATTGTAAACGGCACTTAAAATATTTTAACATTTGATCATGCAACATGCTTTATATAATATCGGTCGATCGTCAAATGTTTTTACTATCTATGAGAATTCATTAGTTATTTTTGCCATTAACCTGGAAAAACTTAAACCATTTCTAATAATTTGTTAACTTTTAATATTTTAAACTTTTGTATCTCTTTGGTTTACTTTCCAGCAAAAGCAATGACAAGAGAATGCTGTAAAGTATAGCTTTGTATCATTATTAATCAATTATTAACACATGTACTTCTTGTTTTGCGCAATTATCAATTATAATCAAAAGGTGATTATTGTCAAAAACAAAGTGTTTCAATAAAATCCTATCCTCTTGAAAATATGTGTTATCATATATAACGCTGAAGAGATGCAAAAGATAGACATCTTGCATCAATCATGGACCAATATATAGAGACAGAAAGGAAAAATTATGTAGACACAAGCAAATGCATTACAATCAATTGGCGTGTTTCGTCTGTTCAATACTACCAAGTACGATGGATAAGCATTATTAACGATTTGTAAATGTGAAGGAGAAAAAATTTTAATCTTAAATGGGCGATGGTTCAAGAGATTAATTTAACATGGTACAAACATTTCGCATAGATTATTTTATATGCTGGACTTATATTATTCAAACTACTTTGAGATTTTGTCAGATGCTAACGCAAATCATCGATTGGACGTTAAACATTTTCAATTGGAGTTGCTCATAGGCTACATATGCACCGATTGTTAGCAAATTTATTTTACATTAAGTATTTGTATTTGTATTTGTATTTGATAGCTGGTAAGAAATTTTAGCTAATGATCCTAAATGAATCATCCATTAATACGATAAATATACCTCAATTTTATTTCTGAGAGTTTCGTAAATGTGAATGAAATGATTGTCCCGCGATGCCTGTCGTGCGAAAAATAATGGTGTAGGACATAAGAAAATAAAAAGCGAATTAAAATATCTATTTCTGATGCTTTACAACAAGAGTACAAAAATAATTTTGCATAATTTAAATTTATTTATTTTACATACGGCACGCACGTATATCTCATTTTATTTACGTGATTTTCAGTTAAATGGAGAGAGGAGAAAAGTTTACACACGAGTTATTTACAATTTCTATTGAAAAAAAAAAGAAAAAAAATAAGCCAAACGCATGAACAACAACCATCATCATTACTTAACTTTTTATCGATATCTCTGGAGTTTCTACCCTTTCTATCTCCTTCTATCCCACTCACTTTTGTTATTTCTCTTTATCTAACTCTCTTAATATGCACGGTCATTATATAATTGGATTTGTATACGAATATACGAATAAGTAATACTAAAAACATGCATTTTATTCCAACTTCTTTCTCTTCATCTACTTCATTTTTTTTTCAATCATCATCTTGTTTATATAACTTAAAAGTAGAGCCTTTTTCTTACTTTCTTACATTTTTATCATTTTGTATTTTATAGATATAATTTATATGTAAGGTATGAGATTTGTAGGTTGTGTTGTGTACAAGCATCTTAATGCATAAGTTCATTTCATTTCAACTTATTTCCTAACTTTTATGTTTGTACGTATACATGTATATATTAAGGTGTCTATGCATGATAAACTAAATGCATAATGTCAAAGTGCTGCCAACCATTCATTTCATTTCATTTCATTGCATTTCGTTTTAATTCGTCATTTATGTGAAAATGAGAGCGAGTGAGCATGCTCTCTAACTCGTTCGCTGTTTTGCTTTCTTGTACAACTATCAACAGCGTAACTAACAATAACTACAAAAACAACAGGTCGGCTCAACATTAAATAGAAATAATAATAATAATATAGTGATAATAAAAACTTTAAACTTTAAAAAAAGTTTCTCTTATTGACTTTATCATTATCTCATACAGTTTGATACTGTTCTAGTATTGGAGGCAACGGCTAAATATTAACTAATATTCATACTCATTCTCGATTCTACGCTGCACATACTGCATATGCGAGGTGTACGTATTTATATATATATGTTTTATAGATATATATTTATATATATATATATATTGCTGTAAAATAATTTTTGCAGAGTCAAATACAAGCAGAAGAAGATTGCAATCAAGCCTAAAAGAACTATAAATTGAATCGATTGTCTGTATACATATATATATGTGTGTGTACTTATATTTTGCTGAGTATATTTTTTCTCTTTTTTTTCCAATTTTTATGTAAGAGTAGTAAATACATATGCCTTAATAAGAGATTATGACAGACAGACAGGCAGATAGATAGGTATACAGAAACAACGTCCCATAAAAGTCTTATTAATATAAGTTGATTACTTCTTGAGTTTCTTTGCCTGTTCTTACAATTACTTTTGCATATGCTGCTGCGCTGCATGCAGTGCATTCACTAATGTTGTATTGAGATCTCAGTAAAAATAAAAATGCTGTTTTGCTAAATCGATTGACATCGAATACTAAGAATACTCTACACCATTTTATCATTTTAAGTAAAGTCAATCGAAATATTCAATACAATTTAAAGTTTGAAAAATGGATTTTGGGAGGAAAACGGTCCAAAAGTAAAATAGACACGTATTCAAATTCAAATTTTCATCAGATTATCATATAAAAATTATACAAAATTCCTCCTTTTTTATAGAACACTTTCTTTTTCGTTGTTTAGAAGAAGTATTCATAAAAATCCTATTATCGTATGCTGATTCCAAAATCAACTAAAAATCATTAAAATATATCAAAAGTTATAAACTATAAATAAATATGCAAATGAACAAAATTCATACACGTTGACTGACAGTTTGTCAGTCACGCCTACACCATGAATGATATAAATTCATTGCACCCCACATATCAGTTAACAGAGTTAGTGGTTGCTTTATACATAAAATAAAAAAAAACTCTTCATCATCTAGTTCGTTTAAGAGAAAGAGTGCACTTTTTCATATGGTTTTGTCTTTCTTATATTTAATAGATACCATGAGAATTAAATGCTGTCACGTGTGGTTTTTCCCTTTAAAAATAAAATAAAATAAATACTGGATAAATAAAATGTATGCTTATCAAATTCCTGCCTGAATTCTAAGATATTGAGAATAAAAATGAAGAAATAACTCTACAATAATACGCAAATGCATTTGGAATCCTAAATGAAATGAAAGATGCATCAAATTTAATCAAAATATAATCTTATACTTATTCTCATTCTCAATATTAATGACATTTCACGTCATGCCTATTCTATACTACACGTGCAATAAAAAGAGAATAAAGCATAAACTTCCAATCTGTTACATTACTAAGCACAACATTTCTTGATTAATATCTTCAACCTTACAAAATTTCTAAACGATTCATTAAAAATAAAGGAAACTTAAAGCTCAAAAGTAGGACTAACATGCTTACGAATTGGCATTTTAATTAAATTTGCTGTTTGCAGCTGGTAAATTGTGACAATTCATTCATCCCAAATAGCCAAATGAGAGAGTTTGGTGAAATTCACAAAACAATATTACCGTTTTATATGGTTTACGTGAAACGTTACTATTTATTAGGAGGTAATTCCCAATGGAACTAACGAAGTTTAGATATCACGAACAATCAAAAGTAGAAGAAGAGAGAAAAGAAACGAGTAGCTTTTTTTAATTATTAAGCAGAATACGAATGAAAACGATTTCAAAAAGTCATAAGTAATGCCATAATTCTTTTCTTAAAATGAAAGAAATAATTTGATGGCAGTTTTTTAATATCCATTTCACATTCTATTTTACATATTTCTCTTTTTCTTTATTTCTTTTGTTTCTTTCTTCTCTGTCACTCTCATTGGTACATCAATTTAGATGAGAGTGCATTTTATTATTATTTTTCGATATAAATGGATACAAAAAAGTTTTGGTTTGTTTAATATTAGTTTAACATTTCCTTAGTACTTGCATTTTGTTAACTTTGAGTAGTTGAGTTTATGATAATCATTCTGCTAAGCAAGAGTGCGTGTTTTTAAGGTTTTTTTTGTTTTTTCTTTGTTATTTTTTAGAGCTTTTTATTTTTAATGCCAAAGTAAATAAATGAAGTATGCACGATATATACTATGATAAAATATTATGCAGAGGAAGGCATGAAGGCAGGCAGGTAGACAGACTGATAGTTATGCAGTCGTTGAGTTGTAGTTCACAAGTAAAATAATAAACAGAAACTCAGAGTAATTTGAGTAGATTGTTAAGTCGTTTTTTAAGGTCGTGCCGGTTAAATTGTGTGTTGGTTGGCTGATTATTCTTTTATTCCGTTTCTCCCCTATCTCCTCTCTTCGTCTCCATAGATCTATCCTATTCCATATTATTCTGGTTTAGTTGCTTTATCTACGCTATAAATGATGTTTTAAGCGTTTGAGAAATGACGGCAACAAAGTGGTCGCTTGAAAAACTGACGTTGGTCGAGGAGATAGCGGTGGTAATTTATTTTCATGGGGAATCCTCATTGTATGTGCTTGTTCCTTCCTTTTTTGCTTCTTTTCATTTTATGCCATTTTGGCGGCAAAAATTAACAAACAACAAATTTAACAACAGAATTTAAATAGAGAGTAACGCAAACCATACGTAACTCACGATATCGTTTGCTCTATTTTTATACCCCACCACCCAGATGGCAGGAGGTATACTCATTTTGCCATTATATTTGTAACACTCAAAGGGAAAGTGCGCTACATAATACATTCTTGAATAATAATCAAAGTCGGAAACGAATTAAAAGTGTCTATCTCCCTATCTGTTTATCCGAGTGTTATTGACATTCTCACAGTCAAACGAAAAAAAAAGAGATTATCGTGCTCAAATTTAGCAGTGCTGCATAAACTGAGAACATCTCCATTTTTTAAAGCAACATTTTATGGTTTTTTTTCATTTATTATAACTTTTTCATGTTTACGTTTTCTTGTTACTACTGAAAAAGTGAAATTGTAATATCAGTGATGGGACAATGGTGGGTATATAAGGCTTGATCACAACCAAATTTAGTTTTTGATTATTTCCTCTGCTTTAGTTTGAATTAATTTATTTACTTTTTTGTTGAATGGTTTATCTATTTTTTTCTGTTATCATAACCTACAATATTTTAAAATTTATATTTTCGAAGTTATTTAGTTTATTTATACCCTACCACAAAACTTATTAATTATGCAGAATATATTGAATTAGTTCATTTTTTGATTCTAATATAAGACTCTCACTTAGAGAGTCTTAAACCGAATCAAAATATCTTAATGTCAAATGTCCCAATATCTTAATGTTGGTCCATCTGTCTTTTTCTCTCCTAGTACAATTTAACCAAATATTGTTATTATGAAATTAGAGGTCTTGATTTTTCATATAATTCATTAATTCGTAATTTGCTTAGCCTGCAACTTTTAATAGTTTTTTCAATTGAGCGTAACCTGGCTATTTTCATGATCATTCTTCACTTAACATTTTATTTAACATGGAAATTATCTATAATTTTGATTCTGACAATTTAGACTTTCATATATATGACACCTTATTGACATTTTGTCAGTCAACAAGAGATGACGTAATGTAGGTTATTTAAAAGTGACCACAACCGTTTATAATAATTGTTCTATTTGGTTTCTTCTGCCATTTGCTATAGCATTCTTCTTTTTCTGTACATTCACTTCAAATTACAATCATATTCGACTCTATTGCAACACAAAGTAAAGGAGTGAACGTCATCGCCATCGTCGTTGCCATCGTCATCATCCCTGCCAACGGTAATGGGTAGACATCAACGTCAACGTGAATGGCAATGTCGTTAACACAACACATACATTTCATTTCTTTATTCCATAGATAATTTTATAATGCATAACACGAACAAGAGAGCAAAGTAAAGCACAGCAAAAAAACAAGCGTAAATGCAAAATCAAACTCTATCATCGGTCGATACGGACCGATTCATTCTATATTTCTAAAAAATTTTTTTTGTACCAGAAAACAAAAAAAGCGTAAAATAACGTGAAAAAGATAGCGCTAAAGAGGTCAAAGCAACACAAAACATTTTATCCCACATCTAATATTTCATCTAAATAAAGCCTTTATATAAAAGTGTAAAAAATATATGAAGCAGAATTCAAATCTTACTTTTGATATTTTATGTTATATAATGAAACAACTTTCATTAATACCTGATAGCTCCAATCGTCCTATGCCATTTGAATCAAATATAACAACGACAAGATATAAGAAAATTAAGTTTGACCAAAAAAGCATGAAGCAAATTTTCATGGTAATTATTAAGAGTGAAAATATTATTAGACCTGCCATCCAAAGTTGGGAATATACCATACTATTTGTAACATGCAAAAGAAAATCTTGGGACTTTCCTGGCCATATCATTGTTAGTACTCTCCTGGACGCAAAATATAAGATCACAACTTTAAATGGGGCAAGAACATTGGAAGTTCTTGCAGGCACATTGATATTGAAAATAGGTAAAAACGCTGGAAAGACACGCCCACAGTACAACGTAAACTGAAACGGCGGTTTTTTTAAGGAAACCTCGATGGTTTGTAACTCATTACTCGCAAATGAAGAAACTTAGAAATCTGGGAATTTTGAAAGACATTAAGTTTTCAATGTCTATCCATAAAGTTGCCCAAGTTGGCTACTTCCTCATGAAATTGTATTATATTTACACATTTTCATCCAAAGTTTGGCCCCAGCCAAAGGTAATTTTTTACCAGTTATTTGCTCAATTTGTTTAGAAACTAATCAAATTCTTAAATTTTTTGCCTTTGGAAAAAAGAATTATTATCCTTATAACAAGATCGAAAGTAAATATTTTTAACAAATGTGCATCCAATTTCATTAAAATATTTTAAAAATTGCCACAAATTTACGTAAGTAGACCCCAGATAGAGGCTTAAATCGATTCAGAAAGTGAATCTGATACAATCAATATAATAAATGTGGGATTTAAAATATCAAGAAGGTTATAAAAATCTGCATAAACTTAGAGTGCCTTGTACTACAATATGTATAGGATGAATATAAAAAGTGAAAGAACGATAATTGAGGTATGTTTGAATTAGCGTGACTGACTTTTTATACTAATAAAAATATTGCATGATTAGAAATATAAATGAACACTTTCAAATATTTGTCTATTAAAATTAATGTATGCACACTGAACGCATCCTCTGATAGAATTGACACTATTTGCCATTATCACATTTTATTATTATCTCAAATTTTAGTTTTTGCAATTAAGAGTCTTGAACGTACACTAAAAAAAAGACAAGCAAACTGCCTCTTTTCAATGAATGTTATAAGTAAGTTTGTTACATGAATGTCACAAAAAGGAGGGTATTTTCAAACTTTGGATGTTGCATGGAACAAAACAAGAGAAAAGATACCGTTATGTGTGTAAGGGCAAAGCATTAGAAAAATTTTATAAAAGCTCTACATATAAGTTCCTTTTTAATGAGATTCAAGAACTGCGTATTTTACAGTTTAAGAGTTCAGAGAAGAGAAATATTTTTATGACACTAATCATTCTAAATCGTGTGTTATGTCTTCGTTTATATATGCCCAAAATATAAAAAATAAATACATAAATCAATTAGGCAAATAATAGGTGGGGTATTTATGAATTGATAAAACTCGTTTTATTAGTGTTCTAGTTTTTTAAAATCTATATAACAAATCAATCTTAATATTTAGTGATGATTATTATTGTTATATTTCTTAAATGAATCACACGTTCTTGTCTGCGTCATGTCTACTACCCAAGAACAAGGCAGTCAATTCAAATTTAATCAATAGAGTAACAATAACAATAACAACAACAACTGGGTATAATAATACAAAAGCAAAATATTTTCTGCGTATAGTAACAACAGCGTTTTTTCTTTTTTCTGTATTGCTCTCGTATTTGCTTTTTCTTCTTCTTCTTGTTCCTCTTTTTTTTTTGTTTTTTGATGTGTACATTTTATGCCTTCTTCTATAGTACAACATATAAGCGCACGTACATGAAAAACACCTACACACACACACACACACACACACAATATATAATATATATATATATATATATATATATATATATATATATATATATATATTAATATATATATATATATATATAATATATATATATATATATATATATATATATATAATATATATATATATATATATATATATATATATATATATAAATTCCTTATTTTGCACATATTTTGTGGTTAGCGGCTCTTTCAAGGTTGTGTTCCACTTTTTTGCTTCTTTCTTTTTGTTGTTTTTTTTTACCTTTTCCTTTTCTTACTGTCTTTGTATTGTTTTTTTTTATTATTTTTTGTCCCTTACACGCCAATAAAAAAATATGCCAAAAGGGCAAAGAAAGAGGAGAAATACAAACAGAAAAGTGAAACAAAGCCAAAAAAAAAAGGAAAATGAAAAAAAAATGTTATAATGAAAATAAAAAGTTTAGCAACATCAAGAAAAAGGAAACGCGCACCAGAATGATTGCAGCAATTTGCAATGCAAGTATCTACAATAATAATAATAATTTCATTTATTGTTTGTAGGTAAGTTGTACAAGTCCGTATATAGATGATGATGATTCCGTAGGCATATTCCTGTTGGCTTTTTTTTCTTTTTTGGTGGAATAATTTCATCTACATAAGACACAATAATAATCCTACAGTACACGTTTGATATAAGGCCACAGGCATAAATATACTTTTAAAAGTCAAATGACATATTATTACGCCAATATGATAATAATTTCATTCTTTATATCGCAGAAGAGCTTTTATGCACTTTAAGAATTCTGTGTGTCACATGAATTACACAAATATATAATAATCATTAAAAGCAATGTTTTTCTGTTTGTTTTTTGTTCTATTCTTGGAACTTTTTGAATACCCCACACACTATTTATGCTATTTTTGCAGGCATATTTGAACGTGACATGAAATGGGTTAATAATAATTAAGAAGCACTTTGTTTTTAAATCAAGCCATTTACAATAGCAATAGAGAAAATACCATTCAGCGGTATGTGCATACCATGTTAAACGCTGTTCACTTGAATCAATAAGTTTTAATTGGTTAAATAAATAAATGGCAGTTCGAGTGAATCATTTAAAGTTGATCAATTAAATGTGAATGCTAAGTAAATATGGCCGCGATTAGACTAAAGACTTAGATCGTTAAATATTACCTGATGAGGAGATGGTGAAGCTTGCGAGGGTTGGGGTGAAGGACTTGGTGCATGGCTGGGACTACTGCTAGGTGGTGGCCCAATATGTTGTCCATGATGTGGTGATGCCGGCGGTAGGGGATGACTTCCGGGTGCTTGACTAGGTGCAGGTGATGAACTACCTGGCCAAGGTCGATTTGGTTCAGGATACTATAAATTAATAGCAAAAGTAACAAACAAAAATGAACTATGTACTAAACACGATTTCAAATCAAAAAGAACATTATAGGAACTGACGTTGCACTTTTTTGGAAGTAAAAAGTTATTTAAAGGAGTCGTAATTCAAAAAAAGCAAAATGCTATAATTTTCAAATGGAGCGATTTAAATAAAACTGCGAAGACACATTTATTACATCAAAATTCTATATGTGCTCAACTTAGTTAAAATAGCTCACAAATGTTGATTTTTCTCCAAATAATGATGTTTGTTTTTCTTGAAAAAAGCATTATTTAGAGAATGATTGTAACAGTGACTTGATTCTAACCACTCTCAATATGGTTCATGTTTGGGCAAAATTTCATTAAAATATCTTAAAAATTGCAATAAATTTACATGAGCAAAGTTCAGACAGACAAATGAATCTTTAATCGAATCGAAGAGTAATTCGGAATCTGTGAGTATAATAATAAAAGCTGAATCTACCTCAAACCCTTCTGGATATGGCAAACACCTGCAGAAACCTATAACATTCTGCATCAGGTGATAAAGGATATAAAGAGGATTATAAAATACATTTATGAAGCATTTTGTATCATTTTACATTTCACACTAGTTCTTAAATACAAATCGTCATAACAAAATTCAATAATGATTTAAATGCTCAGAATCGTAAATCTTACAACATACCTGATGTGTTGAATAAGCAGTTCGATGAGTTGGTCCAGTGACTGAGCCCGGTGGTGTTGGATATCTGTGTGGATAGGGCGCATATTGAGATGGTGTTGTGCCTTGATTTGAAGATTGTGGCGGCGGTGGCGGAGGGCCAACAGAACTAGCACCAACCGTCGTACTACTGCCAGGGCCACCTTGTTGTTGTTGTTGTTGTTGTTGCGCCTGTTGCGGTGAATTTGGATAGGAACCTGAGTTTGGGCCACCATGTGTTGGCGCATATGGTGACTGACCTCTGGAAGAATTTGTCTACAAATAAAATATCAGACAATGAGAAAATTATTTACTAATTATGATGAAACTGGGTCGCTTCTTATGTAAATAATATGAATCAAAAAGCATGATGATAGCTTTAAAAATAAGCCTGTTTAAAAAAAGGCTTAATGTAGAAGACACTTTTGAAATTTTGAAATAGGTTAGCGATTTAGTCATCATATAATTTAGATTTTCTTTAAAAAGAACTGAAACTTCAGTTTCATGGGTAAATAAAATGGACTTCCAGTACCAGTATACCACCAATCGTGGGTACAATTAATGAAAAGCTTTATTTAAATTTCTTAAAACTTCTAAGCATTTTAGCAATGTAATAAAATCTACGACTTCATTAACAACTAGACTAAATCATTTAACAATACAAAGAATTTCATATATTGAAATGTTGTTTTTTGAAGTTTTGTTAAACATGAAAATGAAATGAGGTGAAACCAGGTAAAATACGAATATTTCGTTCTTTTTAAACAAATCGAAAACGCTTTTTATTCTTATTCTTATAGTAACTTAAAGTATTAAGTTATGAAACGTTCTTGCTTAAAGAACCCTTCCCTTAATAGAAGTATGAAATATTAGCAAAAAAAATAAATAAATAAATAAAAATACAAAGTCATGCCTTGTTGTGTCAAGGTTAACATACAGCGCATAAAAAGCACATTTATAAACATGTACATAACACATACAATAGAAAATGATATGACAAAACTTTGTTATGTCATTCATCCCAAAGTTTTAAAGCACGTTCCTATGGTACATTATACGGATTGCATAACAATAGCGTACGCTGTGTAATGGAATATTTAAATCGTTATGCTGTACAAAACTATGCGCCTCAAAAATAAATAGGAAAATCTGTTTCGAAGCGAAAAGCTGCCTTTTTCCACCTGATAGGTGGATTCAAGCATTTTCTTCAATTGACCAAATTAAATGTCAATTAAATAAGAATATGGAAATTTTTTCCTTGTAGACTGAACTTTTGGCAAATAAATTGTATTAGTGAACGTTCCCACTTAAAAATGTTAATGCACATACTTCTGTCTTTTACGGAAATTCATGATTATTGTATTGTATTGCAAAGTTAAATTCGAAAAAACCAATCAGATCCATTCTAAATCAGCAGGTATCGCTATTCCACTATCAATTAGAAAAAAAACAATTTCATGAAACGTTTTTTAAGAAACATACTTCAGAAAATTTATCAATAATACGTATCAAATGTTTTTTCTACAATGTACACAAGTATGCTCTATACGAAGTGAAATTATCTATTTGTCCGTTGTACTATCTCCTCATGTTTTGTTATCAAAAGCTACGGCATAATATTCAATAGAATCATGGACCAAAGTTTGATCTACGAACTTGAAATTTTTGATATTGGAGAATTTTTACGATTAATGCTTCGTATTAACGATTTACTATAAGAAAATATTGTATGGAAAAATTGGACAATTTATGTATAACATTTAGCAGCTCATTGTTTGAACATTGTTTGAAGCAGCTCATTGTTTGAACTATCTTTTTATTTATTTTTATGAATTTTAATTCACTTTCTTAACACTTAAATATTTTTACAAGTTGCCATGAAATTTGTTAAATTAAATATAATCAGTCATATTAATGCATGGGTACATACCATTGGTGGTCCACGATATTGTTGTGAAAGACTTAATTGTGGACTATAAGGTCGAGGTGGAGGTGCCCATCCACCTTGTTGACCATAAGGGTGTTGTTGATGCGGCGGTGGTGGTGGTGGGCCACCGTGACTTTGCTGTTGTGGCTGTTGGTGTTGCTGTTGTTGTGGTTGTTGTTGACTCCCAACATTAGATTGAGATGTTTGTTGCGATTGCTGTTGTTGTGGTGACACATCATAACTATTTGTATATCGATGCTGTGGATGGGGTGATGGATGTGAAGATTGCAATAGTGAATTTAGGGTAGGTGTAGGACCCTGAGGCGGTTGTCCAGGTATATATCGTTGCGGTGGCGGCCTGCTTGGTGAAGATATACCTCCACTACCGCCACCCACCGACATGATTGATTGCTGAGGTTTACCCGTCGCTGTTAACGGCGGTTGCTGTTGTATAGGACCATGACTATAACGATATGGATCCATGCTGGGATCTGTATGATGATAGCGACCGTACATTGGATGATGACCACTGGGCACAGATACGGGGGAACCACCGCCACTGCCTATCACATTTTGCCCATAATCATCTTTATTTGGATGTTCACCAGAATTCGTGTGTGGACCAGCTGCAGCGCCGGCAATACTTTGCGATGAATGAGGCGGCATATGTTGTGCATGAGGCTGCGCTTGCTGATGAAGATAATGTGCCATTAAAGCCGCATCACTACCACCTGGCGGGCCATAGGGATGTGGTGGTGGTAATATTTGTTGTCCATCGCTAGCATTGTGGGATAATGCTAGGCCTACGCCAGCACCACCACTAGCTGCTGGCGATCCACCACTCTGCGCACTTGTAGAATTGCCACCAGTAACGCCGCTTCCACTATTTATCGCAATACCACCACCACCTCCAGGCCCTGCTCCACCACCAATACTACCAGAAGACGACTTTATCTTCTCATTCATTACTCAAAATCTTGTTTTATTCTCTTTTTTGTTTACTATATCCTTTTCTTTTTCTTTTGCTAAATTCTTTTTTATTTTTGTTTTTGCTTTTATTTACACCTCCAAGCAAAGCAATTTATCGGGTTAAACCACCAACAACAGCAACTTCTCTCAAAACAAACGTACAGGTTATCTAAAAAATGGACATGGAGAGAAAGAGAAGGAAATAATAGCAAATTAATGCAACAATATGTAAAAATCATACATTAAGATCAATTATAAAAAATGTGGACGCAATTATTAATTTATTAAAATATGTAAAAAATTCATTGAAGTTCATTCAAATTTAAAATTATAGCACAACATTCGTGCAATTTATCAGCTACGCCATAATAATAAATCATACTTTACTACGCTAAGTTTATGGTAACGGAAAGCGAAAGATAACGGTAATTTAGAAGAAATTTTTACTTAAACTTGAATTATTTGTATCTTTCAGGTAACTCAATTCAGAATGAAAACGCTTTTATACTCATCACCCAGAACTTGAGGGCATATTCATTTTGTCATTATGTTTGTAATAACCCAAATACGTACATTCTTAATCAACATCAAATTCTGAATCAATTTAGACATACTGATGGAAGGTATCCAAGATTTGACCCCAGCAAAATATAATTCTCTTCTTTTTTGTTATTATTATTGTAAAATTTCTATACATAATACATGCATCTATACCTATAGATACAAATGGAAACTAATTCCTTTTTCAAAAAAAAACTGCAAAAGTTATCACAATAAAATGGAAAATTAAAGGGTAAAGTATAATTTTTATGGACTATAACTTAACAATATGTGTGTATAAATAAGTTTATGTTAAACGCACACACATATCATTGTCGACATATACGTAAATATAAACAGATATGTAAAAGAAGTACTTTATAGAAGAAGAAAATTGTAAAAGAAAAGCAATAAGAAGATGAAAAAAGCTAAAACTTAACAAAGCACAATAAAATAGAATAGAAGAAGTGGCAAAAAAAACAAATTAAAAAAAAATAGCAACAATAAATAAAAGCAAATATTTATCGCAAGCACGAATTGAATACGCTACATGTAAGTTTTGTTAAAAAAAGATAGAAAAATTTATTGATATGGAGAGACAAAAACACAAAGTAATAATGAGAACATATTTTCTAACGAAATACATGTGAGAAAATTACATCGTATGGTTTGGGAAGCGAGAGCAATAGATATTCGCAGCGAAATACAAATAAATAAATGAGTAAAATAGTTATAGAAAATAGACCTTATACAGAATAGTATTATACATAATATAAACAAATGTATACTCTATCGGGCATTAAGAGAATTGATTGGAATAATGAACTGAGCTAATAGAATAGAATGTAATAGAGAGCACATCTAAGTCTAAAGAACATAGCTATAGATATAAAACGAAAGAGCAGCACAAAACATAAATAACAATAAGTCGAACAAATGATAAAAAAGAATTATGCATACATATATATATATATATATATATATATATATAAATACATATATATAAATATATACATGTGTATATATATGTTATGCATATCGTATACGTATCGTCAAAACCGCCAGTGTGTATATATACCACGCAAAAATTCAGAGAGCAATTTTAGAAAGACTAACGATTGATTCACTTACATCATCATCATCATTACACATTCTAGTGTATTTTTAAATATGTTTTCCTTTGCTTTTTACTTAAAACGCATTTTTTTATTGCGATATTCATACTGTATATTTTGCACTATTGTAAAGATGATTTTTAAAATGCCTATAAAAAAATATATACACACATACAACATAAATTTTAAAAAATTTTGTAAGCTCATCATCATCATTATCATTATCACTTACCCACACACTACAAATACATAAATGCACATATATACAGCGCTTATTAAAATAACACGACACAAACACGCTAACAGACATTTGTACATGCATGAGTGAAAGGAACTTATAAAATGACGAAGAACGAGTAAGAAAAAAGAAGTAGTGAAAAATTAGAAAGCATAGAATCGAGTTGATTTACAAGTAGTGGAGTAACTTCCACAAAAGTTAACTCAACTTTTATATCTTATATTATTCATTTCATTTTTATAAATTATAAGATCGATAAAAATGTGCAAATAAATTATAACCCAACAAGAATAATTAAACAAAACAAAAAACATACAAAAAAAAGAAAACTCAAAGCAAACAATATTTATCTCTTTTATTTTGCCCCACTCTCATTTTTACTCTCTCTCTCTCTCTTTCTCTATCTGGCTCGCCGTGTTTCTCTCTTGCCGCAATTTTATGCATACGCATGCAACACTAAATTGAATTTTTTAAAAATGTCTTTCTCATCATTAAAAACAATCTATTACAATAATAATAATAACACCCATCTATAATAACAGCAATAGTTATATAAAAAAAGTAAGAATTTACATTTGATATAAACATATATATCTCTCATAGGAACTATAATTACAAGAGCGTTCGCTTTCTCTCTGTCTCTCTCGCTCATTCTCTGCGGTCTCTAACATTTTACCTTTGGTTTTTTGTTTGTATAATATGAAAAAATTTTATATTTATTTAATTGCAATGACTCAAAATTCAGTTTTAAATGCAATTCATTTACGACTATTCTCTTCTATTATACAAACACACACACACGCACATACATACCAAATACATCACACAACAATAAAATACAAAAATATAGCATTTGTTGTTTGAAAGAAACACTAATAATAACAGAAACACAAGTATTAATATTAATACTAAGAGAACAGAAACAAAAACAACAAACAATATTTAGACGGGGAGTACAACACAAGTTAGAGTAAACAATTCGGCTATTATGTACTTCGTTCGTTTCATTTCGCCCCATTAATATTCGTTAACTATTTTGTGTGGTTTTTGTTTTCTTTTTTTTTGTAACGCAACGTTGTATTTTTCTGTGGATACCGCGCAAGCAAAAAAAAGGAACTTAAAAGTGAAGATGGAATTATAAATGAAATCTATGTAATAGATATATCTCATATCATGAAAACTTTTTGCCGAAAACGTTGTAAATCGATACTTCCATTTCAAATGATTCAAAGTAGAAAAACAAAATGCGCAAACCGATTTTATTGTAATAATATTCCGTTATGTTTTTTTTTTAGATACTTACACATTTAAATCGTTGGAATTTTGTACAAAACATAAATGAAGAATTTCGCCATACAACACACACACTCGTTCGTTTTAGATTTTTAACGATTTTTGTAAGATTGTACATCAGCAAATCATTAACTAAATTCACTTGGTTTTAATTTAGCCATTTAACGAAACAAAAAACACAATTCTCGATGTTGAAATTTCACAAAAAATTATTTGTAATATAAGTATCTATATATATATAAGGTATTTATGTTTATTTATATATATATATATGTATATACAGATATTCACTGATTTTAGCACTTTGCTCTTTGGCAACGTTTATTTTATATTCGCTTTCTGTTTTCCTATTTCTTCTGCTTTTCTTTTTGTTTTTTCTTTCTTCATCAATTTTTTTCGTTTTTCTATTCTCTGAAAAGATATGTCTTTCTTTCCTTTTACTCTCACTCTCCCTCTCTTTTTTTTGTAGCTATTATTGGTGCTACTCTTTTATACTGACTTTTTCGTACACGTTACGTTACGCTATGCTTTTATATTGTTATTTTGTTGTTGCGGCAACTATGTTATATATATCATATATATTTTATTATTGTTATTGTTGTTTTGTTTCGTTTTTGTTTTTTGAATTTCTTGTTGCTTTTTTTCTTCTACTCAGCGATCAAGTAATATTTTTCAGGCAAGCCATTTGTAATTCATTGGATACGTAGATTATGAGAGAGAAAGGGATGACTAATTATTGTTGAATGATGATTTTGTATAGTTGTTTTACTCTAAATTTTGCCAATCTTATTTTTGTGCTTTTCATTTTTATTATAATCATATTTCAATTTTAACATCATAGTACTGCTGCTGCTGGTATTGTTGCTGCTACTGCTATATCTACTATTTCTATTGTATGCTGTTTATAATACAAAATAATAATTCCGTGTGTGAGATAATCATTTCTATATTTTCTTTTCAACTTCTCTTCTCATTTCATTACATTTCATTTCGTTTGTTTTATGTTTTGTTTGTCACTGCGATAAATAGAAGAGAACAAGAAAAGAAACTAATAATAAACAACAAACAGCAAAGCCGTAACCGTAAAATATAACGATTTCACTTATATCTTTGCTTTACATTTCTTTAATCAACACATTTTCTAGCAATTATCACTTCAAATACTTTCTAAGTATGTTTAATTCATTTATTGTTGTTACACTTTTATTTTCGCCTTTCGTTTTTTGGATGTCACTTATGATTTGACCATAGTCAAAAACATAATGGAACAAAAAGGTTCAGGAAACTTTACTTCATAAATATCGTTATTAGTATCGTTATGCTCGGCTAATGACGATTACCATTGATGAGCTTGTCGTTCTGATGGTCTGTGATTGGTGGTAGTAGTCGTGGTCGTGGCCGTGATGTGGATGGCGATGACGTTGATGGTGATGGTTGTGATGGTGGTGGCGTTGATACAATGTTACCAGAATGGCGATTGCTGGTTATACATAAAAAAAAATTTATGGTATATGTACACAAAATTTCTGCAAACGTTTTAATTATAAATTAGCACAAATATACATCTAGAATTTGCAAACATTTTTTTTTCCAATTTCAAGCTTTTATTTTTCTTAAAAAATCATAAGGGTCTCTCCCATAACTTATTCACTTATGCATACATACACACATGCACTCTCTCACTCTCTCTTTCTTTCTTTCTAACCAGCAAAAAAAAAACATTTTTTTCAATTTATAATACTGCAGAATTTTTTCGTTTGTGGAAAAAAAATGTTTGCATTTCTCATTTGAACCTTTAAGGATTTTCAATTTTTAATTCTTTCTAGTTTTTTATTACTTTAATTTATTTTTATTAGCTTCCTAATATGACGGGGAAATTGTGCACTTATAGACGACATACATTTTCTATATTATACATGAAACATATATTTAACGTAAACCATGGTGTGGTTTATACACATACCAACTTCTTTCTTTACTCTTCACTGCTCTCGAAAAACGAATATCAAAAATTTTTTTGCTTTACTTGCAGTCTGCGACGGAAAATTTTGTCTTCGTTTCACTTATAAATTTTCTTTTCTGTATAACTTATAACACGTTAATAATGAAAATTTCATAAAACTTCTATTCAGTGTTTTTCATTATTAATACAAATATTTCACTTTAAGTCAATTTAATTTATAATATTTGTATAAATTTTCATTTAATTTGCACAACGAGATGACTCCATTTTCATCGAAGCTTAAGTCCGGCCATTTTTTGTAAATTTGGTATCATGGCCGAGCATCAATTACAGCCAACTTTATTCTTATTTTATTAAATATTGTGAACTATCACACAGCATTGCCATACTTAATATTTAGACTTTTTTACGTTTTAGTCGTCATCGTAGTCATCTTTGTTTGTATAATAATATAAGTATAATGGCACAGTTACAACCCGTTTTCTTTTGTTAATTAATGCTTCTTTCCAAAGAAAGAACGAATGAATTATTATTTTCTCTATAAAGTGTTTGATTTAATTCTTATTAATTCATAAATTATTAAGTGTACCAGTATAAGTAAGGAGAAGAAAATTATTTTCACTTCATATTATGTATCAAGAATATTTAAGTCAATTACAAATATCAATACAACCATTTTCAACAGAGGAACTGAAAGATTTGTTAAACGATGATGAGAAATTGGAGGAAAGAGTCGATGATGTATTAGTGACATTAAAAGCTGAAAAGGATGAATTATTCCAAGAAAATAGAACGAAAGCGGAAAGTAATATACAAAAAGAACCAAAAATACTTGAATTAAAAAGTAAATTGGCTCAATTGTCTGAAGAGGGTAAAGCCTATTGTGAATCAATTCAAGATAAATTAACGAAGATTAAAGATAATCCGAGCGCTACACAAGAAGCAGCTTTAGCATTATTACAAACTGCTGCAGCTGAAAGTGAAGAGTTATCCGAAGATTTGGTAAAGAAATTCACTGAAAATGAATTAACTGTAGATAATTTTCTAGAAGAATTTTTATCGGCTCGTAAAATTATGCATTTGCGTAAGTTAAAAGTGGAAAAAATGCAGGAGCTTATGAAAAGGCAAAGTACATCAAATGCAAATAATCGTCGACCATTTGATAATACTAAACCTTATGAAAATTTGCCATCATCTGGATTTTATCCATCACGACGCCCGCCTATAAATGCTCCATATCCTTTAGGTCCAGTACCTTTACCACGCCCATATTAAGCATCATATTCAAATGGAGCATTGTTAGCAAATAAATATAGTTCTTATAATACTAACAATCTACATGTTTAAGAATTGTTTCATTGACTTTAACTTTTATTATTATTTTTTTTTTGCTAAATTTATCTATCTTGGTTTAATGGTACCATAGCCATTAAGCGTATAAGTCATGCCAGTAGAAAACAAAATGAAAAAACTCCTCAATGCATATTGTACTTTTCTAAATCCAATTATGTTTGGCCAGTATATTTGTGTATATGCATGTAATGTTCATATTTTTAATGTACTCTGATGAAAGTAAAAAGTAAGCAAATAAATATAACGATTGTATAAATCATGATATTTAGTTTAACTACAGCGTTATGATTAAAAAAAAATATAAAGTATAAATTGCTGAAATCGAATGCATAAAAACAGGTGCCGCTTGATGAATGGAGTCGAGTTTGTGGCGAAACTTTTTATTATTTATTTTTCTTGTTGCCACCTTTACGGTAATGCAGAGATTCTGTAGGTGAAACTAATTTATTATAACGCCTTTGAGAAATGCGATCCACAAAATATAATCCCAGCAATGAAAATAGTATACAAGTTGTTGCGCACACCCGATGGATTACACTAACTGCCACAACGCTTAATAATAAACATAAAAAAATTTCTGGTAAAAATTTTGCTGAAAAATGATCTCCAAGTACAAACATTTCAATATTAGATAATAAAGTTAATGTGAATATGAATAGCCATGAGCCAATAAAGCCGCCTAACATTATGGTCATTTGACTAGATGTGAACCATTCTGCATAAAAACGTAATGTTGAATATATTACCAAACTTATTATACAAGATATACAAGCTGTAATTAGATGATTTTTAGAATTTCCAGCATCTACAATTGTTACGTACATATACACATTTTAGTTTTAACTTAAAAAATCCATTTAATTAAAATTATTGTAAACATACCCTCTACCATTTTTGCTTTAATTTTTAGTTCTATTAGTTATTTACTAGTAATTTTAGTGTAGTGCAAATGTAAATAATTCAATTACGCTACAATGTCTGATATGTTACGCATAAACATCTCAAATTTAATTAGTACTTTGTCGAAAACTAAATAGGTTAGAAATTTAGTAAATATTTTGGTTTATATGTTGATATGTCAACATTGATTTAATTGAATTATTTAGTAAAGAGCATTTATGATTGCAAATGTTTTAAATGTTAAAATATTGACATTATCTAATTAATTGTTACGTTTAATTTATGAGTCTTTATTCTAAAATAATCAGACGCTTACTTTCATGAAATTTTATTTTAATGCATTACATGAAAAATAATTAGACCATTAATCTAATTTAATTTTGTTTTGTAATGCAATGTGATTGAAAGATATAAAAATAAATATAAAACTAAAATGCGTTTATTAAGTTATTAAAGTGAATGTGCATCGTAATTAATAATTACAAAGTATTTAAAAAATAATTAAAGTTAATAGAACAATAAAATTAGAACTTTCAATGAAATATATAGAATAGAATATTTTTTAAATTAATGTGAGCTTATCAAACGCATTGGCACTTAAAATATATAATTCGAATTGTATGAGTATATAATTCTAATCAATGTTAATTTTAATTTATAAAAAAACACCTAAGTAAACAAAAAACTCATAAAAAATCGTTCATGGCAGCATTAGTGGTAGAAGAACTTTTAAAAAGTGAAACAACGGTAGAGCACGGAGCTTCGAATATTGCCAAAGGTGTATTATTATATTTTTTTTTTAAATTATAAAATTCAAATTTATTTATTTAAGTTTTATTGCGCTTTCTTGTTGTGTATTGTATTGCAGATTTAACGCAAAATATATACAACATAGTGGAATTATGTGAAAAATTGGAAATACCATTAACATCGGAAAATTTAACTCAGCGGGTTCACGGAACTCTACTATTATCGCGTGTTCTTGCTAAACTACCTAAAGGTTTCCTTTATGAAGCCCAATTAAATGTTCTCACAGAATTTTATAGTGCCCGCCTAAAAGATCATCACAATGGGGTACCAGCTATAATAGAAGGCCTAGATGCATTAGTTCGCATGACTCATATGACCGGCACTAACGTTGTAAAAATATTGCAAAGCTTCTTTATAAACACCACCTGTCAGTCTCAATTGCGTGGTGATCGCTATAAATTATATAAATTATTTCAATATATATCTGGAAGATATGTGCCTGGTAATTATAATGCAATAGTAAATTCTAATTGATTTAATTTTGTAAAAGAATTTCTTGTTTATTTGTTGTATTAGATCTTAAACAAATGTCTGGTGGTTACATATATGGCATTATTAGCTCTATTGATGGTGAAAGAGATCCTAGAAATTTGGATTTAATATTCTCCTATATGCCAGAATTTATAGCCACATACCCATTGTTGCATTTAAATGAGGAAATGTTTGAGATTTTTGCTTGCTATTTTCCAATCGATTTCAATCCAACCTTAACGGATCCTAGTTCTATAACACGAGATACTTTATCCTCTAAGTTAACTCAATGTTTGGTAGCATCAACAGATTTCACTCAATGGACTGTAGCTTTAGCTTTAGAGAAGTTATCAAGTGATTTAACAATAGCTAAATGTGATTCCTTAGATTTATTGGTAAGTATAACACAATTGGTTCTCAGGCTCGCTCTCCTTTTTAAATATTTTTCTCTTTTTTTTTATTACACTAAGTATCACGCCACTTTAAAATTCCCTAGTAAATTGTTGGAGCCTTATTTTGACAAAATTTGGTCAGCTTTAAAAACAGAAATTGTTTCTAGTACTGATAAAACAATATCAAGTGCAGCGTTACGTACTTTGAAAAGCATTTTAGTGCAAGCTGCTAAAGAGGACGATACTGAACTCAGTCATAAATATCAAACATTCATTTTTGGCACAATTATTACACATTTGAATGATGTGACCCAATCTATATTCGAACCATGCGCTCGTATAGCGCTAATATGTGTTCATGGTGATCCAGTATTTGCCGGGGATATATTACTACGAACATTCTTAATAAAATTAAACGAAATATCAGTGGTGGAATGGAATAAAGTGGAAGAAAAAGATGATAAAGTGGAACAATATATCCGTATGTACAATTTTATTGCAGAAGTATTTTCTATTATTTGTTCTGTTCAGTCGACAACTGAAAATGAAGGCAAAAACTCTTCTGCCAAAACTATAGAGAATGTTATATATGATCAAATACATGATTGTGTGTTAAGCCATTTAGAAAGTGCGGCTACTCAACACCAGCCCAATGATGCTTTCATAAGCTCTGGCGTAAGGGTGCTAAAGGAAGCGGCTTGTACAATTAATGAACAAAATCGTATATTATGCTATAAAATGTTAATGCATTTTATAAAACATATTATTTTGGATATAAGCCAAGAAATTTCTAAGCTTTTAAAATGTTTAGGTGAACAACAACCTGTTGAAGTGAACACTCATTTTGCGAATATTTGTATAGAAAATTATTCATCCTTTAGTCATTTCAGTAAAGAGAAAATTCTTAAAAATTTAATAATACTAATTGAACAACCAGAATTTACCACCAACATTCTAAATTTAATATATAGTCAAGCATTTCCTACAAATATTTGTAAAAAGGATCGCTTATTAAGTCTAACTGCTCTGAACAAGCTTCTTCAAAATTCGAATCAAATATTTATTACAAAACTACAACATGAAAGTGACTTGATAAATAAATATGTGCATTTAGCGAAAGCGCTTGATGGAAATAGCAATGACGATATAGATATTTTATCAGAGATTGAATTAGGCTTAACATTAATAGTACAGTCTTTAAGTATACCGAAGCAAAATATGATTGTGCAGCAATATGTGATACAATTAAATTTTCAAGAAAGCAATAGCCACATATATATTGCCAAAGGGTTATTAGGCTTTCTTCATACAGATGTTAAATTGGACCAATACTTAGATAATTTTCTTAATGGTTTATTACAATACTCTTTATATGCCGATGGTGTTAACAATCAAACGCGTCTAGTTGCTCATAAATTATTGTGCAGTTTAGTTAATAAATGTAATTATAAGGAAGCGCATAATTGCATTATTCTAAAGCGTATTATCGATAAATTGAGAAAAGCTGTAAAAGATGAAAATAAAAAAGCTGTAGAGGCGATGCCTTGGCTAGCAAAAGGTTTAATTATATGCGGGTCAGATGAAGTAGAATGTATCACTGAAGAGGTACTAATCACTCCATTAATTTCTCTTAATTATTTATTTCCTTATTTAAATAGAAACTTTTTCATTTTTAAAAAATACTAGTTGTTCAATTTATTGGAACACCCTAAATTGGGTCATACAGCAAGCGTGGCATTCGATATTATTTCCAATGAGTATCCACAATTACATTTGCCCATAGTAAAATACTTATATCAACAAAAATTCTTTTATTTGATTTTAAAGAAATTTTCGCATTATTTGGAAACACGATGCGAACAACATTTGAGCGCTTTCGTTTATGTTTTAAAAATGACACCATATGCTATCTTGAAAATGAATATAGAAAAGATTGGTCAAATACTTTTGAATAGCTTACAATTATCTAATGTCCATATATTGAAAGTATCTTTAAAAGTATGCCGGCACTTCATACAGAATCAAGATGAATACTTTTCACATCAAATATCTAATATAATAACGAATTGCTTAAAGCTTAGCCAATTTAAAAATTCAATGGAGATTCGTCGTGCTGCTTTAAATGTGTTATTTGATCTAACAAAATATCCTACTTATGTCCTATTGCCTCATAAAGTTGATGTGGTACTGGCATTGGCTGCACCATTAGATGATAAAAAACGTTTAGTGAGAAATGATGCTGTTAAAACGAGCAACGCTTGGCATGTTGTTGGTGCAAATATAACTGAATGATTTTCACCGAATATAATTGTTGTTTTTTTATTTATGTACCATACACCACTTGTGGCACTCTTTGTACTCTGTCCATGTAACATAATCAATGCACAGGTCATAATTTTAGATACGCTTTAATCATACGTTTCAATCATAGGGGAAGTTGTTTTAGCCAAAAATTTAGCGGAATTGTGCATGGAAAGATCGTATACTTATTTTGGTAAGGCATTAAAGTTTAAAAAAAAAATCGATACATGAAGGAAATTTACGATTTCGGAAATTATTATACCACCACCACGCCAACATTAGTGGTGTATTCATTTTATCATTAGTCTAGAAGGAAAAGTCGGAGACCCTATTCTCGATTAGCATCAAATTCTGAATCAATTTAGATATGCCTTTATGTCTGTCTATCTGGGCCTTGTAAGTTGTTTACACTCTCTTAGTTGCAAAATTTGAGACAATTCGTATAATTATAATTATGTTGTTAGCCCGTCGATATCAGAAAGTATCAAGCAGTGCACTGGTAGCGGTGGGTATCCAGGATTTGAGCCTAGCTAAACATAATTTTTTGGCCTGTAAATGATTTGGACTTCAAATTTTTATTTTAATATTTCTGACGGTTAATTAATTTTGTTTATTTCTTTTAAATTATCGTAGAAAGAGTGGTGCAGGGTGGTTTAAAGGTCGGTTCCACCGACTATAATGTTCTTCCTTTTATTCTTATAATTGTTTGTATTAAATTTGACAATATTTGTAATTTTTTTTTTATTGAGAATGAGAAATACAAGATTTTTGGAAATTCCATTTTGAAACTTTACAAATTCGTACTGTATATTTATAAGACAAATTTTTATGATTAATAGGGGTGTTCGCTTTGTGATCTAGCCATTAAAGCACATTTTTGAGCTTTCTGGACTATTTCAGGACAGCGGTACCTTCGCATGAACCGGCAATCTTGAAAGTAGCCTTCATTACGGGGAAAGCCATGTGTAAAATCCTGATATGTTATTAGGCCATAACCCCACATTTTACCACCACGAAATTCTCCTTCATATTTCATTCCATCTGCGCGCCAAAATATTCCAAAGCCGTGAAACCAACCATTCGTGAATTCTCCTTCGTACCTAAAAAGAAAGCGGACAAACCGCAAATGGGTCGCTATAACTATTTATTACTAATAAAAATTATAGCATGAGTGTGAATATTTTAAAATATATATACTTAGCACCATCGGAGAACCGTATACAACCTAAGCCATGACAGTAACCTTCAAAGAAATTACCATCATAACGAGTACCATCTGCAAATTGTAAATGACCTATACCATGCTTTTGACCACGTTGATTCCATTCACCAATATACCGTGTTGAATCTTCATAATGCCAACCACCTAATTTGACAACAGCCTTGCCTATCAAATAACCTTTAGCGATACCATCTAAATTGGGCACACTTTATTAAATTTAATGTTTATTAAATATGTATTTCGAACTCACCTTGATCGTCATATTCATCCATAGTTTTGATTTTTATTACTTTACCGTACTGCTTTTTTTATACAAATATTTAAATAACTTATGGTTAATACGATCTACATCGTACGCAAGACTTTAGTTATAATTAAACATAGCATTGAATAATTCTTTTTTTTTTTGTTAAATGAGAATTCAGGTCATCCACTTTCCTACATTAACTTAGTATTCAATGTTTCCTTCTTTAATTTTTTTATGGCTTCTCAATTTAATACCATTGACGATGCTTCACATTACAATTACACCCCACGCGATTTATAGTACTAACTATAAATTTGTTAAACATGAACTTGAAATGGGTCTAGCTTTGTATTAAACTCGATCGATTTAGATTTTGAATTGATTCTGATTAATTGACTTTCTTTAGTCTCACATGAATTTTTCTTATCAAGACTAATAGAATGTAATTTTGAAAAGTATTAAAAGTTTTTAATCTATTGCAATTTTTAAGATTTTTTAAACATGTTAAATTTTTAAGATTGTTCAAATGAAAATCGTAAGCTGTAGTAACCATTTGGTATACAAAAAAAATATAACTTTGAGCATAATGTGAATGAAAAACATTCATTTTTTTCAATTTTTTGACTATTCACTCCTTACTTTTATTTCAAGTCAATGAGTGCAGAGTACTCATAAATTGATTCTAATTGTGCCGTTTTTATTTGCTTTCTTTAAATTGCATTACAGTATTCCTCATGCATTTATCTGTGTCAGACTGCCTACTTGCTTACTTTACTTATAAAGATATTTTCAGTTAACGTTGCAGTATAAGCGTGTTTTTGGACCGAATTGGCCCATTTCCAATACCACTCAATATACATGAATCTCCGATGTCTTTGCTAAATGCGAAATTGATGCGGCTAGGAAAATGCTTGCCATGTGCAGATAGACGCACAAATCCTGATCAAGTACATACTTTCTAGAAAGTATATACTTTTTACAGGTTGCGTTTCTGGACCATAACTCTCCCATATACAAAGTTTCATTGAAATTTCTCTAGATTTGCACACAGACAGACAGAGAAAGGGACAGGCAGGCTTAAATCGAATGAGGAAGTGATTCTAAAAAGATCAACATAATAAAAGATGGATCTATGTCAATTCCTTTGTGCCCAAACGTATAATACCTTATTGTACCACAAGTGATTATTTTGAGAAAATCGGAAATATAAGAAAAGCGAATGCACTTCAAAAAATGCCACTTATTACAGAAACTTGTATTACTTTATTATGGCCTGAAAGATGAGTTATAAGTGGTTCTACATTAAGTTTTTATTTATCACTTAATATTAACTTCCAACTTGTTGAACCTGTAATTTTTTTGTATAAATATTGCTACTCATAATAATATAACACACATTATATTCTTCAATATGAAATCGTGGAAAAACAAAAGAAATTTAGTTATAAATTATTATTTTTTAATATGTACGAAGGAAATTATATTATTGCAGTGTACATAGTTAACGAAATTAAGACGGCAACTAAGAAAATCAATTTATAAAATAAATCTTTTTGAAGGAAAACAAAATAGAATGGATGACAATGGGATAGTGGAGGGTGGTGGTGGTAATAATTAAAATAATAGTAGCGGAATTGCATTAGGTAAAAATAGATTATTAATAGTTTATCTAGAGATTCTTAATAATAATATTTTATATATTTGACAATTTTTAAAGAATTAAAATATGTAAAAAAATAAAAAAGAAATTTTTTTAAATTATAAACGTAATTATTTCAAAAAGCAATTCTGACAATTTAAAATATATATATATATATATATATATATATATATAATTACATTTCATACAGCTTCATCGAATATTCCTCTATCAGTATTATGAAATCATAACAAGCAATATGTAACTAACTCTACATTTAAATCTTTAGTCTAATCGAAAACAGAAAAAAAGGATAAAATTACAATTGTTGGTATTTATTATTGCTGTTGCGCACAGTAAATAATCTAAGAAGATCATTTAAATAATCCTTAGTGTCACAAGTGGCTTTTATTTTCATAATAGTATAAGCCTCATAGCGCAAATAAAACATATATGAATTATATTTCTGTATATATGTTTAGACGTGTTAGAAATTATAAGCCAGCCATAAAAATATCATCTACTCTTAATTACAGGCATGTTTTAACAATATTGTTGTATTGTATTGTTGTTGTCATTGCCGCCAAATTCACTTTAAAGTTTTTTTAAATAAGCTGCACATTTTACAGCGCTACTTACTTGACCTGTATTTGACAAATTAAGCTTCTTGTGTTTGGCCCTGAACTTTTTCACATATGCTTCTATCAAATTTTTAATTTTATGTGGATCTATTTCACCCGATTTGCTATGACAAATCTACGTACGTCGTGCATATAAAAGTTATATTAAGTAAAAATTTAATAAAAATGTTTTCCTCCATGGAGGCCTAAATAATATACTCCACACCACCACTTCGCTTACTACATTAGAAAAATCAACAACGGTAACAATGTTATTACCTCGAGGCGTAAACAAATTTGATTCAAAAAATGAACAGCGCAACAAAAATTTTGAATGCCTCTGTTTTCTATGCAGACTTATAGTTTTTGTGTGTCACAGTTTGAAAACTGAAGCAGAAAGGCAGCGGAAATTTTATACAAATAGTAGAGGCGTTATTCTATTATATGCAGTTCTTTTATTTGTTGTAAAAAAGGCTCTATCTGGAAAGTGGTTAAAACAATTTTTTGTTTCAACCTCAAAACAAAACACTCTTACGCATCAAATATTACAAAATTTGTACATTTTTGTAGATGGATCGGACACTCTCAAACAGAGATAGAAATCAAATCTGCCATTTTAGAGTATTTTGTTACCACCGTATCATAAGTGGTGTAGAATATAAATATGGCCTATTTCCTATTAATTTCGTTTTACCTTTGGCACAGCACGTCGCATAATTTCTTTGTAATCTTCTTTTGTGATTTGTTTCTTATTGAATCGGGGCTTTAATACTAATTTCACTTCTTCAACTACTCGTTCTTGACGATTCAGCTTACGCAAAAACTAAATGCGCAAAAATTCCATTTTTATCAAATTTACTAATCTAGCTTGCACATTAAATATATATATATATATATATATATAATATATATATATATATATATATATATATATATATAATATGTATATATACTTGAAATAATCTTACCCTATCTTTAACTTGTAATTCCACAGCAGAATTGGGTACATCATCATAAACTTTAATAAGATCATCGGTAGATCTACCAACTGTAAAGAGAAAACGTTATTTTTACTTTTAATAAGTACTTATAGTTTTTTATAAAATAAATGGTGACACAGAAAATCAGGAAATTAATTACTTTGCTGGGATAACCTGCACAACCTGCATTTGATGCGGTTCTTTTTTTCATGAAGCAAAAAAAAAATTACGCAACCACATCAAACAATAAGACTGAAATTGAAAGTGGATTAAATTTGACCAATGTTATGAAATGAACATTTGCCTGAGCGAAAAAAAAGAAGTAGTTATGTGTAGTATTTCTCGGAAATATTCGTTGCAAAATTGTATGTAGCCTTATTAAATAAATGTAGAACCTTTTAATATATCTGCCGTTCTTCTAAGAAGTTAGTCAAATTGTTCTAAATGCAAATATAAACTATGTAAAATTATCACTTTTTCGAAAAAAAAACTAATTAAATTTTATCAAATTTGGCAGCTTATTATTTATAGTATACATGCAAAGCACTAATCGAAAGGATAGAAAAATATTGTCTACTGTTCTTTGATAAATACAAAACTGTTCGACGACGAAAACCCACCTTTAATTTTTGATTTTCGTAATGAATTAGTAATTTTATTATGTCTTTTTGATGGAGTGTATGAGGACATTCTCGTATGTACGCCAATGGGAGAAGAACTACCGAAGAGATTATCAAATACGTCTGGTTTTCCAACGGCGATAGCACCACCGCCACTATTGTTACATGAGTTTCGTTTTGAATTTCGCCTTCTACTATTGCCACTATTATCGGGTGGGGGTTCAAAAAGATCTTCATAATCTGCCGAGCCCGGTGAATACGGGCTCTCTATGTCATTTAGGTTAAGTGAATCTTCAGTATTTGGGGCCATACCATTACGTATATTTGCTCCGCTACTGCTGCTACCACCAACGCTACCACCTAGTTTTGGCATTGGTATATTTTTTTTTGAAATTGTCGGTGGTGTTGGACTAGAAATACTGGGTATATGCTGACCACTGCTTGTAGATATTAATACATTTGACAGTACTGTTAATGTATTGTTATCATCCGATTTATCGTGCATATTATCATCATGTTGATTGATTGATGAACTAATACTAAATTGTGAATCGTTAGATTTATTCACCAAATCTTGATTGCTATTAGCAGTTGCTTTGGTATTCATTAAAGCCATCACTAAATCCACGGGATTTAAGGATGATGTACCTTGCGTTGCGTTATTATTTCCACCGAGTGCTGGTATTTGATCCCGATGTGTATCATCAATGACGCTTACATGTTTTTGTGGTGTGCTCATATCGATCAACTTGTTGTTGTCAGATAATTGAGATGTACAGACATCTGTAAGAGTGGACTGAGGCGGCGGTGTAGGGAAACGTGGTGACACGGATGGCGACTTTGTTGGTTCGAAAGGATCATAGGCATCTGGCGAATATGGACCAGTTTCAGGTGGTGTATTCGGACCGATTTTTTGACTATTTGAAACATGAGCCATTTCCATATCTGTACGATGCTGATCCTGCTGTTGTTGTGTTTGCTGAGGCTGACGATGATCTTCTATACTAATACTGACATTAATGTCATCATCATCTTCTTCATCGTGTAGCGGATTTCGAACTTTATTTTGCTTTTTAGATTGTAAGTTAAACTTGACTAAGCGCGGCTCTGGTGGTGTTTTGGGTCCCATTTGTGATGGTGGTATATCATACGATTCTTCTTCAAGCATGGTATTAAGGTGTTCTAGAGATTTATCATGCTGCGTTGGTTCATTGGTTTCTTTAGAACACGATTCACTACGACATCTCTCTTGGTGATCTTCCCGTTGTAAATCATTAAGATTATCCTCACTATCTGTTAGAACAATTACATCGAAAGGTTCTTGTTGTATTTGAAATGGAGAACGCTCTAAATCGATTATTGCAATAGGCTTCGCATCTAATTTTTTATGCTTCTCCTTACGTTTCTTATTGTTGATACTACTATTTGTAAGTCTATCAATTGATATGCGGCGATTTGGCAGCAAGTCTTCACGATTAGGCGGAACTGTAACAATTGTTTGTTGCTGTGGCATTTGCTGGGGCTGAGAAGAGGCAGCATCTTTATTAAAACTAACGCTAACTAGAATGTTATTGCCCGAAGCAAATACTTCCTTTGACGGTACAGTGTCCGGTGTTTCTGTACGACGTTTACGTTTCTTTTCCTTGCGTATATCCCCCCTGCGCTTTTCACCCTTTTTCTTTTTCTTAATGCGTTTGCCTTTATCTTTCGGACTGCAACAAGCTGAAATGGGGCGGCTAATATTATCAGTATGGAAAAGTACTGTATCGGGTTCATGCAAATTGTGATGGGGCAAGTCCATTGGTGGTGTCCATGAAATATTATTCTCCTGTGGATATATATAGGCGGTACTAAGTTCTGGTGGCACAGGACTGGGTGACGGCGACCATTCGTCATCTATAACGCCATGCTTTTTTGTTACTTGCATTTTAGGTGAATGCGAATGGTGTCTATCTTTCTTTCTTAAAGGTTTTTCTATCTCTACAAATGTATCGGTCTGACGCATTAAACGCCTATGAGGAGATGGACTTAAGCTGGATAAAGCACGTTTAGTTGTCTTCTTTTTTTTAAAGTCTTTAGACTTTTTCCTTTTGATTTTAATTAGGGGACTTTTTGTGGGACTTCTACTTATTTGTGGCGTATAGTGTGGGGATATAATGGGTGAATGTTTTTGTCGAATATTTTTACGTGATAACGAAAATATTGGAGACTTTTCTTGATGATGCTTTGATATTTTATGCCGGCCTATGCCCGAGTCCTTGGATGATGTGGAGCGTGAACGCATCAATCTTATTGGGTTTGTGTCCGTCGACAAAACGGTGACCTTCTACTATTAACGGGTGAGTTCCAACGTTTCGTTATGGGACTATAACGTCGCGCGGGCGTTATAGATTCATTACGTAAGAAGGGATGAGGTGACGGTGACAAACTTATGCTTAGACGACGATTTCTTCTCTCTGGTGGTGGAGAAAAAGAACGACGTCTTGAACGAGATCGAGAATGTGAAAAGCGATGTCGTCGCTCTCTGCTAACTGAACGACTACTTTTTCCCTGACGCGACGTATCACGACCATAGCGATCTTTCGTTGACCTTTGCGCAGAATTAACAACATTTCGTACGTCATAACGAGGTAATGCGCGCCGTTTGCTTCTTTTGTGGGCTTGATCGATAGAACGTAAAGCAACATCACGATAATTTTCTCTTCTATTAACATCTCGTCGAAAGCGACTTCTATTTTCTTTGTTCGTGATTGATCTACTGCGAGATCGTCCTTTTGCTTTACGTTTATGCAGCGAACGCGACCTAGCATTTCTCGAGCGTTCTGCACGAGCAGAACGTGATCGCGTTCGTGAGCGAAACCGAGACCGGGACCGTGAGCGGGAATATGAAAGTGACTTTCCCCGTGATCTCGACGATCTTCGCCTTCTCCTTGATCGTTTGTTACTTTGTTGCTGTTTATCGCCACGATAGTTACGTTCCCTTTGCTTACCACTAACTTTCTTAAATGTTTCTATACTATCTTTAGCAGGTTTTTCACGTTTGCTCGTATTTTTAATATTGAACTTATCACTCTCTAATGGATCGTTATCGTATTCGTCTTCCGATACCAATTCGGTCTCCATGTTGTCAAGGCTGCGCTTTTCATTTGTTGTTTTCGATTGTTTAATTTTATTACATATTTTAGGTGGAGTGTTACTGGGCTCTTCGACATTTTGCTTCGATTGCAGAGATTCTTCCACATTTACTATTTGATTACTAACTGATTCATCTAAATCATTATTTTCATCTAGACATGGTGTATAAGAACGATCTGGTTCACTTTTTTTATCATCATTATCATTTTTAATGTTTTCCGGATGATTTGCGTCGTCATCGCTTTTTTTGCTAGTGCATTTGCTTGCAGCAGAGTCAATGGGTGTAAATTCTTTAGGCCGTTCAATTTGAAATTCATCCCAATAAGTGTCATCATATAAATCTAAAACACCTTTACTCGTAGTCCTCAAATCTTTGTCACTTGTTTGAGAAAGTATTGTTGCCATTTTTGATGGTGAAGAAGTAGAGGATTTTAAATCTTTAACCTTTTCTATATCAATATCCTTGGATTTATTGACCTCTTTATGAATCTCGTCAGTAGGACTGTTCGATTCTTTTCTACGATATGCGATTGTTATTTTATTACTGGTTAAATCTTTAGATAAATCACTCTTGTTTATAGTTTTGATTTCTGTTTCTTCTTTAGCTTCTTTGTTATAATTGACGTCTTTCTCAATGGCAATATATTGGCGATCCTCATCATTATCATTTGATGCCAGGAGAATTATTTCATTTAGAGACTCTTTATTATTTTCTTGCATATCTACATTTTTTAAATTTTCATTTGTACTATCATTAATGTCACCATTATTATTATCGTCGTCTTCATCTAATTCATCAGTTGGATTTTCTGGTTCATATAATTCACATTCTGGCGGCTTTGTTGCCACTTTATTCTTTTCATAATTAGTGGGTTTCGGTTCTGGTGGCATTGGTATATCATTGTTATTATTGATATCATCATCATCATCATCATCGCCTAATTGTACTAAATCTTCATTATCATCGTCTTCCTAAGAAGTAATAATTTTGTGTACAGGAAAAAGAAAATGATATTCATGGTTAGTATTACCACTTTTTTTAGTGTTGTTGTAGTAGTTTTTTTTCTATGATTATACTTTTGCTACATATTGCTGATTTTTTTTAAATTCAATTATATTCTTCTCTTTGTCATCTTCCACATACAAGAATTACTGTTTTCCAAGTAAATGTAAAAATTTTTAATGAAATTATAAAAAATAAAATGAAATGATATCCTTTATATTCTTTCACAATGCACACACTTTTTTTTATGCCTTTATCGACTCAGAATTACTTTCTGAATCAATGCAAATCTGTTCATCTGTATTTCTATGGTCGCAATTTTAAAAATATTTCGCTGTAATTTTCATAGGTTTTTGGGCTCACAGGCAATGGAAAATCATGAAGGATAAGATC
The DNA here is from genome assembly GCA_023089585.1 of Melophagus ovinus. Taxonomy (NCBI): domain Eukaryota; kingdom Metazoa; phylum Arthropoda; class Insecta; order Diptera; family Hippoboscidae; genus Melophagus; species Melophagus ovinus. The sequence continues at coordinate 3,336,307 of JAKKIB010000177.1, forward strand.
AGACAATTTATACGTACACACACTTTATAACGCCTTATCTAAATAAAATTATATGAAAAAATTTTTAATTTTAACTTTTTCTTAAGAAACATTATGACTGTTAAGTGAGTGTACCAACTTTAGTCTAGATTTGTTCATAGACATCTACACATATAATTAACTTCTAAAATCATTCAAATATTATAAATTTTTATTACAATGTGGTGGCGTAGGGTACTTAGAAGAACGGCCCTCATCAATTATAACGCCTTTATTTGTACTTTTATTATTTTGACCTTTTAGAGGCGATATATTGTAAATATAGAAAACCTTTGGTAAGATATTAAATCTAAAAACAAAGCTGCAGAAATAAGTCATTACGCTCTGCCCAGAATAAGGAAGTGTTACTTCTGTCTACATTAAAATAACATAAATGATCTGTGTGCTTGCTTGTTCTTTTAGTTATTTATATATTAATATTAGCCTTAATCAATTGGATAACCAACCCTCAATGTAAAGTGGATATTATATGTTTAAAGTGCCACCATTTACGCATGATAAAATGTTTATAAATATTCATATAGTGTGCTTTACGTATTTATAAAATTCATACCTTGACAATTGATGTAGCATTTGTCGCATTATGTAATGTTGTTGCCATTGGTTGCTGCTGTTGATTTAATTCCGTTGATTTGGCCACCTCTTGGGATTCTTGGGAATAAACTGAGAAGTTGGGACAATTGGAATCATTATCATTATCGTTGCTATAATTTGTGTTCAATTGGAATAGCGAATTATTACTGCTGTTGCAAATATTATTGCCAAAATTCAAATGAACGGCTGCTGGCGGCATTGGCGGTGGTGGTACGTTCATTATTAATGGCGTTGGTAATGTTACATTATGTAAAGTTGGGACTATCGAAGATGTTAATGGCGTTTGACCGCGTATGGGTGGCGGTAGACCACTAAATAAGCTATTATTACTACTGATAGTGCCAACACCAACGCCTCCTCCTACGCCCATGTTAATGCCCATGCTTAACCCATGACTGTCTATTAGTTTGTTAGCCATTGTTGGTAGTTGTGGTACTGGTGGTGTAGTGGTATTATCTACACAGGGCATTGAAGTTGCAGGCGGTTGTTGACTGCATATGGGCGGTGGCAGGCCACCGAATAATGTATTTGTCTCCATAGATAGTGAACCTGTTTGGTGCATTTGTAATGGATCTTGATATGTAGATAAGTTGGATGATCGTCGTGGTAGTAATGAGGACGTTGAATTGTGCATTGAAATATTTATAAAACGATTATTATTTAAACGGTTATTATTTAAACGATTATTATTTAAGCGATTATTATTTAAACGATTATTATTAATGAATTGTGATGGATTTCTTTGCTTGTTAGGAAAATTGTTTATATTACTATTATTGATGTTATTAGCATTGATATTATGTTGTTGCCGTTGATTTGCTGGTTGTTTATTGCGCTGATTAAAACGTAATGGAAACGGTGCAAAAGTGTTGCGATTTAAATTTGTCATACTAAATTGTGTATTGTTGCCCAGATTGGTATTGTAATTAGCATTTGGATCAAGCATATTGAAGCCCATGTTGTTATTGCTGCTCCCGGTAACAGTACCGCTACTGCTGCCGGTAGAATATCTCTGTTGATTTGTATTATGATTATTACCGCCACTTGCACCTCCACCACCTCCACTTCTACGATAATTTTGATTATAATTATTTTGATAGCCACCAAAGCTGTTTGTGCCACCACCACCTTGAGAATATAGTGGCATTCGATTAATATTTGGTTCATTAGTTCCTACATCTCTTGTTATTTCATTATTGCACGTAGTTGTAGTTGTTTTTGCTCCATTATTTGTGCTGGGATTTGGTAAGAGTAAACTTCCATCCGGATTAATATGAATTAAGTTTATATTACGCATAGCGTTGTTCCAACGGTCTTGCATATTTATTATATCAGACAAGATGTCAAAATTCGTATCGACTGTTCTATTCGATATTTGTGGCAATATTGATGATCTTTTTGAGCAGTAGCCGCCTTTACGTAAACGACAAGGATCATAGTTTGCAATACGTACTGCAGTTTGCACACCCATCGTTTGGCCAGCATTTATACCAACTTCATTTGCTATACTGCCATTATCATTATCATTATCGCATTCGTCAGAGAAATATTCCAAATCGTAAGATCCCCCAAAGAGTGATAAACTGGTGCCAGCACTTGAAAAGCGCGATGAAAATGTCGAATCCTTTTTCACACCCAACTGTTCAGCCAACCGTTTACTAGCGCTTAGGCGAGGCCGATTTTTCACAGTTAGTTGAGAAGATTTTTGCGACATCTTAATGGTGCGTACTTTCTTACGCCTTTTAATAACTTTTTTTGTAGTCTTTATGGCAAACTTCTCATTGAAATTGTTTACATCATATTCAACAACATAAGTTCGCCTTTTCGTAATACGACGACGACGTCGCCGACGTCTGTACCTTCTGCGAGATGGACCATTATTTTGTGACTCATCATTCATTTGCTTTTGTCGTCTAGTTTGTCGCAGAACAACAGCTCGTATTCGTTCATGTTGTCGTGTACGTAAAATTCTTGGGTGATTAATTCTGCGTATTTGTAATTGGTTTTCCGATATGCCGGCATCTCTCATTTGATCAATTATTAAACTTAATTCAGCTGCAACATCTGCCTCACCAGCACTCTCACTTTGAGAATCATTACAATTGACGCAATACCATGAACCAAATGGTATTTCAGTTAATGGCGGTGTTAAACAATCCATGTGATAACCACGATTGCACCTGTCACATAATAACATAACATCTTCTCTATCACACATATGACATAATTCACAATTAGTTACATCTTCTTCCATCTCTCCCTCCTCCTGTGTCAATAGGTCATCGTTCAAGACTTGGCCTTTCACATTCGATTGTGATGGTACGACGTTAATTTCGCGTAATACTTTACGATTTTTATATGATACGCGCACGATAATATGATCAAACAATAAACGATCGATAGGGCATGTTTGCATATTCTTCGACCACGATTCTATACAATTAGCACAAAAAATGTGTTGACATGTCGATGGCGAACCGATATTTTGATCGCGAAACGTTAGTAAACAAATTGGACACTTCTCTAATAGTTCATTGCTACTACTATCTGATGCTCCACCATCCATATCACTTTGCGTCGCTGATAATACACTTGTTAATGAACTACAATTAGGTTTTTCAACATCTGATTCATTATCAAAAATAGATTTTTTCTGATGATTTGGTTTCCTTCTTATGCGGGGACGTAATATGATCTGTAAAAAAATAGAAATTATGAGACAATACATAATTAATTTTGGATACTTCCAAGAAACGTAAGTTGAAAAAAAATCATTGTTATAGAATTCGAAGCGCAATCAAAAAAACTATATGGTAAAAAATGGTGCTGGTAAATACATTCGCCCAATATTAATTACACTTTTATACTCACTATCCAGAGGTGGGGGATATACTAATTTTGTCATTATGTCCGTAATGCATAAAAGTACATATATGCTTTCTCAGTATTAAATTCTTAGTCGATTTGGGCACGTCTGTTCGCGTTTGGTAAAAGTTTTTCTGGTCTCAAAAAGGGTTCTTGCCAATTACTTGAAAACTAAAACGCAATGCTGCACTTTTAACATTTATTAAGCCAGTTATTCTACAATAATTGTTTCAAAATTATGTAAATCAGCCGCATATACCAGAAATTATTTAACTATAAATCATTTGTCTGTAATATAAATTACCAATGGGTAGTGGGTATGCAACATTTGGCCCGAGCGAAATGTAATTTTCTTACATGTTATTAATTTCATTCGTTTAGTTTATGCCCAAATAATGACAATATGTAAAACAATTTGAAATTTTTAAACGTAAGGGTAAATAAGAAGTTGATAATGTCTGGTTCCATTTATAACCCATTAGTTTGATATTGAGAATTCTCAGAGAAGACGCCCTTAGTCAATCGTAAACTGAGAGTACCTCCGTTTTTTAAAGCAAAATTTTGTCATTTTTTGCTTATTGGTCGTAAACGGTAAAAGGTACGTTCACGTTCCGCTTCTATCTATAACTGAAACAGGCTCTGAATCGTAATATCATGATGCATTGGCCCCAACCAAATATAATTTTCTTACTCTGAGAATCGTACAATATATTGTATAATTTTATCAAAACAAAGCGACTCATAATTTGAATGCAAAATACAAATTAATAGAGTTTAGGTCAATCGAGGGAAAGATACGCCTTTAGCACAAATGTTATAAAGTACCACAAGTGATTACCTTCACTTGTGATACATTATGTATTTACCATCGAATTAAATTAAATCTATATGAAAAAGTGTTTTTGGGCGTAACTTCTGCGATGTTTTAAAATTAAATGGTATGTAGACCTAAAACATATAGACATATATTAGTCGGAAAAGTTTACTGAATCCTGTAATTATTTTGGAAAAAACATACTGTTTCTGAAAAATAATAAGGCGTTTGCAATATGAACCAAAAAAAAAAAAAAACGGAAGACTTGATAAATGAAAACAACGTTTAGCCATTTGGATGCCAATTTACTTAATGTAATATGAATATTCTGCTCTACAGCATGGGTGATATCATAGTTATTATTCGATCAACTTAAAAATATCTGAAACAATACTTTGGAAAACTGGTTAGATTCCTTTAAAAATATTTTATTAAATTCTATTCTGCGTTTCTTTTAGCAAGCATGAATTATCCACGTCGCTCTTTTTTAATAAATTAAATTGAAACAGCAGAAAATATATTGTAAATAAAATTCGATAAAAAAAAATAAAGAGTATATATACAAACACCATCAATTCTGAAGCGTACACCACAGAGTGATTGCCTGAGCATATTCATCGTGAAATATGTAAAGATTATTTTATTAAAAAATTACGTTTTAATAATAATACAAAAAATAGATTGGAAAAAATTTACTACCTCATTATCACTTGAAGAAGAATCATCCGAAGTAACAATGTTTAATTTATTCAAGCGCCCTCTTGAAGCATCTTTTCCTTTTATATATCTTGAGTTACCAGTTAAGGTCTTTTCTTGTTGTTGGCATGTATTTTCTTCTCCAACATTACAAATTGATTTATTATTATTATAATTATTATTGTGACAATTTTCAGAAGAATCTGAATCTGTACTAAAGTCTATAGTCATAACAATCCGACGTTTAGATAAATTACGTTCGCGATATTCACTGCCTGATGGCCTTAGGTCCATCTCATCACCACTACACTCACCGGAATCATCAGACATTTTTAATGATGATGAAAATCACCTATCATTTATGAATTATACACAAAAAACTTATTACATCTAATGCAGAAAACTCTTTAATTGATCACATAATATAATATACATATATATTTTTTCTGGTAGTACGATTTAATACTTTTTACCATTTTCTATTTATTCTTTTCATCTTTTAATTGGATTTTTTGCACCTTTAATAAGTTTGTTTTTTGATAGATTGTTCAAATAAATTGGACAGATAATTTTTGCAAATTTCTGTAATATTGTGATGAATTTTATTATAATTCTTGTCTTTTATTTTTGCTTCCTATATTATTCACTCGGCCTTTTTCGCCATTTTCAGTGACTTTCATATGAAATGCTTCGATTTTATGTACGTATATATTTTGTATATATATTCTTTAGCAAGGTTGCAATACACTCACAATATGGCGAAATATTTTATTGTTTATATTATTGTTCATTTATCAAAGTTGGCAGTACTACTTTTATAGTTTATTGCTTTGCCGTTTATCACTTTCGACATCCATTTATTAATATAAAATTTGATACATTCTATATAAAATAATAATAAAAAGAAGTACTTTTGATTGTTATTTTATCAAGAGTAAAGAAAAAGTTAAAAAAGTGTAACTAAATTTGCGACAATTCAAATTTCTTATTTCTTATTAAACAATTGGAATTTAAATATAATAAATCTCCATTAATTAATTCGTATACCACGGCAATAAACAAATTAAATCCGATGGGTTTGACAATATCTAGTTTGTTTACCAAATTGTTTGGTGAAAAGTCGATGCGCATTTTAATGGTCGGCTTGGATGCTGCCGGCAAAACGACTATATTATATAAACTTAAATTAGGTGAAATTGTTACGACCATACCCACAATAGGTTTTAATGTAGAGACTGTCCATTATAAAAATATTTGTTTTACGGTATGGGATGTTGGTGGCCAAGATAAAATACGTCCCTTGTGGCGTCATTATTTTCAAAATACCCAAGGTTTGATATTTGTGGTGGATTCCAATGATAGAGAGCGTGTACATGAAGCTGCAAATGAATTGCAAAATATGCTTAAAGAGGATGAATTAAAGGATTCCATTTTACTGGTGTTTGGCAATAAAACTGATTTACCTAATGCTATGAATCCTGCTGAACTAACCGACAAATTAAAATTGAATGATTTAAGAAATCGTCGTTGGTATATACAAGCGACATGCGCCACAAAAGGTGAAGGTTTATATGAAGGATTAGATTGGTTATCATCTGAGTTGGCAAAAAAATGATAAATAAATAAATAAATTATTTAATAAAAGCTTTATTCGTATCTCATGCATTTATTTTAAATACCCATATTAATATAAATGGCAAATCATTACAATGTTTTCGCGTAAACATAATTTTTAAAATTGCTTACGTGTTTTTAATAGATGTATATTAAACTTATAAATGATGATGAATATTTGTTGCGCATGGTGCAATGTAATTTTTTCTTTATTTGTGGACATTAATAATTTGTATTCTATAATTATAAAGTTTCATTTGTAAGAAATTTTCAAGAGTTCTTATTTTTAAGCCGCTTTACTTCATCCTCTGTGTACAAATATAAATAAAAATATGGTTATAGAGTGGAAAGATAAGGCTATTAATTAATCAAAATCCAAATTTAGCAATCGCAATATCTTTGACAATTACACTCTTCTATGCACACTTAAGTCAAAAGGGTGTCGTCCAACTTAAGCAACAATGTCAGTTGGAATATTTGCGATATATATTTATAAACAACCAATACGGTTTAGGATGATGCCTGTTTCTTGCTACTCTTGCTATTGGCTTTGCCTTTCCCATTATTCGGTTGGCGAAGAAAATATATAATGTACCGCATCGCTGAAAAATTACAGTAACTACAATTTTCATTTTTGTCAAGATAATTTTAATTTTTAAATAACAGGCATATTTTCAGGCTTTTTTCACCTTTTAATTAATATAGCTCACATTATTTTAGACCATCCCGTCTTCAGTGTAGCGCATTTTTTGACATTTCGTGAGCTGAATAGTATTGCTTTACAAATAGGTGCATAAAAAATTCTTTCTAGAGGCCACACAATTTGAAATTTTCTCAATTATAAAGCAGGTTTCAATGTGCTCTGGAGATACCAAGGTTATACTCTTACATTGACCAAATCTACATTACATATGGAAATTCATGGATTGTGACGATAGCAATTTACGTAATTATTAGATGAATTTTACATTTAAAATAATATACAATTTTACATAAAATGATGGCAACCTTCTCTCAATTAGCCGCAATATTCGCCAGATTTTATCTGTTTTAATAAATGTTCATTTCCTTCTAGTTCTTCTTTGACTGAAACAAATTTTAATCAACATGGGTCGTATGCACGCTCCTGGTAAGGGTATATCCCAATCGGCATTGCCGTACCGAAGATCTGTGCCATCTTGGCTGAAATTAAATGCGGAAGATGTTAAAGAACAAATTACAAAGTTGGGAAAGAAAGGTTTAACACCCTCAAAAATTGGAATAATACTACGGGATTCACATGGTGTCGCTCAAGTGCGTTTTGTTAATGGCAATAAAATTCTGCGTATTATGAAGTCTGTAGGCCTTAAACCTGATATACCAGAAGATTTATATCACATGATAAAAAAGGCTGTTGCTATTCGCAAACACTTGGAACGTAATCGCAAAGATAAAGATGGTAAATTCCGCCTTATTTTGGTTGAATCCCGTATACATCGTTTAGCTCGCTATTACAAAACTAAATCCGTACTTCCACCCAATTGGAAATATGAATCAAGTACGGCTTCGGCATTGGTAGCTTAAGGATTTAGGTGGTTTCGTTTTATTTCATCTTTTATATTCTTTTTACAGAGATGAAAATACTGATAATATGAAAATAAAGAAAGTTTGAACGAAAAGCTTGCCAAATATTTTTACATAAATTATTTTAAACTGCACCTCAATGGCCTAGTGATGCGCTTGTTATTGTTCCATTGAAATATTGAAACAATTATAATAATGCTCAATATTTCTACGGTGAACAGTGAAACTTAATTGCTTATGTTACATAACAAAAGTAACCAATTAATAGGAAAATCTTAAATGATTTGCACTACTTTGCTTAATGGGTATAAAAAGTTAAGAAAGTAAAATTACAAGTCTTTAGCAAAAAAGTATAATATTTGAGTGATTTGAAAAGTTTATTGATGTACAGCAGGTTGAAAAAGTGAGCAGATTTGGGCCAAACTTGGCACACATTAAGTGCATTAAAATACATACCAATTTCTGTTTAAGTATGTTCAAAATTGTAATTATATTGCATATAAGGATTTTTCGAAAAAAACACTATTTGAAGAATAGTCGGCAAAGAATGTTGTTTTCGAGAAAAAGCCCATCTATGCATTACATTTTATTAAAAGTGTCTTAAAAATTGCGAAGTGTTGCTTGATAAGAAATGGATACACAGGCCTAAGTCTATGCGGAAAGTGATTCCGAATTAATTGACATGATAAAAGGTATCTTCAACACCTTTGAGACATGAAATGATATCGGACCATAAAATGCACAGTTAAACAGATATACTTAAATCGCTTCAGAAATTTATTCCAAGTCAGTCCATGTCAAGCCTTCTTGATTGTTTCAAACATCTGCACAAACTTTTAATGCCATGGTACAAAAAGTGGTGTAAATTATAACAAAAATAAGAATAAAATTACTACTCCTGATTTTGTTTCGTTTAAGGTTACTTATATTTAAGTGATATTATGTATCTTGAATTAGATCGTATCGATCGTATCGTTAAATAGATATTACAATGTTATTTAGTTTATATATTCTTCTGTAACCCTCACCTTTGCATGCTGATGATTTAAACAATGAATGAGCAGTACTGTTATATATTCATATTCTTAAACATTTAATTTTTCCGTTATTTTATGCATTGCTTTATAGCTGCACAATTCAATAAAGCAAGTATATTAAGTTATTAATTCACTTGATTTGAATTACATAAAGCTAATCCATAAATTTTTGGCACATACACATGAATACAAAAATTTTTACACTATTTTTATAATATGTTATTTTATGTTATGTTATGTTATGTTATGCTATGTATGTAACCATATTTGAGCAGTCTAAAATGTATGTAAAGTAAAATAAGTAGGGTAAAAAAGGCTCAGTTAAAACTTAAGATATTTTTCTAGTTCTCTTTTATTTTCTCTAAGAACATGCTAAAGCTTACAAAATAAAAGAACTTTTCTTTTTTGTTATCTGTAATAGTCAGACAATCAGAGAGAGGTAGAGAGTATGAGAGAGAGAGCGAGAGCGAGAGACTAGAACAGTTATTAAGGTATTTGGCGAATACTTTAAAATTGTTTGATTTAGTTAAAGTTTTTTCGAGGCGATTCTAGTGCGTGAGTTTGGAAATATTTCGTTACGGATGGGTACATTAAGAATTTTAATTATATTAATTTGTTAAAACGTTTGTTTTCATTATCAATGAAATATATATATATATATATGTACACATATATATACAATAATTGTAAAAATAATAGTTTAAAAAGAAAAAAAAAACAAATTATATAAACAAATGGGAAATTATGCACTGCATCGGCATACGTAATATGCAATGAACTTTATAAATTGAACAGCCAGCAAGAAGTAATATTTCACTTTGGGTTTTTCTTTTTTATCTTTTGTTTAGTCTACATGCATCTGAATATATATGTGTATATATCTAATGTATAATATTTATATAATATTTAATATGGATGAATAATAGAAAGAAATTTTCAATAAGATATTTAATTCGATAAATGGACGAAAACCAAATACAGAGAGAAAAACCGAAAATTTTTTTTATGCGAATTTCAAGTTAATCGCTGTAATCTACTGCCAATTTTCGTGCGAAACAAAAGAAAGCGGAAACCAGTGAAATGTGATCAGATATTCGGTTATTGAATTATTATTATTACTTTGCACATTTCTGTTATATATAATGTGTTACATATTTGGGTGTGTGTATATGTGTGTGTTATATAGGACAGTTAAATGTGCATATGACATATTTTTTTCAAGTCCAAATCCATTTTTTTCTAAAGGGTATATTACAAATGATATTTGTAATGATGATTTTTGCCGATATGACATCGACAACTCATAACAGTAAATAATTTTTGCGGGTTGACCTTAAATGAGCTGCATAGAATTATGTTAACGTTAATAACAGTGGTGCTTGTATGCTTATGGCTGCAAAACTGATGTAAATGTCATCAAAGCCTTGCTTAATCAATAATGATTATTGCGGCATAATGACATTAAAAGCAAAGTGTTCTATAAACATATATAAATAAATAAGTTAAAACAGTTATTTTATATTGTGCTTTCCATCATTTAAAGTACAGAGTATTCTGCATTTATTTGGATGCTTGTAATACCTTGAAACAGGCGCGCCTATCCTTATATCCATCCTCAGGGAAAGTAATTTTTTATGTGTTTGACGTCTAAAGGCCGCAATTTTCAAGATATTAACGGATTTTCTTCATTTCAAGAGCTACTTGAATTGAACATGGGCAAGATCATGCAACACCGCTTTTTGTATAAAGCCCTAGGTTTTTTTGCAAAATTCCATTTAAAAAATGGACAAAATTTGTGCAAAGTAGTTATTAAACAAATTTTATCCAGAATCGTTAATTCTTTTTGTAGCCCAACCCCCCATACAAAGAATCTTTCAAAAATTTTCTATTTTCTTCGACGTTTATTTTCTTTACCTTCTAGTTAAAGATTAAGTGTCTGGTATTGATCACAACGGTTACAGGCGAATAAGTCCTATAAAAATCGAATTTAGTGAGATTATTAAAATTCGTCTATGTTTACTTGAGAATTAGCTCAATTGTTATGTCCGTGTATCATGTAGAGTTGCTTGATCTATTCATAAGTTTATCAAACTAATAAAAGTAATTGTTGCTGACATAAGAGAAAGGTTATTGTATTTTTTTTTTGTTTTGTTTTTTACTGCTTCGCTGAAAATTTCCTTTATGGTTTTTATACAAAGTAAATAATAATAAATTTGATGGAGTAGAACAATGTTATTAGAATTTTAATCTTAATAGAACTGTTGACATTTATGTTGCAAATTTTATGTGTGCTCTCGTTGAAAGGAATATAAAAAACAATGAAATATAAAATGGAAAACTTATGTATACATATTCATTATTATTGATTTATTTTTTTCGTTGGTTCAATAGCAACCACAAAATAATAATAATTGATAACGAAAATGTATTGTATTTTAAGCAAACACATTACTCAATACACCTTACAGTTTATTTTATATTATATATATTATATATTATATAATATTATATAATATATATATATCATTATATATATACATATGTAGAGAGAGAGAGAGAAATATATAAAGTTTCATATAAATGTGTTTAATTTGCTTAAAAAATGGCTGTAATTATTTTTATTGTATTGTTGAAAGCTTAGAGATTGGGAGTCCCTAGCCACCACTACTCGTACTCATAATACTGAAGTATGATTATTTCGTCGAAGTAAATTTTGAGTCAATGTTAACTTACCTGATCATCTGTCTATCTATTATTGGCATTCTGCTGATTGCATATAGTAAGAAACTGGTTGCAACATGTAGTAAGCATATTAAGGCTTCCTCTACGAAAATTACTATTGAAAATAGATTAGATTGGTGCAAGAATACGGCCTTAATAGACTCTTATACGCAGTTTTCTATGTTCACATTTTCACATTAAAAAAACTGCAACAGTCTTTGAATCGCAATATTTCATAGTATTTGGATGGGTATTTAAGATTTGGCCACAGGCAAATTTAAGTTTCTTACTTATTTTCATATGCTTTGCTCATTTACATTTTATTTTAAGATTTATATAAATTAGCCACGCCCATAAAACTAAAGCAGTATATGGAATGCTGGGTATCAAGCCAAACGGAATATGATAATTTTAACGATTAAATAAAATGGTGAACTGCCAATCGTATCGACTGTTGTTTGCTTCAGAATATTTTTTATTATTTTATTTTGGAAAATCTTGGCCGAAAAAGGCTGGGCCACGTTTTTTTTTATGAATTTCTTGAGCAAGCATTTCAATCGTTCTATTCTTAATGCTTTTCTTATTTCATGGTTTTCCGAAATCAAAAAAAAGTTTCAGAAATATATTTATAAAAAATCTAAGTAGAGAAAAAAACACAAAGGAAGAAAACTGCCGAATTTAGGCTATTTATAATTAATTAATTTAAATTAATTTCCTGATGTTGATGCGTTTTTTACGCTTTACTGTGTAATTGGAACGATAACAATATTCTGTAACAGTTGTAATGACGTGCACACGCATGCATTGAACTCATTTATACGGCGGTCGTATTAAAATTGTTTGGTTGATTAATTTATCAAATTTGTAAAACTAAACTTAAATCTTTCAATGAAATATGTGCAAGGATGTATAAACTGTCAAACATTTTGTTGAAATATTTTGCTTTAATAAGTTTAATTTAAAAAGGAATATAAGGAACTTTTGCTTTTTTAGATTGCTTTTCATATTAAACATAAATTGGCATACGTGTGATCATACTGATTCATACTGATTTGTATGATCATAAGTAATATCTTTATGTCATGCAAAATTTCTTAAATTTATAGTTAGAATATTAAAATTTGTTTCAAACAAATTTTAGTTACTGAGTTGCTGATATGATTTTGTTACTTCGATAACAAATGAGGGTGGAGCAATAGATAGTAAAGTGTCAAAGACAGCAAAGTTAATTAAAAGCATAAATTTTTCTTACATTTCCTATAGATTTGTTAAATTGTTGAATACTTTCCATGTAATATTATTAAATGAATAAGTAAGAAAGAAGAAATGATGGATTTCAAAAACAATAAGTATTAATGATGGAGGCTGTCGATAATGAACTTCTTCTGTGATTGATGGGCGGCCATAACACTTTTTAAGTCTATCAGTTTATAATTAAAAAAATTTTTTCCTATAATATTTTTTTTTGCAATTTTTTTTTTCTTTACAACATATTTGTGTAAGTATATGTATGTATGCATGGGTGTACGTTTGCATGGTTATACACGCAATATATGCAATGTAAATAACCCACATTGATATCTACAATAACTCACGACGCCATACGCATTTTATTTTATAAGTTTTCTTTATTAAGTCGTTCATTTTTATATTTTATATACATTTCTTTTAATCATTATCAATGTTTTTATAAATGCCATTTTTTTCTTTATTTAATTATTTTAAAAAAACATTAAATTTTTATTCGTTTTTTTAATAAACACAGACCTACAAACCTCTAATGAAGTTTAGGTAAACTTCACATTTGACTTGCTAATGTACATGTACAATTACAATGCACTTGTCACGCCTTCTCTCTTAGCTTAAACGGTATTTTATAACACATTAGGCCTGACCGAATTTGTTCACATATAAATCTTTTGTTCAAAAAAAAATTTCTTTCTCCATAATGTAAATGTAAACTGTTATTATATAAATCTCTTTTAAAAATACTCCTCATTCGTTAATTTGTGTATCTTGCTGATAACTTTTTTTTAATACAATTTCCAAGTCGTGCTTTAATGAAATGTTATTATTAAATATAAAATTTTCTGATTAAGTGAAAGTGACATTTAACTGTTATATAATAAAAATTTATGAGATATTTAAATTAAATATCGTTAATTTTAAGGTTTGATATTTTAAGAAGGTTTAATATTTTTCATATACCTTGATATATTTTTCATATACCTTGATATAAGTTTACTTCAAGCGTATAAAATTCTTGTTAACTCGATTCATATTTGAGCTACTTAAACGACAGATGGTAAATCTTTTTATGACGCCTATTAAAAGTGACTTCATTGCAAAATTGTCATCAGATAATGTAAAGTATTTGGATGTCGACTATTCAAATCTATTTTATTGTTCATTGTTTTATTTGTTCATTTATACGATTAATATTTGGAATTGATTTTTCTACTGAATTTTATTTATATATTTATTCGACATATTTCAGTTAATTTATAGAATAGCAACGAACAGTCCTGCATTTAATCATGCAATCGATAAAGCCAAATGAATTGCCACAAAATCCTTATGAGCGTTCAAATTTATTTGCACGTTTATGCTTTTGGTAAGTTTTTATATTCACATACATATTTTATGCGTATTTAATCATAATCATTTGATAATTTATGTTTTTTACATTTTTACTGTTTATGGCACCATTAAGAGAACATAATTTGTAGAGTTTTATATAGTTAACACTTGGAGTGGTTTAAGATGAATCCATGTTGATTTATACAAATTGACTTATTCACTTTCTCAATTTCTGAATTAAGTCTAGTTGTTCGACATATTGACGACATTGGATGTTCTTTGAATCAAGGACTTAATTGATATTAAAAAGAAGGGTAGAATCATTTTTAACTTGGCTCATAACATAAAACTAAAAAAAAGTTTTAAAATAAGTTTGTATATAATGAATATTTACAATTCGTAATACTTCGTGTTTAGCGTAAATCTCTACGAAATGGTATTGGACTGGCCTAGATCTATCATTTTGTCCTTCACTGTAAAAATTTATTCGTATATTGGAGTATAACAGTTTTTTGAATTAAAGGAGTTGAAATGCACTTATCCTTTGTGACATTGATCAATTCAGAATCACTTACTAAATCGATTTGAACTTGTCTGTCCATTGTCTATCTATGTAAATTTGTTATCAAGTTACAGGTCGGAATTATTTCGGATATTTTAACATTCCATAACATTGTTTAACATAACAAAACTTAATCCAGATGAAATAAATGGGTGCAGGGTTTTGTAATTGGTAATAACTATCGATTAAATATAATTTTTATTTCCTTATTTAATTGTTTTAGGTATACATTACCGACATTTTTTAAAGGATCGAGAAAAACATTTGAACCAACAGATTTGTACCGGGTACTCAGTGAACATAAATCAGGTATTCAAAAAAAAAATCTATATATATATAAATATTCTTTGCATCTCTTTGAATATTTTGATATTAGATACATTTAGAGGTCGAAAAATATTTGGGCGCTTTTCATTGTATCAAAAAATTATTAAGAAAAAATTTTTCAATATATCAGTTAACATAAGTTATGAGTAAATTTAATTAAAATTTAAATTTATATAAATACTTCAATTAAAACTGTAAAGTGTTAAAACATCTTATACAGTTTTAGCATAATCTTGTCACGTTACGAACGATTAGTAAAGAATTCTGACTTATTATAGTTTGCTTTTATGAAAAATTTTTTAAAAACATTTTAGCTCCATATAATTATTGTTATTTAGATGATTTGAGCCATTTATGAAATTAATAAAATTTTTGTGAATTTACATTCACAGCTTTCATTGGATTTTTTTTTTTTTTGTTTAATTTATTAATTACTGCATACTACAATGAAAGATTTTTCGTTTGGTTTAAGTTTTGATTTGACGTCAATAACAATTGAGAGAGAACACATTTTATTTATATATATACATATATATTTCAATTAAAATCAATTAACTTTATAGATTGCACTTTCATTAAAATTTATTCAATGGTTTATCCATTGAAATGGTCATGGCATAGATTTCAGCTTTGATTCATTATGTTAATTGCATACTTTTCAATTAAAATTTTAATATTTTTTAAAATTTATTTTAATTTTTCTTTTTTCTTGTTTTTTGGGTATTGTTTAGAAAACCTTGGCAATGCTATGGCCAATTCATGGGAGAAAGAAATACAATTGACAAGCCATGCAAAAAGGAAGCCAAGTTTAATGCGCGCTACAATTCGCGTTTTTGGTTGGCGTTTCGGTTTTCTCGGTTTGGTATTATTTATATTGGAGCTTGGTCTTAGAACATTGCAGCCTTTATTTCTGGTAGGCTTAATTGGCCATTATACCATGGGCGACAATAATATGAAAAGGGCATATTTTTATGCTGCGGGTGTTATATTATGTAGTGCTTTAAATGTCATTATAATGCATCCATATATGTTGGGGACAATGCATGTTGGTATGAAAGTGCGTGTTGCCATGTGCAGTATAATTTATAGGAAAGCTTTGCGTTTAAGTAAAACAGCTTTGGGTAATACTACAGCTGGTCAAGTGGTTAATTTAATATCGAATGATGTAGCTCGTTTGGATATGGCATTGATATTTTTACATTATTTGTGGGTAGGGCCTTTGCAGACCTTACTGATTACCTACTTAATGTATAGAGAGGTAAATGATTATAATTACATCAACTGGGATGTATGAACCTTGGATGATTTTATGTATTATATATTATTTGTTATTGTTCTATTTGCATTTTGTATTTAGATCAAAATAGCTGCTGTTTTTGGTGTGGCATTCATGCTTATGTTTATACCATTGCAAGGTTGGTTAGGCAAGAAGACATCCGTGTTACGTTTACGTACAGCTTTACGCACAGATGAACGAGTGCGTTTAATGAATGAGATCGTTTCGGGTATTCAAGTAATAAAAATGTACGCGTGGGAATTGCCATTTGGTAAAATGGTTGAATATGCACGTAAAAAAGAAATTAATAGTATACGGCATGTTTCCTACATACGTGGCATCCTATTATCATTCATAATGTTCCTTACACGTGTCTCGATTTTTTTGAGTTTAGTGGGTTTCGTGTTACTTAGCAATTTTCTAACACCAGAAATTGCTTTTCTAATTACCGCTTATTATAATACGCTTAGAAGTACCATGACAGTATTTTTTCCTCAAGGTATCTCCCAATTGGCCGAAACTTTAGTCTCTATTAAAAGAATACAACAGTACATGTTATACGATGAAACAGATATTCTGGATAAATCGATAGTTATAACAGAGAATAATTACAACGGCAGTAATCAATCGACTTTAGTTCAAGATAAAGTCATGGATGACGATGATTCAGAAAAGCAGCCTTTAATTACAGGCAGTAATGCTGTACTATCTGAAGCTGGCATTATTATTAACAATTTAAAAGCAAAATGGGACACAAAATCTACCGAATATACTTTAGACGATGTCAATTTACGTGTTCAACCTGGCACACTGGTTGCTATTATTGGTCCAGTCGGTGCTGGAAAAACAAGCCTTATTCAAAGTATATTGGGTGAATTGAGATCAGAATTCGGAACGTTAAAGGTGAATGGTACTATATCGTATGCATCACAAGAACCATGGTTATTTACGGGAAGTGTTCGTCAAAATATACTATTTGGTCAACCGATGAATAAAAAACGTTATCATACGGTTATCAAAAAATGTGCTTTAGAGCGTGATTTTGAACTTTTGCCATATAGCGATAAGACCGTTGTCGGAGAACGTGGTGCTTCTTTGTCGGGAGGACAAAAAGCCCGTATTAGTTTAGCTAGAGCTTGTTATAGAAATACCTCAATATATTTACTTGATGATCCATTAAGTGCTGTGGATATGCATGTTGCTCGCCATTTATTCGATCAATGCATGCGTGGCCTTTTAAAAAATAGTATTGTTATTTTAGTCACTCATCAATTGCAGTTTCTACAGTCAGTTGATCAAATAGTAATTATGGAAAAGGGTCGTGTAAGTGCTGTTGGCACATATGAATCATTACGTGAAAGCGGTTTGGATTTTGCCCAATTATTGGCTGAATCGGATAAGGACGAGGACAAGAATGTACTGAACACTACACATTCGTCACGTTCACGATCAGGTAGTTATCTCACAAATCGTCACAATAGTGAAACATCACTAAATTCGGCCACTGAGTCATGTCTAGAGGACACACCCATGCAAGTGCAGGAAACACAAGAAGAGGGTGAAATTGGTTTTGATTTATATAAAGAATACTTTAAAGCTGGCGGTGGTATCTTTTTATGCATTATAATGTTAACATTCTGCATAGTATCACAAATTTTTGCTTCCGGTGGTGATTATTTCTTATCATATTGGGTCAATAAAAAAGGCAATTTGACACCAACGATAGTCAAAAATTCATTAGGGATATTGGAGGATTATGTCAATGACACTGCAGCTGGTTCCAATGAAAACTCATTTCATAATAACACAATCGATGGTATACAATTTGAAGAACAGTTTATTGCTTTTTTGGCTAAATACGATATTTATGTGAGCGGTGATATGTTAGACATATATATATTTACATTCATTACTGTAGCCACGATCATTATCACAGTGGCGAGAAGTTTTCTATTCTTTAATGTTGCCATGAAAGCATCCACTAATTTGCATAATGCCATGTTTCGGGGCATTACTCGAGCAACCATGTACTTTTTCAATACAAATCCGTCCGGACGTATATTAAATCGGTTCTCTAAGGATATGGGACAAATTGATGAAATATTACCATCCGTCCTAATAGATGTTATACAAATATTTCTAACATTATTCGGCATTGTCATTGTGATTGCTGTAGTAAATCCATTAATTCTATTGCCAACATTTGTGCTTGCCATTATCTTTTATAAGTTGCGCACATTCTACTTGAAAACATCACGAAATGTTAAACGCTTAGAGGCAATAACTCGCTCACCTATTTATTCACACATGGCTTCCTCGTTAACTGGTCTTTCGACAATTAGAGCTTTTGGAGCTCAACATATTTTAATTAAAGAATTTGACAATCATCAAGATGTACATAGTGGCGCATTTTTTCTCTTTATATGCACTTCGCGTGCTTTTGGTTACTGGCTAGATTGTTTTTGTGTTTTATTCATTGCTATAGTTACCTTAAGTTTTTTTGTATTCACGCCGGAATATGGCGGAGATGTTGGTTTAGCTATAACGCAAGCTTTAGGCATGACTGGTATGGTGCAGTGGGGTATGCGGCAATCGGCCGAACTAGAAAATACGATGACAGCTGTTGAACGAGTTGTGGAATATCATGATATTGAGCCAGAAGGTGAAATGGAATCGAAAGAAGATAAGAAGCCACCAAAAACTTGGCCCGAATTGGGTACAATTATATTTGATAGTTTAAGCTTACGCTATTTTCCGGATCCAAAATCAGAGTATGTACTTAAAGGATTGAATTTTGTTATAAGATCATGTGAAAAAGTTGGTATTGTTGGCCGTACGGGCGCAGGAAAATCGTCCTTAATAAATGCCTTATTCCGTTTATCGTACAATGAAGGCTCCATTATAATAGATCAGAGAGACATACATGCTATAGGCTTACAAGATTTACGTAGTAAAATTTCAATTATACCTCAAGAGCCAGTTTTATTTTCTGGTTCGCTTCGTTACAATTTAGATCCATTCGATGAATTCACTGATAATAAATTATGGGAAGCTTTAGACGAGGTTAAATTAAAAGATGTGGTTACTGAATTATCAGGTGGATTACAAAGTAAAATATCGGAAGGTGGCACGAATTTCAGCGTTGGACAAAGGCAATTAGTTTGTTTGGCACGAGCTATTCTACGTGAGAATCGTATTTTAGTTATGGATGAAGCAACAGCCAATGTGGATCCACAAACTGATGCATTAATTCAGACCACAATAAGACACAAATTTAAGCAATGTACGGTATTAACAATAGCTCATCGTTTACATACCGTAATGGATTCTGACAAAGTGCTCGTAATGGATGCCGGCCAAGTTGTAGAATTTGGTTCTCCATATGAATTATTAACCGAAAGTCCAAAGAAAATTTTCCATAGTATGGTTAAACAGACTGGCAAAAGTACATACGATAATTTATTAAAGGTTGCTTTGAAGGCTCATGAAGAGTCCGCTAAAGAGAAAATGGCATGAAAATTTCAGTTCAGTTCAATGGATACGCATAAGTGTATGAAATTGTCAACATATAAAAGACTTGCACTAATTATGCTAAAACTTCCTTCAACACTGGTCAGGGTTTAGTTTATTAGAATTATTTGGATAGCATTATAAAATATGTATACGCACTATTTTAATTGTTATATATATGGTGTCAACTTTCACTTTTGTCTTTATGTTGATTATCTTACGTTAGCTTATGTTATATTTATGCTTTTGTGTTATCGTGTTATTGTTTTGAAAATTTGCATTACATATACATATGTAACCACTAACCATAAAAGTTTTAGATCTTTTGTAATCAATTGTCATTTGTATTTGAAGAAAAGGTTTACCTTACTCAAAGTATTACGACTGAAAGAATGGATCAATTATACCTCTATACATAAGTATTCTCTTTATTTTACGCCTAGTAAATCTTTATTTTATATTCATACATTCAAAGTTAAACTAAGTTTTTTGAGTAAATATCATCGTATCGTATATAATTTTTACAATTATTATTGATTTTGCCAAAGCTGAATATATTTACATAATTTTTCTTTGTTGATTACCAAAATTAATTATATATATATATATAGAATAAATAAATTTACTAAGAAATTATGATAATAATAATAATAAAAATTAATAAATTCCGAAATGAGGTAAACAAATACATGAAATCAGCGAAGTGCCTTTTATGTAAGTGTGTTAATAAAAACTCAATAAAAATGTATATTGAAAATTACTAAATAAACGAAATAACTGAATGTTTTTCTCTACATGCTCTTGCATCTATACATTATAATTGCATTGAATTAAGGAAAATTTATAAATGGGCCAATAGTTGCCCATTTATATTGGATATTCATGAAGATGATACTTTCGCATTCGCTTCAATTCAACGGTCTTGACGTTCATCTCTCTTTAAAAGCGAATTTAATTCGCCGAAGTCTGCTTAGTTTTGCTTATGTATAAATCAACACTGTTATAATAACTTTTCTCCCTTTTTGTTGACTTGTGCAAATATATATTTTATATTTTTATTTTTTAATTAAATGTGTAAATACAAAACATAAAAATTTGGGTAATGTCAAACTCAAGTCAAAACAAACCAATTGTTTGATGTTAGAATTGGAGCATTTATGTAAATATTTAATAGTGCTCTTTAAATTTTACAACAAATCTGATTTAGACTATTATTATAAAAATGAAGAAAAAGATAAATATATATTAATATGATCACTGAAAAAGTTTATGTATGGTAAAGCAATCAATTTGAAGACAACTAACTATATTTTATTATTCTATCTCCTTTAGTTTGTGTGCTCGCGGTATTAACAATTTGTTGAAGTACATGTGAATTATGGTTTTTTAAAATTGCTTGGTAGCTTTTTACTTCTTTCACTTAGTAGTATTAAACAAAATGTAAAAAATTGTGGTGGAAAGTTTTTTGTTAAAGAGTTTTTTTTTGACCTTAAATAAAATAACAAACAAAAGTGATTTTTCTTTGTCTTTCTCCATTGTTGTTTTGGATTTTGTGTCTTATCAATAATGTACAATATGATTATGGAGTAGTAAATAATTTTAAAGTATGGATATCACAAATTGCTAATTAAATGATACTAAAGAATGATAAATCTAAATATACTGCATAAAACAAACAAAAAAATCTAATTTCAGTTATTACAAATAAGTTGCAAAACGCATTATAAACAAATAAAATTAAAAAAGGAGGCAATTGTAATATCCGATTGCTCGGTGGAATGAATGAAAATTGTTTAAATAATCATGCTTCCTCTATAGAAGTGAAAAATTCGTATAAAGAATTGCAAGCAATGTGTACTCTTTACGCACACAACTATTTGCTAGTTTAATTGTTCATTATTCAGTTATTGGGAGACATACATTAATATATCACAAATCAAACTCCATGATCACGCATCATGTTCCAAAATCAATTGCAATTTTACAAAACAATCAAAGTAAATATAAAATTTCAATTTGTATTAATTGCAATATGCGTTTGGTTATTCCCAACAAAATGCCTGACAGAAGTCCACACGAAACTTCATGATCTAACACAATCATCAAAGGCTGCAGCCTCCAAAAAACTTGATGATCCAGTTGTAAATTTAAGTGAAAATGATAAATTTGATGAAAATGAAAAACATAAAGTGCCTGACGATATACTGAGAGGGATTGATAAATCTGCTGATAAGAATATTAGTCCAATTAAAGCGGGTTTTCTTGATGCTTTTACTGCATCCATTTCGGTAATTTTATTTACTGAATTAGGTGACAAAACCTTTTTCATAGCAGCCATTATGGCAATGCGTCATCCTCGTTTAATTGTATTCGGTGGCGCTCTATCGGCATTAGCTTTAATGACCGTTCTATCTGTGGTATTTGGTATGGCAGCCACAATAATACCAAAAATTTATACATATTATATATCAACGGCTCTATTTGCAATATTTGGTTTAAAAATGATTTACGAGGGCTATTTGATGAAAGACAATGAAGCCCAAGAGGAATTAGAGGAAGTCCAATCACATTTACGTAAACGTGAAGATGAGGTAAGCGTATATTTTATACATGTAAGATATGCAAATAATGTAGCAGAGAAATAATTATTATAATTTATATTTTAGTTCTTGTTTTGTTTTTTTCTGCGTCAATGTTTAAGGTGTTTTGACTATCTATAGTTATAATTTTAGTTTAACAAAATCTAGTAATTTTTGATAACAGGTTAGAGAATTTGCAATATTTTATATTAATTGAGCAAAAGATAAAGACGTCTGTCTATACAATGTATGCAACTTTCATAGCAATGGTCTTGCAAACATTTATTTACTATTTATCCTTTGACTTGAAGTCCATTAAATGTACTTGTAGATACATTTAAAGTACTATTCGTTATATAAGTGTTATTACCTCTCTGACATTTGCTAACATTTTAATGAAAAACATTTTCATCACCAATTGATTGTAATCAAGTTTATTCACTTTTTTAAACGTTAACAAAGATTAAGTACAAAATTATTAATTTATAACTGCAATAGTCATAACTACCAGCAACTTGAATTTGTTTGTATTTATTTACACATGCGGTACGGGTTACTAAACCTCACACCACTTGCGGTGGTACAGAGTATTATTAGTTTGTGCAGATGTTTGTAACAACCGGAAGAAGTTAAGAAAGATTTATAATTTTATTATAACGATTGACTTGGAATCACTTTGTGTATCGATTTAAGTCTGTCAGTTCGTCCACAAGTCCGCCTGGCCGTTTGTTGGCTCGTCTTCTTATCAACTTTTTATCTGCAGATCGCAATTTTCGAGACATTATAATTAAATTTGGTACATGGCTTAGTTTTGATTAAGAGGAACCTGTTGAAAATTGTTAAAATCGTCTAGGTAGTTATATTGAAAAATTGCAATTAAATGTTGAATTTCTTTTAACAAAATTTGCCATGTTATATTATGATATTAGAATTATGTATATCAAATCTAATTCAGCTATATCCATTGATGAACCTTCTGCCATATAACGAACTTTTCATATCATTTAAAGGATATAATTTTTACCTTCTCGACATGTATTCAAGAGTCGGCCTCTACCGTTTATCATATAAACTATTAAGTTGAATCAGAAAATGATTAGCAGTTGTTTGGCATAAGTAAATGTGGGTCCATGTAAACTTCTTTTTGTATGTTGCAAATATCTGCATAAATTAATAACATCATGTATCACAAGTGGTGTAGGGTACAATGCAATCTTTGTTAGTTTTACATTTAATATATCGTTTATTAATGATTTCTTAATAATGTCATTAATCACTTTCATTGTAGTTTGTGCATACATTAAAACGGATATATTTTCCCCATTAACGAGACATTAAGAAATTACATCGATTTTGAAAGAGAAGGACGATTGATTAAAAGCATATTTTAAATTTTACAATAAATCATACCCGCATCACTAATTAAAATTATCATTATTAGATTTGCAAAAATATTGTTTTGTGTTCAACTTTTGTATTTGATTTTTTAGAGCGAATCCATTCCAATGAACCTGAATTATGAATGAATTATTGAAAAGTACTTAAGTTTAGTTTGTACACCTACACACACCTACACTCATATGCTGCATTAAAAACATTCAAAGTCTTCAAGGTAAACGTACCCCGCTTTTTTTTAAATCGATCTAAACAGAATGGCTTTTTAATTAGATATCATAACCAAGGTTGCTTGGTTATGAATATTTTACATTAGTAGTAATCTTATGGTACGTTCATATAATTTTCTATTTGAATGTGTGTGTATTAATTTAACGACGACTGCAACGGTAATTGCACTTAATTAAATAATTTTTTTTAATGGGTATTACATGGTGAAGAAACAAAATCAATATGTAAACTTTGCAGAGACTTTGGTATAATTCTGCTTGATTTATTGACCAAGTGATTGTAATAAGGCATGGATTATCCAAAACTTAGATCTGATTAACTAATTTTCTTCTTTGTAATCTTAAATTGTAGTTTAAATTTTCATAAATATGCAATTTTGTGTACAAAACATTATCTCAGTGATTTACTACAATGCACTTTTATTTACACCCAGCACAGATATAAGCACATACATTTATGGAGATCATTATTGATTAGATTCCTAGAAAATAGAATCTTCTAGAAGGCACAATTGAATTTAAATCAAATACAACAAGTAAAAAATTGTATTTGGCTGAGGCCAAATTTCAAGTGTACATCATTCAGTCCTTGAATTTTATTAATTTGCCGTGAACAATTGTTACAAATTTTGCGAATGAAAGTACGATTTTGTGCAGTTTCGATTCGAGACTTAAAAAATTTCACCTGTTTATCTTTTACGAATAATTAATGAAAAAATAGAAAATGCACAATTTTTTACTTAAACAGAGGAAGTTATTATCGATTTAGATTATATTGTGGGCGTGCTTTTCGAAAGACTTAATCATGTGCTTTATGAATAGTTAGTTTCATAAGTGAATATCTAATTGAGAAATATAAAACAAAAGAAATTTTTTAGTACTGGGATATGGCAAAAGTTAAAGAAAATGTTAATATACCTTAACATTTGGAGAAACTAAAAAGAAAAAATTCAAAATTTCATCACTACAGCTATTTCGTTTTAAATTGTTTGATAAAGATGATCATAAGAAACGTAGTCACAACGAATTAAATACGGATAATGAGATTAAAGCCGATAATCTATTAAGTCCATTTAAGCTTACAAATGCAGCAAGCAACAATGAGAAGAATGACGCTAATAAATTCATTAAAAATTATGACCATCATCATCAGCATCATCATAACAATTTTACAACAACAATAAATTATAAAAATAATAAACATAATAGTGGCGATGATCGTTATCAACAAAAGTTTTGTCGTAGTCAGAATGTTGAAACTGGTGCAGAATTTTTAAATAATAGCCAAAAGAATAAAATTATATATTATAGTAGTCCAACACTTACAACGTTGCCGTTTATACCACAAGTACCACATAAGCAACAGCATCTGTACCAAAAAAATAGTTGGGATGATTATTGCGATGTGTTTAATGTACACAATTTGGAAAACAAATTTATGAATCATGGTAAAAGTATTGATACAAATCTTTCAAAGAGAATTAATCAAACGGATACATTTATGCAGCAGTATAAATTCATGCATCACAGTTTACGAAATGTGACAAAAAGTATTAATTTGGATATGCATAAAAATGGCAATAGAATGGAATGGAAGAAAATGGAAGAAAAGTTCAAAATACTATCAAGTCAAACAAATGATGATCAGAAATTAAATGATGAAAATATCAATAATAATAAATGCGACAATAACAATATAGAAACGGTTAGAATATAACAGAAATATTCATAATTAATTAATCATTCATTGTGTCAAGTCAAATACAATTTCTTTGTTAATCACTCTCATTTGCATTTAATGTTTAAATGTTAACCATATTATCATTCAATATCACCAAAATCCCAATGTCCATACATATGTTTAGCGTTTAAACATTACATTAGAAAGATCCCTTCAATACAAAGAAAAAGCCAAATGAAAGTGTTATAAACGATCAAGATCGACTACTAAATAAAACACCATATACCTTTATATATAAATGTACAGATAAACTGTAAAATAAAAAGTTATTATTATGAAAAATGGGCATATTCAATAAACTTCATAAAGTGTAGTTACTAAAAATAAATTTCATAATTGGACATTTATATCTTTGATGCACACTCGGTTGAATGTTTAAGTCTCATGAATTGTAAGAAACGAGTTTCATACTTGAATTTTATTGAAATATAATTTAATAAATGCAAGATGCACTTTTCTTTAAAAAGTAAAAGCACAATTATGAACCTAAATGCTTGGTAATAAAAAGCATTATTATAATTCACAATATTGAACATCTTTTATCAGCAACTTATTGGAGGCTTGAATTTACTTATTATGGCAGACACTATTTAAACATTCATAAAATAATCAGTGTACACGTCCAATCATGAACATTAACAAAGCAGCATGTTTGATTCTCCTCATACATTTCAAACATAAATAGCATGCAAACATTAAATTAAATGCTAGAGGAGTGGATTCCTTTAAACCGCTCTAATATTTTTTAATTATTTTTATTATCAGTAATTTTGGAACTTCAAGTATTTTATCATATTCTATACATTTATGCTTCGTTTATTTATACACTTGTGATGTCACTTCCGTTTAAAATTTTCAATATTTCACAAATACATTTCTAAAAATTCGTAAGGTTTTTCTTGGGTATTTGGGCCAGTAAAAGGCAAAATAAATAACACAAATGGGAAAATTATATTTGGCTGAGGCTAAATCTTGAATATTCATCACCAATATACCATGATATTACGTTTCAGAGTTTGTTTCAAGTTTTCAGAAGTGAATAGAAATTGTAAATTTACAAAATATGAAAATTTAGTGAACGATTTGCACGACTTTTGCAGATTAATGGCCTTAACTATGCGTACAAAGTTTCAGCTTTGAGCAAAAATAACTAAATTTTGTTTAATAAAACCGAGGTGTCTTCAGTTTATATTGTACTGTGTGCGTGTTCTTTGACCAATTTTTGACAACGTGCCTGCAAAAACTTCTAATGCTCCTACCAAATTTAAACTTGAAATCTCTTTATTTGCGACTAGAAGAACGTAAACAGTACACGGACAAACGGACAGGTCATGTCTAAATCGTTCTGATTAGGAATGTATATACTTTGTAGCGTCCTGGGCACTTGCTCTTAGATGTTACAAATATAATAACAAAATGAATATATTCTTAACCTCTGGGTGGTGGATATAAAATATATTATACTATATCATTATTGTCCATTCATTCTTCTTTATTTCTCATGAAATTTTGTCTAAATTTTTAAATTAATTGATGTTAAGGAAAGTGGTTTCGTTTCGAGTACTGTTTTATTTGAAATCGTAAAACGGAGTCCAAAAAATTTTTTTGAATAGGTATTTCGTTTATAATATATGTACATGAAATCCTAAATTTTCATTTTTTTTTTTTTGTATTCATAAAAATGTTCTTAACAATATTTCAAGGCAATATTTAATGATTCTGATTGAAATTGATTTTTGTTTCTAAGAATGTTAAATATGAAAAGTTGTTTTAACCTCACTTATGGAGAGATATTCATAAATGTTGGAAATCAATTATATAGTTTTTTTATTCAAATATTTTTTTTAATTATTTACTTCAAAGGTGTGAGATCTTAGACACTAAATCCTTATTACAATTTATATCCTTAACAATAATATGAAGGTGTAAGGAAATATATTTTTCTTCTTGTTGCTTAAATGGCGACAATAAAAAACGAAATTACTATCTCATTATATTTATATATATAATACATATAAACCCATATGTATGTGTTGTCATAGTATGTGAATTCAATACATAAAATAACAGTGATAACAACTTCAAATATAATTCCTGATATTTTCATTGAATTTTTGTAAATGTTGAAGATTTTTCTTCGGTTTTTATGTTATTGCGTTTTGTTTTTTGCCGTAGTTGGAACGTGATGTTACGGCTGCCTTAATTCATGATCCCGAAAGTGGTATTGTACGTAAAAATGTGAAAAAAGGTGCGGCTTATGTAACAACTAGAGTATTAATGCAAGCCTTCACAATGACCTTTCTAGCCGAGTGGGGCGATCGTTCACAATTGACGACAATCATTTTAGCTGCCAGTAAAGTAAGACATTTTATCATATACAAATATTAAAATACCAGTATCGTCTGAGTAATCTTACTCTCCCTAATTGGCAAATCAAATGGGAAATGTACAAATATATATGAGCCATATGTATTTTTGTACATTTATCTAAAGTATTGTGAATATCTTAAATTTTGATACTACTAAACTATCAGCTACTTTTAAGAACTTCCAAAGTAATTATGTGAACTTTTCCTAAATGTACTGCGAATTTTGGGTGACTAGAACATTCCAACTATCGTTTAGAATAATAAGAACTTGCAATTGGTTACTTTTTTTCCTATCAAAACTAAATATTCAGTTGACATATAAACCATTCAGAAGTTAACGGTATACTCTTATGAAATTCAATCAAATATTTATTATATTTCTGTTGCCTATAGATTCTTTCATATTTTTTCTTTCATAATTTACATGAATTGCTATTTGCATTTTATTGTAGGATATTTATGGTGTAATAACTGGTGGCATTATTGGTCATTCAATATGTACTGGATTGGCTGTGATTGGCGGTCGTATGGTAGCTGCCAAAATTTCATTGCGCACTGTTACAATTGTTGGTGGCATTGTATTTCTCGGTTTTGCCTTATATGCTCTAATTGTACGACCTGAGGTTTATAAATCAATTCTCCCATTTTTCAATTCCATTTTCTTTAATTTTTTCATATGTAAGAAAAAAAAAACGGGCATGATCACAACACTCATATGAATATTTCTGTTTTTTCTTCATTTGATGTTTTATTTAACTTTTTAATTGCCATCAAAAGTGCATTTTTTTAAATGTTGGTTAATGTTAAGATAAAAAGTTCCAATATGTATATCACTCTCTTACAGCGTGTAAATATGTTTAATGTTATTTAAGTGATTATTCAAATATGTTTATACAATTTTATTTTGTTAAGCACAATAAAAAGCAAAAAGAAATTAGCATTATAATCATTTAATCAGTAATCATTTTGTATATATAAGAATGTAGGATAGGATTTTCTTATCAAAACTTGCTTGCAAAATACAAGCAATTTACAAGTTAATTTGTTAACTTTGGAAATGACAAAATTTTGATAGAATAGTAATATTTACCGTTTCCATTATGATGCTTTATAATGACAGTCAAGTCTCCTGTTAGGCGAATATCATATTACATGGAAAAATATATGCCACATATTCTTCTACACTGTTTTCCTAGATATTCCATTATACAGTGAGGAAAAAGACTCCACTTTTTGCAATCGTTTTGGTTGAGTTTGAGTGTTTTGAATAAATTGCCTATTTCAGATATTTTTATTGGATATGAATTAGAAAAGTCCTTTAAAAAGTTTTAGTTTTGTTTTCTTGTTATTTATATGTTGTAAGTTCATGGAGAGGAATTCCTACTTTAATCATTGGAAATAGTTTCTATATTGCGTGTTTTATATAACATGGAAAAATAGCATGGCATTTCTTTTTTTTTTTTTGGTGTCTGATTCTATGGTAGAGAATGTTTGAATTAGGTACTATAATAAGGCTTTAATGAAAAAAGTTATGGGAGACTTCACTGTGCCTTCTGAAAATTTTTACAATCTAAATTTAAATTAGCTTAGCAACAGTCGAATGGCACTTGATCGCTTAGATCAAATTTCATAAGCGTTACGTAAATTAAATTTCTCCGTGGTTTAATTAAAACTAAATGGACTAATGGATTATTGTTATTTGTATTATATTCAAAATGTAAGGAGAAGTAGTGTTATGTAAATTATTGTAATTTAATTACGTTATTGTAATAAGAATACATACTAAAAAACATTAATAATATTTAAAAAATAAAAAATATAAATAAAAGTGACATTGAGAACTTTACGTAGAACCGCTAATTTCAATAAAAACGCAGTTATAGCGTGCAAAAAAATATCTGTTATATTAAGGAAAAGTACTCAAAACTCATCCTCCATCCCATTCCCTCCATCCGTTGATTTAAAAATATCATCACCTTCACCATTTGTCAAGTACTGAATGTCATATTTTAAGAAAGAAACTAGTTTATTATAATGCAGTTTCTGCATATGATCGAAAACAAAATTTATGAATTGTTAAATTGTTGCAATGCAAAGAAATTTTATATGAAAAAAAATACAGCAGAGAAAACACAATGTAAGCATTGTAATGATGACTTTTTTATTCAGTTTCCACAAAAGAGCACCATTCACTATTATCTCCCTCTGAATTTATTATTATTAGCTTTGACATGTTGGAATAAAGGTAACAAACAATCTTTTCAACAACCAATCTCTAGCTTGATTTAAGCCGTCTAAAGTATTAATCGTATAGAATGTTAGCTCTTTATTAAGTGGAATTATATGTGATGCTACTCTCAAGAATCTAATGAGTCATATTATTGGGAATATACCCAGTGAAAATTTATATTTAAAAGAATGTTTACACCATTAATTTAAAATTTAATTAATTTTAATTTAATTTAATTTTAGATTTTGTTAATACTCAATCGTAGTCACTAAGGCAATATGAAAAGGAAGTAAACAAATATAGCACTTTTGTTCTTCTCTCAACACATAAATTTTTATTATGTTATGTGGAGTTTTTGTTTTAATTTTATGAAGATAAAAATATATAAGCAAATACATACATATATAATGCTTTAGATAATACAAAATTAGTTGTAGTAGTGAGAGTTTATTACACACCTTGTAAATGCTAAAATTCTTAAAATTATTAAATTTGATCGCTTAAAGTTTTTGGATCACGATAAATACCAATAAATAATATGGCTTTGTGCATATGATCATAAATAAGGAACAAAAATGGATGATTGCATTCAAATTTTGTTGGCTCATTTGGACGGGCTGACCGGAAACTGAATAATACAGTGGCAGCTGATGCTATACTACCCTCTTCGTCAACTTTAATTTTCGCGACATGTTTCGCATCACCAAACATTAATTTATTCTCCACAGAGAAGTTACTTAGATCAGCATACGGTTCGAACATTGATTTTATGCCCATTCTTTTTAAAATCTTGAAAGAGATTAGACAAAATTTTTTTATTTAGGTATTTGTTAATTTGATAAATAAAAATTATATTAATAGCTGCCTCACAGAATTCCAAAAGTACCAAATGGTTTCTTTGGAATAAAGTATCTCTTAAAGTGCAATGTAATTAATGTAATTTATAAAAACAAAAGGAGAACAAATACCTAAACCATTATTTACTTGCAAATGCTTGCTTACACTTCCTCTTTTTCGTTTCCGTATAATGTATATGATTTTGATGAAATAAAAATACTGAAAAAAATTTTTCAACTTACTGGTATCAATTCAATATTTTGTTCCAAATTGAATTTCGGTAATGATATATCCATTTCTCGGGGCATGCTATTCTTCAAAGCCATTTCCAAAACGCTCGATTTCAATTTCTCCAAAACTCTTTCAAAGCCATTTTCAACAAATGGCGGCAATATAATAATCATTGAGATCTCTGCATTATCATTGACTTCACAATCATGGCAGGACATGTATGGTAAAGTCAAAATATGGGCACCCAATTGCTCATCAATGGCTAAATCAAAAACGCCTCTTTGATGCATCATTGGTACAAATATATGCTCATTTTTACTTATATAGAAAATTTCTGGCTTGGTTGCATTGGAATTGAATTGCTTTAACCACTGACCCTTAAAGTAAGCGGCATTTGTTAAAACCATTTGAGTATCTGGTGTTATATCACCCATTTTTAACATATCAATTATTTGATTTTTGGTTATATTCGCAATCCATGAATTGATTTCACTACGACACATTTCAGCATTTTCCCGAAAATTCAATGATTGCAATTCATTACCAAATATATCTGTCATACATTGCAATATATTAATGCTGGAATCGAAATAGATTTTATCTGCTGTAGAAAAATCAATTGCGTTCCGCTTAAAACGTTGTAAGCGTAATTGCTTTTCCAAATGATATGCATTGCTTACATGTTTCTTATTTTTAGCCCAATTCAAACCTAAAGCTTTACTTAATTCGGCTTCCGTATTACCATTCGAACCAAAATATGCTAACAATAAGGCATGATAAGTACTATACGGTGAGAAAAGAATGTTCTCATTGGGCGTGGCTTTATGTACGGCCTCTAACATTGCCATGGTAAATTGATCTTGACCTTGATATAATTGCTTTTGTAAATTCATTGGCTCCTCATTCGGTAACTCATCGGGACTACAAATAGATTGAGCCATACTGCCATGTGTACCCGTACCATAATAAAGTATTACGCACAATAGCAATGACACTTTACGATTGCGATACATCTAAAAGGAAAAGTAGGAAATAAAGTATTCCAGATTTTAATGTTAAAAAAAGGAGTCAGATTGATAAGGCTTGCTTAAATAGTCTCGTGAACAACTTAATTATGATAAATAGAACTTTCCAACTCTCAGCTTTTATCGAAAATAGTAGTAAAATGTTTGATAATTTTCTATGGCAATTTTTCATAAAATAATTAACATGTACAACAATAAAATCAATGCAACAATGCAAATTAACTACGAATATTAAAAAAAAATAATAATAATTGGCGTTTTAGTGTATTTTGATGAAAAAACAAAATGTATGCATCATCATCATTTGGATCACCTTAGCTGTTCTGCTTTTTTGGACCCTTTTCTAGTGTAATGAACTTTTAAACTCAAATTTTTTACAATTTTTAATTTTCTGCCTTGCAATTTGTGTATATAACTTTTTAATTACATTAAGCAAAGTGTTAAATGTAAGGTGTTAAAAGTGTTTGTATATATATGCATAAACACAGTCATTTATATTCACATACGGAATGCATGATTAACAGCAATATCAAAAGCAAAATGCAAAAAGCAAAATGTAAAAGCGTTCTGTTTAATGACAAAAAATAAAATCAAAACAAATTTGGGTATTTCCACAATTAATTGTTTAAACATGCCAGTAGAGTATTGGGGTTTTTTACGTTTATGTTTACCCTGTTAACTTAAGCATGTTATGTTTATCATAAAGTTTTTATAAAAAAAAATAAATAAATAAATTGTACATAGCAGAAGAAATTCCAGATATCGACGTCATTATTATTGAATACTAATAATAATTGCGCTTTCAAAAATAAGAGTCGACCATTGAGTAATTGGTTGAGTAATTAAGAGATTGTTGCTTTCAAATAAAACTTTTTAAAACTTTTCAAAGTTATATGAGCCGATTTAAAGCAGACGTAATTTTATTTGACGAAAATAAAATTCCTGTTTTATTAAGACAATATGAAATATAAATTTAATTAGCTGCAACGGCAGCAATTCATATTCTTATAAACAATTATTCCATTCAGTACATTTTTCAGATTTATTTCTCAACGATTATTTTTATTTTTCCAAGAAATTGTTAAGCAGTAAAACGAATTGAATTGCCTAAATAAGTTAAAAAAGCAACTCTGAATCAAGTCTACTGAGTTAAATGCAGTTTATGTTAAATAATAAATTACGTATTTTTGTGTACAAAAAAAATATTACTCATTTGTAGAGATTTATTGTACTGCCTCGTATTCAGAAGATATATTTCAAAATTGATTATATTTAAATGTAATATTTCCCATGCATTTATAATATTTTCTCATCTAGTTTCTCCTTAAAGTCATACGAAATTATGTACAAATAATTTTCACATGTTTTTGCACAAAATGAAAAAGAAAAATGCAGACTACTTATTTCATCTAATTGGTATCTGGGTAATTTACTTCTTCAAAATATACTAATTATTATACAATATTTTCAAAATTGTGATTCATAAATTTATGGATAAATCTTTATACTTTGGGCGAGATGCAGATGCGTAATGCAGATTCTGAAATGAAATTGTTATATTAACAAGAAAGTAGAGTATTTTGAATGTTTAAAATTTTTGTGTTTGATGTTTGAAATGCTGATAAATTCAAGTCTCTCAAGACTATGACGTATTAAAATATTTCAATTAATACATTTAATAAGAAAAAAATGGTTTGCTTGTTTATTTTGTGTCTGTTTATGTAGTATCTTATTTTAAACAAATAGGAAAATTATATTTGACTGGAGTCGCCTTTCGAACACTATTTGGTGCTCTGTGATGCAGATACAGATAATTTGATCTTGTTCGGTTAATTTCGGCTAAGAGAATCTATTTTGTACTACTTTTATATAGACATGGTAGAGTAACGATTTTAATATATGTGCCAAATATCAGCTTTCGTGCGAACTGTTTCAATTTTCATTGACAAGATTTTATTAAAAAAAATCGAAGTGTTCCCAATTTACGTTTCACCGTGGCCATGTCTCCTGTATGATTTGGCCTATATTCAATGCCAACCAATGTACTTAAATATCAATTGCTTCTGCCAAATTTGTGGACATGTCTAAATCAATTCAGAATTTGATGTTAATCAAAAACTCTGTTAAAACTATAATGACAAAAGGAGTAGGTAGCACCAACTTCTAGATGGTGCGTTTAAAAATATCGTATCACAATTCATTTTCTATAATAAATTGCGAAGGGAAACAACAAAAATAAATATAAATAATTAAACATAACTTGTTTGTATATTTTGCAAATAAATAAACAAAAGAGTTTAAGATATGGAAATGTAAGGGTAAACATTTCATTATTAAGAAATGCTGGACGAATGAAAAATTGAAATAAATTAATTAACAATTATGAAGTGATGAATAAAAATGACAAATTATTTTTGAAAAAAAATTTCTTAGAGAAAAGTTGTAATAATGAAAATCACATTTCGATTTTAATAAATTTTATATCTTTGTATAGGAAAATCAAAAAGGAAAGCCCACTTTTATATTTAGCGGGCATGATCTAACAAATTAAAAACTGTGTATCGTGCTAAATGCCACCTAAAAAAATCCAGCAAAAGCAAAACTTTCATTTTCGAGCGATGTTCCATTTTAACCAATTTTAATAGAATTCATCATTGGACTAAACAATGTCTATGTATCAAATTTAATTCGAAATATCTCGAAAATTACGTCAGCAAAGATTGATGACGAATCAGACAAATATACATCGGACGGATGGGCAGACCAGCTTAAATCTGATTCTGAGCTAATCGGTATAATGAAATATCTGAATGTTACATACATGTACAGAAACTTATAACTGCCTGCCTGTAGCATAAGTTGTGTAGCGCATAATAATAATGCGCTGTAACTTTAAATTGCACGACAATCTGGACTTAATTATAAAATATTTTTATATGATGTATTAATGACATTGTATTGTTATTATTGTTGTTAATTGTTTGTCTATTTGAAAATATATTTTAACAATATAAATTTGTGACAAAACAATTTTTAATAAAGTATTCCGGATCATTATTACTTAATTAACATTATATAATAATCGTGCACGACCTTTTCAAATTATGAAATTATTATAATTGTGGTCTACTCCTTTTTCAATTTGTGATTTATGGTCGCCTTGTAATATTCATGAATTCAGGAGGAATAAAAATTATGAGTAGACCAAAATAAAGCTAATCACAAACGTCTAAATCTATTCATAAATTAAATTAAAGCTAATGATCGAAATAAAACAAAATCGTAAGACAAAAATATGTAATTCAACATTAATGCAAATAATTTAAACAGCGTGTAAACGTATGTACTTATTCAATTTTAGCACTACAAAGACAAAACACAACCTGGAACGGTTAAGTAATAAACAATGAAAATAATTATGTAAAAGTTTGATGCAGTGTGTTAGTGGAGTTGTGTAAGAGTTATGAATCACAATAAAAAAAAAATATACATAAAAATTGCTTCAAAAATTATTGCGAATTTAAATAACAATAAAATTGCTTTGGATTAGATTTTTATGCATAGCAAGCCATTCATTTAGTTGCATTATCATAATAATGCACTTAGTATAAAAATAATATACTTTTTTTATAAGTCTTTATGACACAACCTTCACAAATACGTTTTGTAAGCATTCATTTTTTGATAATTAAAAGTAAGTATCATAATTTTATGCGTTCTTAAATGGTGCGTGTAAATATTTCGGGAAAAGTACTTCCTACATCCCACATAACCCGTGTATATGGTAACAATTAAAGGGACGTGAATAAGGATCACTTCGATTAAGCATAATTTGAGCATAATTTTATAAATATTATTGGGAACTTAAACTTTAAAATTAAGATTAAATATTTTCACGTTGATTAAATTCATGAAATTCTGACGTTGGTCAGAAACTTGAATTATTTTTATGGGGTGTTTTTTTTTTTTGGAAAGCTGTTCAAGAATTATATGGCAAAAATACCACAGTGCGGAAGTGCGTTTAGACGATTAAATTAAACGAGCTGATAATTATAATTGTCGATAAGTTTAATTTTGTTTGAGGAAGCTAGTAAACAGAAAGGGTCGTGACATCTAAAGATATGATTAAAATGATTTTTTAGAAACATTTCATTTTTTTAAACATAAGCATATTTTAACGCTTTGGGTTTTATTCGCAAAAAAAGAAAAACAAAAAAACAATGCACGACTTTTATATATACAAAGCACATGTTTGTGTAAACATGAGATAATCCCGTTGTAATTGTATTTCTTTTGCCAAACTATCTTATATAAAATCAATTTTAATAATTATAATATTTGTCTTAATTTATTTTATTTATACGCATATTTATTTACTTGTTTTTGATCCTTTTATACTGCAAAGCACTTTGTAAAATATGTTTTCTGTCTTTTTATTTATGTGTTTCTTCTTTTTGTTGGATTTGCTCGTTTGCGTTTCTGTTGAGTCAGGATTGAGTTACGTTGATTAATTTTATTTATTGTTGAACCGGTTCAGAGACCATTAATAGACGAATGCAAAATAAAAAAAAACATTAAACGCGCTTGGCAAATTGAATGAATTATAAAAAAAAAGAAAAAAAAACAAAACCTGTAAAAATATACGCCGAAATCTAAATCTGTAAATTAAAAATACTTCTCTACTTTAATAAACCCTAAGCACTAATTTCAACAGCACTTATTTCAAAGATTGAAAATGATGAGATTGAAACCGGAGAATCTCAAAACTTTATTATACTTTATGTATTTATTTTCTTTTTAATGTACTTAAGAGAGTCTATGATTGAAACAAAGTAAATTTAAAGCTTTGTTTTAATGAAGCTTAAAGTTTAACGTTACGATGGTAAAAGTGAAAGCGAAAAGTAAACAATTGAGCAAATCACATTTGTTTGACGCTAATTTTGAATACACACCTTTCAAATGTTTATTAAATGTGATGGCCGTTTTCTTACAATAGACAAGTAAACAAGGATAACAATGATAAATTCAAAAAATTAAATTTTTTAATAAACATGCACAAATAACAGGCATAGCTCAATTGATTCGGAACTAAGCATGGTACACAACAAAATTAAAAAATATATAAAAATTATATATAAAAATTTATATATGTATAAAATTAAATATATATATATATATATATATAACTATTAATATATCAGCCAACGAATAACACAATTAACTTAGTGAGTGCATTTGGCAACGCTGTATTGATGCAACTTTAGTAGCAGATAACTTCATAATGCATAGGAATTTCTCTGCATTCGAAAGGTTCAAGTGAGTTCTGTTCCGTGTTTTCAAAAATTAAATAAAATTAATTGCATAATTTATTAATAAAAAATTATACATAAACAAAGCAAGGGAAAATGGCAACACAAAAGCCTGGTGAATGGGCAAATTCACTGTTAGCTCGTTTTGAAGATCAGGTAAATGAATGCAAAGAAACTTTTTCATTGTCAATTGTTCATAATACATATATATGTGTGTGTATATGAATGCAAAAAGTTATGCCATTATGTTGTTGCCGCTGCTTTGTATACATTCAGCGAGAGAATCAAAACAAAACAAACAACCAAATAAAAAAGAAACGTAAAAATGTTATCGGTTAGAAGCAAGTTATTGTGTTGAATGTTTTGGGTAATTTACAATTTGCTTGGGCTTTTTGTCTTTCGTCTGTTTGGGAAATTTATGATGACGTTCATAGAAGATTTATGAATGAAATTTGTTTTGACTAAAATAATGAATGAATGAAATCACATTTAAGAATGAATGAAATAATATTGCAAAATAACTAATTAGATTATTATTTTGTACAAGCTAGGCAAATAAGGGTGATAAAAAACGTTACAAATTGACATAAAATTTAATACTGTGGAATAAAAAAAGGCGAAAATTTTATAAAATATTTAAATTGTATTCTTATTAGTAATTATGTATGAATAATATTGTAAATCAATTAATTTGATTTAACTATATTATTATGATCTTAATTGTTTTATTCTTTAGCTACCTAGTAAAGTTATAGGTTCACATGGTACGCAGGCTCGTTTGAGTCAAGATCAATTGGTTGGCTGCTTAATACACATATCTCGGTATCGATTCTCTTTGGTTATATCCGGTTTAACTAAAATTCTACAACGGGTTAATGAAGCGGTAGTATAATTTGTTTAAATAAATTAACCTTTTTAAAAATAAAATTGATTCACAAAATTGTATTGTTCCTTTTTTTTATAGGCTACACAAAATCGCCATGAACCGGATCGCTGTTACTTTGAATCACTTATAATAATTCTAATAACATTGGAACGCTGCTTAACTAATCAAACCAAAGATACGGCCCGTTTTGAAGAGGCCATGAATGTTAAACTATTGTTACGGGAGATAACACAATTTGTCGATGTACAAAGCGATAATAATCCCAATGCAGCTCAATTAAAAGCTTTAGCTTCGAAAGTTCTATTTGCTTTATCGCAAAATCACTTTTCTGCTGTATTTAATCGAATATCGGCTAGAATACAAGAATTGGCTTCTTGTTCAGATGAAAATGCTGATTACATTGATATTGAACTTATCCAACATATCGATATGGATATGGTAAAATTGACGAAACTTTTGCAGGAGAGTATATCGAAATTTCGTTCAAAGCGGGCGCCGCCTTTAATTTTACTTAATGCCATAGAGCGGGCGATTTGGAATTGGATTGAGTATCATCCGCAAGAGTTTCAAGAAATACAACGCGGCGCAAATCGTGAAATATCAATGTAATATTGTCTTTGTTAGATGTTTCTATACATTAACTGATTCATGATTTTTTATTATATTTCATAACTCTGAATTGTTTGATTATGATTCTAAATATGACTTTACAAATAATTGTATCGTATAATTTTTTATTTCACTTAATAGATGTTGGGAACCACTATTGGATTTTGTAGAAGCTTACAAAACTGAAAACAAAAAGAATAAAACAAATGTTTGGCCATTACAAATGCTTCTTCTCGTACTCAATCCAGTATGTGTAAACGTCTATTAATATACATTTAGAATAATTAATTTTTCTCCATTAAAATTAAAAGATTAACTTAGAGGCCATTGTAAGTGAATTACAACAAAATGAGAAGGAGAAAGAGAAAGTACCGTCCAAAATACAATCAAGAGATAGGGATTTCTCTACAAAGCAATTTATTGAAAATGTTAAACGTGGCCTGGGCCCGCATTCGCCATCGAAACAAGTAACGGAATGGTCAGCAATTGCTTGTGTAAAGCTGTGTAAAGCTTCTACTTATGTCAATATAAATGATTCAAATAATGTTACCTTTAAATTTGTACAGTTTATCATAAATGATTTAAAGGCATTGCTTTTTAATCCACTTAAACCATTTTCGCGTGGTCAAGGCTATAACTATTCTGATATTGAATTAATGATCGATTGCTGGGTATCCTGTTTTCGTATTAATCCACACAATATTGATACTTTAAAAGTTTGCTTAAATCTAAATTCACCTCAAGCATATCATTTTGTGATTGTATGCTCTTTACTAAGATTGGCGCATATTTATGTTGATTTTCGCTTACAAAATAAAAATGCATTTCGTACCGTAAATCAACCACGTCTACCATGGTGGCCACAAACCGATGTTGTCCACTATAGATCCGCCGAATTACGTGCTTTATTTACGGATACACTTAATAAAGCTACCCAAGGTTATATAGCGCATACGCCACTACGTATGATAACATCGCTTACGCTTAAACCAAAAGATCCACAAAGAAGCCTTAATCGAGCGGAAGAGGGGCCAGCTCATAAAATGCTTCTATTATTGTTTGTACGATTAATACATGCTGATCCAACATTGCTATTAAATGTAATTAACCAATAATATTTAAAATGCTATCAAGCTCATTTTAAAATATTTTTTTTTATAGACGCAGGGGAAAGTGGCCCATGAGGTACAAAGCTCTACATTGGAATTAATAAATGGCTTGGTGAGTTTAGTTCATCAGCCGTCAATGCCTGATGTGGCCCAAGAAGGCATGGAAGCGTTATTGGCTTTGCACGCTCCCGAAAAAATTGAATATTGGAATCCCGAAGCGCCTATCAATACATTTTGGGATGTCAGTTCACAAGTGTTATTTTCCATTTCCCAAAAACTCATAC
Organism: Melophagus ovinus; assembly: GCA_023089585.1. Lineage (NCBI taxonomy): Eukaryota > Metazoa > Arthropoda > Insecta > Diptera > Hippoboscidae > Melophagus > Melophagus ovinus. Next base: position 3,377,339 of record JAKKIB010000177.1, read on the forward strand.
AACATCAAATCGCCAATTATACAGATGTTTTAAAATGGTTGCGGGAAATTTTAATATGTCGCAATACTTTCCTTCAACGCCATAAAGATTATGCTCATGTCGGTAGTCAGATAGCGATTTGCAAGCAAGCTCATATTAAATTGGAAGTTGTTTTCTTTATGTATTTATGGTCAGTGGACTTAGATGCTGTTTTAATATGCTTATCTTGTTTTGGTTTGTTGTGTGAGGAGGCGGAAATATGTTGTGGCTCTGATGAATTAACCGTTGCTATGCTTGTACCCAATTACTTAATTTATCAAGAATTAGCACAACTGTCAGCAAGTATTATATTTACAAAGATGTAGTTTATTTTGAATTTAATATGATCGATCATACATTGTTTCTAGCTGCTTCCGATTCGCGTATTTGCTTTTATGATAATAGTCATGGCAATGCATTAAACCGTTTAAATCTACAAAAGCATATGATGCAACTTTTAAGGAAAATCGAACATTGCGTCCATGGTGTTCAACCTGCATGGGAAGAGACTTTTCGGTACATATAGAATTATTTATTTATTATTATTCAATTATTTATTTCCAAACCAATATGTGACTTGTTTGCTTTTTTTTAGAAACTGGGAAATAATGAGTAAAATGTTACAAACTTATCCAAAATGTAAAACAGATGATAGCCAAATGGAAATATTTCATCGTACCATTGGCAAACGTCGTGCCAGTCATCAAAGTTCAGAACACGATCTTGAAGAGCAAATTACTGAATGGGCCAATATGACTTGGTTCTTATTAACTTTGGGTGGTGTATGCCTATTGAAACGCCGTCAACAAGTCGCTGCTGCTGCTGCACAAGCTCAACACTATCAATTGATAAATAATTTTAGTCCATTGCAATACGCTTCACATTCTCATTTGTCCCTACATAATCATTTGCTCCAACCTCAACATAAATGTCATCTTTCTCATCCTTGTATAATTTCTCAAAGTTCGATCAGTTCTTTGGCACAAACCTCTTTACTATCGCTATCAGGCTCATCTACTTCGGGTCGTGGTTCCTTACCCGTATCAAATTCTATAACAGTGCCGCTTGTGAACCAAGTTGGGCTACAACAACAAGAAGTACAATATTGTCCAGTTACTCAGTAAGTTTCTAAGATGCTTACGTTCAATGAACTCTTTTTAATTCAATGAACAAAAAAGAATCGACTGTTTAGTATGCCAAAAATGTTATTAGCATGGTTAATGCTTCTAACTTTGCTTCTATTCCAGATTCATTGGACAATTATTACGTTTATTAGTATGCAATAATGAAAAAATCGGTTTAAATATTCAAAAAAATGTTAAAGAATTAGTTGGTGAAGAAATGTCAACATATTTATATCCAATATTATTTGATCAGATACGTGCCATTATTGAAAAATTTTTTGATCAACAAGGGCAAGTGAATGTTACTGATATTAATACGCAATTTATCGAACATATTATACACATAATGAAGTCCATATTAGATCCAAAACCTAATAAAGATCCGAACAATGAACATCCTACGATGGCAGAAAATCTTGGCGTAACAAGCATTGAAGGCATGATGCTAGGTATTGTACGTTATGTTCGCCATTTAGATATGACTGTCTATGCGATACGTATTAAAACGAAATTATGTCAGTTGGTTGAAGTAATGATGAAACGTCGTGATGATTTGGCATTTCGTCAGGAAATGAAATTTCGAAATAAATTGGTTGAATACTTATCTGATTGGGTTATGGGAACTTCACATCAAATAGCTCCACCTAGTTCAGCAGATGTATCGCTTATAACAAAGTAAATTACAATATTTTACAATACAATATTAATTTGCGAAATCATTGGTTATACAAATTAAACATTGTTAATGCCTTTTTAGTACATCATTAATATTTCGAGATTTAGATCAGGCTTGTATGGAAGCTGTAGCTGCTTTGTTAAGAGGCTTACCCTTACAACCCGAAGAATCTGATCGTGGTGATTTAATGGATGCCAAAAGTGCTTTATTTCTTAAATATTTCACATTATTCATGAATCTTTTGAATGACTGCATAGATAGTTCAGAAGCCGAAAAAGAACTCAATAATGGCCCATTATTACCACCACGACCACGTATGGCTGCTGGAAAATTAACTGCTTTGAGGAATGCTACCATACAAGCCATGTCTAATTTATTAGGAGCCAATATCGATTCAGGTCTTATGCATTCAATAGATTTGGGCTACAATCCTGATTTACAAACTCGTGCCGCATTTATGGAAGTTCTTACACAAATACTACAACAAGGTACAGAGTTTGATACATTGGCCGAAACTGTTTTGGCTGATCGTTTTGAACAATTGGTGCAACTTGTTACCATGATAAGTGATAAAGGTGAATTACCAATAGCAATGGCCTTAGCTAATGTGGTTACTACATCACAAATGGATGAATTAGCTCGAGTGCTTGTTACATTATTCGATGCTAAACATTTACTTTCACCTCTACTATGGAATATGTTTTATCGCGAGGTAGAAGTATCTGATTGCATGCAAACATTATTTCGTGGTAATTCTTTAGGCAGTAAGTTAATGGCATTTTGTTTTAAAATTTATGGTTCGAATTATTTGCAATTGCTATTAGAGCCATTGATAGGACCATTGCTCGATGATTCAGCTACACGCTTCGAAGTTGATCCAACTAGGTAAGTTAATATTAAAGTCATCGTTTCAACTTGTAAAGGTCTTTTTATCAAAATCATTTTAGATTGGAGGCGCATGATAACTTAGATATAAATCGAAAAAATCTTATTGCATTAACGCAAAAAGTATTCGATGCCATTATTTGTTCGGCTGATCGTTTTCCTTTGCAGTTACGATCAATGTGTCATTGTTTATATCAAGTTCTAAGTAAACGATTCCCCAATTTACTACAAAATAATATTGGAGCAGTGGGCACGGTTATCTTTCTAAGATTCATTAATCCAGCTATAGTTTCACCCCAAGAATTGGGTATAGTAGGCAAGCAAGTGCCCACTTCAGTAAAGCGGGGCCTTATGTTAATGTCAAAAATTTTACAAAACATCGCAAATCATGTGGAATTTTCAAAAGAACAGCATATGGTCTGTTTTAATGATTTCCTGAGAGAACGTTTTGAAGCTGGACGGCGCTTTTTCATTCAAATTGCCTCTGATTGTGAATGTGATGATCAAATTTCGCACAGCTTGAGTTTTATATCTGATGCAAATGTCTTAGCATTACATCGTTTATTGTGGACTCACCAAGAAAAAATTGGAGACTATTTGTCTAGCAGTCGAGATCATAAGGCCGTCGGTAGGCGACCTTTTGACAAAATGGTTACATTACTAGCGCATCTTGGGCCACCTGAACATAAACCGATTGATTCACAGTAAGTTACATTGAGAGTATTAGTTCTTAAGCCAAACAGCGCCTACTTATCAAATTTCATAAAAGTGATCTTGCAATTAGACCGTACTTTAATAAGAAAAATACATTAAGCAAACTGTATAGATATTTGAAGACAGTTAACTGGTATAATAAAAAAAACAAGGGCTGTATCAATGTTCGAAAAATTGCACATGTTTTTTCAGCATGATGTTTTCATCATATCCACGATGGAGTTCTATAGATATGTCATCAACAAATTTCGAAGAAATTATGGTGAAACATCAAATGCATGAAAAAGAAGAATTCAAAACTCTGAAATCAATGAATATATTTTATCAAGCTGGTACCAGCAAATCGGGCTTTCCAGTTTTCTATTATATAGCGCGACGCTACAAGTAAATCACTGTTTTAAATATTTCGGACATTCTTAATTAATTTTTCATTTTATAAAAATATTTTTTCTTTAAAGAATTGGTGAAACAAATGGTGATTTATTAATTTATCATGTTATACTGACATTGAAACCATTTTGTCATTCGCCGTTTGAAGTAATCATTGACTTTACTCACGTTAATTCTGATAATCGTTTTCGTACCGAATTTCTACAAAAATGGTTCTATGTACTACCAACTGTCGCATATGAGAATGTTCATGCTGTATATATATATAATTGTAATTCGTGGGTGCGAGAGTACACGAAATTTCATGATCGTATTTTGGCACCGTTAAAAGTATGTTGATGTTGCGTTTTTTGTTTGTTTTAAAAATAAAATGAAAAACTAAATAAAAGGGATTATAAACTACTTTTAAATATTTTTAGGGTAATCGTAAATTAATATTTTTGGATTCGCCAAATAAGTGGAATGATTTTATTGAAATTGATCAACAAAATTACCTGGAGCTACATTATCTTTGGATGAAGATCTGAAAGTCTTCAATAATGCTTTAAAATTAAGTCATAAAGATACGAAAGTTGCTATTAAAGTTGGCCCGACAGCTTTGCAAATTACATCATCGGAGAAAACTAAAGTTTTAGCACATTCTGTTTTACTCAACGATGTATATTATGCTTCCGAAATTGAAGAAGTTTGCCTAGTGGACGACAATCAATTTACTTTATCCATAGCTAATGAAAGTGGACAATTAAGTTTCATTCATAATGATTGTGATAATATTGTTCAAGCTATTATTCACATAAGAAATCGTTGGGAATTAAGTCAACCTGATTCAGTGACTGTACATCAAAAGATACGGCCAAAAGATGTCCCAGGTACCCTATTAAATATGGCCTTACTTAATTTAGGTTCGGCTGATCCCACTTTAAGGACAGCCGCTTATAATCTTTTGTGTGCTTTAACTGCTACGTTCGATTTAAAAATTGAGGGCCAATTGCTGGAAACACAAGGTTTATGCATACCATCAAATAATACAATATTTATAAAATCGGTTAGTGAAAAATTGGCAACAAATGAGCCACATTTAACTCTAGAATTTCTCGAAGAGTGCATTCAAGGCTTTCAACGTAGCACAATCGAATTGAAACATTTATGTTTGGAATATATGACGCCATGGTTGAAAAATCTTGTGAAATTTTGTAAATCGAATGATGATGCAAAAAAATTAAAAGTATCACAAATATTAGACAAATTAATATGCCTGACTATTGAGCAAAAGGAAATGTATCCATCAATACAAGCAAAAATTTGGGGTTCAATTGGTGAAATACCTGAACTGATTGATATGGTACTGGATAATTTTTTGCACAGATCCTTAACATATGGTTTGGGTACACCTCAAGTTGAAATTATGGCCGATACAGCAGTTGCACTAGCCTCGGCCAATGTTCAACTGGTCTCGAAAAAAATTATTAATCGTTTATGTCGCGTTATGGATAAAACATGTATTAATCCAACTCAATATTTGGAACAGCATATGATGTGGGATGATATTGCAATATTAGGCCGCTATTTACTAATGCTTTCATTTAATAATTGTTTAGATGTGGCCACTCATTTGCCGTATCTATTTCATACTATTACGTTCTTGGTTTGCTCCGGTTCATTATCAATGCGAGCATCTACTCATGGTCTAGTCATTAATATAATACATTCTCTATGCACTTGCACTAAGCCAATATTTTCAGAGGAAGCACAACGCGTATTGCGTTTATCATTAGATGAATTCTCCTTACCCAAATTCTATTTATTGTTTGGCATTAGTAAAGTAAAATCGGCTGCTGTAACAGCATTTCGCTCCAGTTGTCGCCATCCACCTGATAAATGGTTGGGTAATGAACGCGTTACCCAAGCTTTGCCATCTGATCGTGAACGTTTATCTTTGCCATCTTTGGAAGTTATAACAGATGCACTACTTGAAATTATGGAAGCATGTATGCGTGATGTCAACGGTTGTGGTTGGCTGCAAATTTGGAATTCTTTAGCCCGAAGTTTTGCGTTTTGTTATAATCCAGCTTTGCAGCCGCGAGCTTTAATTGTATTCGGTTGCATCAGTAAAAGTGTTACTGACCAAGAAGTTAAACAATTATTAAGGATTTTAGTAAAAGCTTTAGAGTCTTTCAATGATATAATTTTAATTGAAGCATTAGTTATGTGTTTGACACGCATTCAGCCATTATTGCGACCGGAATCTCCTATACATCGTGCTCTATTTTGGGTGGCAATCTCTGTATTACAATTAGACGAAATAGCTTTATATGCCGCAGGCTTGGCACTACTAGAGCAAAATTTACATACTCTTAAATCGCAGGGTTGTTTTGACACAGCACAAATTGCCGATATTATGATGCAAACTCGCGAGAAATTGGAATGGCATTTCAAACAATTAGACCATGCAGTTGGCCTATCATTTCGTAGTAATTTCCATTTTGCTTTAGTAGGCCATTTAATTAAGGGCTTTCGTCATCCAACACCTACAACTGTTTCCAGAACAGCACGTGTATTAACTATGTTACTTGGTATAATCGCTAAACCATTACGTCGGGATAAATTTGAAGTTGCACCAGATAGTGTTGCATATCTAACAGCATTGGTGGCCGTTTCAGAGGAAGTACGCTCGCGTTGCCATGTAAAATACGCTTTACCACGTTGGTCATTGGATTTTAATAATTGCAATATAAACGATAATACCGAACCGTTTCAAAATGTTCAAAGAGTAAGTAATTATACGTTTTGTTAATTGAAAAAATTAAATATTTTCCATGCCATATTGCCTGATATCATTTCCAGGAAAATAAAATCTTCTTACAAAAAAAAAAGTACAATATAATAAATTCTTCATTTGTGATCTATTTGCTAATAATTATTCTTAAAAATCAGCTTTTCTACATTTTTGTTATCAAACCCTACATGTCACATTTTTCTTTATATATTTTCATGAATAGAAGGCAGAAAATAAAATGAGATTAAATAATTTATAAGATCATTTCCTATATAATGCCCTATTTAAAATAAAAAATGCCCACATACAGAAAATATTGTGATTATTTTTCTTAAAAGAAATCAATATTTTCAACATATTTATAGAATTTATATTAAGTGGATCAATTTTGTATATATTTTATTGTTAGTCATTTTCTAACCTTTTCTTTTTATTTTATGGTCCTTTTACGTATACATTATTCTATGAGTAAAAAGAGTGCCCTCACAATAATAATTTGCTTGATTGCTTGTTTTTTTTTGGCAGCAATTTGGTATGGCCTTAGCAAGGCGTCAAAAATCTTGGGACATTATGGATCAAACCGCATTAAACTTTGCACGTCATAATAAAGTACCTGTACCAAACGTAAGTGAATATTTTATATTATATAAATTATAATGTAAGCATTATTTAAATATATTTGTATGAATGTATTTATTTAATTTATATAAACTTTACATGTTTATTATGAAATATTTAAATAATAAAAATATCCATATCTCTGTTTTCTATTTACGTGTTGTTGCTCCTTTTGAATGTCATTTAAAAAACTATCTACATTAAATTTTCCAAAAAAAAAATTTTGAAATGATATAAAATTTTAATTGTATTGATCCTTTATGTTTATGTATTTATATTTGTGCGTATATTATACTTAATCATACAATACAAGTCTCAATTCTCATGCAATCAATCAATTATTGTTTAACTTATCGCGGGCAAATCATTCCCTTTATTTGTCACTTTATAATTCATGTCTTATTATGTGGCGTGCGTTAATTTTTTTTGTCCATCTTTCCAACCCGGCCCTCCTCGTCCTTATTGCCATTTCACTACTTTCTCTGTTTCCCACTTCAACGTCACAACAACAAAATAAGCAAAAAAAAATCATCATAAAATAATGTTTCACATTTTGATCATTCAAAAAGAAAAATGCTCGAGTTTTGTTTAAAACTCAAGGATCTTTCTCGGTACCCACAACTAAAGATCCCAAAAATGTCAACGGAATTGAAAAACGTCAGGTATTGAAAATAAATCTACTTTTAATTTTTTTTTGTTCTTTCATAACGTAGAAATAGATTGAAGAAAAGTACATATCACCAGATGCTCTTCACATCACAAGTTTCACTGTACTCCCATTTGTTTATCGATGCTTTGCATATATTCAATTTTACGCAGCCCATAATATTTTAAAAAATATAACGATTTATACAAAAATTATCACGAGCGTAGAAAATGAATGTTATTGAAAGTACATTCCAATGCAGTACAAAAATTTTATTCGAAAACGTGTAAATAAAAAAATTATATTGGGCTGGAGCCAAACCTTGGATACTCATTACCCAAACGCCATAAGATTTTCACTTTTTGAGCAACATAAAAAACTTCAAATTATATAGTTTACACATTAAATCATTGAAAAAATTTTAAGTTTGAAACAAAAGTAGGGTAACATTATAACATTATTTTTGTAATCCATCTAAATTTTAATTAATTAATTTCTTAAAAATAAATTATAATCTAAAGAAATGTGTATGAATTTCTTTCTTTTTAAAAACAATTTTTATAGGAACGTGATTCTCGTACCTCAGTATCAAATGAAACCAATGTTTTATTAGATCCCGAAATTCTTCCAGATCTTTCAATACAAGCTTTGGTATTAACTGTTTTAGCCACTTTGGTTAAATACACATCTGATGAAAATGAGACACGAATATTATATCAGTATTTAGCTGAAGGCTCAGTTGTGTTTCCTAAAGTATTTCCAGTTATACATTCATTACTTGATCAGAAAATTAATAATATATTATCGGTTTCGCATGATCAAGTGGTTTTGAATTCAGTACAAAGCATTATACAAAATATGTTAGCTAGCGAAGATCCCTCTCAGCAGCAATTACATTTTCTACAGAGCTGTGGTTTCGGTGGTTTATGGCGTTTTGCTGGACCATTTACAAAATACAATATGATGGGTGAATCATCTGAATTATTTGTTAATTGTCTTGAGGCTATGGTTGAAACATGTTTACCAGGTGAAGAACCGATTGCAGTACCACCGTCACCCCGTCCATATAATCTCAGTTCCAGTTTAAGTAGCCTAACCTTAGGCTCCCCAACGGATAAAGGTTAATATTAAATCTTAGCAATTGATCATTTTATTTATTTCTCCATTTGGGCTCAGCATATACCATTACAAATTCTAATATTATGGAATTCAAATAATCATCCCTTGTCTTTACTGAATTAAAAATTGAATCACTTTTTAACAGTCACTATACTTTTATATTTGTATAATTTATATTCACATTGCTAAAAGGATTATTATGATTTTGGTAAATTATTTAAAACATACTTTTCGTGCAAATTAAGCGCCTTGGTTTCAAATTTCAATTATCCTCCTAAGAGAAACATTTTGCTCTTTTTCCTAGAAAATTGTTTTCACAATAAATTTGCATATTAATTTTTTTGTACATCTTTTATTTTATTATTTATTCTTCTATGAGGAATTAAGCATAAAAATTGTAAAATTTATTTAAATACAATCTTATCCTACCGCTACATAACCATTCTTATGTCTGCTTTCCTTAAAAGTGGCAAATAAATATTAAAGCTCATAATATTTATATTTAAAACTTTTATAATACTCATCACAAACATTTTTGCAATGCATAAAAGACGACTGACAAATTACATGTACTCTTACTCAGCAACGCATTCTAAATTGTTAGAATATTGGTCCATATATTTTTTTCGAATAAATGTGCTCCTAATCATACAAATAAACAGTTTAAAAATTTTCAAAACAATTAGTTGGTTTGTTAAAAAATTAAAAAAAAAGTGACATGGCATAGAAATCATTAATATTACTTCAGAGCTGGATATTTAACATCAATGATAATATAATTTTAATTATCTTAAGCATTTCTATTTATTATTCTATTTGATTATTATTATTATATATCTATGTAGCGTTTTCATCGGAATCATTAGATCATGATAATTTCGGTGGTAGTTTTAATTCCCTGCGTCGAGCATCTTATACTAAAGCACGAGCCAAACATCGAACTATTGATAGTCCATCTCATTAAAAATACTATATAAAATATAATTAATAAATTGTTAAATTAATAATTTAGCTTATTGTTACTAATGCACTAATTAAAAATTTAGCCTCAATAATCTGGTTAGTTTATTACTTTAATCAAAATTTTAAAATTCTTAATATTAAATGCATCGAAAATAGAAATTGTTAGCTTTATTCATTATATGGCACACTCACATATTTATATAATTCTATTAAAATGAAACCATAAAATATATAGATCTAAAAAAACCCGTACAGAATTAAAAAATACGCTTTGATTGCACTTTTTGCTTAGCACAATAATAATGTATAATGCTTTTAAAAAATAATATGGTATATGCCAATGAAAATAAGTTTCCAATAGTAAAAGGAAAACATAAACTAACATATTATGTTATAATCGATAAAGGCTGGCTTTCAAGTATCCTACACTAGTTTTTTTTTTTTAAATATATCTGTGCAAAAAGTGAAGCGATATGACCCAAGTTTTACGCATACATAAGGTTCTTTAAAAATATTTAAAAAAAAATATTTCTCCAAATTAGATATTGAAAGAAAAAAGATCATAGACATCATCATGATCCTAAACATTTACGCTGTGCTTGCTTGTCTTCTAACGCCTAAGCAATTTAACGAAAATATCTCGCAATTAGCCAGCTTAATATTAATAAAAAATAATAATAAAATGTATGGCGTAGATTGAAACTGATAAATGAAGACATTACACACCACAAGTAATGTAAATTGAATAAACGGAGTTTGTACGAATTTTGAATAGACTTTTTCTCTCTTCATTGGATTATCATGCAATGTTTTACTTTAAGTATTAATATTAATATTTACAACATATTTTAATTTAGTAATATTTAGAATCAAAAGCGATATTACTTTCTTACAGTATCAGTAGCATTTTTAAAATGAGCAACAACCATAACAGACTTCTTAAAAAATATCATGTACACATGCTTTTTGTATTATTACTTATTGCTTATAATTATTAATTATAAATGATTTATGAATTATAAATGGAAGTTTTGCCCAAGATAAAGTAATGTATTTCACTAAAATTTACTTATAACTTCTTCAAGGATATCAATGACCTTCAAATCTTTAAACATGATTATGATTAATAAATCTAATTTTTATAATACGAAATTAATTGAAGGGGATATTTTATCTTCATTTAACACCTTATTTAAACTAAATTTGTTGAGTATTCATATATGCGAAATTTTAATGAAATGTGCAATGAAATTCCTTGAAAGGAGTAATATGAAAATTATTACTAAATGTACCATAAAAAAATACAAATTACAAAGTTACGATGTTTTAAAGAAAGTACAAGAATTTTTCTTATACGTGAAAATATATGAATGTAATAAACTTAGCAAAATTATTATTTAAATCTAAATTAAATTATACTGTATATCAAAAATATATTTTATATATTATGTGGTTTACACTCTACACCTCTTTCGGCACAGAGTATTATAAGCTCATGGAGATATTTTTAGTACCTAGAAAGAGTTAAATTCAAAAATTACAATTTTGTGAACTTTATTGATTTAAACTCCATTTATTTGCCATTGTAATCACATTAAGTTAGATAGTGCAAGGTATTTAATAGTCTGTTATGACCAATTATACAATTCTTACTAGATATTCTAAATGGAAGTGTGCAGCACAATTATTAATGTTTCTTTGTTCAAGCAATTTTTATGCAATAATTATAAAATAGTCTATTAAAACTAATCTGAAATTTTCCTTTATTACTATTAATTGTTCAATAAAAGTTTCACAAATGCTTGGTTTTTCAAGGAAAGTTGTCTATTCTCAACAATAATGGAAATTTAATTCAATATTCAGAATAACTTCTTAAGTTTATATTTTGTGTTATTTGCACAGAAAAAATACTATTTTATCTTCCTTGATTTTATATTTACAAAATGCGTCGTAGCAATAGAACTTATATGCTTGAAATGTAATTTAATAATTTATATGGTATCTGGTTATTGTTATCCTTATTTTTTTGTAATTATTTGCATATCCAATTGAGCTTGAGCAATATCTTCTAAAGCATTTTGAATTTTTTCCAAAAGATATTCTCCTTCTTTAACAATTTCTTTTAAGCACTCGGCAGCTTCTTGATTTTCTAATTCTAAACGTCTTAAACTTTGATTTTGTAATTCAGTTGAACTATCCTCATTGGGTAATGATTCAATTAATGTATCAATATCTTTGGCGCAGCGTGATATTAACTGTGCAAACATTTGGGCATAATCCTCTTGAGGTACATTTTGTATAGGTGTTTGTGAACCAGTGCGGTCAAAATTCGTAAATTTACTTGGGTAAGATGTTTGTTGTATGACGCCAATTGCATTGCAAAAATTCTCAGCTTGCGCATTTACTGTATCTTGCAATTGAGTTAAACGATCAGCCATTTCAATTAATGCTTTGAAAAAATTCTTTTATATTTTCTGGATTTAAAATTGTCTGCAACAGTTGGAACATCAATAATCCTAAATAAAAAATCTTTGCCTTATTAAAATAAAACATTCACATAGAATTGATACTTCAACTGTGTTTACTAACACTCACACTATTGTGAATCAATTAGTAAGAATCGTGTTTGTTGTGAGTGAATACAAACAATTCAGACACTTCTAATAATTAATTGATATAAATAAAGTGTTATTAAAAATAACATAATGAATAAAACAAGGTGTACAAATAAGAATGAAGCACAGTACAGTACAGTTTGGGAGGTAAGTGTAAAGTTTTAGAATGGTTATACATAGAAATTAATTTTCCATATGAAATAGATTGCAGCTAAATACTGGTCACCAGATACTGTAGCGGATCATCAACCATTTGATGTAGATATTATTAAAAGTATCTATGAAAATTACATTTTAGATAGTAATAACTCCAATAGATTAATTGTGCTGTTGGAATTTAGCCAATATTTAGAGCAATATTTATGGCCAAATTATAAAAGCGTATTAGATGTAGAAGCAACGACAGCACAAGCTCAACATGCTCATCTCATGTCCATTGTATTTATGGTAAACGAGAAATTTCGTGAACGTGTAGAAGTTTGGAATACATTTGAACGAAATCCTAAAGAGTTCCCACATTTATTTCACCAAATTCTGGAAAATTGTTTAAATAATCAAAAATGTAATATGCGTGAGAGGACTGCTCTTATAATATTTTTGAATCATTGCTTTAGCAGTATGGAAGTGGAATTATGCCGCAATCAAGTGAAACGTTTAATATCATTATCAATGTGGTCGTGCTTACAACCCAAACGTTTGGAGCAAGAGTTACAAGAAACTCCAGAATGGAGAAGATATTGGCGTAAATTACAAAAGAGAGATCAATTATTAAAGATAAGTCCTGATATAGAATGGGAGCGGCATTTTCTTCAAAATCTGATAATAAATTTTCTAAAGATTATAGAAACGATACCCTTAGAGGGTAATATAAAATTTAGTACAGTACGTTATTGCGAACGTTTCCTTGAATTGATTATAGATTTGGAGGCTCTTTTGCCTACCCGTCGATTT